>CM064339.1:27877254-30377254 GCA_032595735.1 Pelochelys cantorii
AATTCTTAGAGGAGCAAAAAACATCCAGGTTTGAACCAAGCTATTCTCTGTATTAATTGGCTCTATCAGGATAAAAAGAATATAACTAACTTCCAACTAATCCAAACTAAGCAGATTCAGAATAATTTTATCTCAAAATACTGTACAATGTTATTGCAGTTCCTTTGGATTCTTCACTGTATCACTAAGAATCTAAAATGTTTTCTGTCTGTCTTTGGAATCTATGGAAAAAAACCCCCACTTGTACAAGAGAAAAGATTCACCCATGTACAATGAGTCTGCCAGAGGCCAATTCCCCACTCAGCTCCCACTTAAGCTATTGGGCAAGAAAATTGGTAAAATATAATTTTTTTAAGTGTAAGATTGAAGTGGAGCTTAAGTGGTGCTTAGCCCTTGTTTTGGTCCTACTGCAGAGGAGCAAACCTCACCCATGCTTCATAAAATAATTTTTTCTTAGTGCATTGAACAATACCTTGATATGGTACAAGTACTTCTTGAAGTTAAATGCACACAACTGATACTACCTCTATGTCAGCAGTATCATTACATTGTCAGCTTTGATGTGGCTCAAAGCATGATATTTTCCAATGTCTGCATCTGATCTTAAACTAGCCCAAACATTTATCCATTTCCCTGGGAATAATCTACTTCATTGTGTCCTACCCGTAGGCACCTCCAAACATTTAGTGGAGTTCAGAAGTCTCCAATATTTCTGCATTTAAATCTGTCATCTGTTGAGCTGATGCTGCAAATACACAGATCACTTAACTGGACACTCTTAATTGCTTGTTAGTTTCACACTGTCCAATGCTAGTGAAGTAACCTTTGATTTACGTATTCACAATTAATAATTTAAAGATAAGGAATAAAACCAAACCTAATTCTTTCAGGTTTGAGGCTCCAGAGCAGTTACAGATAATTTAATTTAGTGGAGAATTGTGAATGACACAATGTGTGATACAATTAAAGGCTTCATTTAAAATAAAGCTGTGAGTTAAGCAAAGAGGCATGAAAATGTAACCATACACTGAATTAATACTCATATGGATGCATCCATTGGGGACCAGTCCTTGGAAGGGAAGAATTGGCATAATTCTTTCTCACGTGGGCTGTGTCTACACTGGCCAGTTTTTCCGGAAAATCAGCCGCTTTTCCGGAAAGACTTGCCAGCTGTCTATACTGGCCGCTTGAATTTCCGTAAGAACACTGACGATCTAATGTATGATCGTCAGTGTTCTTGTGCAAATACTATGACGCTCCTGTTCGGGCAAAAGCCCTCTTGCGCAAATGCTTTTGCGCAAGAGGGCCAGTGTAGACAACCCAGAATTGTTTTGCACAAAAAAGCCCGGATGGCTAAAATGGCGATTGGGGCTTTCTTGCGCAAAAGCGCGTCTAGATTGGCACGGACGCTTTTCTGCAAAAAGTGCTTTTGCGGAAAAGCATCCGTGCCAATCTAGACACTCTTTTCCGCAAATGCTTTTAATGGAAAAACTTTTCCGTTAAAAGCATTTGCGGAAAATCATGCCAGTCTAGACGCAGCCGTGGTGTCTCAGTAGTGGATGAGTCCTCCTCATCTACCATCACATGCTGAACTTCATAATCAATCAGGGCTGTAGACAGCATTGGGAAAAGGCAGCAGCTGCCTTGGGATCTGGCAATTTAAAAGGGCCCAGGGCTCACAGCTGCCACTGCTGTGACAGTGGTGGGAGCCCCAGGCCTTTAAATTGCTGCAGGAGCTCCAAGTGACACAGGCTGGCAGCACTGAAGAGCTAGCTGGGGGAGGCTTATTCTCAGCTCTGCCATTTCCAGGGTCCAGAGCCAGCCCCCTACTATAACTTGCCTGGCAGTTCGGCCGGCAGCCCTGTAGTCAATTATTATAGCACACCCTAATTAGTTAGTATTTAAATCCACATTTTACCATAGCTACATTTCTGCCACCATAATTAATATTTTCTACTTTATTTGTTAGTTGACATTTTTCAGCATCTTAATGACATTTTTCAGCATCATAAGAATGGCCCTACTGGGTCAGACTGATTGTCCATCTAGCCGAGTATCTTGTCTTCCAACAGGGGTTGGCAGGACATGTTTCTGAGGGAATGAACAGTATGCTGCAATTATCATGTGATCCACCCCCTTTCATCCAGTCCCACCTCCTGGCACTCAGAGATTTAGACCCCTCCCTACCCAGAGCATGGAATTGTGTTCCTGATCATCCTGGCTAACAGACAGAGATTAATAGGACTGATCAGACCATAACAGGTCCTCTAGTTCTGTCCCCTGCACTCCAGGGAGGACTAAGTATTAGACCATCCCTCACAAGTGTTTGTCTAACCTGCTCTTAAAAAATCTCCCATGATGGAGATTCTACAACATCGTAGGAAATTAATTCCACTGCTTAACCATCCTGACAGGAAGTTTTTCCTCATGTCAGTACTGCATGTGAAGTGGTATGCTGCAGTATGCCTTACCACCAAGGTATTTTTAGGTGGAACACCATACCTATATGAAACAGGAGAAGCCAGCTGTGCCCTCACATCTGCTCTCTGGCATGGCTGTATACCCACTCCCCTTCTACAGAACTGCTGCATCTATATACGGGGGTGGGGGACAGGGGAAGGGCTAGAGTTCTGTTCCTTTACCCACTGGGAGGAGCAACAGGGAAAGGAACAGAACTGCCAGCCTCCCTCCCTCCCCCCAAACCCTGTACACAAAGCTCATTGGAGAGGCTGAGGGTGTGGCAGAAAGTTATGCTTCTTTTTCCACCGCCCTCCTAGCAGGGAAAGGAGCAGAACTCCATCTCCATTTCTGTACACAGAGGTGGCAGCTCCATGCAGGGGCTGGGGTTTCTGCTTCTCCCCTTTCTGGATGCAACACTGCCCACAAGCTCTCCTCCCCCCAGGTAACGGGGAGGGGAGAAACATTGGGTTCTCACCTGGGGTCAGGGCAGGGTCATGGGAAGGTCACATTTACCCCCTATCTGATGTGCCTTCCCCTCCCATACGGCAAAATTTTATGTTTACTTGCACCATTGTCTAATTTCCAATCCTTGCTGCAATTTAGCCACATTGCTTCTAGTACTATCATTCTTGTATTATCTCAGGTCTGCCCACTTTTGCTGAAGTTCCAATAATTATCAATACAGGTAGTCCTGTGGCACCTTATAGACTAACAGATTTATTGGAGCATAAGCTTTTGTGGGCAAAGACCCACTTCGTCAGATGCATGTAGTGGAAATTCCAGAGGCAGGTATAAATATACAGGCATAAGAAAAGAGTACCAATCAAGAGTAAGGCGAGAGATAATGAGGTCAATTCAGTCAGGGAGGATTAGGCTCACTTCTAGCAGCTGATGTGGAGGTGTGAAAACCAAGAGAGGAGAAACTACTTTTGTAGTTGGCTAGCCATTCACAGTCTTTGTTTAATCCGAAGCTGATGGTATCAAATCTGCAGATGAACTGTAGCTCAGCAGAAACAAAAGCAGGTCTTTTTTTCCAAATACCTTTCTCCATTTGATGCTAGGTGATTGTAATGATGTTTCTATTTTCTCAGTGAAAGTGACTAAAAGTGCTTTCAAGATGTCAGAGAAAAGGCAAGTAACAGCAGGAATGACTTCTGAAGTAAAGTGAAGAAGCTTTCCTCTGCCAAGGTCATCTCCAAGCGATGGGCGGGTTGGAAAAACACCCACCTTTTGAGCAGATTGGCAGGTGTTTGCAAGAATTTGATCTTTTCTAAACTAGTTTAGCCATATCAACCTTTGTCTGTTATTAACTGTCTTTGCTTCAGATAATTCAAGATAAGCAATGTCAAACTGCTCTGTAATACTGCTTTGCTCACAAACAAGTTGTGTGCCTACAAGATTAATTTTTCAGCAATTGCATTCTAATTGGCTGGCAATACAAAAGTATTTTGTTGGCCTTGCATTTCTAAGGAATTCTGTTTCAACAATTCAAAGATGCCTTGTGTTTTGAAACACACCAGAGGAAGGCTTGCATCCTGCTGTAATCACACACCCGATTGCTTGCTTTTGCTTACAGAAGGCACAATTTATTGCACTCCAATGCTTTAATGATTAATGAATGGATGAAGATCTGAGGAAGGGTGAAACAATATTTTTGAAATAACGTGTATGTGTATATACACAAGTAGTGTCTCTGGCACCATGCTATTAATGTCCCTTGCTTATGAGGTTTAGGGAAAGGTGGGATCTTTGCAGAGATAACCCTAGGCTAAAATTATTCTAGTTTGAAAACTTTCTCAGAACTCTGCAACCAAAGTGCTGAATGCCTTCAAGAGCTTAAGCATTTGTTTCTGCTCTCCAGGGATGACTTACAGTACATTTTTTTTATTTTTGGAAGTGGGATTAAAAATAAACAATACTATAAAAACGTAGCAACAGTGGACTCATTGACTCTTTGTGAAAATGATCAGGTAGAAAAATCTGCTTACACTTTTAAGTATAGGGCATACTGTAGTCTCCTGTGGAACTGACTGAAAGCATTGCTCTTGTTGTCTAGGGGGCAAAGCTTTGAAGGGAAAGCTGTACAGGTCAGGGGAAGAGAATGCTATGCATGTCAACATGGAGGGGATGATGCAAAACTGATATAAAGTTCCCTTTTGCCTTTTCTGATTGTTGGGCCTGCTGTGGGCAGGGCCAGTTTGTGGGGGTCAGTTACATCAGCCTGAGATAATATATGCACACCCACACATATATATGTACATGGTCAGTCCATGAGCCAGGGTTAATGTTGCATGAAATATGTATTTATTTGGCCTTTGCAGGATAACCTCTTTCTGTTATGTAGGCAGGGCACAGTTTATGCTGGTTTTAGTTCTTCATTTCTTTGATGTTAAGTGTTTGGCTTTTATAGATGATCTGGGTTACTAGTTTGTTGTCACTTAGCAACCTTAGCTGTCTTTTGAGATGAAAGAATGATTTCTTGTTTAACACACTAGTCAGAACTGGAGAAAACCCCAGACCCAAGCATTGTGGCTTTGAGCAGTAGGCAGCGACCTGATCATAGGCAGTAGGCAGTGTTTACCGTTGTCCGCTTGGTGTAGGGTGAGCTGATGCAGTGCAGGAGAAGATCAAGAAATCAGAGGAAATTGACTGTACATTTGGGGATGTTGGGGGAAGAGTGGGTGTGTGTATTTCATTGTGTTTGCACTTTCTTGGAAGAAGAGCCTGCTAAGAATGGACAGGAGTCCAAAATGTAGGTTGTAGAAGGAACTGCTTAGACTTAATTCAACCCCTGTGCAGCCTATAGATCTTCAGAAGCTCTTTTGTTTCATTTCCTCAGTACATCTCCTATTTGGCTATCTGATTTTCTGGGAACCAAACAATTGCAACAAGCCAATAATTAAAAACCAACAGTTTTTATTAGATCTCAGAATATCTCCCTTCCAGTCAAGGATCCCTGTGATTTCATTCCCAATACAAGATTCTTGTTGCTATAATGTGAAGTCTACTCTCTGTAATTTACATATTCTGTCATGGAAAGAGCCAAGGAGAATCCTCATACAGTGGGCAGGAACCGTAGCAGGCAATGAACTGCACCTATATAGCAAAGAAGTGGAGCCAGACATTAAATGCACACCAGGAAAAGGCTGATCAACTAACTGCTTTTCCCAGTACAGGATGGGACACCCTACAGCTAAGATTTGTGTGGGATAAATGAACAGTGTGATGCCCATTGTGCCTCATAAAACGTTTTGAATACTATCAGGTTTACATACCTATATCACTGAAAAAATCACTCCTTTATGCAGTTAAAGGCAGAAACGTGGAAAGAGTTTAGACAACTGATTATTTTCTAAAGCATGATACATATCTATGTAGGTATGTTTTTGAAGAACTTGGAGTCCTTGGTGCTTTGTAGAGCTGTTATTCAGTACATGGAAAATCCAAGGATTGTGTAATGCTCTTTCCCCTTTCATCTGCTCTCAGACCATATCACTTGAAGGTTCAGGCCCTGTGATAACCTATTTTTATCTGACTGAAGAAACGGTGCCTTGCACCATCCCCCAAACATGGCAAGTTGACAGCAAGTCTGATCTCTGGTGGAAAAGACCCCCAGCTATGGGTTCATCACCAAGATATTTTATTAGGCGCTCCTGTTTCTTTTTCTTCATACTCCATGGGAAGAAGAGCCCTCCAAAAATGGATGGGAGCCCAAAATGTAGGTTGTAGAAGGAACTGTTTATCTTAATTCTCCCCCATGCCACCACAGTTACAGGTTCATCATCAAGATACTTTATCAGGTGTTCCTGTGCCCTGCGAGGTGTGGCCTGCTCCATCAACTGAAGTGGCTGTTTTGATTGAAATTATTACACTATGACATGGAGAGAGGCAGATGGAGACAGCCAAGCTGGAGCTTTCTAGATAAGGTCCAGACCTTGGGTTATGTAGTGAGTAGATGAGTAATCTGGTGCACAGTTAGCAGATTGTCTTCAATATCCTGTACAACAGCACTTCCTGGCAGGATGTGGATAACCCTGGTATAACGCATGACAAAAATCTAGCCTCAGGACAGTAAAAGGATTGTGATGAGATTCTCATTCATCAGGGAAGAGGGGTTTTTTTCTCTTGGATACTCACGGATAGCTAAGTAGCCAAACAGACCTCCTCCTGGGAGTTCAGGAGAAGTGACAAGTCCACCACATCCCTGAAGTTGTGCTCTGCTGTCACTATCAAGGGAAAGATGCCTTCATCCGAGTTTGAGTTTTCCAGTGTTCCACTCTGCCAACCAGTATCCCTTCTGATTTGTGAGGATTGGACCAACTGCTTTCTACCCATGGGTATGAACTTGGCTCCATTTACATTAATGGCAAAACTCCCATGGAGTTCAGTGGATCCATGAGTTCTCTCCATGTCCCTATTTTTACTCAGAGACTGGAAACTCACTCAGCAAGAGAGGCATAGAGGTGGGTATCATCAACATATATGTACCAAAATGGCTGATAATTTTGGTGCCTAAAAATGGTTGGTTAGTATAACAATACACACAACTCAGGGAAGTTAAAATTCATACCATGTGCCTTACATTGGGTGTCTGGACAATTCTTTAACTTCTCAGCCTTGTTGTGATTTGTTAAAGAAATTTCAGTTTCCACTGTGTTGATTTACTATTGCAGTTGAACTAAATGGCAGTGTTTCTGTTGGCTATAAAAGCCTTTAAAAGCATTTTAAAAGGATATTAAGCACTTTTTCTCCATGAAGCCTAGATTACTTTACAAAACAGCAAGAATATTTGGATAGTAAAGTTAAAGTCCTGGTTTATATTTTTTAAAAAGCATGTTTTCATTTGTACATCTACTGTACACACTTTTGTGTGCCTGATTTGCTTGTACTGGTATTGATGCTAAATGTACAAATCCATTAGTTAAAAGTACAAGTGGCCAACTTCACTGTCTTTTTACATGTAATTTATCATAAGATTTTAGGCAAATTACCTGTGTGTTTTGTCTGCACACTAAGTACATTAGGAATGCCAGGTCTAAGCACCTTGAGCACAGGTAAACTGAGACAAGAAGCTGGATCTACTGACATTCATTATGGAGTAGGACCAAGCCTCTTTATGGGAAAACACAGTATTATGTGACAAAGGCTACCTATAAATTCATTTAATCTTAAACCAGATAAGACCCGAGCTTAGTCAAACTTTTATTGACTTTGGCTACTTATTCAGGCAAAATGCCCATCGATACAAAATTCCTGATTTTTGACTAGTCATTGACTTGTACATCAGAGCTTTGTAGTGGCCAATGGGAAATATATATGTAAAAAGAGACATACAGTAGAAGGCCTCTCACGTTAATAAAACAAAATGGGGCAAACTACTAAAAACCATGTGAGCATTTCAATTTCCACTCTGGATTCCTTAAGTCCTTCTGATCTTTATTCATTTTCTTTCCCTATCATCATCATGTTCCCATTAAGACTCTGGTGTTTAGGGCACCGACAAAGCTTCATCACCCTGTTTGTTCTACCAAGTTTTTCAATGATTCCCAGCTGTGCTCTAAGTTTTTCAGCTTATTTTCCACAGCTATTTGCCACGTTTTCAGGGTTTTTTTTTCGGGTTTTTAACTTGCCTTCGAGTGTCCATCTTATTGCTATTCTGGTGATGGAATCAATTTCCAACTGAAGCACACAACCAATCCATCTCCAAAATCTCCTGGCAAGGATGGTGCTCGTATCTTCTTGGCTACACTTCATGAATAGATCTTGGTTTGAGATTGTTTGGGACCAAAAGCTATGGAGAGTTTTTCTGAGGCTGTTTGTATGGAGTGAAGACAGTTGGAACATGTCATATTTTGTATTCTGCACTAGAAAGTTATGTTGAAAGTAAACAGCTCTGTTGAATCTTGATTTTGGTGGTGTGTTTTGATTTCCAGACAATACTTAAGGCCCTGAGGGTGTTCCTATCTTTATTTGAATCTGTTCCAGCAGGCTGGGCCAAACAGTTTATGGGGACCAAGGTGGCACGCTGTGGTTGGCTGTGTCTTGCAGCCAGGCAGCTCCCAGTCAGGGTGGTGAGTGAGCAGCCAGGTGGACACCAGGCAGTGCGGGGCCCTGAAGGTGCAAGGCCCAAACAACTGCCTTGTTCATCTTGCCCTAAGGATAGGCCTGTGTTCCATATACTTGGCTTGTTTCACCGTTCTGGCTGATGGTGTTGCCCAACGATGTGAGTGTTTCTATGATGTCTCTCCCTATCCACCAGTACCACTTTTCCTCTGAGTGCTGATGAGAGAAATACAGAAATGCTAGGAATACAGTCCTAACACTAAACCAAAGTTAGTTTATTTTACAAAAATGTGGTTTTTTTTAAATGATATTTAACTGAGGGTCTGTTTCCTCAGGTTTAGCTCAGACACATAAGATTTGAATGCATTGGTGATGGATAGTTCTAATTATGCTGCTAACCAAAAAAAAAAAATTATTGTTTTTCTTTTTGTTCTCTTTCCAAAGATCCTTCGAATCACCTTAAGGGGAGGTGGGAGGAATCATTCACTTCTCTTGTTTGTTTTGTACAGAGGCTTCAATGTTTTTCTATCTTTTGGCAGCAAACAATCTTTCTACAGATGACATTATCATCACTTGCTGTGCCCTGAGTACTGGAAGCACAGTAGGATCCAAAAAATAGACAAGCACAAACAGACTGTGCAGGAAACTTAAACCCTTTTTTGAAAAAAAAAAAGCAGTTAGTTAGAAATTATTTCCATTTTTATGCTCTTTTCAAACTTTCATTCGTTCTTGGAGTATGTCAGCGGAAATGTTCTAGTTTACTAGCCATCATTTACAGGGAAATCAACTATCATTGTTTCTCTTCATCTGCAATTTAATTAGGAAAAAGAAAGTAGGGGAAAATAGCCAGAATTAGATAGCATTGGTTTGACCTGTTCTCTTACCCTGTGGATAAGCTGCTACAAGTACGAAACCAGACACTTCAATGTTGAAGGTTCAAACCTTTTGAAGTTCATGGCTACCAGCATAAAATATGTAATGGTTTGGAAGGCTTATTTTGACAGTGACTCATGCCTCGTTTGCCTCTATTTAGATTTTAAAGGGAGACACCACACTTTTTTTAGAGAAAGGGTAAAATACTTTATGATTAATCCACCTTTATCATTGTGTTCAAAAAATAAATTTTAAATACAGCAGTATAGCATTTATTTTTCTTGAGAATGAAACTATTAATGCTAATTCACTTCTCAATACCCCTAAACCCCAGGATGCAAACCAAGAAATTCCTAATTGGCCTCCGTGTTTCAGCCTCAGTAATTTCTCCTGATGAGCCTTCTATACATTTATGATCTTCTGTATGAAAAATTGCTTCCTGCTGTCTATTATAAATCTCTCTCTCGCTTGCTCTTTTAAAACTCTCTACTTATGCCTCTTTGTTCTATTATCTTTATAGGGCAGCAAATAGTAGTTCAATTTGATATTATCTGTTCCATTTAAAATTTTATATGATTCAGTTTAATTGCTGCACAACCATCTTTTTTCTAGGTGATATAAAGCTGTACGTGCTCACTTGCTCTCTTTCTAAACTGGCATTGTATTTTAGCCTGTGCCTTATTGTACTTGCTGCACTGTTTAGAAAGGGGACAATTTATCAAGACTAACCAGATGCTTATAAAAGGAATTGTCCTGTCCCTTGCTTGACTACACAAATATTTTGGGGGCACATAGAGGGTGAACTGTAATCATATCTTTGATTACAGTGTAGATATACCCTGTATTGTTCAGATCGTGGAAGCTGCCTGTGCAATAGCTCACAGAAAGCTAGTGGGGGTTTCTCTTGCACACATCCTTCAGCACCTGTTTCTATAGTTGGTGAGAATCTACAGTTGTTGGAGGTGTGGCATGATTCCTCCCCAGCACTCGATCCCCTGCTTCGGCCAACTACAGTGATGATCATAGACCTGAGTAGTGTCTTAAACTGAGCTCTTGCTGGCATGGAGAGATTAGTCTTTGTGTTTAATTGCTCTCTAAAGGATGGCAAACTAGTTCCAGCTTAGACTCAGTCCTTCCTCTTTTGACATGCTGAATGGTACCAGTGCATCTGAGACTGAATAACTCCATTTTCTTCTACCTCCACCCACAGTGATTCCTTTTTGCTTCTTCCTCCATCTCTTGTTTTCTGTCTAATTTTTTTCACTGTTTGCTTTTTTCCATGTATTTGCTATTTTTTCTCTTTCTGCACTACACCTGCTTCCTTTCTGTTGATGACTTTGGAAGTTCAATTCAAGTGCCAACATTGTTTTGGGAGAGTGGGGGGTACACTATGAAGCAAATAAGAGAGAAGATGACTGGAAGATAGCTAATGTAATGCCAATATTTAAAAAGAGTTCCAGAGGCGATCCCGGCAGTTACAGACCGGTAAGTCTAACGTCAGTACTGGGCAAATTAGTTGAAACAATAGCAAAGAATAAAATTGTCAGACACATAGAAAAACATAATTTGTTGGGCAAAAGTCAACATGGTTTCTGTAAAGGGAAATCATGTCTTACTAATTTAGTAGAGTTCTTTGAAGGGGTCAACAAACATGTGGACAAGGGGGATCCAGTAGATATAGTGTACTTAAATTTCCAGAAAGCCTTTGGGTACGTCTACACAGCAAAGTTATTTTGAAATAACAGCCCTTATTTTGAAATAACTTTCCTAGAGTCTACACAGCCAAACCGCTATTTCAAAATGAATTTGAAATAGCGGAGCACTTATTTCGAATTTGGTAAACCTCATTCTACAAGGAATAACTCCAAATTCGAAATAGCTATTTCAAAATAAGTGTGGTGTAGACACTTATTTTGAAATAGGGGGCCTCCAGCTTTCCCAGGGTGCCCTGGTGGCCACTCCAGCCTCAACCAAGAATACTTCTCTCCCTGCCCCGCTCCCCAGAGCCCTTAAAGGTGTAGACTCTGGCCACAGTGCCTGTGCCACCTCCAAGCCTGCCAGCCCAGAGCCAGCAGTCACTGCCCCTGACCCAGTGGCCCCAAAACATGAGCCAGCAAGCCACTGGCAGCCCTCCACTGCTCCTCAGGAGCAGTCTGCCAGCTCCCAGGAGCCTGCCAGGGACCAGAGAAGGCGGGTGCCTTCCTGGTCCAGGGAGGAGATCATGGACCTTACTCAGGTTTGGGGGGGATGCCCCCAAAGTCCATGATCTCCACACTAGACAGAGGAACGTGGCCGTCTATGGCAGGATAGCTGCCAGCCTGGCCACCAAAGGTCACATGTGAACCCAGGAGCAGGTTTGCATGACAATCAAGTTGGTCCAGCGAGACCCCCCAGCCCGGAGCTTCCCCTCCCCCTTCTTCCCCTTGCTTCCCCCTTCCAGCTCTCTCCTCCCAAGTTTCCCCCTCCCCTCTCCCACCCTCTCTTCTCCCCTCTCCCGCCTCCTTTCCCCAGTCTTGCCAGAGTTTCATCCCCCCCCCCCAGTTTTGTTAAATAAAGAGAGTTTGTGTTCATGAAAATACATGTATTTTATTTGACATCAGGAAGGGGGGTTAGGGAGGGGTAAGTGGAAGGGCGTGAGGGAGGAATGAGGCACAAGCTCCCAATGGGGCAGACCAGGGAGGGATGGACCTCCTGGATGGCAGCCTGTAGAAAGTGCAGCCAGGCTCGCAGCAACGTGTCCAAGAGAACGCAGCTCTGGATCCATGTTGCAGAGTGCTGTGGTGTCCCAAGTGAGGGCAATCAGAGCACAAAGAGACAAAATGCTTTGCTGTCCCTCTTTGAGGTAGACAAACAAGCAGGGAAACCTGAGAACTGGCTGTCTGGGGGGGTCCCTTTAAGCACAGACCTCAGATGGCCTTAGGCAGCAGCCCCACACAGTAAGTCCTGACCTGGTGCCCTGCTGGAACTGGTTATGGCCAGCCTTAAATGCGATTCAGAGTCCACTCAGTGTGAACGTGCTATTTCAAAATAGCAAAATGCTATTTCGAAATGCATTTTGTGTGTAGATGCGTTATTTCGAAATAACTATTTCAAAATTAGATATTTCGAAATAACACTGTAGTGTAGACATACCCTTTGGCAAGGTCCCTCACCAAAGGCTGTTACATAAATTAAGATGTCATGGGATAAGAGGGAAGGTCCTTTCATGGACTGAGAACTGGGTAAAAGACAGGAAACAAAGGGTAGGAATAAATGGTAAATTTTCAAAATGGAGAGGGGTAACTAGTGGTGTTCCCCAAGGGTCAGTCTTAGGACCAATCCTATTCAACATATTCATAAATGATCTGGAGAAATGGTAAACAGTGAGGTGGCAAAATTTGCAGATGATACTAAACTGCTCAAGGTAGTTAAGACCAAAGCAGACTGTGAAGAACTTCAAAAAGATCTCACAAAACTAAGTGATTGGGCAACAAAATGGCAAATGAAATTTAATGTAGATAAATGTAAAGTAATGCACATTGGAGAAAATAACCCCAATTATACATATAATATGATGGGGGCTAATTTAGCTACAACAAATCAGGAGAGAGATCTTGGAGTCATCGTGGATAGTTCTCTGAAGACATCCACGCAGTGTGCAGTGGAAGTCAAAAAGGCAAACAGGATGTTAGGAATCATTAAAAAAGGGATAGAGAATAAGACAGAGAATATCTTATTGCCCTTATATAAATCCATGGTACGCTCACATCTTGAATACTGCATATAGATGTGGTCTCCTCATCTCAAAAAAGATATACTGGCATTAGAAAAGGTTCAGAGAAGGGCAACTAAAATGATTAGGGGTCTGGAACGGGTCCCATATGAGGAGAGATTAAAGAGACTGGGACTTTTCAGCTTGGAAAAGAGGAGACTAAGGGGGGATATGATAAAGGTCTATAAAATCATGAGTGGTGTGGAGAAAGTGAATAAGGAAAAGTTATTTACTTGTTCCCATAATATAAGAACTAGGGGCCACCAAATGAAACTAATGGGCCGCAGGTTTAAATAAAATAAAAGGAAGTTCTTCTTCACACAGCGCACAGGCAATCTGTGGAACTCCTTGCCTGAGGAGGTTGTGAAGGCTAGGATTATAATAGGGTTTAAAAGAGAACTAGATAAATTCATCGAGGTTAAGTCCATAAATGGCTATTAGCCAGTGTGGGTAAGGAATGGTGTCCCTAGCCTCTGTTTGTCAGAGGGTGGAGATGGATGGCAGGAGAGAGATCGCTTGATCATTACCCGTTCCATCTGGGACACCTGGCATTGGCCACTGTCAGCAGACAGGGTATTGGGCTGGATGGACCTTTGGTCTGACCCAGTATGGCCGTTCTTATGAGAAAGGGTGAAAAGAGAAAATTAGTGGGACGGTGGAGAGCGGCAAACCAGAGTCTATTTAATCTTTGGTCATTGACACTGAAGCCAAACCTTGATCCCACTGAACTCCTATTGACTTCAGTGAGTCTAGGATTTCAATCTATTGCAATGTTTATACTTGGCACAAGAAGTGTGATTCCTAGCAGAAGCAGACATGCTCATGGCAACTCTCATCTAAGTGATGCTGAAAATAGTGTAGCTGGGGCAAAGTAGGCTAAGGATGTACCCTTGGGGTTCAGGAGGTTTTGTACTCTACACTGCTAGCCTGTGGCAGCAGCAGTGACACTTGTGTTTTCTTAATACACTGCCACTCTTATTGTGGTTATACATAGCCAATTGGACCTACATATGCACACAATAAAATAGATCTCTTGCAACCTTCATAAGCATGGAATGATCACTGAATACAACAAAATCAACCTAAACTTCCAGTGAAAGCCAATTACATGCAATAAGCTAAAGACACTAAATGCTAGAGGTGGGACAAAGTCCAAAGCCAAATCTGGGTGTGAATTTTGTTAATATTCTGGGCCACCAATATGAAGCTTTGATCTGCATCAAGATTTAAAGCTTTTCAAAATCCTCTGGCATGTCTGGCATTTTGACTATTTGAACTCTTTGAAAACAGAAGCATTTGGTGACAAGTTGGACTTTCATAATCAGAAAATACAGAGTTAACAATTTGTCCTAGAAAACACAAAAGGCATTTGCTTTATCCTGACAAAGGTGTTAACATCTCCATATAAAGTAGTGCTTTCTAAGAAAGGATCTTAATCTGGCAATATTACAAAGGTGATAAAAGAAAGATTTAGTAACAGATATGTTTCCTTGGATTTATCTCTTATTGAACATTTGCAGCAACTGAGACTTTTATATTAAAGGATGCTAAAACTGAATTATTGTCAGAATTAATCACCAATGAAGTAGTCATGCCTAGCAAGTACCCAGGACCAATCAGTAATATTTCGGTCTTGCTCAAGTTTAAATCTCATAAAATTCCCCACCATCCATGCTTGAACATCAGTCTGCTAACACCATTGCACTGCCAACAGAACTAGATAGCACAGTTGTAGCTGCATGTCCTCTACATAACAGTGAATCTTGTCTTTATAAGTGAAAACTGTTTAATGTTATGTGTTCAGCAATATACATGATGAATTTTATCAACTGTCCTCTTTCAGACTCAGTATAAACTTGTCTATCAACTAAATAATTGGTTTAGCTTTCCAGTCACTGTATCAGTAGTCAGTTTTATAAGTGGGTCAGTCTTCCCAGGAGACATTACAACACAAACAAGACGCTGCAGAAGAGAGAGTGGATCAGAGCAGGGCTGACCTTGTGAGGACAGGAAACCCTCTGGAGACAGAGGAGGAAAGGCTATGGGGCCTGTGCTAGTGCTGCAAGTCAGAGAAGCAAAAGGCCACCAAATGAGTTGAGACAGAAGGAAGCTGCCTGGGGAAGAAACAGGACAGAAGGAGCGGCACAGTGGGATTACGGCTGCATTGTTTCCGTGGCGGTTTTTCCCAGCTGTGAGACATACAGGAAAGAGGAAAGTTGCTCAGTCTATCATTGCCCGCCATTCTCATTCCACTGTCTCCCCTCAGCCATTATGAAAAATATTCTGGTGCAGGTGAGGGTACTGGGTAGGAAATGCATACCCTTAGGTTTATGAATATAGAGATCATTTCTAATATAAAATTAATATCTTCCAGACTGCACCATGTTCAGATGCTATAATGACTCTTGCTTGCAGCAAAGAAATATCGTCACCCCCACTACCTGCTATCATACTTCACCTCCCTTCTCTGGCCCCAGAGAAGGGAGGTAGCATGAACTACTCAGTCCAGGCACCATTTAGCAACTTTGGGTTGTAGATTGGATGAAAGGGCTTAATGCACTGGATCCAGCTCCTATCATGAATTAAGCCTCACAAAATCATGACATTCCATTATCATTTATCCTACAATAGTATCTGGTGTTCCGTTCATGGACCAGGTCCATATGCTAGGTGCCTAAAACAACACCAAAAGGTAGTCCCTTCAGAGAACTGACAATCTAAATATAAGACAGGGGATGACACAGGGATACAGACAGAAATTGGTCAAATACAAGGATTCGGCAAGATAACACTGGTTAGTATGTTCGGCTGTTGTCTCAGTTTAAAAGAGGGTGGCTTAAAAGTCATTGATTTTTTTTTAAATGATGTTTTATTTGACCCTGCAGGTTGGGAGGGTGTTGGGCTATAAAACAATTTTCACAATGGGGGATTTTTTTAAAATTAAGCTTTTGATTGCCAGGGAAACGCTGGATGGCAGGATGTGGAGCTTTGAGAAGGAGGAAAAATCAAACATCATGAGTATCCATAAAAATGTGAGATAATGACACAGTAAAAATAACTCTCTTTCCCTCCTCCTAAAGGAAAGGGTGTCCCTCGGGGAGAAGGGAGAAGTTCTACAAGGGATGAAGCTGGAGGAGAGAAAATAGAGAGTGCATTAAGGCCCCAGATGAGGCGACAGGATTAAATCTGACATAGAAACTCAATATAAGAGAGAGCCTGAAGCCACCTGAATGTTATCCCTGTCTGAACATCAGTTGTCCCCTTTGACTTTCTGGAGGTAGGTCTACAATTGCTAGAGACAAGATTCATTTCCTCATGCAGTGATTTAGGTTCAGAAACAGACACAAGACATTTTATCAACACAATCTGATGCAATGCCAGAAAGGGCCCAGGTTCTGCTTGTGTTCCAGAAGTAACCACAAATCTAATGAAAAATGTCTGGTTTTGTAAGCTCTTGTGACAGGATGGTGGACGTTTCTTTCCTTTGGGATTAAAATTCATGAAAATAGATCACCAGATTTTGGTAGCAAGGTGGGGGGCTGACCTGTGCATACAATGATTGGGAGGGGAAGAGAGTGAGAGCACGGGTGGGGTAGACCGGGGACAGGGGAGTCAGCAGTGTTACTGAGCATGCTCAGTACAAGGCAAGCAGCAAATAGGAAGGGATCGATCCCATTTGCTCTCCCCTCCCCCAACATATCACTTTCTTCTAGGGCTACTAAGGCACTGGAAAACTAGTATTTTGGCAGATAACTTAGCAGTTATCTGACAGGAGCACTGCTTCTTATTCCTGTATAAAAGAAAGAAAATGAAATAAATAATTAGATCCACTCAGCTCTAATATTAACATGTTCTGACATCTTGTGGCAAGACACTAAAGGGATACTGGCTAGCCTTAAAAATTTTAATCTATATTCTTTCTTTGTTACTAGTTCTGCAGAGAGAGACACTGTCAGGACTCGTAGGTTCTATCTCAGCTCTGGAATGGGAGTGGGGTCTAGTGGATTACAGCAAGGGGACAGATACAGTAGGGCTCATTATAAGATCAGAATGGCCATACTGGGCCAGACCAGTGGCCCACCTAGCCCATTATCCTGTCTTCCAACAGTGGCCAATGCCAGGAGCTCTAAGAGGCATGAACAGGAGATTCAATCATCAAATTATCCCCCCTACCCCCCCTTGTCCATTCCAATCTTTTGGCAAAGAGAAGCTAGGGACATCATCCCTACCCATTCTGGCTAGTAGCCATTGAGGCTAGGTCCAGACTGCAATGTTTTTGCAGAAAAAGCTACACAAAATGTGCTCCGCATTGTGCGTAGCTTTTTCCGCTTTTTTTTCGGAAGAGGCTTTTCTGCCAGACAAATGGCAGAAAAGCCTCCCCTTTTGGCGTGAAATGAGGTATACAGGGCTCCCTGAAAGAGTGCATTTGCTTTTCTGTGAAAAAAGGTGGAAGAGCAAACGCATTCCTTGGACGCGGCGGGGTTTTTGTGGGATACCTCCAGTTTTCCATAAAAACCCTGTAGTCTAGATGTAGCGTCAGGAACCTGTCCTCCATGAACTTATTTTGTTCCTATTGGAATCCTGTTATTTTTTGGGCCTTTTCACCATTTTCTGGAAAATTCCACAGGCTGACTGTAAGGAAATAATTTGTTTTGAATGTGCTGCCTATAAATGTAATTGGGTCACCTTTTTGTGTTATGTTAGTGAAGGAATAAAAAACATGTCCTTACTTTATTTTTCTACACCATTCATGATTTTCCAGATATCTATCATATCCCCCATCCTTTAGTCATTTCTTTTTCAATCGCAAAAGTCACAGTCTTGTTAATTTCTCCTCATACGGAAGCTGTTTCTTACCCCTAATCATTTCTGTTGCCCTTTCTGTATCTTTTACAAATCCAATATATCTTTTATTTTTTTTAGATAGGGTGACCAGATCTGCATGCAGTATTTGAGATGTGGGCATTACTTTATATAGAGGCAATATGATATTTTCTGTTTTATTATCTATTCCTTTCCTAATTATTCCGCCTAATTCCTCCCCCCCCCCCCACGCCACCCAAATGGCTCCATTGTTTCAGAAGTTGAGTCCTGACTGAGGTGAGGGTTTGGAAGCAGCAGGTTCAAGAGACAATCTAAGCTGGATCTGCACATCAACCATATCATGGTGTATTTCTGCTTAATATAAAGAAATTCCTTCAGGTGAAAGGATTTTTTTACACCGGATTCCACTTTGGCAAAGTACTTAAGCAAGTGCCTAATTTTAAGTGCACAGTTACTCTCATTTAAACTAATGTGCTTAAAGTTGGGGGCGTGCTTAACTAGATCCATAATTATTGGCATCCAAGCTGTATAATTTGTGTTGCTTCACCCCCTGCCCCAAAGTTCCTTGCTCACTTTCTATGCCTGATCCCAAGGGAAACTCAGCCTGGACTGAAATACTCTCCCCTCTTGGTTTTCTAGTACCTCTCCTTTGCTTGCAGAGGGCTTTCATATTGAAAGGGACTGTGCCAGTGAAATATAAAAGACTAGTGTGAAATTCATTACACAATATATAGCCCTTAGTGCATAGTCCCTCTTCTGTTGGAAGATCCCAGGGTTTCCTGAATTGATAACTGAATTACCAACAACCCTTACAAACTGATTTTTTTCTAAGTGTATTTTTTGCCCACATCAAATACAGACCAATACAAACACTGTTCAGGGACAGTGATAGAAATGTAGCCGTATTAGTCTGGTGTAGCTGAAACAAAAAACAGGACTATGTAGCACTTTAAAGACTAACAAGATGGTTTATTAGGTGATGAGCTTTCATGGGCCAGACCCACTTACTCAGATCAAATAGTGGAAGAAAATTGTCACAACCATATATACTAAAGGATACAATTAAAAAAATGAATACATATGAAAAGGACAAATCAAATTTCAGAACAGAAGGGGGATGGGGGGGGAGTTCTGAAATTTGATTTGTCCTTTTCATATGTGTTCATTTTTTAAATTGTATCCTTTGGTATATATGGTTGTGACAATTTTCTTCCGCTATTTGATCTGAGGAAGTGGGTCTGGCCCATGAAAGCTCATCACCTAATAAACCATCTTGTTAGTCTTTAAAGTGCTACATAGTCCTGTTTTTTGTTCAGGGACAAACACTCTTCAGGGACTAACCCTGGTGAAAGCCATTTAATATTACAGAACTTGTAATATTACTCTATTGTAATATCACTTTTCACTATTTCCTGGTTTTTTAAAAAACTTTTTACCTTTTTTACCCAGTTCTATCACTTTCCTTAAATCCCTGCAGATTAGAGCTCCAAATGAAGAGCCTAATCGCTGTTTTAGTGCGAAAATAATGAAAAAAGAACATCGACAAGATTACTGTAAAATCTTAAACTGACACAATTGATGTGACTGAGCATATAGGCAGAAGCTTGTCTGCATTGCTTCCGAGGAAATTACTCATAAGAAATAGTGTTTTTCCTAATTAAAAGAAAAGAACAAATTTAGAAGAGTAGGCAAGTGATTCAAAGCATCCTACAGAGGAATCTATAGGGCACATGTTGACTGTTCTATAGATAGAGCAAAATGATGTTGAGACATTAGTCACATTTTCCCTTTTATCTACTTATTTTTTCCACTCTGTTCTTAAACATGAGGAATCCTTGCTGTTTGGAATGACTGACTCGAGTATCCTTAGATCATATAGTAGATGAAAGAAAGAAAAGAATATAAAGAGTTATCTGTAATGAAACACCACCAACTGGCTTGTAGGTTAAGAAATAAATGAAACATATGATATAACAAGGTCCTTGTAGACTATATTATGGAAGATAACAGAGTCTCATTGCAGTGAAACAGATCAAACCCATCAAGTAACAATGTAAACATTATCAGGATGTGTAATACGTTAGTGTCACTGATATCATTGCAAACCAGTGGCCTGGCCTGTGTATTAGCTTTAGTCCAGTGTTTTTCCTGTATGTTAAAAGTGTTGGGTAGTTTCACCAAGTTTACATTTCATGTCATTTTAAGAATAAATATGAAAAGTCAGGCTAAGTGATTTTAATTGGAATACAGATGAAGTAGTGCTAAGGAGAGAGCACTTGGGCCTGTCCAGTATTTTAGACAGACACACATGAGGTACAAAAGCACAGTAGAACAGTACTCTCTACATTATCATCTGTAAGATCTGAGGTATGAGTCAGATCTTATAAAGACAGATGACACTGCAGTCTTAATTTATGACCATTTATGATGCATGATGGTTTAGTAGGTACTTGCCACAATATTTTGAACTCTTCTCTATCAACACTGCTATCGTTTCAAAGGGGGTTCAAAAAGTAGAGCACTATTAGTATGCAGAGTTCTTGAAGAAACAATATTGAGTGTCTTGCTTTTTTAAATAGCTTGTATCATTTGTGCTATAGCTTTGTGCATCATGTTAAAGGAAAATGTTTAGTTTTACACATCTCCCCTTCAAGGTAGAAAATATTTGAACATAGATGTAAGCTAGTGTAATGGGTAACCTGGGTCAGCAATAAAAGAACAATCCTGTGTTCGGCATGGCTTCCTATTCAAGGTTTATTCTTGAAAGTTAAGACTGCATTGCTTTACAAAAAGCAAATAATATGTAACTAGCTCTTATAGCTAGGAAATAAAAACCCCGTGGGTACAATACAGTTTTCTGCCATTGGTAGCAGGCACTATCTTTGTATCTTTTCAAAGATCTCTGACCATTTTTTGACTAGTAAGTGCAGTTCTGGATCCTTAAAATTCCATCTCTTTTCTCAGAAGTGTTCCATTGAATTGCACTGTGTTCCTGTAGAAAATACATTTCCTTTCTTGTGACTGCATATTGGAAATCCAGGACTGATAATGTTTTGGTTGAGTTCACTGATGAACATTCAGTCGCTAGTCCTGTTTCATTATTCCACATAGTGCATTTGTGTGAGGCCTATGACTGTATCGGATCTCTTCTTCCTGAGGACCAGGTAGAACCTTCATAGCCTGTCTAACAGGACTAAGATTACCAAGGGGAAATGGTTACATTCAGTACATAATCATTATACAATTCATATATAATAAAGGAATGGCATATTAAGAACATGCCTAGAATATGGCACCTCAAAACAAATGTGAGAATATTGTAGCCTATACTTTTCTCAGACATTATTATGTTTAAATTTGGCACAATAATAAACCAGAAATAAATTAATTATATACGTGTTTGGGGTTAGCAGACAAGAAAGAAATATATGCTTTAAAATGGCTAATGGCCTGGGGCTTTTAGGTAGGTCTCAGCAATGCTCCATCAGGTCTTAAATCTTCTATAGAAGAATGAATCATGAAAATCTATTCCAGTCCTGACAAGGTTCTGAGTAGCTAAGGTCACCTTTTCATGCATGATAAGAATACCTAGGAGCCCAAGTATTGTGAGAAAGTATTAAATATTTGTGACAAAGGTATTAGGGTTAGAAAGGATTACAACCCAACAGATTTCTATGGATATGGATACTGGACTTTAAAACAAGAAGGAAGTTATCTAGGTGCTTCAAAAGTACAATATCACTCTGTGGGAAATCCTCATCTGGACTGATTTATGGAGTGAAGCAATAAAGGACTCTGCTGTTTTTAGAAATGCCAAGAGCTGGTTCTCAGGGAAAATGACAAGAATTTGAACTCTGAGCTTCTCTGAGATAATCTGAATAGCTTTTAAGAGGACAAAACTCCAGGAGAAACTATAGCTTTGTAGACTAGTGTACATGTAAATCAGACATTGCACTGAAAATTGATATAGCTATTGGGTTTTTTCTGTACAGGTTTTGGTCCTCAAGCTTTTGCTTATGCTCTATATATGCTCTGTTAAGACTCGGTTCTGAAGGCTATTTTATGGCCACACAAGGGGGGAAAGGCAAAATGCTTTCTTGGGTGAGCAACTCAACCAAATGAAAGCAGGGCCATCATCCCACTCTTCTCCACACCAGCTTATACAGCAGAGCCAGCATGCAAGGAGTCAATCTGCTCTATCCTGATGGATGAAGCAGTAAGGGTACGTCTAGACTATAAGCCTCTTTTGAAAAAGGCTTTTTCATAAGATACTTTCGAAAAAGCCTCTTTCGAAAAAGAGCGTCTAGACTACAAGCAGATTTTACAAAAAAGCGAGCCGCTTTTTCAAAAGAGAGTCTAGATGCTCTCTTTCGAAAAAGCACAGTTTGCAATCAATAGCGCCTTTTTTCACAAGCGTATTTTTGAAAAAAAGGTGTTATTCCTCGTAAAATGAGGTTTACCGCAATCGAAAAAACTGCCGTGTTTTTTCTATTTACTTTCGAAAGAACACGGCTGCAGTCTAGGTACAGGTGAAGTTTCTTTGAAAACAGGCTACTTTTTTAAAAAAAACCCTGTCATCTAGACATACCCTAAATGAATTCCTATGCTCAGGCTGGAACAGCTTCCCTAGTGTGATGTACCTCCAGCCCCATGGACAGTGTTGGCATACATGTCACTATGTATTGCTTAATGCTCTGTACTCTCCTGCCTTTACTTTCACTAATACAATAAGTTAAAAAGGGGGCTAGTGGCCCATAAGTGCAAGTACAGTGCAAGCTTATTACATGTTGACTTGACTTAACAACTTCTGGCAGAATTGGTATTGAATAACTCGTTCTAAATGATATACCTGAGTCAACTGTCTAACTGCTGGCAACTAGTACATTTCTTTTGCTTTAGTAACACGAGTCATCCCACTTGCTTGTCCAAAACAGACTCTCAGTGGAAAAGTAGAATAATTATTATCCTGTCAATGATCCTTGGTTCCCCCATAGGACTGGATGTAAAGACTTATGAGCAGATTTGTAAACATAACTTTGTAAAAAGGTTTTAAAATGCCCCAACCAGTTAATAGGTAAATGTGCAAAGCTTTCTTCTTGCTATTTGGCTGCTTTGTCACTTTCAGTATGGGAGCTTGATCCTGTGGTACTTGTTCTGTCAAAGATTTTACACCTGAAATTTTATCCTAAAGTTTTACTGATCGAAAATTGAGTGATAGGTTAAAGAATTCAAAGCAAGAAATTTAAAGACACTGTTGCATTTTCTTTAGAGTTCAGTTAAAATACTTCATTGTTTATATTAAAAGTCAACCCCCCCTCTCTTTGTCTTTGATTTAATGTAATTACTTTTTTTTTCAAGTCTAGAGGTTAAGAGATCACATTTTTACACTCGGGCAGAAATTGAAAATGTAATAATACTGTGAACTCTTGGATCTTATTGATTCCTCATGTGTAGGGGGTCACCTGCCTTCTGAACAGTTAAAGTGTCTGACCTCCATATGCAATATCTGGACTTATACACTTTGGTGAATTGAAACTTAAAATTGGGACTTACAAAAATGACATTAAGTATATAGCTCAATCTACCACTGCTTTCCCATTAAAAGACAAAGCATCCTCTAGCACCTTAGGGAACGCCTACACTGCACACTAATTTCAGAATAAGCTATTTCAGAAGGAATACTCCGAAATAGCTTATTTTGAAATAGTGCGTCTACACACTCAAGGGAGACAAGGTCCCTCACCAAAGGCTCTTGTGTAAATTACATGGCCATGGGATAAGAGGGAAGGTCCTTTCTTGGATTGAGAACTGGTTAAAAGACAGGAAACAAAGGGTAGGAATAAATGGTAAATTTTCAGAGTGGAGAGGGGTAACTAGTGGTGTCCCCCAAGGGTCAGTCCTAGGACCAATCCTGTTCAACTTATTCATAAATGATCTGGAGAAAGGGGTAAGCAGTGAGGTGGTAAAGTTTGCGGATGATACCAAACTGTTTAGGATAGTCAAGACAGAAGCAGACTGTAAGGGACTCCAAGAAGATCTCACCAAACTGAGTGATTGGGCAACAAAATGGCAAATGAAATTTAATGTGGATAAGTGTAAAGTAATGCACATTGGGAAAAATAACCCCAACTATACGTACAGTATGATGGGGGCTAATTTGGCTACGACAAATCAGGAAAGAGATCTTGGAGTTATCGTGGACAGTTCTCTGAGAAACTTCCACACATGTGCAGCGGCGGTCAAAAAGGCAAATAGGATGCTAGGTATTATTAAGAAAGGGATAGAAAATAAGACCCGGAATATCTTACTGCCCCTGTATAAAACTATGGTACGCCCACATCTTGAATACTGTGTACAGATGTGGTCTCCTCACCTCAAAAAAGATATTTTGGCCTTGGAAAGGGTTCAGAAAAGGGCAACTAAATTGATTAGGGGTTTGGAACGGGTCCCATATGAGGAGAGGTTAAAGCGACTGGGACTTTTCAGTTTAGAAAAGAGGAGACTGAGGGGGGATATGATAGAGGTGTATAAAATCATGAGTGGTATGGAGAGGGCCGATAAAGAAAAGTTATTTATTAGTTCCCTAAATAGAAGAACTAGAGGACACCAAATGAAATTAATGGGTAGCAGGTTTAAAACTAATAAAAGAAAGTTCTTCTTCACACAGCGTGTAGTCAGCATGTGGAACTCCTTGCCAGAGGAGGCTGTGAAGGCTAGGACTATAACAGAGTTTAAAGAGAAGCTAGATAATTTCATGGAGGTTAGGTCCATAAAAGGCTATTAGCCAGGGGATAAAATGGTGTCCTTGGCCTCTGTTTGACAGAGGCTGGAGGGGGATGGCAGGAGACAAAGCGCTTGATCATTGTCTTCGGTCCACCCCCTCTGGGGCACCTGGTGCTGGCCACTGTCGGCAGACAGGATACTGGGCTAGATGGACCTTTGGTCTGACCCGGTACGGCCGTTCTTATGTTCTTATGTTCTTATGTACACAGCAAATGCCCATCAAAATAGCGCTGAGCTATTTCGAAATAGAGCATCCAGACTCCCTGGACACTGAATTGCCTTTAAGGCCACCTGGAAGCACTTCAGGCAGGGCATCAGAACAGCAGTCACCTCCTGGAGCTGCTGCCTGAGGCTATTTGAGGCTTTTGCTTAAAGGGACCCCCCCCTCCCCGTTCAGTTGTGCCTCAGACTCTTCTCCTTTGCCTACCTCCTTGAGGGACAGCAAAGCCTTGTCTCTGACTGCTGTGGTTGCCCTTGTGGACACTGCAGCACTCCAGCTATGGAGCTGGACCTGCCTCTGAACAGTCGATGGCACATGCTACACCTTCTGCTGCAGTTTCTGTGGGCTGCCCTCATGGCCCTGCAGGAACAGGACCCACAGCTCAGTGTGGGGCACCTCCTTACCTCTCTCCAGGTGCTGCTCATGCAGCTCGACCCCACTCACCCTCCCCCTGCACACCTGGCAGCTTCTGGCGACCGGACCACAGTTCTGATTGGTGGGACCAGATCATCATGGAGTAGTGGGACAACCAGCAATGGCTCCAGAATTTCCACATGCAGAAGGACAACTCCATGGAGCTGTGTGAGTAGCTCGCCCTGCCCTCCAGCGACAGGACACCCACATGAGCCCCGCCATCCCTAGTAAGAAGTGGGTACCCATCGCCATCTGGAAGCTCGCCACGCCAGACAGCTACCAATCCATCAGGAACCAGTTTGGCATGGGTAGATCGACCCTCAGGGTCATGGTCCTGCAGGTATTGCGCTCTCGTGCTATTGTCTCAGGAGGGGGGTGAACTGCTGAAATGGGGTATTACAGAGTGTAGGGGAGTCACCGGGCCCCACACCCCCATCTGCCGCCAGATGTGACTCTCAGCTAGCAAGTAGAACAGAAGGTTTATTTATTAACAGGGATACAGTGTAGCACAGACTTGTTGTCACAGGAACCAGGAGGAGACAGTACAATCCATCCTGGGGATAGAGAGGTCCAAAGAGAGGGCTCTGGGCCCCTGCCTGGCTCCCCAAGCCAGCCAGACTCCCTTCTCTCCAAGCCAGCCAAAAATTAACTCACACACCCAGCAACTGGTCCCAGCTGTCTAGGCAGTCCTGCCCCCTCCTTTGTTCAGATTCCTGGGCCCTAGGTGTTATCTGACTATCACTGGTGGTAACTTCCCCCTAAAGTCAGGTGGCAGGATGGCCTGGGCCATTCCCTAGGTGCCTTCCCTAAGGAGTTCTCACCTAAAGATCCCATCTTCTGCTGGAACACACATACAGTACAGAGCAGCACAAGACAGCAGGAATCACATACAGCATAACAAAGCAAACAGTGAACACAAACACACACACACACAGAGTAGACAGCAGCACAAGACAGTAGAAATCACACAGGGTATGTTTACACTGCCACCCTAGTTCGAACTAGGGTGGCTAATGTAGTCATTCGAACATGCAAATGAAGCCCAGGATTAAAATATCCCGGGCTTTATTTGCATGTTCCCGGGTGCCGCCATTTTTAAATGCCCGGTAATTCGAACTCCCTGCCCGCGGCTACACGCGGCACGGGCTAGTTATTTCATTGCAGAAGGAGTAACAGTAGTCCGAATTAGGGGCTTTAGTTCGAACTACCTAGCCTGTGCTGCGTGTAGCTTCAGGCAGGGAGTTCGAACTATCGGGCATTTAAAAATGGCGGCACCCGGGAACATGCAAATAAAACCCGGGATATTTTAATCCCGGGGTCATTTGCAAGTTCGAATGACTACATTAGCCACCCTAGTTCGAACAAGGGTGGCTAGTGTAGACATACCCATACAGCATAGCAAAGCAAACAGTGAACACAATCCTCACTACATCACATGGGATTGCTTAGGGAAGAATGGTGGTGATGGAAGCTTCCTCCCCGGGAGGTTTTTCAGTCCTGCCGTCACAAAGCCCTGATGGGGGTTGCTCCTGGTGTGTAGTGGGGAGGGGCAGTTGGGCTCAGACCTTCTGAGGTCTCTGGCAACCCTGTGATTCTCTGTGTGTCTCCTTCTGCAGGTGGTGTGGGCCATCAACACCATCCTGCTGTGCAGGATCATCAACCTGGATGACGTGGACCCCATTGTTGCTGGCTTTGCTGCCAAGGGCTTCCCCAACTGCAGGGAGGCTACTGACAGCATCCATATCCCCATCCAGGCCCCTGACCTCCGGGAATCCAAATACATCAACTGCAAGGTGTACTTTTCTATGGTCTCGCAGGTTCTTGTGGACCACTGGGTCAGTTCACAGACATCCATGTCATCTGAAACTCCAGCCTCTTCCAGATGCTGCACACCAGCACTTTATTCTCTGACTGCACCATCAGGGCTGGGGGTGTGGACATGCCAATGTGCATTGTAGGGGACGCAGCCCACCTTCTGCTCTCCTGGCTGATGAAGCCCTGCACCACACACCGTGATCCCACCAATGAACGTTTTAACACCAGATTTAGCAAGGCCCACATTGCTGTGGAGGGTGCCTTTGGTCATCTGAAAGGGAGGTTCCATTGCCTCCTCACCCGGCTGGACCTCGGTGAGTGGAACATCTCCCAAGTGATTGCTGCGTGGTGTGTCCTCCACAACCTTTGTGAACATAAGGGGAAGATGTTCCTGCCGGGGTGGGAGGCAGAGGCCAAGCGGCTCGACAGAGCCTTTGAATAGCCGTGCATGGCTGCCATCAGGGGGCTGTGCACATCTGGGAGGCCCCGAGGGAGAGTTTCAGCCAGGGCCAGCAGTGAGACTCGCCTGGGCCTCCTCACAAGGGGCCTTTGCAGTGGCCCAGTGTGCCTTGCCTCCCACAAACCTCCCTTCCCCTGCCCTCCCTTCCCACTTTCCCTTCTCCCCTCCTTTCTCCCTTTGGATAGAGTTCAAAGAGCCATGTATTATATATTTATTTTTATATATCTGTCTATAGATAGATAGATATAGTACACAAAACATAGTGATAAAAATAACATTACACAACATTTTGGACAAAAACCAATAAAAAAGTCTCTAGTCACTTAAAAAATTCATGGCCAGTCCATAGATCTTCAGAGAACTTGACAAGGAACAAACATGAAATAAAAAAAACCTTGAAAAATACAGTAATATTCTCACACTAAAAAAAAAAAAAGCATCCCCACCATATATTTTAAATTTAACACTACTGCCCTACTGTCTCCTGTAAGTTTTTTTTTTTTAATTAAATTGAACTGAGAAGTGAATTAGCACAATTTGAAGTGCCTGTTTCACTGCAGCTTGTTGATCTCCGGTATGGTTTCCTCATTTTTTTTTTTTTTTTTACTTATGAAGATTATAGCTTTTTTATAGTTCTAAAAATTCAGGTCTGTCCCAGACTGCAAATATGACAGGTTCAAAAACAATAAGGCTGCATCTAGACTGGCATGATTTTGCGCAAATACTTTTAACGAAAAGTTTTTCCATTAAAAGTATTTGCGCAAAAAAGCGTCTACACTGGCACGGATGCTTTTGCACAAAAGACATCTTTTGCGCAAACGCATCCGTGCCAGTGTAGACGCTCTCTTGCACAAGAAAGCTCCAATGGCCATTTTAGCCATCGGGCTTTCTTGCGCAAGAAATTAACTTGCCTGTCTACACTGGCCCTCTTGCGCAAGAATACTTGCGCAAGGGGGCTTATCCCTGAGCGGGAGTGTCAGAGTATTTGTGCAAGAACCACTGATTTCATATGTTAGAACATCAGTGTTCTTGCGCAAATTCTCGCGGCCAGTGTAGACAGGCGGCAAGTTTTTGTGCAAAAGCAGACGCTTTTGCGCAAAGTCTTGCCAGTCTAGACGCACCCTAAGGGAGATACTCATATCTCAGAATAATTGCTTCAGCCAACAATAGTCTCTGAATTTTCTTTAAAGAAACACAGTGTAAACCAGGTACATGCTGATTCTTTTTTGCCCTGGAATTTAAATATGACATCTGTGTTGGCTGCCTTATTCTGCATCCATGAAGACTTTGAGTATAAGGTGCTTCAGCCTCCCACCCCGCTCTAACCCAATTGCCCTCCTCTCCCCCACAACCCTTGCCCCCTCTCCCCCACTCTAACCAATGCCTAGGTCCCAGAGCCGCTGCCACTATGCGCTGCCACCATGCCTCCAGACACTGGGGCGCCTGCACAGAACGGCCAGCCATGAGCAGCCTGGTGCATGGCTCAGAACTAGCAAGAGCCACATTTCTTTAAGCAAAGAGACGCATGCGGCTTGAGAACCACGGGTTGGCCATCCCTGCCTTACAGATTTATGTGTATCACCATTCCTGATGTCTGGGGCTTTACCATTTTGATTGCTACATTTCTATATCCCCATCTTACAAAGTCTTTAATTAGTTCTCCACTTCTTTAGTGCTATATTGATAGTAGTGAATCAAGTGGATAAGGAACTGGTTAAAGGGGAGACTACAGTGAGTCATACTGAAAGGTGAACTGTCAGGCTGGAGAGAGGTTACTAGCAGAGTTCCTCAGGGGTCAGTTCTGGGACCATTATTATTTAATCTTTTTATTACTGACTTTGGCACTAAAAGTGGGAGTGTGCTAATAAAGTTTGCAGATGACACAAAGTTGGGAGGTATTGCCAATTCAGAAAAAGATCGGGATATCATACCGGAAGATCTGGATGATCTTGTAAATTGGAGTAATAGTAATAGGATGAAATTTAATAGTGAGAAGTGTAAGGTTATGCATTTAGGGATTAATAACAAGAATTTTAGTTATAAGCTGGGGACACATCAGTTGGAAGTAACGGAAAAGGAGAAGGACCTCGGAGTCCTGGTTGATCACAGGATGACTATGAGCCGCCATTGTGACATGGCTGTGAAAAAGGCTAATATGGTCTTGGGATGCATTAGGCGAGGTATTTCCAGTAGGGATAAGGAGGTGTTAGTGCCATTATACAAGGCATTGGTGAGACCTCATTTGGAATACTGTGTGCAGTTCTGGTCTCCCATGTTTAAGAAGGATGAATTCAAACTGGAACAGGTACAAAGAAGGGCCACTAGGATGATCCGAGGAATGGAAAACCTGTCTTATGAAGGGAGACTCAAGGAACTTGGCTTGTTTACCTTAACCAAAAGAAGGCTGAGGGGAGATATGATTGCTCTCTTTAAATATATTAGAGGGATAAATGCCAGGGAGGGAGAAGAATTATTTAAGCTCAATACCAATGTGGACACAAGAACAAATGGATATAAGTTGGCTATTAGGAAGTTTAGACTCGAAATTAGGCGAAGGATTCTAACAGTCAGAGGAGTGAAGTTCTGGAACAGCCTTCCAAGGGAAGTAGTGGGGGCAAAAGACCTATATGGCTTCAAGATAAAGCTAGATGGGTTTATGAAGGGGATGGTTTGATGGGATAACATGATCTTGGCAATTAATTGACCTTTCACTATCAGTGGTATATAGGCCAATGGTGGGATGATAGGAGTTGCTATAGAGAACTTTTTTCTGGGTGTCTGGCTCATGAGTCTTGCCCACATGCTCAGGGTTCAGCTGATCACCACATTTGGGGTCGGGAAGGAATTTTCCTCCAGGGTAGATTGGCAAAGGCCCTGGAGGTTTTTCGCCTTCCTCTGTAGCATGGAGCACAGGTCACTAGCGGGAGGATTCTCTGCATCTTGGGGTCTTTGAGCCATTGTTTCGGGGACTTCAATATCTGAGATATAGGTGAGAGGATTATTCTAGCATTGGGTGGGTGAGATTCTGTGGCCTGCATTGTGCAGGGGGTCAGACTAGATGATCAAAATGGTCCCTTCTGACCTTAAAGTCTATGGCTATGGCTATGGCTAAGTTTAACTTTGGCTATAATAGGCACTCTTCTAAGAAGGATATCCATTTTTTTTCTTGTATTTCTCCCCTTTTCTTAACAATAGAATTCCAATTCAATGATATGTCAAGTTTCAGAAACTTATTTCAAACTGTTGTGGCTGCCAAATCCAGTCTTACCTATGGAGATTATGGTCCTACAGAACAGCAAAGACTTCAGACAATCTCCTAGTTAATGTGTTGAGTCACTTCATTCTGTGTCTTATGAAAGTAGCATTTTTAGCAATATCTTAAATAAACTCAGTACATTGATCGTATACATTATACAAAGATTTTCAGAGAACTTTCCAGGGAACCTTCCCTAATGTATACACTGAAAAGCAGCTACTTAAATATTTATAATATTATGTTTGAAATATCTTGTGCCTAATATGCAGACACTATAACAGGGATCCTTAAAATAGCCTTGCAGTCTAGGAACCAGTAATACTGGGTGATATTACTTTGGGGAATGACTGTAAATAGCAGAAATGTTGGTTAGCGGTCCCCATGTCCTTTCATTGCTAAGTACCCGAGCAACAGCTACACTTAAAGATCATAGTAACGTGAATTGCTAATGTTCAGAGGAGATGTGGCCAAAATGTGAGTCATTTAGCACACTGTAACTACCAAGATGTCTGGATTTATATAACTCTGATAAATGTCAAAGTGTGTTTTGTTACAAGTAGAAACAGACCTTGTCAAAACTAAAGAACTGAACTTCAGGGAAATTTGTCTTCAGATCAGATTTGCATATGAACTTTGTCTCAGATTTCTCTATATCAGCAGAAAGTGTGAGGCACTGTACTTTCACTTTGCTTCCTCCCCCTTTCCCCCAGAGGAAGCAAACTTACAAATGCAGGTATAGATCCTTTCTATTACTTTCTTTTAAACATATACCCAGGTTTCTAAAAAACAAATGGCCATCTTAAAACACTCCTCTCTAATTCTCTTTGCCTTGTAGAACTTAGCAAATCTAGAAATGCCAGAAATTGTAATAGCTGGTCTGCAGAAATAACCATAAATGAAACAAGTGTATGAAAACTCAACACACGTCCCTGTCAATGAAGTGTGAACATGATATAGAGCTGGAAATGGAACTGGGGTCTTCAAAAGCAGATGGTCTTTCAGGCTGTTGCACATCTACAATGTAAAATAGACAGTGAGTAATAAGACATGACAGGGCATGTGCTTTCTTGAGTTATACAGTGCCTCTATTTGGAAAACGTGAGTCACATGGGCTTGCCACATGCCATCAAGTGGCATTATCTTTGCTTAGAACATGCTATCAAGAATCTTACAGATCTGTACAGTTGTTTTGTAAAAATGATCTCTGTATAATGTACACTTTGTAATTGGCTATAATTTTCCTTTGAACAAATCATCTTGACTACTCAAATCAAGTAATGATAAAATAATAATCACCACAATATTGTAGTTTTCTAAGTATTACTGTGTACTGTTTTAATTACAAAGTCAATTTTTACCAGCAGCTATCACACAGTGCTATCGCATTTCTACAGACAGTTAGTTATGCCTCAGTTTTAGAATTTCCTGATGTATGGTAGGGAAAGGTCGCAATTATAGCTTTTTTGGTGGCTGGCTTCTGCATTTTTCTTTTTAAAAGCGAGAACTTATTTTAAACCTTAAAACTTTCCTGCTTGGGACGTCAACATATATGACTGAGAAATTCCCTAAAACTCATGAAAATTGTTTTCATCCCTGCTGCTTAATTAAAATAGTCAGTTCCCTCCAAATTCCACAAATCACTGAGTGTATTGATATCCTACTACAGCAAACACATTCTAAATAAGATTGCGTACTACTCATCTGACTGGGATTACTCACATGGGTAAAGTTGAACATGTGCATCATATGTTTTGCAGAATCATGGAAGTAGTTTGAATGTTTGTGCCTCAATTAAATTATGCACCTAATCTTATATTTAGGCACTTAATTGAGAAGGGTAATGCCCAAAGGAGTAGAGCAAATATATTTATGCTTTGGCCATTATGTATAATGTTGTATAATGTAGTAATTGATTGTCTTCATGAAATTTGCTTAGGGAAAATGAAAATTTAGTTGTACAGTATGTTAAAATGATCATGTGTATGTTTCTTTAATAAGTGTGGGGCATGTTTGTCACAGTATATTTGCCTAAATTCATTTAAATTACATTAGACAAAGTAGTAAAGGCCCTGCAGGACTTCTCTGAACACTTGAGATGATACTTGGAAGACCCAATCATATTTATTGGCATGCCTCTATGACTGCCATTTCAAAAGAACAGTTCACAAGATATCTATGCCATCTAATATCCAAACCCTAGCTCTGATTTCTGATTTTTTTTTGAACCTGTAAATGAACAATGCATTCACTACTACCAGATGTCAGGTGCAAATCATGTCCTTAGTTTCCAATATTCTAAACTGCACTGTAATTCATTTGATTACTGAAAAATTGCCACTGCAAAAAAAGCCTCTGGACCTTCTTCAAAAGTTACCATTGAAGGCACTGAAACTGAGAATATTCCTTGTAAAAAAGGAATCTAAAGTTAAAATGGAAAAGTGGCTTCTCAAAAAATTGGAGAAAGCCTTCAGCCTTTGGAAGCATTGACTTTTCTGTTCATAATTTTCTTAGTTATGAGGGTGTGATCAGATAAAATACTATCTGCTAAGATGTCCAGGCTTGTTCTTCTCATTCTCATAGCGCAGCAATGTACCTGAAACAAAACAAGCATTTACAAGAATGCTACTTTCCAACCCCATGATAAAGAAAAGGTGCAAGGTATTATTTCAGGACTCTACTTGTGGTGAGTTCCCTGATGCAGAAGTTCTCGTTTAGTACTAAAGCCTATGGACCAAGGGTAGGATTTTCAAAAGTACCTGGGGCTAGGTCTACTCTAGGGGATAAATTTGAATTAAGATACACAACTCCAGCTATGTTAATTGCATAGCTTGAGTTGAAGTATCTTAAATCGAATGTTGGTGCTGTCCGCACTACAGGAGGTCAACAGGAACACACTCTCCCTTCAACTCCCCTTACTCCTCTTAGGAGGAGGACTATTGGTGCTGGTGGGAGTGCCCTCTCAGTTCAAATTAGCGTGTCTTCACTAGACCCACTAATTTGAACCCTAGAAGATCGACTGCAGCAGCTTCAATCTTCTCTTTAGTGTAGACATGGCCTAAGAAAATTAGGTGCCAGCTCACACTGACTTCCATTATGTTTGTTAGATGTCTGAAAAGCACATCTACCTAACAGGCAAAGCAGTTTAACACAGCAGATTAAAATCCTAAGGGGAGAGGGATGCCAATATAAGAGTTACACAGAACAAATAGGAAATACTTCAGTGCTAAGAAAAAGTGTAATAGCCTCCCTCGGAGTAGCTATAAGGAGGGATGGACACTGTTCAGTTCCATATATCCTTAAATAGATGGACGCCATGCAGTTGCATATATCTTAAAATAATCTTTTATTACCAATATGTCTTCTGTGCCATCACTTCTAGCTCAATAATACATTTTTTCATCCACACCTAGGGAAATAAGCTTTCACATGTGCATTACCAGCATTGTGTCCTATGCTACATCCTCAATTTCACGCTGCCAGACACAAAGAGCAAATTATAGCAGGTGAAGGGACCCTGCTATCCTGTGATTTGATTTGGTGACTTTTTTTGTAGAGACAACTGCTGTTTATTCCCTATCTTGCATAGTGCAATGTTCTCATTCTTCCTTCTACACTAAACAGTATTGTTGTACTAAATTTAAAGGGCACTTAGAAAGCAGTGTGTCACTTCACCCATGACTGCAATTGTGTGCTTTCCAGACTTGCAATACAATCTCAAATGCATTTCTTATTTGGATTCACAGATTTAAGGCCAGAAGGGACCATTAAATGTAGTCTGACCTCTTGTATAATATAGGCCATGTCATTTCACCCAGGTATACCTGTATTGAGCTCAATAATTTGTGTTTGACTAAAGCATCTGCTCCAGAAAGGCAGGCAATCTTGATCTGAAGACTTCAAAGATATCAAATTCACCACTATCCTTGGTAGATTGTTCCACTGGTTAATCACCCTCATGGTTAAAAATGTGTGTTTTCTAATTTGAATTCATCTGGTTTTCACTTCCAGCCACTGTCTTTCTCCATTACAATAAAAATGCCTTTAGTAGCCAATATTTTGTCCCCATTAAGGCACTTATACACTGTAATTAAGTCCTCTTGATCTTTTCGATAGGTTAATGGATTGAGCTGCTTAAGTGTCACTATAAGGTGTTACTTTTTCAGCCTTCAAATCCATTTGTGGCTCTTTTTTCCATCCTTTCTAATTTTTCAACATCCCTTTAAAAATGTGCACACTGGGACTGAATGCAGTGCTCCAGTATTGGGCTCAGCAGTGTTCCAATCTCAGCCTCAGCTGTGTTTCAAACAAAGGTAAACATCACTTCCCATCTCCTGCTTGCTGTTTCCTTCTTTGTACTTTCAAAGACCCTCTCAGCCCCTTTTGTCACAGCATCTCACTGGGAGCTTGTGTTCAGTTGCTTATCTACTGTGATTCCTCACTTCTTTAGGAATCATTGATTTCCAGAATATATAAAAACAACGAGGAGTCCTGTGGCACCTTAAAGACTAACAGATTTATTTGAGCATAAGCTTTTGTGGGAAAAAACGCTCCATCACGAAAGCTTATGTCCAAATAAATCTGTTTGTCTTAAAGATGCCACAGGACTTCTCGTTTTTATAGGTACTGACTAACACAGCTACCCCTCTGAGACTTCTAGGATATGGTATCCCAAGCTGAGTTTTTTCCATCCCTATCAGAATTCAGAAGAGGTTTCTCCTCTGACAATTCCCATTTCTGTTAGAATTCCGATCCAGAGATGTCTTGGGCTCTTTTTAGATTACCCTTGGGTGGGGCATAACACCACTCCTACCTTCTCTGCAAGGCATTTTCATCTGCATGGTTTATTATTTGTTTTAGTCCTTTGTTATACTCAATACAAAATATAACTGCTCATCTGAAAAATTCAGAGGCTTTTCCCTGCCCCCACTAATCTGGGATTAAAACAAAACCGAACACACCCTTTCCTGCAAACATGTTCGCATCCTGGATCCAGCTTTCTCTCCTAGTCTTCATGCTAGGTTGTGGGCATCAACCCATTCCAACACTCCTCCTCACTGCCCTGTCCATGGGCTCCCTTCCAGAGGTGCCATCCTTAGAATATCCCAATCCTCTGGTTGTCAGATTTCTTGCATCAGGCTTGCAGGCTCCTGCTCCCTCTCAGTTTCTAGGGTTTCTCTGATCAATAGGATAAAACCTGCCTGGCTCAGCATCCAGTTCCTCTTTGCACTGATCTTCCCTCCCAGTCCAACTGCTGTCTCTAGCCTGAGAGCTCCTGCAGCTGTTTCTTTCCAGCCTAGCAAGTTCCCTCTTATAGGAAGTACCACCCCAAACTACCATCATGTAAGGAGTTGTTATCCAAATCACTGGCCCACAGGGCCAGCCCTAGACCAAATAGTGCCTCAGGGGAAGAACTTCTTTGGTGCTTCCCTCCATTTGTTAAACTTCCAAATACCTTATTTTTATTGACTGGTCTGGGTTGGGACCCCCACATTCTCTGGCCTCCACATTGGAATAATGGTAGGGCTGGGCTGGGTGTCTGGGGTGGGGGAACTGCATATTCAGTAACATCTTGCCAGTGCTGCCCCTGGCCCAGCAGGGGCCCAAAAAAACCGAGTGGGAAAGTGAGGGTAGAACAATCTGCATGTAGGTGCTGCAGAGGGAGCCCAGCTGTCTGCCTGGCAGCTGGAAACCTCCAACCCAGGCCTGTTGAGCCTCCCTGCACTATCCCAAAAATGGAGTCATGGGGGTGGGGAAGCAGAGCCAGACACACCACTGCCTTCTACTGTTCTTATCCCATCTGACAAGATAATGGTGAAGGGCAAGGCCTGGAGAGATCACCCCATATTCGCCTTGCCCAAGGGACAGCCCTGGAGATTGCTAGTAATTTTTTTTTTCTCGAGCCCAGGCATTTGCGCTGGTCAGGGGATGGTTTTCCACTTCTAGGATAATTATTTGAGATTGCTGAAAAATTTACTTGTCCCAAATTGGGATGAAAAGCTCATTTTGAAATTTTTCACACACCAACTTTCCTAAAAAAAAAAAATCAGTCTGAGTCAATCAAAATGTCTTTTTTTTTAACATCTTTGGAAGCATTTCAATTATGACTTTTTAATTTTTGTACCTCAATTAGCTGACATTCAAAAGACAACATTGTTTCAACCCTTTCTTCCCTCCAACCTCCTCCCCAGAAGCTGAGTTTCAAAAAGGAACATTTTGACATATTTTAAAAGTCTTTTAAAAATGTTTGCACTGAGAAAGCTGTGAAAATTGCTTATTCTCCAGAAACAATTTTGATTTCAATGAAATAAGATATCTGAATGTACTAACATGGGGGAGGGAGGAAAGGAGGTCAGCGAAAAGCACCTGAGTGACTCTATATGTGTATGTATGTATGTTGGTGAGGCCACATCTGGAGTATTGCATCCAATTCTGGGCCCTCCGCTACAGAAAGGATGCAGATGCATTCAGAGGATCCAGCAGAGGGTGACCAAAATGATTAGGGGACTGGAGCACGTGACCTACGAGGAGAGGCTGAGGAATTTGGGCTTATTTAGTCTGCAGAAGAGAAGAGTGAGGGGGGATTTGATAGCAGCCTTCAACTTCCTGAAGGGAGGTTCCAAAGAGGATGGAGAGAGGCTGGTTTCAGTAGTGACAGATGGCAGAATAAAGAGGAATGGTCTCAAGTTACAGTGGGGGAGGTCTAGGTTGGATATTAGGAAAAACTATTTCCCTAGGAGGGTGGTGAAGTACTGTAATGGGTTACCTAAGGAGGTGGTAGAATCTCCATCCCTAGAGATATTTAAGTCTCGGCTTGACAAAGCCCTGGGCTGGGATGATTTAGTTGGGATTGGTCCTGCTTTGGGCAGGGGGCTGGACTTGATGGCCTCCTAAGGTGTCTTCCAGCCCTATGATTCTATGTTACCAAGGCTGTCCCAATCCTGAAGCAAAAGGTGTCAAACAGCTCTGAGTCCCCAGGATGGATGGCTTCCTGGGATTCCCATCTGAGGGGTGAGTAGGCAGATGGAAATCAGGGAAACCTGGCAGCCTAATAGCTTGGTGGGGAGAAGGTGATCCTTAGTTTAAATTGTTTAAGGAAAAATAAATGTTCCTGATGGCCAGGTAATTTTGAAATTTTACTCCTGTGGAAAATGTTGATTTTTTAAAACCTTTTGACCTGTATTGAGTCAGATCACTTTTATTTATTTATTATTAAAAACTTGACTATTATAGTGAATGTGAAATTCCATTTCTGGCCAGCTCTACTGCAATGCCTGACATGAATGTGCGTAAACAACCTAACTCACTTAAATGAGGTTTTAGAGGCTTTTGATGCACAAAGCTCTGAAAGTCAGATCCTCAGCTGTTGTATATAGTCATAGGTACACAACATCAAAAGGCATCTGACAGCTGAGGATCTGCCCCATCATTTCCAGAAAATACTAATGCTAATATATTTCCATAGTTCATCGTGAAGATTGCATTATTGGCTGAGGGGTGGGGTGAGGAAGCTGGCTATTGAGTTGAGCTGTGGCCTCTTTTAAGATGCATGGACTGCTTAAGAGTCTAATAATTTGGTTTCAAAAGAATAGGAGTGAACCATCTGTTGAATGTCTCCGCCTCAAGGTCGGACAACTTTTTCTTATTCCCTGAAACATCCCTAATACAATTTTTTCTAACCTATCCTAGACTGTACCAATGTCTTTGATGCAAAAAAACCCCTCCCTTAGCAGCTTGCTCTGTTACTTGTGTCCGTATACAGCTTTTTTTTAATACATAGCTTTTCTTCAGACCTACTACAGCTCTTGTTTTCCAAACCTTCTATCACTGATATTGCTTTCCTTTGAATGCTCTCCAATCTGTCTGCCTCTTATTAAGTGTGCTGCTCCAAACATATGCACAGCTCTGACTGAGGTCTAATCAATGCTGAGTGGGGCTGGATAATCTTGCTTATTTTATGTGCTTATGGTGTGATCCAAATAGCATTTGCTTTTTATGTGACAGTGTCTCATTGTTGACTCATATTCACTTTATTATCCACTATGACATGTTGATCCTTTTCTGTGGCACTACTGTGTAGATAGCCTATTCATAGGGAAAATCCAAGAGCCTTCCTCAATTTTAACTCAGTCAATCCTCAAGCAAAATCAGTGGATTTTTCAATGGGACTTTACAGATTAAGGACTGAACAAAGACTCTGTATCCAATTCTTTATTTGTACATTTGTTTGTTCTTTATGACATCAACCATTTGACATTTCCTTCTATTGAATCTCACTATATATTGATTTGAGTGAGTCATTCTAATTTATCAAAATCTTTGATATGCCTTGCCATAATATTCAGGTAGCTAACATGTCATAGCAGGCTATTATTTTTCCATTTTCATTAATAAAAATTGTGGAAATGATACCTCAATTGCAAATTCATGTATTTTTAAAAATATACAGGATATGCACAATAGCCAAATTGTGTTGTCTTCATCCAGAAAAGTTGTCTGAAGTGCTAGAGTTAGCATAGTGGACAAATTCTTGAAAAATTCATTTGACGCATGCAGAGAGAAAATTGGTACTTTGACACAGAGTATGGCTAATTTGCTACATGGTTTTCAGTTAAAATGAAAGGATCAGTCCAAAAAGAGAGAAGTCTGGAAATCTAATCTGATACCTCTCAGATGATATACAATATCTTATTTCCCTGCAGTATTTGCATGAAGCCTACAAATATTTGAACTGATTGTGCTTCAGTGCATGCATATGTGCAGCAATGAATCATCTTATGATAGGATGAAATTAAAATCAATTGAAAATGTATTCAGGGATCCTTCCAAAATGAGCTTTGAGGGAAAAGTCCTATAAAACTACAAGGTGGCTGCTGTAACTTTATTGGCAAAACTAATTGTGTTTGAGATAATTATTTTGCAAATTTTATTTTTGCAAACATCTGGGGCACAGGGTTGAGGCTCCTCCTAGGGATAGTGTATACCCATGTGGTGTTTTATCAGCATGCTTTTTTCTTTGTTAAATGTGGTTAGTCACAAATTAGCAGATGTACAAAAATCCTCTATGTACATAGATTGCAGAGGAAAGCTATAAAAAGCATAACTAAAGGGTTTCAAACACAGTCTTTCTGACCATTTCTCTTAAGTACCTTTAAAGTAAAGAGCTTGAGCTCATCCCTGGTGTAACTTTTTAAACATCATTTATTTCCATGAAGTTACTTCACAACTGAATTTGACCCAAAGTGTGCGCTGTAATAAAGGTGTACTTCTTTTTGATGTCTTTTATTGGGCTGGTATCATTGTATTTGGATGAACGACATGGGGAACATAAGTTCTTTCCACAAGTCAGTGGTTTTTGCTGAGTTGGAAACAAACAAATAGCAAACAAACAAAAATTTTGCTCTTGCTTTCATTTTACTGAAAAAAAAATTCACATGGAAGTCAGAGAACTGCCATTTTGCTGCTAATGGGTATTTGCTATACAGTAATACTAAACATGGGTCATCCTTGCTCATACCAGGGCCATATCCTCTAGTACAGTGGTCTCCAATCTCTTTATGCCCAAGATAATTTTTTAAATTTCGGAGCAACCCAGAATCTACCCTGCATGTTCACTGAGGCCCCATCACTTCTCTGAGGCCCTGCCCAGTCCATTCCCCCTCCTATCACTTGCTCTACCCCACCCTCACTCATTTTCATTGGACTGGGGGCAGAGGATGCTGGCTCTGGGCTGGGGTAAACGGTTGGGGAGCAGGAAGAGGTAAGAGGTGTGGGCTCTGGGAGAAAGTTTGGTGCAGGAGTGGGCTCTAGGCTGAGGTACAGTGTTGGGATGCAGGATGCTGGCTCTGGGAGGGGGCTCCAAGCTGGGGCATAGTTTTGGGGTGAAGGTGGAGGTGTTGGCTCTGCGAGAGTGGTCAGGGCTAGGACAAAGGTACAAGAGGAGATGTGAGGTGCAGGCTGAGAGGCACTTAGTGCAGGCGGGTTCCAGCCAGCAGCACTAAGCAGGGTTCAGATGGGCTGTGTGCCCAGAAGTGGTCGGCAGCAGGTTCATCTCTGCTCCCCTGGGAGGAAGGAAGGGCAATATGTCTCTACCTGCTGCCCCTGCCTCAAGCACTGTCCTCCCATTTCCCATTGGCCAGCTTCTGGCCAGTGGGAGCTGCAAGTGTGGACAGCCTGCAGAGACATATTTTCCCTTCCCTCCAACAAGAGCACAGAGACAAACTTGCAGCCAGCAGGCAGCCTGTCTGAATGGCCCGGAAATTGTGATCATCAGGCAGAGGCTCCAGGATCAGCCAGCTGATCACAGTCAATGGATTGGTGACACCTGTTCTAGTGCAGTGAGCTGACCAGCAGCATGTTATGATCCTGAAGCCAGCATAGCTGTGAGAGGATGGTCCCAGTGCAGGGGGATGTTCTGGTGCCTATAGGCAGTGTTTACCTATTGTGTCGCCACCCTGCTGCCAGCATAGAAGTCAAGGCCAGATGAGAGTGTGTGTGGCATGAGAGAGCCTATGACTGGATATACCCTGGCTTATGTATCAGCTGCTTAGGGCACTGACAGGCAGAATAGCTTAGAACCAATCTTGAAAAGTACCTCTGGATAATTACTCCACCATTTATCCATTGGCAAGCACACTGCATATTATATGATTTAGCTACAAAGAACTTTGAATGTACTCACTTATTTAGTATCATACAAGGTCCACCCCTTACTTACACAACAGCATTTTGCTGATGAGTGATATAACTCAAAAATTCATATAATTATGAAGATTTGAGAATGGTTAATTGGCGGCTTGAGAGAGCAGAGAGAGAGAGATGGTGAGCAGTTTGAATAAAGCATACCAGGTGCTGAAGATGAAGATGCTGACAGATTGATAGTGAATAATTTTACAAAATTTCAGGGTCTCATCATATAGGGTATGTCTACAGTACAGCGTTATTTCAAAATATCTTATTTTGAAATAGTTAATTCGAAATAAGTTATTTCGAAATAACGCATCTACATATAAAATGCATTTCAAAATTTCAAAACGCGTCTACATATAAAATGTATTTTGCTATTTTGAAATAGTGCGTCCATACTGATTGGATGCTGAATCGCACTTAAGGCCAGGTGAAACCGGTTCCAGCAGGGCATCAGGTCAGGAGTTGCTTTGTGTGGCTGCTGTCTGAGGCTATCTGAGGCTTGTGCTTAAAGGGACCCCCCGGACAGCCAGTTCTCAGGTTTTTCTGCTTGCTTGCCTACCTCGCTGAGGGACAGCAAAACATTTTTTTTCTCTGATTGCTTTGGTTGTCCTGACTCGGGACACCACAGCACTCGGCACCATGGAGTCAGAGCTGCCTCTGGGCATGCTGGTGCTCATTTTGGATGTCTTGCTGCAAGCCTGGCAGCAAGTGCTGGAGACTGCCTGGCAGCTTCTGCCCAACCCCGGACCTCCCTGGGGGCAGTGGAGGAGCAGCAGCCGGACACCAGCGTGCCCCACCGCATCTGGCGTCTGGACACCAGCAGCGACTGGTGGGACCACATCGTCCTGGAGCGCTGGGGAGACCAACAGTGGACCCAGAACTTCAGGATGAAGAAGGACCCTTCCTCAAGCTCTGTGAGTGGCTTGCCCCTGCTCTGTGTTGACAGGACGTGCACATGAGGCCTGCCATTCCCCTCCACAAGTGTGTGGCCATTGCCCTCTGGAAGCTTTCCACACTGGATAGCTACCGATCCATGGGGAACCAGTTCAGCGTGGGGAGATCCACCGTCGGCGCAGTGCTCATGCAGGTATGGCAGTCTCCGGCCACTGTGGCAGGGTGGGGGGGGATGCGAAGAGGGGGTGGGCTGCCCTGGGGTGGAGGGGGTGCAAGTCCCCTGCATGGGGGGGTTTGGTCTGTCCCAGCCACACTACAGACTGCCCGCGGTGACCAGGATTGCAGGGGGGGTTGCTTCTGGGGAGTGGGGGCACGGGGCAGTGGGGGGGAAGGAGCACTCTCAGCCGCCCTGGCACCCCAGTGACTCTCAGTGGTTTTCTGTGTCCCTCTGCAGGTGGTCAATGCCATCAATAGAGTGCTGCTCCGCAGAGTCATCCACCTCACCGATGCGGACGTGGTCATTTAGGGGTTTGGTGTCCTGGGCTTCTCCAACTGTGGGGGGGGGCAATCGACGGGACATACATCCCCATCCGTGCCCCAGAACACCAGGCCTTCCTCTACATTAACCAGAAGGGGTACTTCTTGGTCATCCTGCAGGCCGTGTCTGACCACCGGGGCCGCTTCCTGGACATCAGTGTGGGCTGGTCCGGCAAAGCACACGACGCACGGGTGTACCGCAACTCCTCCGTGTGCCAGAGGCTGCATGCCAGGACCTTCTTCCCCGACCGCCACATCAGGGTCGGGGATGTGGACATGCCTGTGTGCCTGGTGGGGGATGCGGCCTACCTGCTACAACCCTGGCTCATGAAGCCCTACACGGGACACCTCAACCCCTCCCGGCAGGCCTTTAATGCCAGGCTCAGCAGGGACTGCATTGTGGTGGAGGGGGCCTTCAGCCGGCTGAAGGCCCGATTTCAATGCCTCCTCACCCGCCTCAACCTCTCCGAGAGGAATATTCCGCACATGGTGGTGGCGTGCTGTGTGCTGCACAATTTGTGTGAGCGAAAGGGGAGACTTTCCTGCCAGACTGAATGGCAGAGGCCGACCACTTGGCTGGCCTGTACGCGCAGCCCCACACGGCTGCCAGCCAGAAGGCCCATCAGGAGGCCCTGCGGGAGAGCTTCCAGATGGAGGATGAGTGAAGTCTCCCTGGCATGCCCCACTGAGGCATTGTGTCTTATTCCACCCTCACGGACTTCCACTTTCCCCTCCCTAACCCCCTTTCCTGATGTCAAATAAAAACACATGAGTTGCCAAAAACAAACTCTCTTTATTGACCATAACTGGGATGGACAGGGGGGGGATGAGGGTGGGAGGGGGAGGGGGAAACCTGGGAGCAGGGAGCTGAAAGGGGGAGGCAAGCGAGGAAGGGGGAGGAGAAGCTCAGGGTTGGGGGTCTTGCCAGCCCACCTGTCTCCCAGCACTGCGGGTGCGGGGGTCTCAGCATCCCCAGGGGGGAGCAGGTATGGAGTGGGGAGGAAGAAGCGGGAGGGGGAGCAGGAGTGGGAGGAGGAGTGATAGCTGGAGCGGCAGCCGGGGCTGGAGCGGCAGCAGGCAGCAATCTCTGCACCATGGTCTGCAGGTGGTTGCGGATGGCATGGCCCTGGTCACGCAGCTCCAGCAAGCTCTCCCACCGCAGATGGAGGTCTTCCTGCACCCAGTGCTCCTGGCTGTTGACCTGCCTTTGCAGTAACCCCAGGTGCTGCCGCTGGTATCCCTCCTGGTTCCAGGTGAGCCTGCTGGCCCGGGTGCGGGAGGATGTCCTGGGCGGGGTGGTGTGCCCTGCACTCGCAGCTGGTGCAGCTCTGGAGAAACCAGAGAGGTGGTCAGTTATCCCTGGGGACACAGTGGATGAAGCCCAGCCCCCCCTCTGCAAGGTGAGGACAGCAGGTCTCCGCACCATCATGTCCTGATATCCCCAGGAGTGTGAGCTGGCCCGGGACTGTACCCATGCCCCTGTGCTGTATATAGTATGGGTGTAGGGTGGGAGGATGTGCCCTGCCTCTGCGTAGAGGGGGCTTGTGGAGGGAGGGCATTGAGCAGTGTCCCTCCCCGGGGTACGGAGCATGTCACGTGCCTTCATACATACATGTGTGTGGGTAATGTGCCCCTGTGTGGCAGCCAGCCGGGGCCAGATGCCCCGGCTGGCATGGCACATGCACAGGTTGCTGCGTGATCCGTGCTCAGCAAGGCCCACATGCGCAGCCCCTGGGCTCCCTCTCCCCCCCCCACCCCGCATAAGGGGACAGTGATGGCACTCGCATGTCGAGGTCTCCCCGGCCTCGGAAGACAGCAGTGATAGTGCTGCTGGTATGCTTCGGGAGTCCAGGGTGAGTGCCACTCTCCCTCCAGGCTCCTGTGACTTCTGGCCGCCGTCGTCGTCCTCCTCCTCTTCCTTTTCCATGCCCTGGTCAGGGCCCTCTGCCCCAGGGTCAATGACCACCTGGGGGGCACGGACCATCCGGCCCCCCAAGATGTGGTCCAGGACCTCAAAGTAGGGGAAGGGGTCTGGGTCTTCCCCTGGTGGGGAGCTGCCCCCTGTGGCCCTGGCATGGGCCTGCCTCAGCTCCTTTATCTTCATGTGCACCAGCTCCTCCTTGTGCATGTGGCCTTTGGTGGCCAGGCTGTCAGCCATCTGTCTGTAGACGGCCATGTTCCTGCATCTAGTGTGGAGATCATGGACGTTGGAGGATTCCCCCCAAACCTCAATGAGGTCCATGATCTCCACACCGGACCAGGAAGGTGCCCACCTTTTCCGGCCCCTGACAGGCTCCTGGGAGCTGCCAGACTGCTCCTGGGGAGAGGTGGAGGGATAGCTGGCACTGGCTGGCTGGCTCATGCTCTCAACTGGGTCGGGGCAGTGCCTGCGGGCTCTGGGATGGCAGACTTGGGGCTGGCACAGGCCCTCTGACCAAACAGACTCTACCCCTTTAAGGTCTCCAGGGCTGGGGACGGGGGGGGGGGGGGGAGCAAAAGAGTTTTCCTGGTTTGGCCCAGAGTAGCCACCAGGGCACCCTGGGAAGTGCTGGAGGCCCCCTATTTCGAAATAAGCATCTACACAGCACTTATTTCGATTTAGCTATTTTGACTTTGGCATTATTCCTCATAGAATGAGGTTTACCAAATTCGAAATAAGCGCGCTGCTATTTTGATTTTATTTCGAAATAGCGGTTTGCCTGTGTAGACGCTATTAAAGTTAATTTGAAATAACGGCTGTTATTTTGAATTAACTTTGATGTGTAGACATACCCACAGTCTCGAAAGCTGTGTCTACTGTCAGGATTTCCTTAATCCTTAATTCCTGTTCTCCACCTAAAAAATAGGTCAACCTAGATAGATCACTCAGAGCTGTAAAAAAAATTACAGGAGGGTCAACCCCACTGTTGGCCCACTGAGGAAGATGGAAGAATAGTTCTGCTAACCTAGCTACCACATCTCAGAGAAGGGGATAACCTGCACTCACCTCTCCCACCCACCGATAAAAGCCCTTCTGACAACATAAGGACTCTTCACACTGTAGTGGCAGAGCTGTAGCTGTATTGTATCCACCAGGGTGGCCAATAAGTGGCTTTTGGGCTGGACATGGTTCACCAGGGTTAGTCCCTAGCAGGCCACCAGATGCTTTAGTTACCTGTGCCTCTGCAAGTATAGCTACTTGTAGCTCCCGTTGGCCATAAACAATGCGAGCTGTGGGAAGTGGCACGGACTGGGACACCACTTCCCGCAGCTCCCATTGACCAGGAATGGCAATCCCAGGCCAATGGGAGCTACTGGTGGCCATACTTGTGGACATGCAGGTAAATAACATGTCTGGTGGCCCGCCAGGGACTAACTCTGGCAAACTGTGTCCGGGCTGCTATATACTCCCTCACTTCTACTCATTGTAGCACCATCACTAGTGCCGCTCCTCTACTGGAGCATTACACATCACCGTTATAGATGGTGCTTGGTCCTGCCATGAGTGCAGGGGACTAGACTTGATGACCTCTTGAGGTCCCTTCCAGTTCTAGTCTTCTATGATTCTATGAATCTATGATTTTTGCATCATGTTGTCCAACCAGTTTCTGAATAAATATTAGATGACACAGAGGCAAAAACACCATCAGCTGTTCAGCAGGTGATCTGTACTAAAGTGCCACCATTAAAGTTTACTGTTACTGAATCTGGTAGAGCTGCAGCAATCAGAAATCTTAAATGAAACTCAGTTTGAACCTCAGTTTGAGCCTCAGAGTGAGTTTTCCTGCTTGGAACTGCTACAAGTTCAGGCCTTCGTTACACTCCCAACCCTTTGATGATTTTTTTTTAATCAAAATCTTTGAAAAACCTTTAGCTCAGATTAGATTTTCATTAAGGGTATTAGAAAATCTATTGCGCAAAGTCTCATAAGAAACAGCTCACAATTCATGGAGAGGATTAACAGGTTGACTTAATGAACTTGGCCTTGAACCTCTTTGACCCACCATAGTGTTCATCCTACCTTGAAATGCTAGAAAGAAATAGATCTAGCATGACAGCTCAGAACAGTGTAAGAAGTAAAAAAAATGAGATCACATATTTTCAGCTTGGTTCCTACTTTTTTTGAGAGTACTCATCAACAAGCCATACTGAACTGTCACTAATTTGACAGCTATAGGAGTGAAAAGTCCCATAGAAGCAGAAGAAGGTACTGGGACTAATGCCAGCTGAAGGCAGTTTTACCGTAACACTCCTCTTCCCCATATACACACAAACTAACTCTGAGCTGTGTAATTGAACAGGAAGTCTAACGTGGATAAGCCCTTAGCTTTCATTTGCATAGGAACTAAAGAGAAAGCAGCTGCTTAGTCACATTTTATTATTTGTTTACACCAGTGTAAATATCAGAAGTCTAATACTAGATTACTCTGTGCAAGTTTTGCCAGCAGAAACCTAAATCAAGATTAAAATGCCAAAACTGTGCACTTTCAAAGATTAATTGAATTAGGTTACTGTAGGGTGAGAGAGAGGTAAATTATAAGAAATTGCTTTAGTTTTAACATTGGCACGATGTGAAGATTTTTATCTTACAACTTAAAATCTAGAATTTAATTTGATTTGTTATACATAAGGTATCTGAAAGCACATTGCAGCCCTCCACAAAAAGCCAAATAATGGTGGTGCTGTGAATTTAAATAGGCAAATGGGAGCTTATTTGATAGTGGCGTCTGGGCCAGTAAGACAAGATAATTTACAGCTAAATGTTGTAGTGTATTATACTTTGAACAGGATGTAGGAAGGCAGAAGATATACATGAAAGCAAATCCTGGTGTAGAAATGTGAACAAACAGCTATCTAGACATACTGAGACCCTTGAAAGTTGAATTTTTAAAGGAATCTCTTCCAGTGAGCTATAGAATCCTGATATTCCAAGAAGATCACCAGATCACTTAGTAAAAGCTGGAGCTAAAAAGAGATATCTCAGAAACCAAAGTTGGGGATTTGAGCTGATGGGTAAGAATTACAGCACAGCTAGCCTTTCCCTGGCTGGTATACCTAACTATTTAGTCCCCTATTTCTATTCTCACCTTTACCTTTTATTTTTTTTTTGTTGTAAGCTAGAACCTTGCTAATTTACACCCAACTGATTCAAATTCACCCATACAAAATTATGATTTCTTCTCATTTCTCAGCAAAGTAACATAACACCTCGGTGTTTTATCCTGATATTATGATTCCTGTTATTTAATAGATTATTATACGAAGGAGAATTATCTAGTGAGTTTCAGTTTGTTTGACATGAATGTATTGTGGAGCGGGCAATAAATAAAATAATTACTGTGAGGTTAGCAACATTCAGCTTGAACAGAGTAGGGGGCAGCAAGTTGTACCAAATTGGTGACTCATTTACAATTCACTTGCTGCTTCCTATTTGTTCCATAGGGGAACTAAGCAACAGCCCTTTCCCTGGCACACTTCCTCTCCTACTCCATCTTTGTGGGCTGCATATGGAAGGGATGGGACTCCTGCTATCTGTGGGGGAAGGAGAGTAGCAGCGCAGTAAGGAAGCACCTTATGCAGACCCACTGACAGCAATTCCAGGCCCTGGGGCAGAACAGTCAACAGGCCCCTGTGCATTCTGCCTGACATTTGGGCGGTGCTGCACCTGTGCTGGTTGATGCCCTTGCAGTGGGGTTGCCAACTATCTCATTGCACAAACCCGAAGACTCTTGCCCCCTTTGCCCCCACCTCTTCTGTGAGGCTCTGCCCCTGCTCACTCACTCCCTCCTTCCCTCCCTCTGTCACTTATTTCCCCCCTATCCTCATTCATTTTTCACCAGACTGGGAAGGAGGTTTAGGTGCAGATAGGGTGGCAGGGTACAGACTCTGGAAGGGAGTTTGGATGCAGGGGGTTGGTGCTTACCTCAGACCACTCCTGAAAGTGACAAGCACACACCTCTGACAGTGGCTCCAAGGTGGAAGGGCCAGAGCGTATCAGCATACCGCTGCCAGCCCCGTGGGAGCTGCAGAGTTGGCACTTGGAATAGCAGTAGTGCAAACTGATAGTTCTCCTCCAAGCAGGGACTTCTTGGCAGCTTCCGGGAGTGGTGCAGAGTGAAGGTGGGCAGGAAGCCTGCCCCAGGCCCCACTGTGCCACTAGCAGCAGCAGCAGTAACTGTGGGCCACCAATCTATTTTAAATAGCCCGAGCATCTGGGCATTTGCTCCCTTAGCCTCACCCCTTGTCGGCAGGCCTGACCTTATGACCCCTTACTCCCAGGCAAAGGTCCTTGAGCAAGGATCAAAATCTGACCCTTTACCATTTGTTTATGTATATAAATCACTTCCTGGGCAGCTATACGTCTCTCTCTTTTAACATTTGCAGTGGAGCTCAAACATTTCCAAAGAAGCAAATGTTCTCAAATGGAACACAAAACTGTAAAAATATTTCATTAAAAATTGGGCTTCTGTCTCCTCAGATGATAGCAGCTAGCTAGGCTGTCTGCCTTTTTAATTACAAAATTCTGAGGTAGTACATTGAATCGATACATCTCTGTCAGTTGTCAAGGTGGCGTATTCCAGCTCTCTTTTAGGTATTCCATTCTTCTCAGAAAATTAAATCCAATGCCTTGAGTTCTGTGGTCTGTTCTCTTTTGCCAGGATTCACCTCAAGAACATCACAGTATTAAAAGGGCAAAGAAGTTCTGTCTGCCAAATATATTGCTGCTGCAGCAGATGGAGCTCGAATGTTGGTGTTTTCTATCTCTGAAGTGTTTTAAAAATGGCGCTCACAATTTAGGAAATGGCAAAATTAAGGTTGCCCTGTAACCTTATTTTGAACCCTTTGTGGTTATGTATTAATGCCCATCCAGGAACTTCTGCAGATGCAACTCTGCTCAAGAGACATCTATGTAATCATTTCAATTATGATTTGTTAGCCAAATAAATTTGAAGAATTCTTCTAGTGCCGTTTACATTTGGTACAGCATTAAACTTAAACATATATGATGTATTATGTCTCTACTACAGTATAGGCAATTTGTTCATGATACTTAATTTTTACTTTAATGCTAAGTTAGTGGGTTTTTTGAGTGAAAAGCAGCTGTGAAAAGACAGAACATCCTCTTATGAAGGTACAGATTCACAGAATGGTCTTATGTGTGTCTAAAAACTCTCGCCTCTTCCTGAGAAAACATTAACATGTCATAAATCAGGAACCCTGTGCCTGTAACCTCCTGTTTGCAGGCACAGATTAGGGTGCTAGAAGCACAAGTCTTTTTTCAAGTGCAAAATTGCAGGTGCAAATGTTATAGGCCCAGATACAAAAAATGATGCTGTGACTTAGCCCAGCTAGTAATAATAACTAATAAAAACTAATAAAAGAAAGTTCTTCTTCACACAGCGTATAGTCAACCTGTGGAACTCCTTGCCAGAGGAGACTATGAAGGCTAGGACTATAACAGAATTTAAAGAGAAGCTAGATAATTTCATGGAGGTTAGGTCCATAAAAGGCTATTAGCCAGGAGATAGAAATGGTGTCCCTGGCCTCTGTTTGTCAGAGGCTGGAGAGGGATGGCATGAGACAAATCGCTTGATCATTGTCTTCGGTCCACCCTCTCTGGGGCACCTGGTGCTGGCCACTGTCGGCAGACAGGCTACTGGGCTAGATGGACCTTTGGTCTGACCCAGTATGGCCGTTCTTATGTTCTTAGAGATATAGATAGTTTTTTACAGCATTACTGAGCTGAGCTGGATGTTGCTTACAGGATAGTATTCCCAGTGAGGAAACTGTCCAACGAGATTGAGAGAAATTCTATTCTTATGAAAAGTGTTATGGGATCTATAAAGTCCATGCACAATGCCTTGGACACATGAAGGTTTGAGTCAACCTTATGAAGATTTCAGTCTTTTGGTTCCTGTAAATGTGTATCCCACACCTACACCAAATCCTGCTTGCTCTACTCATGTTTTACCGAAGTCAAGGTGAGCAGTATTTGTCCCTTTGGCTCCCACTGTCATCAATTTTTAAATGACTGTCTTCAGTGGGCCTGGGATTTGGCCATGGAGTTCTCTTCTTCAAGTAGTAACCAAAGCTTTCAATTTTAACAACCAACTGTGCTCTTAGGCTATGTCTAGACTGCAGGCTTCTTTCAGAAGAAGCTTTTCTGGAAGAGATCGTCTGAAAAAACTTCTTCCAAAAGAGATCATCCACACTGCCAAAGCACATCGAAAAAGCGATCTGCTTTTTCGAAAGATAGCGTCCACACTGAATGGACGCTATGTCGAATTTAAGTTGTGATTACTATGGATGAAGTGGCCACTAGGACACCTGTACTTTTTCCTCTTCCCCGTCCACACATGCCTTTTTCCAAAAAAGCTTTTTCGGAAAAAGGCTTCTTCCTCGTAGAAAGAAGTTTACCAATGTTGGAAAAACTCCTCTGTTCTTTAGATTTTCTTTTGAAAGAACGCGATTGCCGTGTGGACATAATCGAAGTTTTTTCAGAAAAATGGCCATTTTTCTGAAAAAACCTCTGTAGTGTAGATATACCCTTAGTCTATAAAAATGTATCTTCATTGCAGTTATCCCATGATATAGTCCAGGTGTTGGCCCGAATTCCCTGTTGGTTCTCACACAGAAAAACCTCTAACCCAGGTGTTTTATGCTCAAGCTTGCAGGCACAGTTGAGGTGACTCATTCTTGCCTCAGCCCTGGTGGGCAACCACTCCATCTTTCAGTGAGCATATAGGTTTGATAAGCTAGAAGGTGTGCTGTTAGTCCTTGAATCCTAATTCACAACTCCACCTGAGCCAAATTTTCTTTTTTAACTCCTCCCTTTGTCTGTATAGTGTTTTAACCCTGTGTTTGCCTGCGAATTTCTGCTGCATTTGATGGCTTTTAAACAGACCTGTCATCCAAGAATTTTTTCTTGTGTATTGGCAGTTGGTCTAAAACTGACACCAACCTCTTGGTGAAACTGAGGTGAGATGTCGAGAAGATCCATAAGAGCACTTCTACAAAGCTACCAAAGTAAGAGAGTTCTAGAACATATTGAACGAATTCACAGAGAGGCCCAGTTTAAAGCGGCTCAAAGAACCAGAGGCCAACTACTAGACATCCAGCCCAGCACATAGGCTAGGACATCACCACTGTGGATTCAGCCACAGTGGGGAGACACTACCCATGCTAAGCTAACTGTGCAATGAAGACATAGCCGAAGACTATGTTATACAAGTATGAGGTTGGTGGAGTTTAGATAATGTATTTACTGGCAGGTTTTTATCTTGATAGTAGGATGCAAAAATATAATTTAAAATCACATATTGGTGTCCAAAAGGCACTTCCTAAGAAGAAGCTTGCAATTTCACAGCCCTGTTTCCCTTTATATGAGCATGTATACTACAGTTCTAGACATTAATGAACCAGATGTTCCTTTGAAAAAGTGGCAGCCGGTGTAGTCAGGTGTGTAAAAGCCGACAGCATAAAAATATTGCAAAGTTCTTTTATCACTTTGAAAACTAATCAGTAAATTTTAAAACTGTATTTTTGAATTGTATTGATGTTTAATGGGAAAAAAACCTTAGCATTTAACTGTACGCGTGTTGTATCTTTGAATTTATGATCTCTTCTCAGTCTATTATCCATTAACAATAAGCAATTCTTCTTCAAGCTTCCCTGCCTTTTGAAACAATTCCCATTAGCACAATTACAGCTAAAATCATGACTGAAAATTATATCATACTTACTTTGCAATGATTTATTATTTTAAAAACACTAGAAAACCTCTTGTATTGGCTACTACTATGCTTTATATAGCAGCTTGTCATGCTGTTGTCATTTGTATTTATTTGTATTTACATACATACAGTGTATCTGCGTCTATACCTATAAAGTGTATTTATATGTGTATATGATAATATGTAATGACAGCTGAGTAATTTGAAGAATTTAGTCTGTTTTTATCTACCACATATCCATGAACTAATTGATTTTTTCCCCTAGAATGTGTTATTTAAATTAAAACTGTCTCTTAGAAATGTTTACTCACAATGATATTGAGCATTTGAAAATTAAGCTACTGCCTACATGTGAGTAGTCAAATAACTCACATGTTTTCTTGAGCAAACAATCACTTCCAGCCCAACTACTCATAAGCTAAAATTAAAAAAAAAATGTTTGTGGCCTCCTGAACACTAAGAATTTGTTTCTGAAGTTTCCATCTCTTGCTGCTACTCCACCAAGGGTAGCAATTGTGGAAGCACCATTACAGACGAAGCACTGGCTGGCACTGACATTTTAAGCACCATGATAGGTAGCCCTGCTTAGAGCAAGACTAGATGACATGGTGCTTAAAATGCTAGCAACCATCTGGAGTCCTGTCTGTGCTAGTGTTTTCAATGTTCCTATTACTGAGCTGAGCCAGTGGTAGCAATACAGGGATATTTTTTGCTTTAGTTCTGGAAGGTCTTAAATGTGCCATATAAACTTAATAGCATGTACTCTTAGTATACATGCAGGTGACACATGCAAATAATTTGTTGTATTTGCTCCTGTTTCCTTCAGTTAGAACTTGATGGTTGCACTGTCACCCAAAGGGTAACTTTCCTAAGATTCCAAATAAGGTGTCTGATCTAAATCATACAGATTATGGTGGTACAAGGTATCTCTAGAGACAGAGAACCAACTGAATAAATTTGTGTAGCTTTGAAGAATTATGTAGTGTTTGCATGTAACAAAGGTATACTCAGTTAATAGCCTTCTACCATTTCTAGTACAGAACCTATTCCTTTTGTGGACGACTAGGTGAATCAGCATAGTGCTTTGACTGCTCTGTTGGTGGAAATTCTATGGAGCTTGCACTAGAAGTTGAGGGTGAGACCCTGGGTTCATAAGAGTCATCCTTGGACTTCACTGGGACAGGATCAGAAGCTTACATGTGAGAATTTCCCAGTGGAGTTACATAGGAACACAAGAACATCCACATTGGGTCAGACCAATAGTTCATCTATTGCAGTATCCCATCTTCTGACAGTGACCAATGCCACATGGTTCAGAGGAAGTTAACAGAATAGGTAATTATTAAGTGATCCATCCCATGTTGTCCATTCCCAGCTTCTGGTAAACAGAGGCTAGGGACACTTTGGAGCATGGTTTTGCATTTCTGCCCCTCCTAGCTAATTGCCATGGATGGAATTATCCTCCAGGAACTTACACAGTTCTTTTTTTAACCCATTATTGTCTTTGCTTTTACAAGGTCTTCTGGCAAAGAGTTCCACAGGTAGATGGTGCATTAAATAAAATAATACTCCCTTTTACTTGTTTTAAAATTGCTAAGTAATAATTTCATGTTGTGACCCTCTACTTCGTATCATCTCAGGAGTAAATATCAGTTCCTTACTTTCTCCACTCCAGTCATAATTTTATAGACCACCTCATATCTCCCATTAGTCATCAGTTTTCCAAGCTGAAAAGTACCAGTTTTATTAATCTCTTTATTCTGAAGCAGTTCCATACCCATTTCTGTATCTTTTCTAAATCCAATACACCTGAACCCCTTTAATCCAGCAACCTGGGGAAACATGGTATGAAGGATTAAAGATTTTGCCAAGCCAGGGAGGGTGCTGCGGTGTCTGGGTATGAGGGAGTGGGAGAGCAGCACTTATCAACCACTCTGCTCTTGGGGACACATGTTGCTCTGCACCCCGTGTTGCTCTCAGGTACTGCCCCCTGCTGTTATAGGAGTGGCGGCAAAAAGCCTCAGGAAAAGTGGTGCCATTCCACCAGCTGAGGGTAAGGGGAAGCAGCAGCGCAGAAAGCTACTTCCTCCTCTGTACCCACGGGTGTTCACGGATTAGGGACACCCAGAGTGTGGAGGTTCAAATGTATATCTTTTTTGAGATGAGGTGACCACATCTGCACACATTATTCAAAATGTGCACATAGCATGGATTTATATAGAGACAATAAGATATTTTCTGTCTTATTATCTATCCCTTTCCTAATGAGTCCCAGCATGTTGCTTGTTTTTTTGACTGCCACTGCACATTGAGTGGATGTTTTCAGAGAACCATTCAGAGTGACTCCAAGATCTGTTTCTTGAATGGTAACAGCTCATTTTAATCCCATCATTTTATACATATAATTGGGATTATGTTTTCCAATGTGTATTACTTTGCATTTATCAACATTAAATTTTATTGGCCATTTTGTTGACAAGAGATCCCTTTATAACTCTTCACAATCTGCTTTGTATTATCTTGAGTAATTTTGTTTAATTTGCAAATTTTGCCACCTTCCCCTTTTTTCCAGATTATTTATGATTATGTTGAGCAGTACTGGTCCCCATACAGACCCTGGGGCGTGTGTGTGGGGGGGTACCATTATTAACCTCTCTCCATTCTGAAAACTGACCATTTATTCCTACCTTTTGTTCCCTGTCTTTTAACCAGTTACTGATCCATGAAAGGACCTTCCGTCTTATCCTATGACAGCTTACTTTACTTAAGAGCCTTTATTAAAGAGGAAACTTGTCAAAGGCTTTCTGAAAATCTAAGTATACTATATCAACTGGTTCCTCCTTTTCCACATGGTTGTTGACCCCTTCAAAGGATCATATATATAGTAGCCCAATGTCTGAGACTCTGTAACACTGAAATGCTGGCTGTTCCCTCTGGGCGGCACTGTTGCCTCCCACCGTGGGGCTTGGCTGACTTCTGCGCTGCTCAGCTGGGCCACCGCGGGGGAGCAAGTGGTGCAAGCGGCCATTTGGGGTCCGCACTCCCCATGCAGCACGGGGGTGCTGCATGGGGAGTGCAGGGCCCAAACGGCCGCTTGCGCCACTTGCTCCTGTGCAGCGGCCCAGCTGAGCGGCACAGAAGTCAGCTGAGCCCCACGGCAGGAGGCAACAGCGCTGCCCAGAGGGAACAGCCAGGGGGTGGGGCCTGGACGAGCGTGCATCTCTGATGTCAGGAAAGGGTGCCAGATTCAAAAGGAGGAAAGCAGAGCAGACACAGAGGACGTGGAGGAGACAGAGAGGAGAACGGAGGAGGTGGAGGACAGCTAGAGAAAGAGTGAGAGACACGCAGCAGGAGGAGAAGAGAAACACAGAGTGAGAGGTGGGAGGGGGAGAAGAGAAAGAGAGAGAGACGGAGAGAGAGGCAGGAGGCGGATGAGAGCTGACAGAGAGAGAGGGTGAGGCAGTAGGAGGAGAAGAGAGAGAGAAGCCGTTTGCGCCACTTGTTCCCGCGCGGCAGCCCGGCTGAGCAGCGCAGAAGTCAGCCGAGCGCCACGGCAGGAGGTGAAGGGGGGTGGGGCAGTGATGTACACACCCAGGGGGCGGGGCCTGGATGAGCGTGCATACCCAACGGAGACCGAGGAGAGCGAAGAGAGAGTGAGAGGCAGGAGGAGGAGAAGAGAAAGGGAGAGTGAGAGGCAGGAGGGGGAGAAGAGAAAGAGAGAGACGGAGAGAGAAGCAGAAGGCGGAAGAGAGCTGAGAGAGAGAGGGGGAGGCAGTAGGAGGAGGAGAGAGAGAGAGAGATGGAGCAAGAGACCGGAGGTTCAGGAGAGAAGACCGACGTAGAGGAGAGACCTGAAAATCCTGTCTTATGGCAGGATAATTGGCTAGTTGTAGTAGATTGGCATGATTTCCCTTTATAAAAACCATGATGGCTGTTCCATAACAGTTTGTGCTCATCTATATATCTGAAAATTCTGTTTTTTACTGCAGTTTCAATCAAATACTGATATTAGGCTTACTAGCCTATAATTGTCAGGATAGCCTCTGAAATCGTTTTTAAAAATTGGCATCATGATAGCTATTCGCCAGTCATCTGGTACAGCAGCTGATTTAAATGATGGGTTACATATGACAGTTAGCAGTTTTGCTATTTCAAATCTGAGGTCCTTTATAACTCATCAGCAAAAATATCATCTGGTTCAAGTAACTTACTACTGTTTAATGTGTCGGTTTGCATCAAACCACCTTTAATGACACCTCAATCTGGGACAATTCCTCAAATTTGTCACCTAAAAATAATGGATCAGGTTTAGGAATTTTCCTCCTATCCTTAGCCATGAAGAATGGTGCAAAGATTCATTTAGTTTCTCCACAATGGTTTATCTTCCTTGAGTGCTCCGTTAGCATCTCAGTCATCCAGTAGCCCCATTGGCTGGTTAGCAGGCTTTTTGCTTCTGATGTACTTAAAGAATTTTATGCATCCAACTCCCAATGACTTTCAATGCAAAATGTCTCACTTGGGCTCCTTTGAGTTTCCACCTTAAAGGTTTTTTCCAATAAATAGACCAAAGCACTATCTGCACTCCCTTGGGGCTGATTTTCCTCTAAAGAGCAGGTATAAATTATCTTTCTATGTGCCAGTAAGAGTGGCTTTAAACTCACCATGTCTAACAGGCTTCTAAATTAAAGAGTGATTTTATATAGCTGTGAGATTCGACTTCAGAAGTCTTTTAATTAATTTAGAAACAGAGTAGCCACCCTTACACAGCTAAGGATCCCCAGTAAATGATTTGCAGAACATTGTGCTACTAGGTCATATAATGGTCAGCCATAGTTTGATTCTGGTCACGAATGGTAATCACATAAAGCAAGACATAAACAAAACAAAAGAAGGAAAATGGCTTCAGTTCCTTGGTTTAGTAAATTGGAAGTGTTTTACATGCAAATTTTAAAGATAGGCATTTCCATTGGGAGCAAACATAAACAAAGACTGGTATGTTTTCTAAAAGAAATTCAAATAACTCCATAACAAAATGAGAGGTTATTTCTTAGTGACTTATTTACAATACCCAATAATAAGCGTATATCATATCTGACAGGCAAAATGAGTAATCCATAGCTTTTACGCGTAACAGAAACAAGCTTGAGTTTTGTATGTTTATAAAGTTTCAGTGATTTTTTTTCCCAATATAATAAAATTTACTGTCAGTAAAAATGTATTGCATAAGGGATGAAGAGAGAAGAGGATATTTAAAGACACTCTACAACCTCTTACTATTCTTCTTGTTTTATCTGACTTATTTAGATTTCATTGATTTACTTCAATAATGGAATATATTGAGTGCTAATAGTCCGAGGGAGCTAACAAATATAGGTCTTCTGTCTTGGTATAACGTCTATGATTTCAATAGCTTGCATCATGTCACAGGAGCTACCTCATCTATCGCACCTCCTGGCCAAGTTTAATGCTGTAGGTGCTCTCCCCTTTTTCTCAGCCTCTTCAGTTCTCCTTATAGAGCTCCACATCGCAAACAAAAGTCCCCTGCTGAGTCTACTTTATGTAAATTCAAATATTCAAAAATAAAGTCTCTCTCTTCTCTGTCCTCCAGCATTTCACTGTTGCTTGAGCGCCTCACTCTCCTTGGCTCTAGATTCCTCAGTTTTCCTTCCCAGAGCTGGGTTCATTTTGGTCTTTGCCTTTACTCCTCGCAGCATTCACTTGCTGCCACTTTCTGCAGCCAGCTGTGCCTCCCCAGGATTCTGCAGTGGTTCAGGAAGTGTTCCCATCATCTCTGGAAGTTTTTCTTTTTAAGGCCAGGAGTACACTGGTGGAGAAAATCGTTGCAAGATACGAAATTCCAGCTACGACAATTGTGTAGTTGTAGTTGATCTACCTTGCATCAATATTCTGGGGTGGACCCAAAGCAGGACATTGACAGGAGAAACAATCTCATTGATTTTCCATAATCCTCATGACCGCAAGGAGTACCATGGTCAATGGGGGTGCTGTTAGCATTTGATTTAGTGTGTCTTTACTAGTCCTGATAAATCGAACGCTGGAAGATTGACCATCGCAGCATCGATCTAAGGCAGTGAAGACAAGCCCTTAGAGGAGCTTTGTTTTCTAGGAGCATACTTTAAAGGCTCTTTGTTCTGATGCTCTGATACTCTGTCCTAGCAGTTTCTCTGCTCAGGAGTCACTTTTGCTGAGTCCTAATGATTTTTTTTCAGGCACACTGGCTAATTAGCTACTAATCAGCCATTAATAGATTTCATTACTTCCAGGTAGGTTGACTTGACTCAGGGTACATCTGCTCTTGAAATGAAAGTACTTCAGTGTGGACACTCACAACAATGATAAGAAGGGTTCTCCTATCTCAGTAGCTAATGCCACCTCCCTGAGCTCAGTGTAACTCTCCATATAACTACATCTCTCAGGCATGCAGGTTTTTCAGTGCTGAGAGATGTGGCTATGCTGAGGTAAATCCCCAGTGTGCATCATCCTTCATTGTCCCTTACAGGATCCTGTGACAGGTAGGCTGGTCCCTGATTCCCCTGAAGGGGCCAGCGCTCTGATACACACTTCCTCATATAAGGGACTTCTTTTGCTCTCAATCTTCATTGGCTAAAGGAAGAATATTTTAAGCTCAATAGGAAATATTGGACGAACAATTTCCATGTTAAAAAGTATGAAGGTGGGGCTGGGAATAAGATTTTGGACAAGGGAGAGATTCTCTGTGGTCTGGCAGGCCCATGGATGTTGCTGGACCAAAGAACGCTGGAGGCCAAGAGTGGGAGCCAGCTGGGAGAACGCAGGGCTGAAAAGCCCTGGCTGGGTCAGTAGTGGCTGAGCTAGGGTGTGGCTTGGGAGCCCTGGTCCCGGCTGGAGAACCCTGGAGTCAGTGGATCCAGGCAGAGAATGGGGAGCCCCAACCCTGCAACCCTGGCCCGGGAAGCCTCGGTGTTAGTTGGGCCAGGCGGCAGCTGCGGAGCCCTGGGAACCCAGCAGGAGCAGGATGGGCCCAAGCAGTGGGGCCGGTGGCAGCCAGGCGGCCCCAACCATGGAACCCTGGGAAATACTCAGCAGCAGCGGGCTGGGGTGGCCAGGTGCCCCGGCTGGGGAATCCCCTGTCATGCATCAGGGGACAGGTGGGGTGGGGAATTTCCAGTGGCAGCAAGGCCACTCAGCAACAGAGGAGCATTGGCCGGAGAGCCGTGGGAAATCCACAGTGGTAGCATGGCCAGCAGCAGCTGAGTGAGACTGGCAGCAGACAGGGAACTCTAGTAGCAGCAAGCAGGGCTGCAAGGTGGGAGCATCAGCCTTGAGAGCCCAAGGGAGAGGAACCAGGGAGTAGGGCAGCAAGCGGGGGAGCATTGACCTCCTCTGGTACGGCAAACTCCCTGGTTTGGAACAGTCCAACCTGTAGTTACATTTGCTAAATATAAATGTTATAGAAGATTTACTTGGCATTGCTCGGGTCCTTAACTCAAATAATTTTTGTTTTACTTCATTTAAATAATTATTCTGGTGTGGGACTGGGTATGAAGGGTTCAGTATGCAGGCTGCCCTGGGGAGAGAGGACAACTCCAGCCCTCTCACCACAGTAGCTTGGGGCCAGGTGAGAAGTGCCTCTCCATGGCCACTGCCACTGCAGCTGCAGCAAGCACAACTGGCGGGAGGGATACAAATCCCATGGTTGAGGGATAGAAAAACAGACACACAGACAAACAGAAACACAAAAAGACAAATTCTCTGAAATATATATGTATTAGATAGCTGTCTCCTTCTCCATCCCTACGCCATTGGCCAATGGGGTTATAGCTGCCCCAATTCCTGTCTCTGGCCCCTTGCTGCCCCCTGTGGTCATTCTGCAGTATAACTCTCCCTCCTGCCAGGCCCCTCCCTTTCCCTTTTATAAGAAATGATCACATTCCAGGCACGTCCCATTGTCCTAGCCTTGATGACCTTGCTTTAAGTTGTGAAAAAAGAAGCTACATACCAACTTTGGTGGTCCTAGCTTTTATAGTTTAGGAAGCATTCTTGAATAAATGGACTCTCAGACAGACAGATGCACATTTCTAAAATATACAGTAATATATGGGAATTATAAAATAGTTTTGTCTTTCTGGTTTACTGAAACCCTTTTAGAAATGGGTAAGTAGTTAGTGCTTGTTAGCCTGGTTCTAATGAATATAATCAGAAGTCAGAAAGTAAAACAAGATAGCATGGGATGACAAGACAATGATGGTAATCTAAGATAGGTTCCAATTAAAGGGGCTAACTCTGTAAAATGCAGTCTAATGGATTTGGAAGCTTTTTCAAATGACACAAATAATTCTCACATGTTACCTTAGACCTACCATATAGATCAATAGTCATTCATTCAATCCAGATTTGATGGTTCCAAGCCTGCAGCAGCAATTTTCTCTGCAAATGTATGTTGAAATAACCGCATGGAATTTGAACTTGCGGAAAGCCTATTAAAACTATTGGGGTGTAAGCTAAATGAAGACATGCTAGAGATGTTTGAAAGAAATCTAGTAGTCCTACAGAAAGAAGAGAGATTTCTCACATGGGTCTTTTTGCTGTCCCACTTCATTCTCTTCTTGCTAGTCACATGCTTAAGGTTCTTAGCTGAAACAGTGCTTGAGTAGCTAGCAGAGTATAATGAGCTGTGCTTCTTTATGTAGAACAAAGGAAGGCAGAAGTCCCATGATTTCATCGTATGATGATTTCTTTGATAGAAATGTATTCATTTTTGCAGAAGGACTGGATAATATAGCTAAGAATTTTTCATCTGTTTTCTGTAAGTGCAATGTTACAAGTATTGCAATAATTTGGAGCATGAGCCTTGTCATGCTTGATTTACACCCTCAGAAGTGAAGTATCATTATTCTGTGGAATTTTTTTCTCATTTGCTGCAGCCCTGGGACTTATTAACAGCTGTAGGGGAAAAAATACATTTGGTTAAAATTAATTTTAAGTATTCTACTCCTTTAATTTGTAGTTTTGGACAGAATTTGCTTTTGTTGGATGGCATGATTATTTACCCATTAGAAATGGCAGGTATTGATTATGATTTAGTAAGACAAATGCCACATAATTGAAATTGCCAGCGCTTCGATATGGTATAATCTACCATATGCTGGAAAGTTTATGTCTCTAATAGAGTCTGTTGTCTCTATTTATGAAAGACTAATAGAAGCTGCTTTATTCTGTACCTTTTGGGCACTTCTTGTTACATTAACATTAAAAATCGCAATACAACTCTGGGCGGCACAGTGGATGACTATATAACAATAGCAGTGAGTGCTTATTTAAAGAATGCAAGGATTCTCTGGTGCTTGACTTTTCAGCTCTTCTACCTTTGTCCTTGGAGTCTGAACTTCATGTTCCATTTCTAATGCATCTTTAGCCCATCCAAAAAGTAACAGTTGTGGATTGGATGAGTGAGTGTTGAATAACTACTTGTAATAATATATTTCTTTATTATTAATAAGAAGCACTCGTGATTGGAGTAGTGAAGGGTGGAATATAGAGTGTTTGCCATATGAGTGGCTTCTGCTGGCAAATCCATAGACATTAAGGGTGTCTAGACTGCATCCCTCTGTTGGCAAAGGGATGCAGATTAGGCAGGTCAACATTGCAAATGAAGCGGGGATTTAAATATCCTGCACTTAATTTGCATTAAAAATGGCCACCGTTTTTGCTGACTCAGCACTTTGTTGGCAAAAAGTGGCAGTCTAGAGAGGGATCTGTCGAGAAAGAAATCCTTTTTCGACAGATCCTGTAAACCTCCTTGCGGGAGGCATAAGGGATCTGTCGAAAAAGGCTTTCTTTCTCGACAGATCCCCCTCTAGACTGCGGCCATTTTTATGCAAATTAAGCATGGGATATTTAAATCCCCGCTTCATTTGCAATCTCGACTTGCCTAATCTGTATCCCTCTGCCAACAGGGGGATGCAGTCTAGACATACCCTAACTGTAACATCCTATCAAGAGAAGCTCTGTTTCTTCTTCTAGAGATGTTCCTGTAGGTGCTTGACTCCAGGTGTTGGTGTACTGCTGCGCCTTTGATTGGAGGTTTCTACACAGGCTGCACACATGCAGTGCTTGTCTCACACACTGACAGTGCCCCAATAGAGCATGTGTGCAGCCCGTCTCCTCCCATCCTTCTCTAGCATCCCCAGCCTGAGACTGAGTGACTGCTGAATTCTAAGTTTTTCACTCTCAAATAGTTATTTTAGTTGTTAGCTTAGTTAGCATAGACTCTTAACTATATCCATCAAGTCAAAGATTTTTTCACTTAGTGGATGCTTCCACACAAGCTATGTTCTAGAGTTCAGTCCCCCTATGTGATAATTACCATGGGTCCTTCCCTCACCAGCATGGGCACTGGTTGGAGGGCACACATGATACACCATGCCACATAGGGCTTATGCCCCCCCAGAAGCTTCACTACACATAAACCTCTTGGAGCTTCAAATGATCTGATACACCTGCCTCCAATTTCTTTCTCATACCAGGGACCAAAGCATCAAGATCCTCACTGAAAACATCACATGTATGTTTTATATAAACTGATAGCAGGGAGCTTGATCCCATTCACCAGAGATCATGAAACTGAAATTGATGCGTTCGACACAGATTTTAGCATCCTGTGTATCCAGAGCACTAAACACCACTAAGGACAAGTCAGCAGATTTTTTATGTTTGAGCATGAATGGGAAATAAATTATATGATCTTACACAATGTGTTCAATGTATGGAGATACCTGCAAATCAATCAATCTGCAAACCACAACCAACAAGAAATTCCTAAAGTTTTGTTCCATGGCATATCTAGGAAAGCACTCTCTGGGAGATGCATTCCTGATCAGATGGAGTGACAGCCTATTGATGCCCCTTTATACCCCTGCTTCACAGAGTAGTACAAAAAGTATAAATGCTCATGCTGATAGACCCTATATGGCCCAGACAACTATGGTACCCATTTGTCACCAGAATGACAGTCTGCCTCCCAATTCCACTCCTACCCACTCCAAACCTGTTATCACAACCCAAAACTCAAACTCACAACCCCAACTTACTGATGCTTCACTTCAAAGCCCAGCTCCTCAGTGGTTCTCTGCTAAGGAGCTAGATTGCTCTGAACAAGTACAATGCAGAATGTAGTCAACATGCACCACTTACTTCATAAATGGACCAGGGTCTCTAACTTGTGTTCTGTTAGACAAACTAATCCTGCTTCCCCCTGCTTCTGTTAATGCTTGACTATCTCCTACACCTTAAACAATCTGGCCTCTCCCACTGTTCCATGAAGTCCATCTGTCAGCAATCACTGGGGCTGGTGACACCTCTATTTTTGTGCATCCCATTACAAAGAGATTCTCAGAAATTAGACCGCCTATTCAGTCTTGGGACTTGGCCCTCACTTGTGTAGGGAAAATTGGGGCGCTCATGAATGACCCACCATACATTATATTTTTAAGGACAAAGACACCTTTCAAATTCATCCCACATTTCTCCCCAAAGTCCACTAGCCTTTCCACACTAGCGAACCTATACATTTGCCCATCGGTGGTAGGTAATGTAGGCAAGGGAAGGTATTGCCTTCCCCAAAATGCCTATGCTCCATGGCCACTGGGGAAGTCCTGGCTCCCTGGCTGCCCAGGAAGGCTGGGGCCTTGGCATGGCAGTCCCAAACCTCCAGGTGTCTAGGAAGGCCTGGGCTTGGATTGGACAGGGCTTGGATCCATGGGGGGCAGGAGGGGAAGAGAGTGGAGCTTTGGGTGGAAGAGGCGGGGCTGGGATTTGCCTTTCTCACCTGGGCCTTTACCTGCCACTCATGCACTTACCTTTCTTCATCCTGAAAACACATGTTTTGTGCCTCCCCTAAACTTTTAATCTCCACTGCAGAATGATCTAGAGGCAAATCTATCTGTTCTCAAAGATTATCACACTGGATAGCAGACTGCATCTGACTATGCTAGCAAATAAAGAACACTAATCCCTCCCCTCCCACTTCAATTAGTGCACATGCCTTCAGATCTGTAGCAATGTCTGTGGCATTCTTACGCAACATTCCACGTGCAGGTATTTGGAAGGCTACCACCTGTGCTTCAGAACATATCTTTGTGAAGCATTATGCTCTCACTCAAGGGCTTTTGACTGATACTAGAATGGGCAGAATGGCGCTGTCTATAGCTTCACTACCACATCCAAAGTCCCTGACTACTTAAGAGATATTGTTTTGCAGCTATCTGGATGGGAGCTCCTGCAGAGACATCTCCCAAAGAAGAAGAGAAGGAGGTTACTCATCTGTGCAGTAACTGATGTTACTGCTTCACTACCCACCTTCTATCCCTATGCTTCAGAGTTTGGAGCAGTCTCCATTGTAGAGAAAGAACTGAGGAGATGGGCTGTGCATGCATGCTATTGGCACACCATTGGTGTATGAGCTAGGCACCTCACATGCACAGCCTATGTGTACGCTGCTGTAGAAATCTCTGTGCAAAGGTGTAGGTGTATCAATACCCTGAGTGGGGACACTCATCTTGAAGAACATCAGTTTCTGCATTGCTAAGTAACCTCCTCTTCTAGAGAAGGCAAGGACATATTCTGGAAGAAACACATTCAATCAATAGTGAAATGGGGTGGTGTTGGTCTTCAGGAATGAGTCCCACCCAGAAGAACCATTGTTCAACAGCAGATGTGAAAAGGAGAACACAGAGAAAGCAAGAGAAAGAAAGAGAGAGAGAGACAGAGAGAGAATAGGGATTCTGTCCATACAAATCCCTTTTGACAGCTCCACAATATTCATTTCATTTAGTATTCCTGTTTGTGTCCATCATAGTTCAAGTTCTTTCAGTGGCATTAAATTGCATTTGAAAAGGTGAATTCTCAAGAACTTTGAACAGAATTTTTTAAAAGCCCCAAAAGGGGAGTTTGTCCCCATTCGCCATCATTAATACTTTTTAGCACTTGCACGGGCAAACAAAAGCATCAGAAGGCTTTAATTGTTACTCAAATACAATGTTTCATTTGAAACATTAGTTACTAATAATAGGTCTGTTCATTGATTGATTTGGCACTGCATATAGTATATCAAGTCTTAAATTCTAGCCCTTAATTTTCAGGGACTTAGAAGAAAGTTCGTATGTGCCTCAAATTAGCATATTTTTGTAAAATTAAAATTGTTTCAGGGCTGCTTTTTCAGGTGATTTCAGGGCTGCTTTTTCAGAGATCACACATCTCTTCTTTCAGTGATTTTACTTTTGATTTTTATTTTAATCATAATATTGTAACAAGAGCAACAGGAAAGAAACACATATACAGATATAAATGAATAATTGCCTTTGCAATTTTGAGTCCTTTCTAGACATTAGAATGAGTTATGAAACAATTGCATATGCAGTTTGTGGGACAGATTGCAGGGCCCGGCTGTATTGTGTGTGGTGTAGGACCTAAGTTGCAGGATGGAAAAGTGGCTTTAATTCTAGGAACATACGGGGACTGAACTTTCTCCTAAAGTGATCTGCTAAAGGACTGCTTCATTATTACTCTAGCTAAAACAGACTAAGAGGGGCCCCTTTACTGGCTGTTGGCTGCCACAAAACAAAGTCAGATTGTGACAATCAGGGTCCAGTCACCCAAGGAGAGAACAGAAGTTTTAACTCCCCCATAAACAACCAGTTAAATCAACAAATTAGATACAAAGCCATTGTGCTATAAAAATATAATGAGTAAGGTCTTCTATAAAAGCTTGTATTGTTCTGAACCTGGTCCAAAGCTATTTATATATTTGTGTAAATGGAAAATTGTGATGTTTAACCTCAGTTAATTAACACATTTCCACTTTGTTGGAATCCAAAATGTAGATACTGTGTAGATTCAAGCAGGAGGGTTTATTATGCACAGCGCTGGCGGAGGGTTACCTTGCCACTTAGGCTTAGTGAGCACTGCTAAGCAATTGATCAAAATAGATTATATAGGGAGCCAATGGGCGGAGACAAGTGACGAAGTGGGAGTTCCTAAGCCCCTGGATAGGTTCTGGCAGCAGAACATAATGAGCACAATAAGCCAACAGTCTAAGAGATTACATAGTAGTTCCTCCCATAGCTCAGGTTAACACATTTGTTAAAATACAAGTATTACCCCCCCCCCCACCGCCCACGAGAATTGCCTTGCAATACATAAGTTACATTCCAATTGGGATCCATAGGAGTGATGACGGTGCTTTCCCGACAGGTGCAGGGTGCAGTTCGTAAGTGTTTGTCTAGGGGTATAAAACAAAAAGACAATATCAGGTAAACAGCAAAGCAATTGTTTATAACATCATTCTGGTGTATCTGCGGGCTTGAATTGTTAGGGAGGCAGGGTGTCATCTCATAGTGACATGTTAGGCCTTTCCCTGAATCTGTGGTTGGCCTTGGGAAGGCAGCTGTTGTTTCTTTCCCATGCTGGATGGCGGACTATGAGGCAGACTATGAGGGTCTTGGCCTTGTTTGTGTGTGTGAAACTCATAATAAGGATGTTCAATTATGGCTTCCCACCTAGTGTTATGCTACTTTGGCTCCTTCCATTTGTGATACACAGGCGGGGCTGTTTTTCTGTGTTATTCCTAGGGCCCGTTGTCTGTTGGCTAGGCCTCATGCCTCTGCCCAGGCTAGGCAGCGTGGGCCTACATGGAAAAGCTTAACCAGAGACCGTGGTTCAGAATCTTACCTACGTATCAATGGGCTATTTGCTATTTTATCCCTACACACTTCACAGCAGTTCAGTAAGCAGTCAAGCAGGGAAGGGCACCTCCCAAACCAGTTTACAGGAAGCTAGCTACAAGTAACTATCCATTGTCCAGCCTAGAAAAGGACAATGGAGGGCCACTAAACTTAATGGAAAGACATTGAGACAACTGGAAACTGAAAAGCATAGACAGGACACCGAACTTCAAGTCAAGAGGGAATTTTCCCTCTCTGAATAACCATGAGTCACCATTCAGTGTTCCCTAAGCTGAGTGCATGGGTAGCCACTCACGATAGACTCCCATGCCACCCAGCGGATTAGCAGAGCACCCACAATGCCCATAGCCAACAGCATGTGCTTCTACTGATGGTGCACATCCTCACATGACAAAGTCACCTACAAGATTCATATTATTATTACCTATCACCTTCATGTCCACCACAAGCAGCATGTCCCGTCCCGTCCCAACCCAACCAACCCCCGTCTGCTTGGGAATTCATCTTTCCCCTGTCTGGGAATGCATCACTTTCCCTGCAAGAGAAAGGGTTGAAAACTTTTTGTGTAATACCAATCATCCTTAATTCCTATGGAACCAATGTGAGTGAAGGAAATTTAGCAACTTAAGGTTCAGAACCCTCAATAATCATATGACAATATTTAGCACTACAGTGACAGGATATGTTGCGTGATCAATGCTGCACATGGGATTTAAAAAATAACAAACACCCATTTGAAATCAGTGGGATTACATCAGCCTAAACTGGAGCAATGTAATGATGAATCAAGTCCCGAAAGTACAACTATTACTCAAGGAGTCCAGGAAATAATTTCCAGTGACACTGTGATTATTGTTCAGACTTTAATGAAAACAATTATAAGTTTTCATATTTCTTGGCTTCAGTTGTCTATTTATTTGAAACTGCAAATTAATTATGATATTTTCATATGTTTTAAACACAACTATGGATAGCTACTGGGAAATGTGTAATTAATTATTGCAATAGTTGATACAAGACTGAGTTGACACTATTTTTATACATCATTATTTGAAGAAATGTAAAGAATCAATTAATTTTTCATTAGTTCTGAATTATTTCAAATGCTTTGAAATACTTATGCATTTAATGTTTAATCATCAAGGAAATGTGTCTTCTAATGGTGTTAACTTTAGGGACTTTAACATGCTTGCACGGCCCTAATTTCAGAAAGATAAATATCCTCCACAGCTGCTAGGCCACTGAAGCTTTCATGAGCTTTTAGGAGCTCAGCAGCAGTAAAGGCCATTAATGATTCTGCTCATTTTCCCAGTCCTCTGAGGTGCAGAAGACTGCATTAGAGATTTTGTGGTGGAGCTGCTAATCTATGCAGCCTGATTGCCATATATTCTGCCTTGTCTTACAATGACAGGTAGTTAGTCACTAGTAGTATAGCAGAAGGCTGGAGTAGTTGTAAAACGTATGAAATTTACTGTACATCCATCCAGAAGGCAGATAGTTAAAAAAATGATATTGAATAGGAATTGTATGAGGATTGGCAATCTTGCTAGAGATAAGAGTGCTGTTGTAGTAGATCTACCATTCTATTTCATGGCTTCCCATCTAGTTAGGTTCTGAGATTCTCACTCCTGTTAACTTTCAGTAGGAGTTGGATGCCTAAACCTCATTTAGACCTTTTGAAAACCTTAGATTTTGATTATGTAAGACATTAAAGACATTATCAAGTGGAATGATATATAAGCGTTTGTGTATGTGTCGTATATTATATGCTACCATATATAATACACATAATGTGTATGCATATATATAGCATATAACAAGAGTGGGCAGTAAAAAAAAAATGCAGCCCACAGGGTTAGTCTCTGGTGGGCCATCGCCTCTATGTTTACCTGTGCCTCAGCAGGTATTGGAGGACTGCAGCTCTGGTTGGCCGCAAATTTCTGTTTGCAGCAATGCAAGCAGCAGGAAACACCAGGGATTGGGAAGCTGCTCGCGTTGGCCATGAACAGCAATTTGCAGCCATCCAGATTAACACTGTGGACCGGATCTAGCTCATGGGCCAGAATTTGCCCACCCCTGGCATATACACAATGTAATATATGTCATGTAATGGAGTCTGGTTCTCTGGGAAGCAAAAGTACACGTGATATGTGTCCATAGTAAAACCGCATAATCTTCACCTGACTAAAATGTGAATGAAGAATCTTAGACATATTAAAGATATGGGAGAGTGAAGAAACTTAAAAACATTTAGTTGAAAAATTTGTCTATAGAATTACATTCCTTTTGATTTATTCAGAGTAGCAACTGAGCATTTTTCAATACAGAGGGATGTCCCAGGATATCAGATAATTGTAGATGTAAGATATAGGTGTGAAATTATAGAATAATAGAATAAGAAAAGTAATAAAATAAAATTATTTTGTTGGAATCACATGTATTTTCTTCCTTGCCAATGAAACATTAAAACAAACACTATATAGCAGTCAAAGAGAATAATATTGAATCCTCGATTTCTGTGAAATTTTTCCAGAAGCCCCAAAACGTTATTTGGTTTAAGTTTGATTACAGACTCTAAACTTTAATTTAATTTAATGTAATGAAACATTCACCACAGTCTATGAACCTGAGCAAAAGTGGGCCAACTGACAAACAGGAGACAAGAACTGATGTGAATTTAAAAAAAAAAAAAAAAAGGAAAACTTTGTCTGAATGGTTGTGAACTAAACTTTTCCAGTTCAGAGGAGCTGTTATAGGAATTAGTATAACTGACTATTATGTAAAACACAGTGTGCTTCGCACTGAACTAGACATAATTAATGAGTTTATCATGTTAGTCTAGCTCATTGATATACATATAGTTATTGGATTTGGAATGTTCAGCTGTCTGATGGGCTGCGCTTACTTATCTATTGGTATTAAGAATTTGTTGAGACTTATTCAAACAAACGGGTCATTTGAATGTTGAGGATATCCTTTTTTTTTAATGAAGAGAGAGGTTTTTTAAAACTTTGTTTCCTAACAAATTGCTAAAGTTCTTGGGTGCACAGGGACATGTTATCTCATGAGAGAGCTTTTTCTAGTTCTCTGCTCCAAATTTCAGGTGTTCTCTGGAGGATTTACATGTCTAAATTGGGCATGTACCCATTTGAATCTGGAGTCTGAGACTTTCCTTTCCTCTACCTCAGGTATTTCTCTCTTTAGAACGCTCTGATCTCACTGAATGATTTCCATGTCAGAAGTTTAATCCTCCTTAAGTCATGGCTACAGTTCATAAAAGAATGCTATTATGGGCAGCTGTGTGCAATGAACGATAAAAGACAGTGCAACTCCTTAGCAGTGACCTTTACCTTAGAGATTGGAGGACTTAGGAAACAACTTTTTTTCCAAATGCAGATAACATTTATTTTTACTTACTAAGGATTTACTGTACATTTGTGAAGCTTTAACTGATTTCATATTTAAATGATTGCACACAAATCCAAGGCCAAATCTGTGCTGATACACATCCACCCCAAACCCATTAATAGAAGCAAGATTATTTGGGGTGGTAAATGAGCCTTGAACAGGCCCTTTTCTATGTTGCAATTTTCCCCCTGTTTAGCTACAAATGTACATAAGCTTTTGGGGGCAAATACCCTGCTGACATAAATCAGTGGAACTAGACTTAAGATGCGGCCCTCTGAAACTATCACAATATCCCTTGTGATGGGGTGCTCCTGTGAGCCGGCCTTGGAGTAGTTAAGATGCAGATAGGGCCCATTACTCTTATAAGCTGCACCTGCTGGAGAATCTGGCTGTACTGAAAATAGCTGATAAAGCTCAGCTGGGGGGAGAAACAGGCTGAAATAGAAAGCCATTGTGCTTTCAGCAGAAAGAGGCTGTAGTATGGAAGTTGCTCTTCAGCCATGGGGAAAGGTTTATACCATGAGTATGGAGAAGAAAGTGTGGGAGGCAGAGTAGGAAGCAGGCCAGGGAAAGAGCACTGAGGTTGGAGATTGTGCAGAATTTGGCTGCTGATTACTGGGACCCTGGGCTGGAGCCCAGCATAGTAGGTTTACCCTGGGAAGTAGTATAGCATTGTAGGAAATGCCAAACTCCTCTAACACTCTGGGGCTACATCTACATTGGCAAGATTTTGCGCAAATACTTTTAACGCAAGATTTTTTGCGTTAAAGTATTTGCGCAAGTGAGCGTCTACACTGGCACGTGCTTTTATGCAAGAGATGTGCTTTTGCGCAAAAGCATCCATGCCAGTGTAGACGCTCTCTTGTGCAAGAAAACTCCGATGGCCATTTTAGCCATTGGGCTTTCTTGCGCAAGAAATTCATGTTGCCTGTCTACACTGGCCTCTTGTGCAAGAACACTTGCACAAGAGGGCTTATTTCTGAGCAGGAGAGTCATAGTTCTTGTGCAAGAAGCACTGATTTCTCACATTAGAAAGTCAGTGTTCTTGCTCAAGAACTTGTGGCCAGTGTAGACAGGCGGCAAGTTTTTGCGCAAAAGCGGCTGCTTTTGCGCAAAATCTTGCCAATGTAGACACAGCCTCGAAGTGTGTGTGTGTGTGGGGGGGATATATAATGCCCTACTTGAAGGGCTGAGTCACAAAGGGAGAGAGCACACCAAGTCACACTGCAGCCTCTCTTTCTGTAAGTAAATGGTGGAAGAGGATACTGGGCTGGTCAAGAGCTGTTTTCCCCCAGATGCAGCCACAAGGAGCTGTCCCAGTAGTGAACAGAAAACCCTGTGACACCATGAAATAGGGCTAGGCCCTAAAGCAAAAAGAGTCATGGAGAAGTTCTCCAAGAGAGTTGAGTGGCTATAGAGGAATTAGCCAGTCAGAAGCCAGGAGGGACTGTATAAGAAGCTGCAGGACTAGAGGCAGCTTCTCCTGGAAGGGAGAAAGTTGGGGTGGCTGGCTGGCAGACAGAACCAAGGACTGCTCAGGCTATGTCTAGACTACATCCCTTTTTCGTAAAAGGGATGTAAATTAGACGTATCGCAATTGCTAATGCAGCGGGGATTTAAATCTTCCCCGCTTCATTAGCATAAAAATGGCTGCCGCTTCTTTTCCGCACGGAGCTTTGCCGGAAAAAAGCGCCAGTCTAGACGCTGATCTTGCGGAAAATAAAGCCTTTTCCGAAAGATCCCTTATTTCATAGAGGGATAAGGGATCTTTCGGAAAAGGCTTTATTTTCCGCAAGATCAGCGTCTAGACTGGCGCTTTTTTCCGGCAAAGCTCCGTGCGGAAAAAAAGCGGCAGCCATTTTTATGCTAATGAAGCGGGGGAGATTTAAATCCCCGCTTCATTAGCAATTGCGATACGTCTAATTTACAACCCTTTTACGAAAAAAGGATGTAGTCTAGATGTAGCCCTCAGAGTGGGGAGTTATTAGAACATTGTCTCCAGGAGAAGCCCTGGAAGTGCTATTCCCCTACTGAGTGGGGGAAACAGACTGAGAGAATGGACTGTGGATGGGCCTCTGTTAGAGGTATACGCTGGAAGGGGTTTGTGATTACACAGAGTGGGACTCAGCTGGAGGGCTGAGTAGCCTCAAGGCTGTAGGGTTGCCAGGTGTCCAGTATTTTTGTCTCCTGTCCAGTAAAAAAATTCAGAATACCAGACACCTAAAATGTCCAGTGTTTTCTGATTTTTTCCCCCCCCCCCAGCCAGGAGGCGAAAATGCTGGGCACCTGGTAACCCTACAAACACTCAGTGCCTGGCCTCTCTCCGGCCCCTCCCCGAGTCCCAGCCCCCATGCTTACCTGGTTCCACAAAGCTGCTAGTACAAAATGGCTGCTGACCAAGGGGAAGCAATGCTTCCCCTGAGTCTTAGTGCTCAAATGCTCCCCTGTTCCTATCCTTGCACGCACTCTTAAAGGGGACATGCTGTTTTATTTTAATTTTTTTTTTTGCTCAACAACTTTGGTCTCTCCCCCCCCTCCCCTTTTTTTCCTTCAACAGAATTTTTTCCCGGTGTTTTTTTTGGGGGGGGGTATTTTTGTTTCAACCATCTGGCAACCCTATTTAAGACAGAGAGTTCAGGAACTCGCGCTTGACCAAATGGGGGTGCTCGTATGACGTGAGTGCTGACCTGTTATGCACTCCTCTATTTTTTTTAAGCTATATATCTCAGGAGCAAACAAACCCAACAAGAAGGAACCAACAGTCCCCACGCTGCTGCATTTGTACAGAGGGCTGGTATAAAGCAGGGTTTTAAAAGAAGGGCCTGCTCTGTTTAGGGCTTGCCAGGAAGCAGAGCTCAGCTTCTCTCTCAGACAAGAAGAATCCTGTACACTCTGTCTTAAGACTCTTGAGAGCTTGCTGTCATAATGAGTCTCCTGATGTGTGGGAGAAATGGCTGAAAGAGCTTGCTGCATGAAGACAAACTCTGAGTAGTAGGGCAGGGTTCTGTTGAAGACTCTCTGGACAGCCCCTGTTTTGAGTGCCTAGTATTCCTTTATTTTAGGATTTTAACACCTTGGGAGAGGTGGAACTCAGAAGGCCAAAGCATCACTACACTGGACTTCTGAGAAATGGCAACAGACCAGCGGAGACACTACGACAGGGTGAGTCATGCCCCATGGGACACAGTGGACACCACTGACATGGGTCCTGTCACAGTAACTTCTTTAGTGTTTGTGTCATTTCTTCTAAGCTGTCCCACTGGGGGTGCAATGTTCAAATCAGACCCCCTAATGCCAGCAGGAAAATGAACACTTCATTTGGGGGGTTATGTCTTGAGATGTACCTTTTCCACCCTACTTCTTGCATTTTTCCACATGTTGAAAAGAAAAAAAAATTGCTTGAATATAGTCTTTGAACTGTAATGAGATGTTGATATTAACAAAAGATCACTAACAATAAAGGTTTCATAGACCTACGGTACTCAGATATTCAACAGCTGGCTTTGTAGAAGCGCTCTTGGCAGGGGTGTTCATTCAAGTTCTTTGGCAGAAAGAAATAAAACTCAGCTGTGAGAATAGCTGTACTTCTCTTCCTATGTGAACATTAGCTAATTATTTTTTCCAGATACATTTGGAGATATAAGATACCCCCCCAGAAAAGTTATTTTCATAATGTAAATGAGCTAGTGGGGGGGTGGCATGTTACATTTTAAGCTGCATGAAGCCTCTCTCCTACTATTTCATTTCTCACTGAAACAGTTTGAAACCTTCATATGTAGAAAGGGAGAGAAGATGGTAGGGGTGAGTTAAATGCAGAGGCCCACAGGTGATTACGGCAACACAGAAAAGACATTACAGGACATCTGGATGGCTAAAAATCTGGATGGCTGCCTGCCAGAAAAAAATCATGGCAGAATATTCAATGTATAAGGTTCTATTCTAATCTAGTAATCACTAGTCACGATAGAAGTCCAAATAACTAAAAGGAAAAAGAGGCTTGATGTGGACAACCCATTTAAATTGTTGAAGTTGGCACTCTGAAGCCTTTCGTACAGTTGTTAACTGTGCAAAACTCATAGAACTAAGTGTATGCATGCATTATAGTTATGAAAATTGCAGAGCCAGGAACTTGGATACTGTAGTGATAAGAGTGAAATTGTGTAGATAGGAACATAAGAACAGCCATACTGGGTCAGACCGACTGCTCATGAAGCCCAGTATCCTGTTTTCTGACAATGGCCAGGACCAGGTGCTTCAGAGGGAATGAACAGAACAGGTACTCAAGTAATCCATCTCCTGTTGTCCATTCCCAACTTCTAGCAAAAGGGAACTGGGAAGTAGGCAAATAGATGTGTAAAGTCTATGTGTAGAGTTATGAAAGGGACTTTTTGGTCAACTTTCTATGGGTTTTTGCCTGTAGGAAGTCAGTGAGTTTTTTCCTCTCATTTTCCTGTCTTTGAGCATTATTTAGGACCAGAGTTTTAAGAGTATTAAGCTTTGTTATGCTGAATGTGGCAATGCTTTAAGGCTCTTTTCAAAAAGGGATTTGGGCACTTAGAAGACAAAATCCTATTGATTGTAAATGGGATATTGGCTACCACATGCCTAAAATCCCTTTTGAAAACAGACTTAGACTTTGCTATGTTGAATGCAACAATTCCTAAAAATCTGTAAAACTCTGGGCTTTAACCATAATGACTAACTTTATCCAGCTACAACATAAATATTCTAATTGGAGCTGGTTGGTTGAGTATCTTCTGACAGAATGGCGTTCCAATGGAAGATGTGTTATTCACAAAACCATAATTTTGCAATGGGAAACTTTTGATTTTGCCAAAGAATTGCCCAACAAACTAAAAAATGATTGTTCACTGGTCGCCTGCGTTTGCTCTTGACAATTTCACTTGTACGCTGAGAAATAAAGGAAAAAGAACTTCCCGGTGTACTGCCAGAGGCTGAGCAGATTGTCACTGTTTTTCTCCTAGCCTAATTGTCTCTCTGGCAGTCAGCTCGAAGGAAGTAAAGAGCTGCTGGAGGCAAGCGGAAAGTGAAATTCTGAAACACAATCTTCCTGGAAATTCTTTCCTGCACAAATTTTCATGTTTGTCTTTTCATCCTGACTGAGGATCTCCACCCCCCCCGCCAAAGACATTAATTTTTTCATGCAATGAGATTTTTTAGCCAGGTCTACTATAATTCCTGAATAACACACAGACTGCTATACGTTTTAGTATTTCTAAAGTGCTTTGAAATCCTTAGATAAGTATCATGGGATGCAAGCTGTTCTTTGAACTATAAGAAACTGCATTGCTTCACATTATATTACCATGCAAGACCAGATTGGAATAAAGTTATCCAGACTTCTGAGGCAACTTCAAATTTTTCACTGGAATGAAGTCATCAATCATGATTGTCTGCTTTTTTTAATAGCTTGCAAACACCTTCAGTTTTGTTGACAAATTTTTTGTTACCTTTGTAAGTTGTGCTCACAATGTCCCTACGGTCCTTTTGCAAGCAGTAACTAAACTAATGTTTCAATGTTTTCTCCTAAAATGTTCAAGGGAGGAAAAATATGTTTTAGAGCCCCTTCCAGCTATCAGATGATTGAAACAGCTTATTTGATCTTGAATGACAAGCAGTATTACAGACCAAGACAGTGTGAGAATAAAAATATAAATGAGCAGGGAACAATCCTCTAAAGGTATTTTTAATAAAGGGCTCTTTTGTGTGTGTTCACAATGGAAATCAATGGCATTTGAGGATGCTCAGCACCATGCATGATCAGGCCCCTTTTGTATGTGCAAAAAAAGGCTAACTTTTAAAAGGACACAGGCTTACTCCTGCCCTAGAGAGAAGTTGTTTGAACACTCTTGGGGAAATGCGTTGTTAGTCAGCCCTCTGCTAGCCAGTCCCTTCTGTATTCTGAATAAATGAGAGATTGGAGGGGAACTGACACTTGAAAAACTGCCCGTTTTTAAAAATATGCAAGATTTAAACATTAAAAACAAGGACTCAGCTTTGCCTCACTTAGTAGGTATTTGCTTCACAGAGCATTACAAAATTCGTATATTGACACTTTATTAAGGCATTGTCCATCATCTGACAGGTTACTTGGGTGTCCTGAAAGAGCAGGTGGCCTGTTAATGATGCATTAATATAGCTTGTTAAATTACTTCATTAAAAATGAAGCTTTCATACTGTGTACAATAATCAACTTCTTCTTCCTGCCACTCTTGTCTTTCCCCCCACATCTGTTTCATTCCCATTTGAAAAATCATGTCCCTACTTAAGTCCAGAGCTTGCTTACCTATCTGCATTTCCAACAGATCAGTCTGAGTCTGTTCTACAGGCAACTGAGTTTTTGATGGAACAAAACAGAGAGATCTTTCAGCACCTCTAGTGCTTCTGAAGTAAGGAAAGGGAGCTCTTTGTTTATACCCAACTCCCTTTCCTGGAAGGTCTTTCCAGACTTCCATACTTCTAGTTGCCCTGGAGACTGTGTTCTTCTTCCTGTTGCCTGAAAGATTCTTGCTTGCATCCATTGGAACCATCTCTTCCCTTCCAGAATCCCAGTATGGCTCTAGACTCTCTTCGTGCATCACTAACATGATTTTTGTGGCACAACAGGTCCAAGAGAAGTATCCAGAACACTACCAGCCATTGTTTATGGCATTTATTGATTTAAATAAGGTCTTTCATACCATCAATTGTGAAGCATTATGGAGGGTGTTTAGGTTTGGTTGTCCATTGAAGTTTATTTGCATTCTTAGGCTAGTTTATGATGGGATGACTGCAGCTGTGGTCTCTAGGGGGTTGGAGATGCATCTGTTCACCATCTTCACTGATATGGCTGCATTATCATCTCAACCCTTTTTTATTTCCATTTATCTTGATGTAATCTTGATTCTTATTGCAACCACCATTCTTCTGGATTGAATGTCACATGGATAGCCAGCTCTTGAGTCTGCAGTGTCTTCCTTCTAAAACTAAGGTCACCAAGACTCTTCTTACCTTCAGTATGCTGATGATTGTGCTATCTTTGTGCACAGAAGCTGATCTTAATCTTTTCTTAGGCACCAATCAGAGTCCGGGATTCTCCCTCAACATCGGGAAGACAAACGTGATCTACCAGCCTGCCCCAGAACACGTTCCCAGCCCTTCTCCCACAAATCATCACTGGTGATGAACTCCTGGAAAATATTAAGCATTCACCTTACCTCTGAGACCACCACTTCCAGACAGTCAGCCATGAGATGGAGATTGAACATGTGATCTGTCATGTCAGTGCATCCTTTGGAAAGTTGCTTCATCCTATCTCTGTCATTAAAGATCTGTGGGTGGAAATGAAGATCCTGGTTTACAATGCAGTAGTCCTCCCCACTCCTCTTTATGGATGTGAGACATGGGTGACATGCTGAAACCATTTTAAGAGTCTGGCATGATACCAACAGTGCTGCTTTAGGAAGATTATCCATATCATATGGCAAGATGGTTGCGCTGCTGCAATTGTTCTGTAGCTAATGTGAATATTGAGGTGAAAATTATGATACCAGAGCTGTCCCATCCATGAGTGTTTGGGGCAACCACCCTCGGCCCTGCATTTTGGGGGGGCTCTTCAGGTCCCAGAGTGGCCTGAGAGACTAGCAGGGAACCTGGTGCTGGCTGCAGGAACTGGACCCATGCTCAGGCACTGGCAGCAGCAGGAAGCAGAAAAATCTGGTCTTATCCTGCTCTGTTACCCTGCCTTCCAGCTGCATCACTCTGAGGAGGAGCTTTGGGGGAAGAGGTGGAACTGCCACTGTACTCACCATTGATGGAAAGTGGAGCCATGCAGCTAGCAGACAAGGCAGCAGAGCGGTTTGGGGCTGGGCCACTCCACTTCCCACTGTCACCGAGGTGGATCTGACTCCTGCTGGGAATGCCAAGCCCCTGCTAGTCTCTTGAGCTGTGTTAAGGGGAAGGGCCTTGGGAAACGGGTGGAGTGCAGACAAGGTGGAGAAGAACAGGAGTGGGGGCTTTGGGAAAGCGGTGGAGTGGGGGATGGGGCAGAGCAGGGGTGGGAAGAGTTGTGGTAGGAGCAAGGCCTGAGGTTGGAGCGGGGATTATCCTAGGCCTGGCACCTCCCTTGGGATGGTCCTATATGAAAGACCAATTTTATTGGGGTGGCTGTTGTGGTGGATGGCTAATTCTCGTCTTCCACAAGTAGTTTTTTTCTCAAGTTAATCATTGTAAAAGAACTCACAAAGAACATGGGGAAATACAACAAAGACCCTCTGAATATATATATCTTAAGGGAGACATTAACTCCACAAATTGGGAAGAGCTGTGTGGCAACAGCCTGCAAAGGCATTGCATCATACATCAAACTTCAGCTCACTTTGAGCAGAATTACCTTGCTCAAGAGGCTGAGAAACAGCAGCAGAGGAAGGAAAGTGTACTGCATCCTGGCCAGCAATTGTGCTCTCACCAGGCAACTACTTGTCACATGTGGAAAAACCTGTACAGAATTGATTGGACTCATCAGCTATTTTAAGTTTCATCAATGACTTCCCCTGGTAGATGTTATCCTTGTATTGATGGGTAGCCTATAACCATAAAGATAAAGCTTTCATAAAATGTTTGAGACTGGTGCTTGCTCTTGCTAAAACAAGAATAATAGATGGGGAAACTTCATAAACTATAGTAAATTAATTACATCCTGTGCCTGGTTTTCCAATATTTAGGTGTGTGACTTCTCTCTTTTCCTCTAAAGAATATGTGCAGGTACTATGACTGGTTATGCAAATGAATAGCTAGGGACACACCCATTCCTTTTACATGCATGGCAGTAGGCACACACATATGCCTGTATTTGCTTACCTAAACCTTTGAAAAATTAGGTCTAGATTTCCAAACACTTTAATATTGTTAGAACATATTAATAAACTATCAGATAAAAGCAGTTATGACACATGCAGGTATGGGACTGAAAACTATAAAGGGGAGAGGACAAATACTAATCAGTCCATAATGAATATATGTATTGCTACATTTATGGAAGCAAATAGTGAATCCTGTAAAAAATAAACCTATACAGTTATTGTGACTCTCCATAACACATTTGCAGTCTCCTGCTTCAGCCCTTACAGTTCATATCAAATCAACATTAAAGCTGCAGCTAAATTCCATTTAATATAGCTTAAACAACAAGGAATGGAAAAATTCTTCCTATATTTTTTAACAAGGATATCTATGTGATTTTAGTAAATGCCAACAGTGCTTCTGTAATATGAGAAGGAAACCACTGAGTGTGTGGGTGGGGTGGCGGAGGGGAATAGAGCCAAAGCTAATGCACACAGTCAAAGTTAGACAATGAAAAACTATTTCCTCAAAGGAGTCTTTTGTATAGAATGAAATACCATTGTACTCTCCTTTCAATGCACAGTGAATTGGTGAAAGCAGTTTCCTTTGTAAGTAAATGGGAGTTATACATAAATTTCATGCAGTACACAACAGAGCACTGCCTTTAAACATCTCTTCTTCTCTTGGGGAGGGTGGGAATAGGTCCCTGTTTGCTCCTAACTAGTCCCCTTCAATGTACCTATAAATAGACCAGTCCACAAATTCTTAACTTAAATTGTGTCTATCAGGGGTTGCGGTCTTAAATTCCAGGGGTTGCAGTCTTGTCTTCTTGCCAGTTTCTGGCATGGAGCTATAGCCCCTCTGCTATTCTAGGACTGTCTCCTCTTCTCTCTCTGTCCTCACTCCATTATAGTGGGGTTTGTTTTCATTACTGCTTACAGGCTAGCTGTGGGTGTGTGCCTTTGATTGACAGTTCTGCTAGCTGGGCAGGGGTGTTCAGCTTGTTTGCTTGCAAACAGTGAAAATTCTCCCTTCCTTCCTGGCTGCAATTTATATTGTGTTTGTGAACCCCATTGTGGAGCTCTACAGCCACATTCTGGGAGAAGCACCCGACCAAGAGACTGGTGGGCTTGGGCAGAGGGTTTGTCCTACAGCTGCTGCCCACTAGGAGGGTCAGGTAACTACAGCAGCAGCTCTGGGACCCCTTGTCTGCTCCGGGGAGAAGCAGGAGCAAGAAGTTGGTGAGACCTTGTTGCAGTGTGGCAGGAGGGGTGTCTGTGGATGAGAGAGAGAAAATAGAATTGAATCATAATGGGGGCAACACAGCCTGGAAAAGACCAAGGGGAGTGGCTGGGGGAACATAATAGATTAGAGAATTGTTTTACTGACACAGTGGGGATCCAGCCTTAAAAATGGGTGATATTCAAGAAGCTAGCTGTATCTGGATGTGCAACAACTCTTTGGTGATCCACATTCTTTGGCAATTTATTACATCTCATGTTCCAATGGTGTGTCTCTCACATTGGCAAGTGTGAAAGTAGAGAATAGGGCTGGTCAACAATTTGGGGCTGGATCTCTTGTTGTCACTGGGCAGCTTCTAAGATTTCTCTAGATTCAGGCCAAGTTCTCAGTTTCCTTCATAATCAGACAATGGGCACCAGAGGGCAAAGTTGGATCACCGTCGGTACTGAGATTGGCACATTCCTGGGGCTGTTGGCCTGGTGCCTCCTGGCCACTAGTACCTTACCTGTAAACCAAGTCACCTCCTTGGGATACTCCTTAGTCCCTGCAGTCCTGTGCCTTGGCCTGTTCCAGAGTAACATTGAACAGTGTACTTCAGGAAGAATGGAATCCATATCTTCCCATACCTGCATGACTGGTTACTCTGAGGGACGTCCACAAGAGAAATCCCCTCATGTTCAATTTATGCTACACTTAATAGTTTGGGCCTCACCCTGAACAGCAGAAGGACCACACTGCTCCCAAATTAGAGAGCTGAGTTCACTGGGGCCCCGAAAGACAGCGGTTCTGCTTATTTCTAGGCAAGAAACTGGATCCTCTGGAGATGGCAGAACTCAGCCTCTCCTATAAATCTACCTCCCCTGGGCAGTCTAGTCCAATATTCCCTACAGATGCTGGACTGCTTATAAGGGTGGATGGCACAGGACAATGTGTACCTTGGCATTCCTTTCACTCTGTCTCCACTGACCAGGACTGTTGTCACTGATTCCTCCATAATAGGTTGTGAACAGGAAGGTTCTCTGCATATCAGCCTGATGGAGTTTTGTGCCATCTATAATGTGTCAGACTTTCAAGATCACATTGAGATTTAGCAGTTCCCATACTCACTGAATGATGCCCCCACAACTTATATGACCAGAAGAGAACAGCACACTCTAATGTGGTGTTAGGTAGTGATGAGTCTCTAGCGCTTTTGCATTGTGAAGAATGTTGTCCCCATAGTTAATTGCTTACCTGGGATCCAGAGTCGCCTGGTGGATGATCTCAGTGGAAAGTTCTCCCTGAACCACAAGTGCTTTATGAAGCCCAGCATCCTGTTTGTTCTCTTACGAGGTTTGAGTCATGTTAATGATTACCCTATTTGCCACAAGAGGTGACAAGAAATGACCAACAGTTTTGCTCCTATGATGGTTTCAGTCCTAGTTTCCTGACTGATGCTTTTCACCTAAGCTTGGAGTTGGCACTGCTGTGTGCATTGCCTCCGGTCACAATCATCCCTGTGCCCCCTCCCTCAGAGTCATTCTCAAGTGTGCACTGGACAATGCTAAGTTCATTCTTCATGCCCCAGCATGACTGAGACAATGCTGGTTCTTTCTGATCTCCCATATGCCTGATCTCTCCTGACCTGGCAGAATCCTGATGGCGATGCATGCATCTCACAGCACAGGTGCCACTTGGTTAGATGTAGAAGAGGAACAATGTTGGGAGGCAATCTGACAAGTCCTGCTCCTTAGGCCAGTGAGCGGGCGGTTTCCTACTATTTGGTCTATGGGAAGCAGATTTCAGTGTGGTTATTGGCCTAGGTTTATATGCAGGAAAGCTAGAAGTACCTGTTACATCGGGGGTGGGTAATAAATGACCCACAAGCTAGAAGCAGGTGGCCAGGTTTCACTCCTGTGGGACGCCAGATGCTTTAGTTACCTGTGCGTCTGCAGGTATGGCCAGGCACCATTCCTATAAGTAGAGCCCTGCATAGAAATAAATTTCCATTTGTGGATAGAAATTGGTATCCACTGAACTACTGGGTTCTTCACCCAGGAACTGCAGAGGCCAAGGGAGAAGAATGTTAAGTCGCTGCTCATAGAAGCCAGCACCCTTCAATGGCAGCTCCTCCTGACCATATGACTGTACTGTCCCCAGTCCTGCTCCCAGCAGGACTGTGCAACCCTGATAGGTGCAGTTGCAAGAAAGGGCTGGGGATGGTACAGCCACATGGCTTGCAGGTGCTGCTGGCACAGGGTGCTGGCTCCTGGGAGTGGTAGCCCCATTTTCTTCTCCTTTGTCGCTGCAATTCCTGGGAGTAGAGCTCAGCGATTCAGCAGATACAAATTTTTTGATATCTGTAGATAGAAATTATATCTGTGCAGGGCTCTGCTTATCTGGATGGTGGCTAAGGCCAGTGCATGTGAGAGCCATCTCAATGGGTAATGCTAGGCAAAGTTGTCTGACTCTGATGCACTGGGTACCCACACACCTACATGGAATTACTATCTCAAAGAGTAAGAGTTACAGTAAGTAACAGTGTCTCTAAAAGAAAACAGCAGGAAAACTATAAGGCGAGATTCCTTAGGGAAAATGAGTGTAAATATGAGACACTGAGTGAACATCTGTTGTCGGAAACACATTTGATACGTAACTATGCAAACAGTATGGGAGATCCTTCTGCATAACTTAATTTGGAACATCAACATCCATGTAGCAAGATGAAAGCACAGAGGTGTGATCTTAGGCCAAATCCTGTTTTCAATTACGGTGCTAGCCTATAATCAATTGTATCTTGAGTATTTATAGAAATTGTATGCTGGCTATGTTGAAAGGTAAGGGTTAAAATGAGATGAAGGAAACTTAAAATATATAATTTCTAGAATAAGGGCATAGGCATCCTACAGAACAGCATGATATAAAGTTACTGGACAAAATTCTGTTCCACATGCTTATTTGGAGCCTCTTTTAACCAAATGTATTTAACCAAAATGCAATACAGGAGTAAGCAACTGCAAAGCAAGCAATCTGTACTACAGTGAGGAAGGTAACTATGTTCCATCCCAGAAAAGTATTTGATCTCAACTTTTTCCTGTCCAAAATTTGGTTTATAAATTAATTTCAATTTTTTTTTTTTTTTTTTTTTTTGCAACTCACAAAATGAAGAACACTTCAGTTCTGGTTAATCAAAAACATTTCATCTTCGTAATTTTCAAACACTGTTTCATTCTCATTTTCAATATTTTCCTATGGCTAGCTGAAATTCTGAAAAGTTATTTAGAAATAGAAAAGAACTATTTATTTTTAAAATGTTGAAACAAGATGTTTTGGCAACTTCAAAAGTTTTTTCAACTTTTTTTTTCTCTTTAGGAGAGATTATTTTGAAATAACCTTTTTCTCTGCATTTTTTTTATTCTAATTGGCCTATTTTTACAGGAAAATGTCTAACTGAAAACTTTCCAATCAGCTCTGATACTAACATAGTGGAATGGACCAGACTGTATTATGTGCATGAGAAGTGCTTGGATATTGGTATGCAAGAATGTAAAATTCTCTTATAGCTCAAAACTTTCACCCATAAAAGTCAGTTTCCCCATAATCATGGAAACCAAAAGAATTCAATTAAAAACTCACTTGTAGAAACTGTATCTTTCAATTCTTGCTCATTGCTACAACATGCCGAGCTTGCAAGTGGTTATTTATGATTTCCTAATTCAGAAACTATTGGTCAGATCACACACAGCGCACCACCACTCAGAGCTTGAGTACTGGAGCCCTTATTCATGTTTGCACTTACTCATGCAAGTAATTCACTTCATTGACTTCAGAGGGACTCCTTGTATGTTACAAGGATGAATAATTATAGTAAGGACCTTCGTAGGTGTCTTCAGGACCAGATTTCCAGAAGTTCTTAGCAGCCAGCAGTTCTCACTGAGTACAACTACAGCTACTGGGTGCAAAACACTTGGAAAATCTGGCCACTTTCTACAGATGGCTAAACCCTTTTTATCTATTCAAAGAGGTGTTTCTGACTAGGTGGAATGCCAGATTTCATACTACTGTATGTTGAGAAATGTAAAGCCAGCAGGGACACACATTGCATCTAACTTTCATATTAATAATGTGTTCTGTGAAAATGTAGTAGTCTTAACTTTGCATTTTTAAGTTGTGTTATAGATGTGATGCCACAGACATGGAAAAATGTCAGTCATGCTTGTATCAAATGTTAAAACCAGGACCAGGAATAATGCAAAGTTACAGGCTCAATACCTTAGGCCAAATTCTGTTTACAGTTATGATGCTAGCCCATAATCATTGTATGCTGACTGTTTATAAAAATGGTATGGTGGCTATGTTGAAAGGCAAGTGTTAAAATCAGATGAAGAAAATTTACAGTATATATTTTCTAGAGTGAAATGGAATAGCAAGATTTTTTTTCTTTGTCTTTATTTTTGTGTTGTAGGGCCTTAAAGTGCGATGAATTGTTTTTGCAGTGTTGCAATCAATTGTTCTGGAAACTAATATGCTAATTAGAAGTACTAATTTTTTTTTCCTGGAACCCTAGTCCTTTAAAGGTTTACTGAATTTTATTTTGTGGTTGGAAGAGTAACTGGCTAGTAATAGTTGCAAATGGCTTGTCTTATATGAATACAATTGGTATAAAAAATTCAATAGATCAAATTCTGCTCTCAATTTCAGAGATGTATATCTGGTATAAAGATATGTTTCAGAATGGAGTCTGTCTGGGCTATTGTTTTGAGAACAATGGGAATAGGATTGAATCTTTCATCTCATCAAGCTTTACTAGCAGTTCTAACTTACTCAGGTGAAACTGCCAGTGATGATGACAGAATATTATGGCTCTTGCTGCATATTCTAGAAGGTTTTTAAAAATGTATCTATGAAGAATTCCTTCCCCAAAGTCTAATAATTTTAAATTGAGTCAGCCATTATACCCAAAAGCCCATCATTGGCCACTTAGTAAAGCTTTCTCCATTCTCTATTATAAAATTGTTTTGATTACTGGACTTCGTAGAGTTTATTAATACCTATAATGGACTCCTATTTAGGGAATCATCCTCTTATAAAAGTGGCAAACTTTTCCCAACAGAAGGTCAAATTCTATTCCACCTTCTTGATCAATATGTTGCACTATAAAATGAGCAGTGTCTTCACTGAAAAAGGTACAGATACCAAATTGAAATTGGTTGCAATGTAGCACACAGAGATATACCCTTGTGCTTTGTTTTTGTTAACTAAGAGTGGTTTGGGTGTTTTTCTTTTGACACTTAATGTTAAACCAAATATCTAATATCCTCAGGTTCCTAGTGGTAAGAGGAAAATTCCAGGAAAGTGAGAGATACAGCATATGGAGAGAACTCTGTATACCATTGCAGCCCTATGGCACTCTTTTTTTACAGTCAAAGAGCCACTGTGTCTTTGAACAGAATGTCAAAGAGCCACTAGAGTTGGGGAAAAAATGCTTATAACCAGTTTCAATTACTAAACACCAATTACTAATTTCCACTGCCATAGCTACCCTGCACCACAAGGACATTTTGGAAGCAAAAATTTCAGAAGTTTTCACTTTGCTGAAGTGCCAGCATGTATAGAGATGTAATTAACTTCTGTGGATTTATTTTTTTTAAAGAAATCAAAATAATTTAAGTCAATTTCATTGTCGGGACATTGTGTGATCCAGAACGAAAGCCACATAAGGGGTGTGAGAAGATAAATATTCAGTAAATGGATGTAAGAGGGACTATAGCTGATCCTCAACTCATTCTGATCCCCCTCACCTCTGTTTCTGCCACCAATCAGTTTTCTGTCTGTCTAGGCTGCCTTTTCCCTATCTCTCTGCTCATGTTCATTCCAGCCTGGTGCTAGAGTAGAGATTTTTGATTGAGGTAACGTATAGACAAAGGAGACCTCCTTATTTGAGAAGTTTTAAGAAGCAGTGAAAGAACAAGAAACAGAAGCAGCCCATAAAATGAAACGAGTATCTTCAATGAATACTTACCAGCAATATACGTAAACTTGTTGTCTGCTAGTGTTCAAGACTAAAATTGAAAAATGAGGGTTCTTTCTGTCCTATTAATCCAATTTTCCGCATCAGCTTGGAACTGCATTCTCCTCACCTGAGAGAGTACATGTACAAGATATTAAGAACCAATTAATTCACCAATTAACATGCACTAGGTGGGCTTAGAGGCTTAACACAATCATTAGCATGTCTGTTAACAGAAGAATATTATTTGCATAATCACTTTAGTACAGATAACTTGGAGTTTGACCCAATGCTCATTGTATTAAATGTAAAAACTTCCATTTGTTCAATGGTCTCTGATTCAACCAAGGATAAACTGAGTTGAGGTATTCTGGTATGTTTGAGAGAGAGCGACACCCAGAGTGAAATTCTGTTCTTGGTTGTAAATCCAGAATAACTTCATGCTGCTAAAAATTCTTAGACACGGTGCATGGGGTAATATATTTTACTGGACCAGCTGCTGTTGGTGAGAGAGAAGTTTTTGAGCTACATAGAGCTCTTCTTCAGGTCTGGGAAAGTTACTTAGTGTCACAGCTAAATAGTAGGTGGAACAGATAGATCAGCATAAGTGGTAAACTACCATTCTGAGAGATAATTCAAGGGGATGTGTCTTGTTAACCTCTTTGCAGTCAGAGGAAGGAGGAGTAGGGGAAGATAGTGAGTTACAGATTGTTTGCAATAAGCCACACATCCAGTGTCTTAAGTCCATAATTTTTGGTGTCTAGCAAGTTATGAATTTAAGTTTTCTGGCTTTCACATTGAAGGAGTTATGCAAGTTTCCTTTGAGGAGGATGACTGAGGTCAGACATGGAGTGATCACACTGTGAAAAAAGCTTGCTTATAGCTGATATGATAGGGTTTTTTTTTCTTTCATCGCTTTTTGTGTGAGTTCACTTGAAAGAAAGTGGGTGAAAGTAGAGATGTTGTTGGGGTGTACTTCCATCCAGTGCACTGTACACCACATGCTATGGTAGGCATGTATAGGAACCATGAATCTTAAGAAGCTGTGTTTGACATGGGAGGTTTGTTCATTGTAGCACTGGAGATAAGTCTGTGGGTTTTGAATCTGTTCTGGAAGGGTCCAGTGCTGCTTTGAATTGGTGGGTCCTGGCCAGTGGGAAGCTTGCTTCTGATGATGAACTTGGGCATTGTTTAAAAGCCGAAAAAGTGCTTTTGGGAAAGAATACTCAGCATGTGGATTCCTTTGAGCATGAGTTTTAACTGTTCAATAATACCCCATATAAGTTGCATGCTGGGGTGGTATGTGACAACTAGGGATGTGCACTCCAAGAGTTTTTTTACTGTATTGAAGCAGGTTTTCTCAGGTTATTTGGGAAACTGATTCCATGATATGATCTATTTCTTTGGTGGAATGTCTTTTATTTGGTGAAGGCAGCTGAAAGTGCATTAAGGTATGTATTCTGGACTGCCTTGTCAGAGCATATTCTGGGTATGGGGGGGGGTGTCTATAGTTAACAGATTTCTTGATGTGTTCAGGTTGGTGATTGGTTCACTGAAGGTCGGTGTGGTAATCTGTGGGTTTCTTGTATATCATTGTCTATGGGTGCCATCGTCTAATGTGGTCATAGGAAACTGGTGCTGGTGTTTTAGATGGAGTTTGATGGATGAGTGGTGGTAGAAATTTATGATGGCATTGAGGTAATTTGTCCAGAGGATGACAGTATCATCAATTGCTTTTGTGGTGCATTAGTCCAGAAATTCTTATTCAAGGTGGCCCATGTAGAGGATGACATATTGAGGAGCCATCATAGTGCCCATGGGTGTTCCCATGATTTGAATAAAGTATTTGTAGAATGTCATTGCTTCAGGTAAAGATGAAATGTATGAGTTTAGTGATGGGTTGGAGGTGGCTATACTGAGTGTCGTTCATTGCCTCATAGATATTTGGGGCAGGAAGTGATCATATCGTTGTGAGGAATGTTGGATGTTTCCCTATATACCACGTTGAGAAGGATGGTGTTCTGAGGTTGGTTGTGCAGTTTCTGGAGGAAATGGGCTGTGTCCTGGAGGATGCTGTTCCTTTGTGCAGTGAGGGGTTTTGAGAATGGATTCTGAGTTCTACTATCCTGGGACCAACACTATCACAACCCTATTGCAAACTTTAAAAGTCTTGTAAGATTCCATTATAGTGGAATTACATATGGAAATGGAAGCTCTCCAGTACAAATGGCCTAGATTTATGTTAGGCATAATAATTTCCTACCTGCTGAGCTGAGCAAGAGATCTCATTCTGCATGATACAGAACTTCTGAAATGGAAGGAATTTTTAAAGATTGATCATTAAAGAGTCGCACTTACATGGGCTTTAGTTGTTTTGATTTGAAGTATATTGCTGAGTCATTTTCTCTACTTTGCATTCTCCTAGGATATAATACATCAATGGTTTAATACTTACACCTAAGACATGAATCAATCCTTATAAAATATAAAGATTACTAAATGCTTCAGTTAGACTAGAAAGTCTTTAATTTTCAGTAATCTAAAGTGGGAAATGTTTGCATAAGGAAAGACTGCATTCTAGAAGTCCTAAAAATAAGCCTATAATGAAATGTATGAATAAACAGAGATCGTAACATATATTTTCATCTAAAATGGCCACTAGAAGTATGAGTTATAAGACACAAAATTTAAACAAACACACTTCTTTTGTGCTGAAACTTGAAATATGAGTAGTTTAGGGCCTAACAATGCAGGACACTTAAATTCCAATGTTGAAACACTATTGAGATCTCGAAAATTAATACCATTCTTTTGTCTGTTAGCTGTTTCACTTCATTCATTTAACATCAGTACTGGGACAGTGAATTAATACTGCAATTTTCTGTGACTGCACAGCTAGGTTAAAACATATGAACTGAATGGAAGTTTGATAGCTTTTGAATATCCACATTTAGTTTGCATGTAAAATACCAATTGCAGGGATATGATAATCACATTCACAAGTGGCTACTTAGATGTGTATTTTTGCATGCCTTCATTGAAATTGTATGTGGAATTGTAGTAGCTGAACATGGAAAATTAGCTCAGCTAGTTTTGAGCTCAAAAAATGAGAGAGCACTTCTAAAAATTGGCCTCTAGATCTTTGTGAAAATGTTTTCCTTAAAGTAAGCTAGTATGCAAAATGGCAAAATTGGGGAATGACTATTTCTGTTTAGAAAAAGCTTATGCTTGGACTTATGATATCTTGGGCAGAATTAGGCTCAAAGAGATATAGTTTCCTGTTTAAATGCAAATAAACAACCAAACAGACAAAATCCCAATTTAAATTATTTCTTTCTGATGATACAATTCAAATTAACTTCAAGTTTTTGTATCTGGAAATTGGATTAACATTAATTTTACCTGAATATGTACTGAAAAGATGGTAAAATTTTTACCAGCCATGTTTTTTCTCATCAAAGGCACTTCACAATACTGAAATCAAATAACTCATTTAACTTTCTGAAGCATGTCAATGAAAAACCTGAGTTTTAAATTATGCATATAACTTCAGAACTTTCCAATATGATCAAGATTCCAGAAATATGTATGTTAAACTATATCTTTTACATATTTCCCTTCCAGTTTTATGTACAGAAAATGCATATGTATGAAATATATTTTAGACTCTATGTACAATGCAATATTGCATATTTTAAATGCATCATAACATAATATGAAAAACTAGCACCAAAAGATAGGTAAGATCAGACATGCAAAGCATTGTGATGCATTGTTTTATCATAAATAACTGCACGACATCATTTCTGAGTTGTGGTTATAATAAAAAAATATCATTCAATATCTCCCACAACAATTGGGATAGACATCCTATATGGATATATAGAATTCAGTGACTTGCCCAGTCCAGGTGGATGAGATATTAGATTAAATGTTTTTAGAGATATATGATCAGGTTTTTGAACTATGACCAAATCATTGTGGTTACTTTAATTAGTGAGGTTCAGTGTTGTCAATTGAGCTGATTTTTAATAATTGTTTGCAGAAATTTAGTATATTTTTAGCTTTGCATGGATGTGTTATTACATTTTCCCATAAGTAAAACTCCCATTGTCTTCAATTACTATTGTTCCCTGCGACCACTTTGTGTATACACCTAGTATATAGATTGGATATGATGCTGCTTTCCATTTTTATAAAATTTTCAGATCAACAAGTCAATAGCAAATCTTAGCTTCATTATGTGGGTTTTTTTTCTTCATATTGAAACATATAAATTGTTAAGATAGCACTTGCCTCAGCAGTTGTTAGTACAGCATCCTAGGATTGCCAACTGTCCAACTGGACAACCCCTCTGCACCCCTCCTTCTTTGTAGCACCACCACCCCTCACTCTATTTCCCTCCATCTCTTGCTCTTTCCCACAGTCACTCACTTTCACTGGGCTGGGGTCAAGGGGGGGGGGAACTCCAGGCTGAGCCTGGGGCAGCCAGAAGGGGCTTGGGGCCTCGGCTTAGGTTCAGAGTGTGGGAGGGGACTGTAGGTTGAGACTTGCTGGAGGTTGGGGTGCAGGAGGTAGTGAAGACTCTAGGATGGAGTTTGGGAGCAGGGAGGAGCTCAGGGCTGGGACACGGGTTTAGGGGGTGAGCTCTGGGAAGGGACTTCGGGTGAAAGAAGGGTTCAGAGTGATGAGCTCTGGGGCAGTGCTTACCTCAAGCGGCTCCTGGAAACAACTGGCATGTTCAACTCCTAGGCTCAAGGATGGCCAGAAGGTTCTGCATGCTGCCCCTGCCTGTGGGAACCAAGCCACGGCTCCTATTGGCCACCGGTTGCAGAGACCCCCAGTGCCTAGGTGCCAAAGGGATGTGTTGGTCCCTTCTCGGGGCCATGCAGAGCAGCTGCACTGCTGACTGAACTTTTAGTAGCCTATTAAGATCTTCCAGGTTGCTTTCAATTGCTGCCAGGAGATCAAGGCTTGTTCTGGGAGACTCCTGGGCAATCCAGGAAGGTTGGCGATGCTAGGTTCATGACAAAATGCTACTTGTGCTGGCAATACCATGAGAACAGTTACTCAGCCAGGCTTGCAAATAAACACCTCTAAGAATGTCTTTGTTAAATATGAAAAATACTCTGTATGCATTTTTATATATCAAGTTACCCATCTAGTTCAGCTTCCCATTTAGACCAACAGAGGTACAAACACCAAAAGGAGGAGAAAACAGAACGGAGAAGCCTATCTAGACTATTAGAGGTACATGAGCTGACTGGCTGACGAGCTGGCAAGATATCTTAAATGTTGTTTCATCCTGTCGCCATTGACTTCAATAGAGGTCATTACACCAGCTGAGAATCTGGCTGGGCAAGAAACTGGACACTTATTTATGTCTTTGAGAACCTTCGGGATGGAAAAAGCTTGTACAATGGGAGACTCTTCTGAGTTGATATGGAAGTTTTTAATACCTTTTAAGTACATATTTGTTTAGAAATGCAGTGTGTTTTCATAATATAGCTTGAAAAATTACACTGTAAAAGCAGGAAACATGTCTAGCTATTGCTGTGCCAACAACGTGGCTGACAACTACTGTGGGCCCCTGGGCAAGGGATCTCTGTGGGGCCTGGCTCTGCACCCCTGGAAGGGGCAGGGACTCAGGTAGAAGGGGCAGGGCAGCCAGCCCTCAGCACTCCTGCTCTCCCAAGTGGAGCACCTGATGCATCACCCCAGCAGCAATTTAAAGGGCCCAGGCCTCCAGTCACTGCTGCAGTAGCACCAGTGGCGGCTGGGAGCCCTGGGCCCTTGGAATCACCAGGCCTTGGGGCACCTGCTCCCTTTCCCTCCCCATTGGCAGGCCTGTGTATCAACCGAAACTACTGACTTGTCACAACCTCCCTCAAATGTCATTGGGGGTAAAAATCATACCATGACTTAAAACTAGAAGCCAATCAAATGTATTTTACACTAGTGTTGGAGTAAAATGGGTTCACATCAATGGAATTACACTGAAGCAAACCTGGCGGGGGTAATAAGATAATTAGGTCCACTAAAAATGACTCTTAGGAGTGAAAAAAGTCAGTTTCTAGACAAAACTCAAGAAGAGAGAGCCAAAAGGAGTGCCACAAAAGATGTCTCTCTGTGTAGCAAGGGGGACGGGTGGGGGGGGACCGAAATATATGTTTTCCAAAGATAGCTCAGACTTTGGATGAAAACCTCTTTGTGTAAATCCCTTGACTCAAGTGGTATTATATCAGGGATGAGTTTAACCCAACAAGGGAAAAACTCCAGCTTTGAAGAAAGAAATCCAGAAATTTATCCACTTTCAAGAATCAATTCCTACATTAGTTATACCTTTTCTGCATGTAACAATTCCTTTGTAGGAAGACCCTGAGTTTGACCACGTTGTGTCAGGCATCCAAGATAAAAGAATACCATTGTTTGAAGGCTTTGCTACTGAGTGTTGAATAAGCCTGACAAGAATTGTCCACTTTTAAGGTGACCCACATTTAGTCATATGGCTAGAACTTTTAAGTGAGCTTTGGGATTTAGAACTGGATGAATCCTAAAATTTCCTATAATAGCTGTGAGAATGCGAGCTTTGCGATCTCATGTTTATTTAGCATTCATGTTGCATGTTTGCCAATGTGTATCTATGTACAGTCTTGCACAGCAGAATACACAATAACACACAAAGCAACAATTAACAATTGAAGGCAAGCTTAAGTCCTGTGGCAGCTATATTTACAAGTGCAACATATATGGCACTAATAGAATCTAATGGTTTGATTTTTACTCTGTGGCTGTCTCCACTGTGGCTGTCACTGCAGTGGAGTTGAATGGGGATGAGTTAAAACACTGCAATTTGCAGATGTTAATGGTGGCAGGAAAAAAAAACATTCAGCAGTCACAGTGCTTGGTTCCAGATGTTAATCCACAGAAAAATGACCAGTGGGAAGACTTAACTCCTACACTATTGTGACAATAAACTACTATATTGTAACACTGGGGAAGATAACATGAGTCACCGTGATAATAGTTGAAAGCCAAAATGGGGTATCCCTGATGAAGTGGAATTTATGTGTTGCAAGGCACTTGATTATTCTGATTTTTTTTAACCTAGTGTTCTACAAATGATCACTATTTGTACATGTTTAGTAAGTTTTATTTTGTGTAGTTTGAACATATTGGGGAAATACATTTCAGCCTATGGACTGCAAGGAAATTTTTCACTGTGTGTATTTGCTGTTCAGAATTGTTCAAGCTAGTTGAATTATGTGAGTTTATTTTTGCTCCCTGAATAGAGGTTTTAAGTCTTTTTATAAGCAGGTATGCCTAAATAGGGAGCTATGGACTCTCTTGAGAGGTTTGCACTTTGCCATTAGCGAGGGGTTTGCACTTCCCCATTAGTGAGGTAGCAGATAAGCAGGTCTAGGGAATTTTGTAGGATATTTGATCCTCTCTTTTCCAGAGCACTATATTGTAGCCACGTATGTGAGCCTCAGATTGTAATTTACCTAGGTTTCTTCTTGGCCAAGGGCTACAAAGTTAAAATGTACAAAGTCTTAAGTGGTACACAGGATCTGGTCCAAGAGGTGAGTATAGCTGAACTGCTTGGTAATAGTGACCATAATATAATCAATTTAACATTCTTGTAGGGCAAAATTCCAAAGAAAACCATGACATCAGTATGTAACTTTAAAAAGAGGAACTACATAAAATGAGGCTAGTTAAACTGAAACTAAAAGAATCAGTTATGAGTGAAATGCATGCACACTACATGGAATCTTTAAAAAAAAAACAAAAAACACACAGTAGAGGTTCAAACTATATGTAAAGCCCAAATAATAAAAAGGACCAAAATGCCACCATATCTAAACAGAATAGGAGGAGGTTTATAAACAAAATACATCTTTTTAAAATTGAAGATTTAAAATTTTTTAAACCTTTTAAAAATTAAAATCCTACTGAGGAAGATAGAAAAGAGCAAGAGCTAAAAACACTAACAGGAAAAAAAATGCAAGTTCATCAAAAGCAGGAAGCCCGTAAATCATCCAGTGGCCCGACTAATGATTCAGGTACTAAATGAATTCATTGGCCTTCACTACAGAGAATTTAAGGGAAATTCCCACCCCTGAGCCACTCTTTTTAGGTGATAAATCTGAGGAACTTGCCAAGACTGAGGTGTTGTCAAACATTTGGTAGGTTTTTTCTCACCTGTACTCTTCTAGGCCAGAAGTATGCAAAGGCAAACAACCCCTTACCCCAACTGTAGAAGTGTCAGTTTCAGCTGTGTATGAAACTGGTGCAAAACTGAAATGTGGCAGCTGTGCTTTGTATATAGCAGACAAATTCTTGTACCACTTGCATCTATGAAACCTTTACAGTACTCAAAAGGGATTGTCAGTTTGGATTAATTAAATACTCAATTCTCTTGAGTATAGAGGAGAACTGTAATGACTCTTATATGGACTTTGAAATAATTGGGAGTGCATTACACCAATTCAGCAACAGGAAGCATTTTCTATATATTCTGTTGGTGGATATTCAGGGCCAACCAAAGACAGCTGAGGTAGCAATGTTGTTAGTGCCCTCTACTGGCAGGTAGTCAGGTGGAATTCTGAACCTTCAATGATTTCATAGCCCGTCTTCCATGAGAAAATGAAATACAGTACTAGAGAATCTCACTAAGGCTATGTCTACACAGCTTCCCTCTTCCGCCAAAGCCTATGCAAATGAAGCGTGGTTTAGCATATTGCCATGTTTCCTTTGCATAATTAGGAGCCATTTTTGCACAAAAAGGAGATGTCTACACAATGCCTTTTTGTGCAAAAACCGCCTCTTGCGCAAGAGCCATTCTTCCTCACTCTTTCAGGAAGAACGGCTCTTGTGCAAGAGGGGGTTTTTCCTCAAAAAGGTGCTGTGTAAATGGCATCTTTTTGCGCAAAAACCTCTTGCACAAAAATGGCTCCTAATTAATTATGTAAATGAAGGGTAGCAATATGCTAATCTGCACTTCATTTGCATAGGCTTTTGCAGAAGAGGGAAGCTCTGTAGACATAGCCTTATAAGATTACAACTCTAACTATAAAACTCACAACCTACATTTTCTTATCAATGCACAATTTCCTCTAAGTGAACGAAAGTTGTACCTGAGCTTGGCCCGAAGGATTAGCCCTAGAGTGCATGGTTAGACCTAATAATAAGACTTGAAGGCTTTTTTCTCCAACCCATGCAAATTCTGGTTTAGAGTTTTTCTTGGCAATTTATAAGACAGGCTTTGTATTTGCAGAGTACGTGCATTTTATTATATGGTAAGTAATTTTTGTTTTTGTTTTTTACAATTTTAGCTTAGCCCCCATATTCTTCATGTAGGAGTGTTATGTGCTGGTTTTTAGACTACATTACACATAGCAATCTGGCACGTCAAACTGACAAAATGTCATTTCCCCCTTGAAGTTCTCAAGTGGAGAACATTTATCTTTAGCAAAGAAAAAAAGTTATTTCCCACTGTGTGATCCCCAGCTGTTTACAGACACTTTAAACATAAATTGCACATTCTGTACTTGCCACAATAGTCTCTCTTGAAATCTATACTTTTTGTAACATTTGTTAGTCTTCTAAATATAATTAGAGATGTGTTGTAGGTCATGGTATGGCTGATGGGTTAATCCAGACTGTATTATAATACTACAGTCTGGATTAACCCAAATGCATTGCTGCACACTGCAATGGATTATGCTATAACATGGAATACATAACACAACTCCCTCTCCCCCTTTTAATTCTCACTAATTAAATTCCCATTGCATTAATCTTGGGTTACTTCCTTTTTATGTCAACTTGTTCCTTTGCTTGCCTTTCCCAGTACTAGGCAGATGCCCAGACATTGATTAATAGTCAAGGTAACACATGGTGTGTATCAGAGAGGAAAAAGTACAGGTTGAACCTCTCTAGTCCAGGACCTGACCAGAACCGAATCAGAGAATTTGCTGAACCATGGGAGGTCAATATTGTCTAGCAGCATTACCAACACTTCCACTGCTTACTGGGTTCTTGGAAGACATTTCGGGTAAATTAGAGCTAAATAACAGCACAGAACACTGAGCAAGAACTGGTGACAATAAATGTTATGAGACCATGGGAAACTTCGCCAAACCCATGATAAGTAAACATTCAGCTAATTAAAATCATGACAGAATATGAACGTTGCTGGACCAGAGAGTGCTGGATTAATGGTTCAACTTATAGCTCTAGGCTACCTTTCCACTCCCTGTTGCCATTGGGAATCCAAAGCAACCTGTAGCACAGGTGCCAGGTGCTGCTCCAAGTCACACTGACCGGTATTCCATACCAGTTGAGGCTTGAGAATTCTTCCCCTGGTATATTTCCTCTCTGTTCCCTGCTCTGGAGGTAGAAGCAAGTCTTATCAAACTGAGGGTCTGAGCCATGCTGTGTAATCATTCGTACAAACACAACTGTAGCAAAGGAGTATTTGCTCAGGTCTCTGAAGGAAGTGAGTGTATGTTTTATTTTGTCTTAATGTGTGTACTCTCCTTAATGGGCATCACAAGGCCTGTATTTTTTTTTAAAGTTTGCATGTACCACACCAAATCAAGGTCAAGTATTCATCACAGAGCTCCTAGTCCTGAAATTAATCCTGTAGTCCATGGCACCAAAGAACCTCATCTCCTCAGAAGTACAGAGCTAATTCTAAACCCTGTCTGCAGATGCAGTAAGAGGGCAGCCATGCCACTGACCCTCATTTTAACTTTGGATCATTAGTTACAGCACTATGGGGTCACTTCTTCCTTCAGTTACATGGACACAATCATTACTGGGGCTTGTACTATATAAGGCTATGTCTGGACTACATTCCTCTTTCGAAAGAGGAATGTAAATGAGGCAAATCAAAAGTGCAAATGAAGTGTGGATTTAAATATCCCATGCTTCATTTATATATTCACGTCCAAGCGCTTTTTCAAAAGTGAAAGTGCAGTCTAGACACAGTTCTTTAAAAAAAAACACCCTCATTTTTTCAGGAGTACGGGATCTTTCAAAAAAGGGTGTTTTTTTGAAAGAGTTGCATCTAGATTGCACTTTCACTTTTGAAAAACCCTTTTTCAAAAAAGCACTTGGATGTGAATATGCAAATGAAGCATGGGATATTTAAATTCACACATCATTTGAACTTTTGATTTGCCTCATTTACATTCCTCTTTCGAAAGAGGAATGTAGTTTAGATGTGCCCAGTAGGTGGGATCTGTGGACTTGATTATGAAATTCCTTCCTCAACTTCCTCACCTGCTGCTGCTGGCTGTGGGAGAGTTCTGATATGCAAGAACTCAGGGCAAGATGCTGAACACTGTGGCCCTGATCCAACACTGCATTTAAGCTTATGCTTAAATTCAAACACAGGAGTACGCTCAACATGTGTTTCAGTGCTGGGCATTTACAGGATTGGGCCCAAACTTGCACCATATAACCATAAGCATAAAGGACAGGAGGGATCACTGATGAGGAGGTAAAGCAATAGTGGACATGATTACATTATATCAAAAGTCTTTGTGAAGACTTTTTATTAAATTTCCATGATTTCTGGATACCCCAGGACTCCCAAAAGTCTATTATTAATTTCTGAATTTTGTCATTGTTCTCTAATACCACAGAACACTCCACCTCTAACACCAATCGAATAAACTAGAAACAACAGACTGAATCAAATAAAGATCCACATTCATTACTCGGAACCAGATTAATGAAAAAAGTTATAAATATGTTGGTTATTTAAATAAGATGAGTCTCTATTTGCTATTATCTACATAAATAGTTCTAGTTTTAATGATCAAATATATCTGTAAAAAGCTGAACTTACTGTATCAAGCTATTTCAAAACAGTGCATAGGCAATGATCTACAAATATATGGTACAAAAGCTCTAATTATGATTAGACCCTTTTGCTGAAATGCAGACATAGATATTTCATTAACTTCCACAAAAAAGGCTACTTAGTGCTTATGTGGGGCTGAGTTTCATCTGGAGGTCATGGATTGGGTCTACACTAGTCTTTAGGAGAAATCTTGCTCCACTTCATTATCTTTGCCATGGCTCAACCAATCATAACAATAGTAACAGTGCTAGGGGAAACAGATGACTAGTGTCTTTAACAGCCAGGTAACCTAACTCAGAGTAGGTTGAGATAGTAAAAGGACAGAGACCATTATACTAACCCGTGTACTATTCATGCACATGGGGCAAGAATGGGAATTTCCCAAAGTTTAAAGTAGGCAAGAGTTCGGAGATCAGCACAAATGTTAATTAGTTATACCTAGAACAGATTTACTCCTTCTCACTGTCTGTCCTTTTCCTGTACTTCTGGTGTGGGCCAAAAGGACCTTTAAAATCAGGCATACACATGGGATAGTAAAGAACTGAGAGGTGGCATAGCTCTTTAATTCTCTGCCTGCTCCCAGGGGCTGCTCCAATATGTGCCATCTGCCAGACCGTACGTGCGCCCCATCCTGATGATGTTCTGCCCACTCCTGAGAGGAGACTGTCCCCTCCCCCATGGCAGTTGTAGCGAGCTAGCTAAACTAAAATTGCACTACAAGAGCTGCAGATGACACCCTCAGTTACAGTGTAGATGTAGCAGAGGGAGAATACAGTAAGTCTCAACACCGTTTACACCACCTGAGCAACATCAATGCAGGGCAGAAAATCCACCCCATTGCCTTTTTGCCACTTGATTAGGCATCATTTAACTCTGTCTTGCTTTTGGTCCCCCCTCTCTCCAATTCCCCTCTCCCAGTTTCAGATGTTTTAAAGTGAATGTATTGTGATGTCAGTGATTATATTAAAGGATTACAACTATCCCTCTTGTTTTCATTTACATACCAAATAAGCTCAGCACTTCCTTCAATAAGTGCTACTGTCAGAGAACAAAGTACTACAAAGAAAAGGCTGCTGAAAGTAGAACAATAACACCAGCTGCATTGTGCCTTTGGTTACTTTTATGCAATAGATCCTTGATGAATGTCTATAGAACAATGCTGATTCCCCAATATAGATGATATCCTATAGTAAAGAAAGGAGACGGTTGAATCATCAGCTGCTGTAAAGACTTTGCAAAAACTCTTTTTCTCCTTTTCACTCTGCCCTACACCCACTTGGCAATGTGGAATAGAGGGGCTGAGTCCCTAGCAAATAACTTTAGCACACCATTTTGATCTCTGTAGCAAAAATGGCAGTTGGGACCCTTAAACACTTAACACAGTGGTTTCTGTAAAACCAGGTGTAGTGTAGATAAAACAGACTCAAGTACTGGGATTTTGCAGTGTGTGTGTGTGTGTGTGTGTGTGTATATATCTTCATATTTTAGTCCTCCTGATCAGAGAAGGACTAAAATATCAATTTCACTGCCATGAAAAATGTGGCATGGACCATGATTTCCCCCTTGCTCCCGGGAGCATCTCAGCCAAGGGCTCCAAGCTGTGAGTCCTTGCTGGCCTGAGGGGAACTTGTCCTTCCCTTGACATGACAGCTGTGGGGGGAAGAAGAGAGGGAGGAGATGAGACCCACTTCTGGGTACCTTTTGGTTGGGGCCCCCATGAAATCTCAGATGTGTACAGATGAAAATGTGAAACTGACCAATTAAAAAACCCTCTGGCTGTGAAATTTTTCAATTTAGTAGGGCCTTACAAATAGGCCACAGATCAGGGACAATGGCTTGGTGAATGAAAGTTGCCGTGAATAAATGAGCTAGTGTTACAATCCAAACAATGATACTTCAAAGAAAAATTGAAGTGGTCCTTTTGAGGATATATCCCATACAGATAGACAGTGGCTAGAGGAGTCTCTCCATCTGGAAGGTTAATCTACAGTTTCACATTGTGACGGTGTGCTGTTTGAAAAGAGAATTGTTCCTGTGATTTGTTAAACTACTCAGCTATCTGCAGACATGAAAATATTAAATCTGAACAAGTATATATAAATAAGATTTGCTGATACTCATGTTCCATTGCAACTGAAATATTTGTGCACTCTGTGTATGCTGACTAACGATGGGCTGTGAAGTAATAAGTAGAGAGCATCTTACAATGCACATTTATTTGCTTTGTTCAGATTATCATCTCACACATTTTTATTTCAACCAAATGCTTAGTTTCATAAATATTTTATTCTTAAATAAGAAGAGGAACATAAAATTGTTGTTGAAATGCCCTTAAACCATTAAACCAGCTGTATAGTTTAAGATCCAATTATTTTTCCAAGTGTGTGACTGTGTCTATTTTAGCACTTGGGATTGTTACTGATTGTTGCAATATTTTCAGTAATACAATCCAATGGGAGCTGTTACTTGTATCTCGACAAAATTGGCATTAAGTTGATTATTGGTCAGTATAACCTAAATAGCAGGGCATTAACACTAAAATGCAAACTAAGGACTGTACAAAATATTGTTTAGGATTTTAAAAAGACCTTGCAATAAATCGGTGAGTTTCTCTATTATATTCTAGTAGCTAAAATCTAAATAGCTTAAGGACCTGATTGCATTACCTTCAGAAAATGAGATTGTTATATTAGAGGCAGTCTCACTTTTTATAATTTTTTCATAATATCTACAGAAATTTTGAATACTAGGAGGCTTAGTTATCCTGGTTCCATCAATTTACTGTCATTGAGAGATGAAGGAATTAAGGAGCTCCTTACAGGTCTAAATAAGTTTTCATTTTCACCTTACAAAGGAATGCTTATGACAATGATTTAGAATTGTGACACTGATGTGTCTATGTATTGTTCCAGGAAAAAAAGTGTAGGAATACCCTTTGAGAGATGAGAGCTAAATGGATATTAACTCAGTTCTAATACTTTCTATTCTACCAGAATGGAAACCTTACTCCATATTTATTCTGGTTTTATCTTTTTCAGGCCTTTGTAATGCCAGTTAACTTAGTACAAGAAGTGATATCTTCTACTTTCCCAAATAATCCCAAAAGTCAGTGTTCTCCCTTCATTTAGAAAGCTATCCAGATTTGCTCAGGTTTCAGATTTGTCCTTGTTATAAATGCTCTTTTGAGTTTGTTCATTTAAAAATAAATTCATTTATTACAACTCTCTATAATACTGTGTTGCTACATGTTATAAGTATTTGATGTCTGATCCTTTCAGTTTAACTGAAGGAATGTCTCGCTCTTTTTATCTACCAGTAGAGGCTCCAAAGTGTACAAAAACCTGCTAGACAAAATATCTTAGTTATGAATTCTGATTTAATAAGTGTGCATTCCAAGGATGATTCATAAATACATTTCAATTATTCCTCAAACAACTCATTGTCGGGGACTTTAACCCAGATGGCCTCGGTTTGTTGTCTGACCGCAAAGAGACAGGCAACACCAGCAAGGTCCAATCACAAGCTCTTTATTGAAGAGTGCACACAACAATAGCGAGCGGCCCGTCTCCAAAGAGAACCAGCCACGATCACAGTTACCAGTAGGTTTATACAGACAGTTCCGTCGCGTCACAGACTACTCGGTTAAGCAACCCACCCCCCTTTTGTCGGTTAGAAGCTTCTAGTATTCATGCTTACCTAGCCAACTATACAATGTGGCCTTAAACAATTCATAATGCATCAGCAACTCTCTTATCAATCACAGAAGACAAGTACCAGGAACCAACAGAGGGCAAAACAGGGAGTTAAGATCAGAGGGAGAATAGAAACAGGGAGTTACTTGATCAGTTCTCAAAACAAGCTGTTCCGCTCCACCTCGAGTACAAGAATGTAATTTTTCATGTAGTTTACTTCTGCAACTTAAGCAAGTATGTAGGGAGCGCCCCTGCTTGACCCATGTCTCCAGCTCTGCTCAGGGACTACCCAGAAACCTTTGTTAGCTTCTTTTTGGTTTTCCTTAGGCCCTCTTTTCTAGGGCCTAACATCATGCTTCCTTTTTGTCAAGAATTTCAATCAATGGCAGCTGATTGATTATTATACTGCTAGTAGCCTTTTGTTTAATGAGCATGTTCAGTTTTGGCCTGTAGAAATGACACCCAGGTACCACTAAAATATATTATATACGGGGGTATAAAATCGTTTTTATATTTGACACTGAGTAGATTGTGGGCCAAAAACCTCTCCCCCCCCAAAGTTGTGGGTCATAAACAAGTCAAAGAACCTGCACCAAATTCTTTACTGATTCCACTTGTGAAATTGTATTGTTGCCTCTTAGGGTACTAATTAAATGAAAACACAATTTGGACCATTGTTGTCATTGCCATCTTCAGTAACTTGCATCACCACATGACTTCTAGTATGCTGCTTTCAGCAGCTTTTCTTTAGAACATTGAACAGAATTTTTTTCACTGTGTAAGAGTCGATCTGCATTCTAACTGGCACACAAAGGAAAAGAGAAATGCTTAATTCTGTCAAGGGACTTAAGAGGGTCATGTTAGTGGCCTTTTCATATTTAATCTCTGAACACCAATGTATGGGTTTTTTTCTAATAAAGAAGAGGTATGATGAAAATAAAGGAGATGACTAATAGTTGAGAAATACTCTGGTCTTACATACCTTACACCTCCCACTTTATGTAGGAAGAAAGTGGATAGTACTAACCACTTGCATATGTGAATTACATACACAATTATGAAACATGAATATGTATTTACTAGTTTATAGTGGCTTCACTGGTTGAGAACATAGTACTCCATTGAGATGGAACATGGTCCTATAGACAGAAAATGGGACTGGGAGTCAAGAAGTCCTGTTCTGTACTCAGCTCTACTACTGACTTTCTGTATAACCTTGGGCAAGTCCATATGCACTTGTCACATGTTGCCTTGTTCACTTTCATGCTTGCATATAATTGTTTAGTGACAACTGGTGACACATAACTGTTTGATTACAATTGTATCAGTAAGTAAAATCATCTCAATGCAAAACACCTCTTTCTTTTCATCTTCCTTGGTCTCTTTTCTTATTGACAGTGTAGAGAGTAAAATAGCTCCTGTCCTGATGAGGTTACAATGTGCATTAAACAGAGAATAAAGATGGGGGCCTTCATCTGGTCCTTATAGGTATTGATTACAGGCTCCATAATTTCTGGATCCATAAGATGGTGTAGTAGTGATATGTTGTCGTGTGCCAAAGAAAAAGCCTAAGATAGACCATACAGATAACTCCAACAGCAAATTGCAAGATCAGTGAGGCCATAATTAATATACTCCAAGATACCCCTTTTCAAATACATTGGTAGATAAGTGGGTAAACAGCTAAAAGTGGGTTGAAGGAGAGAAGGAGAAGGCATCACCATTTAGTCAATAAAATCGAGAAAACCACACTTGTGAAACAGGATCCTTGACTGGAGGAAAACAAATATTTTGCACTGTAGGTAAGTGAGGACACAATGTGGACCTTTCTTTTAACTCACTCGGATGGGATACTTGGTGAATAGCATTGAGTTTACTTGGTGAATCTTATGTCTCAGCCCTTCATAGGTAAGGATGTCTGAAACAATATGAATAATGTTTGAAGTACATTTTATGTATTAAGTTAAACACAAGTCAATGCATAAAATGCATGTGAAAAAATAAAATGATTTTTGTATTAAGATGGTAGGTAAGGAGAAATAATATATTGGGATATATTAGCTAGTTTGTTGGGTGCTTATGCCATATCATACTAAACACAAATGAGTTTAAGGCTACCTATTGCCATAGTTCTCTTTTTTTTTTCCCCACTCTAGTTAAGAAGTAGCATTGTAGCCAGCCTGTCAGGAGCTGCTGTGCTGAATGGTATTCTATGTTAGGACTCATCAGGGTGCCTCTTGCACTGTATAATGTGCCGAATAGGAATTTTTCACATCAGCAGTCTATCCATACCAAACACAAAAAAAGAGAGAACAAATATTGCTGACTAGAATCTAGCAAGGGAGGGAATGAAGGAATATGTATGAGATCATATCTGAAAGCTTTTTTTTTTTTTTTTTTTAAAGGAGCGTAGTCAAGAGATACTGCTGTGATGTAGACTATCCAAGATAAGCATTTAATTTTAGGGGTAAATCACCCTTCACAACAGATACAAATATTAGAAAGGCTGAAATGGATGGCATGTCTACTCCCTAACAGAACTGCGACTGAGCTTTCATCAGTTACCCTCACGTTTTTGTAATATATGGGCACTAAGGATGGGAAAGTAATAAAGCTATGAAATGTTGTGGTACACAAATGCCCACTGATGTGGCTAGAGCAGTAAAATGAGGACAGACACATACAAGGAATTAAGTGGCAGGCCACACTCTTATTAAACACCAGTAAGGGGCACTACCTGCTTATCACTCATACTCCTCTATCAGGCATTTAACTCATTCCAGTACTGGAGATGTAGGGCTCCTTATCATATAATCCCTAACTAGGGGTAAGCTTTCTTTAGCATATCTCTAGGACTCAGCTTCCTGAATTTTAGTTCCTTCACTGCTCTCCCCTGGTGAGGCTGCCAAAGGGTGCAGAAGGCTGGGAACCTCAGTCTGAGGCCATGTCTTCACTAGACGAAAGATTGATGCTGCCATGATCAATCTGCCAGAATTCAATTAAGCAAGTCTAGTTAAGACTCGCTAAATCAAATTCAGAGGGAACACCACTGGTGGCCATTACTCCTGCTTGTGCAAGAAGTAAGGGAAGCAGATGGGAGTGTTTGCTCCCATTGGCCTCCCGCAGTAGGGACGGCATCAAGCTCAGCTTAAGGTAAGCCAACTCTAGCTACATATACTACGTTGCTGGAGTTCTGTACCTTAAGCTGAACTTCCAGGTCTTGTGTAGACCTGGCCTAGGAGGTCCTCAAGATCTCCCCCATCCCATGATCCCAAGGCCCATCACTATAAATTACCAGGTCTTTTACCTCTAAATCCCATTCAGTTTATCCTCTCTAACCACATTTGAAACCAGCCACAAGCTGCAATGAATAAACAGTTCAAGCTAAATAGTTCAGATAGGTACTAAACACCTTCCTACTTCAAACACGACTACCTTATAGCCACTGTGGGTTAAGTAAAAAAACTCCCTCGTCTTCTACCAATTGGTCAATGGGAGGAGAAAAATCCTTCCTGACCCCAAAATGAGGAAGCAGCTATACTTGCAGCATCCATCAGGCTGGATGCCCATTCCTAGTTTGGAATGAGTAGGGCAGAGCTTCAGGAATAGAGCCATGAGAGGCTCTGCATTGCCCCCCTTCAGGTTAAATGCAGGAAGCTGGTGAAGGCCGGTCAGTCAGTCAGCGCTCTCTTCCTTCAGCTGGCCCCCAGGAGCCAGAGACTCTTGTGTGGGAAAGAACAAACTAATGTCCCTTCAGTGAGTGTCTCCCTCCCTTGCTGCTGGGACTGTTGCCAGTCATTGCTGGCTACAAATGGCACATGTGCTATCTACAGGGGAGCCAACCACTTTGCCGAGCCCATTGGTAAGGTGGGGAGAGGCCTCAGGCAGAAAGACTGGGGCAGCCAAGCCTCAACACCACTGGGACCACAGTACTCCCCTACCCTCCACGCTTAACTCTACCTGGAGCATACCCCTGTCTTGCTCTGCTTCCCCAGGAATTCCTAAGCACCCAGGAGCCCCCGGCCATTTTGGAATGCTGGGCCCAGAGCTAACTGTCCCCTTTGTCTCGGCCTACCTATCTAGTAATATGATCTGAGTGTAATCTCAATAAGGGAAGTTTATGGTAGAGTAGCATATTGTTAATGGTTGATTATATCTGTCCATTTATTGTGACCTGTAAAGTTTCTGATTCTTAATTTAGACTGCAAAAGTATTTCTTAATATGGGCAGGTATCTATTGAGAGAGCCCAGTGACCTAGCATTTTTCTCTTTAGCTTTTATATTTGATGACTTACTCTAATATATTACTAGTGATATTCGGACTTATTTCCAGAGTTGTAATGCTTGTCTGAACCTTAGCTGAATTATATGAACTTCACTAACAGTGCAAAATTGAGTTAAAAATTTGACAGATTTTTTTTCCCCCTCTTCCACTCAGGGTAGAAATAGGAAAACCGAGTGGACATGAAATAATAAAAAGGGAGGGAGAAGGAGAGGAGATGGTAATCCATATATTTAAAAGAATCTTAAACAGTAGGAGGAGTTTCAAGTAAGTTCTGTCCCTACTGATTGAATCAGTTCTAATTCATATCCTATGTTTTTATATATACATCATTTGTAATTACTAGTGAGTTAGAACATAGTAAGATGGGCCTTAATCATGTAATAAGAGTTGTGCACTGATCCATGTGAACATATCTCATTGCAGGTTCAGGGCTATGAAGTTTAAATGTATTCCAAGTTTTTTTGGATTACAGGTAGCAGTCAAAAGCAATATTTAAGGGATTTCTGACCTTTTTGCTGTATGTCATTTATGATTTATTGAAATAAATGAGTCTGATACGATAAGAAAAAAATCCTTTCTGTTTCGAATAACTATATATTATGAAGATTTGTGACATGCAAGTGAAATGAAAGCTGTATGTGCCCAAACTTTCAAAAGTGAAGAGCATCAAGCCTATTTATTGAGATTTTGATGTGGCAGAACAGTCATGTTCAATTTGTCCAACTTTCCTTAAAGCATCATATGAAGTGTCATTTTTATCACATGATAGGTGTGATTTTTTTTGTAGGATTTCTTCATGTGAATCTTCTGATGTTGTATGCATTTATGCACTGATGATAATCTTGGGATTCTTACCACAAGAGTTGGCAATCGAGGTAACTGCTCTAAGGAGCTTTTGATTTGGTTTTGAACATTATGGGCCATCCGTTAGGTGGGACGGCACTATATTTTGGGAAATACACATTGGCATTTAGCCATTAGGCATAGTACCTCACAATTCTGTTGAATTCATTGGTATGTTTAATATAGCTTGCTTTATAATAGCTATAAAAATATGTATTTCCTTTTAGTGGAAAAAACATTTTTAAATGTACAGTAAGATTCTACCATCTGCAGCAGCTATACCAGCCACATCTATAGAGCAGATATGAATGACAATCATATCTAAATGAAAAAGAAATTAACCTTAATACATTAGATATTTTATTGGTAAATGAACCACAAATATGTCACACAATTAACTAACCTTGTCTTACTGGCTTGTAATGAGCTTCTTAATAAAGTAAAATAATTACTAAGGGAATTGATATTACACTTTTGAAAAAACAGCAAAATCAATAAAAGACTCTTTTTCAGAATATAGACAGATTTTTTCATTACATATAGTAGTCTGTTTGATTCTCACCAACCTATTCCTCATTAATAGATATGCATTACATCTGAGAAATGGAAAAATATACTTAAGTCAAATGCTGATAAGAGCATATACTGAATGGTGCATATATGGTAGTGGTACAGAAATAAGTCTAAGCAGTTCTTTTTAGTAAGCTAATTTTTACATGTAGGTTTCATTAGTAATGTGGTAAGTATGAAAAATTGATTATGGGAATAATATCATTATTTTGGGAAATATTATATAGAGTTTTTATATTGGCTATATACTACCAGTTAAACGGATGCATGGTGGGTAAGGGAAAAGGAAAGAAAAGACACTAAAGTTTTTACTTAAGCAGCACTTGCTAGACAGAATCAATTGAAAATTGACTTCAAGCTCTGACTCAGACACACTTTAATTCATGTCTGAACGCTTTAAAACCCTACTGACTAGTTTATAAATAATTAAAACACTTACCTTATGCTGTACCTGAGGTCTATCCATCATGATATCTATTTGACAATTCTCAGTTGAATTGACAAGGTGGAATACTTTGAGCTGGGTAAATTCCAAATGGCCTCCCATCATTTGTGCTGCTATATAATGGAAAAAACGAAACTTTGTTTATCTATATCTATACACACACACACACACACACACACACACACTACACTTCACCAATCACCACTGAATAATTGGTTTACTTAGCGTGAGATGTGAAACTAAATCAAGTGAGTCATAGGACATAAAATGTCATAGATATTACTTTGGGACCATTCATAGTTAACATTAACACTGGTTTTGGATTCATCATCTGAAATATGAAATATAATTAGAGTCTGATAGCAAACACGGCTTCCAGCTATACTTCTTTACAAAGAGAAAAAATAGTATAACTGTCTGAAATCAGATTTTGTGTCCAGTGCAGAATTCCTATCAAACAAGAATATCCTAGAATGACAGAATGTATATCTAGGGACCTCAGGAGGGCACCTAGTCCATCTCCCCAGGCTGAGGTGGCACCAAATATACTGTTCCTGACAGGTGCCTGTCTAACCTTGTGTTAAAAATCTCCAAGGATGGGGATTACCTCCCTTGCTGCCCTATTCCTATAATGAGCCTGGAACTACCCTTAGAGTTATGTAAGTACTGTGGCCTGAAGTCTTAGCAAGTAAAGAGGCTTCTGTTGTCCCCATTAGTGAAGAGAGAAGAGTGGGCCAGAGCTGCTGGACAGCTGCAGAGGGAACATTCTGCCAGTACCTATTGGTGTGCAAAGGGAATTGATGGAATGACCCAAGGCATCATTTGCATTTTAGATCAGTGCCAGTTTAGGATGCTTTAGTTAAAACATAAATGAATTTTTAATTTGGGGGCCAATAAAATACTGTTGACCATTGTTTGGAAAGACAAGACATTGACAACAAACTTCCCAGGGGTTACCCTGATAGACTGTTGTCAGGCATAGTTGAGTAAAGGAGACAGGAAAGAGCTAAGAAAAAGGTGCATATCTTCTAGGGCCTCTCTGGAGGTGAAGACTCAGCTAAGAACCCTTGATGCTTCAGAGTTCACTCAAAAGAGCTGATCTGAGACTGCTGCAAAACAGCAAATTGTGCCATCTGTCACTGCTCTTCTGTGCTGGCCATTGTCTCAAAGATAATCCCATTCTACACTAAGTAGCAATGGCTGATGCAGAGCTAGGCAACCTAGGCTGAAGCTACAGATAGCAGCACCTTACCTGCTGCAGACATCCTACCCAGCAATTAAAGCTGATATTATCCTGGCTGGCCCAGGTGTCGGAGTGCCCACAGCATCCTAGATAGCACTGGCCAATCAGCATCTTTGAACTTCTCCAATGCAGGTCAGTTGACACTCACAATAGTCCCAGACTCAGTACTACCTGGGAGTTCCTACTAGATATATATACTTGCAGTTTGACAGTGAGCCATTAATCACCACTGTTTGAGTAAGTTTTTTTTCAACCAGTTATGCAATTATTTTATGATGATTTCATGACCATGCTTGTCTTTCATACTTCCAAGTACTTAGCAAAAAACTCTGGAGTGTCAGTACAATATAAAACAGCTTCCAGAGACCTTGGATTCCAAGGCACCCTGGGAAATGATTTCAAAAGATGTGTGATATTAAGGATAGATTCATGCAGGGATGTAGGGAGGAATGTGCAAGAGTAGGCAATAAGTCAGGGAACACTAATGTTAAACTGAGCTCTGGCAAAGGCACCAAATATATAAACATAAGTCTCATATAGAGCCACATTTGACCACCCCAGGTTTGGCTGTATTAACTCCTAGAAGAATGGTAGGGTAAGCAAAACTCATTGTCAGCTACTACTTTCCCTCTACCCACAAAATCACAGACATTAGACCTATCAGGTCACTTCGTTCCTTAATACTATGGGATCACTTTCTACGGTATCTTCTCAAGAGTTATGTTCCATTTAGTTTTCAGTTGGTGGCCCATCCTCCATTTTCACCCAGGAGACACAGGTGCTCTTGTCAAGTGGAGTTGGGGTTTGGGTAGAGCTTTCTCTCTATCACCGCAGTACTCCGAGTAGAGCATCCCTCAGATGTAGGGATGACACAGGATCTCTCTCCTGGGAGCAGAGACATCAAGGCTATGTCTAGACTACGGAGAAGATTCGAAAGAGGATATGCAAATTCCACAGGAATTTGCATTTCTTCCGATCTCACTTTCCAAAGCGGAGCCATTTACATGGCTTTTCAACAAGGGGGGGGGTGCACCAAAAAAGCCACATCTAAATTACTTTCACTTTCAAAAGCTCCGTTTTCAAAAGTGAGATCGGAAGAAGATAAGCAAATTCCCAGGAATTTGCATATCCTCTTTCGAATCTTCCCTGTAGTCTAGACATAGCTCAAGAGTTAAATTGTGATTCTAGGTCACATTCTGCTTCCTGGACTGCTCTTGGTATGTCCTAGCAATGCATGGAACACTTGTGGCAAACACTTTCTTTCATGAAACTTGGGCAAAGCCACTGAATCCACAGATAGGTTGTATTTTTTTCTCCAATATGTAGCAAAAAGTTACCTTTTCTTTATTTCTTTTCATTACTTCTACTTTGCCTTCCATTTCCCTTCTGTTGCTGTTTGCAGGCCAAGTATGTTTAACGGAAAAATACCATTCTCAATCTGAATATCTGCAAGTACTAGGGAGAAATATTTCAGTTTACAAAAGAGGAATAAGGGAATGATTCCATAAATAGCAACTGTAACACCATCTCTACCACAAACTGTTAGTGCTCCATTTATGAAAGCAATTAAGCATATGGATAGCTTAGCTTTAGTCATCAGCCCAGACTGGGACAGCACTATCAAGGCAGATTTAGTTTAAATCTATAACAGTAAAATTGGTCTAAGATGTAACCGTTTAATATGTTTGGAAATGAGTAGTTGTCTGAGGGTTGCCAGGCTTGGTAACATTTGCTAATGAAAGAATGCTAGTTAGTGCTGTTATTAGAATGATCACTGACTAACAGACCTCCTCAGAGCCACTGATGGGGGAGGAGGCAAAGGGTTAGCTACCCCAGGAGCTTCTGGCTGCTGCTACCACTACAGAGCTCCCAGGCCCTTCAAATTGCTGCTGAGGCCCCACACAGTGCGAGTCCTAGGCCCCAGCAATGCTGAAGGTCCCAGCCCCTTTTGAGGCCCCTGGAGTTGGCTCCCCCCAGGGACCATAGAAGTCTCGCATCAGCCCTGGATCTTCTCTATGCAAGATACTAAATGCCTCAAGTTTTGTGAGGCTGGTGGGGAGGAGAGAAGGGGGGGCAGCACTATGCTTCTGATTGAATTCCCCCTTGGAAGGTGAAGCAGGAGAGGAAGGGAATATTAATTTTACAGGACTGGAACAAATTCTTCATCAACGGCACACACAGTAAATGTTGAATGGAAGGATTCAACTATAATTGAGTGCATACAATATATTAATACATGTACAGTATTAACAGGTCTCAGTCCCTAAAGGAGGACCCATCCCTTGTTATGCCAATGCAACCAATTTGATTGGTATTGTTAAATACCAATAGAATACTTGGATTTTTAAAAAGAAAGCATTGCCTTCGAAGAAGGGTGTAACAAAACATCATGGCTGTGTCTACATTGGCAAGATTTTGCGCAAAAGCAATCGCTTTTACGCAAAATCTTGCCACCTGTCTACACTAGCCACGAGTATTTGCACAAGAACACTGATGTTGTAATGTACAAAATCAGTGCTTCTTGAGCAAATATTCTGACGCTCCCGCTCAGGGATAAGCCCTCTTGCACAAGTATTCTTGCACAAGAGGTCAGTGTAGACAGCAACATTAATTTCTTGCGCAAGAAAGCTCGATGGCTAAAATGGCCATCGGAGCTTTCTTGCTCAAGAGAGCGTCTACACTGGCATGGATGCTTTTGCGCAAAAGCAAATCTTTTGTGCAAAGGCACATGCCAGTGTAGACACTCTCTTGCGCAAATACTTTTAATGGAAAAACTTTTCCGTTAAAAGTATTTGCGCAAAATCATGCCAGTCTAGACGCAGCCCATGTGTTGCTAATCTGTATCTCAGGGTGAGTAAATGCATAGAAAGTTGCTTCTGCTCAACTGATTTCTTAACTGACTTTTTTTTTATGGTTAAAGGTCTTATGTTTTTGCATGCTAGTACCCCATTTTGGCACTGTTTTTGAAAAAGACCAAGATCGCTTAGGCATGTTTACTTATCTTATTTCTGTTTTATCCTTGCCACTTTTGCTATAATCCAATTAAAGCAACTTTTGTAACTCAGGACCAGATTGTGTCAGAGAACATCTGTGGGGGTGGATCCCATAAAAATTTGCTGCTGGATGGAGTAGAAAATTAATATAATCAACAATAAGACTGTCAAACACTGGCATACCCATAAACCCATGGGTTCAGTGGGGATTCTGTTATGATCTACCTCCTTTGCAATAAATCTAGAGCATATTGCCTTTCAGTATGAATATTTTCCAATCCGCTACATTGAAGTATTGCACATAAATAGATAATTTGGTGTTTGGTGCTGTACCCCTAGATTTTCAGATCTGTAAAAGCTGGTGCTCAGCATAATAGTTAATACATTCTCTAGTTGGTAGCCAAATTTGTTCAGTTATCTCAATTACTCTTCAGCTAATTTTATTTTTTCCTGCTATTCATCTACTTCTCATTTGAATAGAAAACCATTCACTGCTCTGCCAGCTACACATTTGAAAGCAGCAGTGGACACATTTTATATATCAATATGAATAAGAACCATAGAGAGACTAACTGGGTAGCAAAAAACAAAACCCCAAAACCACATCCGTGGCTCATTAAATAACCAGATAATTTGTCAGAGGGATTCACTAGATGTGACCAGAATAGAAAGTGAACATTTAATAAAAAGACAGCCTGTTTCAGTGCTTTTCTTCCTGATTTTCATAGCATTAATATAAGAATCTGTAAGATAATGAAACATTTTTAATCAACTAACTTAATAATGCTGGCATCAACAATGCCATCATATTGAGGCAGTGGTGAATTAGTTGAAAAGGAGTAGCAATGTTTTTAATCACAATGAACAGAATTGCTTGTAAGAATGTAACAAACATATTTAATCATAGTTATAGGCCAGGTCTTAATTTAAAAAAAATATTTTTCCTGTCAAAAGTGACTTTGCTTTCTGACTTTGTATAGGTGCAATATCTCTGTGTACTGTCAGCTTTTGTGGTTGTTGCTGTAGTTTGGCTCACTAGCTCAAATTGTAGAACTTTAGTATCAGAATTGTCAAGTGTTTCACACTTCTAAGTTCTCAGATATAACAAAGGTAAGAAATCAGCTTTGTCCATGCAGTGAATTAAGATGATTCATGGAAGTAAGGTACTAATATTTTGTCTGCACAGTGGAAAAATCATTGGGATTCCAGCTCAGCTGATATGAAAAGTTAGTCACAGAATAAAATGGCTGAATTCAAATATAAAAGGTCTTTGCTGCAATTGTAACTATAGCTATATTGATATAAAATTATATAATTCTGTAACTAAGGTATGGGCAATAGATTAGATTTGAGTTGTAGGTTTAAGTGGTAAAATATAAATAGGCTTACCCCACAGGGTATAGGACTAATAAGCCGGTATAACTGATGAGTGTGTATTAGATATTTAAATAAAATGAGGCTGTAACACAAGACTTAAAGTCTGTAGGCCTTAAGACATGTAGTTTGTCCATAGAAGGACTCCAGCCTGAAAAAGGTTGGCAGGACTAGTTGACTGAAACTTCTGTATCGGTAATGTGTAAAACTGTAGTAAAAGATGTGTCAACCATTGATGTCGTGGAAAATATGCTACAGTGTTCCTGTTCATACCACAAAATACCGGATAGTAATATTTTGGGGATTCTGTAGTAACCTCAAGTTGCATAACTCACAACATAGAAGTTAATGAGAATATGGAAAAATAAGGGACAGCCTATGAGAAATGGGGCACCCTAATATCCATGGAGTTTGCAAATGTAGTTAAGGGAAAAGAGGTTAACACGGCTATGTGCATCGGTGAACCCTAATGATAAAAGGAGTGGCCAGCCTGTGTACTGGGGAGAAAGTATGGGGAGCTGCCAGAATGGCAAGCGTGGATAATAATAATGATGAAGATAGTAACTAACACTCAAGTACCCCAATAGTAGATATGAAAAGTGAATTGTGAGGTGATGCCATTCCAGGGCTAAAAAACTTTGCACTCATTCTCTATTATGTTAATGTTTTTGGAGTTGTTTATCTACTTAGTGACTGTAATTTAAGGGACCTGGGATAAATTGCAACTATTTCTCATGTGCTTGTAGGGTCTCTCATTTTAATGACACTGATGATGTTGATTCTGAGGCTTGTAGCCCATAGGAGATTGAACCTTTGTTGACTGCTATGGTCTAAAATGTGATCAAGAATCAGTACCTCAATTCATCAGTTAAGACTGCAGCTTCGTAATGTTTTTCTTCCCTGAACTTTGCTAAGGGCTTTTCTACGCATGGAGTTATTGCATATATATGTATGTGGGAGGGTATGTATATAATCAGGGCTCGACAAATCGCTGTTTCTACTCACCCATGGTGAGTAGATTTCAGCCGGTCACCCTGTTCGCCCTGTTCACCGGCGCTGGGCGCATGCGCAGTGCCGATCTGGCACATGCGCAGTGCGGGGCTGGCAAGTAGATCTCGCCGCGGTTTGTCAAGCCCTGTATATAATACTGCATGGATTAAGTTAAATAGGAACAAGACACTCTTAGGGTATGTCTAGACTACATGCCTCTGTCGCCACAGGCATGTAAATTAGACTACCCGACATAGTCAATGAAGCCAGGATTTAAATATTCACGAGGCATAAGGGAGCAGTCAACAAAGGCATTCCCTGTCAACCAATCCGCGTCTTGACTGCCACACTGTGCCGACGATCAGCTGAGCCGGCACAGCGCGGCGGCCATTTTTATTTTAATGAAGCCAGGGATATTTAAATCCTGGCTTCATTGAATATATGTCGGGTAGTCTAATTTAAATGCCTCTGGTGACAGAGGCATGTAGTCTAGACATACCCTTGTTGTGTCCACACATGGAGTTATTCAGGAATAGCAATTGTACATTACATTCATACCCTAACTCAATTCAGATTAAGTTTTCATGTGTTGACAAGCCTGAAGGAAATCCCCTTGTTAGTTGAACAGCTGATTCATGGTGTTTCAGTTCTGGGAGGAAGGAGGAGGAGCAGGGATGGAGCATGAATCAGTGGATTTGTGGTACTCCAAAAGTACTGGGAGGGAAAGGGAAGAGTAGGAAGTGTGGGGTTCCAGTACCCCAGTGCACAAGAGATGTGTGGGGGTACTCACAGGCTGCAGGTGGAGCCCTGGAGGGATGCATGCAGTATGTGGGCTGTAGGTTGCCAACCACTGATTTTAGAGCCTTAAATGGGAGGTAATATTTTTGAAAATCTAGCTATGTTTTTAGAGCCCTAACTGGTTGCTGGGTGGTGGTTTGTTTTTTGTTTTTTATGGTTTTGGTTACAATATCAAGCCTTGTGTGCAATGACTACCTGGAAGAGGGTGTTATAACTGATGTAGTTGAAGTGCAATAATCTTGGTGTATAGCTCAGCCCCACAAGACAACAGGACTAAGGCCTGATCTAGTTAGATTGACGTACGTTACCTTGCATCAACCTAGCGGTGCATATGTCTACACTTAAACTTGTCTCCTGCTGACATATGCACCCTGTTACTCCTAGGGAGATCAATGCTGCTGCAATTGATGCAGAGAGGGTGTTTTAATGGATCTAGAGAAGACCCAATAAATTGACAGCAGAGCACTCTCCGGTTGACTCCCATACTCCACCTCTCCAAGAGGAGTAGGATAAGTTGACAGGAGAGCCTCTCCAGTTGACACACTGCAGTGAATACACTGCAGCAAGCCCATAGTAACACCACTTCTGGGTATGTCTACACTACACAGTTATTTCAGAATAAGCTATTCTGGAATAGTTATTCCAAAATAGTTTATTTCAAAATAGTATGTCTACACTGCAGGGAAGCCTCAAAATTAGTCTGAAGAAGGGTTCCCTAATGTTGATGTTCTACAACCTGAGGAGGAATAACTTAGAATGGCCCTGGTGAGGGGTTATTTTGAAATTGCAGAAGTGAAGCGTCTACACATGCCTTATTTCGAAATAGCTATTTAGGAATAGGTATTATTCTTCATAGAATGAGGCTTATAGCAGTCGGAATAAGCCATTAGTTATTTTGAAATAATGGAATTGCTGTGTAGACGCTTGCGTAGTTACTTTGGAATAATGGACGTTATTCTGAAATAACTTTGCTGTGTAGACATACCCTCTGTGAGCACCATTGAGCCATGGTTGATAATGTGAGAGTGTATATACAAAGTTACCTGTCTTGACCCCGTCCTCTAGCAGCTACCCCACAATGCTGCATGGGGTTTATGGAGACTTGAAGACACCACTTTCCTTTAGAGTCCTGCAAATTTTTAAAATGCCTTTTCCTGATTTGTCCTTGCTGAGCATGCCTAGCAGTTTGCCATTTCTATGCCCAGCTGAGCATGCTAGCTGCATGCTTCAGACATGCTTTGGCTCAGAGTGGACAGAAGATATTGGATACCTCTGAGCCTATAGCGGGAAGATGCTGTGGACTAGCTGTAGAAATATAGCCATCTACAAGCAGATTGCATGGGAAATGCAGGAGACAGGATATGATGAGGGCCAGCAGCAGTGCCACATGAAGGTGAAGGAACTGAATACATCAGGCATTGTACCAGAAAGCTAGGGAGGCAAACAGTCCACCTGGTGCTGTGCCGCAGACCTTCTACTTTTACAAAGAGCTGCATGCCATGCTTAATGGAGCTTGATGTTGAGCCCAATGAAGGAGAAGAAACCTTAGGGGAGTATGTAATTGTATTGCTATTACAATGATGTGCTGATGATGCCTCCAATGTAACCAGACACAGCTACTGACTTTTCATTTATTTACTTTTACTAGAAGAACTGGAGTTACAACAAAAAGGTCTAGATACCTGTTTTTTCATTCCCCTACAGAGCTAGGGGTGGTGTTGTTGTTGGCTTATATACCCAGTTGGCTTATATACCCAGTGTTGTTGCTTGAATCCTCCCTAGAGATTTCAATGAAATTTTCATGGCCATACTCTGCAATCTTGCCCTGAAGGTTTCTAGAAATGGCAGCCTTTACTTTCCCTCCACCATAGGAAACCATTCCAGGCCAGTTTTTCCACAGCAAAAATTTCAGCAGGCATCATTGAAGTACCAGGGCACTCAACATATGAGCCTGGATGGCTTCAGGATGCCAGAAGTGTGCCCTGGTTAACCTCGGGAATAACATATCAGATAAAGTCATTGCTGCCTGTGGAAAATGGTGCTAGAATTCAGTGACATTGCTTAACTTCTTTGCCAGGGAAGATAATGGAGCAAATAATTGAGAAATCCATCTGCAAACATCTGGAATATAATGAAGTGATATATAAGTCAGGATGGATTTGTAAAGGACAAATTATGTCAAAGCAATCTGATAGCTTTCTCTGATAGGATAACAAGCCTTGTGCATAAGGGGTAAGCAGTGGACGTGGTATACCTAGACTTTAGTGGAAAAATTTGATATGGTCTTGCATGACCTTGTTATCAATAAACTAGGGAAATACAACCTAGATGGGGCTACTATAAAGTAGATGCATAACTGGGTGGAGAATCATTCTCTGAGACTAGTTGTAATGAGATTAGTCATGCTGGAAGGGCATAATAATTTGGGTTCTACAGGGGTCAATTTTGGAATTGGTTCTGTTCAATATCTTCAGCAACAATTTAGGTGATGGCATAGAGAGTACTCTTACTAAGTCTGCAGATGATACCAAGCTGGGAGAGGTTGCAAGTGCTTTAAAGTATAGGATCATAATTCAAAATGATCTGGACAAACTGCAGAAAAGGTCTGAGGTAAATAGGAAGAAGTTCAATAAGGACAAATGCAAAGTACTCCACTTAGGTGGGAACAATCACTTTCACACATACAAAAAGGGAAGTAACTGTATAGGAATGAGTACTGTAGAAAAATCTAGGGATCATAGTGGACAATGAGTTAAATATGAATCAACATTCTGGGATGAATTGACAGGATTGTGAGAGAGACATGAGAAGTCATTTTTCCACTCTACTCTGTGCTGATTAGGCCTCAAATGTAGTATTGTGTCCAGTTCTGGGCAGCACATTTCAGGATGTTGGGAAATTGGAGAGGATCCAGAGAAGAGCAACAAAAATGATTAAAGATCTAGAAAACATGACCTATGAGGGAAGACTAAAAAAAATTGATTTATTTCATTTGGAAAAGAGAAGACTGAGAAAGGACATGATAGCATCTTTCAAGTACCTAAAATAGTATTACAAGGAGGAAGGAGAAAAAATATTTTCCTTGATGTCCGATGAAATAATGGACTTAAATTGCTACAAGGGAGATTTAGGCTGGACATTAAGAAAAACTTCCTATCTGTCAGGGTGGGGATGGGACTTGATGTCCTTTCGAGGTCCCTTCCAGATGTAGTAGTCTATGATTCTATGGTCACATCTCTTTGTAGCACCAACCACCTTCTAGACTTACAGGACAAACAAGGCTGTTTACGAGTCATTGAGTTGATTACCAAGCCATAAGGCTTCCAGGATACCACTAATGGCTCTCATAAGTGCATTTAAAATTATAAACAGATTTATAATTGACACATGTAACTTTACATGAAAGAATGATACACAAACAAAAATAGGATATACAGATTCAGCAGATATCATTAAAATTGATAGTTTACATGTAATATTTTGTCTAAGCACATTTGTGTTATGCTTATTTATATTCATAAGCCAATTTTCATTAAGCATGGGGGAGGGGGCAGAACTGTGCACCATCCGTTCAATTCTTGTAGCATCAATTTCCGGAATAGTAGAGAGAAAAACTAGGAGAGTAAATGAAGGAAGTTCTGAATCTTAATTTTCTGTTGTGACTGTCCAGACAGTGGAGTCATTCTGTGTTTAAGCTGCAGCTACTGAAGTAGCAGCCTTTAGGGGCTCCTACTCCACATCTGTGCCAGATAAGGAGGAGAGTGAAAAGGACTTGAGATGATGTGCTCAATGAGACCTTGCAAGCCAGTGCTGCAGCAGATTTTGAAGAAAGAGCCTGTGGGGGTGAACACTGTAGACAGCCTGCAGATGGAAAGAGCAGATATGAGAGAGCCATACTAATCCCAGCAGAAAAACTAGGAGATGCACCAGGACATAATGGGGCTTCTTCAGCAGCAAACAGAGATACTGTAGACTTGAGGACATACATGTTCAACAGGCTTGGGCTCATCTCCCTTTTTCTATCCCTGAAAAACTGCATTGCATCACTGCCCTACACTTCCCCTTAACATTGGACATGGCATCAGGGGCTTCCCCTACTATTCCAGCCTGGGGCACATTTACAAGCACACACATTGACCTGTGAAAGCCATGGTTGCTATATGCGTAGGTAAAATGGACATGAATATCCTTTCCCTTTAAGTTCTTAATTTATTAAGTTTTTAATGTAGTTTCTTTTACACGTTACTGATCTTGTTACCAAATAAAATCATATTTGGAAAATTATATTTGTTCACAAAATATGCTGCAGAGTGCTTAGCAGTTCTAATAGCACCCACTTGTTATCGCACGATGTGACACAACTTATAAGCTTCAGAGGGGTAGCCAAGTTAGTCTATAACAGGAAAAACTTAAACAACCACAAATAGTCTGGTAGCACTTTAAAGACTAACACAATATGTAGATGGTATCATGAGCTTTTGTGGGTCCAACCCACTTCTTCAAATGACCGGAGTGTTGGATGTCCAGAACCCAAATAAATGAGGGAGGGGGGAGGGAAAGAGAAAGAGGCAGAGGGTAGATAAATATCAAAGAGAAAGCCGAGTATATATGTAACTGGAAAACAACAGATAGTCTATTAGCACCTAAAAACTAGATAGTTAAAAGAGGCAGATAAGAACCAAAACTTAAACAACAAATAGTCTGGTAGCACTTTAAAAACTAACAAAATACGTAGATGCTATCATGAGCTTTTGTGACAAATGCTGTGTAATAATAATAAATGTACAGAAAGCACCACAAAATTAATTTAGATAAAAATGATAGTGCATATTCATATATATATATATATATATATATATACACCAAGCACCACACAATTCCTAACAAACTCCAACACAACAAGGCAAGGTAAATCCCAGGACACTGCAATGCATTACTGTGGCTCACTGTTTTAAAGTGCTCATTGAAAGCCTTGCTGAGCTATGAAACTCTGTGTTAAGCTTCTCTAATAGCCCTTATGCATGGTTGTTCAAACACAGCAGACAGTCACTCCACCTCTGCCACAAACCTCCTCCCCTTTCCCTTAGCTTCACAGATATTACGAAGGCCACAGCAGGCAGCTATAACCATTGGGTTGTTTTTACTGAGATCCAATCTTGTGAGTAAAAAACAAATTCAGTGTTTATTCAGTTTGCCAAAAGCACTTTCTGTAGTCATTCTGCACCTGCCGAGCTGGTCGATTAATCTCTTTTGTGCCGCTGAGTTGACTGGCGTATGGCATCATAAGCCAGGGGACTAAAGATATGATTGGTCTCCCAGTCCAACTGTTAGCATATCGACATTTATGGTAATTCACTGGTAAGCAAAGAAAGTCCCTATGTTCTCAAAGATGAACCTTCCTTGACCAGCCAACATTGGTGTTGGTAAAGCAGCCCTGGTGATCTATGAATGCTTGCATAAACATAGAAAAGTAGCACTTTCTGTTGAGAGACTCTGAGTCAAAATGATCCACTGCAAAAATAGGGATGTATGATATCTATTGCTCTGTCACAGTTCAGGAAACACATTACTGCAATTTCATCCACTATGTTCTACACATTGCTCAGATACAATTCTGCAAAGGAGGAAACAATTCGTGGACCAGTACATGTGCATGACAACATTCCTCCTCCCCCAGTCCTCCCCTCCAAAATGTTTACCACTGGACTGGTAGCAATTCAGCACTGCAAGTTTCTACAATGTGATCACTCACTTTTCCATTTTAGGGGCAGCTCTTATTGTTGGTGTTCATATGCTGGAGAACTGGGGTGAGCTTGGCACATAGCTCCAGAAATGTGATCTTGTACATCCACAAGTTCTGCAGCCACTGCTCATTCCAAGCCTGCATTACAGTTCAATCCCAGCTGTCAGTGTTTCTTTTTATCTTGGGGCCAGAAGCAGCACTCCACCATCTGCAATTACATCGTGAATGCTTTTGACAACTGTGAGCTGGTTTTCTCCATGTTCTACACCAATATGTCCTCCAAGAAATCACTGTGTTTCCCACTGATTATGTACTTCTTACAACTCAGCAAATACTGGAGGGTTATGCAGTCTGTATTTACATAAAGTTGTGCCAGCTGTATATGTCTATCAGGCTGACAAGCAAAGAGGGCTGTGTGGGTTTATAGATTTTTTTTTAAACCAGGAAAAATTGTGGGATATAGTAGTATGGAGACAGTTGCATATTGAGAAGTTGACCTTTTGCTCCAGGCATCCCTGTGTGACTCATTTCTGCCCCACCATGCATTGCCATGACTTCCCAAAAACAATATGCTGTAAATGGTGGCAGGTTGAACACTGGGATACCTACCTATAGTGCAACATACTGTATATTGACCCAAGTACTCCCGGTGTGTGCACACAAAACAAACACAAGGAGCCAACTATATATGTGCACAACAAAGATAGTAATTGAGGTGGTGCTATATGGATTTAAATTGTCAACCAAAGTTCGTAGTATAGTATAGATATGGTCTAAGTACACTTCTGCCAGTATAATTGCATCTACTCTAGAGGGTTAAACTATTAACTATAGTGGTTAAAAAATCATGCCCCATATTTATGTCAGGACAAAAACTGTAGTCCAAATTTTAGTGTGCCCATCACCCTACCTTGGTTATTGGAAAGCTCATGATAATTCTACTACTCCTAGCTGTATATGTGGTCATCCTTTAGCTGTTCTGATGAAGTCTAAGTTCCTGAAATGCATCTTTTCTTTTTCCCTGGATAAATTACATATGTGCCTTAAAATTACCCTTTTTACCCATTGTAGCATACTTATAACACCTATTAATGACAGCAAAGTACAAAAGGGTCACTAGGGTCAATTCTTCCTGTTTTTATACATGTCTTTTTATACAGGTTCAGTAGGAAGTTAGAGAACAAGGATCATTAGTATTTCTCATTTTAATTTTATTCACCTTTTAATTCTCTAATTCTTCTATCCACTTGCATAGACTAGAGTTTATTACTTACCCTTTATAACTTCTACAGAAATGAAGCTGAGGAACTAGAGAGAAAAATTAAGATAACGTTGATACATTTTGAATGCTTTGGGTTTAATTCTAGGTTCTAGTTTTAGTTGATATATATTTACTATGAGGTAAGTGTGTGTGGAATCTACCCCCTTCCCGACTTTTTTCCCCTATACCCTTCTTTGCGCTCCTTCCTTCACTCTTGTGGTAGTGGGTTGACTGATCTCACACAGCTAGATTTATACCCTTCCTCTCAATGAATGGCCTCTTAAAGGGTATGTCTACATGACGGGGGTTTTCCAGGATACCAGAGGTATTCTGGAAAAACTCTGCCGGGTCCAAGGAATGCAAGATGGAAGAGCAAACGCGCTCTTTTGCTGTATATGCGCTCTTTTGCTCCTCTTTAGGAGGAGCCCTGTATACTTCATTCTATGAGGAATAAGGGCTCCTCCTAAAGAGGAGGCTTTTCCGCCATTTGGCCCTATCTAGGTGGGGCCAAATGGAGGAAAAGCCTCTTCTGGAAAAAGCAATCAGAAAAAGCTACGCAAATTACGGAGCGCAATTTGTATAGCTTTTTCAAAAAAAACCCTATAGTGTAGACCTAGCCTTGCTCTCCAAGTAGCCCTAGTCTCTTCACTGGGACTACTTGTACAATCAGATGCTACTCTGAATGTGTAAAAGTGGCAGACTCTGGTCATTAGATATAATTTAAATGGAGATCAAATGAGCAAAAATAGAAGGCTGCTTTTTTCCTTCTAGTGTTTATCTTGCTGATCTGAGTCTAAATGGGACTTTTCAGCTATCCATAAAACTAATGAAAATTAAATGTTACCATTTTGTGTGTGAACTGTTTTTGCATACCTCCATTGTGGGAATTTTACATAATGCTTTTTACATTAGCACTTGGAACAGGAGCTCTTCTTCCAGAAGCGTCAACTTGTTGCATTATTATTTAACAATAATTTTTAAAAATGTAATTCCCACTTCCATCTGAGCATTCCATCCCCAGAATGCAGATTGTGCATACAAATAGATAATGGTGGGCATAAATAATGTCTGATGTTGAAATTCTTTATTTAATATTTTCATAAATAAAGCATCAGCTATTTATCAGATGGCAAAGTGTAATCACACACATGGTGTATACCCATATGTTAGTAGTAGTGATTCATTACCATTGATGAAATAAGTACTACCAATATAAATTGGCAATTGATAATTTGACAAGTGCAGGTAGGCAATACTTCTGTAGAGTGGATTTTTTTTGGCATGCTATCAGATAAGTAAGAATAAGTGTAAAAAAAAGCTTGGCAATATTACTGTCATCACAAAGCAATGGCTGTAAAATAAAAACTTAGAATCCTAGAACTGGGAGGGACCTTGAGAGGTCATCAAGTCCAGTCCCCTGCCCTCACGGCAGGACCAAGCAGTGTCTAAATCATTCCTGACAGGTGTCTGTCTAACCTGCTCTTAAATATCTCTAGAGATGGAGATTCCACACTCCCCCTAGGCAATTTATTCCAATGTTTAACCACACTGACAGGCAGGAAGCTTTGCCAAATGTCCAACCTAAACCTCCCTTGCTGCAATTTAAGGCTATTGCTTCTTGTCCTATTCTCAGAGGCCAAGGAGAACAATTTTTCTCCTGCCACCTTGTAACACCCTTTTAGATACTTGAAAATGGATACAATGTCCCCCTGTCAGTCTGCTCCTTTCCGTACTAAAAGAGCCCATTTCTTTCTGTCTTCCCTCATAGGTCATGTTTTCTAGACCTTTAATTATTTTTGTTGCTCTTCTGTGGACCTTCTCCAATTTCTCCACATCTTTCTTGAAATGTGGAGCCCAGAACTGGACACAATACTCCAACTGAGGCCTAATCAGCACAGAGTAGAGTGGAAGAATGACTTCTCGTGTCATGCTCACAACACTCCTGTTAATGCATCCAAGAATCATGTTTGCTTTTTGTTGCAACAGTTTCACACTGTTGACTCATGTTTAACTTGTCATCCACTATGACCCCTACATCCCTTGCTGCAGTACTCCTTCCTAGACAATCACTTCCCATTCTGCATGTGTGAAATTGATTGTTCCATCCTAAGTGGAGTATTTTGCATTTGTCCTTAATAAACTTCATCCTGTTTACCTCAGACCATTTCTCTAGTTTGTCCACATCATTTTGAATTTTGACACTATCCTCCAAAGCACTTACAACCTTTCCCAGCTTTGTATCATCTGCAAACATAATAATTGTATTCTCTCTGACATCATCAAAATCCTTGATGAAGGTATTGAACAGAACCAGTCCCCAAACAGACCCCAGCAGAACCCCACTTGTTATGCCCTTTCAGCATGATTGTGAACTGTTAATAACTACTCTCTGAGACTCTTTATCCAGCCAGTTATGCACCCACTTTATAGTAGCTCCAATTAGGTTGCATTTCCCTAGGGTTTTTTTTTTTATAAGAAGGTCATGTGAGACAGTGTCAAATGCCTTACAAAGTCTAGGTATACCATGTCCACTGCTTCACCTTTATCCACCTGATATCCTAGCAAAGAAAGCTATCAGATTGGTTTGACATGATTTGTTCTTTACAATTTCTTGCTGGCTATTAACTATCATCTTATTTTCTTCCAGATGTTTGCAGATGAATTCCTTATTTTTGTGCTCCATTATCTTCCCTGGCACAGAAGTTAAAACTCACTGTAGTTTCCTGGGTTGTTCTTATTTCCCTTTTATAGATTGGCACTACATTTTCTCTTTTCCAGTCTTCTGGAATGTCTGCCAACTTCCATGATTTCTCAAAGATCATAGCTAAATGCTCAGATACCTCCTCTTTCAGTTCCTTGAACATTCTGGGAATGGGCCCTGGTGTCTTGCAAACATCTAACTTTTCTATTTTAACTTCTAAACCTATCAATTTCTACTAGCATTCACTATGTTAGTCATCCCATCACCATCCATCTTCTTGATGAAAACTGAAACAAAGAAGTCATTAAGCACTTTGCCATTTCCAAATTTCCTGTTGTTTCTCCCTCTTCACTGAGCAATTGGCCTACTCTGTCCTTGGTCTTCCTCTTGCTCCTAATATACTTACAAAACATCATCTTGTTATGCCTCTAGCTACATTTAGCTTGTTTTATGCCTTTGCTTTTCTAATCTTGCCCCTGCATACCTGTGCTGTTTGCTTATATTCATCCTTTGTAAATTGACCTAGTTCCCCTTTTATATATGACATTTTAAAAATTTTTAGATCACATAAGATCTCCTCGTTGATCTAAGGTGGTCTCCTGCCATACTTTCTATTTTTCCTATGCAGTGGAATAGCTCGCTTTTGGGCCCTTTAATAATGTCCCTTTAAAAGCCTCCCAACTCTCTTTAGTTGTTTTTGCTCTTAGTCTAGCTTCCCCTGGGACCTTACCTACCAGCTCTCTGAGTTTACTAAAATCTGCCTTCCTGAAATCCATTGTCTCTATTTTGCTGTTCTCCGTTTTACCATTCCTTAGTATCATGAACTCTATGATTTCATGGTCACTTTCACCCAGCCTGCCTTCCACTTTCAAATTTTCAACCAGTTCCTTCCTATTTGTGAAAATGAAATCAAGAACAGCTTCCCTCCAGTTACTTGTCTACCTCAAGTAACTAACCTTCCCAGCTTTGTAGAAAAAGTATGCTTGGTTTCAAGGGTTAGCTTCTTAGTTGACATTAGATGGAGCATGAATCAAGGGACTAACCACAAAAAGTGCCGTCTATGGTTATCTCTGGAGAGTAGGGGCCTAAATTCTCAGTGGGTATCCATAAATGTAGCTCCATAGAAGTCATTAGAAGCTACATAACAACATCTGACTTTTGGAGCCTATTTACCATCCTCAATATTTTTTTTTCAGAGGAGTAAACTTGGATGTTTGGTACCTGTTAGCTTTGCTCCAGCATGATCAGATACCTTGGAAAGTGCTACCCAAGTAACTGTGTTCTCACTGGTGCTTCACTTACCTGTCTCTGGGTGTTGGACTTTTGAGGGTCTATCCCATGGTTCTTTGTGCTTCCATAAACTAAACTACACTCTGTTTCTTTCCCAGTGAATTGTAGGAGAACTTGTTTGCTTTTGTGGGCACAAGGAGGTCTTGCTGGCACTAGCGGACTATTTGCACTCAAGTGATTCAGCCTTCATACTCACTGCAAAGTGGGTGAGCTATGAGCCCAAGTGAAAACAGCCTTCAAGTGCATGTCTAGACTTCTAGCTAAGTCAGGGTCTAAAGCGTCACCCAAGTCAGGTTGAGAGGGTTTTGTGTGTAGATGAGAAGGGGACAACACCATAGAAAGATCATGAGTTAACTTGGTATTGAAGACATACATTCTATTTGTGACTTGTATGTATTGGTCAATCACTTGACCTCTCTGTGCCTCAATTCACATAAGGATTTAAAGGACTTTCAGATCCCCTCATGAATGGATGTGTTCTAGTACACCAACATATGAGCTACTGACATTTAAAAAAAATCCTTTTGCAATAAAACTGCTGAGGAGTTTTCAAATGTATTCAGTCCACACTTTGATAGAAAAGATTAAGAAGACTGGCTTTTTAAAATGTAGTCCCTAGATAAAGATCACAGCTTAATGGGGGCAGTGGGAGTCAGAAATAATTAAGGACAATGGCAGAGTACGACACCCCAAAGAAGCATGCCTTTGTGAACATTTCCCAATGGAGAGATCAAAATCAGTATCAGTCAAGGTATTCCCAGTCAACTTCTGCCAATCTCAACCCTTGAACAGAACTTAAAAGAAGGAAATGTATAATCATGCCCACCTCTATCGTTCATGTTGTAGTGAACAGAGGCATGAGCTCATAATTCCATCTAAAGCACAGTTCAGGCCCTTTCTCATTGTACACATCTTTTCATTTTCTAATAAATTAGGAGGTTAACTCACTTTTCATCTTTGCCTTTATCATTCAAATAAGTTTTCATTTTTGTAGAAACTAGCAATCAGATTCCACCAAGGGAAGGCAGTATATCATCTGCTTTCTATATCAGCCATATAGTCATGCATGGTTTTCTTCTGTTTGAAGAATTAGTCAAGCATATAATAAGTAGAGCTGCCAATTTAAAACTTTTTCTTCTTAAAATGATGTATTGTCAGATTGTTGATTGGAGACAGTTCAGTCTGGATGTCTGCCATCTTGCCAGTGTCTAAAGGTACTCTCAGGTTTAAAGTCCACCTCTAGTAATTTTTTTAGTGTTACTTTTCACATAATAGTATTTTTATTTGTGAAGTCCCTCCTCCTCCTCCTCCTCCCTGGAAAAGTGTCCAGGGTGCCACACAACAATTGCAAAAAATAATTTATCCTTGCATAAAAACAGTCTCAACCTTGACAAAATTACAAACAAGGGTGGGGGAAGGTTAACAAAAGAAGATTCAAACAATGAGCCAGATTAAGGAGGGAGTGAATTCTACACTGTCAGGGCAGTTACAGCAAAAGCTCCATTACCTACTGGCCTCTAGCACAAGAGTGAAATCTCTATTCACTGGGTGGCCTGTTAGCCACTGGGTGGGAGGATCTCAAAGAAAATCTCAAATATAGCCAGAGCCAGTCCAATTTGCAGTCTTATAAACCATTAAAGCTACTTTAACGTGACTCTGCCACTGCATATACAACCAGTGTAACGAGCACAAAGAGGCTGACTATGTTAATGTGAAGAACACAGTGTAAAAAGCACAAAGCAGATGTCTATGTAAAAAGCACAAAGCATCTGAATTTCATCAGGATAGCTCAATCCCATAAGCAATCATGAAGGCCCCTTCTGAATCAGCTGCAAGCTGTGGATCAGGATCACTGATAACCCAGAATGACAATAATCGAGCCTCCAGGTCACCAGGTTGTCATGAGATAGATAAGGGTATGATAAATGCGCTCTGCAGCTTCTGTAGCTGAAATCACATTTTTAAATCACGTCCAACACTTAGCTTTCATTGGGTAGGGAATGGAAAAAAAAAGATGCTAAAGCATATCACAAGAAAAATCCCAAAGTAAATATGGTGGCATATGAATGTGACTCTTTTTTAATGGGACATTTTATAGTTTCACTTTTCCCTGACACAAGGTTAAAACACACAAAAAAGTAACCATATATAAGACTGTATTTAGTGCACTAAATTACATTTTACTTGGATTTGTAAAGACTGCTTTGAGCCTAGATTACCCAAGCAGGATTATCCCCAGATAATATTCTTGAAGTCCTGGGATGATTTTTCACTGGAATCTTGGGACTATGATTTGGGACTGGCTATATAAATTTGTTTTTCATATTCTAATGAGAGCTGTGTATAGTGTGGTGGTGCTATGTCATACAGGTAAGTTTTCTGACTTTTTGATTCATAAGGGCGGCATGGTAGCCCCAAGTCTCTCCCACATTTTCCTAAATAAACTACCATTTTCCCTTCATGTGAACGTTGTCTGGGAAGGAAGAAGTAAAGGGATCTTGAAGTAACCCACATAAGAGTATTTAGAGAAGGAAGTCTGGGGCTCATGAGATCTGCATTCAGTTCCTGGTTCTAGTGTAGACTCACTATGTGAACCTGAACAACACATTTATTATCTGGTCAGCAAAACAGCATAACTTTAAGCATGTGAGTAGCTCAATTGTCTCTTAAGTTATTATAGTTACACTAATGATTAAGTTCTTGGCTGTAGTTGTGTCCAGCTGTTACCTCTCATGATATACTGACAGAATAAAGCCAGAGGGAGATGAGTAGAAGGGAAATACATTAGCCACAAATTAAATAGGTCCCTGTTTCCAGGGTAAACTAACAAAGGCTGATCTAGAACCAGCAGGAACCTGGTAGAATCAATCAGGCTATCAGGCCAATTAAAATACCTGATGCCAGTTAGGAGGCTTCCAGACTCAAGGGAGCCAAACAAATCACAACACCTGAGGGCTAACAAACAACCAATTGAGATTCGTTTAAAAAGGCTTCCCCTCTGTTAGCTTGGTATCTGAGGAAGGAGCTGTAGAGTGTTTAGGAGAAGAAAGTGGAAGCAGGAACCAGGCGGAAGAGCCTGCAGTAAGGAACGTGCTGGGGAAAGCCAGTGGCCCAGGGGATTGTAGCTGTCACACAGCTGTTACTGGAGACATTTGCAGGCAGCTGGGCTGGAATCCAGAGTAGAGGGCAGGCCTGGGTTTCCCCCACCACTCAGTCCCCATTTCAGTACCAGAAAAAGACTGCCTTTGGGCAAAGGGTTTGTCTAGCCCTGTACCACTTGGAAGGTCCACAAAGACTATGGAGCTTTCCCCCATCTTGGCCAGTGAAGAGAGTAGCTCAACCAACAGCAAGCTGGTGCCCTAGAAAATGGGTGTAAACTGAGGGCTGCTGTGAGCCTCTGAGGCAAGCAATCTTCCTGAACATGCAGGACCCACTAAAGTTGAGGAGGAGCTTTGTCGCAATACATAGACTAAAGCTCTGGGGACAGAAACTTTGTCTTCACTGTATGTTTTTACAGTGCCTAGCATGATAGGTCCCCATCCCCGTTTGTAACTTCCTGGTGCTATTCAAACAAATAATAATAAATCTTTCTTGGATGGCATCAGAACACAAACAGGTATTGGAAACAGAGGAATTATATATTTTTGTTTTCTCTGAACACTGAAATAGTGAAATCCATTTTTTTTTTACTTTTGTTGACAAACTAACAAATCTATATGTATTGTTGGCAATGCCAGGTTGTAACAATTTATTATGATTTGTAAACCTTTAAAGCAGTGGAGCTATATGGATTTATAGCAGTTGAACACATGGCTCAAAATGTTTAGGTGAAGCGAGAATGGCTGAAATATCAAGAGAATATCTTGGGGGGGGGAAGTGTATAACATCCTCTGTAATTATTCTGAAGTCATTAATATATGTAAAATTACTAAGCATGATAAAAAGATCCATATAGGCTTTGGCTAAAGAACCAATCATTTTACTGCATGTTAATCTTTATTAAAATAATCAATTATCTTTATTTATCTGTTTTCTGTAACGAAAATGGATTTGCAGTGTTATATTTTAACACCAACATGCAGAATCCTAAATATTCTCTTGCTCAGCCACTGTCGTAACATTTGAAAGAAAAACAAATGCAGTGCAGTCAGATCTGGCTAATCTGAACTGCTTTGTAAAATCCACTCTTAATAATCTATTAAATAAACACTATGAAAGAATACATTTATAGATACCTGATAGCTACTGTAAAAAGGAACATCCATCCATTCCATATTGTTACAGTGCAGGACTCTGTTCCCAACCAAATGCAAAATTGCCATACTTTTTCCAGCATAGACAGCTATTTTCCATAACACAATTTTATGAAAACATCCCTGCAGTTCATATTTAATGGTTTTGGCTCTAATGAGGATCTCAAACATATAACACATTCAAGTAGATTAGTTCTCCCTTAATATCAAGGGATTGCAATTCACACTCAGGCAGTATGTTTCAACTGTTGTGCATTACTGAGCCATTGGGGCATGCTTTGATGTGTTGAGAGCTAAATGGTAAAATTAATGGCACTGGTCAGTATCTGAAAAGGTCTAAATAGCCTAGAAAGTCTTTTAATTAACTTGGACTGTTAGGTTTTCCTTTGCAGAAATACAGTCTGCAACCAGTCAGGCAATCTGCTACCAGGCAGACCTGGTAACTGACCCAGTCCCTTTGAAATGTCATCCCTTCAAGATGTATCTAAGCCTTTGGGTGGCCACATCTAGAATGGGATCTGGATTCAGGGTTTCTTTGTCCACTACTGGCTATTTGCTTTTCTTAATATCTTTGCGAGGCCATAAGAAGACCGGTAGATCTGTACATTTTAACAGTTTCCAATCCACGCCACATAAACAGCTCCTAGATACTATTTTGATGGACATCCCACCAGTGTGTTTGGCAGCACAAAGGTAACTCATGCCCACCCTTTACTAAGGTCTCCCTGTCCTTTAAACAATTGGGCTATCTGCCCTGATGCAAACTACCCTGTCTTTTCTTTCAATTACTCTCTTTCTGTGTTCAGCCAGGCTTCCTCACTGTTCTTTTCCAACAGTTCTTCTGCTCTTTAATGAAACATCTTCTCTGAGGTTTGTTCTCCTTGAAAGTCTCTGCTCTTATATTTCCCAGCAGGCCTGGTTTCTGATCACATCATATCCCTTGTTACGTGACCCTTATATCCTTCCCTTTAGCTAGAGCAGGTGAAGCTGTGTACCCAACGTCTTTAAAAAACCAGTTGCCCCTGTGACACGTAAATAAGAGAAAAATTACTTCTGTCTGAACAGTTATTTTGCTATGACTGTGTTCCTAACATCATGGAGCCAGAGATGATTATTTCCAAGGAAAATGAATAAATGAGCATTTTTTAGAAAGTGATCACATGCAATGCAGTAAGTGTGTGTATGTGTGTGTTGCACTAAAGGAAACATAGGTTAACGGGTGGACTTTTAACTTCTTCTTGCAGTGCAAACCCTTCTAAATGTGGGTAAGAAAGATAGCAAGGGTGGAAGTTACATTAGTGATTTTCAGTTTGATTTTAAATCTTTTCAGTGAGGAAGCACTTGCTGTGCTAAGTTGGAAATGTATGGTTGTGACATCACTAGTGAAATACATACAACTGACATAAGTTAGATAGATGGCTTTGGACACTTGGGTTCAAAGTCTGAATGACCTTCTAAATTGCTCTATGTTTTCAGACGCCTATGACTACAAACAGAAAACTGGACATCTGTGCATGTAAGATGGTTAATAAGAAATGCAGGTACTTGATTAGTGTAGATAAGTATAGAGTTTTGTGCACAGATAGATGACCTGCAAATACTGTAGGCACCTCCAGAAAACCTGTTGAAAATTTTGCTTTTATCCTCAGATTTATCTAAAAATATATATTTTTATTAAGCAATACATTGCTATAAGCATGTAATGGACTGACTTTGCATTTTTAATTCAGGCACTAACTAGTAATTTGTGACTGAGTTTGAATTTGAATGCAAAATTGATGCCCATATTTTTAAAATTTTGCTTATATCCTGTTATTTGGAACTGAACATTTCTTGGTTTTCTTTATGTTGAATGATATTCATCCATCACTTTTTAAAAAAAGTCTGAATATCTTAGAGTACATTTTCAAAATGGATTAATAACCTAATCTTTTATCATATATGTAAGCTCATCTGTCACAGGTGACAATGGCAATCAGTATGATGTATTAGTAGGCCAACTTGTAGAAATGGACAAACAAGAGGATCCTGTGATCCAGATGATACCTGTGTTCAGAAGTTCTCTTATCTGGAAAATATTTGGCAATGTCAGAAAAGTGCAATAAAAAAGAGAGGAGATTGGAGATATCACATGCAATATCTGTGCCAAGGTTGTACGATTGAGCCAAATTATCCCTAAGAATGTCACTCTAGTCACATGCACTGATTTCAAAGAATACATACAACTTGACTGAGCCATAAATGAATGGTGCAGCAAAAGACCCACTCAACAGACTACTTGGAGTTCTATTCAGACTGGTACAATGCCATCGGGGCTTCCAAGAACACCCTCAAACTGAACAGGTACATCATAACTTGGAAACCCCCAAAATAACTGGTTAAGACCAGACTGAATAGCCAGGTAGGACAGAAATAACGAACATGATATATAACCATAAAAGAAACATGGTAACAAATTGACATATATGTTAAGTTGAGATCAATGATATACTGACCTATAGGAAAAAGACACTTGACCGTTAGTAAAGTAAGGAAATACAAATAAGGAGAAGGGGAAACATCTCCTACTGAATATGCATCAAACTTAACAATGTCCATGAAACACATGATAAAAATGGCATCCCAGGCTTAGGTGCAGTAGGAGAGGGAGATACAGTCCTTAGGAGGTACCAGAATGAAGGCCACTGGTGATGATGAGGAAGGATGCAGGTGATGAAGAAAATGATGGATAACACTTCGGGTTGTTCTAGAAGGAATGGTGTGTATATGGAAATATAAATATAAATTACCTATTTATCTTGTGAAGGTGAAGGTGTTAGTGACAATGCTAGATGTCTTAATAAACAATATTTTTGTAAATATACAAGCATTCGTATAGTGTAAGGGTTACAGCTGTGTTTGTCAGGGTTCCCAACCATTGAGTAACTTAAATACTGGCCTGACTCTGGGACAAGGACCTGTCAATCCTCAAAGTGGTAACTAGGAATGCATGAGTAATGTATATAATTGTACACAATCCAAAGATCAAACAGGTAGAAGTCAGACCAGTGCCATCTCCCCTATTAATTAGGTAGTTGTAACAATGTGAGAAGTACATTTATTCTTAGCATCCAAAGACAGTAATGGGCCAATAAGAGGTGCTACTGCTGTTACTGGCTTGTTTTGGCTTTGTTTCTTTCTGTTTGTGGCCTGGGCAAAGGAAAGAAGAGAAGACTTAAGTGCGCAAGTGGTGGGACTCCAGCAACTAGAGTAAGAGGCTATGTCTGTGTTATGCTACTGTTGCATGGGAACATACATGACATAAACCAAATGAAGGTATCTGTTACAGAGATAATAAACAGAGCTAGACAAAACATTTCAGGGTCTCTACTCCCTCAGTGCACATCCACTATATGTGAATAAGGCCTTTGTGGTATCAGCTGTGCAAAACTGAATATGTGGTTTTGTTCTCCACCAACAACAGACTGGTATGAGTGGGCCATTGACTTTTTTTGTTCCTTCTGTATTCTTGTATTCATACTTTGAATTATGAGTAGTTGTTATTGCTTACTGTGTATTACTCCTCTCTATGGTAGAGCAAAGGAGCTGTAGGTTAGGGTGCTTGGGTTTTAATTACTAATTTATTTCTAATCAGTTATTTATTTGTATTAAAACTGATGAGATTTGTTTACAGAACCTGATGTTTTCTAACATAAATATTAGATGAAAAGATCTCACATGTCTTATCCACCAAATACAGCAAAGCTGAGAGAGTACATGGAGTCAGTGTGTGTGTTATATATAACCCTTCTGCTGGATAGTGCCAGCAGCAGCCAGGGCCGGGTTCAATATCTAGGGGTTCCTTTTCATCCATCCCTTACAGAACTGGCTCGAGCCCGCACCCACACACCTGGGAAATCCACACACACTCCTGGGCGCCTCTGAGAGGCAACACTTCCCCACTTGCAAGTGTAGCCTGATCTAAGATTATGTTTAAATTCTAATTACCCACATTTAGGGTTAACAGGTTCTCTGTCCCAGGATCAGGCCCAGTATTCAATTATATTATGCTTGGGAACCCTGATGTGCATGGGTTGCAATATTCACAATATAGAAACTCTTGTATATTTACAATATTTACAGTTTATTAATAAGGTTAGCACAGTCACAAACATCTCAATTTCATAAGACAGGGAATGTACATTCATATTTCCTTACCAAAGTATCACTCAGAAAACAGCATTTCTCCTCTTCTTCTGCCTACCCACAGGGACCTGTCTTTTCTCCCACCCCTAATGCAAAGTACATAGTGTCACCTTAGTGTCTAGTCATAGTAGATAAGAGGATCTACTACAGGGAGGACTCAGGGTCCCAACAGGATTTTTCCTGTAATGTTCGACATGTATTTAGCAAGCCAGGAGACAAACTGTGAACAAGCCCTGTACTACGACCAGTCTGGGGTACAAGAGCCATTTCAATAAGAACTAAACTACGTATTTTCAATTCCAGTGTGAAATCAGTGCTGCCGTATGGCTTGGAGGCATGGCGCGTTGTTCAGAGCAACACTAAAAGAATTCAGACATTTGTCAATAAATGCTTTAGACACATTCTCCAGCTAAAGTGGTACGATAGAGTACCAAATGAAACCTTGTGGACCAGAACAAATCAGAAACCAATGGAGGTCCAGATTAAGAAAAGAAAATGGCGATGGGCAGGCCGCATTCTGTGTAAGGACTGTGAGGAATGTATCACAAGACAAGTGTTAGGATGGAATCCAAAGGGAAAGAGGAAAAGTGGACGTCCCAAATAAACATGGCGACGAAGCTGCCTGGATGAAGTAAAAGCAGCTGGCTAAACATGGGATCAAATGGATGGAGAATGATTGTGGAGGCCCTATGTTCCATTAGGAGCCCAAAGGACTAATAGATAGATATACTTACATCATTCCTTCTAGAACAATCTTTGGTGTTAGTGCATCATCTTTCTCATTACCTTCACCTTCCCCATCATCAGCAGGGGCCATCATTCTGGCCCTTCCAAGGACTACATCTTCTTCTCCCCATCGACCCTTGGCTGGGGTCCCACTTATATACCAAGTGACGCTGATGATAACATGTTTTATGCATATTCAATAGGGGGTGTTTCTAATGCTGAAGTGTTCTTTTCCTATTGGTCAATATATCATTGCTCTTAACTTACTATCATATACATCAATTCGTTGCCATGGGTCTTTGTGATTGTGTCTATCGCAACCTGTGTCCTAATTGCTCAGCTCAGCCTGAACCAGTTATTTGGGACTTGTATTTAATAATACATTTGCTGAGTCTGAGGGTATTTATCCCACCATCCTGTGTGGGTGAGAGGTCCAGACCTAAGTGCCTCTTTTTCAGGCCCAAGAAACCATACATAAGCTATGACCAGTATCTGAGTGAGACTGTCTCAACCATGGAAGTCTGCTACCCTCAGCTTCTGCTGATCTTGCAAATGACTTGTTACAGAATGTACAAAAGATAAAATATAACCCCATGTTACTTGACGCGGACTGTGAGCTTATGTATGTTCTCTCATTCAAGTGCAACCCTGTCCTTTAATTGATTGTAATGCAAACATGGCACTCATTGGAAAGTGCATTCAGAGGCTGTACCATCTTGTTATACTCTAGAGCAGGAGCCACTGCACTGCAGGGGAATCAGACTGACCAGATACCCTAGTGCTGGGCTGTAGTGCACCCATGCTGCTCCTACGCCTAATGGCATCTGGACTGCCACACAGCCCAGTCAGTGCACGGCACCAACAGACTTGTGGTTGGCTGTGAGGGGGGGGAGGCAAGCAGCATACGCCCACAGACAGGTACAGCAGGACCACTAATTTGGGCTCTTGCTAGACTCTTATATGCCAACATGTCTTGGCCACAGCTAGGAAAGGGCATGGACCTGTACCCATATAGGTTAATGACAAAGCCCTCCCCCAAGGAGTTGTGTGCTGCTCTGTTACTATTTGTGTCCTTCACAAACTTGGGCAGACATAAGGCCTCGAATACGAAACCTGAACCCAGACATCAGTCAAACTAACGCAAAGAGCCTACGGGAATACTGAGAGCAGCTTTTAGAAGATTTCTTGCATTAGAGTTTTTAACTATTACTGAATTAATCTAAATTAACACAAACATATTATTAGCATAATAGGAAAGTAACTTGATAGGCTACACAAGCGCAGAGTCTGAGCATAGAAAAGAAGCTTTTAATGAAAGAGGGAGAGAAGTAATGTGGCATTAATTTGGGAAAACACCACAGACAGAGTTCATAACCCCCATGAGTAAACGTCCCAGCTCAACTGGATTGAGCAATGTCCTTTGCCTCTCAGGCTCACAAGTCCAGCAATGTAAGTGTCCCATTCACATGCCCAACCTTTCTTCATACCCCACTCACAGTTGCTGCCTTTGATCAGGGCAGACCAGAGCTCAGAGGTGATTTTCAGATCTCGGCTCCCACCCGGAGTGGTGGGGATAGGAGGCGTCTCACCCACTCTGTTGGCCACTCACCACTGCTCCTGCTGGCCACCCGCATGCTCCCGCTGGCCCCACGTGCCTGCTGGCCTCCTGCAGTCCCTCTCGCCAGCCCTGTGCTCCTGCCAGCTGTCCTGCTGGCCACCCGCTGCCAATGGGTTTGGATCTGGGCCAAACCTAGTGATTTCAGCTTCTCAGTGATTTCAGCTCTTGACCCAGAATGCAGACCCCTTATGGAGTCTGTTTTAGTTCTGTCATTAGAACGGGGGAGGGGGGAATAAACAGGCTGAACCAGTCTTACAGCTCATGCCTGGAGGGCATGTGGCCTGCTGGTGCAGAGCAGATCTGAGCTAAGCTCTGCTTTGCTCTCCCCCCCAATCCAATCCACTTTGAGTCTGGAAAGGAAAGGCTTGCCCATCCAAGATTCTTTACAATGACAGTGTGTCTCCTGCAAGCACTGGTGTCCTATTTTACAATTCCTACATTTAGGATTAACATGGTTTGTGACCCACAACAGCCAAATTAGTTACAATAGGCAAAATACCATTCTAACAATTGAGCACCCATCAGGCCTATAGCATTGGCTGAACTGGATTTACATAAGCACACCTAGGATTTCTTTCCCATTGCAGCATGAACTGTATTTACATAACAGTGGAATACCTTACAGGGCTAAACAACTGAATAACCACACCTAGGATTCCTGTCCTCTTCTAGCTAGTGGCATTGGAAGCAGTGGTTCAAACCCTGCTTTTAAATATACATATACACATATACACACACCAATCATACCTGGTGTTGCCTGGGTCCTTCAGGGCAGGGCCTTGGGGAGGTCCGGGCAAGGTTCAGGAGGCTGGAGGTGCGGAGGGTATGAGAGTGAGGAGGGGCTCAGGATGGGGATTTCCCCCCTGCCTGCCAAGGGTGTGTTCTTTCCTCTCCTCCCCAGACCACCCCCATGTGCCAGGAGCATGTTCTCTCCCTCCCCACCCCTTCGGCTCAACAGGGGCATGTTCTTCCCTCCCTGGTCCCCTGGCAGGACTCTTTTCTTCCCCTTTTATGTCCCCGCCAAGCCCACCAGGGATGTGTTCTCTCTCCCTGGCCTGCACAGCTGCCAGGGGCCTTTTCTCCTCACCCTTGCCCCACCCTTTGTTCTGTGGCCAAGGGTCAGAAGTGGGGGGAAGGTTCTGAAGCAGGGGGACAATTTACTTGGTGTGCTGGCAGGGAAGATGTCAGAACCCTAGCCCTATTGTCCACTTGCTTGGTGGTACAGCTGCCCCCAGTGGACATTCTTCAGGGTAGATTTCTCCTGTGGACTCTCTGCCACCGGTGGCCACACTCAGTATAATGTTCCTCTAAACAGCGTCCCCTTTCTTTGCATGTTGTGGAAAACTGTCCTTTCCCCAGGGCTTCTGGTTGTCCTAGCACAACCAAGCCCTGACCTTGCTTTAAATAAGGAGAAAAGGAAGCTGTATACCAAATTGGGTGGCCTTAACTCTTACCATATAGAAGGAGGTCTTGAACAAATGGACTCGCAAACAGACACACAGACAGATGCACCATACACAACAGTTATATACATTGTTTAGATTGTCACTTCATCCCAGTTGGCCCATCTTTCCTCACACAGATCAGTTAATGATCAAGAAAAGACTTGTTCCACTTTTGATTTTTTTTTCTGTTTTAAACTTATTTCTACAACAAGGATTTATTTTTATTTTTAGGACTATATAATACATAAGCATGCAGAAAGAGGTTACAGTCACACAAGATTATAAACAGCTATCTGTTTTCATTTAATTCAAGAAAAATCAGGATATGTCTCTAAAATTATTCTTATAGAAATCTGGTGAATATATGCCTGAAATAACTGCTTCACCCTCCTGAACTCTGATCAGAAACCTTTCAATATGGGGCAATCTCAGAAGACATAAAGATGAGTCCTTGTCCCATTCCATTCACTCTAGCATTTTGATGTGAATTTTGCAACTTTTTTACTTTGTAAGATCATTGTGTGAAAATATCTAATCAGAATTTCCTCTTGCATTCACACCAGGAGAGGGAACTTGTGCCTAACATTACATTCTGTCTATCCTCCAGAGAAAAATTACTGGTTCATCTTTTTTTTTTTCTGACAAGTCTCTCAATGTCAGTATTGCTCTGTATTGTTGTCCTGTAGGGAAAAAATCAAATACAATACATTTATTCTTTTTTGTCTATTTATAATTTTCTTAAACCCCTGCCCAGAAAAGTACTCGAGCATATGCACAGCTTTATGCACATGATTAATCCCTTAAAGTCCAATGATTTTCATCATAAAGTCTTTGTCACAAATCAAATGGATTCAGTCAACAATGGGGTGAAATTTTTTTTCAAAGCGAAATTGGGGATTTGGGCAAAAAGTTCCAATACACATCAATATGGTTTAATGGTTAATTTTAATGGAAATTTGGTATCTAAATCCTTCATATGCTTTTGAATATTTCAACTTAGGTGCTTGGTCCAAAGGCCAGTGAAAGTTATCAGATAGACTCCCATTGACTTCAATGACCTTTGGAAAGCCCCTAAAATATTTGAAAAACAAAAGTGGGGAAGGAAGGAGAGTAAATAGTTTATTAATTCTGAAATTATTTTTGACCAGATAAATTGGTCCTACCTATTTTTGACTTTGGGAAAGATGTATTTTCTAGCAGAAGGGATTAAAACCTCATATTACAATCCAGAAACTTAAATCAGAGTTCAAAGTTACAGCTCAACTGCTGTGGTCTGAAAAAAGAAAACACACCAGATTTGCCCCCCCCCCTTTTTTTTCTCCATTTCCCTTCATCCTTTCTGTCGGTCCTCTGGTGTCCAGAAGCAGAGAGGATGAAAAATATTGGGAATAAAACCAGAGGGTCCCCTGTATTTATTATTTATGTACTTAATATGTATTTCAAATCAAACCCCAAACTATCCAAAACAACAACACAAAAATCAAACGTTTACCATGAGATAAACACAGAAACACACACTTTAGTATTAAGTTGCTGAAAACGAGAGGATATTACTGATATATTTTAAATGCAACCAAACTGGGAAACAAATAGTGCTTAGAATTTTTAGATGTGTGTCTAGCACTGAACTTTAGAGAACTGAAGAGCTAGATGTTCCTGGCTTTCATCTATCTCTAGGGCTTTCCCCCAAGAAAAGGTGCAAAAACCTCTGGTGTATGCCCTACATTGCGTACGAGTGTCTTTATTATTTTGTTATGACATTAAGGTTTATCTATTTAGACTGGTAAATTGATCAAATGGCAACCACTATTCATTCTGAAGAAGGCATGGTGATCCGAACAATTGCTTCAAGAGGGTGCCTCTTGCTATATCTTTGCACATATGTCCTCATTAACTCTCCTATGGTTTCACAGAGTGGGAGGAAATACACAATGATACCAGCTTAGTAATATTTACATAGCATTTTACGAAAGGATAATAATGTAATTATCCATGTTTGATATATGGGGAAACTAAGTCATGGAAGCTTAGTGACTTTCCCAAGGCCTTAATCCAAAAGCAGGAAGAGAACCCAGGATTCCAGACTCCTAGTCCCATGAAGTATACATTGTACTGCCATGCTTGCTCTTGTTACTCTATGTGATGATTTTAGCAGTAATTTGACAAAATGTAGCTAGTTAATAGCGTAACCGAAAACATGCATCCATCTACCCTAATTAAGCCCTGGCAGAGTTCAGCCTTCATTCCTGTTTGCAGGTTCCTGGAGCTCTTTTGATTGTGCTGGCATTTATGATCTGGGAAAGAAGAATGCTTTATAAAGCTCTTGGTAGTTTAGAAAACAAACTTTTGCCAGGACTGTATACAGTTTATTAACTGAACTCAACAGCAGGGGTGCGTGTAATTGCTCACCTCTTCTCTGACCAGAACTAGTGCAGCTGCTCTGCAAGGAAATAGTTTTTAGAGGTGATAAGATGGAAGCAGATAGATTTGAGCATAAACAAAGTGGCTAAAAATATTCAAGCAGAAATTAAACAGCAATACCTTAAATTATTTCCACAAGTCATCTGCGAGAGATTGTGATGTTGTGGTCAAATGCCTATTTCACTTTCCATAGTAGGAGCAAAGATATGAACCTTAATGATGCCATTTCATCTTCAGGCTCAGTGGTCAGTCAATAGCCTTTCCAGGGTATTGTATTTCTCCCTTTTCTCTCTTTGCTTCTTCCATAGAGAAATTGTAGCTCAGAGCTGACCAAATATATATCTTTCAGAGCAGAGAGAATTAACATGCTCTAATGATCTGCTTAAAACTGGGATGTGTAGCTTGTATGCCTATGCTGGTTAATCCAAAACAAAGATTGAGTAAGGGTTCTGTATATAAGGAGAAAGTACAATGTGAAATTAAAATGTAAATCAAAAAGTAATTGGCTTTTTGTGTATAGTTTAGATAAGATTTACTTTTGAAGAATGACTTTGTGTTTTAACACAGCAGGCCATGCGCCATATGGCACACTTGCACTTAATAATGGCAACCAATCTAGACCATAAATATTGCAAACTATGCAATTTGAATGAGGAGCCCTATGAACCGTAATAAACCCCCCTGTGATTAATTCTAAAACTGCTCTGTTCGTATTAAACCTGCAGTGGCCTCCCTGATGAGATCAATACAGCATAGCAGAGTGATTCTAATAGAAGTGTTATTATCTTTTAATCTTCAGGAGAATGCCAACTTTTAGCATTCTTCAACATTCTGGCTGCTTATTTTCACGGAGCAACCTTGAAAGCAGTTGTGTTCTGGAATGAAGATACATTAGAGTCTTTTCAAGGATTTATCAATAATAGGACACGGTCACTGTTTGTGGAGCCAACAGCTAAAAGGCACATTTGTATGCTGAGACTTACGATTGGTCACAATGACCTTCCCTGTCAGCCTCTATTTCCTCAGCAGACAAATGCCTACAGTGAATGAGTAGCAAAGGACAGAGATTGGGAGAGTTTGGAGGAGGGGGGGAGAGAAAACAATATAGTGTTCTTCAGGCAGCAAAAGCATCATCTTGTTAGAACCTAGGTTGCATAAATTACATTTATCCCCAGCTTTTCTGTGGAAGTACCACAGACAATACTAAATAGAATGAAATGTCAGTAACAATATTTCATTATAAGTAGGATGATATAGATGCCGCATCTGCTGGAATGAGGGATACCTGGAGTATCTGAAATATAATATTATAATTTGTTGGCCTTTTCAGAAAGAATCAAAAGACTGTGTGTTTTCCATGTCTCTTACCTGTTGTTATTTTTGTGATTTTATATATATATATACATATACACACACACACACATATATAATGTGCCCCCCTATCTATTGCTAGAGTAAATGCTGCAAGGTAGCATAAGGGAATCATTACATAACTGTAAGGTTTAAATCAGCAGCAAGAACAGATAATACCAGCTTGCTGGATTTGAAAATAGACCACCTGAACAATGGATTTCCTTGAAAGAATTTTTACAAGACTGCTTTCCTGTTTGTTTACAACATTGTCAAATATATATGGTGTGTGATTACTGCATAATACAAACTGCTGGATATTAATTGAACATCAGTATCGTAGTTGAGACAGACTACAGCAAACAATGAAAAGATGGAAGTCCTTGTGGTTGCTTTCTTTTTTTTTTAAGTTTGTGTTTAAAAAGAATTTTAGCCTCTGGCTATCAGGAATTTTTATGTCGTTTAATTTGAGGTGTCTGGATTGTAAGTGTGGTTTCCACAGAAATCCCCTAGGAAAAAGATATACACTGTAAAGATTAAACAGGTCAGTAATAAAATGAAAAGGAGAGCTTGACTCCAGTGGTGCATTCCTTGTATGCCCCAGGCCACATTTGACTTAGGGAAGTTATTAAAATCAATGTGTGTTACTGTATACCTGTAAAAAGGACTGTATATATAAATAACCATTTATTAAAGGTATGGGAAGCTGCTCAGAAGAAAATGGCTTGAATGAGGATACAGTGCTTCTCATTTCAAAGTGGTAATTGGGTTACTTATTACGAAGTACAGAAAACAGGAGAGCTGTTTTTCTATTGGCCAGTCTTTTTCAACCCCCAGTTTTCTTTTGTAAAAAGCACATTGTTCACTTCAGTGCCCAGTAGTTGTAAAACTTATGCACACAGGTGTCTTTTTTAAATTTGGTATATACAGTACCTGGAAAATTCTGACAGGCTAATCTATTTAACAAATGCTTTTGCTGTTTTTGCAGCTGCCTTTGGACACGTATAAGAACTGTGTTTCTGAAATCGGCACTACAGTAAATTTTCAGTATCTTGGAAATAGCACAAATTCAGACACATGCTTCTGTATCTGATACCATTGCTCTGGGATCTCAGGGTTTATTTTGAGCATGCTTGCTGAGCTCATTTCCATGTAAATACGCAAACTGCTCTTCCAGCTTACAGCTATTTCTTAGTGGTGCTGGTGTCTGAGTTCTGGGAACAAATCAAATGGCTTGGGAGAACTTTGATTTTGACTGAGTTCCTTTTTTCCTCTCTTTTTCCTCCTTTTTCTTCAACAACTTTTTTTTCTTCCTAATCATGGAATCAAATGGAACTCTCAGTTACAAAACTCAGAGGAGGTAATAATCTTGTAAGCCTTGGAGCTTGTTCAGAGTCTGAAACTATGGCACAAAGCTCATTACAGCTGTATAAATTATGCTCTGACCCCAAAATTCAAAATGGAGGGTCCTATCCACTACTTTTTCTGATGATTTTAGTAATGAAAGTTTATAAAACTTGTTGGGCTATTGCTGGCTTAAGCTAATTCTGAGTCACAACAGTCATGGATGGGAGATCAACGAATGAGTAACATTATTTTTATAATTGCTTTAGAAAAATTTATATCCAATATGAATACTTCATCAAATTCACATTCAGAGTTCTAGTGGAAATGTGGGGACAGATTCTCAATTGTTATAGATTCCCCTAGTTCCAGTGATGTCAATGCAAGAAGGCAAATATACATATATATTTGGTCCCGAGTTTTCTTTCAAATTCTTCAGGACAATGTTTATTTAGACTTAAACATGGCAGCATTGTGTTAGCATGCTGTAACTGGAAAGAAAATTAACCCAGATTTGTAAGAATCCTCAGAAATATTATGGATTTTTCCTTAAAAGAATCATTTTGGGTGAAAAGAAAGCTTAATCCATTCATGATGTATTTTTCGCTCTGCCACTCAATACATTCCATGTGCCTGTTAAAAAATTTGTCATCCAGTCAAGGAGCAGAAACTACCATTATGAGCAATCACCCTAATGAATAACAAACACTTAACAGTGAGTGTTGGAGTGAGCAGTGCCCTGATTCCTAGCCAGAGGCAGGCTGATTTTGCTGGGGGATAGAGCTGGAGGAAGTCTCCTCCATCCTTAGTCTAAACATTATTAAACACAAATATTTAAAAAATCCTGCATAAATTTTCAGCTCGTGGGAGTGGTTAGTAAGTGATTCACAAACCTAATACAGAAAAAGCTCATCACATTGTATTGGGTAAGAAATACTAATTGACGCACACTAGTGGTAATTTAAACACTCGCTTGCAATATTCCTGCATAGTTCTACTGCTGCATTTGTAAAGAACCCCACTGGAAGTCAGTGAGAATCCAAATGGTCACATGGGGCCATCCACACAGCGCTCAGTGTAGGCTTGGGACCATAGAATAATGTATTTTATTACCGCTTATAACCTGATCCTTTTAGATATAATTTTATATTTAAAATACAGCTAATGAGGAAGCATTTGTTACCTGAAGAGAAAACCTCCATACACTTGAAATTGCACATTAGCCCACATCACCCTCCCATTAAAGTTGACAGGAAAACTACAATTGACTTAAACAAGAGCGAGTGTTGTCTTTTTAGTGTTGGAGAAAGCCTTGCATACAGTTTCCGCAGTGGGCGAATTTCACCTTATATTAAGATAATCCAGAGTTAATATCTGTAATCTTCATGCATATTTATTATTTGATTAGCAGTGTGTTAAATTTCCATTGCTATGGGGGGGGGGGAGGAAGAGGAAGGGATGGGTGGGACTGAGGGAAGGATAATAAGAGCATTGCAAGAAGACTGAATTAAAGACCCTGGCATTCCTGAGGTTTAATTTTTCTTTCAGCAATGTATGTTATCACTTTTAAGGAAGAACCACATATCTTTGTGGTTAAATTCCTCAGTAATGGAATTCATGATCTGTGCTTTGCAAAGTTGCTTCATAGTTCTTCATTAGTCAGTTCTACCCTATCTGTTACAAAGACTGAAAGTTTGAAAGGCCATGGCCTTGTTTCTTTCTAAAGAAATGCTTTCTGGCAGACACATTTAACAATGCTAAATGCCTTTGCAAATGTAATCCCCATCTTAGTTTTGCTGCTCATTTAATTGAATTAGGAAGGCATAACAAACTAAAAAGGTTACTTTGCTGTCCTTAACTTTGCATAATAGTGAGGTTGCAGTATGTATTTCTCACTTAATGGTTTTTGTATGTGCTTTGCTATACTTGGCAAGAGACTGTTTTTTGTGCATAATAATTGTAGTTCATATTCCTGTTTTTACTTCACATCTTAAATTTTAATTGGTGTTAATTATAATATATTTTCTAGCTTCCCTTAATGTAACCCACAAATATGCAAGCTGTGAGACAACAAGAGGTCCTTTTGAGAGATGTTGCTTTCAATCCCTTGCTGATTCTGAAAAACAAGAACAAAGTATTGAAAAATGTCTTCTGAATCATGCTCAAGGTGAATGTTGGCACCCGTCAAAGGTAGGTTCAGGGTCAGAGCACTGTCAAATATCCTCCATAATTCTTTCTCCAACTCTAAATTACCTAGTCTGAGAATTATACTAAAGAAAGCAAGTTGCATAGCTACTAAAACCAGATTGTATCCTGAACAAAAGGAGCAGTGTACAGGATACTACTAAAGCTATCAGCTCTATTAAGGGGAGGTCCTGGTCAGTGTCTCACTACACATCATAATACCCTACCCAAGTAAAAGTGTGTGGGGGGGTGTTACTTTTTTTTTTAAGGTTGAACCTCTCTAGTCCAGCACTCTGTTGTTTGGCAATATCCGTGGTCAGGCATGATTTTAGTTAGTGGGTTGTCTGCTTATCATGGGTGTGACCAAATTTCCTCTGGTCTCAGTGTTATGTGCTGCTGTTTAGCTCTAAATTACCCCAAAATGTTTTCTAAGAGACCAGCAAGCAGTGGAAGTGCTGCTAAAGCTGCTAAGCATAAGCAGATTTTTAAAATCGTATTTCCTTGTGCCAATACAGTAAAATTGTGTAACACTAATACTTTGTTATGAAGAGAGATAAGTCCCAGCTAAGCATAAGCTTAAATAGGGTGTATCCATACAGTTATACTTATTAAGTAGTATTGCAAGTACTGTTCTATTTATTCACTTCAGTGAAATAAAAATAAAGAGACCCACTCTCTACAATATTTGCCTCCCAAGGTTTGGCTAATTCTCTGGTTCAGCACCAATCAGGTCCCAGAGGTGCCAGACTAGAGATGTTCAACCTGTACTTGTGAATTATGTTTCAATAGGCACTTGAATCATTGCAGAATTCCTGGAAGTTTCTGCAAAGGGGACTGGAGGAAAAGTGTATGATTGTATAGTGTAAACAGAATCCAGAGTTAACTCACAAATTTAATATGCTGAAGGTTAGATTTCTCAGAGCTGTTAAGCAGTCATTAAGGTGTGCGTACTTGTGTGCCCCCCCAGTACTGAGTATAAAGTGGCTGCAGTTCTTTGTCAAATATTCTTTGCTTTGCATTATACCAGCGTGAAGAGACCTTTGTACTGCTAGCTGAAAGATAGAATTCCCTATGCCTCACTGCCAGTTTCCATCCCACTTATTAAAATTCATGGTAATTCTTAAATGAAAAGCCCTTTTTCATATATTCCTTTTATTGTATGTGTTTAAACTGAAAGTGGGCGCTATGAGGCAGGGTTGTTGTTATGCTAATACAAAATTATTGCCCTCCAGGGGAGTTTTGAAAAATTCATGGGACATTGCTGCAGAGAGGGACCATGAGAAAAACACCTAGCCTCATGTTTTCCCTTTTCTGCTTTGAATATCTGTGTTTAAGTGGGCATTACCTTTCTTCAGATAACTTAAGGTTATTTCTAAAGGAATTAAATTTGTAGCCAAAAGAAAAGGTTAGGTTTATGAACTACATGGGGAAAAGATCCCTTTTAAATGTGTTTTTTTTTATTTAAAAAATCCAAATCTTATAGCTCTTCAGAAGAAAATATATCTGGTGCTGCATAAGTAGAGGGTTATAACTGTAAAGAGCACAGAGGTAGGCAAGGAGTTTCTCTAGAGACTGGATTGTTTCAAAGAGAAATGGCTTCAAACTAAGTGCCCAGGTTGATACCAAGATTAAACTCTTTTTTTTTCTGTAGAAGCAAAAACAGCTTTCAGGAGCTGTGGCTGCAGAGCAGGATTCAGGAGAGGTGCCCTAAATTTCCCCCTTCCTACTTTACAATGTCAAAAATCATTAAGGGAACAGCTCCAAAGTGGTGTCTGCCTCTGGAATTCTGTCCTACTCTTCCTCTCTTTTTCTGGAAAATAAATCCTGTCATGCTGAGATTTTTTTTTCATGAGATACAAGTTTGGCTTGATAAGAGCAATTGTGTTTATTTAATGTATTTAGACTTCCATAAGGTATTCTGAGTCAATCACAGAGTTTAAGGCCAGAAGGGGCCTCCACGTCACGTAGTTGGACTTTTTGAATATCACAAGCCAGCAACACCACCCAGAATCTGCACTCTACACCCCACACCCACTGTTTAGATTTTCGACCAAAGCATTACAGCCCTCCAGACACTAAACTATTGTATGCCACAAGTAGATAATAGGTGGGACTGAGGTATACCTAGGCCTGAGGCCCCTGCGGTGACAGGTAATTGTGAGATATACCCAAATAGTCCTTGCAAGTAACCTGTGCTCCATGCTTCAAAAGGTACAAAAGTTTGACATGGGAGAAAATTTGTTTCTGACCCGTGTCAGTTATACCCATAGGATATGAATAAGAACCTTCAGCCAAGCATGCAAGAGGTAGATATCTTAATACACAACCTGTGCCATGTCCTGTCTCCAGCTGTGGTCATTTCTGATGCATCAAAGGAAGGAAACAACAACTCACCACCAAAATGCATTGTAGTGGAGAGTGAGGCAACCTGTTCCTAAACTCTGCAGGTGATTGATTAAAACCCTAGGCATGAATATTCAGAACATAAAACCAGAAGAGACCCTCAGGGCTAGTGAACGCTACCCACCCCCACCATGAACAATCCTATCACACAATCCCACTCACACATTTTCAAAGGTCTCCTTTAAAACTGAGTAATTTGTTTGCTCCCACAACTCCTATTGGGAGGTTGATTCAAAGTTGTTCTCCTATGAGACTTAGAAATGCCTTTTAATTTTAACCCTAAACTTATTCATGGCCATTTTATACCAATTTGTTCTTGTGCCAACATTGTCCTTTAATGTAGCTGTACAACCTCTCTGGTGTTTACTCCTGATACATTTACTAGGAGCAGTTATGTTTCTTCTCACCAATAATGTTTCTAGGCTAAACAAGGCAAACTTTTAGCCTCTTCTTATAATGTAGGCTCTTCATTTGACTCGGAACTACCAGGTATTTTGATTTAAAAAAACTGAAATGATACAAAATGAACAGGGCACACATTAAAAGGATGAAAAGTGGCTAACTGATAGGTCTCGCCATGTAATCATAAATGGGGCATCATCACTGAGTGTGTTTCAAATAGGGTCCCAAATGGAATGGTTCTTGGTGCCATACTAAACATTTTATCAATGATCTAGAAGAGCATATAGAATCCTTACAGATGAAGTTGGCAGGTGACACAGATTGGGGGAGTGGTATCAAATGAGGCAGAAAGGTCACTGATACAGAATGATGTGGATTGCTGGTAAGCTGGGTTCAGGCAAAAATATAAATTAAATGTAAGATCACACATCTAGGAACAAAGAATGCAGAATATGCGGATGCAATAGGTGACTCTATCCTGGGAAAAGGCTTGAGGACATGGTGAATATTCAGCTGAACATAAGCTTCCAGTGCAATGCTGTGGCTGAAGAGCTAATGAAACCTTCAAGTGTAAAAAGGGGAATCTTGGATACAAGTAGGGCAGTCGTACTACCACTGTATTTGGCACTGGTGCCACAGCTACTGGAATAGTCTCCAATTCTGGCTTTCACAATTCAAGATGGAAACGAATAAGCTGGGAGGGTTCAGAGGAAAGTCACAAGAGTACCTAAAGGAGCAGAATTCATCCCTTATAGAGATGGCTTCAAGCTAGGATTGCCAGGTGTTTGGTTTTTGACCAGAATGCCTGGTCAAAAGGAGGACCCTACTGGCTCACTGATTAAGCTCTTAAAAGTCAATTTGGCAGCACAGCAAGGACTGGGAGGTAAAACAGGCTCCCTACCTGCCCTGGCTCTGCATGGCTCGCAGAAGTCACTGCCACTCCCTGTGGCCTCTAGGTGCAGGGAGGCACCACACACTACTCCCATCCCACGTGCTGGCTCCACTGCACATATTAGCTGGGAATCTCTCTGCCTAGGGGCCACAGGGACCTGATGACTGCTTCCTAGGAACAGTGGTAAGCGAAGGACTCCACATCCTGAATCCACTGCCATATCCCAGTCGCCTACCTCAGCCTGGAGTCCCATCCCACACTCAAACTCCTTCTGGAGCCCACACCCTGAACCTCCCAACCCCTTACCCCAGCCCTAAGCCCCTTCCTCTACCCTAAACCGCTCGTCCTAGCCTCACCTGAAAGCCCATACCCCTGGTTGGAGCCCTCACTCTCTCCTCACACCCCAAACCCTGCCCTGGGGTCTTCTCCTACACCCTGAAACGCTAATTTCTTGCCCCACCCAGAGCCTTCACCTCCCCCTGCCAGAGTTCTCAACCATGCCCATACCCCAGCTCTTTGCTGCAGTCCAGTGAAAGTGAGTGAGGGTGGGGGACAGTGAGCAACAGGGGGAGAGGGGTATGGAGCATGCAGGGGACAGGGCATTAGGGCAAAGGTGTTCAGTTTTCTGCAATTAGAAACCTGAAAACCCTAATTCAAGCAGCTCACTGGGTTCAGTTCACAAAGGTTGGAACGAAGGCATAAATGTTTAACAGTGAAAATAGTTGGGAGAACGTTAAGTGTCTTCCCATGGAAGTCCACTCATTCCACTCCCTGCAATAGAGCCACCAGCTCAGACCCTAGGTCTGAGACTTCCCAACTATCAGGATTTACATCCATAGATCACAAAATACTTTACCTTCCTGGGGTGTGACAGGCTTGTCAAGAGTATGGCCCGTGGATCCTGTAGAGAAGCTGACAGATTGGCAGCAGGGCACTTAATGAACGCCTAATGATTTCTGCAGCATTTGCTGTGGCTTTCAGGGCAGCTGAAATAGCACCTGTCTTTCTGAAGAAGTAGGCTTCTTGTCAGGTTCCTTTGCAAATCCCAGGCAAACAGTTCATCGTATGCGAAAGCAATGTGTTATAGCAGTCATTTCCATGCAGAGCCTTTAATATGAAGCCACAAATGTATAAGGGCAGGGAAAGCCAGTGCTAATTTTGGGTATGTAAAACTTTCAAAATGCCTTGGAAATAGGCATGCTTACATGGCTATTCTAGAGGAGAAAAGACCAAAAGTATGGCCACATCTACCTAGTTAACCAAAACAAAGCTAGCTGTAATTTGATAAGCTGCTTTCGTCATTACCTTATGTAAATTGGATGACTAATAGCTCAAGAAATTATATGAAAAAAATGAGTGGTTGATTTGCAGCAAGTTTTGTCTCCTCAGCACCGTGCCACTGCCTAATCATGAAGGAGGAAAAAATTTGAGTTACATGAAGAGGTAAAAGAAGTGATAAGAGAAACATGTTTCTTAACTGAGCTGAACTGAAAGAGAACGGTGCAGTTTGCAGCCACTTCCATATGCTTTTCCAAAAAAATTTGCATGCAAGTGACAATTTGTATTTTTCCTGCTTATAACTGCAAATGACAGCATTTTCACCAGTATTTATTTTCCTGAACTGTTGTTGTCATAAACATATTTTCTTCCTCCACCTGCCCTGAAATGGAATGACTTGTGCATATGCAAGTGAGAGACACAGGCTGGTGAAAGGGTACTTTGATCAGCTATCCGTCACAGTGTCTTGATCAGCATGTGGCTGTGTCTAGCTGCTGCAAAGGTACACAGTGAATGTCAAAATAAAATATAAACACACTGTATTATTTTTCCTTTTGCAATATGCTCTTCCTCATTCTTGGGGGAGGAGGGGAAGGGATAGAGTGCCTCTCCCTATAGCTCCTGGGAGGGAGCTAACATGTCATAACATCCCCTGCAATTAATAGCAGAGCGGCAGGCAGAAGCAGGAGGACAAAACATCACTGTTCCGTGGAAGTTGAATATAAGATGCTACTGCCAGGAAACTCTGAGGTGCTGAATCAGTGAGAGGGAAATAAGTTACACTTATCAGTGAAGGCAAATATCAATGTTCAAAGCAAGCTGTTTGCACTAAGCAGGACTAAATATCAGAGAAGGAAAGCAGAAACTAAAGCAGTGGCCAAAAGAGCGAGAAATCAGCATTCACTTGCTGGGCTGGGAAAGGTAGATGTATGCTATCAATAACATTTATCCTACAACCAGGCAGCCTGTAAGGAAACAGGGAACAATGCTGGCTGAGTGCTTTTTCTCCAGCTATTAAAGGACAGGAGTAGCCAGTGAGACAATTTGTGGTTTGAAGAGCAAAGGTGTTAGCAGGAGGAAGGACAGTGGATATGTGGACCATCTCTCAGAAATAAGGTTAATACTATGAGAGATAAATCTGCTTAGTGTGTAGAAGACCGTCAGGGCTGCACAAAGAAGAATGAAATGGGAGGAGGTGCATGAGTATGTTCAAGGTCTCTTGTACTGTATCTTTCTGCATGCCGACTCTCCTCTGTCCAAGGGCAAAGGAAGCAGCAGCAATGATGGCACAGTGATAATGGCAGGAAGGCATGTAGTCAAATTGCCCTTCAGTTGAAGTAACCTAATGAAGACAAATCTGAAATATTTGTGGAAGTAATTAAAAAAAAAAAGCAGAAATCATAGGCTTAAGCGGGTTTAAGTAACAAAAGAGCTGAAGTACTCCAAGTGCATTTACTGGAATCAATAACAATCTTTCACAGTAACTTTTTCTCTTTCTAAGAGAGCAGAGATTTTTGGGAACTCATGTGAGACTTGTTTTTGAAGTGGGTTCACCGGAGCCTACTTGATGCCAAATCAAGGAACTTGGCAACTGGTAGTATGTTCCAAACAACAGTATGCAAAGCTCTGAGAGACTTAAATGAGAGATAATTACTGTAGTTAACTTGGTAAAAATGTAGTGGTCTTGTCCAAAATGTTTCTTGTTAAACCACATAATGTTTTGCCAATTCAACATTCAGGCCAGATTTGTGCATAGATTTTTTTTCATGGTAAAGGTCTGAGTAAACCTAAACAAATTTGTGGTTTTGCATTGAAATTTTGTAAAGTTAACATTTTCTCATGTCTTTGATGTGGAATCTCAGTAGTTTTCTACTGAGTCCTGCAACTTAAACTGCATCAGTTTTGGATGATAAACTACAAGAACTGACAAATCTTGCAAGAGAATGGCTGACATGATAGCTATGAACATCTCACTGAACCACACTGTGTTACTTCACAGGGAGCAAGGGACATCAGACACTTATCCTATTCATGGGTTTGTTGGGGTGGGACAGGTGAGCAGTCATCAACCGTTGACTTGCTGAGATGCAGACCCGATCCCTGATCTGCTTCTGGACCAGCACAATCGTACACTCTGTCTCTTAATCAGGTCTTGTAGCAAAACCACATCCTATCCCCCTGTCTAGAGTGGAACCTTATGCTAGGATTCCTTATTCAGTTATTTCATTCTTACTAGTGATATAGGCTATTACACTACATGAATAAGGGTGACTCAATTTTATGACTCCCATTGCCATATGCTTGACATTTTTTAAAGAGAGCTCTGACTGACTCTTGCAGCTGTCATAGAAGAGGAGTTAACTCAATTCTATATACACCCCCCGAATTTATGAAAAATTGAAATGACAAGGGTGTTGCTGAGAAGCTATTATCAGGCTAACATATCAAGGAAGACTAGTTTAGGTATTTTGTAAGCTGGTGAAATGATGTTTACCCTGTAATCTAGTTGACACCACTGGCCCCTCCAGCAACTGGGAGAGAAGGCCTGTCATATCTGCAATGTTCCTTACCTTCAACAGCCCAGGTAAGTGGACTCCCAAGGTTGCATTTAATCATGGTGATATTAGGGTCACATTCTTAGCTCTTGCTTATGTAAAGCTGGCAGACCCACATCATTGGGAGGAAGGACTGAACCTGTGTCCTTAGGGCTAAAGCTGAGATCCTCTACCACTTGAGCTCAAAGCAAGCTGGCTTTCAGCTAAGCCTGTAGAGCAGATTTCACTCATCTTTGTCAGTGGTCTCAGTGCCTCTGGGATACATTTATACAGTAGATTTCTGATAATCCGGAACCTTTGGGACCTAGGTGGTGCCAGATTATCGGATATGCTGGACTATCATGAGGTACTATAAGGTGGTTTATATATATATATATATATATATATATATATATAAAGTGTTTTTAACGCTTTTTATTGTAGCACAAGCACTGTCCAGTGTCACACAATGCCAGTGGCAGACTGACTCAGTCCCATCCGGTTTCGCTTGGTTCAGCTGCTGCCACTGCTGCCTTGTGACTCATTTTTTGCTGAAGCTCACTCACTAGGCTCTTGCCATTTTGATGCCGGACTATCGGGAGTGCCGTACAATTGGATGCCGGACTACTGGAGTTTTACGGTATTATAAAATGCTAAATGCGGGTCTCTATGTAAACCATCTGGCACATGGTGTTGTCATTTACCCCTTTGCCAAGGTGGTGTGAAATGCTATCCCATTGGAACGGTAGCATTTTGTACCCCCCACGCAGTGAATATCTGCTGCAAAGCCTGCTAAGGCCAATGGAAGTCTTTTAACTGACTTCAGCAGAAAAGACCCTAAATGATGGCTTACTGGAGTCTAATGCAGTCAGGAGAGCCAGACCCTCCACACCTACTTAAGAAATATGGTTTATCAGATCTTCCACTTATTCTTTGTGTTATCAATATTTCTGCAGTGTCTGAACCTTGTTCAAATGGGGCCATATGTAACTTACTTCTTCCAGGAGAACAAAATGTGTTTGTTTGTTTTTCCAAGTCAGGTAAAGAAAAGAACATTATATCTTATGAAAATATCAGGCTGATTTTCTTTTTCCACTCAATTCTGTTTCATTACTCCTAGGATAATATATTAGTCGGGCAAAGGTCTCCCCATGCTCTGGTATTCGACATTTATAAAATCAGAGCATTAAGCAGCTGTACTGTTATCCAAAAGCCTCATTTACCTCTGAATTTTTCATTTTCAGAGGCTTTTGTATTTGTTCGGATCTTATTTGCACATCCCTGCACACAGAATTGATTCCAAATTTATGATGCGCACTCATGTCTTTCATGACTGCAACATCAGGAATTTCATTAGGTCAGACCTGCAGTTATTGTTGTAAATGTTTACATATCTATAAATTATTATTAAACAAACAGTAAAAGGTCACCCTTAATCCTTAAAGGTGCTTGAACTATGCTATATGTAGATTTCCCACTAGATTAAGAAATCGGTTGTAGATTAATTGCATACTGATGGTATGATATTGACAACAGAGATATAAAAGGCTCAGGTATGTTGACCATGAAAAAATTGTCTGTTTTAATAATTGTCCTGAAAGTAATGCGGTTCAAAACCATCATCGGAAATACAGTGATTCTAAGAACATGGCCTCATGGAACAAGGTATACTGGCCCTTTATGTCTGGGGGTGGAGGGCGAGATCCTCCCTGTTCCACAGTAACCTGGAATAAATACAAATCAAAGAAATGACTTTCTGGGAGGAACAGAGGACGTGATCCTGGAGATCTAGCTATTGGATGGGAAAAACCATGACATTGTCCCTTTAAGGGCTCAGGGCCCCTAGTTCTGTAGTGTAGAATGGGGGCAGAGATTTTCCGTCTCACAACTAGTTCAGAGGAAGCCCAGGAAGGAAAGCGGTATATATACTGCCTTCTCCTGGAGAACCAGGAGTGAGCTGACAGAAGTGAGATCCAGAAGGCTGAGCTCCTGCAAGGAAGAACAGGACTGGCAGCTCTGGGAGGAACAGCCTGGAGCAGAATGAGAGGGCCATATGTGTAGAAGAGCCAAAGAGGAGTATGAAATTTTGCTTTGCTGTAATGCACTTTTGTTTTGGGGACATTGAGGATTATTTTGAATGGCTTTTGGCTGTTAATCCAGACAAAGCCATGGTTGTTGATAGTCCCAAGAAAGACAGTAAGAAGTTCCTATCAGTCCTGAAGAAGGTCAACAGAATGCAGAACTGCTTCTGGCCATGAGTGGCTGCTCAGTAAACAGGAATCCTGCTACACCTAACTGAAGTGCTTCTGAAGACACTGAAGCCCCTTTGCGCCTCTATTTCATTTGCATCTAAAACCTGAGATGTGATGGTTAATAGGTGCATTATAACATGTTACCTCATTAACTCTACCCTTCCCAAAGAAAACTATAAATAAAGGAGCAAAACGCACCAAACCAAGCACCAGACAAGTGATGTATCAAACAAGCAATTATGGAACTAACATGACCTTTGCAGCCATCACAATGTTCACTTGATTTGAGTGTGAGCCCTTCTTCCCCTGTCCTTTATCTATCTTTATATAACAGGTTTTAAAAGAGAACTAGATACATTCATGGAGGTTAAGTCCATTAAAAGCTATTAGCCAGGATGGGTAAGGAATGGTGTCCCTAGCCTCTGTTTGTCAGAGGGTGGAGATGGATGGCAGGAGGGAGATCACTTGATCATTACTTGTTCAGTTCACTCCCCCTGGGGCACCTGGCATTGGCCACTGTCGGCAGACAGGATACTGGGCTGGATGGATCTTTGGTCTGACCCAGTATGGCCGTTCTTATGTTTATAAACTCATTGGGGCAGAGACTATCTCACAGACTATGTCTAGACTACAGAGTTTTTCCCGGATATTGGAGGTATCCCGGAAAGACTGCCTCATCCAGGGAACGCGTCTGCTCTTCCGACATTTTTTGAGGGAAGAGCAGACATGCTCTTTTGGAAGCTCAGTCTTCCTCGTTTCATGAGGAAGAAGGGTTCTTCTAAAAGAGGAGGCTTTTCCAAAATTTGGCCCAGTGTAGATGGGCCAAATTTCAGAAAAGCCTCTCCTGAAAAAACAATCAGAAAAAGGTATGCAAATTACAGAGTGCAATTTGCATACCTTTTTCTGACCCCCCCCTCCTGCCCCCCGCAGTCTAGATGTAGCCTCACTCTCTGGTCTCCGAGGGTCTCTAGCAGAGGGTCTCTGTTTTATAAAGTATAAATAATTTTAGATAACTGCAGGAAATAACATTTTTCCTATGGGACAAAATGAAAGATTATTGTAAAATAAAGCATTTCATCCTGATTCTGAAATATACTTGAAAGTAATTTGGTACTGAATATGGGTGTCTAGTGCTCAGAGTACACCATGCAAAATATTATTTTCCATTTACCATTTGAAGAAGTCTCAATAAAAGAACACATCTAAGGGAGTTTTGGTTCTGTTCTCATAAACTAGTATGGAAGTTTTATTCCCACAAGGCTCTTTTCCAATGTATGATTTGCTAAAACTAAAAATCTTTTCTCTCCTCTTGCTTTGCTTCTCCCAATAGAAAACATTTCACCTGTGCAATATGCATATATCTTACCACATCCAAGAAGATCTCTGTAAGGCTACGTCTACACGGCACCACTATTTCGGGATACCAGAGGTATCTCAAAATAGCTATTCCATGTATTTTGAGCGTGCCCGTTATTTCAAAATATAACAAGTTTGCCATTCAAGTGTCCCTGTAAACCTCATTCCACTAGGGGTAAGGGACATTTCTGAATAGCAATTTATTTTGAAATAAGTGCTGTGCAGATAGCACCAAATTTCAAAATAAGCTATTTCAAAATTGACTTGAAATAAGCTATGCAATTTGCGTAGTTCAAATTGCATAGCTTATTTCAAGCTTTAGGTGCAGTATAGACACACCCAAAGTGTCCCGATGAACCTATAGGCAGGTTAACACTCTTCTTTTTAGATGCCTTGTCCCCTGTCCAATACTAATACAAACTTGGATGTGATTTTTGTCTGGTAAGAAAAAAAGGATGCCTTTTTAAAGAACTCATTGCTCCACTGCACTGGTCTGTCTTCCAGTGTGGGCTTGCTCTTCAAAATGGTATCATCAGCATGGTGACCTAGTATGCATCAAGTATGTAAATGTATGATGGTGGGGGTGGGCACATGCTACTTCTGGAAGTACCGCAATGCCTCATATTCTGGGAACGAATGGGTGGCTATACATGTCTGAAGTTCATTAAAAGCCCTAGAGTTGGACTAAAATTGGGATTTCCTATTACCTGAGAGTCTAGTCATTTATACCTCTCTGCAAAGTAAATGTTAAATGCTATCCACTCAGATGGTCTATCCATACATACAGATTGTATTATATTTATTCTATGAGTACAGCTAATGCAGTACAAACCTAGTATGGATGCAGTTATATTAGTATAAAAGTCTCTCTTACTGGAATAACTTATTCCTGTAAATTTAGGGGAATAAACTATATTGATGTAGTTTACCCTGTTATAATTGCATCCACTAGGGATTGAACTAGCATGATTGTTTTGGTAAAAGATCACCCTTAATTGAAATAGTGAAATCAATTCAAACTCTGTGGACCGAAACTTAGCTGCACTAGCTCCCCTATACACCACTCTGTAAATGTAAGGCTATGTCTAGACTGCAGCACTTTTCCGGGATACCAGAGGTATCCCAGAAAAGCAATGCCACATCCAAGGAACGCGTAAGCTTTTCTGAAAAAAATTTCGGAAAAGCGGATGCATTCTTTCTCCATTCCTGTAAACCTCATTGTACAAGGAAGAAGGGATGGCTCGAAAGAGAAGGTTTTTTTCAAAATTTGGTGCTGTGTAGACGCGCCAAATTTTGGAAAATCCTCTTTTGAAAAAAAAGTGGAAAAAAGATACGCAAATTGCAGTTTGCAATTTGCATATCGTTTTTCGACTTTTCTTTGTAGTGTAGACATAGCCTAAAGGAATGCATTTAAATTATGTCTATGTCCCTTTAAAGCCTTTTTACAGACCAAAGTAAATAAAAATATCCTAGATATGTTTTTATACTGGTATAAATTACTAGGTCAGTGCAGAATAAGGCTAAACTCTGGGACCTCCTAGTAATTCTGCTACACGACAATATTTTATTAAACAATTTTTCACAGTTAATCAAGGGAGCTGACTGCCTCTGTGGGCCCCTGGGTAAGGCGGGGAAGGCCAGCTCTGCACTCCTGGAAGGGGCAAGGCCTTGGGCATAAAGGGCGGGGCCAAGGCAGCCAGCTCTCAGCACCACTTGGAGTGCAGCGCTGCCTTCTCTCCTAGCCCTCAAAGATGTGCGGAGTGGCACTCCCGCAATAATTTAACGAGTCCGGGTCTCTGGCTGTCGCCATAGCAGTGGTTGGGAGCCCTGGGCCTCTTTGAATGGCTGGGACAGGTCCCTTTGTCCTCTTTACCCTCCCCCCATCAGTAGGCCTGCTGTTTACATTTCTGATAAAATTAGTAAATATGCAGGATACAGAGTTCAACAAAAGCTGATAGCTGAATCAAATATTTAGCAAAATGGCTTTCAAACACAACATGAGAGTATTTATTTCAGAGATGGTTAATCTAAAAATATGGGCATGTCTACACTACATCCGTCTGTCGAAAGAGGGATGTAAATAAGGCAAATCAAAAGTGCAAATGAAACAGGGATTTAAATATCCCACGCTTCACTTGCATAATCGCATCACAGCAGTCTTTCAAAAAAGGGTATTTTGAAAGTGAAACCGCTGTCTAGACATGGCTTCAAAAAATGAGAACAGGATCTTTTGAAAAAGGTGGGTTTTTTGAATAATCATGTCTAGACGGCGGTTTCACTTTTGAAATACCCTTTTTTGAAAGACCGCTGGGACGGAATTTTGTAAATGAAGCGCGGGATATTTATATCCCCGCTTCATTTCCACTTTCAATTTGCCTAATTTACATCCCTCTTTCGACAGAGGGATGTAGTTTAGACATACCCTATGTTTGTAATATTAATAAATTTGTCCAAGAAATTTAGTAATGTTCATTTCAGCCACTATTTTCTTTGTATGGATTTTAATGTGTTCTGTTTTTCCTGTTAGAGCACATTGTAATTCATTTTTGTCCAGCCTGTAAAAGCAGCACCATATTTAAAAAAAAAAAAAAGCCTTTTATAAGGTCCTCTTAAAGAAAAAGCCTGAAGCAATCACCAACTGAAAAGATGCATGAATTGTAATCCACTAGGAAGGAACACCTCCTAACTTTAAATGATAATTTATTTTAACTCACAGATCCAGCCAAGCATAACAAATGATGCAGTGAAGTGTTAAGATAGAGCTTCTGGAAGCTTTTTTCCTATAATTTTACATTCTTCTTTTACTTAAAGGTTTGGGCTGAATTAAGTTGTGTGTATATAGTTCAAGTAATATGACTTATAGATAATCACAAATTTAGCACCATAAACCGAAGTACTTTGTTCTTGTCAGTAGAAAAAAAGACCTATTAAACTTTTCTCCAATTATTGTACAACAATTTCCTGTGCTGTCTAGACATCAGAATACTAGCACCGACTGTTTATGTGTCTACACAGTCTGGATAAATGTATACATTTTCAGCCAAACAACCAAATACTTCCTGGACTCAAGAAATTATCTGTTGGCAACTACTGGGTAACCTTTACTCACATTTCGCAGTGTTAGATGCTGATAAATTCATTTTGAAAATATGATGAATTAGTGGCTTCTGGTCTTACCCTGCTCCTCATCCCTTTATCCCAAAAAATACAGCTATCAGTTAAGCCAACAATTTATTTCTAGCTTTGGGCCATTTCTGTAAAGTAATCATGCTTTGGATATGAGTAATTTACATGGCTCTAGAAAACTTACAACGTAAATTTCTCTAGTTACATCTATCTCTATCTCTATCATCTATCTCTCTAGCTCTAACTCTGTCTTAGTTGAATTCTGTCTTCTTTTCCAACCATTCAGCTTCCATTGTGACTGAGAGCAGACAATGGTCCACAATGTGAAGGGAAAGTGTGTATCATGACGGTGGACAGATTTAAAAGGAGCCAGTTAAGGAAAATGACACACAATTTAGAAAGTTTCTGCAGTAATCAAGTGTGCAAGTTAAAGTATCCTCAACAGTGCATTCTTTTTCTCAGTAAGCTGAAGTATTCCAATAAAATTTCAGAATATTCTATCCAGTAATTCTAATGTGCATTATCATGACAGGTAAGGGTGTGCTTACAAATTCCATCTGAAAATAGGGAATTTTAGAGGTCTGGGAAAGATTGTCTCTAGTGTGTCTTACTCTCACATACCCTATATCATTGATGTTATCGTCAACTTAATTAGTAATTAGATATCCAGGACAGTATCTTCCCCAGATACAGGATGTTTGCCCTCCAAAAAATGAAAGCAAACATAGCAATCCTATCAGTTTCATTGAGTTTGATTCTCTACTGCTTCGTTCCTTGCATGGTCACAGAAAATTGTCTCTAAAATATTTCTGTTCTAATTTGGTAGTCTTATTCAGCCGCTTTCACAGGAGGAAATAATTTCACAAAAGTCAAGTCACTGGAGGTTCAGCCTCTTTACTCCAATATTTTGGAGTATGCTCACAACTTCCAGATGTTTTACGTTCCACCCACCTTTAACTAGTCATAGTTCCTAGTAGAATGAGAGGAAGATTTTGTTGGACCACCCAAGGTACCTTTTATTGAAAAATTGAAAAATGTTTACCCTTTGTTAATGCTTCTCTGGAATTAGAGAGCCCAGATTTAGACTAGAGCCGTGGCAAGCCAAAAGACATATATCCTCAGCTGGCAAAATCATATGATGGAATGACAGCTGGACTGATCTGGCAGTTTTTGTAAATCCTTACATGATGGGTGCTCATCCCACGCTTGCCCCAAAAAGGCTAATGGAGGCCAGATAGACCAATTAGCCTATTAGACTGCAAGATGGAAGAACAAAGGCTGAAAGGAAACCCCTAATGAGGGAAAGTTGGAAGTAGAAGATGACATTACAGTTGTTGGAGTCCATATTAAAGTTGGCAGCTGATAACAAGGGGGGGGGGGCGTGGAAAAGAAGTAGGCTGCAGTCACTCCCTGGGAGAAAGGAGATGTGTTTGGGGTTATGGAGGAAAGTAACTTACAGTTACTTCCAGGGACGTGGGAAGTTGTGAGACTTGTAAACCCAGATAAGGAGTTCCAAATGGCAAGGAAACTCAGCAAAAAGCAGAAAGGTCTATGAAGAAACAGCCATTGGATGTTGACTAGAGGATTGCTGACCTGGAACCTGGAGTAAAACACATGCCTGCATTCCCTTGCTAGTCATTCAGAAAGTGGCATGATGGGGCAGTGAATGAGAAGACGGAAGAATAAAGACTTCAATGGCCTTGAAGTGGAAATGCACATACTGACTGGTCTAAAATTCATAAAGAGTTAGCAGCAGCTCCTGGAGTGAGAGGGGCTGCAAGCTGAGAGTGTGTGCAACCACAGGAAGGTGTGTGTGTCTTGCAGAGCTGATCCCTAACATGGCCAGGAGGAAGCACGATTCTAGAAGCTGGGGAGCACACTGGCACTTCTGTGTGGCTTAGAGAAAGGGAAGATTAGAGACACTGCTTAAATTGCAGGATTGTGGCCTTGAATTTCTTATATTTATATAGTCTTACTTCAGATTCTTTCATGTTCCTATCAGTGGTTTTGTACTTTTGGTGGTGGTTTGCTAGTACTGAGAATTCTTTTTTACAGATGCATTGGCAGGGTGTAGAGGACAGATCTTACTATATATTTTAGAAATGTGTGTGTATTTGTCTGTCCATGTGTGAATCCATTTGTTCAAGAACTTCTGCTAAATGGTCAGAGGTAGGATTACTAAGTTTGGTATGCATCTACCTCTTATCATAACTTAAAGCAAGATAAGGGTTTGGTTGTGCTAAAACAATGGGATGTGCCTGGAATGCAATTGTTTCTCATAAAATGGAAAGGGCAGTGTCTAGCAGGAGGGTCAGTTATATTGCAGAATGACCACAGGGAGGCAGCAAGGGGCCAGAGATGGGGACTGGGGCAACTTTAACCCCATTGGGCCAGTAGGGATAGGGTGGAGAAAGGGAAAAGTAACTGCTATATATCTCCTATATATTTCAAAGAGTTTGTGTGCCTGTTTGTCTATATATTGGACATGTGCCCCTCCCCAGCTGTGCCTGCTGGAGTTGCAGCAGCCACGGAGACGCACTTTTCACCTGGCCCCAAGCTGCTGCAGTGAGAGAGGGCTGGGGTTGTCCTCTCTCCCTGAGAGAGCCTGAATACTGAACTCCTCATTTCCAGCCCCAGCCCAGAACTAGGATTTAAATGAAGAAGAACAAAACTTATTTGAGTTAAGGACCCGAGCAATGCTGGGTGAATCTTCTAATACAGGTTGAACCTCTCTAGTCCAGACTCTCTGGTCTGGCAACATCATTGGTCCAGCATAGAATCATAGAATCATAGAGCTGGAACAGACCTCAGGAGGTCATCAAGTCCAGCCCCCTGCCAAAGGCAGGACCAATCCCAGCTAAATTAACCCACCCAGGGCTTTGTCAAATGGAGACTTAAACACCTCTAGGAATGGAGATTCCACCACCTCCCTAGGTAACCCATTTCAGTGCTTCACCACCCTCCTAGTGAAATAGTTTTTCCTAAAATCCAACCTAGATTTCCCCCACTGTAACTTGAGACCATTGCACCTTATTCTGCCATCTGTCACTACTGTGAACAGCCTTTCTCCATCCTCTTTGGAACCTCCCTTCAGGAAGTTGAAGGCTGCTATCAAATCCCCCCTCACTCTTCTCTTCTGCAGACTAAATAAACCCAAATCCCTCAATCTCTCCTCATAGGTCATGTGCTCCAGCCCCCTAATCATTTTGGTCACCCTCCGCTGGACCCTCTCCAATGCATCCACATCCTTTCTATAGTGGGGGGGCCCAGAACTGGACACAATATTCCGGATGTGGCCTCACCAGAGCCGAATAAAGGAGAATAATCACTTCTCTGGATCTGCTGGCAATGCTCCTCCTAATGCACCCTAATATGCCATTAGCCTTCTTGGCTACAAAGGCACACAGTTGACTCATATCCAGCTTCTCATCCACTGGAATCCCCAGGTCCTTTTCTGCTGAACTGCTACTTAGCCATTTGGTCCCCAGCCTGTAGCAATGCTTGGGATTCTTCCGCCCGAAGTGCAGGACTCTGCACTTGTCCTTGTTGAACCTCATCAGATTTCTTTTGGCCCAATCCTCTAATCTGTCCCGATCACTCTGGACCCTATCCCTGCCCTCCAGCGTATCTACCTCTCCCCCTAGCTTAGTGTCATCTGCGAACTTGCTGAGGGTACAATCCATCACCTCATCCAGGTCATTAATAAAGATGTTGAACAAAACCGATCCAAGAACAGATCCTTGGGGCACTTCTCTAGAAACTGACCTCCAATCTGACATCAAGCCGTTGATCACTACCCGTTGGGCCCAACAGTCTAGCCAGCTTTCTATCCATCTTACAGTCCATTTATCCAATCCATACTCCCTTAACTTGCTGCCAAGAATATTGTGGGAGACTGTATCAAAAGCTTTGCTAAAGTCAAAGTATATCACATCCACTGACTTTCCCATATCCACAGAGCCAGTTACCTCATAATAAAAGCTAATCAGATTGGTCAGGCATGACTTGCCCTTCGTGAATCCATGTTGACTATTCCTGATCACTTTCCCCTCTTCCAAGTGCTTCAAAATGGATTCCTTGAAGATCCCCTCCATGACTTTTCCGGGGACTGAGGTAAGGCTGACCGGTCTGTAGTTCCCTGGATTGTCCTTCTTCCCTTTTTTAAAGATGGGTACTACATTTGCCTATTTCCAATCATCCGGGATCTCTCCTGATCTCCACGAGTTTTCAAAGATAATGGCCAAAGGCTCCACAATGACATTTTGCCAACTCCCTCAGTACCCTCGGATGCATTAAATCCAGGCCCGTGGATTTGTGTATGTTTAGCTTTTCTAAATAGTTCCTTACTTGTTCTTTCCCCACCAAGGGCTGTCCACCTCCTTCCCATTCTGCGTTGCCTAGTGCATTTGTCTGGGAGCTGACCATGTCCGCGAATACAGAGGCAAAGAAAGCATTGAGTACTTTAGCTTTTCCCACATAATCTGTCACTAGGTTACCTCCCTCATCCAGTAAGGGCCCCACACCCTCTCTGATCACCCTCTTATTGCTAACATGCCTGTAGAAACCTTTCTTGTTACCCTCGACATCCCTTGCCAGCTGCAATTCCAATTGCGCTTTCACCTTCCTGATAACTCCCCTGCATTCTCGAGCAATATATTTATACTCTGCCCTAGTCATCTGTCCAAGTTTCCACTTCTTGTAAGCTTCCTTTTTGTGTTTAAGCGTGCCATGGATGTCCCCAGTAAGCCAGTCTGGTTGCCTACCATATTTGCTTTTCATGCTGCGCATCAGGATGGTTTCTTCCTGTGCCTTTAATAAGGCTTCTGTAAAATACTGCTTGTTCTCCTGGACTCCTTTCCCCTTCATGTAAGCATCCCAGGGAATCCTGCCCATCAGTTCTCTGAGGGAGTCAAAGTCTGCTCTTCTGAAGTCCAGGGTGTGTATTTTGCTACTCTCCTTTCTTCCTTTTGTCAGGATCCTGAAATCTACCATCTCATGATCACTGCTTCCCAGGTTGTCACCCGCCTGTACTTCCCTGACTAGTTCCTCCCTGTTTGTGAGCAGCAGGTCAAGCTGTGCATGGCCCTGGTCGGTTCCTTCAGCACTTGTACCAAGAAGTTATCCCCAACATTCTCCAAAAACTTTCTGGATTGTCTGTGTACTGCTGTATTGGTCTCCCAACAGATGTCAGGGTGATTGAAGTCGCCCATGAGAACCAGGGTTTGCGATCTGGAAGCTCCTCTCAATTGTCCAAAGAAAGCTTCATCTACCTCATCCAGATGCTCCAGCGGTCTATAGCAGACACCAACCACAACATCACCCCTGTTGCTTCCACCTCTAAATTTAACCCATAGACTCTCAACAGTCTTTTCTCCCTCTAAGTACTGGAGCTCCGAGCAATCATACTCTCTCTTACATACAATGCAACTCCTCCTCCTTTTCTCCCCCGCCTGTTCTTCCTGAACACTTTATACCCTTCTATGACAGTGCTCCAGTCATGCAAGTCATTCCACCTATATCCAGCATTATCATAGTTAGCTGGATATTCCATTATTATGGAGTTTCCTGCCATCTCATAAAGTTTGTTTACAGCATTAATCCTGGCTCTCAATGTTCTGTGCTGTTATTTAGCTCTAATTTACCCCTAAATGTCTGAGAGCCTGGTAAGCAGTATAAGAGTTGGTAATGCTGCTAGAGAGTATTGACTTCCCATGGTTCAGCAAATTCTGTGATTCAACACCAGTCAGATCCCATGGGCCCCGGACTAGAGGTTCAACCTGTAGTCTATATCTGAGACACATCCCCTGTTCCAATGCTGCTGTCCATGCTGATTTTAATTTATGTGCATAGTATTCCTTATGGGAGTATTTTTGAGTTTCATCTGGCAGTAGACATTGACAATACTGTTGTTGATGGGCTTTCTATAAACTATCACATACATATAGTTATTTATATGTGTGCGTTACAGGCTGGCTCGTCTTTTAAAAGTCAGGTTGCCTGTGAGCTACCATTGACCCCCTCCCCTCCAGCTGATGGTTGTAGGGCAACTTCATGATTAGTGACCCCAGCGGGGTAGATAGTGAGAGGAAACTACAGAGACCCAGCTGGAAGTAGGATAGTCCCATCCCCTTGGGAAAAGCCTGAAAAAAGGCAGCACTTTACCATAGGTAGAAAACTCACAGGCTTCAGTAGGGAATGCCCTGATGTAGGGTCAGTAAAAGCACTCTAGTGTGGCCTGACAGGGGTAGAATAAAGCTATTAGTTCATTGGAAAAGAGAAGCCAGAGGCTGGAGGACCAAAGGGAGGCCATGTTAAGTACAAGTTGCAGGGAAAGAGCACAAGGGACTTAGAAGTGGGAAACAGACCAGAGAAATAGCAGCAGACCTTTCCTGGCCAGTGCCCAGAGTGCATTCCTGGGTTACTGTCCTCTGAGGATCTGGCATGAAAGCCCAATTTCAATGGCATATTAGGCTTCTGGGAAATATGATCTGTGGGAAGTCAAGGAAGAATACATCAGTGAAGCCTGAGAGGGGTGAAAGAATTATTGTTTGACTACTTACCTTGTACATTCAGTTGGATATTTTGTTACTAGGGAAAGGGATTGAACTTTATATGACTTGTCCACAAAGTAGGTCCACTCAACATCTGGGGAGAGACCATCGGGAAGTGCAGAAGGCAAGGACACCTTTCAGCATTGCACCTTGACATAAGGGGGGTACTGTGATTGGTGGCTGCTGCTGCTAGTGAAGCAGCAGTAGCGGTCACAACCCTGGGCACTTTAAATTCCACTAGAGTTCCATGTGGTGCACTCGAGGCAGCCCTTAGGGTTGGCTGGGGGGAAAGGTGGCATGGTCCCAGTGGTGCTAAGAGTGGGCTGTCCCCATCCCTGCCTCTCCTGCCTGCAGCCTGGCCCCTTCTGTGATCATGGAGCCATCCCCCCACTTGTCCAGGGGGCTAGCAATTCTGTCAGTCCCCCTGGCTACATTACAGTGCCTATTTCTTTGCAGAGAAGGAAATTACCAAAATAAGAGTGCTTAAGCATCACCTCACTTTACATGCTGCAGGGGGGTAGCCGAGTTAGTCTGTAACTGGAAAAACTTAAAACACAACAAATAGTCTAGCAGCACCTTAAAGACTAACAAAACATGTAGATGGTATCATGAGCTTTCGTGGGTACAACCCACTTCTTCAGATGACTGGAGTAATAGAAGCCCAGATCCAAGAATAAATAAGGGAAGGCATGGGGGGAGGGAGGGAGGAGAAAAAAAATAAATAGTGAATTGGATTGTTCAAATTACAAGAGGCTGATGAGAACAATTTGCACCTCTATAAGCACCCATTGTTTACATGTTTGCTTGAAAACAAATCTTGCTCTACAAAAGATAACTGATACAAGTGAACTAGTGTAATAATTGAGAGTATTCATTGGTGCAACAAAATACAAAATGTATATTAATAAAATATAAATGTGAGGGGGAAGAAGGTTTTTTTTTTGTTTTTGTTTTTTTGAATATACAGGGCCAATATGTTTTCAAGGAAATGAACTTGAATCCAGGATGAGTCTGGCCTCCAGAGTCAAAATCTGTTCCTAGCGTGGTTCCAGATTTTGAAAGAGCTTTGCCACTCACAAAAGGTGGTGGTTCGTATTTATTTCTTAATCAAATGTGAAAAATAAAAGCAGCAGGAAAGTAGCCGAAACCTGTGGCTTTCCTGACGCTAGTACAAACAGAAATCCATTACAACAAATCCCTTGGCTTTCAGCTTCCTTTGAAACTGATATGTAACAGAGGTTTAGAAAAGATAAAACAATATAATTCTTTAAGAAATCAAAGGTTGTCTAAAAGTCTTCCACATGAAAATTTAGAGTACTTTTCCAAGGAGTAGCTGCTGCCTGGTTTTTAGAGGACAAGACCGTTAACAGGCTTCTGAAAATCTGAGATATCCAGATCTCTCTCTCTCATATTATAATGCTCACATTTATATATGTACTTAATGAATGGAAAGGAAATAGTTGGATAAGAGATCTTGTGAACTCTCTATTTCTAGCCATAGAATTCTTGTGTAGAATTCTTTCTCCATCTGAAATGTGGGGCTACCTGCTTCATAGTAGCTAATAGATACTGACTTAGAAAAGAATTCTGCTCCTCTTTAGGCATGGTGTGGCTAAGTTGTCAAAAGGGCTTAGCCCCTTGTCCTCAGTGTTTGTTCCAGAGTGCTGAACTCTTTGGAAAATCTGGCTTGAAACAATTAGAGTTTTTTAAATGCTTTGAGCTCTTCTGCACTTCTGATGGGATACTCAATTTGAATACAAAGTCTTATTGTATTTATTTTAAATGTATTATAGAGTAACCGAATGAAAAAGACACACAGTTCTACTAAATTGTATTTTAAAAAAAAACCTTTAATGCTAAAACATAAGTCTTATGTAAAAGTATTCTAGATATGTAGATAGTGCTGTGTGGATGGGAGGGGGAGGGTGAACTAATCATATCTTATATGCTGGGATGCAATTAAAATTTATTCAATTCTCAGTTTGACAACTTCCCTATAATTTTGTCTGTGTTTCTTGGGCTGGTGCAATAACATCTCCAGATGGAACACCCTTTCCCTTCAACAAGCTTTATTAGGACTTCTCTGGGAGTTCAGAGCTTCTAAGATTGGGCCCTTGAATGAAATCTAAGCCGAGCTATTAAAATTCCATTGCCTAGAGTTTTGATCTGTTATTGGAGCCAACCAAGCTTTTAGACAGCATCTTGAAATTCTTGGGCTCTTTAGCCTGTGGAGAAGGGTTAAAAGTGCAGTAAAACAATCTACTAATCAAATTTAACATCTTGTGCCAGTGATCGCTAACCTGTAACTGGAAGCAGAAAGTATTTAACTTGGTGTTTTTCCAGACTAAGCTGTGCTTTATACCAGGAAATAGCAGCATCTGATTACTATTACAGAATTATCATGAGCAGATGAAGAACAATATTGTATTGTCAGGTGCATTTCTGTAATAAAGGTAACTACTGTTACAAAGCAAATGGAGAAATATGGAAAATTAGGTGCATCATAAAAAACAGTATGCATACAATTTACAAAGTAAAATGACATCAAGAAACAAAATGAATCTGTTCCTGGATTTTACTTTTTTAATTTAAACCTCTACTTTCTATTCTAAAATACACACAGCACTATTTTTTCTGTTTTATGGGTTAGTTTTGAACAATTATTCTTTTATGACTGAGCTACATGAAACATCACTTCAAAAATATGTTTGGTGCTCAAACTACTTCATACAGGCCCTGTTTATTTCATAAGAACACAGAATACTTGTGCATTGTCTTGAAAATTCATTTGGGTTTTAGATCACTTCTTGAAAATGCTGGTGCCTCCATATATGAATAACTGTTTCAGTGAGCCTACTCCTTTCTTTAGTTAATGGAATTTTTTCCTGAGTAAGGAACTGGATATTAAGCTTTCTAGATGTATGCCTTCTACTTGAGCAAAGATTAAGTTACATGCATTATATCATTTACTGGCCAGATATCCTAAGGACAGCAAGCTAAGGTCCAGCAACTCCTCAGTTTTGCTGATATAAATACAGGGTCAGATACTGCAGCCCTTACTCACACAAGTAATCCCACTGGAATAATGGGAATTAGTCACATAAGTGAATGTTGCAGAACTGGTAGTTCTTATAATTACTCTATTATATTGTAATCCTTGTCTTGCCATACACAAATACAGTTCTTTGTGTGTGCAATAGAACAGAGGAGATGTGCCACCAAAGAGACTTACTTCTGTTAGTTGTGTTTAGAATATTACTCAAAACCAAATCAAACTGTTTTGGGCTCTGACCAAACTTTTGGGTGAAGTTCATCGGAGCCTTATTGAAATGAATGCAAAGAGAAGATTCAAGAAGAAGATTACTACAAACCAGCAGGTTTTATTATTAAATATACCAAAAACTTATAGTAAACTCTCTAATTTACAGTAAATGTAATAGTCTTAGTTACAGATAAACCTGAAAGTTAAAGCCACGTCTGAGACTCCCAGGACCTCTTGGAATCAAAACTTTTGGGAAAGTTTGGTGTAAACTCTGCAAATGCCAAAAATTGGGTTCTACACAACTCCAATTATAAAACCACACCCCGCAAGGTACTCAGCTGCCCCCAACTCCTCTTGAAGTCAGTGTGGGAGTAGAAGGTGCTTAGCCATTGAAAATGGTGATGTTAAAGCCAGCCTAGGTTATCCGTTTTTTCTTAAGAAAGATCACAGCAATTTGTATCAGAAAAACAATATACATAGACCTGCTCAATGCATGTGCAACAGGTATTTGTGGCTGAGATATTAACTTGCTGAAAGCCCTTCACCCTTACGTCTGATACCAGTTCCTAAGGAGATTCTTTCCTTTGCTGTAATAGTGAAAATCTTTTACAAAAGACAAGCTTTGTCTGGAATTGTGTTCTTTAAAAGATCAGCCTTTTCTATTAACTTTTTTTTTTTGCAAAGCTTCCAGAATGCTAATTTAAACAGGTTTCAGAAAAGAGGCAATTAGGTTTTTTTCCTTCCAACTTTGAACAAATGGGCCAAATCTTTCCTTCATCACTAACAACTTCACACAGTGACACATTTAAAACCTAGTGATCTTTTTTTAATGTAAGTGTCCCCCTATGAGCTCAGCAGCAGAATCCACCTGCAGAGCATAGACAGTTCATGGCCTGACTGGACGGAAACTTCTTTTAAAGCTTATTTGAGTCCAGACAAGTGCATCTGCTTGTGATATGGTCACTGAACATCAAGGCCAGTTACTTAACTATCAGGGTTGGAACAGAAGGCATCAGATGCTCACTGCATTCTGCTGAGAGAAGCAAATGTGAGTGACAATAGCTAGAGTCTAGTTGCTAGACCAATCATGGAAGCAGAGCACACACAATAGTTGCTAAAGGGCTACCCTTTGAAGGCCAAACCTGGTTTCCTATATCGGAGCACACAATTTCTAACGAACTGTGTGGCACAGACATACTGACCACCTCAATATTTCACAGAAGGGGATAGTACATGTTCTCTGCCAAAAGCTAAGAATTGCCTAATCATCATCATGAACATATGGAGAATACATTCTTCCAGACAGTTGTTTCAGAAAACACCGATCCAGGCTTTCTGCACTGAACAAGCACTGTAAGAACTAACCATTGGATGAGAAATACCTTATTAGATGGGAAATAACTTGTATAACTATAGATCCCATCTTGTTTGTTTACCTGTGACCTTGTTTCCAAACCCTTATATTTGCTTTTATTTGAATCTCTATCTTAAGCTCTTAAATAAACTTCAGCTTGGTTTTACTATAGACACATCTAAGTGCTTTGTGCTAAGGAGAGTGTTGAACTGACGTGAAGCTAGTGAAATAGGATGCACTGCTTCTGCAGACAGTGGACTGGTATGTGTATTGCACACGTTCAGAAGATAAAGACCAGTGCACTTAAGAGTAACAAAGTCTCCATTTAAGGAAGTTGCATTGTAGTGCACGGTTTTTCCTGGTGGGTAGGCAAGGTTCTCAACCTCTGTAAGCAGGTGGTAGTGAATCACTCTGGACCCTGTTGTTAAATGTCACCTATTTGTCAAGTGTATTTAGAATCACCAACATCATGTGAAATCAGAAGAAATGGAAGTTGTTTCCAGTTACAGAACTAGCAACCCTACCCCCAGGTTTATACATCAAGTACAGTACTTAGTTTTAGATGGCTTATTAAAAACTCATCAGATGGGGAAAATGAGTAAGAGGGGCTTAGTATGTTCTGGAAAGTATGTTGTTAGTGCCATTATAAAGATGCAGATGTCTGTCCCTGTATTACAATGAAAGTTAAAGAAACACTGTTTGGAAGCCATTAATACCACTTTATTCCCCTTTTTTTACTGAATTGAGATAATCAGTAACATACTTCATATTGTTTAAAGGGTTTATATGGACAAATTAAAACGACAGAATAAGTTCAGGGTAAGAATGGAGATCTTAGACTAGAAATGGCTTTACTGAAACCAGTGATCATTTGAAAGTAAATTACACATTCTCCCTGCTGATGTTTCCTAAATAGGCCAGTAAAAATAAAAAATAGTCCATCAGTTATGTCTCAACACACTGGAGACATAATACACAGAATGTGCTGTGCTAGAGCAACTGTAGTAGCTCATCTAGTCTTGCTGAAAACAGATTAGAAATAACTTCCTGTGGGGTATGGAAAGTGTTTGTAATGGAATGTTGTTTAAAAATCCAGGTCTTGTATCTTTTCCACTAGGTTCCTTTTTGGGAGGCACTGCATGGTGAGAATACACAGTCTCCTTTTGTCTGAGACAGTCACAGAAGTGCACAAGATATCCTTCAATGAGTGTCTATGTACGTTTTTGCTAGGTACTCCAAATATCATTAATTTCAGTTTCTTGTAGAAAGGATACATTATCACTGTTATGCAAGGGTTTTTTTTTTCAGTAGAGACACAATTTTAATTATGTCAGAGTTGATATTTACAAAATCTAAAACACAGCACATGCCCCTGATAATGTGCAAAAAACAAAAACCAAACTTACTTTGCATTGAGAAGAACATCTTGTGACAATCACCAGAAAGCATTCATCTAAAGTCTTTATTTGTTTATTGATTGCCTTGCTTTAGTCATGTTGCCTCCTGTGTCCGGAGAATTCTCCCCATATACACCTGTCTGATCATGGCAGTTTTAGGGTTCCTTCGCATCTGATCATGGCAGTTTTAGGATTTCTTTGCATCACCAGTGGTAGAACAAAATAACTGTACTGACATGAGGATCTTACCCAGTACGGTGAGGTAATCAACCCTGAAGCTCATCAGAACAGCGTTGATAGGAAAGCGCAGTGCACTTTTCTACTATTATTTGCTATTGTGGAATCCCAGAGGAACCCAAAGCTATGTATCACCTTGACAATTTGAGGTCAGATGCCCACAATAGTGAGAAATGTTACAGAGGCAAGTTCTTTGGATAAACCTGAAACAATTTCTTTTCAGGTTGGTCACTGAATTGGAAAAAAATCACACATACAGCTCTACATGTTTGTGACGTGTTCAGTTACTGTGGCAATGACAGCCATGTCACACATTTCTGCCTGCTATCAGAGGCAAGTTCTTAGAAGTGCTTCCTTCTTACCTCAGTCAGTCTTGCCTGGATTCAGTTTTAGACAGCTACTTTTCATACAGGTGCTAGGTGTTGAGGAAGTTGGTGGTTGATGCTGTAAGCAATATATGAAGTATGGTGTTCTCTGTAAGCTGAATAGTCTGCAAAATATGTTGTCTTTCATGCAGTTCTTTCACAACTTCACAACTTACTGCTTTAGTTCTATATTTTGCGGGAGGCAGTGAAACTGAAGGACTTCTAAAATGTCTTCAATTAAATTCTGAAGCTACTTACCCAAAGGCAAGTGGGCAGATTTTTTCCGATTGGTTCACACAACATTAGTTGAAGTTTTTAAAAAGTAATATTTGTTTCTTTATGAAAGTGATAAACCGTATATATTATTTTCACATTTCCCCTGCTTAAAATATACATAGATATTGGCTGCCATCTAGAGAGTGTGACCGCAGATCAAAATGTGGTTTATGGGCGACATTTCAAGTCAACACAAGGTCGCTGTATTTTAAATGAGGGTCAATTTGTAACTTGAAGTAAACGATAAGGAGAAGTGAACTAACATGCAGAATTTCAAGACCTCAGTTTGAGATGTTTCAGGACTAATTATATCTCTAGTTCAACAAGATTTCGAAGTACAAGTCTAAGGTTAAATATATTAGTAATTGAGCTGGGTAAAATTTTCAGATGGAACATTTTTTTCATGAAGATTGGGAAGTAGGGAAATCCAAATAATTTCACAAATGCACCACATTCTCTGGCTAAAAAAATCAATCTGTGTTGTGCCACCTTTAAAATGAAACATTTTGACTTGTCAGTTTAAAATGACTTTAAAACTTTAGTAAAATTAAATACATTTCAAATGAAACCATACTCTACTGAAAAACTTGCCCTGAAAAACCTGAAATATTTTTTTGAGGTTGGTCACTGAATTGGAAAAAAATCATACGTACAGCTCTAATTAGTAGTCTGCATGTTTGGGAGGCGCTCACTTGCTGTGACGATGACAGCCATATCATAGAGACACATTTCTGCCTAGTATACGAGGCAATTTTCCCCCCACCAAAACAAACAATCCTTGCGCTGTACATCTCAGGCTAATCTTGACAAAAGAGTTGAGTTTTGTACTAAAATTCAAGCAACTCAGCCTCTGTAACATCAGTTTAGGAAGTGAATTCGTCAGCCTCCTGCTAATTAATGTTAGGACCATTAGCATAAATTGCTCAGCTCAATTCAAAGGGACTAAAAGGGACCTTGAAAGATCATCAGCCCCTTCTGCTGTGGCAGTGTACGCAGAATTTTAGGTATATGTAAATGTCTTGATAATTATTATTAATATTACTATTATTGTATTTTAATAAGAGCAAATATGAAAAATGTAAAGCCTGAGTTCATACATTATCTGGACATCTTATGTAAAGAAAACAGAAAAGAAGAGCATTAGAATGAATTGAGATCAAATGTCAATCAATGAGGTTGTCAATCATTGTAAACTACCATAATGACAAAATGTTTTGGCACGTAGCTCACGTAGGTCACATCCACCAACTTACCTGTTGGAATTTAAAAGATAATGTATGCGCTTGTTATGATTCTCCTTAGCCAATCATTGTAAAGCTATGTAAATTAGCATTTTTGAATGAGCCAATTGATTTAAAGTGAAATATTATGAATATTCATGAGCCCATATTATAAAAGCCTGTACCACGCAACAGTTGGTGTGGCGTCGGATATATGTGCGTCGGGTTAGGTATAGTGTAAGAGAGTGAGAGAGGTCCTAATCTTAGTCCTAGGTCAAGAGAATGTGTGAGGTCTAATACAGTCTTTAAGAATTAAACAGGGAGGAAGGCTTTGTTTCTTTCTTTTTAGGTAGTGTTAGGTTTAGTTAGCTAGTTTAGTATTTTAGAGTAGTTTAGCTTGCGTCGTCGTGCTTGTTCGGCAGGCTGCGTCGCGGTTCCGCTTATCGGCCGTCATCGCGTCTGTTCGACGGGTGCGTCGGTGATTAGATTAGGGTTTTCTTTTAGGTTAGATAGGATAGGATTATTAGAGTCTAGCGTCCATCGTCTGCTCCGGCCGCAGCTGAAGAGAGGGAACAGGACCGAAGACCAAACGCATCTGCGGAAGGTAGATCGGCCGTCTTCGAAATCTTCCTCAGCGCTTCGAGGGATTGCACAGGCTGTTCCTCTCCAAGGGCTTCAAATTAGCCTAAGGATTGAGGTCGCCTGACCAACGACCCTGCCACCGAGGGACTCCTGGTTGTTCCTCGCCCAAGGCTCTCAATCAGCCAGAGGCTTGAGGTCACCAGCATCGCCACCATCGACCTGCTTGCGCCGAGGACTCTGGTAATTATTATTAGGGGTAACCACAGGAGGACTGCCCTCCACGGTTATTCGATGTATGTTATTTAAATTTGCACTACAATATAGTCCTGTTGTTTAACTTTAACCACTTGCCAGTTTTTACTGACTGCGCCTAAAATCTACTGATATTACGACGGGTGATAGATCCGAGTAGTGAGGACCTTAGTCCATCCCACGAGGATGTGAATCAACTGTAGCTTCCCCGCTAACAGCAGGACCAAATAAATCTTGACCATCCATGGCAGGTGTTTATCTAGCGTGTTCTTAATCCCAAATGACAGGGGTTTCACAACATCCTTTGGAAGTCTGTCCCAGTGTTGAACAATTGTATAGTTATAAAATTTTTCCAAATATCTAACCTAAATCTCCCTTGGTGAATTGAAGCAGTTTACTGCTTGTCTTACCTCCAGTGGGCATGGAGAACAATTGAGCCTTGTCCTCTTTATAACACTGCCTTAGTGTATTTGAAGATTGTCACGTCCTCCATAAGACTTCACTCAATACTATACATGCCCAGGTTTTTATATCTTTTCTCAGAGGCCAGGTTTTTTAAACTTTTTATCATTTTTATTTCTCACCATTTGGCCTCTCTCCAATTGGTCCACATCTTCCCTCATGTGTGGTACCCAGTGGACACAGTACTCCAGCTGAAGTCTCACCAGTGACAGAGCAGGATAGTTGCCTCCTGTGCCTTGCTTGTCACACTCCCATTAATACACCCCAGAATATTTGCTTTTTTCACATCTGCTCCACACTGTTGACTCACTCCGTTTGTGCTGCAATAGCCCCATGATCCATTTAATCAGTACTATCACCTAGTCAATTAATCCCCATTTTGTAGTGGTACATTTGATTTTTCCTTCGTAAGTGTAGTACTTTACATTTAATTTGTATTTAATTTCATCTTGTTTATTTCAGATCAATTTTCCAATTCTAAAGGTCCTTTTGAATACTAATCTTATCCTCATAAGGGCTTTCCTCCCAGTTTGGTACATGCACAAATTTTATAAGCTTGCTCTCCACTCCATTATCCAAATCATTAATGAAAATATTAAATGACCCAAGTCAGACCCCTAAAGGACCCTACTAGATATCCCTCCCAATCTGATAGCAAACCCTTAATAACTACTCTCGGGCCGTGTCTACACGGGCACATTCTTGCACGAAAATGGCCACTCTTACGCAAAAACATGCCGCCTGTCTACACTGGCCGCGCATTCTTGCGCAAGTAAACTGACATTGTACTGTAGAAAATCAGGGCTTCTTGCACGAGAACTCTGACGTTCCCTCTCAGGAAGAAGCCCTCTTGCACAAGAGCTCTTCCAGAAGAGGCCAGTGTAGACAGGTAACATGAATTTCTTGCACAAGAAGCCCCTATGGTTAAAATGGCCATCAGAGCTTTCTTGCGGAAGAGAGTGTCTACACTGCCATGGATGCTCTTGTGCAAAAGCACATCTCTTGCGCAAAAGCACATGCCAGTGTAGACGCTCTCTTGTGGAAGAATTTTTGCACAAGAACTCTTCCGCAAAAGAGTTCTTGCACAAGAAGGTGCCAGTGTAGACGTAGCCTCGGAGTACCTGAAGGGTAGCCGTGTTAATCTGTAACTGAAAATAACTTAAAAAACAATTAATGGTCCTGTGGCACCTCAGAGACTAACAAAACATATAGATAGTATCCTGAGCCTTCGTGGGCACAACCCGCCTCCTGCGAAGGCTAATAATGCTATCTACTTTTTTTGTTAGTCTTTGAGGTGCTGCAGGACCACTGCAGAACCATTCCTTATTTTTAAAGTTTTTACTTTTAGAGCATAATCTCTCAATCCATTATGAACTCAGTTTATAGTAATTTCCCTAGTTTTCTGATGAGATTGTCATGTCAGGCTCTATTAAATTAATCTGCCAGGGTGGATCACAAGAAGAAAAGGCAAAATTTAGGAGACCAAAGTCAACACCCACATTGTCTTGAGAAGCAGGTGTAAGCCACTACAGTCCTTGATGAACTGATGTAATATGGCACCTCATGACTAAGCAGTTGCACACTGTTTTAGTTTTATTATAGTATTTTCTCCCCCCTCCTTAAGCCCCTTTTTGTGGCTGAGTTTGATATGTGAAGCAACGTTAGGGGTATGTCTACACAGCAAAGTTATTTTGGAATAATAGCCGTTATTCCAAAATAACTATGTGAGCATTTACATAGCCATTCCATTATTTTGAAATAATTTCAAAATAATGGGCAGCTTATTCTGAAATCTGTAAACCTCATTTTATGAAGAATAACACCTATTCTGAAATAACTATTTCAAAAGAAGGCGTGTATAGATGCTCCACTTCTGCTATTTTGAAATAGCCCCTCACCAGGGCCATTCTAAGTTATTCCTCCCCGATGCCTCCTGGGGCTCTAAATCAAGATATTACATCTACATTAGGGAAGCCTGCCTCGGACTAACTTTGAGGCTTCCGTACAGTGTAGATGTGCTATTTTGGAATAACTATTCTGGAATAGCTTATTCCAAAATAACTGTGCAGTGTAGATGTACTCTAAGACTTCAAAGTTCTGTCTTTACACACATCCAATTTCTCATTTCCCTCTCCCACAGTCACAAACTTCAGTCTCAGTGTTCTGAAATGAAATCATGCAAGGAAGATACTGTGATCAGCGTAGATAGCACCTCCCCCAGGTGCTGGTGCTGTATTTTTTATCATCATGATAGGTTGTCTTGTATATTACAATGTTGTGATTCTGACTTGGAAGGTAGAACTAGCAGGGAATTAAGTGTTCCAATCAATCCTTATTATTCTATAAGTGAATATCGCAATAATTTTAGGTAACAGTTTTTGGTAGAGCTGCTTGCATCACTTTGTTAGAAAGTCTATGTAGAATCAGTGATAAAGAGGCTGTGAGGTTCTTCCCACCATTGCTGAAACAGGAGAATGAAGCAAAGTAGTGGATAGGAAGTGAGCAGTAATTGTAACATGTATCTGTATTGGACTCCACAATAGTCTGCCTCAGAAAATCCACATTGGAGAGTTTGTGACTTGGGAAATTCCATAGACCCAATTAAACCCAGGATCATCACCATTAGTATAATTTATTATTGTTTATTATTTGTACTGTGGTAGCACTCCAAGGCCCAAAAGAAGTTCAGCACAATTTGAATACAAAAATAGATATGGCCCCTGCCATGAGAGTCTAAAAACACATGAATTTTGTTCTATGACTTTCTGCTTCTGGAATTTGGAAGGAGTCAGGATGTTGGAGAATGGGGTTGGCTTATCTGGAAAGAGGGTCTTGTCTCCCAACCCCACATGTATTGCAAGATCTCTGGTGCCAGTTGGAAGAGCTGGTGCACTCACATGTAAATTCCATCTGTGTTATTTACTGAGGCCCTTTTCCCAGCAGCCATGCTGCCAGTCCTTCCTTCACAGACAGGAACCAACAAAGGTTGATATTTTTAAGATCGACCTTAAGATGTTTCCCTGCTATTTTCAGTAGCCTTGGACTCCAGAAATTCTGCCTTCTTATTAAACCATGCACCCCTACAGTGCACTCATATAGAACCCTACAATGCATTGGTCATTGGCTGAGCCTTCATGGGTCTGGAGGTGGAGGTGGGAAAGGGAACACCACCTCACTGGTTTCCTCTGACAGAATTTAGCCCATATAAGAACACAGGAATTGCCCTGTTGGTGTACACCCACATTCCATCTAATTGTGTATCTGGTCTTTGACAGTGGCCATGACTAATTGCTTCAGGTGAAAGTGAAGAAATCCTGTTGCTGGAAGATGTGGGATAATCTGTCCTCCATGAAAGTCCCATTCTGAATCCCTAATATTTAGAGATTGGCTTGACCTCTGAGCATGGGGCTATACCTCTCTTACAAAATTATTTTTGTTAATATGCGCTCTCATATGGTCCTGCATCCCTTTGCACAGAGTGATTTGTAATTAAAACACAGAATATTTAAATGAGCATTTGCATTAGATTAGATATTCTGGAATTCACTTGAAGGAGTATATCTTGTATGAGCAGCAGTAAAGCGATACCTATATTGTAGTAATAATCTTCATCAGAACATCAAGAAGCATCTTGCACTATGTTAATTTCCCCAGTTTAATGTAGTAGGATCATTCATATCCATTATTTGTGTTTGTTTAATCACAGATGATCTACAAAGAAAAAAAAGGTCCCTTTATGCCTTTTTATACAGTAGAAATGTAGCTTAAAATTTCATTTAAAAGAAAGGTGTTCCCTCCACCTTCTACCATTTTTTGGCATTAGAAAGTCAAGTCTTATCTAGCCTAAAAAGCTTTGGAATGAGTAATGGCATTACACAAATCAAGAGACTGAAAGGTAAGCAGATGAGAGAGGGACGAAGAAATTTTTAGCCATGCTGTGCAAAACTTCAATGATTAATAAACAATTTGATAAGTGGCATCATTGTTAAAGACTAAACTCCTTTACTACTTCAGTTATGGTGTGCAAAAGTAAGAACAGACGACATTCCTGATATTTATAATGTAAAAAAAAAAGAAAAATTGGACTACAAAAGTTTTAAAGATGTCTAAAATGCAGAAAGAAGCAAAAAAGGGCAACAGCCCCATTTAAAATTGGTCTTCACAGACTTTTTAATATAGGAACCACGATGCAGTATTGTTTGTTGATCTAGGATCCAAGTGCAATAGGTACTGTACAAACAGAACAAAAAGATGTTCACAAAGTTACAGTCTAAAGTATCAGCTGAATTTGTATGTGGCTTTTTGGGACATCCTCACATAGTGAGCTATTCAAAATGTCATAACTATTTGGGCATTCAGTCTCATAGCAACTGGTATTCCCAGACTATAAGAATTTTCTTGTCAAAATGAACATAATGAATTTGAGAAATTTTAACCTTCTTTTGTTCATCAGAGTTTTGCCATAAGAGATAACAACTTATGATGCTTATGTTAAGTGGAAATAACCTGGGAAGAAAGATATATTCTTTGAGATTCAGCGTTAAAAGTGAAAATTCTTTCTAGTCTTGTACAAGAGATGTCTGGGTCTAGCTGTTTTCTTCTCCTCACTGAAAATAATCTTACTGTGGAATCCTCTGAGACTTTTCCATTATGACAGCTCTACAAACAAACAAACTTTCAGGCCCCTACCCCTTCTCCTCACAAGAGTCTAGAAGATCAGGTGTTGAGTAAACAAAGACTGACTGGAGATCAATGAAAACTCATCTGGTACAACTCCAGATGGCACAACCTTGTCTTTCTAGGGAAGGCTATTAAAAAAAAACAAACTGAAGGACATATAAATGAATCTGAAAAGCTGGAGCTTCACATGTAAAAAAGAATCCTAACTCTTATTTAGCAAGAACATACTTAAAATAAATGAAAACTGCTGTGTTGTCTTTATTTAATACAGTGTTGAGAAATAAGGATATAGGATATTTGCACAATGCAAAAGCTAATATACTTCATACACTAATCCTAAATTGCTGCTTCTTTTCTCATTTGTGATAGACTATTGAAACCAGCCGCTATAAAGGTATTTTTCTATGCACCTTTTCAGTGTAGTCAAGAACCAGTTCTTAGGGTTAATTAAGGTCCTGATGAGAAGCCTGTTGGAGTCAATAGAAAGACTTCCCTTGGCTCAATACACTTGTTGTTATTTAGAGAGAAACAGGAAAAAATTCCTCTGAAAACTTCTGCATTTTAGAATAAAGAAATAGAACTGAATTTGAAAATCTACAAATATTTGTCTTAGGCCACTTCTCCATTTGTGGGGAAGATTGATGCTGTGGCGGTTGATCTTTTGGCATTCAATTTCATGGGTCTAGTAAAGATCTGCTAAATTAAATGCTGAGGGCATCCCTGTCGCCACTGGTACCCCTACTCCTTGTGAGGAATAAGGGGAACCGACAGAAGCATTTCTCCCTTTGACCTTCTACTGTGAGGATGGCGCTCAAGCTTGGCTTAAGATACATCGACTCCAACTATATTTTTTACATAGCTGAGATTGTGTACCTTAAGCTAATGTTCCCCTGTAGTGTGGACCTGGCCTTAGAACTCAAAGCTACCTCTGCCCCACCTACCTTCAGTCCTCTGCTGCAAGCAGCTTCTATGTTCAGGCATTAATCTTCATTGCCTTGGGTCTCTTGTAGTTATTTACACCATGCAAAGTAGGTGCAAAATGGTACCATATCACAAATCTCCTGTCACTTGCTTGGTGATGGCATTTTAAGCTTTCCACTCACTTTGCAGAGAGATAAATGAGTGCACAAGGCAGTAGTGAAGGCGGCTGCTAACATGGAGAAGATTCCTATAAATTGAAGACAATTCAGGGTTTCATGGTTTCTGTATTCAGGTTTTCCTCCAAAATATCTGAATATACAGGGTTGGAGTCTTTAGATCTTTATGAATAAAAAACAGCTTGATGCACTACATAACATACTGAGAAATTTAAGCTTTGGAGAGGAGTTGTTTAGAAGGTTGACCATGCCAAAAACAGGAGAGTAGGGACAATTGATGTTGCATGGTAAATATAAATTGGGTTACTGTGAGTTTAAAAAGAAAGAGAAGTTGTCGTTGTTCAGAAAGAATAGGAGTACTATGAGTTCAAATATTGGTAAATGGTGCAGTAGGTTGTGGATCTGATAGGATGCGGGAGCCCTGTTTTTGGTCACTCACAGACAAGTCGACCTTTGCTTGCACAGGTGCTCAGTAGAGGATAATGAGGCAGCTGGAGGCCGCTGCGCAGAAAGATTCTTAGGAAGAAAGTCATATTTAACAACAGTGCCTTCTTGAAGGAAGACTCTAAGCCCAGTTGCTACAAGGGGAAATGAGAAGCCAGGGGTGGGTGTTAGCTCTTGTTTTCTAACCATTTGAAATCAATTTGGTTTGTTACCTCTGGTAAAAATCTTGCCCTCTGGATAGGGGCAGAGTGATAGCAGATGTCCTTGGGATTTTTTGTTCTTTCTGACTTCACCTGCTCAAAAAGGGGCAATGAGGGAGCCTCCCTCCTAGTTTTTAGGCTCGAGAATAATGAGCGGTATTGTTCATTTAGTAGAATAAAGGAATACAGGTTCATTTTTGTAAGGTGACCACTGTTCATGAGGAATTAATGGACAAGGCCAGATAGGGTTTGGATGAAAGTGAAAAATTATAAAATGGAGGAAGTATACGAGCAGTAGAATTATCATCATAATGAATGGCTATGTGGTTGCAGTATTGGAAAGTGACTTCGTGCTGAATATTTAATCCGTTTGGCCAACATGAGGAACTGATGAAAGCAGAAATTGGTAAAAAGTTTTTCATGGGAAAAAAAATAGTAAGTGATCAGAACCTTTAATTACATGAACCCAAACTACGTCATAAAAGGGGGATTAATTAAATCAAAATCTTTTTGAGATCAGTGACATGGTGCAGGAATAAGTGAAGGGCAGAGTGGCTTTATTTTGTGAGCATTTCCATGACTTTCCCAGAACGTGTGTGTGTGAATGACAGTCACAAAAACATCTGTGCATGTTCTCTGAGAGATGCTATGCCAGCAGCATTCTTATAAATAATTTGCATAGCAAAGTGTCCTATAAGCTGAAAGCAGGAAACAACATAAGCCCCCATGAGCACTCTACCAAGAGTGTGTGTCAAGGCAGGCAGTAGGGTGCTGAGCATCCATGTGTGACATGCGGGCTGTGGTTGTAGGTGAGCTGCATTTTCAAGTTGTTGTAGCCTTTGCAAGTCTTTTGTCTCCACTTTACAAATAGCCAAGGTTTCTTTATACATGCTCAGTTTAGAAAGTAGCATGTTGGAAGGGCCAAGATTGTCAAAAGAAGCTGGCTTTCACTTATTTCTCGGGAAGGCTTCTGAGAGGCAAATAGGCTTATAATATTATAAGGCCACTGAACTCAGGAAAGGTAGGTTGGTAAATGACACTTGTCCATTTGGTTCTTCTTTCATCCTCTCTGATGCCTGAAAAGATCTTGCAGTGAGAAAATAAAGTAACTTGAGTACCTTGAGAGACTTCCTTTAATTGAATTTCCTTTGCCTGCAAATGTTCACAGAAATTTTGATAGCTCTTTATTCAGCCAGGAAAGAAGAAAGTATTTGAACAGCCTTTAGTTTTATTTCAATTTTACTTTGTGTCCTTATTATTTTGTAAAGTGCTTATTTCATTGAACACCACATATTAAATGTAACCTTTAATTTTGAGTGCCTCTGTGTTCAGATGTCCCAATCTAGACACTTATGTAGGCCAGATTTAGATGCCTAAAACTAGAAGCTTCTTTTGAAAACATCAGCCTTTATCTATATATTTTAGAAATGTGCATCTGTCTCTCTTTGAGCCTGTTTGTTCAAGAACTCCTCCTAAAAGGTAAGAGCTAAGACCAACACATTTGGTATTCAGCTTCCTCTTATCCTAACTTAAAACAAGGTCAGGATTTGGTTGTGCCAGGAAAATGAGAGGTGGCAGGAATTGGACTGTTTTCCATAACATGGAAAGGGAAGGGGCAGAGAAAGGAGGGAAGTGAAAGTGAGGGTCACAGAGAAGAGGGACGTGACACTGAGAGTAGCTACTGGGGGCAGCCATACCACCCAGAAAATGGCCAGCAGGGCTTGGACTCTGCCATCTTGTGTGCCCCCAGACTGAGTAAGTAGCTCCCCTGCTCCAAACCTTTCCCCTCATGGCCTTAACCTGCAGCATCGGAGGGGGGGAGAGAAAATCCCTGGAAGCCAGAGGGGGAGGAGTGGGGGGAAAGAGAAGGCCCCTGGTGGCTGGAGTGGGGAAGTCCCTGGGAGAGAGAAGACTCCTGGTTGCTGGAGAGGGAGGATGCAGGGAGGGGGGAGGCTGAAGCTTCCCCCCAATTCATACTAGAACATTACTGGCTGTTCCCTTCATCAGGGAGTGAGAGGAAGTTGGCTGCAATCTTCATTCTCACTGGGAACAGCAGGTGGTAGATGATTCTAGACCTGCCCTAGCTAGAGGACATGCACCCTGCCCCCATCTGTGCCTGCTGGACTAGCAGCTGCCATAGAGGGGTACTTCTCACCTTGTCCCAACCTGCTGTGGTGAGAGAAGACTGAGGTAGTCCTCTTTCCCTGGGGCAGCCTGAATACGGAACCCTTCATCCCCAGCCCCACCCTAGAGCAATGATTTAAATGAAGCATTTTCATTTTCATTTTATTTTCCAAAAAACAGGATTCCCATGAACCTTATTGGGAACAGAATGTGGCACTTAATCCCTCAAGTGACATTTAAAGAATCAGTACCTGTAAAAACTCCTTACCTCATACATTTTTCCTACAAGATTTAGAACTAGGGTCAGACAATCTTACTATCTCTTAAAAAAAAAAAGATTACTACAGATTGAACCTCTCAAAACCAGGACAGGTCTGGCAACATCTGTGGTCTGGTAGGATCAGGGGATGTTGTTTGGCCAGAGAGCCTCCGTGTCTGGAAGTCAGGCAGCAGGAGGGCCTGAGGTTGGCAAGGGCTGGCAGAAGTGGGGCCAGGATTCTGGGTGGGGATGGCAGCCCTGCAACACCAGCAAACTCTCTCATTTAGGGCCAGTCAGGTCCTGAGGGTGTCAGATGAGGGATGTCCATCCTATACCAACATGGAAACTTATTATCCACTTAGCCCTACGTTGAGGGTGGAAATGCCTTTTTTCTGTGTATTCAGGAATTTGGCTGCTTATCAGTATAGCATCTGAGTGCCTGAGTTTGAGTCAGGTTTCTAATTTATTAGTGACTCTAGTTCATAGAGATTCATGTTCATTTGAGAGAGATTGTTACACATTGTCATTATAATAATATCCATTCTTCCTTTTACTAAACCAAGGGTTCTTCAGAAGTGCACATGATTTATAAAGCTCTGTACATCTTCTATGTCATCCAGGTACATGCAGTGTATTGTGGCATTCTGTCTCAATACCCAGAAATCTCAGCATTGAGAGAAACTAAACAAACAGAAGTCGGAGGTGGCAGTACAGGAACATTATGAATGGAAAACAAATATAACAACATGAGATATAAATGGGGTGTATTTGTTCTGGAAGAGTGCCTAAAAATCTCTTAATTATTAGATAGACAAGGTGGGTGAAGCAATATCTTTTATCTGATTGACTTCTATTGATGAGAAAAATATTAATCCTAAATCATTGGGCAGACAGAATCTCTAGGTCTCATTCTTGTTTGCAGTGGTACCCTTCTGAAATGGACATGCCACTTTTGTGTTAGCCATAGTGCCATAATAGAACATGTGCATGAATGTCAGCTGCAGAAAGAGCTATGGTATGCCCCAAGGTCAAGATTTCTGTCCTCAACTTTAAATACTATGTTCCATAATCTGCTTTAACATCTATAGTGAGAGGGATTTGTCATTCCTACTCAAAGATGGATGAAGTCTGAAAATTGAATAATATTTTCCATTACCACTTAATGCCAGAGTAATATTCACTAGGGAGTGGAGACCTCTTCACTCCCTCTCTGTCATCTTGCTGCAGGAGAATTATAGACTATGTGGTATAAAATGGTTCATTGAGATTGTTACTTTTACATAATGAAGCTGATGGGATGTAAAGAAAACAAATGCAGTGTTCCTGCAGTGTAGGGGTCATAGTGATTTGTGATACAATGTTTTTTGGTTTTGGTGAGCTGAATTTTGGTAGAAAATAATGACTGAAAAGGGAGGTTCATATTAATCATCCAGGTGAAAGTATTGTGTGTATTCCACACCAGGCACAATAGCTTACAAACAGAGTTGAAATACTAACAAAATATTCTTCAGATTGTAGAGCATTCTGCAGGGAAATTATTCTTCCCCTTCAGGGACTGACTAATGCAGAAAGGCTGATCTTGTAGACTCTCAAATGAGGAGGGAAAGACTTCCAATATGCTTGGGTTTAAAAGCTAATGGAGAAACCTTACTGAACCAAAGTTGCATTATTTTATTATTCACTTTGTTATAGTGGTATCTAGCGACAAACTCAGACTGTACGGTGCCTAGCACAATGAGAAGCCAAACAGAAAATAGTAGATGATTTCTGTTGTGAAGAGCGTGCAGTCAGAACTGACAAAACAGGGAAAGGGGTTTAACACACAAGCAAAATGATGGCTTGCAAATGTCATGTTATTTCCATGGGTTTCATTTTTGTCAGATTTCTGGGAGGAGATTGATGGAGACACAGGAAGGGAAGGAGAAAAGAGAAGATGCAGGGAAAGGAAGAGAAGGAGGGAGTGGCTGAAAGAAATGGGTATGGTATGTGGACTGAAGCCAAACTGAAGAGAGGGGAGGGACAAATAAGGGGAGGGATAAAAAAGAATGGAATAGGCCTGTCATTTTGGGAGTTGGCTAGTGCTCTATGGTCAGGGGGCCCATGAATTCTTTGGAACCATGGGACCACATTACATGGCAACAACTCCTGAATCACATGGCACCGTTGATTTATTCTACAGCTTCCCAGCCACCTCAGTCCTCCCCTCCCTCCAACACTCAGCTATGTCTCAGTTTAAAAATGCTCATTGATGTCATCAATTATAAATTTAGACAGTGACTACTATTGAGGGTGGAGTTTTTTATTGTGTTTTAAAGGGAGTCTTGCTTCCTTCTATGGGCCTGTTGTGTTAAAAATGGGGAGGTCTTAAGACCAACCACAGATACGGTGTGAATGGAATCCTTGTCTACTGTGACTATGGCAAACAATCAAGTTCAGTCAAGGTTTTCTGTCAGGTTACTGGCATGCTCCCATTGTAACAACCATCACTATCTCTTTCATTAAAGGTACAGAAAAGGACAGAAGGAGATTGAAGGGTTTGAAAAGTAAAGAATTAAGAAAAACTTTCATGAGTACAGATGGTATTATTTCAGGTTGTAAACCAAATGCAAGAAACTTAGTGTATAGGAGGGGAAGTATCAGAGGGGTAATTGTATACATTTGTATCCATAAAAAAGAGGAATCCAGTGGCACCTTAAAGACAGATTTATCTGGGCATCAGCTTTCATGGGCAAAAAAACCACATAGTGAAATGCATGCCCACAAAAGCATATGCACAAATATATCTGTTACTCTTTAAGGTGTCACCAGACTCCTCATTTATCATTTTATGGGAGGGTTATTCTATAACTATTTATTATCTCCAAATTCATATAGCATTTGTTGTTCTTTTCTCCAAAGTATTCAGTCTCCTAGAGATGGGACACTAATTAGTGTTCCACTGGTCTGGTTCCTTATGCAAATTCCTGTGCAGGCCAGTTGGCTTTGCACAAATCACATAATCCTTCTGTGCCTCAGTATATCCATCGGCAAAATGGGCCACGCCAGCCAGGAGCTTGGCACTGGTTCTATTCCTCTTAAGGCTTTTAGCAGCACCTGGTGAGGTTAGAAAATTTAGCCTTAACTGAGAGAGATGATCATGCTACTAAATCCCAAATGGGTTTTTAATCATTGCTACTCTGCTTTGAGCGCATCGTTGTATGGAGAATGAAAATACATTAGGGGAAGGCTTTAGGCGGTCAGTAATGTTACCATGCTAAGAATTATAGTCTATGTTTATAGCTATTTGGTTTGTGAAAATAAATAAACTAAATTCTGAAGTATCTTATCATTTCTGCTATTTAGAGAAAAGTTTGTCATGAGCAAATATTTCTTTCTGGGTAAGATTGTTTTTCTTTTCTTTTAGGGGAAACTTCTGTATTTTTTAAAAAATGCAATGAAATTAAACTGATCTCATAAAAATGGCAGGGTTAGAAAAATACCAAATTCATTCCTGATTTAAGTGGATCCAAGGGTACGTCTACACTGCATGCTTCTTTTGGAATAAGCTTTTCCGGAATAGATGTTCTGGAAAAACTTATTTTGAAATAGTGTGTACACACAAAAAGTGAAACAAAATAGTGATGTGCTATTTCAAAAGATAGCGTCCACACTGATTGTATGCTATTTTGCATTTAAGGCCACCCAGAACCAATTCAGGCAGGGCATTAGGCCAGCAATTGCTTCCGCGTGCTGCTGCCTAAGGCTCTCTGAGACACGTACTTAAAGGGACCCCCCTGAACAGCCATTTCTCAGGTTCTTCTGCTTGCTTGCCTACCTCTCCGAGGGACAGCAAAGCATTTTCTCTGCGTGCTTCGGTTGCCCTGCCTTTGGACACCACAGCACACCCTGTTATGGACCTGGAGCTGCTTCTGGGCATGCAAAGGCCCCATACTGCCATGCTGCAGTTTTTGCAGGCTGGCTTTGTGGCCCTGCATGAGCTCGACCCGGAGCTCATCTTTGAGAACCTCTGCCGGAACAATGCCCTTGAAACAGCACCACATGGAGGAGCGACACTTCTGGAGTCTGGGCACCAGTTCCAACTGGTGGGACCAGCTGGTGATGGAGTGGTGGTACAACCAGCTGCGGCTTCATAACTTCTGCATGAGGAAGGAGACATTCTTGGAGCTGTGTACCTGGCTTGCCCCTGACCTCCAATGACATGACACTCGGATGCGACCCACCATTTCCCTGAAGAAGTGGGTTGCCATCACTATCTGGAAGCTCACCATGCCCAACAGTTACCAGTTCGTGGGCAACCAGTTCAGTGTGGGGCCCTCCTTATGCAGGTATGGCGCACTCAGGCTGCAATCCTTGGAGGAGGGGGAGTACTGAAAAGGGGCACCCTTGGGAAAGGGGAGGTTGGGAGTGGGCTGGGGGTTGTGTGTGGGGGGGGGAAGGCCCATCCTCAGGTTGTTCTACAGTCCTGCCCTCACACAGTTCTGTGGGGAAGGGGCTTCACAGGGGATGGCTCCTGGAGTATGTGTTGGGGTATGGGGAGAAGGAGGGCTCTGGGACCTCCCAAGGGCTCAGGCACCCCCTTTGAGTCTTTGTTTTGTCTCCTTTTGTTTCTTGGTTTGTCTCCTTCTGCAGGTGGTGAGGGCCATAAACGTCATCCTGCTGCACAGGGTCATCTGTCTGGGTCCCATCCTCACTGTATTTGACTTCCTTCCAGGGTGAGGGGCAGAGGGTGGCTGGGAGGGATGGGCCTTTGAACAGTCACACACAGGTGCCATCTTCCAGGCCCATCAGGTGGGGGTATGCATCTGGGAGGCCCTGAGGGAGAGTTTCTCTCAAGGACCCCAGTAACTCTCCTCACGGACTCCCCACTAGGGATCTGTGCCTTGCCCCTCTCTGCCTTTTCCACAATAACCCCTCCCTTCCCCCCCTACACCCCTCTTTCCTGCAGACACAATAAAAAACATGTTTGTTTTTAAAAAAAGAACTGCTTGGCTGTTTATTTGGGAAAGAAATAACTGGGGAAGGGGACTGAGAACCTGGAAATGAGTAAGGGAGCCGGGGGCTGAGAACGTTGGAGGGGGTTGGGGGTCTGAGAAACTTGGAGGGGGGAGGAGAGGCTCAGAGCTGGGGCTGAAACAGGCGCATGACTCGGGTGCTTCTTCCGCCTTGTGTCTGGGGACCATGGCAACCTCAGGGGAAGGAGGGGGGCGAGTCCTGGGAAGATAGGGGGATATGCAGGAGGGGGGCCTGGAGTGGGGTGAGGCATTGGAGGGGGAGCAGGGACTGGAGTGGAGACTGGAGCAGGGACCGGGACTGGTGTTGGGTAGGTCATCCTCTCCCAGATAGTCGCTCACATGTTGCGGCCCTGCTGAAGCAGCTCAGTCCACATCTGGGCTCACCACTGTGCACTGTCCCGGACCTTCTGGGCCAGCATCTGCTGCAGGATGGACACTTGCTCCCTCATCAGGTCCTCCTGGACCCTCCAGCGCCTGTGGCTCCCTCGGGGCCAGGTGGCTGGCTCAGTTGCTGTTGATCGCCCCATAGTCACAGTTGGTCTGGCTGGGGAGAGTAAAGAGAGGTGGTCAGTCATCCCTGGAGACACTATCCCTGAGGTCTTGCCCTCATCAGTGAGGTGAGAGCAACAGTTCTTGGGTCAAAGGAGGGTGATGTCCCGGGAGCAAGACCATGTGTGGTCTGGACAGTGGACCTTGCCTTTCCAGGGCCCAGAGGTCTCCAGGGGACCATGCTTCCTGCCCCCCCCCCCACATCCCACAGACAAGCAAACAAGGGAAATGGCTAGCCACACTGGGATTCATTGGCTAGGAGGGGTCTTGAATAGCCTGGGCTTCCATAGGGGCCGCACACACACCTGAGCCAGACAGTGTTGTCCCTAGGAGTTGGTGCTGCCTCGAGCATGCAGGCATGCCCATGTGCTGCACTCCAGAGTCTGTGTGCATGCGTGCATGTGCCCTTGTCCACAGCCTCCTTCAGCAGTGGCTGGTGGTGGGAGGGCATCCCCCCCCGCAGGTCAGAAGTGTGTCTGGACTCCCCAGAAGCTGTGAGCAGCAGCCATGGGGTGCTCACGGGTTGCATCCTGGAGCTGCGTGGCATAGACTGGTGCTGCAAGTGCATCCATGTGCATGGACTGCAGCGTGATGAGCAGGTTGAGAAGGCTGAGCAATGATTGCACCACAGCCCCTCAGCACCCACCACCCTTCTGCCATGTGTGTGTGTGAAAAACTAAGAGCACTCACCTGATGATCCCTTCTGAGCTTCAGAGGATGCCTGGGACACATCCAGGCCTTGTGCTACCAGCTCCAAAGTGTTGTGACAGTGCTGTCCACATCCTCCTCCTCCTGGGTTGTGACCCTGGGCAGGCAATGACGGGAATCTTCAGCCCCTAGTCCACCACCAAGGATGGGGAAAGGGTGGCACCGTCCCCCCAGGATGTGGTGCAGTTCATCATAGTAGGGGCAGGAGTGGGGTCCTGCCCTAGAGCATGAGCCACACTCCCTGGCCCTGGCGTGGGCCTGCCACAGCTCCTTTACCTTGCTACGGACCTGCTCCAAGCTCCTGGTATGGCCCTTTGTGGCCAGGATGTCAGCAATCTGTCTGTAGATGTCCACATTCCTGTATCTGGGGTGGAGATCCTGGAGGTTCTTCTCATTGCCCCACACCTCCAGGAGGACCAGGTTCTCTGCCTCAGACCAGGATGGCACACACCTTTTGCAGCCCCTGGCAGGCTCCTGGGAGCCCTGTGCATACTCCCTGGGATGGGCAGGGGGCTTTTTTTGGGGGGAAGGGGCTTGTGGCTGTGACATGTTGCCCAGATGTCAGGAACTAGCAGCTGTGCTGAGACTGGAAGCTCCCAATGCCTGCTTCCTGCCACAAGCCCTGTCCCCTGTGTAGGCAGCTTTAAAAGTTGCCAAGGAAGAGAAACTATAGAGTTGTGATGATTGTGGATGGATTTCCTGGAGGCCTCTTTTTTTGGCACAACTCCCTATTCCGTGTCCCCACACACCGTTTTCCGAAAAAGCTTTTTTGGAAAAAAGCTTATTCCTCATGGAATGAGATTTACCGCCGTCGGAAAAAGCCGTCCATTATTTCAACTTTCTGTTGAAATAATGGAATGGCAGTACGGACGCTAGTATTGTTTTTCTGGAAAAATGGTGCAGTATAGATACATCCCAATTACCAGGAAGGCTGGTGAGCCTAATTGAGGTTATATGGAGTGTTGTAAATTGCAGTTGGGATCTCTCTAGTAAAAGAGCACTCATGTGGCATTCAGTCAGTGTGCCACAAAATGCAACCTACATGTGTCGAGGAAGAAGTAGTGGAGGATGGATAGCAGGAACAGCAGTTACAGTAAGAGAAGGGAGCAAGATAAATTGGTGGAGGCGATATCCCTCTGATAAATTGCAGAGCCATGTGATAAACTGCATATATTATGAGCTTATAATTGCCTCATTTGCACTCTGCTAATCTATATCCCCAGGGATTTATTCTAAATGCCAAACTTCTGAGCTGATTGAAACTACCACTGCTTTTGGAAATGCTGATTCACTGTTTCTTCTTTCTTAAGAAGTGTATGTGGAAGAATGTGGGGGTTTGTATTCGTATGAGTTTTCCCCCCTCCCTAAAATCTCACTGGCTCAAGCTCCAGAAGTGGGAAATACTTAATCCTGCCCTAGTGACCAGTTTCAGATTTGACTTGCCCTGACCCTTCCCACTTACAAAGAATTCCTTTACATCACTGAGAAGTGGATACTCCCAAAGTTCTCCTACATCTCTCTTAAAATGTCACAATTTTAATATATACAAATATTGTGGACTTGACATTAGGTTTAATTTTTCTGGCCCTCTGGACACATGGTGGGTAAAAGTCTTGTTTAAATAAATTCTCATGTTTGTGTGTGCTATATACTGGGCATATGAAGAACATGTGGTAGTGTGGTATAAAGGTGTATATAAGAAGTGATTTGGGAGGAACTGCATAACATGTAGCCTGGCAACATGAGTATCTGTGGATATATGCAGGGGTGCATTTTCAAACTTTGCATCAATTAGGCCATATCTCCACTTACTGGAGGATTGACACTCCAGTGATTGATCCTTCAGGGTTTCATTTAGCGGGTCTAGTAAAGAGGTTGTGACTGGAGTGTTTCTCCCATCAGCCTCCTGCTGTGGGGCCACCACAGAAAATCAACGCAAGGTATATCAGCTCGAGCTACACAATTCAGGTAGTTGGAATTGTGTATCTTCCATCAATTTTCTCTGTCTGTGTAGACCTGGCTTCAGTTAGGCTCCTACATCTAAAACTTTAGGCACCCATTTTTGAAACCTGGCCTATCCTTGCCTATGAACATGCATATATCTAACTGACATGAATTACAGGAGTACTGTGATTTAATGGTAAGTCCCTTAGGTCTCCTAGTGGTAATTTTTACTGCAGGAAAACCAATAGATGAACTACACCACAGAAGAGCTGTTGCATGGCTTTGTTTGGGCAGTGGAAACCAAATCATGGTTGGTTGATAGCTGCAAACAATCAAGAACTTTTCTTTTTATTTAAAAATATACACATGTAAATTATGCTACATGACACAGTCTATTAAAAGTCTTGAAATGCTTTGCTAAAAATGCATGACAGCATTGTTGTGAGATAGTATTATCCATATTTCACATATGGGGAAATGAGATCATCATTATGCTCTCGTGTACTGGTGAGATTCCATTGACTTTGGCAGCATTACTCTTGATTGTACACTAGTGTAACTTAGAGCAGAACCAGGTTTTTCAGTGACTTGCCCAGAGTGACATATCAACGCAGTTACATATCCAGGGATAGAGCTCCAATCCCCTGCCTCCTGTCCCTATGCTCAGACACACAACGTTTTATCCATAATATTGAACTAGCAAACATGTTGATTGTAAGCCAAATGTAATTAGTGTGGCTCAAATATCTGTTTATTGTTGTATGCCATCACAATATCTGGGCTTTTCTGAAAAGCCATTGAATTTGGTTTTAATTACTAAGTTATTTGCCAGAATGTTTATAAAAGATTTATAAATCACATCGAGTTTCAGAAGGATTTTTCCATACAAGTTTTGCAATGCTCAGTGGGGGGGGGGAGGGGAGGAGGAGGGAGAGGAGGCATTTAAAATCAAAGTGGGACTACTACCAAAGAATTCTAATTAGAACAACAATTATATTGCACTTTCTGTGGCAGAAATATCTTGTGGCACCTTATACAGCCAAAAACATTAATTCAGAACTGTGATACTGTTTTGCTATTGCAAATTAATTTAAAAATATGTTTAATGCTTTGACTTTTACTTTGACTCTGTGAAACTGTGTATCAAATACAGCAATAGGGAGAAAAACCATCTACATTTCATGAGTGACATATAAAACCACTTGCTGGAGGGGCATTATGTTTTTTACTTAAATTTTACTGAATATCACTGTTTTAGAACATGCAGGAGATTTTTGTTAGTGAGACAGATTTAAGGTCACTAACAAAAGAGGGGTTTTCGTTTGCAATTTTAAGGGTAAATAAAATATTGACTGTGTTCCACAGCATGCACTGCTAAACTGCAGACAACAGTAAAATTTCCCTGTTGCAATATAAATGTGGTATCAAAGTCGATTAACCAGTTTTATGTTTTTATCTGAGCCTCCAATTCATCTGGACTCAAATTACAAAGATGAAAACTGAGTTTTAGCCACAGCAAAATAATAAATAAAACCAGGATACAAAACATAAAGAACTAACAATGAAACTTGTAGCAAACAAAACTGGTTCTTCATCGTGAATCATGCCCTGCTTAATTTTTCTTGAATAAATGTCAGTCTCTACCACATAGAATTAAAGAAAGGAGGCATGTATAAAGTATGTTGTTGTCTTTGTGCATTCTAGGCCTGCATTTGTACTAGTGTTTTATCTGCGGGGTTGGGTGGGGAGACAGATCCTAACATGCAGAAGGAGACTAAATAGGCCTAAATATGAAATATTTTTGATTGACTATTTACAATTTTTCCAAAGTGTGCCAAGATCATGAATCAGATTCTGAATAAAGTTTTCCACCTACTATATATCTAAATGCTTTTTGCGGTCACTTTTCATGGTGCCAGTGTTTTTGTATTTTAATTTTGAACACCATTATATACTATTGCAGCTTTACAGTCCAACCTGATATTGCTGACTGAAGTGTGTTAGGCATTATTAAATTGCATATTATGTCCAGAAACATCATATTTCAATGACTCTTTTTAATCCCAAGTATTAAAAACTAAAATTGTATATGTGTCTATTAATCCATAGGAACAGAGCCACATTGTAAAACACAAAATATTTCTCTTTATAATGTATGCTGTATGGGCCTGATCCTGAAATTACAGTAAGCAATTTTGTTCACATGGGGCCTGAATAAGCTTCTACTGCAGTCAATGGGAGTTGTTAGTTTGACCTGACAGAGCTTTGGATTTATTTTGTGGGTAGTCCCACAGAGGGTATGTCTACACTAGCCCCCTAGTTCGAACTAGGGTGGCTAATGTAGGCATTCGAACTTGCAAATTAAGCCCGGGATTTAAATATCCCAGGCTTCATTTGCATGTTCCCGGGAGGGCGCCATTTTTAAATGCCCCGTAGTTTGAACTGACTGCCCGCGGCTATACGCGGCAGTCAGAAGTTAATCTGAACTAAGTCCTTAGTTCGGATTAACTGTTACACCTCATTGCAGGAGGAGTAACAGTTAATCCGAACTAAGGATTTAGTTCGGATTAACTTCTGACTGCCGCGTGTAGCCGCGGGCAGTCAGTTTGTACTACGGGGCATTTAAAAATGGCGCCCACCTGGGAACATGCAAATGAAGCCCGGGATATTTAAATCCCGGGCTTCATTTGCAAGTTCGAATGCCTACATTAGCCACCCTAGTTCGAACTAGGGGGCTAGTGTAGACATACCCAGATTTACTTTACTTGTTTCTATTATAAGGCCTCAAAGTTGTACCTTGTAAAGCCCTTTGGAAACACAGCTCTCTTAGACCTGGCCTACACTAAAGGGGAAAGTCGTCTTAAGATACGCAACTTCAGCTACGTTAATTACATAGCTAGAATTGAAGGATCTTTAATCGGTATTTCGTGCCATCCACACAGCTAGAGGCTGATAAGAACACACATTCCCATTGGCTTCCCTTACTCCTCATGAGGAGCAGGACTACTGGTGCCAACAGGAGCACCTTCTCAGTTCGAATTATCAGGTCTTCACTAGATCTGCTCATTCGAACCCCAGAAGATCGACTGCGGCAGCATTGATTTTCCATCTAGTATAGACAAGCCTTTACTGAGTAAAGGTTTGGAACTAACTCTGTCTTGAAATATAAATATTACATGAAATGCCAGGTCTTGTCCAACATGTTTAAGTGCATACAGAACCCCTGTGGCACTGCTGGGAAGATAGCACACATCTATCTGCCTTGTACCTTGAATACAAAATCTCCTTTATCTCTAGTACCTGAGCTGTATCTCTCTAGTCCTACTGAATCTGGCTTAAGACCCCGCTTAATTAAGCTTTTTTATATCAGTCACATTGATTTGAAAAGAAATATCAGCTTCTGATTTGATACAATTTCTTCTTTGGTCCAGTTGCTCTCCTGGTGCATATGCCTAGCACCCAAAACTTCTGAGTAACATGAGTTCTTCTTTACTCAGGAGTAAACCCAAATCCAAGAAATCTTCTTTGTTCAGTACCACCTTCTTTGTAGCACACCTACTACATATGGAAAACAAACACAGCCACTCACTAAAATTGGGGTCTTTAAGGGTGAGTCTACACTGCACCTGGAGCTTGAAATGAGCTACGCAATATGAGCTACACAAATTGTGTAGCTTATTTCAAGTTAATTTTGAAATAGCTTATTTTGAAATTTGGCACAGTTTACATGCCACCAAATGTTCAATAGAGTGCTATTCCAAAACATCCCTTACTTCTCATGGAATGAGGTTTACAGAGGTGTCAAAATAGTTAGTCCATTACATTTTGAAATAACAGGTTTGCTCAAAAGACGCGGAATAGCTTTTTCAGGATACCAGACGTATCCCAAAATAGTGCCATAGTGTAAACATAACCTAAAAGAACTTTCCCCTTCATAGTGCAGAGTCATCATCATGAGTTTAAGAGGGGTAGCCGAGTTAGTCTGTAACTGGAAAAACTTACATAATAATGAATAGCTCATGGGTTCCCAAACTGGGGGGCGTGCCCCCCTGGGGGGGCATGAAGAAATTCCGGGGGGGGGTGCAAGGCGACCCAGCCAAACACACCCCTGTCAATCCCACCCCAAGTTTTGCTGCTATTTTTGGTGGGGGGGGGTAGGGTTTCTCAAAAATCAAAAAGGGGGCATGATCCCAAAAAGTTTTGGAACCCCTAACAAAACATGTAGATGGTATCATGAGCTTTTGTGAGTACAACTCACTTCTTCAGATGAATGGAATATTAAAAGACCAGTTCCAAAATAAATGGGGGGTGGGGGGAAAGGAAAGGGAAAAATAGTGAATTAGAGTGTTCATGTTATAAGAAACTGATAGAGAAGGTACAAATTGTTCTTAAGTACTTATTGCTTAGTTGGTTAAGTCATTTGGAACTGGACTTTTAATACTACATTCATCTGAAGAAGTGGGTTGTACTCACAAAAGCTCATGATACCATCTACATGTTTTGTTAGTCTTTAAGGTGCTGCTAGACTACTCGTTTAAGTTTTTCTATCATTATTTTTTAAATTTTTCTATCTTCAGTATTATCCATATTTATTGCCAAACTGCTTGGTAAATAATATGCTCTTCATTTCATTTTGCTCTCTGAAATTAAGCCTTTTTATTGAAGATTAAGTTATTATAGATGTATAATTCTGCAAAATACAGAAATAAAATAGCTTCTAACCAGTGTTTGTATATCAGCAGAAATTAAGATTTAACTCAAGCCAGCAGGAGTTTTTCCATGGAAATTCCAAAGAAAAAGAGCTTGGTCTAAAAATATGAGTGATTTGCTTTCCTCCCATAGTGAGGCTGTGAATATTAATGAAGTTTTTTTAAGCAGACCAATTTTGCACTGAGAACAAAAAATCCCTATATCATTTAAAAAAAAAAAAAGATTGTCAACACAATGCTGGTTCAGTTAAATTAAACACACGTTGTTACATGCTCATGAAAATTGAAGTCCTAACAATGAAATGATGTTAGACATTACACATCTTAAGGTCACAAACTGCATGTAGATATAGAAAGATGTTACAATGATTTGTTATCATTAAACAGGCATCCTGATGGGTTTCTAAACAAAAGAATCTTAATAAAAAGTACTTACATAAAAGCTTCATTTTTTTGCTTTGCTGTTTGTCATTCCATTAGAAAAACTAAAAGTAATGCAATCTTTGCAAGGTACACTAGAAATTGAACCTTGCGTGCTTATTTAGGGAGAAAACAGTTTTTATATCTAGTTATTGGATCAGTGCTGTTTTATGCGAGAAAGAAGGGAGATGAAGCTCTGATGGGGGCGAAAAATGTTTGCTGGTGGCTGTTTATTTTAAAGGGGAGGGAGAAACAAGATTACAGATCACAAAGAAAACGTGTTTGCATCAATGAAATTCTGATTCAAGTTTTAAAAACAAGCCAGTTGACATTAGCTATTATGCACAATGATTATGCCATGCTATTATAGTTATACAAAATGCTATTTCAAGAATGCTTAAAATGTTCTCTGTGTTAATATTTCATTAAGGGGACTGGTTCTAAAGTGACTCTCTGAAACCAGAATATGTGGAATATTTTAAAAAGAACATGTGTTTGAAACATTGTCTATAACACGTGAAAGGGGAAAAAAAAAGACTATTCTATTCCATGAAGACAAGACACAGATGTCTGGAAGGAAGTTCAAATAAACAAAGTGCTGGAGGTCCTATTATCATTGCATCTTGCTGCTATTCACCATATATCCTTTCACTCCAAAGTTTGGGTCCAGAGTATAGGTCATTGCACAAAACATGAACTACTGATTTATATGTAAAATAAGACAGTCAAACATTAACAGACCAATTAATAATAGTTTCAGAATAAAAATATACTAACTATAACTAAATATATACATGAACACATTGTTTTGGAATTCCAAGCACCAACAGCCATAGAAACAGCTTGTTAATGTGATATAAGTGTGTAGGTGATGTAGATATTTTGGGAAGGCTTATCCACATTCAATTCATTCAGTAGTATATACATAATTAGGATAATTGTATATTGCACAACACCCACACAGAGATTAGGCTATTCAGAACATGTGGGCTGGAAGTTTTGATTGATTTCTGCACAGATTGGTTTAACTTTTCTTGACTGTCATGATTTCCTTTTAAACCTGTGTATCCAGAAATGACATCTCACCCCAGGAAGCACTTACTGGCCCATAAGGTGGCCTCAGAGTTGCTGTCTCTAACTGGTGGAGCTTTTAGGAAGAAACAAAAACCTTGAATGATATGAACTGCAGTAATTCAAGGGCCAGATTCTTTAAAAATGGCTTATCTGACACTTTTTTGTAAGTCACGCAGTGCTGCAAATACTTATGTTTGCAATAACAGGGTTTTTTGGGGAGAAGGTGAAGATGAAAGGGGTTGTGGTCTTCTCCAGAAAACACACTTTTCTTCAAGATGACAACATAAAAGAAAAACAGGAGGTCTGGGGAACATGACATCAGAAACCATTCTCCCACTAGCTTCAGAGGAATAGCCGAGTTAGTCTGTAACGGGAAAAACTTAAAAACCAACTAATAGTCGTGTAGCACCTTTGAGACTAACAAAACATGTAAATGGTGTCATGAGCTTTCATGGGTACAACCCACTTCTTCAGATGAATGGAGTTATTAAAGGTCCAGTTTCTAAATACATAGGTGATGGGGGGAGAAGGAAAAAGAAGGGGGAAAAAAGGAAAGAAATAGTCACTTAGAGTGTCCATGCTACATGAAGCTGATAAAGTACTAATTGTTCTTAAGTAACCATTGTTTATTTGTTTGTTTGTTTGTTTTATGTCACGAGGATGTGGAATGTAGCAGGCCATCCAGCCAATGTCTTTATTCATACCTCTGTTATAGGAATCAAACTTGTAAATGAAGTGGAGTTGGCTTATGAAATTGGCCTGAAACAATATGGTGAATTTGAGATCCATTAATGAATGCATGGGCAAGTTAAAATGTTCCCCAACAGGTTTCTGTGTGTTGCCTTTTCAGATATCTGATTTGTGGCCATTAATTCTTTCTCGTAGAGACTGTTCAGTTTGGCCAATATACATGGCAGAGGAACATTACTGGCATTTAATGGCATAGATCACATTAGTGGATATCAGTTAAATGAGCCTCTGCTGTGGTGGTTTATGTGGTTAGGTCCTGTGACGATATTGTTTGTATAGATATGTGGACAGAGTTGGCAGCACGGTTGATTGCAGGGGTGGGTTCCTGGATGAGTATGATGGAGGTGTGTTGTGTGGTTACTGGAAAGAATTTATTTGAGGTTAGGAGGTTGTCTGTAGGTGAGGATTGGCCTGTCCCCCAAGGCCTATGACAGTGAGGGGTCATTTTCCAGGATAGGTGGTAGATTGTTGATAATGTATTGGACGGGTTTAAGTTGTGAACTGTACGTGATGACAAGTGGTGTCCTGTTGTTTTCTTTTCTGTTCCTGTCTTGAAGTAGCTGGTGTCTGGGTACTATTCTGGCTCTGTCAATCTGTTTTTTCACTTCTCTGGGTGGATATTTCAGTTTTAAGAATGCTCTACATAGATCCTGTAGGTGTTTCTCTGTCTGTGGGATTGGAGCTAATCTGGTTGTATTTTAGGGCTTGGCTGTAAACAGTAGATTAAGAAATGTGTCTTGGATGAAAGTTAGAGGCATGAAGGGCAAGTGTAATGGTTAGTAGGTTTCTAGTATAAGGCGGTGGAAATGTGTCCATCATGTGATTGTACAGTAGTGCCAAGGAAGAGGATCTCTCATGTGGATTGGTCCAGGCTGAGGTTGATGGTGGGGTGGAAGTTGTTTGAAATTCCTGTGAAATTCTTTAAGGGTCTCTTTCCCATGGGTCCATATCATGAAGATGTCATCAATGTAGTATAAGTAGAGTAAGGGTGCTATGGATAGAGAAAACGTTGTTTAAGATCATCCATAAAGATGTTGGCATATTGTGGGTCCATGCAGCTGCCTATGGCTATGCCGCTGACTTGAAGATATAAATTGTCTCCAAATTGGAAATAGTTGTGGGTGAGGACAAAGTCGCAGAGCTCTGTAACCAGGGTTGGTGTTCCTGACAGCCTGTAATCTGTCTTCATGTGGAATGTTGGTGTAAAGAGCATCTTCTGTGGCCAGGATGGTGTTTTCAGGAAGATTACTGATGTTCTGTAGTTTCGTCAGGAAGTCGGTGGTGTCTCGAAGATAGCTAGGAGCGTTGGTATCATAGGGTCTGAGGAGAGAGCCAATATAGCCAGATAATCCTGTTGTAAGTGTGCCAGTGCTTGAGATGGTATGTCATTTGGGATTTCCAGGTTTGTGTATTTTGGGTAGCAGATAGAAAACTCCTGGTTGGTGATTAGGCGGTGTGTTTGTGTAGATTCAGTTCTGAGTAGTATCAGAGAGTTTCATTAACAGTTGTTCTAGCTTCTTTTTGTATTCTTTAGTGGGATCAGAGGAGAAAAGCCTGTAGAATCTGGTGTTGGTGAGTTTTCTGGCAGCCTCCTGTTCATAATCTGTTCTATTCATGATGACTACAGTGCCCCCTTTGTCAGCCACTTTGATTATGATAGAATTGTTTTTGAGGCTGTGTATAGCATTGCGTAATTATAGAATCATAGAATACTAGGACTGGAAGGAACCTCAAGAGGTCATCGAGTTCAGTCCACTGCCCTCATGGCAGGACCCAGTACTGTCCAGACCATCCCTGATAGACATTTATCTAACCTACTTTTAAATATCTCCAGAGATGGAGATTCCACAACCCCCAGAGGCAATTTATTCCAGTGTTTAAGCATACTGACAGTTAGGAACTTTTTCCTAATGTCCAACCTAAACCTCCCTTGCTGCAGTTTAAGCCCATTGCTTCTTGTTCTATCCTCAGGGGCCAGGAAGAACAATTTTTCTCCCTCCTCCTTGTGACACCCTTTTAGATACCTGAAAACTGCTATCATGTCCCCTCTCAATCTTCTCTTTTCCAAACTAAACAAGCCCAATAACTTCAGTCTTCCTTCAGAGGTCATGTTCTCTAGACCTTTAATCATTCTTGTTGCTCTTCTCTGGACCTTCTCCAACTTCTCCACATCTTTCTTGAAATGTGGTGCCCAGAACTGGACAGAATACTCCAACTGAGGCCTAATCAGCACAGAGTAGAGCAGAAGAACGACCCCTAGTGTCTTGCTCACAACATACCTGTCAATGCACCCTAGAATCATGTTTGCTTTTTTTGCAACAGCGTCACACTGTTGACTCATATTTAGCTTGTGGTCCGCTATAAGTCCTAGGTCCCTTTCTGCCATACTCCTTCCCAGACAGTTGCTTCCCATTCTGTATGTGTGAAACTGATTGTTCCTTCCTAAGTGGAGCACTTTGCATTTGTCCTTATTAAACTTCATCCTGTTCACCTCAGACCATTTCTCCAATTTGTCCAGATCATTTTGAATTATGACCCTATCCTCCAAAGCAGTTGCAACCCCTCCAAGCTTGGTATCATCTGCAAACTTAATAAGTGTACTCTCTATGCCGATATCAAAATCATTGATGAAGATTTTGAATAGAACCGGTCCCAAAACGGACCCCTGCAGAACCCCATTTGCCATACTCTTCCATCAGGATTGTGAGCCGTCAATAATCACTCTCTGAGAATGGCTATCCAGCCAGTTATGCACCCACCTTATAGTAGCCCCATCCAAGTTGCATTTGCCTAGTTTATTGATAAGAATATCATGCGAGACTGTATCAAATGTCTTACCAAAGTCTAGGCAGACCACGTCCACCGCTTCTCCTCCATCCACAAGACTCGCCATCCTATCAAAGAAAGCTATCAGATTGATTTGACATGACCTGTTCTTTACAAATCCATGCTGGCTGTTCCCTATCACCTTATTATCTTCCAAGTGTTTGCAGATGATTTCCTTAATTAATTGCTCCATTATCTTTCCTGGCACAGAAGTTAAATTGACTGGTCTGTAGTTTCCTGGGCCGCTCTAAGTTCCCTTTTTATAGATGGGCACCATGCTTGCCCCTTTCCAGTCCCCTGGAATCTCTCCTGTCTTCCATGACTTTCCAAAGATGATAGCTCAAGGCTCAGACATCTCCTCTAGCTCCTTGAGTATTCTAGGATACATTTCATGAGGCCCTGGTGACTTGCAGACATCAAACTTTTCTAAGTGATTTTTAACTTGTTCTTTTTTTATTTTATCTTCTAAACCTACCCCCTTCCTACTAGCATTCACTATGTTGGGCATTCCTTCATCAGACTTCTCGGTGAAAACCAAAACAAAGAAGTCATTAAGCATCTCTGCCATTTCCAAGTTTCCTGTTACTGTTTCTCCCTCCTCACTGAGCAATGGGCCTACCCTGTCCTTGGTCTTCCTCTTGCTTCTAATATATTTATAGAATGTCTTCTTGTTTCCCTTTATGCCTGTAGCTAATTTGAGCTCATTTTGTGCCTTTCTCTTTCTAATCTTGCCCCTGCATTCCTGTATTGTTTGCCTATATTCATCCTTCGTAATTTGTCCTAGTTTCCATTTTTTATATGACTCCCTTTTTATTTTTAGATCGTGCAAGATCTCCTGGTTAAGCTAAGGAGGTCTTTTGCCATATTTCCTACACAGCAGAACAGCTTGCTATTGGGCCCTTAATAATGTCCCTTTGAAAAACTGCCAACTCTCTTCAGTTGTTTTACCCCTCAGTCTTGCCTCCCATGGGTCCTTACCTACCAGCTCTCTGAGCTTACCAAAATCTGCCTTCCTGAAATCCATTGTCTCTAATTTGCTGTTCTCCCATCTACCATACCCTAGAATCATGAACTCTATGATTTTATGATCACTTTCACCCAAGCTGCCTTCCACTTTCAAATTCTCAACCAGTTCCTCCCTATTTATTAAAATCAAATCTAGAACAACTTCCCTCCAGTAGCTTTCTCAACCTTCTGAAATAAAAAGTTGTCTTTAATGCAGTCCAAGAACTTATTGGATAGTCTGTGCCCCGCTGTGTTAGTTTCCCAACATATATCTGGATAGTTGAAGTCCCCCATCACCACCAAATCCTGCACTTTGGATGATTTTGTTAATTGTTTAAAAAAACCCTCATCCACCTCTTCCGCCTGGGTAGGTGGCCTGTAGTAGACCCCTAGCATGACATCACCCTTGTTTTTACCCCTTTTAGCCTAACCCAGAGACTCTCAAGACATCCGTTTTGCATGGTTAAGATTATATGTTACATGTTGTTGTTCGCTGACATCATCAGCCCATGCACGTTTTCTGGAAGCAATCGATGTAGAAGTCAAGACTCTCATTATGACCATCAGTAGGGGCCCACATAGATTTCTTCCTCTTGTGGAATTGGCAGGGGGGAGCTGCAAGGTCAGCATGTTGTTCATCAGTATGCTGCAAATATTCCTTTAGGCAGAGGCTACGAAAATAGGCTTCCAGATCTCCACAGAACTGAATCATATTTGTGGGGGGTAGTGGGGCAGAAGGAGAGTCCTCAAGACATGACAGATTCCTCCACTGGGCTAAGAGAGTGGTTGGATAGGTTGACAATATTACTAGGTGAGTTGAAGGTGCCAGGAACGAGATATGCTGAGGCGTGTAGGAGATTGGATAGTTTATTGTCCTTAAGGGAGGTTAAGTGATCCTTGTAGGTGACTTGTTGGGTTTTAGTAAAGTCCAACCAAGAGGAAGTGTGCGTGGAAGCTTTTTTTTTTTAATGAGATCTTTAATGTTGAGAGCTTCTCCTTGATTTTCTTCTGTTTGTTATATATATAGTATGCTGATTATGCAGTTCTTGAGTTTCTTTGAGAGAGTGTGGCATAATCTCGGGCTATAATCTCTGGGGTATAATCTCTGGGACACTCTAATTGACTTTTTTCCCTTTTTTTTCCTTCTTTTTCCTTCTACCTCTGCATCCCCTGTTTATTTAGGAACTGGGAAACTGGACCTTTAACTCCATTCATCTGAAGAAGTGGGTTGTATCCACGAAAGTTCATGATACCATCTACATGTTTTGTTAGTCTCTAAGGTGCTGCAAGACTATTAGTTGTTTTTTAAGTTTTTTCCATTCCTCCACTAGGCACTTATAATTTACAAGTCTGAGAAATATGAACTTAACATGAACTCTGAGTAGTATGTTGCAGAGAACTATTTTGAGAGGAAAGTGATGGATGAATGTTTAATGGGATGAAATAATGCATGTTCTGTAATACAAATGTAAAAGTGATTGCATTGATACTGAAGACAGTATCATATGAAGTGGTCTTGTAGCAGAATTATGAAAGGATATCTAGCTTTTCTAGGATTATCTGTTGAACAAATGGATATTAACTATCGGGCCAGATTTAAAAAAAGACTTCAGCACTCACAATTGGGACCAATTTCTCACACTGGAAGCTGCACCTAAGGCACTGGACTGAAGTAGCAAGTAGAGGTGATCAAAACTTCTGACAAAATGTTTCCTTATTAGAAAATCCCCATTGGTCAAAATTGAGACTTATTGTGGTTTCTATAAAACTTCATCAAGTCCAGGGTGGAATTTCTGGTCAGAGAGAGATTGAGATAGATCACACCTGAGTAGTTGGGATACTCAGTGAAGATATGGGAGTCTCAGATTCAAGTCCTTGCTCCAAACCAAGAAGAGTAGGAATTTGAACCGTGATATCTCTAGTCTGAAGTGAAAACCTAACCACTCAGTAGTTAGCTAGTTTGTGTATGTATGCTTGCATCTGTGTTTTGGAAAGATCTAGTTTTTGTTCCAAGATAGATTGAAAAATAATGTTAGAACCTCATTTTCCGCCCCAAAACCAAAATGTATGGTTTCTGGTTAGACTTGTAGCCAGATATTCCAAAGTTATCAGCACACAGGTGCTCCTATTTATAACATATGTTCATTTAGAACAGTCTGAACAAAAATTAAATATTTACAGTTGAGGAGTGACCTCTCATTTTCAAACCCCCTGAGTCCCTTGTTCTTTCTTCATCTTGTCATCTGTGGAAGATGTGTTCTCACTAGCGGGAGTGACCTCAAACTGTTTACAAGGATTGATGTTTACAGTTGAATGTGGTGTTTAAAATACCACTGACATCTCAAATGATTTGTGTTAAAATAACATCAATCCATTTTTACTAATAAGGACATTGTTGGCTCATACCATACTCATACACTGGAATGCTCTTTATGAACATACAGAACATTCATTCATCAGATTATAAATCTTCATGGCAACGAGTGTCCCTGATAATGCATATGTAGTGTAATGAGGACAAGAGGGTTCCAAATTGCACATCAAGGCACCCGATGAATGTAAATATTAATATGTGCAACAACACAAGAGGACAGTCTGCCACTGAACTTGAAGGTGTAATAGGATGAATACTTGTCGTGGGTGGGGTTGCAGAGTGTGTGGGTGCAGCAATGTAGTCTTCAATGAAAATACCAAAATAATAATAATTATAAAAAAAAAAGAGAGAGAAGTAAACAGCTTGAGATGGAGAGGAAGAGAACACTGAATCCTGCTGTTGTATGTCCCTTCATCACCTCTCTAATTTAATTAGGGTTACCATATGTGAACTCTCAAAAAAGAGGACACACTTGAGAGGGAGTGTATCTGTATCAGTATCTACCAACTCACACTGTCATAATGTGTTATATACTATATTATGTATTATACTATACTATAACACATTAATACAATGTAAGTTGGTAGATACTGATACAGATACACTCCCTCTCAGGTGTGTCCTCTTTTTTGAAAGTTCAAATATGGTAACCCTAATTTAATACATTATGTGTCTTTTCATTTACTATCAATACCTGGCTCTGAACTACCAAAGGGTTATTACACATTTACTCTTGTTTACCAGGAATCCTAGGGCATGTCTACACTGGGGAGTTATTTGGAAATAACTCTCCTTATTTCTAAATAACAAGGTGAGTGTCCACACTATCAAGCCTGTTATTTCGAAATAAGAGACTTGTTATTTTGAAAAAACTCCTGCTTGTGAAGCTGGATAAGCTTATTTCAAAATAGTTATTTCTGGAGTTATTGTTTTGAAATAACTTATTTTGAAATGACATAGCAGTGTAGACATAGCCCTCGTTACTGTCACATGAAAGCCAAGATTTTCATACGTGATGAGGAACATCCTGAAGAGGTCTTACATCCGATTGTGCTGAGCATTCACATAGCAAAGCTGGTTCCTAATTTGGTATCTCATGTTGGTCCCTCTTAAGTCTTGTCTCAAGTTTTGGTGGGAATGATCACTGAGCTTTCAAACATCTTTTTCCTTGTTCTCTTATGAGGATAACCACCACACACCAATTCTGTCATCTAACTAAAGCTAATAACTTTCATCACGTAATGCATTGGTAATGCTGTACAATTTGGTGTGATTTCTCCTGGCTCAGCTTACCTTGACAATTCATACAGATCAAAAGAAAGATGTACCTATGAAATTATAGTTAGTTATTGCTGTTTTATCACATTAATATGTTAAATTAAGATTACAAAAGGCTAATGAATAAGAGACTTGGTAGGATTGTTTGATGGTGACTATAATTGATTTCTCTCAATTCCTAATGCCAGACCCCGGACTAGAGAATGAGTTATGGCCAGGTCCTTCATATTATTTGCCTGTATAAGAATACAAATAGAATTGCAGCTTTTAAACCATAAAAACTATTACTAGCATAAATAAGAATATAATTTCATTATAATAAATGGCACCACTGGAAAACACATAAGTATTACTATTAACTGTAATATTATATTTATTATAATATTTCTAAATGTCAGATTTGTCTAACAAAGCTGAAATCTAGATTCTGAGTTCTTGGCAGTATTTATCTTCTCTTACCTTCTCATTTGTTTATTAACTGTAGGCTGTATCCATCACTGAGGGGATGTTCTGTAGCCTATTCAAGGAATGACATTGGTGGAAAGGTAAACAAGGCAGGATACTTGAAAGGGAGAAAAGAGTATCAATACCTTTGAATAAGAAATGGGGGTGATATATTATAGGAATATTACTTTTTCATTCCAAAAGACCTCAGGTCTTTGCACACTATATACAACACCTTTTTGGGTGAGGCTTAACAGCTAGCCAACACCCCACATAATAGAGTAGCAAGAGAAAGGAAAAGTAGAAAAGGGATATGGTATCTTTAAGGTGTATATATCAAGAGCAGACAGGACTTGAGGGTTTTCTAGGCCTTATAAAGTATATCTATATTACAATTAAATGGCTGTAGCCAGTATTCCCTCTAATTTTTCAGTCCATGTGCAGAATAAATTTTATGTGCAGCAAGGCATGGACAGATGTGCACCACCAATAGAAACACATGCTGCCAGCTGTGGGTACTCTGCTAGTCAACTGGGTGGCATTTTGATCTGTCCTGAGTGGCCACTTAAGTACTCAGCTTCCATGGAACACTGGCTGTGACTGGTGTGTGTCAGCTGAGTCAAACTAACAGGACTTGGGCTACAGGGCTGTTTAACTGCACCGTAGACATTTGGGAGTGTAAGTTGTTTCATTTTGTTTGAGAATTCGAGACTTGGTCCTTGCAAAACTGTGCAATCACTCTGAATGGGTAACTATAAAGAGAAACATTTTAAGAAAGATGAAACCAAAAACTTAGAGGAGATTTAGAATTACAGAAGTAAATGTCATTTCTGTGATCCATTCCTTATCCTCATCATCTCTCCCCCCAAACTACTAGCATTATTCTTCTTCTGTATCTTGATCTTTATTCCAGACCTCAACTTAATCTAGGTTCTTCTCTTGTCTCCGCTCTGCCTTCTGTGGTCTGTTATTGCTGATCTCCTATTCCCTCCTCTTCACAGTTAGATGCTATCGATATTCTGATCCCAACTTCCCACAGCAAGGTCTGCTTGACATGGTTATTTACAGCAGACTTTCACTTGTAAACATACAGAATTTAATTGTTATTCTTGTTTGGTACACTGCCTTCGGAAAAGCACTCTTGGCTAGCTTCTAAGCCTAATGCTGTGGTGCATTGTACAATAAATGTGAAGGGATGCTATTAAAAAAAAAGAGGGTCTTGTTCAAAGTTTATTTATATATAAACTCTGAAGGGAAAAGAGGTTTCTCCTAAAAGTTAAAATTTTAGGAGATAGTGATAGCAATTATCTTCCTCTATACATTGTCTTAGGAGAATTCTGCTATATGGAAAAATGAACTTGATTTGTCATAAAAATTCAGCAGCAATCAGAGTTCCCTCTATTGTTTCCATCCATGTATAGAATAAATTTTGTTATGTGCACCAAGGTATGCGCAGATGTGCACCACCAGTAGAAATATGCTGCTGGCCTTGAGCACTCTCTGTTAATCAGCTGGGCCGCATTTGAATCTCCCCTGAGTAGCCCCTCGAGCACTCAACTTACAGGGAACACTAGCAGCTATATCTTCCTTTAAAAAGACAGTGATCTCATTTTTCTTTTTCACATGGAATGAATGAAACATAAAGTAGCCTGTGGGCTTTCATCTGCAGGGAGCCATTGCCTTCAGTCTGAATTGCACCAGTATAGTTCATGGATAATCTGCTCCAAAAGCTAGCAACAGAAACGAATAATCTTAGTGCCCAGTGTCCTAGTGCTGTCTGACAAATACTTATATAACTGCATGAGCCTTGTATGTACTGTCTCCCCCCAGATGGGTTCTGGCACACAAAGAATAGAAGCAAACTTTCCTCATTGACATCTACCGAATATGGAAGGTTCTGAAGGTTGTGGGGTCAAATTTTGTGAATGGCCCAAGTGGGTGTAGAAAAATAGGTGTAAAAGTTAGTGTACAGACCCTCCAATTATTGTCCGTAACTTTGCTTCTCCTGTTATCCTTAACCAATTATATTCTATGCCTCACTGAATAACTGATCAAATGTCTCATTTTTAATAAGATACCAAGTTAATGTTGCTGCGGGAGGGGAGGTTTCTATTTATCCTTCCATACCCCTGTTGTACAAATAGCTTTGTGCTGCCTTCCTGGAGCTCACTGCAGGATGGGGGCTTAGATTCTCAATAGACCAATAGACCCTATCAATAGAGTCCACAATCTCCAAAGTCCAAACTCTCTTCTACTTTCTGGACTCTGGCTTTATTAGCCAAATAAAAGAGCCCATAAAATAGCACATGCTTGTTCTTTTTACATTTTCACAGGCTGGTTTTTTGCTTTTTCAGCAGATGTGTCATTCATTAAAGAGTCCTTATTGCTCCCAACACATGGTAAGAAGTTGCAAGAAGTCTTTGGTATTGTGTGTTTAAAACTTTGCTAGAACTTGATAGGGACTGGGATGTGTCTGCTTTTTATCCTTTTGCTGCTGTGACTCCTGGAATGCTCTTAAACACACATTTAAGTAGACATTCCATAGAAACAAGAAGGATAGACATGGTTTAACATGTCCAAAGGTGCATACAGGAGACTGATCTATCCAAAGTCTCCTCATAAGCAAAGGTCAGTGCTGCAAAAGACATGGCCCACAAGGTCATTGACGATCAAGCGAAAACTAAAGTTTCTCTTCCCATGTGAACGCTGGAGCCAGTAGGAATTTTCCATTTTTTTGGCAGACAATTCAATCTAAATTGTAATGGAAAACTCGGAGCCTGAGGATCGACCCCCACCCCTATCATCTGGTGATATCCCACTGAGCTCTGACACAGAGCCAAGTTGAAGGTGGGAGTCTCTGTGCTGTTTCAGCAAAGAAACCCAGCCACCGTACTAATGTAGCTCCCAGGGCTGGGGAACAAAGCACAGGAGACAGTTCTCATATAACCACAAGCAAGCTCTATTGCCTCCCCAGTGACCCTCCTTTCTTCCCTCAGCAGGCCTCCTAAGGTCCCTCCACAATGCTTTCATACTTCAGGTCACTGCACTTGTGGATGATTCCGTCACAGTTCCCCATCACCAGTTCCTCAGAGATCTTTCATTGATCCTGCCTGATCCCCCTCTGCTCTACAGTCAGCCCTTACCACTTAGCTCGATTGTCTGCTTCCTGAGGCCAGAAAGTTACCTGGTTGCTAGGCACCAGCTGAGCAAGAGATGGTTATATGCCAGCAGTGGTGCATCATCTCTTTTTATGAGGGATGTGAATGGCCCTCAACTTGTTTCAGCTATGCGCTTTAGTGTCCCAGCTCCCTACACATGTTCATTGTGGTAGAGAGGACAGTTTAGTGGTTAGAGAAAAGGCTTGGGAATTTGATGCTCTCAGATGCTATTCCAGTCTTTGCTGCTGTTTATGGTGCAGTCTGGGACAAGTAGTTTTCCCTCTTCTTTAGTCCCAGCAACCTTAGTGAAGTGCTTTGCATTGCTTTGGCATGGTGCAGGCTAAAGCAGTGCAGTATTGGTAATTGGCTCAGCTCTCATGGCTCTCTGGTGATATTCTCTAGGCTAGTCTCCCTCCAGTGGGGTGTGAGAGGTTAAGAGATCTTGCCAGACCCTTCATTCAACATTGTTTTTAAAACAGAATGACTGGGTCTGTCACAAGGCGTCTGGTCAGACCTTTCAGACACCCACAGGAAACAGAATGGAGAAATGGAGCTTGCACAAAGCTATTTTTTTGATAATCTACAGCCAATTGGGAAATAAATATGTCCCTTCCCCAGCCAGACTAACTCATAGCTGGTTAAAAAGATAGATTTTTGTTAGCTATTCAGAGCAGTCTTTTTGTTTTGTTTTGTTCCAGCTGTGGTAAACAGCAAAAGGAAACAAGTTACTAACAATCAGTCCAAAGTCCTATGCTAACTTTGTGTGCATGTGTGTATAATACTTTATAGATTTTTACCCTCCCCCTGAATAAGTGAGAACAGAAAAAAATAAACTATTTCCATCCCTTCATAAGTCTTCTTTGCAGTGTTTGAACCAACCATCTTCAGACCCACAGTACAGAATTTTATCAGCTTAAAAAAGGAGAGTATTTGTCCTTAACATTTTGCTTGCTATAAAAAGGCCCATAATCTAAAAGTCTTACATCCCCTGACTTTGTCTCAATTCAAGACTTATCACCGCATTAAAAAAATCTTCATTTTTGATGAAACCTCAAGGGTTTCCCCCCTAAACTGCAGCTGCTCTACCTGCAGAGGTCTGAATTGTGTCCCTAATGCATATGTTTTAATTGTACTCAAACTCTGTATTTAAAGAGACCTATTTAAACTATATAAAATTTGAATTCAAATGCAGGTATTGGATTTAGCCAAACCATAAAATATTTTCCAGTTGAACCAAATGCATGGGCATGAAGAAAAAAATTCTACCCAGTTTTTCACAATTTGTATATATTGGCTTAGCCAGTCCCCTACTATAATTATGATTCCACACAGTTTATGGCTGAGTCTTGCAGACAGCTGCTGTTTAAAAGTAAGATACAGTTTCACTGACCATTAAGATTTAATGTTACATTACATATTGAAGAAGTATAGCACTCTAGAACATGATCAGAAATCCATGTATGTGTTTGTCCTAAATCTTGGTCACTCTTACAATGCCCAGTGATAAATGCCAGCAAATGCACATAGATGAGTGCATAGATGCCCTGAAGAGGGGTGGGGAATGACCTGCTCGCATACATTAAATGTATAATGAACAGATTGTTAGAAATTGTTTGTTCTTCAGTTACACCCCAAAAGAGAAGATGAAGGGAAACATTTAAAAAATCCTAATATAATCTTCTAAATTACACTCAGTACTTAAGCCCCGTCATAAGTTTTTATTATGAATTTTTTGTGCCAGCTTGCCTTGGTTAGCAGTAGAGTAATCAAGTGTAACCATAATACTATGATGGATTCAAATTTCTTTTGTGAAGAGAACAGAGGGCTTTTTATGCTTCAGGAGTCTTTAAGTTAGTACAGTTTGAGTTCCTACTTTTGCTGCTCTGAAGAGGTTGAGTTTCTTGTCCAGTATTTGCAGTATCTTGAACAGTAAGCTTTTAAGTCTTCTTAACTGATTTGATTCATAGAAATGGAATATTGGAATCCACAATAGAATTTCCTGATAATGGAAAGGGCTTTTTTTTTTAGCATCGCAAGATAAAATTAACATGACTAGCAATGTGTTGTTGTAAAATTGTGTCATTCTAAAAAATCATCCCCGAAAATTAAAATTGGTTAGCATGTTAAGGGATGGACAATTGAATCTCACATTTGAGATATCAAGCTGAATAGTATATGGATAAGGAAAGAATGTTTTACCAGCACCAAGTTCAACATAGTGAAACATCATGGGTATCAATAATACTATACAAGACAAAATGTATAAATGATCTGGGATAACACCTTAATTAACAGTGAGCTTTAACAATTACTTGGCTGTCAAAACTTCATTCTCCTCCCATTTATACAGATGTAGCCAATTGGCTTTGATGGAGTTATTTTTTATTTACACTGGTGTAAGTCAGATGAGAATCAATTCTTCATTTGGAGTTGGATTTTTTTTCATCACCTTGCATCTTGCATACTCACTCAAATGAACGCTATTGGGCTGTTTTATTAGCATTCTGCATTCACTTTGCATTGAGATGATATATATAAGATGTAGTGAAATGGCGGATCAGACCCATTACATTTAATTCTAAATGGTGCTAAAACTGCAGAACCCAACAGTTTTGTAATTTTGAATATGTTCATATTTCCAGGTCTAAAATTCATGGCCTACGGCAACTGTATTAATGCATTTACGATTAGCTATATATACTCTCATACTTCCACATTAGGTCTATAGGTTGAGCTTCTCTAATCTGGCACATTCTGGTCCAGCAACATCTGTGGTCCAGCATGATTTTAGTTAGCCGGATGTTCACTTATCGTGGACGTGGCCAAGTTTCCTATGATCCCATAAAGTTTATTTACAGTCACTGGTCCTGGCTTTCAGTGTTCTGTGCTATTATTTAGCTCTAATTTACCCCTAAATATCTTCTAAGAGCCCAAGAATCAGTGGAAGTGTTGGCAATGCAGCTAGACAATACTGAGTTTCTGTGGTCCGGCAAATTCTCTGGTTCGGCACTGGTCAGGTACCTGACTAGAGAGGTTCAAACTTTATAATGCTTCTGGTGAACTAAATATAGACACATGTTATTTTGTACCTAATACAGGCTATATTTAGTATGTGGAAGAACTACAGGATACTTGAGACTAGTTAGCCTTATTGTCCAACAAAATATCAACTTTGGTTACTTGAGAAGAGTTATTTTTTATCGATTTAACAAGTACCATGTTTTTTGTACTGTCTGGAATGACCTACACTGTGCAGTCCTTATTTTGAATTCTTGCCTGTATATTTTCAGAGGTCCAAAAATAGGTGAGGTGTTTTGACACCACTTGTAGAATGATCTGGTGCCAAAATTTTGGTGTAAACTGGTGCAGCTCCACTGATGTCAGTGGTAATGCACTAATTTTCACCAGCAGAGAATTTGACTTAGTTTTTGCTTACAGTCTACTTTTAGATATAAAGCCATAAATGGGGCTACCAAACTGGAAGGAGGAAAAGAGGATTTCAGCAAGGCACCTGCACTCAGTTTAAGGCATATATATTTCTTAGAGAAGCTAATCTCTGTGGAAGAAGTGATCTTTAAAACAATGGAAATAGGAAAGGGTAGTGTTCTGATGAATTAGCATTGCAAGGGGCATTCTGGGTGAAACCATGATCCCATTGAAGTCAATGGTAATATTCCCATTGGCTTCAACAGGTTAGACTTTCACTCTCCATGTGTAGAGGGGAGCATGGACAACATTGTAGGGGAGCTGGATGAAAGGAATATCAACATTTTGTTGACAGAGTCTTTTGTCATATCACCCTCTCCGCACTGTCAGCTATATAGGTTAAATTAATGTATATAGGGTTTATGTAACTTCATGGTACGGCTCTGTCTTCATGCCAAGTGCAATGCAGTAATCTCTTCATAACAAAGGAACATTCACATAAAAAGACATCTGGATGAAATATAATTTACTTTACCAAAAAAGTGCTCTCTTTGCTAGTGATACCATACTCATTGAATACATTTGGGGCCAGATATGAGTTTTCTTTATAATTAAGCTTTCCCTTACTCTTGATCCTCCAGTGAGGCCATAATCTTGTATTTAATAGTCTGCATCCATGGAAACATTTATGACACCATAAATTCTGAAATAAAAGTACGTTCACTGTGGGCTAGAGTCTGCAACTGTTACACAGTCTTACTGAATCCCACATGAGGTTTGCCTGCATAGAGACTGCATGATTGGACTATCAAGAGTCAAATAAGAGGAGGAACAAAACCTTTGTCTAGTAATAGTTTGGGTCTGATTATCAGTGGTAAAATAGCATTGTGTAAAATCTCATGAAATACAAGTTGGCTACAGTTTAAAAAGACATTTTAAATAACTAGGGGCCTGTGCCACCCCTGTTCGCTATGCTTGCCAACTCTCCTCTCTGTGGCCTACGTTTATCGGATGGTTGAGTTGACTACTCAAATTTCCCTCCTGCTTGCTGCATCTGTATCAGAGGCAGTAAGGTGCTGGGGTGGGAGGGAGTAAGAGAGAGCTGTCTTAAAAGCTAGTTCTACCCCAGCATTATCTCTGCAGTGCCACCTCCCTTCCCCCACTGCACTACTGCCTCTACCAGAAGTGCCATTGATGCCAACTGCGCCCCCTCCCCCGTGCTGATGCCTCTGACAGAGGCAGCAGCATGGGCGGGGAGGGGAGGAGGCTGCTCTGCATCCTGTGTCCGTGGGCGGTCCCAGCTCCCCAGTGGTAGCCCCTGTGGACAGGGGCTGCTGCCAAGAAACAGCTCCTGTTGGCGGCAGCCCAGGCTGGCTACAAAAAGAAGCTGTTCCAGCAGCAGCCCCTTTCCACAGGGAGTGCCAGCAGGGAGCTGGGGCCCCCCACAAACTGAGGCTGCTCCGCGAGATGTTGAGCAGACTCTGCCCAAGGTGAGCCTGGGCTCATCACAGGCAAAGGCTACTTCATGGCAGCCTCCCCTTCCTCCCCTTGCCCCCACTTTGCTGCCTCTATTAGAGGCAGCAGCGTGTCGGGGGTTGAGGCAGGAAGCACCATGGAGACAGTTCTGAGAGGACTGGCTTTTAAGCTGAATCTCCCCAGTACCAGCTCCTGCTCCCACCCCTGTTGCCTCTAATAGAGGCTGCAAGGAGTGGGAGGGGAAATGCAAGTAGTCGACTCAACTACCTGATAAACCTAGGCTTATCACGTAGCTGACTACTCGCTTCTATCCCTAGAGCAGGATGAGGTTGATGGTGCTGGGGTACTGCACCCCTATTAGCATGGTCTGCCTCTGCCATCAGGTGGTGTTGGCCTGGTTGTAGTTAGTGATGGCAGCGCCATGCTGCAGGTCAGGCTGCGCAACATTGCACAGGTGGCAGGACTTGGTGCCCCTGGTCACGCCAGTCTGCACTCAGTACTCCTCGGCCAGCGAGCCATCCGCGTTGGTGGCCACCCAGGTCATGCTGAAGGCGGCATTTGCAAACTTGGGCATGCAGCATTGCGGCTGCCTGCTCGCTTCATTGCACTCGTCCATGGCTGTGGCACTGTGCCTGGCCAGCTCTCACAGCAAAGGCAGTGTCCCGCGACCCATTCTGGGTTGGCATTAGTGACACCTGCACATGGCATAAGATGCCACAGCTGCCATCTGAGTGGCTCATGCTGAGAGCGGGCTGGGGCATGAGACCCAGTGGCAGTTGATGTGGGTGGGCGCATAGCAAGAGGCAGCAAATGCTTGGGTGCTCCCACTGCTCTGCAGCTGTTCAGGCAGAGGGGAAGGGGGCATGGTCAGAGGAGGAGCAGAACGCAGAAGGGGGTGGGTCCTGGGGGTGTGGTGCATGCTGGGAGGCAGCGGGGGCAGGGCACTTGGCTCTCAGGAGGTGACCCTTCCCCCCCAGAATTCTTTGGAGGGCAGACAAGCCAATAGGGACCTGCAGGAACCATGCTGAGGTGGGAGCAATGTGGGGGTTAAGGTAAGGGTTAGGGTTAGGGTTAGGGTTAGGGAGTCTGTGGAGCCCGCATGACAGCCCAGGGGGAAGGGGCTGCACTCCCCACTCAGGACATGGCAGCAGGTTCCCTCCCCCCTCCCCCAGCAAATAGCAAGGCTGCCCCAGCAGTGTTACCGCCCAGGGAAATCAAGCCACGGATAGGGCTACGGGGGAAAAGGCCAGACCAAGGGTAGGGGCAGGAGCTGGTGGTGCCCTAAAATCACCCCCTCCCCCGGGGGGAATGATGTAAGGGCCAGAGGAGCTGCCTGGAAGTGGCTAGTGAGGTGCTCTGTCTGGAGCTAAACATGGGCTGAGGGTGGAGGTGGATGACAATGGCATGATGACATTCTTGTCATCCCGCAGGAATTTTTTGATATATATAGCGATATTAAAGCCCTTGTTTTACATAGTTTTTACCAGGGCTCACCAAGTGGTGGTGAGCCCCGCTCGCCAGCCGTGCGGTTCTGCCAGCTGCGCATGCGCAGATCGCACGGCGCCGGCTTGTAATCTACTCGCCACGGGCGAGTAGATTACATGATTTGGTGAGCCCTGATTTTCACAATAATATTTCATTCATGTTGAGGAACATATAGTACAAATTTGACTTCAGTTATTTTTATGGGACAACGTGAGGACAGAATTTAGCTAAGTATACATATGAAACATACTAGAGTGAAAGTTTAGCTAGTGTGGGTAAAATTCTTCCCATTCTTGTATTCCCAGTGCAATCTATTTGAAAGTACTAAGAGTGCTTTGGGAATTTATGGAGACAGAATTGGACTCTATACGACTGTAAGGGTGCATCTACACCGCACCATTATTTTGAAATAACAATATGAGCGTCTACACAGCCATTCCGTTACTTCGAAATAATTTTGAAGTAACCAACTGCTTATTCCAAAATCTGTAAACCTCATTCTATGAGGAATAACTCCTATTCCGAAATAAGGCGTGTGTACATCCTCCACTGCTGCTATTTCAAAATAGAGCCTCACCAGGGCTATTCTAAGTTATTCCTCCCCAGTGCCTCCTGGGGCTGCAAATCAAGATAGCACGTCTACATTAAGGAAGCCTGCCTTGGACTAATTTTGAGGCTTCCATGAAGTGTAGACGTGTTATTTCAAAATAAATTATTTTGGAATAACTATTCCAGAATAGCTTATTTTGAAATAGTAGTACAGTGTAGAGGTACCCTAAGAGACCTGTAAATGTCTGATGACTTCTGCAAACCCTATATTCTGGAATGTTGCCAAACAAAACACTATTTCCTTTTAAAAGTTACAATTGGAAGTGTGCTTTCAAGAGACCTGAGTACTCCTACCCCTGAAAAATTGCACACCTGAGAAATTGCACTTAATTTACAAAATAATCTCCACTTAAAAATTCAAGAGTCTGAAAATGAACCTTAAAGTAACTAGCCAGTTCCCTATTGCCATGTAATCCTTCATTGCTTACTACCACTTTGTCCAGCTCCCCAGATGGGGCCTCCCTTAGGCCACTTTCACTGTTTCCCTTTTATATCCCTGATCTAATCAGCCCCTTTTTGACACCCTCCATTCTTATAAATGCCAACACTAAGGCTGACCCCTGCATTCCTGCTCAGTTACTTGCAAGATAGGTAGAAGGTATAAAGGACATGCCTAAACATCCTCATTTTAAGATCCCTTCTAATTTTTTTTCTCAAAACTTCAAGCAATATGATGTCCTGGGGAATTATGCCATGTTAACTAAAGGGAAACTGATTTATTTAACTTAAGGAAGCTGGAGAGGGGAGGAAAACTTGTTTCAAAATAAATTATGGGGCCGCTTAGCTAGCATCACTCCATTATAAATATATCTTAATAGTTACATTGCTTTACAAATGTGACTACTCAGCTTCAGAATATAATACAAATGGAATCCATGTGAGCTTTGCCTTCCTCATTTTTTATCAACACACAATATTTGTGTTACATGGCAAACTCATGAAAGGATGTTGCAAACTGAAATATGCTACTTTTAGAAAGATCACCATTTGCATTTGCACTCCATTTACTCCATAGCTCTGCTTAATGTTGTTATAAATTCCTCTGCCTACAAAAAACACTTTAGCATAGTAGCTACAAAAGTTATTTTTATTACTTGTCACTAATATTCAGAGCATGACTTTGTCAAAGAGGCAAGAAGTTTATTGCCACAAAATAGTCTATGGCTCTGATCCTGCAAATAATTACTCACATGAGTAGTCTCGGTTCATTAACTTCATTGGGATTACTCTTGTGAGTAAAGATGACTTGTGTGAGGGTTTGCAGAATCCGTCTTACATTTTTTGAATAAAAGCCCACATCACTACAAATTGGTAAAAGCTGTGTTTAAGCCAGATTTCCAAGAATAGTGAAACAATCCTATTGCAGTGCAGAGACAATGCAATTTTTTACTGCTCAATATTTCCATAGAAAAGAAAAAATATCTTTATTTTTGGTGTATATGTAGAATTTATACACATTGTACTCTTATCTGCAATCATAAGCATTTCTATTCAGCAAGCATGTCTTTTTAAAAGAATACTCCACCAGCAAAAATTATTCAAACTTAATACAGCATGAATATTTGGGGTCTGGCGGGTGGAGGGGGAGGAGATAAACTGAAGGACATTTCACTGTGCCATAGTCCGTAGCGAACAATTAGCAATTATATTTTGAAACATGTTGGCTGAACAACTTAAAAGTAAAAATATTGAAAAATATCATAATTGTAGGTCATTCAGTTGCTCTGCAATTATCCTGTGAACTTTGACTGTTACATGGCAATGCAGCCTCTAATCAACTCCAGTATAATTTGATGGGAACATTTTCTGTAGTTCAGTTTAATAAACATGTTATGCTTGAGAATTTTAACACACTAAAGTCAGGATATTGAAAATTATGATTCCCTGTGCAAATAAAACTGACTTCTTGTTGTAGTCTATATTAATCTATACACTTTTAAAATGTCTCTATTAATGTATGTTCAACTTGGCTGATTTGCAGTGCCTGTGGTTTCTGGTACTGATTTTTGGGGGGCTGTATTTTTGAATTTTCAGTCATAAGAATATAACCTTTCTGTGGAGTTTCCTTTTTTAAAGGACAGAACCAAAGCATGCAAAGATTAAACATGATCACAGAGAAGCCTGTGCAGTTGAAAAGATAGAACAGAGGGCAGAATTTGTCCTTAAATCCATTTCAAGGTCAAAGTTTTTTTTATATGCTGTTTTTGAGATACTAGTGGTAGCAAGCTTCCTGGAAGCATGAACTGTGCTAAAAGCACCCTCAAGAGGCATTAACTCAGTCATGTCCAAGAATAATTTTATCAGACTGTCCACAAAAATCATCCTGTATGCATGAGAAATTCATCTGAATATGAAATCTCAGCTAATAGAGAAAAAATCTTTAAAATAATAAACTGATCCTTGTTTAAGCTTCTGCTTTTAAAGTCAGACAGATGTCCTATATTTTATCTGTGGGACAGGTATAGCACAAACAATGGTGATGCCAAGAGGGAAGTTTACGCTCCCTGTCTATTTAATCTCTGACCTTTGTTATTGCTACTGTTAATAAGGGTTCTGGTTAATATCAGCTGCATTGATGGTTTTGAGGAATAGGTTATCAGCACCCGTACAGAAAACACCTATTGACTAAAGCTGGTTGAAAAGTCTTCATATGAGTGATTCTTTTTCTAATGAAAAATGCCCTTTGCACAAAACCAAATGTTTTTATAATAAAAGTTGAATGTTGCCTAAAAATTTAGATTTCCCCCACTTTTCTTTGGGAAAATTAAAAAATGTCCACTGCCTGCCTGGATAGCTGACAAACGGTTTGATGGTAAAGCTGAAAAGCCTTCATTTTGGAATCTGGAGATAGAATTTGCCACTTCCCATGGCCTTGTAGCCCCATCCTTATGCTCCAGGAAATGGAGAGACAGGCAGCCCCAGTACTCTGCATCTCTAGCTCTCAGAGTTGTCATGGAAGATTGGACAGCTGGGCTCTCTGGAAGGCTGGGTTGGAATCAATAAGAGTCTTTTGTATGCAAAACAGAAAAATTGCATTTTGATTCTCCCAATGTAACTCACACACCTTCTGGGTATAGTTCACTGTCCCATGTAATGACACTTAGACCACTTACAGATAGGGAGAATGAATGTGTGCTCTAAGGATGTTAAGAGGCAGGTAATTGGCTAATCATGTAGATTACACGATTAGTCGATAAGGGAAGGTGCTTAGTCCTGGCTCATGCCAGGTCCAGGAGCTACCCTTGCTGCAGCTCTGCAGTTTAAATGTAGTAGGAGACAAGCGTGCAGGCAGTCCGACTCCGACTACATTTAAACTGCAGAGCTGCAGGGGGCATAGATCCCAGACCCAGCACGAGTTGGGACTGAGCTGGGCTGACTACCTGGCAAGAGCAGCCCCTGTACATGGATGATAAAGGCAGCAGGGATGGTGGAGGTGGAAATACCAGGAGTCGACTCGACTACCTGCTAAGCCTAGGCTTATCAGTTAGTCGACTACTCGATAAGCCTAAGTTTATCAGGTAGCCAACTACTTGCTTATAGCCGTAGGCTATGTCTACACTGCAGGCTTCTTGTGCAAGAACTTTTTGCACTAGAGTTCCTGTGCAAAAAGTTCTTGCACAAGAGCGCGTCCACACTGCCATGTGCTTTTGCACAAGAGTGTCCATGGCAGCATGCACACTCTCTTGCGCAAGAAAGCTCTAATGGCCATTTTAGCCATAGGGGTTTCTTGTGCAAGAAATCCCTGTTGCCCGTCCACACTTGCGCAAGATCTCTTGCTTAAAAAGGCTTATTCCTCATAGAAAGAGGAATAACTCATGCGCAAAAAGCCCTGTGTTCTTAAGATTTACTATACTATACTTTTCCTTGTGCAAGAACACACTTGTAGTGTGGATGCTCTGCAAGTTTTTGCGCAAAAACTCTGCAGAGTAGACGTAGCCCGAGTGTGCTCTACAGCCTTAGCTGAGAGGCTTTTAGCTCAGGCTGTAGAGACTCATACACTAAGCTCCAGAGGTCCCAGTTTGGGTTCTGTCTCTTGGTGTTACACCAATACCACTTTTTTTCATGACTATCTTTCTCCTGAAAATGTTCACATTTCATCTCAGTTCAGGGTGATTTTTTTTTTCAAAAACTCGTAAGTTTTCATTGGAAGGGGTTTCCATTTTCCAGCCAGCTCTTTTATTGATATCACACATGCCACAGAATAGTATTCAGAGAGTTCATAACAGTATTGTGCACATTAATAATTTTCAAATTTGCTGGTAATTCCTAAAAATTAAAAAACAAGATAATAAACAAATTATTTCAGGCCAATCTTAACATGAATTTTTCAATGAGCATTTGCAAAATATTTCAGTGTCACCAAAAGTGTCAGTCAAAAAAACTCACCCACCTCTACTCCAAACAATGATACTGGTTTTCAGTAGCGATTACTTAATAGAGAAGGGTTTCTTTTTATGCAATTACCAGTTCAAAAAGACATCCACCATGCCCCCTTTCATAATATATTTTTTTTTAAAGAAAAGATGAGTCCTGCAAGAGTGGATTAAAATCAAAGTGCTTCCTCAACCATAATTAGTGTGTTTCTGCAGCAATGCCATAATAAAGTTTATGAGAAACTTGAATATTTGCTCTCATTTATGTATAACTTAGTTTACTATGTGTCTCCGACATCTAGTTAATGCTGCATGAGTATTGGCATTGTTTTTCATCAGCATTCAATGCAGTTTTAAATTGAAGTCTTTTCTAATTGGCAGGAATGAGCCAGTAGAATTTCTGTTGGATTAAGCAAAGACAGAAACCTACAAAAGCCTAATCAGTAATATTCTAGTCACAAAGTTTCATTGTTTCATTTCAGATAACTGGCACTGCCTCACAGTCTGCCTCAGGTAGTAAATCTGATTGATTCTCCTTCCTTCATGTCACTCACAACAGTTATATACTCTGTAGCACGTTAACTAGTGATATACCAGACTAGAAATAGTCAACATTTCTATTCTTGATATTTAAACGCTGTTTGTTTATTTTAAGTAACTTAACCGATTAATGAATCATAAAATTCACATTTGTTCACTATACAGATTAACCATAAAAGATGCTACATATGCCTGCATGCTCAGTATTCTGTGTTTTCTTGATGAACTTGTATATCTTTATCTTATACCTTGATCCTATCACCTCTTTCAAATGGTGATGGGGAAGGCAAGGCAGGGTAGGAGCCTTAGTGAGATTTTTGGGACACATTTTCATCTGACAATTTACAGCAGCTGAGGATCTGTCCTAATGACTTACTGTCCTAGTATTTGGTTATTACAGAAGTATGTTGGCTATAAAAGGAACATACAGGACAGGATTTAGACTAAAATAAAGCACAAATAGAAACATATTTCGTAAAGATCTCTGTCCAAAACTAGGACCGTCCCATTTCCCTATTTGAGGGAAAACATGTATGAGAACAGCTATATGGGAATGGACACTTTTAAATGTACATATTAATAAAAATCGTCTTAAATACAATAATATTGTAGAAGGAAGATGTATGTGCATAGACTTAGGCTGGCATGGTAGATGGTTGACTTCTATTTTCTGCACAACTTTTATCAGTGTTAATGATGTAAGGGAGGGCTATTCAACACATGGCCCACAGGCTGCATGTGGCCCATTCGTTTGCATCCCTCAGTGCAGTTTTGGTATAGGCAGGGCTCAACACATGCCCCTCAGGTGGGAGCCAAAACAAAAAAGTAGTCAATATAATGGTCTTCTGTTGATATGCGTTTTAGCAGTTAAATTCCTGGACTGTCATTGCTCATTAAAAGTGCTGTAATACGGGTGGAAAGCGAGTAAATATTGCATTTTATTAATATCAGCAGAACTGACTTAAATGGGGCCTGTGTGTTGTGTAGTCTTGCCTTAATCTTTGTATTCATGCCTGCCAGTGTGAAAGAAGCTATTTGCATATATATATATATATATATTTGCATGTATATGCAACCACACTTAAGTTGCGGTCGTTGGCACGTGCTGTGAGTATCATTGTGGCCCCCAGGATTTCCAAAGTTGAGTAGCCCTGATGTAAGTGATCAAATATTGTCAAACAATACCATTACCTACAATTTTTTGCATTATCTTTTAATTTTTATGTTTAAATAAAGAGTTACAACAGTCTTCCCACACTCCTTGTAAAGCTAAGTAGCAAAAAATTCTTAATGAACCAAATACTCTCCTCTCATTTTACCTACTGTAGACTTGTTAAAACAGATTTTTTTCTCTATATTGACTTTGGTTTCATGCTGCCTGAAGTAGTAACCCCCAGGTAAGGTCAACCTTCCATTATCTAGATCATAGACTTGCAATTGTAATATTCTTTAGGAAGACCTGTCTTCTGCATAGATAAAGGAAACATTCTTAAGAAGATGAAAGGAAGTGACATCAGAACAGGATGTAGAGGCCACATGCTCTAGAACCTGGAAAAGTATTGAATTTCTGTTCCCCAAAGCAAATTCTTGCTTACATAATTTCAGTATAAATTTAAAAAACAACAAATAGTCTGGTAGTATGGAATGGAAATCCATCAACTTCACAAATTTATGTTTTGTTAGTCTGTACAGGATAAACTTAAAAAACAACAAATTGTCTGGTCGCACTTTATAGACTAACTCAGCTACCCCTGTAATTTCAGTAGCTATACTTAATGGGAATACTCCTGTGAATAAAATAAGTAGGATTTGGTCATGGATGTCACCTAACTATTGACCACATTATTCCTTAGTTACCTTTATCTAAAATGTATAACCTCATTCTGAACTGGTGTCTTACTCAATCTTCTCTAAAAGGACACTATGTGGATCAGAAAAGGGGCAACAACCATCTTTTTTTAAAGTTTGGCTTGATAAAATAAACACATGATACACACATTTTAGTCAAAGCCTTTCATGCATACTTGGATACTCCTAGGGTGCCTTCATGAGGACTGAGATCCTATTCTGTCCCTGCTTAGAGAGCCAGCATGGGATTAGTATGCACCATCTGCTACTTTGGTGTACCAGGAATCCATCAACCCTTTCCTACAGTGTTCCAGCATCTGTTAATGAGAGAGATCAACTGAAGAATCCTATTGACCTGTTACACCCACTACAAACGCTTTTGAACTGAACTTCAAGACTAGTATTTTATAGTGCAGCTACCTCTGGGTAAATTGGAAGCCAATGAACACTGTACAGTAAATTACAGGATAGTTTACAGCAGGAAGTGAAGGCTATCAATAAAACTGCAGGAGGAATTTAGGTTAACAGATTCTAATTACCTGAAATGCTTACCCTTACAAAAACTTCTAAGAGATCTTTAATGACAATTGGCTCGGGCCTGGGTTTTATATCTCCTATGAAAGCTGGTTCCTACAGAACCGCCTAAAAACAGGCTGGGACTTTTCCCATACAATTACTCAGAAGAATGCCACTCCAATGCCAATTTTCGCAGCATGAATATCTGCAGACAGGTGTTCCCATCCAATTATGTCCCAACTTGCTAAGTTGGTAAGATCTGACAGAAGCACAACAGTAGGGAGTATGGATGTAAGCCAGAGGTGGTGTTTTATATTTAATGGCATATGCTGCAGTACAGAACATGCTTTTCTCAGTCAGTACATGTACTGTATGCATAAAGAGGATTAGTTTCGTCCTTGCATCATGGGTTAAGCAATATTGGCAACATATTACTTATTCTGCAGTCCTAAAAATATCCTGCAATATTTATCTCCTGAGTGTGTCATTGCAATGGTGTCACCTTTGGTTTCCAACTTGGGTTCATGCATGCTATAGACATTATTTGTGACGTAAGAGATAAAAATTCTATCTACAGTAGGTGCAAGCAAAACTAACTAGCAGTAGATTTCAGTGAGCTGGGGTCACAGTACATCCACCTTGTCTAATTATTACTTGTCTGCATCAGCATGAACACCTTTCTGGAATTTCCAGTTGGTAATTTTTCAGTTCTCTAAAGCTGCTAGTCGTATGAAACCCTGTGTTTGGAGAGGATCACAATGGAGATGTCACACTGGTAAGAGACCTGATTCTGGCAGGCGTATTTGACCAGCAGTTCCAAATATCCTAGGTAATGTGTGTGAATCCCCCTTGGCTCTGTTCAGTTTATGCATGATTCCTGTCTGTACAACTTTGTAAAACTGTGAAATAGATTTTACGCAGAGTAAAGTCCAAGAAACTACATGACAATGTGGCTCACCATCAGTAAAGTAAGTGGTCTCTTAAAATGAAAAAGCAGCAAATAGGGGACCAGCCACGAGTGGAGTTGGAAATGCACTTTATTTAAGGTGTTAAGTGATTTGACATTTGTTTTATAACTATCATAGTTACAGGTATAATTAATTCCTTTTTCAGACAGACATGGCATCCCTGTCAGCCTATGGACATAACAGATGCTGTTAATGTGGAAATATTAATAACAAAACAGTATTGCTACAACATATCATCTCACATTTTGCATAATCCTCATTATCTCTGCACCTTGGATAATTTCTTTCTTTCTTTTATGTTGTCCATTTCTACCGGTGCTGTTATTTTCTCTGAAATGTCCCTAGTTATCATTACTCTGACTACTAGTCATTTTTACCCAGCAGACTAAGTGTATCACCAACATTCTGTAAATACGTTTTGGGAAGGATAACCAGATGTTATTGTTTCACATAGACTTTCAGGTTGTGGGCTCTTAGTTTTCAACTCAGGCTACATCTAGACTGCAACCTTCTTTCAGAATAAGCTTTTCCAGAAGATATCTTATTTTGAAAGAGAGCGTCCATGCAGCAAAAGTGCAATGAAAAAGCGATCTGCTTTTTCAAAAGATAGTGTGCACACTGATTGGAGGCTATCTCGCATTTAAGGCCACCCAGAACCAGTTCAGGCAGGGCACTAGGTCAGCAGTTGCTTCTGGGTGCTGCTTCCTAAAGCTAGCTGAGACACATTCCTGGACAGCCATTTCTCTGCTTTTGCTGCTTGCTTGCCTACCTCTCTGAAGGACAGCAAAGCTTCTGCAGTGTGTGCTCTGGTTGCCCAGCTTTTGGATGCCACAGCATACTCCTTGCCATGGAGCCGGAGCTGCTTCTGGGCATGTGATGGTCCCACACTGCCATGCTGCAGTTTCTGCAGGCTGCCTTCAAGGCCCTGCACAAGCTCAACACCGAGCCCATCCTTAAGACCTTCTCCCTGGGTGCGGGAGCAAGACTCTTGCAACCACACCGCACAGTGGAGAGATGGTTCTGGAGGCTGGACACAGTTCTGACTGGTGGGACTGGCTGGTCATGGAGTGGTGGGACGACCAGCAGTGGCTCCAAAACTTCTGCGTGAGGAAGGCCACCTTTATGGAGCTGTGTGCCTGGCTTGACTCTGCACTCTGATGATCGGACACCTAGATGCAACCTGCCATCACCGTCTGGAAGCTTGCCACCCCAGACAGCTACCGGTCTGTGGGCAACCAGTTTGGCATGGGAAAGTGCACCGTTGGGACCCTTCTCATGGAGGTAAGGCACTCTTGGGCAGCAGTCCCTGCAGGGGGGGGGAGTCCTGGAAAAGGGGGACCCTCGAGAAAGAGGGGTTTGGGGAGCGGGGTGGAGAGAAGCCCTGTCCCCGGGGGGTTCTGCCATCCTGCCCCTCACACAGACCTGCAGGGGTGGCGGCCTCATGGGGGGGTGGCTCCTGGGGTGTTTGAGGGGAGGAGGGGGGCAGGCACCTCCCAAGGGCTCAGGCACTCCCTCTCATTCTCTGTTTTGTGCGTGTGTTTGTCTCCTTCTACAGGTTCTGAGGGCCATCAACTCCAGAGTCATCCGCCTGGGAGACGTGGACCCGATCGTGGCTGGATTTGCTGCCCTGGGGTTCCTGAACTGCGGTGAAGCCATAGATGGGACCCACATCCCGATCTGCACACCACAATATTGAGTAGCCCAGTATATCAACTGCAAGGGCTATTTTTTGATGGTGCTGCAGGCCCTGGTTGACCACCGTGGACACTTCATGGACATTTTTGTTGGGTGGTCGGGCAGGGTGCACGATGCCCGTGTATTTTGAAACTCCAAGCTCTACGGGAAGCTGGAGGCTGACATATTCTTCCCCCAGTGTGACTTTGCAGTCGGTGATGTGCAGATACCACTGTGCATCGTGGGGGATGTGGCCTACTGCCTCATGCCGTGGCTGATGGAGCCGTACACCGGCCACCTGGACCAAAGCAGGGATCGCTTCCTTTCCCACCTGGGCAGGGCCTGCATCCAGGCCGAATGCTCATCGGGTGCTTGAAGGCGCAGTTCAGGTGTCTCCTGACCAGCCTCAATGTGGTGGTGGTGTCAGCCTGCTGTGTTCTCCACAACATTGTGGAGAGGAAGGGGGAGGCCTTCCTACTGGGGACTGGGGCAGAGGCCGGCTGGGAGGGAAGGGCCTTCGAGCAGCCATGCACACATGCCATTCTCCAGGCCCATCAAGTGGGGGTGTGCATCCGGGAGGCCCTGAGGGAGAGTTTCTCTGAAGGACCCCGGTAACTCTCCCCAAGGTCTCCCCAATAAGGGCCTGTGCAATAAGGGCCTGTGCCTTGCCCTCCTATGCTTTTCCTACAACAACCCATCCCTTCACCCCTTCCTTGTAGAGTCAATAAAGACACCAGTTTTGTGTTGAAAGCTAAGAACTTTGTATTTTTTCCATAAAAAAAGTAATTGGGGAGGAGGGGCCCCAGAACGTGGATAGGGGCAGGGAGGAAGGGGGCTCAGGGCTGGGAGTGACATATGGTGTGGCTGGAAGTGCTGCCTCTGATCTGGTGTTCTCGGGGGTGGGTGGGCCTGGGACAACAGGGAGGTAGGCAGGAGGGGGGCCTAGAATGGGGGGGGTCAGGCATGGCAGGGGGAGGGGGCATACGCATGGTGGGAGGTGCAGGGGGGGTAGGAACAGGGGGGACAGGGGTAGGGACAGGAGCTGGGTGGGCCATCATTTCACGGAGGGTGGCACATATGTTTTGGCCCTGCTGCACCACCTGAGCCCACATTTGGGTCCGCCACTGAGCGTCCTCCCATACCTTCTGGGCCAGGATCTGTTGCATGTCCCGGAGGACAACCATGTGCTGTCTCATCAGGTCCTTGTGGATCCTCTAGCACTTGCGGCTCCCTGGTCCAGCAGCTGGCTCAGCTGGCAGTGATCACCCCTCAGCGATGGCTGGTCTGACTGTGGAGAATTAAGAGGGAGAGGCAGTCAGGCATGCATGCAGACACTGTCCCTGAGGTGGTGCCTTCTTCTGTGAGCTGCGAGCAACAGTCCTCAGGCCAGAGGATGGTGATGTTCCAGGAGCAAGGCCATGTGTGGCCTGGACAATGGGCCATGCCTCACAGGGGTCCCGAGGTGCCCAGGGGACCATGCTTTCTGCTCCCCCCACATCCCAGGGACAAGCAGGCAAGGGAAGTGTCTGGCTACACTGAGATCTCATAGGTGGGAGAGGGGCCTGGAGCAGACTGGCCTTCTATAGGGGCTTCATACACACCTGAACCTGGCAGTGCTGTCCGCGGGAGCGGACGGTGCCTTGAGCATGCAGGCATGCCCGTGTGCTATGTGTAGCACTCCTCAGTCTATGTGCAGCCGTGCATGTGCCCTTGTCCCCAGCCTGCTTCCAGTGATGGCTGGTGGTAGGAGGGTGTCCCCTCAGGAGTCAGATGTGTGTGTGGCCTCTCCAGAGCCCAGAGCCTGTGAGCAGGAGCCCAGGGGTGTTCCGAGGCTGCCTCCTGTGCCATGTGGCTTCCACGTGCTTCCACGTTCCAGGGCTGTACGTGCTTCCACATTCACTGGCTGCAGTATGATGTTCAGACCAAGCAGGCTGAGTGACAATCACACTCCATCCCCTCTGCACTCTCCTCCCCTGTCTTGTCTGCAAAAAACTGAGAGCACTCACCTGATGATCCCTCCCCACCCTCAGAGGATGCCTGCGAGACATCCAGGCCCTGAGGTACTGCCTCAAGGGTGAGGGTGACCATGCTGGCCCTCTCCTCCTCCCCCTCCAGCTCGTCATCGTCCTACTCTTCTTCCTGGCCTGGAAGCCCTGGGCGGGCAATGACGGGTGTCTCCAGCCCCAAGTCCATGATTAGGGGTGGGGAATGGGCTGAACCACCCCCCAGGAAGGTGGAGCTCAGCATGGTAGGGACAGGAGTGGGGTCCTGCCCTGGAGTGAGAGCTGCACTCCCTTGCCCTGGCGTAGTGCTGGTGGAGCTCCTTCACTTTGCTCTGTACTTATTTGAGGTTCCGGGGGTGGTGGCCTCTTGTGGCTCTAGCCTCAGCCATCTGGCTGAATATGTTGGCATTGCACCGCCAGGAATGGAGATCCTGCAGGGTGGTCTCCTCATCCCACACCTCCAGCAGGGCCAGGATCTCCATCCCAGACCAAAATGGCACATGCCTGTTCTGGCCTTTGGCTGGGTCCTGGGAGCCCTGGTCATGCTCTCTGTGAGGGCCAGGGGGGCCTCAGGGGACTTGTGACTGGGCCATGGCTCCCAATTAGTGTGGCAGTCAGAGCCGTGCGGTGAAGTGCAGCTCTCTGGGCCGGCTTTCTGCCACGAGGTTTGACCACATGTGTTCCAGGACTAGTGTACACTGAATAAAATAAGTTACAGTTAGAATATACGCAGACTCCAGTCACTGATTTCCCCTCCAATGGTACGCACACCTTCAAAGCCATGAACATCTGCTCCTGTTTGGCAGAAGGATGACATTCCCAGAACAGGACTCTGGTGCTTTGAAAGAAGGGTCAACAATTTGTTATAATTGTTATAACAATTATAAGTCAACAATACCCAGCACTTTCATAGTCTAGTTCTGCCCAAGAACTCGAGACAGTGCATCAGCAGCCAGTCTGTACTTGTGTTCACACCTTCCTTACCACTAGCGGAGTGTCACCAGTCACAGAAATCCTGGGAGAATGCTCTCACTTTGGGGCTAATGATGGTAAGAGCCATCACCACCACCATGTCTTTTTTCTCTTTTTTTCTCTCTATTTTTCTCTTTTCTGAATTGGGGGGGGGGGGGAAGGAGGAGAGTCAGTTTTGAGGGGAGGCTACTCTTCACTTTATTCTTACCTTACACATGAAACCCCTCCACAATACAATGTATGGATTTAATCTCAAGACAGAAATACAATTAAGAATAATTTTATCTCCAGGCTTTTCTATTATGTATAAAATCAACATGAGTCAGCATCGCATACCCTGCAGAATTTATTGGGACTAATTGCATGGGAAAAGTCAGCACAATTTGAATCATGGTTCAGATGAACTGGCCAATAATAAGACTAAGGAAGTGTGTATTGTTGCATGGGCTTCCTACTGTAAGACATGCTGCATTCAAGATAAACCTTAGCAGGGAAGATGCATTTACATTCCAGTAGTTACAAAATAGCTTTCTAATGTACAAACATATTATTTATAAACCTTCTAATGGAAATAACTGTAGCCACTTTATTATTTCAATGAGCTCTTAAAATGTTGAAGAGTAGTCTGGTGTTTCTACCACGCAAAATTGGCACTGAAAAATGCTGCTTTTGAGTATATATTTGTGAAAATGCATTTATTTGACATTAGACAAGGAAGGTGAGGTAATATATTTTACTGGACCAATTTCAGTTGGTGAGAGTGTTGTTATAGTCATTTAGCATTTTTTCAGACGTTTAGAGTAGGCTCTCTAGTTAAATGGCAAGTTTTGAATCTTGTTGACATAAATGTGTAACAAACTCAAAGCTGCTTAGTTTGGCTGCCATTTGACTGAAATAAAATTTATAATCACAATAATTAAACTTCTTTTCATATGAAGAATCCTGCTAAATGATTTCTAACTGAAAGCAATCTTGAATTAGTCAAAACACTTCAAGGCAGCTTAACAGAGAATGTGATATGTAGTTCTTGTGTCGATACGAGCAAAGCTCAAACTGAAGGAACAATCTATTAGTGGTTAGAATGCCTGCTTTGGAAATATTTACTATTTAGACATTTTTCACCTGTAGATCTCAATGTATTTAAGAACATAAGAACGGCCATACTGGGTCAGACCAATGGTCCATCTAGCCTGGTAACCTGTCTGCCAAAAGTGGCCAATACCAGATGCCCCAGAAGGAGGGAACACAATAGGTAATCCTCACCTGATCCCTCCCGTCACACATTTCCAGACAGAGTGTAGGGACACCATTCCTACCCATCCTGGCTAATAGCCTTTGATGGATCTAAACTCCATGAATCTATCTAGCTCTTTTTTTAACCCTGTTAAAGTCCTAGCCTTCATCATATCCTCAGGCAAGGAGTTCCAACGGTTAACCGTGTGAGCCGAGTGAAAAAAAACTTCCTTTTGTTTGTTTTAAACCTGCTGCCTATTAATTTCCTAGTTCTTATATTGTGGGAATAAGTAAATAACTTTTTCTTATTCACTTTTTCCACACCAGTCATGATTTTATAGACTTCTATCATATCCCCCCTTAGTCTCCTCTTTTCTTCTTCTCTTCATACGGGACCTGTTCCAAACCCCTCATCATGTTTGTTGCCCTTTTCTCAACCTTTTCCAATGCCAATATATCTTTTTTGAGGTGAGGCGAACACATCTGTACACAGTATTCAAGATATGGGCTTACCGTGGTTTTATATAGAGGCAATAAGATATTTATTATTTGACAAAAGTAGGTCATTTTTTCAGATGGAGATTTGAAAAGTGATGTGAAAGCAACAAGTTAGAGAGAGGAAGACCATTCCTTAAAGCAGGAGTTGTAAAAATGACTAGCACCTTTGAGGTTATATGGAAGACCAGAGAAGACGCCAGAGATAGATGAATGGAGGTATCAGGAATGGCAGTAGAAAGTTAAAACACATAACCTGGGCAAGTACACGTCTGTGGAGGGCTTTATGAAGAGGAGGAAAGATCCCCGGGAAGTTATTAAGTTGAACATACAGCGGTCGGCTCTCTCTATCTTGCATCCCCCTCTCTATCTACCTATGTGCACATCAGTTATTTTCCAACAAGTTTTTGCTTCTTTTGAAAGATGATTCAGATCCACGAAAGCTAGGCTTTCATTGGAATACATGAAAGAGTTGGCTTCAGGAAATTAAAATCCATTCAATTTGGGCAAATGTAAATGCTTAGACCTAACTAGGCTAGGATTAGTTTAAAACAAAGATGCTTTCAAAATCACATGAAGAAAATATATTGTAATATTCTGAGTTGGGTACAGTTTTCAGTACATTTAGCATTCATGTGTAACAATGACCAGAAATGCAGATCAAAGCTAAAGGGATGGAAAACTATTGCTGTGCATTGAGGACTCCTGAAGAGTCAAACTTTCAGGAGGCATAATGCAGCTGCTATATTGCCCATTAAAAGGTGCAGCATAGATCCACAGATTTTTAAGGCCAGAGGGATCATGATGATGATCTAGTCTGGCCTACTGTATAATACAGGGCATAGAATTTTTCATCCAGTGATTCCTCCATGTAGGCTAACAATTTGGAACTACAGTACATATTTTAGAAAGCTATCCAATTTCTATTTAAATACTCTATGTGATGAGAAACAATGACCACTTAGTAATCTGCTCCAACGTTTAGTTAACCTCAGCATTTTATTGAAGTTTGAACTTCGCTGAATTTAACATCCAGACATTGGATCTTGTTGTTAGAGCTGAATGAGGCATGGTTTTCCTGTTCCATGAAACAGTTTGAGATTTCAGATGTTTTCCTATTCTGCATTGTCACTAAAATTTGGAAATTGCAGAGGTGCTTAATGACTTCTTTGTTTCAGTCTTCACCAAGAAGTCTGATGATGAAGGAATGTCCAACATGCTGAATACTGTCACCAGGGCCTGATAAAATGCATCCTAGAATACTCCAGGAGATGATAGAGGAGGTATCTGAGCCTTTAGCTATCATCTTTGAAAAATCATGGAAGACAGGAGAGATTCCAGAAGACTGGAAAAGGGCAAATATAGTGCCCATCTATAAAAAGGGAAATAAGAAGAAGCCAGGAAACTCCAGACCAGTCAGTTTAACTTCTGCGCCAGGAACGATAATGGAGCAAGTAATTAAGGAATTCATCTGCAAACACTTGGAAGATAATAAGGTGATCGGTAACAGCCAGCCTGGATTTGTAAAGCACAAATCATGTCATACCAATCTGATAGCTTTCTTTGATACGATAACAAGTCTTGTGGATAAGGGAGAAGCGGTGGATGTGGTATACGTAGACTTTAGCAAATACAACTTACATGGGGCTACATTAAGGCGGGTGCATAATTGGCTGGATAACCGTTCTCAGAGAGTAGTTATTAACGGTTCACAATCCTGCTGGAAGAGCATAACAGGTGGAGTTCTGCAGGGGTCTGTTTTGGGATCGGTTCTGTTCAATATCTTCATCAACGATTTAGATATTGACATAGAGAGTACACTTATTAAGTTTGCAGATGATACAAAGCTGGGAGAGGTTGCAAGTGCTTTGGAGGATAGGGTCATAATTCAAAATGATCTGGACAAACTGGAGAAATGGTCTGAGGTAAATAGGGTGAAGTTTAATAAATACAAATGCAAAGTACTCTACTTAGGAAGGAACAATCAGTTTCACACATACAGAATGGGAAGCGACTGTCTAGGAAAGAGTACTGCAAAAAGGTATCTAGGGGTTACAGTAGACCACAAGCTAAATATGAGTCAACAGTGTGACGCTGTTGCAAAAAAAGCAAACATGATTCTGGGATGCATTAACAGGAGTGTTTTGAGCAAGACATGAGAAGTTATTCTTCCACTCCACTCTGTGCTGATTAGGCCTCAGTTGCAGTATTCTGTCCAGTTCTGGGCACCACATTTCAAGAAAGATGTGGACAAATTGGAAACGGTCCAGAGAAGAGCAACAAGAATGATTAAAGGTCTAGAGAACATGACCTATGAAGAAGACTGAAGAACTGAGCTTGTTTAGTTTGGAAAGGAGAAGACTGAGAGGGGACATACTAGCAGTTTTCAGGTATGTAAAAAGGTGTCACAAGGAGAAGGGAGGAAACATTATTCTCCTTGGCCTCTGAAGATAGGGATAAGAAGCAATGGGCTTAAATTACAACAAGGGAGGTTTAGGTTGGACATAAGGAAAAACTTCCTAACTTATTCCAAACACTGGAATAAGTTGCCTCGGGAGGCTGTGGAATCTCCATCTCTGGAGATATTTAATAGCAGGTTAGAGAGACATCTATCTGTGATGGTCTAGACTGTACTGGGTCCTGCTGTGAGGGCAGGGGACTGGACTTGATGACCACTCAAGGTCCCTTCCAGTTGTAGTATTCTATGATTATAAACCTGGCAGACCATCAGCTCCCCCCTGTGCCTCAAATATTCCAAGGATTAGAGCAGGGGTTTTCAAACTCCAGGTTCTGGCTTGTAAGGGCAATTCACTAGCTGGCTGTGAAATGCTTTGTTTACCTGCCCCCTTCAAAAGGCATGGGTGACTGCAGCTCCTATTGGTCGTGGATCACCGTTCCTGACCAATGAGAACTGCAGGAAGTGGTGAGGACTGAGACACCACTTCCCACAGCTCCCATTGGCCAGGAATGGTGATTCCCAGCCAAAGGGAGCTTCAATTGCCTTTTCCTGTAGAGGTGCAGGTAAACAATGCACCTTGTGGCCAGCGAGTGGCTTGCCCTTACAAGACACAATACAGAGTTTGAAAACCCTTGCTTTAGAACACGTCATGTTTTCCATGGGTGCCTAGTGTAAGCTTTGGAGGAAGGGGGATTTCAGAGCAATATCTTGCTCTTTTACCTATTTTGTGTGTCCAGTATCAATAACATTATTTGTGTTTGGGCCACTGCGAAGATTATGATTACCCCTTATGAGGCTGATCCTGATGTGAAGACAATGGATGTCTTTCCATTAACTTCACTGGGCTTTATATCATCCTCTCTATAGCATGGGGGTTGTGAGGTGAGAACTAGAAGTATTTGCACCCCTATTGCTTCCACTCATCTCTAGATACACTCACATGTACTGCTTACCTGTGCAGAGGTTTAACATTTTCTGGACCCCATATTTTTGCTTGCTTCTTTTAAAAGGAGATATGGCCAGTTCTTTCAGCATGTTCAGAGTAAAGGGCTCCAAACTCACTCCATTCAAATTATTTTATTAGTTAATATATTTTATTACTACTACTACTACACAAGATTGTATTATAGTGAGACATAGCATGTAATTTGTTTAAAATGTCTGGTCTGCATTGGCTGAGATAACACATAACTCAATTAATTAATTAATTGCAGCATATCACAGCCATTTCAGTTCAGAAGAATTTTTAAGCACTATTAACAATGATGTGGGGGGGGGAATAGAGCATATTGTAGAATATTGTGAACAATACGAAGCAATGGAAAGCCTTGGATTTCACTCAAAGGCTTTAACATGTGTAATGGAATGCTATATTACAGTGCTAGGGAAAGCTAGATGAAGACACTGTGGCATCAAAAGGGGCATTATAAAGACCTTGAGGCTATGCCAAAGGAATCACAAAATTAAAGATAATAGAAAAAGGTACTGAAACTGCTCTGCAGAGTCTACTTAATGAAAGGTGACTACATATAGGGAAAGGAACCAAGGTGAACATAAAACCTTATTAAAAATTAATTAAAATAAAATAGAGCCTACTAGTATTTAACTGTCAGGTTGCTGCCCCTAAAAAGGTTGCTGTAAGGAGAATTCCAGTCATATCTCAGGGTAATCCTGAAAGCACAGTTTTGCACTGATTTGAGTTATTTGATAATGTGAATTTGGAATGGATCCCAAACAAAGGATTGTGTTTTAGTATCCATCTCTGTAAACACCCATGGAGCAATTGGAGTGCATAAGGGGGGCTGCAGTAATATTGCCCACCCCAAAAGGAAATGTAGCATGTTATTTCATAGTTCTCAGTGACATACCACTGAAAGTCTGTATCATCCAACAGAGTTTTCCAGCTTGCAGTACCAACCTCCCATACCCTTTGTAAAAGTTACAGTAATGAAGCTAAGTTCCTGGATAATGCAATAATTGGACAAGCCCTGTCCGGGATGATTTAGTTGGGGTTGGCCCTGTTTGAGCCGGGGGTTGGACTACATGACCTCTTGAAGTCTCTTTGATTCTATGAATTATACCTATTATGAGATTTCAAGGGTGGGTCATGTGGATCTTTGATTACTACTATTCTCATCAATTTCAGAAGTGCCTTAGGATCTGATATGGTAGGAAATAGCTCACTGTGATCATACCAAATGGTCAAGTTTCTCATGTAAACATTGTCTTCAGAGGGAGTCCAGTAAGAGTTCAGCAAAACCTGCAATGAAGAAGGGCTAAATATTGATTCCATTGCAGTCCATGGGAGTTTTGCTATTGGCTTCAGGTGGATGTGGGTGTGCAACATGTACGCTTTAGGGGTGTGTCTAGACTACATGGCGGAGCCATGTAAAGTAGTTTACTCGACATAGTCAATGAAGCGGGGATTTAAATAATCCCTGCTTCATTAAAATAAAAATGGCATACCGGAGCGGTCGACAAAGGCTTCCCTTGTCGACCGCGCCACGTCTAGACTGCTGCGCTATGCTGGATCAGCTGATTGTCGGCACAGCACGGTGGCCATTTTTACTTTAATGAAGCGGGGATTATTTAAATCCCTGCTTCATTTACTATGTTGAGTAAACTACTTTACATGGATCCGTCAATGGAGCCATGTAGTCTAGACACACCCTAGGGGAGTTACATAGATTTAACTGCTGAGCATGGGCATTTAATCCATGCCAATTTCTCTATAAAAGCCACTATGTAGCAACATTCAGGAAGGCACAAAGTAATATCTGCTCTCCGAGGACATTAGCTGCCCCCTTAGCAACATGCCAGTGCTGCCGCTAATTTATTTCTAAGGAAAGTTTTACACCTTGAATAATGAATTTTTAGAATCTACTACATACTTGTGTATATATACTTGTGTATCTGTATGTTTGTCCGTCTGTCCGTGTTTCTGTCTGTTCAAGAACTCCTCATAAAAATTAAGAGCTAGGACCACCAAATTTGGTATGCAGCTTCCTCTAATAATTTGAACCAATATAAGGGGTTGGTTGTGCCAGGAAAATGGGATGTGCCTGGAATGAGATTGCTTCTTATAAAACCATAAGGAAAAGAGACAGGATCACCAGGCAGGTGATGTCCAGGAATGCCCCAGCCCTGAGGCTCCCACTTCCCAGGTGTTCTTTACAGAGACTGGGGGAAGGCTGAAGCTCCCCTCCTCCTCAGTTCATACGGGGACATTGCTGGCTATTCTCCATCAGGGAGTGAGGGGAAAGTACACAATTTGCTGCATTGCTCATTCTGGCTGGGGAGCACAGGGAGCTGATGAATCTGGAGCTGTCCCAGCTGGGGGACATGCACTCCTAACCCAGCTGTGCCCGCTGGACCTTAAGTGGCCATGGAGAGGCACTTCTCACCTGACACCAAGCTGCTGTGGTGAGAGGGGGCTGTGGTAGTCTTGTCTTCCCAGGCCAGCCTGCATACTGAATTCCTCATCCCCACCCGCACCACAGAGCAATTATTTAAATGAAGAAAAAATAATTTAGTTAAGGACCCGAGCAATGGGGAATTTATTTTGTGAAGGAGGGAACCATCTGTTGGCAAAAGCTTGCAACTTGTCTACTATATATTCGAGAGAGTAAAACAGAAAATGAGTTAAGGACCCAAGCAATGCCTGGTAAATCTTCATATAGATGATATAGAAATAAATGTAGTGAACATTTTAAAAACTTTTTTCTATCAGTAGCAAGCTGTGGTGATGAAATATTCAGAACTTTCAGGAAACCTGTTTAGGGATATACGTAGATGGCTGTATTGTAAGTGGCACACACTTCAGTGGTCATTTCCTATGGTGGTGTTAAAGTCAATAATTTAAGGAGGGGGAAATTTGCTTGTCCATACTCTAATGAACATTGTTCTGGTGACAAATATTGAATTCTTTTAAGTTTCTGTTGTACCATAACTCTGCTTTTAGCTTCCCGTCCTGAACTTTTGTTTAGCTTTAAAATGTTAAAGATGCTGCTTTTCACAAAGAACTGGGTGGAGTAAGAGTACATCTGCACAGCACTGTAAACTCAAAATAAGATACACAGTTTGTGTTATGAAAATTGTGTATCTTATTTTGATTGAATTTTGAAAGGGGCTATTTCAAACTTTGGTGCATCTACACCGCGCCAAATTTCAAAATAATGCGCTATTTTGAGACATCCCTCAACCCTTGTGGAATGAGGGTTACCGGGATGCCAAAATAGCGTGCCCGTTATTTTGAAAAATATTTACCTGGAATATTTTGAAAAATATTTTGAAAATATTTACCTCTGGTATCCTGATATAGCTGTGTAGTGTAGACGTACCCTCTAACTGCTGTGGTTAAGGCTTTCATGAAGGTTTCTATATTATGCTTCTGTTTTCACTCTCATGTAACTTTCTGACCATTGTTTTCTCTCTCTCTCATGGCTGATGTATTCCAGGCTTGATCTTTGCCTAATCATGATTTTTTTTCCAGAAGTTTGAGCAAAAATTGTTTCACCAAGTTTGATTATAACGAGGACGAAACAAATACAAGTTTCCTAATTATAAAACAATTCACGTGACATTTTTTGAACAGCTGTCAGATGGAGTAAAAAAGTATGAATTTTCCAAAGCACACCCCAGGAAGAGCCTTAAAGAATTGTGATAAAATGTGCTTATCTGACCTTTCCAGGATGATATAATGTGTGCATGCAAGTCATTTTTTCCACTGTGTTTTCACTAAGCTGAGAAAAGACATAGCTAAGGAAGGATGTCTCATACGCTTTGCATAGATGTGCAGTGAAACAAGGGTGTGAATGGACAATGCACTACCCTTTGGCTCAGTCCCTCTGGACCTTAAGTATGAAAAGGTTAGGCAAGGATACTGAGTGCTTTCTAAGGTTCATAGAAGGCAGTTGCACACTGATTTGTCATAGGAGCTCAGCAGCTACTTGTGTTAAAATTCATTCCTCTGAATAGTCTTTTTGCTGGACCTATGCACAGGGATGCAAGAGAAGGAGTTACTCCCAGAAAACCTCTGAATGTGTGTAGAGGGTGTGTCTACACATCACCCTAAAATCAAAATAAGATCTTCAATTTGCGTTATGCAAATTGCATATCTTATTTCAAATCTATTTCAAAGTAGCTTATTTTGAAATTTAGCATGTCTACACAGCACCAAATTTTGAAATAATGCGCTATTTCGAGCCATCCCTTAACCTCCGTGCAACGAGGTTTACCAAGATGGTGAAATAGCACTCCCGTTATTTCGAAAAATATTTTGAAATAATGGGTGGCTTGTGTGTATACATGGGGTAGCTATTTCGGGATACCTCTGGTATCTCGAAATAGCTGTGCAATGTAAACATACCCAAAGAGATCATGTTCCTGTTGCATATAATCCAAGAGTTACAGATTTTGCTATCTTCATGTGTTATTGCCAGGTCTTTTTTCCCCCCCCAGACTAGCAGAACAGCCTAGTCTTCAGGTGAAATCTAGATATCATGAAATTCAACTTCCTTTGACTTTAGTAGAGCCAGGTTTTGCACTCCTATCTTTTCCCTATCCCAAAAAAACAACCCTTCTAAACCCACAGAATATATAAATTGCTAGTACAATCAGTTTTAATTACAGCAAGGACTATAATAATGATTGCTTGGCAGTCCTGTGGAGCTCATATACACATAATTTTCTGTTAGACATTCTATTGTCGTTATTGAGGGATCAAAACAGAACTTTTTATTTAATTTTTGATGGCTCTCATAAAAATCAAACCTGGAAAAAATTAGCTTATTTTTGCCAAATTGTATTTACAAGGCTTTGCAAAACAAAAATTGTCCAGTATGCTATATGACTGAGAATGAAACTATTACCAAAACCCTTTCCCAGCCTGAACTTTGATTCAGCTAAAATGTACACTATATCCAACTACACCAGGTTTGGGTTAAAAAAAAGCATCTGAGAGGATCTAATCATTCCCGAAGCTCTGTAGATATGTATTGTGTTACTGATGTTTTGAGAAAAAGATTGAGTTGTATGTGTACATTACTAACACATGTCTATAAAGAAAAATTGGGCTAGACAACAGCATAATCAGAAACAAATATTTATACTTCAGTTAAATCTTTGAGCTGAGATTACAAATTAGCTGATAAAACAGAAACAAAACCAAAGCTGTTTCCTTTGACTTGTGGTGTCCTCACATGTTAAGCTGTTTTTACCAACAGCAAGCATTACTTGGGTTAGCAAAATCTGGAACTAAATCCCACTACCTGCCATGAACAGTTTGTTATGCAAAGAGAAAGTAGCAAATGAAAGATTTGGAAGCACAGATAAAATATTGTTTGTTCTAAAAGTTCCCCACTGGTCTTTATTTACCTGTCAAAAAAATCTCTGCTAAACTTTATTTTGCAGCTTATTTGGGAAACAGCGTGTTTCCTGCAGTGAGACCACTACAATCAAATTTTCTCTTATTGGTGCGCTCTTTTTATTGTTTCTTCCCCTGTGGTTTTTCTATTCACACCTCATGACAGCCTTTCAGTTTTCCTTGCTCTCAACAGCTTCTTTCGTTCTTTCTGTCTGTCTGTCTGACAATCAGTGCACTGAACTGACTTCAGGTTTAGCAAATCACCATGTTAAAACATGTGCATACACATGGACTTTTGTCAGTTTCAGAACAACTAGTCCTGTATTCCCCCTGTCATGGTCTATCATCTATCCAGTGCACCTGCATTTAAGTTTCCAGTTCCCCAATCATTGACTTCCTTGGGCAGAGATGCATATCTCACTGCTTCCTGTCTGGAGATTTTTGAGGATGCACTGCTCCCTCATTGGAGTGTCCTCAAGTAAGCCAGACTACCTAAAAGGCCAGCATTTGTGCTTTTCTTTTTCTCCAGAGGCTATGACCAGTGTATCGTGCAGTATAAGTAATCACAGAGCATCTTCTAAATAAGCACATTTATTCTTGAGGTAAAAAACATTCCAGAGAGGACACTCACACAGTGAAAGCTCCTAGATTCATACTAAACAGCTGACCAGTCTAGGGCCCTGGTAGGTTTTAGTTCTTCAAAACCCGACTGGGTGTTCCTTGTGATTACAAGTTCATAAGTCTTAGATCCAGAACAAATGCTGGGCAGTGCAGTTGCTTTATATGGCTTGGGCCTTTTAGGTTTTCTGTAATAGGCAATTGGAAGACAATAATCCTCTCCTGAGGGTGGATCTTTAAAAGTCTGCATTTATGCATATCCAGAGTGTAATGCCCAGCAACTGTTGATTTCAAGCCTGCCAACCGTCACCAAGGCTGTCTCATACTCCACTATTCATAAGCCATGGAAAGTGCCACCTCAAGGCGGTTGCCAGGCAGCAGCCTTATTGCTTCTGATTGGCTCCTTGCCCTACATAAGGGGCATTTCAGGAAGTGTCCTGATACAGCTACCATGCCTATTTCTGCGCCTTGTCATTGAAGTCCTGCCTTCAACCTCTGCTTGCTTTTGGACCTTGTCTCCTGAAATGGATCCTTACACTGTGACCATTGCCATGGATCCCTGCCTGAAACTTGACTACAAACTGTTCTGCATCTCTCAGCCTCAGGTTTGACCCTGCTCTGACTGTTACTCTTGGACTACCCTTGTCAGACCCTGACACAAAGTTGGAGGATTTTAATGAACTTCTGCGCATGTGGATTTCCTGGAGAAAATCTAGAAACATATGGTCTGATGGAACATTTTCCAATATAGTCTCTTGACTACATCTTCACCCACTAGAGAGGTTATGTGCCATGCTGGCCCACAATAATACATAAACTTAATACAATGAAGGCTTTGAAATATATTGCAGGGAATCCCCATATCTGTCACACCTTTAAGTGGTCAGAATGCAAGAAACAAATTCTGCATGAAATCACTGAGTGAGAAGCTGTCTGGTTGGCAGAGCAGTCAATTAACCTAATTGACTCTACATGTGTTGCTAATGAGACAAAAATAGACATGCAAATAAATTATTTCCATTAAATATCATCTGAAAATAATTAGTAAAATACAAACTAGCATAATGATTGAATTCAACATCTGGAAAGCAATAGCTGCAATGCTGCTTTGCACGCAGGGCTTCTTGGTGTCTAGCAGATTACATGATCTTAATTTTATAACTGATGTGAGTTTTTTATGCCAGTTTAATAGCCCTTTTTGTATGTCTAGCATAAATATCAGATGTGCTGGGTAGAATTCTAAGGGCCTGATTGCAAATCCATTGCTCACATTGACTTAATTGGGTCCACTGAAAAAAGCAACTACTTCATAATCTGCCCCCAACAATTCAGCCAATAAAATCACTTATGTACTAGGTTGTAGGCATACCTTAGAAATCAGTGGACAAATATAGGATATGAGTGATTTTGCAGATGATCCATTTATCTCTATAGGGGAACTTATACACTAAATATATCTCAAGTTGATACAAATCAGGAGTAATTCTCTTTGAAATCAATAAAATGAAATCATTTTAAAACTGGCATGTCAAGAGAACTCAGTGTTCCATCAGAATTTAGCAGCCAAGTTAGTATATGAATTATCTCTTACATGTAGGGATGATGACAGACTTGCCGGGCCCTTGGACAAGGTGTATGGGTAGGGGACCTGGCTCCATGCTCCTGGAAGGGGCAAGACTCAGGCAAAAAGGAGTGGGACTGCAACACCCAGAGCATGCTGCACCTGCTCCCACTCCCAGCTAGCCCTCATAGCTGCCTGAAGTGCTCTGTGCCTTTCTCCGTCATCGATTTAAAGGGCCCAGGTCTCTAGCTGATGCCTCTTCTCTGGTAGCAGTGGCCAGGAGCTCCAGACCCTTTTGAATTGCCAGGTCCTGGGGCAACTGCCTCCTTTCTCCCCACCTCATTGACAGGCCTGCTGACATGGTCTGAGACCATGGTTTTATAACACTTTCTTTACATGTAAAATGGATAAGATAGATTTTACATAGAGTCAACATGATCTAGTGGCCTGAGGACATGCCAGAAACTGCTGTGTTCTGCCTCAGTCTCTGAATATTGATTCACTTTGTGTCACTGGGCAAACAGTGGCTCAATTAGTGGACCTTGTAAAAAATATCTATTTTTTAAAAATACAGAACATTGGGTTTCCAATGAAATGAACATTTTACATCTTGTGCCCCAGAATCTAAGCTTTTGCCGTGTTAAAAAAAATCAGTTTCTACCCTTTGTGGTTGCTTTATTTTTTTTCAAAAAGTAAAATGATGCCTGGATCTGTATGCAGGCTAATACAATTGCTATAAGAATAGCATAATGTCCACTAATCGTTTGAAGGTAGTATGATTCCTGAGCCTCATGACTAGGAAAATGTCATCATTGTTAATTAGATAAATTTTAACCAAAGCTATAGAGAAAGAAGAGAGATAATCCCATTATGACAATTTGCAGTCTGCTATGAGTACCGACTCATTTTAGCATCTTATGTCAGCTTCACCACGAATTCAGGAAAAAAAAGTCCATTTTTTTTCCTCTCTGTAGGTGGAAGAGAAGTTCCCAAATCCAGTTCCTGCTTCCACTAAAGTCATGTGAGTTTTATCAATGATTTATCTCACAGTTCAAAACCCTCATACCTTCTGTTCCTCTATCAGTAAAATAAGGATAATACATGCAGTATCCATATACCTCACATGGGTCAGTAGCAGATTGCTTAACATTAGTACCACTCTTTGTCAGTGAAAAGTCCTGTCTCTACCAAGTGAATAATAAATATGGTGGCTATTTGTTTTGTCTAGTCTGGCATGATTTGGCAAGAGGTGGCGAGATTTCAATGAACCTTCCCTTCCACTCCCTTTTGAATATCTGTTCCACTCTGTCACCCAGTGGTAGCAAGCTCATGAAAGGCAACAGAGACAGGGCTATTTCCCACTCCAGTAGGAGTCAACAGAGTTGGGGGAGGGGTAGGCAGCGCATCCTGCGCTCCTTCAAAAGGTGAAGCCCAGCCTGTATTTCCCTTGTGTTGTATTCATTATCTCTGAGGGGGCTGCCAGTACAAAGTCCTTCCTAGCTCTCAATCCCCATCACACACTCTAACACAAACAGAAGCTTAAAGCCATAATCTTGTCCTATTATGAGCCATATACTCACTCATGCAGTTTACATCACAGGACTGTGGGAGTGAGTCGATACAGCACCCTTACCACAAAACAAGCTATGCAAATTGTGTAGCTTATTTCTAGGTTATTTCTAAATAGCTTATTTCCAAATTAGGTGCTGTCTACACAATTCCCTTGTAGAACGAGAGTTCCAGGGACACTGGATGGCACACCCGTTATTTCAAAATATATTTCAAAATAACGGGCATGTTTAAAGATGTGGAATTGCTATTTCAGGATACTGCCGGGACCCTGAAATATCCCCTCTGTCTAGATGTAGCCTGATTGTATGGAGAAGCTGTAGGTTCAGCTTTTGAAGGCAGGGCACCACCAAATCCTGTTGAGACAAATCATTGTCTGTAAAAGGAGTTTGTTCATTCCAAAGGGCGAGACAGGTCTCAGTTCTGCACCCCGCCAACCTATCAATCAGAATTGTGCCTGAGACACAGTGTCATTTATGTTGTCATGCAGGTTGGGCCAGAGAGATGAATGGAGGTGGAGGGCTGATGTAAATAAGTCTCTCTGTCTCCCATTCATCTCTCCCATGATTCACGAGGGCTAAAAATCTGTTACTTGCTGGCTGCAGAAACAATTTTTAAAATAAGCAATGACAGCAATTCTCTGATGGATTAACTTCCTCTAAAGCCTTTGATCTCCAAAGTGAGATGCCTGTACTCTGTGACTGGCAGCTAAAGTCATTCTACCTTTTTAATATACTAGCTCCATGCGACAAAGGAAGCTTTAGCTCATCCAGCTGAGGGCATCATGTCCTCAGTCTCAATCTGCATTTACAATCTACATGTTCTCTTCTGTCGTGCTTCTTTTCCTCCAGCTTCTCCCACCCCCAGCCCAGCTTGTGGCATGCAATTTTACAACACAAGAAGTACTTACTGCTCCCACAATGAATCCCACCCAAGTAAAGGGGACTTCTCTTGCAAAAGCTATTCAGGTGTGTGATCTGGTGTACTGCCAACAAAGGACATGATCTTTGCTCTTGCTAAGCCCAGTGAACAGGTTCCATGGGAGCAGGTTCAGTTCCAGTGAATTACTCTCTAATCAGAGCAAATTCAGTTTAATGTTTTTGTCATCACATAGAGGGAAGGCCATTGCCCCTCAGGAGCACATGATTTTAACTGTTCAGCGAACTGAAATGTTCAGCAATATGTTCATGCATGTGTAAGCCTAATGATAGAACTAAAAAGGTCCTCATTGTGGTCAGGTCCTGATAGCGCATGCATAGATCAATACTCATAACCAGGGCTCAACGAACCACGAAAAAATCCACTCGCCAGCCCCGCATTGCGCATGCACCAGACCCGCAACTGCGCATGCACGCACCGCCAGTGAACAGGGCGACCGGCTGAAATCTACTCGCCACGGGCGAATAGATAGGCAGATTTGTCGAGCCCTGCTCATAACTATGATGTTTCTATAAACTTAAACAACAAATGGTCTGGTAGCACTTTAAAGACTAACAAAACATGTAGATGGTATCATGAGATTTCGTGGACACAGCCCACTTCTTCAGATGACTGGAGTGTTGGATGTCCAGAACTAAAATAAATAGGGGGGGGCAGAGAAGGAAAAAAAGGGGGGGGATAAGAAGAGGCAGTGGGTATAAAAATATCAAGGGGAAAGCCGAGCTGGAATGTAACAGGAAAAACAAACAGTCTATAAGCACCTAAAGAGTGGATAGTCAAAAGAGGCCTATAAGAAGCATTGGTAGGCAATTAGAGAGGAAGAGTACTAACACCAGATATTTCTAACACTTTTGCTTACCAGTTAATGGCATGGCAAAATATAAAATAATTAATGTAGTGTACTAATTCATCTTTTTCTGATAAATATTCTCATACGACTTATCACACCTAAAAAGTAATAGTGAAAGCAATCAATTTCTGAAACTGGTATTCAGATACTTAGTTTATATATATGACAGACAATTTACCAGAGAATCTGCTGGAGTAAAAGCTATATCCTACTAATGTTGGATTGCAACAATAGTCAGGGAGCTGTTACTATGCCATGCTTTTCTTCTTGATCCCAGTGCTCAGTACAGACCTTGGGCATTTGTAATGACCTACCCCAGCTGGCTGTGGATTCTATGGTCCCATAGCACTCTGGTGATTGCTTGATTCCCACTGGCTTACTGAGCACCTGGCAGGATCAGAGCTGCAGAGGGATAAGACTTTCAAAGCCCAGAAGCTTACAGTCAATTACAGAGCAAATTTACTCTTCATCACCACCCTGAGTGCACCTATTACTAGGCCTTAGATGAGGATGGAGCCAAAAAATAAAGCAGGAAATTGTGCTCTCATTCCACAAGTACATTCAAACTATTTATGGTATAGGATTGAATTGGGATGCTGAGCTGAGAATTAATCAGTGCAAGATCAGTGCCGCAATTTTTTTTCTTTTGTTGCTCAGTGTATGTGAGGTATTCTTCAAGCCACCTCCTATGTGTTGCTGAGGAGTAGTGCAACCAACATGTACTGAGCACTAAAACAACAGTTAAGTTTAAAAAAAAAAATCTCCCAGAAACACAAGTGAGGAGGGCAGATTAAGTGATTACAAGGTGAGTGATTGAACATTAACAAAACAAACCCCTTAAAAATAATTGAATTTTTCATATTGTGATTCATTTCAGCCTCATGAGTCCCAAAACAGCAGTTCCCAGGTGATTAATGTTTTCTTCATTGATTGTAACTATGCTTGAGTTAAGGCCAAACTTCTAAGCTCCAAAGAAAGAAACATTTTTTTTTTACTCACAGTTAGTGATTTTTATATCCTTGCAACCTTGGTATCACTTTCTTTCTCTCTCACTTTTTCATATCCCTGAATTTTCTTATTTTCTTTCTTTATACTTACCCACATCACAGTATTGAACATAGCCAATTGGAGATGTTGTGTAAGGTGATGTAACTTATATTATGATAAGTCGTTAAGGAGTGAGATCAAGTGAGCAAATTTCTCTTTGCGTTTACACTGTGTAACCAACAGCAGAATTTGACCCAAATTGTCTAAGTGTGAGAGAATCTAAGTTCATTTTATTTACACATGCAGGATTTTTAAGAAAACAAGTTACGGTTATTATAATTTCTCAGCCCCCTGTCAATTGCCTTTCCTACAGCTTCCATTAATTTTAGTCCATTGGTATACAAAGTACAGGAGTTAAGATTAATTTAGACTCCCTTTTGAATTGGCCCAAACTTTGTAAAGCAATATCTCTTTGTCAAGGGTAGGGCAGGGAATGGTTAGCAAGAATTGTCTAGTGGGGGAAACTCTAGATGAGAACTTTGTGGACCTGGGTTCTGTTCCCTGTGCTTCAGTTCTTCTGTTTTATCTCACAGGGAATTGGGAGGATGAGTCTATACTGCTCCCCAGGTGGTCAACTACTATGGTGATGAGGGCCATAGAAATACTTGGGTAAATCTAGACCAATGTGAAGCTGTATCATTGCATTTTGTACTTTATACTCAGATTTTTGCTTTTGTAGGTTTGGTTGATGGAACATTTAACTGAAATGTTATTTAAAACTAAGTGTCTCAGGAGGAAGGGGAAAAGAGGTCTTGTAGGCATTGTGACTGTGAAAATTGTTTGTAATTTGTGAAAGTATGAAATAAGTCAGCATTGGACTCTGAGACATTGGAATCTAGAACTAGAAGTTGGGAAGCCAGACACTTCCCAACATAGCCAGACTGCGAGACAATGTGATTAGAGCAGAAGAATGAGTTTGTTTACCAGCAGGTATTACAAGTTTTCTCACTTCTCCTATAATCTGGTAGGAGTGTGATTATCTGATCACAGCCATACCTCCTGGAGATGTTTTGCTACAGTTATAAAAAATCTTCACTTTGAAAATATTTGTATCTTCTGGACCAAAAGCCCAAGCAGTAAGTTTTCGTGTGGTTTCTCATACGTTTATCACCTTAGAATCTTCACCAACCTTGAAGATTTTTTTCATGCAAATAGTTTTACAACAGACAGTAAGTTGTTCCTGCCATTTACAGGGTAAGAAAAGTTGCTGTTAGAATGGGAGATAGCAGATAGATACCGAAGGAATAATGTTTATACCCATCTCAGCCTTCTCTTTCCTTTCTCTTAAAAAGTGGAGCATAAAATGGCGAGAGAATATCTAGCGGAGAATACTAGATTTAAAAGTACCTGGAAACTTAAACAGATCCCACAATACATATGTCATCAATGTTGCAAAACTGTCATGAAAATGTATCTGTTCAGGCACAAACCCTTTACCATTCGGAATGAAATGGTGATGATAATGAAAAACCTAATGACATTTTACTTGCCTGTCAAAGTTACTTGTTCTGGGTGAATGGGCAAGTGTGTATATGTACTGAGGATTTGGGTTGGTCACATTACTCAGGAGTGGTATAACCATGAATTATTCAGATCATTACAAATGAGCATCAACAAAACTTTTCTATCAGACCATCAGGTGTTCTGTACGTGCTGTGTATTCTGTGGGAAATCTTAGAATGGTGTAGAGAGTTTTGAAGAAATACATTAGAGCTACGATTTTTTTAATCTCTCTTACTGTAGCTACTTTCAAGACTAACTCTATATGACTCAGCAGGAGATCTAAAAACCTCGGACATAACCTAAAATAGTGTTTGTATACATAACAATATCATGATGTTTTTAAAGCCCAATGGTTTAAGTCTTTGGAACTGGAAACTTTTTCTTTTCCAATAGTGTTAAGGTCCAACTTCCAGTCATAAAGCCCCATGAGACACCACACCTTACATGAATCTTGGTCCAGAACTGAATAAAACCTACTGTAGATTTGAGAGGAAATTCCATGTCTGGAAGAAAAAGGAGAACCACTTTTGTGGTATATTCAATTTTTTGTTTTAATGGCAGCTATTTGAAAATTCTAAGGGGAATAGGGTGTGTGTGTGTGTGAGAGAGAGAGAGAGAGAGAGAGAGAGAGAGTGCAAGCGCGCAGGAGGTAGATCTTGATTTAAGCAGACATAAGTTTAAGGACAGAAGTTTAATCTTCCAGGAAGATTAAAGCTCTGGAGGTCAATCTTCCGGCATTTGATTTAGCAGGTCTGGTAAGAATACACTAAATTGAATGCTGAGGGCACCCCTGTTGGTCCTGGAACTCCTTGAAGTTGTGAGGAGTAAGGTAAGTCAATGGAAAAGTTTCCTCCCATCAACCTCCTGCTGTGACACCACCTCAGAAAAATGGATACAAGGTACATCAACTCCAGCTACGCAATTCAAGCAGTTGGAATTGCGTATCTTGTATTGATTTTTTTTCCACCCATGTAGACCTGACCTAAGCACTTCTCTTTTGATGGGACAGCAGAATCTGCTAAGTTTTATGCACATATTAAAGTGCATTCCTGAATAAGGATGTCTTCCCAAATCTGGTTTTATGTTGTGTTTATTAGTGAGGGATGTGCAGTCTCTAATGGATTTTGGTCCTTCACAATGATATACACTGTATAAATTATGTAAGATGATGATTTTGCTTTCTTGTGAAGCTAGACAAAGAGCCAAATTTCAAATTTTATTTTGTGTATAGGTCAATTCTCTAATGTCCAAATAAAACCAATATATTATCTGGTGCTGTAAGTTGGCAGACCTCAGCAATGGGCAATAACCAAATCAAGTACATGCTGTACCTAAACTCAGTAAATAAATTTTACAAAATTTTTTTTCATGATTTCCAAATTTTTGTACATGTGCTAATAGAGATAATTGGAAATAAAAATGTAAACCTTTTGTTTACATTAAAAATAAATCTAAACATAGGATCTTAAATACAAGTTTTGTAAAAATGAAAACGGACTCAAAGCTTTTCTTTCTATAAGGTTTTCTTTAATAAAAAAAGCAAAACAAAAACAATACAAGATTGATATTTTGGATTTCTTTAAACAGTAATTTTGATTTATGTTTCAGAACTCAAGCCTACTAGATCTTTGACAATGTCTTGAATTCAAACAGAGAATGCTGTTGTTTTACTGCAATTAGCAGTGGTGCTTAGTAGAGATGGCAACATGCTGAAAAAATTAATTGAGTATTTAACCTTCAAATGAAAAATACTTAGTCCTTAGATTTCATTATAATCAGCTTATGTAGTCATACATGAATCTAGAAGAATAATTTAACTTTTTGCTATTTTACTTCTGATTAATAAAACAATGCCTTTTTTGCATACGCTACTTAATAAATATTATTCATACAATATCTACTATCTTGCCTGAATAGCAGGATTTTCAAGGATCCTTGTTTCCATTTGCTAAGTGGATGCATAACAAGATTAACAGCTAAGACTTTTCTTTTGAGACTTTTGGAACAAAAGCCAATCATCACTTCCACGAAAGTTTAAGATTTTTATATTCTTTCATTTTACATATTGTTAGCTGCAAGCTGATTCCTAATGTTTGTTTTATTTTCATCTGTCAGAAGCAATGCCAAAGCATATTTTGTTTGACTTGAATTGGTTCAATTAATCCTTAGCTGGAACAGTTTCTGTCATTTTATATTTGGTTAAGGGATTTGATCCTGTAATGCATATACTCCAGCTTTCTTCATGAGAAAAATCTGAACTATATATTTTAATAAACCTGTTCAAGTAGGATACGTTTGACTTAGGAAAAAAATCAGGAGATGGTTTTGTTCAGGCACATGGGGTTTGCTATTAAGCACTGGGACACCTCATGGTGTCTCATATTGGGGTTAGCTTTCAGCTTGTATGATGTCCTTGCCTTCAGTTACTCATGCACTGGTGTGATTTTTTTCCCCCCCTTGACTCCATTGCTTCCTCTTCTAATTCAGCATACTCCCGCTTTGTGGCTTGGCTCTCCTGCCCAGGTCACTGTAGTTTTTCCCCTTCAGGGTATCAAAATCTCACTGGGTAATTTGCCTCAGGCAGTGCCCATTCTATTGCCCAGACTGTGACACTTCCTCAGTGGCTGGTAAGGGAACCTGGGCTACCCACTCCTCTGGGTTCAAATTCAGGGACAGAAAATGTCTGTCCCATCCCAACTTTGAGACCATTTCCCTGAGCCTTTTTCTGCTCAATCTCTGTCTGGCTTTTGCTCCACCACTCTGTTACCAGATTTGCCCATTACTTTGGGGTGTGTTCATTTATTAGAGTTACTCTTCTGAGGGGGTGTGTATGTGTGATAATTCTATCATTGTGCTGCTTGTATTATTTGTGTTCTTATATGGAGCTCTTCTCCCTTCTGCAAATTTCCTCCCAATGCAACTATCTTGCAGGACCTAAGTTCTGCAGGGCTGGGTTCTTCCCACCCTAGAATCAGATGAACACCCACTCTCAACCCACTAACAGAGCACATCCAAGAAGACAAAATAATCAGCACACACAAGCTGGAGTCCCTGGACTCAATAGGCTGGGTTGCACAGCAAAGACAAGTTATGGTGCCCTTGAACTCAGTGGGCTGGGTTTATACAGCACTTTAAGCTGACAACCTCATACAGCCTCCAGGTTCAGCACGTCCCTATTCCCACTTTCACTCCACAAATTTTTTGTTAACCCACTTGATGAGCAAACCCCACTGGACTTTTTGGGCATGGACCTTTAGCTTAGGTACAAGGAGCATTGTTGCAGAGTGAATGGGGAAGCCAAAAACAACGTTCTGCACAGGGGTAGGGGAGAGAGAGAAAACAAAGGACAAAGCAACCAACTTAATCATGACAGTTACTTATTTCTAAGTACAGGTTAGACCTCCCAAAACCAGGACTCCATCCAGCAACATCCATGATCCAGCAGGACCACAGGTGTTCCTGGACCAAGCAGTCCTGACTGGGAGCCCCAGTGGCAAGAGGGCTAGCAGCTCAGAGCTGTGCGGAGCTGGGGCTGGGACTGGCGCCAGAGCCCCAGTAGTGGAGCGGGGGCTACGGCAGCCCTAGTAGCAGCCCTAGACTGCCCGGGGATGTGGCAGTTGTGGTAGTGGGACCGGGACCAGAGACGCGGCAGCCCTAATAGCGGGGCCAGGGAAGGAGACATGGCAGATGCAGCAGCCCCGATAGTAGGGCCAGGTCCAGGCACATGGCAGCCCCAATAGTGGGGCTGGGGCCAGGGCAGTCTGGGCTGTTGGGGCTGCACCATCATAGCAGCCTGGCAGTGAGGGAAGCTGCGGCCAGCAGTGGGGAAGGAAGGTGGTCTGGGGAGCCAGTAGTAGGGGACCTCCTCTGGTCCAGCAAATTCCCTCATTTGGGACCGGTCAGATCCTGAGGGTACCAGACCAGGGAGGTCTAACCTGTAGTAACTATACAAGGGGAGCCAAACAAACAAAAATCTAACTTAAATCTGATTCCAGCTGTCAGGACTAGCAAACCATAACTGATCACATAAGGCAGGGTCAGCAGAGAGATCTCACCACTCCATGAAGCTTGAACAGTTCAGGGTTTCCAGATGGCAATGGGAGCTGGGGGTTCAGAGTGTTGGAGACAGGTGGAGCAGAGCACTATCAGTCAGTAGAAAATGAAGTCCTGATGGAACTGATGTAGAATTTAGAGCCAGGCATCAGAAAACTTTACTTGACCAAGGGTAGGGTTTTTTGTAAGGAAACAACAATGATTCCAGAAGGATCACTAGATTTGTTTGTGGGTAAACAGGTGGTTCCAGGGAGCATTCTAAAGTTGTTTTGTTTAGGTTAGATCATAGAAACTGATCATTCCTGGCTATGGGCAATGGTCCTTGGAGTGAGCTCATAATTCAGTTAGGTGGTTTCAGTATTTTGAACAGAACGCTTATTTCTAAAATTGGTCTGATAATTACTGATCTGGGTGTGGGCAGGCATGGGTTCAGTAACATTTGGAGCAGAGATTTCCCACCAGGAAGTGCTTTCCTCCTTTCTGTATCCCACAATTCAGTGTGGTTCTTGCTTTGGAATTGCTGTTCTCTATTCTGTTACTGGAGATGTCTTTCTGTCCTGTCTTTGATGCAAATGAGGCTAGGGGTGTTTCCTTAATCCTATCACCCATGTCTGGATGGAGGGGTTTAGGTGTGTCTTCCTCTGCCTTTTTATGGTTTTTTGTATCAGTTTTGGTTCAAGTAGAGGCTGGGTGAGGAGGGATCTTCCATGAGTACTATGCCCTGGTTTCCCAAGAATTCAAGTTGGTAGGTAACAGCCCTTTTGAGTAAAACTTTGCTTCAGGGCAGGGATACCAAGGGTTCTAGCAATAGGGTTTCCTCCTTACTTTTTCAAGTCAGGAGAGTGACTGTCATGGTCTACATTGCAGCTCTTTTCTGTTCTCTCTTCCTGGCCTTTACCTTTCCTGCCTGCTCCCGCTCAGCTGAGCTCTGTCTCAGTTAGAGATTGTGTATCAAGCCTAATTAGGCCTCAGGTGTGGGCTATCAGGTGAATTGGCCCTTTCTGTGACACATTAAACCTTTTCAGGGTAGTGCAGTGGTGTGCACCCCCCATATGTGCACATGGAAAATATAATGTGCTGTCAAGCATTTGTCTTTATTGGGGTTTTTTTTGGGGGGGGGGTAAAATTAAAAAGTACATTTACTTTAAAGCCTTTTAAAGCTTTAACAAAATGAGTACATGTGTGTTAAATTTAAAATAAAGTCAAGTACAGTAAACTTCTGATAATACGGCACCTTTAGGACCCAGGGAGTGCCGGATTATCAGATATGCCGGACTATCAGAAGGGGCGGTGGAGTGAGGGGGATGCGCCCCTCGGTGTTGCAGGACCAACCTGGCAGTACCCCAGCTGCTCTGCCCCGAGCTTCCCGGAGTCAGCCGCTGGTCAGTTTCAGCAGCGGCTGAATCGGGGAAGCCGGGGGCAGAGCAGCTCCAATTGTCCAGCTGCCCAGAGCACTTCCGGGTTCCATATGGTGCCGGACCATCAGGAGTGCCGGACCACTGGAGTTTTACTGTATATGTTTCTTTCTCTAATATGGAATCTGTTGGCTTTAAAATCCCTAATATAATATCCTATCTTCCATAAATGCAGCCTATAATACAGATCTGTCTGCTGTTCCATTACAAATCCAATTGTGAGTAAATGTGAGCCCAATCTTCAAAGGTGCTGGATCCAAAGTTCTCCAACGTTTATTGGGTTTGAGACTCACAAGATGTTTGCTTGACACCTTTACTTAAAGGGCATCTATAAAATTTATGTCCTGCAGCCAGGGCCGCCCTTACCCATACACAAGATTTTCAGCTGCATAGGGTATCCAAAAATTTGGGGCATCACTAGATCTTAGTGTCCACCTACCTACCTCTTTCTATCCCTGTTCTATGGGTCTGCCTCCTCCAGTGAGGATCTAGTTAACTTAAAAGTGAAAATGACTGCCAGACCTATTACCAGAACACTGAACCTGTGAAAGAACCATTCAAATGTTAATGAAGCCATTTACCAGGAATTTGCTACCCCCCAGGTATCTACTCTCAGTTTCTTAATTTACTGTGTTAGTCTACAGGACCTTTGTTTAGAATTTGTTTTAAAAATATTTCATTAGTGTGTTGTTGAAGATTATAAAATCACTTACCTAAAATATTGCCCTCCTTGGGCTGTCAATGGGCATAAGAGCACCGGTTTAATAGTACTGTGTAGGGGCCTATAAATCCTAAGGACACCCCTGCCTCCAATCCTTCCAAAGTTCAGGGGTAATCAGATCTGAAATCCTACTTTGGGCCTATTGCTCATGTTGAAAGTGCTCAGTAAAAATGTGCAATAAAAATGTGCAATAAAATTCAGTTAGAATTCTCAGACCACATTTTTGTTCTCATGTCTAATGTTTCAGCAACAATATCTCCACTTGCATCTTTCTTCCAAACCAAACTTTTCTATTAGAGGTGAGCAAAAACTAGGATTTTCACTCTATGGGAAATTCCAATATTTTGAAATTTTGGTTTTGTGCCAAATAAGGAAGAAACATTGATTTTTTTTTCTGGAAAATGTTTGATTTGGAATTTGGATTTGAATGATTTAACCCAAGGCATTTCAAAGTTATGAATGAATGAAGTAAGAGCAGCGTAATGTTTAAATTTCAGAAATATTACAATTTTTCTAAATTCCCAAATTCAAATTTCTTTTTCAATTAACCTCCAGTTACCCTTCCCCCAGCCTCACCTATTCAGTTTGGGCCTAAGGCAAAATATACAAAACGTTGGGATAATAGGAGTACATCATCTCAGTCTGGAGTAACCCCATTAGCTGCACACAGAATTTAGCCTATCCATACATTTTCCAGTCTCCTACTATGGACAGAATATACAGTGAAGTGATTGGTAGTGTTGTTACATGCTGATTTTTCTTAGTGTATTTTTTTTCAACATGAAAGAACAGTCTTTTTCATTGTCTTGCAAGAGTGGTTGTTAACTATAGGAAAATTGTCTTAACTGGTAGGTCAATTAATTACTGCATTTTTATGCTTCCCCTTTGTAAAACAGCAATTAATTTAACTACATTTCAGTGAATTTCTTCCTCTAGACTTATCAGTTTGAAATCACTGTAACTCTAGACAGAAAACTCTGCTTTATTATAGGTGACAGCTTTTCAGAAGATTGTATTTTCTTCTTTAATGAATGTTGGGACTGAATTTGTCTTTAATTATCTGTAGCACCTTTTTATTATTAATAGAATAAAAATGCAGAAAAAGCAGAGAATGCAAAGTGAAAGGGGACTAGCAACCCCTACTAAATAGAATGGATGTTAAATTGAATGGATCTAAAAATTCAAATATTATATGATAAGCTGAAAATTATAAACATTTTCAGTTGAAATACAACTTGGCTGGGAGGACTTGAACAGTTTTTTTAAAAGCTGCCTTTTGAACATTTGCATTCCAAATGGATATGACTGCTGTGCTATTTAACTCAGTTGTTGAATAAGGCAGAACCGAGGGCATTGTGCTGTAATATCTCATTGGGTATTAAGATAGACATTCTTGATTTTTTTTTCATGGTTGGGGCTGCTCTTTGACCCACTTAAATAAGGCTGTTTAGTCATATAATTAGCAGGGTGTAATAAGGATGAAAAGCACCAGTTCCATTCCATTATATGTTGGACTAGGAAGGGTTAGATTTCCATGCTAGTGGGATAGAAGTGACACATTTCTCAAGTATAAGGGCATGGGAAAGGAAACCTTTGTGAGGTTCACCTGGATCATTCCATGGGTCCAGCAGATGAGTCTCCAGACTCCATAGATCTCCTAAAATCCTCAAACTTCACAGGTGCTTCACACAGAGGTGCCATGCATTTGTCCCCTGCACTTGCATTCTTTCTCTCAAGCATTGCAGCTCTCCTGGAACCCCCCCTTGTCTCTCACTCCCATGATTGGGGGTTGGGGAGATGCTCCATTATGAACAAAGGATGCAGACAATTGCATTAACTTCTTAGCAAATTTAATGGTGATGGGAATGAACTCATCCAATACATTTCAACCCTAGTGTCACTCTCTCACTCCTTTCTTGTGCACACAAGCCTGGACAACAAAGGGCTTGCCATGGAGTCTGGAGATAGATAGAATGAGGAGACAATCCTGTGAAGGTGTCTGACTCTTTCTTTCAGTAAGGGCTGGATTTGCATATGGAGGATCCCTGTGTGGTATTATTTAAATGTCATTATTTATCATGAGCCCCAAATTCATGAGTAAAGAACAATGTGAAAGGCAAAAACAAAAAACAAGATGAAAATGAGGGAATGGGATAAAAACATACAAGCTGGCTGTCCAGGTGGATGGCACAGGTGTAGTTAGTTCCATGGCTTTTCATTTGCTATCTTTTTTTTCTGGATGTTTAAATTATCCCACACACCTTTCTTTCGAGGATAGTTATTTAGGCAAGTGTTTGTAGGTCTTACAGTACATGTGAGGAGGAAGGGAACTGATGAGATTAGTTCAAGAAGGGCTTTCTGGAATTGTGGAAAGAAGCACAAAGATGGCTGTGGGAGAAATGAACAATTGAGGGAGTGATGAGATTAAGTGGATAAATAGAAAGAGGGCTGAGTTCTGTCCGGGCTTGAGGGCAGGAATGACAAACTTAAATTTGATGTGGAGGAGCTGGTGGAGAGATTTAAAGAGAAGGCATGAAGTGATCCGATTGATGGGCTGGAAGATCATATAGACAGCTGTGTTTTGTACAATTTATAGAGGGGGGTGTAACAGGGATGTCAAGGAGGCCACACTGGAGGAGGAGGCATTTACAGTAATCTAGACCAGATATGACAAGTAGCAAGATCAGAGATTTTGTTGTCTGGTGAGAGTAAAGGTCAGCTCATACAGATGCTGTGGACAAATAAAGAATGGGATTTGGACTCAGAGTTGGAGAGTTAGTTTTGGTAACACAGTATATCCAATGCAGTAATCTGTCTCAGTCACATCTGGGATGTCATATAAAAGTATGATTCAGACCAAGCACAGAGTAAATGGGGCATTATCCTTTTGAGTTTCCAAATGTAGGGCACCAACTGTTTGCTTGCATGGAGCCAAGGTGTTCAATGGAGTAACTCTTTTGACATCAGGGGAATTATTCCAGGGATAAATTTGTCCCAGTGACCCTAATCAAACTGAAAAAGATGAAAGGGTTGGGGGAAAAGCGCTCAATCTATCCATAATAAGATCTTTATAAAGTATTATGGGATTAGATCTTTCAGGAAAGAAAGAAAAAAAGCAGAGTTTTAATCAGGCACATCATGGTTGAAGGAGACATACAACATCTCATTTAATGAAAGGATTTTCATACTCATCCTAGACTACTGATAAGACTGGGCAGGATGAAATATGTCACACACATTTAGACTATAATATGATTTGCAAGGGAGGAGTATCTGATACCCCAGCTTTTGATAAGTTATACCTCTCTATTTCCACTAGCCACTTCCTTTCATTTTGATTTTGAAATACAGTATACAAGAAACCACCCTTATCAGGCAGCATCCTGGATTAAAATGTCTGCCCCAAACTTACTTGCTACAATTCTTCTTCACCTTTATTAGAAGGTTACATCTGCTGAGTAAGTGATATTTGTAAGTTCCTTGAACACTTACTGTGGTTTCCCTGCATTTTTTCCATTACAAATTTGGGAGGGCAGGTTGGGTACCCATCTAAATGGGTACCTCTACATTTAGAGCCAGGGTTTCAGTTCCCAGGTGAGTAGACATACCCTTGTGAGTGTACTGAAAACATCAGTGCAGCTGTGGCATGCAGTGGGCATGGGCAGTGGTGGTATGATTTAGCTGTCCCAAGTAAAAAAGCACCTCAACATTATGGGTAGACTCATGGGGTGGCTCGCTCATGCTGCTGCTTGCCACAGCCCAAATTACAGTAGCTACACTTCAATTTTTAGCGTGCTAAGTCAAGGAGCATTAGTGTATGTCTACTTAAGCCCCATGCTGAGAAGCACATCATGCCCAGTTCTTAGGGTAGATGTACCATTGAGAGATCAGTAGCAAGTGCCTTGTTGCATTGTGGGGTACCTGCTTCATAAATCAACGCTTCTGGGGATTAGGTAATTAATCTCCAATGGGACATGTAGTAAAACATCACAAGAGTAGTGGATGGAATTTTGTCTTTATGATTGTACATTTTTGTCCTTTATTCCTCCAGGTTGGATAGTGGGATCCTTACCGATAAAGAGGTCCACACACATCTGAGTCAATGTCCTGTTTGCCAAGCACACAGAGCTGATATACAGGATTGGGCTGTCTCTGTCCCTCTCCCTCTTTTAGCTCTCTTAAGGAAGACAGGAATAGTAATATTAGACTAGCTGATGATTCATTTTGAAAAGTATCACATATAATTAAATCATGGATTCAAATTTAACTCTGGTCAGTCTTTTCATATTATAATCTTTGTTTCTTAGTGTTGTTCTTGGACTCACTCTCTGTGTCTCTCAGAGAAGCTGACAAGGGAACAAATGCACTTTTGGGTTTTGGTCTGCCTGTGTAGTAGAGTGAGAGGAGTGGAACCCCACAGTGACACTGAATTTTCTCTGTCTTTGTTACCTTCTGCCTGCTCATAAGCAGTGGTGAAAGTAACTTAAAAATTCTTACAGGCACTGTCCCATTGCAACCCAGAACCCTGCCAGCTCTATAAATAGCTCCCTTATGGCTTTTGCTGCAGTTTAGCCAGCTCTTGCTGCAGCTGCACACCTGGGGGCACCAGCTTACTTTCACCTCTGCTCATAAGAGACAAAAGGAACCAGAAAACCCTGTTATAAAAGGAGAGAGTCCTTCTCATCAAAAGGGGAGGAAAAAGGGAAGACTTGAGCCTCTTATTGGAGGTAGGATGTTTGGAGTGGAGCGAGTGGTTCATGATGTATAGCCAGATTGTGGCGAGCCAGTTCAGACCCAGGGATCATGTCAGCATGGGAAGCAGCCACTCGGCAGTGGATGGTCTTTACACTATCAAGGTTCTGATGTGCTGGGTCATGAGAGTAATTGGTCCATACTTGCTATTTCTGACAGAAAAATCACACAGGAAGAAGAGCACCCATATAAGCTGGAAGTATATTTTAGTAGCCCCACAATTTTCTCAAAGCAGGGTTTCTTGTTGCCTGTATATTTAGGCACGTGGAACAAACTCTGAGAGCCCTGGGTGTGCTAGCACAGACTGCATCACAGATGAATTAGACACCATGTTCTCTCTGCAGATTTCCTGTTGTTGGCACACTTCCACAGGGCACCCAATGACAAAAGGATTTAGCTCCTAAGTCAATAAAATGTTTCTGTACTAGGAGGTCTGGGCAGGCCATCTTGTTACCTCTAAGGCCAATGGGCATTGGCCTAGTCATGCCTGTTCAATTAGACCTGTCCTGCTACACCTCTGCATGGTTTAGGGTTGCCATTGCCACAATGGTGTCCAGTCTGACTGAGTTGACAACACTAGCATGGCTGGATTTAAAAGGAAGGAAACCCTCCAATGGAGGATTAGCTGGTGAGGAAAGCAGATGATGTGAGGAGAACACAAAGCAGAGAGAGGCCTGCAGAACACTCCAGATAGAAGGCCTATGGGTTACTGCTCAGGGAAGAGGAGGGGGCAACCCAAAAGAGCCCAAGAAAAGCTATGAGGAGAGACAAAAGAGCCCAGAAAGGGCAGAAATGTAGGTCAGAGGGCAAGCAGAAGAGGGTCTGAAATCAAAGGAGAGGTAATTGCCTCCTTGGGAGGGAGGCTGTGGGCCCAGTTGGAGATTGAGACAAAGACTTTGAATTTTGTTTGGTTTGTACCTGAATGCTGTAGAAGTAGTGGAATTTTGTAAGGAGCTTTGGCCAGAGGGCCAAGTCATATCTATGGTGAAAAAAATCATCAGGAATAGGCCAAAGACTGGCTGAAGGGAAATCAAGGCAGAATTCAGCAGAATCACTTGGTCACAAGAGGGCACTCTGGAGTTCAGCAGCACTGCTACCATATTTTAAATCAGATCAGAAACTGTATGCCTGGAGTTGAAGAACAGGAACTGAGTCTGAGAATCACAAGAAGAAAGTGGATGGAGCCCTGGCTTTGGAAGTTCAATACACAAAGACAATAGAGGGGTGGATTGGTGGCAAAGTCTGTCTATCCGGAAAACTCTTTTTGTGAACTGCAGGTTCCAAAGGGGGCTCCAGTCAACTGTTGGGCTCTGTCAACACAAATGAACAGAACTCATCTCATTACCATGTTTGTACTACCCGGTACATGGGTACAAAAAGTGGGGAAAGAGTGACTGACTCTACCAGGCAAGTTCTGTTGGTCCCTTGTTCAATACTCTCAGCAATGTATATATAGCTGAGCTTTTGTTATCCTTTGGCTTTGGTAAAATTCCCTGGGTATTCTGTAGGGCTACTAAAATTGACATAAGGAATGTGAGTATATTACTAACAACAGAAAATATTGGAGTGTTTGGGAATAGAGAAGGGAGGGGTAGTGCTCAAAGAAATGTGCATTTTGGAGGTTTTTTTTGTTTGGTTTTTGTTTTTTACTGGCAGCCAACTGAAATAGCTTTTATTTTAGAGCATGGGGAGGAACAATTTTTCCAATGACAATTGCCCTGACACTTCTCCTTTATACCACAGGGATGATTTCATGTAATTGATTATTCTAATCAGCACCGGCTAGGGGGTTTATTATTAGCCTTGCTAGAGAACAGCCTGGCTTCTAAAAAGAATCTCCTCTTTCCCTGGCACATCAGGAAAGGCTCTAGGGGGAGTAAAGCAGCCACTAATGATGTTTGTCATCATTTTGCTCATTTGCAGTCAGAGACATACACAAGGGCCCATGAAGCTTTTACATTCTATGCCATAATGTGCCTTTTTCTAAAGGAAACTGAAGTTTTTCATCTTCCATGTGGCTGTTTAACTGAAATGAGACTGATTGGACAACTCTAGTGCTAGACTAGAAACAAAAACAGAAAGAAATTCACAGTCTACCCAGCCATTAAAGTTTCTAGCAGTCAATACTTCACAACACACAGAACTATAGATTGCTTTAGTTAAGGAAACCTGGGAGGTATTCTCAGGGCAAGACTTCTAGCAAGAGAAACATTCTGACTTCTATAAAAATGCAGACCAAAGAAAACAATATTAAAGTGAGTGGGGTGAGAGGAAATCATGTAAATCAACCTTTAAATTGCAACCCATCTAGACTTGTTATCTTTAGAAGGACTTGCCAGAATCAGAAAGGGGGATCCTTTAAGACACAGTTTATAATAATACTTAATGGATGCTGGGCATTTTTCAAACACTTAGGGAGAATAGTCCCTGCTCTGAGTGCTATCAGTCTAAAGACAGACAAGTGGACAGAGGATAAGGAAAGAAAAACAGCAATTTATATACAAGTCAAATTAATTCACTGTAAACAGCAGGGCTGGGGCTTTGTGGATAAGCTGAGAGAGATTGTACCATGCATTGGGGTAGGAGGACTGTGGAAGAAGTCATGGAGGTGATTTAAGCTGACAAATGGGAGGACAGTGCTGAGACCATAGAACTACCCTCCCAAATGCTTAATCACTGGGTTGATTCTTGTGAGCATACTGCACTGTAGAAATATTCATCACATAATTAAGTTCTTAGGTTTGTAAAAAAAATTATTTAAATAGCATCTCACACACGCATATTTTATATATGTGTGTGTATTATATTTTGGGGGTCACTAATAAAACCAATTATGTGGGTCTAACAGCAAATTCCAAGGAAAGGAAGAAAAGAAATGCCCGGTGGATCACAGCTGGACTTAAGTACCATGTGGAATTGTAACAAGGAGAAAAGTTTATAGTGTTGCCATTTAATCCTTCCAAGCTGCAGCATGAGTGACAAAAGGCATCCATGTGTTCAGATATCAGTTGTGCGAATTGATATCAAGGTTAGTAGTTTTTCTATGGCTAAGACTTTCCAGATTTTTATAAACCATCTGTCAGATGAATAGAGTTTTAGATGATCAGACATTTGTTTTCCATGCTCTGTAAAATGTTAGCTAATTAACCCTCACTTTACTAACCTCATCAGGGTGTTTTTAGATGAAGATGGTTCTCCTCATTTTACAGATGGGAAAACCAAGAGGAAGATTTAGCCAAAGCCACGCAATGTAACTGTATGTGGAGTTAGAATGCAAAAATTCCTGGCTCTCAGCCCTGTGGTCATGCCACTGAACATCACCTTCCTCCTTACCTTAATTGTAAAGGTAAAAGGAAACTTTGTTTCTGCTGATCAATCATTAAAGTAAATTGAAATAAGAGGAGTTCTTATCTCACTAGACAAAGGGAGGAGGAGGCTGAATTTGGAGGGGGGCGCAGACAACTGTGCTTAATATAGCAGCAGAGACTAGAGAGAAAGCTGCCTTCCTCTTACTGCTTCTTTGGCTTTGTGTACACTGTAAGTTTAGGTTGAACTTGGTGGCATTAGATCAGTTTTTCTAAACAATGAGTCCACACCACCAAGCCCATTCCGCTGACTTCAAGAAAAGTTAAAGTTGAATTCTGTACACCTGCTTTCACGAGGAGTAACCACTAAATTTGACCTTGCATTATCGACTTTGTGGTAGTACAGACACAGAGCTTTGAAAGTTGACATTCTTGGCTTCTGAGAGACATCCCATAGGGTCCATCTACACTGCACACTTATTTCAAAATAAGCTGTTTCAGAATAGCTGTTCCGAAATAGCTTACTTTGAAATAACATGTCTACGCTGCAAAGAAGACTCAAAATTAGTCCGAGGCAGGCTCTAATATAAAGGTGCTATCTTGATTTAAAGCCCCAGGAAGAATAACTTAGAATGGCCCTGGTGAGGGGCTATTTTGAAAGAGCAGCAGTGGAGGGTCTACATACGCCTTATTTCGAAATAGCTATTTTGGAATGGGCATTATTTCTCATAGAATGAGGTTTACAGGTTTCAGAATAAGCAGTCCATTATTTCAAAATTATTTCAAAATAACAGAATGGCTGTGTAGACACTCTAATTGTTATTTTGAAATACCAGTTATCTTGAAATAACAGTGCAGTGTAGACACACCCATAGTGTCCTGCTCTGACTGTTCTGGCCAGAAGTTGCACCTCTACTGCTCTCCAGATGAACAGGAAAAGCCCAGGAAAATTTGAATTTCATTTCCGGTGTGGCCAGTATGTTGATCAGACCTCAGAGCACACAGCACACCTCAGCAGCACACCTGACACTGAGTTCCATGAGCTCTATGAGTTCCCAGGGTCATAGACAAGTACCAGCATTGAGAGTTGAGGAGAGGAATCTGGGGAGAGGAATCTGTTCTTGCAGAACTCTGAGCCAACAAGAGAAACACAGATATCTTTCAAGATTGCAAAGTGTGTGGAAGAGAAAGGATATACCAGGGATTCCTGGCAATGCTGAGTGAAAATAAGGGAGCTGAGGCAGTCATACCAAAAGACAAAGGAGGCAAATGGACAGTCTGGAGTATTGCCACAAAGGGACCTCTTCAATGAGCAGCTACACACAATCCTTGGGGAGGGGAGACCTGATCCACTTCCCTACCCAGTCCAGGAATTCCTCCCAAGACATGCGGGCAGCCTCAGCAACCAGTGTGAAGGACAGAGTGGAGAAGGAGGAGAATGGTCAGCAGGCAAAGAGGGTGGTGGTGGCAACCGATGTCACTGAGAGCCAAGAACTTTTTATAATCTTGGAGACAATCCCCTCCTCCTGGGATTTCTTACAGTCAGGCATTGATCCTGGGTGATCACTTCTGGTGAGATCACATTTTTAATCTTGTTTAAGGCAATTGGGAGTGATATGCAGCAGCCATTGTGCTTACACAGCAGCGGAGAGGAGGGTCCTCTGGAACAGCTTGTTAAAATGTCTGGAGATGAAGCGGGATTCTCCTTTCCTTGATCCTCTCTGTGAACAGGTGTTAGAGAGTTTTTCATGTAGTTGCTCATTCAGAGACAGGTACAATTCATTCATTCCACCCTGGATAGCAGGAAGGAGGGAGTGACTTTAGAAAGAGGAAACTGAGGGTTTGTAAGGTCTACCAGGCACAGGTTCCAAAGCCTTGCTGGGTCTTCTGTGGCTCCCTTTTGGTTTTCCTTTGCTGGGGCAGCAAGATTGGGAGTGAAGGAGAAGGTAATAGAAATGGGGGTGCTTTAGCTGCTATTGTGGTTACTGCCTGTTCAGCAATAACCACAGATGCCACTGCCTGCCCCAGTAGAGCCCGCTATCCTCTGGCTGCCGTGGGCCTACCGCTTCCACCACACATAGGGCATCCAGTTAGGCAGCACTGAACCTGAACCAGTGGCACACTGTGACCATTGGCCAGACTGGGAGACCCAAAGTAATTCTTTGAGCCACCACTGCAACCCACGCCTGGATCAACACCAGCATGCTTGCACTAGCTGTGTCAAGAGGACAAGAGCTGAATGTCTTCTTGCTTTGGCTGTAAAAGGATACCTTCTTGGGGTTAGGGTGCTGGTGGGTTAATGGAGAACCAGGGACATTCAAACCTGCCAGCCTACCCTCACCGAGTACAGCACCTCCTAACTACAGGAATGTTAGGGGTGGCCAGATTCCTTCCTAGGAAGGACTGCCAAAGGCCTTACCCAAGGAGGAATTGTGTAGTAACAATGATGTGCTGCAACATTATTTATAGCATATTGTACAAGAACCCCATGCTGCTAATGTCCTTGATTGTAATCAGCTATTGCAAAATATGGTAAATCGTCCCTAGTTTATTTCATGAATTGTAAAATTTGCCAAACATTTCACAGATATCTCAGGTGTGATAGAAAATTCTAGTTTTTCCATGAAGTCTAGAAAAAAAAAGCTGCTTATACAGCTGCCAGCAAAACAACGGCAACAAAAAACTCAAATCCCAACTCAGCTCTTGAGGGTTATTCATTGTCTTCTACTTGTATGCACAGCTCCCACTGACATGAAGGGAAGACTTCATAGCAGCACATTTTTAGTGGCACATGGAAGGAAGTATGCAGGAGAATTTGTCAATGGAATAAACTATTATGAACATTTAAGATTTATTTTCTCTCTTATGATAGTTTCTTCACTTAATATTAACATACAGCAACATCACCAGATATCACAGTTGCCATGTTTTTGGTATTAATTTAGCAATAATGCTCTCTTCAGTCATGTCAACTTTTAATTGTGAAAGGGTTTCTCTCAACTTGCTCAGAATTAATTACATTCATCCTCCGTGCTACTTGACTCTGTTTTAGGGCCTGATTTTTTTCTTTAAATCTGTTTTCATGATTGTGCACTAATTTCATGTGCCAAGTATATGATTAACTCGTGTATATGAATGTACAGCACACAGACACACACACTGGAAATCTGCATACAAATCTGGTGTTTGTACCATAACTGGAAATGGACAGGTCTAGCCGTAACTATTCATTTGTCAGTACAATTACCTAATTGGTGTATGCAAAAAAAACCACAGACACAAATTAGATGCACATCTGTTAGCATAATTTTGAAAATTAAGCTCTTATTATAGAAATTCCAAATATAAAATTTAAGTAATACTAACATCCAGGACTCGACAAATTGCTGTATCTACTCGCCCCGTTCACCGGCGCTGCGCGCATGCACGGTGCAGCGCTGGCAAGTAGATCTTGCAGCAGTTTGTCGAGCCCTGCTATCCATTAAAAGCATCAAATAGGTAAATCAACTTTCTCTTTGTTCAAAATATCAATGGTGTTGTACTAAATCAGATGCTTTAACAAGAAAAGCAAACTCATTCCCTTACAAAGAAGCTAAACCCTGCCCTCAGTTGTGTAAATACCTTGCTTTAAAGTAAATGAGTTTTTTCACACATTTGCAGACATACTTTGACCCCAAAGAAGCAAGTAAAACAAGAAGAAAGGTGCAAATAAAACATCATAAGCACATGTTAGCAATTGAGAAATCTGTATGATAGTTAATCTTTCTCCAAATTGCAATCTGATCTAACTTTACTGTTGAAGTTCTGGGACATAATACTGAGGCATTGTTATTCTATATGGGACCAGATGGCACTAGGCATTTGCTTATTTCAAAATTAAAATGTTTCCAGCTTTAAAATGAAAATGAACTATGTTGTTAGCTCTTTCTCTTTAAATTTCTCTTGTTCTTGGATTCATCATATTAAAATACATTTTAGGACTCACCTATTACTTTCAAAAGAGCTTAGGCAAATATAAACTTCTAAGATCTGCATGTCATCTCAGAGTAGAGAGGGAAGGGCAGAGGAGGCAGCAAAGTAAATGTTAGTCTTCTTTTCTGTGACAATCCTAAATCATCTTTGTGTGAATATTTTCACCTTGTGTCTCTTTTATGTGATCTGTGATCTTTACATTTCTCTCACAGTCATGGAAAGTAATAGCATAATTTTCATGCAAGGACACAAACGTGTCAGCTGACAGTAGTTAGCAATTCATATTACAAATATGCCTTTTAATTCTCCTGCTATAACTGTAAAGCATTTTGTAGTGACATTGAACTAAAGTGTCTAAATTGTTCTGATCTTTGCACAAAAAAGCAAAGCTTTGCCAAGCAGTTCTCAAATAATATGCAGTATCTAGAGTGTAGATAGCACTTTCCTTTTACTACAGACCACAAAGTAGCTTGTTGATAAATACTAAAAGTGAACATTTGAAATAAAAAATGAACTAAACTAGAAGAAGTGCATTTTTAAGAACTTCCTGGGTGGCTTCTGTTAAAGATGTGCTGGTGTCTACGTTGGCAGCATAGCCCCCGGCAGTTAAAAATAGAAGCAAATACATTCTATTGCCTTACATGTTCAAAGCTGAAAGCCTGTTTTCATTCACAACTGCAGATTTTGGCAGCACCATAGCAAAGGGTGTACATGAAATGTTATTTTTAGATGAAAGGCCTAATAAAATATACAACTCAATTAGGGAAGATTAATCTATGAAAACAACGAGAGCAGCCAGCAGATGTTAATAGAGGAGATCCAGAAGCACATCGACTGCTGAGGCTTCACTGTATACTGCTGTACCCGTCTGTCAATTTCAAAGGATGCTTTATCTGCAGAGTAATAATCAAAGGGGAAAAAAATCCAGTAAAAATATACATTGTTTAAAAAGTGTCCAAACATGAATTCAACATCATTGTGAAAGAGAACAATGAAACCTTTAGTGTTGGATACAATGCAGGAGGGAAAATGCAGAAAAAGAGAACAATACTCCCTCCAGCAACAGCTGAAACAGTCTTTAATCAGGGCTCCTTACAAAGTCCCATAAAAATGCACAAGAGGCCTGATGAGGCACAGATGGACCCAATGCTTGCATTAAAATAATATTCAGAAAGACAGGGCTAAATTGATGAAAGGGTTGATAATACAACATACAGTTAGTTTGAGGAAGATTCACGTATTGAAAGTAAAAACAGCAGCAACAAAGGAGCTAGCAGTTGGATTGTGAAACCACATCTTCTCATGGGGTTTCCAAAAAAGAGAATAACATCTCACAGCCCTTCACAACACCCAACTGTCCTCCACATCAAAGATAAGCCATGTTTAACATCTGAAATATAGAAGGGGAAATGCACACACAGGAGGGAAATTGGCTCATGATGCTGAGCAATAGGAGAAATACTGTATATCACAGAAAAAGTTGAATGGCTCCATTCCTTTGACAATTTTGCAACTAGCTTGGAAGGAGTCCCAGATTCAAGTGTGAGGAGTGCTATCCTGACTCAAACTATGCAGCATATCTGCTCACCTGTGGGCCTCCTACCCCCACCATACACTTTTGCTCCTACACACATTGGTGCTGAAATCATGCCTGCATCCTTGTCAGAATTGGTACTGAGAAATGTAAAAGGATTTGCCCTGAATGAGGAAAGACGCCCTGAATGCTGATTCAGCAGAATAGGGATGACAGAGATTCAATACTTATGGTCTGTGTGAGAATTAGGAAGGATACTTCTCTCTAATCTCTCTCCTGCTTCTGAGGCAAACTGAGGTTAATCTGTGACCCTACATTTGCAAAACAATCCTGGAGCATGGTCCACCGAAAACCCTAAAAGAGTTTGTTCAAGAGTTATCACTTATGGCAAACTACTTACTATAGTACTGGTCACCTTGCCTTACCCTGACTCTATTTTTGAAGATCAATTTGTCTTTGATGTCTTCCCTTTTCAGCCACATATTTTCATTAATTCACTGAACAGCCATTAACTTTTGGCAGCATTTCATCTGAACCAGGGATTAATGTAGTATCCTTTAATGCTTCCTCTAACAACAGGGTACAAATCACAGGCAAAATGCAAACATCCAATATTTTTTTAAATGAAGGCTCCAATAAATCAGATCCATCTTTCCAAGTTTTCTAATGAAAACTTACACTTTTCAACTTTCAGTTTGTCGTCATTAGGTGCTTTCCATGTTCACAAAGAAATAGCTGAAAGGAGAGCTTTTGTTCAAAACACAGATCCAATTTTAGGTGAATAGTTAATAAAGCAAATTACTCTGCCAGCTTTGATCCATATTTTGCTAACAAATTTCAGGTTGCAAAGATTGTTAAAAGCAAGCATCAAGGAAGAAAGTAGCCCAATGTCTGTGACTCTGTAACGCTGTAGCGTTACGAGTCACTTGCGGGGGGTGCTGTTGCCTCGCACTGTGGTGCTCGGCTGATTTCTGCACCGCTCAGCCAGGCCGCCGTGGGGGAGCAAGCGGCGCAAGCTGCATGGGGAGCACAGGGCCCAAACATCCGCTTGTGCCACTTGCTCCCCCGCGGCGGCCCGGCTGAGCGGCGCAGAACTCAGCCGAGCGCCACGGCGGGAGGGGAAGGGCGCAGGGCAGTGACGTACACAGCCAGGGACCATTCTACATGAGAGATCCATTTACTGGACACCACAGTACAAATCACCAATGGTAAATTAGACACCACTCTCTACAGAAAACCCACTGACACCTACAGTTACCTGCATGCCTCCAGCTCCCATCCAGGACACACCATACAATCCACCATCTATAGCCAAGCCCTTAGATACAATTGCATCTGCTCTAATCCCACTGACAGAGACCAGAAACTTCAGGATCTCTACCAAGCATTTATAAACCTCAGTTACCCACCTGGAGAAATAAAAAACAAATTGAAAGAGCCAGATGAATACCCAGAAACCATCTACTTCAAGACAGACCCAAGAAAACCAACAATAGAACACCACTTGTCATCACCTATAGCCCCCAACTTAAACCTGTCCAACGCATTATCAATAAACTACAACCTGTACTGGAACAGGATACTACCCTCCGAGAGGCTCTGGGAGACATACCCATAGTCTCCTATAGACAACCACCTAACCTCAGGATGATTTTTACCAACAACCACAGGACATACCACACTAATACCAACCCTGGAACTTTCCCTTGCAACAAACCCCGGTGCCAGCTTTGTCCACATTTACTCTGCTGACACCATTATTGGACCTAACCATACCAGTTACAAGATCAAGAACACATATTCCTGTTCATCCAGAAATATAATTTATGCCATCAGGTGCCTAAAGTGTCCGTCTGCTATGTATATTGGACAAACTTCTCAGACACTTCGCCAAAGAATCAATGCACATAAAACAGACACCAGGCTCTTTCACAGAGAGAAAACTGTTGCTTGCCATTTTAACCAGACTGACCATTCTCTCAATGACCTTAAAACATCCATATTGCTTCAAAGAGATTTTAACTCCAGACTTCAAAGAGAAGCCTCAGAACTGTCATTCATGCTTAAATTTGACACTTTATGTATGGGCCTTAACAAAGATGCTAATTATTTCACCCATTACAAAGATAGATTCCCCAATTATCACCCCTAATATTATTACCTCACAGACACTAACCTTCCCCCCTCACTCTCCCTCTGTTCTAAAATTTGATTTGTCAATTTTATATGTGTTCACTTTTTTTTTATTGTATTACTTTGGTATATATGGTTGTGCCAATTTTCTTCCACAAATTGATCTGAGGAAGTGGGTCTGGCCCACGAAAGCTCATCACCTAATAAACCATCTTGTTAGTCTTTAAAGTGCTGCATAGTCCTGTCTTTTGTTTCAGCTAGACCAGACTAACACGGCTGCATCTCTATCACTTTTGGCACTGTACCTTTTTAATTTCTGTTTAACCTCATTTTTGTTCAATTCCCTTTCGGAAATTCAGTGCCACTGTTTTGGGCTTCCGTGGTGCTTTTCCTACAATGGGGATGTTAAATTTAGTTATATTATGGTCACTATTTCCAAGCGGTAGAGTGGAATGGCTTTCAGGATGAAAGGGCTGCTAGTGCTCCTGAATTGTGATTTTATTCAGCAATAGTTTCAGAAAAGGCCAGATGATACACTTCACTAGCAAATGTAAAATTCCATGTGAACATTACTTATGGGACAAATGCAGACTACTGAAGCAGATGACAATACGGGCACCAATTTTTTGAAAATATTAATGTCGGCCTAGTTTTTCTCCCATTGAAGTTGAGGTAAAACTCCTAGTGATGTAACTGAGAGTAGAGTTAAGCTAGTACTGAGAAGCTTTTCAAATGAGCAGGCAGTTTAGGATTTTCAAAAGTAAGTGTTTGTGTGTGTAAAATCAGAGCAAAATACTCTCCTCTGTGTGAAAAATTAAAGCACATACTTACCATTATTGCATGTGCTTAATGCTTGTAAAAAGTTATATGTGAAGTTTTGTGTATACAGTAATAAATTTTGGTTCATGATGACAACTCTATAGCAACAAGGAAACTGGGCAAATGAAGAAGAGCTTATGATCTGATAGCCAGTTCTGTAACATTGATCCAGTCTTAAATGAAAAAAAAATCTTCAATTCACTCCACATTATTAACAACACAGTTTACATTTAATGGAGCTATCGCGGACAACAGTGGTGTTTAAAAAGCAATAAAATCAACTAATGCTTTCATTATAATAATGATAACTACATCAAAGGGAGATATGTGCTCAGCAAAAATGTCTCCTGTAGCGCATAAACATCACCACCACAGGAGATGTTTATTGCTTTAGACATGCTCCCTTTGATGTATTTATCAGTTAAATGTATTAGTTCTACTTCACAGTTGTGTGCAGAAATAGTGCTAAGGAAGTTCATATTTTACATAAATGGCTATTTATAATATCACTTTTAATATCACATCCTTTGGATACTAGAAGCAATAAATAAAATTTGCTCAAAATAATTTCCTACCATTGTTGGATATTTTAACTTGGAAATAAAAACATGAGTTTTGCACCTATTAGGGATACTGAGCGGACTCCATTTGTCTTCATGGATCTTTTCTGCATCAACTCCAGTAAACACAAGAATACTAGCAATGTCCAAGGATAACAACATTTGATTGCACTGAGATGTTTTCTCTTACTGGAACAGTAAGCAGTCAACCAACAGGAGAGTATTTTGCACCATTAAGATGGCCACCAACTCAGGTCTTCTTGTTTGTTGAAAGAACTACAAGTAATGGTTCTGAGCTGGCCAAATGAGTATATACATGTAGACAATTTTCTGTTTTGGTGTTTGCATGAGATGTGTGGAATATTGCTGGGTTTTCAGTAGAAATTAATAGAACAGTACATTTGTTAAACTGTATTGTGGTCTTGCTTGTTGTGTGTGTTTACCATGGCAACTGTTTCATGTATCATATACTGGGTAATGAAAGGACTCATGGTGCTTGAAACTAAACTGGTGTCTTTATTAAGATAGCTGTTTGCAAATGTGCAGACACTGCAGCCAGCATTCTAGTCATATGTACACAGACTGCAGCCCTTGTATTCCCTCCAAAGTCTTCCCTCCTGGAAACTGTACTTCTCCCTCAAAGTTTCATGCAGAGTGTGACAGGTATTTTTGGGGATAGAACATGTGCTATCAGCTCAATTACTGAAGCAGCTATTTGATGGCTTTTTTGTTTGAAATGATGAGTCTATATTTTAAGTGGCAGTGCCAAAGTTCAATTCCACTTTAACTCTGAATTCCTGGATACAGAATCTGCTACCCCTACCCCACAACACACACCTCTCATCCTGGCTGCCAAAGGATACATTGTGGCCATTGTTATTAGGAAGAAATTTCATGAGTTAACCATGAAGTGGCAAAGGCATTATGTGGGAGTGATGTTGCTAGCTGGGGCTACGGTGGTAAATTTGAGAGAAGGGAATAAAAAATGCTTCAAAGGAATTATTTTGTGGAAACTCTCTGGCTATGCTGTAACATGATCAGAATAGATGATCACAATGGCTTCTTCTAGTCTTAAAAGCTATGACTTCTATGACTAGGAAGAATTTGTGTGTTAGTGCCCCATGACTTTGTAGATCTGGACTTCTTTGTCTTAATAGCCCTGAAATGCCTTGTTCCCTTCACCTCTAGTCTCATGTTGTGGTTCCATTGGAATTCTCAGACAGAGTCTATGTTCACAACCCCTCCTCCCTCTCTCCCAACATATTAAAGGACGATGGTCAGAGAAACACAAATAAAAATGTAATGCCATCAGTTATGCTGGTGTTTCCCTTGCATTCAGATTTGGCATTGTCTACACTTACTGGGAGATTGACCCTGTGGAGATCAATCTCCCAGAGGTTGATTTAAGGATGCACTAAATCAATCACAGATGGTGCTCCCATCGACTCCAATACTCCTCCAGGTTATGAGGAATAAGGGGAGTCAATGGAAGAGTTGCTCCTGTCTCCCGCTCTCCCCCCCATGGGAACCCTGTGGTAAGTTGAACTAAAGTATATTGATTTCTACTATGCTAGTCACATAGCTAGGGTTGAGTACCTTAGTTTGACTTTGCCCTCTAGTGTAGACCTGGCTTTGAATCTGGATTCTGCCTAGCTTGGTATGGGTGTGCAAGTAGGAGGAAGGTCACTGGAAGAGTCTCAGTTTGATCTTCTATGGAAAATACATGGCAGGGATTACTCAGCCACAAGTGAAATGAATCAGGACCTGGAATGGAGTGTTAGCCTCATTTTGCAACAATAATATCACACAACCATTTTTAGAAGGGAAAGCTAGCACAACTTGAGCTGATGCGACAGGAGGAATTTAAACAGGCAGTATGTATTATAATTACACAAGCTAGAATTTGGTCAGGACATCATGGTTAACTTACTATCTCTTTCCTTGAATGTGATGTGATGTTCAGTTACTAGAAGTGTCATAGACATGCTCAGACTTTTCATCTGAAAATGGTGCTTCTTATAGCACTTTACTCGAGTACCATGCTAAGGTATTGATTTCAGTTCGTATCAGGAGGAAAAAGGAATAGCACTTTGTCTTTTATTAAAACTTTTACAAATTACATCTGTATCTACATCTTGCAATAGCCCTCACTGGCAGGGAACTAAGTAGTATCAGATGAGACCAGAGAAGGAATCCATGTCAGACTCAGGATTAACAAGGCTGCATTTCTTAGCATCCTTTTATTGTGAAGTGTGAATTTGTGAAAAGTCCTGTCAGCAAATAGTAACTGCTTAACCACAGTTTTGTGAGAAATCAATTAAATAATTTACTTAATTTTTTAATGCACAAATATTATTCTCTGTTTTTTTTTAACTAACATCTTTTTCACCTACATTCCAATGTACATGCTTTTTATTCTTTGTGTTAATATGTATGCTAAAGCTATCCTCCCACCCTGGATATCAGATGATGCTTGACTGTTCTCTTCTGTGTGATAGAATGTACTAACCATTATCTATGCAATGACTGATGGAGTTTTCTCCACATGCTACATCCCATTGAATCAAACTGTTGCCAATGAACCCTGCTGGAGTACTTCCTGAGTATCTATTAATATGTAATTAAAAATCAGCTAAAGCACCACTATAAGGGTTGGTTTTATGACCAACAATTAAGGAATATTTAAAATACCTGTAGTCTATCTGTCAAATAGTATTTATTAAAGAAAACATGTCAGTGCTATTAGTGGTATTGTGACAAGCACAATGAAACATTTACGTTACTGGATACTCATCTCACATACTGAGATGGCTTTTCTGCAGTGCATTAGCTTAGTAGAAGGATTTTGATGATGCTAATAAGTTGACATGTACTATCATGCTGTTTTTAACATCATCATGCAATCACTGCGGACAAACAGCAATTTCTTGTATTGGAATGAACAATGTGATTTACAAGGTACAAACTACAGAAGATAAAATGCAGTATCCAGGGACAACCTCTTTAATTATGGCCCTTTCAATAAACTCTTATTTGCTATTTTTCTGCATTTATTTATTTGTCTATTTATTTAGTTATTTATTTATTTAATTTAACATTATATATTGTGTAATTACTGGGTAAAGTTGATAATTAATTAAACATAATTCTTCATCTTGTCTCAATGTTCACTTCTTTATACCTAATTACAGATTTAAATTTTATGGGTGTAAGTTTTTCAACATCTAATTATTCAGCATAGGGAATTCTCCCTTTGGATAGGGAAGACTCTTCTCCAAAAAAATCAAACATGCAGGACAGTTTTTTGTTAGACATGGATCATCTAGAAGCTAGCAATGCTGCTACAGGATCAGTTCATTTCTTTCTTGCAAGCTATTATTCTAGTTCAAACTTTCTGTAAAATATATTTAAGTAAAAAACAGGTCCCATGAGATCTCTGGATGCTTTTTACAAGACAGAAAGCAGAGCTCTGTATTCAGTTATTGAGAAACTTTAAGGGGCATTGTTCTCATTATTTTATTGGTATAAATCTAATGGGTGTGCTCTGTTGGATTTGAATCACTGTAAAAATAACTCTAAGCTGCATATATTGATTTGGGCTTTATAATACAAAAAGTATTCCCCTAAGTTCACATCACCTACATTTTTCAGTTACATCTTTCAGGGAAACTAGTCTGTATTTTGTATACATCTTTTTCTACAGATTCTTTTGAGTGACAGCAAACAATCATTTATAGTCTTGAAAAAAATGCTCAAAAGTGAATTAGAGGTGATGCTTCTATAAATGCTTACTTAGAATCAAGGGTGAAATCCTGATGCTGTTGAGGTCTATAGCAAGACATCCGTTGATTTAAGTGGAGTCAGGATTTCACCCTAAGAGCACAGAGAGATTTATTGAAAATGTCATGAACAGGGCAGTGAATCCCAGTAACTGAGGGGAGACTTATAGAGGATGTGCAAAAATGTTGCTCTTTTTCTTCAGCTGATTCTAGTTGCTTAATGCTGTTGCACTGCATGTAGTATAAAGGAAAGTAGTGGCAGAACTGAATGTTTGTGTTATTTGTTCCCACTGCCTCTGCAGCAGGTAACAGGACTAATGCCATTTCATACATAACCTTCTCTAAGAGCAAATTATGGGCATCCTGCATTTCAGATGCAACCACAACTGGTTGTGGTTGCATTCCCTTCAGCTAAGCATCCAGTCAAATGTGATCAGATTCTAGGGAAGAAGTACTCTGTGTAAAACTCTTTGAGAAGAGAAAATTAATACAGGCCTGATTGGTCACAGTTAAATTAGGAAGGGGTAGATTTAAATGATCAAAGGTACAAATTTCATAGCCATCTAGGGAGATATCCAACCAAAAGCCATTCACTTGGGTACCTTGTTCCCTTAGCCATGGCCTATGCTACAAACATATGTTGGTATAACTACGGTGAGGATTTTCCACACCCCTGAGCAATATATTTATAGCAAACTAACCCCTCCCCCAATATGTAGATGGCAGGGCTGCTCCTGTTGACATAGGTATTTCCTCTGGGGGAGGTGAAGTACCTACACTGACTAGAAAAACAGTGAAACTATGAGGAGATATTTGGGATGTTCAACCACTGGGCGGCATTCATGGATAAAGTGCTGTTCACATGGGATGGAAATAGATTTGTGGGATGAGTTTGGCCCAGCTGATTAAAAGAGCTTTAAACTGGAAGATGGTTGGAGGATGCTTATGTAATCTCCAAACCTGATTCTAATATTGAGTGGCAGGAAAATCAAGAAGGCAAGAATACAGCAATGGAGAAAGGAATAGCAGTGGGTAGGAGAATGGACAATACAAGGAAAACTAGTGACAGCACCTATGAAGCTAATAGTTAGATGGGTGATATTGGAAGTAGAATGACTGACTGTACCTAGTCAGATTAGGAATCTGGGTGAAGCCATGCAGAAACAACTAATGTGTTTTATATAACAGTGCAAGGCACCTGCATAGAGGAACTAGAGGTACTGGTGGAGGAAGTGAAACTAGATATATGGATAACAGAAATATGGTGGAATAGTAGTTATGACTGGAACACAGGTATTGAAAGGAATATGCTGCACAGGAATGATGAAAATAAAGACAAACATGATGGAATGGCATTGCATATTAATGATGAGATTAAATGTTCAGAAATTAGAAGTGGTGGAATGGATAAAAGAATCTATTTGGGTCACAGTGACTTTGGTAAACAAAGCTACTAGAGCTCCCTGGGATAGGAGAATGCTACAGATCCTTAGAATCTAATTTGGATATGGACAGAGAACTTTCGTGTTTAATGAAATAAATGCTTCTTGGAATTGTGTGATTATGAGAGAATTTGAGTTTCTAACTGTGTATTGGAGAATAAATGCAACTAATAATAATAAGGCCCAGACTTTCTTGGATGTGATAGCTGATGCATTTTACCCCATATAGTAGCAGAGGCAACAAGAGGTGGCACCATTTTAGATTTGGATTTGGTGAGTGGTGCAGACCTCCTAGAAGAGCTGGCTATAGCAGATAACATTGGTTTGAGTAATCATGAACTAATGCAAATTAAACTAAATAGAAGGATAAATAAAAATAGGTCTGTAACCAGGGTTCTTGATTTCAAAAGGGCAAAATTTTTAAAAAATTAAGAGAATTAGGGAAGTGGACTGGACTGAAGAACTCAAATATCTGAATATGCAGGAGACTTGGAATAACTTTGTCAGAGTTGTAGAAGCTATCTGAAGCCTGCATCTCAAGCAATCATAAGAGGAGAAATCACAGGGAAGGGTTGGAGACCAAACTAGATGAGCAAGCATCTCAAACAGGTGATTAGGAGAAAGCATAAAGCATACAAGGAATGAAAGATGGAATGGATAAAATAAGAAAACTACCTCTTTGGGATGAATGTGGGGAGGGGGTTAATATCCTTTTCTGGAATTCCAGACATTCAGTTAACTAAAGTCTTTCTCAATAGTTAACTCTTGGGACCTAGCCCTAATTGTCTTGCTTGTAAAGGCTAAAACTATACACAGTGGGTCCTAGAAAATCTTCAGGAATGCCAGGGAAGCAGGAAGTGAGTTGGCAGGGGAGCCAATGGAAACAGAGTGTGGGCTTTTGAACTGAAATTTGTGGCCTTCATGTTCCTTCTGTTGTATAACCAGAACAGACTGGAAGGACAAGAATTAAGCCAGGAAGCCAGGCACGGAGTATCCAGTGACATCCACATCTAGGGAAAGATTAAATCTTGAACCAACAGATACTTGAGTAGAACAGGGAATGTTTAATCACATGCTGTCGGGTTATTTTATTTTATTTTGGGGTTTGAGGTCTTCTCTGTGATTAGCATATGTAACTATCACCTTATTCTGTAACTTTTCAAACTGAACTCCAGGGAAGCAATTCTCTGGGTTTTAATCCTTTCCCTCCCCCTGAAAAAAACAAGAAGATTAACTGATTTAGCATCTGACACAAGAGATGTGAACATTTAAATGATCTGTGAATGTAGGGATATTTCTGTTTTCATTTCTCTTTGAAGTATATTATAAATTACCTATAAATGGTGAGACATGGGCAATTATGTGAATCCATGTAGTTAATTACTGGTGATGTTTAGGAAGTAGGAAGTTACTTCAAAGATGCTTATTCCTCACCCAAGAAACAACTGCTGTCAAGAAGCTGACTCTCCCAGCCATTTTGTGTGGAGTTAGGTATGCTCTGAACATGCTTATTGGATTGGGCCCTACAGATAAAATAGTGATTATTCCACCTCTCTTCCCAAGGACTTAGGCAGGAAATAGGTATCTAGGGATCAAGACAACAGTATGCATGTCCAGAGGCACAGTGAGGCCCCGTGGGCAAAGCGTGGAGGAGTGAACAAAAGGGGTGGTGTTGGGGCTGACCTCGACCAGGCAGCCCTGAGCACTGCCTGAAGTGTTCTGCATGGGGCTCCAGCTGCCAGCACTGCCTCAGTAGCAGCAGCAGCTAGCCAGGATCCTCAGGCCCTTTTGAATTGCCTGGCCCCAGAGTAGTCATCTCCCTTGCTCAGACCCCCTGTTGGTGAGCTTGCAGAGGTAAAAATTTAGGGCAACATCTACAACTGAGCTGGCAATTAGCTTTCATAGACTCATAGACTCATAGACTTTAAGGTCAGAAGGGACCATTATGATCATCTAGTCTGACCCGTACAATGCAGGCCGCAGAATTTCACCACTCCTAGATCCACCCCTATCTCTCAGATATTGAAGCCTTCAATAGTTTGAAGACCCCAAGATGCAGAGAATCCTCCAGCTGTGATCTGTACCCCATGCTACAGAGGAAGGCGAACCTCCAGGGCCTCTGCCAATCTACCTGGAGGAAAATTCCTTCCGACCCCAAATATGGCGATCAGCTAAACCCTGAGCATGTGGGCAAGACTCCCCAGCCAGACACCCAGAAAGTTCTCTATAGTACCCCTATCATCCCTCCATTGACCTATTTACCACTGATAATGACTAGTCAATTAGTTACCAAGACCATGTTATCTTGCAAATCCCTCATAAACCCATCTAGTTTAATTTTGAAGCCAGGTAGATCTTTTGCCACTACTTCCCTTGGAAGGCCATTCCAGAACCTCACTCCTCTAATGGTTAGAAACCTTGTCTAATCTCAAGTCTAAACTTCCTACTAGCCAGCTTATATCCATTTGTTCTTGTGTCCACATTGGTATTAAGCTTAAATAATTCCTCTCCTCCCTAGTATTTATCCCTCAATATATTTAAGAGTGCAATCAAATCCCCCTCAGCCTTCTTTTGGTTAAGGTAAACAAGCCAAGCTCCCTGAGTCTCCTTTCATAAGACAGGTTCTCCATTCCTCGAATCATCCTAGTGGCCCTTCTTTGTACCTGTTCTAATTTGAATTCATCCTTCTTAAACATGGGAGACCAGAACTGCACACAGTATTCCAAATGAGGTCTCACCAATGCCTTGTATAATGGCACTAACACCTCCTTATCCCTACTGGAAATACCTCGCCTAATACATCCCAATTGATTGAGCTTTGGTCAGGGATTCATTAACACAGACTCCAGTGGTATTAATTTTCTCTCCATCTTGTCCCATCAAGCTTGGGGTGGGTGAAGGAGGAAATTTATTGACAGCCACCCCTCTCCAGCTATAGGTTGCAGACTTCTATAAGGTTCTTGGTAGAGTCTGGGCCAGGGAGGAAGGTAGCTGCATAGCTGATCAGGCTCCAGGAAAGAGTTACAAAGCCAAGAGAGATGCAGGAAATGGTGAGGGCAGCTAACAGAATGGTGAAGTCTGGGGGAGACCTGAGAGAGTCCTCAGGAAAAATTGAGGAGCTTTCAATTCAGAAGCAAACTTTCCCAGAGCCTGATCTGGAGGAGATTTCCAAAACAAAGTTGCATGCTGAAGGTCAGGGCCTGAGCACATCCTCTAATTAACTGAAAAGAGCAGCCTGCCTCTTTGTTTTAATTGGGAAAAAAACCCCAAACTTTGCATTCCCATCACTCCTGAAATGCTAGATCTGATTCAGATTAGTATTGGAGTTAGATAAAGCAGCTTAAGAGCTCAAATCTCATTTAGAGTTTGCTTCTATGCCTCCAAAAATGTCATATCACTAAATTGTTATGTTTTTTTCCCAGGTGTTAGCGACTATAAAACATGTTAGATGACTTTTCAGTAATGTGAAAAGTGATTCTTTCCCCCAAGATTATACTGCAAAGGGAAAACATTGGAGTTGAAAAAGAATTGTTAGCTGGAGAACACAAGCCTGTCACAAATGGGATGAAGGGAAATAAAACAAAATGGATTTATAAGCCATAAAAGCACTGTCAGGATTTCAAAATGTGAGTGCTCCATGCCAGCTTTAAAGTTGTACAGTGCATTTTCTTAGGACTTTTTGAATCTCTGGTGGTGGTTAGCTTCCTGACAGTGTCTTACAACACTTCTCAAGGCTTGAACTCATTGTTGTGCATATCTGGGGGTGTTTTGATACAAGTGTCTGGGCACTGTCAATGGGTTTCTTGGGGGTGGTGCTGAAAGTGTAACTTGCCTCTGTCCCTAAAGTGAACTGGCAATGGGAGACACTTTTGTCACCTGTTCAAATCTAGTTTAGGACACAGAAGACAATATAATTGCATTGGCTATACGGAATGAGCTGGGGTGAGTGCAGGCCTGCTGATGGGGGGGAGGACGAAGAGGACAGTTACCCCATGGCCTACCAATTCAATAGCAGTGGCAGTTGGGTCCTGGGCACTTTAAATTGCCTTGGGAGCTCTGAGCAGTGCACTCCAGGTGGCACTGAAGGGCTAAAGGAGGGAGACTAGGCCTTAGCCCTGCCCCTTCTGGGAGTGCAGCACTGTGCCCCCTCTCCCCCCCCCCTTTGCTCAGGAGCCTGGCAATTCTGTCAGCTCCCCTGGGTGAGTCCATTTCCCATTGGAAACATCTGCAGAAGCTGTAAGGGACAATATACCTGTGTAATCTACTCTTAAATCTCATCACATTATTACTGGGTATAGGCCCATCTGTTTCAAGATCTGATAAAGTCAATCTCCAACAGAGGGAGAAGCAGTGTTCCCTCTAAGGTGCCCTTCACAGGGGATTAATCAGCCCTGTCCTGTCAGTCAGCTCGTGTATAGATAGAGCCCTGAGCCTCTGTCTGGGCGGGGCTGATTAATCCCCTGTGAAGTTGTGCTGACCTGCACGCTGGAAGGAATACTGGAGACAAGTACTGTGAATCTAAGCTATAAGATGGGTCTGACCCATCTTAATATTCTTATTTCTCCTTTACATTAGTGAATAACTTTTTTTTTTTACTGAAACCTTTTCCCTCACACTGAGTGCTCAATTCACTGGCTTAGCAACATATGGAAATGAAGAATGGTCTTTAAGTGCAGCATTTTCTACCTATCCCAAGATGGCTGCTGAAAGCAACACAGCCTATTGTCCACCTTGAATACAGGGAGCATATGCAAGCATTAGAATTCACACCACCAATCAGAAGTGATCATTATGGACAAGGATAGATGGAACACTCATTTAATAAATAACATTATGTTGTCCTATTTAGCTGAGTAACTGAGGAGTCACATTAATCTTCTGTGCAAAAACAATGAGGTGTCCATTAGACATAAAATTATTTTGAACCTAAGCTGAAAATTAAATGTCTCTAAACCAAGTTGATATGAAGGTGGACTCTACCTGCCTATGGCATCAGTTTGCAATACAGGAAATGTTTCACAGTTTAGAAGATATACTGCTCTCCAAAAAGTCCATTTCCTCCTCTCTAGATTGTTAGAAAGGTCTATGTTATTTCCATTTCTATTAAATGTCTGGCTGGAGAATTCACTTTTCCCTTTATTGCACATTTAGATTTTGATAATTAACTGAAAGTTACCCTTTTTCAGGCTTCCTTAACTTGACACTTCCTAATAAAGGAAGGGAGTAATCACACCCTTATTAACTTCAAAGAGAAATATAGATTTTTTCCCCCTTCCCCCTGCATTGGCTGGAGATTTAATTTAGCTTAAAGGTAATAGCTGACACTAATGAGACTTGATGTCTTAGTTTGCATATTAGATGAGATAAATATTGTGCTAATTAATACCTAAGATGAATTTTCATTGGAGTTGTCACATTCCACAGTCCTATTCAATTTACATGAGAAACCTTAAGTGTGTTCAATTTGAGGGAAAGCAGCAGTACAGAAAGGGTGACACAGGTAGCATTAAAAGTCTCAGATGAGTAGCCATGTTCGACTGTAACTGAAAAAACTTAAACAATGAATGGTCATGCAGCACTTAGAGACTAAAAAAAATGTAGATGCTATCATGAGCTTTTGTGGGCAAAACCCACTTCTTCAGATGAATGAAGCAAGGGGTCCAGAGGTACAAATAAATAGCAGAAAAAGAGGGGAGATGGGAAGGGATAAAGAAGAAAAAAATCTTGTCAATTAGAGTGTCTGTGTTAAATGAGCCTAATAGAGTGGATTGTAAGTGCTTGATTCTTAGCTTTTGATGTCATTAGGGTGTTGAATATAGCAACCCACTCAGTTCATACCTTTGTTCAAACCTTGATTAAATGTATCAAATTTGCAAATGAAGGCAAGTTCAACCGTTTCTCTCTCCAGCTGGTTTTTGAAATTGCTTTGTAAGAGTATAGTTACTTTTAGATCCATTAATAAGTGCCCGGGCAGCAGGTTTCTGTGTTACCATTTTGAGTATCTGATTTGTGTCCATTAATTCATTGTCGTAGACTGTCCAGTCTGACCAATATACATGGCAAAGGGGCACTGCTGGCACTTGATGGTATATATCACTTTAGAGGATGTGCAGTTGTATAAGCCTCTAACATGGTGGCTTATCTGGTTATTGCTACCTTCTGCACTGCTACTGCCGGGGTGCTGTCTTTAGATCTAGGCACATGGCCAACATTACAACCATCACTCTCCAGTTGCCCAACTCTAAAGAAAGTACAGAAGTAAGAGTGGCAATACCATGATCTTCCCAAAATTACCTCATGATCTCCCTGCAACTTCCTTTTGAGTCAACTCTGCCCCCAATTTGGAAAATGCTTGTCTCCTCTGTGAAATCACACAAAATGCACACAAAAGGCCAGATTTCATAGGAGGATCCCAGTTTTCATGGGAGGACACCATGATGCATTTTGCATGGTTGTGAATTTGGTAGGGCCCTAGACATGAGCATCTATTGATCATACTCCTCTTTATATCAGCTCCTAACACAGTTAAGGACAGTTTTCATGTCTCCTCCCCAACTCTTCTTTTTCTCATGACTGAACTTAGATTCTTTTTAACCTTTCCCCAGAGATCAGGTTATTTAAACCATTTATTATTTTTGTTGCTCTGCTCTGGACTCTATAACATTTATTCATACCTTTCTTAAAGTGCAGGGCCCCAGAATTGGACACAATACTCCAGCTGAGGCCGCACCACTGCTGAGTATAGCAGGATAATTACCACCCAGGTACAGACACTTCTGTTATTAGATCTCAGAATTGTATTAGCCTTTTTCACAATTGCACCACACTAGTGATTCTCATTACATTTGTGATCCACTATGCTATTTCAGCAATATTGCCACTTACCTAGTTATTTCCCATTTTGTAATTGCGCATATGATTTTCCCCTTCTGAGTGTAGTAACTTTGCACTTATATTTCATCGTGTTGAATACAGACCAATTCTGTATTCTGCTAATCCTGTCCTCAAAATACCTGCAACTGCTCCCTGTTTAGTGTCATCTGCAAATTTGATAGCATATTCCTCATTCCATTATCATTATGACAATATTGAATCACATAAGAACCAGAACTCATCCCTGCAGAACCTGATTAGATAAGCCTTCCCGGTTTGACAGCATATTGTTGATAGCCACTTTTTTAAATACAGTCTTTTAACCAGTTTTGCACCCACTTGATAGTAAATTTCCTAGACCACATTTTCCTAGCTTGCCTATGAGTATTTCATAACTGTGTCAGTGTCAAAAGCCTTAATAAAATCAGAGTATAGCATGTGTATTGCATCTCCTCATCCACTTGGCCAGTCATTCTGTCAAAGAAGGAATTAGGCTGATTTTGCATGATTTGCTCTTGACATGCTGGCTATTCTGTATAATAAAATTTCCTCTAAGTCAGAGGTGGGGAACCTAAGGCCCAGAGGCTGGATGCAGCCCCCGCCTTGCTTGGATTTGGTACCTGAGGCTCAGGGCTGCCCCCCCAGCATTGGAGAGCCCACACTGGTGATCCAGCACCCCAGCTGCCCCACCGTGGGGCTGGAGCACACAAAATCTACTGGCATGGGCCCCCCCAGGCTCTGGTGTGTGAGGGGAATGTGGAGAGTGTCTTTTTCCTTCTCAGTCGGGGGGCCACATCAATGAGGGCTTGTTTGGGGTTTTTTGCTTCTCACTTATGTGCAGACCCCAACTGATTTTTCTGTGGGTTAGTGGCTCCCAATCCAAAAAAGGTTCCCCATCCCTGCACTAAGTCCTTACAAATTGATTGTTTAAAAAATTTCCAGTATCTTTCCGGGTATTCAGTTTAGGCAGATAGATCTATAATTTCCTGGATCTTCTTTTGTTCCTCCCTTTTAAAGATAGGTACCCTTCTCTAGTCATCTGAGACCTCATTTATCTTCCATGTTTTCTCAAATATAATTGCTAACAATTCAGCAGTTGTTTCAGTTAGTTCTTTGTGTACCTTTGGATGAATTTCACCAGACCTTGCTGAATACAGCTCATCTAATTTAAGTAAACATTTTTTATCTGTTTTCCCTCTATTTGCCTTGTTTCTTTCTCCCTTATTGTTAATATTAGTTGTGTTCAGTATTTGGTTACTATTAACCTTTTTAGTGAAGAATAAAGCAAAATGTTCATTAAACACTTCAGTCCTCTTAACATCGTCAGTTATTAACTCTCTATCTCCACTAAGTAGTGGGCCTATCCTTTCCTTTGTCTTTCTCTTGCTCCTAATGTGTTTAAAGAACCTCTTACTATTCCCTTTTATGTTGCTAGTAAGGTGTAACTCATTGGCTGCATCTAGACTGGCATGATTTTGCAGAAATACTTTTAATGGAAAAGTTTTTCCGTTAAAAGTATTTCCGCAAAAAAGCGTCTAGATTGGCACGGATGCTTTTGAGCAAAAAGTGCTTTTGCGCAAAAGCATCCGTGGCCAGTATAGATGCGATTTTGTGCAAGAAAGCTCCGGCGGCCATTTTCGCCATCGGGGCTTTCTTACGCAAAAAATTCCTTCCCTGTCTACACTGGCCCTCTTGCGCAAGAGGGCTTTTTCCCGAGCGTGAGCATCAGAGTTCTTGCGCAAGAACACTGACAATCTTACATTAGATTGTCAGTGTTCTTGCGCAAATTCAAGTGGCTAGTGTAGACAGCTGGCAAGTTTTTGCGCAAAAGCAGCCGCTTTTGCGCAAAATCTTGCCAGTCTAGACACAGCCATTTTGTGTCTAAGGGTATGTCTACACACCAGTGTGGTTTCGGAATAACTAAAGTTATTCCAAAATAACATAGTCCATGTCTACACTACAAGCAGTTATTTCGACATAATGTCGAAATAATGTCGAGATCGAGGACTTCTTACTCTGACTCCTGTAACCCACATTTTATGAGGAGAAAGGGAAGTCAGAAGAAAAGTGCTCTTTCTCGGACTTCCTACTCTGTAGACATCGCCAAAAGCCAAAATAAGCTATTTTGACTTAAGCTTCAAAATTTACATGGCTCATGTTGCGTAGCTTATTTTGGCTTTAGCCCTACTGTGTAGATGTGGCCATAGTGTTTCTGATTTTGCCGCTACATGCTTTTGCTGTTCTTTTGTACTCCTCACAACAATGTGGATGCAGCTTGCTTTTCACTTCAGTGTGTAGGTACAAATACCCCATACACTGTTGACAGTGTAGACAAGGTCTGTATGTTTGGTGAGTACGAGGGAGACCAATTTCAAATGGAGCCTCTGTATGTCACAATGTTTTAAAAAACACTATCACTTAATTTTAAAAGAATTTGATGAGAATAAGATGGCCAGGCAGAAGCAGACTGTTCTAGCCAGCAGAAACTGCACAGAAGATGGTTCTTATATGAACAGTTGTCAAATACAAAGAAAAAAGAAAACAAGAAAAAAAATGATGCTAAAGCAATGAGACAGTCTCTTTTGTGTATTTCTGCAAGCAGTTTACTGTTCTTTACTGACATCCACATCTATATTAGTTCAAATTGTGCAAATATTTTAAATATGCACTTTCTCGTATTCCAGTTACTTTTTTAAGTTTTAGGACTGTGTTTTATAAGCTCAGTATCCATGTGAGTGATGAACAAAACCACCAAATTGGCATTTACATTTTTTTCAGTGGAGCAAAAAAAGGTGCAATAATTGTTCTCCTGGGGTTTGATCCTGCATTCCTTGCACACTTCTAGCTCCCAAACACCAATGCAGGAGATATGATTGTCAACTAACTATTCCATAATAATATTTAATACTTCAGCAGATATTTCCATGGGGAATACAAAATTCCAAATGGTAACAGCTTTCAGGGATACAATGCCTGCTCTTATGTGGGAAGGTTTGGGGAGCTCTCACGTAACATCCTTACATGGTGGCTTCCTCCCATAACCTGACCTTGACTTGCTGCATGCCCCCCCACTGACAAAAGCCAGTTGGGGTAATTACCCATGTGAATGGTGCCTGTGGGTGGAGTTCCCTGGGGAGCAGGTAAGAAAGCTACAGACTTGGCTCATTTGCTTTGCATCCTGTAGCAGGAAGATCTCATTGACAGGATGCATATGTAAAAAAACTCTCAGAGGGGTAGCCGTGTTAGTCTGTAACTGCAGCAACTTAGAATCTAAGACAAAATTTAAATGGTATCATGAGCTTGGCATGGAAATATCTGAGATGGAGGATGCTAGCTGACTCTTAAAAAAACACATCTGAATTTGGGTATGAAAAAGTAACATTATGTAAAATAGGTCAGGTAAAGAGGTCACAACAAGGGGAAACACATCATGAGTCACAAAGCTATCAAATTGGTTGGGACAGAAACTAAATACTCATAAATCACCCTGCTTAAATTAATACTGGTTTATTTCCCTACTTGCTAGTATTCACTGAGAAAAAGCATCAAGATGAAGAGGGACATAGGGAATTTTTCCAGGCTACATCACAGATGTCGCAGATGTCACAGACTATCAGAGACAAATGAGAGTGATGATAGAAAGCATGGTAATAGCTTTATGTTGCTCCCCATTCCCTAATGTACTTACTTTCTGTTCTAGAACAAAACTGGCCATTGCCTTAAAGAGGCACTTGCATCAGTTAACACAAATGTTACTCCAGTAATTAAATGGATTATTGCACACTAATGTTGATGGCAAGCTGCAGAATTTGAAGCCTTATAAAATTGCGGTACACTATTCAGAAATAAATACAGCACTAACATGTAGAAAAGCAGAATCAGAATTTCAGATTGCTTTTCTAAATGAAATATTATAATATAAAGATTAGTGGCCAGATTGCCACTAGTTTAAATCAACATCTTTCCATTGTAGATAATGGAACTACATCAGTTTGCAACTCCTGAAGAATTTCATACTCCTGTAGAGCACCTGCAAAAAGCACCAAACTCCTGGTTCCATTGAAATCAATGGAGGTTTCACCATTGCAGTTAGGGGAGTCAGGAATTTCTCCCATAGTGCAGTTATGAGTAAGTAAATACTTTGGGGTGGGGTTTTCGAAAACATTCTGGCTTAGTGTCTCAGAGGGATGGCCGTGTTAGTCTGCAACTTTAAAAATAACAAGTGATCCTGTGGCACCTAGAGACTAACAAAAATATATAGGATCACGAGCTTTTGTGAGTAAAACCCCCTTCATCAGATGAGTTGAAGTGGAAATAACAGAATCCAAGATATATACTCTGGCCTAACTCTGCTCTCAGAGAAGTCACAGGGAGCTCTGTTGCTGATTCTAATAGACACATTGTTAGGCCAACACTGACTACTGTTGAAAATCCCATCCATGATAGTTATAACTTCAAATACAGCATCTACAATTGCAAATACTCTTTATTCACTCTCAGTTAATCGATGCCTCCTGAGATGTGCATGTGCAATTGCATGACAAAGTTTCCAGGTTTACACTGGGTCAGTCAGGTCAGGAGTAGAATTTGGTCCATTGAGTAGGAACAACAGTGAAGTTAAAAACATTCCAGGATGTTCTCATGTGTTGGGAATGGCTCTGAGAGCCTGATCTGAGATTTAATCTTGCCTCTGAATGGGTAAATTATTATAAGTCTGTTCTCTTTCAGAGGTGATGAGTACACACAGCTCTCATTAGGAATCAGGCTATTAATCTATATGTACTTTGTAAGGACAGATAAAAAGCCATTAAAATGGGAATGACCTTAACTATTTTCACAGGGTGTTGTTAGGTTGAATTAATTAATATTTGTACAGTACTTGAACAGCATGTAAGCAGTAACTGTTACTTTTACTACTTGGACATGGTACTGGTGACACAGAAAAGTGTTTGAGACGGTGCATGTTTGGGGAAGTGCATACACATGCTCTTCCCTGTATGTCTTAAATAAAAACAAAACAAACCCATTTCCTCAAAAGGAAATTAAATGAGACATTACAGCAGATATAACAGGCATCAGAGAAAATGATAAAAGCTACCAAAAAAGGATATTAGTTTTGGAAATTAGTAAGCAATTCAGGAGGAAATGCAAATATTTCAATTTTTAAGTTTTAGGACTGTAAAGCAACTCATGTTGCAGGATATAAAATGAAATTTTCTTGAAGAAAAGGTTCATTTTAAGCACCTAAACCAAAACATTAAGGGATAATTATACATTAATTATCCACATGATTCTAAAATAGCAATCTAAAACATAGGAAATAGTAATAGAAGAATGAGTACATAATCTTTCTATGTCATCTTTGCAAAAAACAAGTTTTAAATAGCTTGTGTCATTTTTCTAGAAAGCACAAGGCAAGATCTTTTAAAATTCACCTTTTAGAAGAATAAAGAAACCCCAGATGATTCAGGCCAGAAAGCTTCTTTGTCTAGTGAGCTCTTTAACTTGGCCTTGTGAAGAAAAATGGGGACTCTAGTAATCTACATATGGTAGTATAATACCTTAGTTTTATAGCTTAGCCATTGTGGAGGTTAATAATTGTAACGATTTGCATATTTACAGCAAACTGAAGTGCTTTTAATTAAGGTGTCTTTGATTATTTGGCTTTCCATATAATTAATGAATATCTCATGCCTTCTGAATAATCCTAGTTATAGTTCCTACGCTTTGTCACTCCTCTGTTGGAACTTAATATTTCCATATTTCCAGTTTTGTTTCTTGCTTTACAAATATCTCAGTGCCCAAAGCAACAGAATGGGAAAAATTGTGCACCATTAATGTGTGGAGGTTCTAACATTTCCATCTCATTTATATTTAAAAATTCAGAGATAACAAAGCCCCCCTGATCTACAAGAAATGGGAACAAATCTCAATGTCCTCCTTCATTAACCACTTAACTTTCAATGAGAGATAATATTCTACGAGAGTCATACGCTTGCCATTCTTTCAGACCCAATTTTAGCAGACAGTATCTCAGTATGTACTGCATTGTGATTCCAGGCAGATGTTTGTAGCTCATTCTCTATTTCCAGGTATGAAACTGAGTCTCAACTTTATTTTCTTGGGGCTGTATTTTTTTTCTTTTAACATGTATAGCCAGGGGAAATGCTTGAGGAGGTACACTGATGAGATCCATGAATTTTAATACCCTCCTAATGTTTACTATCCTGAGCTTGCAATGTAACCATGACTGTACACTTGTTTTAGGCCTTGTCTACATTGGAAAGTTTTTTTCCCCAGTTATACCAGTATAAATTCATGTGGACACTTATTTTAGAATGAGGCATGTCTACACTTGCAGTATTTTTTTCTCTGACAGTTTTGTTGGTGATAAAAAAACACTAAAGCTACGTCTACAGTGTCATGATCTTGTGCAAATACTCTTTAATGCAAGAGTTCTTGCATTAAAGTATTTGCGCAAGAGAGCATTGATATTGGCTGGGACTCATTGTAAGAATGATGCGCTTTTGTGCAAGAGAGCGTCTACATTGGCGGGACGCTCTTGCACAAAAGCAGGAGCCCGGAACCATTTTGGAGACGGTAAAAGGGCACCAGCCCTTTCCGGGGGCGGGGGCTGGAGCTCCTTTGAGACACGTGCTTAAAGGGATCTCCCCGGACAGCCGTTTCTCTCCTGCTGTGAGCTTTAGTACCTCTTGCAGGGACTGACAGCCATAGCAGTTCTACTTGTGGTTGCCCTCTGCCTTGTTGGACACCACAGCCTTGTGCCTTAGTGCCATTAGCTGATTTTTTGACCTCAGTTCTCTTTTTGTGCCATGGAGCCAGGGGTGGCCTTGTGCCTGCTCCGGCCCCTTTCGGCCATTTTGGGGTGCCTGCAGCTGCTGCTCCATGCTGCTGCACTCATCGTCCAGGACCTCGAGGCGCAGGTCACTCTGGACTCCCTCACCAAGGAGGCCATGGCATCCCTGTGGCATCCCCACCCCACCGTGGAGAGGCCCTTGTGGAGAATGGACACCAGTACTGACTGGTGGGACCAGCTGGTCCGGGGGCACTGGGACGACCAGCAATGGCTCCGGAACTTTCGGATGCGAAAGCAGACGTTCCTGGAGCTATGTGCCTGGCTCGCCTCTGCACTCCAGAGAAGCACCACCTGGCGGCGGGCACCCATCCCCGTGGACAAGAGGGTTGCTATCGCACTCTGGAAGCTGGCCACCCTGGACAGCTACCGATCGGGGCACACCAGTTCGGGGTGGGCAGATCGACTGTCGGTGCCGTCGTCATGCAGGTAAGTCCTGGGTCGGGGGGGAGGGTGCTGCACTCCATGCCCAGGGGCAGGCAAGACTCCGGGCTGAGGCGATGGGGAATGCCCCGTCACCCAGGGGTTTGGGCCGTCCCTCCCTTGCACAGGCCTGCTGGTGGGGGGGGTGGGGAAGGCCCGTGGGATGAAGGGGCCCTAGTGTGTGTGAGTGTGAGGACAGAGGGCATCACAGGGGGGGTGGGAACCGCCCAAGGGAGCACGCACTAACCCTGCCTTATGTGATGCATTCCCCTGTGTTTCTGTGCACCCTTCTGCAGGTCGTCCGTGCCATCAATGACGTCCTGCTCCAGCGAGTCATCCGCCTGCGGGACGTGGACGCAACAGTGGCCGGATTCGCTGCCCTGGGGTTCCCCAACTGCGGGGGAGCCCTGGATGCAACTCACATCCCCGTCCACGCCCCGGAGCATCGAGCAGCCCATTTTATAAACTGAAAGGGGTACTTCTCCATTGTACTCCAGGCCCTCGTGGACCACCGTGGCTGCTTCCTGGACATTTATGCGGGCTGGTCCGGCAGGGCACACGACGCCCGCATTCTACCTGTTTGGCAGGCTGGAGGCGGGCACTTTCTTCCCCCAGTGGGAATTTACTGTTGGGGACGTGCCCACTCCCACGTGTGTTGTGGGGGACGCGGCCTACCCCCTGCTGTCCTGGTTAATGCGGCCTTACACGGGGCGGACAGACCACAACCGGGCACGGTTCAACAACCGCCTCAGCCGGGCCTGCAACCAGGTGGAGTGCGCCTTCAGCTGCCTGAAAGCCCGGTTTTGCTGTTTGCTCACCCGTCTGGAGATGGGTGAGCGGAATGTCCCTGAGGTAATGGCCGCGTGCTGTGTTCTCCACAACATCGTGGAGCGGAAGGGGGAGGCGTTCCTCCCGGCATGGATGGCAGGCAAGGGCCAGGCCTTCGTACAGCCCCGCACAGCTGCCATCCACCAGGCGCACCATGATGGGGTGCGCATACGGGAGGCCCTGATGGAGATGTTCTCCCAGGCCCCACAGTAGGGTCGCCTCTGTCTCCCTTGACATCTCCCTCCCATCCCAAACCCTTCCCTCCTCCCCTCCCCTTACCTCCCAATAAACAACCAACACAGGTTTTTTTGGAAAACAAACAACATTTGGAACTTTTTATTTACAATGGGGGGACGTAGGGTGGGAGGGGGAGGAGGCTCTGAACTGGGAGGGCAGAGGAGGCTCTGAACTGGGAGGGGAGAGCTACTGCTGGGAGGAGTGGCCCCTGTGACTGCCTCTGCGAGGGCGGACTAGGACATGGGGGTCAGTCCGCATTGGGGCAGGCAGCACGGGGAGGTGAGCAGGATGGGGTGCATCACGAGGGGGAATTGCGGGAGCAGGAGGGGCAGCAGGAGGAGGGGGAATTGCGGGAGTAGGAGGGGCAGCAGGAGGAGGGGGCACGGGCATTGGTATGGGAGGGATGGCGGGTGCATGGGGCAATGCCATGCCGTAATGTATGGCATGGCCAATGTGCGCGGTGAGGGCGGTGATGGCATCGCTGATGCGCTCGCACTGGGCCTGGAAGTGGCCCCAGGCCTGCTGGCGCCACTCCAGGTCCGCTTCCACCCGGCGTGTGATGGCCGCCTCCATGCGTTTGACGGCCTGGACGTGCCACCGAAGAAGTTGGTCCCGCTGCCGGACCCGCCGGCTTGGTGCTTGGGCAGTTGGGGATGCTGCTGCTGCTGCAGGGCTGGAGGGTCCCCCACTCCTGCTTGGTCCCGCTGCAGGGAACAAAGGAAAGGATGGGTCAGTCAGGCAGCCCGGCCACCTTCCCCACATCCCATGCCCTCCGCCCCTGAGCCCAGGTGACACCACAGTACTGTGGCTTGGGCCCACTTGTCCCCCCCCCCCCCCACATGTTGTATGTTTGCATACAGGACCGCCCCCGGAGAAGGGTGCTCCTACATGTATTGTAACTACCGGTCTGTGTCCTGGCCCCTTGGGGGGTGGGAGGGCGCTTGTGTTGTGTTAACCTGTGGAACTCCCTGCTGGGGGAGGCTGTGAGGCTTTGGGCTAATCAATGGTGTTTGACAGGGAGCAAGATGAATCCCCACACAGTGCCTGGGAGCACATCTGGCAGACGTGGTCTGGGCTCTCAGATCCCCATCATGTGGATGTCTCCTGGACAGAACCAGGGGTGACTGGGGAGTGTACCATCCTTGCAGCGAAACTCAGGTGGCCCTACGGCCGGCCCGAGCGCTTCCCCCTTCCCCCTCCCGCTAGCCCTCACATACGGTAGCCCAGGGATGTGTGTGGTTGCAGTGGGGACTTCCCTCGGGGGGCCAGCCAAGGCACTGGGAGCAGGCGAGGGACTCAGTGGGGGCCACGCTCACAGGGCTGTGTCGCTGTGGTTTTCCCAGGAGCAGCTGGCTGTGCCGCACAGCCAGGCAAGGAACAGTGTGCCGTTCTGTGTGCTGCACCCTTCTGGAAGTGTGGGCTCTGGCCCAAGCCCCTGGGGCCCTGGCTGGATCCAGCCGGCATCCACCCTTCCCTCCTGGTCCGGATGTGTGTGAGCAGCATGGTCCCAGGCGTGCCCTGGAGCTGCCTGCCGCGGCCACATGCCGCTCAGTCACCAGGCTGCATGTGGTTGCACGTGCTGCATACTGGTAATGCTACACAGCATGCAGCTCACGCTGCCTGACTGATGCTCCCTCCCCCTCCCCTCGGGCTCCTGGCTCCCCCTCACCCTTGTGAGTGCAAAGTGCAACACTCACCAGTGGATCCTTCCCCGGCCTCCGATGATGGACGGGAGACATCTGGGCTGCCTGAGAGGACCTCGAGCTGCAGGGTCACGGTGCTGCCCTGGTCCTCCTCCTCCTCCGACCCACTGGGTAGCTCTGGGTCATCCCCCGCCTCGCTGGGCCTGGTGACGGGCAGGGCGCCTGCTGCTGTCCACTGGCACTGATGGTCCCTGGGGTGCTGCCTCTCCGAGGATAGCGTGGAGCTGCTGGTAATGGGGGCAGCTGTCAGCTCCTGCCCCCTGGCCCTCACTGGCCCGGACATAGCCTAGGTGCAGCTCTTTGACCTTAGCCTGGACCTGTTCGAGGGTCCGGGCTGGATGACCCTGGTCAGAGAGCGCTTGGGCCATGCGGCGGAAGATGTCCGCGTTCCGCCGACGGGCATGGATGTTGTGGAGGGCCTCTTCCTCTCCCCAGAGGTCCAGGAGGGCCTTGATCTCCCCTGGGGACCAGGTAGGGGCATGCCACTTTGTGCCCCTTGAGGCCTCCTGCGCTGGGGGTGCGGGTTGTTCCCCCCCTGGAGCGGCCATCCTGGGTGGTCTGGTGGCTGTTCGAGGGAGCAGAGCCACGTGGCAGAGCTGGGTGGCAGAGGTGGCAAAGGTGCTTCTGCCTCGTGGCCTCTGCAGGCTGTGTCTGCCTTTAAGGGGTCTCGGTTACCAGGAAGTCCGGAACTGCCTGCGCGTACGGAGCGTCCAAGCGGCCACTAGGGCTTTTTTCTGTTTGGACGGCTCTTGCGCAAAATCTCTTGGCTGCCTGTCTACACTGGCTTCTTGTGCAAGAACAGTTGCGCAAGAGGGCTTCTTCCTGAGCGGGAGCATCAGAGTTCTTGCGCAAGAAGCCCTGATTTCATACATTAGAACGTCAGTGTTCTTGCGCAAGAACTCGCGGCCAGTGTAGACAGGCAGCAAGTTTTTGCGCAAAAGCAGTCGCTTTTGCACAAGATCGCGCCAATGTAGACGTAGCCTAATAGAAAAGTGCTGATTTATGTTCACATTGTTTTGCAAAGGCATCAGAGTGTATTTACATATGCACCATTTTCCTCACCATAAAAACAAACAAACAAAACTAAAAAAAAAAGGCACTTGTATAGAAAGGTAATAGTGTCCACATAGAGTTTATACAAGTATAATTATATCAAATTAAATTCATGCCTTAGATTATATTAAAAATATTTTTCATGTAGACAAGACATTATTGGTAGATTCATGGGAAAATTGGTGGAAATATGTTACCTTTAAAAATGTGAGTGTTCTGTTAAGGAAATTATGTCCATGGAAAATAAATTTCTCTTCCTACCCACAGTAGTAAATGTTTCTAATCATTTGATGAAGTTGGCATTTAGGTTTCCACAATCCTGTTTTCGCAGTTAGCCTCCCATATTTTCTGAATACATTTCCCTTTCTCCTATAACAAACCACTACCTACGTCTTGCTTTTTCAGGTCTTTGAGGTGCCTGATCCTGGTACAGGTGTTCTCATCTATTGTCCTTCATCTTCAGGGAACTTCCTTCAATACCATTGACCATGAGGTGGTTTCCCCTCTTCTGAACACCTTCTGCACTAAATGGGACTGTCTTTTAGTGGAATGGGGTGTGATTTTTCAAAAGCAATGTATTAAAAAACAATTGAAATGCTTTTGAAAATCCCCTCTTTACCCCTTGCCTTAATTATTTAGGGCTAGGGTTTGTTTTGTTTTAAGAGATCCCAAAAGGTAATTGGGATAGTTGCTTTTCTGTCCCATGGGCTCTCACATGTGCTGTTCTGCAAGGCTGCTCCACTTTGGTTTCAATATGTCTATGTTGGGAGGGTTATTAAAAAGGACAGGTTTAAGTGTTGACAATATGGTGACAATACTGAGTTCTAGCTCGCCACTTCATCCATCCTTGGGGGTTTGGTCAAGTCTTTCTGATGAAGTTTGGGTCATGGATGAACTTACTCTGGCTTACTCTAGAGAAGACTGAAGTGATGCTTCTTGCTTCCTGGAGGCTATGAAATGATGTGACAAAGACTGTGTTAGACCCTCTGAGAGCAAGTGTTCATAATTTGTCAGCAGAATTTGTCCAGTAGAAGCAGGCTAGGGAGTCTATAACACACTAACATTTTCCAGAATGGCCTTTTCTCCATCTATAGTTGGTACATGTGACTATTTCTCTCTGTTGTGGGCTTCACAGTCCTCATTCATGCCTATGTATTTTAAGATTAGCGTCCTATGCGCTTTCTGTGAGGTTATATCCGAAATCAAATGGGAACATGTAGGCAGGTGAAACCCATTTTTTCACATGGTATATCTCATCATTATCACATGACACCAGTGCTCCAGAATCTGCATTGGCTACTCATTAAGTATGAAGTATGAAATGTAAAACCCCAAATAGTTTAGGGCATGCCTATATAAGAGAGCTTCCTTTTCCCTCTGTCATCATGCTACAACTGAGGTCATTTTGGTTTCTGGGTATTTTGGGAGTCAAAGCTGATGTCAGGTGCTCTAATGTTGAGGGGCCCTCAAACAGAACTTTCTCTCTCTTTCTCTTCCCTTGCCCCCAGACAGAGATGGCCCTGATTTGTTTACCTTTAGGGCACACTGCACAGAAAGTTGTGATTTGCTTTAAATAAGTGTTTGAGAGAGGCTGAGTTTAGGGGGCTGTTATGAGAATATGGGGTTTTGTCCCCTCTGCAGAATGCTGATAAATATTTCAAGTTAGTGTGCTGGATTGTTTTGTATGCACAAATGTTATTGGTTTGGCCTTTATTATATATTTTAATTATTTGCCAAGAGCACTGGATTCTGGGACAGCTGTTCTTTTACATGCTGAAAGGGAAATACATAAAAATAATTAAGCTAAATGCAAGGTACTACAGTTATGACATTTGTTCAGAGTGGAGTGGAGAGGTCTTATTTTTACAGTATCCCAGCTTCTAAGCAAACATGCCTGGCTTGCTAGGACCTCTGCAGATATATCTTAAAAGGTTCAATTCACAATCCCTGCGGTGTTGTACATCTCAACCAATGACCAGAGATAACAGGTTCTCTATGCCTGTTGTTATCTTCCAGAGCCATCTAATTCCTCCCCATAACTTAATGTAATTGAACTACTTGAAAATAAAACCATCTCATTAGTGACAACTGGGAATTCAAATAGGTTCTAGATCTGAGAGGGTTTCTCCTCACCCCCCCTTCAAATAAGGGACTGACTCTGGCCTTAAAATATTGGCTTCCCTAGGTAGCAGTAGATTCATCACAGGTATCAGCTAAAGCCTCAGAAAACATGATCAGATCAGGGAAACAGTGGAATATAGTTTGTAGGAATCTCTGCAGTTGCACAAGAGACCTTTTGTGTGTGTGTCTGTGGACTGAAAACAAGTAAAGGAAAGGGGAATGAAAAAAGAAAACACTTTCTTTGGAAGGCTCACCTGACAAATTTGCTAAGCTTCATGCTGTTCTACCTCCATTCTAAATTGACATCACCATTATGAGCAATTTGTGTCATCCTTATATGGTATGGATGTCCTGAATTCAAGAGCGGGTTAATGTAGCCCTATTGCAGTTTATAAAGCTCATGTGTTAACTTCTGCTACTGCTTTTTTTTAAACCCTGATGCAGTAAAGTGAGAGACTAGGGATTCACTCATCATGTTTAACTTCTGGAGAAGTATTTCCTTTAGGTCTCATGTCATTGTCTGCAAATAAGGAGCTCTGTAGTTCCTCTCTGCACTGCAACATCTGCAGCAGACAAAACTCTAAACCCTTCAATTCCCAGTCATGAACATACTATAAAAACAATATGGCAGAAATGAAAATTGTTCCATCATAATTTTCCACAGTTCTTTTTGACAAAAGCCAAACAGCTCTCATGAATACACATTTTCTATAACCTTATACATTATGCATTAGGCTATACTAGGAGAGCTGGGAATTACTTGTCCCTAGTAAAGGGCCTTTGAAAGTGCGTATTTGGTAAACAAACCAAACCCTATGCGTGATGTGTCCTCTCAACATACTATATTAACAACTGCGGAGTATGAGAAGAGGGCAGGCACAACATTCTTTCACTATAGAACATCTTCTAATGTAACATTATGAGGTAGATCACTTTCCCTGTGTATTCTGCTCTCTAATTTCATATTTTCCAAGGCTGACATTCTAACAGCACTGAAAAAAAAATCGTTCAGGAGAATGCACCAGGGACTGGTTTCAAAAGAGGATTTCGGCAGTTATCTGCCTCCTTAGGTACCTGAATTCTAGAATTAGGTCTGGCTGGGTTTCACAAAACCCCTGTCCAGTGGCCACCTAACTCTAAGTGTCCAAACTTGCTCCGTGCCTACATTCTTGAAATTGAAGTTCTCCAGGCATTTCCATTTCTGGTTCTGAAAGTATGTGCTGCAGCCCCAGGCCACACATACAGACACCAAAGTCTCAGTGTGATGCATGAACTAGGGAAAGATAGGCATTCTTCCATCTAACTTGCCTGTGGGTGGGCAATAAGCAGCCCACCAGAGTTAGCCCTTGGCAGATTGCCAGATTCTTTATTTACCTGTGCCTCTGCTGGTATGGCTGCTTGCAGCTCCTGTTGGTTGTGGAATGCTGTTCCCAGCCAATGGGAACTGAGGTTAAGTGGTGTCCTCACCATTTCCTGCAGCTCCCATTGGCTGGGAACAATGATTCAAGGCCAATGGAAGCTACAAATAGTCATACTTATGGACATGCAAGTAAATAAAGTATATCGTGGCCTGCCAGGGGCTAACCCTGGTGAACTGCCTCTCCCGCTTTAGGACGTAGCTTGAGGTGATGTCTAGACTGCAGGCTTCTTTTGGAAAAAGCTTTTCTGGAAGAGATCTTCTGGAAAACTTCTTCCAAAAGAGAATGTCCACACTGCAAAAGTGCATTGAAAAAGCAATATGCTTTTCTGAAAGATAGCATCCATTCAGTGTAGACGCTATCTCACATTTCAGCTGTGATTACTATGGACGGAGTGGCCACCAGGGCACTTATGCTTTTTCCTCTTTCCTCTTCATTCGAAAGAACTCCCTCTTCCTCATCCACACACACCTTTTTCTGAAAAAGCTCTTTTGGAAAAAGGCTTCTTCCTCACAGAATGATTACCAATGTCGGAAAACCCCCTCTGTTCTTTCTATTTTCTTTCAGAAGAACGTGATTTCAGTGTGGACGTAATTGAAGTTTTTTCGGAAAAACAGCCATTTTTCTGAATAAACTCTGTAGTGTAGACATACCCTAATAAACATTCTTGGAGCTTGCTTACCAGATCAGGCCTCTGTCTGTTTGCACAGAGTGATGGAGTGGCAAATTTCCTCCCTCATAATTTTTAGCCCTGTAGGTAGAGTACTCACGTGATATATGGGAGAACTTTGGTTATAGGTCCCGCTTTACCTGAAGGAGTGAAGGGATCTGACAGAGAGCTAATCCCTCTGAGATAAGTGCTCCAGCCACAGAAGTATAGGATACTCTCCTGGTGTCACACAATAGGTAAACAAAGAAATTAGCCAGGGTATGGTTGTGGAGAGAGACTGCACAAGTATGAGACTGACTCTATAGCTTTGTTGGTATTGCCCTACCATGGGAAATTCAGGCCTCCTATGCCAATGTCTTCTAAAAAGTGTTTATCCACAGTGGAACAGCTTCAAGAGGGGAGACAGAGGGAGCCCCTCATCAGAATATTCCCTACCCTTGTGATTAGAGCACTTATCTTGGAGGGTATGTCTACACTAGCTCATTAATTCGAGCTAGGTAGGCAAATCAGGCAACCGGAGGGCTTTAAATATCCAGGGCTTTATTTGCATGTTCCCATCCAGCCACCATTTTTAAATCCCCCTTAGTTCGAACGAACTGCCTGCGGCTACACGCGGCAATTTAAAGTTAATCTGAACTAAGGACTTAGTTTGGATTAACCTTAAACTGCCGCAAGTAGCCGTGGGCAGTTCGTTCGAACTAAGGGGGATTTAAAAATGGCGGCCGGACGGGAACATGCAAATAAAGCCCTGGATATTTAAATCCCGGGCTTCATTTGCAACTCCAGTTGCCTGATTTGCCTACCTAGCTCGAATTAACGAGCTAGTGTAGATATACCCAGAGATAGTAGATCTTTTTTCAAATCCCTTTCTTCCTCTCAGGTGGAGGGGGGACTTGACTTGCCTGGGATTGGGAAATCCCAGGTGTTTATACCCATCGGGATTAGAATTATGAGGGAGGACCTTCCTCTTGACAAAATGGCATAAGCACCTAACTCCAAGAGACAGGGGGCCTGACAGCATCTCTGGGCCCCTGGGCAAGGTTGGGAGAGCGGCTCCATGCTCCAGGAAGGGGCAGGGCCTCAGGTGGAAGGGGTGGGGTTAGAGGTTAGCCTCTCCCTAGCCCTTCAGAGTCACTTAGAGGACACTGCCTGGGGCTCTGGTAGTGATTTAAAGGGCCCGGGGCTCCAGTAGCCACCAATGCTGCGGTAGCAGTGACTGGGAGCCCCAGGCCCTTTTGAATTGCAGTGCCTCAGGGGATTTGTCCCCTTCCCCTCTCCCCCTGCCCTGGTCGGTGATCTGCCTAGAGAAGTTTTGCAGCAGAGAATCCTGAGCAGAGGGTAGCCCCTCCCAGGGATGGGAATTAGGCATCTATCTAAGAAAGTGGGGATGGAGGGTTTAGTAGCCCCTCTAATCTTAGCAGCTCTCATTGGCTAGCTTAGATAACAAGCTGCCTAGTCAGTTAGCTTTTCTCTCCTCCTTCATTATATAGGAAGCTCAGGTGCAGAACCCAGGCTTTGTAAATCCCAATGATTTTCTAAGTACCTAAAATTTATGCTTAGTGACACTCAACATTGTCACACCTAAGTTACTTTACTCCCTGCACTCCCCCACCCCCCGGCCCATTTCTGGAATATGGTGTCAACCAAGGTTGAACAGTTACACTCATGACTGTTTGTGCTGCAGATTACTTGTTGCTTTTCAAATGGCAAATGTTTAACCCTAGATTAATGTGTTACTGCTTTTATTTGGTATTAGGTAGCGGGCAGTTTTGCAATCTCTATATGAAAGCTTTTCAAACATATTGATTTGTAGCATGAAGATATTAGAGATCTTGTGGAAAGAATTATTAATCTTTTGTGTGTAGTTTGTGTTCCACCTGTACATAAACATGGACAGAGATACTAACAGGATGATTGATTTCTCAGGAATAGGAAATAAGCAACCCAAGCAATGTTTATCTTAGACATCTGCAGCACTGTGCTTCATGTCAAGAGGTTATAAAGCGTCCAGGGTAAGGATAAATTAAAAGAAGTTGCAGGAAATTCCTCCTCATTGTTAGTCAATGGAGATTTATGGTGTTTGCCTCTGTAATAATTTACTAATTGGTGCAGCTTGACTAATGCAGGCACATACCAGCTGAGATCTAAGTTTATTTGAAATAAGGCAGTTTGTAACTGCTTTTCATTGTCACTGATAATTTACTTATGTGATTATTATTTAAGCTTTTCCCCCAGTCCCGCAACCAGGCAGGAACTGAGAACATTATGGAAGCGAAAAAATAAATTAGCTGCATACAAACTTCATTTGTCTCTACAATACTGTAGAGTGAGACTCAGATGAACTGCACTTCCCTGAAAAATGAGAACTTGTTGATAACTACTTGGCTGTAGAAAACACACTTCAGTCAGTAAACAGAGAGCCACAGATTCTACTCCCATTGAAAACAATGACAATTTTGCCACTGAATTCATCAGAACAGAATTGGACTGAGAGTTGTGAGCAGAGAACAAGACTATACAGAAATTTATCATTTCTGTTACAAAGAATTCCATGAGAAACTGGTTGGTGTTTTGTATAATTCTGATATTTCTCTCCTCATTGCCGCATGGTTTCATGGGAAATGTTAATGAAATGTCTCTATCTAGTTTGAAAGCCATGTTTTTATATGACAGTCACTTTGCCTGAAAATATTTCACTGGAATATGGTCTGAAAGTGTGTATCCTGCCCCCTGTACCGTCCAATAGGCAAAAATCTTAAATGAGACAAAATGCATCCCATTGGAAAAAGCTTGGTCACATACAAATAAGAATGGTCTGTATATATCAGCTAATAATCATAGTTTATTATAATTCTTGTATATCCATGGGAGTTTAGCCATTAACTTCAGTAGAGTCAGGCTCTTTTCACATACATTTAAGAGGAATGGCAAAAACCATTATGATTAAAAATTATGATGCTAGGATACCACAAAGAGAGGCACCCTAATGTATGAAAGGCATATAAGTCTTTGGTGGATCTGGTTTTGTGGCAAAGCAACACTATAATTTATGTATTCTGGTATCACTGGGTTAAATGACCCGTTTTGCTTAGAAAACATGCCTTGTTTTGTGAAATTTTCCATCAAAATGTGTTCATTCTTTAGGTCATATTGAAAGCCTGGGAATTTGAAGTAGTTTTACGTTTTCTTAAGAGTATTTTACATCTGTCTAGTAACAGTCCAGAAATGAAACCAAAGTGTCCTAAGAGAAAGTAGCTCTGTGTGCATGGCCTTGTGGTCCAGTGATTAGCATTCTGGGGCTGGAGTCTGAAGACCTGCACTTTATTTCCAGAGCTACCAATGATTTATTGAGTGGTATTACTAGCTGAGCTTTGACAAGTAATGTTGCTTCTCTTCCACCTTGTCTGTTTTATTTATTTAGATTATGAACTCTTTTAGAACAGGAACTACCTTTTCTCAGTGGTGACAGGTGGGAGGCATAAGAGGGCACATGCCTGCCCAAATGCCTTGGGTGGCATGGGGCAAGGAACCAGACAGCAGCCAATGGAACCAGAATCTTTGGGCATCCAGAGGAACTTGGAGGGGAGGGGAAGAGGCATGGTGCCTCCAGCAGGAGTCCAACGTACACACTCACTGGCACCATTGGAGGAAGTGGAGTAATGTGGCCCCAACTCACTATACTTTTCTACGTGTCACTCGGGACGGTGGGAAGTGGGACAACATGGCCGGTGCGGGGGGGGGGGGAAGCCCTTGGCACTGTTGTTCTGTTAGGCCAGTTCACTCAGAGGAAGGGGTTGGGGGAAGAGGCAGCGAGGGTGCAAAGCAGGGTCAGAGTGGGTGCAGAGCAGGAGTGGAGGGGGGTTGTTCCAGCTCTTCTCTGGGATGCGGGGGGGGAGTGTTTCACATGGCCAGCGTTCACCCATGGCTCTGCTCACCAATCACCCCTGCCTTTTCTTATTTACTTGTCCGGTGACAAACATGATAGAGCCCAGATCTTCATTGGGGTTGCTAGGCAGCGTAATGTCACTAATAACAATTCTTTATAAAGCACTTTAAGCATGGAACACATAATATTCTAAGAACCAGATTGTGATCTCCTGGTTCCTACTGGGGAGCTGTTACGCTCATGTTCCTGTTATAATTAATAGGAATATGCAGCTGAATAAGAACTCAGCGGTATAAGTAAAGGGCACATACATTGATCCTTAAAAATTACTATTATTGTTCCAAGAGGTAAAATCAGCTCTCTAATAGTAAATACTGCCTATTTACAACATTACCATTGCTGAAAGCTCTGTTTCTGCACATTCACCTACATTTAAAATTAGCTTAAAATACTAACCTGTGTACCAATGAGAAATAGGGAGAAGATGAATATTTACCTTTGTTATGTGCCAGACAGTTCCTACAACTTACTGAAGATGTGCAGTACTGAACTGTTCACTGCTAAAGCAATCAAAGCAGTAGGAAGAACCCAGGAAGTGAACCTTCAACTTTCTAGAGCTGCAGATATTTCAGAGGTGAAGGTGGATGTTAGAGAAGCCAACAGGGATTTAACTGAAGGGTGTGAAGAGAGTATGAGTGATGTCTCTTCCAGCAACTCACAAAAGTGGCAGGAACATAACGAAGAACTGTATTTATCGTTGGCAAAAGGTATTTGGCCTGCCACTGTAGATTTTTCATTCTGCCAGAGTACACATGTGTCAGATATAGAAAGTTCATCCTTTTATACACTAAGGAATAAGAAAACAAAAGTGCAGCAAACTCATGTTCTCAAGGCAAACTACAACAAACAATAAAAGAGGGCATCTGAGTACAGTCATATTTATTCAGTTGCCCAAAGGTACAGGTAGTACTGATAAAAATGATTGTGGAAGACAAGTTCTTCTATTTTTCTATCAAGCAAAGGCATTGGTTGATTTATGTGGAGTGAGTAGCAACCACACAGCAGGGCATGCTTTTCTACTTACACAAAACCAAATTGCATCATGCCCTGTGGGCTTGAATGACCAAGGTCTTTCAAGAGGCTGGGGAAAATAGAAATACTGGATAACCTCACAGATCTGCACAGGTGTCCCACCCCAAATTGTACCATTTTTATCTGGGAACTTTATCTGGAAATACTTTAGCTCACTCTCTGTTGTCTCTGCCTGCATCAGTCATTTCTCACTTTCCATTAACAACTTGCATCAGTAATTTATTATTATTATTATTATTCATTAATTAAAAAGCAATGCAACACAATCTATTTTACTGACATTAAACATGAGTATGACATCATGGTTTTTTTCCACAGCTGATATTTATGTCTATGTTTGCTGGACAGTTAAAAGAATGACAACTCAAATGATTAAGACTATTAAGTTTCATCATGAATAAACTGCCTTTTGGCAACAAAACAGTGAGAGCAGACACCCTGCAATGTGACTTTTTTGTTGGGAAAAATACCCACTTTCGGTGATAAAACCTTCTACCCCACAAGATACTTTTTTTCTTTTCTCCATCTTTATTGTCAACAAAGAGACAGTGAAAACACTTCTATTTTTTTTTGTGCACAGAATTGGCTTCTGCCAGTATCCCACAATGCCTGCCCTGATCACACTGATCAGTACTTTGATCTCTGCTGCCCTGCAGGCATGCATCCCTCCAAGTTCAAAGCTCTGGGCAGTATCTGATAGTTGAGTGTCTGTTCCTTTTGGGGAACAAAGAGCAAATCAGTGGAGTGCTGCTGTTCTGCCTTGGACTAGGAACACAGTGGCAGGCAGACTGCTGTGGCCAGGGGAGGGTGATAGTCTGCTGTGCTGCTTTGACAGTGCTCAGAAGGAAGAGCTCTCAGAGCTACTCCTGAAGCCACTTCCAGCATCAGATGAGGAGGCTGTGGGAGATCTTGGATGGAATCCCAAAATGTGGCAGTGATTGGCTCCAACTTCCCATAACTCTGAAATGTGGGATACATACACACAATGCATTGCTCCTACTGTCAATGATGGTAACCTGGGTACTAAAGCAAATATTTACACACAGTTATCACCCCACAATGTCTCTGAGGTCATGGTTATTTTGAGAGCTAACTAAAGGGAAATAATCTGATACCTCAAATACAACTCTTTGGCAATTCATAATCTTCTTAGAGTGCCATGCTCTGAAATGTCCATGGTGCTCTACAAAATAGATAAAGAGGGATTCTTTGCCTCTAGAGATTTTGCAATCCCAAGGCTCATATTTGCAAACTGCTACCCACTTGAGAAAAATGTTTGTAGGTTCATGATCTCACTAAAGTTGTGAACAATGGGGAGACTACTCCAGAAAGAGCTAAAGTAAGTAGGGAACAGAAGCAGCATGAAGATTGTGGAGGGAGTTGAGGAGAGGGCAGAAGAAGAATGAAGACTGGAGGAGGGGAGATTGTCATGCACAAATGACACTTAGGCATCTAACTCCTGCTCAGAGACAATAGAATTTTTATGCCCATCTAAGATGCCTTTTTGTGCCTTTGAAAATCCCATGTGATCTGCAGTCCCTGGGAAGGTTCAGGTATGCACCTTTAGAATTATTGAGTGTTGAATTTTTTTTAGTTAATGTTATTTAAAAATATATAATTGGTCAATATTCGTCAGGCTCCTTGTGGGAGTGAGTTTAAGGAGACCATGGAGGCATGGTAAATAGACTAAGAAAGTGAAAGTGACAGGGACAGCATGAAAGGAGGATCTGGGAGAACACCAAGTAGCTGGAAATGGGCAACAGAGGGTGGACACTTGATGGTTACCTGTTCTGTTTGTTCCCTATGAGGCACCTGGCATTGGCTGCCATCAGAAGACAGGATACTAAGTTAGAAGGACCTTTGGTCTTATCCAATATGGCTATTCTTCCGTTATAAAAGACTTTATGGCAAGTGTTGTGGACTAACTCATCTGAAAGTAACAAGAAATAAGAATAGTTAGGTAACAAGATGCTCAGAGCAGAGGGCTGTAACAAGCTTTACAGAATTTTAGAGGACATCATAGCCCACACCTGCCTCAATGAAGATCCTAGGGGAAGACTTCCCTACTGAGGCAGAGTGTGGCTCGCTACATTTTTAGGGAAACTAATGATCAGCCAAAAGATTCAAAGTTAGTCTAGGGAGACAGTCCATCCAGGGACTAATTTTGCAGCTGAATTTACCAGTTGTACTGCTGCAAGGTAGAAATGGAGATGGAGACCTGTGCCAAGTTTGAACTTTTTTTTTTGATTAACCAGTATAGAAGGATATTCAAAGGTCAAGTGTAGATTGTTTTTATTGCTTGCATTTTGATAATGAAACCTATGGATTATATACCTTTCAAACACATGCAAAAACACATACATGTCTAAGAGTTTAACCCTGCATCAGTGCCAGATTTTCACCTTTTGTGAACTGCGATAGCTTCATTGACTTCTATAGAGCTAGCCAGATTCAAAATTGTGACCCTGATTTTCTTTCTTGCCATTCATAGAAGGGCTCCAAAACAGGAAGCAGGAACTCTGAATAAATGTTAACTTTAAAAGAGAGAGCATGCTTTATCTGAATAATATTACAATACACATTTGAAGTCATATATCAAATATTGTCATGATGGCTCTCCTATTGCATTCCAGACAAATGCATATAAAATCTATGAGACACTTATCTGTAAATATCTACATGGGTAAAAGTGGAATGATTTATTATCATAGCATTTTGAAGTAGCATATTTATATTTTTAGACATATCAACCAGACAAAAAACTATGGTGCACTTTTACTTAGAATCAGCAATGGATACCTGAAGTTTTCTATTTAACTAATCTGACAAAACTGATTGAAATCTTGATGCAGGGGAAAATATTGCAATACACCTGGACTTCCTTAGAAAAATCTAAATGCCTTTTGGATACTTAATATTGGATTTGCTGATTTAGAGCATTGGGGAGGGGGGGAGGTGCTAGACATGCTAGCTCTTCCAGAATATCCTATGTAAGAGAACACAGCAGATGAAAATTGACAGTGCAAAAATTATTCAATACCTGTTGTCAACGTGAATTAAATGTATTGAATCTTTTTTCCTATGGTGAATATAACAGTCATGGCTAAGAGAGAAGAGAAATGGGAAATGCTCTCTGTGTGGTGTTTTTGAATATACATGTCAGCTAAGCTGCTAGGATTTGTCTGATAAGCTGAGGCTTAACCCTCAAAACAGACACATTGGCATAGATATCAATAATGTTTTACCTGTTTGTGTAGCATTGATCAGTCATGACCCATTAGGAGCTACTGGGCAAACACATATAACTGATTTATTACAATTACAGGGAAGCTGGAGACAGGCAGACAGGTCACAGGAATTTAGAAATGAACGGGATTTAAAGAGGTCATCTCATCTACCCGCTGGCACTGAGATAGGACCAATTTAACCTAGATCATCCTTCGCAGGTATTTGTCTAACATGTCCCTAAAAATCGTCAAGGATGGGGATTCCACCATCTCTACTGGAAGCTTATTCCAATGCTCAACAATCCATATAGCTAGAAAGATTTTCTTAATCTCCAACCTACGTCTCCCTTGCTGCAATTTAAACAAGTTACTACTTGTCCAAATGTCAGTGGACATGGAGAACAATTGCTCATAGTTATCTTTTTATAACAGCCTTAACATATTGAAGACTATTATCAGGTCCTCTCTGTCTTCTTTTCTCAAGGCTAACTGTGCTCAGTTTTGTTTAACCTTTCCTCATAAGTGAGGACAAGGCTCAGTCCTATTTGGCTATATGTTTTCAAAAGTGTGGTGCCCATAACTGAACACAGTACTCTAGCTGAGGCTTCATGAGGGCTGAATAGAACAGGAAAAATATCTCTCATGTTTGACCTATTGCACTATTGCTAATACACCTTAAAATGATATTAGCCTTTTTTGCACATTGTTGACTTGTATTTGTCATCCACTGTAAATCTCCAGTTTCTTGAAAGCAATGCTTACTGCATAGACAATTATTCTCCATTTTGTAGTTGTGCATTTGATTTTTTCCTTCCTAGGTGTATTGCTCTGACCCTGTCTAAACTAAATTTCATCTTGTTATTTTGAAACCTGTTCTCCAACTCGTGAAGATCTTTTTGAATTTGAATTCTGTCCTGGAAAGTACTCACAATCTGTCCCAGCTTAGTGTCATCTATACATTTTATAATCTTATCTCCACTTCATTATCCAAGGGATTAATGAAAATATTCAGTATCCTAACATGAGTCCAGGACAGACCCCTTCAGAACTCTGCTAGATGAACCTCTCAGTTTAACAGAGCACCATTGATAACCACTTTTTGAGTATAGTCCTTTAAACACTTTTGTATCACCTTATAGTAATTTCATTAAGTTGTTCACTAACTGTGATTTTATCAATATTGTACCCATTCTCCTTTACCTCGTATTGTTGTAACCAGTTTTAACTGGTATTAAATTAGATTATATATTCTTCTGGGAAGGACTGTTTTCCTTTCTATTTCTACAGCAACTTGCATAACTGGCCCCCAGATACTGAACATAGAAAGAACTGATCCATGTCTATGTAATCTATATATTTCTGAAACATCCATCACCATGGCGTTCATAAATTCATAGATTTTAAGGCCAGAAAAAGGCATTAGATCACAAATATTAGATTATACTACAGTAGCACAGGAACATTTTGAAGAGTGGGAGTGCTGATATCAAGTCCTCTTACCTCTTCCGTCACCCCTAGCTACAGATGGCAGCAGAGCCCCCCGCCCAGCATGCAGGACCGGCAACTGGGACCCCTACCCTTACCCAGCACCCTTACCCCTACGTCCTGCACGAGTGCTAGATTATAACACAAGATATGTAATAGATTATAACATAAGATAGATAATACACTCAGATACACCTATAATGTTTTTGACTAACACATCTCCCAGAAAGGCATCCAGTTTCCTCCAAGAGATGGATAATCTTCTACTTCCCTTGCTAATCTGTGCCTGTGTCTAGGCTGGAGGTAGAGAAGGAATATTTGACAAGACCATTTTGGGTGGGTAGGTGGAATGAGGCTCCATGGAACATAATAAATATCTGGCCTCAACTATTTCAATTTATAGCAAGGTAAAGGGTGCAGTGGGCCTGAAAACAATAACTAACCCATCCTCAACAAAGCCAATCTGCTATTGTACATTGAAAGGTTATGCCAGCAAACCAAAGTGTCCACCTGGTTCAAGATGCACCTGAACCTTCCAACATCAGTTCTAAATATTTATAAGTTTAGTTTCCAAGAAATTCTAAATCTGATTTTAACTTTAATCTGTTTCACCATGTGGATAAGAAAAGATCCATTTCTAGAAGGTTTCTTGGGGTACAGCTCTGGGTTTAAATACAATTGTAATAATTTCTGAAAATTACGTTGTGTGAAACAAGTATTCTGTTGCTTAAAGCTCTTATCTCTCTGTTTACCATTTTACCAAGGACACTGAACTGAATTCCAATTCTCAGACTTAACTCTCAGCAAGAGAAAAATGCTGGATTTTATGTAAATTTAGCATGTCTATTTTACAAGTGAATGTTATGTTATTACAGCTTTCAAAAAGGTCTTTATTTTTTCAAATTTTATTTCAATAGACCTTCAAACTGTAGACAAAACCATAGTCACATTTATGGAATCATTCAGCAAACACCTGCTATTTTCATTTTAGCAGCCTATTCAAGTTATACTTTTTGATTAAAAAACTTTATTAAAAACTCTGAGGGCATGTTTATACTTACAAGAAGATTGAAGCTCCAGAGGTCAATCTTTTAGCATTCAATTTAGGGAGTCTAGTATAGACACGTAAATCAAATGCTGAGAGCAGCTGCCGGCAGCATCCGGTACTAGTCCTTCTGCGAGGCGTAAGGGAAGCCAATGGGAGCATTTGCTCATGTTGGCCTCCCATTGTGTGGACATCACCACAGCTTGGCTTAAGGCAAGCTGACTCTTGCTATGCATTTTGCATAGCTGGAGTTGCTTCTCTTAAGCCAACCTTCCTGACCTAGTATAGACTAGGCCTGATAGACCACATAGTTCCAACAAGACCTTAATCACTTTTCACTAAATAAAATGTCAAGAGGATTCATTCATTATTCCACCTCCCAGCCTTGCACCTACTTTATTCCATATCATTTCTGAAAACTCTGAGCATGGCTGGCATGAGTCAGACCATAAGCAAGTAGTCGTGGCTATAGACCAGTCATATGTGTACTCCAATATGTACTCCAATGAGTACAGAGGGACCTGGTATCACATGTATGTCTACGTATGCAAATAGAATGGGACCACATATCTATAGATGCTGATTCTGAGGTTCTTTCTTGATCCTAAGAGATTTCTCTCTCTCCATGTGAAGCCTCATCTGAGGCATTTAAACTAATATTACAGTCCTGATTATTCTTGGTTTGCCTTTTAGTTTTAAGTACAGTAGACTTCCAATAATCTGGAACCTTTGGGACCTAGGTGGTGCCAGATTATCAGATATGATGGACTATCAGAAGGTACTATAAGATGGGTTTTTTTATATAAAAGCATAGAATCATAGAATACTAGCACTGGAAGGGACCTCGAGAGGTCATCAAGTCCAGTCCACTGCCCTCATGGCAGGACCCAGTACTGTCCAGACCATCCCTGATAGACATTTATCTAACCTACTCTTAAATATCTCCAGAGATGGAGATTCCACAACCTCCCTGGGCAATTTATTCCAGTGTTTGACTACCCTGACAGTTAGGAACTTTTTCCTAATGTCCAACCTAAACCTCCCTTGCTGCAGTTTAAGCCCATTGCTTCTTGTTCTATCCTCAGAGGCCAAGATGAACAAGTTTTCTCCCTCCTCCTTATGACACCCTTTTAGATACCTGAAAACTGCTATCATGTCCCCCCCCTCAATCTTCTCTTTTCTAAACTAAACAAACCCAATTCTTTCAGCCTTCCTTCATAGGTCATGTTCTCTAGACCTTTAATCATTCTTGTTGCTCTTCTCTGGACCCTCTCCAATTTCTCCACATCTTTCTTGAAATGTGGTGCCCAGAACTGGACACAATACTCCAACTGAGGCCTAACCAGCGCAGAGTAAAGCAGAAGAATGACTTCTCGTGTCTTGCTCACAACACATCTGTTAATGCATCCCAGAATCATGTTTGCTTTTTTTGCAACAGCATCATACTGCTGACTCATATTCAGCTTGTGGTCCACTATAACCCCTAGATCCCTTTCTGCCTTACTCCTTCCTAGACAGTTGCTTCCCATTCTGTATGTGTGAAACTGATTGTTCCTTCCTAAGTGGAGCACTTTGCATTTGTCTTTATTAAACTTCATCCTGTTTACCTCAGACCATTTCTCCAATTTGTCCAGATCATTTTGAATTATGACCCTATCCTCCAGAGCAGTCACAACCCCTCCCAGCTTGGTATCATCTAAAAACTTAATAAGCATACTTTCTATGCCAGTATTTAAATCGTTGATGAAGATGTTGAACAGAGCCAGTCCCAAAACAGACCCCTGCGGAACCCCACTTGTTATACCTTTCCAGCAGGATTGTGAACCATTAATAACTACTCTGAGTATGGTTATCCAACCAGTTATGCACCTACCTTATAGTAGCCCCATCTAAGTTGTATTTGCCTAGTTTATTGATAAGAATATCATGCGAGACCATATCAAATGCCTTACTAAAATCTAGGTATACCACATCCACCGCTTCTCCCTTATCCAGAAGACTCGTTAACCTATCAAAGTAAGCTATCAGATTGGTTTAACATGATTTGTTCTTTACAAATCCATGCTGGCTGTTCCCTATCACCTTGCTACCTTTCAAGTGTTTACAGATGATTTCCTTAATTTCTTGCTCCATTATCTTCCCTGGCACAGAAGTTAAACTAACTGGTCTGTAGTTTCCTGCGTTGTTCTTATTTCCCTTTTTTATAAATGGGAACTATATTTGCCCTTTTCCAGTCCTCTGGAATCTCTCCTGTCTGCCATGATTTTCCAAAGGTGATAGCTAGAGGCTCAGACACCTCCTCTAGCTCCTTGAGTATTCTAGGATGCATTTCATCAGGCCCTGGTGACTTGGAGACATCTAACTTTTTTAGGTGATTTTTAACTTGTTCTTTTTTAATTTTATTTTCTAAACCTACCCCCTTCCCACTAGCATTCCCTATGTTAGGCATTCCTTCAGACTTCTCGGTGAAGACCGAAACAAAGACGTCATTAAGCATCTCTGCTATTTCCAAGTTTCCTGTTACTGTTTCTCCCTCCTCACTGATCAGTGGGCCTACCCTGTGCTTGTTTTTCTTCTTGCTTCTAATGTATTTATAAAAAGTCTTCTTGTTTCCCTTTATTCCCGTAGCTAGTTTAAGCTCATTTTGTGCCTTTGCCATTCTAATCTTGCCCCTGCATTCCTGTGTTGTTTGCCTATATTCATCCTTTGTAATTTGTCCTACTTTCCATTTTTTATATGACTCCTTTTTTATTTTTAGATCATGCAAGATCTCGTGGTTAAGCCAAGGAGGTCTTTTGCCATATTTTCTATCTTTCTGACTCAGTGGAATAGCTTGTTTTTGGGCCCTTAATAATGTCCCTTTGAAAAACTGCCAACTCTCCTCAGTTGTTTTTCCCCTCAGTCTTGATTCTCATGGGACCTTACCGATCAGCTCTCTGAGCTTACCAAAATCCGCCTTCCTGAAATCCATTGTCTCTATTTTGCTGTTCTCCCTTCTACCCTTCCTTAGAATTGTGAACTCTATGATTTCATGATCACTTTCACCCAAGCTGCCTTCCACTTTCAAATTCTCAACCAGTTCCTCCCTATTTGTATACTATATATATAGTATATATATAGTATATAGTATATTTGTATACTATATATATAGTATATATATAGTATACAAATATAGTGGCAGACTGACTCGGTCCTGTCCCGTTTTGCTCGGTTCAGCTTCTGCCATTGCTACCTTGTGACTCGTTTTTTGTCGAAGCTCACTCACTAGGCTCTTGCCATTTTGATGCCGGACTATCGGGAGTGCCGTACAGTTGGATGCCGGACTATTGGAGTTTTACTTTATGTATAATCTCACTGAAGTCATAACCGTCGCTTTCAATAGCTATACAATTATAATAAAATACCAGCAGCAACATTTTAAAAGATGTTAAATTATAAACACTTAGAGAATTTTAATCTAAAGTTGCAATAGTACAAATTTTCCAATTTGTTTTATAAAGCCTCAATTATATGTAAATTAATGGATTCCAGGGCCCCTATTTTGTTCCATGTTTTTTTGAATGCTCTGAGTTTCATCTCTGAAGATTGCTATCTAAGAGCTCAATTCTGTAACTTTTACACTGAGTGACACTTCCAAGAATAGCCCGTTGATTTTTGTGAAATCACTTGCAAGCCTTGAAAGGAAGTCAGAGATAGGGAGAAGACTACAAGAGGCTTACTGGACACCTGAATTCAGTGAAGATGCTTTGCTATGATGAGAAGGAGAGTCTGGCATCGGCTAGGAGGAGGCCAGAGGATCTTGAGTCAAACAACTGTGAGGGAAATGATGCGGGATTCATTATGGCTATGTCTACACAGCAGCATTATTTTGGAATAACGGTTATTCTGAAATAATATAGACTGTGTCTACACTGCAAACAGTTATTTCAACATAATGTCAAACTAATGTTGACCTCGAGGACTTCTTACTTTGACTCCTGTAACCCTCATTGTACGAGGAGTAAGGAAAGTCAGAGGAAGAGTGCTTTTTCTTGGACTTCCTGCTGTGTAGGCAGCACCAAAAACCAAAATAAGCTATTTCAACATAAGTGACGCAAGTAGCTCAAAGTTGCGTAGCTTATTTCGGCTTTAGCCCTGCTGTGTAGACGTACCCTATGCGTAGAGAACTTTTTTGAGAGAAGTGGGCATCTGGAAAAGAACTAATCTCCTGCTCCCAGTTCTGACTCATAATACATGAGAACATCTTGTCACACAGTATATCTGAATTTTTGGTTCCAGTCCCAGTCAGAATGCATAGTGAAACACAATACTTAAGCATACTATAATGGTACAGTTAGTACAAATTCACAACAAAGAAGAGCAAAGAACTGGTGGGGGAAGAGGTTTCTTCCATTACTTTAAACATCTGTTCCATCTGTATTTACAAGTCTGAAACTTTGTTTAATTTTGGCACAGGTGTATGGCTTTCCTTGTTGGAATAATCAGACAAGTGCATACTGAAGCTAATTATTTTAGCCCCATAAATCTTTTAAATGGAACAAAATTTTAAGTTACCATCTGTTGGCTGTTCAGGAAAGTAGTTGGTATTTTCAGTCCATCTCCTACTAAGTGATGTTGGAAACCCACTGCCATAACTGCCACTAATTAAATTAACAGCAGAGAAGGTTTGGATTGAATGGGCATAGGCACACTGGAGGAAGAGAGTGGAGTTCTGAAACTCCAGTGTACCTATGCAGTAGTGGAGAGGTATGTTCAGGACTTTCAATGCTATATTCTTCACCAGCTCTAAATTTACACTAAAATCTCTGCAATATTTGAAGTGGCTGACATGCTGAATTGAGAACGTATTATGTGATACAGATTTCTGAGTATTTATTAGGCATTAGGGCCATCGGTATATAGTGTCTTGCTATACAATAACAACTTTTTAATACAACGGCACATATTGTCAAGAAAAAAAGAACAGTTTTCTCTGAATAACAGGCAAGTTTGTTTGTAGAGTGTATAATGAAGCAAATAAGTGAGATGTAAGATTGCTCTCAAAATACCCAAACCAAAAATTTTCTTGTTTCGGTGTCTATTAATATGAACCACACCAGATGATTAAGCATGGTGTAGCTAAGAGTGCTCCAGAAGAGTTGCAGAGCAAATCTGCTGCATTAATTGTACATGTAATCCAGACACTTAAACATTCTGAACACATATTTAGTGCTGCTAAAGCAACTGTGTCTGATAGAAGGAAATTTTCTGTCTACAGATCATGTAAAGCAGCTAATGATCATCTTAATTAACCCCCAAAACTTTATGCATGACTAATAGTCAGCCAACCTTTTGATACAAGGCAGGAACCTATTAAAGGCAGTTTGGATGATGAATTAATTGATAAAAGCCTTGACATCAATTGATGTTAAAAACATGTTAAAGCTTAGTTGGTTCAATTGTTACAATATTTGCAGAGCTGTATTATTCAATAGCAGTATTAATATTACTAATGATGAGTTAAGCTGAGGGCAAAAATATGTGCTTAAATGAAAACACAAACACTGAAGTGAGAGAAGTACGGGATGATACCTTGATACAATAATAGTGGGCCACAACAATTAACATAATTACATTTTCATTTGTTGTCTTGCAAGTAAACAAGATGGGAACAAGAACATAGTTTTATTTGTCAGTGTAGGGAACATGTATTACATGGCAGTACATATTTTTCTGCTGTTGATTTAAAGAAATGCACACTGTGGCTCATTGTTCAGGATCTTGGCTAACTCGATTTATTATGGACTGGTGATTATCCATAAATGTCTGTGTTCAAGGTTTTTGTTTTTATAACATAAGATCAATTATTTTTCTGTGGATATAATACCATGGAACTAATAGTTTTTCAATATACACCCTGCTGTATATCTAAAGATATTGAGGCTGGGACTGAAAAAGAGTTATTGTCTGAGCAGGATTGTAAGACCTCTGCTAAACTTCTAATTGCTCACCTCCTCGCTCTCTAATATTTCTTGCAGGTGTGCAATCAATTATTCTAAAGAGTGGTTCTTATTTCTTTTCTGGCATATCTTACCTAAACTAGTCTTCTCGCAAAACCATGCTAGACATTTTCTCACAGACAGATGTGACATTCAGTAAATTCAGAATAGATATTTACATTGATAATTAGTTCCTTGAACATCATAGGCTCATAGACAGCCTGGGCTTGGAGGATGAGAAAGCTTGAGCACTCTGATCATGATAATACCGAATGCTTGAACTTGTAAAACGTCTCCAGCACACTGCCATAATTCACACTATATATTACAAATTAAAAGTCTGTGATGACTCATTTTTATTGCAAAGATCATAAAAAGGACAGAAAGTGGGACAGATTAATCAACGGTTTAATGAGGATGGAAAATGGTACAAAATTAATCCGTTCTCAATATACTATTAAAATTGTAATCTCCATATCCTCTGTAGAATGAGGAGTTTTTTAAAGCAGCAGCACTTTAAAATATCAAATCAATGCTGTAAGAGCACATGAAAACTGATGGGACAATTGCAGCTCTGCAGTGACCTTATTTCACTCTTTTTCCTGCAACAAAAGCAAACCTTCGTCAGGAGAAATTTACTCTAAATATGTCAGGAGCTATTTAACTAAGTGATGTTCAAATGAAAGCATTGCCAAGCCTGTTAGAAGCCCCTGTTTTGATGTTGGTTAAGTGTCCAAACCAACTCCAAACCCTCTTCCCCCCACAACCTCTGGAACTGTTTTGCTAAAATAAAATGTTTCATTCAACTTAAAACTAAACATTCAAGTGTTGGTGAGGGGGTTATTATTACCTTTCAATGTTAAATCTAGCTAAATTTCAAAACAAACCATTATTTTGAATCAAAGCTGAAAGATTTCATTTTGAAAGTGTCAAAGCAAAGCATTTTTATTTTTTTAATCACTTTTTTTTGGTCAAAACTATCTTTTTAGCCAAATTCACAAACAGTTTTGGTCAACCCCAAACCTGCCTCTTTGGAAAATAAACAATAAAATATTTAGCCAGCTTTAGTTCTGGAATTGTTTGGCCTTGATTGAGGTTGCGTGGTACTGTGCCATCCCTGAAATACTCAAGGCAAGGAGCTGTAAGGCTCACGTGCTCCAGGGAGAACTAATATGTTATGACCCTAGATTGGGGAGGGAAAATTTCAGTTCTCTACTAGCTTAACTCTACAACAACCTGGTGCTGGAGTGAGGGCAGATCAGAATCAAAGTCTCACCCACTCCCTACTCTCATGCATAGAATGTGGAGGAGCATCTTGCTGTCTTTCGTGTGAGCTGTGCAGGAGGTAGCCAGTGCAGCAGAAAAGATGCCTTAATGTATGGGCAAGGAACTCAAAGGCAAAGAACTATATTATCTTATTCTAAGGAAAGAAAACTGTCCTGATACTTTGGATTAATAACAATGCAAGAGAGGAAAAACAATTTTTTTATGTATGGTCTTCCCCCTCCCCCCTCTAACATGTTTCTCTCACAAGGATGACTCTATAAGGGTATGTCTAGACTACATGCCTCTGCCGACAGAGGCATGTAAATTAGACATACCGACATAGTCAATGAAGCAGGGATTTAAATATCCCCCGCTTCATTAGAATAAAAATGGCCGCCGCGTTGTGCTGGCTCAGCTGTTTGTCGGCATAAAGCGGCAGTCAAAATGGGGATCGGTCGGCAAGGAAAGCCTTTGCCGACCAATCCTGTAAACCTCGTTGCATGAGGCATAAGGGATTGGTCGGCAAAGGCTTCCCTTGCCGACCGAACCCCGTCTTGACTGCCGCTTTGTGCCGACAAACAGCTGAGCCGGCACAACGCAGCGGCCATTTTTATTCTAATGAAGCAAGGGATATTTAAATCCCCACTTCATTGACTATGTCGGTATGTCTAATTTACATGCCTCTGTCGGCAGAGGCATGTAGTCTAGACATACCCTAATTGTTCCTTCTCCAATCTCTGTAATGCTCACCTATCTCCACTTCTTTTGACTTTGAATGGGTAAAATAATCTTCTCCCACCACTGTGCCTGAATTGCTTCCTTCTTATTATTATTTGTGTTAGCACAGAGCTTAGAAGCCCAGTCACGGACCAGGATCTATTGTCATTAGTGCTGTACAAATATGGAACAAAAAGAGCATCAACAAGCTCACAGTCTAAATAGAATACACGAGTGGACACAGCCAGATGGCTGGGATGAGAGAGTATAAATAAACAATGCAACAATATTGGTCAGTGTGATAGGTAGTGGTCTCAGCAGCGTAACTTTTGTCCAGTATTTTACATGTTCTACTGCAGAGGAGAGCTGCAAGAAGGTGGAAAGTAAGTGGGTGCACCCTTGTGCGCAGCTATGGCAAAAGCTAACAGGGAGCTATTTAAAAAAGCTGTCAGGGACCCAGGTTGCAATAGGACAGTCCCTGTAAGAAATTTTAAAGTTACTTTCTCCACTGAAATAAGTTTGTTTTGCAGATGTTTTGGGGGAGCATGTCCCAAGTGTGGTGGGTCAGCATAGGAGAAAGCACAAAAGGGATTGCTGCATATTCCACATGGAGGCGGGTATCATGGGTCTTTCAGAACTGGAATTGACCTTTCAAAACTGAATGAGAGATGAAAGGAAGGATGGAGTCAGGCCAGGAGATGCCTGAAAAGTGAACACAAGCCGCTTATGTTTGCTGAGGTAAAGAAGGGAGCACCAGTGGAGGGATGCAAAGAGATGGCTGTCATGTTCAAAGTGATGGGGTAAGAAAATAATCTTTGTACCAGCATTCTGAATGGATATGAGTGGGGCAAGACTGTATTTGTCAGAGAAATGGGATGCTGCAGTAATTGAGACATGAGTCGATAATAGCCTGGGAAGAATTGTAGTTGTTTGAATGGCTAGGAAAGGCGATATCTCAAAGTTGTTAACGCAGAAGGAATCTGGAAGTCTTAGTCATAGCATGGAGGTGAGGACCTGCAGGGAAGTGTGAGTTGAAGATGATGGTCAGAGTGACAGGCAGGATAGCAGTGTTGTCCACAGTGATCGAAGAAACTACCAATAGTGCTGGTTGCCTGTCACTTTCTGCATGCACTTCTGTCTTTTTATCTTGATTTTAAGGCTGTACACGGCTCAACCCCTGCCAACATTTCATCTCCAATCACTCCTCACCTTTCCCTTTGCTTCCTTTCCACACTGCTGGGCTGATTCCAAATAGGTTAAAGTTTTATCCTGGGGAGAATTTTTGTGTCCCAGTTATGAATGCAAGAGAAGCCAGATTTATTATAAACGGAACTATAATTTTAACTAATCAAGTTCCAGCAGAAGTGTTAAATTTTGTTAAATGCTTTCAATGTGTTCACACACATTTTTTGTCTTGTACATGCTTAAATTTACTAAAAGGTTACCAATCAGACAGTTGTTCAGTTGTCAGCACTGATATTGTGCCTAAGATACTATTGGTAAATGCATGTAATTTCAATAATGACATCTGTCATTAGTATCCACTTAAACAGTTATAATGTTGTCAGACAAGTGGCATTAGTTCATATATCTTTATCTGTTTAGTAACATTGCTTAAGCCTGCAAGAGATGCTGGCCCTTCAGATATGAATACATTTCTGATACCTGACATGATGTGACTAATGGCATTTTTCATCATACTAAAGAAACAGTGCTGCGGATTGGTTGTTAGCAAAATATTGTCTTGACAGTATAACTGGAAACATCAATGAAAGAGGCAGGAAATTAGAGACAGTCAGCCCAGTTCTATCCTTACAGGTTGTACCTCCCTAAACCAGGACTCTCTGGTCCAGCTGGACCACGGATGTTCCTGGACCAGGGAGGCCAGTGGTGGACAGGGGGCTCAGGCAATGCGGGGTGTACAGTGCCAGAGACTCAAGTGGTGCGGGGAATCCTGTGATGGAGCTGAAGCCCCGTGGCAGGGGGTCTGCCAGTGCAGGGAGGTCTGGTGGCACAGCCAGGAGTCCCGTGGCTGGGGCTCAGGTGGTTCAGGGATCCCAGGCAGTGCAGGGAGCTCCGGAGGTTTGTACAGAGAGGCTCCCTGTAGCGACGTGCTTCTTAGGGAGATCTTAGGGTTCCATCAGTAGCACATCGCTACAGGGAACAGCTATATATGAGCTGCTGGTGGCGCAGCTAAGAGCGGGTTAGGGGCTCAGGCGGCACGGGGAGTCTTGCGGTGCAGGGGGGACCCCTGTGGCAGGAGATTCAGCCAGTGCGGGGAGGTCTGGTGAGGTAGCAAAGAGCACAGCAAGGGCTTAGGCAGTACAGGAAACTCCACGGCACAGCTAGCAGCCCTGTGGCAGGGAGCTCAGTCGGCACATCTGGGAGTCCCAGGGATGAGGGGTCCAGCCAGGGCCAGCAGCACAGCTGGCTGAAGGCAGTGGGGGCCAGCAGGGGCTAGATGCAGACTTGGCAGGTACCTGGGATGCCAGTGACAGGGGACTTCCCCTAGTCTGGCGAATTCCCTTGTTTGGAACTGGCCAGGTGCCAAGGCTGCTGAACAATGGAGGTCCAACCTGTAGTTACTTGAGAAGCACAATTCTTCCCAATGAAAGAAATAAAATGGCTTATTTTATTATTGTTTAATACTTAATTCAACTGAAACTTTGGTAAAATAAAGTTGACCTAATTCTTTATGCTTTGACTTATGTGAGATACTGCTACCAGTTTGACCGTAGAGGAGGTATTTATTACATATCACTTCACTGGCAAAATGTCAGGTACAATACTTTGGACTATATCCAAACAGGCCCCATAAGCATTCATCTTAAAAAAAAAAGAAAAGAAAAAAGGCTTTCCTTGAGTCATATGATCTTATAGTGTCCTCCTAGTAGGGCTGTTGGCAAACAATGCTTACTGAGTTTTGTTGTGACATTAACATTTTTTGGGTTATGATGCATTGGCTCAAGAAACATAACCTGGGTCACAGGTAGAGTTTATTTTCATTGCTGGTGGCAGCTGATAGTCTGCCTCTACAACACAAATTAAAAAATGTAACAGGTTATAGTTTGGCTATTTTTATTGTAGCTGGGCTTGAAAGAAGCCCTGATTGTCTTACAGAAACCCCTCCTATTTGAACCTTGCAAAGATAGTTTGGTGTTTGTAGAAGCACTAAAATCAAAAGGAAAGCTCTACAGTAAAACATTATGGATGGAAGCTCCTGAGAAATTCTGGCAGAGAACTCTGTTGCTGGAAAATTCCAGCAGCTGCAGCAATTACATCCAAGATGTGCTTATTATTTGCTTAAATGTAAACATCCAGAGAAGAAAATTCTTAGTCTTTTTACCTCCCAGATGATGTTCACTTCTCTCTCAAATTCCACACAATTGTTCTGCTAATCCTCACTGAGTTATATAGATACTTCCCATCTTAGTCTGCTCTCTGGAACAACCCATTTCTCAAAGTTTTCAGGTTTGGTAATGTTCCCCTTCTTCATTGCAGCCACTGTTAAAAATCCAAACTTTTTAACATGAGAAATAGCAAAGTTAGGACAGGAAGCTTAGGCATGAAGTAATGGAAAAGGGAATATTAGTGGAGGGTTTCAGATGGGTTATGTGGTTAAAGATGAAGTATACAGTGTATTATTTTGCCATAAAAACTAATTGCTAATACAGGCCATCCTATAAGTCCAAAATACATTCCAAAAAACTTGGAATTATAGTGAAACAACTTAAAGTGGGGATTTTTTTTCCCTACGGCTGACTTCCATTTGCACAAATTTGGGAGGGGGGGTGTCACACAATTTAAGAGTGGGGAATGGGAGGACTTATAACGAATGCATCAGTTCCTACAGTCATCAGTGACTTTAGTGTGAAATGGATGTATACTGAGGCAACTTATAACAGGGGAAGTCCAGTACAATAATAAGAGAAAACAGTAGGTAAAGATTAAATATAGCTTTTCCCTGGTACCATAAGTATTTGTTAATTTCCCCCCCTATTTTGCTTTTTCCTTTTTCTTGTTAAATTTTCTTGGAATATTTGGAATTCTCACTCTTCTATCCCCTTATGATTCCAGATTTTTTTTTAGTGTCAATAACCACTACCATATTAACTCACTTTATTAAAACTAATGGCTAAAAGATCAGCATCTTTAGCATTTGTTGGATCAGTCCTATATGGTTGTCAATTAGTTTTTACAGCAGAGAATTAATTAAAAGTGGGTTGAGATGTCACACACTGCTGCTGAAATGGCCACATGGCACTCTGAGAGATGAAAATTAATTATTTATCCTCTCTCTTCCCCTCCTTTTTATTTTTCAGACCTCTTAAATCTATATACAGTCCAAATCATCTGTGTGACGTATATATATTTTCATATACACTGCTTTTGGTTCCTGATCATCTCATTAGCTATGTGCATACATCTCCTATTGACTTCATCAGTCAGGAATATGAAAATGAGAAAAGACCTGAGTTCAACGGAAGTTGCACACATGTAGTTACATTAGAGCATAGCATGCACCATATTATATTGACCTGTGTAGTGATATTTGACCAAGAGAGAGTGAACAAGTCTTCACAACTGGTAAGAAGCAGTTCTATTTCATATTGCTCTTCATCTAATCCATTTCCTCCTTATCTTTCTAAGCATTTTTCTTTGTTGTATCACAGCTATGAAATTGGGAGTGGCAAAGATATTAGCTTTTCTAGTGTCTGCCAAGTGGTCAGTGCAGAACTCTTCTCCCCAGTGTACTTTTCTAATGCATTGTCTACTCCAGTTTAAAATTCCATAGGAGATGAAGTTCTCATGCTTAAGTGCATTAAATCTTGCTGGTTTAGAATTCATTTTTTTCTGTCACGTCTCAATATGAAACACCCGATGTGCATTTTTCCACTGTGTCAGACCAAAGTCAGGTTACGCTGTTACAATTATTTCAAGAGTTCTGGCTGTTACCTGAGCTGACTGGGTATTTTGGTTGGCTGCATCTGGTCTTATTTTCATGCTGGAAATATTTGGCACAAACACAATAATTAAAAAAAAACCATAAGTCTTGTGATAAAAAATGTTGCTTTAAGTAAAAAAACAAAACAAAACAGGAATTCAGAAGAAGCCAAACCAAATGGTAAGTCTGCTTCCAAGCTTTTCTGATCCATTTGTAAGCCTTCAAGGCTGGGGTTTTATAAACAGTTTGGAAACCAACATAAACATCTCTGAAATATTGGGTACTGGGAAATGAAAACTGCAGAATAAACAGCGGATACTTTTATGTCTGCAGGAGAGAATGTCTGCGCTCCACACCTCATCTGTGAGTGCTAAATTTTGTTATGTTTCTTTCCCTCTCTCCCAGCAGCTAGTTTTACTTTATACAGTAAAAGAATGAAGCATGCTTTACCTCCCAGCTCTAGGAAAAATGCAAAAATATCCTTTGTATTGTTCCTTGTTGAATCTAAACAGTGAGGTGTGGGAAGAGATACATAATTGGTCTCATTTAGAGTCAGCAGAACTCCAAAGAGACATTTCTTTTAATTTGTTGGAATTTATAGAAGGGTTGCAGATAGTATTGGCATCACATTCCAAACATGACTAAATAATGGTCTGAGGGTCATAAAGCTAATTTGAATATCAGGGTGCAAGTGAACCTCAAATTTAGTGAAACTCTGCTTATACTGCTAAGTTTAGAGAAATTATTTTAGGGGTACAAGAGGAAAGGCTGAAAACCATAAGTTTCCATGATGAAACTTCACTGAAAGTTAACTCAAAACGTAGCCCAGGACTGCAAAATTTGAGGAAACCCACAACTCCATTATTTTTTTAAAAAACGGGGGGGGGGCACTCTTCCCTGGCTACCTTCACTCCTGCTGAAGCACAGATGTCTGCAGAATTGTAGGAACTACCTGAAACTGAGGTGATTGGAAAAACTGTTTCACTAGGAGGGTGGTGAAGTACTGGAATGGATTACCTAGGGAGGTGGTGGAATCTCCATCCTTGGAGGTTTTTAAGTCTCGGCTTGACAGGGCCCTGGCTGGGCTGATTTAATTGGGATTGGTCCTTCCTTGGGCAGGGGACTGGACTTGATGACCTCCCGAGGTCTCTTCCAGCTCTATGATTCTATGATTGGTTCTTCCCTGACTCTTGGATGGGGCAATGAATGTTTGTGTACATGTGTGGAGGGAAGGTGGGAACATGACATATGAAGGTAAAATCCTGGCTGTTTTCAAGTTAATGGGAGTTTTGACAGTGGATGTAGTGTGAATTTCACCCATGGACTTCAAGGGCAAAATATATCGTTCAGACTTTTGCCAGGAAAATTATAGAGGCCCTGTAAGCTAAAGAATTTTTCAGAGGTGGGGTGGAGGGGGTGATTTTCTTTTCCCTACAGTTGTGTATGTCAGGCAATGGAGTTTCTTGAATACCTCATGTTGACATCTTCATTAACGGTTTTTTTTCTACTGCAACATCACAGCCTGATGGTATTGCAACTTGTTCACTGATGGCACATTCAATTTTACTTATACAGAAGATCCCTGAAGTTATGTCTACGCTGTATGCTTCTAGCAGTGCAGGAGTGCAGGGTGTGGATACCTACATGCTTCAGTGAAAAGCAGCCTTTGTCTACACTGTGTTGCATAGCAGTGTAAGGCTCTGGCAGGAGGAGGCAGCAGGTAAAAGCTCCAGCAGCAGGCTTAGACTGCTTGGGCATGTAAAACATCTTGTAGGGCAGTGGTCACCTGAGATCTACTGGTAGATCTTGGAGTCTCTGACAGCTGATCCTGACTGGTTTGGCTTGGAGGCTATTATCAAGTCCCAGCATTTCAGTTGCCTCTCTCCCCACCGCTGCGCATCTCCTGCCCTTTGCCTTGGAGCTCTCCCTCCCGCCCCCCCCCCCGGAGCCTCCTGCTTTCTGTGCAGGGCAGGGGAGGGAGAACAGGGGTGCTGATGTCAAGGTGCCCGCTCCCACCCTGTATTCTATCTCCATCTCCACAGAACAGATGGGGGGGGGCACAGGGCTTGGGATGGAGGGAGTTTGTTGGCTGCTGTTGAGAGTGGTGCAGGCCTAGGGCAGAGGTAAGCCTGCCTCAGCCCCACTGCACCACCTCCCAGGAGCCACCTGAGGTAAGCAGTGTCCAGCTGGAGCCAGAATCCTGAACCCCTGCCCCACTCATGAACCCCCTCTGGTATTCCAAGGCCCTGAACCCCTTGGCCTTAAACTCCCTTACAGAGCCTGTACTCTGAATCCCCTCCTGCACCCCAACTCCCTGCCCCAGGCTCAGCTCAGAGCCCCTTTCACACTCCAAATCCCTTAGCCCAAGACCAGCACCTGTGTCCCAACCCTCTGCCCCTGCCTGGTGAAAGGGAAGGAGGATGGGGCAGGGAGGGATGATGGAATGAGCATGGGCCTCAGAGAAGAGGCATGAAGGAGGCAGGGCAAGGGTATTTGGGTCTGAGGTAGATCCTGGATTGTACTTAAATTCAAAAAGTGATCTTGGGCTTAAAAAGGTTGGAGACGACTGTTATAGGGTATAAACCCTCAGGGTTCAGCCATGTCTTTACTCACCTGAGCAGTGCTTCACTGTCTATACTGCCATTTATACTTGTGCTTGGGGGTGTGCAGTGCATATAAGTTCCACATGGATGTAAGGTATGTGCAGTAGGGAAAGACGTATGGTGTTGCCTTCCCAGAAGCTGAACTGCACAAGCAAACATCTCTACTGAATTCTTCAGATCTCTTTCTGACCTTTGCTATGTCAGTGATTCAAATAATTGACATTAAGGCATCTATTTGTGCAGGTGGTTATGGAAGGCAAGACTTGATGGAGTTTAGGTTTGCATGTGAGAAGCTTTATTTTTCGTAAAAGATTAAGTTTGGCTTGCAGTCATAGGAAACCTGACATTTCATTTTAGTTTTGTTCTTGTGACTTGTGGCAGGGTCCCATTCTCTTTTGTAACTGAAATAGGTGAAAATATTTAAGTGTAGCAGTTATGTGAGTTTCTTTGTGTCTCCCTCTTTCTTTTTCTTTTTAAGGTTAATTCTTCCTAACAGACACTCTCATCCTTACTTTTATTTTCATCCTCTGTTCAACAAACTTGTTGTTGTTTCTGGCATTCCAATCCCTCCTCACTTGTTTACTTTGGCTCTGAAGATATATGTTCAAAATTGTTCAGTTTCCTCAGGTTGCTCTTTTTTCCCCCAAAAAGCCCCCATGATATGTATCATCATAAAAGGACAAAGAGGTCTAACACTTCATACAAGGAGACTTTATGGACTGGATGATTGTAATAATGATATCCAATATGTAACATCAATAAAAGATTAACAGGACATCATGTAAGAGAAATATAGCATATTTTATAGCTAATACTGGGTGAGACTGGTAATTGTTTACCCAAAGACTCTAAGATTGATCCCCTAATAAATTACTACTGGAAATCACTCCCCCCCCCCATTTTCCATCTCATTTGAGACAAAACAAATCAAAACCTATTTTAAAAAAAGCAAATATACATCAAGCACAGAAGGACATATAAAGCAAATCGTCTTAGAAATGAATTCTTATACACTGTTGGCTCTCAGGAAGCTCCAGCAAATGAAGGAATGGTACGTGGCAGATACAGATTCTTAATTCTTACTACTTCCACAGTTGGGCGCTGTTTATAAAGTTTTTAATCCTCCATTATGCTTCCTTTTCCCACATTGGGCTCCACCCTGCAAACTTTCCAGGTTCTAATTTAGATAATGGTCCAAATGATGTTCTTGTTTATACTCCTGCAAATTCAGAACAACCTCATTAACGGTCACTGTGGATTTTACATTGGGGTAACTGACAGCTGAGTTTGCCACAATGAGTTATGAGCACAGAGTGCTTCCAATAGAAGCTTTTAATGGCTCATGTAGATTTGGATAACTACTGCAAAAAAGTATTTGTGAATGTTTATATAAAAGCTTCACATTCACACCAGTGGTTTCTGTGCTCCTTTTATTTTTTCTTTTGCAAACATTTATGCAACTAATGTCTTGCAAATGACTGAGAATGCTCAAAGTGTTCATTTGGGTCCCCTGCAGTCTTTGATTAGTTAATGTCTCTTCATAAAAATTTTAACCATCCAATTAGGGTGCCAAAAAGCCCACGTGACTAAGGTGACCAATCACACTTGGCAAGTAATGAATAACCTAGGAACAAATCTTGGCTGAAGTATGTTTGAATAAAAGGTTTGTGAAAGTTTTGAATAATAACCAACATCATAAAATTGAATACTCCTTGTGAATAGCTAATACAGAAGGAAAAAGGCAAAATTAACTGAATAAATGGTTCTTTTATACATTCATTTAGAGACGGGAATGCCAGAAACAACAAAGAACCCTGTCCTAATTCCATATTTGGATTTTTGGGGGGTTGTTGCATTCCACAGACTGATAAAATTGTAACATGTATCAATAACAAAACAATAATCAAAATTAATTAATGGTTTCAGAATGTTTAGGCACAATCTGGTCAAGATTTTCTAAAGTCACTAGTGTCAACAGGTGATTTAGTTTTAGAGTGCTCAATCTGAGATGTGTTTAAAACCAGCTTTATCTAATAATTAGACCCATTTAACAAATCTCAGGCTGTCCCCCCAAAATCATCATTCCCTTTTGAAAAATACTGTTTTTCCCCTTTGCTAGTAATAGTATCAAAGATATTGTAACCCTAATGCAAATATTGTAGAATATTATCTGAAATGTCAACAACTCTAGGGAATTTAGGCAAAAAATAAAATGGTGGGGTTTTTTATGCATATATTTGTTTTATTGTCTATGTGCATTGATATTTTTCATATTAAGGTTCATAGGACCTTTAACATGCTCAGGGAGCGGAAAAGATTGTCAGGCTCCTGTGGGACGCTGTGTGCCTAGAAGAGGCGAGCAAAAGGGGCAGGGCTGCTTAGCGCTGCTCGGAGGGCCAGCTGGAGTATGTGGCATGAGGCTCTGCAGCTCATTGCATGGTATTCCCAGCAATTCTAAAGGTCCTGGGACTCCGGATGATGGATGGAAGCCCTGTGTCACTTAGAATCACTGGACCCTGGGGCAATTGCCCTCTTTGCCCCGCTCCGTTGATGGGCATGAACATGCTAACCTCACAGATAGAAATATCTAAAAGCAGATTTACATAATACATTCAAAACACCTCCTTTGGGACATATCTATTAAGTAATATGAGTCTGGGAAAAGTCCTTAGCAATGTAAATACTCAATAAACCTTTATACCATCACAAGAGTGATGACATCCCAGTATTAGGTTGCACACATTTATTTTTACATTTTTTAAAATACAAGTGTAGACACAAATCATATGTCATGGTAATTCTATTGGCCTGGCTTCAGCCTGAACATCTTATTTAACACTGATAGACAGCCCCTCAGCTGGTATAAAATGATAATTGCCCATAAGATCTAATTCTGATGGCCTCCTGTCCAGCAGATGCTCCAGAAGAGTAGAGGATTATCATGTGTGCCATGCACACCCTAGGCAGAGCAGAGAAGGACCAGTTTCATATTTAGTTCTAAATGGTATGGTTCTGTGACTTTTCAATGGTATTCTTGTTCCTGTCATTTATGCTTTGAAAATCTCTCCCTGAAGCCCCCGTTCAGCCAAGTGCTTAACATACGCTGGTCATTGAGCCCAGGAGTAGTCCCACTGGCTTCAACAGAAATGCTCCCATCCTTAGTGCTTCTCTATCATTTTGTGCCAGCTGGTGTAAGTTGGTATCATTCCACTGAAGTTAATGGAGAGAAACAGATGTATACCAGCTGAGGATGGGGCCCATTTTCAGAATGGATATTATTTATGATATTTTAATGTATTCATGTTTATAGACCTATATTCAAATGTGGGCACTGGAAAAAAATGGTTTCATTCTTTCACAGATGCTGAGTACCTTTAGCTTGCATTTAAGTCAAAGATTTGTGGGTACTCAGCCCTCTGAAAATCAGGCCATTCATTGAAGTTAATCAGAATATTCATCATTTGTCAAGTTAAAACACATCTCTACCTCTTTATAGACCAGGGCCCGACTTAACTAAACATGGGTTTAAAGATCTAGTCTTGTGGTTTTTCACTGAAGTGTGGTCATGTGAAGGCCAGTTAACATCAGCTGTTTGCTCTCACAGAATGAATTCTGAAAGATCAGAATTTCTGTGCTTAGCTCTAGACACCCAAGTTTCAATCCATTAGCTATATATTTTAAGTTGTGAATGTTGAGTGTTTTCTTGTTGGCAAAGCAAACAGTGTGATATTACATGTAGATGATGGAGTAGCATGCAGTATGTGATTAAGAAAATCTGCTTTTAAATAACAGGAGCTAGAAACACAGCAAAAGACACCTAAAGATTTAGTAGATGATTCAAAGGAAACCGTAATCTGTTAGGATCCAAATTGCATCTGATCATCTGCAGCCTGTTACACACAAGCAGGGAAAGGTCAAAAGGAGCCTCCTTGTGCACAAAAAAAATAAACAATTGCAGTTCACCCTTTAAGGATGACTCCTGCAGGCTTTCACTGAACAAGGCACACTCTGAGCCTAAGCACAGAACTGGCCCTAAAGTAACTAATCGGGAAATGTTAAAAGTGGAACAGGAAAAAAAAAAACACCTTTGTTTTTAATTGTCTAGCCAAAGAGGCTGAGCAACACTTCAGTGAAATCAACAAAGGAGTCTAAAAGCCTGGGCTTGCACCCATGATGCTGAGGAAAAACAGTGCGTGACCTGTATAATGAAATCTGCAGCTTGAAAAGTGGTGACTGTTGGCTCCATAAAATGAGATGTGTTCATAGTAGCAAATATTATTGCCATAACTTAAAATTTTGTACATTGGGATCTTTCCATTCAAATTATTTATCTGGATTCAAGGGGGTTGGGAGGATTTTTGTTTGTTTTGTATGTGTGCAGAAGTATGATTTATTGCCACTGAACTTTTTATATGTTATAATAATTCTTCAAAGTCTATAACACTGTAATTAGATGTCTTCAATTTTTCAAAATGTATTCTATCTGTCTGTGACAGACATCTCAGTTTATTGTTATGTCAGACAAAAACACATTCATAATGTTATTGTGTGCCCTCTGGCATTATTTATATACTAAAAATTCAAAAGGAGTTGTGTCACACCATTGTCAGATATTTTATGGTATCTCCAACATCATCTACATTTAGGTCATTTTCTTTTCAGTGGTTTAAACTTGAATACTCCAAGTGATACAAAGTGCAAATTATCCCAATGTTGCACAAGAATCTTTGGTGCAAAAATTGAGGAATAAAAATATACTTTCTATAGATTCCCCATGTCCTGAGCCAAAATTTATCCATATGAGTAATCCTATTGACCTCAGTTTATGACCTCTATAATTCTAATGCAATAAGGAAGCCCTGCACAAATATAAAATGATGGGGATCACTCCCCAATATTTGTCTGATTTGTCTGCAAGCTTTTAGGTCCTAATCCTGCAATCACAAATGCAGGAGAGTAACTTTCTGGATATGAGTTCTCCCACGGAATTCAATGGGACTATGGCTGTGTGTAAAATGGATCCCATATGTAAGTGCTTGCAGAATTAGGATTGTTTCCTGTAATATTTCACAGCTGTTTTCTGGAAAAATCTTTGGTCCTCATTGACCTAATGCAGTAATTAAATTGAAATGGATGATCTTTTTAAAATTAAATAAAACTGAATATTATGGAATATTGTTTTATGGTGTACCCAAGAACCCCACAGATTAAAAACAATTTATTCTGTTGAGAATTGTGACTGAATCTCACTAAAACCCTATTAAATGCCGAGGATTTTCAGGCACATAGGAGGCTTTTGTTTCTGTTTATCCGCACACGTCTGCCACCTTTTAAAATTGTTGCTTTTACAACGTGCAGAGTGAAGTGACCTACTGTCCTTGTCCACCTTAAAAACTAACAGAAACCAGGTGGTTTAAGTTCAGAGAGGAAACTCAAAGGATTCTGTTGCAAGTGATACATGGCAATAAATTAGAAACAACTGGATCCAGACAAAACGCAAATAAAAACCAAAACTTTGGATTTGATATCATATAATAAACTGATAAGGAATGTAGTTGCTTAAGATGAATTTCACAACAAAGATGTTAATAAAAGGAATTAAAGCTGGCAATCTGTGTTTTACTCGGTGCTGAATATTCTAAACTTTTAAATAGTTTCTTAATCTCTTTCTCATTTGAAAAACTTCAGGGATTCAAGCATTGTTCTTGCAGCTGATGAGTTTTGTGCAACTAAGAAAAGGATCCCTTTATATCCATTTATATTTCTATACTAAATAGCATATCCATGTGTCAACATGTAAGATATAAAACAGAGATCTCCATCTTCATGAAAGTCAGACTTCAGATGAGTTATCAGTTGCAAAGTTGAATTACAAGTTGCATATGACATAAGGTTAGCTTCTACCAGCCTTACACAAATTCTAACAGAAGACCAGTTTAAGTATGTGTGTCGGTATAAAGGAATGTTGGTGATTTGGATAATTTTAATATATAAACATCTCCACTATAAAAGGAAGATGATTCCACATTGTAGAGCACTGGATTGTGCAGGATCCTCTAAGGAGCATATGAAACATGGATTCAAAATGGCATGAAGTGTCTTTGAACTGGCCTGTTACCTTTTAAAAATGTCCAGTTTTGCCTTTTTATAAAAAGGCACATATTTTATGCTTCCATGTATGTATGTTCAAATCCCCGATGAAAACAAAACACCACCTTTTAAAAGAGGGCACTCTCTTTTTTTCATGGTGCAATTTCAAAAATAGCTCTTTAGGCCAATTGACAACATTAGGGGTCATATTATGAATTGCTTACAAGGGCAAAACTCCCATTGATGTAATTTTAATATCAGGACGTTTATCTTCAAGAAGAATTCCCCAAACAGCTGCCTTTTTATACACTCTTTTTCAAGTTAAAAAAAAAACAAAAAACCTTTCTTCCTATCCACCTCTGAATTGCTTTCAGACAAAGAAAACAGATATTTTTGATACACCCCAGAAAAAAGGAGGCTGACTGATGTGAAATGAAGAAAACATTGTGAGTTCCCTGACTAGGGAACACACATGTCTCAGATCTCATTGCTCTGTGCATTTCTGAAAGCTGCTCAGATACCGCAATGATGGGCAGAGGCATGAGAGCATGAGAACCTAAATAGAATAGAATATACAAATCCTCAACTAAATTTCCTGGAACCTTTGAATGTCTAGACACAGTTTAAAGAGGTTAACATTTTCTGTCATACGCTTAGGCAGATTATCATATTCCTACATTTTCAGTTCCTATTTTGGTTCTGTGGAATCACTATTAAGAATCATTACTGAATAATAAATAATACAGGGAAATTGAATAACTTCTTGGAAATCTATTCCTGAATATTCTGTACTTTCTGATGAGAGAGTAGCTAAACTGAAACTAGATAACTTTTAAATCCTCCAGACATGCATGCTCTTTCTTAGGAATTGCCAGAAGTGGCTAAGTAAATTACAGCAAACCCTCCTCAAATGAGAAGTGTTTTTTCTACCATTTGAAGTCAATCTGTCTCTTACATATCTAAATAAATAGCAGGTGTGGGTCTCAATGAAAGAAAAACAGTTCAAAAGTTTGAATCTGATTCACATACCACTGGGTAGTCTGGAATCTAAGGCTTGAATTTAATATGCCCATGTAAGGCATTTCCTGATCCAGAATGTGTAGACAGAGGACTGCTGAAGGAAGAAGTCAGCACTGTAGCCAAAGAATGCAAGAGGATTTGAAATCTTTCTTTAATGTAAAACAGATTCTTAACAATAATAATCAGGGGGATGGGACATTTAGAAGGAGGTCAATGTTTTTCACAGTCTTACTAGTTACCCGTCTCTTTATCATTCAACAAGCAACAATAGAACTGGAAATGTGGAACTAGCAATTCTACAGATTCATGGAATAAAGTGCAGGTATAGATAGGCCCTGATCCTGCAATAGAATCTTTGACACATCAATGAAGTTTCTCCAGCTTGCACCCGGACTGGCACCAAATATTTGCAAGTACAAAGTCAGTACTTGGCTGTGAGAAGAATATTTGCCTGAACAAAAATTGTAGCAACCGGCATCTCTTTTGTTGCCTATGAACTTACTAGTAAATGAATATTTGTTGGAATGTTCACATGTCCTATGTATGTTTACAAATAACAAAGCATTGTATTGCCCCTTCCATATACAGTAAATTGGTGATGGGGAAGAGCTTTGTGGAGTTTCTGGTTCTTTTTCTTTGCCAAATTATGAATACTTATAGAAAATGAACTTGAAAATTATAAAGATGAATATCTATACTGAAAGCCAGATCCTGGAAGTTATGTTTTTGTAGTCAGGAAACAGAAACAACATGTGACATAAGTGTGCAAACAAAGGTAAATCACACTGCCCACACTTTTTTGAATATTGACTACAATTAAATTTGTGAAAAAATTCTTAATCCAATAATAAACATGTCTGAAAATCTCTCTCTCTCTCTCTTTACATATATATATGTAAAGAGAAAGAGAACGAGAAATCCTCTGGGTACTGTAGCCCAGGCTGGGTACAGAAAGTGCTTTCTAGGTTGTATGGTACTGGAAGAATGAAACTGTTCCTAGAAGGAGACTTTGTGTGGCCGTGAGTCTTTCCTGGGTCTCCTCCATGTGGAGGAGAATATGAACAGGCAGTTGGCCCTGGAATTGAGAGGGAAACTGAGGCAGCATCAGAGCTGAAAACAGACTAAGTATATGGCACTGAAGAATTAACGTTTGAAATGTTTATTTGGTCTAGTTAGGAGACTCTCCCATAAAATATGAGGTTAGGTTTAAAAGTAATAAAACCCAATCACTTTCAGTATTGCCAAAACTGTACAGAAAAAAATAGAAAATTGGGGGAGTTTAAAAAAATGTGATCATCTAAAGAAATAAGCATTCTCCATGGCTGTGTCTAGACTGGCCAGTTTTTCCGAAAAATCAGCCGCTTTTCCGGAAAAACTTGCCAGCTGTCTAGACTGGCCGCTTGAATTTCCGCAAGAACACTGACGATCTCATGTATGATCATCAGTGTTCTTGCGGAAATACTATGCTGCTCCCGTTCGGGCAAAAGCCCTCTTGCGCAAATGCTTTTGCGCAAGAGGGCCAGTGTAGACAACGTGGTATTATTTGCACAAAAAAGCCCCGATGGCTAAAATGGCGATCGGGGCTTTCTTGCACAAAAGCGCTTCTAGATTGGCCAGGGATGCTTTTTCCGCAAAAAGTGCTTTTGCGGAAAAGCGTCCGTGCCAATCTAGACGCTCTTTTCCGCAAATGCTTTTAACGGAAAACTTTTCCGTTAAAAGCATTTGCGGAAAATCATGCCAGTCTAGACGCAGCCCATATGTTTGTGAGAGCTGCTGGCAATTTTGATTTAGTGCAAGGTAGAAACACATTTCCATGCTCCTGTTCTTTACTGAAGCCCAATCAGTGAGATGATCAGCTATTTAGCTAATTCTCTTTTGTTGCTCAACTGCTGTAAGGAAATAGCCAGCAGGGTGGGAGACCAGCTGAAATGAGTCACAAATGGACAGTCAGTTAGAGAAATGTAATCAAGTAGAGTGAAGGACCTTGGTTCACTCACTGGAAAATATCAACACAAACTGTGAGGTATTGACTAAATAAAACGTCAGCGCAAAACTGCAAAGTACAGTTGCACATGCTCTTCATAATGCACCATAAAAGGTAAGAAATATCTGAGAACTTGGCAGAATAAGAAGAAAAGTGCATATGATAAGGAAGAAGTGTGGAAAAATGTTTTTATTAGGGTGACTTCAGGTGGGCCTCATTATTTGTTAAGGCTGAAGCCATAAATGAATGATCCCGAATAAGGGAAATTCAAGATGAGTATTATCTCACCCCTTCCTGTGATCTGAAACTTATGTTTCTAGCTCTGCATTTCTGAAGAGGAGCATAGGAAACTATTTATCTGCCTGCTCAATATATTTTTTTAAAAAAAGATGGTGTTTCATTTGGGAGATAGATGGGGTTTTGTTTATTTGTTTTACTCAGTGATTTGGAACTTTGGAGATAGTCCCACTTAAAATAGGAGTCAGAATGTAGGTGAAGTCATCACTGTTACCTGACAAACATAATTTATCACATGCCTCTTCATTTTTTCATGTGGATGTCACCATATCTATGATAGTATTTCTCTATGATCACTAGTATAGGGATGGATGTGTTTTGAGATTCTGGATCTAGTGGGTTTTTTGGTTGTACTTAGCCCTATAAAATACTTGGTTTTTTATACATGTTTACTATTGCAGCTAATATGATTTAAAGCATTCATACTGAGAGGACAGTATATAGCAGTGTGTATGGTAAGAATTGCACAGCTTCACAAATTGTTCCATAACACTTTTTTTATGTTTGCTTTGAATCCACAAGGTCAGAACATTCGGCATTGTTCTACTATCAAAGAGAAATAAGATTTTGTTCTCTTTTGGAAACTTGCTCGCAGATTTTGTTTTCATTGCAGGCAGTTCAAAACACTGTGACTTGCGAAGTAAAGATGAAATATATTTTGCAGTTTTAAAAAAAAGTTCTCTCTAGAGACCCAGAGGCACCTCACAAATCTAGTTGTGTACATCAGCACTCCCAACAACAACCATTTGCACAGCAGTCAAGGCCATTCTTGTCTGTATCCTCAGCTGTAAATGATCACACTCTGCAGCAGGGAGACTGCTATTTTTTTTCTGATCTTTTTTATGAATTCTGTGCATCTCCCCCATTTCCCCTTCAAGTCTTAGAAGATTATTGTTTATTTTGGTAGCATCTAGAAGCCCCAATAATCACTGAGGCTCTGAACTGCACATTGTATAAGAGAAGAACATGTTGTTGATAAGAACATATGATCTAGTGTTATGAGCTCAAGACTGGGGTCTAGAAACTCCTGAATTCTAATCGTCTCTCTGACCCTAACATATCCTGTGGTCTTTGGCAAATTATTTAGGGCCTTACCCTCTCTGTATTGTTGAAGTGAATAAGAGTTTTCTCTTGATTTCAGTAAGAGCTGGATTTTACACCAAATTACTGTGTCTCAATAGTCCCAACTGTAAAAAAAAATGGGCTAATATTTGCCTCAAGAAAGTTGACTATTAATATTTAGTGCTTTGAAGATGATAAAAATATCAGTTTTTTTTTTTTTAATGAATTCAGGATGGTTGGGGTTGGTGAATGATTGTTATGTGATTGCTATCATGTCACCTTTTCTTGTAATTAGCTGCCTCTTTAGCATAGGGTTTTGCTCTGATATTCATTTTTAACTGCTGCTGAAATCTTCAGGTATACTGGTAGCCTGCACCTCTAACTGCTGCAGGATGCATCAGAAACACAATGACTTTGCACTGACTTCTGTGGACTATAAATAGAATACAGGGCAGCGCAGACACTAAAATGGAGGACCAGCAGGGAAGACTTAAATACACAATTGCTGTTTGGGTTTGATGTTAGCTTCCTCTAGGCCTGTGCCATGGAGCTGAGTGAGTGAGAGAGCTACTGAAAAACACATAGAATATGAGCTATTATGTAATGTGCATACTTGTGCTGAAAAACTGATATTTTTAGAAAGTTCCTCTGGCCTCCTGAAGTTCAGGTAAAGTTTATGTGTCTGGATCATAGTATATATAAATTCTAACAGAGAAAAACCACACATTCTTCTTCTTTGCAGTGTAATGAAGACATTCCACTCTGTTTTGGTACAATTATATTGTCAAATGGAGGACTGTTCAAGTAATTAGTAACATAATTAGGAAAGCTTTTTCTGCTCACTCTGCCTTCATTTGAAATACAATCCTTATTTCTAATGTTCTTTAGAGCAGGGCAGATTTCTTAAAGAAGAAAAGCTTTAATGAACAGGGGAGCCATGGGAATCTAATACATTATATTTTTATAACGGTCTCAGACAGGCTTAATTTGCCATCTTTAGCAAATAAAAGCCAGGTTACAAAGGAAGATACAATCACAAATTGTATCTTTTTTTCTTTTCCCACCGAGGACTTGCTGTTTCCAATGCCTGGTTCATGTCCTTACTCACTGACAAATGTTACATCAGGCAGACTCTGCGTGAAAACACTCGTTGCACCAGGGAATTCTTTGGCATTTTCTTAACTCTGGCATAATATAATACTTAACTTTAATAATATAGACTTTGATAACTATATTTTTGGTATGAAGGCTATCTAGAGCTACTGATGACTCAAACGATGATAGGACTTGGGGTCAGAAATGGGAGAGTTTACAGATGGGTACATCTCCAACAAAGAACAGATGCAATATTTTGTTGTATGTGGAAGAAACATGAGTACATAAGCCATTTTTAAACATATTTGCCATGGATTTGGAAGCATAGGATTCAACACTGTCGAGTGCCGGGCACTCACAGGGAAAAGTTAGGCATACAACTCCAATCAGATTTGAGGATATTCTTTACTTGATCTTGGAGGATTGTGACTCCAGGGCATCTCCAGTATGATGTTGAGAATCTTCATCTCCCAGTGAAATCAATTAAGGGTCCCAGTCATGTAGTTTGCTAAGTGGTTCGTGAAAGGGCTAAGGCACCTTGCTTTACCTGAAGAGTAACATGCTTGAAGTAGTGTTCATTAAGTCAATTACTTAACTCAGGGAGTAAGGCATTACTTAATCTGGGTAATGGTAGCAGAATCTGGCTCAAGATCATGCCCCATATTGAGAAGGTATTGATTTGTGAAGGAGCGTAAGGAGGAGCCCTATGTATGCTCTACTCACAGTTCCAAACCTTTGCCTTATGTTGGGCTAAAACAAGGTCCAGTTTCTTTTTGTAAATTAAATGGCCTTTCCAAAGTCTGATGGCAGGTTAAAGAAATGCTGTTTCAGGCCATAATTCAGCAAGGTACTTAAGCATGTGCCTAAACTCAAACACATCAATAGCACTACTGATGTCATGCTTAAAGCTAGGCATATGCTTAAGTGCATTGCTAAATTGGAATTTCAGTCTGTTCTGCTAGATGGTCTAGAAAGTCTTTAAGCTTACAGTTAGGCCTGGTAAATTATTGCTTTGAAGAGAGTGCTTAATTTTGTCTGTTACTATTTTTAAGTGGGAAAAAGCCTCTTAAATGTATTGATGGTCATATGGCAAATGATTGTTTTTGAAAATGAAAGAAAAAAGAACAACCCTCCCTATATTTTATAGTATCCTGCAGACATTTTATGTAACAGCTTATCATAACTTTTCATTGTCTTCTACCTCTTATCAGGACAAGCAGATTCATCATTTTCATGTTTTTCTCCATGTGTAAGGGGTGTGAGTTAGGAAAGGACTAGTTCTTCCACAATGGCAACTAGATTTATCACTTTAATAGACTGTGCTGAGATCCATTGCGGATGAGAGCCATGTTTACCTGAACACACATTTGTTGGTGAATTTCCTCTTAAACTTCTTTTGACAAGTGTGACTTCAGAACAGAAGAAATGGTCTTTGAGGTAATTTGTCTGCTAAATATGGATTAGATGTAGTATCTGATATGCAAGCATGCTGCACATTTTGTATTGTATCTCTTTACTCAAGTACAGACAGGTAAATTATCAAAGCTGTAAACAGGGAAATAAAGACACAATTCCCACTACATGAATTCATGTTTGGTGCATTCAGCTTCTGACTATACAGATATTTCAATCCCTGTCATAAATAGAACTAGTCAAAATTATCTATACCTAATATTTTTCTTTAAAACACACTTTTCTTAAAATCAGATATTTCACACAAAACCCCCAATTTCAATAAAATTTTATTTAATAAGTATGAAAGTAAAGTTGCAGTTTTGTCTTTATTTGAATTGAAATTTTACGATCTGTGTTTGGAAAAACAAAATCTAAATGCAAATTTGAGATTAAACAATGTTTTGCTGTGTTCTATAATATCTTTGTCAATTTTATTTTAATGTTCCAGGAAAATAAAGAATACAACTTTCTTGGAAACATTTCACAAATATAAAATAGGATTTTTCAACTAGGTCTAGTCATAAACTAGAAACACGAGGTTCCAAATGTAATCTTTAAGGACATCAAGTAGAGTTTGGGTAGTTTGTACACACACAGAGCCAGATTTTTACAGGAGTTCAGCATGTTGGATACAGGACTCATAAAAAATTGCTCTTATTTAAGTTTGAACTGAGTCCATCTGAAAATCTAGCCCACAATGCTTCAAACACTGTTTTTTCTTGTCATATATTGGGTAAATTACATAGCAATTGAGGCAATTTGCAATACATCAGCCAAAAATGTAATGCTGACTAGGTAGGTTTCATAATCTTTAACAATATCCAAAAGCTTTAATGTTTACTTAGTTCTTGCAGTGCAAGGCTGCCATTTAGGTAGTGTGTCCAGCCTGGTAGAATAAATATTGGCATAAGCTACCCATAGGAGTATAGGCACAGACACAAGCAACAAACTTACTCCCTCAGGGAGGTCAGCAGCTGTGCATGGTATGATTCCTCTAACAGAAAACTTATGTGGTATCACTGCTTCTATTTTACTGCAATCAGCATTTCTTTCAATTGATAATTAGCTATAGTGATACAACTTTCTAGACTTGTTTAGAAAAATAAGTTGCCTTCTTGGGGGGGAAGAGAGGGTTGAACAAGGAAGAAGGTCCTCAACTTACACAAACAAGATTGGGGCTTGAGAGCTAATCAAGCTAGATAGCGTTAGTCATCTGATATGTCAGTATTAGGTGCCCATATAGCTTCAGCATGCTGCTGGACATCTTATTCCTGCTGCACTAGATAACAAAATAACAGCTGAAAAATATAGTTACATTAACATCTTCCATCTTAAATTCCCATATCTGCTCAACGGAAAAAAACAGTTTCACAAATGCAAAAAAATGGGAAACAGAACATGAAAAGTGACAAACATTGAACCATCTCTAGAACTGCAATCACAGTGGCAGCTGTGAGAAATGATAAAGTAGTAATATGTACCACAATCAGATCTTCTGTCAGGCAATGGTAGCAAAATCTTTTTATATTTAAAGAGTCAGACAGGCACAAACCAATGTTCAGGCTTAATCTATGTAGTTTTGATTAACAGGCATTTCCTTACAATAGAAAGAATTTTAAAGTGGGTAAAATCTGTTTCCAAGATGTGTCCAAATCCATGTAGGGTAAATTCTAAATCTGGAGATTGGCAAAAAAAAAAATCAGAATCTCTGCTAAACTTCTCTACACAGTGCTGTGTAAAAGTCAAAAAGTCTGCAAGAGATTTTCATTTCTTTGACACATATGGTGCACTTTCCTTAACTGCTAAAGAAAACTAGACGTACATGATCAAAATGTGCTAGTCCTTCACAAAACTGATAAGGTTTTCCTATAACTAACTCACCTTATATAGTATTGTATATTTGTGACAGTCATTTCACTTACACTGTATCTATGGTTGTCTACATCCACAGTGAATGTAGAAGGCAATCTAATATACCATACATGGTAATCCACCAGTTTAAAGTGTTTCAGAAAGATCTGCTGGAAATAGTTCCTTTGGTGACTTGAAGTCTGCTATATTTAATATTTATATTCATTGCCCATATTGCAGTAGTTTTTTAGGCCGCAACTCAGTTTCCAGTTACAAAATCCATTTATAGTGTACTTTTGTGTTCTCAGATGTGCAGCTCTCATTACATTCAAGGGCTCAACTTGGCCCTAGATATTTTGGCAGGCCAACGCTAACCTCAGATCAAGTCTAGATGTAACTAGCAAGGATGACAGAAACCAGAAAATCAAAGGGTTTCAGAAAATTTTTAGGATTTCTTAGGTTCGCGGCTTTGCCAGCTGTTGGTATCTAAGACGCAACTTATGATAACTTTACTGTGTTTCCTTCTGGCTTTTACTCTTCTCCTGCTCATTTCTTTATAATTTAATTGACTAGCGGGGGAAAGAAAAAGCATTACTCAAAATCACTTGTACTCCAACCCGTTTTTAAGACTCCAAATGAGAATGAGGTTTGCTGCCTGGAAATATAAAAATTGCTGTTCTAGAAGCTTCGTGACTTCCTAAAGCATGTTCTAAACAGCTAGAAGATGTTGAGGTTAAGAATTCATACATTTGTTGAGATGGAGGAAGCATAACAAATCTGTCAGGAGCATTTGCATTTGTGAATACCTATTTCATCCTTGGTGGATGCAGACAACTGGTGTGGGGTTTTTTTATAATTTTTTTCAAAAGTAGCATTTACCAGGTTCATGTCCATAATGTGAAATTCTATCCTTAGATACATGTGCTTGGTGCTCATTTTAAGTCATTAAAATTGCACCTTTCTATTTAACCTGAATAATTTCTTTTTAAATCTCAAATTAGGAGTCATAGTGGTATTACAAAATGGGGACATTTTATTGTGGAGTTTTCCCTGAAGAAAATATTGTTTTGGAAAGGAAGGGTCATTTGAGAATGGATGACATACTTGATCGAGCAGATAGGTCAAATACAACTTGACAAATGCAATGTTATGGAGCGCTAGTGACCATGGCATAGTAAAGGTTGAAAATACCAGACTTTAATGGTAAGCTTTTTTTCAATCCTCCTAACTTCTTAAAAAGACATCAATCCCCCGAGATGTGTTTTGTGAAATTTCCCCTTGGAAATTTAGAAAACCTCAAAAAAGGTATGTCCATTTGCTGACTCTGAAAATCTCTCCTGTACCTTCTGGTTTATCGTATCTCCTAACTAGTTTAACTTACAAACACAGTTGGTTTGTTTTTCCTTTCATCTTCCTCCTCTTGGCTAGTGCTGTCTAGTGTGTGTTTCCAGGAGACCATGGGAGATTTAGAAATCAATGAAAGTTTTGCGAGACAAGGTGTATCATATCTATGCCATAACAAGCAGTCATTAGAGCAGCAGTGTCCTGTGAAGAGAAGGTGCCGGGGCTGAAGGGGGAGATCCTGTGAGGAAGATAGTGTGCTCTTTCTTTATTTGCAGATCAGGAAATGGGAAACCGAACACAAAATATGTTGCTTAAGAGATTTTATAAGTTAAGGATTTATTTTCTCCCTGCCCATGCTGAAATGATTTTGTACAGTACAACAGTAAACTGCCACCAAACGCAAGTTATGTACCGATGCCACCTGATTAGCAATACTAACACACTTTTTTGTGTTGTGGTAATACTGCACTTGGTGCATTGAGTACATCACTGTTTCAGCTCCATGGCATGACCATTCCCACCAATCTGTGGCTCTCAAGTATCACAGCAAGTCCCAGTGACATTATAACATGCATTACAATTCATAAAGACTAACTCATGGACACTTGGATTTTCTGATGTATCTCTGTGTTATTACCACTTGCTTTAAGCTTCATAGCCTTGATTAATCTTGCACTGAAAAACAACCATACCTCTCCTGTGGCCTGGAATGAAAACAATCTGCCAAAGGATGTTGAGGGACAATTTTGTCCTGATAGTTCTTCAGTGGATTCTAGCAGAGAAGAGACAAAAGCACAGGAAAAGAAACTCTATGTGCAGAGAAGGGGGCTGCAAGGATAAATGACTGAGAGGAAAAGCTGGATACCTCATCAAAGCTTATCACACTGACGGGAAGCTGATGCTATCAGTGAAGTGTCAAGAATGCACTAAGCACTGATAGAATATCAACAGACAAGAGGCAGAGATGTGCCAAAACTCACACAGGAGTGCTTGCATGTTCTAAATTCCTCCTGACTTTCAGATGACAACTCAAAGATTACTTTGGTTCTATGATGGAAGCATCAAGGGAGATGTCAGCATTACCAAGAGCGCCTACAGGGTGCCAGAGAATCAAAATGGAAAAGGACAAATCAGTAAAAGCAAATACCATTTTAAACTGAATTTTGTGGGACCCGGTAGAGACCTGGAAATAGACAGTGGGGAAAGAGAAGCATCTTAACTGAGTGCTGGTGGAAGGAACCAAATGTGGGATATTCTGGAGGGAGGCCCTAAGTCTCTGGCAATTGGTTGCAGAATGGGGCTGAACTCCTCAACCTCAAAAACCTTTTGAGCTCTGGGGGAGTTTCAGCTTCTCTTGTGCTAAGGTACCAACATATGAGTAGGGATCCCATCAACATAGGGACAGACTTTCAAAATAGTTTGCAACCCAGCAACTTTCATTGTCAGAGGATGGTGCTGAGTCTGAGCATTTCTGAAAATCTGGTTGCTTCATGTAGGGGCCTAAATGGAAAACAAAAGTCATAAAAATGTAGCCTTGACTGGGATGCTGAGTACTTGTGTCATAAAAATGTGGCCTGTAGTGTCTTGAGAGAAGAAGACTTCCTGTCTTCAGTATGTTTGCTCATGGGAAAGTCAGGTCAGACTTTGATACTACCTTTGTAATATTTTAATTGAGAAGCTGATAAAAAGCATATAGTTAGCTAGACCTACAAGCATTTTGAAATACAAACAATACCTTTCTTTCCAAGAAAAGATCTCTCAGATGATCAATTTTTAAAAGTGCTTTACAAATTACATAAATTAGAAGCCTTTAACTATCACATTTTAAATTATCACTTCCCCGTTGAACAATGTAGGGTAAAAATGATTATTTATTTTGTTTCATGTAAATTCAAATGTCTTCTGTGCTTTTTTAGTATGAAGGGACTGTTTGAATTTGTTTTTCAAAGTGAACACACAATTGCTGGTTCAACTAGGTACATCTACCCTAACAAGACAGTGATCTGCTGTATGTGGATATGGAGTTTTTTTCATTTGATTTGTAAAATCAAAGGCTACAATGACAGCAGCTCTTTCAGAAATGCCACAAATCAGTTTTTATCACCTTCTCAGTTCTAAATGCAGATGTAGTGATGAATCAAGAGGAAAAAACATTCAGTTGTACAACAGTATAATATTACTAATATTTTCTGGATGGCTGAGCCTAAAATCTCAATTTGAAAACCCACTGAGAGATTAAAAGTCCTGCTATTTTTATGTATAATCCTTTTTCCACCATGAGTAGAGTTGGAAGAATATGTATTTTGAATCAGTAGATACATCCTATTTTCAAACTCTGATACCCAAAATGATATAGGTGGGCTTTTTAAAAGTACAAAAGTTCCTTTGGGGTAAGATATCATTTTTCCCCCCAAATCACTGGCATGCCTGGGGAAGAAGCTATTAGTTACAGGACTACCATTGGCTTTCTTGGGATAATTCAGGATTTTAATATCTTCCTTACCTCTGGAGTAATGATGAACACTCTAGAAGATTGAAGGCTTCACCTCCTAGTGGGAATAAGTAGGTAGGACTCCACTCAGTCTACCCTTAAAGAACAAACATTTTGTCCTCTGTTGCCTCTTATGAAGCACTGAAATGCCTTGCTTTATTAAAGGTTAACTGTTTGGTTTCCTAGGCCAGGGCTACACTAAGGGACAATGTCTAACTAAGGTATGCAACACCAGCTACATGAATAGTATAGCTGGAGTCAAACTACCTTAGTTTGAGTTATGCAGCATCTCCACTGCAGGTGATCGATGGAAGAAACTCTCCTGTGAACTCCTCTTACTCTTCTCAGTGCAGTGGAGTAGCAGATTCAATGGGATCATAAGCAGAGACTGAATTAGCATGTCTTTACTAGACCCACTAAATTGACCCCTTAGGAGATTGATCCCCACAGGACCAATCTCCTGGTAAGTGTAGACAAGGCCCTAGATGGGTAAAACATCTGTTGACTCTGATGACAGTTTGGGCTATTAAAGGCCTTAAGGATTTGACTTTTATCCAATCCTGAAAGCTGCTTGAGGCTGGCAAACTCCTGGGTGATGCCATGACGACAAGTCCATCAGAGTCTGCATTGGCACAGGCAGCAACTTGCACAACCAGGGCTTTAATTTGAAAAGCCAGTCCAGGAAGTGGCCATGGGTGAGGAAAACTTAACTTTTTCTTCCAACTGCTGACTGGTAATAGGACTCCTCTTCTAGCTGCTGAAAGAATGAAAATGAAGTCCCATATTATTATTTTTTCAACAGGCAGAAGTTCCTACTCTACTTGATCCAATGGTATAGTATAAGAGAGGAAGATCTAACAAATTTGCATGTATAGACCAATGCAGAGATCTTGAAGGAAACATCATCAGTAAATTAGAGACCATTGAATTATGTTGGTAATTACATGGGGCCAGATTTTGAGTAGGTGTAAATCAGAATGGCTCCATTTATGTCAATGATCTATCTCAATATACATGAGCTGACAATCTGGCCCATAGCTTTAAGGATTGGATACAATCCCTTTATGAATTATAATAAAGCATGTGCATCCTCTGGGATGCCACTTATCTAATACCTTTTTCTTAGAACTTCAAAGTAACATTGCCACTCGTTCTGTAAACAAGTGTCAGCACAATTTTATTGCACTCCTGATGTGTCAAAACAGACTTGATGTTTCTGTAGAATAACTGCAGTATTTTGACTTGTAAAAAAGCCTTTTGCTAAAATATATTGCCTTCTTTATTTATATGTGCTTAAATGTTAAATGACTATGTAATGAGATGATAGCTCTGCATATGGAAAGGAAGAGTAGCAATTTCTCTTTCTTGGTCCAACTTTTTGTACAAGCAGTAAAAAAAAACACCCAACAACAATAATGCTGCTAAATAACATGTGAAAAACAGAGAACCCGCTGTCAGAGTTGATTGAAAGACAAGTAAGTATTTGAATTGGCCATTATTATGGGTCCATGACAATAGTCAACCCACTTGAGGTTGTTTTAGATACTTGGAGGTTCCATGTGTAATAGAGAGAAGGTGAGGTGGGCGAGGCCATAAATGGATTGTTGCAGCAACCAGACGGTATGGTACCACTATTTTCTTTTGTGCAGGCAACTCTTGTATCAAAATGCAGCTCAGCATGGACAACCAACACTTCTATAATGTAGAACAATGAGCAATATATTCTAGGTCTGAAGATGAGGCTAATCTCTGGCTCAGAATGCAAAAAATATATTCGCTAGGCTCCCATTTATTTTATTTTTTCCTGTACTCATACCTGCTCATTGGACCATGCCAGCCTGTAGAATTCTGGTAAGTAATGTGGAGTGCATTTCATACCTATTCCTTGGCAAAGGTATAGGTTGTGAAATGGTAGGTTTGGGTTAAATGGGAGGTTTTAAATTGCTTACAGTATTTAACTTTCTTTTATGAGTCACTCTGCAGACCCCCAGGAAGCGTTGGGCTTATGCGGGATGGGAGCCTGGTTGGGTCCACCTCTTGCAAGGTGTTTATTGCTCTATTAATTATATGTGTCCTACTAAACGTATGTTGTTTTTAAGCAATCTGATCCATTAAGGCTTGCTTTCTAACCAAGCCTGTGAGGTATGCTTCTGCCTAGCCCATTTCATGATAAGGTAAGCATCTCACTGTGGTCTCCCATGATATAACCTAGTATGTTTACTAAGATGCTTCTGTTGCATACACATTTTAAAATGTATCTGAATATAGTGCATCATTTTCTTTCAGTGGAATCAGCTGTATTCTGTATAGTTAGAGGTAAACTTTATTTGCTTCTTTGGATCCCCTTCCACAGCATATTTCCCTATCAAAACCTTCAAAGAAGTAAAAGTAGGATTTGAAGTTTAAGGTGATGTAAATAAAGCTTGCTCACTATGAGTAAAAATAGTAAGCACTGTAAGAGGAATATAAATGGATTATAAAACACTGTAAAAGTTACTTAGTTTGTTTTTTTCATTCTCTTGAGTGTTATGCAGCCTAATCCTCTACTGTTATGGACACTAAGCTAGCAAGATTACTTCTGAGTAGCAGTAAAGGGCTATATTTTCTTCCTAGCCCATTTCAAGCTACACTACAATTAGTTTTGGGCAAACCACATATAGTTTGCTGTTTTCTTTGTTATTATTAGAGGAAGTTTTCACCCAGCAAACATTTAATTTGTGCCATCCGCTGCATTTTGTGGTTGGGAAAGCCATTATAAATAATGATAGTGACTTTCCATGCTGTATACCACTTAAAATTTTCAGCTGCGTGCTGGAATTTTAACCTTTAGATGTATCACAGTAATGACATGTCATCCCTAAATAATGAAATGCCAACTGCCTGCTGAAAGTAGTATACACCTATTTTCAGCTTGGAAACCGTCATCACTTCTCATAGTAGCTTAACTTCTGGTATAGTATATCTACTGAGGACTATACAGTAGTGAATAGGCTAAATGTGATGAATGGGGATCATTTCTAGCAGAAGTCAAATTATTAATAAACCAAGCAGTCTGGGGTTTTTTTTGGATGGGAGGGGGTGGAGTTTAAACTTTATTTTCATTTACTGTTAGATTATTTTATAATAATAAACCAGTTGTTAATAAAATGTTAAGGCTGTTTTCTGAATGAGTTAAATCACCAAGCACGCAGTTATTGATGATGATTTTGCAGTCCTGCGGTTATTCTAAACAATTCCAAAATTGTGTGGGAAATGGTGGCAGTTCCTGAGTGTAGATTATTTGAAGCCCAGTTTTTCTCCATGCATGGATCGAATTTTACATTTCAAAGTTAAATGATCCTTTTAAGGCACCATTTTCTTCAAGTGCCACTTTAAAATATATTTGCTAAGTGGTCTCTAAACAATTTTCTTCCAAAAGAAGAATTAACAAAATTTACTATAGATTAAAAATAAACACAAATAAAAGTGCTACATGACTTAAATCTCTGCTAATATTCATCACCAAATCACTTTTGTTGCATTCTGTCTTTAGTTACTCTATGGTTCCTCTATGTTTAGTTGAACTTCATAGAGGCCTAAATAGACTTCAGTGAAGTATGATTTATTGACAGTAAAAGGATTTACATTATAGCCCCAGCTACAGATTTTGCATTTGTTATGTTGATTACTTAAGAATTCCCAGTTATCATTCTGAGAGTTAACAGGATTTTGTCTCAAAATCCAGCCCAGTATTACCATCTAGTTGGGAACCCCAACGTGCATGATTGCAACACTCTCACTAGTCTCTGTTTACATATAATTTATTAATATATTTAGTAAAGCCACAGACACTGTAACTCAGCAAGATAGATAGAAAGACAATAGACTGTAAACCTGAACATCTGTCCACCCACTCACACCATCCCTTGCAGAACAACCTGAAATGTGAGCCGTTATCTTCCTCATCACCTATTCCCCGGACTCCTGTGGCCATCATTCAGGCACCTCCTAATGGCTACATCTTTCTCCTTCTGCCTTTGGGAGATTCCACTATGTCTGATGCATATTCAGCGGGGCTATGTCTACACTATAGCCGTTTCCTCAAAAACATATGCAAATGAGGCGGAGCGTGGAATATTGCCATGCCTCATTTGCATAATTAATGAGGCTTTTGCACAAAAAAGAGCTGTCTATGCAGCTCCTTTTTGCGCAACCCCCCCCCTTGCACAAGAGCTGTTCTTCCTGAAAAAATGCGGAAGAACGGCTCTTGCGCAGGAGGGGGTTTTTGTGCGAAAGCCTCTTGCGCAAAAAGGAGCCACGCTAATTATGCAAATGAGATGCAGCAATATTCCATGCTTTGCCTCATTTGCATATGTTTTACGCAAAATGGGGGCAGTGTAGACAAAGCCTAGGGGTTTGTCCCCTCTGACAAAATTATTTACTGAGAAACTTACTCTTCTCCCCCCCACGCCACTCTCATATCAATCCAGTAGGATGCAGAGTTAACACTGTATAATTGTGTTACATAGGACTGGTTCTGCAGTGGAGATGCAATTTAATGATACCACCATTAACCTATCGAGCTTAAGTCATCATAGCTACAGCCATCCCTTTAAAGGTATACATTTGCCACCAATAACGTGCCCTGTGGCAAGGAGAGAAAACGTATTTATGTTGCTTACCATGGAGCCCCTCACACTTTCCTGCAATATTATATTAGCTATAGAATAAAGCAGGATTAACTGTATAAATATCTAGGAGTCTCTGCTGTTGCAAGAAGTTATTATGGAGAGAGAGCAGCTAAATAGCCTGAGCTTATAAAGGCTAAAGTTATTTTATCCTCTCACAGAAGGTCTCTATTAGCCTCTAGAATCACCATTGCATTGATTCTTTTTTAAAGAAGGTACATATGATGTCTTGAAAATAAGACTTTGGATTTATGTTGCTCTCTTCATCTGACTGTCTCAATTTTTCATAGCATCATATATATAGTAGCCCATTGTCTGTGTGTCTGTAACGCTGACGTACACAGCCACGCCCCCTGGCCGTGTATGTCAGCGCCCCGTCCCCCTACCCCACCCTTCCTGGCAATTCGGCCCAGCGCTGCGCCGCTCAGCTGGCCCCGGCAGGGGAGCAAGTGGCGGCAAGCGTGCCACAGAGGGAGGGGAAGGGGGCGGGGCTGGCTGGAAGGGGGGTGGGAAGCAGAGCTGGGGGGGGATCAGGGGCTGTGGGGCTGAAGGGGAATATGGGAGGGCCCGGAGGAAGGGGGGAGGGAAGCAGCACTGGCAGGCGGTATCCGGGGGGCCGTGGGGCTGGCCAGCAGGAAGAGGGGGTGGGAAGCAGAGCTGGGGGGGGGAATTGGGGGCTCTGGGGCTGGACGGGAGGAGGGGGGCGGGCAGCAGACCTGGCGGGGGGGTGCAGCGCGGACCCCAAACGGCCGCTTGCCACCGCTTGCTCCTCCAGCAGGAGTGCCGCTCAGCTGGGCCCGGGCGGCAAGTGGCCGCCGCTCAGCTGGGCCCAGCTGAGCAGCGCAGCATGCCACGGAGGGAGGGGAAGGGGGGGCGGGGCGCAGGGAGGGGAAGGGGGCGGAGCTGGCCGGAAGGGGGCGGGAAGCAGAGCTGGGGGGGATTGGGGGCTGTGGGGCTGGAGGGGAGGATAGGGGGGCCCGGAGGAAGGGGGGAGGGAAGCAGTACTGGCAGGGGGGAAAGAGGGGGGGTGTCTGGGGGGCTGTGGGGCTGGCCAGCAGGAAGAGGGGGTGGGAAGCAGAGCTGGGGGGGGGATTGGGGGCTGTGGGGCTGGACGAGAGGAGGGGGGCAGGAAGCAGACCTGGCGGGGGGGGGGACGGTGCAGCCACTGGCCACAGCTGGACCCCAAACGGCCGCTTGCCACCACTTGCTCCCCGGCCGCAGCCCAACTGAGTGGCGCTGGCACTGTGCTGCTCAGCTGAGCCCCGGTGGGACAGGAAGGGGGGTGGGGCAGTGATGTACACGGCCAGGGGGTGGGGCCGTGTACGTCACCGCCCCCCCTTCCTCCTCCCGCCGTGACGCTGAGTGGTGCGCCCCTCAGCCGGGCCGCCGCGGGAGACGGGGGGGGTGGTGACATAGACAGCCCTGCCCCTGGCCATGTACATCACCGCCCCACCCCTCCTCCCCCACGGCAGCCCAGCTGAGCATGCATCACTCAGCCGAGCCGCCACGGAGGGAGGGGAAGGGGGCGGGGTGGTGACGTACACGTCCAGGGGGCGTGGCCGTGTACGTCACTGCCCCCTTCCCCTTCCCTTGTGGCACTCAGCTGAGTGCTGCGCCCCTCAGCCGGGCCGCCGGGGGAGCCAGCAGCGCAAGGGGCTGTTTGGGCTCCCCCGGGGTCGGAGGGAGAGGGAAGGCAGTGACGTACACGGCCCCGCCCCCTGACCGTGTACATCACTGCCCCGCCCCCCTCCCTCGCAGCAGCCCAGCTGAGCAGGCAGCACTCAGCCAAGCACCACGGCAGGAGGGAAGGGGAAGGGGAAGGGGAAGGGGAAGGGGGCAGGGAGAGATGGAGGGGAGAGAGAGGCAGGAGGGGGAGAAGAGAAAGAAAGAGACGGAGAGAGAGGCAGGAGGCGGAGGAGAGCTGAGAGAAAGGGGGGGGAGGCAGTAGGAGGAGAGAGAGAGACAGAGCGAGAGAGCTCAGGAGAGAAGACCTGAAAATCCTGTCTTATGACGGGCTAATTGGCTAGTTCTATAAATATTAGTTAATAAAGTCTCCCAACACCCAGAGGGGTAATGGATACACAGAGATCACTTCTCCCACCGCCTGAGGTGCTGAATAGCACAACGATATACAACAGTTTAGGATAAGAAGCAAAGAAGAATAACTCAGGTGGAGTTAGAACAAGCATAAGGGAATAATCCAAGAGAGAATTTGTCCAAGACTGTTGGCAAAAACTCCTTATTAACTTTGAGATAAAACAACTGGAGATCAAATGATTTGTCGCCTCAGAAAGATAGCAAATCCAAAGGAAAAATTACTCCTACTACACACTGGGGCATTGGTTCAAAACTGAGTTGGTGGAAATAGTCCTACCACTCACCAGTGCCATCATCTGTAGCAGTTATATAATACAGGGGGTTTTTTTTAGTATATTGAAAAACTAAAGAACAAAAATAAAGATAGTTTTGTGATGAATTTGAAAAAAATCTATTCTAATACATCTGTAATGCCTCATGTGAGGTGTAGTTTCCTATTCTCTATGGGCCAAGCTCCCTTGTTAGACTTTATATTCCATGATGCACCATGGCCATACGTCCCTCCCTTTACTGAGAGGGAAGACTATGGTTTATTACAGTTCCATGAGGCTTTGCAGTGGTATTTCAGAATTAAAACAATTTAATTTTTCAGATGAAACATTTGCATTATAGCTCATTTTTCAGCCAGCTCTCATAAAAATGTTACTTTAGACGTGTTTCTCAATTCACTATACTGTATTAGTCACTATTTCAGAAGCAATTCTGCAGTGAAAAATGTGGTTAAGTGCTGGGAATTGAACACTGGAAAAAAAAAATCCAAACAAACCAAGAGTTGTTTGGTATGTATCTGTGCAGTCTACCAGAAGTCCCCTTTTTGCTAAGTAGTATTAGGAGAAACCTTATAGCTCACTGTTGAAGTCTACTACATAAAATACACTTCTGTTTTCAATCCTGTAGAATTTGATAGTAATTTAGACTGGAAATATCAAAGGAGACCTAAGTGACTTAGGCAGTCAACTCTCATTACATTTCACTGGGAGTTGGGTCTCTTAACCTAGACAACGTCTCATCATCTTTTGAAAATTCCAAATTTATCCAATTGAGTTCTATTGAAATTTAATAACAATTGAGAGAGAAAGTAATCTTAAAATCCATTATAGTCATAAGTTCTTTCCTAAACATTTTCCCTCTTTGATTGTGTTATAGAATTCTGTGAGAGAGTCAAAAAATAGTATAATTTTCTATTAAAGTGTACAGAACTCTTCTATGAGGGTATTATAACTCTACCATTTATGCAGTCTTACAAATGGAATCAATACTAAACAAAACAGAATAAAGGTTATATCCTGGTACAAAGTGCTTATTATCTAACAAAATAGTACTGATCTCATTTAATTCAGTGTAAATTAGGACAGATTGTGCTTAGGTCAATGGAAACATATTGGTAGAAGCAAGAAAAAAGAATAAGATTTGTTGTGATCAGAACAAGAAATAGTACATAGTAGAGCTATACTCACCACTGTAATCTACTGCTTCTCTGGTTGCTATAGGTAAATGGTGTCGGGCAATTCTGGGGGAGTTTTTCTTTTGTACATGGGTATTTATCCCCATCTTGAAAAATATTCACAAAACTACTTGGCTCCAATTAGAAACCAAAAGTGTCTAAATAAGCAACATGCTAGCATCTGAATGTGCATTCTTGTGGCATAGGCTGTAATCCATCCAGCAGAGGTGAGGTTACAAAATTGTCCATTGGTATATATCTGTTCATTGGTGAGAATAGATTTGTCAGTAATAGATACAGAAAGAGTTTATCAAGATAAAGGATCCATTGTCACATTTCTCAGAAATTCCGCCTTTTGAGAAAATTGGTTACTAATTAGTCCAGTAATATGCATTATTCGGTCATTAGCTGAACTTCATGATAATTTCCTCAGATTAAAAATGACAGTTTCTTTTAGTATTTTCATAGTAAAAAGACCCAAGTTAACTGATGCTGTAAAAGCCATATGCTTCAAAATGTAATCTGCTCTGCTGGCTCTCCAGACTATCAAATTTGTATAGTTAGTCATGATGACCATGTGAATCTTTCATTTCTGTTTGTTAAGCTGATGAAATCCCCCACTTCCCTCAGAGAAGGCTGGAGAAATGGACAGTCTAGTGTAATTCCTGCTATCAAAGATGGATCAATGATAGCACTGTCTTTTTCTGTGAAATGTGAAGAATCCTGAAATGACTGATCAGTTGGTGTAAGTTGCTGTAGCTTCAGAGATGTCAATGACACTGCACTGATTAACACTAGCAGAAGGTCCTGACCCCTCATTTCTCTGGAATCATACACTGTATATTGTTTCAAATCCATGGTTATGAACACTGATGGATGAATAGATACCCAATCAGTGGAATGAGTATCAATCTTGGTAGTCATTAGAAAGTCAGCAGTTGCCAATATTTTCCACATGGTGGTGGTGTGCAGAGTACAGTGTTTTCCCATATAGCTAGAAAAAGAAATAACATTCTCAGTTACTGTATACTGTAGTAGTTTACAAATGTTTAATTTTTCCTGCTTCCTGCTTTGTATCATCATGTTTGTGACTATTACTCTAGGGCCCTCCAGAATGATGAGCCTCTGTGGTGAATGTCTGTATGCTGCCATGCTGTACCTGCCTTTTGCACTTTGCAGGCACAGCCCCGCTTTGATCTTACCTAGTCTTCCCCATCTCTTAGGAGCTATGCTGTTTACTTTAGGCTGCCAGAATAATGGGATTGGCTTAAACAACTAACATGCAACATTTCACATGGATTGAGAATAGAGAATGTCTAATTCTCAACTCCTTTGCATTCTAGCCATTTTCATCTTTGCAAAGTGAATGTAAAATATTTCCAACTTGGAGACTGGGTTGTTTTATATAAAGTGCAGGAAGCAGAGACCTGGATTTCTGTTCCCAGTTCTCCAAATAAATTGTTTGGAGACACTGAGTGAGTAATTTAATCTCCCTTTTGAGAAGACGGGTGGTCCCATGCTTAGGGTTCTAGGATTTTGAGACTTTGGTTGAGTTTTCTGCTCTGCCATGGACTTCCTGCACGCTGTGGGAAAAATCACTTTGTAAGTATGATGTAAAATGTTGAACGTTGTACTCGCTTTCCTCACTGGGGTTTTCTACATGGTAGATATTGTAGACTGAGCCCATAACTTTTCATGCTACATTATTTTTCTATTGTTGTGTGTGCCACAGTTCCCACAACAACTTGGTTAAATAATGGAAATGATGAGATAGAATAGAAGGTCTAAAACTGAATATGGAATTTACTCTTGTACTCAGTGATGAATTGGGAAGCTGTCACAGGTTTGTAAATCTTTCCCTTCTCATTTCATTTTCTCTTTTTCATGTTGACCTGTATTTTTCAGGGACCAGGCAGGTCACATTACTGCAGGGCATCAGGATGGATTGGGAATAGCAAAACTTGTCTGTCTCCATTCTAGAAACATTCATTCTAAGATATGTGGGCTTTATTCATTTCTCCCTCCCCTGCTTTCTACCTCTACCTCTTCCTTTTCTCATGCAGTGCACAACACTTTTATCAGACAGCTGAAGCTAGCTTACCGTTGCATAACTATGCTTGACATTTAATTTAAAATCAAATGTACCATTGTGTAATAGTTTGTTAAACTGTATCTCCGCCCTGACTAACATAAATAACCTTCTCTTCAATGAAGGAGGTAATTCAGTGTCTGGGATATATTTTCAGAATGGTTCCTTCTCATGGCAGGAAAATTGGAAAGGTAAGGGATCAGTCTGCATTGGCTAAACAAGCTCTAGTTGAGGTTCTATAGTCTGTAGCCATTGCCAGCACAAAGTAACTCCAAATGCCCTAATTTCTTGTTGGTGAAGGAAGGACTAGCAAGAAACACCCAGATTGATGGAAAACATCTCTACATAATCATTCCCTGTTTACATCTATATATGCTGTGTTTGCTATATTCAGTTATAGTTTTTCAGAGCATGAATAAGGCACTACGGTGGAAGAAAAGAATGTAATATATGGTGCATACCTATGCAGAAACTGGTTTCTTAATGCATATTAACAAAGAGCCAAATCCTGAACTGCTTATGTTTTTATGTCAGCCTCACTAAAACAGCAATTTGGATTCAAGTCCGTTCCCTCTGTTATATTTTAGTCATAAAGCTTTGGATGATATATTATTAAATGTACCAAGCTCTCATTTGTTTGAAGCATCTGTTGCAATCGAGAACCACAGTTTTTCAAAACAAAAGAGTAGGGTAGGATTATCTGCCCATTTCACTCAAAATCCATGGATGGCTTATTCAAATTCTATCACAGAAGCATGGAGGGGTATTCTAAGTTCAGGGGCCTGGTCTCTGAGTGGCCCCCTGCTCTGACAAACGTCAGTTGCTGTGTTTCCCTCCTTGCAGATCATTAGTACTTGTATCAAGAGCTGTCTGTACAAGGGCCTCTTGTCAGTTAGAATAAGAGTTGCATGAATTATTTTGTGGTCATTTTATACGAAAATAATCTGTCCTATAATTTGTGCATTTGTTGTTTTAAAGTCACCTTCCTTTAAGCACCTGTAATGTATGTAGGGCAGCATTGGAGTCCTAGTGCTCGAAACAATGACAGATATTTTGGGAGCATGCTGCCTATTTTCAAACTAAAGAATCATTGCATCTAAATAACATGCATGTATCGTTATAAATAACTGTAAGAGTAACTGAAGCGTAGCTTCAGTTATTGCAAGCTCCAGCAGTGGATAACAGCTTGTGATGTGAGTGATGCATGCTGACTGGGAGATGAGGGAGAGTAGTAGCAATCAAGATTCATAATCTTCCATCACACCCTGCTGCGAACGGGCATTTGTTTTTAAAGCTATTGGTATTTAAACACTGAAAGGAAGAACTAATAAATCTCTTGAGGTTATTATTTGAAATGGGGGAGCATTGTGCTGAAGGTGTGTACAGTGCTTTATGTAGGTAGATATGAAACATGCTCTCTGTCCTGAAAGATCCATGAGCTCGGTTGAATGTGGCAAGAAATACTATGGTTAGTTTTGTGATTGGGTCATGGCTGGGGGGGGGGGGGCGGGGATTTGTAGTAGGCTGAATGAAGAGGGGAGGGAATGCCCTCAAGTACAGGAGTCTGCTCCTGGTTGGGGTTAATCTGAGGGAAGGCAATTCAGTGCTTGTCTCTTCCGTCCACAAATGGAGCGTGGAAAAAAATGTGACACTGGCTTGAAGGCTCAAGCAGGGAAGATCAAGGATTGCTGAGTGATAACAGGAAAAGTCTGTAGTGAGGTGCCTTTTTTTGGAGGTGTCCTCCTGCAAGACCAGACTTCACCACAAAGTGAGACAATATCACATGTTCTGCTTTTCTGAGTCAGAAAGAGTCCAAATAACTTTTGAGTATAAATAGCCTTCATGTGGTTAATGTTTTACCACAGAAAACCCTTTAACACTAAACCATGAAGAACCAAATTCCCACCCAGCTATTGACATAAAGCCCTGGCATCTCTCACCATACTCAGACCCTCTTAGCTCCAGTATCTCTTACCATGCTCACCTACCTGGTATTGCTGTTTTGTCTCTGACCATGCCTCACCCCTTCAGTCCTCTTGGGATATCTGTCTTCAGGTCACCAGCTCAGAGTACCAGCAGTCATCTACCTTTGATACTCTGTAGCCACAGCTCTCTGGCTCAAGAAGATAAGCAGACATCTCCCTCTGCCAACTTTCTGGGAACTCCCCCTCTTTCCCAGGGAAGGCCTGCAGAACTTTCTGCTTTCTGCAGGCTTCACCTAGGTAACTTTCTGCTGCTCCTTCTCTCTCTTTCCTGTGGGCACAGGCAGCTTTCACCAGCTCCTTCCTGTTGTGCTTCAGGGATCTGCTCCACTAGGGTCCATCTGCCCTCTCTCAGACTAATTGGGGATCACCTGATCAGTCACTAGTTTCTTCCCTCTGAAAGAACCACTATCCCCTTGTAACAGGACCATGGTGCAGTGCAATCTCACAATGATTCATGCTGATTCCACTGCAGTTTCTCCTGGAGCTTGGAGGAATGAACTTTTTAGGGTCAGCTACAACACATATTTTCAGTGCCAGGACTTGTCGGCTCCTGGGGAGGGAGGGAGTGGCCCAACTCTTTCCAGGAGGTTAATGTGACCAGTGGGACTAAGTAGGAGCTGTGCCTGAACTCCTGCAGGGCCTGTGTTTGGCCCTGTGCAAAGGATGGTGATGAGAGGGGCAGCTGCTCATTTTACCCTAGTCTAGCCTTGGGCATTAGTGTACATTTGAGCCCTAAACTTTCTAAATCAGCAGATTTCTCTGCATGGAGTATATTCTCTCTTTCTCTAGACATATTAACTTCCACAACTCGAAGGACCCAGTGGAATCTGAGTAAGAGAAACCAAAGCTGTGTGAAATGTCTCCAAAAGCCTCTGCAATTCACCTTGTTTTATGTTTTATTACAGACTCAAATCTCCGGCTGTGTTCATTGATTCGCTAAGGTTCACGAACCTTATGAGGAAACCTTGCCCAGTTTACAGTGTGTGTCAAAAATTGTGTGCAATTTATCACTTCAGTGGGAAACCAGGTGAACTCTGCCAGTGTGGCGGCATTTAGCTTTGTGGCTTCCTTTTACAGTGAGCCAAATACTCAAAAATACTCAGTAGGAAAGGCCTGGAATCTCATGACTCATCACTGGAAAGTTGTGGCACAAGCCCTTGTGAAGTGCTAATGCCATCTTCAACTCATTTCTGGTACAAACCCAGCTGGCAGGTTTTCATAGCAAAGGTTTAACTATTTTTTATTCTTTTCTTAGTGGGATAAATAGGCCATGTCCTTTGTAGATGTTGCCCGTTGGTGTGTCTTGGCCCTGAACTTTCGTAGTACCTCATTTACATTTGACTGCCACAAGATAAAACTGTGCCACCCTAGACAAGAAGCAAACATAGCTGAGTTTTTGTAATGCAAAGTGTGGGGTGACAAGGAATGGTGGGTATGGCTAGAGCTAAGGTGACCAGTTAATAATTTCATTCTTATTGATTGGTCTAGATGTTATACTTTCAATCCCCTCACCATATTTCCCACATCTCACCCAAGCTTTTTTATTGTTTTGATCTTTCTCTCTGTCTCTGTTTCATCTTATACCAAAGAAATTGCATCTCCATCTCATAACAATGCAAATAAGGTCTTGTGATAGGATGTTAACCTGCTGAAAGTTACTGTGAAAGATGAGAGGTGATAGAAAAAAACCACAAATGAAAGAATACATTCTAGCTAGCACATGGGGTACGGCTAGACTGCGGGGGGGGGGGGGGGAAATTCGGCTGGTATCCTGAAAAAACTGTGCTGTGTCCAGAGAACACGTTTGCTCTTCTGCTTTTTTTTGCGGAAGAGCAAACATGCTCTTTCGGAAGCCCCTGTATTCCTCGTTCTACAAGGAAGAAGGGGGCTTTTGAAAGAGGGTTTTTTCTGACATTTGGCCCAGTGTAGATGGGCCAAATGTCAGAAAAGCCTCTTCCAACAAAAGAATCAGAAAAGGGTACGCAAAATGTGGAGCTCATTTTGTGTACCCTTTTCAGACAAAAAATTGTAGTCTAGCCATCCCCATGGGGAGGGAGAGAGACTCAGCTGGAAAGAAATGCTGGGGAGCATTGCTCACAGAGTTGGCACGACAAGAGTGAAATGCTGATCTCACTTAAGTAAATGAGGCCACCATATCACCCAATACCTTCTCTTCACATTTAACCATGGAGAGGCATTGTATTATAAGGTGCAGCGGCGGTCAAAAAGGCAAATACGATGCTGGGAATTATTAAGAAAGGGATAGAAAATAAGACCCAGAATATCTTACTGCCCCTGTATAAAACTATGGTATGCCCACATCTTGAATACTGTGTACAGATATGGTCTCCTTACCTCAAAAAAGATATTTTGGCCTTGGAAACGGTTCAGAAAAGGGCAACTAAAATGATTAGGGGTTTGGAATGGGTCCCATATGAAGAGAGGTTAAAACGACTGGGACTATTCAGTTTAGAAAAGAGGAGACTTGGGGGGGATATGATAGAGGTATATAAAATCATGAGTGGCGTGGAGAGGGCAAATAAAGAAAAGTTATTTATTAGTTCCCATAATAGAAGAACTAGAGGACACCAAATGAAGTTAATGGGCAGCAGGTTTAAAACTAATAAAAGGAAGTTCTTCACACAGCATGTAGTCAACCTGTGGAACTCCTTGCCAGGGGAGGCTGTGAAGGCTAGGACTATAACAGAGTTTAAAGAGAAGCTTGATAATTTCATGGAGGTTAGGTCCATAAAAGGCTATTAGCCAGGGGATAGAAATGGTGTCCCTGGCCTCTGTTTGTCAGAGGCTGGAGAAGGATGGCAGGAGACAAATCACTTGATCATTGTCTTCAGTCCACCCTCTCTGGGGCACCTAGTGCTGGCCACTATCGGCAGACAGTCTACTGGGCTAGATGGACCTTTGGTCTGACCCAGTATGGCCATTCTTATGTTCTTATGTTATGTTCTTATGGATTAAGCACCTGAGCGTATGGGTTTTTTTTTTCCCTGTGGCCCGTTCTTGGTTGTATTTGACATGAAGTATTCTGCATGAGTAACTGTATAGTACAGAGAAAAGATAGATGGGTGGCTGGACAGTAAACTAATGTAAAATAATACTTAAAGTAGAGGGCATGTTATTTGCACCCATTTGAGGAATAATGTCAGAGACACAGAATTTGGCTCTAACAGCTCAATGCTTTATAAATGCGGGTGGAAAGGTTTACTTTGCCTCTTGAGAGAGAGAATAAACAGAATAAATATCCAACTATTATTTAATAGAGTAAAAGGCTAAATATTTTCAATTGGAGCTGAGCAGTAGTTATTTAATATAATGCATCACAACAAATTTTAACAGCTTCCCACTAATGAATGGAGATTGCTACAGCTGGTTCCCCCCCATAAGAATTACTTCCTTTGTACAGCAATAGGAAGCTTTCGAAAGACTTAAGGAAATCATTTTTTACTGAATTGCTGGCACTTACATTATCAAAGTGATCTCATTGCCACTAATTTAAAAGAAACATTGTTTTTACAGCAATTAATTCATAGAGACTTGATTTTTTTATGACGATGTATGGAAAATCATTGTAGTAAAACCTTGCACAAAGTTTTTCTTCCAATGTGTAATAGCAAGGGTATACCCTTGCAACTCAGTCTATGTCTTTATTTAGTGGAACTTTTGTCATGACATGTTCATATTGTCCCTTTCCCAACCCCACACACATCCCTCTACTGGCAGAATTTTGAATAGTGATGAGTGAACCTCAAATAGGTTACAGATTTGGTTAATTTCAAATATATATCCAAAATTTTAAGTTTTCTATTTAACTTCTTTGTTGTGGAATTTATACTGAAAGTATGACCTTTTTAAAATTTTTATTTCTTTTGTAGTAAACATTTTTGGCATCAGTCACATAGAAAATATTGTGAGGGTAGCCTTTCTTGCTTTTCCATTGGTGGTCTCAGCAGATATCAGGAGATGCACCAGCATGCATGCATGTGTTATTTTTAGACTGAAATTTTAAATGCAATGTAAATTATCTGCACACTTACTTCCTACTAATTTTAATAAAATCTTGGGCTGCTTTGAAAATCTGAGTCTTAAAAGTCAGCTAAACTTTTCATATGTCAAGATGTGAAGGTGCCAACTGGTTCTGCTTTTTTTTTTTTTTTTTTAAACCAAGATCATTTCAAGCATACCTAATTTAGGTCCCAGTATAGTGCTATGAGTACACGCCCTACTGAGGTGTAGGTATGTGTGATGTCTTTGTAACTTCTTACAAAAGTAATTGCACTCTTTAACATGTTTTTAAATTGTAGGAGAACAATAAAAAGCTTCTAAGACCTGTAAACATATCATTTGCGTACTTTCAAAATGAGCCAACAGATTATATTTTTTGAAATTTCAGCACAACCAAAATTCACTCTTGCATTTATCACATACATTATAGTAAAGTTAAGATACAAAATACTGGAAATAATAGAACATACTATAAATGTTGGGTGATCTTGACTTTAGAAGTGTTAGCCCCTCTATAACAGTAAATAATTAAAAAAAAAACCTTTAGATTTATCATTAAAATACTATCTACCCGAATACTTTTTTAGTTGGATATTTTGATTAGAATGTAAACTGTAATGTCACTATTGTTTTCCAAACTATTAAAATTTAGTATTAATGGTCAGAAAAAAATCTAGCCTCGCAACCATGGAGTTCTGGTGGATTATGTGATACTTAAAGTTGATATCTGGAATTTGTTGTACCTAACAGCTATTATGGTAGCAGTGGAGACATTCAAATTTGGTAGAGTTTAATACATTTTTATGCATTGTTAGTGTGCAGCTGTCTGACCAAGTTCCCATAGGGAATATAATTAAATTTGACAAAGGGTGCTGGGGAATGCTAACTGTATTCCAGTTATGTTACAAACATAATTGTGAAGGATCTGTTAATCTTTAAAAAGGGTTCTATGCAGCAATTACTGTGTTGCTCACGACATGGTGAGGTCTTGCCACACCTTTTATAGTGAATCAAATCTCTTTAACTCTTCCTAGTTAAAGGTCTTTAGGTGTAGGTATTCATGTGTATGTATTTCTAAAACTGCATCTAAAATATACACTGTGAAATTCACTTTTATAAGAAGTGTCTGATTACAAAATCTGGATGAAGATCAAACTCTCCACTAGGACCAAATGGCCTAATTAGTACAGGACTGGTTATTAAATGTGTTATAGTTGTAGAATCATATCTCTTACAAACCAGGTGTGGTGCATACCTCTGGCTGCATTCTTGGCTTGTTTGTATATTTACTTGTAAGGTCATTTAGTGCTCTTCAACTATGTACAGTAAAACTCCAATAGTCCGGCATCCAATTGTACGGCACTCCTGATAGTCCGGCATCAAAATGGCAAGACCCTAGTGAGTGAGCTTCGGCAAAAAACGAGTCACAAGGCAGCAGCGGCAGCAGCTGAACAGAGCGAAACCAGACGGGACCGAGTCAGTCTGCCACTGGCATTGTATGACACTGGACAGTGCTTGTGCTACAATAAAAAGGATTAAAACACTTTATATACAGTATATACTGTGTGTATATATATATATATATATATATATATATATAACTAGCTTATAGTACCTCCTGATAGTCCAGCATATCCGATAATCTGGCACCACCTAGGTCCCAAAGGTTCCAGATTACCAGAAATCTACTGTACAATGATTTTTAATTCACAATGACTTGATTTTTATAATAGTCATGTATGAAAAATCATTGTACTGGTTGGACCTCCGTGGTCCGGCCCCCTGTTGCTCGTCCTCCCTGGCCTGCCCCCACACTGGGATTCCCAGCTTCTAGCTGAGAAATGCACCACCATCCTCCCATATCACATGGGTGCATGGGCCAACCTACCCCCTCTCCCCCCGAGCACACTGGGATTCTCTGATCCTGCTGGACCAGAGATTTCTGGTTCATAAAGGTGCATCCCTTAGTAAGAATCTTGCACAAAGAGGTTTTTCCCAATATATATTAGGCCTGCTTCTGTATGGACAACCAATTTACATACTTTACCTATAATTACTTGGTTTTCTGGTGAGATCACCAACAAAGGAACAAAATGTGTTGGTGGACTCCTAGGGTGTGTCTAGACTACATCCCTCTTTTGACAGAGGGATGTAAATTAGACATTTTGAAATTGCAAATGAAGCTGGGATTTGAATTTCATTTCACTTCATTTGCATAATGGCGGCCACATTTTTTTTCTACACAGGGCTTTTCGATAGAAAAATGGCAGTTTAGACCGGGATCTTTTGAAAATAAAACCCATTTTCGAAAGATTCTGTACTCCTCAAAAAATGAGGTATACTTTCTATACCAGATCGCTAAGAACTGAATCTCCTAGAGGCCAACATTTGCTCCTTAGTTGCTTGGGAAAAGTTAACCGGCACCTTAGATTCAAAGCCTCCATAATCTAATGCTAAACTTCTGAACCCTCTAATTTCCAGCTTTGTGTTAGTGCTCCTGTTGGTAGCAAAGGAGACACTAAGCGTCAGCAAAAGTCTTGCATCTTTCTCAGATGAAAGGTTGCCTCTTGAACTTCAAGGATGATACTATTTCAGAGAGACATGCAATACTTGCTTTTGCATGTTAATATTTGGACTGCTGTGCCTTCGCATGATACCTCATAGTAAATCTAGATGAGATTGGAAACAAAGAATACTTGAAGAGCATTGCCAGGTACCTAGCAAGACTCAGAAAAAAAAAAAGAGAGATTTACCTACATTAAATAAAGAACAGATTATTTTATTCAAATGAAAGTTAACAATGAAGCTACCTTTAAAAAGGCCAAGCCCTCATGGTGCAAATTTTTCTCAAGGTAGAACATACACATGAAGATTTTTCAAATGGTTACTCCCATCCAACAATGTATAAATCTTCAAAGGCACTCCATCAATATGTAAATCTTCAAAGAAGGAATTACACAATAACATGAAATCTCTCAAAGGGAGAGTGGTTACCCACTGATGTAAAACTCTTAGTTAGGGACAGCTCCTCTGTGAATTAAAAGTTCTTCAAAGTGGAAATCACCTAAAGCAATGCAAATTCTCCCAGTGCATAGGAAAACATTGAATAAGAACACTTCCATGATATGTAATCTTTAAAGTGACAGTAAGTGTTCACTTAAAAGTATACATTGTACTGACTTTTGAGGAGATCGTACAGTGTAATTACATTACTGAGAGGATGCCTTGAGGGTCTACTATCAGGGTGGCAGGATTGTAAACGCTTCATTTGACCAGCTCTGGCTATATTGATAGCAGTAAGAAATGGATGAACCAAACAGTTCTTTGATATGGGAGTCACTCAGAGTTACTCTTGAGTTGCTCATGGTCCCAGATCACAACATTTTTCACCTGTAACAGCTACAGGCACATTGTCAAGGCTTATATTAGAAACAACTTTATCCTCAGTGAGTTTTCTGTTTTGGAAAATAATATTGATAATGCAACTGTAGTGTAGGCAAGTCAGCAGCAGCAGTATCCTGAGGGAACCATATGGTGTTGGTTACCTCCCAGCTACACTTTTCTGTCTTTTCTCCCAGGTGGTCATGGAAGGAGGCAGGAGGATAGGAGCTCATGGGGAAGCTTTTTGTGTTTGGCTGTGAGGTCTGGCTGATGCTCCCAGATGTCAGAGATGTTACATATGTTTCTACTAATACATGCTCTTGGGATTTTTTGATAATTACTAGTTTAGCAACCCCCTGTTGGCTATATCTAATTGTTGTGGCATCAATAACCCGTTTTAGAGTAATAGGTACGCTTTGGCAACAGCTGGTTTTTGATATAGCACCAAACACACATTCCATTCCTTCTGTTGGAGGGTTACTTACTGCTTTAATTCAGTCAGTACTTGGCCTATTATGACCAGCTATGAGGTATCAGCCCCGAAGGAGGGAGGCTGAAAAAATGAGTCTATTTAGGGGGAAAGAAAAGGAAGAATAATGCTTTAGGGTTAGGCTTTGGTTCCTGAGAGGAATGAACACTGCCAGGAAACGGTCAAGAGAACCTGTATGCACAGGGACAACAGCTAAGCCACATGTATAGTTACAGCCTGGGTGAAATGTTGGCACACTGAAGTCAAGGAGAGTTTTGCCATTTATGTTAATGAGGCCAAGGATTTCACCCTCTGCATCCAGTTTACTTCAGGCTTGCCAGACATTTGGTATGGTGTCAACAGGAGACATAGGGTTGTTTATGATGAGGATCTCCACTTCACTGAGCCCTGTTTATTCCTACCACTGTATACAGAGCAAGGGCTACCATATTATCCAGTCATTTCTCATTGAGCATAGATTATAGTGATTCTGTAGGAGAAGGTGTAAATGGTTTAGTACTGACCTAGTATTACCTAGAATGAAATTAGTTAGTAAATGTATTATTCCTTCCAATAGTCGTGCTCAGTTTTTTCAGCTCTCTTAATCACACTTTTGAAGCACTTCTCAGATAGCTGCTGTGACAGTCCCCCCAAGCTTTATGCAATGGCTTATGAATATGAATATGCATAACTTGGAAATGTTTTGGACAAAATACCTCATGTAACATCAATTTTAATGTTACAGTCTGATGGATCTGTATATCTCATTTTGGTGTTTGTATCATTCTTGTGTGTAAAGTTAGAAATATGAAGTATGATATTGTTTATCATTTTAAATGTGCTAATGAGAGCCAGCAAACGTGCTTGGAAGACTTAATGACTGGGTGATCAACTTAATGACATATAAAAAGCCTTGTTTTCCTTTAAGTCTAAGCAGTGGTTGGTTCTTGGAATCCATGTGACCATCTACCTTGTACTGAGATATCAGTGTGACCATGGAAGGGGGGGATACAGAACAAAAGATTCCTGTCCAAGAAAAAACATGTTTAAGCAATGGGAAACTATCAGTCCCTTTGTCTTTGGATCGCATGGGCACATCAAAAAGAGGGCTGGAAACCCAGGACAGGGTAAAAGAGTCTCTGACCTGAAGATTATGGCTAGGACAAGAACAGCTCGTTAGGTAAAAAACTGATTGTTTGAAATATGTTTTAGTGTATTAGAACTAGCTATGGGTTTTCTCTTCATTTTAATTTTGTAACTTTCTTTGATCTGTTTGTTTTCATTTGCAGCTACTTAAATCCTACTGTTTTGTACTTAATAAAAACACTTTTGTTTACTATTAACACCAGTGTAAATAAGTGTTACCTGTGGGGAACAACCTGTGTGCATATCCTTCTTTCATTGAAAAAGGGGGCTTACCTGAATGAACTTCCATTGTGTAAAATTTTTATACAGTGAGCGATGGATTTACAGCCTCCTCCCGACTTACGAACCGGTTACAGACCAAACAATTGGTCGTAACTCGGTTCGTTCGTAAGACGGACCCCATTGAGTTACACGCGACCGTGCTGTTCGTAAGCGTGGATCGCGTTCGTAACTCGGGGTCCACCATTTACGACAGCTTTGGTCGTAACTGCGAACAGTCGTAAGTCGACCGTTCGCAACTCGGGGACCTGCTGTATTTGGGGTTTGATCCTTTTGGGGAGTTGGTTTCCTATGTGCTGTGTCTTAGAACTGCATTTTCCCAGAGCTGAAGTGTTTCAGGGTCTGCATTGCCAATTGGCGGGGCGGGGGCATTAGTCCAGCACGGAGTAGTATTATGTGTATTCAGTGTTAGCTGTCCACTGAAGGAATATAAAGCGAGGTGTAGTGCTAGTCTTTCAAGAACAGTTAGAGATTCCTTCAGTTTCTCTAAACCCAAGATGGCAGCCTTCTTTCAACAGAAAACAAAGATTGACTTTTTTTCAAGTAGCTTGCATACATTTGCTAATGAATAGCTAAAAGGGAAAGTATATAGAAAAATGTCTACAGAAGATATTTTCTTTTTAATAAGTTACAAAACAAAGTCTTATGGGCAATTAAAAAAGGGACCCTTATATTTCAGTGCTTCTGATCCAAACTGAAGTGTGTCTCTTCGAAAGTACTAAATATTTCATCACCTTTGTGGGTGATGTGTGGTATGAGATGTTCTTAAATTGCATTTATTTAATTTCATAGTATTGCCTATGTTGAATACACATCTAGTTCAAGCAGCTTTTTATTATTTTAGTAAGCTGTTTATGTATATATGCATGTAAAAAGACCTTAAGGTTAGCAAATATTACAGTTTCTTATTAAAGACTACAGTTCATTTCTATTAAAAGAAGCTATCATTCCAAACAGACAATATGAGACTTTAGGATTGCCATGCCCAAGCAGTGAGCCTGGAATAAATGCTTCCATAACCAAACATGATGCTTTTATCTCTGTGTGACTATATAATTTCTTCTTTTCTCTGAAACGCAGTAGTCGTGTATATAATGCTTTTGTACTATAACTAAGTGTTCTGTGAAGTGGTTTGAGAATATTGCTTCAATGGGTGTTTCAGAAAGAGAAAATGGCTAGCAAGAATCTGCATTGGGTTGTTACTATATAGGACTCAGGGTTTAAACGTTTAGGTGAAGCTGTTTTGTAATATATAATGAACTTTTTTCCCCACTGGCTGCGTCTAGACGGGCATGATTTCGCGCAAATACTTTTAATGGAAAAGTTTTTCCGTTAAAAGTATTTGCGCAAGAGAGCGTCTATACTGGCATGTGCCTTTGCGCAAAAGATTTGCTTTTGCGCAAAAGCATCTGTGCCCAGTATAGACGCTCTCTTGCGCAAGAAGCTCCGATGGCCATTTTAGCCATCGGGCTTTCTTGCGCAAGAAATTAACATTCCTGTCTACACTGGCCCTCTTGCGCAAGTATTCGTGCGCAAGAAGGCTTATGCCTGAGCAGAAGCATCAAAGTATTTGCACAAGAAGCACTGATTTTGTACATTACAAAGTCAGTGTTCTTGCGCAAATTCTCACGGCCAGTGTAGACAGGTGGCAAGTTTTTGTGCAAAAGTGGCTACTTTTGCGCAAAATGTTGCCAGTCCAGACGCACCCATTGTGTCTCCAATGCATGCGTGCGTGGTAGTGTGTTGGAGGGGAGTAGTGACAAATACCACACCAGCTACATAAAGTATTATTAGAACCGTCTTGGTTTTCCAAAATTGTTTTTTTTAAAGTGTAGCATTGAAGAAGGAAGAAAGAAAAGCAACTAAATAAAATATATTGTAAGAGTATTATCCATAGGTGAGCAGGATCTTGAGATGTTTTTAAAATGAAGACAGCTTAACTGACTACAGTTGTGCATCCTGGAGAGACAACTCCTCTCTCACAGCATACTGCCATAGTTGTGCTCAAGCTGGATTCTCTTCATTTTATCTAATCTATCTATCTATCTATCTATTATGTGAATGAGGTGGTGGGAAAGCAGCAAGAAATTATATGTGAGGGCCTCAGACCCCAGCAATATTTTGCTCACCCTAGCTTCAAAATAGCCTGGACTAGGTTCCCTTCAGGCCTGCTGCAAATGTCATTTATCTGAGATATGGTTTTGTATGTTTTTTGTTTGTTTTGTTTTTTGGAGTGGAGATGAGGAAATGTTGAAGAACAAGTTCCAAAAGATGAAAAGGGTTTTTCTGCCAGTTCGGTTTAAATTGTTCTGCTGGTGTTTTTTTTATTTGTTTTATTAAACTGTTGGATGGTAATTTCCTTTAAGCATGCTTTGAAATTCAAAGGAAGGTGGGTTCATAGTAAAATATATTTGAAACAATTTCAGTTGAGTCAATTTTGTACAATAAGAGAACTCAAGTGGAACTAAGTAAACCAGAATTGTTTACTTCAGTATTACTGACTCAGTCACTTTGGGGCTTCACCCTTCCATAATGTTGAATGTGTCCTCTAAGAGATATCATCATCTCCTTCCAACCACCTTCTAGAACTGGTTCCATTAAAGCAGGTGACAGCCACATAGAACAAATTGCAGATTCTGAGAGGAAAAAATGATGTACAGGGTTTCTTTTGTGCTTCCTTGACTTGTACATACATATGGATAATCATAGTGTATATATGAAGTTAGTCTTCTCCTGGAAAAGAAAACAGAACTATGTGGTTCTGTATTTAAAATAACTTTATAATTCGTAGTAGCATGTTCTGGATTAAAAGCAAAGGTGGTATTCATGATGGGCAAGGTATTTTGGCCAAACCACTCCCACCTCCACTGGCATTGTAGAAATACAGACAGCATTTTTTATGCAATTCAGTGCTACATGGATAAAAATAGTTTTGTTGATCAAGATGTGGCATAGACCTTGGCAAAACATCTCTTGTTCAGTGGGAAAAATGCTCATTTCCTTTTAACGTACTCTACAATTAGTGCTTTAGGACAATTATTCCTGTTTTTGTTCTAGCCAACATGAGAAAAGGAGACCTGACTTCTAGGAGGCTTTTCTATTTGGTCAAATAGTCATGTGGTGCTAGATTACTTGCAGACTTCTAGAGCTTGGGGAAAATCCTATCCCTGTTTTCATTTCCCACAACTTGGACAAGAGTCCAAAATGCAGCAGAAAAGGTCTCTTCACGGGGGGGGGAGTGGCTAGACAGTAGAATCCCTGCAATTTCTTCCCTCCTCCAGTAGGCAGTGCTACACAGCTCCTTTGGTGGCTCTGCACTGTTCGTTGTACGGAGAACATGAGAGGGACAGGGCTATGGGCAATTCTGTTGTCTTTCATGCCCTGTGAACACATTGGTCAAATACCTTGCTTGGAGGAAGCAGTGGATTCTGCTTTTCTTTCCCACTTCCAGGGGCCCAGCTGCATACACCTGAATTATTATTTCTTGAAATCTGTTAGAGGGTTCACAAACAAGCCTTCAATCTACAGGGGGCAGAGAAGGGTGATAGAAATGCCCAGGGACTGCTAGGTATTACACTTAGCGGAATAGGAATAAGAGCAAAAGAACAAGGGCTGCAGGCTGGTGGGTTGTTAAGAATTGTATGCCCACTATGTGTCAGGAAGCAATGATTGCATGTTTTGGGTAATGCCTTCTCACCCTTTTAATCTATTTCTGTGTCCATGATTGGCAATTGTGACCGCCCCATCTCTATTCCAGTTAAATGTAGCTTTTGAGCACACTGAATTAAACTATTAATCTTGTCACAGAAGATCCTTCCAAAGGTCACTATGTACTTCATTTGCTGCAGGGCATAGCCCGGGCAATGGGTATTTTCTCTCCATTGCTCTTTCAGACCAGTGTTTGCCCCTCAACTCATCATTATGGGTAAAGAAGTTTAATCACTTAGTTCAGCATTGCTCTGCTCTGTAGAGAACACTCTGCAGAGGTGATTATTGCTGAGTGCTAGCACTTTGCCTCTTCTGTAGCCTGAATGATGAAACCCAGTTTCTGTAGGCTAAGCCATTCTTCTGTAGCATTTGGGATTGGAGTTAACCCTTAAACAATGTATGAATGCCAAACCTTTATCAGTTAAGTGATGCACATAATTTTTATTGTCTGAATAATGTCTTTAGGTTTACGTGGAGGTTCTTGAAAATAGGCAGAGACTTCCTTTGGGTCCATAGTAACATATATTGTAATATATAATGTGTTGATGATATACAATTTTTCATAAAGTAGGCCATATTAAAATCATAAGGTTTTTTTTAAATATATGAATAAAATGTTGTCTTTTACAAAATAGTTGTATGAAAAATAGTATGTATTGCACATCAGGCTAAGTTCTTTGTAGGGATCACTTTAACATAATGTAGAGACCCTGGAATATTTAATTAATGGAATCTGTAAAAAGGTCATGCATACTTTGAATGGTTTAATATGCTATTAGACTATAAACATATTCTGCTTTTAAGGTCTGGATAGAATTCTAAAATGTAAGATTCTGTAATTCATTCAAAGTTTAAAGAAGTATTCTGGGTCAGTGCTGATTACTTTGTGTTGTTGCGGGGTTTTTATTCAGTTTAGGCTTTCAGGAAGATATTTTGAAAGATTGATTTTGAGATTTTTCCAAAAGTAAGCTAAAGAAAACTAGTTATCATTTTTTCTCAACAGAAGATTATAGCGTAAGTGCTTTGTTGTAGAAGTTTGATTGAAAGCTTAGTATAACGCTTCAATAGGAAGAGAATCAAGCCAAGGATAAAATATAGGTGTAACGAATTTTCTTTTCTTTTAAATTTCATATTAGTTTCCCAACTGTTATACAGAGTTAATGGGGAATGCACACTACACCAGTATTATAAGAGCAAAAACATCCTTTTGTGGGCTTAAAGTAGTTATGTAGGGGAAAAAAAGCATGATGTTTGCTCTAAGAAATGGTATTTCTCAGTGTGCTAGTAAATAAGAAGCTAATAAGTTTGTGTGCTATATGTACAACTGTTACATTAATTAAATATTCTGTGTTCCACTTGAAAAAGATGGATCCAAGCAATTTAACATTAAAATTGTCTTTCTTGAGGGCTTTTTTCCCCTAGAAGCCTCTCCTGTTGTGTAAAAGCAAGTCAAGTATTTAATGTAGTATATATGCATATATTTGTATGCATTTCTTGCTCTTCAGATTGACAATGTCGTACATAATGTAAGTGCAGTGGGAAGATTCAAATCCATCTAAGTCCTCTGGAACGCAGAACATTGATGTATGCTAACTTTACTCTTCTAATCTGTAAATTAATCTATCAGATATTTGCTCTGGAGGGTTTCATTGTTGTTTATAGTACTGACATCAGTTGGTACATGGCAAGGTTATTAATTTAACATTATAGATAATCAGTTTATTTTTAATACATAGACTTAGCACCTTGCAGTTTGTGAGTCTGAGCATCCTATTTTAGCAATATAATGAAGCCTTCTACATTAAAAATACTTATTAAAGAGGTTTATTAAAATCAGTTTGGCCTCCACCTTCAACTACTTTAATCTCAGTTATTAGTATTGCTAATAAAAGAATTGCAATGGAGAAAACTATGAATCATGCAAATTATCTTTTAGCCTTTTTTATTTTCTAAATTCTCTGATTGCCTCTCCTCCTTCTTCCTTTCTGTGGGTGGAAGCGATAGATGCCTTGACTCCAGATGAATATTTTCTTTCATAGAGTATCTGTGCTTATAAGAGGTTAGTGTTAAAGTGGTTGCAACTAGACTTTGAAGGCAATAAAGAATGGGCTTCTGAAAAGCACTGAGGGTTGGCCCAACCCTGCTCTCATTGAAGCCAATGGAAAAAGAATGAACCCAGTGCTGGATGCTTATGAAAATTCCATCAAAGGTATTTAAAGTGCTGGGTGGCAGAGCTCTCAGTTCCTTCCACAGAATGATGTCGTAGGAAATAGGGCTCACACCGCTGTTACTACTGGGGACCTTTTCCCGCAAGGTGGGAGGACCACATGGATTAATCTTATGCAAATTATTTTTACAATGGACATGGGTAGGTTTGTTTTTTGAATTGAGCCTTGACTTGACAGAAAGGAGATACACAAAGAAAATGCTAATTTTAAGAAGAACTTGGCAAGTACTTGATTCTTAGGAACTATTTCCATTCCAGTGTGAAACACAGTAACATATCACATCTGAAAATCCTGATTCTCAGTGCAGATCGGTGAACATTGGGTAGGGCTATGATAAGGAAGAGCTGACTATTGCTGAGATCAACTAAACTTAATATGCAGTATCAGGCAAAATATTTATCAGCACACTATATGTGTATGAGAATGTCCTATTAATCATACTATTACTTGAAGTCTGAGGACACTGTGGGCATAGGGCTGGAAACGTACTGACTGCAGTTATTGACTTGTTGTGTTAATGATATGATAGCTTGTTATAAATGACCAGAGGTTAATGGGATAAATAATTGGTCTAAAAACACTCTTACTCAGGAATTGACAGTGCATTATTTCTTTAACATTCTTTCATGAATATGTATTGGGATCAGTCTGGATAAGCTAGGAGTATAATACATCACAGATAGAAACCAGGGCAAGAACAGTGATGCTACCTTCAAACAAGAAATAAAGATCTTGGCTCTTAATTTTCAGGGGATCAAACACTGTTTTATATGGCATATTTGTTTTGGAAGTTACTTTGAAGCCTCTAATCTGCTGCTAATGATACATTTCAAGATGTGCTACTTGATGTGGAAATTCATCTGTACTACCCTGAGCAGTGCACCTGTTAAATCTTTTAAGTGAAGCAGGGTTTTGTCGGGACCACATTTGGATGACAGGCTCCCAAGAGCACCTGAATGCATTAAGAAGTGATGCAAGTGGTCCATCTTCTGGTGCAGGCAGTGCTGCTGGTGGGGGAAATCCGCTGCTATTTCACGTCACTCATGTTTGAGCACCTGGAATAGTGTGTGCGCATGGGGGGGGAGGGTCACATTGTGATCCAACTCTGCACATCTATGCTGGTACCTAATGGGAATAAGACCCCTGCCTCCCCATATCATAACTACAGGCTTTGCAAACAGGTGTTGTGGCAATTGGACCTATCGTTTTATTTGAATTGTGAGCTCAACTGTTTTTAAAAAAGAGAGAAAGTTCATAAAATATTACCATAGCCTATAATAACAAATGTTGATTGGGAAAAGGTGTGCAAGGGAAACAGAATAACTAAGGCAATGATTATGTCACAGAGATCATGAAAGTCCTAGAATCCATGACTCCCAGAGACCTCTGTGACATGTTCTGCCTCAGGGCTAGAGCCGTCAGGAGGCAGCCCTGCAACTCTCACCAGCCGCTGGCAGCTAGCTCCCAGTCCTTACATACAGTAGCAGTCTCCAGGAACTCCCAGCCAGTGAGGATGGCAGAGAGAGGACTCTTGCAACAGCCCAACTACTACGGTTGGTGATCAGACCCCACAGTGGCTCATCAACCGTGGAGGCGGTGGCGCCCCCTGCAGCTGCCCAACTGTATGGCACAAAACATACTCCACAGCACTTCAGTTGTGGTAGGTGGCTAGGGGACCTGGCAGTAAGGTCCCCCCTGGAGAGTTTCAACTGTGGTGGGTGATGAATGGCTGCCGATAGAGGTTCAGCTGCAACAAACTACAATGGGACACCTGAGGTCCCAGCTGCTGCAAGGGGCCCTTAGAGCTTTCAGTTGCTGTGGGTTCTGGATGCCCCTCAATCACCATTTTGTCAGGGATATTTTTAATACAAATCATGGACAGGTCATGAGCTTCTGTGAATTTTTATTTCTCATGACCTGTTCCTGACTTTCAGGAAAGCTGACACGATTGCTCGGTCCCTGGGTGAGGGAGGGGGGGCAGTTCAGCACTCCAGGAAGGAGTGGGGTCTCAGGTGGAAGAGGTGGAGCTGAGGCAGTCCCCAATGCTGTTCGGACAGTCAGCACCCCTGCTGTGGCATTCAGAATCACCTTGAATCACCGGATTTTCCCCCTTTGCCCCTTCCCGTCAGCAGGTGTGGTGATGTTTCCTAAAAATATCCATAACAAAATCTGAACCTGAAGAATAACTAAATTAGAAGGGAGACCTAATAACCAATTTAGTCTGAACAAAACATCCAAGCTTATATAGTTCAAGGACTGTGCTGGAATAATGTTTGTTAGAAACTGGAGCTGTGAAGCCAGATGTAAATGATCCAAAATTGGTATGTTGGACGTTAGGCCTTATTGGTGGACAAAATAATGAGGGGATTGGGCTATTCCACCCACCATTCTTTTTGTGGTGATCAGTTAACAGAAAGAGTTTGTGGGAATTATTTTTTTTAAACTGACATAACAGATGGAGGCTGCGGTGGAAAGGGTCGCCATCATGGCTACCAGCTCCACCATTCCTTGGAACCCCAGGTTCATCCTGGTCCTAAGTGATGTTATGGCCAGAAAGAGAGGGACTCTGATGATGTCACCACCCTGGCTGGTTCTTGTTTCACCTGGTACTTGTTTACCATGGTTTTTTAATGTTGGACAGTGACTGGGTTCTATTGATACCTTTAAGCCAATTTATCCATCAAAACTAACACAACAGAGGGCAAAGCCTCAGCTCTTAGACAAGACCTTCCACCCTTGGCACAGAAGGGGAGGTAAAAGTGGGAGTATTAGATTGCAAGGGATATAGAATATGTGGCACTGACATTGGGGGGTTGGTAGAAATCTATCAGCCAGAGATACAAGTAAAGAGAGCAAGAAGAGAGAAAAAATGCAGCTCTGAGATTGCAAGGCTCTAAGGCCACATTTAGACTGCAAGCCTCTTTCGAAAGATACTTTCGAAAAAGCCTCTTTCAAAAAAGGGCGTCTAGACTACAGCCAGTACTTTCGAAAAAGCAAGCCACTCTTTTTTGAAAGAGAGCAGCCAGGCAGTCTGGATGCTCTCTTTCGAAAAAGCACAGTTTGGATTACATAGCACCATTTTCAAAAGAGCACTTTTGAAAAAAGGCTTTCTTCCTCGTAAAACGAGGTTTTCCACGGTCGAAAAAACTGCCGTGTTATTTCAATTTACTTTTGAAAGAACGCAGAAGCAGTCTAGATGCAGGGGAAGTTTTTTCGAAAAAAGGCCACTTTTTTCAGAAAAGACCCTGTAGTCTAGACACACCCTTACTGTAATTACAATAGGAGACAGTTTTTTCAGTATATTATATACATGCAAAATCTGCATATTTGTGTACAGTTCAGAGATTTATCTCCTAGGTCTGTATGCAGATCCTAGAGTTCTGCAAAAACAGCTTTAAGAAAATCCATTCCTAAATCCTACTCTTGAGGTGAGAGGGAAATGGGACTCAGCACAGAGTTGTGCAGGCTAGATGAAATGAAATTCTTCTGTATTTTTAATACTTAACTGATTTGTTAAAGCAATAAATATCCATCTGTATTTCTAATGGCAGTACTCAGCTAGAGAAGTTATTGCAAGATTACCCAATGAATCTAAAGAGTGGTGATTAATGTTTTGTATCCCATATTACATTCCAAATGAAATCTAATTAGGACCCAAATATTTTAATATCCAGGATAGCCTGCACATTTCTGATTAATGCACTTTGTGATCAGTACTATCCATGGTGGTGGTTGGAAAACTTTACACAACATATAATAGAAATCATGATAAACCTGTTCAAGATTAGGACACCTGAAAAATGTATACACTGCAAATGGTGTTTAGAAGTTGAACAGCAGTTCTGAAGTGGATGGAATTATTTTTGTAGCATTTAGGAGGTAAGACTGGTATACAATTCGCAAGTAACATAAGGTTCACTTCATTAACTCGATCAAGATTAGACATATGATGGCATCTTAAAATTACGAGATAATTATAGTAACAAACTTTAAAGATTCTCATAAATTCAGGACAATATCCCTAACTCTTTAATATTACTCATTTGTTACATAATGAAAAAATCATAAGGTTGTATTCAAAACCAACAGGCTTATGGGAAAAATTTAACCAATTTCTCTTTGCTAGTTCAGTAGTTGAGGGAAGACTTGAATTTTGATGGATTGCTCCTTTTCAAAGAGTAAACAAAAACAGCCTTAGAGAAGGTGTTGAATGTAAAATAAATTGTTTTCAGAATTGTGTGTAACATTGATGGTTTTCATGTAGGTGAGATGCATCTGTAAAATGTCAAATATTGGTGGTACAAGATGGATAGCTCCCAGATGCACAAATTGTCAAGGATAGTATGAGATGAGGTTTTGCTCTGGAAGTGTGTTCACCAAAGTTAGCACATTGTTCCTCTTAGTAGTGAAATTTGTGGAACCACATTCAGACATGATATAAGCTGATGGAACTTTGGACTGAATTTAGCAATGACATAAATAGGGGTGTTATATGGCCATCTAAGCTGTTCAGAATACAAGTGTATGTGATAAAATACTACCCAGCTATTTGATTCTTGGTGCTAGATTGGAGCCAGTGTTCCTTGCATATCAAATGAGAAGGCATTGCGTGTGTCAAGACTGGACAAGGAACAAAGTACCTTTTGTCTTTGAATCTGAAATGCAGAAGAGATGCACTCATAAAAGCAAACAGTTTTCAATCCAGGGACAAGGCCATTGTCAGTATTGTGAAATTCTCCAGACCTGCTAGCAGACAGAACTGCTTATAGGAGCTGGCAGAAACCTTGTCCAAACTGGTGATGAAGTTTTCAAGGATTATCTAAGGAGATTACACATCATATGTGGCAAACATCTCCAACATTAAGTTGTTGGCCAACCATGTGTTTCAAAAAGATAATGGAGTCCACATATAATTGGCCACATGCTAGAAGTGATCTTCAAGCTGAATATGAACATAAGAGGTGTTAGAATATACATACTGTTTCATTATATCTGTAGCAAAAAGAGTGTCTGAAAAAGATATGAGGCAAGGCAGGAGCCCTATATTGAAGGAGATAAGAAAGAGAGAGTCCAGGAGAGAGAGCAGCTGAGATTATTTGTTTTTTTCTATTCCTTATTCAGTGCTAGAAGAAAATAGAAATGTAGACCTGGAAGGAACTTTCAATGGCATTGAGTCTAATCCATTCATAAATTTATCAAGCTCTACTTTAGAGCTAATTAGGATTTTGAACCTAGTTAGATTATACTCCCATACCACTCGTCTACAAGTTAGAAACCTTCTAATTTCAAGCCTAAATTTGTTCATGGCCAGTTTATACCCATTTGTTTTTCTGCCAAAAATGTTCTTTAACTTTTAAACAGCTCTTATTCTGCCCTAGTTTTTAGCCCAGGATATATCAACCTACAGCTATTGTATCCCTACCAGACCCTTTTTTGCTTGGCTAAACAAGACAAGATCTTCTAGTCTCCTCTCATAAATCAGACTCTTCATTCCCCTGGCCATCCAAGTAGCCTTTCTCTGCACCTGTTCCAGTTTGAATACATCTTTCTTGAACATAGATTTTAGGACAGCTTTAAAGATCCAGAAATTGCAAACATTGACTCAGGGAAAATGTGTCCTATAAACATTTTCTAATGGTAAAAACATTCAAATCCTGGATTTTTACTTAGTTCCTGCTTGGCATCTAATGATTGCAGTTGCAGTTACCAGCCTTGCTGTTGGGGAATCTTAAAAACACATGCATCCGGGAGATTTTTATATTTAACTAGTGCAGTATAATGCATACTCTACTAAAATTTTCAGTTATAGTGTGTGGCATGGTTGATAGTTGAGTCTTATTCCTTGTGCTATCATTCGATGTTGATTTTTAAACCTATTAAATATGATTGAGTAGGTAACAAAACTTGAGGTGTTAAAGAATAATCAGAACAGATACTGTAAATCACATACAAAAACAAAACAGGTCTACACAAATACTAATAAACTGAAAGCTCCCAGGTTTTCAGAACAAAAAGTTACCAAATAAGCAGAAATGTGAATGTAATTGTTTCTAGTAATAAACTAAATCTATATCTATATATCTATTGTATATATCTATCATATATTTGGTATGCAGCTTATCATAACTTAAAGCAAGGTAAGTGGGATTGCCCCAGCCCTGTACCTCCCACCCCCAGGCAACCCTTTCGAGAGGTTGGGGTGGGGGGAAATTGAAGTTTCCTCTCCCTCCTCCCCCCACGATTCATACGGGAGCATTCTGGCTGCTCCCCTTCATTAGCGAGCAAGGGGAAAGTGCACAGTTTGCTACATTCCTCACTCTGGCTACATAGTGAAGGGGGCAGATGAACCTGGATCTGCCCCAGTTGAAAAGAGGCCACTAGAGGCTGGGGCTAGCCCAAGGACCCTCATCCTCCCCAGCCAACAGCCTGGATCAGCTCCTGGAGCCTTGCCCCCTGACAGGCTGCAGGCAACGGGGAAGAGGACCCACTGGAGACTAGAGCCAGCCCCCTGAGCCTCTCTCAGCCTGATGCAGGCCAGGGCCAGTCTATATAACCCAGGCCTCCTGGGAGAAGCCACCAACCAATGATTGCAGCCCCGGCCCTACAGGAGGAGCTGGTGGCAGGAGAGTGCAGCCCTAGCTCTCCAGAATAAGCTGCTGCCACAGCAGTACCACACTCACCACCCTGGGAATCCCCAGTAAGCACCTCCCCTGGCCTCCCAGTTCCCTCCTCTATGCCCCCAGCCCTGAGTCCTGCACCACTCGCTTCCTGCCCCAACTCCTGCACCACCCTCCCCCCGCTCTGAGCCTCTGTCTCCCATACAATCATGTAAATAAAGCATGTACATTTTCTTTTTAATTTACGGAAATAAACCCCCAAACATTACTATAGTTAAGGACCCAAACAACATTGGGTACATCTGCTAGTAGTTTTTATATAGTGAGGAAGAAACAGAAAGAAATGGACAGACATTTACTGGTGGCATGATTTAGTAAAGTGTGTATGACATGTTGAAGGGACATTGATGCTGACTTGGCAAGCCATACCTTTGAACTTTGAATTCACATACAATCCTGTCATATTCTTCTGTGTACTATGAAAATTTTCAAATAGTTTGATGTGAGCCCTTGTCTTTGAGGTCAACTACATGGTTTTTAAACTAAAGACTCACTTTATAGGTAGCTCCTTCAGATCTGTTTTCTATGTTCAGTATTTTTATTCAGATTTCCTGAACAAATGAAGTGTGGTTGGAAAATATGGTAACACTAGAGAGGAGCCATTTTGCTTAAGAGATAATAGAGATTTCAGCTTGCTTATTTATCTATTTTATTGATATTCACAGTGCAATGTTTGTTTCCTAGGTAATAAATACTGACTTTTCAAAGGGAAAGGCATCTTCAGTAGCTGTACTCAGAACCATAAAAGTACAACCTGACATGGAGTGCACATAGGGATTTTGATAGTAGTGTCACGATCTGTATGTGGGGGTAACTGACTGCATGGTAACGTAGTTATTTCTGGAAGGACGGAGTACTTTCAAAAAGAAAAAAAGTCAGACAATCTGATCAGAGTGAAGCTTTTGTCTGGAAATACTACCACCTTGAGACACTACATAGAAAGCAACCCTGAGTAGATGCAGAAGTTGTGAGAGAGATTGATACGATATACACATAAACATTGATACAACCTTTCAAAAGATTTTCATTATAAAATAAACATCTCAGCCACTTTGGAAAAAACAAATGGATGAAGAAATTAAACATCAGAAAGCTCTGTTTCAGCCGGGAGAGACAGTGGAGTGGAGATGAACTGATGTGCACAAAGTATCTGCACATACAAACAGGTCATGACCTGGGAGGAAGTTTCCTAGTAGGCCTTCAACTCTCTCTGCTAATGGGATGATCTCTTGACACACTTATCCACTTCCTGAGCTATTCCAGCACTAAATGTCTGTGGGAAGGTAAGAAGTATTCATTTTGCAATGTGTAGGGAACAGCCACCTTTTGCAATTGTACAGTCATGCTCTTACCTCAAGTCTTGATATGTTCCGACTAACATTAATCACAGAGTTCAGTTTATCAATTTTAAATTAAGGTACAAAGCACTATCAAGCTTTGATCTTCTCTGCTTTTTTAATAGATCCTGTTTCATTTAGGTATTTTCCTGAGGTACTGTTATTAAGATCAATTTGGAGCAAAAATGTAGATGGAAACAGGACTGGTTGGTAGAAATATGGGAAGTTATGTAGTACAGAGAAGGCAACCTTTTCTATACTGGTAATGCACTTCATTTCTAGACAGAAAAAAATCACTTGTATAGTGTATACCAGGCCAGGGCAAAATACAGCCCGTGGGCCAGATCTGGCTCGCCAAGCCACCAGATCTGCCTTGTGGAGGTGGTGGGGAGCCGCAGACAGACTCCCCTGCTTGCCCAGCATGATGCTCAGAAATGTGGCTGCAGAGTGTTGTCTCTTTAAAAACCAGAGAGGAGGGGGAAGATTCAGATGCTGCTTCAACCCCCAGCGTGATCCATTGGTCAGTTTCTGGCTAGAAAGTGGCCTATGGGATCTGCCTGTTTGAATAACAGGCAGCCACAAACCTCCCTATCCTCCTGCTCAGTTACTCACTCAAGCACATGGCCAGGCAGGCAGAAACATTTTAAGTTCTGCAAGCCTTTAGCTCTGCAGGCAGGCTGATTTGGCTGCTGGCAGGTAAGACTTCTGTCCAGAGCCTGCCTCTGGCACCCCAGCCCCTCCCTTTCCCAACCCTCTGCCCCTTACTCCTGCTCCACTACTTCACATATCCAAACCCTCTGCATCCTCTTGCACCCATACTCTCCCAGATCTGGCACCCAACCTCCACACCAGACCCCACACTTCCTCCATTAGTGCCACGGAAGAGTGTGGCCCTCGACCACTTTCCAAATTCTTGGAGTGGCTCCCCATCAAAACTTATTGCCCACCCCTGGTGTATACCAAGCTTTTCAGTCAGAAGGGTCTATTTTAAACCTGGATATTCTAAATGTTTACTCACTAAATCATCAAAATAGCCCTTTAGATGTCTTTGAAACATGCTGAGTGCTGAGTATTTCATCTTGTTGGACAATTCTACATGTAAAAGGAAGGCATGTTCTGACGACCTCCATGCCGGAGAAGTCTCTAGGAAAACACAGCAGGCAAGCTCTCAAGTTTCTGAAGTAGATTTCCCTTTGGGGAAATAAGCTACTCCACAAGATGTACTAAGAATACTTACTGTTAAATCTGAATTTATCAAGAGTTTTATCACCACCACCCCCTTTTAAAAAAATGCTGCAATTGGACAGAAAAGTATTTTTATTTCAGCTGTGACTTTTTTAGTTAAGTGGTTAAAAATATTTAAGGCCCTACCATCCATCAGAATACATTTGACACTACTCTACTTAAATGTTTCTGAATCTAAGAAAAAAGACGCAGGATACCACAGACAGAATGAACTATTGCACTCCCCCTTCTTGGCTCTCTTTTTGACACAATTAAATCTTTATGTATTTGTTTTATGATTCACCATCAGAAACAGCTGATTAGAATTCTATAATCTGATCAAATCAGTCCAGAGGCATTGTTCTGTACAACAACACTGGAAATGGAATGAAAATGTTTCTCTTTCTTGAACAATCTATAATATTATTTTCTTCTTAAATTGACATCAACCTCATTATTAACACACTCCATCCCTCATCCCTACTTGGGAAATTCTTCTTGCCTTCAGCTTGCCTCAGGCCAGTATAGGTGAACAAAGAATGGAGGTCAGATCTTAAGCCCAGAAAAAGTGAATTTATATTGCATTTTTTTCTGACTGGTTAAACCCTGGAAGAACTCATTAAAATTTGTAGTTACTTTTCACATTTTTCAGTATTATAGAAACATATCTATAAGGAGGAACAATAGATATCTTTATATAAGGCATGTTTCTCACTTCAAGATGTCTTCCAGTTGGTGGTCATTCCCATAAACTTTGAATTAGCAGTAGATTTATTCCTTAATCAAAGTTTTCCTCAGTAGTTTTTGAGATCATTGAGCAACATGTAACATAATGAGAGCTGGACAATTGTGGCTCCAATGCCATTAATACAGATATAGGCATGAGTCTTGCAAACAGTCCTATAAGAAGGAGTACCTGAAGCCTATTGAAATCAGTATGGTTTGGTGCAGAACGGCATTCTGAGAAGGTGCATTTTGTATGAAGTGTTTATGACCTAGTCCCATATCTGCAGGTTTCTGTTCCCTGCCTTCACTCCCTTCTTCCCAAATTTCATTATACTGGAATTTTACAGTGCAAATGTGTACATGCTGATTTTGCATATTTCAATGTGCACCTTGATATTTGTCTGAGCTCACTGAAAGTCACTGTTTTGACGTAGAGATGTAAAATTAGCCAATTTTAGAGGGGAATGAGCCTAATTTTCATCCACAGATGGTCTACAAATAGAAAAGTTAATTTTTCCAACAAAATCCATAAACAAATGTTAAAAGTTTCTTGCATGTAACATTAATCTCCTACTTTACTCTTCATGTGTGATTACAAATCTGAATATCAACTCCCTCTGCTTGCTTCACTTTCAATTTTGTATTGAATATTAACTTACAACTCCTCACACGCAGTCATTTGAATGTTTCTGGTTTTGAGGCCTATACTACATTGGATTTCAGGTCCTCTGTTCAGAGTGAAGCTAGCAAGTCATTTCATATTCATGAAAAAAGAAGCTTTGTTGAAAAGCTAAATGCTACTCTAATAAGTGCTTATTAAGTGTGCAGACATGACCAGCATTTTGATTATTATCACATTATTAAAGATTCATTTTTAGTTTTGTAACTTAGCTGTATCTGTGGCATTAACTGACACTTTCTTTAACACCCCATTGCACAGCATGACCAAAATGAAATGCATCATCTAATAACGTTCACAGGCCTTGGTTGTATATTATATTATCATGCAATTAGCATTTCAGCAGGAGATCATGCAAGCAGCCTATTTCTGTGAGTGACCTATTATCAAGCTGATTACATTTTACATAAAAATGAAACAAATCATGTCAGAATTTTGGGGACAAGGAGGGAAAAAAGTCTTATTGTTCTATTTACATAGCTTGAAAGATAACAGAAAAAAACTGTATTTGTACAAACAAGACGTGGTCTTCCTGATAAAAAAGGCATTTCTTACACAAAGGTCAGAAACAGGAAACAAGGAAGAGGAGCAAAGAATCCATTATTATCTGTCTGTAATATATATGAGGACACTTTCCTCAATATGAAGGGCTGAAGGCTTCAACTAACAATAACATTTCAGTGGGTTGCTGGTGTAGAAGTTCTTGTATACAGATGAACTATCAAACTGCCTGCTGCACAAACACAAGTGCTCTTAAATTTATGTATATGTAACCCACACACCTTCTGGGACTGAGATCACTTACAGTGTGAATGAGTTTCCTCTACAGTGGTAGCTGAGCGCCAGCCAGCTTTCAGCTCATACACTAAGCTCCAGAGGTCCCAGGTTCAGTTCCACCCATCAGTGTTACAATGCAGTCATTTTAGCATAATTTAGAGAGTTGTGGAAGAGGAAAAATGTGTGTCTATCTGAAATGGCTTAATTATTAGAAAAATTATAAATGATGATAAACAGTGGTGGAGGGGAAAGAATGGCAAAGAAGAATGCCATAGATAAACAACAAGGAATCATGTGGTACCTTAAAGATTAACAGATTTACTTGGGCATAAGCTCTCATGGACAAAAGTCCAGATGCATCCGACAAACTGGGTTTTTGCCCATGAAAGCTTTTGCCCAACTAAATCTGTTAGTTTTTACGGTGCCACACGACTCCTTGTTGTTTTTGTGGATTCTGACTAACATGATCTGATGATACAGATTCATAATTTCCAAGGCCACCAGACACCATTGTGATCATCTAGTCTAACTCCTATATAGGCCATACTTTCCCCAAAATAATTCCTAAACCTGCTCATTTGGAAAACCTCTCATCGTGGTTTATAAATTGTCAGTGATGAGAAATCCACCATTAACCTTAGCAAATTGCTAATTGTAAACGGTTGATAACTTCTCTGTTGAATACATTGTTCATTCCATTTTAAGAAGAATCTTCCTTCCCCAACTTTAGACAGGGATTTTCATATATGTAATTTACGGTAGGCTAGCAGTTTGAAATAATAATATGTTTATCTCATGTTTTATCCAAAAATTGCCACTTCATATTTGAAATATGAATTTGAAATATTTCTGCTAGCTCTAATAAGGAATTAATTACCCACCTTTACCATGGAATGTAATGATTATTAAATAGTGCACTATAACAGAACACAATGGTTCAAGACAGGAAGAGAACCATATCCAGTTGGAAATTCATGAACTTAAATTTGTCCAGTCCCTGAGAGCAAACACTTTGAAGAGAAGAATTATTGAATTATAAATGGCTATTTATTTCCTAGGCAAGTAATAATATAACTTGGCTCTGCTTAGTTATGAGATCTAACTGGGTTCATTCACAGCATGCCCTAACTGCAGACTAAATAAGAACTGGAAAAATGTTACCAAAATGTCATAGTATGACATAATGTTGTTTGTGGATATCATGGATATGATAAGTAAGAATATATGAAGGAAGCTACTTTGAGACATACTATTCATTGATGGCTTCATGCTACATGTGAAAGATTGTGAAACCATGCAAACCTCTTTTGAACAGCTGCAGTGTAGTCTTGAGTAGGTCTTAGAGTGAATGTTGGTAAAACTCAGGCTGTGATGATTGAAGAATTCTCCATAAAGATTATCCCAGGAAGGGACTTTTGAGTGAAGGAATGTAAATATCTATGATCAATGGTGGTAATACTGGAGCCTTCATGAGTGATGTCTGACATTATACTAAAGCTGCTTGCAGCAAATAGTAGCAGCCAACTCCAATTCTTTGTGAGTTAAAAGGTAGAATGTGTAAAACTGTAGTTTGACCCATCTTCACATATGGAGTGAAGACTTGGCCAGCAACAAGAAAAGAAATCAACACGTTTTCTTTGCAGAAATTAGGATACTGAGATTGTCAAGCCATTGGATACTTGGTGATAGGATACAAAATGAGGTTGTAAGGGAACTATAGCAGGTTGCTCCAGCTGAAGACAAGATGAAGGATGATAGGCAACCTAGGCTATGTTGATAAGATGAGAATGCATTGTTGACTAGTAAGATGGTTCTTGCAATGCTTCTGGATGTATAACTAAGGGGGAGATCAAAGATTCAGTATGTGGACCCGTCATAAGAGGGCCTCAGAGAGACCAGTCTGCATGACAGTCTGGCATATGCTCCTGAGACTTGGAAGAAGAGTATAAAAGTCAAAATAGAGAAATAGCAAGCAAGAAGAAGAATTAGTAGATATATCACAGGTTGCATAAGCATGACAATGACAGCCATCTTTGTACAATAGCAAGGAGTCACCTTTGGTGACAAAATACAGTATTAGTCCTTTCCCAGTTTGTTTTAACCCAACACTTTTCACTCCTTGTCCCATTTGTGCGTGTGATTCCTTCAAGAATTGTGGTAAACAATGTTTACACTTTAGAATCATGCGATTTATTTTTTTGGCTGCTGTTCTTGTGCCATTCTACATCAGTGGTTTTCAAACTAGGGATCATGACCCAGTACTAGGTCATGGAATGTCAGACACTGGGTCTCATTGCTGAAGGGTGATCAGTGGGGGTGCTAAGGCTAGGTAACTGCCTGTTCTGGCACTGTAGACTGTGCTGCACCCCAGAAACGGCCAGCAGTAGGTCCAGCTCCTAGGTGAGGCCAGGGGCAGAAGAATGCACAGAGCTCCATGCACTGATCCTGCCCTGAGACTACCTCTGCACTCCTATTGGCTAGAACCTCCTGCTGGCTGATTCTGGGGTGCAGGTACCAGGACAAGGGGGAAACCTGCGTTAGCACCCCTGCTGAACCACTGACTGTCAACCACTTGAGATAAGTTCCTCCTGCCCCAGCCCTACCCCACCCCCAAAGCTAAGACTCTCATCCTCAGCCATACCCTGGAGCCCATACTTCAGTCAAATTATGTTGGGTTTCAGGCAACAAACAATTTTCTTCAACTGGGTCATGAGAAAAAAGTTTGAAAATCACTGTTCTACATCGATGGTACCCTTTGCTCTAAAGTTTACAAAGTCGTACATTAAGAAAATCTAGTTTTTCACTGTTTTACAGCAATACATGCATTTTGTCTATTTCCCAAATGGAAAAAGGAAAAGACTGTGGTTACATTATAATATGGTACAACTAGTTTCCACCATTACACAAGTTTTAGTATAAGTCAGTTTATCATTTTGAAATGGTGCAATTTGTTCTTTTTGCCTTAAATTGCATCCACATTAAACTTTTAATAAAGTCTTTCATATGTGGTTTAAAAAAAAGTTTCAGACATTTCAAACTCTTTGAATGACCTATATTCTTGCAACCCACATCATTCTGTGATTCAGAGAAACAAAAAGTTGTGTGACTGACTAATCATGCAGTTAATCACCAAATGCTTTGGGCTAGATTCTTCTCATGGTTATATTGGCATAAATCTGTACTAACTTCAAACTTACGTCAGTGGAGCTGCTCTGGATTTTCACTGATGCAAATGTGAACAGATTTTGGCCCTGCTTTTGTAAAACCACAAAGAAAACACTACGTGTCAAGTGAGATCAGAGAAATTAAAAACATTGATTTATACTAAGACTTGTGCAATGGGTGGCAAGTAGTTGTACCATCTTAAGCACAGTCTTTTCTTCTTTCCATTTGGGAAACAGACAAAATATATTTATTATTATAACACAGTGGAAAACTAGATTTTCTTAATGTAAGACTTTGCAAATTTTAGTGAAGGTGGTACCATAGATGTAGAATTTTAAACAATGTTTCATGTACTCTGTGGTTCTGATTCTCCTCTGATTTATGTTGGCTTCACACCTGAATAATTTGGTTGACTTCAGTGTGATTATTAATTACTTTCTTTTTACTTGGTGTATCTCAAAAGTAAATATATGTGGTAGTATTATTATTACACTAGGACACTTCATGTTCCTGATTATTTTGGTAGGCCTCTAAAATTGTGTTCTTGGACACCATCCAATATTGTAAAGAACAATCAAATATGTGCTCTGGATGAGATCAGGATGGCCACAGCAATGTTCTATCAGCAGGTGTTGCCACCAGAAGCTCCTAATTGCTGAAAGTTATTCCTTTTTCTTGTTGGCTTTTTTCCAGTAAAGAGAATGCTTCCGTGACTGCCAAGCTAGTTATATTGGTTTCAGATCTGTGCATGTGAAGTAAGAGAGTGAAAGACCCTGCTCATTAGGCATAACTTCAATGAAAACACTGGGGCCTAAGTTTATTGTTTATAGTACAATGCCTTTGTCAAAGAGAGAGTGCCATTTCTGAAATGGTATATCAATTGTTTTGGGTCAGAGTAAGGACAGCAGGGAGCGACTTATTGCCCTCATTCCTTTTTCATGTTAATGCTGCAGAATCAGGATTGTGTGAGGGATATAGAATACAAAACCCCCACAACGACTAGAAATAAATTGTATACTATACACAGTGCAGAGTGAATAACGGGCACTGTACTATGGTATATGTAACCAAAGGATTGGTCTAACCCCCTGAAGTTAATATAAATCTTTCCATTGTTTTTCAAGGGTTTTATATCAGCCCTGGTATTGATTTATTTAGACTGGGCATACAAATTCCCAATAACATCATGTAGTAAAATCATTTGTCCAGCAGTAACCAGTATAATACTTGTAATAAAAGAACTATCTTCCTTAGTTTTGTCAAAGGCTCTTTTGTAAGAACTTGCAAATAAGACCCTGGACCTTTTGCTCAGTCAGACTAGGTAGAGTTGAGTCTAAAGCATAGCTCTCTTAAAGAGAAATCCTCACATCTGCTTTCCAAATAAACATGAACTAATATAATACACAACAGCATATGTACAAATAAAGAACATAACTCACTAAGCATTTCCTATTAGTCTTTGAGTATTATAATTTAAAACAAATCAGAAATGTCCAACCTATAACCACATTCCATGGACGGGAATTTCTGGCAGCTTTGTACCTTTCTGACAGAGGACTTATTTTCTGTATTCTGAACATCTGACACATCCCCAAATCCTTGTTATAATACCCAATACTTCTCTTCCACAATCCACCTCCAATCTGGAAGGAATATCTGGAGCAAATTTCATGTGGTTTTAATATGCTCTGATACCAAGGAATGGGTTGCAAATTACTGTACAAGAAAAGCTCTAGCTCTTTTTCCATTTTATCATCTTACCTTGAAAAGAGAGCATTGTAGCATTATCTCCCAGGCTTAGGTATGTTGTCCTCTTGAATCAGCCATTTTAATGTTGCTTAGAATAGATCCTTAAATCAAATGTAATTGTGCTACACATCTGACTTTCATCTCTTCTGGGTCCACTTTTGGACAGGAATTGGAGAAGACAACGGTCATTACTGAATAGGGAAAATCCAAAAATTTGACCAGATGAAAGGAACACAAAAAGCAATAAATCAAAGAGTGGCCATATGACACAAATGAGCAACCCACAATAATACAACAAGGACAGCAAGACCTTTCTATTTCAAAGGTATGAGTTGTGGCCAGCCTAATTATCTTTGTTCACATTTCTGTAGACATGTTTTTGTTTTGAAACAAAAAGATCAGTATTTCCTTTAATTAGAAACATTCTGTTTTCGTTTGAAGCAAAAGTTGCCAAGTGGTGAGATACTAATCCTCTAAAACTGTGGTTCTCAGCCTTCAGGTTATCCCCCCAAAGTGGGTTGTAAAGCTGTTTTCTGGGTGTCAAAAAAGTTCCTATGGAAACCATTCAAAATTTTATTTTTAGTCCTTCTAGTTGTGAAGATAATAGATTCAATAATTAGACTGACTGACTGACTGTATAACATTTGGAGGGAATAGGCAATTCATTAAACTTTCAGTAAAAGTATATACATTATACTTGTAAATATATATTTTAATAGCATAATAACTTGCTAATTTCAATTGTAATGTAAATATTATGATAATTGCTTTAGAAAAACCTATGGATAATAGATACTTCATCCATACACGGTGCACAGAAGCTTTAAAAATTTATAAATTATTACTGATAACATTTAGGTTCCATTTTTTGGCTAAACAATACAAAAGAATCTGGGATAGAGCAAAAATGAATTTGGTATGTGAGGTCACTGAAGAAAAAGTAGGTGGAAGAATTGGGCTGTGCGGGGAGCTGAATACCTTTTGATTTACAGCTGTGACCATCTGCTTATAAGAGGTTATGTGAAATAAGATAAATGCCTCACAAATAGAAATAGCAATATCATATGTATGTTTTTGGTTGGGTTGTGTTTTTGTTCACATTTGCTTCAGTGTTTGGTTCCCATCCATTATCAAGAGGATTTTAATTCATCAGTTGTGTGATTTCCCAAGTGCTTATATACACAAACCTTTTCTTATCGGTTTTTCAATGTACTCTTTGAAAGTGTATCTGCTAGATTTGTAATCGCCACTCAAATTTGCACATGTAACCACATATTTCTAAAAGCTAATGCACATGTATGATAAAGGTTACTGATCTGCATGTTTAAGTGTCTACTTCTATGTGATATTTCCGCTCCATGTGGCAAGGTAGGATTCTTCTCTGCATGCAGATAGGTGTGTTCCTATGTAGTGGGGCTATTTGAAACCCAGGAAGTGGGCGGGCTAAGCCCGCCCACTTCTAAAAGCCCCTCCCCCAGCCTTGAAGGAGGGACGACTGGACCTGGGGTTCAACTAAATACTTGGGACAAATAATGAAAAACACGGTCGGGGGTGCGGGTCACAGGGTCAAAAGAAGAGAACCGGATGGGGACACCGAGCAGAGAACCCCAGACAGCGCCCACTGCTCCTCGAAGCTGTCCATGGAGCCAGTGGACGCCGCCCAGAGGAACTCTGCCCGGATACGTGACGCTAGGGATGAACGGAAATAGGCCCCAGAGTCGCAGGGAACCCCCTTGCCTAGCATCCTCTCTCTGGTGTTGTAAATGGTGGCTTTGGCTAAAGCCAGGAGGAGGTTGACGAGGAGGTCCCGCGACTTTGTGGGGCCACGGATTGGGTGTGCATAAAGGAAAAGGTGTGGGGAAAAGTGCAGCCAGAACCTCAGTAAGAGGTTCTGGAGGAGCCGGAATAGGGGCTGCAACCTGGTGCATTCGAGGTAGACGTGCGCCAGGTTTTCCCTCACGCCACAAAAAGGGCAGGTGTCCGGGATGGGGGTGAACCACGCCAGGTACACGCCCATGCTCATGGCTCCGTGAAGGAGCCGCCAACTGATATCCCCGACGGGCCGCGGGATTAAGGTGGAATATAGGCTGGCCCATCGGGGTTCCCCACCCTCAATAGGTCTTAAGTAGTCCCGCCATTTGGTATCGGGGCGGGACACGAGGGTGGGGAAATGCAAGGTGTGGAGCACGAGCGTGTACAGATGTTCTTGAGGCGCGGTTCGAAAGCAAACCGGCTGCAACTTTTGCAGCCGGCTGGGGGTCCAAGGGTGGGGAGGCCGGGGGGGCCCGCGGAACAGGGGACCAATAAAAAGGGACGGAGGGTTTGCAGGAAGGGAGGGGCGGGGGATACCCTCTCGCACGGACCGCTGCAGGAAGTCGAGAGCGGGCCGCGGCAGAGCCGCCTTCACCTCCTGGAGTAGGCGCAGAGGGGTTCGGGGGGTGGAGAGCCCCATGCGCCGAGCGAGCGCTCGGGGATCCACCCAGTCCCCCCTGTCGTAGTCCAGGAGGTCTACGATCATGGTGGTTTCCGCCAGGATCAGCCTCCGGCGCACCGAGGGATACTCCGCCACCTGCACGCACAAGGCTGGATTGTGGAGCAGGGGCTCCGCGAGGAGGTCTCCTCCCTCGGCGGCCACAACGGACCTGGTCGCCGAAAACAGCTTCCAGGTCTGGAGGAGGTCCTGGTAGAATTCCGGCAGCTCGGAGAGGTCTTGCGGAAGACCCCTCGGGTGGATAAAAAAGAGCTGCCGGTTGTATCGGAGCCCTCGGAGATGGCGGAGGAAGGCGCACGCCAAAGTGCTCCATGCCGGACTACCTGCACTAAAGAGGAGTCTCTGCAGGGCTTGGCGGCGGAAGGCCCGGACCTGGCTGCGCACGCAGACCAGGCCCTGGCCCCCCTCCTCCAAGGGGAGAGACAAGACCCCTGCAGAGACCCAGTGCAGTCCTGGCCAAAAGAACTCCAAAGCTATCCTCTGGAGCTTGGCCAGGACCTCCGGGGCCGGGCGCAGGGTGTTGAGCCGGTGCCAGAGCATGGACAGGACCAGCTGATTCAGCACCAGTGCCCTCCCGCGAAGGGAGAGACACCGGAGCAGTCCTGCCCATCTCCGCAACCGCTCACCCACCCTGGCGTCCAAACCTTGCCAGTTTTCCGGCGGAGAAGGATGCGTGGCGGATAAATAAACGCCCAGATAGAGCAGCGGACCCACGCTCCACCTGATGGCCTGAAGCGCGGGTGGGAGGGAGCCGGCCCGCCACCCGTCCCCGACCACCAGGCCAGAGCTCTTGACCCAGTTGACCCGGGCGGAGGAGGCGCCGGAGGCTTGGCAGGCCTCCACCCGCGCCAGATCGCCCGGGTCCTGGACCACGAGGAGCACGTCGTCGGCGTACGCCGACAGGACCAGCCGCAGCTCCAGCTCTCGGAGCACCAACCCCGTCAACCTTCGACGGAGGAGACGGAGGAAGGGCTCGATCGCCAGAGCGTACAGCTGGCCCGACAGCGGACACCCCTGACGTACCCCCCGCCCGAAGCTGACCGGCTCGGTCAGGGTCCAGTTGAGCCTGACCAAACACTCCGCGAGGGCGTACAGCACCCGGAGAAAACCCACAAAACGGGGCCCGAAGCCGAAGGCCCGCAGGGTGCCCAGGAGATACCCGTGATCCATCCTGTCGAACGCCTTCTCCTGGTCCAGGGACAGGAGGGCGAACGACAAGCCGTCCCTACACCCGAGCTCCAAGAGATCCCGGACCAAATACAAATTATCAAAAATGCTACGGCCCGGGACGGTGTAGGTCTGGTCGGGATGGATGACGTCCGCCAGCACGGACCGCAGTCGCAGCGAGATGGCTTTCGCTACGACCTTATAGTCCGTGCTGAGGAGCGAGACGGGACGCCAATTCCGAAGGTCGCGGAGGTCCCCCTTCTTCGGCAGCAAGGCGAGCACGGCTCGCCTGCATGACAGAGGGAGGACCCCGCTCTCCAAGGACTCGGCCCAGACGGTGACGAGGTCCGGGCCGAGGACGTCCCAGAACACGCGGTAAAACTCCACGGTCAGCCCGTCCATGCCTGGGCTTTTATTGTTGGGCATGAAACGGAGGGCTTCCGAGAACTCGGCCAGAGTGAGAGGCCTCTCCAGCCGGTCTCAGTCGCCCTCGCTGACCGTCGGGAGCTCGGTCCAGAGCACCTTGCAGGCGTTGGCTTCGGTCGGATCCGGGGAGAACAAACTGGCGTAGAAGGCCCTGGCCCTTCCACGCATCTCCGCCGGGTCCGTGAGGGGGGTGCCGTCCTCCGCCAAAAGGCAGGTGACGTGCTTTTTGGCCCCCCTCCTTTTCTCCAGGGCGTAGAAGAAGCGGGAGCCGCGATCCATCTCCCGAAGGAGCTGGATGCGAGATCGAACGAAGGCGCCCCGGGCCCTGCGATCTTCCAGGGCCCGGAGCTCCTCCCGCCTCTCCCGGTACGCCTCGCGGAGGAGTGGATCCTCGGGGGCGGATGCCAGACGCCTCTCAAGCTTCAAGACCTCCCGTTCCAGCTGCTCTATCGCCGCATCCCTCCGCCGGCTGGCGCCCCGGGAGTAGTCGCGGCAGAAAAGCTGGGCGCGCACCTTCCCCACGTCCCACCATCGCCGCGCCGAGGGAAAGGCGGGCCGCTGCCCCCGCCAGGCCAGCCAGAACTCCCGGAAGGACGCCACGAAGCCCGCGTCCTCCAGCAAGCTGTTATTAAAGTGCCAATAGGCCGGCCCCAGCCTCTCCGAATTCAGAGAGGCTTTCACGGCCACCAAATGGTGGTCCGTGAACAGGGCCGGCCGGATGCTGGAGGAGTGGGCTCGTGCCAGATGGAAGCGGGAGAGGTAAATGCGATCCAACCGGGAGTGGCTCGACCGATGGTCCCCCACCCGGACGTAGGTGAAGGTGGTGTTGTCGTCCGGCGTCCACCAGGGAGTGGTGATCCACGATCTCCCTGAGGATGCCTGCTGCGGCCTGGCAGTTCGCGAGTCCTACACGGTCCCGGTCATCGAGGGTGGTGTTGAAATCCCCGCCCAGGACCAGACACTCGCGAGGATCCAGAGTGCCGAGGAAGGTGGCCGCCTGCCGATAAAAGGTGACCTGGTCCGGGCCCGCGTTCGGGGCGTAGACGTTAACCAGGTTCAACGTCAGCCCCTCCACGCGGGCCCGGACGTGCAGCAGGCGGCCCGGGACAACCTCGGCCGTCCCCAGCACCTCGGGCCGTAGGGCAGGGGAGAACAGGGTGGCCACCCCGGCCGAGCGGGCGCCGAGGTGGCTAAAATATACCCCGTCCCCCCACTCCAGCCGCCAGCCAGCCTCGACGGCCGGAGTCGTGTGGGTCTCCTGCAGGAAGGCCACCGAGTACCCCCCCTCCCGAAGGAAGGAGAGCACCCGGCTCCTGCGGAGACCCGCCCTACAGCCCCGGGCATTCAACGTCGCGATAGTGGTGTACTTCATCGAGAGGGCTGGGGTGGATCCTCACGGGCAGGACGATCGTCGGCCCCCCGCAGGTCCCGCAGCAGACCGCACTCCGCCCCGAAGGTCAGGAGCGCGTCTCGAAATCTGCGGGTCCGGCGGTAGGCCGCGTCGCCCTGCCTATCGGTCCCTCTCCCCTCCTGCAACAGGGCTCTAGTGGCCCAGAGGATGGGATGGAAGTCCCCCCAGCGCTGGAGGGCGAGCCGCACCTTCCCTTTTACCCCGCGGTTATCCGCGAGGAATTGGCGCAGCTCGCCCCTCAGCGCTAAGGGGGAACCAGGATTCTTCTCCGTCCGGGCCCCCGGGTGGAGCTCACGGGCCACAGAGACGGGCAAACAGGGATCCGATCCCCAACGCGGCGCCGAAACCGATGGCGCCGCGCTGCCCGTCCCCGACTCCGGCAAGGGAGGGGGCGGCGGAGGGAACAAGGCAGCCCCTAACGGGTTGGGGACCGGGGATACAAATACCGCCCCCTGAGGGCCGCCCGCGACCAGCGGGAATGAGACGGCCCCCGTGGGGGTGGCACTAGCGGACATTTGGGGGGGCGGTGGGGATGGATCAGGTGTTACGGCAGGGACCGGGGGGACGGCAGCGGAGAAATGTTCTTCGCGGTAGGGACGGGGGAAGGAATGGGCTCTGAGCCGGACGGTGGGTCGGGGTTGGGGAGCAGGGAAGAGGTAGGGGTTGGAGGGGAATCAGGAACAGGGGAGGACTCGGGGCTGGAGATGGGTTCATAAAGGGCAGAAACAGGGGTGGGGGGAGGATCGGGACACGGGAGAGGATCGGAATCCCGGGCAGGGTCTGGGTAGGGGTCTCCCGTGGCTACCCCACTGGGCTGCGGCACCTCCCGAATGGGGACCTGGGAATCGGGAGCAGGAACAGGAAGGGGGCCCACGCCGACGCCGGGTTCAGGTAACGAGGTTGGAGTTGATACCTCGGCGTCGGCCAGAGCGGTGTCTTCTGCTGGGCCCCCAGCGGGAAGGGGAGATGACCACCCCGCCTCGGTTGCGGGAAAGGGGGCGTCCCCAGACTCAAGACCCGGCCACTCGGCACCAGCCGTTGCCCCTAAGGGCTCGGCGGCATCGGCTCTGGCGCTCGAGTCGGCCGGGCCAGTGGGCAATATCAGGGGCGCCCCAAGTGTGAGGACAGGGTCGGCCACCTGGGACACGGAGTTGGGGTTGGGGGGGGGAGGGGGCGGCGCCGCAGAGTCGCCGCCCAGACCGAGGCCCGCTGGCGGAGGGTCGTCCTCCCCCTGAGCGAGCGGGGTCAGACCCAGGGCCTCGATCTCCTCGAAGATGGAGCTAAGTTCCATCCCCTCGGCCCCAGAGCCCCCCCCGTGGCCGCCAAGGCAACAATTACCTCAGCCGGAGCGGGGGAGGGCTCAGCTGGAGCCGGGGCCGGGGGGGCTCCACCCGAGGCCTCCTCTTGGAGGGGCTCCACAGGGGGGGCGATGTCGTCCCCCCTCGCTGCCATGGCCGCCTCGTCTGGCGCCTCCTGCTGAAGCTTGTCGGGGGCGCTCTCGGCAGCGCTGGCCCCCCTCGAGATCTTTCGGAGGGGGGGCCTTCCCGCCCTCCCCATCGGAGGGGGGAGATTGAGCCCGTGAAGGGCGGGCTTTGCGCTTCCCCCGAATGAGCGTCCAGCCCTCCGAGGTGGAGGTGGAGGGCTGGTCAGCAGGGGCAAGGCCAGGGGGCGCAGTTTGTTTTCGGGGGGGGCGTTGAGGCAAGGGAGGGAAAGAGGAGGGTAGGGTGACCTCCACCTGGGGAGAGCCCTCTCCCTCGCCCGGCAGCAACCGCGCCACCCTCTCCTCCTCGGGCCCTGCAGAAACAGATCGAATGGAGTCAGGGCCCGCCTGCTCGCTCGGGCACGCCGGAGGGGACGCCTTCGGCTGCCGAGCAGAGCCGTCGGTTGGAGGAGGGGCAGCCGCGGAGGCCGGACTTCCAGGGGGGCCGGCGGTGGTAAGGCCGGCATCCTCCCGGGTCCCGGGGGTCCCGGGCACCTCCTCCGACCGGGCCAAGGGACAGTCCCTCCGGACGTGCCCCATCGCCCGGCAGAGGAAGCACCGGGCCTCCCCCGAAGAATAGTGGACCTGGTAGAGGGCCCCCTGGTAGGGCACCATAAAGGACCCCTCGAACGCCACCCCGCCACGCGCCGCCGGCGGCATTTGCAGTTGCACCTGCCGGCGGAATGACAAGACGTGGCGGAGGGCAGGGTCCTTACAGCCCAACGGGAGAGGGCTGATAACAGAAATTGGCTTCCCCAGGGTGGAGAGGGAAGGCAACAGGGCGGCATTGGGGAGGAAGGGCGGGACGGAAGTGAGAACCACCCGTACGCCCAGGTCCTCCAATGGCTCGAGGGGCACGTGCACGCCCCCCACCGCCAGGCCCCTCTCCACCGCCTCCTGGGCGGCAGCCTCCAAGGCAAGGAAGAACACCACCTTGCCGTACATCTTGGAGGCCGCCACCACGGCCGAGGCCCCCACCACCCTCGCCAACGCCCGCACGTAAGTTTCGACGTGGGGCGAGGCGGCGACCAGGAGGCAGCGAACACCATGCCTCCTGGTCAGGGTGGGAAAGGGACCCCGGCCACCAGGGATGGCGCTGGACGCGGCGGTATGGGCAGATGACCCGGCACGTGGGGGGGCGGCAGCGGCCACCTGGGCGTACGCTCTGGGGGCCGTAGGTGGATTTCCCCCAGAGCTGGTGGAGGGAACAGCAGGGGAAGGAGGGGCTGTGGTGGACGATGGGGCCACAGCGGGCGGGGCAGCCTCGGCCGTCGGGGGTTTGGCCTTCGGGGCCGGGCCCTTGCCTTTCTTCCCCCCCCGGCCCTTTTTTCCGGCCGAGGTGGAAGCTGCTCCCGAATTTGGGGGAGCATCGGTCGTGGCAGCGGCGGAGCTCGGGCCTGGGGTCGGGAGGTCAGCCGCGGCATTCTTTGGGCCTGGTGGCAACGGGGAGACCGTGGGATCGACAAAGGAAGGGGTTTCCTCCATCATGTAGGGACGGAGGAGGGAGGCACAGATGGCAGGAAGGGAAGGCAAGGGTTAACCGCTCCTCCCTACCAAACAGCAGGCAGGGAAGGAGGGTGTCCGTGAGGGAGAGGGCAGGGAGGAAGGAGGGCACTGGTTTCGGAGAGGGGCAACTGGGAAGGGGGGGGGGGGTTTGCAGCCTCTCCTCCCTGCTGAGACTGTGGCAGAGGAGGAGGGCGCTAATGCGGAGGGGAGGAACGTGAGGGAAGGGGTATGCGATTGGGGAGGGAGGGAAAAAGGGAGGGACAACCACTCCCTCCCGCCGACTGACTGCAGGGAGGGAGGGAATCAAGAAGGGCAGGGTGGAAATAAGGGGAACCGAGAGGCCAGCAACCACTCCTCCCCGCAAGGCTGGAAGCAGAGGAGGAGGGCGCTGGCAGGGCAGGCAGGGGACAAAGTAACAGGTACAGGGCGGGGGCCGGCTCCTCCGGCTGCACTGGGGTATCAAGGGGGACTATGCGGCTGTCGAGGGGGGGTGCAATGTGCAGGGGGGCTAACTAAAAAGGGGAGGGGGAGGGACACAAGCACTCTGGGCGGGGACCGGAACTCTAGGTGGGGCTAGAAGACTACTGGGAGGCTGGGAAGGGGGGCACTGGGTGAACAAGACGGGGCAGGGCAAGGCGGGGGCCGGGAATCAAAACACTAACTGAATGCGGGCGGGGCAGGTAAAACAAACTGAGGCTGGGCGGGGTCGGTCAGCAAACTGAGGGAGGGAGGGGGAAAGAACTGGCTACCGGGGCGGGGTGGGCAAGGCTTCTGCAGTGGGGGGTAGGGCAGGGAGAGCAAGAGTGAAGGGGGGCCCCCAACCAAACACTGCTGAGGGAGGGGGGCCAAGTCCAAGGGCGGGGTGGAAGCACGCCCACGAGCGCTTGTGGGAGGCTCAGTCCTCGCCCACTGCTGCAGCGGGACAGTCCCAGATGGCAAAAAGCGGGGAGGAACAGCCAGCCCCACCGAGGGGCGAGTCCTGGTGGTGCAAAGGTTGGTGGAGGGGGTCGTGGGGGTGGTGGTATGGGGGGGGGGTGGCAGCTGGACCGGGGGGAAGGCTCTACGCCTCACCCCCGGCCCCCCTCTTGGTATCTCAGTTCACCACCCCCCCAAGGGCAGATGAAAGGCTCAGTCCCAGCAAACAGACCCCCTCCACAGTCCAACTGACTTCTAGTCTCCCTCGGTGGGGTGCAGGTGGTACGGCGGCAGCAGCGGGTGGGCAGCAGCCAGGTGGGAAAGGCCTCTGGGTGGTGGTACCGGTGGGGTCCTCTTCCTCTGGAGTGGAGGAGGGGAGAGGGGGGGCAGCCGGCAGACCCCCCCTCTTCCCTCAGGCGGCAGCAGCAGCAGCAGTAGCCGGTGGTGGTGAGAAGCGGCGGTGTCCAGGGGGAGCAGGTCCAGCAGCACGGAGGCCTCAGGTGGTGGCTGGGTGGAGCAGGGAGAGCCCTAGCTGGTGCAGGAGCAGGAGCAGGAGCAGGAGCAAGGGGAGGGAGAAGGAAAAGAGCAGCCCCTGCACCCTGCTGCCTCTCCTCCTTCTCTGGAGTGTAGTGGGGCGCTGAGTGGGCGCCCACTGAGGAGGAGGAGGAGGAACCCCTCCAGCCACCATGTTGGGCTGAGGCTGACCCCGCCCAGCCACCTGACCGGAAGTCAGGGGGCAGGGCCAGAGCTATAAAAGCCCAGCTAGCAGCCTCAGTCAGGGCTGATCCTGCAGAGGGACCAGAGGCTTGCTCAGGGCTCCCCGTCTGGGAGGCTGAGGGCTGGCCGGGGCCTCCAACCCTCTTGAAGCCCGAGGCTAACTACCCGCTCCCGGCCTGGGAGGCTGTGACCGAGGCCTGGCCTGGGCCTCCAACCTTCCGGGACCCAGATGCTGACTACTGGCTTGGGAGGCCCAGCCCAGCCCAGCCCAGCCCAGCCCAGCCCGCCTACTCTAGCAGACTCTGCAGAGGACCCAGAGGGTTAGCCAGGTTCCATGCCCAAACCCTTGCCCGGGAGGAAGGAACCGGGAGAAGCTGCTGCTGCTGCCAAGGCCAGAGGCTTGGCCCAAGACCCCAACGGAGCCTGACACTGCGGACTGGCCCAGACACCTGACCCTGTCTGCACCAGGGGACCGGCTGAGTCCAGCAGACCTGAAAGCAGCGGAGGACTGGACCTGACCACTGGGACCCCAGTGGGATGAACCTGCCCTGGACTCCCTACCTGTGCTGCTAAAAACCCAAGTATTGGCTGAGGAGGAGAATGGAAGTGGCCCAGCGGTTAGTGGGGGCTGTTAGAGGCCCCAAGGCTGGTGAGTTTCGGGCTGGAGCCCCCACTAAGCCCATAGCAGCCTGCACTGCTGCTCCTAGGGCCCTGGGCTGGGGCGCAGTAGAGTGGGTGGACCTGAACCACCCCCCCTCCCCTGTGACCCACCTACCGGGTGGCAGTCTCTCCCTCCTCACCACTACTGCCAGCAATTGGCCTGCACCCCTCCTGAACGAGGAGCCCCCAAACCCATGGTTGTTTGCGGCCACGCCCTGAGCCAAGGGCCTGGCTTATCCTTAAACTGTGTTGGTGTGTTTGCAGACATGCCCTGAATGAGGGCCTGGCCTCCCTTTAAACTGACTCTGTTTGTTTGTTGCCCCACCCTGACTGAGGGCCAGGGCCTCCCAAAACTCATGGTGGTTGTGGCTGCCATGCCTTGAACCACGGGCCTGGCCATCCTGTAAAGACTAACTGTGTTTGTTATTGCCACGCCCTGAACCAGGGCCTGGCCTTTTGGTATAAACTGACTTGGCTTGTCTGTTGCCACGCCCTGAACCAGGGCTTGGACTATCCCCAGTCGGGACTTTGTGGACTTGCTGCCCATCCTGCACCAGGGCCAGGTGTGCGTGTGTGTGTGTGTGTGCGTGTGTGTATGTGTGTGCGTGTGTGTATGTGTGTGTGTGTGTGTATATATATATAAAAGCAGACTCTGTGGTGTGCCGCCCACCTGAAGGAAGGCCGGGCATGGACCTGGGGCTTGGCTTAAAGGGACAGTGCAGTGGGGCGGAATGGCCGCCCACTGATGCAGAGGAGGAGGAACCCCTCTGGGAAGCCAAGTCGCCTACATCCTATTTTGCAAGTGAGATGTTGGCTGTTGTATATAGACTGTGTTTACTATGGATTAATTTGTATAAACTTGGTTAGCTGGATATTATCATACTTTAGAGAATGTGATCTTGGTCTCCACAAACACTAATTCCCTCTGAAATCAATACAAGATGCAGAGGCTCAGTATTCCTCGAGATCAAGCTCTTTTATGAGCCACATACAATAATTAGGTGATTTCCACAATCCAGAAGATGACACACTTCTTGGGCACACACCTACAGTATATTTTAGCTGCTGATAGATAACGTACAGACTCTGTTTTCTTACATTCCATTGTGATATGATTAGCCAATGTATACAAAGTCAGTTGATCACAGCATAACCGTTTCCACCATTGTGGTATCCTAAGAAAACGATCACAGGCAAATTCAAGGGCGCAAGAGAGACCTTTTTTAAACAATAAGTATAATGTCAAAGATTCACAAGATTTTCACTATAATATATTAAATACATTTAATAAAAAATGTGCTGTCAAAGTGACACACAAACATCAGACAGCTTAAAAAAGGCAGCTTTGATTAATGAATGTTGCTAATTATAGTACAGCACTATTCAGAGGAGCAGGAGAAGGGGAAGAAAGTACTATGCAACTTACTCAGTCTTTTCGTTTTGAAACCCTATTCTGTGCCATTCTAGCAGGTGGCTATATTGGGATGGGGACACAGCACTAAAGAATATTATAAATTAGTCAAATAATGTAATTCACTTAAAATATTCAAAACCTGCAAAAGACATATCAGGATACAGTACAGGAACTGTCTGCAACCTTAATGAATATCACATCTCTGAGGTTTTTATTACTCTATATTCATTATTTTTTGTTTATAGAAAGCACTGTCTTAGAACTATTACTGTTAAATGTTACGCATGCAAGTGCTGCACACATGTAATTATTTACTCCTGGGGGGATTCTGAGCCCTGAACAATGCAGAATTTTCCAGAAATTAATGTTTTTGTGTGCAGAATTTCCTTTTCTGCACAGAAATGGACTGTAGTGGCGTGGCTGCTACTGGGGACTGCTTGACCTACTCCCACATAGAAGACACAATGGTGGGTAGTGGAGGGAGTTGGAGGGTTTCCAGCAACTGCAGTTCCCTGCCTGCTATGGTTGCCAACTTCCCGACTGGATGGACCGGATGCCATTGCTGTGAATGGTATCTGGTCCATCCAGTCGGGAAAGATGGCAACCCTAAAGGAGACAGTGGCACACAGGAAATTCCACAAAGGCCCTGGATCCAGCATCAGGCTGTTTCTGCTTCTGGATCTCTAGACTCTGAGGTCTGGGCTGGGGGAGGCCAGGTGGTTGGGCTCTGGGGGGAAAAGTATGTGACGGTCTGGTCTCCCAGCTCAGCTCTGTGGGAGATGGGGTAGAAAAGCAGGAACTGTGTTGTAGGGGTTTCTTTAACTCTATACTTCTGGAGGGAAATTTTGTGTATGTCTGCTTGTCATGGGGAATTGTTTTTAGTCTGGAGTATAGCATGCACAGATATTTATTAGGTGCACAGTTACATTGTCTATCTAGGCAAAATAGTTCAGGAGGAAATTCTCATAAAATCCCAACCAAAATGGACATGAACATTGTGGACTTAATTCTCTGTTACACCACTTTTTTTTATGTGTCTCTGCTGACTTCCAATAAGACCCCGTATATATGAAAGACCTGTGTAAACACATATATTTAGGTACTATGAGTGCTTTATTTTTGTTTAATTTAATCCTGTTCTTGATTAATTTAAGCTAAACTGAAGTAAACCACTTTTAATTGAAATAGGAGTGTCCCTACACACAGGGCTTTTGTTGGTTTAGCTAAATCAGGCTATGTCTAGACCGCAGGCTTCTTTCAGAAGAAGTTTTTCCGGAAGAGATCTTCCAGAAAAACTTCTTTGGAAAGAGTGTGTCCACACAGCAACCGTGCATTGAAAAAGCAATGTGCTTCTTCAAAAGATAGCGTCCACATTGATTGGACGCTCTCTCTCATTTAAGTTTTGATTACTATGGATGGAGTGGCCACCAGGGCACCTGTGCTTTTTCTTGGAGGCCTCTTCTTTTGAGAGGAAAAAAAAAACCCTCTTCCCCATCCCCCCACACCTTTTTCTGAAAGAGCTCTTTCAGAAAAAGGCTTCTTCCTTGTAGAAAGAGGGTTACCACTGTCGGAAAAACATGTGTTCTTTCGACTTTCTGTCGAAAGAATGTAATTGCATTGTGGACGTAAGTGTAGTTTTTCCGGAAAAATGGCTGTTTTTCCAGAAAAACTCTGCAGTGTAGACATACCCTCAGTTTAAAATCCACTTGAGGTAAAGTCAAATGCTGCCACTTTCCCTTGTAGAAAGGACCTGAGATATGGGGAGACTTGAGCATTATCAATAAAAGCAAGCGGAAGCCATGTTTAGTTTCCCCAGACATATACAACCATAAATTGGTTAGAAACATTATTGATAATTTTTGACAGTTTGCTGAAAAATGCAGTTTCAGGTTGATCAAAACTATTCATGATTTCAGCAAGTAGTTTAGGATGAAAATAAATTGGAGACTATTTTTTTTTAAGAGTTAGCAAAACTGCTTGACTTCTTGTTCTGAAATATTTAATTTTAAAATGTATCTAGATTTTTTTGTAAAATAAAACCTGAAAACAAAATGAAATCATGTGTTCTGTTTTAGGTCAAACAAAATGGTTTTGTTCTATCTGAAACAAATATTTCTGCTTTTACGTCAGTGAGAAAATCAAAATATTTCCATGTTATATCTTTTCCCATGAAATTTTGGGGAGGGTATTTTCAGGTCAGCAATCAAACTAAAAAATCAGTTGCTTCTTGAGCTCTAGTAATGGGTAGAAAAGACCATTTTTGGAACATGGTCAGTAGGAGGAGAAAAGCTACTTCACAGCTGGGCCAGAAGAGATCACTGTTTGGCCTGGCCTACATTAAAGGGGAAGGTCAAATTAAGATATGCAACTCCAGCTATATTAATTATGTAGCTAAACTTGATGTATTTTAAATCATTGTCCACACAATAGGAGGACGATGGGAGTACACGCTCCCACTGACTTCCCTTACTCCTTGTGAGGAGCAGATGTACCAGCACTGACGGGTGCCCTCTCCATTAGAATTAGTGGGTCTTCACTAGACCTACTAAATCGAACCCCAGAAGATCAACCGTGGCAGTGTCAATCTTCTGCATAGTGTAGACATGACCTTGGAGACTAGTGGTGGTAGAAGCTCCAAAAAACCTGATGTCCTTTGAAATATAAGTAGGATTCAGGTTGCTCAAGTCTTCCGAGCTGAGGTCAGCATTAAAATCCAAATATGTCTTGCTATGCTCACCCCTGCTGAGTAGTTAATGAAATATAAGTTAATATAATCCTGTTTTTGAAAGCAGGATTGAGATGAATTAATTTGCACATATGTTTTCTCCTTTCCTTGTTCTCTATTAGCAACACATTCTGTTTACAGCAAGTGCCCATCTCTTCATCTTGTAGCTTACATATTCTTATTGTTCAGTATGTAGGGGTTTGACTAGTCATTTTATTCTCTACTGGGAGTTGTCAGACATCACAGATCAGAACTGAAGTTCAACTGCTGGTAATTTTCTATTTTTTCTTTTTACGTTGCAAACCCTAAACAACAATAGCTTTGTTTGTTAGGAAGGAATACTTTGAAATCAAATACAAGAAAAACCTGAAATAAATCTTGTGAATGCTGGAAAAAAGGAAAGGCCAGAAAAAAGTGTGTATATTTTTTTTTTCTTCCTGTCACCAGATTCCCACATGATTTAATACTAAAGTGCCTTATATTGTATGTCATTTGTGTTTGTCTAAATGTTGTTGGCAAGGCTTTTGCTGACTTAGGTCTAGAAATTTTAACCTCTCATTAGCTGTTAAGTACCAAGCCAGGAAAACAAAAAGCAGTCATACTTCTTCACAGGGTTTGGCTCGAGTACTGGTCCACATCAGACGTAGCAATTTCCAGCTCTTGATTCAACTGCTTCATGTTTTCATGAGAGATGGCAATGGGTTAAATGTCTCCAAAAGCCTTTCCCAAACACATAAGAACTAAACAAGAAGCAGACTTTAAAGACTTTAAGTATGGGTTATAGTTAACTATAAACAGCTGTTGCAAGATAACAGCCTTTCCATTGGTAAAGTGAGCCTGTTTTTCCCCCCTACAATGAAACCATTCTGAAAGCTGCATTAAGAGAAGGCTGGTTCTCTGTCTGGCAATAATCAAAATTAAGAGGTGGGGAGCGAATTGTTGGATCTCTCAGCTCAAGTTGACATTTATATAGCAATTCTATTTCTGCTACTGAACTCCAAAGCCGTACAAATGCATCTTATCTGGACTAGTAAGAAAAAGAGAACAAACTTGCCTTCCATTCCCCCTTCTCTGCTACCATTGCTTTGTACCAACGTTTATTTTGAATAATGAGTAAAGAGTGATATTAACTAAGCCCCATTTATCATTCCCAGTCTGGGAACATTACATTTGAATTGAATACAAACAATACCTAGTAGTAAAATACTTCTGCAGAGCTACTGCTTGTTTGTGAAATTCAAACAGAAAAACAAGTATGAGAAGGTTATCAAAAGGAAACATCAAAGTCAGGCAGTTCAGGCAGACAGTGTTTTGCGAAAAGGTTTAAAATTTTAATGATTTTCAAAAATGAAAGAGAAATAATTCCTTGTAATTCATGTTAAAAAACAAATGTGAAAAATCAGGCTGTTAATATTAGACATTATAGAGTGAATCACATGATCTCTACTACAGTACATGTGGCAAAAAGAGAGACAAAGAAACAGATGTGCAAACTTCTTACTGGTAAATTCTCAGCAATTTTGTTAACAGGAGGACCAGTTCTTTGTTTCTCAGCTGGAAAATTCTAGGAAACAACTTGGTAGGGAAACGTTGAAATGGTCCCACTGAAAAGCACATCAGCTTTTGCTGAAGTTTTGGTAACTCACTGAAGAATTTTAACCAGTAAAGTAATCCTCATAACAGGGCTTGACAAATGGCAGCGAAAGCTGCTCGCCAGCCCCGCACTGCGCATGCGCAAGAGCTGCATTGCACATGTGCATGCCGCCGGTAAACGGGGCGCGCAGCTGAATCTACTTGCCACGGGTGAGTAGATTCTATAGTTTGTTGAGCCCTGCTCATAAAGTTGGTCAGGAGAAAAGGAAGAGAAGAAAATCTGAGACAGTTCTAGCAATGTGGATGGTAACCTATATACCTAGATATGGGCCTTGCTGCCTCTGTGACATCATCATCACTAATGCCTGACCCACATAGAATCCTCTGAGGGATCAGGGATCTACAGCTGGGGAAGGGATATGGTCCTCAAGAGAAAAATCCAGCTAGTAGAAAATAAATGCACACAGCACACAGGGCACCACTAAATTAGTAGTGCTTAATTTAAGTAGTGCATGATATAGATACCATGCGGACAAGGGGGATCCAGTAGATATAATATACTTAGATTTTCAGAAAGCCTTTGACAAGGTCCCTCACCAAAGGCTCTTGTGTAAATTACATGGCCATGGGATAAGAGGGAATGTCCTTTCTTGGATTGAGAACTGGTTAAAAGACAGGAAACAAAGGGTAGGAATAAATGGCAAATTTTCAGAATGGAGAGGGGTAACTAGTGGTGTCCCCCAAGGGCCGGTCCTAGGACCAATCCTGTTCAACTTATTCATAAATGATCTGGAGAAAGGGGTGAGCAGTGAGGTGGTAAAGTTTGCAGATGATACCAAACTGTTTAGGATAGTCAAGACAGAAGCAGACTGTGAGGGACTCCAAGAAGATCTCACCAAACTGAGTGATTAGGCAACAAATGGCAAATGAAATTTAATGTGGATAAGTGTAAAGTAATGCACATCGGGAAAAATAACCCCAGCTATACGTACAGTATGATGGGGGCTAATTTGGCTACGACAAATCAGGAAAGAGATCTTATCGTGGACAGTTCTCTGAAAACTTCCACACAGTGTGCAGCAGCAGTCAAAAAGGCAAATAGGATGCTCGGAATTATTAAGAAAGGGATAGAAAATAAGACCCAGAATATCTTACTGCCCCTGTATAAAACTATGGTACGCCCACATCTTGAATACTGTGTACAGATGTGGTCTCCTCACCTCAAAAAAGATATTTTGGCCTTGGAAAGGGTTCAGAAAAGGGCAACTAAAATGATTAGGGGTTTGGAATGGGTCCCATATGAGGAGAGGTTAAAGAGACTGGGACTTTTCAGTTTAGAAAAGAGGAGACTGAGAGGGGATATGATAGAGGTATATAAAATCATGAGTGGTGTGGAGAGGGCCGATAAAGAAAAGTTATTTATTAGTTCCCTAAATAGAAGAACTAGAGGACACCAAATGAAATTAATGGGTAGCAGGTTTAAAACTAATAAAAGAAAGTTCTTCTTCACACAGCGTGTAGTCAGCCTGTGGAACTCCTTGCCAGAGGAGGCTGTGAAGGCTAGGACTATAATAGAGTTTAAAGAGAAGCTAGATAATTTCATGGAGGTTAGGTCCATAAAAGGCTATTAGCCAGGGGATAAAATGGTGTCCTTGGCCTCTGTTTGTCAGAGGCTGGAGAGGGATGGCAGGAGACAAATCGCTTGATCATTGTCTTCGGTCCACCCTCTCTGGGGCACCTGGTGCTGGCCACTGTCGGCAGACAGGATACTGGGCTAGATGGACCTTTGGTCTGACCCGGTATGGCCATTCTTATGTTCTTATGCTCTATGCTACATATGTCTTGTGCCAGTCAAGATCAGTGCTGGCTCAAACAGCCCCAATCTCCTGCCCCTTAGCCCCTGCTCCACCCAATCCCCTGGACCCTGCTCCACCTCCCAGCTCTGGAGGCCCAATCTCCCAGCCCCTTGGCCCCTGCTCCACCTTCTGGCCCCAGTGGCCCAATCCCTTGGCCCTCTGCTTCACCTCCCAGCGTCAGTGTCCAAATCCCCCAAGTCTGCAGGGCAGCTTGCAAGGGCCACCCAAGCTATACCAAGTAAGTCACTGCCTACGGACTCATTTCCGCAACAGACTGGGGACTATCCAGTATATTGTGCCCAATGTAGCATGTATGATTACCTGCTCTGTGAGCAAGCAGCATATGTATGCATTCGGTGCAAGAAATTCCTGGCTCTTGGAGACTATGTAGGTGCTTTGGAGACAAGGAGGAACTGAGGGAGGCACAGTGGTACGTAGGTGTGACTTTCCAGGACACAGTGGAACAATTTCATATTCAGTCATAAAGCCTCTGTGCTATGGAGGAAGACGAAAAACTGAGGGAATGAGAGCATCCAAATGGTGTGGAAGGAAATAATCTCATAACTGGGACTCCTTCCAGATGATGTTGTGGTATCATCTCACACTGAGGATACCTCTCTGCAGGAGGGAACTTGAGTTATTAGGAAGAGACAGCTATTCGGAAAGAGGGATTCGATCATTAGAAACCTGGATAGCTGGGTTTGTGATGACTCGGAGAACTGCATGGTGATTTGCCTCTCTAGTGTAAAGGTTGTGGATCTCTCAAGACATCTGGATAGACCTATGCATAGTGGTGGGAAGGAGCTGGTGGTCACGGTAAAAGTAGGAGCCAGTGACATAAGAAGGATAGGGGGAGGTCCTGGAGGCCAAATTTAGGCTGCTAGGTAAGAAATTGAAATCGAGGATCTCCATGCTCTCTGAAGTGCTTCCAGTTCCACATGCAGGGCCAGGTAGGGCTCCAGCTAAACCAAAATGGAACCAGATTGCTGGCTCTTAAAATTAAAAAGGTCATGGAGCAGTTTTTAAACTAAAGGCTGTGGGAAAACTAATGGTTTCAGAGGAGCATGTGGCTCCGATTGAGACATCTCTTATGGGAGTATCTATTAATGGAGATTCTCAATGTCCTAGTGAGGAGGAGAAGATGAAAAATGTTACAACATGGGTAAGACCTGATGAGATATAGTCAAATGAAAGAGTCCCATTCAATCATATCTTGTAATGGCAGACAGCAAAAAAGTGACAAGTTTTGAAAGTGTTATACAAATGCTAGAAGTCTAAATAATAAGATCAGTGAACTAGAGTGCCTCATATTGAATCAGGATATTAATACAATAGGCATCACAGAAACTTGGTTGAATGAGAATAATCAAAAAGACACACTAAAATCAGGGTACAAAACACATCAGAAGAACAGAATAGGTCGTGCTGGTGGGGGAGGGGCACTCTATGTGGAAGAAACCATAGAATAAAATGAAGTAAAATGTTTAAATGATGTTAACTGTACCATAGAATCTCTATGAATAGTAATTCCAGGCTCTAATAATAAGAATATTGCAGCAGAAACATATTACAGACCACCTGACCAGGATGGTTATAGGAACTGTGAAATCCTTGGAGAGAACAGAGACACTTATTTTATTTTATTATAAAATAAAAAACCTAAATAATAATGAGGAATTTCAACTGTTCCCATTGACTGTGTACCTGTCACCTTAGGAGGAGATTAAATTTTTTACACCTTATATGATTGTTTCTTGGAGCAGCTAGTCTTAGAACCCACAAGAAGAAAGGCAATTCTTGATTTAGTCTTAAGTGGGACACAGGATCTGGTCCAAGAGGTGACTATAACCAGTCTGCTTGGTAATACTGACCACAATAGAATAAGATTAAACATCCATGTGGTAGGGAAAACATTACATCAGTTCAACACCATGGCATTCAATTTAAGAAAAGGGGTCTACAAAAAAAAAAAAGCAAGTTATTTAAACAGAAATTAAAAGACACACGCCAAAAGTGAAATCCCTGCAATCTGTATGGAAACTGTTTAAAGACACTATATTAAGGGTTCAACTTAAATATATACTCCAAATAAAAAAAAACCATAGGAGAACCAAAAAAGTGACACTGTGGCTAAGCAAAAAGTGTCACTGTGGCTAAAGAAGCAGTGAGAGAGAAAAAGGCATAATTTAAAAAGTGAAGTTAAATCCATTATAAGAAAAAATAGAAAGGAGCATAACCTCTGGCAAATGAAGTGTAAAAATATAATTAGGAAGGCCAAAAAAAGAAATTGAAGAACATCCAGCCAGAAACTCAAAAAGTAATAGAAAATGTTTTAAGTATATCGGAACTACTTGGGCCACTAGACAACTGAGATGCTAAAGAAACACTCGAGAATTATCAGGCCACTGCAGGAAAAACTAAATGAATTTTTTGGATCAGCTTTCATGGCTGAGGATGTGAGGGCGATTTCAGGCCTGAGTCATTCTTTTTAGATGACATATCTGAGGAACTATCCCAGACTGAGGCATCATTAGAGAATGTTTTGGAACAAATTTATAAACGAAACAGTAATAAGTCACCAGCACCAGATGGCTTTCACGCAAGAGTTTTAAAGAACTCAAATGTGAAATTGCAGAACTACTAACTGTAGTTTGTAACCTCTTCTTTAGATCAGCTTCTGTATCAAATGACTGGAAGATAGCTAATGTGATGCCAATTTTTAAAAAAGGAACCGGAAGTGATTCTGGCAATAACAGACCAGTGTGTCTAACTTCAGTACCAGGCAAACTGGTTGAAACTACAGTGAAGTACAAAATTGTCAGGCACATAGTTGAATATAATTATTTGAGGGAAGAGTCAAAATAGTTTTTGTAGAGGGAAATCATGCCTTAACAATCCATTATAATTCTTTATGGGGGTAAAGAAACATATGGACAAGGGAGATTAAGTGGATATAGAGTACTTAGATGTCTAGAAAGCCTTTGAGAATGTCCCTAACCAAGCTCTTAAGTAAATTAAGCTGTCATGGGATAAGAAGAAAGGTCTTCTCATGGATTAAAAGATGGAAAACAAAAGGTGTAAATAAATGGTCATTTTTCAAATGGAGAAAGGTAACTTGAATCTTGAGCCAGTTTATACACTGTATATTCTGTCTGTGTAATAACTGAAAGGAAATAATGAACAATATGAAAAGTTTTGATATAGCATGATTTTTTAAAATATATCAACACGAGGTTTTCACTTGTTTATGTAATCATAGATTGAGGTGGAATTGTATTTGATTAGTGCCCAAATTTCAATAATTTCAGTAGCTTTATAGCCTGCAAGTTCTCCAATAGACAAAAATACCGCAAAACAAAACAAAAAAGAATTCTTAAGCTGCATTGTGTGGCACCTTATACTTTTAGAAATTACCCTTAAGATTTCAGTTGATCTTTAGAGGTTATTCTAATATGCACTAGCTTAAAATATTTAAAATAAAAACCCAACTGATTTACACTCTGGTGATAAAAGTGAGAGCAACTTTCTTCTTGACTTAAGCCATGTCCTGAACTGCTGTTAGTGATCCGCATCACAGCTCTGCCATCATTAATCATTTAAACATCACAAAACAAAGATCCCTTTTCATGGAAAAGGGTTTTACACACACACACACACACACACACACACACATGCAATAGCATTCATTTTTACAGCAAAGAGGTGGTATATTGTTCACCTTTACTAAGAAATGTACAAATCACCCACATGTTTTGAAGGCTGTTGTAGGCTCACTTATAAGACAACAAACATCAATTGTGTGGCTACGTTTACATGGAGAGCCATGGAACTGCATCATTTCACACCAGAGGAGCACTTGGCTTGAAGTTTGCAGGCAGTTTTCCAAGCACATGTGCCCAGTTACCAGCTATTGCATAATTTGTAGCATAAACAATGTCATCAAATGGGACAATTGCTTCAGCAGAGCATGTGCTGTTTCTGGCTTTTGTGTCCAGGATTAATGCTTCAATATCATACCAAATCCCTGGATATCCAGAATCTCAAAGATCTACTCTTTCAAAACTATTGGATTTTTTATACAGCAGCTCAATAGTGTCCTTGCTACTACTCTTTCTTAAATAGTGTCATGTGATAGAGTAGCACAACTTTTCAGCTCAATTCTGCTGTAATAAACTATTTAATTTCTAATGGAGAACTTTATGTTAGTAAAATTTGGTGAACTACACACAAATATTTGGTTCCAGAGTATCTTGCCCTATATGGAATACAAAGATTTCTAGCTAAATCTTAGGATTTCATGTTTTTATGAAAGAAAAATACAGATATGGTAATAATTGTTAATATGCTGAATACAGAAAATGAAAAAGGTTGCTCCATCCAATACAAATATTATATTTTAAAGCCACAAGATTTTTTTCACACAATTTAATTGGAAGTATTGTGAACAAAGATTAAAAACTTAGAGCAAAGGAAGGCCACTTAAACTCTTTAATTAGGAGACAGAAAGCTGGATTCTCAGCTAGATTTAAGCAATGGGTTTAAATTGCAGCAAGAGAGGTTTACGTTGGACATTCAGAAAAACTTTCTAACTCTGAGCCCTGTTCTACACTATAGAGTTATTTCAGAATAACCCCCTTAGTTTGAAATAACAAGCGGAATGTCCACACTACCAAGCCCATTATTTCAAAATAACAGGCTGGTTATTTCGAAATCTGTACTCCTGCTTTCTTCTCGGAATAACGCTTATTTCAAAATTATTTTGAAATAGCATTAGTGTGGATAATCAGGTGCTGCTAATTCAAAATAATTGGCCTCCAGAAGTCTCTCACAGCTGCACTTCTGGCCACTATGGCCACATCTGCCAGTTCCACTGCTCTCCTTCTCCTGTGGAAAAGGCTGCTGGAGAAGGGGTTGTGGCACATGGCCAACTTGATAAGCCCCATGCCGTAGAGCAGCAGCAGCTGTCAGAGCCATGGCATACCCCAGTGCTCCCTCTGAGCCCCCCATGGCTGCCAGCACTCCCACAGCACCCTACACTGCCACTGGCCTGGCTGCAGGAAAGTATTGACCTGGACTGGTGCAGTGGTCCTGGATCTCCTCAGGCATGGGGCAAGGAGACCAGCCTCCAGGATCTCCACACCAGAAAGTGCAATGCTGATGTGTATGGCTGATGGTCACCAACCTGGCCAATGAAGGCCATGCCCGGCCCCTTGACCAGGACTGGCTGAAAATAAAAGAGCTCTGTCAGGCCTACAAAAATGCCAGGGAGAAGAGTGGATGCTCTGGGGTGGTACCACACATGTGTTGCTACTATGATTAGCTTGAAGCCATCCTTGGAAGGGGGTTGGTCACCTCCCCTCCCCCCATCATCATTGAGTCCAGCCAAGACATACCTGTTGTCAGCTGCCAGGTGGGTGGGTTGAGGAGAAGAAGAGGAGGCCAGCTAGGTGACCATGCCCACCAGTCAGGACCTGTTCCTCACCCTGGAGCCAATTCCTCCTCTCCCAGGATGTCTCCCAAGCATAGGATGAACCCGGGGAAGGTACTTCAGGTGAGTTCAATAACTTTCCTTCTACACAAGCAGGGACAGGTGGTGGGCTTCATGCTCCTCACTTAGCCTACTTGGCTTGGGGGTCACACAACAGCCTTTGTATGTGGGTGCCAATCTGGAGCACTCAGCCCCATGATGCTCTCACACAGGAACCCTTCGGTCCTTCTCACAAGGTTCCTGAAGAGGCCTGCTTTACTCCAGTCTCCGTGAAGGGACACCTTCCCACAACAAGCCAACACTAAGGATTCTGGTGTTATGAAATCACACAGCACAGTGCCACACACAGCACAGGGTCATGCCCACACTTGGGGAGACCTCGTGAGGGAGCAGATGGCCTGCCTGCAATCCCTCATCCGGGGGCTCGACGAGGAGCACTGGGAGCAGACCACTGACCTGGTGGAGTGCCGGGCTGACCAGGAGCAGTGGAGGGCCACCTGGGGCCAGCTAGTACACCAGCATGAGGCCATGTGCTCCTCCCTCACCTCGGTGATGGAATGCATGGCCTCGTGCATTAAGCGGGCCACCAGCAACCTCCCTGCACCCCCAATGGTTTTGAAAGGACAGAACAGGTTGTGCTGTTGGGGGAGTGGCACTGTACGTGAAAGAAAATGTAGAATCAAATGAAGTAAAAATCTTAAATGAGCCAAAATGTTCCATAGAATCTCTATGGAGAGTAATTCCATGCTCCAATAATAAGAATATAACCGTAGGGATATATTATCGACCACCTGATCAGGACAGTGTTAGTGACTATGAAATGCTAAGGAGATTAGAGAGGCTATCAAAATTAAAAACGTCGATAATAGTGGGGGATTTCAGCTATCCCCGTACTGACTGGGTACACGTCACCTCAGGACGGGATGCAGAGATAAAAATTCTTGAAAACTTAAATGACTGCTTCTTGGAGCAGCTGGTTCTGGAACCCACAAGGGGAGAGAATTCTTGATTTAATCCTAAATGGAACACAGGATTTTGTCCAAGAGGTAAATATAACTGGACCTCTTAGAAATAGTGACCATAATGTAATAAAATGTAACATCCCTGTGGTGGGAAAAACACCTCTGCAGCCCAACACTGTGGCATTTAATTTCGGAAAGGGAAACTACACAAAAATGAGGAAGCTGGTTAGAAATTAAAAGGCAAAGTGTCAAAAGTAAAATCTCTGCAAAATGCATGGAAACTTTTCAAAGACACCATAATAGAGGCCCAACTTAAATGTATACCCCAAATTAAGAAACACAGTAAGAGAACCAAAAAAGTGCCACCACGGCTTGGCTTAACCAAGTAAAAGAAGCAGTGACAGATAAAAAGACATCTATTAAAGTGGAAGTCAAATCCTAGTGAAGAAAATAGAAAGGAGCATAAACTCTGTCAAATTAAGTGTAAAAATATAATAAGAAAAGCCAAAAAGGAGTTTGAAGAACAGCTAGCCAAAAACTCAAAAAGCAATAGCAAAATGTTTTTTAAGTACATCAGAAGCAGGAAGCTTGCTAAATAACCAGCGGGGCCCTTGGATGATCAAGATGCTATAGGATCACTCAAAGATGATAAAGTCATTGTGGAGAAGCTAAATGATTTATTTGCTTCAGTCGTCACGGTTAAGGATATTGGGGAGATTCCCAAACCTGAGCCATTTTTTTTAGGTGACAAATCTGAGAAATTATCCCAGATTGAGGTATCATTAGAGGAGGTTTTGGAACAAACTGATAAACTTAACAGTAACAAGTCACTGGGGCCAGATGGCATTCACTCAAGAGATCTGAAAGAACTCAAATATGAAATTGCAGAACTATTAACTGTGGTTTGTAACCTATCCTTTAAATCGGCTTTTGTACCTAATGGCTGGAAGAAAACTAATGTGACACCAATATTTAAAAAGGACTGTAGTGGTAGTCTTGGCAATTACAGACCAGTAAGTCTAAGGTCAGTGGTGGGCAAATTACTTGAAACTATAGTCAAGAATAAAATTATCAGACACATAGATGAACATAATTTGTTGGGGGGGGGGAAGTCAACATGGTTTCTGTAAAGGGAAATCATGCCTTACTAATCTATTAGAGTTCTTTGAGGGGGTCAGCAAACATGTGGACAAGGGGATTCAGTGGATATAGTGTACTTAGATTTCCAGAAAGCCTTTGACAAGGTCCCTCGCCAAAGGCTCTTAGGTAAAGTGAGTTGTCATGGGACAAGAGAGAAGGTCCTTTCATGGACCGATAACTAGTTAAAAGACAGGAAACAAAGGGTAGGAATAAATAAGTTTTCAGAGTGGAGAGAGGTAACTAGTGGGGTCCCACAAGAGTCTGTCCTGGGACCAGTCCTATTCAACTTATTTATAAATGATCTAGAGAATGGGGTAAATGGTGAAGTGGTAAAATTTGCAGATGATACCAAACTGCTCAAGATAGTAAAGACCAAAGCAGATTGTGAAAAACTTCAAAAAGATCTCACCAAACTAAGGCTATGGCTGCACTACGCACTTTGCTGGAAGAGGCGATGCAAATAAAGCGCGGATTAGCATTTTCTCGCACTTCATTTGCATAATCTCTTCCAGTCCATTTTTGTACAAGGGGTTTTTGCACAAACAAGCAGTTTCCTTTTGTGCAAAAAACCTTTCTTGCGCAAGATCCTTATGCTTCCCTGGGAGATTATGCAAATGAAGCACAAGAAAATGCTAATCTGCGCTTCATTTCCATTGCCTCCTCCGGCAAAGTGTATAGTGTAAATAAAGTCTAAATGACTGGGCAACAAAATGGCAAATGAAATTTAATGTTGATAAATTTAAAGTAATGCACATTGGAAAAAATAATCCCATCTATTCATACAATATGATGGAGACTAATTTAGCTACAACTACTCAAGAGAGAGATCTTGGAGTTATTGTGGCTAGTTCTCTGAAAACATCCACTCACTTTGCAGCAGCAGTCAAAAAAGCAAATACAACGTTAGGATCAATTAAAAAAGGGATAGAGAATATTTTATGGCCTCTATATAAAACCATGGTATGCCCACATCTCGAATACTGCGTACAAATGTAATCTCCTCATCTCAAAAAATATATATTGGTATTGGAAAAAGTTCAGAGAAGGGCAACAAAAATGATTAGGGGTTTGGAACAGGTCCCATATGAAGAGAGATTAAAAAGACTTGGATTTTACAGCTTAGAAAAGAGGAGACTACGGGTGGAATATGATAGACATCTATAAAATCATAACTGGCATGGAAAATGTGAATAAAGAAGTTATTTACTTATACTGTGGGAATAAGAACTTGGGGGTAACAAATGAAATTGATAGGCAGCAGGTTTAAAACAAACAAAAGGAAGTTTTTCTTCGAGCAGTGCACAGTCAATCTATGGAACTCCTTGCCAGAGGGTGTGGTGAAGACTAGGAGTTTAACATTCAAAAAAGTGCTGGATAGATTCTTGGAGGTTAGGTCCATCAATGGCTATTAGCCAGAATGGGTAGGAATGGTGTCCCTAGCCTCTGTTTGTCTATAAATGCTGACAGGAGAGGATCATGTAAGGATTACCTGCTGTGTTCCCTCCCTTTGGGGTATCTGATATTGGCCACTGTTGGTAGTTAGGATACTGGGCTAGATGGACCTGTGGTCTGACCCAATATGGCCGTTATGTTCTTTTCATATCTGTATGCTAATATCTTTTCCTTAGTCATGTTGTTTCCTTCTGCTCAGATAATGTACAGTTCTTGTTGACGTTAGGCTGCCACTTCTCCTTTTCTGGACTGTATCCTTCACTACAGTCTTATTAGTTCTCAATGTAATATGTATAGGGATGTTTATGGATCTTGAGAGGAATTAGCATACTTGAATGCAGAATTGTGGTAGAGGATAGATCTTGCTGAATGGCTTTGTCTATCTCTCTTTTACTTACATACCAAGGGAACTTTATGAATCTAAATCTCATTGGCATTTGAGATACTCCTCCGCCTTTTACATATTTACTTTTTTCCTATTTTTTTTTTCAATATAAACTTGCAATGTCCAAGTATCTTGTACATTTCCTTCAATTAGTGCTGTCCTCAGAGAGAAGTTATTTCAGCCATTTCTGTTTGGAACCTCTCAGCTCTATTAATATGCATAGTATCAGAATAAAAAGCTAGAGAGGATAAACTGAAGAGAAGTGAAAGAGGGAGCTGTTCTTCACACAGGTCATCTTCATACCTCTTGGGAGGTTGTTTGTTTGTAAGCCCCAGTTGCCATAGTGACAACACAGACTTCCAAGGACTTTGTTAGTAAGAAAATAATTCAGGAATATATTTAAAGAAATTCTCATGCCATATTTCTCACTTCTAGATGTCTCCAAAATCACTTTCACACCTGAGAAACAGTCTTTTCTCTTAGTGATTTTAAGCACCCATCTTTCAATGAACCACTATTTACCTCAACAAGAAAATCTGAAAGAACATTTCCGATCCTACATCTTTCACACTCATGCACACACATAGTGTTTTTGTATCATTTGTGTGTGCTTGTGTGTGTGAGAGAGAGAAAGAGAGGAAGATATATTTGTATCTATATATATTTAGTATGTGTTAGAATTAATATTCCTCAATATAACAAATAGCGTTTTGTGAACGAATTGTGCAACTGTATGAACGTACACTCAAGTAACATACCAAAGGACATAATCTAGTGAACACAGAAATAAAAAAGAGAAAAAGAACTACTTAAGACTTTGGAAAACATCTTTAGTATTTGTAGGTGAGGAGTGGAAAGTTGTTTAGCAAGTAGGAATGATATCTAACATAAAATCATAATGACATCAGCCATAGTGTGAGTGTGTGGCAGCATAGTAATCTTGAAGTTAAACAAAATATTCAAATGTATTTGATAGCTACAAAGCTCAACAATTGTTGCTACATGTCTTCGTAATTTATTGACTTTATTTTATATGTTTGGCAAACTTTATAAGGATGCTGCACCATTCATTCTATCCGTAGATCTGTCTGTTTTGTATGTAGAGATAAGAATTTTGGCAGTTAAACTACATCTAAGAAGATACTTTCTTTTTACAGCCACTGAAGCCAGCTAGTTGAATTCTATCTCCAAAATAGTTGTTGCAGAGAATGGCTAAAGATGCTAAGGAAGACTGCATCACTCTCTGTACAAACTAAAATAACAAGGAGTCCAGTGGCACCTTAAAGGCTAACAAATTTATTAGGGCATAAGCTGTCTCACTTTTTCAAAAGCTTGATGAGAAAGAAATAAAGGGATATAGAGGTGGGAGTGTAATGACAGTGCTAATTAAATCAGAGTGAATGTGTCTCACCTCCAATAGTGAAGAGAAGGTGAGAGTACCTGAAGGTGAAATTACTTCTTATAATGAAAGAGTCATTTTGTGTCTCTGTTTAAACTATTTAAACTCCCATCTCTGTATCCCTTCCTTCTCTTTTTCTTCAGGCATCTGAAGAAGTGACTTGTATCTCATGAACACTTATGCCCTAATAAACTTGTTAGCCTTTAAGGTGTCACCAGACAGCTTTCTTTTAGCTCTTTGCTTGAGGCATCCCAGAAGGGGCTACCCCCTGAAATCTGTACAAACTGCATCCCTTAAAGAGCACATTGGTGGGCACACCTATAGCATATGAAGAAAAGACCTTTTGATAAGGCACTTGCAGAAGCTATCTTTTAAAAAGCTAACTAGCTTTCCTTAAGAGTTTTAGAAATCCAATGAGATTTTTGTGGTTGATTGTCCTGAAACTTAATCCTATAGAGGTTATATACACATTTATTTTTTTCCTCATGTATTGTTCCAGGCCATTTTAAGTTAAATGCTTGAGAGTATTTCTGTGTAATTGGGAGTTAATATATATTTTAGATTGTTCCAAAGTATAATCATAGAAATGTAGGACTGGAAAGACCCTTGATAGGTCATCTAGTGCAGACCCTTGGGTCCAATCAACAAGAAGTCTCACAGTGCATCCCTCCAAAGGAAGCATTCTTCTAAATTGCCCCTCATTTTTTGAGGAATGTAGTTCATTTTAGTCTTAGTTATGTTCCACACAATTTAGCATCTGTTCTTTATTATTTACAATCAAGTATATCAGAAATAGAGCCAGGGGAATGAGGTGGTTAACACAAAATGCTGGGGGATTGATTCCTTCAAAATTTTATGTATGAATTATTGTGTGCATCTCTAACATGGTTTTTGTTCCCGCATTGATTCACTATAAGGCTTGGCTGGTTGCAAGAGACGTTTTTGAAGAGCAAATCTCCATAATTCTCAATTCTTCTGATGTATTTTTTTAAAGGTAAAAATACTTGTGGATTTTATGCCTTAGGTAATTCAACTTCATTTAGGATTTTTTTCTAAATTTTAAACATAATATATTCTGATAAATGAGTTAGTATGGTCCTTCTCCTTTACATCTGTGACAGGGTAGACTAGGCCATGAGGCCTCCTGTTTGAAGCCTTGTGCTCCTGCCACACCCTGCACCAGAAATAAGGCACTAGAGAGGTCTTCTGAACAGGCTAAAGTGGCTGCAGGTGAAACAGCCAATCAGAGGCCAGGAAGGGCATATGAAATAGCTGCACAACAAAGAAGCAGTGAGTTGCTGTGTGGCACTCCAGGAGGGTGAGACCTGGGTGACTGACTGGCCAGAAGAGTAGCAATGCTACTGACAGCTCCGTTTGGAGAGTTCATGGTAAACAAGACACAGTCCTGAGGTAAGGGCAAAGATGACACAGGGCCACAGGGAAGTGGACCATCACTGGAATGGACATAACAGACAGCTATTATCTACAAGGTCCCTGGGCTGGGGCATGGAGTACAAGGCAGTACTGGGTCCTCCTGAACACACCATTAGCCACTTGGAGAAGTGGCCAAGAAAATGAGGCATCCCAAAAGGGGGAATTGGACTATATTGATCCAGCCAAAAGGCTGGGACTAAAAGGCCTCTGAGAGGACAAAGATGCTGCTTCCAGGAAGGAAGTCCTGGGGGCACCACTCTCTTCCAGAGTGGGAATAAACTGAAAGACATTAAAGAGGGCACTGAGCGAGGTACTGTTGGAATGGTACCCAGAAGTGGTTTGTTTTATTTTGTACACAGACTGTGTTTGACTCAACCAAAGGGTCTGAATGGAACCCCAATACAACACCATGCAAAACATACTGTGGAAGTACTACCATGCAAACCAGAACAGGTACAACCCAAAATTTCCCAGACTTTGTTTCCACAATGCCAGAAGATTGAATATTAGTGGCTTTGAATGTCACTTTGACTCTATTTTGTGCAACTCTGAAGATGAGTTCTGTGTAAGCTCAAAGTTTTGTCTCTTTCACCAACAGAGGTTACTTCAATAAAAGATATTGTGCCACCCACCTTGTCACTTTGACTATAGACGTGTGCTGGGAATTCTGTCAATAGAAATGTTGATGATTATTACCAGTTGTATTTGTTTTCAGGGTGGAGTATGTCATCCTATCATTGCAGTTGTGAACCTGTATGAATTCTTCCTTTCCTTACCTTCAGATTGCTCCACAATTCTTTGACTGCAATGCAAGATTGCATGTGGGCATCTGCAACAAGTAACCTTTATTCCGAATAAATTGGCTCTTTGCTGAGACAATATAGACAGCCTTCCTCCGTTCTTGTGGCCCAGGAGGCCATGGTTATTTTGGATTGGATTGCCCCCAAAATTCTGGTGTTTTGGATGTAATATAATGCTTAATGTTTCAAGGCTAAGATTAAACATACTAAAAAGTGGAGTGAGTTGCTATTTTCTCAAGATTTATTTAGGTCATTAGGTACCATGTGACTCCATGAAAATATTATTAATATTATTAATAGTCACAAAAAAGACTGTGTGAAACTATTTTTTTCATGCTACAGTCACCAAACATCATTTTGTGTTTATTGAAGTTTCTGCAAAATTTACAACAGGACTGTTAAACTATTACCAGCTGAAATAACAAAGCTATTTCTGCTGTGCTGGAAGAAATGCAAAGTAAAGGAAATGGCGGAGACAAAAGAGAACCTTTCAGAAGATTTTTATCAAACCAGTAAAATATGTCTAAAATATTTTAGTCAGACAATTTCTTAGCATTTAATGCATGTTGGAAAGAAAAGCCTCATTGGCTGGCTTGTGGGAAAATATATAGGACTTATTTAAAGTAGGGGCTAAGTGGTTTTTTTTTTTTTAGATCATACAATGAATATTATATAGATACAAGTCTCCAGTGTGCTTTTTCTGTTCACAGTGTATCATAAAATTATGCTGCTTTTTTGTAAGTATTTTTTGTTCTGACCACCAGAAGCTTTGTATAATGCACTATTGATAGTGTATTATTTTGATACTTCAGAGAACTGACTCATCTCTATAATGACATGATCTTGAAGTCCTTTATATAAAGAATGTATGTGCTTGTAGATTTTGCAGAAGGCAATATTAAAGTTTTCATACCAGTTCCTGGCAACTGCTGATGTAAAACAAAAGAAAAATCACAATTTGGTTCCTTAGCATGTTGACAATAAAATTGCCAGAATAGTGGGTCAGATGCTGTCAGCTGGTCTACATTGATGTAGCTCTGTGGGCTTCAAGGAAACTATTCCAATTTATGAGAGTTGGCCTTGGAGTTTTAGGGGATTGACTATATTTGCTTAAGTCATAAAATGTCAAAGTCTTTGTCATAGCTCTGTAATGAATCACAACCTCACATTTTAGCTATGCTTTCTTCCTGGAACTATTCCATAGAACCATAGAATCCCAGGGCTAGAAGAGACCTTAGAAGTCATCAAGTCCAGCCCCCAGCCCAAAGTAGGACCAATCCCAACTAAATCATCCCAGCCAGGGCTTTGTCAAGCTGGGACTTAAAAACCTCTAGGGATGGAGTTTCCACCACCTCCCTAGAAAACCCATCTCAGTGCTTCACCACCCTCGTAGGGAAATAGTTTTTCCTAATATCCAACCTAGACCTCCCCCACTGTAACTTAAGACCATTGCTCCTTGTTCTGCCATCCGTCACAACTGCGAACAGCCTCTCTCCACCCTATTTGGAACCTCCCTTCAGGCAGTTGAAGGCTGCTATCAAATCCCCCCTCACTCTTCTCTTCTGCAGACTAAATAAGCCCGAATCCCTCAGTCTCTCCTCGTAGGTCATGTGCTCCAGCCACCTAATCATTTTGGTTGCCCACTGCTGGACCCTCTCCAATGCGTCCACATTCCTTCTGTAATGGGGGGCCCAGAACTGGACACAATACTCCAGATGTGGCCTCACCAGTGCCAAATAAAGGGGAATAATCACTTCTTTAGATCTGCTGGAAATGCTTCTCCTAATGCACACCAATATGCCGTTAGCTTTCTTGGCTGCAAGGACACACTGTTGACTCATATCCAGCTTCTCATCCACTGTAATCCCCAGGTCCTTTTCTGTCGAACTGCTACTTAGCCAGTCAGTCCCCAGCCTGTAACAATGCTATTCAAGAACTACATGTTCACTCTTTAAATGCCATAGGAAGAGAGGAGCAACATACAGGAAGAGAATGGCCATGCTACTATTTTCAGTGTTGGAAAATGCAAAGTAGCAAAAAAAAGACATGTGATGTGATGTCTGATAACTAAAAATGTCTCTTTATTAAAATAAAAACTACCCATTTTCCTGCAAAACAGAGAAAATTTCCTCCAAAATCCAGAAGGCCTGACTCTGATCGTATTTATACTGATTTAACTGCAGGTGGTGTCAGACATATATTGGGCTAGAAATGAGTCAAGGGATTCCTGTGCATGGTTTAAAGGCATTGTTATTAATATTTATAGTAAAAGAGATGGGTCTAGTCACAGTGCTTTGAATGCAGATCATTTCCCCCCAAATCTCAGTTATGTTTGGATTATGATCTATGCAGCTCTATCTTTGGGTGATTTGTGATTTTACTATCTGAATGGGGAGGGGGAGAAGCTATGTACAATCCTTAATCTTTCCTAGTTGTGTTAGTGTATCACAGATTCTATGTTAATTACCTTGGGCTAGGAGTAATAATGGGGTATGACAGAGAAAACACTACAGTAAATGTCAGTACAACTGATCATGGAAAGACAAACCAAAATGGGACTAAAGGCTTGTCCATATAAATATTTATTTGCAGCAAGCTGGAGTGGAGCTCTCCTTCAAGTAGCCTGCTGCAGATGCTCTGGACCTTAGTGACATGCATTAACTTTTCCTTAATGTTCTTTGCCCTAGTCCTCTTTGATATGGGACTAGATCTGAGTGCATTAACAAACTGTTAATGCTTGTCAGCTGGGTCTAGATGGCTGGCTATTCCTATAGGGAGCAAGGTAGAGTCACACCCTGATTTGCTTCAAATTGTTGAGACAACAGTATAATTAATAATGAATAAGCATAAAAGACCACCCTGAAGCCTAAAAACCTAGACACAAGCACTAAAACTTGTCAGAAGGTCTATTCTGAAATAGTTTGGTTTCCTTAAAAAAACTAGGGGAAATGAGACCTACAAAACAAGTGTTTATGAAATCAGCAAAGTATAGACATTTTGTTGTGTAAGCTCCACTTGGTACCAGCAAATGTCAGTTTTTGCAGGTGGAGCTTCTAAGTTTTTTAAGTCTGACTGCCCATGAAAAATTATCTTACTATATATTTTAGAAATGTGCATCTGTCTGTCTGTCCATCTGTGAGTCCATTTGTTCAATAACTCCTTTTGAACGGTAAGAGCTAGGACCACTAAATTTGATATGCAGCTTTCTCTTACCGTAACCTAAAGCAAGGCCAAAGTTTGGTTGTGCCAGGATAATAGGAAGCACATGTAATTTGATTGTTTCTCATAAACTGGAAAGGGAGAGAGGAGTCTGGTAGAAGGGACAGTTGTATTGCAAAATGATCACAAGGGGACAGCAAAGTGCCAGAGATGGGGAACAGGATGGCTATAATCCCCAGAGATGGGGAACGGGATGGCAGAGAGCAGGGGTGGAGAAAGGGGCAGCTATTTCAGTGAGTTTGTCTGTCTGTCTATCCCCCTGCTTGGGACATGCACCCCTCCCCTGGCTGTGCTTGCTGCAGTGGTCATGGATGGGTGCTTCTTCTCTGGCCCCAAGCTGCTGTGGTGAGAGAGGATCAGGGTTGTACTCTTTCCTTGAGGCAGTCTGCAAACCCCCATCCACAGCTCTACCCCAGAGCAATGATTTAAATGAAGAAAAACAAAATGTATCTGAGTTAAAGACACAAGCAACTCTGGGTAAATATTCTTGAATATATAAAACAAACTGTAAAGGTTCTTTGGAGTAAGTACTCTGATGCCCTTGAGTTTGCTTTGTTTAGATGACCTAGAATTCCTGATACATTGTGAGTTGTCTCCTGCCTCAGGCCTTCCTGAGTAGAGCTGTTTTCTGTACATGAAATTAGCAGGATTTTTCTTGAGTAAGGGCTATAAAATGAGATCCTAAACTGCCATCTGCTATTACTATTTCAGATGCATTTATGACCTTACATATCTTAGTTTCAGAAGACCAAGAACCCAGGGTTGTGTGCAATCTTATGCACCTTAGTTTCCAATTGTATGCACAATTGTGGTAAATGGGTGAAAAAATCTGTCATGCCGTTGTATAACCTTTGGTTCCTGTATCTTTGAAAATCAGCCCACTGGAACATATTTCCAAAGCCTATTAAATCACTTGCTCTCAATGAACTTTAGATCAGACCCAGAGTCTTGAATCACCTGAAGTAAAAGGTAGTTTAATTAAACTGTAAAGTTTGATTTAGATACCTCTTAGTTATATCCTATAACTCAAGCACTTGAGAAACTATCAACTGATAAATCACTCCTAGAAAAATGTTACCAATGAAGGAAAGAAGAGCTTGGATCTTCTTAAATGGTGGTTTTTAATGCCTGTTCTTCAGGTACTAATACTAAAGCAAAACAATCAACAGATTAGCAAACTGCATCATGGAAAGGGATGTGACTGCATCATTGCAAGGGACTGTGTTTCTGAAATTAGGCTGTCTGGTCTCATTGCAAATCATAGGGATTGCATTTTTCGAGATTCTGATGTGAGCACACTTAACAAAGAAGTGATCAGTTTCTCTTTTTTTGCATTCCAAAATGTAATTCTTCTGATCTAAAATAGAACCATTAAGAGTTTTCCCAAACATTTTAATGACATGATGGTTACAGTTTCTGTTATCTGGACCTAGATCTGGAATGTGTCAGTCTAGTTTTGTGAAACAAATGCTTTTGAAAATAAAAAATAATTATGGATGCATTTATTGCTGCCTTCTTTGGGTAATATGCTGCTATTTAGTCACTTGAATGGTGCCTGGCCATCTGAGTTGTCCCACTGAAATATAGTCACACAGAACCAGGTTCTAGAATCCATAGAAGACTGGAATTATTCAGTGTGTGAAATGTGTGATGTGTCACAAAAAGCAGCATATAATCAAGTTATTCATTTGTAATGAATGGGTGTTTCTTTAATTTTGGAAGCAACATTAGAATATATTGGTTTTTAGGTTTAAGATTATATTTTCATGGTGGCTATGGCCTCCATACACTGAGTAAAAAAGTCAGAGTGGTATAAAAAGTCTCTAAAAAGTCCCAGATCTGTCCAGAGGAACATTTAACTGGTGAGGACAACCTCAGGCTGTCTAAGGACCAAGATAAGGAACACATCCAGGGAAGAGCTGAGGGTTAGGGTGGGTGCACCGCAGAGAATCTGGGCAGTATGCAAAACAAGGGTAGTTTAATTTGAGACTACATTATCTGTGTACCATTTGGGCAGAGTTCTTCATCAAGGTCCCCTAGGGATTCTTGCATGGGTTCTTGGTGTTTTGTTTTTTTTTCCTTATTAAAAAGCAGAGTATACTCCTTGTTGAATATTCTCAGATGATTATGAAATGTGTGTTTCCACAGTGAAGTACATTCAATAGCACTAGAAATATTTCCTTTGTGAAGAGAACACCATTTAGTGTATCTTGATTTTTTGGGGGGAGTGGGTGGGTGGGAATAGCACATTTGAAGACATTGAGATGCAAGAATAATATGAAATTCATGTGACAGATGAAAGATGGCTAAACAAGTCGGCTTTCTTTTAAATTGCAAACACCAGCTATTGTTAACCTGCATTCTCATCAAATATTTTCAGTACTGCTACCAGGAGACCTACTTCTAATCTTGAAATTAGACCACATAAAATAAGTTTTAAGGCACATATTTTAAGAAATAGTCACTGTAAAGCTGTCTAGAATGCATATAATTGCTTTGGTAGCATGTACTTAGCAAATATTTATGAAACAGTTGTTGTTTAAATATATCACGTGATGGATTTGGTGAGTTTAAATCACTAATAATTACTAACTCACTCAAGTCTGCCTTCCAGATATGGTTATATAGCTGGACAAATATCTGTCTTTCTCTGGCTTTGTCCATTGGCCATGCCATGGTGACTTGCCTTACCCCAGGGGCCTGGGAAAATAGTGTCTTGGTCAATGGAAAAGCAGTGGAGTCATGCAGGGCATAAGACTGCTATTTCTTCCTCAAAACTAGCCTCATGCAAGAACAGGAAGGTAAGGTGCATGGGTAAGTACTCTGCTGTATAGATCCTTCTGGTCTCCATTTTCAGGGAGGTCACACAAAGCTTACTGTGCAGTCCAGAGAGAGCAGCTTTTTAGGTTATATCTATACTACCAAATATGTTGGTATAACTTATGTCAGTCAGGCCAGGTCTACACTAGATCTGCAAGGTCTGATTGAGGTATGTAAATGGAGCTGGAGTCAGCTTACTTTAAGCCAAGCTTGGCACTGTCTTCACAAAGGGAGGCTGATGGGAGGAAATGTTACTGTTAGCTTCCCTTACTCCTCGTGACTATGAGGAGTTCTGGCATCTACTTGAGCCACCCTTAACTTCTGATTTAGTAGGTCTTAACTAGATCTGCTAAATCAAATGCCACAAGATGGATCTCCAGCACAGTAAGTGAAGATGTGGCCTCAAGGATGTGAATCAGTTACCCCACTGAGCAACTTAAGTGACACTAACCTAAGTGCTGATGTGGACAATGCTATATCAGTGGGAGCGTGTCTCCTGCTGACATAGGTACATCCTCTCATTGGAAGTGGATTGATTAAGTGACAAAAAAGCTCTCACATAGCTTAGAGCTGCTACACTAGAGATCACCACTGTGCTGCTAGACGCCATCTAGTGTAGTCATAGTCTAAGTATTTCACTGAAGAGAAAAACACATTGGTCCATCTGTGCATTTACTTTGCACTTGACGTGACTAATCAGGGCACGTGCTTGAGTCAATATATAATTTTTGTAAAATTATGTACACTTGAAAAGTTAGGCCTAGTCTACTCAACTGTGGGCCATCAATCTAAGTTATGTGAATAACATAGCTGAAATCCATCTACTTAGATCTACTTACTGCAGTACCTACACTTTGGAAAGTCTATGGGTAATGCTCTCCCGTTGACTCCACCTGGGCTTCTCATTGTGGTGGAGTACCAGAGCTGATGGGAGGGCACTGAGTGGTTGATTTATCATATCTATATTAGACATGATAAATTGACTTCGGCTGGATTGGTCACTGCCCGTCAATCTGGTGGGTAGTGAAGACATGCCCTTAGAGGCATTTCTGAATAATATTATTCCTAAGTATTGGGGTCCCAGTTTTTTCAAAATGAAGTGATGCAAATTGTCCTTTTCCACATTGATATCATTGGGCTTTCTCTGCTTCTATGAGCAAAGACATCAATGCAGCTTTATGCAGGTGGGTCCATGAATATTATTAAAGCAGAAAAAACAGCATTGTCTTGCCATGGATTTATTGATATTATTGGAGTGAAATACTTCATTCCTTGAGGCAGACAAACATTTAAATATCAAGAGGCATATTAATATGCAACAGTAATTTGAAGTACATTTCAGCTAAGCATTGACAAATCCATTTGATAAGTGCTCAATAGCATTTTTAAAAATGTAAAGTGCTTAATGTGTTGTATGATGAGTTAAGATAAATGCATTTTAGTTATTTTTCTTTGTTTGCCGTCTCTGGCTAGATGCATAAAAGATTTATAATCTCCTAGCTCTATAGTTCTATTGTGAAGTGCACAAAGTTATGTCGTCTTAGATGTCTTTCAAAGAATTTTCATTTCATGATGAACAATAAATAGTTGATCATGACATCTGGTACCAACATACAGCTTGATGCAGTGTATTTTTTTGCTACTGAACAGAATTTTTGGGAAAGAGACATGATGACTTTGGGGGTGAGGCACTGGTCCATATAGTGCAGTTTTTCTTTGTAAGTCACCATAACTTCTATTTTATGTTAAGGGAAACAGAATAAGAATGAGGGCATGGGATAGTAAAATCTCCATCAATGAGACATGTGTGTCTCCTTTGTTACATGCTTCATCAGAGATTTTTGTTTCACAAAATGGTAGCTTCTCCCTGCAAAAATGTAGCAATGTCATAGAAAGCTACTTATCGAACTCTGGAAATTGTAGGGATTGTGTAATGAATTCAATTCCACTGAAATTAATGAAGTTTTGCCATTAATTTGGTCCACAGAATTTTTCCCTCCTGGATCTTTGTTGTGACTCAAAATGCTTTGTGTTTATGTTCTGTTTGAATTAGAATCCCAAACATAGGCTGCTTGTTTGTAGTGTACTTGAAGCACTTCAAGAAGCAAAATTCATCAGGAAATCATTTGTCTTAACATTCATTTAAATTCCATAACTTCCACTTACATCAGAAATTCATCAAGAACAGCTTTTCTTACAATATTGGCACTTCACTTCTGGTCTTAGCCAGAACTCTGATGTAAAAAATGGCGGGTGAAATGAAAAAAGAAACTCTCTTCAAGCATCTCGGGATATTAAAGGAAAAACAGTTTGGATTGACAAAAATTTGTGTAGGATAAGAATGGGGATGGCAGTAGTGGGTTCTCATATTTTTCCAAATTGGGGCATCTGTATTGTGAAACCTAGAAAATACAGCCACTTGGAATGGGGAACCCAGAAGCAGCATAGAAAATTTCTAAATGATGTTACAGGTAAAGGACAGTGGGTTTTTTTTTTCTAAATTAAACCTCCTTGATCAATGTACTTGATAAGCATAAGCGGATACTGCTTTAAGAGAGAAAGGCGATGATATTGGGGAGAGTATACATTATTTCAATTAGAATAGGAGAATTACAACCATTGCGCACACTTCTCATGTGTTCCCCTCTCTCTATCAAATTATATTTTGTGTCACTTCAATCATTTATTTGAGCTGTATGTGCTGTATATTATCTGAGAGAAAGAGAGAACTCTAATCTTTAGTGAGATTCCCAATCCAGTTATATATTCTCTCCTCAAATGCTCACTACTTTTTATTGGTGATGAGCACAATCCCTGGGTAGGTGACCTCACAGCCCATTGTTAATATTCCGTCTGAAAGAGTTCTGGTTTCTGGGGAGGATGAGGGACCTGGATCACAGCAGTTCTTTGCAAATAGATGCAGGTTTTTTATTAATCCAGAAATCCAGTTATGTTAAATAAACAAAGACTCAAATGTAATGTGAGATGAAGCAGTTGTCAAAGCTATCTTGTTCCATGCTTCACATGACAGCACTCTTCTATCTAATGCAGAAATGTGAATTTGATACTCAGAATTTTACCAAAGATTTTTGTAGTTAAAAACCCTCATTCCTAATTAAGGGCAGTATTCTGCATTCTTAATAAGAGCAGACTGACTGAGTCGTTAGTGCCCGTTACGGCACTCTTGCCCTGCCACCAGACCTTCCTTTTCCTGGGCTCTGTGGTCCAGGATCATCTGTCATCCATGCCAGACCCCGGATGTTGGTGGACTAGGGAGTTCCTATTAAGGGAGGTACAACCTGTATTAAAATTAATGAAAGTTTTCCCAGTGAATTGATTGGGAGCAGCATCAGTTCCTTAGTGATGCTGGGAATTTTATTTTGCATGTCACTTAAGAAAATGCCTGTGTCATCTCTTTGTCCTGGGAAACACCTAGCATGCTCTAAGCCAGGTCAGGTATGGGCAATAATTTTTGAAGGGGGGCCACTTAATAAATGTCTTAAGTAGTCACAGTTCCCTTTGGTGCCACACATCCCTGGTGGGAGAGGAGACTTTGCATGCTCCCCTGTCCCCAGGTCTCAATTGGCCTGGGATGGGGGAGCAGCAGGGCAGCCACATCAACCAGATCTGGCAAGATCTGGCCCACTGAGTCTGTCTTGCCCGCCCCTGGGACAAGGGATTGGGGTGCAAAAAGGCCTATGAGGTCTGGGAGGAAGTTTGTGTGAAGGAGGTAGTTGTGACCTAGGGTGCAGAGGTTTGGGTTATGACCGAGGGCAGGAAGGGGTTGTGACCTAGGGCAGGAGGAGCTGGTGTGCCAGAGGTAGGCTCTAGCCATGAGACTTACCTGTGAGACTCCCAGCCAGCAGCCCAGCATGTTTCTCAGGCAGGAGCCTGCTCTGCCCTACACAGGCTGCAGGGGCCATGTGCTCTGTGAATAAGAACCTGAGGGAAGAAGGGAGTGGTGCTTCACACCCTGCCTGCTTTTCAACCAGGCAGCTCCCATTGGTCAGAAACCCACCATTGGAATTGTGCTGGGGGCAGGAGAAGCACATAATGCACCACTCCTCCCTCCCCTCTGCTCACAGTTTAGGGAACACAAATGGCCCAGAAGCCACTTTTCTGTGTGGCATGCAGGTGCGGGAAAAGCAGGCGTGTCTGGCAGAAGCTCCCTGCTGTGTCTGTGGGCTGAGGGTGTTTTGCCTACATCTGCTGTAGGTAGTGTAAAAATAATAGATGAAGACATGGATGGTTCTTCCATCTTTCTGGTCTGTTGTAGAACTTTGCTAAAGTCAGAACTGTTCAGTTCCATCTGATGTTCAGATAACCTTGCAGTTTTATCCATGTATGACTAACTCTTTCACCAGATGTAAACAGTGTAATTGCTTTAGTACTATGAGGTTTGTGATGGCTCTGTCTCCTAAATCTAAAATATTTTTGGAATCCCCTAAATGGATATTGTCATTTGAAGCTGGGCTGTTTTCACTGTTTTTTAAGTTATTTTAATGAGTTCTTAGCATTTTGTGAATGTTCAGAAATGCCAGCAACCTGGGGTCTTACACAAATGGCCTCAAAATAACCTTTGTGCAAACACATTTTCACAAGAGGGCCTTGACCAGATGACCTCTTTCCAAATAATAAAATGGTAGCATTTTTTTCCCTGTATTCTGTCAAAATGACCCAAGAGATTTGGTTTAAAGAATAATGTAAAGACCATCTGGCATTTGTGCATTTAAACGTAAGCAGCTATTATCAAGCAGAAACTAGAAATGAGTACCAGTTTAGAAAAAAAATCCAACAAAAATTCCCCCCAAAACAAAAAAAACAGTGAGTACTAAGTAGATCTGCTTCTTGGTTCCTACAATTATGCAATTTAAATCAAATACTGGAAATCATTTCAGGCCTGAATCACCATAACTCTGTATCATAGCCCTGTATCTCATGGACAGGAGGTCCCCGCTTTGCGACGGCCTGATTTATGACCCCCCGCACTTACAACCTTTTCCATAAGTGCGGAAGGGGCTGAAATCCTCCAACTTATGTCCTTGGCACTGCATTTACGATGGCGTACAATGACTATTGTAAATGTGGGCTCGAGTTACGACGCCCCCAACTTGCGATGCTATCTCCGGAGCTGATCGCATCACAAGTCGGGGGCAGCCTGTAGTAATTTGTGCCAGTACAGGCCAACTACATAGTGATGAAAAATAGTGCTTTGCTTTGGTGCAAATGAACATACTAGATGTAGTGCAATGGTGAACTAAGCCCTTTGTTCTTTTCTCACCTTAAGAAAAAGAAACTTATGTTGAGGGGAAAGGACCAATTTCTTCATGAGGGTTCTCATTCCCAAATGATGTTTGTGCAAGCAGTAGAGAAATTTGTATTTTCAAAGAGAATTCAAACTGAAAACAAAGAGATTATTTTACTTTTTTAATTGTGAAAAATATAGTTTTTCTCTGAATTGGCCATTAATGTAGGTTTTTCCCTCTATCAAAGAAATTTCCAAGAAGCAGCTAATATGCAATAGCAAGTGAGTGTTTTGATGTCAGCCCTGAAATAATTTACTTGCTGCGTTTGTGTGTGTCTTTCCAAGAAAGAGACAAGTTAAGGATTATGGTGGCTATTTCGTTATTTCAAAAGAATAGAAAGGAGAAAAACATATACTGTTTTCAAGGATTTCTAAACAGCCCTGTCTTTTAAAGGTAGCAGAAAGATTGTTTAGCAGATTTCATCACTTAATATATATATCTTTTCTGCATAGGGAATTTCTTACACAAATATACATTTAGAACCTCAGTGTGTCTTGCATTGTCACAATATAGGAACCCTTTATTGGGCATTATGGTGAGATTTTGGAAGTCATAGAAAGTTCAGGGTTTTATCCTAGTAATATGACTTTCAGAGTGCTCTAAAAATTGTTTAATATTAGCTTCATTAACTTCCTGCTCTGTCATAACAGTTGAACAAGGATTTCTTCATGAGCAGTATTCAAATCAGTTTTTAATGAGCTATTTAATTAAAGGCTAATTGAGGTGAATTCATTAAAGATTTCTAAATTATGCTTATCAGGGTAGCTAGGTTTTAAGATAAGTTTTAAATATTTGTTTTATAATATATTGTTTGATCATAAAAGTATGTATAAAATTACTTTTGAAAATGCCTAATTAGACTTTGTGTGCACTTTTCTTCCTTAATTCCCCATTAGGGCAGTTAACATATGTGAATATAATATATATTGAGTGTTGGGCTTACAAGATAAGAAATGACAAAACCACTAAAGCATTTTTTGAGTCTTTAATATCTAAGAATTCAAGGGTCTATGGGGAACTGGTGATTTCATGAGGATCTTATTAGTCTTTCATTCTTATTCCTCAATGTATAATGACTAGGTTTTTCTTTATGCATTTCCCTCTAACCTGGTGACAGGGTAATACTGCTGACAATATTGCTACATGAGGATAGTAAACATTTTTTCCTTGCCATAACAATGTCAGTTAATGAATGACTAAATTAATTAGGTGAATTTCTCTTTCTGGAAGTAGTCATATCATCTTGTGTCTGACAGGATGAAAGTGATTTTGGAAAGTAGGTAGTTCTTTAGGCTTATTGTGTAAACTGAAATACCTCAACTGGTTGTAGAGCTGACAAAACCAAGTTGTCAGCAGGAGAGATTGAACCTGCAACCTTAGGAGCTAAAGCCATATGCTGCTAAGGCATAAGCTGAAAGTCAACTCCATCTCAGCTAAGGCTGTTGAGCTGACTTCACGCTCCTTTGTTAGTGGTAACAATGCCTCTGGGTTACATACTTCTCTCATCTGAGGAATCACCCTTGAGCTTTTGAGACCTCCCAGCAGTTGATCCCGCTTGTAAAGCTGACAAACCTGGGTCACAGGCAGGAGGGATTACACCTATGACCTTAAGGGCTAAAGTCATGTGCCTCTACTGCATGAGCTAAAAGCCAACTGGCTCTCATTTAAGGCTGTAGAGCAGACTTCATTCTCCCTTTGCAGTGCTCTCAGTGCCTTTGGGTTACATGTTGCATTAGTGATAGAGAAAAAAGCAAAATGATACAAGAAATCTGAGAGACAGCAAGTCACAGAATTAATCTACATTTCTACAACTCCCAGTGGTTTCTGGGTAATCAGAAAAGGAAAAAAAGCCTTAAAAGAGAAGTGTTATAATGGGTCAAAGACCATATTAAAACAAACCAAAATCCCTTTTTATTTCTTTTTTTCCATCCCATTGCTCATGCTTCTTCCATTCGTTCAAACAGCAGAAGTTGATGGCTCAATCAGCCTACCCCTGTATTTGATATAGTTGGGCCTCAACAGTGCCTTAATGAATGCAGGGCATTCCTGCAACTGATGTGAGGGGAGGAGATTGAGTGCATTAATGACAGCAGGAGCTAAATCTGAGTGAAATACTGTTGGATATAGAACCATAAGTTTCATCCTGCTCTGGATTTCTCTCAAGGTTATTTGATAGCTCTGCATTTCTGGCCTCCATGATATAAAGGCATCATATTCTTACATGGTAATCAGATATCTGTGAGTTTTCTGTAGAATGGGGAATAGAGACTTTAAACAGAAACTTTGTCAGGCTATGACTGGAGAAAGCCTCATTAAGACTAAAATTACACCAATAATAAAAGGGGGACAGAACACAAGTCAGAAGAAGGGAAGAAAAGTTTAAAGAATATTGAGGAAAGTTAAATGTATTCAAGTTGTGAGGGCCCAATGAAGTTCATCTGAGGGTACTTAAGAAACTAGATAACACAATGTTTTAACCATTAGTGATTACCATTCATGAAGAATGATTAGGACCCAGAGGAGAGGCAAATATAGTATTCATCTTTAAAAATAGGAACCAAGAGGACCCAGGGAATTATCTGAGAGAGCTTAACTTTGATATCTGGTAAAACAATGGGGCAACTTATTAAATGATCAGATTGTAAAATAGTGGATCATAGGGTAATAAGTAATAGCCAACTTGGATTTGTCAAAATCAAATAATGACAAGCCTAATTTCCTGCTTAGTGGATGGGAGGAAGCAGTACTCATAAAACATGTTGACTTTCAGTAAGACTTTTGACACAGTCTAATATGACATTTATTAAGCAAACTAAGGGAAATATGGGTTAGATGAAATTACTGAAAGGCAGGTGCACAGCTAGCTGAAAGACTATACTCCAAACAGTACTTGTCAATAGCTCATCATCAAACCCAGAGGATGTATCTGAGGAGAGGTTAGTCCTGGGGCTAGTAGTAGTCAATATTTAGTTAATGACTTGTATAATGGAGTGGAAAGTATGTGGAATTATATAAATTGTGGATGATACTAAACTGGGGGGGGTGTAACAAGCATTTTGGGGGGCAGGATTCAAATTCAAATGACCTTGACAAATTGGAGAATTGGTTTGAAATCAATACAATGAAATTCAGTAAAGATAAGTACAAAGTACTATACTTAAGAATGAAAAAGTCAAATGCAAAGCAACAAAATGAGGAATAACTGGTAGCACAAAAGGATCTAGAAGTTTATAATGGATCAAAAATTGATTTTAAGCTAAGAGTCTGATGTGGTTTCAAAACAGGCTAATGTAATTCAGGAGTGTATTAATAATAATGTCATGTCCTGCTCTGCTTGGCACTGGTCAGATTTTTTGCTGGAATATTGTGTCCAGTTTTGGGTGCTATTTTTAAGAGAGATGTGGACAAATTGAAGATAGTCCAGAGGAGAGAAATATTTAGAAAACCTGACCTATGAAGAAAGGTTTTTAAAAAATCTAGTATGTATAATCTTGAGTAAAGAAGACTGATGGGTGAACTTTGATACCAAATTTCAAATGTGTTAAGGGTTGTTATAAAAAGACTTGTGATCAATTGTTCCCCCTATCCACTGAAGGTAGAACAAGAAGCAATGGCTTAATATGCAGCAAGGGAGAGTCTAATTTTAAGAACAGGTGCTGGAACTAGAGATGCTGGGGCAGCACTCTTTGGATTGAAGTGGTTTCTATACCCAGGTTTAGAGTTTTGTTCAATGGCTTTCAGCACCTCCACTAAAATAGTTGTTCCAACACAACTGACTCTAAGGCATAGTCTACATTACCCACCTCCCCAGACCATATTTACCATGGTGTCTTCCACACAGTAAGGTCAATGGGGACTGAACTCGTGTCAACACTGGCTACTCTTCTCATCTTGGTGGAGTACCGGCGTTGACAGGAGAGTGTTCAGAGATTGAATTATTACATCTAAATAGACATGATACGTTGACCGCTGGTGAATCAGTAGCTGCAGTGTAGATCCACCATCTGGTGTAGACAAGCCCTAAGATTTAACTTTGTAATGCTGGAGCACCTTCCAATGAAAGAGTAGTATAGTTATCATTGCAGGTTTTTAAGAATGGATTAGAGCCAAACCTGTCTGAGATAGTGTAGGCATACTTGCTCCAGTCTCAGTACAGAGGCATGGACTAGCTGATTTTGCAAGGCTCCTTCCAAACCTACCTTTCTATGTTTATATATGTTTCCGTGTTACACTCATGTTTGATGAGGGACAAGGTCCTTTGTTACTTTCTAGTGTATGAACATTCTGTTTTAGTTTGAATTATTAAAGTTCCTTAGTAGCCCTGAATATAGATATGCTGGTAACAACATTCTAAATTTTTTAGTTGAAATGCATTCATTCATTATTGTATTTTCTCTTAAATAAACTGAAACTATTGTATCTCATGTGGCAATGTAAACATATGCTCAAAAATACTTGTTGATTTGATTACTTTCGTTTTTTCAATCGTTTGTATTTATGGGCTGACAGAAGTCTTCCAGAATGTTCCATTTTGCTAATGGATGATAAATCACTTGGGTTTATAGTTTTAAGTTTATACTGTGCCATTGTCAGACTTTTACTTCAATTAGATATAAGGTAAATGCCTAGTCGTAATATGTTTCTGAAGCATTAAGAAAACTCTAATTTAGCTTTTTATCATTTGCATGTGTATTTTGTGTGTAATAATTATTTTATTTTGCAATTAAAAATTCTTTCAACTTCTTGGAAACAACAAAATATAAAATACCATTATGAAATTGTACAGACTTAGAAGAAAATATGTAATATGACCTTCTTACATTTATTTTCATTGCTTTTCTATGAAAGTATCACAACAACCTGAATTAGAGCAAGATTATATCAGTTTAGCCTCTTGCAATTTTAAGGGTTTAACTGATACCTTTTTATGGAGGGCTTTTATACCCTTGGAAAACAGAACACTTGAAACTGACTGTGGTTTGTAATTGTAATTCTAATGATTTTGATATTGTACCTAGCATGCCACAGACACAGTTAATTTCTTGATCTCAGCAACCGAGATATTGGAACACTTTCCTTAGGACTTGGATCCCACATGATGTGGCATATTAGACCCGCTCCTGTTCACCTTAAATGTAATAGCAAAGCTTGCTTGCTTTTACTATTTGTTTACAAATAGTGAGTCAACTTAAGATTGCGTCCCCCTCATCATAGATGTAAATCTGAGATCAAGAGAAACTACCATATGTCCAGGGCTGAACAAGAAGTCTATGGCAGTACCAGGAATTAAACCCCCATCTCCTTAGTCCCAGTCCCACATCCTAACCATAAATCCGTCCTTTTCCTAAGTCTCTTTCCCTCCACTTGGGACTACTCTCATATGTTCAATACAGCCTACATCAGAGAAAATTAGTGCAAAATGTGTTCCTAGTACTCTTGGGAACTCTTGTTGTTACGGGCAATCCTTCCTCTAGCAACACTCTAGAATACTGCTCCACCCACAGCAACGCTGATAGCCACTGCGGATTTCAGGGCAAGGTGTGGGAAGGGGCCAGCTCTGGTGGAGCCTCAGGAGGAAGAGGCAGCCAACCCTCAGCATTGCGTAGGCTGTGCTGCTAGCCTCCCTTACCCCAGCCTCCCTTACCCCAACTCTGCTGTTGCTGAGTCAGTAGCAGCATTGGCATCTTGGAGTCTCAGGCCCCTTAGACTCACCAGGCCCTGGGGCAGCTACCCTGTTTGTCTTCCCTGTCGACTGTCTGGTCCACACAATAAATTTTATGAGGGAGCTGGCTAGAAAGGGAAAGACTGGAGTTCTGTAAATCATGAGGAAGTTCTAATTCAGATATCCAACACATGGCAGGCTCTCTCGCTGTCACTATGTTCTTCTGTCTGTGGCAATCAGGGCTACCACAATAATCTTGCTGACTGTAAGAAAGTAAAGTGTGTATTTTTATAGATATTAAAGAACTGCATCTATTTTTAGTACAGTCATTGCATTACATTAAGATCCCCTTACCCTATGATTACTAATGTGGTAATATACCAGCTGAAAATTCCTTTCTTTCCATTGATTTCCTGCAATTCTTTGTTGCTGGGGGTTTTTTTTTCCACATTAAAATTGAAGATCTAAACTACCATGAACATTTTAATAAAAATCTCACAGAAATATATACCCCATTTGGCCACCTAATGTTGGTCTTTTATTGCAGCCACCCCCAAAATGTAGGAAACAGAAGGATTTAAATGTACTTGTGGCCACAATATTATGTAAGTGGAACAGAGATGTTTGTGACTCTGTGAGAGAGGAAGATCAATACCGTAATCTGTAAGTTTCTAAATGTGTTTTACTGCATATTGTCTGGAATGTTTTATAAAGGGCTGGGGAATAGAGTGAGCTACAAGTTAGTGATTACCTATCACGCTGCCTCCTGGGATATGTTAAAGCTTTCAGAATGCAATCGGGGGACAGCAGATTTTAAAATACAACGCTGGGAATTTTTTCCTGTGGGTGGGTGAGCAGTCAAAAGCAATAACCTCATGTCTTAAGTTTTGATGCATGGGCTCTTCAACCTCTTTTTTTTAATGGCAAATGAATCTTGCATGATGCCATGAAAATCTTACATGTGCATTACAATCAGTACACTAAGTACCACTGGAAATTTGCTTTTGTTGCCACCAGTTTACATTCCCTTCATACTCTGCAGGCTACCAGCACAATGGGAAAATGCAGGCAATCAGATCTATCTTGCAGTTCATAGAAAGTTAAAACGTACTTTATTCAGAGATCAGTCATTGGAACAACTGTGTTAATGAAAATGTATAGATTTTCATTATTTGCTTAATTTGCGCAGTTCATTTGTAATTGAATAGGCTTTGGTGGCACACACAACCACTTGTAGCATTACAATTGTAACATAATTACCATAAATTATCAACATATAGCATTCACAATTGGGGGGAGGGGCTAGAAACTTAATATAACCTAGTGTTTCAGCATCAAAACCTGGAAATTCAAGTAGCTGTAAAGTGTTTTTTATTTAAGAAATATAAGGAATTGAAATTTGGACCTGTTACACAAAGCAGTCGTAATATGCAGTAAATCTTATATGGAATTTGTCAAATCTAGTAATTTGAAGAAAGGGGAATACTGAACCCTTTGTAAAGTCACTTACAGATCGCTCAGCTCTTGCTTCTAAAATGCATTGCCCCATTAAAAGTCAGTGCTTCTGATATTATTCTCTGAGAAGCCACTATAGTATTTAATTTCAATAATAACATTTTGCTGGAAAAAATGTGAATTGTGTGAATAAGAGCTGTTTGCCTTATGTAGAAAATGCTGAATATATAATTTATCAATTATCCAGATGAATCCTAACATTGAGAAATTCAGTCATCACACTATAACTGTTTCTAATAAACAAGTTCAGATAATAGTGCTGGTAAATGCACCTACTTTGGGGACAGATAACATAGACATGAATTTCCTACAAACACGAAAAAGAAATAGTGAAAAAACTGGAGCTCTCTCGAGACTGATGAACTCAAGCTTGAAGTAAATTCACTCTGTGATTTGGAAAAAAATTGAACACATAAGTAGGAAAAACCTTAGCAGAATTATTTTCACCACTTTGGAAATAACAGAGACACTAGTAGATCAAAGAAAATACCTACATAGCCCCTTTAATAGTTAAGAGAAAGTTAGGAATGGTCATTTAGGAATAATCAACACAAATTTACACATAGCAATCATGCCTAACAATGAAGACTGTAGCTTTAGACATTTTTTTTAAGTTGAAAGGTAGGGCAATAAAGCACAGTAGAAACAGAAGAGATTGTACACTGATATAAAACTCACAATGCCAAAAGATAAGGCATCAAAATAATACATGTAAGGCATGCGATCTTTCTACATCTTAGTCACATCCCTTCTATTCTGTGAAAAAAATAGTACAATTACATAAGGCTAGGCAAAAAAAAAAAAAAAAAAAACCCACTAAACAACAACCCTCAAACAAGCACAAGAGAGACAATATTCATGCTTTCCATATTGAAATGAATAATCAGCCTACCAAATATGAATATATTCTCACTATCTTTTTTCCCTATTATTACTACCCTCCTTTTGAGAAATACCCCATTCAATTATCTACTCTCCTCATCCATGTTGCTATCTTCTACTCCTTTTCCCTGCCTTTCCTCTCTCATTTTAATGTGTGGCTCCTCTTTCAATGCTTTGCTCTCATTTACAGTGAATTCAACCGCAACTCTGTTGACCTGTGTAATGGACAGCAGGAGTGCTGACCAGCATCTGGTGACTAAGGGATTAAACTCAGGTAGCTACTAAAGGTGTTGACCAGGGGGCCTGGAGAACCAATTGAGATAGAATATTGAAATTTAAATTGGATAAAGATTCCTTGAATGCGTTCTTTGGCTACATCAAGACTGGAGGCTATTTGTGCAAGAAGCTTTTGTCAGAAAAGATCTTCCGCAAAAACTTCTTGCTCAAGAGCACATCCACACTGCAAAACCACATCAAAAAAACAATGGGCTTTTGTGAAAGAGAGAGTCCAGACTGCATGGACGCTCTCTTGAAAGTAAACACTGATTGGTATGCACAGAATGGCTACCAGGGTGCCTGTGCTTTTTCCTCTTTCCCCTTTTTGCGCAAAAAACCCCTCTTCCCCATCCACACATGCCTTTTTGCAAAAGAACTCTTTTGCAAAAAGGCTTCTTCCTCATAGAAAGAGGAATACCAATTGCTCAAAAACTCCTCTGTTCTTTCGATTTACTGTCGAAAGAACGTGTTTCCAGTGTGGATGCGCCGCAAGTTTTTGTGGAAAAATGGCAGTTTTTCTGCAAAGAAGCTGTAGTGTGGACATAGCCTTTGTGGGGGAGAGAAAAAGCAGGAGTTGAGAGACACAGAATGATTTAAAACCAGGCAGAGCTACTATGCCTCCAAGGAATTTGGAGCATAGGAGTGGACCGAACAAAGAGGAGATTGGAAGTAAGTAGAAGGGGAAAAAAAAGTGAATCTAGTCATGATCAGGGTATTTTCCCTGCATTTTTTAGTTTGGTTTGAACTGCTCTATGAGAACCTATGCCTCCCCTCCCCAGTTACCATCTAACATTGTGCCCAGAGACTTTTCTCTATTTTTAATTTGTTTTCCTTAGTTGTTCTGTAATATCTAGCAACCAAATTTGCTTTCTTTATCAAGTTTATCTTTTGTTTTGTAATAAAAATCATTTTATTTTGAAATAAATAAATTTAAATGCCAGAATGGGGAACAGTCCTCACAACCTGTTTGACTCTAAACCTCACCCTCCGCACACTTCCCTTGTATGAAATTCTACCCTGTATTGTTTAGTCAAAAGGGCACTCAGCTGACTGCTTCACCAAGCAGCTCACTGTTCTAGCTTTAGTTTCTTGATGCCTATCACTTAATCTCCCACAACATTGCACCTCCACCCAGTGGCCCTATTGGCTCCACCACAAAGTCTTCTGACCTCCCAACCAGTGAGTGATGTGTGAGACTTTTATCATCTTCAACCTCCCCTCCTCCTTCACTTTTGGGAACTCGTTTGTTAATTCTTTCCACTCTTCTGTCCTCCTTCCTTTATTGCATTTCTCTTTCCAATCACAAAGTCTGCTCTTGTAACACCCTCATCAGTGAATGGCTTTGGAGAAACCATGTAAGCCTCCCATGGTAAGTTATTTCTCCCTTTAGCTCTGTCATTTGGTACCACTGAGAGACCCATTTTGATCCTTGGAATTCACCTTTAAGGTATATATGGGATGTGTGGAGTGCCTGCTGGTTTACCTGCATCAAGGGTAACCTAGGTGGAGCTGCTATTCCCAAGCCCGTCAACATGGAGGTAAAGGTGATAATTGTCCCAGGGCCCAGCAATTCAAAAGGGCCCAGGGCTCCAGCTGCCAACACCACTACTGCAGCAATGGTGGAAGTTAGAGCTCTGGGCCCATTAAATCACCGCAGGAGCACTGCCATGATGCACTCCAGGCAGCTGTGAAGACCATTGGGGGAGAGGCCCAGCATGGCGCACTCCAGACAATGCTGAGGGCTGGCTGCTCCAGCTCTGGCCCTTCCACCCAAAGCACTGCTCCTTCCAGGAGTGTGGAGCCAGTCTCTTCATCCTTGCTAGGGGCCTGGCAAAGCTTTGTGCCCTGTTAGCTATTATCCTTCTTATGCAAATATGTGGTGTATTGGTGCCACAACCCACTGCTTAAATAAATATGTAAACAAACCAGCCAGCACTGCTGTGTGCAGCTCGAGAAATAAGAAACTCCAAGGGAAAGGTTCTCAAAACTCACCTTCTCCCTATAATAGAGAACTCTGAGACACAATTCAGTTCTTTGAGTGCTCCTTGGCGGGGCACTAAATCTATATGCTGACACTTACTAATGTTTCATAATAGTACCAGAATATATATAAGACGGAAGTGTTTGCACAGATAACCACTGTCAAATGAGTATGTAAATCATTTCCATATCCCAATAGAGATAATTGAAAAAAAAAATAGTCTCAACCACAAACAATATACATAAGTCAACCTAGAAAGGATGACATCTGGTGAAGTGCAGGGTCCTACTTTGGTCATTAACCAAAACTGAATAAATGAAGAATCCTGCCAGAGATTAAAGAATGAACCAATTTCATCACATGCCATCAGGATCAATAAATATGAGAGATTTAGTGGTTGATGTTGTAGCATTTTTTCTTGCATTGCATGCACTGACTGCCAAAATTCTGCTCCCATTTCTGTAGTGCAACCTTCCCCACAATTTTGCTATCTAGAAAATTTCTGTGAAGGTGTAAGATAGATAAGAATTGACCAAACCCTGGCATTCAGGTAAAGCTCTCATTATCATCTCATTACAGTTGACAGAGACTCAATGATTTCTAAAGGTAGAATAAGCCATTGTGGTCATCTAATCTGATCTGCATACACAGGGCACACAATTTTACCTACCACATGTACTCATTCACTTGCCTGTTCATTTATAAACCATCCCCAAAATGGAGAGGTAAAAATGGCAAAAAACATTGGCTCCTGGCCAGTCAGAGTAAGCCGCTGGTGGGCTGGAAAGTTTTGTTTACCTGTTGTACTCAGACACATATCCCCTCAGCTACCAGTGGCCGCAGTTTGCTCTTCCCAGTCAATGGGAGTTGGGCAGTGGTACATACTGGCTGCCATATTCCACAACTCCCACTGTCAGGAACAACAAACCACTGCTACTGGAAGCTGCAGGTCTCCATGCCTGCATATGCTTCAGGTAAGCAAAACATCCTGATCTGCTATTGATGACTCCTGATCTACAATGAAAATATATTAGCTATTCAATTCATTAGATCTTAAAATCATGAACTTTTGGTCTAGACCCATTGATTAGCCAACCCCTGCTCTTCGATGCTTCACTTTTTTACAAAAAATCGGTTTATAAATGAGTATATACAATATACTTCTTGCATTAAGCCCAAATAACTACATAAAGGTGATTTACTGAAAAATAGAAACACTTTATAAGAAAGGGCAATAAGCAGAAGAGTATTCCAGGGTAGAAAGTAGTGGAATAAATAGGATTCCAATAGTAAACTCAGACTAACAGAACTACCCCTCCCCCATTTTTTGACGTGCTAGTAAAATTACCAGATGCAGCTTTATGAAAACCATGTTCTTTGTTCCATTACTGCAGTCCAAATAAATGTATTTATTATGTTTTGAAACCCAGTAGAGGAATTACTGTTTAAAGGTTATTATTGCTGAGCATATCTTCTGTTTTCAACTACTACACTCCAAAATACTGCATCACATTTTAGCTGAATTACATGATTGATTCTCCTTGATCTGTATTTAACCTCATGGCCCTCACCAATGCAGTTAGTTCAGATGGGATTGAAATGTGTGTGGTGTGTTTTTTTGTTTTTTTTGTTTTGTTTTTTTATAAAAGAAGAGATTAAGAAGGGTACTACAATGCAGTATGTAAAACAAAGGCTTCAAAATGTGATAATATTGGTGATAAGACTATTTGAACCAGTGGTAAAATACAACCAGAAGAAGAATATACCACATTGGAGAAGGCACAAGATCTCGATTAATTTCATGTGACATTTGTTCACATGGAGTGAAATTCCATCAGAGATGGAACTTGCCCCCAAACTAAGTATTTGCATAGACTACTGTTCCATACAAACCTCATGTAAGCATTCAAAATAGGGTTTAAATGGGATAAACATGGTACACAGAACTTGTTTGTGCTCTCTCCATAGGGCTGGATTTCACTCAGGGTTTAATACTGTAAAAGAAAGAAATTGTTATAGGTATAATTGGAGAACAGGAGAAATATTTAAACATTTTTCAAAAGCCAATACAGTAGATGCTAATTAGTAGCAACATATGGGTGCACTTTTGCTGTATTGTTTCTAAAGCTAGGTCTACACTGCAATGGTAAGTCAGAAATAGAAACGTAATTTGTGGTACAGAAATTGCATATCTTTTTCCACTATATGTCTAAAGAGACTTTCCAAAATCTGGCACATCTACACAGCGCCAAATTTCAGAAAAAAAGTGCTCTTTCAACACATCCCTTATTCCTCATAAAACAAGGTTTATAGGGATGATGAATTTTTTTCCAAAAAAATGGACACATTCCTTGGACACGGCATTGCTTTTCTGGGATACCAGAGGTATCCCAGAAAAGCAGTGCCGTCTAGACATAGCCTTAAGTGACTTTTGCTGTTATGGAGAGTGTAGACAATTGTCTGGCTATGCCAAAAGAAGGAGAGGAGACATTTGCTATGGGTTTAATCAAGCTGCAAATTGACTATTAGATGTCTGGGACTAGCCAGCAGAGAACATGTACAGTGCAGGTAACCTTCCATAATTGACCTGGCAGTGGGTGTGTGTGGGTGTGTGTGTGTGTGAGAGAGAGAGAGCCTTTACTAGTTTCCTCACACACACACACACACACACACACACACACACATTCCACTGAGGTCCCTCCAGCAGATACACTGTTGGGACCTTACAATCCCAGGGAGAAGGCTTCACCAACTCCCCCCGCTTTCCATCCAGATTCCTTCAGAAAATCCATTATCTCCCTCATAGAAGAGGTAAAGTGGACTATAATGATTGGGTACAGGGCATTGGTTCCAGGCCATATCAGTTATAGAAGTCCCCAGTCCTTCAGTCTCTCAGTTATCAAGCACCTCTCCTCAAATCCTTTATCCATTTATCTGTTACTGTATGCCTACTTTTATGGAGCACCTGCACTGAACATCCACTGTACAGTTAAATAATGAGGTGCTCCATAATGCCTACTGCCCATCGTGTTCTGGATGAACAGGGCCCATCTGAACCTCATGCCAAATTTCTCTCTTAGCTCTAGGGATGAGGACCTACATGGAATTCTATGAACTTACCTGATTGATAGCTCTTTCTTAAACCTTGTATGCTACTCACCCTCATACAATGTAAACTTGACTTTCTTTTTGTATGGCTATTTCTGATGTTATATATTCTCACATTTTATACAGGATAGGGACTTAATCTCGAAAATGAGGAAATCTGTCTATAAGTTAGATTACTACCAAGGTTTGTTGTTGTTATTTTAAATAAATGAGTAGAAAGTCACATATATGTGACCATTAAGTAGAGGGCAGGGAAAGCAATCAATACAAATATTACATCAAAGGACTAATATTTACCATCTGTAAGATACTAGTAGTAGTAACCAGGCATAATAATGTTGTGCTGGATGTAATATCTCTGGACTTGATTCATAATACTCTAATGAATTAGAAATACTGTAAATAGTACATTTTGTTTTATTTTGAAATGCTTTTATTATTATTAGACAATCTTTCTATTAAACAGCTACTATTCTTGTCTGTCTGTTGTAGGATTTTCAACTTTCACACACACATGCATATACGTATACAAACATATGGGTGTGCATTGTATTTGTATTGCGAGGGTTGGAAGGGCTTCTGAAACATTCAATTTGATTGGGATGGGTTCTAGAGGCTTCAAGAAGGTTTGATCTTAAGCTGCTGGCATGCAAGCATGGACATTCAACCGTGTGGAGTTGCTATTGCCATCGCCTATTATATCACCAAGTACTTCACTAAATGTGAACCTAGGAGTCTTGAAAGAAATCTCAGAGACACTATTGCTCAAATCAGAGAGGAGGAAAGCAATATTTCTTGAAAGTTGTTTAAAATATGTATTGCAATGTTATATCAATGCCAAGTCTCTGCCTGTGAGTGTACTTTCCGTCTGTGTGGCCTGCCTATGAAGGGGAGCATGAGAAGAGTTATTTATGTTAACACAAAAAAGCCTGATCTTCGATAAAAAGTTGTAAGAGTGCAAAATGAAGAGGTTCAAAACTCTGAGGAAGTCCCGGAGGAAGACGAACAAGGAGCAGAAAATCCACCAGAACAACATCCAGAGGAAGAAGCTACGGTAACAATTTCTATAAACTAATATTTGATCAATGTTGATGAACTTTTGGGAGGCTTGAACATCTTCCTCTTCCGTGGTCTACCTCAACTTACACCAGTATCAGGCAGTCCCATTTATAAGCAACCTGTTTCAATGAGACCTGCTGTGCAGCTCTGTAGCCTCTTTAGCTTTTGTGAATTGACTGAAAACACGCGACAGCGAGGGGATACAACATTTATCGAAATTTTAAATAATCTTCTGGAGGCAAAATTCACATAAGAACAACTAAATATTTTACTGCATAAATGTGAGGAAAGCAAACAACAAGGGGACTTTTCACCCAGAAAAGCTTTGAGAATCATGCCAACTTGTAAAATGGTAGGCAACCACAATAATCAAGTTTTGTCCACTTTAGACAATGTGAACCTCCAAATGTTTACAATCACAGTGCAAGATGCCCTCATTGAGCAGAAAAGACGAGTGCCTAATCTTTATCAAGCTATCCCAACAGAGATCAAGCGAATGGCAGGCATTCCAAATATAATTGTAATGAATCTGGGTGCTAAAGTTATGCGTCAGTACTATGTTGACCAAGCAAAAGGCTTGGTCAATGGCAAAATTGGCACCATCACCAATATAATATGGTCCTACTTCTGCCTCTACCAAATTCACAAAACCGATATCCCTAAAGCTGAAATTGAATTAGAAGGTGATGTCGCAAAGCACATCATCGAGCCAATCACATATCAATTTCAAGTGAATTTTGGATATGACTTGGCGGAGTGGCGAATGCTTCCAATCATCCATGCTTATGCAATCACCGTCCACAAACTACAAGGGACCACGGTGGACAGAGCAGTTGTGAACCTTGGCTCTCAATAGTTTGCGCCAGCTCAACCATTTATTGTGCTCAGTTGAGTCTGTTCTTTGGAAGGCATAGAGATCGATGAAATTGATCCAAACAAATTCATGGGCGACAATGTTTGTCAAAAAACGCCTTAGAAGAATTACAGCGTCTTTGAAGCCTTCCTCCTTTTAACCAACAAAACAATTGATTGATCACCTCAATTACTTTATCCTTGTCTTAAACACAACTGATTTTAATTAAAAATGTAATACCTAGTGCAAAAAACATTTTGTAAAACAGTCTAGCTCAACATACATAAGCATATTAAAATGAACGTTGGAGTTTTTATTAGTTTAAACACACTAGATTTAAGACCAAAAAAACGAAAATAAAAAAAGAACTTTTAAAGAAGACAATCTTTCTAAAAGCGCACCAAAAGACTAAAAATAATTTTAAAAAGTGCACCAAAAAGTCAAAAATAAAGTTTTAAGCTAGCAATGAAGGAGAAAGATTGGATGGCTAACAGTTAGCAACTACCTTGAATCATTCTTTGCCATCCAATCTTTCTCCTACATTGCTAGCGTAAAACTTTATTTTTGACTTTTTGGTGCACTTTTTAAAAATTATTTTTAGTCTTTTGGTGTGCGCTTTTAGAAAGACTGTCTTTTTAAAAATTTTTTAATATTTTTTTCTTTTGTGCTTACACCCCGGATTAGAAACAGAGGGATACAATTTGTAATGCTTATGTAAACAAATTCATGCAAACAAATTCATGCTTACATGAACCAGAAAACTCAATGGAACGACTCACATAGGTAAGTGCTCAGAATCGTCACTATAGGCTCAATTATCTTTGCCTATAGTTATATAAGGAGGCAATTTTAACGCGCAAAACAAAAAAGGAAAAGTTAATAATTAACTATATTTCATTCACTTATTGTATATTTGAGAGAGTCTGTCTGTCTATCTCTTTGTTCAAGAACTCCTAAATGGTAAGAGCTAGGACCACCAAATTCAATATATAGCTTCCTCTTATCATAACTTAAAACAAAGTAAGGGTTTGGTTGTATAAGGAAAATGAGATGTGCCTGCAATGGGATTGCTTCTCATAAACCATACAGAATCAAGAGGCAGGTGAAAGGAGCTGGCTGGGTCACATCTCCACCCTCCATCTGGGAGTGCCCCACCCCTGAACCTCCCACCCACAAGAGCCCTTTAGGGAGGGCGGGGGGGGGGTTAAGCTCCCCCCTCCCTGATTCATATGGGAATATTGCTGGCTGTTCCCCTTCACCAGGGTGTGAGGGAAAAGTGCACACTTTGCTACATTCCTCATTCTGGGCTCGGGGAAGATTCGAAAGAGGATATGCAAATTCATGCAAAGAAGTCTAGATGCGGTTTTTTTGGCAACCTCCCTCCCTTTTTTAAAAAGCCACTTTTCCTCAAAAAATGAGGTTTATGCAGCTTTTCGAAAACGAGGGGGGGTTGCATGAACCCCCCCCGACTACTTTCACTTTCAAAAGCTCCGCTTTTGAAAGTGAGATCAGAAGAAGATATGCAAATTGCTGTGGAATTTGCATATCCTCTTTTGAATCTTCCCCATAGTCTGGACATAGCCTCTGTCTGGAGCATGGGGGGCAAACAAACCTGGACCTACCCCAGCCAGGGGACATCATGCACCCCTCTCCTCCAGCTGTGTCCACTGGAGCTGCAGCAGCCGTGGAGAGATGCTCCTCAGCTGTCCCAAGCTGCTGCAATGGGACAGGGCTGGGGTTGTCCACTGTCCCTGAGAGAGTCTGTATACTGAAATCTTCATCCCCAGCCCAGCTACAGAGCAATGGTTTAAATGAAGAAAAACAAAAATTAATTGAATTCAGTATCTGAGAAACACTGGGTAAATATTCTATTTACAAATAAAATAAGTCTTTAATCAATGATTTACTAAAATGGCACACAAGCAAGCATTTTGGTTTTTTAAAAGAAAAATAAGCAAACTGTCTCCAAAAAAACCTCCAAGTAATTAATTGTGCATAACATATGGTTATAGGGTGAGATGCGCTTTGGACTTCATTGGAAGATCTGTTTTGCTTTAACATGTTAAATACAATAACATAAAATATGAAGCTTTGTCCTTAATATTTCCCATGTGGATGAAGGGTGTTTTATCTGTGGAGAAATTAACCCATGTAGCGGCCCAGGAAATTGTCTATGCTCTCGATTAGAGATACAAGGTGGGTTTTGCCCAAGAAAGCTCATGATACTATATAAATATATTTTGTTATTTCAAAGGTGCTACAGGAGTACTCATTGTTTTTTACAAGGTGAGCTAATATATTTTATTGGACCAATTTCTGGTGCGTAGGCCTTAGTAAATTATGCTGTCCCTTGCCATATGGTGGATTTCACCCTGAGAGATCAGAAATGCCTGGCACATAACTCATTTTTCCCTCTGTGATCTTATTACACATTTGTTAGCTTGATGACTCATAATTGGATACATGGATTTGTTTAAATAACCAAACCATATTATCAGCAAAAGCATGTTGCCAGAGCCTGTTACCTTCCTTTGCTCTTAAAGTATTATCAGCAGGATTTTTCAGTCCTAAAAGCTTGACTACACAGTGAAATAGAGATCTGTAGCCACTTATGCCTTTTTTTTCCTGGCAGCATAATTATCATTCAGTTGTACTGCCATAGGAGTATGACCAATCTCTGACCAATCTCTTCTGAGTGCTTTTATGGCTGTTTTTACAGCCTGTAGGAGCAAGTTGAAACTTACATTGTCTTTATATTATACTTCAAGATTACTGATCATCACCGAGCCAACAATTTGTACTTTATGCCCCAAACCCTCTAGCAGCACCCACATTGCTATCTTATCATAAATGGAAAAATGAAAAAGTGAGGGAATTCAACTGTGTCATTTTTAGTAGCAAGTATTAGTTGCTGAAGGCAGCAAAACATCAGTTCCACTTTGAGGTCAACCAGTTGCCCTTCTTTTTACTATAGAAAAATAATAATGAGTAGCTCATTACATCCATGCTTTGGAAGGAATTGGGAAGTATAGAAAGCTGATCTGTAGCTGATTTAAGTATTATAGGTATGCAAGCAGAAACTTAAAAAACAATGGATAGTCTAGCAGCACCTTAAAGACTAACAAAACTTGTGTATGATATCATGAGCTTTCATGAGTACAACCCACTTCTTCACATTCATCTGAAGAAGTGGGTTGTACCCACAAAAGCTCATGATACCATCTACATGTTTTGTTAGTCTTTAAGGTGCTGATAGGTTATTTATTGTTTTTTAAGTATTTCCAGTTACAGACTAACTGGGCTACCCCCTGAAGCTTTTGAGGTTTGCAAGTGTTTGTTTGTTTGTTTTTCTCCTAAAGGTGACAGCAATTATCTTAGTCCAGTCCTTACTTAGGTCTTGTCAGCTATAAACTATTAAATTGTACTTAGAATGATGTAGCATTTACAGCAGTCTATGACTTCACAGTTTAATTGAAATACATTGGGGCTGCTGTCATCTTTCTCTGAAGCTAGAGTACAGGAAGGAGATTTTGCAGAGAGAATTTTTTGTTTTAGTTTTTGCTTCATAAATGGGAATATTTTAAGACTTTGTAGATCATGGCCTTACACTTACAAAGCAATATCTGGAGCATCACTTAGCTCTTTATATAGCGTTTGACAATACTCTTTCTTGACATCTTCCTGTTCAAGTGGCATTTTGCCATCTGTTGCTTAGATGACATTACAATGTGAAGTGAAAATTTTAGTATATACTTCTGCTGTGATAAAAAGATTGTCTTCCTGGCTGTGCCATTCTAATTCTGTACAACGCCTGTTGATGCATTCCTATTTGTCTTGTCTGAGTAGCTATTTTATTTTTCTATTATGTTCTCTTATTTAGCTTGCACAGTCTTCATTAATTTAAACACCTGTCTTCCCTTCATTAAAACCAATCCTAAATTTTTGCTTCCTATATTTTAATTTTATAATCTTGTGTAGACTTCTAATACAAGAGAAGGGCTGTTATATAACCCACCTTGTATAGGTTTTATGGCATTCAATGACAGTAAAGAACATGTGCAAACTGCCTTCTCTAAATTGCTTTTTTTTTAAGTGAGTCAAGATTCTTTTCTGATGCACCAAAATAACTATGCTGTTATTCATTAGACACCAAAGTTGACTTGAAACTTGATTGACATTTTGGCAAATAATGTTTTAGCTTTTCATTTAGAATTTGAGCAACTCATGTTTTATGAAAGCACAACCTAGCATAGAGACAATAGGTTTGCAGATCTGGCAAACATAAAATAATTTAGTGAAGGCTTATATTATAGATGTATGGAGCTTTCAGTTAACATTGGTATGGAGTATTGTTTTTATAAAAAATAAAACAAAACAAAATATGGTTTCCTCTTGACACACAAAAAGTGTGGCCACCAACAAAAATATGTATGGGATAATTGAAAAAATATACATTATGTGAATACTAATACATATTTTATAGATATAAATTAGATGTATTGTTTATTGCCATATCTCTCACACATGCTGAACTTCTGTAATGTAATGAAGTCAGGTTTGTTTTTTCCCCTAGAGATATGTTGACTTCAATCCTGATTATATTATTTTTAATCTGAAGTTCCATTTATCAAAATTTGCCAGAGCAGACAAGCATTTCCATAGTACAAAGATAACTATTATAGGGTTGTGAAGGATAGAGTACATGGAGTACTGTGGCATGGAATTAATATGCACTGAATTTTAAAGGAATCTCCTGACTCAAATGCATTCTTATCAAACTTGAAGGGGACAGAGAGAGATGGGAAACATAACCATCTGCGCACATTGTCATCGCCATAAATGACATCTGGTTTGGCATTTTTTGGTCTCCATACTATTAAATGCCTTGCTGTGTTATGCATAGGATTCATTAGTACAAATTAGGTTCTGTTCGCATTCCAGGCTGTAATCAATTATATTAGATACAAAATGTCTTCTTCATAAATCTGAATTATAATTTCCTTGGCATACAGGCCAGGCCCTCAGCTACTTATAAATTGTTGAAGCATCACTAAAGCAAACAGAACTTGCAGATTTACATTCGCTGATGATCTGGCCCCATGATGTCTTCCGTGCCTTGTGCAGTGCCGAGCACACTGTCAAGTTTCAATTTAGCTCATTGTATAGTGCTCACTTAGCCTGTGATAGCTAACAGGGTCCATGCCTGACTTCTTCAATAACAGAATTGTTCAAGAGGCAGTGTGGATAGGGCAAATAATTGGGATCTAGGTTCTAATTCAGGCTCTGGCTAATGTGTTTGAGCTTTAGCCTGTTTCTCTTCCCACCCTCTGTTTGCCTTGTCTATTTATATTGTCCATAGAAAACTCCACAGTGCAATGGAGATTTTAATCTTAGCTGGGATCTCTCAGTACTGTCGCACAGTGTTTAATAATAATAACAATATAATTAATTAATAACTGCCTTATAATGCTAAAATATGAAGTATTTAAGATGAAAAATATATAATCATTTTTTACTAATAATTGCAATTCTGAAGTAAGTCAGTGCCAGTATTCAGCATCATGCCATTGGGTATGGTTATTTATTAGTGATGGTCAAATCTGACGAGGCTTTTGGTCCCATTTCTTCAGGCAGCCGTTAATTGCCTAATCAAATATCTCTCTCAACCTATTTAACTGGGGAATATGTTTGGAAGAATTTTGAGATCCCACTTCCATCTGTAATTTCCAGTATTTCCTCAGAAGGGCTGGGTCAGAAACAATGATTTATGCTACCAAAAAAAAGTTACCATTGAATGGCTCCTTAGTGACCTTTGCAGATGTGCAGGGATAGTTCCACTTTACCATCATATAAAATATCCACATTTGCATGAATTAGCAGGCATTCTGACAGCCTGAGCATGGTCACCAAAAATGGACTAATCATGGTGCCAGTGCTATCTAAAATGGCCGCAGGGTCATCTCCGGGTCCCATCTTAGTTAAGTGGATGGGTAGCCCTAGTCCAGTGTCATTGGGCCCTCTCCCCAGGGTGTCTGGGCTTGCAGACCCTCTTGGTTGCAGCAGAGCAGGGACCTGTTCAAATAGATGTTCTTGCTGGGCCTAGTGTTGAGTCGTCAGTTCACAGAGCAGCTATTGCTGCTGTTCCTGCTGCTGTGTCATCTGTAGTTGGTGTTAAGGGGTTTCCTGTGTTAGCTGTGACTGTTGCTGTTGGTGCTGGGTCACTTGCTGCTGCTGGTTTTCTGCCATCATTGCAAAAACTTATCCATATCCATCTCTGCACAAACTACTCATGGAAAAACAAAAGGTAAGGAGTCAAGGGGGGTTCCTTTGCCCCACCTTCTCACTATTGGGACCTCTTAGCAGGTCCTAGATGTGCCCACGTTCTCCACCTCATGCGGCGTTGTAAGCACTCCCCGTCACGAGGGAGACCTCATTCTGGGATGCGCACACCGCCTCCTTGGCCACAAGGGAGTTGGCCATCTCTATAATCCGTGAAACTTCGCCAGTCTCTGGGTAACCCTAAGTCTATAAGCAGCCCTGCTCATCAGGCAGCATGGCCCAATGGCCAGAGTCAATATATATATCCCTCATTTCAGGGCAATATGGCTCTCTAGCCCGAGTACATGAATAGCCCTCAATTTGGGGCAATATGGCTCACCAGCCCAAGTCAGTAAATAATAGCCCATAGTCCAGGGCCATACGGCTTACTAGCCACAGTCAGTTAATAGCCGCTACTCCAGGGCAATATGGCCCACTAGTCAGAGTCAGTGCAGTTGGGGCTAATGCTCTGGTAGGGGGACCCGGGCCCTCCCTGGTCCACCGGATCCCAACTCAGGGCCCGTAAGCAGCAGTACAGTTTGCCATTCCCTTGGTGGGGAATCTGGCTGAAATGAACCAAGGACACCAGGGTGGGAGAGGCCGCTCGTGCACCCTCCCTGGGTCACTTCCTACCGTATTGGTTGAATCAGTGTCCCATGTAATAGTTAGGTCTTCCAGCTCTCCAGTAGCTGCTTCTCCCTGGAATCCCACAGGGGTCATGTTGTGGCTGTCTCTCAGGCCTCTGGTTCTCACCCCCAGGGTGGCTGCCTGCAGCAGTTCAGGAGCTCTGGCAAGAGGTCCTTCTCTTTCACTGACTCAGCTGCTCTGCTGCCTCTTATACTGCTCCAGCACTTGGAGCATGCCCAGTCTGGGTATAGGGTCAAGACATCCTCTGCCCACAGAGTCTTACTCCCCCCCACTTCAGTGTGGGGTATGTTATCCCCATCACACTCTCTCTGAGGAACAAACTGTAAATGTCAGCTGTTTCCCCTGAACTCCCCACTGTCCGTCTCAATCACATGTGATCTGGTGTGATCTTTATGAGAGTGGGGTTGTTTATCTCTTTTCCATCCAATTTAACATTAATATGGTCACCAGGTTCTAGACCCAGGAGTTGTCATGAGCAGCAGGTATCATAGGAATGGGAAGATTTTGCATTTTCAAAAAGCCTAAGCAGGTCCCCCCATTCTCTACCTCTAGGCTCCCTCCTGCCTGCTCCTGAGCAAGGGAGGCAGGCTGGGGGCCAACATGTGCCCCTGGGACAGATCTGGCAGCCCAGGGTTGGGGCTTGTGGCTAGGTTGTGGGGGAGGAGGGGCAAGGAAATCATGGTCTGCAAGTCTGGCCAGGTGGCATGGTCCAGGGAGGCTGGGGCTGCACCACCCACCTGTCACTCTGAAGTGTCTGGGACTGTGATCCCCAACCCAGCTCTATGGTGCACTGGGGACAGGGTACTGGGGCCATGCTTCATGGCCTCCCTGTCCTTTTGGGGCCAGCCACAGGGACCAGTGGCCACAAAGGGGGAAGCTGGGTCCTAACGGACACAACGAAGGGGGTTGAGGCTGTTGTGGATGGAAGGGGCAGGGCTTCAGCCAGAAGGGGCAGGGCTGGGGCTGCCTCCCCAAGCCAGGAGTTCACCCATTGCCCATGGCAGTTGTCTATCTGAGTGACATCTGTTATAAAAGTGTTCATAAGCTCTTTAAGCTGCATTGTGCAATTTGGCTGTTTTCTTCATGTTTGGCTATTTTGGGGATGGATACTTTTCTAGAGCTGGAACAGTAGTTCTGAGCTATCTTCCCTTCAGGACATGTGCTGGACTATAGCCAGTCACTCTGAAGAGAGCAGAATGAATCTTTATGCTGGAGTATTTTGTTGGCTGAGTATGCAGCTCTGTCAGTCTCTCCATTAGCTGTTACTGTTATATGTTAGAAATATGATCAAATTCCTATTTCATTTGAAATGACTTAAAAATATGCTGCAGTGAGTTGTGGTACATTGTCCATCACAAATTGTTCTAGAATACTGAAATGAGCAAAAGTGCACATCACTTTCTTGATAGCACGGTGGTATGTCATGTTCTCCAAGTATACTACTACTATATTCCTCGAAAAATAGTCCAGGTTGATCAGGTAATGATGTCATTTAAATTTGCATATATCTGCAGATGGTCTCTTCCAAGGTCCCTTTGGCAGAGGCATTGATATAAAGATTCTTGGTGTTATGTTGGTCTATAAGTTCTGTGATGTTCACATGCAGATTCCTTGTTCTTTATGCCCTTGCTGATACCCAGTATCCACACTGATTTCTCCTCTCATTTTGTTTGGAATTATGATGTGATTGCCTTTAATCATGAGTCCACTTGATTTACTTAATTGTGCATATGCAAGTTTTCTTCGGAGTCCTTCGGATTCTTGGGATAGCTGTTTCTAAGGTAGCTTAGAATTTTCTGAAGTTGAATATCTATTAGGGTTGCTTTTTGCATCTGAATGAATTATTTCTGGCATGGGTCTGAATATATCCACAGCATCCCCATATACCTTTATGTTGTATTTGTGCTCAGAAATAATTTAATGTGATAAAAGGCTGTGTATTGTTTGCTACTGTCATATTTTTTGCAATTCGTTTAATTTTAATTTTTTAGCAGTAGATAATAGTACCTCAGTGGTTCTTGATCCATGCCTTTCTCCATTGATGAAGGTTACAAGCAAATTATGGTCTATCAGGGTAAATGTATCCAATCCACACAGATATCTGTAAAATTTCTCAGATGCCCATAAACTTGTCAGGTACGCCTTCTCATTCTTTGCATATTATTTTTCTGCTTCTGTGAATGTGTGAGAATAAAGTTCACCTTTCTTCCACTCAGATCCATGTTGTTCTTGCAACAGTACTCCATCTAGATCCTACCTGCTTGCATCTACACTGACCATTGTGGGTTTAGTAGCACCTTAAAGACTAACAAAACATGTAGATGGTATCATGAGCTTTCATGGGCACAACCCTCTTCTTCAGATGACAGGACTGAAGAAGTGGGTTGTGCCCATGAAAGCTCATGATACATCTACATGTTTTGTTAGTCTTTAAGGTGCTACTAGAGTATTTGTTGTTTTTTAAGTTTTTCCTGTTACAGACTAACTCGGCTACCCCTCTGAAACATTATGGTTTTGTTCACATTGTAGTACTTGAGAGCTGTTGAGATAATTTGTTTTAGATTTTGGCGGGCAACTTCTTGATTTGGCCCCTATAGTCAAAATATGATGTAATTTAAAAGTTCATTTAATAGCTTTGTCACTATTTAAATGCATTGTAAGAAATCTTACCATCCACAGTATACATCTCTGTTCTGGTAGGTAAGTTGGTGCATTCAATTCTTGAATTGCTTTTACTTTCTCAGGGCTAGGACTGTCCCAACAACTCAATCTGGGGCAACAGAACATGCATTTTTCCTTGTTTAACCTCAAGCCAAATTGATTGATTAGGCATAGACTTCATTCGGGCTCTTGTTGTTTTCTTCCATCTAAGACCCATATATTAGAATGGCATCCAGGAAAATTAAAAGAAAGTTCTTCTTCACACAGCACACAGTCAACATGTGGAACTCTTTGCCAGAGGAGTCTGTGAAGGCTAGGACTATAACAGAGTTTTAAAAAGAGTTAGATAAATTCATGGAGTTTAGGTCCATAAAAGGCTATTAGCTAGGGGTTAAGGAATGGTGCCCCTGGCCTCTGTTTGTCAAAGGCTGGAGATGGATGGCAGGAGACAAATTGCTTGATCATTGTCTTCGGTCCACCGCCTCTGGGGTACCTGGCACTGGCCACTGTCAGCAGACAGGATACTGGGCTAGATGGACCTTTGGTTTGACCCATATGGCCATTCTTATGTAAAACTATGCTTGTGTTGGCTAATAGTTCTGCCATCTTTCACTGGAAAATTTTAGGTACAGCGATAATCCCAATAGGTAATCTTCTACAGCAAAATCTCCCAAAGGTGTAATAAATGTAGTCTTATTACAGGTACCATTGGGACAGAGAGATTTTCTTGATTTATACCAATCAGCTCCATTATCTTTAACTCAGTTTCCACTTTATGAAGTATCGGGATAGGAATCCTGCAAAGTGTAAGTACAATATATGGTTCAGCATTGTCTCTTGAGGTTATTTGTACTGAGTCTCCTTTCAAAATTCCATCATATTCTTCTACCTTTCTCAGGCCATGCTGTAGCTGGAAAGACCTGTAGTCTTTTGATTACATACACTCTGGCCTTTGAAAGTTGTTTCTGCAGTGAAGAGGTTCATGAAGTTCAGGGCTAATCAGAGCTGTGTCAGCAGCTTTCAGCTCTGGGAGGGATTGAAGATGATTTGAAATCCCATCTGAGATAACTGATGTCAGTGACTGAGTCAATTTTAAGTAAATAGTGTTGCCATAAATATTTCATTATCCAGTCAGACATTATGTCATCACAAGTGATAGATTCCAGAGAAAAATGGCTCTCAATTGTCTGTAATATAAGTCAATTCCCTGATTGCTTCAGTGTGGCAAACAGCTGCAAAATGTCCATATTTCATGCATTTATTATACTGTGTGCCTAAGGCTGGACTTGTATCATGTCTTTGGATATGACTTTTCCCCTACCATGTGCAGGTAGGTTGGAATTTGTCTCTTTTAGCCTTCAAATTATCTCTCCTTCCCTCTTTCATAAACCACTTTTTATTAGATACAAAGTATCGATCAAACATAGCCAGAATCCCTTCATAATAATTTCTTTGAGGATCTTCAGGTCAAAAGATTTAAAGATGCTTTGGCAGCTTACCTGTAGTATAAACTGAACAGATCTGTATTAGGGATGTAATCGTGTAGTTGATTAACCAATAAGCAAAAGCTTATAGGTTAACATTATAAACGACAAGCATTCCCCTTGCCCCACCTGCCAGTAAATTTTTTTTTAGTAGGCTGGCCAGCAGCCCAGCTCAGTGTTGGCTTACACCAGGTCCAGGACCTACCTCTGCTGCAGTTTAATTACACATAATTAAAAGTGTATTAGGAGCCAGGCAGGCAGTTCGGTTCAGTTCCGGCTTGTGCCGGGTCTGAGAGCTCAGCCCCTTCCCTGAACAGGGGCTGCTGGCACCCTGTGCTACTGCCTCTGTATCAGAGGCAGCAGCGTGGAGTGACAGGCAGCTGGTCTGTGAGGGGAGCTGTTTTTTAAACTATCTCCCCTTGTGGACTAGCTCCCACCTGGCACCCCATGCTGTTGCCTCTAGTACAGAGGCAGCAGCGTGGAGTAGCAGGGGGTTCCTTGAGATTGGGGCCAGAGTGCACTGGCTTCCAGCCCCACCCCTGGGACTATAGAATAGTCAACTAACTGATAAGAATTCATGAAGTTAATCAACTATTCAGTTAACCGATATTTAACATCCCTCATCTGTATATCTCCAGTTTCTTTGTGGAATTTGTTTGCAATCTGAAATCTTGTAAAACAGTTTCCCGTGTGTCCACTGCGAAGGTTTGATAAAGCTGAAGTACTCGGGGGCAGTGAAGAGTGCCATGTTTATGAGATTCTGAAATCTTTGTTGCTTTAGTCCTTCTGTATGCAATCTTCATTGCTGTTCTGTTCTCCTTCTTTTGTGGTCTTCGTTTATTACTGGCACCATGTCATGGTCCTCTATACCACAAATAGATTGGCTACGAAGCTTGCTTATACACACAAAAAGTGTTTTAAGATCCTTTAATACTCTGCCTGGTATGGTTAAAGTTAGCGTTAAATAATGCATTTTAAATACATCAGCACAACAATATAATACAGTTTAGTATTCAATTACACATCCATCCCTTAAAAAGTCTCTAAAATTGATGTGAAAAATTCAAAAAAATTAACTGAGCATTGAGTATCATGGTATTGTCTAAATTGTGCTGCTGTTATAAATTCTTTTACAAATTCTGTGAATTCTGCATTCCATTTTTGTGCTAGCATTGCATCTGGAGTAAAGAACTAAATGTAGGGTAATTATTTGCAGTGCCATTTTAGGGTGACAAAGGCCATGATAATTTGATCTTAGTATTGTCCTTTCTCAAAGAAGCCAACCCGTTAGCTCTGGTCTTTGATGTCCAACAATTAGCAATTGACGCAACAAACTGGAGGTTATTTTTGACTCCGCCTTCAAAATTCACATATCTAAAGTCTCCAAGGTTTTTCATTACCAACAGAGAAGCATAACTAGGAGGTTGCAGCATTTTATGTCTCCTGCTGATACTCGAGTGTGGATTCAAGCCTTTTTTCTTCTTTGGGATTGATGACTGCAATTCCCTGTTTCCTTGTTTACCCTTTGCTCTTAGAAATCGACTTCATCTGATGCAGAGACGTGCTCACCTGACTAAATCTAGTCAGCACCTTCCTCCTTTATTTGCTACTCTACAATTGCTTCAAGTTAAATGTTACATTGATTTTGAGGTTTTGTTATTCAGATACCAAGTTTTGAACAGCCAAGCACCTGAATACATTGGCAACACTTGGAAAAATGAAGATTATGATGACTGCATCCCTGTCCTGAGTATACTCTAAAGAATGGATACTCATTTGTTGCAGGATTTGATGTCCTGCACCATTAAGCCAGCTGTTCAGAATGCACAGTATGTACTCTTCTGATACTTGTTCATACCTCATTCTTGAATTCACTTAAACCTAGGACTCAACAGGAGGAGACTGTAATTATCTACAGTACCTATTGAGCTACAAAGGACAGCAAAAACTTGTCAAAACTTAAAATGTACATTTATTTATTTGGGGATGAAGGAGAGGGAGCTGTCTACCTGATTTTGTGTTTCTTGCAATTATTCTTCTAATCTTATTTTATCCAGAATCCCTTTTAGAAAACTATAAAAGTGGAAAATAGAATATATTTTTGCAGGATTTCATATATTAGCTCTAGGAAGAACGACTCTTGACTTCTATAACAATAAGCTATCATACTGAATCTTCTGAAGATGATTTCTTAGGATACACCCAAGTGTCACATTTTCCCATAAGCATCAGTTATTTTTGTCACTTATAGAAATGTACTAATACAACCTGTGTATGAATAACTAACTACTCCTTAAAAAGCAATGTACCACAAGTTTTGTGATCCACTTACACTAGTATTTTGGCAGAACAGTTATCCATTTGAGAACTTGGGTGACCAGATCAGATATTTATAAAGAAACAGACATTTGAAATTCCAGCTCCTTTTTTTTTTCTTGCTCCAAAAATATTTTATAGCTGTTACGTGTATTTCAGTTGGTTTCTCCAATCCAGGGAGAAAAGGCAAATGTGTTTGTTGGAACAGTCATGGCTGGAAATCATATTATTATGAGCAGATAATAAATTACATTAGATTAGGTAAAAAAATCCCATTTTCCCCCCAAATGTATAATTATTAAAATACATAACAGTTCAATTATAGTATGGGAACCACTATAATCACTTCATCTCTTGTATCTAAAATAAATATTTTTTAAATGAAGGCTATTCTGCTAACCTTATTTGCATCTGATTGAAATAAGGTAAATTTATACAACTACTATATTTTTCTCCCATATTAAAGGAAGTCACAAACGCCTTGGATTGTTTTTTGGGAATGGCATATCTTTTTAACCCTGATCTCTTAAACTAATTACTGTTGTTAGAAAAAAAGATATACAATTTCTTCTATAATTAACTACTACTTGATTTTGGCAATTGTTGCAATATGTGTACCCTGTTTATTTGCAAATAGTCCCATTGGAATCAGAAGGGAAACTTGTTCAGAGAGGAAGGGTGACCCAATACTTAGGTCACCAACCTAAGACACAGTTGGTTCAAATCTCTGCTCTGCTACAGAATTCCTGTGGGACCTCTGTGCCAGCTCTAGAATATGATAACAGTATTTCCCTGCTCCCACAGGATTGAGTAATAATTTCCCAACCAGTGAACAGTTTAGCATTTTATCCACTCTTACCCTGTGCATGTTTTGACTGTTTCGTTAGAATTGTTCTTTCAGTAAAGATTGTCTTGTTATATACTTTGTGGCATTGGACAAGCCACTCAAAACTCAATAACAAAAGATGTGTGAAAATTGGGTGTGGTGTAGATATCTTACCCCATTTTAAAGTTAAAGAAACTGTGCTTAACCCTGTTGACAGGGAAGTTCAGCATTTAAAGCATGTGTAGTGGCAGCTGTGTATTCATGCATACCACTGAAACTGTCTTTCTTTGATGAACCATGTGACTTTAACTATTTGTAGGTAATGTACATCTGGGGCCTGGTTTCTAACAGGTTTGGCAAATAACGGGCTAGATTTTTTTTTAAGGTATTACCACTGTTCTTGGGGAGGTTGGGGTAGAAAAGAAAGAAGAGAATATTGGTAACATTAAGTATTTCCAGACTAACATCATGAAAAAAAATTGGAATAAAGTATTGGGACACCCCTGGAAGCTATCTTTATAGAATTTCCTATGACTTAATCAAGTCAAAATAAAGCCAGGTACTATATGACTTGTGTGCTACCTCTCCATTACATTTTGGATTGATTCTGAGACACTTTCAATTAATTATTTGTAAATATACAAAATATGTATTTTGTTCTCACCATGGGCTTACGAGGAGACCTTCAAAGGCTCAGGTAGGAGTTAGGTCCTCAAATGCCATTGAGAATCAAAGAGTTAGTTGTGCACCCCAAACTTGTACATGTTTAGGGGCTGCTCTTAAGAATCCATCCCATTGTGTTTGAGTATGTACAATACAGTACTTTCCCCTTATTTTCATTTGGCTGGCATTCTGGAAAATGCCAGCAATCTCAAAATAAATTTTTCTTCCACTACTGCTTTATTTGACAATTGTCATGCCTTAGCCTAGAATCTCCATGTGCTTTGTGCTGATTGTCACAGTCTCATAATGTGAAATTGCTAGGTAAATACTGACAATTCTAGACAATTCTATAAACTTTAATTACTGCACAGTCCCCACTCTGGACTTTTTTAGGTAAAGCTCCCTTTTGCTGCCATGGGAGTTTTAGAGTAAGGACTAAAGATTAAAAAGTTTGGCTCATAGACAATATTGATATATTTTTATACCCTTTAATTGTTAAGACTTTCACAAAGAAGTCTGTGCCCTGCAGTGGTGTGCAAGGAAAATTAAGTAGAGGCAATGTCTCTCCTCTCCCTCACAGATAAGAAAGGAATAAATTTTTGGCTCCTAATGGAGAGATGCACAAGAGGTATGGAAAAAGCTAGCATTTCTGGCAATACTAGATGCTCTAGATGGGGTATTTTAGGGTTGAGGTGAGGGAAGGATTATAACCTTGGAACTCCTGTACATCATGTACTGGAATTGCTGCATGTTGACAAATTACTGGTTACACATCAAACACTTGTTGCAACAGGGTTCTTCTCCCATCCTACCTACATTTAAAAGGTCAAGACCACATGGACAATGCAAACACTCCTCCCCCATAGAGCTGGCAAGATTCTATAACCCCATCATTGATCCTTTGGTGTCTTCTCATATGATGATATTTCTAAAGCCTTTAAAATACTTCTGAATCTAGTTTAGTGGGAACAGGACAAATATAATTGATATTCAGATACCTTATCTCTTTCAAGTACTCAACAGATGCAAATTATATAAAGAACTATTTTGAATTCTTGGTAATGTCACGAATCTTTAGCTGCTGTAATAAATTTTGTTGTCACGTTATATAGGTTAAAAGACTAATGATGGAAGTGTGTTCTTATTCATGAAAGCAGCTGCTGAGAAGTGTGTTGTCCTAAGATATACCTTCCTGTCTGTTGAGCTGACAACCATGAAATGATGAAATCAAGTTCCTGTCCTTCAGTGTTGCTTACAGTTAAAACTGTCACACACTTTTTAAAAAAGGCTGTCAAAGAAAGAGCCATAGTTCTGACACAATGTGGAGAACAAACACTGTGAAATCTTAAATTGTAGACAGTGTTAAATGCTTCAGTTCAGAGCATTTTTCACTTCCTGTTTTATTTTTCACCCTTCTTGACTTCTTTTAAAGCCTCTCTTGGACATTTCATAGTAACTTAAAAAATCAATAAGCCCAGGCATTATAGCAATGAATTTAACTTACCTTCATGAAATAAGCCTCAGGGATTGAAAGCAGCATCACTTTTAATGCATTAATATTTAAAATAAAAATTAAAAGTTGATTGGACTGAAACTGATATGGAACACCTTGGGTTTTCCTTGGAATTCTTTGGCCCTCGGAAAGGTAATGTGCCCTGCTAACCCTGGCAAACAGCAAAATGATACTTGCTAATTGCATGCTGTTTTAATGTTGTTGTGCTGCAATTCAGGTACATGAACTTTTCCTCCACTAAGGTCATGCTCCTCCAATCTTGTCAATACATGTGAGCCTCAATGCCCCTGCAGCGCCTTTCAACTGCAGTGATGCTCCTGGGAAATGTAACAGTCCATCATTATCTATTGGATTGCAGGGTCAGGCTTCAATAAGCATACGAAAGATTAACACACAGAGTACTGTAAAACCAAAGTCTGCACTAACGTTTAATCTCTCGTAATATTACTGTGTCCATGTGGGGTTCTCTATATACAGTAGTTATTTCTGGATAAATGCTGAAAACAAAGCCCCTTGGGCTCACATCCATTTACTTGCAGAATGCTCCATCACTGTCAACAGGGCTCTATATATTGCGGGAACGTGCTTGCACCTGACAGAGCCACTTGCAAAACCTACCCTTTAATGATCATTATTAGAGCAACAAGAACCATACAACATACCAGAAATGATGGTCCCTGCCCCAGTCAACTTTCAGGTTAGATGTACAGGTAGAACCTCTCTAATCTGGGATTCTCTGATCCAGCAACACCTGTGGTCCAACATGATATAGCTGGTTGCTTTTAAATCCCCCCAAAATGGGAAAATTATGCTCTAATTATATTACAAATCCAAAAGTTTTGGGGGAGGAGGAGAGTTTAGTTTGAAAAGCAATGGGGAAAAAAAGCTGTGACATCCATTATTTCCATAATTTTGATTATTTCACATTTGAAATGGGAACAATGGTTGTCATGTTTATAAAGTCTATTAGAAAGCATTCCTCAGTGAGTCTTGTTCTCATAAAGTTTGTGAAACATTGCTAAATTGTCATCTCTGAGCAGATCCTTATGGGCAGAGAAGAGATGACAATACACTAGATTCTTTGCTATGTCTCAAGATGAAACTGCACAGCTTGTAATGGTTGGAGTTTCAAAGGTGGTTGCATTCTTCAGTCCTCACCCCAGTTTATGCCAGAATGGTTCCCAGTGCAATTTACAGCAGTTTGCTCACAAATATATACAGGAATGGGTCCCTGACAATTGAGAGACTCTCCATAATGCCATGTTCATATAACTAATAATAATGCAATGTTTAATGCAATGATTTTAATGTGTAATTGATTGTTAATTTACATTAAATGTTTATCTGAATATTTATAAAGCTTGAAAGCTATGTTTATAAAACTATATTTGAATAGCTTCAGAGATATTGGAAATTAGATTACCTAGTTAATTGGATTACTTAACAAATATTGATTAGCATTTTTAGCAATCAACATTAAAGACATTTAATATATCATTATCTTTTAAATTTTTAATTAACTGCTTAAACATTGCTTCGAAGTTTAAAGTTGCTAAGAGTATAATTACATTATTGCCTGTGCAGTTTTGAACTAATTATACAACATTCTTATAGACTCAATAAACTGCAAAAGGTATCCTCTTAACAATCAATTGCTATTAAATTACTTTGTTAGCTTTTGTGAAAACCAAATAAGAGTTTCATTTGAGATACAATAAACAAGGTGCACAAATCTTTCCATACAATGGTGATTCTGTTCCTGCTGCACATAGCGATTTCCAGATGTCTAGCTGGGACATCAGTAGACAAGACTTTAAGACTAACATAATAGTGAGCCCTGAAAAAAAAATTGCTTGAGTTGCTGGCCTGCAAGCACTGAGGCCTGATCTGAATTCCATTTGAATTAAAGTAAAAGAATGCATTGACTTGAATGAACCTGATTCACAATTGGTGTAGAGTGTCATAGCTTCATTGATTTCAACAGCACTATGACAATTTACTTGAGTTGAGTCTGATCCAGTGTCATTAAGACTCTTTTCATTAGCTTTGATAGGCATTGTAAGGGGATTCACATTTGTGATAACCCATTGGGCTTGCTTATATATTGATGAAGACCTCTCAAACCATTAGCAATTATCTTTAAGAATTCATGGAGGATGGGTAAGGCCCCAGAGGATTGGAGAAAGTAAAACGTAGTACTTGTCTTTAAATATGGGAACTCAGAGGCCCTGGGGAATTGTAGTCCAGTCAGTCTAATTTGTAAGCACTTACGGGATAATGAGAAGATAAGTAATAGCCAATCTACATTTATAAAGAGCAAATCATGCCAAAGTAACCTATTTTATTTTTTGACAGGGTTACTGGCCTAATGGATGTGGGGGGAAACAGCAGTTGTGCTATATCTTGGTTTTTAGTAAGGTTTTTGAAATAATTTTAGATGGAATTGTAGGGAGTAGCTATGCCCTCCCCCCACAGCTCTGGGTGGGTGGAGCCTGGAGGGCCATGCCCCACCTAAAGGAAGCAGAGGGGCAGGACAGGATGAGAAATCAAAAAAGCCTGGCCCCGTTGCTCAGTTGGGGGGAAGTAGAGACACCTGGAGGCAAGCATAAGGGGGAGCCACTGTTGCCCCAGGGATCAACCCAAACTTCCAAAGAGCACTGACACTGGGGAACTGTTGTTGATGCTCTTGGCACTGTACTCAGAGGAGTTGGCAGATGTCCCAGGGGTCCAGATACACTTGAGGGGGATGGTGAAAATAACCTGGGGGGCCAGGTGGTAGTCTGAGTCCAGGTCAACATGTTATGGGTAGATCCCCACTGTCCCATTGTGGACTGCCCTGCCACTGATGGGGCCCTGGGTTGGGATGCAATGCAATTGGGTGGGCCTGCAACCCCCTTATCACCTCAACCCTGGGGTGGCAGTACTTCCTCTCTGTAGGCCAGGAAGATGTACTATATTGCACAACCACTTACCTGAGCTAGTAGACTGCGGTGACATTCATCCCTCTCTTGTTTGGAGGCCAGGGGAGCTAGACTGCTATTGAACTGGTTCTGTCTGTCTCTGAGAGCAGAACTCCTGATTGCTAACTCCCCACCCTGCTTGAAGAAAGAGAACCTGGACTATTATTGAAAACCTGGGCTATTATTGAAACTAGTTTGGACTGACTGAAAGACCATAGCCCGGGGTGCTAATCACCCAGCCATGCTTGGAGTTAGGGGAACTGACTCTTATTGACTGTTGCTCAGTTTGACTGAGAAACCAGAGCCCAGACTGTTGATTGTCCTGCCATGTTTTGAACCTAGGGAGACTGACTCTTGCAGCTCTGCATGAAAGAAGCGCAGAGCCTGGGGTACTGGTTTCCTGGCCTGTTTGGAGGGGGAAAACAAACCACAACCCTTGTATGGGCTGCAAATTCCCCATCGTAGTACAGATCTAGGGACACTGTGTAGTGAGCAGGGGTGGCCAATTACTGACCCCAAGGGGGAAGAACCCCTCTCCAAGCCCGGGTGGACTGAGCCAGGTCCTACCCTTTTAACTCCACAGAGGCCAAGGGGTGGAGCAGGGAGCATAAAAGCCCAGACCAGGAGCTCAGTAAGGCCCCAGCCACCAGAGGTCTATCCTGAGCTCCCAAGCCAGGAGGGCCCGGAGGATCTTGCAGAGGCTGAGGACTGATCTGGACCCTAGGCCCTTGCTTCAAAGAGGAGACCTTCTACACCCTGCCCAAGGGTTCAGACTACTATGACCCTGAGGACCAGTAGCCGAAGTGGAGCCAGGTAGAGTTAGGAGGGGGAGTTAGGAAGTGGCCCAGGGGAACCTGACCACTGTCAGGCTGACCTCATAACATTCTAGAGTGTATCAGCATTTGCGGGCCAGGGATGCCACTGCTAGGGCCCTGGGCCCTGCGTTCCCCCCCCCCCCCGCTACCCAACATACTGGAGGGCAGTCTTCCCCTCCACCCTGTGCCTAGGGAACTGCATTTGTTTGCTGCCTTCAGGCCCTGTGACTTGTAAGGAGCTCCTTACAGGCCTGAGCACAGGTCAGGGGCCCAGGACTAAGCCAGCTGTCTTACACACTATAGTGAGGAGGCATGGCCCCATCAGCCCCGATGCTGAGGGGTGGCTACTAGCTCACAGGCTTAAACTCAAGTAAATTGCAGAAATGTGTTCCAGATGAAAGTATTATAGAGTGCATAACCAGTTGAAAGACTGTACTGAAAGAGCAGCTACAATAGCTCACTAGGAATTTGGTAGTGAAGTCCCACCACAATCTGTCCTACATCAGTATGTTCATTTATTAATTACATGTATAATGCAATAGAGAGTAAGTTTATAAAATGAGTGGATGATGATAAACCAGTAGTGGTTGCAAGCACTTTGGAAGGCAGGACTAGAATTCAAAATAATCCTGAAAAATTGTCTGAAATCAGCAAGATGAAATTCAGTAAAAACAACTGGAAATTAGTAGTTTTTAAGAACCAGTTAGACAAATGCTTGTCTGGGATGATCTGGTCCTTCCTTGAGCTCATGTTGTCTAAATCCCTTTCTACATTTCTATGACTCTGTATTACTCTGAAACTCCATTTTTAGAGCTCTAAGTGGATACAAATTTCTATGTGGAGGTGCCGATATCTGGGGCTCTCCTCTTAAGAACCACACTGGCCAAATTAGAAAAACATGGTGTGTCTGTTCCAAGGAGCCAGAATCCCATTCATAGAGCTCTACTCCTAGCAAGCTCAGTGGACAAATTAGAAGAATATGGTGCTGCTGCTTCCAGTTGTCAGCTCCTCCTGTGCCATGGTACCACCCCCAGCAGGGCTGTATGATGCAGCTGGGAGCAGGACTGAGGGCCATACAGCTGGGAAGAGCTAACAACTGGGAGCAGCAGCACCATATTCTTCTAATTTGTCCACTGAGCTTGCCAGGTATAGAGCTCTATGAATCAGCAGATACTGATTTCATCTGCAAATATACACATCCATAGATAGAAATTTGTCTGCACACAGAACTCTATACATTATTCTTCTGAAGTTTTTCTGTTCCTTTCAGTAAAAATGTATTATGCAATGATTTAACCTGGAAGAAAACAAATTGATCACATTTTCAAATCATAATGACCTTAATTTGTGGATTTTTTTTTTTTGCAAAGTGTACAAGAAAAGGAATGGGTTTTTTTCCCTATCGTGTTATAATAAGATGATTGATAATATACACTCGCACAGTTGATGGAAGTCAAAACTAGTCTTGCAGGCTCAGGGCTTTACAGATTATTTCTATTAGATAGAGATTCCCAGATTACTTTGGGGTTAAATCATTAAAAGCTATAATATTTTATAACATACATTTAATCTGATATTGGAAAAAATTGAATGCACCTTATTTCTATAGTGTCATTTCATAGCTCACAGGCCTCTGTACCTATTTGTCATGCCTTCTATACTTTTTCAATTTCCCTTTGCCATTTGACCCTCTTCCTCCTTTTTTTGCATAAACTAAAATTCATTTAAAGAGCTACATTCTACATCTGTGTCAGTGGTAGAGTGTATCGACTTGATTGGGATGTGCTATCTCATAATAATAATCCCCTCCTCTCCGATGCAAATGTGCTATTTTTAAAAATAAATCTTAGACAATCTGCTGGTCACTTGTGGCCTCAAACACTGACTATTAAACAAGCCCTTAAACTTAGCTCCATTTCTAGGGTATTGATTGGTACAATGAAGGCCACGTGAAGTGGGATTGTGACTTATCTTACCAATCACTTACCTGCCTATTCCTTCATGCAGCTATAACACGTTTGTGCTGGGAATGTAGAGGTATATCTTAATTGACTAACAGTTTGTAACAAAACTCAGAAAATGGCAAGCTTTGATCCAAAATGTCTGGTCTAGGGCCAGCTTATGTTTTTTAAGATGGAAAGTGATAATGACTTCCAGCAAAAGTGTATTTGATATTTAGGCAATCACAGACTTCTTCAAAATGATGGGTGTGCTTTTTACTCTTCAGACTAAATGGAAAAAGTTCCTAGATACAATAAGTTAGTTGTGGAGCACAGAAGCCAAGGTCATAGGTTTCATGATAAGCTTATCAGCAAGTAAGCTGTGGGAACCAAGGGGTTTCACTGGGGCCTGTTTCATTATAGGATTGTGTCTGTGTGTCACAAAACAGAGAACCAGAGATGCAATTGAGAATGATGTCCTGAAAGGATAGAAAGGCAAGTTTGGAAACTGTCATCTGTTGTTGATTTCTACTGTGTTCAGAAAACAGAACTTTGTAAATACACAGGATTTTGCCAAAGAAATACCAGATTCAGAGCATGAATGTAATGTAAACAAGCCATCAAGGTTGAGAATATTGACTAGCTTCTAGGGAGAAGGAGGAACAATATTAATAAAATAGGAATCCTAAATCCTTCTGAGTCCATGTTTAGACTCCTAAATGTGTGCGTGGGGGGGGGGGAGGGGTTTACTGGTGTTATGAAAATTTACTTGACTTCATATGAGTTGCTGTGGATCAGATTTTCAAAGATGTTTAAACACCTAAGAGAATGATACCTAGTCAGATTTACAAAAGTTCTTAAGCAAGTTAGTGAGATACCTATCTATATAAAAATCCAATGAGATCTTGGTATCTAACTCACTTTGATGCTTTTGAAAATGCCACCTGACACTGATCTCCACCCTTATGTGCCTACATAGTTTTGAAAATCTGGCTGCTAATCTGTATTCAGAGGTCTAACTTTAGATCTTATTTTGAAGTATCTTTGCCTTGATAGTTTAAGGTGAATGCCGTTTTTTTCTAAATTCCTAGAAATCATCTGCCAAAATTACTCATATGAATCCTTTGGGGGCATTTTTCAGACTAAGAGCTAACATTCTAGCTGAGAAGTAAAAATTGCCAAATGGAAGATGGATAATAAGGTTGGGGAAGCCAACATCAGACTCTTAAAGAATGTGTATAGCCATTTCCTCACATTGCCTTGGGAAGCTGTATTTCTAGTAGCTAAAGCAGGAGAGTGGGAGCCAAGTTCGTATTTTAGTTAGTTTATTGCAATAATTGCTTCAATGCTCAGTCAAAACATCATTTTCTAAGAGTCGTACAAACATAGACCGAAAAGATAGCTTTTTCAGGTAAGGACTAACAATCTAATTCTTTATTATATGTTTTGCTCTGCCTCTTATATATTGTTTAGCCTTGGAAAAGTCACTTAACCTTCCTCTACCTCAGTTTTGTGATACTTATCTATTTCACAGGAGTATGTGAAGGTCAATTATCTACTTTTTGTTAGTTCTTGGATGAAATGCACGCATCATACAAATAGGTTCAGTAGTTCTATGCTTGGGTAACTGTATTCAAGTCTCTAGCTTTGTCGGCAATTATCTAGCACATTACATTGTATTCTGTATTTAGCTAGAAATAATATTCATGTTTAAAGTGATATGCACGAAGATACTTCAAATACACTCTTTAGGCTGCAAGAGCACTGTGTGAAATATTAACAGTGAAAATATTTTAGGGTAAAAGAGTAAACTGAAAATGGTCCCCATAGATACATTTCACTTCAATCATTAAGAAAATGACTACATTCCTTACTTGGAATAATGAGTTATTCTGATTGTCATTACAGTATGCTACAGGAAAATGATAAGAGGTAGCTTGAGAATACAATACTAATGCAATGTTTTCTTAATCAAATATTTTGTAATTGATTGCCTGTGGCAAAAGAAGCAAAATCTTTAATATATGATATGATGCATTTTATGCCTGTCTCCAAGGACAGATGTTAGTGGTGCCAGCTTCTTAACCTTCCCTTTGGATGAAAATATTGACAAATATTCTATCACAATCATTAGCAATTTTATTCTGAATATACACCAGGACATGCTAAGTTTATTAATACCCACAAGATAAGATTTCAGGTTATTGAATTCTTATGTCTTACTATATATTTTAGAAATGTGCATCTCTCTTTGTCTGTCTGTCCATCAATCTGTTACTCTGTTTGTTCAAGAGCTTCTCCTAAATGGTAAAAGCTAGAACCACCAAATTTGGCATGTAGCTTTCTCTTATCATAACTTAAAGCAATGTCAGGGCATGGTTGGGCCAGGATAGTGGGATGTGCATGGAATTTGATTTATTTTTCTCATAAAATGGAAAGGGAGGGGTCTAGCTGGAGGGAGTTATACTGCAGAATGACCAGAGGGGCCAGCAAGGACCAGATATGGGGACCAGATCAGCTATAACCTCAGTGGGCCAGCAGGGGCAGAGGTGGGGAAAAAGGAAAGCTATCTACTATATATTTCAGAGTGTGTCTATCTGATCCTCAGCGGGGGTCATGCACTCCTCCCAAGGCTATGCCCACTGCAGCTGGAGCAGCCATGGACACACACTTCTCATCTGGCTCCAAGCTGCTGCAGAGAGAGGTCTTAGGATGTCCTCCCTCCCCAGGGCAGCCTGCATACTGAACCCCTCATCCCTAGCCCCCCTCCAGAGCAATGAATTAAATTAAGAAAAACAAAATGTATTTGAATTAAGGACCTGAGCAACATTGGGTAAATCTTCTCATTGTAGAATGTGTGACTAGATTATTCATGATCAGTCACAATGTTGTAGCCCACATCAAATTAAAAATCTTTTAGCGTATGTCTACACAGTAGCATGTACCTCGAAATAAGCTATGCAATTTGAGTTATGCAGATTCCATAGTTTATTTCAAAATAGCTTATACAAAGCAATAATTTCAAAATAAATTGTTATTCCGGCATCTTCCTTAATCCTCGTGCAATGAGGTTTATAGGAAGCCAGAATAAGAAGCCCATTATTTCAAATGGCAGAACACAATTTCGGGGTAATGTCCGTTTACACAGTGGTGCTGTTCTGGGATGACGTACCCTTGGAGTGGTTACTGTGAAGAAGTCAGAATTTACCTGGCATCTCACACTGGGGTATGTCACATTATTTTATTCTATCTACCTCGTATATATCTATTTCTTATTCTATTCCAAGCCACACAAATGTAGCAAAGTAATTTTGATAGCTACATGTAAACTATTCTCTTCCTCTGAGCTCCAGCTCTGAGGCTGTTGAATGGCTTATCATACATAGGGTTTCTCCTATGCTCAATAGCAAGCTGCAAAGTTTTACCTGCGTGCAGTAATGGGTGCTAAGATACCTCATTAAAAATTTGCACTTGGGAGGAGATATCAGGAAGAACTAGCTTGTCTCTTTCATTGGCAAAAGCACAAAACTGAGAGGAAATAAAACTCATTTCAATATGTACAGAGGGAGCATTTCTTATTTCTGCTGATGGCTGCCACATCTTTTCAGTGGGAACAGCTGGGATCTAAATGGCTTCTTCAGCTAAAACAATGTCTATCTCGCTTTAAAATTTCAGCAGGAAGCTGCTGTTTCATCATTTAGTCATGTCACATATTTATAGTGTTGTGTTTGTCGTAGTGTTTGAGAAACAAAAATGAAAGAAAATTGATGCACTGTATGTCTTGGTGCCAGTGAATATACAGTTATTGTCAGTCATAAAACTTGGAATCCATTCTAAATGATACAAACAAAATCTCAAACATCATTTTAAAACTCTTTAAATTAGAACAATTAGAAAGTCTGCAGCAAATATGTCCCAAAGCAGCTGAGCACTTGTACACATGCCTGTGTTTAAGCTCATTAACAGACACATTGAAATCATTGGAAATGCTCATATGCTTAAATTTATTCAGGCTCTTGCTCAAAACTTTGCTGAATCAGGGCCTTATGGCTTCATGTATTTTATTGTAACCTTGGATCTAGATGCTGGAATATTTCTGCTTGAAATTTTCAGGTTGAAAATGAAATGTGAAAAAAACAGAAGCAATATCTGGGTCAGAGACACCAGGGAATTTGCAGATGAAAATTAAACACAGGACAAAGGTCAAAATAGAACAAAGGCATAATATTATCCCCTTTCCTTAATGACCTTGTGAAAACAACAGGGTTTCATAACCTAAGCACTTGATTTTCTTTGCCATATTTTTTGCACTTGGAAATCAATGTTAATAATTAATAAAAACAAATGCTTTGCTTTTGAAATGGAAAGTACCAAACTGAGTTTGCATATATGCTGAATAAAAGCTACAATCTATGGGGAAACCTTCCCTCTCACCTGGAATTCAGACTTCCCTTTCTAAGGAATTTTAATCCTCTGACTATAAAGCTTTGTGTTAGTTGTGCAGGTATCATATGTTTGCAACAAACTTTGCTTTGGGGGAGATTCTGAAAGACTGAGAGAGAATGAGAAATACAGCTCCTAGTAGACCATGTGGTCAAAATAAAGCCCCCACAATTTCAGTTTTCAGGTCGTGCCTGCTACTTATTTTCTTTGATCAACATTTGTAGAAAAGCAGGTGTCTGGGACAGCTATACCAATTATATCCTCATATGGATCACCTAAAAATAAGTACGGGGGCTGGGGAAAGACCAAAGAACCTCTGAAAAAGGACTTACTCTTGTTGCAAGAGGCCCTATCTCATGCTCATGGCATCTCAGAGGAAATGTAGGTCTTCTTCATTGAAGAGCAGAAGTTTAGTGTGAAGAATCAGCTGAGTTGTTGCATTGGTCTGCAAATGCTTTCATGGACCTGAGGCTGGGAAAGGTCAGGATCAAATAAGTCCACACCCCAAAAACCAGTAGTCATGACAGTGGGATGGTAGACTAACTAGTCCTCTATGCATCTGTGGCTAGGAACTCCTCCCTCCTAAGTGAAAACCAGCAGGTGATAATGATGAGTGGGTGGCTGGAGACCATCACAACTCCCATGGAGCTACAGCTACATGTGTTCTGAAGGCTGTGGGGAGGGGTGCCTGGTTACCAGTGTAAGCTTGTCACTTGCACTCTGATCTTCTCATTTCTCTCCAGAGTGCTCAGTGCTGCTGCTGGATACTCTCTTCTCCCACTTAGTCCCTACACAGGATAAAAAGGGAATCAGGTCCAGTGTGGTCTCTCTCTCTCCCCATACTATCTGCTTGGACTTCAATGGGCTAGTCTTCATTGTTTTCTGTACTATATTATATGGCCATCTGCATCTTGACAGGTAAAAGGAGATGTGACAGTCAGTCTGTCAGGGGTGCTCAGAAATAGTATGGTGAAAACAGCCCAATGAATGATTTGCCACAAACCTTCCCACAGTGGCTGCAGATCCACTCGCAAGATGGAAGTTGAAGCATACTCTGCTTTTTGGCTCACTTGTGGGCCTCAGCCTAGGCTCTCCAGTGGGCTCTGTGGTAACTGCACTAGTCTTAATCTGGCTTCTCCAAACTGCACAATCGTGGGCAGGATTTTCCCAGTTGTCAAGAGGAATGCTGAATTCCTTCAGGCCTTGTTTGACCTTGTCACTGCATCAGAGCTTTGGCCTTTCTCTGTGTTGCAGGCAGTTTTTAATTTGGTGATAGACCACAGCTCTCAGGAGCCAATCTTGAGGCATGCTCTCTACATGTCCCATCCAGTAAACCTTGTTTGTGACTGTGCCTTCACAAATGGGCAGACATAAGGTCTCATGTATTACACCTGAACCAAACATCAGTCAAGCGAATACAAAGGATCTGCGGGAATGCTGAGAACAGCTTTACAATGCCTGCCTCCCACTCCCCGGAGTGTAGCCCTCTAGCCAGGTAGATATGCCACCCCCCAGTTGCTCCAGTCTGAGGCACTGGGCAGGCAGGGCACATGGTGCTGCAGACCAGCCTTTAGCAGATTTCTTACATTACAGCTCTTAATTTAGATTAATTAGGTAGTAGTTAACACAACCCTATTATTAGCATGATAGGCTACATAGGTCAATGAATCTACCTAATGAGATTCCTGTTCATAGCTGTTTTGTTGCAACAAGTGCAAATGAAAAGGACTTATCAGTTGTGGAGTATCCAGGTCTGAACCTATGCTCTCAGGTTAGACTCTCCCAGCAAGCACTATGGGGTGTTTTCAACAGGATCCTTGCAAGTAACTTGCTGACCTTTCTAAGCAAATATATCCATCAACACTTGTTGCAGTCTGCCCTGTCCCACTTATTTTTCAGATCTTGAGGTAGAAGGCTTTGTTCCCAACAAGCACAGAGAAGTGAATAGATGGGAATTGCCACTCCACCTTTAGGAGCTTTGGAGGTATCTGGCCATTCCCTTCTGCTTTTCCAGGTGCAATCTCTTTGATAGCCTTTTCTACATCTTCAGGAGTTGGTATTTGGTCCAGCTCCTGTATCTTTGAAAGTTGGAGAATGGAAGCTAAGGCAATACCATAGATAACATCCTTTGAATAGAGTCCTTTGTGAGGCTCGGTCCATCGCTCAAGTTGGTTTTGCCTGTTAGTCAATATGGTAACACCTTTAGCTTTCAGATTTGTGGTCTTTTCACAAGCTGGATCAAGCACCTCTATAATTCTGTTATAGGTACCAAGAAGGTCCCCTCCTTCAGAGCAGATCTGAATCTTTCTGTATAGGTCTTGTTTACTTCTGGAAACATTCTCTGGTGGCTTTCTGAATCATAGCATTAGCCTCTTTAATTTGAGTGTTTTGAGCTTGGATGATTGTTGAAGTAGACTTAGGTGGGAGCTTGCTTTCCCTCTTCTATAAATGGGAGCAGTAGATGTTCAGATGCTGCAAACCAGTTAGGATGATCTTCCTTTGTTGTTCCAAAGACATCCTTGGAAGTAGCCTGTCTCTCATACCTAAAATTTTCCCACAAGGCAGAATCAGGGGAATCAGGTTAATCATTTTAAGAACAAGCCCGGGTACACTGAAACTTTGCACAAGTGTCAGAATCCTTCATGTTGATGATGTTCAGGCCAGGTTAACCTTTTGGCTTCTCATAACAGATCTTTTCAAAAATAAATTGGAGCTTGGCTCTAACAAGAGCATGATCAGAGTCACAATCAGCATTATGCATTGATCGAGCATGCAGTACCTCAGGACGACCAATACTTCTGATTTTTGGTGTGAGAGCAATCTTTTAAAGTGACTGCTTTCTTTTTTGGAAAAAGGGCAAATATGACCAGATCGGTGTGAACTAAAGAATGTCAGTTTTGCAGGTTGCAGTTCTGTAGCCTTATCATTCTTATCTCCTGCAAGAAGGGAGTGTCTTTCTTTTCAGGCCAGCAAGCATTTGTTGCAGTGTAATGCCCTTTGCAGGGTAGGAAATGCCTTGCGGAAGAGATGGGATTTAATTGTCATTTCAGGAAACCAGCACTGTGTATAATAGGTATCACTGAGGCAACTCCTAATATTTTGTAGACTTTTTGTATCTAAATAAAGTACTGAATAGTGAATCCTTTATGCTTCAATGTACTCTCTTCTTAGAGGTGCTGAATATGCATATGAGCACAATACTTGTAGACCAAGATTTAGCAGCATTATTCCACCAAACTGAATGCCCTGCATAAGGAAATAGAAGCAGAATTTCTTTTCACAAGGGGACGTTACTAACATTTATTTTATTAATTTATTTGGATTTTAACTACTAAGAAGATATCAAAGACTCTAGGTACAAGGGTCTAGGCTAGGATCACTGGTAGCACAATAAAATCCCAGCCACAGTAAGTGATCATGTCAACAGGAATTCAATCAGCCACCATATGGGGAAAGTACAGTCACAGTAAAAACAGTTCAAGGGTGAACTGGATAAATTACAAGGGGTGAAGGAAACTACACATAACTAGACTTCCATAGGTATTGTGCTGATGATCTCTAGGTATAGTTGTTTTCATAATGGCCACCCTTAATAAATCATCCTTCTTCTCTCTTAACTTCCCTGCTCATTGAACACAATAGAAACATTTGGTTTGGTCATTTCATGAATCATTGCATTTCAACCTGCTACGAACTCAATGACTAGAATGGCTAAAAATGGGAAGGCAACATACTAAGTACATAAATCATGGATACGCTATGTTATTTATAACCAAATATCCTGTAGGATGTTTTTTGTGGATACTCTGGAAGAGCCTACATAGAAAATGGGAAGAAGAATGAAGGAACAGCTACACGTTTTATAAATCATTCAACTATCAGCTTGAAGACAACTAGAATGAGGAGCAGAAATTAATGGTTGAAACAATATTCTGAATAAATTTGTTTCCTGTGTGGACTTGCCAAAAAGTGGTTAGAATCATGCCAATACTCACAACTAGTGGACCATGCTGGGGTTTGTAGGGCCTTTCATAAGGAATTTTCAAAAATGTGAACCAGTAAACCTCTAAGAGGTAATCAGGTAAAAACAAGCTATAAACTTATGTTATGTTATAGCTGGAAAAATTGCAAAGCCAGCATTTCCTCCTACTTCATGTCCCTTGTTGAGAGCAAAAGGAGGCTGAAAGTGGCCCTGGATAGAGAGAGAATTAGATTTGGTGACTGTTTTTATTTGCGTACTGATGTGATTGCCTCATCTCAAAACAGATATATTGGCATTGGAAAAGGTTCAGAAAATGGCAACAAAAATGAGTAGGGGTTTGAAATGGGTCCCAAAAGAAGAGATTAAAAAGACTTGGACTTTTCATCTTAGAAAAGAGGAGACTAAGGGGGGATATGATAAAGGTTTATAAAATCATGACTGTTATCGAAAAAGTGAATAAGGAAAAGTTATTTACTTAGTCCCACAGTATAAGAACTAGAGGTCACCAAATGAAATTAATAGGCAGCAGATTTAAAACAAACTAAAGGAAGTTTTTCTTCACTCAGCACACAGTCAACCTGTGGAACTCCTTGTCAGTGGATGCAGTGAATTCTAGAACTTTAACAGGGTTCAAAAAAGAGCTAGATTGATAGAGGTTAGGTCCATCAATGGCTATTAGCCAGGATGTGTAGGAATGGTATCCCTAGCCTCTGTTTCTGTGGAGGTGGGTGACAGGGGAGGGATCATGTGAAGATTACCTGTTGTGATCCCACCCTCTGGGGCATCTGGTTTTGGCCACTATCGGCAGACAGGATACTGGGCTAGATGGACATTTGGTCTGACCCAGTATGGTTGTTCTTATGTTCTTTATTTATGTAGGACCTTAGTCACACAGATGAGCATATTTGGATGTGAATATGAAGCTCATGGTATGTGAGAGAGGGAGTCACATTCTGGTCCTTAGATTATATGTATTTGTCTGTTTGCTATCACCTCAGAATCATCAACTTACGCGTCTTGTTTGCCAGTGTCAAAATGTAGTATCACAATTATTGACAGCCAGTCTCCTGTGACTTCCCCCTTTGTGTTTTGTTACACCCACTTGCTTCATCTTTAAATTAGATTTTGATCTATGTTCCAGAGGCCATTTCCTGCTTTGTGATTTTTATAGTACCCAATACAACGGGGCCCTGTTCCCACTGGGAACTTTTGGGTGTTATCACAATAAAAGGAAAAATAAATATCACTCTTGAGGTCACGCCAGATCAGGGCACTATGTGTATGCTGTTGTTTTGATTTATCTTAGGCCACTGTGGCATGCTTGAATCCTAAACTGGATTGGTCTGTCTGGGCAGCTGTTAAAAGGGGGTAAGGGAGGAGATACAGATAACTTCAAGTTAATTGAAATTAAGCTGCAGACTCTGCTTTTAAGCAATATGTCTGTGCCTCATTGCTTCTGTGTGTCAGATCAATATAGCTTATGACAGGGGTCATAACTATGGGTCGCGACCCAGTACTGGGTTACGGAATGTCAGGCACTGGATCTCGCTGCTGCAGGGTGATCAGTGGGAGTGCTAAAGCAGGGTTCCTGCCTGTCCTGGCACCACAGACTGTACTGTGCCCCAGAAGTGACCAGCAGCAGGCCTGGCTCCTGGCCAGGCATGGGGGGCTGAAGAGTGCACAGGACTCTGAGCACTGCTTCTGTCCTGAGTGCTAGCTCTGCACTGCCATTGGCTAGAACTTGCTGCTTCTGGGCATAGTCTGCAGTGCCAGGAGAGGCAGGAAGCTGCCTTCGTACCCTTCCTGCACTGCTGACCGGGAACTGCTCAAGGTAAGCCCTCTTGCCCCCCAAACCCTTCCCCCAAAACTGAAGCTCTCATTATCAGCCCCACCCCATAGCCCACACTTTAGTCAATTCTTCAACTGGATCATGAGAAAAAAAGTTTGAAAACCACTAGCTTATGACATGTGCAGAGCCATAAATGTGAAAGAGTTCTGTTTATTTTGGAAGACAGACAATAGATGAATAAGCATTCTGCAAGGAATACATATTTGTGATCTACTAAAGGCTGTGTCTAGACTACAGGGTTTTTTCCCAAAAAATTGGCCTTTTTTTCAAAAAAACTTCTGCTGCATCTAGACTGCTGCCATATTCTTTTGAAAGTAAATCGAAAGAATGCAGCAGTTTTTTCAACCCCGGAAAACCTCATTTTACAAGGAATGATGCCTTTTTTCGAAAGTGCTCTTTTGAAAAAAGGTGCTATGTAATGCAAACTGTGCTTTTTTTTGAAAGAGATCATCTAGACTGTCTGAGTGCTCTCTTTCGAAAAAGCAGCTTGCTTTTTCGAAAGTACTTGTTATAGTCCAGACGCTTGCAGTTTAGACGTAGCCAAATAGATTATCGCCTATTTTTTCTGGATGTAAAAAAAAATAACATCTAAACAAAAATATTTTAAATTAAAATACTATCTACCATTGCTATAAGGTGGATGCACAACTAGTTGAAAGACCATATTCATACAGTAATTATCAAGGGTTTACTGTCATGTTACAAAGACATATGTAGAGAGTCCTCTGGGGTTCACGCCTGGGTGCAGTACTAATCAATATCTTCATTAGTGACTTGGATAATGGAATAGGAAGTGTGCTTACAAAATTTGTGGATAACCTCAAAATGGAGGGTTACAGCACTCTGGAGAGCAGGATTAGAATTCAATTGGTCTCTGACAAACTGGAGAATTGGTCTGAAATCAGCAAGATAAAATAAAGAAAATTGCAAAGTACCATGCTTAAGAAGAAAAAATGAAATTCAGAATTGCAAAATGGGTAATATCAGGCTAGGTGGTAATATTATGTAAAAAGATCTGGGAGTTGTTACAGCAGATCACAAATTAAATATTAGTCAACAACATGATGCTAATAATCCAGCGGGAATTAACAGGAGTATTTTATGTAAGACATGAAAGGTAATTGTCCTACTCTGGTCAACACTGATGAGAATTTAGTTGGGAACTGTGTCCAGGCTATAGGAAAGGTGTGGATGAACTGGAGAGAGTTCATGGGACAGCCACAAAAATTGGAAATGTAGAAAACCTTACCTATGAGGAAAGGTTAAAAATATGGGCCATATTTAGTCTTAAGAAAAGAAGACTCAGGTGGGACCTGATACCACTCTTGAAATGTGTTAAGGGATATTACCAAGAGTATTGTGATCAGTTGTTCTCCATGTCCACAGAAAGGATAAGAAGTAATGGGCTTAATCTGCAGCATCAGAGATTTAGATTAGACATGTGGGGGGGGGGAAGTATATGGATTGTTAAACTTCAGAATAGGCTTCTAAGGAAGGTTGCTGAAGCTTCATCGTGTAGAGATTTTTAAGAAGAAGTTGGCAAACACTTGCCAGGAGGGGTCTGTTTACTTGATCCTGCCTCAGGAATGGGGAGGTTGGTTTTTGATGACTTCTTGGGCTCCCTTTTAGTTCTACATTGCTCAGGTGCTGATTGGATAGCAGTATACAAGTTTATTCACAGCAATCCAAGTTCAGTGTTTGGGTAGGTAACTGTGATAGGAAAGTGGTGAATTAAGACATTTTTAATTGTATTGTGTAATCAAATGTTTTTGCTTTTTTAAAAAAAAGCATGCCATGGCACACTATCAGTTATCATTTGCAGGTGTACTAGTCACATTCTAAACCATCATCTAATGTGCTCTGAATATGCAACATGTAATTAGTAGAGTTGGTCAGTGTGAGAAATCAGGGGCTACAGCAGGGCCAGTCTCTGTGGGCGACCTAATGAGAGCAGTTGGCTTCTAGTAGGATGCTCGGTTGGCTACATGGCCTGATTGATGAGAAGAGTCAGCAGACCAGTTTTTAAGCCCAGCAGCAGTTCGGTGCTTGTTCAAAGCATTTGTACACATCTGAATTTGCTCCTGCTTCTGCCTTTTTCTGAGCCCTTCTCCTGCCTTGGACTCAGCCTTGACCCTTTCTAGCTCATTATCCTGTCTTCCGACGGTGGCCAATGCCAGATGCTCCTGAGGAAATAAACTGAATAGGCAGTTACTAAGTTTCCATTCCCTCTTGTCTAGTCCCAGCTTCTGGCAGTCAGATGCTTATGGCTACCCAGAGCATCTCTGACCATTTTGTAATAGCCATTGATGGGTCTATCCTCCATATACTTATATAACTCATTTTGGAACCCAGTTATATTTTTGGATTTCACAACATTCCCTGCCAACTAGTTCCACAGCTTGACTGTGGGTTGTGGGAAGAAGTACTTCCTTTTGTTTGTTTTAAACCTGCTGCCTATTAATTTCAGTAGGTGACCTCTAGTTCCTGCATTATGTGAAGTGGTAAATAACTCTTGTTCACTTTCTCCACACCATTCATGATTTTCTATACTTCTATCAAATACCCCCTTTGTTGAAGGACATACTGAAGGACATGAGCTGATTGCATGAGCAAAAGTGACACGCTGATACCATTGGTGTAATCAAATTGCACAATCTCTGATAACACAGGAGCCGTCTATCGAAATGTCATTGTTTTCTGTGGAAGCAATAGAATCCCATTAGCGAGAAAAAGTACCACACTGAGTGCAAAACTTACACCCCACACAGTGCTGGATGGGAGGCTAGTTTGTGCTGCCATAGTAATAACCAAAAAATCAGCTTCGGATCCTTACCAGTGCTCAAGGAGATGCTGCACTACTGTTAGTACTATAGCACTCAAGTCAGGCGGCACCGTGATCAGTAGAAAGAATGTGCCAAGTAGAACTATGTTATTAAAGTAAATTGCCACCAAAGGAATGCTTTCCTGGTGATGATATTTTCTGAGAGCAACTCCGAGCAGATGACAGACCAAAAGACATCCATATGAAATAAACAAAATCCTTGAATTGTAATGAAATGTGTAAGATTCTGAGAAGCTGGAGCTCAGGGAATCACAAGACATCTATATTTCAGTTCCACGCTATTGAATAGTACAGAGCCATGTATACCCACTATTAACTCAGTAGTAGGTTGGGGATAACAATCAGGTATTACAGCTTTATTTAAAATCAATGCAGTATCCAACATTGTCTTCCTAACACCTTCAGTGGTTATGGGGAGGAGGTAATTGCAATGTTGGAAATCCATGGTGATACATAAATAGACTCCATCCTTTTCTTAACCAAGAAGTGTATCGCTTTGGTATTGACCATCTCATCAAGGAGCTGAATTTACAGCAGGTGTAATGGGTCAGTCAGAGAACCAAGACAATTTCTAACATCCCAGTGCTTTGAAAAAGGCCATGTAACTTCTTGGAAGAAAAACAAACAAAACAAAACAAAGAATCAAAACCCACCCTGCCCTATAAGATGAATATAGGTTGCAGTTCAACCTAGAAAAGAATGTGAGTCTATAAGATTCCCTCAGTGGATAATATTTGTTGAAAGGCATAAGGAGAAGCCATTAATACTAAACAGCCATTAATACTAAACAGCCATATTCAGAATGGGTTCAGGTGTAAACTTTCTCATAGATCTAGGGGATTTCAGATCCCATGTGAGGTGCAAATCTGTTCTTCGGTCCCCCTTAAGGACTGACTCATAGAATCCTAGAACTGGAAGAGACCTTGAGAGGTCATCGAGTCCAAACCCCTGCCTCGCAGCAGGACCAAACACCATCTAGATCATCCCTGACAGGTGACTGTCTAACCTGCTCTTAAATATCTCCAGTCATGGAGATTCCATAACCTCCCCCCCCCCCCCCGGGGCAGTTTATTCTAGTGTTTAACCACCCTGACAGTTAGGATGCTTTTCCTAGTGTCCAGTCTAAACCTCCCTTGTTGCAATTTAAGCCCATTGTTTCTTGTCCTATCCTCAGGGGCCATGGAGAACAATTTTTCTCCCTCCTCCTTGTAACACTCTTTTAGATACTTGAAAATTGCTATCATGTCCCCTCTCAGTCTTCTCTTTTGTAAATTGAACAAGCCCACTTCTTTCAGTCTTCCCTCATAGTTCATGTTTTCTAGGCCTTTAATAATTTTTGTTGCTCTTCTCTGGACCTTCTCCAATTTCTTCACTTCTTTCTTGAAATGTGGTGCACGGAACTGGACGCAATACTTCAACTGAGGCCTAATAAGCACAGAGTAGAGTAGAAGAATGATTTACCATGTCTTTCTCACAACACTCCTGTTAATGCATCCCAGAATCATGTTTACTTTTTTTGTAACAGTGTCACACTGTTGACTCATGTTTAACTTGTCATCCACTATGACCCCTAAATCTCTTTCAGCAGTATGCCTTCCTAAAGAATCATTTCCCATTCTGTATGTGTGAAACTGATTGTTCCTTCCTAAGTGGAGCACTTTGCATTTGTCCTTATTAACTTCATCCTGTTTACCTCAGACCATTTCTCTAGTTAGTCCAAATCATTCTGAATGTTTACCCTATCCTCCAAAGCACTTGCAATGCCTCCCAGCTTGGCATCATCTGCAAGCTTAATAATCATACTCTCTATGTCATTATCTCAATCATTGACTGAAGAAGTTTAGATGTAGTGTTGCAGTTGTGAACACATCTGAAATGGATATACTGTATGGTATAATTAATGTTGGCATGATAACCTATGGAACTGCAGATGACTGGAAAAGATCTGCAGCTATTCTGGGCAAAGGGTGACAGTGGAGTCAGTAGTATTTTATAATTGACATCTGTGCTGGACAAAATATGTCATAGGTAAATACTAATCCAGATTTTTATCAGGTTATGACTGATTTTTACTCAAAATATTATGCACAATAAGTCCCTGGAAATAGGATTTAAGCTTGTCAGCACCCCATTATTCAAAGGCTAGGAGAAGGAGTTTTAATTTCTGTAATTTTTATTTATGGGGAAAAGTGCATCATTCTGTTCACGCTTTCCATGGAAGTGCTCTCTTCTGTGTGGTGTTACAGGAATAAAAGATAATTAAATTACTGGAAGTATTGTTTCAAGAAATGTCAGTGGAAAAAAATAATGCTTCAGATCGGCGTATGTAGTAACGCTTGCACTTCTCAGGCATTTGTCTGCTTACCTGCATACCATGTGTGCTGGCAAATTGTTGTATGGCAATAGGGTAATGCTCTAGATCCTGTTTCTAATCACACTGTTGTCTAATACTATCAGATTAATCATGGCCATGTTTCCAAAAGGGCCAAAACTTATGGCAAGTGTAAAGTATGCACGCAGTTGCAAGGCTATTTGCATGGGCAGTTAGTGCAATTAAATGTTCAATGAAGGAAAACAAGGTTGGTGAGGTTGAGTAATATTTTTTATTGGACCAATTTCTTGTGGTGAGGGACACAAGTGTTGGGACCACACAAAGCTCTTCCTCAGTTCTAAGAAAGGTACTCAGAGTGTCATAATTAAATATAAGGTCAAACAGATAGTTTAATGTAAGTAGTTAGCACATATTCTAAGGGATCCCTCAAGGTGAATTGGCCTGTTAACACCCCTGCAGTCATAGGACAAAAACGGGGATTAGAGGGTTACAGATTTCTTGTAAGAAGCTATAAATCAGCGTCTTTATTAAGATCATAATTTTTTAGTGTCTAGCAAAGTTATGGATCTAAGCCTCCTAAGCTCATCTTTTGAAAGTGTTGTGCAGATTTCCTTTTTGTATGCTTTCCCTGATTTGGGAATGCATATACCAGCCTAGTGAGGCATTTTACAAGCTATTGTACTGTGGTGAAATGGATGTGATACATGAGAAGGTCCTTTCAGGTAGGAAGCTATTGCTTTAGCCATGAGGAAAATGGGAAAAGACAATTTTGCAGGGAAGCAATGTTGTTGCTATGTTGTATTTAAATTATAGGACAGATTCAGAAACAGTAAGGCCAGGTCTACACTAGACCCTGAAGCTCACTTTAAGGTATGCAACTCCAGCTACGTAGAATATATAGATTAAGCTGAGCTTGGCAGCATCCCAACAGAGGGAGGCTAAGGGGAGCAAACACTCCCATAAGTTTCACTTACTCCTTGCAAAAGGAAGAGTACTGGATGCCAGCAGGGTCACCCTCTGAGTTCAATTTAACAAGTCTTAACTAGACTCGCTAAATCTAACTCTGGAAGATTGATCACGGCAGCGGCGATCTTCCATGTAGTGAAGACAAGCTCTAAAGGATGTTTGCAGGTACTTGGGGAGTTAGACTGTTCTATTACTAAGCACAGGTAAGTTTAAAGCACCCGAGAGAAGAGGCAGGTGTCCAATATTTATTTTTAGGCATTTTCAATTGTATGTGGTAAAAAGCACTGCCAGGATTTTACTCTTTCTACTTAGGTTAATGACTACATGAGGAAAAGATGAATTAATAAAAAGAGTATCTTGCATAGGAAATGCTATCCTTATTCACACATGTGGGCGCTTCTTTTCTACAATACACCAGATTTTCTCTGTTGTAACTCTGTCAGAAGTTGATTGATTAGAACACTGATGGAAGAGAAATTATCTTGAGTCTCAACAATCACATATGAGATTATATGACCCTGATTTTTACCTTGACATTCAAGATGGCCTGCAATATTTAGGGAGCCTTTTTTACCTCTGTGATTAAACGAAAGCAATTAGTTGCATCATAATTACTTCTGCTAAGATTGCACCTGCAATCAGGCAGCTACTTCTAACCTAAATTTAATTGTGAGAGCACAACTGCATCCAAAGTATGTGATTGTTTTTTAGAATGTATGAGTTACATATCTCTCTGTTATACAGGAGCAGAACTGCTGTAATCTGTTCATTTGAAGCCAGTCGAACAGCAGAATGAGCATGTGAATTATTTTCACTGGGGTATGGTGGTAGTATCTTCTTTCCAAACTGACATTTATGAAAGGTTAACAGGTATAAGACCTGATAAAAAGCTAGCAGCATCAGGGGCCTTACCTGATATAATCACTTCACCACTGTTCATTTTCCAGTGAGATTTCTTCAAACATGAAACAAGAAATGCTGCAATACCTGTCAGGTTTAGGTTAAAGGTTTGGAAACTTAACTTTCTTGACTTCTGAGAACAGAAGGAGAGAGGATTGGGTGGTTTTTATTTTGTAACTTTCAATACTGAAAATGGTATTTCCTAACATTCTGCTATTTTCTAATATAAACTGCAAGTAAGACATGTGGTGGCCCGTTCATAGATTCTTTTCCTAATTTTACATGGGAAAAATCCATTCCCTCCTCCAGCTACCAGAGTTAAATACATTAGTTCAAAATCAGTATTTCAACATTGTTTCAAACAACATGACCATGTATGTATCTGGATGATAAGGCTAATGCAGTGTAAACTGAACAAGTTTCATCAAACTTTTACAGTCATAAGTATATAGAAAGAGAAAACATTTTAAAAAGCCATCTAGAATGGACAACAAATAACTCAGTGGGTTTGGAAGATACAACTATATCATTCCTATAACGTGCCTGGCAATAATTCATTGCTGCATATTCATTAACAATATATAGACATCACGAAGGCGTAAAGTTTATGGCAAATATATTGAATTCAAGTACAAAACATACCGAAGTGCTGCAAGAGTTGTTTAATAAAAACATCCTGCACTGTGTATCCTAAAGCATTCTTCTTTCTTCATGGCTGAAAAAAATAGTTTGGTAAATATTTTATTTTTGTTCAGTAAGCACTTAATCCAAAGAGCCCATTGAAGTCAATGGGAGTCTTTTCTAGCTGGCTGTGAATTGTGGTATTGATTGTCATCTCTGTCACTGGAAATATGAAGTGTTTACTTTGACACGACTATCTTTGTGACCCCTTTCATTGGTACCCTTTCCAGACATAACACATATACAAAAGATATCACCTACACTGCATGAGACTGATGGCTCCTGACAAGCCAAACAGTTCTGAAGTACTTGGGAAAAATAGTCCTTTTCCAAGTGTGTTTCTGTACCAGGATACACAAATTTCAAGTACGTAGTCAGTGCGTGTATAGCTAGAATCCAGATTTAGCAATTTTCTATTTGCTAAGTTGTTCAGTGGCCAATACACCTTGCAGCACTTCTTCACTCACTGATGATGTGGCTGTCTAGGTTAAGGGCACCTGCTGGAGTTAGGTCACTCAGGTTTACCCTTCTTAAAGGAACAATAGGGAGTGGTAGGGATCACACTGTCACCAAACCTCCCTGAGATTGTCTAGTCTACAGGGATTTTTTTTTTTTTAAATAGCCTTTTTTTGGAAAAAATTTCCCCTGCATCTAGACTGCTGGCGCTTTCTTTTGAAAGTAAATCAAAAGAATGCGGCAGTTTTTTCGACCATGGAAAACTTTGTTTTATGAGGGATAAAGCTTTTTTTCAAAAGTGCTCTTTTGAAAAAAGGCGCTGTGTAATGCAAACTGTGCTTTTTCGAAAGAGAGCATCCAGACTGCCTGGGTGCTCTCTTTTTTTTTTTTTTTTGAAAAAGCGGCTTGCTTTTTCGAAAGTACTGGTTGTAGTCTAGATGCTCTTTTTCGAAAGAGGCTTGCAGTCTAGACATAGCCTGAGATACTGTCTGTATATCTACACATCACAGGCAGAATGGTTCAGATTGGCAACACTCAGATATGTTCCCTCCCACTCCACCTGTGTTCTTCTGCCTGAAAAAGACAAGATTTGTCCTTATGTATTAAATGTTGCTGATACAGTCAGTTGAATGAAGTGTTGATTGATTACATTGGTCTCTGTGGCTTTGTCAGGTCATGTGATTTGTCTTGTCATTAATGGAGATGAATGAGAGGCTACACTGTAAATGAATACGGCCCAGTTCGTGCAATTAGCAAACAACCCTGCAGAATTCTTGAAAGAGGTGGAAGCCGGTGTCATGAGCACATTAAAGGAACCTAGTTAGACATGTAGTATTTGAAATGAATACAAAACATTTTTGCTGGACATGTTCAAGCAGTTGCACACTGAACTCTGAGTCCAATAACAGGCTTGTAGGCAGTTGTCCCAAAATTTAAGAAAATTGCAAAATGACAATAGTTCTAGATACTTTAAAGTAACTAGGAAACACTACAGTTCTATGAATTCAGCTCCTCTACGCTGACTACAATCTAGAAATAATGGTACATTATGTGGCACTTCATGCAAATTTAACCCTTAGGCATTTTTAACATGCAGATTTATTTTATATTGCTATCCTAATGTCCTTCAGGAACCTTTGACTTCTTCACAAACGTTCAGCATGTATCAAGCCACTGATAAATGTGTCTGTTGTTGCTAGATTCACTGTAACATTAATATATTTAGGCATATGGGTTAGAGAAATCTTTTCATGCTGGCAAAGGGTAAGAACATGGAGGGGTAAGGTTTTTTTTAAATACTCTTCCTACCTCATACTGACAGAATAGGAAGAAATAAGCATAAACAAAAACTTCCCATGATAAATGCAGAAAGGCTGTGAGATTGTTCAGTCCTTATATCTGTACTTACTAACATTAAATCAGCATTTTTGTTTCTAAAATAGCTTTTCCAGGGTCATTTTCAGAATATATGGATGTTAAAAGTATGAGCTTATTTTCCTGGAAAATATGTTGAACTATAGAATTCAGCACTCTGAATACAAAGGACCAATTTTCAAAGTCAGAAAACATATCAAAGCAGTTTACAGATTTACCTTGACATCCCTCAACATCCATAAGGAGAATAAGTTTCATTAACTTTTAAAAGGCGAGGGATGTTTCAGTTTTCACTGAGAGTTGTTTTGGTTTACTATGTCTTAGTATAACAACAGTACATAAAGGGGCAGGGGAGGGGTAGATTGATGGAGAATTTGTTGTCCCAGAATAACCTTCTTTAATATTTAATGCAAAGACAATTTTTCATTAAGGGTAATAGTCACTATTGTGCAGAAGACCAGCAAACTATCTGAGTGACAGGTCCCAATCGACACTGAAAACCCTAAATTGTACATACACCTCATGTTGGTGCTCTGTGAAGGGGTGCCCAGAAACACATCGGGCGCTCAAATTATGCAGCAGACATGGAATTTCATGAGTAGAGTAGTTACGTGTAAAGACAACTGCAGTTGTCCCAGGAACATGTAATGGATTGAATTCTAGATCAGCTTGGCTGGGGTAAAAGCTGCCATTTCTGTTGTAGTCCATGCTTCAAAGAAGAAGCATTGTCCTTTTGGAGATGTATTCAGAACACCGAAGTGGGTCATTGTAGCTGTTTCTCTTGTACCCTGAAACTTTGGGTAGGGGCAGAAACTTGTAACTCCCAGGGGCTCCCCTCTCTACAAATCCCATTTACTTAGACTTTGAAGAGTGTAAAAGACTTAGCATGAAATCCTGGCCCAACTGAAATCTATGGTGAATTTTGCTGCCCCTCCTCCCATGTAGTATTCACCCCTACCTCAGCTATTACTGCCCTTCTCAGGGTCAGAAGTTTATGTCTTAACCCCCCTGCTCTAGTCTTCCTGCTGTTATCCTTCATAGTTGTATAAACTGACTCATTGCTTTCAACATGTATTAACATTGTTTATAAACTTAAAAAACAACAAATAGTCTGGTAGCACTTTAGAGACTAACAAAGCATGTAGATGGTATCATGAGCTTTGGTGGGCACAGCCCACTTCTGTGCCCATGAAAGCTCATGATACCATCTACATGCTTTGTTAGTCTCTAAAGTGCTACCAGATTATTTGTTGTTTTTTAAGTTTATCCTGTGTAGGCTAACTCAGCTCCCCCCTGAAGCTTTTGAACTTTGTTTATGACATTCTTCCTTTCTGTAGAGTTGAAATGTCTTTCAAATTTGCCTAGACAATTTTTGCAAAAGAATAATTCTTGTTTCTTGTAATTTGAATGCACTAAGAGGCTCTATTGTTTAAAGTACAGAAAAAGCTGAAACCGGTAAGAGACCGCAAATCACAGAACAAATCAGTAATGAGACTAGTTTAAAATTGGAGAATTTGCTTGCAAACTCATTGAAAATCTTGATCTTAAAGATAGATGTGATGGAGAACAGTTTTGGGTAGATATGCTACATTTGCAATATTAGAAAAGAGGATGTTTGAATGTAACCATTTTAGAAATATGTTAAATGCATTGGGTTCAGATGGCTTCTATGGCTATACACTCACTTCTGACCGTTAGAAGAGGACAAAATAAATCTATGAAAAATAGTCTAGAGTTTTTCTATAAAATCAGAGAGAGATTCACAAGAAGGTCTTTAATTCATATATTCCTCTATTGTGTTTGCCTCCTGTATTGACTTGTTATGAAGAACACCATTGATTGTGCTCTCAGGACTCTAATCTGAATGAAATGTAGGAAATTTATTTGGTTTGAGGTGCAACCTCTTGTTTCGTTCATTCTCTTTCTTGATATGCTTTTAAATATAACAGTTTTCTTTGCCCCATAATCAAGATCAGCCTGTCATTCATAGATTGAACTGATGTGTGTGTATCGAATGTACAATGATTAGTGTACAGTTGTAATTATCTCTCCATCACTGAATTTGTTTAGGAATAACTAAAGTTGTGTATTTTAAGTGTTTGGGTGGGCAAGTTAACCCATCCATTAAAAAAAATACATCAATATTTAGGAGTCTCTTCTCTAGACAATAATGAACGTGAAATAGCCAACATGATTTTAAGTGCATTTAATGTCACATGCAGCTAGTATATATTTCCTAATACTGTAAAGATAAGATGCAGTTACCTTTTATTGCTGAGTATTAAAGTTACAGAACAAGTTTCAAATCCTAATGTAGTAAGAAGCTGATAATTTATCTATGAAAGAAATGTTTTCTAGAATAGTAACTGGGTTGTAAAGTTTGACTTTATGAATCAAGTAACATAATGGGTAATAGGAACATGAGGTCTGGATTCAAAGGAATCTCCCATTGAAGGCAATTCATTGAAATAAATGCAGCCTCATCTGTTTTTCCCACTCAAATGCAAATTAATTCTTGCTCAGATTTTATAATTATTGGTCTGATTAATGGACCAAGAAAACACTCAAGTTGCTAAATAAGGAATTTCTCCCCTGAACTGTTGTTCCAGTAAATGGTTTTAGAAAGAGCAAAGAAAAGGATACACATAAAAAGCAGCCTTTCCCATTCATTAAAAATGTAATGTAATGTATTTGGTTAATGAAATGTTTTGTGCAGGCTGAACTGAATGATTAAAAGGAAAATTTAATGCAGTACATAATAATCTAGAGACCAGCTAAATGTATAAGATCAATAGCACCTTTTCATGCTAGGTAGCTGGAAAAATAGAGTATACATGGATTCCAGCATGTAAGATTTTTTTTTTATAAAATATATTTTCTGTAACAAATTAAATGATTATGAAAAGACTGAAGGCAGTTACTCTTCTAATTTTTTTCTTAGTGCATGTGTAAATTTCCTGGATTGTTAATGCTGTATGGAAAGTAGCTGTAACATATGTACACTGATTTAAAGTTTAACTTTTTTGTGTGTATCCTTCCCTTTGCTTTTTCTAAAACCATTTACTGGAACATACTTGCTCACTGACTGGTACTTTTCTATGGAAGTAATCACATCGATACACACATGAATAATAATGACAAAATCTTACCCAAAAGAGAGTAATATGTATCATGACAACTCATTATTTTTAACCTGAAAACAAATTCAACCAGAATTATTTGGTATTGAAACGATGACTGACTGCTACTCCCAGGCCCAGATACTGCTCTCAGTTACAACTGTGCCCAACCACTGATGCTACTGGAGTGTTGCTCCCTGTTACTGAGCAGTATTTGGTTTATGTAATTTGTGGGAATGGCAAAGTGAAATCTCCCAGTTTCAGGTGTACAGCTTTCTATTCCTGAAGTTCTTTGGCATTTAAAACTATTATGCCAGATGCTGTTCCTTATTATGCTTGTGCTGTCCCACTTTTGGCTTTTAGGGCTTGATCTTCAGAAAATTAAAAAAACCCAGCTGTACAGTTTTTCAAACACACTGTTAAGGCACTCTCATATAAGTCTGGGAACAATTCAAAACACTGTATGCACTGAAGTATGAGACTATGTCCACACATCATCTAGTGAGATGTGTGAATGGTATTACTGTAGTTCACTATTATAGGAGCAATAAATAGACTCCTTTGCACTTTTCTGCCATGGTAAAATCATGGGTTCTGTTACTGGCAAAGAGTTTTGCTCTTTGTTTCTCACCCTGAGGTTCAGAAGAAATGGTTATCTTCTAGGTCATGAAGCCCTCAGCTTCTAACAAACATTAGGTCACAGAAATAATTGAGATGAACTCAAATATCAGTTCTTCAAACCAAAAATATTTAACATTATCAGGAAAGTAGAATACATACACATCCTGAAAGTTTACTCACATATCTAACTCACAATATGACTCTCCTGAACCTGAGACCCTAAGCCTTCCAGTCAGGCCTCTAAAATCAGTCTGAGCCTCTCCTTTTGTCTGCAGTCAGAACAACTCAGAGTCTGTCCAGCCAGAGATGGCCAACCTAGGCTAGGGAGTGGGCCTCATGACAGTCCTTCCTTCATCTCAGTGGGCTGCAGGATTGTTGTAACCAAGATGGTCTCCAGAGATAGGATAGCTTTGCTAAAAGTGCTTGAGTACCCAGAATTTACAGGATGTGCTAGCAGTTAGTTGAACCATAGCAGCACTTTGATTGGCTGCAGAGGGAGTGTACAGCTTCTGCAGGCAATGCTGTGTGCAGTCAGCAGGTACATCACTTCATTTTCCCTTGCTTCATATGCATGTCACTTTAGTAATACTGGGAGGGGAAAAAAACTATGTGGATGGAAACCAGCAGAATCTGGCAATCCTGTGCCTGGGAAACAGTAAACAAAATGGCTTGTGGATCACACATAGAACCATGATGGGCTACTTGTGGCCCTCGGGCCTCAGGTTGCCCACCACTGATCAAGCCTCATGCCCCAAAGTGGCTGCTCTGCTAGTCCTTCCCCTGACCTTGGGTTGTACACAGTCCTTAAAATTCGAAGACAGCCCAGATGAGAGACTGTTGTGAAAGAAACTATCTAGCCTACTGAGTTAAACTCTACCCTGAGTTACAGCTGTGTACTCTGCTGAAGTGCACACAAGTTTCAGCTCAGACTGAGACCAGAATTACACTTCTTGCCTGTGCTCTGAATCTCTTAACATTTTCATTTTCCCTAAGTACCTGTACATACACTTCCTATAGTTGTCTACAAATATATAGTTGGCTGCATTAGGGACATGGGGGGGAAAAAATGTTTTTGATATTTTAGGGGGGAAAATATGATCATTTAGCAAGCAAACTTTTCAGTGGTTTGAATATCTTTATTTCCCCATTCCTTGTCATTTCCTTACTCATGATGATGGTACCCCTGCCATATGTAAGCCTGAAAATAATTTTACAAGACCCAATTGTGTGTAAATAGTTTTAAGTTTGGGAGTATCCAATTGGATTAAAGGGATATTAATCTGTATATTTCTTAAGGATGAATCTGAAAGGTTATATATAAAATTTTCTATTTATGTTTAAATGTGAACTTGCATCTCAGGAACACCTGCACTATGACTACGCTGGCCATTATCGCTGCACCTCATTTGCATACTTATTGAGCTGTCATTTTGCACAAGGGGCTTTTGTGCAAGAAGGAGCAGTCTACATGCTCCTTCTTGTGCAAAAACCTCCTCTTGTGCAAGAGCCGTTCTGCCTGAAAATAAGCACAAAGCCCCTTGCGCAAAAATGGCAGCTCATTAAGTATGAAAATAAGGCATGGCGATATTCATCACCGCACCTCATTTGCATATGTGTTTGTGCAGACTGGCCAGTGTAGACATAGCCTAAAGGTTTTTCAAAGAATCACTGGGAAGAGGAACCCTCTAAAATTGATATTCCTTCCTAAATTATTTTTCTCTAATCTCTAAGGTTCATTCTGATCATTAATTTTATCTATCTATATCATATACAGTTTTAAGCATCCTTTTTCAAAAGGGGACAAAGAAACAATCTGTAGAACAGTTTTAACTGTCAAGAGAACACAATGTGCTACTAGCGAGGGGGCATATTCATCCACCTTACACTAAGATATAAACATATTAGTTTTGGGACTGCTGCTTTCAAAGGTAACATTACCCAGTCACAGGTAACGTACCCTCAGGTCAAGGTGTGTATTTACGATTTTATTTAAAAAATTGGTGACCATTTTAGATCTCTAAATTCATCAGTGATGACAATTAAACAAGGAGAAACATAAATATTAAGTTTTCAGTTTGGCAGAGCAACATGAAAGTAAATGAATATCATCTCAGGCCTGATATGGAACAGAATTGTTTTTGAGATGTAATAAAATTATTTTTTAGGGCAACATTTTTTTGTATGCGCGTGAAACTCCTGTCATTTTATAGCTGAAGGCTGATGTGTCTGCTTCATCCTCTATGTGTTTGCATAAATGGAGCTTGCTTCACGATGTGGCAAAGTCACATTTAGGAGGAAATTCAAGACTTGCTGTTCATTTTTCAGGAAAAAGTGAAAGGGCCTTAGAGGTCGTGTATGTAGGCATGGGTCATGGCATCCCTAATGACCTATTAAAGAGCAACACAGAGGCAACAACTGAAGGAAAGCTATTAGCATGACATCTTGTCAGGAGAACAAGTGCTGAATCAACATCTCACAATTCAGTGGTCCCCTCGACATTCTTTGTTTGAGGAGGATGACAATGGAAGGGCTGCTCTGCATTCTAAAAAGCTATTAACACAAACCAAAAAATGGTGACAATTTGTCCAGTAAATAAAAGAATTTGCAAAGCATTGCCCATCTGTGGGCTTTTCAGGGAGACCCAATAAAACTAAGCAAATTGTTTGGGCCTCATTTTTGGGGCTTTTTATTCCTCAAGCAGCCCCATGAAATTAATGAGTTGAGTTGGGTGGTGTTGCATGTAAAGTTATTAGAATTTGGCCCTTTATTACTAGTTTCATGTTCTCAGGCAATTCACAACTGACTATATTTTTTGAAGTCTGAAGATTAGAACCAAAAATGTAAATGGCATAATTTCAGCTTCAAAAGAATTGGGAATAAAATATAATATCCCTGGCTAAAGAAATGCTTCTGTTTAGGTGTTGTTTTTTTTAAAATGTGTGGCCTTCTTTATTTTAGCTATTTTTGTATCGGTATAGATTCACCAGAACTGTCTGTCATTTGAATGTGGTACACTGAACAATTTAGAGCACCATTTTCACCAGTGTGACTTTGCCTGCTATGAAACCAAAGTTAACTGCACCAGTACCCAGGTGAATGCTTGTACCTAAGGAGTTTGCACTGGTGAAGCTGTGCTACTGTAGTAACGTGAATGATCAGTGCGGCCAACAGACCTTGCCAGGCCCTATGATTGGTGGGCAGAGGTCAGCTCTGGGCCCCTGGAAGGTGGGGGCCTCAGCCAGAAGAGGCAGGGGTAGGGGCTAGCCTCCCTCAGCCAGCCTTTCAGAGCCCCGTGGTGTGTGTTGCCTGGGGTTCTGGTGCTGCCATTGCTGCTGTCGCAGTAGTGGCATCTGGGAACCCCCGGCCCCTTTATATCGCCAGGTCTCAGAGCAGCCACTTTCTTTGCCCCGCTTTGGCAGTGATGATCCTGAACTTCCCAGAAACACATCCTTCCCTAGATCTACCTCGCAAATTTCTTTTACTTAAAAGCTAAGACAAATAATTCTGAAAAACAAATATACTTTACACCAGTCATAAGTATCTGAAAGTATATGACTGAGACCAAGAAAATTGAATCTTATTAACAGGATTAACTTCCTTGTATGAGCTAGCAACACCCATTAGAAACTTCTGTGACTGAATTAGTAATAAGGCCCTGAACATTATTTAATTAAAAGTTCTATTATTTTTATCAGCATATCATTTTTGTACCCAGATGACTTTGAGCATTTTAAGGCCTGTCATCATGAATAGCTCAGTTACAGTATGTTTGTGATATAAAATCTGGTAAAGCAATCTATTTGAGTCTTTACATATCTGGAACTGGGGATGTGATTTATATTGTAAAGAAAACATTTATAAAGGGTAGAATAGAAGAAGAGGAAATTAATACTATAAACCTGTCATGAGGTGTATTAGTCAAAATGGAACCAAGGCAAAAATGAATGCTTTGTGATGGCAAAATGGAATTTTATTGAGAGTTTTAGCCATGAAACCTGTTTGCAACCTTCAACTTCTAAATAAACAATTCAAGGCTTTCTTACAAATTCTCAATAAGAAATTAATTAATTTTAAATGGATTTTTCTGTCTATAAATCTAGTTGGCTGAAAATGGCTAATTTTCTTGTATTCCTCCTTTCATGGTATGACTTTCTGTGTGTATGGTATGATGTCATGTAAATGAGCATCCTTAATAGGCTTCCAACATTGACCAGCTGATTCCTCCCCCTTCTTCACTCTACAATCAACCAGTCGGATAAGCCGTCAGTTTTCTTTTGTTTATGAATTCATAGTGCCAGTTGCAAAATTGTATTGTGGGTTAATCGCTTCAAAAAAAAATACACACACACACACACACACACACTTTAGTTAACCTCCTTTAAGATTTAAAATCAGTGTATTTCTTCCTTTTTTTAAGCAGAACATTCTTTAAAATCCAATTAACAGATTATAAGCCTGATACACAGTACCCACATGAGTAGTCCCAGGAACAGGGCTACTCATGAGGGAACATAACGGAACAGAGGTACTGCCGCTGAATTAAGCAACTGAGCAAACAGTGTAGCCCCATACCCTCACTCTGAGAACAGTGATTACCAGATGCTTTAGAAGAAGGTGAAAGAAATCCAGCAGGGGACAAATATGGAAGGAACTAACAGTATGGAAAACTTTGTAACCCTGTATGACAGTGGATGACTGTGCCCTAAATTGTGGTGTGTGTGTGTGTGTGTGTGTGGATGGGTGTGTGTATAAATTAATTTTAAATACTATCAATCTAATGTAATTATGATTAAGAGCTAGCAGGCACGGTCTTATGCTCTGATGCATTTAAAGTGTCAAAAGTCATATGAATTTCCAATGCATACTAATACATATTTCATAAAGCAAAGCTAATGGAGTTCCTTGATTTTGTTCTGAAGACTAATAGTAGCAAAGCTGATGTATGTCTGGTTTTATGAACCTCTAAAGCGTGATCAAGGCTGTGATTGCATTGAAAGTGTTTTTTTTTTTTTTCTCTTAAGGTCTGCAGCCCAAAGTAATATGGTCCTGTCAGCAGAGAACCCAAATATATTTTTTTATTGAATGAAATCATTATCTGTCACACATCTTTATTAAATCCTTTCAGATCTAGTAGATCCAATACAACTTTTTCATCTAAAAAATATGAATTAGCAGTATTTGGAAGTACTTTTTTCCCCTGACCTAAAATGGAGCATTGACACACACAATAAAAGACATTGTCTCATTTAGTTAACTGTTCTGCCTACCATCTTGAGTGTCTGTGTTAACTTATAGTTCTTACTGTTAAGACAATGAATGGAAAGTGAATTAATTTCTTTATTTCAGATCTGCTCTGCTCATTAGGGTCATGCTGACCTTTCATCTGGTAAACAACAGTGCAACATAGCTTGATGCCACATGATGGAAAGCATTTAAATTTTCTACAAAATATATTTTAGCCTTCTATTTTGTATGTTTTTATTTTCATCAGACATGCTTTATTGGTATATTCAGTGTTTCGTCACCTATATCATTGCACATGGTGATCTATATGTAAATATATTTCTACATGGCAACATTCTTTGCTTTTCTTCCACATGAGATTGAATCCCTATTTAGAACTTATGTCTAAATGCTATTGATATTCATAGGGAAAATGTGTGCATATCACTGGGAGGACAGAAAGCTTTGGCCCAGCATGCCTTTTGGTTATATTAATACAACTGTTCACTGAATTTGGCCTAATGTCGTCTTTATCTCCATTCAGAGTATTGACTTACTCTTGATTTATTTAACTTTCTTCATGCCATTTAATTCCTTCAGTTTACCTTGTGTCTATTCTTACTTAATTAGTCTGTTTCAGGGCTACTCACCCCACTCTTACCTGTAAGGCATAATCACCTAACCTGGTAACAAGTAATATGATTAATTTTGTATCCAGACTGCAGCTTTTTATTATTTTACCACTGTCTGCATGTCCTCATGTGCTATGATGCTTAACAATTTTTTTTATCTGTCCATTATGGGAAATCCTGGGAAGCTATCCCATAATGTAACAAGTTCAAAACACTATTGGCATGCTCCACACCACAAAGGACTGGGAGATAGGAGAGGCTCAACCAATTAGTTAGGGCTTTTGTCCACATGTAAATAATACTAATTTGTGGCTGGGGGAGGGAAGAAAATAGCGTGGAGCTGGGACATATTACAAAGTAGACTTCTGGCAGAAGCAAAGCAATGTCGCACATCAGAATTACTGTGTTTTAACCATGTGGTATATGGATTACTCACATGAAGGGACATATATAGCAGTTGGACAATGTGTGCTGTGGGTTCTTGGCTGTATCTTTTTTAAACTGTTCTTCTGTGTTGTGCTGTATTCGCTTAAGGCAGCCCTCTTGATTTTCTTTCCTAGTAAATGAATTGGGATTAGTAAGAGTGATATAGGGAAATTGTTTTATAATTATAGATAAGATTTATCATACTTGTGTGAGAATATGAAATTATGTGGCTCATGTTAATAGACACATCTGTATAATTTAAATGATTGTATTTTCTCAGTTCATATAAGTTAATGATAAAAAAGTCAACCATGCCAATAACTGGTTATAAACTTGAAATAGAAATAGAAACATAGACAGGGAGGTGGTAAGTTTTGAAGAGTGTTTCAGCTTAAAGTACAGAAGGGCTGCAAGTATTTCTGCATTCACATAACCTTGAAAAAACAACTATATTCAGAAATTGAAAGCTAGGAAGCAAAACCTCAGCTAAGTGTGTATATATATATATGATCTTTGAGAACAGAGCACTGAATACTTCACCTTATATGATATTTTGCATTGTTCAGAAGGAGTTTGTGCAATTAGTGATGTTTATGGCCTTACGTTTCTTAATTGCTCCATGTTTGTTCTCATTTGAAAAGTAGTGACACCTTTATTTTCTTTTGTTCAGCTCTTTCCTGCATTTTAAATCTATGAGTTCAGTTTTGAGGACTCTTTACGTATGAGCCAGCCAGCGTGAGTGTGTTGGGATAGTGAATATGAGGTTATGGTGCGTTCTTAGAGATATAGGGGTGCTGATCTTGGGTCATGAGTTGTATTGAGAGTTTAAAGAGTTGCAAATAGAAATTGTTGGTATGTTCTGCTTCACTGAATGACCTGAAACCCAGGCCCTATACTCTACCGAAAGGAACTCACAATAGTTATAACCCTCTCCTCTGGAATTAAAACAGCTTGGTGTAGAGGACTTATACAAATAGTCCTGAAACGCACATTTGTTTGCTACACTGTGGACTTAATATTGTTTTATATGGAGTCAAAGGAGGAAAATCATATCAAAGTTCCCGACAGTTGGCAATCCGAATCTTTTTTTTAACCTAATAATTCTTTCTTTCCCAAATTAGGAGTGAAACTGAAGTTGTATCTGACTCTTTTCCTGAGCAGTACAGCTGGTGTCCCACAGGGGCTTCATTACACGCAAATACATGGAGCATTCCTGACTCCATTTTCTACTTCAATTAAGTAGTGAGCCTGTGCTTATTGAAATCAATGGGAATCTTTCAGCTGAGGTAAATGGTGACAAAATTGAAGCCTTTAATATCTTGCCTCTATACATTTGATTCAGATACCTAAATGGTTGGGTGAAAAGGCCTTCACAGAAGCAGGCCAGCCCACAGGAAGGGGGGCAAAGGGAGGGAGTTATTCCAGGGTCCGATGTTCCAAAAGGGCCCCAGGCCTTTTACATTGCTGCTGGAGAGCTGTAATGTGCTCTTAGGGCTGCCTGAGGAGGCAGCAGCATAGCAGGGCTTGCTCTAGGCAGGGAGAAGGCGTGCTGCAATCTCAGCAGCACTGAGGGCTACCCCTGTCTCTTCTGCCTGAGATCCTGTCCTTTCCAGGAGTGCAGAGCCACCCCCCACCTTGCCCTGGGGCCCAGCAAGGCTGTGGGTTCTCCTGCACAGAAGTGCATTTTTCAGGGTACCTCTGTTCCAGTTCCCTGTTTTAACACCCCCCACATAGGCCATGTGTACAGTATGTGAAAGATCAACACTGCCAAGGTTGACCTTCCAGGGTTTGATTTAGCAGGTCTAGTAAAGCCCCCCCTAAATTGAATACAGAGGGTGCCCCTGACAGCACCGGTACTCCTGCTCCTCGTGAGGAGTAAGGGACATCAATTTGTTTGCCAACATGTTTGCTCCTGTTGACTTCCCACTTTGTGGACAGCATAGAAGCATGATTTAAGATATACAACTCCAGCTATGTTAATTATGTAGCTGAAGTTGATGTATCTTAAACGGACCTTCTGTTGTAGTGTGGACCAGGCCACAGTGCTCTGCACTAATCAATAAAAGCTTTCCATTACCCAGAATGATGAGGAGGAGGGAGAAAGGGAAAGTAAGCAAGATCAAATTAGAGGTTAATGCTTCAAAAAGTCAAATAATTGGCACCAAAACTTTGATAAGAGGTAAAAATTACTTTTTTTTTTTTTATTTCCACTCTTGGCCTAGGGCCATATTGCCTAAGGCTATTATCTCGCCAGCTCTCAAGCTATCAGTTTGTCCAGTATTAGAGGGAGGAAATAATTTTATGCATTTAAATTTTCATGAACTGAAGTCAGACTGCAGCACTGCACAACTAGAGTAGCACATTGCTATTGCACTTCTCCTCCTCTCACTTAGCTTTGGATTTAAAAAAAAAATAAAGGAGAAGAAATCCCCTTGCAATGCAACACGTCACACTAGTTGCTAAATGCAGCACCTCACACTTAGTTGCTAAATGACAAATGCTTCAATCCAAAGCTGTTGGCAACGTGAAATTTCCCTCTGAATCCTGCACTCCAGGAGAGACATTTTTTCAAACATTTCCCAGTGTTGCCTGCCTTTTATAGTGTTCAGCTCCTATGCTTTTAGCAGTGTTGGGATCCCTAGAGGAGACTGCCCACAACCAGGGTAAGTACCATGTTGACTAGACATTTTCTGAGAAGTGTTTGGTAAGTCAAATTTAAAATGTCATGGCACTGATCTAGGGGAGCACAATGTTTTATAACCACCTTTATACATCATGGCTACGTCTAGACTGGCATGATTTTGTGCAAATACTTTTAATGGAAAAGTTTTTCCGTTAAAAGTATTTGCGCAAAAGCGCGTCTACATTGGCGGCACGCTTTTGTGCAAAAGCAGAAGCCCGGAACCATTTTGCAGAGGGCAAAAGGGCACCAGCCCTTTCCAGGGGCGGGGGCTGGAGCTCCTTTTTGACACGTGCTTAAAGGGATCTCCCTGGACAGCCATTTCTCTCCTGCTCCGTGCTTTAGGACCTCTTGTAGGGACTGACAGCCATAGCAGTTTTGGTGGTTGCCCTCTGCCTTTTGGACACCACTGCCTTTTGCCACCTAGTGCTTTTGCCTGTCTTTTTTTTTTTTTTTTTTTTTTCTTTTGCCTTGTTTTGTCTGCCATGGAGCCAGGGGTGGCCGTGTGCCTGCTCTGGCCACTGCTGGCCATTTTGGAGTGCCTGCAGCTGCTGCTCCAGGCTGGTGTCCTCCTGTTCCAGGACCAGGAGGTGCAGACCGCTTTGGACTCCCTCACCAGGGAGGCCATGGCATCCCTGTGGCATCTCCACCCCAGGGTGGAGAGGCCACTGTGGAGACTGGACACCAGCACTGACTGGTGGGACCAGCTGGTCCTGGGGCAATGGGGCGACCAGCAATGGCTCCGGAACTTCCGCATGCAAAAGCGGACATTCCTGGAGCTGTGTGCCTGGCTCACCCCTGTGCTGCAGAGAGCCACCACCCGGCTGCGGGCACCCATCCCCGTCGAAGAGGGTCGCCATAGCACTTTGGAAGCTGGCCACCCCGGACAGCTACCGATTGGTGGCACACCCGTTCGGGGTGGGCAGATCCACCGTCGGTGTCATCGTTATGGAGGTAAGTCCCAGGGGGAGTGGGGAGTGGGGTGGGGGGAGGGTGCTGCACTCCATGCCCAGGGGCAGCCAAGTCTCCAGGCTGGGTCACCCAGGGGTTTGGGCCGTCCCTCCCTTGCACAGGCCTGCTGGTGGGGGAGAAGGGGGCCGTGGTGGGTGGGTGTGTGTGTGGGTGTGTGTGTGTGCGCGTGAGGACAGAGGGAATCACGGGTGGGGGCCAAGGGAGCGCACACTCACCCCTGCCTTACGTGATGTGTTCCCCTATGTTTCTCTGCACCCTTCTGCAAGTCGTCCATGCCATCAATGATGTTCTGCTCCCGAGAGTGATCCGCCTGCGCGACGTGGACGCTACGCTGGCCGGCTTCGCTGCCCTCGGGTTCCCCAACTGCGAGGGAGCCCTGGATGCAACCCACATCCCCGTCCGGGCCCCGGAGCATCGAGCAGCCCATTTCACAAACAGGAAGGGGTACTGCTTGATTGTTCTCCAGGCCCTTGTGGACCACCGGGGCTGCTTCCTGGACGTCTATGCGGGCTGGTCCGGCAGGGCACACAACGCCCGCATCCTCCGCAACTCCGAACTGTTTCACAGGCTGGAGGTGGGCACCTACTTCCTCCGGCGGGAGTTGACTGTCGGGGATGTGCCTATGCCCATCTGCATCATCGGGGATGCGGTCTACCCCCCGCTGCCCTGGCTAATGCGGCCCTACACAGGGCAGCCGGACCAGAACCGGGCCCGGTTCAACAACCGCCTCAACCAGGCCCGGAATCAAGTGGAGTGCGCCTTCAGCCACTTAAAAGCCCGCTTCCGTTGTTTCCTCACCCGTCTCGAGATGGGTGAGCGGAATGCAACGGAGGTAGTGGCCGCGTGCTGCATGCTCCACAACGTTGTGGAGCGGAGTGTGGAGCCCTTCCTCCCCACATGGATGGCAGCCGAGGTACAGACTTATGAACAGCCCCACACTGCTGCCATCCACCAGGCGCACCAGGATGGGGTGCGCATCCGAGAGGCCCTGACGGGCATGTTCGCACAGGCCCCATAGTAGGGCCGCCTCGGTCTCCCCATACAACTCCCTCCCATCCCCTACCCTTCCCTCTCCCCTCCCCTTAACTCCCCAATTGTAAATTTACTGCATTGAACAAACCAACCTTGGTTATACTTGTTTTGTTGGGTACGAAGGCTCCTGGTAGTCGTGTCGGTCAGGTCAGGTCAAGCGGAAGGCTTGCACCTACCAATATAAATTGGGTCCAGAGTTAGGTTTAGTTAAATTAGCTATCGTCGTCGTGACTGTTCGTCAGGCAGCGTCGGTTCGAAGCATATCGGCCATCATCGTGCATGTTCATCGGGTGCGTTGGACGAAGCTAGGGTTTTTCTTTTAGTTTAGGCTAGGTTTTAGGCCACCATCACTTGTTTGAGCTGTCCTGAAGAACAGGAAGAGGATTCGTGGTTCGTGTGGAAGGCTTGAGTCAGCATACCCGATTCCAGTCATCTTCGAGGGATCTCCTGGCAGTTCCTCGTCTGAGGCCCGGAAGGACCAAAGGATTGAGGTCACCAGCTTCGGCGGCGTCTTCCATCGAGGGACTCCTGGGTGTTCCTCTCCTGAGGCCTGGAAGGACCAAAGGATTGAGGTCGCCAGCAACACTACAGTCGTCCCTGCGTCTAGACTATGTAAATATTCTTTGTGTTCGTGTTTTAACCTTTCTTGCTTGTTTGTTATCTATGTTAATATAGTCTTGTGGTTTAAATTTTACTTAGTGTCAGTATTTATTTATGCGCCACAAACCAATGACCAATTAAAAGAACGACCGGTGATAGATACGGTATTTGGTGTCCGCATTTTGTAATCTTCTGAAATTTAGTTGGCTAATTGGCATCTCAGATCAATTATTTAAGTTACCTCGAGTAACACAATAAACAACACAGTTTTGTTTTCAACAGAAAAACTGGTATGTTTTTATTTACAATGAGGAGAGGGGGAGGAGACCTTGAACTGGGACGGGGTGGGGGGAGGAGACCTTGAACTGGGAAGGGGAGGAGCTACTCCTTGGAGGGGTGGCCCCTGCGACCGCTCCTGCGGGGGTGGACCTTGACATGGGGGGGCAGGCCACATCGGGGCAGGCTGCACGGGGAAGTGGGCAGGAGGTGCAGGAGCAGGGGCAGGAGGGGCCATTGCAGGAGGGGCAAGGACAGGAGCAGGAGGGGCCAATGCAGGAGGGTGCAGGGGCAGTGCTAGGGGAGGGATGGTGGGGGCGTGGGGCAAGGCCATGCCGTAATGTATGGCATGGCCAATGTGGGCGGTGAGGGTGGCGATGGAGTCGGCCATCCGCACAAACTGGGCCTGGAAGGCGGCCCAGGACTCCTGGCGCCACTGCAGGTCCACCTCCATGCGCCAAGTGATGGCAGCCTCGACGCGCTCGACAGCCTGCACGTGGCGCCGAAGGAGCTGGTCCCGGTGGCGGAGCCTCTGCCTTGGTGGTTGGGCGGCTGGGGGTGCTGCCGCTGCTGCTGCCGGACTGGAGGGTCCCCAGCTTGTGCTTGGTCCCACTGCAGGGAAGAGAAGAAAGGATGGGCGAGTCAGGCAGCCTGGCCACTGTCCCCACACCTCATGCCCCCCACCCCTGAGCCCAGGAGACACCACAGTAGTGTGGCTTGGGCCCACTTGGTTACCCCCCCACCCCCTGTGTTGTATGTTTTCAAAGAGGACCGCCCCTGGAGTAGGGTCCTCCTCCATGTATTGTAACCACCGGTCTGTGTCCTGGCCCCGTGGAAGGTGGGAGGGCGCTTGTGTTGCGTTAACCTGTGGAATTCCCTGCTGGTGGAGGCTGTGAGGCTTTGGGCTTATCAGTGGTGTTTGACAGGGAGTGAGATGAATCCCCACACAGTGCCTGGGAGCACATCTGGCAGACATGGTCTGGGCTCTCAGATCCCCATCGCGTGGGATATCTCCTGGACGGAACCAGGAGAGTGACTGGGGAGTGTCCCATCCTTGCAGCAAAACTCAGGCAGCCCTAGGGGCGGCCCGAGCGCTTCCCCCCCCTTCTCCCTCCCACTATCCCTCACACACATAGCCCAGGGACATGTGTGGCCGCAGTGGGGACTTCCCTCGGGGAGCCAGCCAAGGCACTGGGAGCAGGTGAGGGGCTCAGTGGGGGCCATGTTCACAGGGCTGTGACGCTGTGGTTTTTCCAGGAGCAGCTGGCTGTGCCTCACAGCCAGGCATGGGACAGTGTGCCATTCTGCGTGCTGCACCCTTGCAGAGGTGCGGGCTCTGGCCTGAGTCCCTGGGGCCCTGGCTGGTTCCAGCCGGCATCCACCCTTCGCCCTGGTCCCGCCAGATATGTGTGAGCAGCACAGTCCCAGGCGTGCCCTGGAGCTGCTTGCCGTGTCCACATGCTGCTCGGTCACCAGGCTGCACGTGGTTGCATGTGCTGCTTACTGCCTAATGCTACACAGCGTGCATCTCACGTGGCCTGAGTGACATGCTCTCCCCCTCCGGGCACCTGGCTCCCGCCCTCCCCCCCGCCCTTGAGTGCAAAGTGCATCACTCACCGGTGGATCCTTCCCCGGCCTCCGAGGAGACGTCGGGGCTGCCGGAGGGGGCCTGCTGGGTGGCAGTGCTGGCCTCATCCTCCGACACACTGCTGTCTCTTTCCCCTGCCTCGGTGGTCCTGGTGACGGGGGGGCGGGGTGCATGCTGCTGTCGACGGGGACCTCCAGGGCTTGCGGGGCTGGCTGGCCCAGGATGGCGTGGAGCCGGTCGTAGTGGGGGCAGGTGTCTGCTCCTGCCCCCTGTCCCTCACTGGCCTGCACGTAGCCCAGGCACAGCTCCTTGACTTTTGCCCGGACTTGCTCAAGGGTCCGGGCTGGATGGCCCTGCTGGGCGAGCGCCTGGGCCATGCATGCGGAGATATCCGTGTTCTGGCACCAGGAGCGGGTGTCTTGGAGGGCCTCCTCCTCCTGCCAGAGGTCCAGCAGGCTGTCCAGCTCCCCCAAGGACCAGGATGGGGCCCTTCGTTTGCGGCCCCTGGGGGCCTCCTGCACTGGGGGTGTGGGTGGCTGATTTCCCCCCTTCCCCCCCCCCCGAGCTGCCATGGTGCTTGGGGGTGTCTGCTGGACGGCAGGGGCCACATGGCAGACCTCTGGCCAGAGGTGCAAGGAAGGCTCCTGCCGCGTGAGCTCAGCAGCCTGTGTCTGCTTTAAGGGGGATCGGATTACCAGGAAGTCCCAGGGAGCTGACTCTGGCTACGGAGTCTCCAAGCGTCCATAGGGCTTTTTTCCGTTTAGCCTGCTTTTGTGCACAACGTCTTAGCTGCCTGTCTACTCTGGCCCTTTTGCGCAAAAGCATTTGCGCAAGAGGGCTTTTACCCGAACAGGAGCATCAAAGTATTTGCACAAGAAGCACTGATTTCTTACATTAGAACGTCAGTGCTTTTGCGCAAATTCAAGCGGCCAGTGTAGACAGCTGTCAAGTTTTTGCACAAGTGGCCGCTTTTGCGCAAAATCATGCCAGTCTAGACGCAGCCCATGAATATATCATGCATTTGGTTGCTGTTGAGGACCAACTCTATAGTGTACAAAGTGCAGTCTATAGGACAAAGGATGCGAAGAAGAATACAAGTCCCTATATCTTTATTATATGAAGCTCTGTTTCATAGGGATTTTTGTACTAGGCTTTCTGCCCTTTCTATATAGTAAATTTTTACATAACACTGTTTCTCGCAGTTGTAACATCTTTCACTGACACTCTTTTTTTTTTTTAAGAATAAAATATACATAACTTTAAACATTTTCAGTATAAACCAGAAATAGCATGGGACTAAGGATATCAGAAAAATTGCTTCTTGGTCCTTCTGCATGCAGATGTTGTAGCAAAAACCAAGTGATTATCAAAATTGGGCAATGTTGCAAACTGAATATGATGCCAAGCAAAAGGACTCATTTTTTGTAACCTTTTATCAAACTGTTGCATTGGTTAGTTTCTGTGCCAGCTTTAATTTAACTTTCTTGTTTGTTTTTGTTTTTTTCATTACATGATTAGTTAATACTATTCTGAAGTGTACATGAATCTAGGTTTTTTTCCATTGGGATTTGTTCAATTGCCTTGAACTAAAAGCATATTAAAAAGTTCCAGATTGGTTTTTAAGAAATGTAGTGTGGGAGGACTGAATTAAAGATACAAAATAGGATGCTGGGTGGGAACCAAGAGTTAAAGGGAATGTTCTTTAAAGGTAGTCCCAATACTCCAGTGCTGTTCATAACAAATATTCATAATGTTATTACTCACTGAGTGCCATGGGACCCTCAAGTAATGCCACCTAACAGCTGCCCTGATTAAAGGCCCATTATCACCTTGTCTACTGCATCAGACTTTTACCTGTTGTTAGCAATGGCTGGAGCTGCACTGGTGTCAGCAGTTGGTACAGTCTAGACAAGTGTACTGAGCTCTTCACAGTATTTCATCAAATACTTTGTGGATTGTGTGTGCACAACATGAGGCTAAAAATTTCTGAGCTCAGTTTGGACTGTTATGTATACTGATGCTAGCAATGCTGCAGTTGCACTTGTATACAGTAGCTAGCAAAATAATTTGCAAAATTTAGCAGAGCTGTACAGCATTGAGAGTATTTCTCAGTGAGAATATTTCTTACACTGTAGCTTACAGAGTATATTGCTGGATTTTAGGCTAGAAAGGACGTTATGCCCACTAGTATGCAAGAAATCTGCAGGCCTCAAACCTGTAAGCCTTTGTCATAAGGCGGTCAGGCCTATGAACCTTAGGATAAGTTAGTTGACTAGCAAAGACCTAAGTCATAAGAGGGCATCAACTGTTATTTTGCTTATTTTGTTATATGTCGTTTTGCTGAGATCATGCATAAAATGCTGATAGCTAATCACAAGAAGTCAGATTATACCATTTTCGAGAGTGTTTTGAGATGTACAACTTCAATATTGTCATAGGAAATAATTGATATATAGGCTAATATCTTTTGGATAGATAATATAATAATCTGTAGAATAGGAACAAGCCAACATTATTAAGAGCCATGCACAGTTTGACCTGCTGCTCACAAACAGGGAAGAACTAGTAGGGGAAGTAGAGGTGGATGACAACCTGGGAAGCAGTGATCATGAGATGGTAGATTTCAGGATCCTGACCAAAGGAAGAAAGGAGAGTAGCAAAATACATACCCTAGACTTCAGAAAAGCAGACTTTGACTCCCTCAGAGAACTGATGGACAGGATTCCCTGGGATGCTTACACAAAGGGGAAAGGAGTCCAGGAGAGCTGGCAGTATTTTAAAGAAGCCTTATTAAAGGCACAGGAAGAAACCATCCCGATGCGCAGCAAGAAAAGCAAATATGGTAGGTGACCAGATTGCCTTATCGGGGAAATCCTTGGTGAGCTTAAACACAAAAAGGAAGCTTACAAGAAGTGGAAACTTGGACAGATGACTAGGGAGAAGTATAAATATATTGCTCGAGAATGCAGGGGAGTTATCAGGAAGGTGAAAGCGCAATTGGAATTGCAGCTGGCAAGGGATGTGAAGGATAACAAGAAAGGTTTCTACAGGCATGTTAGCAATAAGAGGGTGATCAGAGAGGGTGTGGGGCCCTTACTGGATGAGGGAGGTAACCTAGTGACAGATGATGTGGGAAAAGCTGAAGTACTCAATGCTTTCTTTGCCTCTGTCTTCATGGACAAAGTCAACTCCCAGACAACTGCACTAGTCAACACAGTACGGGAAGAAGGTGGACAGCCCTTGGTGGGGAAAGAACAAGTTAGGAACTATTTAAAAAAACCTAAACCTACACAAATCCATGGGCCTGGATTTAATGCATCCGAGGGTACTGAGGGAGTTGAAAAATGTCATTGCGGAGCTTTTGGCCATTATCTTTGTAAACTTGTAGAGATCAGGAGAGATCCCGGATAACTGGAAAAAGGCAAATGTAGTACCCATCTTTTAAAAAGGGAAGAAGGACAATCCAGGGAACTACAGACCCATCAGCCTTACCTCAGTCCCCAGAAAAATCATGGAGGGGATCCTCAAGGAATCCTTTTTGAAGCACTTGGAAGACAGAGAAGTGATCAGGAATAGTCAACATGGATTCACAAAGGGCAAGTCATGCCTGACCAATCTGATTAGCTTCTATGATGAGGTAACTGGCTCTGTGGATATGGGAAAGTCAGTGGATGTGATATACCTTGACTTTAGCAAAGCTTTTGATACTGTCTCCCACAATATTCTTGCCAGCAAGTTAAGGGAATATGGATAGGATAAATGGACTGTAAGATGGAGAGAAAGCTGGCTAGACTGCTGGGCCCAACGGGTAGTGATCAACGGTTCAATGTCAGGTTGGCGGTCGGTTTCTAGCAGAGTGCCCCAAGGATCTATTCTTGGACCGGTTTTGTTCAACATCTTTATTAATGACCTGTTTGAGGGGATGGATTGCACCCTCAGCAAGTTTGCAGATGACAGTAAGCTAGGCGGAGAGGTAGATATGCTGGAGGGCAGGGATAGGTTCCAGAGTGGCCTGGACAGATTAGAGGATTGGTCCAAAAAAAATCTGATGAGGTTCAACAAGGACAAGTGTAGAGTCCTGCACTTGGGACAGAAGAATCCCAAGCATTGTTACAGGCCGGGGACCGAATGGCTAAGTAGCAGTTCTGCAGAAAAGGACCTGGTGATGACAGTGGATGAGAAGTTGGATATGAGTCAACAGTATGCCCTTGTAACCAAGAGGGCTAATGGCATATTAGGGTGCCTTAGGAGGAGCATTGCCAGCAGATCCAGAGAAGTGATTATTGCCCTTTATTCAGCTCTGGTGAGGCCACATCTGTCCAGTTCTGGACCCCCCACTATAGAAAGCATGTGGACACACTGGAGAGGGTCCAGCAGAGGGCGACCAAAATGATTAGGGGGCTGGAGCGCATGACCTATGAGGAGAGACTGAGGGATTTGGGTTTGTTTAGTCTGCAGAAGAGAAGAGTGAGGGGGGATTTGATAGCAGCCTTCAACTTCCTGAAGGGAGGCTCCAAAGAGGATGGAGAAAGGCTATTCACAGTAGTGACGGATGGCAGAACAAGGAGCAATGGTCTCAAATTACAATGGGAGAGGCCCAGGTTGGATATTAGTAAAAACTATTTCCCTAGGAGGGTGGTGAAGTACTGGCATGGGTTACCTAGGGAGGTGGTGGAATCTCCATCCCTAGAGGTTTTTAAGTCTCGGCTTGACAAAGCCCTGGCTGGGTTGATTATTTGGGATTGGTCCTGCCTTGGGCAGGAGGATGACTTGATGACTTCCTGAGGTCTCTTCCAGCTTTATGATTCTATTATTACACTATAGATACATTCTCGTTTGTGTTTGGAACATTTGTGGTTTTACTAGCTTTGCTAATAGCAATCTTAAAAACCCGCCTTTGCCCTCAGTGTGCATAGTGTCACTGTGCATATCAGAGTTCACAACCACACAACACTCTGTTGTGCCTGATTCTGGCATTAGAGCTCAGAGGTCTAATTGCTTGCCAATTGGGGATTTTAATTAATCAGTATAAGCAACATAATTAATATATAATCAATAAGTCACATGAGAGCACAAAGGGTCAGATCATCATTGGTTGTAAATCAGTTCAAGATTAGTTAATTCAGCTAAATAGGTTTAGACCAGTTGAAGATTACATTGCACTCAATTGCTGGCCTTTTAAAGCAATGAAATCTGTAATGAATCAGTATCACAATGATGCCATTGCCTTCTCTTACATTAGCAACCTAATGCTTCTCACCAAAGGGCCAGATTCTGATACCCTTCCTCCTCTTGAACAGTAAGTTTTTCAGCATGTTGTTTTCTTGTGATACAGGAACCAGCCTCTCTCTTACAGAGGTGCTGGCATTCATTTAGCTCCACCCCATTGCTAAAAGTGCTAGAGCAGGGAAGGCCTTTAATCAGAACTGGTGCCAAGTTTGCAAGTCAATTTGATTTAAATGTAACTACAGTGAAAGGGTATCAGTATCTGGCCCATAACACGGAAGGACATGATATTCAGAAGTGAATATTTTGCAGTGGAAATCTCTGTAGCTTAAGAGTTCAGAAGTATTATAACACTGCTCTACAGCCAAAATGCTTCTGAAATAAATGTAGTCAAACTTCACTAATTCTGGGTCACTGAGAATGAAAATGATGCTTAAAATTGTTGATTGGCTCTAGTTTTCAAGATATGCTATTGGGTCAGTATATACGACCCTTGACTTGGGAATGGCGGAGGATAAGTGAGTTATAAAGGGAAGGGATCTCAATTTAAACCAGAAATGACTAAAATACATCTTTGACTGGATCTATGAATAAATCTATGACTGGGTTTGGACAGTACTTGCTTTTTAGGCAAAACAATGAAGGATGCAATCTGAAGCTGGTATTGCGTCATACATGATATGAATTGCATCATGTTATTCCTAGAAGTCATGGATGATGCAATCATAACGAAGCTTACACCACTCTGCTGAACAAATTGCCCTATATCAGCTCTAGAAATCATACAGTGTCGTGCTCTCTTATTTGTCAGTGTTTGATTTTGCAAAGGGATACATTTCTGTTTAGACAAAGTGAGCAGAGATGCCTCATACTTGTGTGAACAGTGCAGATAACTTCTGCTATGTTTGTGGTGAAGTGACTTTTGCATCACAAAAGCGCAGTATAACCACTATGGTTAAGAAAGCCTATCACCTTTATTTTGGCTGCAAAATTGGAGATCAGGACAAGAGGTGGGCCCCACACATATGCTGCAACACTTGTGCAACAAATCTTCGCCAGTGGTTGAACAGGAAAAGGAAATCTATGCCTTTTGCAGTGCCAATGATTTGGAGAGAGCCAACAGATCATACCAGCAATTGTTACTTCTGCATGGTGCCTCCAGTTGGGAAAGGTGTGTCAAAGAAGAAAAAGTGGACTGTGCATTATCCAAACATTCCATCAGCTATACGCCCAGTACCCCACGGAGAAGGACTGCCGGTTCCTGATGCACCAGAATCATTCTCACTTGAGTCAGATGAGGAAGAGGAAGAGGATGAAACTTCTGGTCCTGAACCATCAATGTCACAGGACCCACATTTTCTCCCATCCTCCTCCTCTGAACCACACCTCATAACACAAGATGAACTGAATGACCTTGTCAGGGATTTGGAACTACCCAAGAGTAAGGCAGAGCTGTTGGGCTCCAGACTACAGCAGTGGAATCTCCTGACAGGTGATGTTAGGGTTTCCATGTTCCGTGACCATCAAAAGGATCTTGTCCCATTCTTCTTCATGGAAGGTGCTCCATTTAATGAATACAAGAGACAAGCCAAGAAGCGCCGAGTAGACACTGAATAGGACTAAACTATGTACATAATAGTTTTTTGCCTTTTGTTTCATAATAAATTTTATTTATATAACCTTTTTGCTGATTTTTAAAGTGTTACATAAACAGGACAGGTGAAATATTATCATGTAAAGCAACCATAAACACATGAAAAGACCTAGGATTACAATTTATGATTAAACCTCTACTATCTACACAATATACATATATGTAAAATGTAAAAACTTAAATATCTTGGAAACAGTAGCCAATCAGTTGTTTTAATTGTCATATTTGAATTCAGCACATGAAAATACATAATAAATAGCACATTTTATCTCTGAAGCAGACGACTTCTAAAAAATTGTAGACCAGTGTAATTGGAGGAAATATTTCCAAATATGCTTTGGAAACCATCACAAGAAAGTATTAAAGAAAACGTAATTGATATGGTTTTTTACTCACTCCAAGGGGACGAGATACTGGGCTTTAACATACGCACAGTCAGAGAAAAGTTTGGCCGTTTGGAACAGAGAAAACAGTCCCTGGACCCATCAAGAACCAAGTGAAAATGCAGAACATTTTTTATTTCCGAGTATGCTGTTTTTATCTATAAATGTTCCAGGACTAGGCCTTTAAGAAATTGACAAAGTATATCAAATTGGCTCTTAAAACTTCATGCAATCCAAATGAACCCCCTCCCCCAGAACTTTAAAACACTTCTATTGTGTTTTATCTTTTACATTTCATTTATAACAATGATAAATTATGTAATTGTTCTGCAAGAAGTTCAGGACAGGATTGTCCTCATCCATAAAAACTTCAGTGGCAAGGCTATAGGGACCGAATAAGGTTCACATCATGGAATTTCTGACAATTTCTCTTTGGGTGGAATGGATTGGGGTGGGGCTGGTGGAAGTCCACCAAAACGGACTGATTCCGTTTTGCAGAAGATTGCAATGCAGAAGATTGCAATGTGCCTATGTTTACCTTTGGCAGAATAACTTCTGTGGAGGGTATGCTACTATTGACTACTTTATTTTTACCTGCACATAACATTGTTTTCTTGGGGGAACAGGCCCAGAATCTGAATTAATGCTGCTACAAGCTCTGTAGATGCTGATTGCCGGGGAGCACTTAAAGGGAAAGACTTATACTATGGGAACAATGGAAGAGTATGGAAAGATGTCAAAAGGCAACCCTTTCGTGTTCCTATCCATATTCGTAAGATGTAGGAAGCCTTGACTAATAGTAGCTATTCCTCTACTTTTTTTTTTTTTTAGAAATATTTGATGTCAACCTTCAGAATCCATGCCATTGGTTAATGTCAACCTTTTATTTACAGGATATCTTTGTGATAATTTTCCATGGTTGTTTCTATGTGTCCAATTAAATAAATATTTCTGATCTCCTTATTAGATACTTCAAAGTAAATGTAATTCATAGAAGAACAGCCATTTTTTCTATGACCAAAGTATACTGATAATTACATGTAAAGCTAAGCAATTCTGTATAACTAAAATATATTGTATACAAAGCTCTATGCAATTCTTGGATCAAAACTTTTTTTTCTGCTTGTTTTCATTTTTGTTTTTGTGTGTATATGTGTGCTGGAACAAATATTTGGGTCAACCAAAACTTATGTTGAATTCACTGACTTGTTTCAGTAAGAATAAAAAAAATCAAAATGACTTATTTCTAAATTTGCTTAAATTTTTGTTTACATTTATTTAAATTTTAACGTATCTCAAATGAAATGCTGCATTTCAGTTTAAAGAAAACATTTCATTTGAGCCAAAATGAACATTTCAGATTTACAGTTTTCTAAAACAACTTTTCAAATTGCTGTGAATCAACACAAAACAATTAGTCTTTTGGATCAGCCTGCAAACCGAAACATCAGTCATTCAAGCAGCCCTAATTGTACAGGGCTTTTCTTTGTCTAATGAAATGTTCTGCATGACTCTCAATTTCTATAAATTTCCTCCCAGTATTAAAGTCCAAAATCTAAATTTCAGTCTGCAGGAATATTTATAGGGCAGTATTTGTATGACATGTTTCAGGATAATGCAACATGGATACTACAGAATACTTATGTATGTGTTTAACTTTATGCATGCACTTAAGTATGATGATGGATCAAGACATAGATCACTAATTCAGGCAGTGACAAAAAGGTTTTAATGCATTTAATGCATTGATCCTTTTCTCATTAAAAGTAGTGGTACAGAAGTGCAGCCTAAACTGGCAGTGGTATGTGTGTTCATGCTTGTGTATGCAAATACTGGCAGTCATGCCTCACAACATTGCACAATAAAGCAAATGGTCCATTTGAAAACTTTCTGACTTTATTAACATTTTTCATGGTTAAGATCTGTTAATTTTAAGCTTAACCCTAATTCTTTTCTCATAGAAAAAGCCCTTTAAAATCCAGATCTGGTGGGAGAGAGAGATGGATTTTTCTTGTAACATTCCAAACTGTCTGTCAATACTTGTTCAAATCAAATATTGACTATACTGTAGGATATCTACTATACCTTTAAGAGGTATTCATACTAGCCACACCCTGATTAATCAGTGTTCTCCTAGCTGAGGCCAGGTGAGGCCACCAAGTAGCTTAGTTGATCTGTAGAGCTGCAGGGAGTGGAAAGGCTCCTGCAGGAGACCCTCGAAACAGCCCAGTTTATATGTGGTTTTTGTGTGTGTTGTATGTAACCCTGCTGGGAACAGATTGACCCGAAGCCCTCTGGGGACCAGGGTCAGCGCTGATATATTGAGCTTGAGGTTCATAGGTTTATTCAGGAGATATCAAACTGAGTGCCTCAAGAAAAGGGGCCTTGAATCTTAGGGCTAGAGAATGTTCTTTGGGTTATGGGCTGGTGAATGAGCCAGCACACAACATGAGAGACAATTAAATTTGGATATATGAAAATCAAAGTAAAGTACAATTTTTAAGTCAGCTAATAACCAGCTGTCTGTAGGATCCCTTTGTTTTCTATGGGCTCAGCACAGGAAGTTTATTACATGTAATCAGTTTTCACTTATGATTACATGTGAATCATGTATGATTACATGTGAATCTGGAGATATGATAGATCATCACTAGGTATTGAGAGTAGAGCATGTGTAGATCCTAAGTAAACATGCATTTTATACCCACCAATTATATAATAAAATATCCTCCTTACTGATCAAAAATCGCCAGGCACTGGAGACTAACTCCTTTAACCTTTTATTTCGAAGCTTTGGAAAGTGGGAGTATATGTATAGTACAAACAAATACTGATAAAGCATTCTCTGTCTCATATACTCTCACAATCTCAGAGTCAGGTACTGCATGAACTGATTTACCTTAATGCCAGGACACTTCTTGTGGCTCATTCTATTGCCATGTTAGGATATTTCTTTTCTCAAGCCTGAAGATGAAATCAGGAACTCAATAGCCTTTAAGAGAAGAAGTCATAAGGTCTCCTTTCTGAAGGATGGTATCACACAGAAACCTTTAAACATCACTTTTCATGTGGCTGAAGGACTGGATTTACAGCCCATGCTGTGTCAATCAGATTTATTATTGTTTGTAGTTTTAGTATAATATATGGCATTTGGATTGATACAGTCTGATAGGGCTCAATGTTGTCAGTCAGTTCAATTCAGCTGTCAGTGAAAGCCCCCTTTGTAACACAAGTTAGACCTTACTGGTACAGTACCCTTAGGACCTGAGTGGTCCAGAGTTTGCTGGACCAGGGGAGAGTTAGGGTTAGGATTGCAGGGCTGCTGCCTCCCCCACAACACACACACTGGGGTTGCACCTTTGTGTCTGGCCAGAACTCCCAGATGCAGCTTCCCAGCCCCCCAGTAGCTGGCCTAACCAGGGCTCCCCTGTAGCTGATCTGGCCAGGGGCTTCCCAGCTGTCACCAGCCCCTCTGTAGACAGCTCGGACCAGGGCTTCCCAGCTGCCCCAGCCCCTCTGCAGCCGGCTCAGCCTGGCGCTTCTGGGCCACCACCAGCCCCCTCAACATTGGCCTTGCGGCAGCCGACCCACCAGCCCTCCTGCTGCTGCATCAGGCTGCATTCCCAGCTACTGGGACACTCTGGCCAGCAACATCCATGGTCCTTGCCAGACCATGGATGTTGCCAGACCAGAGAGTCCTGGATTTTGAAGGTGAACCTGTATTGTTACTCTGAACTCATGAAAATTATCACTTGGGGAAGTGAGGAAACAGAGTGACAGAGGCAAACAAGTACCCAGAAGTCACCTACTTCAAGACAGGAAAATAACAGAACCTATATCCTCCAGATTAAACCCCTCCAATGCATCATTGACAATCTACAACCTATCCTGGTAAATGTTCCCTCACTCTCACAGACCTTGGGAGACAGGCCAGTCCTCACCTACAATCACCCAACCTGAAGAAAATACTTACCAGTAGCTGCTCACCACACCACAGATATACTCACTCAAGAACCTACCCCTGCAATACACCCGGTTGCCAGCGCTGTCCACATATCTATACCAGCAACACTATCACAGGACCTAACCACATAAGCCACAGCATCAGGGGCTCATACACCTGCACATCCACTAATGTGATATATGCAATCAAGAGCCAGCAATGCCCCTTTCCCATGTATATTGGCCAAACCAGACAGTTTGTGTGTCAAAGGATAAATGGATACAAATCAGATGTCAGGAATGCCAAAACACATACAGATGGAGACAGCTGAACTGGAGTCCATTTACAAATTCAACACTATCAACTGGGGCTTGAATAAAGATATTTATTGGTTAATGCACTACTGTTTCCCTTGCCTTTGATATTTGCATTTCCACATTAAATGCTATGAGCGGGACATATCCAGACTGACTTAATTAGCTACATTAACACTGGTCCTACAATTCACTGCTTTTGCTGTTATATATACCTGGATTATGTAATTTCCACTCCAACTCATCTGATAAAGTGGGTTTTAACCACAAAAACTCATAATTGCATATCTTTGTTAGTCTTTAAGGTGCCACAGTTGTCACTAAAGTATGTACAGACTACCACATATGCTGGTATAAATTATGCCAATTGGGGTGTGAATAAGCCTCTCCCTCCCCCTTGCAAGTGACATAAATTGCACCAATCTAAGTGTCGGTGTGGATAGTGCTATGTCAGCAGGAGGGCCTCTAAACTGGACAGGAGTGTTCCTTCTAAATTGCTTGGCAGCCCAGCTTCATAGGTGATTGATCAGCCCAGCCCAGTCAGAGACTCGGGGCTCTGTGCATGGAGCTGACTGACTGGGCAGGGCTGATTAATCACCTGTGAAGCCAGACTGCCCCCCCCCAGCTTAGTGGGAACACTGCTCTGGGGTATCTAAATCAACTGGAGAACTCTCTCTTTTAGAGAGACTACAGTAGGGAGTTTACAGTGGTGCAGCTGTGTTGCTGCATGATTTCTAGTGTAGCTCTAGACTTAGCTTTGCTCTTCTCCTTTGCCATTACTGTTCCTTGTTTCATTTTTTCCCATTCACCTTTTTGCCCTCTGTCTTTTGCCCTCTTCGGGTGCTGTGGTTATTCCCTCAGGCTAAATTTATTCTCACCTTCAGTGTTATCTTCTTGTCCTCATTTCCCATCTCTGTACTAGTTACTCACCACAACTCATCTTCTCTCCCTTCCCTTTTCTCTTCAGTGTCTAACAACTTGGTCCTCTGCTCCTCCATTTTTACTCAAACTGATTATCACTTTTCTCCTCTGCATTTTCACCTCCTTTGCACTTATCCTCTTAGGTGTGGATCAGCTTAGAAGGTGAGACTAGTCACTGCAAGCAGGTGACAGACTAAAGTTGAGCTGAAATTTGGTGAACTGAGAGGGTCTCATAAGAATGGCCATGCTGGCTTAGACCAATGGTCTATCTAGCCCAGTATCCTGTCTGTGGACAGTGGCCATGCCAGATGCCCCAGCGGGAGGGAACACAACAGGTAATCATCATACGATCCTTCCCCTGTCATCCATTTCCAGACAAACAGAGGATAGGGACACCATTCCTACCTATCCGGGCTAATAGCCATTGATGGACCTAACCTCCATGAATCTATCTAGGTCTTTTTTGAACCCTGTTAAAGTCCTAACCTTCACCACATCCTCTGGCAAGGAGTTCCAGAGGAACTCTCATTCCGGTTGTGTGCTGACAGTACATTACTCTGCATGAATTGGAACCAATGGCACTGGTTTTGCCTGAATGGGGACATTTGTATTTGGTATAGTACAAGTATTGGACATAATGCCACACCACGTGTTCAAAATATTCATACCTCAGTCAACTTATGTTTGGCCTGTCATGATTTAAAAAAAACAAAAACACAAAATCAAAACAAATCAAAGGAATAATCATCAGAGTCTGACTTCAGGAAGGGTCTTGTGTACAGACCTACTGCAAAATGAGGCCCTGAGAGAATGTTGTTTCACTCAGCTAACAAAGGAATACTGTCTTTGTAAAATATCTTAGTGATATAAAATAACCAATTTTACTCATTAAGATTTATGAATGGGCGATTGTTCCAAGACTGATAGTAATACTCAAAATACTGGTTAACTCATAGGTATAGATTATTTTAAGTGAACCAGAGAATGGATTTATTATAAGGATGAATTAACTTGATTCCAAGATTTTGATAAAATACGTTTAATTTATTTTTCTTTCCTGGCTAAACCCTATCAAACACAAATTCCATCAGCCTCTTCTGAAAACGGTGAGTGGATTTAATTCTTGTTTCTGGATCTTCCAGTTAGTTCTGGTGATTCTACAATAAAATATGCTAAAATTTTCCATTAGTGTTGGGCAGATTGAAACACAGATGCAAGCTGTGTACTGTGATCTAAATCTTTATCAGATGGTCTAATCTGGCTGGATAATTTACATAGATTTTCATAAACCCCTTTAGCACGTCTGTTCTGAAGGCAAAGCTTTAAGATTTGTTAAATAGACTGTAAAGCTCATATTTAGGGCTCTCCCTTTTTAAAGATTAAAACCATAATAGTAACCAATACAGAAACACACGGGGTATACGGGAGAGGGAAAGTTTGAGATTGTCAGAGCCAATGCAGTGGAAAAAGCATAGCTATATCTGTAATTTGGTCATTGAACTAGCTCAGCAAATAGCGCTGCAGTTTTTCTGCATCACTGATATTGCAACAGTTTTTGACAAATCCCTTTATATCCTGTACTAAAATGAGATTCATAAATACAGCCCTTTTATAGAGAAATTGAACAGAGTTCTTTTAAGTCACATCAAAACAATAAAATGTTTTCAGGTTTTATTTAAGAACAAGAATGTTATTAGTAAAATATAAAGGGTTTATTGTTTTTAGCTTGAAAACTGTGGTATCCTTTCAAATATAAATATGAGTGCAAGTGCGTGAACATGGGATGCCACTGAATTTGGAATCTGTGCATTTACTACTGTTGCAATGCAGACATGATTTTGGATTAACATTTTTGTGAGACAGTCTGAATGAACTGTTCATTTACAGTTAAGAAGCTGGTTTGATTTCTTTTAGAGATAGGCACACTGGGGCATTGCAATAACAATTAGCATCTGGATTCTAATGCAATAGGGAGGAATCTACTCTGAGAATTGGCCTACAAAGATGGAGGAACGTGTGCTTGTACGTCATGCATGTTACATTGAGTGCTGTGATACAGTGAACACATGTAGCACTATCATAAAATGTTGGATAACTAGTTTGGCACCATAGATTACTCTGACTTTTTTTTTAACAGTTTGCCAAGAAAGATTAATAATAAGGAAAGGAAACTGTAAAAAACACATAACTAAATCAGGTGATTTTCAAAAACTGTGAACTAGACAACTTATTAAAGAATAACCATGAGATTTAAAAACTAAATCTTAGCTTCCATCTATAGCTATTCTCAATCTTACAGTTTTGTGTATCTTTTCTACCAATTTCATTTCAGTGAGATTGCTATTAACGTATAATTAGAAACAGAAAATATTATAGAATGTTCAGTGTGCTGTCTTGGTTCTTCTCACTCCATTAATGTAATGGTGAGTATACAATATTTTCATTCTTGACCTGCGTCGTGCATAATATAAACTCACATTTATACTGACAATGTCTGATTAATTTATCTGCCAGTATAATCATAGTACTTTGAGACACTGTGCACCTTGATGGTGAGCTGTGACAAGCTGCATGTTTAATTAAACATTAGCAAGAAATAATGTTTGCAAAAGATTCTGTGACACTGTTTAAGCAACTGTCAGGTCTGTTGGCACGCTGGGTTGAACAAAGCTGTGAGAGAGATCACAGAGGTATTTTTATGATATGTGGCTGTCAATCCTGCTAACTTTTGACCATGGGCCAAATTTTAGCATTCATAACTCTGCTACGGGCTGTAATACTTGGCATGTTGTCATATTAGGTTATTAGCAGGTCCTGGCAAATTAACTAAAAAGTTTGTCAGTTATCTGGGCACATATCACCATGGTGTTTATATGCCAAGATGTTACCAAGTCAGTCCTAGCAGCTTGAAGCTGTGCTGGTCCTAAAAGTAGAAATGCGACTTTGCCTACTTTCACATATTTTAAGTATTTCAGAGATTTTATTTGTCAAATGCCAGGGGACCATTAATAATATAGGAAAGGGCCATAAATGAACCCTGGCCAACTGTGCAGCTCTAAGTCATATTGATGCTTTCTCTGGAGCTACTCACACCAGAAGTCCTCACCAACATCAGGGTTGAACAATCAGACCCCATCCAGAAGTCAAAAGGACTTACTCAGACGCTTAATATTAAACATATCAGTAAGTGTTTTACTGGATAAAGGACAATACTGAATAGCAATAAGTCCTTTGCTAGAAGAATGCTTGCATTAATAAAAGTCATTTAGGCAAAGTGAGAACTTTGTGTCGTGTCCTATCTCTAGTAATGGGAAAGAAAGACAAATGAAGGCTGGAAACAATAAGGGGATATAATAACACAGCTCATAATTTTTTCTTATTTTATTCTCACTATTTCTTGGAGTATCTTCTGACCTTGTTGTTCAACTTTCAAGTCTGCTCCCAGAACTTGCATTTAATACATTATACATTAAGAGGTTACAGTAAACTTCTTTATTACTTTAGGAAAGAGATTTAGCATTAGCATGGATAGTTGTCCAAAAAACCATGATGATATATATCAGAGATTTAAGGTCCTTAAATTTATGATGTTTTTATTTCAGCAATAAATATTTCCACTTGCACACTACTAAAAACAAACCAAATGGTCTATCATGAATGATTAGGTTCCTGAAAACTATTTTAAGATATATTTATGAAGGATGTAAGATATGTGGATTAATTTCTGTGATAAAATTAAATTATAGATCTCAGAGTCAGAGCTTATGGATACTAATACATTTATATTCTCAGAATGGGTGCCTACAATTTATTGAAGAAAGGTTCCCTCAATCATAGTAGAGGGACCTCAGAAAAGCAAAAATATTATAAATAGAATCATGTTAACAAGCATTAGACTCTCAGACCTAAAGGCCAGAAGGGCCTTCATGATCATCTGCTCTGATGTACACATCAGAGTCCTCAGAGCCTCACCCATAACCTCTTGCTGAGTTACTGAAATCCATATAGCTGGCAAGTCAGTAAGGGTTGAATGCTCAGTGCAATGCAAAGAGATGGTCAAAAACCTCTGTCATTGATCTGTTTGTGAATATGAGTTAATTGATTTTTTATGAATGTACATCTAATTATTTCAGACTGATTTCTCTTGCAACCAGCAATGCTTTGAGCTACCTATGAGCTACCAGATTATTCTGGTTACTGGCATTCAGATGAACATACCTAGTTCACTTTACTATGAAATTTGCATATCCTATCACAAGTAGCCTTTGAGCAGGTAAAAGGTTTTCTTAGGTCAGATATTTATTATTTATTTTTTTAAAAGAAAACATGAAAGTGTTTCCACACTATATGCTCACACAGGGTCCAATCCTGAGTCTTGTTTTGTACCTCATCACTGACTAATATCAATGGAAGTTAAGGGAGTGCAGAGTTCCCACTAGGTGCTCTGCATTTGTAGGATCAGGTCCCCAGAAATCCAAAGGTTTCATGTGCTTCCCCCAACAGAGTGAAAGGAAAATTATTTCCCCTTTCTTAATAGAAAAGATCCAGTAAGCACTGAAGTGGGTCAATTTTCAAGAAACTTAATTGGGCCTTTGTTGTGTGCTGTGTCAGACATAAGAAATATTGAGAGTGCCATGATATGGAATGGAAGGTTTCTCCCATTTCTTCACAATTACTAGAAAAACACATTGCATGCAACACTTTATTTGAATACGATACTTTATTTGTTGACTGTATATTACTTTCCTTAGCTCTCTGCATGACTCTAACCTGTGTCTGAGAGCATCTACATTCAGAAATAGTCTTTCCAGTAAAATGCAGGAAGCTGTCTTGTTTGCGTCTAGAGAAAAGTCTAAACCAAAATCCTGGATATGGATATGTTGTGGCTGGCTCCTGTCCCTGCCCTACATGAAAATAAAACCACAGATCCAGATCCAAATAATCCTAAATTCTGAGAAGTTTTCAGGTCAGTGCTATTGCTACTAGGGTGTTTAAATTGGATTACATTAGAACATATACCAGAGAGAATATGGCAGCAATGGCACTGAGGTTGACTTGGTGATATCATGGCTCCAGGCCTGCTGACGGAGGATGAGAAGGGATGGGCAAGCAGACAACCCCATGTCAGCAGTGGTGCCTGGAGTCCCTAGCCCCTTTAAATCACTGCCAGAGTGCCACACAGCATGTTCTGGGTGGCTCTTAGGGCTGCCTGCAGAGGCAGGGATGCCACATGATACCCTCCAGGCAGAGCAGGGGAGGGGGCACTGTGGTACTAGTGGCACTAAGGGCTGGCTGCACTTGGCCCCGCTCATTCTGCCTGAGACCCCTTTCTTCCAGGAGTGAAGAGTCATACTCCGTCTAGGGGTGGGGGGTTGGCATAGCTGTCTACTCCCCTGCATGTCTCTGTTCTACTTTTAATTCCTGTGATTCAATGAAGATAGTTATTCTTTCCACAATTCATATGGTTCCACCGGTCACAGATATCAATGGAGTGACAGCGGAAAATACTAGATGTCCCAATGTTACAGTCAGTTGCAAAGTCTAAAAAGCTGGCAGTTCTCTCAATTATTGAAAATAAGGGGTTGTGTGTTGGCAGGGGCGGGAGGGGGGTTGTATGTTTTTAACCTACATATATTGTCATTTTCCCTCTGTAACTATGGAGAATGGAGGATCTGTTGGTCCTGTTTGCTAGCTCTATTAAATATTTTGCAGAGCATACTTATTTTGTCTAGAGATGGACAAGTTATTTGCAATATAAGGACATTTGAGGTCTCCTCATCATGGCATGGAATTCATATTTACCTTCTTGGTGGGAGGGAAGATGATAAAGGAGGAAGAAGAGTGATATAATCTAAAAAGTTAGGCCTGTGGGGACAGATGTTCTTATTAATCTTCTACTGTGAAGAGGAGCCTTCAGTTGGATGTAGTTTGGTAGGGTAAAGAGGGAGCCTTGGAAGACACTGACAAACAGAAGGAATCCTGGGGGATAATCTAAAAAATATTCTCAAATTCCAAGAAAATAAGAGAGAATGCTGTGTTTGTAATTCTGTGTTTCTTGGGAACTCTAAAGATATTGTCTCCATCCTAACCATTCCCAATGTAACTATAATGTGCTTGTGGAGAGGAGCCATAGAGGAGTAAGGAAGAAAATGTTAGAAATAGATTATGATGCACAAGTTCTCAATTAAGTTCTTTGTTTATAATCTGATTCACATGTTCCATTATCATTATATATGTGCATTTTTTCTGTGCATACTATTACACACAGGAGTGTCTTCTTTGCCCTTAGCTCCTATGGGAGCACAGGGCATCAACAATTTCTTTCCAAGCTTCTCTGTCTTGTGCCACCTTTTCTACTTCTCTCCAGCTTTTGCCCATTTTCCTCACATTCACATCCAGGTCTCTTCTCCAACTATTCTCTGGCCTTCCTCTTCCCTTTTTCCCTGTGGGTTCCAGGATAGAGATTGTCTGGTAATGCTAGTTGGTGGCTTCCTCAGTGTATGGGCAATCCATTGCCATCTTCTTCTCAAAATGTCTTGCTCTACTGGGCATTGCCCTGCTCTTTCCCATAAGCTAATGTTTGTAACTTTATCAGACCACTTCAGGCCAATGATCTTATGCAAGCATTTATTAATAAAAGTCTGCAATCTTTTGATGTTTGTCCTTGTTGTTCGCCATGATTCTGAGCCATATAGAAGTACTGATTTTACATTTGAGCTGAAGATCCTTATTTTGGCCTGTAGCTTGATCTCTCTTGAATTCCATATGTTCCTCAAAATAATAAAAGAACCTCTTGCCTTCTGTATTCTGGTCTTAATATCTTCGTCAGTACCTCCCACTTTATTTACAATACTACTTAAATAAGTGAAGGTATCAACTTCTTCCAGTGTCGTTCCTCTCAGGACAATTGGGTGGCTGTTATTTGCTGCATTCACTTTCATGATCTTAGTCTTCCCCTCATGGATCTTCAGTCCCATCTGCTGTGAAATCTTGTCCAGCTTCACTGTTTTATTTTGCATTTGAAGTTGATTATGTGACAGAAGAGCTAAGTCATCTGCAAAATCAAGGTCTTCTGGCTGTTTAAACAGGGTCCACTGGATTCCATTCCTCTTATTAGCTGTTGTTTCTCTCATGATCCAAAAAGAAAGAGGAAGGGGGACAGCAGACAACTTTGTCGAACACCAGACTTTATTCTGAAGGGTTCTGTAAGTTGACCCTCATGCAAGACCCTACAGCTCATATCTTCATAGGTCTTTTTTATGAGATTTATGAGCTTCTGAGAGATCCCAAAGTGCCGTAATAATTTCTACAACATTGCCCTATCTAAGCTGTTGAATGCTTTTTCATAGTCCACAAAGTTGATATACAAAGAAACATTCCATTCTAAACATTGTTCAATAATTATGCTCAATGTGGCTATCTGATCTATTCAAGATCTATTTTGACGAAAGCCTGCTTGTTCATCTCTTAGCTTGGAATCTATAGTTTTCTTGAGTCTTTCTAGATTTACCCTGTTTAATACTTTCCCTGGCACTGACAAAAAGCATGATTCCTGTATAATTTGTGCATTCTTCTAGGTCACCTTTCTTTGGTAATTTTACTAAATATCCTTCCCTCAAGTCTCTCGGTAATTCTTCCTTTTCCCAAATGTTACCAATAAAGCTGTGGAGTATTTCTGTTGATTTATCTATGTCCACCTTTATAGCATCTGCTGGTATTCCATCAGGACCTGCAGCTTTCCCACTTCTTAGAAGTCAAATTGCTTTCTTTATCTCTTCTTTATTTAGCTTGCTACAATCGACCAAAAGGTCTTCTTCAGCTGGCTGGATTTCTGGGGGATCTTCTGGAACTGGTCTGTTTAGAAGTTCGCTAAAATGTTCTACCCATCTTTCCATCTGGTTTTCTACATTTGTAATCTTTCTCCCCATTTTATCCTTGATGGGTCAGTTATGTTGTAAATATTTTCCTGAGAGTTTCTTGGTTGAATCATACAGACCTTTCATATTTCCTGTAACTGCTGCTTCCTCAGCTTCTTTTGACAAGTTGTCAATATAATTTTTCTTATCTGCTCTATTGCTCTTCTTAACCCCTTTATTTACATTTGTATAGTTCTCTTGGGCTATAATTTTGGCAGCTCTGGTTTTACTGTTATATAAGAATACTTTCTTCTCTCTCCTCTCTTAGATCCTCCTAAGTGTTTCCACTGATATCCACTCTCTGTGCTGACGTTCCTTTTTGCCTAATATTTCTTCACATGTACTGATCCAGGCATCTTTTATTTGTTGCCACTGGCTGTCAATGCTTAAATTTTTATCTAGATGTTCCAGTGCTTGATATTTATTGCTAAGCGTGATACAGAACATTTCTTTTTTCACTTGGTCTTTTAAAAATCCTACATTATAGCGTGGTCTATAGTTTTGTATTATCCTGTTCTTTCATAATTTTAGCTTCAATTTGGGCATCAGTAGATGGTGATCTGAGGCCACATCAGCTCCTCTATAAACTTTAACATCCTCTAAGGATTGCCTAAATTGTCGATTAATGCAGAAGTGGTCGATCTGATTCTGTGTTTGATGATCGGGGGATATCCATGTTGCTTTATAGATGTTCTTATGTGGAAAAACATTTCCTCCTGTAATAAGTTGGTTAACTGCACAAAAGTTAGCAAACATTTCCCCATTCTCATTCATAACTCCTAGCCCATGCTTCCCCATAGTCTCTTCATATCCTGTGTTGTCATCTTCTATTTTGGCATTAAAATCACCCAGGACTACAATGACATCTCTTGGTTTTGTCTTGTCAAGCACATGTTGTAGTCTGTTATAAAATTCTTCTTTTATTGATTCCTCTTTATTATTTGTCGGTGAATAACACTGAATGACATGCATATTAATTTTCCTGTTTATGGTCCTGAATGTTGCAAGGATACTTCTTGGCCCTGCAGGTTCCCATGCTATAAGAGCTGGTGACAGCAAGAGTGCAACCTCCTCCATATGTAGTGCATTTTCCTCTTCATGGCACGAGTAGAGCACTATTTCCCCTGATGAAACTACTACCTTACCTGACTGTACCCATCTTGTCTCACTAATTCCCATGATGTTTAGCTTGTACTTGTCTTACTACCTGGGCTGTCTTACCTACCTCCCACAATGTTCGCACATTCCAGGTGCCTATTCTGGAAATTTTTCTTGCTGAAAGAAGGGGAATCAGCAGTTCAGTATCCTTTTGGGTTTGGCTGCCCTGTGTCATAATCCTTTGAGGCTGGCTTGCTATTCAAGTTGAAATTGAAATTGTTGATGTTTTTATAGCATATGTTTATTTTTACAGGATGGGGTTGCTAGCCCCATGCCCAACCCTCCTTAGTCGCCTCTTACAACATGCTTGGAAGGGTACAGAGGCCCTATTCCTACTTCCCCATAGGGCCCTGGGAACCTCACAGGAGTGTATCTGGGCCTAAATCTTTTCCATTGTGTCAGATTCTGATTTCTCTTACACTGATGATAGTGAAAGCAGAATCTGGCTCTTTGCTTCTTTCTACAGTGACTCTGTATCCAAAGCTTGTCTTTGAATTGTCTAACATCCATCCAGCATGCAATTTATTAGCAAACCTGATCACTGAGTAGCTATTAAGTGTTATGTTCCACACTTTAAGGGGCATCAGCTCTGCCTCCAGATGTGGGCACATAACTTGTGTTAACTTTATCAGTCCTAATATGTGTATCTGAATGTACAGTACTCTCATCTGGCTGGCTGTAACTATATGAGGTACATTTGTAAATCAGTCATGAAAGACATCTCCAGGTAATAAAGGAATGAAATGAAACAATTATGGAGCAAAGATGAGAATCTTATATTTCTGGAGCCAGCCAAGAGGGAGATAGTCAGACTGATGCAGAGGGAGCTGATAGACACACAGCTGTGTGCTGTACTTCCTTTATTGTTCTGCCTGCAAAACTGAAACTAAGGGAAGTGAGATTTTGCAATGCAGAGAAGTCAAACATTTAAAGGGACAGGACAAATTTTAGATGTAGTGATTGAATAAATGGATATACACCTTTCTTTTATTGGTTGAGTTTATTTTAAAGTAATCAAGGGTCCTATCCATGCTCTTAGATGTCCTTATATAATTAAACACACAATAAATAAAATGGAATAAACTGCAGCAGCATTGAGATCACTTCCACAGGAATTTGGACAGGGAGACCTGCATCTTCTATTCTTTCATTATCTAGGAGGCACAACCTCAGCCTTCTCCAGAAACCCTGTTGAATACATGAGTTTTGTGGCACGCCTGACAAGTCACAAAATACTAATATAGAAACTTCAAAAGTAAAGCTTGCACATTAGGCAGAAACTGCCCCACGGTTGAGCATGGGTTTGACTCTCATGTTTCATCCTTGGCCAAATTCTGGCAGCTGCCAAGTCCCATCACCTTCCATTTACTCCTCTGTGAACTGCAAGTGCCCATCACCACTCAAAATTTGACTCAGATTCTTCTGCAAGTTTATAGACTCAAAAACTTCAAGGTCAGAAGGAGTCATGATGATCTAATCTGGCTTTCCCCAAACCAAGCCATAGACATTCGCACACAGTGATAACTGGATAAATTGTGCTGTGAAGATCCCACATAACCACTTAATTGAGCCCTCTGTTTTATGCATGGTGGATGTGACAAAGACTCGTTGCTTAGAAGTTGAAAACAGTTATCATCTGTAAAGCAGTTATCAGAGAGTAAAGCAGTAGAGAGAGTCTACAAATGTGTTGCATTATTTTTTTCTAGGCACCAGCAGCACTGGGATAGGGGTGGAAAAGAATTTAACATTTTTCTTTTTCATGTATTTGTGGTTCTGATCAAAAAGTTGTGGCAAGTCCACAAAAATGGAAACAATGACAGGGACAATAAATCTCCTCTAATAACTGTCTGATGTGGCTTTCATTGTACTGCAAGTGAGTAACGTCCTAAAAGCCAGTACCTCCAGCTAACTTCACAGTTTGCTAAAATAATTTTCTCTGCTGTGCTTCCTTTTCTCAGGAAGATGTTAGTGCTTGGCCTTGTGTAAGGAAACACAAGCTGTATCAATCTATATTATTGCAAATTCTTACAGTAGTGTGGAGTTTAGTATAAGAGCTGCCCTGTTTATTATTGTTTTAAATGCTACATTCAGGCTTTGTCAGTATTGTGGAGCAGGAAAGAAGGAGAAGATTCTTGGTTCACTCTTGGAAATTAATACAAATAAAAGACTACAAAATTAGTTATGCTGAAATTCTGGAAACTGACACAATACCCAAACAATTGGCATTTATCCAAATTTTCTATGAATGGCTGTGTAGGTGATGCAAAGAGAGAAAACCCAGTACCTGAATAACAGGGCAAGAAGAGCAGCCGCTTCCCTTTTATGTCTTCCCACTGATGTCTGTGGCTGTAGTTTGGAGCCAGTGTACCCTACTCCGGTATTTGGCAACCAAATCCAAAGGGCAGATCCTGCCCTCCTTCTCTGTGCTGGCTTCTTTGGAAACCCACATGTGAGGTTACAGTGCCCATTCCTGTTAAGCATGACAGTTGTCAGGCTTTTGTGGTGCAGTCAGGGTCTGTGGTGCAGTGCTGGGCAAGGCTGAATTTTACCTTAGAGTTTGCATGATTGTTGGTTCTTCCGTGCTCCTGCAAAGGATTATTGGCTAGTCATCTATATGTGGTGGCCAAGGCTACAGTTTGGGCTCTCAAGCTGTTCCCCTAGGCTTGAGAGTGCAAATTGCAGCCCAGACAACTATTTATAGATCACTCCCTCAAGCCAAGTAGTGCAAGTCAGTCCACCCAGGATTGCATTTAGCTTTAGGGCAGCGCAAAAAATGACAGTCATGTAGTTGCTTCATTAACAGTACAGCGTCTTGTCAGATAAAAAATCACAAGCACTTATTTCATTAGAGTGCTTGACTCTGACACAGAACATACATGACCTTAGCAATGGCAAGAACTACAGGGATGTCTCATTAAAGCAGCCTTTGTTAAAGCCTCTTACCTACAATTTAACATTTTCAAAGATCAGGGAGTTGCTTGAGAACATGATTCCATCTTTCGCTTTATTGAAAATGTTTCCAGAGCATGGAGCCATTCTCAGCCCGCTGTCATCTTTAATTACCTTTTGGCCCAGCCCAGGAAATACTCAAAACATGACTCTAATTGTGGTTTTTAAATTGAATTTTAGATTAAAGCAAATGATCCTCGATTTTATGGTAGCAGTTGTAATCTTGGGTGTGCAGCATGTGATGCTGAGTCTCTCTTTTTTTCCCCTTAGGGATGTATTCATGCTGCATAGCAGAGACTATTTAGCAATGCTTTCCATGTTTCTCAGGTACACGAAAGCAATCTCAGGCAGCAAAGTGCATTTAAGAACCCTCTTGCTCCTCCATTTGATTTCCAGACATTCATCACTCACATTACAGAAAACTGTGTGACAGTGGGCACAATTAAAACATTCTTTTTACCTGTCTGAAAGAAATTCCTTGTTTGAGAGAGTTTCCTTAGACACAAGACCATCCAGAGAATAGGTAAAAATTTAAATACGGTAAAAACTATAAATGCATCTCCTCCATATTTCCAACTTTTTACATAGTGAGGAAATTTGATTTCTGGGGACGTGCATTGGTTTTTGTAATTTATACTTATTAATGCAATTTTATTCTACAATTTCCCTTTTCAGGATAAGTTTTAATTAAGACCAAAATTAAGTGCAGACTAGGGTGTATTTTCATTCATCTTGTGCCAGACAAGTATACCCTGGTTAATATTGAATGGTGCCTTGTTCCACAAATAAGCCTACTGATATTTAAATCCCGCACTTCATTTGCAATTTTGGGCCCCCTCATTAGCCTCCCTAGTTCGAACTAGGGGGCTAGTGTAGACGTACCCTTATTGACAGTGTGAACAATGCATTGAGGGTATCTGTCCCACAGTGTCATGTTGTGGGAAGGCAGAGCTGATTCCTGTACATCTTGGGATTTCCCCCAACTTCTCCCTCAGCCTCTTCAGCTGCTGGGAGCTGCATCATGAGTACCTCTGTGAGCTCTCCCTGCTGAGGATGTCAAAGCAGGATAGCAGTCTTTTCCCCTCCCCTGTAGCAGCAATCTGCCTGCCATTGTGTTCCTAGTTGCAGGGAAGAACAGGAGAAATCCAATGATTTGCTCTTTGTTCCCCAAAGGAAGCAGCTCACTTAGCTGTCAGACACTTTCTGGAGCTTCGAAAGAGGAGGGGGACATGCCTGCAGGGCAGCAAAGATCAAAGCTGAGCAGAGCCATCAGGGCGGGCATTGTGGGATACTAGCAGAAGCCAGTTCTGTCGACAAAACAAACAACAGAGTCTAGGGTACATCTAGACTACAGGCTTTTGTCGACAGAGGCTTTGTCGACAGATACTGTCAACAAAGCCTCTGTCGACAAAGAGCGTTTAGACTACAGCCAGTTCTGTTGACAAAGCAAGCCGCTTTTTCGACAGAGAGTCTAGATGCTGTCTTTTGAAAAAGCACAGTGTGGATGCAATAGCGCCTTTTGTCGACAGAACTCTGTCGACAAAAGACGTTATTCCTCGTAGAATGAGGTTTACCGCCGTTGACAAAACTGCCGCGTTCTGTCGACTTATTGTCCACCGAACTCGGCAGTAGTGTAGATGCAGGTAAAGTTTTGTCGACAAAAGTCCACTTTTGTCAACAAAACCCTGTAGTCTATACACACCCTATATTGGCTCTCTGTTCACAATAAAGGGAGGGCAAAAGAAAAAAAGTCTCTCATAAGAATGGAGGTTTTTTGTTGCAAAAATGGGTGTTTTTCTCCACAAAAGTCCACTTGCAGTGTGTATGCTTTCGGTGTTTTGTCTCCAAAAGGCAGGTTTTGATGACACAATGTTGTAGTGTAGGCAAAGCCTGAAACTCCATGACTTTCCCCCCTCTGCTGTGGCAATGCAGTGAAATATGTTAATATTTGTTCTTGTTACTTTCATTCCCTATAATTGTAGCTTTTTTATTGTGGAGTTTACCCATTCTGAAACATTGGATATTTGACTTTATAATTAATTTATTTTTGAATATTTCCAGAGCCTAATTATTCTGTCTTTATTGAAAGCTGTTGAGAGAAGACAAGGAAACCTTTGTGCAGTAAGTATTTTAACTTGGCCTGGCTGGAAATGATCAGGTAAGTGACTAAGCTTTAAAAAGTTAATTACCATTAATCATTATGAGAAGCAGACTCATTATAAATTCAGAATAAATTTGTTTTGCTGACAAGCAAAATTTTTTGAAATTGACCTCTTGCCCATGCTTATGTTCTGTCGACTCTGACTAATGGGGAAATTAATAATTTTACCAATGAATCAGAATGTAGCTTTTTCACTGAATGTTCTTTGTGTGTCTCTCTCTCACCATTCAAAAATTAAATATGCTAACTAATCACCTGATAATATTTTATCAGTGTGTTCTGTTTCATTGAACATTGTAAGAATTCAAAGGGCACTGATGTCTTTTGTGTGTTCTTTAAAAATGTTTGAAATATTCAGTAGTGCTTTATTTTCTTTGTGGACACTTTTTCTCAAATGGAGTGCTGCTGGTCTTTAGTATCTAATTCTGAATTCTTTATGTGTTGCATGAAACTCTGTCAGAAATGTACCAAGGTTCTAATGCATTGCATGCTGGATGTAACATACAAACTCATGCTTCCCAACCAGTGGCCATTTTACATAGCACCCATTAACTGCAGGGGAGGGGGGATGCATTTGTGAAGGAATCTGGAGTAGACATTAGAGCAGAGCAAAATCCCACCTTGCCAGTCTGTGGTTAAATATATCAAATATATTTCTTTAGTCAGGAAATAGGAGACTAATTTCAAAGACTCTGCTAAAATAAGCAGCAACATTTGAAGCTGTTGACTATACAGTGTTGCTGCCTTTTCTGTAGGATCTATCATGGATGGACAGGACTATTCTTCAGTGACTCTGTTATTTGTTTTTTTCAGGGGTCTCAGTGGACTGTGTTAGGTAATTGCTGATCCATCCCGAGGGCCTTTTCTCAGCAGGCTTCTGTTCTATCGTCTAATTTAAACATTTCTAGGGAGCCTGTCACTGCAAAATGTTCTGTTGGCCCTCCTGGTGAGAGGTTACTAGAAGAAATACTAAGAGATTTCAGATTATATTGTCAACCTTGGGCGGATGAGAAGGGCTGCTGTTTTGACCTACTGATAAAAAGGTCTTGTGACTTTTTTTCCTGATTAACATTTTTTTAAATGTATATGTGAAACGCAATGAAGTGAAATATTAATTTGTTGTTCTTGTTGCTGATGTGGAGTGGTTTGGGGCAGGAGCAATGAGAACACAGTAGCACTTGTTATTTCAACAAAGGTAACTGCTTTATACAGACAACATGGAAATGATACAGATAGTAAGCACTACTTCCATGTGTAATAAAAATCTTTTGGATTAGCTCCTTAATTCAGAAACAACTTTTGTGTGTCAGCACAATTGTTGTTCTAGCACCATCAATGTTAAAAGGGCCCAATTGCCAAGTGCTAATACTCCTCTCTCTCTCACACACACACACTCACTCAAAGGTAAGTGCACACATATGTCCAGAGGTAAGTGCTCAAGACCAGGAGTCCAGAAAGGAATGAAGAACAAAAGAATGTTCCCAGGGACCATCAAGCATAATTGTATGACCATGGGGGAGATTTTCAGACAGGAAACCCTATTCAAGCGCAAAGCTGAACACAATATTTTCTAAGATGCTCCTAAAAACAAATCCCTCCTGTCATCCCTAATAAATATACTGTGTGTTCAAATTAATAAACCTCTACTGCCATATATTGTATCAAGATGGTTAAAATTTTCAGTGGACTTTAGGACCCAAAATCCTTTGGAGAGTTAACCATGTTTACCTCTAGATTTGTATTCTCTACCATAGTGTTTTTTAGCCTGTAAAGGTTATATAGATCATATATTTAGTACTTAGTTTGATTATCTTACATGGTACAGACTGAACTTCATGACCACATTATCTGCTAACAGCTAAGTCTATTCAGATCTATCTATATATAAAATACTGCTTTAGAGCCCCTTTGTTATCCTGCTGCACTGACATTTTTTTTCAATACCTTCTAAGTTTCCTAATTATGCAAATTCAGGACCAAGCACATGTTTATTTGTTATTTTAAACTTTTAAGAGTAAGTTGTAATGCTGCCCACACAGCTGTAATCAGAGAATGCTGCTAAGCTTGTGGTGGGGTTGGGGCCCTGAGACTCAAGGGATTGGCTCAGATACCAATCTGACCTTTATTGCTCATGTTGCAGTGCTGTGTGGTGTAAAATGAGTGTCTGCTTTATGTTTATTTGGATCCTAATTTGGGTCTGGATTTGGGAATTTTTTTAAATGTACAGCTCAAGTTTCCTGTCCATTTTTAAAGGTCATTGGAATCTGAATGTTTAGCATTCTCATTTTCAATGAAATAAACCCAAATCAAGACCAAATTCATGCCCTGAAATTCTCTTAAATATTATTTCATATTATGAAAAATATAAGCATTTCTGTTGTAGTAAAATAGCAGCATTTATTAGTGATAGCAGTATCAAATAGCATATTTATCAAAGTTACTCTAACTCTCTCTTTTATTGTGCATAAGGTTGTGCTCAAATCCCAAGTCTTGCAAATAAAGTGCTATATAAATTCTGACATATAATCAACCAAAAGAAGGTGGTCATTAAATAGCATAAAATTCAGGAAAACAAAAGTAAATCATTAGATTAAATGATTCAGCTACAGCATGATATCCTGATGACTCTGGAAACTTTATTTGGATTATAGCTGTACTAATATTGTGCAAATAATATGTTTAAGGAGAACATTACAAATCTTTCTTTTTCCTTACTACCCCTCAATTCCTTTCTTTAAGAGTTTGCAGTTTCAATTCCTCTAAGGTTTAATAAACGGTTACCTCAATAAAGGCAATTTCAGACATTCTGTACCAATCTGCATTCTGATGTGATACAGCATGAAACCTTATCTCAGTGCGGCATGTTTGCAGAAATAACAATGTTTAAATAATGTCTGAAATGGAGCATAAAAATCTTTTGTAACTAAAATGAACGTATTGAGAAATCTTAAGCTCAGTTCCCTTTACTACTTTGATATTTCCTTTCTGTGGTTGACACTCATACATCATACCCTCTGCAAAGCACTTCTCAAAAATAAATAAAAAACCCACTCCATGCATATTTTGATTTAGATCTGTGTTACATAAAATTTCCATACCATTCCACTGATTGCCAACTTTTGGCTTTAATGCTGTGGCTGTTTCATGAAGTTTCATTTTTTAAAAATATATTAATGTATGATTCTTATTTTTGACTGAGCCTCCCAATCCAAAAGTATTACTTCTCTATGGCACTGTTCTCACTGTTTAATCTATAGAATGAAAATGTTGGTGTGATTATGTGCAAGGATTTTTTCCTGCTGTATACCGGTTTGGGAAATCACAATATATACTTGGAAAATTAAATGGTCACTTTCCTGCATCAATTTACTTGGTCTTTCTGTTGATTTCAATGGCCTATTTTTATTGTGGCCTTTAAGAATTAACATTTAATTAAGCCTTTACCTGCTAACCTGTTATTAATGAAAGAAGAATTATCTGTTTAAAACTTAATGTAATCTGAAATTTTTCCTATCCTGAGCTACTATAGTAATGGACTGGCTAGAAATTTTGAACTGCCCATGAAAACAGGTGTTTATCATAATAGATTAGCAATGAATAAATATGTATAAACATTGAATTTTCATTCCCTCTCTAGTACAAATACAATACAATAGAGTAATATTATTTCAGATATTCACCATGTAGTAAAGTAATGCATCAACTGTTCTATGTAGATCATTTTTCCATAGTTTATGAGGAGACCTATTATGATACTTCTTGATATTTTAATAAATATCATTCTGAAAGAGCACTAGACAGACCAGTTGGGGTATAAGAATAAAAAGACATAAATGGTTTCTCTGAAAGAGAAGAGTAAGAACTGGGAAGGACTAATGCCCAAGTAATATTATCGTCTCCCAATATGCATCCATTCTACTCCTCAGGAGGGGTTTTCCTACCTCATGGACTTAGGAATTTTTGTGAATGTGATGAGAACCAAAGACTAATTACTGGCTACCTCCAAGACCAAAAACAATGGGTATGGTGAGGGAATTTTGGAGACATTCTCTGCTGTTGCTATTGGTGGTTCATCTACATGAGTGGCAGCAGTGCTTAGAAATTGGTAAAATATGGGTAAGCTGATCATATATAGATGGGACCCCTGCATTCGGGACAATTTCTGCACCATACTGTGGAAAACTTGCAGGTTTGCAGAGGTCAGAGGCCCTATGGGAGACTGGTCCATTTTTCCATAACTCTCTCCGTTGTATCCCAGAACTCACTTGGTTCTAACTCCAGTTCCAGACTTACTTCTCTCAGTATGGGGGAAGCCCAGAGTATCCTGATATCAATGTGAGCACAAAGTGTATCAATGTGAGCACAACAGTAGTCAGTGGTAGGTTTTTCATTGTCCAGGCCAGAATATGGGTAAGAATGAAAGGATCCACAGACTGAATCTACATGGTGTGATGGAATTCCAGGTACTAGTCTCTCTAGCGTGAGCTTTCAGCAGCAGTGTTTCTTGGAGCATAGAGTTGTGGAGCTTGGTAGTTCTGACTAGAAGCGGATTCAGAATTTCAGCACACACAAGGTGGATTTTCTACAGATCTGTGCTGTGCTTGCCCTATGGCTGCAGAGTGCCAGAGATGTGTGCAATCAGGCCAACCCTTCGTCCCAATACAGGATGGGACAGCACCTATTCTATACACCTATTCTTTTACTTCAAATTGTGTTCACCATGTTTCCACTACACCAGTGTAACTTCCATGGATGCTACAAGTAAATGAGAACTAAGTGAGCATGCCTCAGTGAATGGATGTCCAGAGAACCCATCAATGAAAGGAAATTTTGTATGTGGATGCACAGACATCAGTGAGTGAACTTTTTAAATTAGACAGCCCTGCCTACAACCTTCCTCAGATTCCCTCATCCCTCCCACCTGTTAAAAAAACAGTATTTATTGTTGCTTCTGGATTTATCAAAGCATGGATAGTGCAGCAAGGTTTGAATGGATACAGAATATCCAGTAGGTACCCTTTGCTGGAGAGCCCACAAAGGTTAAAATTGCCCTCTCTCGGCAGCACCTTATAGAGGATTGTGGAAATGTGAATCATTACACAGTGTAGATTGATATGAAAAAATAGAGAATTTGACCTTACTTCAAAGCTGTGCATTCTGCAGAATCCCCGTGCACATTTTTCAAAACATATGCCTCTCTTACACTGTCTACTTGCTTGAGCTATTTTAATATAAACAGTCAGTAACAAATCCTTCACTTTTAGAAGCAGCTCTTAATGGTGTTCAATATTTTCATCATTACTGAACTCCCCACCTCCTTTTAATCAATATAATGCGAACCATGAACAACCAGTGGGGATCCTCACAGATCCCTTTCAAATAGAACACCCCATTTAGAAAGAATGAATTTTTCGTCTTCAGGGTAATCATGTCTAATAATTTTTAGATTTGTTTATACTTTAAAATCACATCCATCAAAACAGTGTGAATAGAACAATTATAGTCTACCCTTATTAGAAGATTATTATTTATAGCACCATCCCTCAGATGACTTTTCTACCTTAACTGATTAATAACAGGAGTTGAGCAAATGTATCTGTAGTTCTTAGAAAACTAGAGATATTTTTTCTTGTTTCACATGAACACTAAGATCAATGCTTTCCCCCCAGGAAATGTATAGAGAGAGAAGGAAAGAAAAACTTTCATATATGGAGAAAAGAATGTGTTAACCAAGGCTATCCTCCCATAGAGAAGAAACTTAGCTGTTATTCTTGTATAAACCAATGTGGATGAGAAAAATGCACCCTCGATGCTTCCCATGCAACTTTCTGATGGCTATGATCAGGAAGGATTTTAGCATTTTGGGAAGTCACAAAAAGTGTGTCTAAGACTTCTAAATGTTACCATCAGGTTCTAGGCACAGCTTGTAGAATAATTATCATCAAATATTTTATTCACTTAATATTTTTTCATTATTTGAGTGGCTTAGAGTACAAAACTACCATAGATGTGCACATATATATATTATCATTTTAAATATATGGAGAAAATATGACTTTTTTCATTATTCATCATCATTATATATGCATAGTCTACTATAGGTTGGACCTCCCTGTTCTGGCGCTCTCAGGACCTGACTGGTCCTAGATGAGGGATTTTGCTGGACCAAGGAGGTCATTTCTGGTGCCCCCTACTGCTGGCCCCATCCTCTGCCCTGCCTCCCCGCCCCAGGCTTCCTGACTCCCCCAGGCAGCCCAGCTGGATCTGGGCAGGGATTCCCCCTCTCCCCAGATTCTCCTCCCTCAGCCCAGCTATGCCATGCACTGGCTCATGTGCAGGGCTTCCTGCCTCCCTCTCCCCCCACAGCTCTGCTGAGCAGCACGCTGGCTCCTGTTCCCTCCTCCCTTTCAGCCCAGATGAGCTGTGTGCCAGGTCTTGACTCCCCTATGCCGTAGTCCAGCTGAGCCGCATACCACCACCCCTGCATCAAGTTGGGCTCATGACCTTCCCACCCCCCCACAGCATGCTGGGAATCTAATGGCTGGGAAAGACTCACTGCTCTGTCCTCAGCAGAGAGCTGCTGCTGTAGCTGAGAGAGAAGTGCCCCTCCCCCAGCCAGGCAGCTCCATGTGCAGCAACCCTGAGCGGGCTTATTAAGCATCTGCAAGGCCATGCTGCTGTGCAGCTTAGAAGGAACCTTAGTTGCCGGACCAGTTTATAGAGGTGCAACCAGTATGGACTGTTGAGTCAGCAGAATAATCATCATAGCACTCAGCTGTAGTTAAAAGATACCACAAGAAAAATCAGTTTACGTCACACACATCATACAAAAGAATTTGGTTTGGCCCTTAAGGATATGTTACTTGGAACATGCTTAGCTGTGCTTAAGAAAATGTATCAAATAAGGGAAATGGTGGTAATTTCTAGAGGATTTGTTTTTGTTTTTTGTTTTTTAAAGCTAGGCGTGAACGTTGAGAATATTGAGTAGCGATCTATAAATCTTCTATTTTGGTGCTCAGGGCACAGGGCAGAGTTCAAGTCATCCATTTCGATTTGCTTTTCAGTTAAATACTGAGAGGTTGGAACAACTTGTTATATTTTCAGTAAAATGGCAATAGACAGTGGAGCTGCCCCGCACTTTGTTTAGTCATTTACACCAAGGAAATGAATGTAAAACACTGCCAGTCTGAACTGGCAGCACAAGTCACTCTGACCTAGTATAAATGATTGTACAAGGTGAGAGCACCAGAGATTCAGGGCAGTGTGTATGTGCAGGCATACAATAGCGTGTCCCTGCTAGTTTAAAGGGGATTGGAACAGATACTTAGACTCATATGTTCCCAGGTTGAATAAAGATCCCCCCTATGACTCTCTTGTTTAGCCTTATCTTGCAATGCATAATGCACATTAAAGAGGGCATTTGTATATTATGAAAGGTTTTCTATGTACTTGGTGTTCATATCTGGCTAGAATAAACAGTCTTTTTTCCTTATTGTTGGGTGCAATAAACAGCAGTTATCCAGCACGTTTGGTAGTTTACACAGTCTGTATTCCCTGTACATTGTGCAGGGGGGTTTATTTCATACATCATTTCATAGTCACAGCTGTATAATCATAAATCAAATAAATAAAGCCTCACCTGGCATTGAGGATGCATTATGTATGTTCACTAAATGCAGAAAAATTCAGGTAGAGAACTGTTTTTTTTTTTTAACCAGAGCTTGCCAAAGTCAACTTCTATAAATTCTAAGCCAAATTCTATGAACATCAAATATTTTCCTAACATTTCTAGACTATTCCTCAAATAAATAATCTTCGGTTGATATAAACATAGAGAAGATTTGGTTTTCTTGGGCACATCTAAGATGCTCGATGCTCTTATAAAAACGTCCAGGTCATCCATATGTAAGCTGTACTAATGTACAATAATGTATGTAAACTGTAGTAAACTAAAAGTTACTAATTCTCTTGCAGCTATTGCTATTCAGTCCAGAACACTGCAGCATCTTGTATACATAATACCCCTCAGCGTGGTTTGTCAGCAGGACAGAACTTAGGATGTGCTGCATCAAAAACAAAGGTCCCTGCCAAGTCAACTAATGGCATTATTCTTACTGCTGGTTGTAATAGTAGAATGTTGTTATCTGTGTGCCCTGCTTCTAGAAGGTGATGTAACATGATACTTATCCAACATGTTCAATATGCCTTGTTTTTTATCGTGGTTCTGAACTGAGCAACAGAGCGAGCTTCTGCTTTATTTATCCTTTCATTATGTGCAAAAGGAAGCTCCACACAGACTTTGGTATTGTTCAAACAAGTGATTTTTTGTTGTTGAGGATTTCTGCCAGAAGTGACACACTGTGCTGTTCCTCAGATGTTCCTTAGATGGGAGGAACTTGTATAATGATGGACAGAAGCACAGCAGATGCTTTTTCAGGCTTCCTCATGCTTTTCTAATGCAGGTTCACTCATTCTAACAGAAGAACCTGCAGGATGGTGCCCAGAGCAGAGCTATAGATTTGTCTATTAATTTTCGGTCTCAGAATTCTTTGATCTTCTTGTGGGACTGTTTTATTCCACATCATTAGCTGTGAAGGCTGGGGAGATAAAAGACCTCACAGGGACATAGAGTTGAAGGCCAGACTGAATCATGTAGTCTGACCACCTGTGTATCACAGGCCCCAGGTTACCAGACATTCAGTTTTCAACTGGAACACCCAGTTGAAAAGGGATCTTGGTGGCTCTAGTCAGCACCTCTGGCTGGGCCATTATAAAGTTGGTCAATGTCACAGCAGTCCTAAGACAGGCTCCCTGCCTTACCAGGCTCTGAGTGACTCCTGGAAGCAATCAGCATTTCCTTCTGGTTCCTATGTGGAGGAGGAGTGGCCATGGGGCTCCTCATGATGTCTCTGCCTCAAGCATTGGCTCTGCAGCTCCCACTGGTCAGAATCTTTGGCCATTGAGAGCTGCAGGGGTGGCACCTGCATTCAAGGACAGAACACAGGCACCTCTCCCCACGACCTAATCTTTGTTTCTACTTCCCACAAGCAGTGCTTTCAATGGAGTTTTCTTAATATATAATAAAACCTATCCAACCATTCTTAGAAGATTATTAAATAAATGGGGGGGGGGGGCTTGTCCTAATGACAAATTTCTGAGCTGCCAATCCTCTTGTTTGGATATATCACTATACTGTCCCACAACCTTTAAGTTGTCCCTGAATTCCATGATGTCGTACCCTATAAAGCTCACTCCTGCTGTAACATAATGTGTATTCCACAAAGATGACGCTCTAATAGAGACGATGGAGTGCTCTTGTACACTATCCTCTATCAAACAAAAACACAACAGCCTAATCTTATCAGACTCGAATAGTGGCAGAATTCTGTTCAAACCCAAATTCTCACTGTCTGACAATGTCAGTGAAGAAGCACAGTTCATCTTCATTCAAGATATCAGTTGTCACAGAGAACTGACAGTACACAAAGTACTGCAGTGTATAGTACCAGCTATACAACTGAAAATGATCCTTAACGCTGATGTATTTTTCCAGAAGGTATCAGAAAGCAACCTTTTCTCAGATGGGCGTGGGGAAGCTTACACTCTATATATTATTTATAAGAAAGTAGCAGTTTCCTACAAATATGTTTCAAAATCCTGTTTTTGTGCTTTTTACAAAAATTTGTATTCTTAAATTGCTTTTACAGTGTACAAGATATGGAAGAGGCTCAAACAATTGAGATTTTCCCTTGCTTGTATGTATGTTTCTTTTCCAAAAAGAAACATGATATCTTAGGTTAAACTTATTTTCCATATAACCTTTGAGAACCCCAAACCCTAGAGTTTGGGGTATGCAAGGAATTCAGAATCTAAGTGATCTAATGTGCCCAATGAATTTAATACTTTGGAATGCTAATCAGTTACACTAAACAGGATTGTTTACACATCCCTGGAGGCAACCACTTAAAAAAATCTTTAAAACCCATTCAAGTAAGAATCATTAAAACTTTATACTCTGGTGTGCTTTAAAGGATATGCTTCTAGGAGAAGTATAAACTGAGCCAGATTCCCAAATAAGTTAGATGTCCATGTACCATGACTGCATGCACAAATTGGGCAATTGTGAGTGGCAATGGACAAATCTGCTAATTGGCACACATCATTTCCAAACTAAGCATAAAATTGCACTTGCATTTTGTGCCCACAACTGTAATGCCTAATGTGTCTAAAATCTTGCATTTTGTGCCCACAACTGTAATGCCTAATGTGTAACTTCAGTATGTAATCCTGTCTGTCCATCTATATACAAAGTGGGCCAAGAAGGTGTTGCACAGATCCAGGTTAGCTGACAGTTATAGTGTGAGGCAGAATCAAGGCTATGGTATGGATAGGATTAGGGGTATGGAGTGCAGGCCATATGAGGTGAGATTAATAAAACTGGGACATTTCAGCTTGGAAAAGACAACTAAGGAGGAAGATGGTAGAAATCTATAAAATCATGACTGATGTGGAGAAAATGAATAAAGAAAAGTTATTTACTCCTTCTCATAACACAAGAATTAGGGGTCACCGCATTAAATTAATAGGTAGCAGGTTTAAAACAAACAAAAGGAAGTATTTCTTCACACAACACACAGCCAGCCTGTGGAATTTCTTGACAGAGGATGTTGTGAAGGCCAGGACTTTAACAGGGTTCAAAAAAGAGCTAGATAAATTCATCATAGGTCTATCAATGGCTATTAGCTAGGCTAGGCAGGAATGGTGTCCCTGGCCTCTGTTTGTCAGAAGCAGGGAATGGGTGACAGGGGATGAATCACTTGATGGTTACCTGTTCTGTTCATTTCCTCTGGGGCACCTGGCACTGGCCACTGTCATTAGACGGGATACTCGGCTAGATAGACCTTTGGTTTTACTCAGTATGGTTGTTTTTATTTTCTCATGTTTTTATGAGATGGTACCATTTTGTAACAAATTATTCTCCTGAGATTTCAGCTGAATGGAAAAATGGGGCCTTTGAGTTCTGATCTTGACTCTGATCTATTTCATAGCAGAAAGCAGGATGTGACTGATGGACAGGACTGACTTTGAAAGGTGGTAAATTACTGATATTATGTCATAAGTTGCATTAGCCAATTCAGCCATCAACATCAGCACAGCTGCATCCCCCCATACTCTTAAACTATAATAACTTGGACTATTTTCAAATGACATAAACCACAATAAGAGATAAAAGATTAGTGTTAAAAACCCAAAGATAAAGGTGGCACAATGTTTAGTTAGGTGCAATAGAACAGGCCAGCTGTAATGAGAGCTTTTGATTTTGATGTCTAATACCTGACTGGTGTTTTTGAGAATAGAATAGAAGAACAAGTGGGATCTGGGATGAGAAGATTTGGAGCTGAAAGGAGTGAAAAAAGGAACAACAGGGACTTGAAAGAATTGGGGAAGTGAGAATAAATGAAACAGCATGTGGATCGGAAAAAAAAACCAAGACGCCAAAGAGGGGGTGGACGTGTTGGAATGAACTGAAGAGAACATAGGAACAAGCAGAAACATTACCCTTTCTGATTTGTAATAATGGCTGTGTTTTGTATTTGGACTTAAATATAGATGGCAGCGTGCATTCTGCAAGACAAAAAAAGGAAGACGAGAAAAAGCAAATGCTGGAAATACAACTTTGGGTTGTACTAAAAGCATAAAAGCCTTTCAAATACCTGTCTTTTGATTTATTATGATGTTACCAGAATCCAACAATGTCCCCGCATTTCAAATTTATGAATCTCTACAGTAAAGACAACGTTTTAAGTTATTTTTTGACAAATGCTTTGATTTTATTCATAGGGAAGACTGTTTTCACAAAAGTAGCAATGTTAGCTCTGTTGTTCTCCCTAATTCCAGTGTGACATACCTATCAGATCCCATCCCTTTTCATGTAAATTGAGTCTTCACTTCCTAGTTAAATTGTTGTGTACTGTATTTTCATTTCTTGGAGCTTCTTTGTTCCAGCTAGGAACTGGTTGCATTTTGGCAATGGGGGAACTGGAAATCGTTATGTAAAATGTCTTATAGGCACTTGCTATGGAAATAGTTACAGAAATAGTTTGTAAAATGTCTTGGGGTGGAGGTCCTTTGATTAGATACTAGGTAGGTAAATGTAACATATTAATGTTGGTTTCATTTGAGTATGCTGTGCTTTACTTCCCCAACTTGAATAATGTTGATGTGAGACAGAGAGAAAAAAACAGTTTTTTGGACAACCTAAAAAATATTAACCTGACACTTCTCTGTCTCCTTTTCTCCTTAGGTATTGATAGAAATGTAAGTGTCTGAGAAATATAGAGAAGAAGATGTAACTCTCATATATACACTTATTTTTGGTTGGTGAATAGCCATGTCCCCACACGGAAAAAGGAATGTGTTTTTACCCACAAGTGTTAGTATCAAGGGTGTAGTCTAAGCATTGTGGATAGTTTTCTGAAAACATCTGCTCAGTGTGCATCAGCAATCAGAAAAGCTAACACTATTGGAAACCATTTGATGATGACATGTTCTGTTCATTCCCTCGGGGCACCTGGCATTGTCCACTGTCAGAGGACAGGATACTTGGCTAGATGGACCTTTGGTGTGACCCAATATGGCTGTTCTTATGTTGTTCATTAGGAAAGTGGTAGAAAATTAGATAGAAAACATAATAATGCAACTATGTAAATCTATGATGTGCCCACACCTTGGACACTATATGAAGTTTTGGTTGCCTCATCTCAGCAACAAAGTATTAGGGTTGGAAAAGTTCAAAGAAAGGTAACAAAAGTGATTGGGGTATGAAACAGTTTTCTCATGAGGAGAGACTAAAAAGACTGGGAGTCTTCATCTTAAGAAAAAAGATGACTAAGACCTCTATCATATTCTCCTATCAATTCATGAATGGTGTGGAGAAAGTGAATAAGGAAGAGTTACATACCCCTTCACATTATATAAGAACCAGGGATCACCTAATGAAATTAGTAGACAGCAGGCTTCAAACAAACATAAGGGATGTTTCTTCAGCCAATGCCCAGTCAATCTGTGGACCTCACTGCTGGGGGATACTATGAAGGCAAAAAGCATAAGTGGGTAAGATAAGGAAGATAGATCCATCCATGGCTATTAGCCATAATTGTCAGGCACAGAATCCCATGCTCTTGGTGTCCCTAAACCTCAGATTACCAGGAGATGGGATTGGATGAAAGGGGATGGATTGTTCAATAATTCCTATGTACTATTAATTCTCTCTGAAGTATCTGGTACTGGGATAGATGAACCATTGGACTAACTCACTATGGCCATTCTTATGTTCTTATTAAGGCCATTGTAATTTTAACATGCTAACTAGTTGAGGTGAACTTTAAGCACTGCTTTAGCATTCCCATCTCCATGAGCACCATTATTTTCTGCCCTTGACCCCTCTGAACCTGGCGGGTTTATAAATGCCATTCAAAGAGCCTATTCAACATGATATGTCTATTGATTCACAAGACGGATATATGCACTTGAGGATTATGCTGCAAATCAAGAAAAGCGACTCCTTCCTGTAAAAATATTACAAGTTCTTCATTATGACTCTAGTTTTATATGTTCATTTTATATTATAACATTTTCAGGTATACTTCTATTGCCCATTTTGCCTTCACTATACATAACCGCTATGAACATTGCATTTTTCCCATATAGGTTTGGGAAATATGATAATCCAGTGTTTTCAGTTTGAATCCAGTGAATAACTACAATGGTAAACACACTATTAGGACAAATATTGCTCACCTTTACAGATCGCTATGAGAAGGTGAATTAGTTTGCTGTATTTATTATCAAAGACAAAATATAGGACCTTGTCCACCATTATTGAAAACCATTGAAGAGTTGCTTTTGACTCAATGGAAGTAGCATTGGGCCCATATATGCAATATCATATTTGGTTAACCTGGTAACATACACAGTGCCACAGGTACAGCGCTCATGGGGAATGGGAGATGTTGGTTAATGGAATGTGACAGATAACAAAGCTTATTGCTCTGCCCCTGCCAGCAGATCTGGCCTCCAGCAGCCTGAGGCAGGCTGAGGGGGAAGGAGGGACCTGCTGATGACATCCACCGGCAGTGCCACACTGCCCTGTCAGAAACCCCACAATTTCTGATTGGACAGGCATGAGTCAGGCGTGTGCACCTGAAGACATGGTAATATTGTGGCGGAGGACAATGCTGGTTAACAAAGTTTTCCAGTTAAACAGAGTGCTGGATAACAAAGCTTTCACTGTATAAAGAAATGCCTCTATTTACATGATATTTTGTCCTTAATATAATTTGGAATACATCATCAATCTATCACATGTTCAGGCAAGCATATATAATAAGCCATGTTAGTAGCCAAATATATAATTCATAGTGTTTACAATAGCGTGTGTGTGTGTGTGTGTGTGTGTGTGTGTGTATTAGAAGACTTACCTGGGTCCTTCAGGTGGTGGGGGGAGGGTGCAGGAGTCAGGGCAGAGCCTTGGGGATGTGAGGGACTCAGGGAAGGAGGCCAGGGCTGTCGGGGGGTGCAGATGTCAGGATGGGGGGGGATTGATGAGGGGTTTAGAGCAGGTGTCTGAAGATATAGGGAGAGTGCAGAAGTCAGGGTTGGGGCATGAGGAGTGGCTCAGGGCAGAGGGTGGGAATGCTGGAGTCAGGGCAGGGAAGGGGAAGCTCAGTGACAGGGTGGAGAGCTCAGGGCAGGGGTGTCTGCCAGCTTCTCCCTGGGAGTGGCCCAGGATGACAGGGACCACACACCCTGCCTGCTGACTTCACCCCAGGATAGATCTGGGGCAGAGGGAGGTGCACGCTTCATACACCAGCTTGTCCCTGGGGCAAGGGAGGCTGTGTTCCCTGCCCATGACTTTTCCCTGGGGTCTGGGCTGGAGCAGCAGGATCCTGGGGTGACAGGAGGGGTGCTCCCTGGCCCCAGACCGGGATAGAAGAAGCCACACAGGCTGAGTGTGGAGAGGAGGGGCAGGCACACTGGGTGCCCAATGGTGTTGAGGATGGTTGGCCTATGGCTTCTTGGGCTAGAGGACGGTGCTCCCAAGCAGTGGGGCTCTCCCCTCCTGTCCCGGTCTGGCATTGCAGCCAAGGGCTGGGGGAAGGATTTGGGACAGAGGCACACTTATCTGGTCCAGTGGCTGGCAATGTGGAAAGCCCTGACCAAAGCTGGCCACAGTCTTCCTTGTGTGGCCACCACCCTGTGGTCACTCTGGAGTATAGCCATCCCTCTGATCAGCCCTCTCCCTTTCCATGTTATGGAAAATAGTTGAATTCCAGGCACATCCCATTTCCCTGGCACAACCAAGCCCTCACTTTGCTTTAAGTTATGATAAGGCGAAGCTGCATACCAAATTTGATAGTCCTAACTCTTACCATTTACAAGGAGTTCGTGAACAAATGAACTCCGAGACAGACAGACGGATGGACTCACAGACAGACACACAAATCTCTAAAATATAGCATAGTCACTGTAGTACATTTTATACAGATCAAGAATACTACTTACTTTGCAGTTCAAGTATTTAGCACTGGCAGAGAGAGTTTATTCTCTGCTAGTTCTTGATGAAGGTCAGATTAATTGAAAAAAAACCCTGAAATCTTTTCTCCTGGGTATAAAAAGGTGAATATAATTCATAAGGGAAATATATTTTCCTTTGTGGCATTGTCACTTGATTTTTTTCTCCAAAAGAAAACTCATCCACTGTCATATAACCTCTAGGGGCAAATACTCATCAACTGTAAAATATAAATAGCAATTGGTAAAATACTCCTCTTCCCCTCCCCAGTAAACATGTTGTCTGGCAATATAAGTAAAAGATAAATGATTATGATTTTGGAAACAGTGTTCAACACTAGCAGAGTTGTGCTCAATGAGCCTTTCTCACTTGTCATTGATTTGGCAATTTAACACTAAATTTTAGGTGTCGACAGTGTTCTAAATGGGTGGCCAGTCTCTAACAGAGAGATCTGGTTCCAACCAAGGCAAATGTGGGGAGGATAGTACAGTGTTTAGAGTGCTAGCCTAGGGTTTGGGAGAATGCAGATTCACTTTTTTACTCTGCTACAAATTTCCTGTGTAACCTTGGACAACTCACTTAGTCTTTTTGTGCCTCAGTTCCCCATCTGTAAAATGGGGATACAAATGTGATTTCCTACTGCACAGGCATGTTGCAAGGAAAAGTGTATTGGAGACAAGGGCACTATCAAAAACTACAGTCATTGGGACCTGTAACGAGGGTCTCATCCTATAAAGCCAGAGTGGGAAGTATGATAAAAACAGTAACCCCATTCCATATGACTAGGGAAGCAGAAAAAGGTGAGAAAATAACTGAAGGAGTAACGGAGAGAGAGAGAGAGTCCCTGGGACCAGTAGGTTTCAGGAGAGAGAACATATGGAGCAATCTCAAACCATGGTTCCCTTAAAGGAGCAGATCAAGGCTCACCTTTCTCCCAGACAGCATGAATAGATGTGTGGGGTTATTAGACACAGACAGGAAGAATTGAGAGACTGATTAGCTAACTGGCAAGGGAATCAAAAAATTCCAAGTGCACTCAGAGAGAACTGCTGAAGGGGAAGAACACAATTGGGGCACAAATTCAGGAAGGAAAGTTATTACATGCCTGAAACTGGGTATTGGGAAGGGGAATTTACAGGATGGGAAGGCCAGTACTGAAAGGAAAGCACTCTATGCAGGAAAAGAGGACTGTGCAACCCATGTGAGCAAGGGTCGGGGTAGTTGCAGGCTAGGAAGGACAGGATTTGAAGCACAATCTCAAGGAGGGCTGAGTAACCCAGGATGTAAGTGGCAAAAGATAGCAAAGAGGATTCTTTCTGGGGAGTTTGATTGTGTTTAATATAGTATGGTATGGAAAAAGTGAATAAGGAAAAGTTATTTACTTAGTCCCACAATATAAGAACTAGGGGTCACCAAATGAAATTAATAGGCAGCAGGTTTAAAAGAAACAAAAGGAAGTTTTTCTTCCCTCACCACACAGTCAACCTGTGGAACTCCTTGCCAGAGGATGCAGTGAAGGCGAGAACTTTAACAGGATTCAAAAAAGAGCTAAATAGATTCATGGAGGTTAGGTCCATCACTGGCTATTAGCCAGGATGGGTATCCCTAGCCTCTGTTTGTCTGGAGGTGGGTGACAGGAGAGGGATCATGTGAGGATTACGTGTTGTGATCCCTTCCTCTGGGGCATCTGGTATTGGCCACTGTCAAAAGACAGAATCCTGGGCTGGATGGTCCATTGGTCTGACCCAGTATAGCCGTTCTTATAGTAGACCCCAGGAGAAAAGAAACATCCATCTGCCATCCAAACCAAGATATTTAACTGGAACTAGAATTCTGGATGTGATGGAGTGTTGCCAAGACTGATCAAGCCATTTGAACACTACTCTTTCCTACTTCTCCATGTGGGCACCAATAATGCTGCCAAGATGACCTTGATCAGGTCACTGCAGGCTACATAGCTCTGGGAAGAAGGATAAAGAGTTTGAAGTGCAAGTTGTGTTCTCATCCATCCTCCCTGTTGAAGGAAAAGGTCCAGGTAGAGGGACCATCAGACGATGGAGGTAAATGCATGATTGTGCAGCTGGCGTCAGAGAGAGGGATTTGGATTCTTTCACCATGGGAAGATGTTCCAGGAAGAAGGATTTCTAGGAAGAGATAAAAGCCACCTAACAAAGAGAGGGAAGAGCATCTTCACAGGAAGGCCTGCTAACCTAGTGAGGAATGCTTTAAATTAGATTCACCAGGGGATGGTGATCTAACCTCTGAGATAAATGGGGAAGTGGGATACCAGGAAGAAACACAAGGAGAAGGATGAAATAGGAAAGGCCTCTTGATTCACAATGGCTACCTCCAGACTGCATCCCTCTGTCAGCAGAGGGATGCAAATCAAACACATTTGCATACTCATGTCCTGGCATTGTGCCGATCACGCACCATTTCGAAAGTGAAAGTGAAGTCTAGCTGCGGTTCTGCCGACAGCGGGGAGCTTTTCCGACAGATCCTGTACTCCTCAAAAAAATGAGGAGACAAAGATATTTCTCAAGCATTCAGGAATGTAACCAGGAAGACCAAACCATTATTGAAGTTGCAGCTAGCAAGGGATGTGAAGGATCAGAAGGGTTTCTACAGGTATGTTAGCACCAAGAACAGGTCAGGGAAAGTGTGGGCCTTTACTGAATAGGGAAGGCAACCTAGTGAGAGATGATGTGGAAAAAGTTGAAGTACTCAATGCTTTTTTTCCCTTCCACCTTCACAAACAAGGTCAGCTCCCAGACTGCTGCACTGGACAGCACAGTATGGGAGGAGTAAACAACCCTCACTGGTGAAAGATCAGGTTAAGGACTATTTAGAAAAGCTGAATATGATTATTCTTCTCTATTTGGCACTGATGAGACCAAATCTGGGGTATTCTGTTCAGTTTTAGGACCTTCCCTACAGAAAGGATGTGGACAAATTAGAGAGAATCCAGCAGAGAGCAATAAAAATGATTAGGAGTCTGGGATACATGACTTATGAGAAGAGGTTAAAGGGACTGATCTTATTTAGTCTGCACAACGGTTGAATGATTGGGGATTTGATAGCAGCCTTTAGCTCCCTGAACAGGTATTCCAAAGAGTATGAAGCTAGGCTATTCTCATTAGTGACAGATGACAGAACAAGGAGCAATGGTCTCAAGTTACAGTGGGGGAGATCTAGGTTTAATATTAGGAAAAACTCACTAAGAGTGGTAAAGAACTGGAATGAATTGCTTAGAGAGGTGGTAGAATCTCCATCCTTAGAGGTTTTTAAAGCCTGGCTTGACAAATCCCTGGTTGGGATGATTTAGTTGGGGTTGGTCCTGCTTTGAGCAGGTGTTTGGACTAGATGACCTCCTGAAGTCTTTTCCAACCATAATCTTCTATGATTTTAGGGTGGGTTCTCAGTCACTTGGGATTAGATCTACAATGGTGCCTAAAGATCTGCTTCTTTAGTCCGCTCAGTCCAACATCTAGATCTGCTAAGATGCTACCTAAATCTGTTGGTGCCTTAGAGTCTGTAGGGAGGCACCTACAAAACTGCATAAGTCCTGACACCACTGAGCTGGTTGCTGTCTTAGTCCCAGGGGTTCTTCAAACCAGGTGCTTATCCACCTATCCCAGCTGCAGGGCCTGAACTGGTAGATGTTCTCAGAGACTGGCTAGCAGATTAGGGATTAGCATTACAGGTGAAGAGGATGTGGTGGTGCTTCCCCTCTTATGTCAAATAGCTCAGTAATTAGAGCATTCATTCCCATTGTGTCTTATTTGGAGCAGGGATTTCAACCTAGGTCTTCAGCCTCACAGGTCAGTGCCTTAATGAGGACCTTAGGCATTCAGGAGCAGGTTCCTAACAATCTCTTCTCTTAAATATATTTCACTTCGCATAAATCGCTGAAATATTCCCTGGCTGGAACCTGGGTCTCTCAGGTAGGTGCTAACCAATGGTTCTGAGAGTCATTCTCTCTCTCAATGCTGCCACTTTGCTGTGTACTTTTTGGTGATGGAATTACCTGATGCAGGTACCTAATTCCAGGAGAGGGTTCATGGTATGAATCCTAAGTGGAGAGAGAGAACCCCATTTGTGGGGTAGGTATTAATACCACCTCTCTCCCCAGCATATCCTATTAGCTAGCTGGCTTTTTTTGAATCACATGCTTAGGTGCTTATACAAATGGCCATACAGGGCAGTCCAGACATCCATCTAGCCTAGTATCCTGTCTTCCAACAGTGGCCGATGCCCCAGAGGAAAAAGTGAAGCCAGCACTAGCTGTGAATTGAACCCAGACCAACTGTCTAGAAAGCAGCCAGGCTAACCACTACACCACCAACATGTCTCAGCATTGTAGAGGGAGCTGTGGATGCTACTAGGCTGCTTAAATATTAGGCATTGCAATGCTCAGTCTAAGTCCCTGTGATGGGGTGTATAAACCTGACAGAGAAGGGATTAAGGAGCAGTTCTGGGCCTAGATGTCTTTTGCACGACTGCACCTGCAGAGCCTCTTACGGCTGGATGAGGAGTTTAAAAGAGAGGTAGACCAGTGTTTCTCGATCTTTTTTTTTATAAAGTATGCATTTAAAAAAATATATAAGTACCCCCTTTTTTTAAAAAAGAAATATAAGTACCTCCAGTACCTACCATTTTCAGACACACAAAATTTTTTTCTACCATTGCAACACATTTGTTTAAACAACTTAATCATAGCTGGGTGGGTGATGAAATTTTGGTGTAAAAAGTACAAAAATAATAAAGCGCTGTAAAACTTAAAACAAAAATTCAGTTTTCTCCAAATTACAGTTGTGTTGATGTACCCCGTAGACTTCTCTCGAGTACCCCTGAGGATACTCATACCACTGGTTGAGAAACACTGAGCTAGATAGCTCAGAAGGTTTGTGGGGGAGGTAGACAGGAAAGATGCATCATGGGAACTCCAAAGTAAAGGTACAGCAGGAGTTTTGGATGCAAAAGAGAAGTCTGCAATCAGTATCTACCCCAGTCCCTGAAGGGTGGACTGGCCTTTCTTTAGGGATTGGGAACCCTTCACTCCTAGCTTTTGGTGGATTAATTTTTCCCCTTGGACTAGGATAATAAGTAGTAGGAAGTGGTCCAGGGAAGCAGCTGTGACACTCTCTGAGTATTTGCTGTGGTTGTGTTCCATAAGACCCACATTGGATCCTGATGCAGAAGAGCCATCCCTTTTATGAAAGAGGACACAAACTTCTTCCCTTTGGATGAGGGGGAATCAAGACATTGTAAGGCCCAAGTCAAGGGCACACCATGCACAGGATCCTTTTACTTATGTGAATCTTAGCTTATATATAATTGGTTGGACTCTGTTATTCCAACACAATTGATAAACTATCTGGAGGCCTGAGTCACTACCTAACAGTGTCAGAGCGATTGCTGTCAAGGGATGTTAGAGATGGGGAAGAGCTGGGCAACGGTGATCTAACCACTAGGTGGTACCACTGGTGAGCCTAGGCCTGCCACAATCCCCTTTCTAGATCTTGTCCTTTAAATTAAGATCAGATGTCTTTCTACAATATGTTACAGTCCAGTCTATCTACAACCTATGTTGTGTAGGAGATCAGATGAGATGATAATAATGGTCTTAAAATGTATTAATCAGATTTGGTTCTGGCATGTCTGGTAATCATTTTAATTTCACTAACTGGGTGACCATTCCACACTGCTTTGCCACATCTCTCTTCTTCCTTCCCTTCCTGCCTTGATCGCTTGAAGGCTAAGGCTCCAGCTAGAAGTGGGGCAAGGGAAGCAGCTGTGGTGAATTGAGGAGGCTATCAACCTGAAGGAAGCTCAGCCCAGATGGCGGTATGACTTCAGTGGGGGCCCATCAAGTGAAAAAAATTCCCATTGACACAGATTGGAAGCGGGGAATGGGTGCTGGTGATGCAGTGCTTAGAAGGGGAGATAAGCATCTGCTGAGAATTGAGGTGGCAATGTGGAACAGAGGAAGGAATCAATGGAACTGTATCCATCAAGCTAAAAAAGGTACAGCTGGACTTGGGGTGTGTGAAGAGCATGAGGTGATGGGGTTAGAATGACAACTAGCTCCTGAAGGGGGAAGGAAGGCACAGAACAGCAGTAGGTAGGCTGGCATAAAAACGTGCTTTTTATTCAAAGTTGTTTCCCTCACTTCTTCAGCCTTGTCTTTTTAACCATGACAAGAAAGTGATAGAACAATGGCAGGGCATATTCTAATAGCATTGTGCCTCTGCAAACATAATGACGGTTAAGAATTTTCCAAAATTTGTAAATTTCTAAGCATGATTCCATCACTTCATTAGCATTCAGTTCAAGACACAGGGTACTTTTTAACAACTATTCTCTTCATGTACCTTCCATCAGTCAGAGAAGCGAACATAGTTGTGGCATACAGGGAGGGGAAGAGGTATTGAAAACAAGAGGGAGCAGAGAAGTGAGCACCCTTGTAAATAATGTTGATAATATTTTTAATCTGTGTATTCGATGCTAAAACACTAAGTTTGCATTAGGAATACTCTAGGTAAAATAGACTGAGAAAAATTAATTCACATAGAGGTAATGCTATGAGAGAATGGTGACATTTCTGTCAGCAATTCTGTTAGAACTCCCAGTTTTCAACGGTTTATGTGTTACTCTCTCTTTCTAAATTGTGCTGGGCTACATTTCATACACAAGTTGTCAACCCAAATGCAATTTTTTACAAATAAAATTTTAAACCCATTAGAATTGCAATTTCTATGCTACATAACTTCATGTTATTTGATACATATTTTCATCGTTATAAAAGATAAAAGAGAAAATTGGTTCTCTAAAAATTGATAGCAGAGAATTGAAGACAGGCATGAAAAAATAGCAGTTGTTAAGTTATTTTATTTTTCACTTTCCAGTGGAGGAGGTATAGAATGGAAATCTGCTTGGATCAAGGATCTAGTTATTCAAATAAGGTGGAGGTGCATAGTATAAAGATAACAATGGGTCAGAATTATGAAAAAGCTATTCTGGATGCCATTAAAGTTGAAAAATACAGGGGAATGTTCAAAGAATAAGAACAGAGCTGAGGGTCTATGTTTTTCAAACTACACTTCAAGTTTGTGATTTTCACTGAAACCAGCACATTGTCATGCATTTGACCCAAAAAATAAGTATTTATCTATATCAGAAGTGGATTTACATTTAGAAAGAGGCATTCATGAAATCTTGAGGATGATGTTTTAAAAGATTTTGGCCCATAATGACTGTCTCCCACCTGGAGTACCCATGTGAACAATAATTTTGGCCCATGCTAGTGAAGTTTAAATTATCCAGGGCACTAAATGTCTATCATAGTGTCTCTTTTAGCTTGATATCAAGAAAATACAGATGTGGTAAGGAATGAGGACTATAAAAAGTAATACGGCTTAGACTTGACCCAGTAAAAGAGGTCAAAGGAAAAATCCATCCAGTTATCCTTAAAACCCTGGAGCAGTCAGAGGTGAGGAAGATGTTCAGAATAGTCTTTACAGCAGTGGTCATGACACTATAACAGAAAATATCTTCTAATTGCTTGATAGACACACAAATAAAATTTGGAAGTTTTTGCAAAGGAAGAAAATACCATAAAGAAGAATTTCTGACTTAAAGAAAGACCTGCAAAGACAATCTATGATATTTTTTTTCCTGTCTCAGATAATTATATAATAAATCTCTCTCTCTCTATCTTAGAGAATTTTATACATCTGTCTATGAGTCTGTCCGTCTGTCCATCCATCTGTGAGTCCGTTTGTTCAAGAATTACTCGTAAATTATAAGGGGTAGGAAAAACAACTTTGGAATGCAGCTTGGGATGTACCTGGAATGGGATTATTCTCCATAGCACAGAAAGGGAGGGAGTTGATTGGAGGGACAGCCATACTGCAAAGTGAGCATGGGGGACAGCTGTACTGCAGAGTGATAACTGGGGTTCCCAACCCTGGTGTCTCTTCCAGGAAGGCTAGTCCACAGTTACCCTCGGGGTGGGGTGTGCATCTCCTCTTCTCTTGGAGTGGTGTCTCCTAGGGGTCTCGGCTGCACTGCTCCTCTCTGTCCAGCAGTGTTTGGGGCAGGAGGTCCCAGTCCGTGGCCCACAATGTGGAAAGCCTTGTCCCCAGCTGGGCACTCTTTTGATGGCATGGCTGCCCCCCTGTGGTTACTCTGCAGGATAGCTGTCCCCCATGTTTGCTGTCCCTAGTGGTCACTTTGCAGTATGGCTGTCCACCCGATCAGCCCCCCTTTTCCATGTTATGAAGAACAATCCCATTCCAGGCACATCCCATTTTCCTGGCACATCCAACCCTAACTTTGCTTTAAGTTCGGATAAAAGGAAGCTGCATACCAAATTTGGTGGCCCTAGCTCCTATCATTTAGGAGTTCTTGATCAAATGGACTCAGAGACAGATAGACGGATGGACTCACAGCCAGACAGATGCACAAACTCTGTAAAATAGAGAGATAATCCTGAGTAACATGAAGTGTAAAATGAGGGTGGCAGTCTCATGCAAATACCCTTTTTCTTGACAGTTTAGTGCTTCTCTTTCTAGTCGCAACCAGAGCTCAGAAACATAAATGAAAATGGGAGAAACATTACAAATACCTATGAAGAAAAATATCTGTATTTTTTAAATCTTTCCCCACCCTCTCACCCCCAAATAGAAAGTTTACTCCAGGCTCACATTAAAGTTTTGAGTAGTTTGGAATGGCTCTTAATTTAGCCCAAATAGTCACACCACTACTGCAAATAGAAAGTACAAGCAACCAAAATAAAAGGATTAGCTGCTAGAAGTCCTTGGACAAAAGCACCCAACTCATTTCCTTAAGCACTGGCTGCAAAAGATTGCAACTTAAAAGCAAGGGACATTACTCAAACACAGACAAAGGCTTTATTCCCACAGCCTCAGGATAATGAAAGGCCAACAGGATCATAAAAAAATTAACTGATATATTAAGGGTTTGGCAGTAAGTTAGGCAGTCAGGCCAGCTGGAACACCAGGCAGTGATGTCCTATATATAGTATTTCAAAATTACCAGTTCAAAAACAAAAGCAAAAGAAATTTCAGAAGTGACACGCAAGCTTGAGTGCAGGCTCTGATACATGCCCAAATGTAACAAGCTATGTTCAAGGCTCTTTAAGGGGCATATACTCACACTTTTCAAAGACTGAAAGACTTTTAACGTATGTTACTGAAATGGGAACAATATTCCCATTTTGCATGAGGACTAAAATTATTTGGATAAGGATCTTGGTTCACATGCCCATATGTTAAATAAATGAGGCAGAAGAAAATAATATCTTAACTAGGATTTACCCAATCTCTCCAGGTGCCCTTAGATATTGTATCAATGAAAACTTTCAAAGGCTCAGAGTTTGAATTCAAATCAGATTTCAATCCAAACTTCTGATGACGTCCAAACTTCTAGAAGGCTTTCTACCACTCTGACTGCTATTTCTCAATAGATCCCTTCCCATCTGTACACTATTTTTTCCCCAGCAGGCCCTGGTTCCTGATCATATCTTCAGCTGAAGAGACATGGGAAAGAAGGACTGGCAGTTGGCTTCCCTCTCCTCAGAAGGCAGCCTATTAGGCATGCTGTCCTTCCAACCTCTCTTCAAAATCCAGTCTGAGGGCAACCAGACATACCTCAAAAGCAAACTTCTTCTCAGTATTTTCACTTGTGCCAGGTCCAATCAGAAACTGTAAGTAGAAATTGATTGATAAAGGGGAAATGTGTTCTTACTAGAGCTAGGCCCAAAGAAAAGCCATGTATGCCAAACACACCTGAATTGTGAGAATATTTGAATCTAGAGCTGAACTTTGTGATTTGTGCTGATTTGTGTTTTTTCCCTCTGATCTTGGGTATGTCTACACTAGCCCTCTAGTTCGAACTAGGGAGGCTAATGTAGGCATTCGAAGTTGCAAATGAAGCCCGGGATTTAAATATCCCGGGCTTCATTTGCATGTTCCCGGGCAGGTGCCATTGTTAAATCCCCTTAGTTTGAACTGACTGCCCGCAGCTACACGCAGCAGTCAAAAGTTGATTCGAACTAAGTCCTTAGTTCGAATTAACTGTTACACCTCATTGCAGGAGGAGTAACAGTTAATCCGAACTAAGGACTTAGTTCGGATTAACTTCTGACTGCCGTGTGTAGCCGCAGGCAGTCAGTTCGAACTAAGGGGATTTAAAAAGGCGCCCGCCCGGGAACATGCAAATGAAGCCCGGGATATCTAAATCCCGGGCTTCATTTGCAATTTTGAATGCCTGCATTAGCCTCCCTAGTTTGAACTAGGGGGCTAGTGAAGACATACCCTTACTTACCCCTCTGATTTACTTACCTCTAGCCATGTAAGGAGCCTATGCAGTAACTTCTTTGAGGTACTGGGTGGGGAGAAGGGGTATTTTTTGAGAGTCAGTCTGATTTAGTAAAGGGTGCACAGCATTTTAAAGGCAGCACAATAGAATCAGTCAGGAGTTTCAAAAGTACCATATTGTGACTGATACTTTAGAACATGATAACATGCTCGCAGAAGGTTCTGTGCCGAGAAATACCAAAGTCTATATGACTGGCAAAATGTCATCCAAATCAATGCTGCCAAAATTAAATGTATAACTAATAAAGATGAGGGAAATAACCAGTTAGACTCAGATGGATTTGAATATTTTAAATGACTAGGTCAGTAAGTGGAAAATACTGTTTCGTGTTTAACATAGACCAATGGGAAATAATTGAGGTGTAGGCAATGAACCAAAGTAGAAAGTGTATATACACAGGAACATTATGAGCATAATGACAAGGAAAGATCTAAATGTTGTTATAGACAGATCCATTAAGATGTTAGGATGGTGTTTGAGTCAGAAAAAAAGCCAAATATGAAATTGGATTGCATCAATGAGCAGTCTACAGATCCAAACAGGTAATATCAGTAGTTTACAAGGCTATTTTATTACCTTGTTTAAAATAAAACCATGAACTCCATTTTCAAATGTGGACACCAAGGTTCTGATACCCAGATCTGTTCTAGACATTCAAACTGGTATTTGGGTTCCTAAAACAAAGACTCCTTTTTTAAAAAAATTAATGCACAATGAACTTCTGTAATTGCTATGCAACTATCATAGTCTGGGGGTACATCTAGACTACAGGCTTTTGTTGACAGAAGTTTTGTCGACAGATACTGTCGACAAAGCTTCTGTCGACAAAGAGCATCTAGACTACATCCAGTTCTGTCGACAAAGGAAGCCGCTTTGTCGACATGACAGTGTAGACTCAAAGGACAGTGTAGATGCAATAACGCCTTCTGTCGACAGAACTCTGTCGACAAAAGGTGTTATTCCTCATAGAATGAGGTTTACAGCCGTCGACAAAACTGCTGAGTTCTGTCGACGTTATGTCGACAGAACTCAGCGGCAGTGTAGACACAGGTATAGTTTTGTCAACAAAAGTCCACTTTTGTCAACAAAACCCTGTAGTCTAGACACACCCTTGCACACAGCTACTGCATAGTACCATCTTCCCAGTAATTATATGTGCAAATAACAGACATTCAAGTAGCTATATGAGGGTATGTCTATACTATGGGACAAAGTTGAATTAAGATATGCCAACTTCAGCTATGTTAATTGTGTAGCTGAAGTTGTTGTTTAACTTGACTTTTGACATTGTCCACACTATGGGAAGTCAAAGGGAGAACACTCTCCCTTCAACTTCTCTTACTCCTCATGGAAGCAGGACTACTGCCATTGACTGGAGTACCCCTCTCAGTTCAAATTAGCTGTCTTAACTGGACCCACTAATTTGAACACTGGAAGATTGACAGTGGCAGTTTTGATCTTCTCTATACTGTAGATATATCCTGAATGTACAGTTACTTGAAATATACCAGACAGTGGTACATGTGCGTGCAAATTATCCATGTATGCATTTCTAAAACTCTGAGGCTAGTCTTCTAAGACCTTGATTTAACAAAGCACTTAAGTGCATGAGCAGTCTGTTCACTTCTGTGCTTTGTTGGTTCAAGGACCAAGTACTGATTTGTTAGACTTAGGCAACTCACAGAGGAATGCATGGTTGAAAGTGTGAGTCCTCTGAGCTATATGTTGCACTGCATTTTACTGAGGTCGCAGAGGCATAAATAAATGAGAATGTAAGTTGGTCGTATCAGTTGAGGCCTACGCTATCAACGGCCATTGATCTAAGTTATGAAACTTCAGTTATGTGAATAATGTAGCTGAAGTTGATGTACTTAGATCTACTTTCCATAGTATCTTCACTGTGGTAAGTCAACAGCTGACACTCTCCCATCGACTCCCTTTACTCTTCCCATTCTAGTGGAGTAGCATAGTTGATGGGAGAGTGCTCAGATGTTGATTTATTGTGTGTATACTAGATGTGATAAATTGACCTCTACTGGATCAATTTCTGCCCATTGGTCTGGTGGGTAGTGAAGACATGCCTTTAATGTCCTGCAGAAGTGGTACTAAAATTGTACTATAGGGTGACATATATGATTTTTGTTGCTACATGTGTGCTCTCACACCCTGACGACATTACAAATTACTGTCAATTTTCTTGCAGTGTTACAAATGCCATCAGAACCCTTTGATTTGTGTGTAAAATCTCGTGGTTTATACTTCCAATATAGCATCCCATGAAGACAGAAAGCTGTTGTATTTAAAGCTGGCATAAAGATGCAGTATATTAAGTCATGTTTTCACACTAAAGCTAAATCTGCCTTGTGGGATAGTTGGGGAAACTGTGTCATTTTAATAGCCTCTGATGTCTATTACAAAAAGTCAAGTTTTTGTTATGAAACATACTAGTTATTTTCTGTCTCTGTGTGCTTTTGATAAATAAATTCATAAAGACACTAATTTTGTTTTCCCTTCTTTTAAATCATTGCTGATAATGGCTAATACCATGCTGTTAAAGTCATGAGAACATTTTTTCTGTGCCTCTTAACTTTTTCACATGCTGAATATACAGTCTGGCCAATAAGTAGTTTTTCCATTTCATCCTCTCATGCAGATGGTTTCATATCATTTGCCTAATTTTACACACTCCTCTTTACGTGGCTTATATGATGTCTCATAATGCCAGTGTTTCTTCCAACTTGATCTATGTTTCTGAATAAATTGGAATACGGTTACCACCATAAAATTAATAACATGTATCAAATATCATACATATAAATGTCTGATTTGTGTGTGGCATTAAATGGTTCATCAACTTCTAGAAGGAACACTGTGAGAATAAATCCACAGGAAGGGTATAGTGTGTCAGTCTCGTTTGCATGTGACCACTAGATTCTAGACAGGGGTTGATTAAATTAGAAATAGGATAAATAAAAAGATGTGCATGTGGTTCAGGTCTCTTACTGAACAGTCTGCAGTACTTTTGGCCATAAACAGTTTTTAATCACATCTCATTTAAATGAACCTATCAGATGAAAATAAATAGTAAAGGTCCAGAGCTGGTTTTAGCAATTTTCAGGTTGGCCTGCAAGACTCCTGCTAGCATAACATCTCTCAATTGAAAAAAGAAGCCATTATGTCTAGCTCTCCCAGCACTCCAAAAAGTAGAAGGAGCACTAACGAAGGAATTCACAGATATTGAAGCCCAGCCCTTGATAGTTGCAGGAGAGAACCTTCAGCATAACCCAGAGGTGGGCAATAATTTTGGAAGGGGGGGGCAATTCACACATTTCAGAGGTGACCAAGGGCCAACCCAGAAGGGGCGGGGTCTTGGGTGGAAGGGATGGGGCTTCAGGTGGAAGGGGTAGGGTTGAGAACTACCCTGCTGGGTAAGGTGACCTTATTTTCTGAACCAGCTGCAGCAAGTAAAAAGGGTTTAATATAAACTATGAAACAGATTAAGCATTTTTAACTTTCTCATGTTAGTTTATCAAACTTCATTTTAAATAGAGTCAAGTATTATGTCCCACACAAAAAGTTTCATTGTTTTCTATATTTATGGCGGGGTGGGGAACCCTTTTTGGGTTGGGGTCTGTGACGGGGAGGTCCAGCCCCGCACTGGCCAAGGGGGGAGCCAGCTGGCCTGCTGGGCTGTGCAGGCCCCGTCCCTGCAGCAGTGCTGGGCATGCTCTAGCTGCCGGCCAGGTATAAAGGCCAGGGAGACAGCTCAGTTGGGGCTGGCCTCCGGGGAGGGAGGAACTCCTGCCCAACCTCCAGAGCCACAGCCAGACCTGCCGCTGGGGCAAGAGCCGCTGGACCCGCCGCTGGAGCAGGAGCTGCCGGGCCTGCCGCCTCCGCTACTACAGTCCTCAGGCCGAGCGCGCCCGCAACGCCGACCATGGGGGGCAGCCCGCCCCGCTGTGGTGGACAACCCTGGTGCTGCTGCCCCAGACGTCGGGCCTGCCAACATCACGGCCACCGCCAGCACCGTGCCTGCAGGTGGGGTCTCCGTCGGCCAGGGGGCTGGGGTAGGAAGCAACCCAGGGCAGGGAACCCCCCGGTGGGCTTGGCGTGTTTCAGGGAGGACTCCCCGCTGAGCCAGGGGTGGGAACCACCCACCACTAATAGGGCCCTGGGTTGGAGCCTGGTGGAGAGGGAGGTCCCGGGCCCCCCTACCCCATCCTCCCAGAGCTTGGACGAGGCCTCAGGGCCTGCGTTTGCCTTGGACTAGGCCTCAGGGCCTGCAAGTGTAAAGGCTCGGCTCCAGGGCCGAACAGTGTGGGGTGAGGCACCCCGCGACAGGGTTACTGACCCACAAAAGAATCAATTGGGGACCACACAAGTGAGAAGCAAAAAAACTCCTCCAAAACCCCCCAACACTCACTGATGTGGCCCCAAATGAGACATATCACTCCTCTGGTGCCCCAGCCTCATGGGATGAGGGGAAGGGAAAGGGGGGACTTAGGTTCAGGGCTTCCCATAGACCAGATTTACTTTTCTGGGGTTCTGGAGTTAGTGGAGTTTATGGACCCCATTAGACTCTGGGATAGAGACAAAAATGAGGGGTATAGTGAGCAAGACAGGGCTGCCAGCAAGTAGGATAGGGATGGGGTGAAGGATTTTGGAGGGAGCTGGGGTGCAGAAGCAGGCTTGGGAGTAGGGTGTCTGACCAGCTGGAGGGAGCAGGGACAAGGGAGGATGCAGTGTGTGGCCAGCAGAGAGGGTGCAAGAACAAGGGAGGGTGTCAGAGCAAGCTGGGTGTGCCAGTTCTTGGGAAGAGGGAAGTGAAGGGTTTGAGGGTCTGGGCATGAGGGGAAACCTTACCTGGATTTGTGCCCACTTGCAGCAACGGCTGCAGCCCAGCTGTCCCGGATGCCACGGAGGGAGGCCCTGCTACCACCATGGTGACACAGTCCAGGGCCAGCATTGGAGGCTGGAGGCACCACTACCACAGCTACGCAGCCCAGGGCCAGCCCCAGATGTGCCGCTGCCATGGCCGTGTGGCCCTGGCCAGCTCCGGAGGCTGGAGATACCACTGCCACAGCCACGCAGTCCGGGGCTGGCCCTGGAAGTGCCACTGGCATGGCTACAGGCCAGCCCCGGAGGCTCTGTGGCCATGTGGACCCAGGCCACCCCACAGGCCGGAGGCACTGCTGCCATGACCATGCATCCTGGGGCCGGCCCCGCAGGTGCCACTACAGTGGCCACATGGCCCAGGGCTGGCCCCAGAGGTCAGAGGTGCCACTGCCATGGCCATGCGGCCTGGGGCTGGTCACTACTACATTGGCCATGCAGCCCAGGACTGGCCCTAGAGGCCAGAGGCGCTGCTGTCATGGCCATGCAGCCTGGGGCTGGCCCTGGACCACGCGGCCATGGCAGTGCCACCTCCACCCTCCAGGGCTGGCCCCAGACCACATGACTAATGTGTCACTGAGGACCCTCAGCCCCAGTGCTGCCTCCTCCCACTGCAGCCTAACCTGCTGCAGGAGGTGGGAGTGGTCTCCAGCAGCTACAGGAGAGGAGGAGGGGCAGGGCTGAGCTCCTTCCCCTGTGGCACGTGTGCCACAGATTGGGCATGCCCATTCAGGGGCAGGGCCAGGAACTGCCTTGCAGCCGGATCAAAGCCCTAGGTGGGCCGGATCCAGCCCATTGAGAAGCTTTTGGCCACCCCTGGCATAACCCGTTATTGCGAGGAAAAGTCACAGTGAAAAGCTCTCCAGGTGAGCCCTGGGCCTACATTTTCAAGAATCTCTTCACTTCCTTTTTCAAAATTATGAGTATTGTGTCTAACCTTGATGTTTACTCGTTCCCAAAGTTCCTGAGGAATGGGTCAGCCACAAGTCCAGCACTAAGAGGATTCCACAAATGATCAGAATAGATGTAATTGATTATATTCAGAGATTAACCTGATGCACAGTACATTTCAAGGAAGATTTATTGACTGGATGAATGCATACCTATTTCTAAATTTCCATGCCTGGTTGGCTCCAATTTTGAAGCTCTAACATATTCTTAATCACCTCTACAGGCCTGATTTAAAATCATTCTTTATATTACTACTAGCCTGAAGTGTGTGTGGCTTTTAGAAAGAATCGAGTGAGATGACCCTTCCCAAGAAGCTTGAAATGGAATGTAGGACCTAATTTTGTCTAGTCTGTCATGTTCAGCTGAAACTGATGAGATTACATGCAAAGTGCAGTACTATTCAACATGTGTAAGCATGGCAGAACCAGGTTGTGTATTAAGGCAAAGCATATGAGGAGTGTGGGTAAACATCCGTATACACATGTGGGTGTATAGTGGAGGTTCAGCAATAAGACCAGGTGGCTACTTTGGCAGCTGATGCATGCATCTGTAACCTAATTTATATCCTCAAGTTCTCTCCTACATGAGAGGGGACAGAAAGCAGAAGTGCTTTCAGAAAAGACATTTGAGGGAAAGAGTGACAGACTAGTGGGATAAAGCCAGGAAGGGAGCTTTCAGGCGTTGGAGACCTGTGTGGGAAGACCTGGAACGAGGTGTAACGGTAGTTCGAATTAGAGATCCTAATTCGAACTACCTACTCCGTGCCGCGTGTAGCTGCGGGCACGGAGCTCGAACTAAGGGCATTTAAAAATGGCGCCCACCCAGCAAGATGCAAATGAAGCCCGGGATATTTAAATCCCGGGCTTCATTTGCAACTTCGAATGCCTACATTAACCACCCTAGTTCAAACTAGGGTGGTAGTGTAGACATACCCTATCTTCTTCCTTTATTCTCCATTGTGCTCTAATAGAGAGATTTCAGGGGAAACCCTGTATGCCACTGAAGCCTTTCTAGTATTGTTTATGATGGGGGAGTTATGGTGTATCAGATTGGTCTACACTTAATTTTCTCATTTGCCAACTTGCTGAAGATCTGGGATCCTCTATAGATTGTGCCTCCAGGTGCCTCTTTTCCTAATTTATATTTTCGGAACCTTTTCTTGATGAGTTTGTTTGAGGGGTCTTTGAGTAATATTTTGTTGTGGGCATCAATTTGTTTACATGAGCTAATATTATTTTGAGCTGTCACATTATGCTTTGATTACAAATGTGTCTAGACAATGATGAGAGGGTCAGCACAGGGGGAGTTCACGGAAATTCATTAAAAGCCTCTTGAAAAATTCCTCCATAATACATAAACAAGTAATTCCCCCTCCACTAATTTTTCAGCCATAACAAAAGCATATCAAGCTGCAAGAGATTCAGATAAAGAACAGTGACTTCAAGACCAGGAAAGCATATAATGCATCTTTGGCCCTGTTTGCTCTGCTAGAATCTTTCAGAAGAATATAAAATGGAATCTCCTGTCACAGTCATCCCTAAATCACCATTTATCATGCTAGCAAAAAGGGTCAACCCTGGTTTGTGAGATGGGAATGGAGACAAAGAAAAATAAAAGTTCAATAAAGTGAAATGCTAGAAACACCAGAAGAATTCAAGAAACTAGTATTTTATCTTGTTCTCAATTACTGGACCAGAAACAGGTTGAAACTTTCTTGTCCGGCACTCTCGGGAATTGACTGGTGCCATACCAGAGAATTTCCCAAACTACAGGAGGTCAATATTATCTAGCAACATTACCAACACTTCCACTGCTTACTGAGCTCTTAGAAGACATTTAGGGGAAAATTAGAGTTAAATAACAGCACAGAACACTGAGAGCCAGGACTGGTGGCTGTAAACAAACTTTATGGGACCGCAGGAAACTTGGCCACACCCATGATAAGGAGACATTGGGCTAACTAGAATCATGCTGGACCACAGAAACTGCTGGACCAGAGAATTACGGACTAGAGAGTTTCAACCTGTATAAACATTATCATAGAAGGCTATTACTAAATCATATTTCTGCGTTTTACTCTAAGGTATCTTTATGATAACGAATGCTATTAGTAGAATAGCCATAATTTACTGAATGACATAGTTTAACAACACCGATTTTTTCCATGTCAAGTACAATTTAAAATAATTTCCCAGTGTGTCAATCTCCTAAATTATTTTTAGAGGTTCCCTGGAGAATATAGAAGATTGTTTAATCAAGCCATGAGATTCTTGTTACAGATCAGTCTGCTTTTCTCATGTGAGTGAAATGAACTACTTGTGTTTCTTTCCAAAACCCCCTTCATCACATGACTTGAGTGCAGAGGAGCACTGTCTAGAATTGCTGAGAGAATTTTTTTCCTGGCAGAGATCCCCATTGTGACAGCACTTATTCATGTGAGTAGCAGAAGTACTTGGGCAAGTAAAGATTCCTAACATGAAATAGCATTTGAGGGTATGTCTACACTGCCACCCTAGTTCGAACTAGGGTGGCTAATGTAGGCATTCGAACTTGCAAATGAAGCCCGGGATTTAAATATCCCGGGCTTTATTTGCATGTTCCTGGGCGCCGCCATTTTTAAATGCCCAGTAGTTCGAACTCCCTGCCCACGGCTACATGCGGCATGGACTGGGAAGTTCGAATTAAAGCTCCTAATTCGAACTACCTTTACTCCTCCTGCAATGAGGAGTAACGGTAGTTCGAATTAGGAGCTTTAATTCGAACTACCTAGTCCGTGCCGCGTGTAGCCGCGGGCAGGGAGTTCAAACTACGGGGCATTTAAAAATGGCAGCACCCGGGAACATGCAAATGAAGCCCAGGATATTTAAATCCCGGGCTTCATTTGCAAGTTCGAATGCCTACATTAGCCACCCTAGTTCGAACTAGGGTGGCAGTGTAGACATACCCTGCGAGATCAAGCCCATCCTGGCTAATTTTTAAAAGGTAGATGTGGATGCTCAGGATAGTCACAGAGGTGATTAGACAGAAATTACTTCCACCTTAAACCTTTCTGACTTGCACAGAAATAATTGAAACAGCTTTCAGCTACAGTCATTTCTGGGTGTCACAGCTCTTCCCCTTTAGGACTCTCCCCTAGTCTTCCAGATGCTATAGAGACCCAAGTGCCAGGGGTTGTGGATGCCTCTACAGCATGTACGGGAGGAATCATAAAGTAGGATCATACTAAAGAAGACAAGTATTCCTGTGGCACCTTGGAGACTAACAAAAATATATAGGATCATGAGCTTTTGTGGGTAAAACCACTTCATCTGATTAAGTGGGTTTTGGCCATGAAAGCTCATGATCCTATATATATATTTTTTAGTCCCTGAGGTGCCATCGAATGACTCATTTTTAAAGTTACAGACTAACACAGCTGCCCTTCTGAGACTAAAGAAGGCATGAATCTGTCCTTCCTTCCCTCAGCAGCCAAATATCCGGCTGCTGTCATATTATGAAGCTAAGTATTATATATTTTGTTAGGTTTGTGTAGTGTTTTCTAGTCACATGCAATTTAGTGGATATGAAATCTGTGGGAAATGACAAGAAGAGAAATACCAATACATGTGAAGCTCTATTTTCTGGTTGCTATTGCAATCTCCTTCCTGTATCTCTCCATTCATGCCTTGTACAGATGAGACTGGAAATATTATTACTCTCCGATGCCATCTACCTTTCCCTGCTATACTCAAAAAGCCAACATTTTTGTAATTCAGCTATTTGCTGGCAACCATGTCAGTTTACAATACATAATTAATTCCTGCATGTGGCCTGTTTCCAGCTGTTTAGTGATCCTGCAAGATGCTGGGCATTTTTAACTACAACTGAGGTCAAGAGGAATGACGGTTGTTGTGCAGCTCTTTGCCTTGGAGTTCAATTCTGCAGATAATGTACCGAAGAGAGTGGAAGATTCTGTGAATATTCTATTGCAAAGTTTATCTATTTATATTTACTGCCCATTAGGACAGCATCAGAACCTTCCACATAAATTCAATATTATGTCAAGTCACTAGTGGATTTCATGGAAGATTCTACTATACATCAGAAAAACAATGAATAGTTCTGTGGCACCTTAAAAGACTAGCAGATATACATGGGCAGGGCTTGACAAGCGGTGGTGAGCCCTGCTCGCCAGCCGCGTGGTTGGGCACGCTGCGCATGCGCAGACCACGCTGAGCATGTGCTGATCGCGCTGCAGCGCCGTGCTGGGCTAAAATCTACTCGCCACGGTCGAGTAGATTGCCCTAATTGTCGAGCCCTGTACATGGGCATAAGCTTTCATGGGATGCAAAATTTGGTTTTACCCATGAAAGCTTATGCCCAAATAAAGTCTTTAAGGTGCCACAGGACTCCTCATTTTTGTTTTGTTTTGCAGCTACAGACTAACACAGCTATCCCTTTGGGTATGTCTACACTAGCCCCCTAGTTCGAACTAGGGAGGCTAATGTAGGCATTCAAACTTGCAAATGAAGCCCGAGATTTAAATATCCCGGGCTTCATTTGCATGTTCCCGGGCAGGCGCCATTTTTAAATGCCCCGTAGTTCAAACTGACTGCCCGCGGCTACACGCGGCAGTCAGAAATTAATCCAAACTAAGTCCTTAGTTCGGATTAACTGTTACACCTCATTGCAGGAGGAGTAACAGTTAATCTGAACTAAGGACATAGTTCGGATTAACTTCTGACTGCCGCGTGTAGCCAGGGGCAGTCAGTTCGAACTACGGGGCATTTAAAAATGGTGCCTGCCCGGGAACATGCAAATCAAGCCCAGGATATTTAAATCCCGGGCTTCATTTGCAAGTTCGAATGCCTACATTAGCCTCCCTAGTTCGAACTAGGGGGCTAGTGTAGACATACCCTCTGAGACTTGTTACTATACTTAAGGTATTTCTTTTTCCCTTTTACAAAATTAAGGTACAATTGAGGAGTACCAGTTAATTCGAGTTAAGGGGTTTTTCTCGGAGTACTGCGTCTATACGCAACAGGTTAAATCGGGCTAGTCAATTTCCAAAATGGCAACCGGCCGCGACTATGCTAATCAAGCACGGGATATTTAAATCCTGTGCTTGATTTGTAACTTTGGTCACCTTCATTTGCCTCCCTACTTTGAAGCAGGGGGCAAGTGTAGACGTACCTTATGAGAGTTAATATAGCCTTAGTTTTCATTACCTCTGTGTATGGTAACCAGGTTACCTCTCCCTCTCCAAGCCCTTCCTTCACTAGGATCTTCAAGGTGTTGGGGGTATTTCTAGTATGGAAACCCCAGTGTCAAAGCTCCAGAGGAGCTGCACTGCATGGAAGCCCCAGGAATCCAAGACCCTCTGATAGTTCAGACTTCCTGGTTTCTATGTGGATAGTCCTGACTTCCTATTGAACAGCAGCAACTGAGGTTATGGGCATGAAACTGTTCTCCCACCACTGACTCATTCTTCTTTGGAACAGCCCCATCCTGCCTCCCAAAATGAGTGATGGAACAGTCCACTAAAAGTTTTCCTCCCTGACTTCCTCCCACAGATTGTTCCAGAGGGGGGAAGAGGTTGGGGCCTACGAATGCCAAACAAAAGACAGACTATAGTAAGTATTCTAGCTCTGTGGTGTAGGCAGGCATGAACTGAAAACAACCTACTTTAGGAAAGTAAAATCACCTTTGAGAACTCTTATAGCTATTATAATGGCAACGTGACACTAAAATTGTTCTTCAGAAAGACAATAGTAATTATACTGATAATTTTAAAGCTTCCTACATCCATTTTAAACATAAGCGAGCCCTTTGTTGCTCAAAGCATGAGGCATGTGGATGAGTCTTCCAATATACTCGTTGGCAAAAATAAATAAACTTAGTCATGGATCCTACAGTATCTTTTTACAGCATGGAAGTGTTAAGGGAACATAAAATTATTTTTCAAACTGATATAGAGAATTACATATCTGGGTTAAATGCTTTCTTTAAAAATATCAGCGAAAGCTGGAAAAACCCTTATCCCTGCCTGGTACTATAAGCATAGAAGAAACATGACTATCATTTGCAAAATAAGTGAGTCAATTATAAGTGTTTCCTTAATAGCTTTAAACATTCTTCGAAGCTTAACTGAACCCAAGTAACCTGAGGTCAGTTATCTCTTGGTTTGACCACCTTAAAACATTTGGCTCTAGAGCCAGCCTTCATATACATCAAAGAACAGGAACTTCAGCATGTGATAAAAAAGATGACTAGAAGCCCCAATCTTAATGAACACAGATGGTTAGTTGCTAGTGTCTGCTCTCGGGGTATTCACTTTGTTTATGTAGAGAGAGATCTGGGAAGCTGATCAATAGGCTTTCCAGTGATTGTGTATCCAGTCGCAGAAGTGGCTGTAACTGCAAATATCTCTCTATCTACTTCACTTTTTATTATTCATAACCTCATTTTTCCTCTCCTTTTTTAAAGTTTCTCCTTTAATTTTCTGCACCTTTTCCAGAGCCAATATCAGTTTCTTCTTATTTTCACAGAGAACAATGGCATTCTGAGTTTTTAACTTCTGGTTTTTTCTCATCAGCTCTTTCATACTTTTTATACAATGTTTGACTCTAAGCCAAGTTGCCAAGTAACTCCTCTGGATTCCTTTTTAAATGGAAATATTTCCTTGACACCTTAGTTTTGAGATGTAATGCTCCAGCATAGAAGGCTTGGGTGAAATCCTGGCCCCATTCAAGTAAATGGCAAAATGCCCATTGACTTCATTGGGGCCAAGATTTCACCATTTATCCTTTCCCTCATGTATAAAGCACAGAAGAAAATAGTGGCTTATCCAACAATGCCACGTAGTAGCTTTTGGCAAGTGTTGGCCTTGAAGCCACCGCCCAGGAATTTGTGTGCAGTAGTGATAATATTTATATTTTCCATCTCATTCTCTATTTACAAAGTGTTGTACCACCCTTAATTCTTCCCTATTTTAGAGATAGAGAAACTGAAGGACAGGCAGGGTAAGTGATTACATAGTAAGTCACTAGCAGAATTATGTTTAGAACATTAGATTTCTAAGATCAGAATATTCCAGTGGACTACATTCCGACATAGCTGCCCATCAAGATTCTAATATTTTCCAAAACATTATGAGAAAAAATAGTCTCACTGTATAAATAAATGCCTGCAGCTCCTTATTGGTTTTCATCAATGACTTAAAAAAAAAAAGAATTGCAGTGCATTGTGGTGCATGGGATGCAGGCAAGCAGAGTGGTCATTTTAGTATTGAGTCATTTTCAAGATCTTTAATCAAGATGTTCTTCCAAAACCAAGTATTTCCAGTAAGCAGTGGAAATATAAATATAATAAAGAGGAAAATATTGCATTAATCGTGCAAATAGAATACTTGCTGATATAATTCTTTTTTTGGGAAAAAATAAAGCTAAAAGCTACAGGAAAGAGAAGGTGACAATAATTAGTTTGTTGTTTTAAATTAGGAGGTCTTTTGGGCCAGATGTTACTTGTCAGGGAGTGATGCCCCCTCCTGAGAAATGTAATGAAACTGAGATAGCCAGGGGCCTTGGAAAAAAAGGCTCTGTGTTTAGAGATGTCATTTTATTACAATGCTCTTGCCTTTTGCCTGAAGCATCTTGCAACTAGGGATAGAAAGAGAAAGGGAGCATGCTTGAGTTGATGGAAGGGATGTAGCCAGCATTTGTATTCAATCATAGTCTGGTCAGCAGAGCATGCATGCTTCTAATTAGCATAAGGAGGAAGGCAAGAAACCTGTCTTTGCCACCAGAGACAGAGCAGCCAGGCAGAATCTCAGGGCTGTCCGGAAGAGCTGCCACAAATGTCTGGAGCTCATTGCAATGCAGGTGACAGAATTTAGAGGAAGATATCTGCAGAATTATACTTATTTTCTCTGCCACTCACTGTCAGCTCTCATTAAGCAAACACAGAATCCAAAATGGTTTTCTCTGTGTTTGGAACTCTAAATGTGAAAGTTACTGCTATGCAAATTACTCTCTGTGGCTCACACTTACACTGGGTAATATCCTATTCCTTGAAACCCAGTTGTAATCAATGATGCCTCTCAAGGGATACTACTTGAAGGGGCATTCATTTATTTGGGATAGTGAAGTCTGGCTTGGTATGTCTGGGTTTGGATGGGCCACTCTACTGTCACACTGTGACCCTCTCTACACTTTAGAATATCTTATTCCATGAATAGCCCCACTCAAGTCAACATGGCCATTCCTGAAGTAAACTGCTGCTCAACACTCTGGCCCTTTGTGTTCGCTAATACAGGTTGGACCTCCCTTGTCCAGCACCCTCGGTACCTGCATGGTCCCGAAAGAGGGAGTTTGCCGGACCAGAGAAAGTCAGGCCTTAGGCTCTCCTGGGGATCCCCTCCTGGCCACTGGCCCAGTCAGTGCACTTTCCCTGCAGCTTGCTAGCTGGGTTCCATCTAGTCCACTGCCCCACTCCAAGCAGCAGAGCACCCTGCCCTGGCCAGAGGGCTCCCCACCCAGCCCTGCTCTGTCTGCTGGCCTGGTTCCCTGCCCCAGGCCACTGGCCCTGCAGGCTGCCTCCTGGCTGACCTCCCAGCCACTGGCAACCTCTGGGGCAGTGGATGTCTAGTCTAGCAACATCCATGGTCCAGTAGGACTGGAGAGTCCTGGACCAGAGAGGTTCAACCTGTAGCAACCGCTCGCCCCTCCCCCCAGTTTACTGAAATCCTCATTGTATTTTAGATGTTTAGGCTAAATGATTGAAAACATTGATACAAGAATCATTTCAAAGGTCACAGACTCGTTCGTACTTTCCTGTTGTAGCTCCTACAGTATAAAAGGGCACAGCTGAATAGCCCACATGAAGCCATTTAAATTGGAGTAGACTAAAGCTTTAATTTGTGTCACTAGCACACTTATGTCATTTACATTTCACATTTATTCATCTCCCTGCATTATCTTTCTGGAGTAGAATAAGGACACATATTAACTAGATTTTACATAGAACATAAAGCATTTTCCAGTGCTCACATACAGATGTGTGATGTCATTAAAAAGTTTTTTTATGCAAGAGCTACAAATGTAAGGGACTAGGATGAATACAGAAATAAATACAGATGTTTTGGAATGTTCTGTCACTCAATTATTTTAAAGTGCTTAAATATTTTATTTTGATACAGTACTAGTACATACCATACTTCAACGGAGTGAACAGCTGAAGTGTTTTTTATTTATTCCTGTTTATAGAGTGATTTGGGAACAAGATTTTTTTTTAAATGAATCATTTGAGGTGCCCATATAATACGTATTTTATTGTTTTCTGGAAGAGGTTTGGCAACAGGATTATATATATTAACAGCCTTTAAGTGTATAAAATATAGTTTGAATTAATTAATCTGCCTAGCATGGGCATTGTATTACATCAGCTGACGCAGCTGCTTGTTGTTAATCAAACGATAGTTTTAAAAAATGCCTCCGTTTTATTCACTGGTTAGAAATTCAGGATTCAAGAGTTACCAAGGAAATGACAAACTGCAATGAAAACTACCATGCATTTATGATCTTTGCTGGTTGCTAGTGAGACCCTCATAAATTCACCTGGCTGTGCCCATGAAAGCTCATGATGCCATCTATATGTTTTGTTAGTCTATAAAGCGCTACCAGACCATTTGTTGTTGTTTTTTAATTTATCCTGTACAGATTAACTCGGCTCCCCCCTGAAGCTACTAATATAAGTGGGCTTTTTTGGGGCCTCATTTTTGGAATGTGCTGAGCATCTTCACCCACCACTGGCTACAAAAAGAGCTGAAGTGAGTGCTTGGCACCTTGCTAGATCAAACTCCTTGTCTGCAAACTTCAAAGGCTCACATTTTACAGACTCAAACTAATGAAGTAACTGTTAAATTGGTCACTGGGAGTCAGTTTCTACTGATAGCTATTTCAGAGACAAGGTGGGTGAAGTAATATCTCTTTTTTTGAACCAACTTCTGTGATACTACCTCATTCAGCTTTTGTCTCTAATGTCCTGGGACCTACAAAGCTACAACTGCATTGCATACAACTATTAAGTTTTCAGTCACATAACTAGCTGGAGAAGCAAAAACTGAATTGTAAATAAGCCTCTGTTTCATGAATTTTCTCTAAGTATGGGACTAGGAGGAAGTTTGTTTGTTTGTTTGGAGGGGGAGCTTAATTTAAAAAATCATTTGATGAGAATTTGTGGTTTAAGTATTAATTTCCTGGGTGACATTTTCAGAACCACCAAGTGATTTAAAAGTCTGCCTCATTTATGTAAGTAATGTTGGGGACATAATTCTCATTGAATATCAATAAGTGCATTTGAAAATTTTACTATGATCCATGTCAATTTGCATTTGAAAAATAAAGAAAACTCTTCCCCATAGGCTCAGCAGCAACTAGATTTTCCAGTTCTTAAGAAATTCCATAACTTTGATTTCTTTTCTGTTGTGCTGTGGAACAAGAACAACAACAAAAAAATACTCACAAAATGTACTAAATAAATAATAAAAATCATTGGGGTCTAATGGAACCTTTGGCTCTGGATCTAAACTTCTAAAACTTTTTTCGTAAAATTTTTATATAAAAAATTAAAACCCATTTTAAAAATTTCAAAATGTGACCTTTCAGCATTTTCAAAATGTCTTTTCATTAAAAAATTAAAATAAAACAAAACAAAAACAGAAACAAATTAGTTGTAATGTCAATTAAGATGAAAATATAATTTTTCATTGTAAAACTGCTTTAATGAAAAACTTGCAACCAACTCTGTCTCGCAGTTTAAAATCTAAACCTAATTTTGGCTGTGTTGGCTTACAGTTTGCCAGTATTTTCTAACACATCATATGACTTTGAATGCGATGGTGCATTGACTTAAAGGGACTGAATGTGAAACCCACTACTCTTGATTCTGCTGTCCATGATTCCTTAAATTTAGTGCTAGATCCTCAGTCAATATAAATCACCACAGCTCTGCTCAAATCAACAGAGTGAAGTCAATGTACAACATCATACAACATTATGTCTGGTAATGAAAAACTTCCTCGGGTATTGCTATGTAACAGGATATGGTATTGTCTGCTTTGATGGATACTTCAGTAGTGCTTAGACAGACCCTTAAGATTTGGCAAACTGGTCTAGATCAATAAATTCAGTGACATTGCTCTGCCCTAATAGTTTTCATACATTTAATTTGAAGTCTCTATTTTAAGGTTGGAATATATACAGATAATTCCCAACCAGTGAAGAGATCTGAGACACTGTCTTGCTTAGCCCTGCATCTTTCTGGTGCTTCGTGCAAGCAGATGTCCCAATTTTATATGGACAATACTGATATCTGAGGCTTTTTCTTATATAGGTGCCTATTCCCCGCCACACACTCTATCCTGCTTTTTCAAGCTTGCTTTCTGGTCACTATACCAGTGCTCATTAGAAACTGCATATTCTACTTCTTACTGTTTGTTTTAAGAAGAAAAGCCTGTCTCATTATTCTGCTGTAATATGACCTCGAGCCCACACCACATCCGTCTCTTGTAGTGCTCTGTTTTCAGGATGTCTGCCTTTTTACTCATTTTGACTTCCCTTTTTCCTCCTTTTATTTGCTCATACTGTAAATGTGTCAGAGTAAGAGACAGAAAGCTTGGGAGTTCTGCTTGAAAAGTTAAAGTAAAAGAAATAAATATACAATATTCCTCCTTTTTGTTCTTCTGAATTTTATAAAAGTACTTTTTATATGATGAAACTTTTAAATTCTTCTCAAAATAGCTTTGGATTTTTAGATCTCCTTCCTCTATCTGTCATTTGCCTGTAAGAAAGTTGTTCTCAAGCTTTTATTGTTGATGTGTTTTAACGTATTCCAAAGTAAACTCTGTTTGTCTGACTAACCCACCCCACCCACACAAAGAGCAGTGGCCTTTGCAAATTCTTGAATTGCTTTTGTGCATGCTCAGCACAGATCTTAAATCTGTACATACCCTACATTAAGGGCTTGTCTCCACTACATGGTGGATGACACTGCAGCGATCCATCCACCAGTCATAGATTTATTGGGCCTCCTTAGACAAGATAAATCGATCTCTGAGTACTCTCCTGTTGACTCCAGCACTCCACAAGGACAAGAGAAGTACCTGAAGTCAATGAGAGAGCAGCCCCCACCAACCTTACTGCACGAAGATGCTGTGGTAATGACAGCATAGCTGTAGCATAGCTGAAGTCACATAGATTAGATCGATGGTGGTGGTTAGTGTAGACAAGGCCTTAAAAAGGAAAGGGCCACCTTCTCAAGGCCAGAGCAAGGAGTGTATGTATATACTACACTATCCTAAGGCACTGCTGGGAGGGATTTTGACTCACTGACACTACTCTAGGGCACAATTTCCTCCCTGCTTCCCCAGTCCTCTATAGCAGTGTTTCTCAATCAGTGGTACACGTACCCTTAGGGGTACTTGAGAGAAGTCTGGGGGTTATGTTAACACAACTGAAATTTGGAGAAAACTTAATTTTTGTTTATGTTTTACAGCACTTTATTATTTTTGTACTTTTTACACCCAAAAATTTCATCGCCCGCCCAGCTACGATTAAGTTGTTTAAACAAATGTGTTGCAATGGTAGAAAAAGAATTGTGTCTGAAAACTGTAGGTACTGGAGGTATTTATAATTTTTTTAAAGGGGTACTTTATAAAAAAAGGTTGAGAAACACTGCTCTATAGTGGTGGTAATTTCCCTTGCTGGCACCACAGTCAATCACACTCTCTCCCACTGTGGGTCCACTACACATCATGCCTTACCCATTCCTGGCCCACCTATTCTGAGAGTAGTAACAGGGTCCTGGTTCAGGAAATATAAGTCCCAGCTCAGAAAGTGTTTCAAGTGCAGCACCTTCTTAAGTGATTGGGTGAAGAGGGAGGGTTGGTTTCCTGAAGTGGGGAGCCATGGTCCTTGACTAAAATATTGCATTCTGTATTGAACTTTGGATTCCCTGGCCATCAAACATATTGCTCCATTCCTGGGCTGTCCCATCAACTTTTTTCCTTGAAGATTCTTCTGAACAAGACTTCTAAAGATGGCTTATTTTATTTTTATCTGTTTTTCTTTAATTTGAGGCCTGAGCTGTGCCCTTATGTTAAAAGTGGGTATAGGCGGCGCCTTGCTTCTCTTAGTTTGCTGCTGACTCAGGAGCACAAGAGGTGGAAAATTAAAAGACAAAGTATAAAAAGATATTTCCAACGCTGGAAATGTCACAGTGCTTCCTGGCTTTATATAAATAGTCACAACAATCTTTGTCAGTGATTATTTCTACCTTACATAATTGTAAGTCCTGATTTTCAGTTGGCCTGCAGCCTGACACTGGGCATGTGCACTGAGACAAACGTGAGTTGTAATTAAACTGTATTTCACCTTCATAACCAATGTTAGATTCAGAGGCAAGAGCAACTTAAGTTTCTTACATGTACTGTCCTACCACAAAACTCCCTGGGAGGGGGGCCCTCAGGGCAGGAGTTGCAGGGAACTGGTGATACAACAGTACTTTGAAGAAATGTAAGTGTGGGGTGAAGGGCAGAGGGCTTAATGCAAGGTGTTGGGGAATGTTGAGGTGCAGGAGGCTCAGGGCTGGGGAGCTGGAGGTTTGGGGGAGGTGTGCAGAGTCAGAGCTGGCAGGTGAGAAGGGGCTCAGGGCAGAGGATTAGCACAGCAGCCTGCAGGAGAGCCCCAAAGGTGGGCTGGGAGTGCACCTCTCCTCCTTCTGCAGCTGAACACCCCAGATGGTGGACTATTCCTTGCCAGAGCAGCACACCAGAGCATACTTATTAGTGCCGATGTTTGTGCTGGAAAAGGGCACTGCATTGGTATGTGCCTGGGTAAAGTGAATGCCAGACTGAAAATCAGGGCCCCAGTAACTATTAACCACCAACATATACATTTTAACATTATGATGATTTATTTAACAGTAGTAATGCGTTTGGTGTGGTACAATACCCAAAACCAAAGATGGTTCCAAAATAGCTTGCAATACATAGTTCTTGGAATTATGCATTAAATTCAAATACGTTATTTACTAAAAGAAAGTACAATAAAATGTATGTGGGATCAGATACATTTTGGTAAAGGGACAGTCAACATAGATTCACCAAGGACAAATAATTCCTGACCATCCTGATTGCCTTCTATAATGAGATAGCTAGTTCTCTGGATATGGGGAAAGTGGATGTGTTATACTTCGACATTAGCAAAGCTTTTCATGTGGTCTCCCACAGTATTTTTGCCAGCAAGTTAAAGAAATATGGCTTGAATGGATGAACCATAAGGTGGATAGAAACCTGGCTAGATCACCAGCTCAATGGGTAAGTGATCCATTACTTCGATTGTCAGTTGGTATCAAAGCGGAATGCCTCATGAGCCGGTTCTGGGCCAGTTTTGTTCAACATTAATAATCTGGATGATGGGATGTATTTCGCTCTTAGCAAGTTCACAGATTACATCAAACAAGGAGTAGAGGTAAATATGCTGGAGAGTAGGGATAGGCTTCAGAGTGATGTAGACAAATTGGAGGATTGGGCCAAAAGAAATCTATGAGGTTCAACAAGAACAGTTGAAGAGTTCTGCATTTAGGACAGAAGAATCCTATGGACTGCTATAAGCTGAGGACTAACTAGCTAAGCAGCAGAGCAGCACAAAAAAGGCCCAGGGATTACATTAAATGTGGAGCTGCATATGAGTCAACAGTGTGCCCTTGTTGCCAAGAAAGCTAATGCATATTGGGCTGCATTAGTAGGAACACTGCAACAGACTGAGGAACGTGATTATTTCCCTCTATTTGGCACTGGTGAGGCAACATCTGGAGTATTGTGTCCAGTTTTGGGACCCTACTACAGAAAGTATGTGGGCAAATTGAAGAGCCCCTGGCAGGGCAATGGAAATTATGAAGTCTCTGGAGCTAGGGGTAAATCACACTTCGTTATTCACTTTTTCCACAGGTTTGATGATTTTAAAGACCTTTATTGTATCCCTCCTTATATATTTTCCAAGCTGAAAAGTTCCAGCCTTTTTAATCTCTTCTCGTAGTGAAGCTGCTCCATACCTCTAATGCAGCAATGGAGAACCTTTTTTGGGTTGGGAGCCACTAACCCACAGAGATATCAGTTGAAGACCACCCACAAGTGAGAAGGAAAAAACCGCCCCACACAGCTTCAACTGATGTCCCACCCACAGCAAAAGCCTCTGGGGCTTGCCCAGCTATGGCTGCTCCTTCTTCCCGTTTCTCAGCTCCCCACTTTGGGAAGGGATTCTGGGGCTTGCCCAACTCTGGCCACTCCTTGCAGCGAAGACAATGGGGCGGTCTTCCCCTTCCCTCCCACTCCTGCAAGGGTTTTCCCCTCCCCCGCTTCCCTTAGGTCCCACATGCCTCCTTAACTGTTAAGGAGGCGTTGCTGGCAGCCCAGGGCAGGGCTGCAAGATGCTTCTTGCTGCAGCCACCCTAAGCAAGGAAGGCTATGTCTACACTCACGGCGTCTTGCACAAGAACAGCCATTCTTCCGCAGAGTATCCATACTGCCCGCCTGCTCTTGCGCAAGAAAATTTACAGTAAGGTGTGGTAACAGAGAGCTTCTTGTGCAAGAGCTATGCTCTTTTCTAACAGGTGTAAGCTCTCTTGCACAAGAGCTCTTGCACAAGAGGGCAGTGTGGATGCGCAGCAGGGATTTCTTATGCAAGAAAGCCGATGGCTAAAATGGCCATCAGAGGTTTCTTGAACAAGACAGCGTCCACACTGCCAAGGATGCTCTCGCGCAAAAGCACATCTCCTACATGGCAGTGTGGACGTTTTCTTGTGCAAGAGTTCTTGCGCAAGAACCCTTGTGCAAGATGTTCTTGCTCAAGAAGCCACCAGTGTAGACATAGCCTAAGAGTTTCCTCCCATGAGCAGAATGAATTTTGTGTTGTGCACCAGTACTGAGTTCATGTGGCTTGTTTGGATGTGCCACTGTGGCACCCAAGTTATTAATAAATATTTTATAAACTTTTACCTTTTCTCTCTGCTGTCACATCTCCTCCCATTGCTCCATCAGTTCCCCTGGTGCCTGCTGCCCCCCAACTCCTCACCCTCCTCTGCTGTTGTGACTCCTACCATCAGCCCTCCTGCCCCCCTCCACCAGCCCTTCTCTCCCCCCTGTGCCCACTCCTCCAGTAGCCCCACTCTGATCATGTGAGCTACCCCTCCTCATCCCCTCTTCTAACACCTCCCTCTACACACCTGCCTTGCCTCTCTCCTCTGGTGCTGGTCCCTCCCCTGCAGGTGTCTGCCCTTCTGCTTCACCCCAGAATCCCCTGGCACCTGCACCTTCCCTTAGCCCTGCACCCTCCTGGTGCCTCCCCCTTCCCTCACTACCCGTGCCCCCTTTGCCCTCTTTTTCCCTGATGCCCACCCCCTCACCACCCTCTGCCCCCATTCCCCTCATGCCCCTCTCTGCCCTCACACAGGACTTGCTCCATCCCCACCTTTCTCATGCCCACCCCTTCTTTCAAGCCTTCTCCCAGCACCTCACCCTCCAGCCCCCAATGCCCTTACCCTCTCCCCTCCCAGCATCACCCTGTCCCCCTCCCACTGACACCTCCCCTCCTGCCCTTTTCCTCATTGTCTGCACTTGGCCCCCTGGCATTTGTCTCCCCTCCACCCTGTGCCTTGGTGCCTTCCCCTTTCTTCCTCCTTCCCCTCCCCCTCCGCACAAGCCCCTTCCTCTCCCATCCCCTTGCCCTAGTTTTCCCCCTCCCCTACCTTCTGCCTTCCACTTTGTGGGGCCGGAGTCTGAGCTTGGGCCCCGGACTCCGAACCCGGAGCTAGGCCGAGAGGCGCAACGCAGCACAGAGCAGTTTTAAAGTCCTGGGCTGTGACGTCACGTCATGCCCGGGCGTCTCGCCGCTCACCTGGGAACGCCGCACATGGCAGCAGCAGCAGCTGGCAGCGCACGCCGGCAAGGGGAGCCGCACTGAGAGCTGCGCACGGCAGGGACGGTCCGGGGCCGGGGTGGGAGGATGCATGGGGGGTCCGGCAGGTGGGGGCCGGGGACCGCTCCAGGCAGAGCCAGGGGAGAGACCCAGCTCCAAATATTGCTGGAGCAGGGCCCCCACCGGCTCCGGTGCTTACCGTCCATCCCGTCAGAGTGGTGCTCCAGAAATAGTGGTGCCCTACACAGCTGTGTACTCTGCGTATGCCTAAGGACGGCCCTGCTGGAGCACATGACTTATGAAGAGATACTGGGCTTATTTAGTCTGCAGAATAAAAGAGCGAGGGGGCAGAGTTGATAGCAACCTTCAACTCCCTGAACAGATATTCCAAAGAGGATAGAACTGGGCTGTTCTCAGATGTCAGGTAACAGAACAAGAATCAATGGTCTCAAGTTACAGTGCGGAAGGTCTCAGCTGGATAGGAATAACTATTTCATTAGGAAGGTGGTGAAACATTTCAATGGGTGAGGGTGGAATCTCTATTAGAGGTTTTTAAGGCCTGGCTTGACAAATCCATGGCTGGAATGATTTAGTTGAGGTTGGTTATGCTTTGAGCAGGGGATTGACTAGATGCCCTCCTGAGGTCTCTTCCAAGCCTGATAGTCTATGATTTGAGATCTGGACTGCACTATTTCTCAGAATGGCTGAAACATGTATTTATAGAGTATAAAAGTTATCCTGATGAAAAACATTTCCAGTCTTACAATTTCATTTTAGAGTTATTTGATCTACTTGTTAGACACTTGGGGGAAATAAATGTAACATTTTACCTTTCCCCATGTCAGTGTGAGCTTTTAGATGACTAATTCCCCAGGAAGATTGGTAAGATGGGATGCATTTAGTGTTTATTTGATATAGAATTTCCTCATCTCTGTCGGGTTAAATCCTCCTATGATACAGGTATAGTCATAATGATAAAGAAATACCTAAGCAGTCCTTCTTTGCAATCACTTTTCTATATCTTTTCATATCAGTGAGATCTTATGACCCAATGACTGGCTGCAATTCGATCTTACATAAAAACGGGTGAAATAATAGTTATTTTTCAAAAGACAGTATTAATAAGGGCTAAAAGAACAGTGGTTTGACATGAATTATTTCCACTCGACCAGAACACATTTGATTCTACTTTAGGGCTACCCAATGTTGAAAAAGGCAGTTGTTGTTAGGGATGAAAATGGTTAAGAAACTTACACCTGGTAAAACATGCACACATGGGCACACACACACAAAAACCTCCCCTTTTTTTCTTCGTAAGCATTTTGGCCTTATGGCAGACTTAATTAAATTCAACTAGGCAAAATAAAAAGAAGGAAATAAAACAATGTGTGTGTGCCTGGAAGGCTGTGACAGAAATACATTCTTGAAGGGATCTTGAAACTATGAATAAATACAGTTTACATAGCAGCCTGACTTGCAGTATACTAAGAAACAAGAAACGTTGAAAGCTGATGATCAGTCAGGATGGGTCATAACCAAGTTATTTCAGAACGTATGTTTCTGCAATTGTGATACTTCAGGGAAATTCTCAGTGAAGGAGGATTTCATGCTCACATTATAATGCTGTGATATGTGACTGATGGGCCAAACAGGTTTGGTCTTAAGCTATATTTCCAAACCCAGTGGTAATTGGGTCAGACTTCTGCTGATTATTGTCACTCTCAAAAGGGCAACTCTTCAAAGACGTACATCTAAACTGAGGCTTTGGAACTGGTTAGAGATGATGGACCAACTCTGTGATGGATTCTTAGGAAAATGTGAAAAAGAAATTGTAGTCTTACTGTTCAGTGGGACTACTCATGAACTTATGGTTCGGCATTGATTTACCTCACTTGTTGAATCAGGACCATGTATAAAAGGGTACTCTGAAGTAATGTATGACAACTCAAATGCCACATCTGTATTGATACACTAGAATAAAATACAAATGAAGGATTGCTGAGATTCTTGAACTTTGCTGAATTTTCTTGCTCTGAGACAGATATTGTCATAAATATGCTCTACACTGAGAAAGTAGAAATGCAGTTCTGTGGGTTTGAAGAAGTGCAAGATAAAAATTATGTCATCGTCTCGGTTTACTTTTTCCTATTAAATTGGAAGTTTTACAACTTTTTAAACTGAGGAACTTTTATGCCTTAATAAAAGCAAAGAGGGAAGTTGACAGGGAGATCCAACATAATGACAAATTCTATACCAGTCTTAAATGGATAGCATTAGTAAGTGAATAATTTTTATGCTTATGGAAGTACTTCCTATTGCCAGCAAGAAGCAGTTCATGCTTTATAAGCCTTTCCTTATACATCTCCCACGATAGGCAAAACATGGTACACGGGTCACATGTGTCTGTTCATCACTTACCAAATTCTTGGAATGCTCCCCTATCCAAATTATTGCCTACCTCTGCCTAAACTTTATCCCAAACTATTTTCATCATCCCTGTCTCTTTATTCCACTCTCTCCTCCTTTCTCTTTTTTCCCTTGTCTTCCAAGTACTTGCTTTTTTCTCTTTCAAATCCTTCCCTAAAACCTATTTGTTCCAGGAAACCATCCTTTCTTATTAACTCTCCACTCTCTTAACCATTTTTTATCTAATCCCTTGGTTCGGCTTTGTGTATTGTTCTGTTGTTTTAAAAGAACCCTGAAAATTGAGTACACTCTTGAATTTTTTTAAATGTAACAGTTCCTCTACCTCTCTATCACTCTCACTTCTACTACTTCTATTTCTAGTTTTGATATAAGCAGCACTGATTTTTAAAAAATTGCAATCAATGGGATCCCTTGTTTAAGAGTTCACCAGCATGAGTAAAAGGTTCCCAATCAAACCTTTATGTTAGGTTTACACTAGACCTGGAAGGGTGGCCTCTGGTATGCAATGTAGAATACATAGCTGGAGTTGGCTTACCGTAAGCCTAGCTTGGCACCATCCCCACTGCCAGAGGCTGACGGGAGCAAATGCTCCCATGGGCTTCCTTTACTCCTGTCAACTGCAAGGAGTACAGGCATCAGCTGGAGCTGCCCTCAGTGTTCGATTTGTGGGTCTATACTAGAGTTGCTACATCTAATGCCAGAGTGTTGGTCTCTGGCACGGCGTGTGAAGATGTGCCCTTAGCGTTAACTGTTTAATACAAAGGAATGGAGAACTAGATTAGCAAGCTTGCTCTTGGGGTCCTTTGCTGTATAAAAGGACTGTTAGATAATCTAGCCATGGCCTTAACTGCCTGCCTAATCTCTGCTGCTTGCATTTTCTAGGAGCCTAGAACTATCATGAGCCCTGTCACATATATTAGAGCTGATGAGGAATAAAATTGAAGGAGAAAAAAAAAATCTATATTATGGGAATCGTACTATCAAACGCTGAGTGTGATCTGCTAGTTAATCAAGCATGTTAGAGTTACATAAACATAGAGACTGTCAGGAAGATCACCACCGTGATCATCTAATCCAGGGGTGGGGAACCTAATGCCTGGGGCCAGATATGGCCCCCAGTTCGCCTGAATCCAGTCCTCAAGGATCAGGGCTCCCCCAGAGCATTGGGGAACCTGTATTGGCACTACAGCCTGTGGGGCTGGAGTACACAAAAAATCTACTATCCTGGGTCCACCTAGGCTCTGGTGTGTGAGGGGAACGTGGGGAGTGTCTTTCTCCTCAGTCAGTGGCACATCAGTGATGGGTTTTTGTTTTGTTTGGTTCTCACTTGTGTGCAATCCCCGAACTGATTTCTCTGTGGGCTCAAAAAGGTTCCCCATTCCTGCTCTAATTGAACCTCATATACAGTGTAGGTTCCTCATCCACTCACTCCAATAATAGGCTCATAACCTCTGGTTGAGTTACTGAAATTAAGATTAAAAGACTTCGTTACAGAGAAGCCATCATTTAGTACAGTTCAGATCAGAAAGTGACCAACGCCCCATGCTGCAGAGGAAGGAGATCTCCCCCCTCCCCAGGCTCTCTGCCAACCTGACTTGGGTGAAAAATCCTTCCCTGACACAAGCTATAGTGATCAGTTGGACCTGAGCTTGTGAGCGAGACCCACCAGTCAGAAACCTGGAAAAGAATTCTCTATTCTCACACAGAGCCCTCCCTATCTGTCCCATTTCCAGCCATCGGAGGTATTTGCTAATAGTAATCCTAGAAGAGACATCTGCTTTTGTAGGCACCATCATAACACCATTATATAATAAACTTGTCAAGCGCAGTCTTGAAAAAAACTAGACTTTTTGCTCCCCACTTCTCACTGTGCTGGGCTGTTCCCAGAATTTCATTCCTCTGACAGTTAGAAGCCATAGTTTAATTTTAAACCTAAATTTGTTGTAGAGCGTTTATATTCATTGGTGAGCAGAGTATGTTGTATTTTGCTGTTGTCATTGCTTTGACCGGTGTCATCTTTGCCCAGGCTCAGTGGTATATAATCTTGTCAAGCAAGCATCCCAAGAAAGCAATATAAGTGCTCAAAACTAAACAGCTTGATAACACTAAGGGCTTGCTTCACATTTCACTTTAAACTGGGAAAAGAGCAAGATCATCTTGCCAAGACGTAAAGAGAATAGGGATAGAAAGGATTCTTATTTACTGGAAACTGAGGGTTATAGTAGTTTTCATCCCACTAGCCAACATAATCTTCCTCTTGCAGTTGGTAGGCTTAAAAAGTTTCTCTGTTTTGACAGAGTCAACTGGTCCCAGCTGTATTTCTCATTATAAGTAAAAGGAATCTCTCTCAATCTGGCAGATTCTGTCAAAAGGAAGGAGCACTTTAATACTCCCACTGATGCTGGAGAGAAAGGTAGTGGACTTCAGCCAGATGGGGAAAGTTAAAGTACAGGAATAGTCAAAAATTCTGCCAAGCTGCAGAGTAACTGGGAGATCAGAGTCTCTGTAAGAAACATAACTTTGCTGAAAGGGAAAACAGATCATGAAAAACTTAGTCATTGAACCAAAAGCAGAAATCAAATCCCAGTGTCATGCCAAAACTGAATGTAATATCAACTGAGCTAGTACACTTTTCCTAAACATCAGTTTATGTCCCCAAGTACAATGATAAAGAAGTCAATAATCCAACAAGGTGTTAACATGAATACAGGTGATTTTGCTCTTTTTGCAAATAAGTTCTGCTAGTGACAGGAGAAGAATTGATATTAACTGACAGGACACTGCTGATATGCAATTTTCAGTGGACCTATGCTAGATTTCTGCACTATTTACACCCCAGACAGGCATATTACATACTGCTAAATTCCTCTCTCAAACGTCACAATGTCCTAACAGAAAAAGTTAAATCCATTAAATGAAGAAAAAAGTGTAGGGTTTTATGGACTATGTAGAAGTAGTCAGATGAGTGAATGGCAACTCTACCTATGATACTTCTGTGGCTCATATTACCACAGTGATACCATAGTCATAAATATCTTCCCAGCATCCTGTGAGCTATGGCAGAGTTGTTATCCCCATTGTACAGACAGGTAACTGAGGCACAGAGAGATCCAATAATTTCCCAAGATCACACAGGAATTCTATGGTGGAACAGAGCTGAACCTTGGTCTTCCAAGTTCCAGGCTAACACCTAAACCACTTCTGTTAATGTCATTAGTAAGAAGGCACAGCAGCAGCAAATACTGTTATGACCCAGTGCTTTTTTTGTGATGGTACTGCCAGGTACAAAAAAAGCACTGTTATGACCCATTTGTAAATGTACAGTTTATGTATAATTCAGAGCTTTTATCATCAGTCTAGAATCAGCTGGGGCTATCTAAGGAAACCCAATCTTCTTATACGTATTATAAATCAGTGGGAGCATATTTCCATAATGAAGGATAAAAATATGTCAGCAAATATCATTTATTGAGAACTGAGAAACTCCCCATTGAGTTGTGGTTAGCTCTGGCAAACAATATTGTTCCCTACCCAGTTTGTACACTAGCCAACAGGTAATTAGAGCACATTTTCAGTATTCCATATAGCATTGCTAAAATGGAGACGATCCTTGCTTAGTGCAAAGGGCACAATGCCTCACATTTTTTAGTTAACACTGGAAAATGCCTCACATATTTTAGATAAATCTGGAGACATCAGAGGGATAGTTGGAAAATGAATATGTGTATAAGCACTAGTTACACACCACACATACACATACACACACACAAACCCCCCAATGGACCTATGTATAAGCTTTATGCAAAATTCCCAGAGATTCAATAGGAATTCTATGCTTGGAATAATAGTAATATAGGCCCCTAAATTGAGATGATGGGAAGCTATGGCTAGGGAACACAATTTGAACTCCTCTGATACTATGTATCATGAATAAGACTATTTTAATGTGCCCCATTTGGAAATTATATCCCATTCCAGATTCCTGACAGGCCGGGGGAGAAAGACTTTTAAAGTGATAACATTCATAATAGTATAGAAAATGTTACTATTTTTTCCTTCACATTGCTTTTTTGTGGCTTTTGCTTTCCCTATTTCTAAGGGAGTCTGTCTGCTTTACATGGGTATTGGTAGTGTAGTTTGCTGCCCGATGAGGCAAAAATGGCACGTTTTTCAATGTAAGGCAGATTTTTGAGTGATAACTTCTTTCAGTATTTGCTTTATATGATTTGCAGTCTCCTGGGTTATATTAAAGCATCACATATTTCACACAGATAAAATTAAAGGATTTTCTGAAGGCTGCCAGCACCAGCTTTTTTTTTTTTCTGTTGGTCATTCTGCCTATCTATACTTTTTTTTTCTGATACAGTTTTTGGCATGATTCATCCATGTTATCTCCTATGCTTGGGACATTCCCCAGTATACCAAGTATTCACACTCTTTTTTCTTCCAAGGTTTGTTCTTAAAACACCTTTCTTCTGCATAACCTACCAGCAGAAATCAATCATAATAGTCATATTGTGATAAGTCCACCTTTCAGTCACATGAGTCAGAAAGTAATAGAGATGTAGCCGTGTTAGTCTGGTCTAGCTGAAACGAAACACAGGACTGTGCAGCACTTTAAAGACTAACACGATGGTTTATTAGGTGATGAGCTTTCATGGGCCAGACCCACTTCCTCAGATCAAATTGTGGAAGAAAATTGGCATGACCATATATACCGTCACCTATAGCCCCCAACTTAAACCCATCCAACATATTATCAATAAACTACAACCTATACTGGAACAGCTCATCACCTAATAAACCATCTTGTTAGTCTTTAAAGTGCTGCATAGTCCTGTCTTTTGTTATGGGTCAGAAAGGGCTTTGTTTACACATCTTGGGCTTTAAATGTGAGTACTTTTCCAGAGCTAATAACCTGTAGCTGATACAACTTGCAAACAAGTCCATGGATGCACTCAAGTTTTCAGTGTGTCTGAACTTCAATGTTTGTTCTGACTTTGATCTCCTTAGAACAGGACTTGTATCTTCCATTGTGTTTTTCAGAGCCTCCAGCAGGATGCTGTTAGTAAATAGCAGACGGCTGAATGGTGCACTAAAATGGGGATGATAGTAACAGATACATAAGTGTTTTTGGTTTTGATTCAACATGGGAAATGATACTCCTAGCTTGACTAAGAACAACACAAGCACACTTCCCCCTCAAAATTATCCTGCATTTCAGGGACCTATTATACATCTACACTCCAGTGCTATTTCGGGATACCTCTGGAATAGCAGACATAGCTATTCCATGTCTTTTTGAGCACACCCGTTATTTCAAAATATAAAGGGCTCACTATTCCAATGTCCCTTCAAGTTTCATTCAATGAGGAGTAAGGGATGTTTCAGAATAGAGATTTATTTTGAAATAAGTGCTGTGTAGACAATGCCAAATTTTGAAATAAACTATTTCAAAATAAGATCAAAATAAGATATGCAATTTACGTAGCTCAAATTGCGTATCTTATTTCAACCTACAGTGCAGTATAGATGCACACTATGTGAGCTGGAAGTCAATGTACATTCTGACCACTTTACCAAATATCTAGAAGCTATGCATAGATAGAAACCGGCAAAATAATAGGTCTAATGTTTTTATATTTACAGCTGAGCTCTGGGTTTTGAGTCAACAATATTTAGCTGCATGTCATTCAACTAATTTTGTATTATTTTACAACACTTTATGTGCATGTGCTGTAGGACAAATATGATGGATACATTTAGATATCAAATAATAGAAATAGAAATAAATTCCATTTTTGCCATGACGGTTCCTAAGAAATGATTCCTATTATAAACCAGTGCACCAAAGGGAAATAGTATCTGATCTTAGCTGAGAGCAATACTATGATGAATAACAAAATGGTGACCTTGCTGTTTAAAGCTAAGTGAATAATGGAAAAAAGTCGCCTGTGAACAGTTGCCTGAATTTCAAAACATTGATTGGATCCTATGTGTTTCCATCTCTGTACCTTTGTGTCATGTAACTCCTAATAGGGAAGGTTTTATGTTATGCAACTGAGAAAAAAAAGAAACATCAATTTCCTTCTCATATTATTTCTGCTTCTACCTATAAAACCATTCTGATTCAACACTTATCTGTTCTCTTTGAATATTATTAGCTTCCCCTGGATCAGTCCCTGTAGTGTAAATGAATAACATGCTATTCAATATTGGCAGCTAATCTTACACGTAGAGCCCATCTTGCTACTATTATGCTGTATTCAGGCCAGAACTTTTGAGCCCTGGATTCGTTGTGCCTCTAACTCCCATTAAATCTAATGACGATTTTGAGTATGCAAAGAATGAAAGATGGTGTGTAACTCCTGCTCAAGTTAGCAAGAGCTTTGAGCAGAAGGGCTAGGAGAATCTGGAGAAACATACCTATCGAAGCAAAGATGTTTGTGTTCCTGCAGCTTGCTTTAGCACCTATCTAGTGCTTGCCACACACAATTTCACTTGTTCCATTCATATCGATAAATATCATAAATGTCTTTATTCAGCAGTACTGTGTTCAGTTCTAGCCATTTGAAAAGTGCCTCCAGTTATTGTTTAGATTGGTTAAAAACTGCATGAACAACAGGAACTAATTTGAAACTGCAAATGCTAATTGTATAACCAAAAAGTAACTTTGAATAATGATGCGCTTTGAGGTAATTTATTCCTAAATCACTGGGGGTACCGAACAGCGTTTAGTCCCAGGGGAATTACCAGTTAGTGCCTGAGGGTGCAATTTCAAAGTCTGGATCTTTTACAAAATTCAAATCCTACTATGAGTAAAATAATTGATATTTCAAAGAGCGCAGCATTCACTCTTGGGCAGCTTTATCTTCATAACTCTATGTAGGCTTTACCCATTAAAAGGAGGGGCCAATAAAAATACACAGTGGTGTATCATATTTGAAAATCCTGACAATGATTTCTCCTCATGATCCTGGATAATCTCAGAGGTTATAGTGGAAAAAATAGAAAATATAGTTCATCACTAACCTTCAGCCAACCTATCAAGTTTGGACTCGTCACATTGGATTTATAACTGACTCTATGGCTTTGGTACCTGGTCAGGTCCAAAACTGGACAAGGATTTACTTTTCAGCTCTTTTACATGGAGGTGAAATGAGACCATCATGTCTAATGAGATGTCAGCTCAAGATATCAGAAAAATCTCATGAACACTCGGGTGGGTTTAAGATTGCCACCCTAGAAGATGATAGAAAAATAGCCTCTCAACCTGGGATTTCTATAATTTGGGGAAAAGTCTCCCAAGAAAAGCACATGTTTTACAGGGCTGTTGAACCTGAACCATATATATGATTCAGCCCAAACCTAATTTAAAATTCACACATTGTCTTGTTGGCCTGTCCCTAATATTTTAAGAGAAGAATTCCTTTGGATATACATAGTTGTCATGGAAGTAAAGTGGAGCTTTTCACACATATTAGAAAGCAGAATTTTGCTCACATTTTCAAAAAATTGGTGTCTGCTTTCCATCCAAAGTCAACTGGTTATGTAAATCAAAAGCACATCTGAAAATCAGGCCCAAGGTGTCTCACACTACGTTTCTAATACCAATGCCCAGTCTTTGAAAATGTTGGCTTCAGTGTTCTGGTTACGAAAGTACAGCAGAGCCCTTTTTACTTTTACTCTTTAATGAGAATATTGGTTACATGTCTATGAATGTTTTAAAAACAAAATATGAGGCCAGTAATTAGCAGTATGTGGGTTATTTTAATGAGACTGTAAATCCGACATGCACATAGACTTATACATTAATCCACCCCCCCTCAGACACACACTATCCTCTTATTCCCACCTTTTCCTGAGCTGTACTCCTGCCTAAACGATTGGAAGTAATCTGGGTTTCCATAGGCAAAACTTAAGTTAAAGATCTGTCTTCTTTTTCCTTCATTTGTCTTATACCAATCTCGGGCTAGGCTGCTTTTTCAACTCTTTTGATTAACATGTGATTAAATAGATATATGGGACAATAATTTTCTATTAAAAAAAGCCATAAACATTTAACGAGAACATGGTTTCATGGTCTCACTCTATGAGCAGAACAAACAAAAAAGCCACGTCTCCTCACAGGAATCCCCTCAAAAAGAGACAGTGAAATATCTTCAGATAGCTGTGACAATTAAAATATTGGCCTCTTAATGGGAGGACTCCACTCAGAAGAGTGCAAAAAGCAGTAAGGAATCACAAAACCCAAGGAGAAATTATGCTATGGATACAAGACTCAGATGAGCATGTTTTATTAATTAATTGAACCTTAAATTATTAGATCCTTTTTGTCCTGCCAGCATGGCTTATTGTTCACCACTTCATTCTCAAGACACATTTTCCTTCAGAGTCCTCCTGTATTATTTTTAATATCTCCATCACTACATCATAGTTGTTTTTATCTTCATTGTGCAAGTAATCACTCCACCCCCTTTTTCTGCCTGTTCATTCTAACTATAACGTCCTATCCTGTGGCCTTTGTAATCCATTTGAAAAGGAAGCAGACCAATGCATTATCTGAGTCTTCTGTCTGTGCAACTCATCAGACTGAATGACAGCTAGAATCCAGAGGTGCAGAATGATTTATACTTTCTGAAGGCTAAACATGTTACAGTCATAAAACTAACCCCTCTCCCCCACACACACACCTTCAAAGGCTAGGTCTATGTTATGTGAGAAAGTCAACCTATGATATGCAACTCCAGCTACAAGAAAAGCATAGCTACTTTCCCAGATAATGCATGCTTGGCTTCATATTATACAATCATGTAGAGGAAACCTTTCTTGCAAAGTTTCCAATGGTAATACTTATGATTGGGGAAAAAAACTACATTTTATTAAGATGTACTGGAAAGAGGAAGAAATATTTATAGAGCAGATATTAGAGACAGGATTTATTTTAGTAACAGAGGTTCAGATATGTTGATTAACCAACATGGAGCTCAGCTTGGAAAGTAGGGTTGCCAACTTTCTCATCACACAAAACCAAACATCCTAGTGTCACCCGTTCCCCAAAGCCCCACCCTCTGCTCGCTACATTCCTGCTGCCTAGATGGCTTGTTGTCCCCCTGACTCACTTACAGTCACTGGGCTAGGGCAGGGGGTTGGGGTGTGAGAGGGTGAAGTCTCTAACAGGGGGGTTCATGATCTGGAATGGGTTAAAAAATGAGGGGGTTAGGGTGCAAGAGAGGGCTTCAGGCAGAAAGTTGGAGTAAAGAAAGGAGTGAGGGCTCTGGCTGAGGGAGCAGGCTCCGGTGTGGGATTGGGGAAGAGGTGTCTGGGGTGCAGGAAGGAGTTCTAGGCTGTGGTAGGTGGGACCAAGGGTTGGAATGTTGGGGCAGGGGAGAGGGACTGAGTAATGAGCTAGGGGTTTGGGATATGAGGGGGATGAGAGCTCTGGACTGGGGCCAGAGATGAGGGGTTTGAGATGCAGAGGGGTGAGGGCTCTGGGATAGAGGTTCTGGTGGTGGGTCAGTCATTTGGGATAGTCACTTTGGGGTTGTCATTAAGTACAAGGAATAGGGAGGCACCAGGCCACCTTTTGCGCCGAAGGAGTAAGGTAGAGGAAAGGCCCTGACACTGTGTCTCCCCAGTCAGCTGCTGTTCTGGAGGCAGTATTAGGGGAGGAAACATTGAACTCTGAGGACTTAGCAGTTGCTGATCATCCATGTGCTTCTGCAGCCCGAGACTCTGCAAGCAGACACCTCCAGACAATTCTGTTGACCTAATGCCTCTTGGCACGCAGTCCTTACTAAGCTCTTGTGGATGCAGCCAGTGGTTAGTTCTCTTAATAGTTCTGAGCTCATTAAGATCCTGATCTGGTTCTTCCTGGAGTTTTGTTAGTCTGTCTACTGCCCTCAGTGGTTTTGGTATCAGGTCCTAAGGTCTTTTCTTGAAAGACTGTGATAGAAGCAACCCACAACTCGATCTTCCAGCATTTGTTTTGAAACATCTGCCTTGTTTGTTTGGTGTCCCACCATGTGAAATAACTCACCATGGGTTACTTTGAGAAACATGCAAGATACAGTACACCTTTTCCAACCAATGGGTCAGATTTTGATGATGTACTTCATGCAGTATATCCATATGGCCACAGACATTCCAAAAACCCTGACAAGGCTTACATGTTATTTAAACATAAAGAGTTTACATTCTTTAATGCAAGTTATAAGCTAATCTATATTTTAAAAGCATCCTAGCAATCATCTAATGGTGTAATTTCTCTTTGTTTATTTCTGTGCCTGTGTCTATTCAGCCAGTTTCCTGGTGATGGCCAGATAGTTAAAATACTCTGATATTGGTTTTACTATTGTTCTTTAAAGGCCATGGCCCTGTAAATAAGATGGATTGGCAACTAAATTTTATGTGGCACACTTGTTCTTGTGGAGAAGCAGATGGGCTGATTCTAAGATACACATGCTCATACAAATGGAGCAGACATTACATTTATCCACAGCTTCCCACAGCAGATTCTTCACTGCAAAATCTCTGTAAAAGTTTTAGTGAGATTTTACTGCATGTGCTTAATGGTAGAATCGTCACTAGTGTCAGAAGTCCAAGACAATGAGTTCCTGTAGTTTTCTGACATGTTAAACACTAAAGTTCGCTGGGAATATAGAAGAGTGAGCAAAGAGTCGGAATATAATTTAGAAGAAAGAGATAGAATTCAAAGCTGTTTTGGGGGGAAATAGGCATTTTCCCGCTGAGAAAACATGTCATAAGGTAAAGAGTATTCCTCTTTATTTTCCTTTTTACACAAAAGGAATAGCTTGGCTCCCTATATTCTATGTGTAAAAGTCTCAGATGGGTAGCCAGGTTAGTCTGGAACTTTAAAAACAACGAGTAGTACTGTAGCACATTAGCGACTAAAACTATATATATATATATAGTATCATGAGCAGAGTCTCTAAGGTACTACAGGACTACTCATTTTTATATTCTATCTGTTTATCATTGCTGGAATACTGTTCATTTTCACTGTGCAAATAGTCCAGACAGAGGAACTGAGAGCTCGCCCCTGAGAAAGGTGGGCAGGGCCTCGGCTCTACCCTTCCAGATGGAGCAGCCAGCCCTCCATGCTGCCCAGAGCACTGTGCACCCTGCCCCCAGCCCTCAGAACTGCATGAAGCACACCACACAGTATTCTGGCAGTGATCTAACAGGCCTAGAACTCAGTCTGTGATCACTGGTACACAGTAGCCACAGCGATGTTGGGAGTTCTGGGTTCCTTTAAATCTCCAGGCCTCAGGGCAATTCCCCATTCCATCAGCAGGCCTGAGTCCAGGTGTTCAAACCAGGGCACCGATCAGCATTGGGGAAGGTACAGTGGCTGTGAACATGCTCTATGAAGTGGGAGATAAGGATCACTTTCCTTCCAGGAATTTTGTTCTGGGGAACCACCCAGTGTACTTTGGCTGCTGTTGTTACATCCCTTCTGTGAAAATAAGGGAGGAGGATGGAGGCATTAATGTGGTCATATATTCTCCTGCCAGACTCTACCCTCTGTTCCCACACTGGTGCACTCAGCTGCCATGGATCAAAGCTCCATGCCACACAGTGGGTATGCGTCTTCTGGGTGGGCCCCCAAATCTTGCTTGTTTTACTCCCCATTCCCAGAGAGACAGCATTTGTTCTGTTGCCGGGGCCCCTCCGTGGATTCTGGATAGTCCCATTAGTGTATAAATATGTGTAAAGCAGTTATCAGATTCCACCAAAATATAATACAGTGTTCATGGTTTTAGGAAGGTTAGTTCAACAATGTACCAGAAACAAGACATACCTTTTTTAAAGTGTACAGTGGTAGAAGTATTTTCTGTGCCTAAATCATGCATGTGCAAAAATGCATGCACACAATTCAAGGCTTGGCTAATATATAGGGCTGGTTGTATTCTTAATGTACCAGTTTACATTTGTATATAACTTTGCCAAACTTTAATCTTTTAAGCTGAAATTTTCCATTCTCTGTGTCTACCTGAGGCAGAATTGCTCTGGAAAGTTTCACAAAAATAGGTCAGTGGTTTCTGAGAACAAGATTAGGGGATGAAACATTGTTTTGTCCCTGGTAAACTGTTTTGGCTGAGAAGCTCTAGGGTCTCTCTGGGATTGAGAAAGGATTGAAATTTGTCAGGAAGATCACCATTTTGTCATGGATGTGCCTTTTGCTGTCCCTGTGAAATTTCAGCCATGGTGTGAGCCTCTGAAAAGATATTCAGTAGAAACTTGCCTGAAATGTGTAGCTAAAAACCCAGAAGATTCCATCTTCAGTGCTGTGCACCAGCCTGGAGCTGAGCAGGACTTCCCTAGCAATTGTAGCTCTGGGCTGCACTAGGCTAGGGCTTGGCACCAGAGCTGAAAGCAGGGCATCCGGTCTTTCCTGTGTTCTCAGTGGCATCCCCCACCCAAATTGGACCTAAGCAGAGTGGAGAAGGAAGATGCTTGATTCAAATGCAAATGGAACAATAGCCTCTTGGGTGGGGAGGGAAGGGGAGTAGTCTGGGACAAGCCACATGACGGGACAAGGAACATGATGGTGACTGGATGTAGGCATTGGGAGCAGGAAAATAACAGTCTAAATTGGGGGTAAGGGACGAGCAATGGCTGGGCTAGGAGAGAGGGATAAGATGCCAGTGGGGATGGGACTCAGAATGGCTAGGGAAGGAAAACTGAGGTAGGGGGTAGAGCAGGACTAAGAGTAGGAGGGGCAGGATGGAGTGGATTGAGCAGAAGGTGTCAAATTTGGGGGAAATGAGTAAAGAGGCTGTGCCCACTAGAGCCTGGACTGGAACCTGTGACTTCTGAGTCTCTCCGTTTTGCTGCTGTCAGTAAATATCTGGGAAATCCACTGGCAAAGTGTCTCATCACCCACTGGTGCTGGCGCCCACACAGCAGTTGACAACCTACTATTGCTATCCATTCCTCTGTTAGTTTAAATGCCAGAAGTTTGCCCCCCCCCCCCCTTATTATGATGATGACTGCAGGTACCAATCTGATTCCATATAATGACATTAATTTGGGGGGAGTGGGAGAGAAGTTAGTTTGCTTTTTTTTAAGCTAACAGGTTACACATCCATAGTGTGTGACAAGAACAACATTAAGGATCCAAAGCCAAACACTCAGAAGTTAGAAAATGGCAGAATTAAGACACAGTCTCTAATTTAAGATAATTTAAGATACAGTCTCTAATGTAATGATCCCATACTATTTTTCCGACACCTCTGCCTCATTCAGGGCATAGGATAGTCCTTCTCTTGGGATGAATCAGGGTTGTGCAGTGAAAGAGATTGTATTTCTAGGCCCCCATTTCATTTGTTACCAAAGTTGGAATGTGTCTGCCTATTGTAGGTACTGGGACAGGCAGGCCTGTGCTCACCCCAAATTAAAAGCCAATCCCCTTGGAACATGTGTTGTGAATGAGGCAGGGGACTGCAGGAAAGAAAAGGATAGCTCCAGTCATGGAGAACTGGAGTCTATTCTTCCTCTGTCACAGAATTCCTGAGTGCTGCTGGGCAAGTCACTTCAACCAAACTCCTCATTTTCTGGGAGCACTTTCAGGTGTAACTGAAGTCAATAGGTGGTGTGCTTGGAACATAACAAATACTGCATAATGCAAAGAACTCTGAAAATATTAGGCTGTACGCAGAATTTTATGTATATGAAAATGTCTTGATTATTATTATTATTATTACTATTATTGTATTTTAATAAGAACAAATATGGAAAATGTAAAGCCTGAGTTCATACGTTATCTGGACATCTTATGTAAAGAAAACAGAAAAGGAGAGCATTAGAATGAATTGAGATCAAATGTCAATCAATGAGGTTGTCAATCATTGTAAACTACCATAATGACAAAATGTTTTGGCACGTAGCTCACATATGTCACATCCACCAACTTACCTGTTGGAATTTAAAAGATAATGTATGCACTTGTTATTATTCTCCTTAGCCAATCATTGTAAAGCTATGTAAATTAGCATTTTTGAATGAGCCAATTGATTTAAAGTGAAATATTATGAATATTCATGAGCCCATATTATAAAAGCCTGTACCACGCAACAGTTGGTGTGGCGTCGGGTATATGTGCGTTGGGTTAGGTATAGTGTAAGAGAGTGAGAGAGGTCCTAATCTTAGTCCTAGGTCAAGAGAATGTGTGAGGTCTAATACAGTCTTTAAGAATTAAACAGGGTGGAAGGCTTTGTTTCTTTCTTTTTAGGTAGTGTTAGGTTTAGTTAACTAGTTTAGTATTTTAGAGTAGTTTAGCTTTCGTCGTCGTGCTTGTTCGGCAGGCTGCGTCGCGGTTCCGCTTATCGGCCGTCATCGCGTCTGTTCGACGGGTGCGTCGGTGATTAGATTAGGGTTTTCTTTTAGGTTAGATAGGATAGGATTATTAGAGTCTAGCGTCCATCGTCTGCTCCGGCCGCAGCTGAAGAGCGGGAAGAGGACTGAAAACCAAACGCATCTGCGGAAAGTAGATCGGCCGTCTTTGAAATCTTCCTCAGCGCTTCGAGGGATCGCACAGGCTGTTCCTCTCCAAGGGCTTCAAATTAGCCTAAGGATTGAGGTCGCCTGACCAACGACCCTGTCACCGAGGGACTCCTGGTTGTTCCTCGCCCGAGGCTCTCAATCAGCCAGAGGCTTGAGGTCACCAGCATCGCCACCATCGTCCTGCTTGCGCCGAGGACTCTGGTAATTATTATTAGGGGTAACCATAGGAGGATTGCCCTCCATGGTTATTTGATGTATGTTATTTATATTTGCACCACAATATAGTCCTGTTGTTTAACTTTAACCACTTGCCAGTTTTTACTGACTGCGCCTAAAATCTACTGATATTACAACCGGTGATAGATCCGAGTAGTGAGGACCTTAGTCCATCCCACGAGGATGTGAATCAACTGTAGCTTCCCCGCTAACAAGGCCCTAGATATATCAAATTGGACAGTTAGAGCCAGTGCACCTTTCTAATGTTAATCATTCGGTGCCTCAGCTACCATCTGGAAAATGGGGATAATACCATCCCCTCATCTCACATGGGTTATGTGAAAATAAGATAATGTTATACAAGCACACAGCTAAACATAGGTACTGTCTCAATGAGTGCTTCAAGCCTAGAGCACTCACAGGGAAAAGTTAGTGGCTTCTTAGCACCCACTGGTAACCAAGCTTTCCGCACCCCTCAGCATCTCTCGCCCACCACTGGCCCCTCTGATCAATTCCTTCTCCTCCCTCCCAGTACCTCCCACCTGCACAGAAGCTTTGAGGCATTTGGGACACTCCATGAAAGAGGGGGAAGAGGCAGAGAAGAGGCAGGGGAAGTGGCTGGGGGGAGAGGTAGAATGGGGGTGGGACAGAGGTGAACAGGGGCAAAAAGAGGTGGGGCAGGGATTTGGAGGGAGGGATGGAGTGGAGGTAGGGCTTGGGGTGGCTGAGCACCCAGGGGAAGTCTGTACCTTTGCAGATACCATAGTGGTGAGAACCACCAAAAAGCTCATAAGGAAATAACTAAATGTGTCTTCAGAGAAGTGTTTTATGAGTGTGCAGAAAATAAGTCCTGGAGCTATACAATGAACAGTGAAGAGAAAGCAAAATATTGAATCACTTCTTGTTAAGTGAGCACTGTACCTTGTATGTGCTGAATGAATCAGGGTCCTGTGGAAAAACATTGTATGTGATCATGTTATTAAAGACTTCATTATGATGCATACATACAAAGACACTAAACAAATCTGCACAGGTAAAAGTAATTCTGGCATTTTCTAACTTGTCAGTACTTGGTTTAATGGCCTTACTACTGTCCTTTTTAATGTATTTTGTGTTGCTGTTTGTTGATTGTTGTTGTTGTATTGTTTCAGTCTCTGATCAGATATGTTGAAATTAACTGTGTTAATTTCATTTGTTACCAAATGAAAAGCTCCAAACTCTGAAAATTGTGGTTATCAGCATTTCTGAACACTTTAATACTACAGGGAAATAGCCAACTTACTTATCTTCCAGTAAGAGCCTTTGATGAGCCAGTTCTAGCAAATATATACAAAGCCATTCAAATGAATGTGTGATTACAAACTGATTATTGCATGTGTAAGAGGACAGAGAAGTATTTTAATACAATATGGCTTCCCTTTAAATTGCAAAAAATGGTCAATTTTAGGGAATACAGTCAGACCGCACTTTAAACCTAGTTGTTGCGACTGAACATTGTTGCTGAAATGTCAGTTTTCATTCCCCAGCAAAACTGAAACTTTTCCAACTTTGTGGAATTCCTAACCAACTTTAGCAGGCAAGATGAGATGTACAAACCTGCTAAGACATGTAAAATCGCCATTAAATTTCATGTAAAGGCCATGCTCAGAGACAGAGGGTGTGTCTAGACTACAGGGTTTTTTTGAAAAAAGTGGCCTTTTTTCTAAAAAACTTCCCCTGCGTCTAGACTGCTGTCGCGTTCTTTCAAAAGTAAATTGAAAGAACATGGCAGTTTTTTCAACCGCGGAAAACCTCATTTTATGAGGCAGAATGCCTTTTTTCTAAAGTGCTCTTTCGAAAAAAGGCACTATGTAATACAAACTGTGCTTTTTCGAAAGAGAGCATGCAGACTACCTGGGTGCTCTCTTTCGAAAAAAAAGGCTTGCTTTTTCAAAAGTACTGGTTGTAATCTAGACGCTCTTTTTCGAAAGAGGCTTTTTCAGAAGTATCTTTCAAAAAAGCCTCTTTTGAAAGAGGCTTACAGTTCTAAACATAGCTAGAGTATACATGAGTGGTCAGTCCAATGCAGTGCAGCTAAGGAGAGCAACAAAAGAAGTATTTGAAAGGTCAACCAGAGTAGACGCTAAAGCCACATACTTCAGTGATATTTGAGCCATCTCCTCGCCTTCCTTGAAGTAATCATTTCTTAAATGGAACAAGGGAACAAGAAATAGTTTAAGGCAAACCTTATTTTCAAATTGTGATTGTGTTACATCAGCCATCAAAGAATAATATCCAGCTACAACTAATGAAACAGTTCCTTGTCGTGAGGTGAACTCGGTCTCATTGGCCAGTTATATTACTAATGTAATGCAATTAAGGAGAGATTCTTGCAGTGATTAAAAGAGCAAGCTGCCTTGTTAAAACATTTTGCCACAGTTGTAATGAAGAATTAATTGTGATAAATACATTAATCTGCTTTGTATTATCACTGTAGAGCCATCAGTGCCAGGCATTGGCAGTGCTGCCATCTCTCATGATTTTATGATACAGTTGGTGCTTGTTTTATTTACAAAAAAAATAACCTCAGCTCCACAAAATGTGAAATCAGATGATTAAACCATGGTTTGAAGACTTCAGTGACTTAGCCAGATCTATTATGGGAGTGGGTGAGTGTCTGTGGCCTGCAGTACACAGGAGGTTGGACTAAATGATCATGATGGTCTTTTCTGACCTGAAAAGTTTCTGAACCTATGAGATAGTGCCTGGGAGCCCCAGGCATGGACCAGAACCCTGATATGTTAGGAGTTGTGCCTGATATGTTAGGGAGGAGGGGTGGACAGAGCGGACCCAGTGATTCAAAAGGGCCTGAGGCAGAAGAGGCATATAGAGCCATGGGCCCTTTAGATTGCCACTAGGACACTGAGTGGCATGCTCTGGGAAGCTCTGAGGGCTGCCTTGGAGGCAGGGGTGGCCATGGTGAGGTGTGCCTCAGGCAGCCCTAAGGGCTGGCTGTTCTGGCCCTGCCTTTTCCACACGACGCCTTACCCCTTCCAGGAATATGAAACCACCCCCCTTCCACCTTGTTCAGAAGCCTGGCAAGGCTGTTGGCCCCCCTGAGCTGTCAAGCACAGAACAAAAACACAGTCTTTTCCTGTGTATCTTGAACAATTATAACTGATTATTTATTAGGAGTATAACATGCACTTTCCATAGATACCAGGTTCTTTTTCAGTTAGAATTACTTAGGAAGATGGAATTTGGTGAAGCACACACAGAAACTTTGAGCTTTATTTAACACAGACACACGCATAAGAATCTGAATACATGTTTGCACAGTTAAGTGGTTTCCGGCACTGTTCATATTTATAATTTGCATACTTACAACTCTTAAAGAGACGATTAGAAACAAAGATAGAAGGAAAAACTAAGTAGAGAAAGGAGGTCTTGATTCAGATTTTACTGTATCAGAGACCTGGTAAACTCAATAAATGGAAACTGCATATGTTTTTATAACCTTCTTATATATATTATAATATATAGATCAAATATAATATATAATATAATATTTGATATTTAATCCTGATTATAATAAAGGCTATACTGCCCCTATCCATATATGGCCTTTGTGGGGGGGTCCATAATTAAGCATCAAGCATGAATATCAGACATTAGTCATTGGTTAATGATTCCCATAGGTAAATGAGATTTAATTGTACAGCAACCTGATTGCCAAAGCTCCCCAAAACACCCATCTTCCAGAAATCTGCAATACATTTTGCCCATAGTGGTCACATGTTTGTCTTCTCAAATTGTGAGTGCAGAATCTCCTGAGGCCTATACTATTTACCTAAATCTCAGCCATTAGTGTAATTATTCCTTATTCATATGTAGCAAGCCTTATAAACCATTTATTTGTTCAGCTTTCAGAATTCCCATTAAACATGCTTAGCAAAGGAACTATATGTTACTCCAAACCATAAACCATCCAAGCTTAGGTCAGGGGTCATGGTCAATACACAAAGAGCTTACAATGTGAGTATAAGGTAAGAGGATACAGAGCAGTGGTCACCAATCAGTAGATCTTGGAGCCTTTGATAAGTGATCCTGACTGGTTTGGCTGGGAGACTATCAAGTGCCCCTCCCCACATTGCCCTGCTGCTCCTGCCCAGAGCCTCCGAGCTGCCTCCTGCTTGTTGTGCAGAGTGGGGGAGACAGAGGCAGGGGGGTGTTGATGTCATTCTGTACCCCTCCCCTGTAATCTACCGTCAGAGAGCAAGGAGGGTGGGACCTCAGCAAAAGGGCAGGGAAGGGGTATTAGGGTTTGAGGTAGATCCTGGACTGACTTAAATTCTAAAAGTGATCTTGTGCTTAAAATGGTTGGAGACCCCTGATAAAGAGAGAGTGAGTCACACAGGATTTGAAACATGGAAATGCTGAATCTCACCATTCTAACTTTTAGGCACCTAGACAATCTCCAGAATTCATAAAGTCTGAGTTCGACACCCATGATCCCTATGCAATGAAAGGGAAAAGAGAGGAATCTGAGAATAAGAGACCAAGAAGCCAACACGCTAGGTGCCTCATCTCATAAACTAGATAAGCCGAGACAAGGAGTATATTCTAAGCCATGATCCTCTCAGGAAGTTTGACACCTCAGGACGAGCTGCATTTAGGTGTAGGTTGGTTTTATGTCAGGCAAAGCTCCTCCTATAGATTTTGTTCCTAGTAATAGTGCCTAACAACAATACATTTCCTTCCTGCCTTTCAGAATTTTCTAATCCCTTCTCTTCATCCTAACTCTCTTCTCACTCTGGGTATGTCTACACTACAAAGTTAATTCGAACTAACAGCCATTAGTTCGAATTAACTTTCATAGCATCTATACATACAAACCACTAGTTCGAACTTAATTCGAACTAGCGGAGCGCTTAATTCAAACTAGGTAAACCTCATTCTATGAGGACTAACGCCTAGTTCAAATTAAGTAGTTCAGATTAAGGGCTGTGTAGCCACTTAATTCGAACTAGTTGGAGGCTAACCCTTCCCAGCTTGCCCTGGTGGCCACTCTGGGCCAAACCAGGGAAACTTATCTGCCCCCCTCCTGGCCCCGGAGCCCTTAAAGGGGCACAGTCTGGCTACAGTGCTCGTGCCAGTTGCAAGCCTGCCAGCACCCAGCAAGCAGACCCTGCACCTGGCACAGCATGAGCCAGCCACATGCTGCCACCCAGCCCTCCGCTTCTTCCCAGGACCAGGCTGGTGGCTCCCAGGAGCCTGCCCGGGGCCGCAAGAGGCAGGCGCCCGCCTGGTCTAGAGCGGAGATCGTGGACCTCATCGAGGTTTGGGGGGAGGCCTCCAACGTCCATGACCTCTGCACTAGGCATAGGAATGCGGCCATCTCGGGCAGGATAGCTGCCAGCCTGGCCACCAAAGGCCACATGCGAACCCAGGAGCAGGTTTTCTTGAAAATCAAGCTGGTCCAGCGAGACCCCCGACCCTGAGCCCTGAGCTTAGAACATAAGAACATAAGAACGGCAGTACTGGGTCAGAACAAAGGTCCATCTCGCCCAGTAGCCTGTCTGCCAACAGTGGCCAGCACCAGGTACCCTGGAGGGGATGGACCGAAGACAATGACCAAGCAATTTGTCTCGTGCCATCCATCTCCAGCCTTCCACAAACAGAGGCCAGGGACACCGTTCCTACCCCCTGGCTAATAGCACTCCATGGACCCAACCTCCATGACTTTATCTAACTTCTCTTTAAACTCTGTTCTAGTTCTAGGCTTCACAGCCTCCTGTGGCAAGGAGTTCCACAGGTTGACTATGTGCTTTGTGAAGAACTTTCGCTTATTAGTTTTAAACCTGCTGTCCATTCATTTCATTTGGTGTCCTTTAGTCCTTCTATTATGGGAACTAATGAAGAACTTTTCTTTATTCACCCTTTCCACACCACTCATGCTTTTATAGACCTCTATCATATCCCCCCTCAGTCTCCTCTTTTCTAAGCTGAAAAGTCCCAGTCTCTTTAGCCTCTCTTCATATGGGACCTGTTCCAAACCCCTAATCATTGTAGTTGCCCTTTTCTGAACCCTTTCCAAGGCCAAAATATCTTTTTTGAGGTGAGGAGACCACTTCTGTACACAGTACTGAAGATATGGCATACCATAGTTTTATACTTCCCCTCCTCCTTCTTCTCCTGGCTTCCCCCTTCCAGCTCCCTCCTCCCAGGTTTCCACCTCCCCTCTACCACCCTCTCTCTTCCCCTCTCCCACCTCCTTTTCCCAGTCTCCCCAGAGGTTAATCCCCCCTCCCCCACAGTTTTGTTAAATAAAGAGAGTTTCTATTTTTGAACACATGTCCTTTATTTTTTACATCAGGAAGGGGGGCTGGGGAGGGGTAAGTGGAAGGAGGTGAGGGAGGAATGGGGCACGAGCCCCCCGATGGGGAGGACTGGGGTGGCTCTGCGGGCTCCTCGGGGTGGAAGCTCTCCTGCAGGGCCTCCTGGATCCTGACAGCCCCCCGATTGACCCCCCCGGATGACAGCCTGCGGCAAGTGCAGCCGGGCTGATGACCGAGTGCTGTGATGTGCCATGTGGGCACTTAGGGCACTCCAAGACAGGACTGCTTTGCTGTCCCTCATCGAGGTAGACAAGCAAGCGGGGAACCCTGAGAACTGTCTGTCCGGGGTGGGGGTCGGGTCCCTTTAAGCACAGCCCTCGGCTAGCCTGAGGCAGCAGCTCCATCCTCTAAGTCCTAACCTGGTGCCCTGCCGGTACTGGTTCCGGCCAGCCTTAACTTCAGTTCAGGGTCCACTCAATGTGGACATGCTAGTTCGAATTAGCAAAACGCTAATTCGAATTAGTTTTTAGGTCTAGATGCACTAATTCGAATTAGCTTAGTTCAAATTAACTAATTCGAACTAAGTTAGTTCGAATTAGCGCTGTAGTGTAGACATACCCTCTTGGATGAGCAGATACCCACATTTCTTCCTCTCTGTTACAGAGCTGAGAATCAGTGGGGTAGATGAAAACTTTACCATTCCATTTCTTCTGCTTGATACACAGCCTGCAGGAAAGAGGAATGCTTCCTCCTCCTCTTTCTCCGTATCTTCATGAAATGCTGTGACCACCCAGGAAAGTTTGCACAGAACAGCTGCTCCCTTCTTTCCCACTTCACGGCAGCCATTACTATGGGCAAAAGGAAGGATGAGGAGGATACAGCACCAATAAGAGGGAAGAGGTGGGACTGGAAAACCCAAGTTGTAAACTTGTTTGAAATAAAAAGGAAGAGGGCATGAGGATGTGCATACCTGAGGGGCTAAAGAAGGTGCAGGGAGCAGCAAAGGAGAGAGATGTAGGGTTCAGCAGCTGGGCCAATAGCCTTGCCGGGCCCCTGGGCAAGGCAAGGGCATGCTCCGCTTCCCAGAAAGGGATGGGCTTTGGGCAGAAGGGGTGTGGCTTAGGCTACACTGCCCTCAGCACCACCCAGAGAGCACCGTGACTTCCCAGGCAGCCTCGGTGCTGTCAGCAGTGTGCTACATGGTGCTCTGTCCTCAATTTTAAGGGCCCAGTGCTCTGTCCACAGCAGCCAGAAGCTCCAGGCTCTTTTGTATCACTGGACCCTGTTTCCTGTCAGCAGGCTTGTGGTTCAGGAGTGATTGGGTGTGATTTGAATGTCTACAGGATGTTGAGATAGAAGAAAATGAGAATTATTTGAAGCATGCACAGGAAAGAGTGCATAAAAATTTTCAGGGACTGAGAAAGAAAGTGTCATGTGGGGGACAGGAGAAAATATTAATGTGATTCTGTTTTGAAAGGAAGGAGATAACAGTGTGTATGTGAGTTTATGGGGAAACATGAAGAGTGGATGCATGAGGTTTTGGAGAAAGTTGAACTAGGGAACTGAGAAAGGCACCAGGAAAACACAGTAAAATTCTTCATACTTAATAAAAAATAGACCACTAAAATATTGCAACAAACTGGTAGCTAAACAACCGTACTGTTACTCAAGTGTAATTCATAAAGTCATGTTTGTAAAGTAAACTGCAAGGGTATGTCTACACTACAGCGCTAATTCAAACTAACTTAGTTTGAATTAGTTAATTTGAACTAAGCTAATTCGAACTAATGCATCTAGACCCAAAAATTAATTCGAATTAATGTTTTGCTAATTTGAACTAGAGCGTCCACACTGATTGGACGCTGGGTCGCATTTAAGGGCAGCTAAAACCAGTTCCGGCAGGGCATCAGGTCAGTAGTTGCTTTGTGTGGCTGCTGTCTGAGGCTATCTGAGGCTCGTGCTTAAAGGGACCCCCCTGAACAGCCAGTTCTCAGCTTTTTCGCTTGCTTGCCTACCTCGCCGAGGGACAGCAAAGCGTTTTTCTCTCCGCCTGCCTGTGTCGGTGGTTCCCATTGGGGCCGCCCCCGCAGTTGGCACCTTGGAGCCAGAGCTCGCCCTGGGCATGCTGCTCCAGTTTTTGGACTTGCCACTGCAAGCCTGCCAGCAATGGCTGGAGGCTGCCTGGCACCATCTAGTGCACGTCAGCCCCCTGCCTTTCCCCCTGGCCTCCCTGGGGGTCGTGGAGGAGCCGCAGCAGCGGCCGGACGCCAGTGTGTCCCACCGCATCTGGCATCTGGACACCAGCAGCGACTGGTGGGACCGCATCGTCCTGGAGCGCTGGGGAGACCAACAGTGGACCCAGAACTTCAGGATGAAGAAGGACACCTTCCTGGAGCTCTGCGAGTGGCTCGGCCCTGCTCTGCGGCGACGGGACACTCGCATGAGGCCCGCCATCCTCCTCCAGAAGCGTGTGGCCATCGCCCTGTGGAAGCTCTCCACGCCGGACAGCTACCGATCTGTCTGGAACCAGTTTGGCGTGGGGAAATCCACTGTCGGAGCAGTGCTCATGCAGGTACGGCACCCACCAGCCACTGGGCCAGAGGGGAGGGGGGCTGCAAGGAGGGGATGGGCCGCCCCAGGGAAAACGGGGGGCGAGGAGGCGAAAGTGCCCCGCACGGGAGGGTTGGTCTGTCCCGGCCGTACTACAGGCCGCCCATGGTGGCCAGGATCGCAGCGGGGGTCGCTTCCGGGAGTGGGGCGTGGGGCAGTGCCAGGGAACGAACACTCCCAGCCACCTGGGCGCCCCAGTGATTCGCGGTTTGCTGTGTCTCTCTGCAGGTGGTCAAGGCCATCAACCAGGTGCTGCTCTGCAGGGTGGTCCGCCTCGCCAATCCGGAGGCCATCATCCAGGGGTTCGGCACCCTCGGATTCCCCAACTGCGGGGGGGCCATCGACGGAACGCACATCCCCATCCGTGCCCTGGAACAGCAGGCATCTCAATACATCAACAGGAAGGGTACTTCTCCATCCTCTTGCAGGCCATGTCTGACCCCGGGGCCAGTTCACGGACATCACTGTGGGCTGGTCCGGCAAGACACACGATGCCAGGGTGTACCGCAACTCCTCCATGTGCCAGAGGCTGCAGGCTGGGACCTTCTTCCCTGACCGCCACATCAGGGTCGGGGACGTGGACATGCCCGTCTGCCTGGTGGGGGGATGAGGACTACCCACTACAGCCCTGGCTGATGAAGCCGTACACGGGGCACCTCAACCCCTCCCGGCAGGCCTTCAATGCCAGGCTCACCAGGGCCCGCATTGTGGTCGAGGGGGCCTTCGGAGGCTTGAAAGCTCGATTTCGATGCCTCCTCACCCGCCTCGACCTCGCCGAGCACAATATCCCTCCTGTGGTGGCAGCATGTTGTGTGCTGCACAATTTATGTGAAAGGAAGGGGGAGGCTTTCCTGCCAGCCTGGATGGCTGAGGCTGAGCACATGACTGGCCAGTACGTGCAGCCCTGCACCGCCGCCATCCGGGAGGCCCAGCGGGGGGCCATCCAGATCCAGGAAGCCCTGTGGGAGAGCTTCCAGGTGGAGGAGGACTGAACTCTCCCAGCATGCCCCATTGGGGCCTTCTTCCACCCTCCCCTCCTTCCCCTTTCCCCTCCCTAACCCCCCTTCCTAATGTTAAATAAGAACACCTGTTTTGCCAAAAAAACCTCTCTTTATTGTACATAACTGGGGTGGGGGAGGGAGGAATGAGGGTGGGAGAGGGGAGGGGGAAACCTGGGAGGAGGGAGCTGGAAGGGGGAGGAAGGGGAAGAAGGGAAGGGAAAGCTCAGGGTTGGGGGTCCTGCTGGCTCTCCAATCTGACAGCACTGCGGGTGCAGGGGCATCGGGGGGGAGTGAGTGTGGAGGGTGGGGCAGGAGGGACGGGGGGTGCGGAGGAAGCGGCAGGGGGAGTAGGGGTGGGAGGAGGAGTGAGAGCTGGGGCGGCAGCAGGGGCTGGAGCAGGAGGAGGCAGGAACCTGTCCACCAAGGTCTGGAGGTGACCTCTGAGGGCACGGCCCTGCTCCTCCAGCGCCTCCAAGCTCCGCTGCCGCAGCCGCTGGTCCTCCCGGACCCAGTGGTCCTGGGTGCAGAGCTGGTGCTCCAGTAGCCGCAGATGCCGCCACTGATAGTCCTCCAGGTTCCTGGTGCGCCTGCTTGCCCGGGTGCGGGTGGCTGTTGCAGGCGGGGTGGTGCACCCTGCAGTCCCAGGTGCTGCGGCTGTGGTGAAACAAGAGCAGTGGTCAGTTCTCTCTGGAGACACAGTGGGTGAAACCCAGCCCCCTGTTCAAGGCGAGGTCAGCCTGTGGGGAACGGGCCATGGTCCCTGCATGACACCCAGCTGCTGCTCCATGGTGGGCAAGGCCCAGGCGCACGGTCCCTGGGCTCCCTCTCCCCCCACCCCCCGCATACACATAAGGGGAGCATGATGGCACTCACATGTGGAGCCCTCCCCGGCCTCAGACGGCACAGCCGATGTGCTCTGTGGGATGCCTCGGGGGTCCTGGGTCCTGGGCAGGCTCCTTGCAGGCTCCTGGGTCTCGGCATCCTCTTCCTCCTCCTCCGTGTCAGTCCTCCGATCGACCCCTCTGCCCTGGGGTCGATCACCACCCGGGGGGCATGGACTGCGTGAGCCCCCAGGATGCGGTCAAGGGCCTCATAATGAGGGCATGCCTCCGGGTCGGCCCCTGGCTGGGAGGCCCTGGAGTAGGCCTGCCGCAGGTCCTTGATTTTGCAGCGGACCTGCTCCCAGGTCCTCATGTGGCCTCTGGTGGCCAGGCTGGCAGCCATGCGGCTGTAGACGGCTGCATTCCTGTGGCTAGTGTGGAGGTCATGGACATTGGAGGCCTCCCCCCAAACCTCGATGAGGTCCACGATCTCCGCACTAGACCAGGTGGGCGCCCGCCTCTTGCAGCCCCGGGCAGGTTCCTGGGAGCCACCAGCCTGGTCCTGGGAAGAGGCGGAGGGCTGGGTGGCAGTGGGTGGCTGGCTCATGCCGTGCCAGGTGCAGGGTCTGCTGGCTGGGTGCTGGCCGGCTTGCAGCTGGCACAAGCACTGTAGCCAGACCGTGCCCCTTTAAGGGCTCCGGGGCCGGGAGGGGGCAGAAGAGTTTCCCTGGTTTGGCCCAGAGTGGCCACCAGGGCAAACTGGGAAGGGCTAGCCTCCAACTAGTTCGAATTAAGTGGCTACACAGCCCTTAATTCAAACTACTTAATTCGAACTAGGCGTTAGTCCTCGTAGAATGAGGTTTACCTAGTTCGAATTAAGCGCTCCGCTAGTTCGAATTAAGTTCGAACTAGCGATTTGCATGTATAGACGCTATGAAAGTTAATTCGAACTAACGGCTGTTAGTTCGAATTAACTTTGTAGTGTAGACATACCCTAAATGTCTGAAAGCTTCAGAGGGGTAGCCAAGTTAGTCTGTACAGGATAAACTTAAAAAACAACAAATACTATGGTAGCACTTCAAAGACTAACAAAACGTGTAGATGGTATCATGAGCTTTCATGGGCACAGCCCACTTCTTCAGATGACCACAGTTCACACTCCGGTCATCTGAAGAAGTGTAAATGTCTGCGAACTTAAAAATGGACAAACTGCAAATCCCAGAGATGACTAAAACTGTTGGCATTGTAAAAAGCTTGCCACCATCTAACTGTTTCTATCATTTCACACTGACTTTACAGATTGTATTATTGTGTGGATGGTTGTGTTGATTTGTGTATGGATTGTGGTATTGTAGGCCAATTATGTAGGCATTTGAGGGTGGCAAATGAGGGCTCTGGAGTGAAACTATGCAGGGAGTTGTTGATATGCATGTAAAAAAATTCTGAGAGAGTTGTGTTGACTTCTGCAGTTGTCATTTGTGCTAGTTAATCCACCACTTATGTAGTTTCTGGCCTACAGCCTATGAAATTGTTGCATGCAGATTAGCTGTGGAGCAAGGATTGTGACTGGTTGAGTTATTTCTGATATCACAATAATCTAATACTCATGACATAACACAGATATATTCCTTACTGTAGCTGTATGCTGAATGTGTGTAATTTTGCAAAACCAAAATGTTTGAGAACATAACAATTGAGTGGTAAGAGTCTCCATAATGCAGAGATGATTCAACATGGTGATATAAAAAAAACCCCCAAAAATAAAAAACCAAAAAGCTCTGAATCATGCTCATGAGCTGTGCATCCATCAGTTCACTCTAGCTCATCAGACATTCTAGAGTGACAATCCTAGAATCCTATTGTATAAATAATCAGAAGGTTTTTAAAAGTTTGAAATGGGATGGGATAACCTAAGGCAGCAAAGATGCCTGGGATCCTTCCTGCTCATCCATCCAACCTGTTTTTTCCCCCATTTCGGTTATTTTTACATGAACTATTTCCCTCTCTCATCAGCTTTCACCCAGCTCTTTGATGTAGTTGCACCTAAGGCATAGCCTTTCTGAGCAAGAAATAAATATCACTGACCAAGATATGATTTTTTTAAAGAGCCTTGTTAAATTAATCACATTATCTTTATTCTCTGAGCCTAAAGAGTCCATGTTCCTGTCAATATGAACAAAAATTAAGTTTAAGATTGCACTACAATTCCATGTAACTGAATTACACTTGCCTTTGCCAAACAATTAAAGTCAGAGCAAGACATTATGAAATCTCAGCCCAACAACTTGCTTGATTGGTTGGAGGTGGAAAACAGGGGAGAGGGGAGGGAAAAATCTTCTTATGAAAGGATAAAAAATTACGATGCACTTGATCTGTAGGAACATGACTTAATATCCTCATTTAATGCTCCTTTGTCGAAAACATAAAAATAAAGCTAAATGTTATATATTGTGAATACAAGTCAGGTTTAAAAATATAGCACTCCTGTTAAGTGATGGTATGAAAATGCATTTCCTACCTGCCCCAAGTAGTTCCAACATTAATGAGGTTGAAAGCATGTTATTTCAATGATCGTTAAAATTCCTTTAAGAGAACTGTAACACATGCTCCTCTGAGTCTGCCATGTTAGGGCCTCTCCCCGCAGTTGCTGTTAGCTTGATTTAAAATGAATAAAGCAGTCAGTTCTCTCTAACTTTGAACCCAGAGGCATGCTTTTTCTATACACTTCTTAATGCTTTAAATTATAAAGTAGATGGCAGAAACAGCAAATTCTGTACATACGAGAATGCTAACCCACATCATGTGCTCCAGACTGAAAGGAAAGAGGAGGCAGATTACTGACAAGCTTCTTATTAAAACCATTGTCAGATTTCTTTACTGTCTGTCTGACAATAAGAATTATCCTGTGATTATATTGCCCTAGACAGCTAGACAGTGGTAGGAAAATATCAATACGAAAATGATAAAAGCCAAAAATTCCATATCACCTTCTGAACACTTTTCACAAAGTGATCACATTATATCAGACCTATCAGTCCTCACCTCAAAGGAAACCTGCACAAATCCTTCAAAAGACATGCCTGGGAGCTTAAATTCATAATTTTGCTAGACACTAAAAATCATGGTCTTAATAAAGACACTGGGTTCATGGCTGTTTATAGCAATCTGTAACTCATTAACACCTCCCCCCTTTTTGTCTTGTGACTCCAGGGGTCTTAACAGGCCACTTCACCATGAATGTTCCATTAGAATATGTGCTATTTACACTAAGCTGTGCTCAGTCTTATATTTAGCTGTGACACTGAGTGTCCTTCTCAGCTTGTCTTTCTCACCAAAGAAACTGGTCCAATAAAAGATATTATCTTGCCCACCTTGTATCTCTAATATAGACTAGGAACATGTAGTTCATGCAGGTAATCTAGACCCTGGAGAGAATGTCTCCTACATTCTCACATGTGTAGCAATAAATGTCACATATGGTAAAGTTTTTGAGGCTAAATCATCCTCTCTATAGGGAGAACCCATATAAGGAACAAGAAACAGAGTGTCTATAAAATTTCTGCCTTGTTTTGCTGATGAGATTAGGGATTTTTTTTCCACCCATGGGCTGGTGGAACGTTTGTTCTCTGCACCTTTAGAAAATCAAAGAGGGATAGGTTCAGCTGTGTGTATAATAATGTGGTTATCAAGGGTTAACAGGATTAATATGATTGGAAGCAGCCCTCAGCCCCTCCTTTACTTCCTGGTTAACTAATGAGTGTGTGTGTGTTAGAGTTGAATAAAGCAGCATGTTCCCAGCAATGTGGAACATGTTGCTTCTACACTGAATGGCCCCTCTACAAAATGCTTTGAAATACTTCCTGGCCTACTCTTGTCTGAAAAGAGCAGAAGGGTAGTGTGGCTTCTGCAGGAGCTGTGCAATCAGTGTCCCTGCTTACTAAGCAGTCAGTGGCTGTCCATGCCTACCAAAATTTATCCTGACACTGTCCTTGCCCTCCCTCTGCTGCGGCTCTGGAGCCAGCAGATGGGTTTAGTCCCAACACGCACCCCTGGCAGCTGCCCCTGCTCCCCAGCTGCCCCTGCTGTGGCTCTGTATTTAAAGTCGGAGCCGGCAGGCAAGCTCAATCCCGGCATGCGCCTGCCTGCCGGCTGCAAATTTAACAGCACAGCCCCAGTGGGGCAGCCTGGAACTGCTGCCAGGACCTGGCACATGCTGGGACTGAGCCTGCCGGCTCCTACTGCAGAGCCTGCAGTGAGCTGCAGGAAATGCCCCACGCAGAAAACGAACAGTTAACTGTGTAACTGACAGGATTTTTCACAATTACACGGTTACCATTTAAAACAATTTTTAACATCCCTAGCTTCTAAGTAGCTTTAAAGTGCACCAGCTGGATCTACACTGGGCAGTAAGAGCACACCACTTTAGAGTGCTGCACAGCCACTGCAGCCTGTGGTTCGGCTATTGAATGCAGCACCCCACCCTGTGCTAGGACTGGCTCAGGTAGCAGGTTGTCACTCCCTCTTGAACCGCACCAGTTAGGGCTCTTTGACTCAGTGCTGCAATGAAGGTGGCAGGCGGCTGGAGGAACCTTTGTCAGGCAAGGTAGTGATGGCAGCGGAGGAGAAAGGCAATTCAGCAGAGGGAGAAGAGAAGGAGAACCCTAGGAAGAAGGTACAGGCTCAAGATAATGAAAGGCCTGAGGCAAGGGAGAAGGCTGAGGTAATCCTCCCCTTCCTCATGTTTTTGGCAGTAGAGGGGGCAAATGGGCTTGATATGTTTGGTGCTCTGTCTATTCATCCCAAAGTTCACCAGCTGCCACTGCAAACACCTCCTCAGTTACTCTGCAGGCAAACTGAGTGGGACTAAGGATATTGCTAGTCTTTGCAACCCCACCCATGAAAAGGAATTTCTGATGGGATGGTGCTGACCCCTCTTGCATTCTTATTTGCTTCCCTGCACTGAGTAAGTCCCTGTGGAAATTCTGTGGGGTCAGGAGAGCAAGACAGAGAGAAATGAAACAGGATGTGCCTTTTTCATGTCGATCTCCCCCTTAAACTAAATATGCCATATTTCAGCCCCTTACACTCAAGGAAGTAGAAAAACAATAGCCTTTACACATTCCTCTGAAACTGCCATGGGAACATTTCTGCTATGCAGAGATTCCCTTCCTCATCTATTATAATTGCATTTTGTTTTGGTTTTAATTCCAAGAGATTTTCTGGTATATAAACCTAATATGTGTTAGCAAGTCAAGCTAAAAAAAGAAAATTGCCTAGCAGGTCTATTGTTTAGCCAGTTAGCTTGACTTGAACTAAATCCCATATTTATAAACTCTATTACTTGCTCCTTGACTTGCTCAGTCATCCTCCCCCACTTTCCCCAGGCCCATGTACTCTTCAAGAGTGTAATTAATGCCTGTTTTTCTCTCTCTTACAGGCCTTGATTCAATAAACAGGCTACAGTTATCTAAATCCTATGATTTCCTATATTCTGTTCTCCTTAACTTATTGACTCCTCTTACGTTGCATGGATGCCTGTGTCATTCTGGATCCCTTGGCAATTTAGCTCAATGCTTTTCTTACCTACTGTACTGGGTTCTGTACAGCTTGGTCAGAGAGGGAGATGTGATAATTGTCTGCAGGCATCTGAAGAATGTAAACAGTAAGGGCAGACAGGAATGGTTATGATAATTCAAAGGATTTGTGGTACAAAATTGATCAAAGGAGTATTTATGTTAAATATTGGAGGTAAGTATCCTCACAATCAGTCTTCTGTCGTATTCTCTCAAGCGAGGAGGTAAAGACTTTCAGGCAAAAATTAATCAATGATGAAAAAGAGAGAAGAATGGAAACAGTTACGCAGCTTTAGCTCTTGAAGATACTGTGGCTACATGTGTGAGCAGACAATCACACATATGCCAGCCCAGCCCACCTTCTCTTCTTTTGTAAACAGAACAGGGAGAGAGCTGAGGAGTCTATCCCGGAGGTACAACACAAGGGCAGACACTTTGGCGTTTTTAGACTAACAGATTTATTGGAGCATAAGCTTTCGTGGGCAAAGACCCACTTCGTCAGATGCATGTCAAAGTGGGTCTTTGGCCACGAAAGCTTATGCTCCAATAAATCTGTTAGTCTATAAGGTGCCACAGGACTTCTCGATGTTTTTGCAGATTCAGCCTAACATAGCTACCCCGCTGATATTTGACTTTTTTGACACTGTTTTCCAAAATCTCAAAGCCCACTCATTCTTCAGGGCAACTGTATGCCTATGCAATTATAGCTGACAAATTGAGGCTTTTCTTGCTTCCCCCAAATAAGCTATGTCCCATCTACCCCAATTAGCACCTCTTGCTTCTTTCATTCCAGGACCCTTTTATTATTTCTGCTGTCCAATACTCCAACCCAGAAGATTTAGATCTGTAAGTTCTAGGCTTGCCTATTGCTGGCTTGTGACTGCTTCATGCGAATGATACTGACACAGCATTGCATTCACAACAGGACAGTCACAAATGTGTTATCATCCCACACCAAAACCCTGACTTGTAGGTGATAGGAATGCATATATTCACATATACGACTTGTTTGTCCTGAATCTTGGAATGTCTTGGAGACCATTTTTTATTTCAGAAGGTGGAGAAAACTACTAGAGGAAAGGCTGTTCTAGATTTGATTTTGACAGATAGAGAAGAACTGGTTGAGAATTTTGAAAGTGGAAGGCAGCTTGAGTGAAAATGATCATGAAATAGTAGAATTCATGATTCTAAGGCAGGGTTGGGCAAATTCCGGCCTGTGGGCTTCATCTGGTCCACAGGGTTAGTCCCTCGTGGGCCCCTGCCTCCGTGTTTACCTGCGCCTCTGCAGGTATCGGAGGATCACAGCTGTGATTGGCCATGAATCACCGTTTGCAGCCAATGCAAACAGCATCCCGGTCTATGGCACTTCCTGCACTTGCATTGGCTGCAAATGGCGATTAGCAACCAGCCACAGCTGCAATCCTCCGATACCTGCTGAGGCACAGGTAAACATAGTGGCAGTGGCCTGCCAGGGACTAACCCTGTGGGCTGTGGTTTTTTTATTGCCCATCCATGTTCTAAGGAATGGTAAGAGGCAGAACAGCAAAATAAAGACTGGATTTAAGAAAGCAGACTAGCAAACTCAGGGAGTTGGTAGATAAAATTGCGTGAGAAGCAGGTCTAAGGGGGAAAAGAACTGAAGATAGTTGGCAGTTTTTCAAAGAAATATTATTAAGGACACTGAGCAAATTATCCCATTGCATGGGAAAGATGGGAAATATGGCAAGAGACGACCCTGGAGATCTTCAATGATCTAAAAATTAAAAAAGAGTCCTACAAAAATGGAAACTATGTCAAATTTAAAATGATGAATATAAACTAGCACAAGTATGTATTAGAAAGGTCAAGGCACAAAATGATATCAAACTAGCTAGAGATATAAAGGGTAACAAAAAGGGTAACAAGAAGACATTCTACAAATACATTAAAAGTAAGAAGATCAATAACAGCACAGGCCCATTACTCAATGAGTGTGGAAAACAATAACAGAAAATGTGGAAATGTCAGAGGTGCTTAATGACTTCTTTGTTTTGGTTTTTCACCACAGTTGATGGTGATTGGACATCCAACATAGTGAATGCCAGTGAACATGATGCAGGATCAGAGGCTAAAATAGGGAAAGAACAAGTTAAATTAGATGTCTTCAAGATGTATTAATTCAATAAAATGAATCCTAGAATACTCAGGGAGTTGACTGAAGAGATATTGAGCCAGTCACGATTATCTTTGAAAAGTCATGGAAGATGGGAAGGTACTAGAAAACTGGAAAAGGGCAAAGATAGTAGCAATATATAAAATTAGAAATAAGGACAACCTGAGGAATTACAGAAGAGTCACTTTAACTTCTGCACTTGGAAAGATAATGGAGCAAATAAGCAATCAATTTGCAAACCTGTAGAAGGTAGTAAGATGATAAGTAACAGTCAGCATGGATTTGTGAGGAACAAATCATATCAAGCCAACCAACCTGATAGCTTTCTTTAAGAGCATAACAAGCCTCGCGGATAAAGGGAAAGCAGTAGATGTGGTATATCTCAACTTTAGTAAGGCATTTGATAAAATCTCACATGACACTCATTAAAAAACTAGGAAAATATAACCTACTAGAAGGTGGGTGCAAAACTGCTTGGAAAATCTTTCCCAGTGCGAAATTATCAATGATTCATTTTCATGCTGGATGGGCATAGCTAGTGGAGTTTTATAGGAATCAGTTCTGAGTTCTGTTCTGTTCAATATCTTAATCAATGATTTATATAATGGCATAGAGAGTGTGGATGATGCCAAGCTGCAAGTGCTTAGGAAAATTGAATTAAAATTCAAAATGATCAGGACAACCTGGAAAATAGTTTGAAGTATATAGGATGAAATTCAAGGACAAATGCAAAGTACTCCATTTAGGAAGGAACAATCAGTTGCACACTTACAAAATGGGAAATGACTGTCCATGAAGGAGGACATGGAAAAGGGATCTGTAACAATAACAGAAAATGTGGAAAGCTAAATATGAATCAACAGTATAACACCTTTGCAAAAAAAGCGAACATTGTTCTGGGATGCACTAGCAGGACTGTTGTAAGCAAGTCATTAGAAGTAATTAGTCTGTTATACTCTGTGCTGATAAAGCCTCATCTGAAGTATTGTGTCCAGTTCTAGTTACCACATTTCAGGAAAGTTTCAGACAAATTGGAGAAAGTCCAGAGAGGAGCATCAAAAATGATTACATTTCTAGAAAACATAACCTATGAGCAAATATTGCAAAAAAGGAAGACTGAGGGGAGGACACAATAACTATTTTCAAGTAGATAAAAGGTTGTTACCAGGAGAAGGGAGAAAAATCCTTCTTCATAATCTCTGAGGATAGCACAAAGTAGCAATAGGCTTAAAATGTATCAAGGAAAGTTTAGATTGGGCATTAGGAAAAACTTTCTGTCAGAGTAATTAAGAATTCGAATAAATTACCTAGGGATGTTATGGAATCTAAGAGCGGTTACACAAACACCTCTTAGGAATGTTCTGGGTCAGTGCTCTCCAAACTATTTTACACCAATGACCACTTTTTGAATTTAAGGGCAACTCACCCTGCTCCTATCCTGAGGTTCCCTCCCTTACCAGAAGCCCTGCCCTGCTCATGCCAGCCTACCTTCTCTCCCTTGCTCATTTTCCATCATTCACTTTCACCAGGTAGAGGGTTGAGGGTTTGGGAGGAGGTACAGGCTCTAGGCTGGGAATGAGGAGTTTGCACTGTGGGAGGGGGTTCTAGTCTGAGCCTGGGGAAGTGTATTGGAGTGCAAGAGGATGTGAGGGGTGCAAGCTCAGAGGGAGTTTGAGGTGCAGGAGGGGGCTCCAGATGAGGGCAGAGTGTTGGGATGCAGGAGGGGTTGCAGGGTGCTGGCTCTGAGTACTTCAGGTCTGAGGCTTGAGGTGCAGGAGGGGGTTTAGGGTGCAAGAAAACATAGGGGCTGCTATCTGTGGGAGAGGGCTTGGGGTTGTGGTGTGGCATCCCACTGGGCAACACATAGGGTGTGTCTAGACTACAGGGTTTTGTCGACAAAAGTGGACTTTTGTTGACAAAACTATACCTACGTCTACATTACCACCACGTTCTGTCAACAGTAAGTCGACAGAATGTGGCAGTTTTGTTGACGGCGGTAAACCTCATTTTATGAGGAATAACACCTTTATCGACAGAGTTCTGTTGACAAAAGGTAAGTGTGGACGCGGGGAAGAATTTATGTTGACAATAAAGACTTCCAGGAAGAAGCCCTGGTGGAAACTCCTGCCACAGCTTTCAACTTTATTGTTCCTGCCTGTAGCCATCTTTAAAAGGCACAGGCACCCAGGATTAGCATTCTGGCAGCAAGCCAGCTCCAGCCAGGACCCTGAGACTGCGCTGCTCTTCCTGGTAGGGGCACTCAGAGCCATGTCCCAGGGACAAGCCCTCCAAGACCCACCCTGGCCCTTCCAGGGACACATCCCCTCAGGAAGCCAGGGGCACCAAATGCTGGGCACCCTGCTGGTCTGGGCCTGAGATAAAAGCCCTCTTGGAGCTCTGGTCCGAGGAGGAGGCTCTTCAGGCCCCACAATCCAGGCAGAGGAATGCTGACATCTACGCCAGAATGGCTGATGGCCTGGCAAGCAAAGGCCACCACCCCTGCACCTTAGACCAGGTCAGAGCCATGGTTAAGGAGTTGCAGCAGGGGTATGTTAGGGCCCATGAGCACAGCTCCTGCTCTGGGGAAATGGCACACTATTGTGACTACTATGAGGACCTGGACTGGATCCTGGGTGCAGGGGGAACCCCTGCCTCCCAAGAGGGTTGTGGAGTCTGGCTTGGAGACCCCTATGCAGCAGCGGCCGCAACTCCAGGGTGAGACCCCAGCAGACGACTAGCAGCTCCAAGAGGATGAGGAGGAGGAGGAGGAAGACACCACCAGGAGCACAGCAACCTTGACCCAGGAGCCAGACGCCCACACGCAGGAGGCCTCCCAGACAACTTCGGATACTGGGAAGGGAACATCAGGTGAGTGCTATGAGGGTCCAACACACACAGGGCAGGGCAGGCGGGAGCAAAGTGGATGGTGCAGTGCTGTGACATGTCATGCTGATCACAGCCTGCGCGGGGGGGGCACACACATGGCCAACCTCAGGGAGGGTCGTCCTACCCCTGCACCCGCATGGCTGCAAGGCACCACCTGCTCCTGCAGCCAGTGATGCCAGGTGCAGGCATGGGTTGGGGATGCTGGGATTGCCACACAGCTTCAGGCCTCTCAGCAATCTGCGGGAACCCCAACTATGGCCTGACACTTGTCTGTGATGCTTGGCCATGGGGTGTGTGTGTGTGGGGGGGCAGGATGGTGGCCTCCACACCTTCTGGGCTCCAGGGAGGCCGTGGCTGCTGGCCAGGCCACACCATGCCTTACTGACATGCACATGAGCATCCTCTGACCCTAGGACAGGCACTGACTGCTGAAACAAAGGAGGGCATGCCCTCTCAGGGAAAGTGTGAGCATGCATGACCGATGACTTTTCTCTCTTGTCCTCCACAGCCGGACCAGCTGACCAGGAGAGGGGCGCAACACCCGCCCCACCACCCAGATGGCTGCAGGGAACCTGTGGGCACTGGCGCACATATTTGGACCTGGTGCACCAGCACATCTCGGTCCTGCAAGGGATGAACCGGAGGATGGAGGCAGAGGCAGAGTGGTGCAGGCGCTTGCTGGAGGAATTTGCCTAGCAGCCCACTGAGATTTGCGCTGCTATCCGGGAGGCCATGGCCTTCCCTGGTCCTGTGCCTGGTCCTGCTCCTCCTGCTCAGCCTGCCCCTCCCTCAGCCCCTGCCATCCCAGACCTAGGTACAGCTCCACCTCCTGCCCAGCCCTCTACTGTCCCAGCCCGCATGTGCGGCCATCTGCAAGAAGGTCTCCGCAGCCCAAGTGCCAGGGGCTCTTCATCAAGGCAGCACCCTAAGCCCTGAGCCCCCCCTTCCAGGTTGACATTCCCCCTTCCCACCTGTGAGAGTCACTTAAGGGAAGCACTTTACTTTGTTAACAAACACTTTATTTTTCTGAACAAAAGAGGTTTTTTTTTTTCAAAAAACCAACAGTGAAATAAACTGTAAACATTTTTTCACCAACACCTGTCTCTGTTGTGAGTGCATGATGAATGTGTACAATGTGTGAATGTGGGGCTGGGAGTGGTTTTGGGGAGGAAGGCACCGGGGGCATAGGGCAATTCCACAATTGGAAGGCCCTGGGGAAAATCATCGGGCTCCTTGGGAGAATTTCTCCCTCAGGGCTTCTCGAATGCACAATCCCAGCTGGTGGGCTTGCCAGATGGCAGCTGTCCAGGGCTGCTCAAAGTGCTTCCCCTCCACATCAGCCCGTGTCCCCCACACAGGGAGAAAGGCCTCCCCTTTCCTCTCCAATAGGTTGTGCAGCACACAGCATGCAGCAGCCACATCGGGGATGTTGTGTTCCCCCATATCCAGCTGAGTGAGCAGGCATCTAAATCTGCCCTTCAGACGGCCAAAGGCGCACTCCACCTGGAAGCGAGCCCAATTCAGGTGGGAGTTAGAGTTCCCTGCTCACATCCAGGTGTCCCGTGAATGGCTTCATGAGCCAGGGCATAAGGGGGTACGCCGCATCAGCCACGATGCACGTAGGCATCTGCACATCCCCAACTGCATAGTTCCTCTCTGGAAATAATGCCCCAGTCTGCAGCCTGCGGTACAGATATGAGTTCCGGAATATGCAGGCATCGTATGTCCAGCCTCACCACCCGACACAAATCTCTGTGAATTGTCCCCGATGGTCAACCAGGGCCTGCAGCACCATTGAAAAGTAGCCCTTTCTATTAATATACTGTGCTGCTCGATGGGGTGGTGCACGGATCGGGATGTGAGTCCCATCGAGTGCGCCACCGCAGTTTGGAAAACCCAACCCCGCAAATCCGGCCAAGATGGTATCCAGGTCTCTGAGGCGGACAGTCCTGTGAAGCAGCTCTGAATTGATGGCTGTCACCACCTGCAGAAAGGGACAAATACAAACACACATAACAGGACATTAGAGGAGTTGCGTGAACTGATGAGAGGTGCTCCCCCACCCCTCCCCTCCCAGACTACAAGAGCCCCCCCCTCAGGCAACCCCCCCCCCGGTGCCCCCCACACCACCGCAGGGTGAGGCCAGGCAGACTTCTACCACTCCCACCCCATCCCCCATTCCTTGTGCCCAGTCCTGAACGTCCCCCTTATCCGCCTGCCCCCTCCCCCGCCCCCATGGACTGTCCCCCAAGAGTGAATGGCTCTCCATCAAGACGGCCCTGACAGTAGACCTCCCCACGCCAAACTGATGTCCCATGGAGCGGTAACTGTTGGGGGTGGCCAGCTTCCACAGAGCAATAGTGATGCGCTTCTCCAGGGGGATGGTGGGCCACAAGTGGGTGTCCTGGCATTGCAGGGTAGGGATGAGCCAGGCACACAGCTCCTGGAAGGTGGACTTCTGCATCCGGAAGTTTTGGAGCCACTGGTCATTATCCCACTGCTGCATAACAAGCCGGTCCCACCAGTCAGAAGTGGTGTCCAGCCTCCAAACTCGCCTCTCCAGGAATAAGTTCAGGGGCAAGGGCAGCAGGGCTGCAGCCTGAGCGAGGGGCTCAGAGCTGGGCTCTGAATCCAGCTCTGCCGCAAATGTCATGATGCTCTCATGCAGATGCAGCAGAACATCCAGCATCACAGTGTGGGGCCATCGCCTGCCCGGGGGCAGCTCAGGGTCCATGGCCAAAAACACAGTGCAAAGCACAAAACCAAACCTGAAAGTAAACTGCTGTGGTGTCCGAGGAAGCAGGGCAACCACAGCAAAAACTGCAGCAACTTTGCTTTCTCTCTAGGACTGCGGTTCTCAACTGGTGGGTCCATGGTGACTTTTTCGGTGGTCCCCAGGAACATTGTCCAAAGTCACTCAACATGAGCAGGCACCACCGTTAGGCTGTTTTACGCCATGTTCACAAGCACGCAGTGCGTCATCCATAGCGTCACCTAGGACGCAACCGCATTGTGTTGCCAGTAACTTCTGTCTGAGGCTCTGAGCATCAGTGTAGCTGCCGCCGTCATGCTGAGCGGTTGCTGTGTTGTTTGTCCCGTGCTACATGTGCTGGAGGTGGTCCACGAAAAATTTTTGATTGGCCCGGTGGTCTGTGGACTGAAACAAGTTGAGAACCACTGCTCTAGGAGGTAGGCAAGCTAGAAGCAGGAGCAGAGCAACAGCTGTCCAGGAGGATCCCGTTAAGCACGCGTCTCTGCAAAGAGCATGCAGCAGTGCCTGGAATTTAAGGCTGTCCCTGTGACCTGCCAGAAGCACTTCCGGGTGCCTTCTTTTGTCAACAGAGCGTCCGACAGTCTGGATGCTCTTTTTTGACAAAGCGGATCACTTTTTCGATCCGTGTTATGCAGTCTAGACGCTCTTTTTCAACAGTATCTGTCGACAAAGCCTCTGTCGAAAAAAGCCTGTAGTCTAGACATACCCTTAGAGTGGGCAGCTCCCAGTTGGCAGTGCAGTGAGTCTAAGGAAGACTTCCTGCCTGTCCCAACCCCATGCCACTCTTGGAAAGAGCCAACATGCCCCTGTAGCCTCTGGGAGGCATGTGATTTTGCACACTGCCTTTCTCTGCTGGCACCATCCCTTCAGCCCTCATGAGCCACAGTTCTCTGTTCCCAGCCAATGGTAACTTGAGGGGCGGCAGTGCTTGCAGGCAGAAGCAGAGTGCTGAAACCCCTGATGCCTCCATAGGGGGCCACAGGGATATGCTGGGTGCTTGGCAGCTGTGCTGAGACTGGCTTCTCATGGCTGCATTGCTCTCTGTCACCCTTTCAATGGGCAGTGCAGGTGTTAACATTGCCATAAGCTTCCATTACTTCCAGTGGAGTTATTGGGCAGGAAATCCAATTTGTACAGGAGAGCATGCTGGAGAAAGCCACTGACTGCCAGCTCCTCACCAAAAGGAGGAAAAAGTGATAGCTACACATGAGGGAAGCAATCCATCTTAGTGCAGCCCCTGAGCCCTTTTACTTGTGCCTGGCTGAAGTGGTTTTGCTCCTCTCACAATACTGAAGAGAGGTTATAGTGCAAATATGCTTTTTTTGGCGAGCATTTAGGCTAGAGAAACTGATAAGGTTTTAACCACTCCTCCTCCCTGGGCCTCAATTTAAAGCACTGCTATTGGTTTTCTGTCACTACATTTCAGGCCTGATTAATACTGGGTAAAACCGAAGATTTCTCAGCTATTCTTGCAATAGCTGATTTCCAATAGTGAAATAAGCAATTGCATTATCTCACTGTGAAGGGGGAAGCAGAAAGATCAATATCGTGTTGGAAATACAATGCTAAAATCTGTAATAAAAACTGATAATTTCTGAATGCTGATGGATCCAATATAAAACTGTATTATTTTATTCTATTCATGTGCAAGCTAATATCACTCCAGTTAGTTGTCTTGCTTCAGATGTCAGGTGTCCCAGAAATAAATCATCTGAATTTATAGTAAAGAAAATGTCAAATCATTCATTCCTTTTAATGATAATAAGGAAAAATAGACAAGCTTTGTTAAATAAATGTAACTTCTGTTGCATGTCTGATGTGTGGAACATTGGATATTTGAATCCTAAGGGACAAACAGAAACTCCTAAGTGTTATAGACACCCAATCCTTTAAAAATGAACAAGAATGAGACACCTTTGAAAATCTAAGCCTCAATCTAAGCCACTGGTGATGTTTGATCTTTGTATTCATGACTATCCAATCTAAATAATAGGCTTGTTTGTATCTTGAAAGCAAAGACCTATGTTGAAGGGAAAGGGGCTAGAAAGGCCTCTCACCAATGGATCCCAGGATCTGTGGCATTTGACAGTCAGCCCTCATCGCTTACACAGATAGATTAGATAGTTGGCTGCAGTTGTCTGTGGTAAGCCTCTTAGCATTTGCACCCAATTAGGCATTTACAACAGGGTATGAATACAGAATCTGGGGGAATAACAGGTTCCGCAGGCCCCTGGGAAAGGTATGGGAGGGGAGCTGGCTCTGGGTCCCCAGAAGGGGTGGGGACTGAGGTGGATGTGGAGGGACCAGAGGTAGCCGGTCCTTAGTGCCACCTGCACTGTGGCTCTGGACTCTCCCTTCCCCCCAGCCCTCAAAGCTGCACAGCACTCCAGTGCTGATTTAAAGGGCCCAGGGCTTCAGCCATTGCCATTGCTGCTGCAGCAGAAGCCAGGAGCCCTGGGCCTCTGAATTGATGGGACCCAGCACAACTGCTCCTTTTATTGCCCCCTCTATTGGCAGTCCTGTCCAGAATCCATGCTTTTGTTGGTACAGGAATGGCTATTCTTAAGTGTTTAAACTGGAGGTTGCTCTGATGTTACATTTGGTGGAGAACGAGTCTGCCCACCTCTTTGGTAGTGTTAGAGTGATGTGAGTATTTTACACTAGATCTCCAAGAACTTGTAATGGGTTCCGTCACTTTTAAATGCAATTCAAGATGCAGCCTTTGGCCTACAAAACTTAATATGGTTTGGGTCCTGGCTATCTGATAAACTCCTCTTTCCCTAAAACCTACCACCATCCTGGAGTTTGGTTGATTTAATTATCTGGGGACTTGTAGAAAGTTGTCAGTAGAAATCTCTTCACTATGGAAATCATCACCCCCAGCTGTCCTAACAGGGACTCACCTAATATGCTTAGTGGCTTGAGAGAAGTGAAGGGGGATGGTGGGAATTCAACATTTTTAGGGGGTCTAGCCTCTTAGTCCAGCTTCTGAAACTTGCCAAACTTCAATTATGTGTTATTTCATAAATGATGAACTGGTGTAAAGGCACAATCTGGAAATGTAAGATACTCCACAGTTCCTTGTTGTACAGGTCTGTTTTAAATATAAGCTTCTTGCTGTGGTATTTGTTCTCCTGAGAGATGGATTTTTTTTTTTGGTGAAGTGCTTACTCTTTTACAAAGTCTCTGGTAGGATGGCAGTGTGTATGGGAGAGGGGGTTAGTCAGAGAAACAAGATTCCTTATCTAATAGGTGTTCTAGAGTAGCTTCATTCCATTGAAAGGGACTAATTCATTTTTCATGTTTCTTCTGTTAAGTGATCCTTTGAGGGAAAAGCAATCTGATGTCAGGCTATTGTCCAATGAGGGCTATGATGAGCTGATGGATCACATTACGCTTACTAATTTTGAACCCTCATATCTAAAAGATCTTGCATTAAACTACAGGATTTTTCTCTATTCCACAATCTTTTATTGCTTATAAATAATATATTATGAAGATTTGTGCTGTATTACATGAATAAAGCACCCAACTTGCACCCTTAGGACTGGAGTTTCCATATGAGCTCCGATTCTATCCGGTGTGAAATCTATTTGGTGCTTGAGACTTGTCCCTTCTGGAAGAGCATTCTTCACTGCACAGTTATTAAATGTTTAAAAAAAAAATCCACCACTGTGGAGCAATTGCAGTGTCTGTCTGAGAAAGGCCAGAGATTAAGTTAACAGAGAAGCTGATTTACCTCCCACTCATTCAGACGAGTATCTCAGGTCAGTCTCTAACAGAATATTACAAGGGAATGTGTATGGTGGTTACCTGCATTCTCTGTCTAGCTTCAGTTCAGTGAAGAACTACAGTTTTCACTGCTTGTGCACTTCAGTAACATTTTTTTTTGGGGGGGGGGAAGCATTTCACATGAAAAAAATAACAACAAAACCCTGCATATTTGTGATTAGAAATAACAAACATTTCACATTGCTGTAAGATCTTTATTTTGTCATACAATCTGCAGCTGCCATCTATATGCTGTTTACAAAGCTTCATAAGTGCAATACTACCAAATGTATTCATTTTGCTTTTTAGATTAATTTAACCTCTATAATGTGAACATTGAATACAATTAACTTAAGTAACCCAGGGTTAGGCATTTTGGTTTGCATTCCATGTCTTCCAGATTACTTGAAAAGGATGGTTCAGTACAATCATTTGTCTGTCTTCAAATGAGTAATGGTAATTTTAAATGAATTGTCTGAATATACCTGAATGGCCTCAAAGTCCCAGCTAAGGTTCTCTGACTGAAAAATACTGAAATGTGGAATATTTAAACACCTGGCTATTAATGCAAAGAGAATCCAGTGGTTTCTAATGTATTCCAAAGCTATAGTCACAGAACTCCTTGAAATTAAAAACTGACCCTGCAAAAACTGCATCACATGTCCTGAAATCAAGACCATTTTTGGGTGGGCCTCTTTGTAATGACAGTTGCTGTACAGGCATGTCAGCGCTGTTCCCCACTCTGGCACTCTGAGTGCAGAAGGTGGGAGCCCACAAGAGACATCAAAAATACCTTATCTCTATGGGCTTCTGCTTAAAAGCCCCCCAAGGTCACAGATTCCCTGGCTTTGGGAGGTAGCTGCCACCCTCAAGTGAAAAAAAAAACCCAACCTTTCTTCTTGGATTCAGGAAGAAAGCACTTGGACTTTTTCCAGAAGGGTACCCCCAAGCTCTTTTACCACAAGAGAGCTTGAAATAAAAAGAGAAAACAAACTGTAATCTCTGATAACTGACCTCTCAGTCCTAGACATGCATACACAGACCTCCTATTGCCTTCCAAGAGACAAGACTTAGATCATAGCCTTAAAAAAGGGTGATTTTATTACAAAACAAAGAGATATACTTGGTAAAGCATACTTGTTTGCTAGGTGTTTTAAAGCAACTGAGAAAAGAATAATTTAAAACACATATTTCTGGGATTCAGTTTACATACGTGTGGAGGGGGGAGGTGCGGCACATGGACTCAGCACAGATAAGGTTAACCAAACAACAAAATGAAGAAAACAACCTGATCACAACTAAATAGACATTTTCCTGTCTATTTATGATGCATGCTTCAAGATCCTGTCCATTTCCATTCCCATATTCTTTGTAGTCATGGTAGTTCTGCCTAGTTCAATTAATCTTTTCCCCCTTACTCCTGGCTTAAAAACTCATACAAAGAAAACAGCAGGCAGGTATATCTTCCAATTCAAATCTCAACACCTTCTTCCATTGGCTCTCCTGGCTCCCTGCCAACACCCACTAGCTACCTGAGTTTAACCCTTTAGTCACCGAACGCTGGCCTGCACATCTGTCCATCACAAGGCATATAAAAAAAGATAACACTTGCCCCCCAAAGAATATGTTCCGGTTATGAGCTTTAATTTCTGCATCGTTTTCATTATAAATTTTTGTAACATCCAGAAGGTATGGGACATGAGAGTGCATCATAATAATGATTGTTTTACATTGCTATTCAAAGTGTGATTTACAGGCAGTAAGGCCTCTGCACCAAAAGTTTACACTCTAAGGCCTAATGGCACAGAGTGTGCTGGGGCACCATGAATGCACAGGGTTCCATGTACACAAAGGCCTCAGTCCTGAGAATAGCTGTGATAGCATGGATATGTACCTACATGGAGTCTTTCTGAAGTAAGTGGCACTGCATGGAGGGACAAGAGACAGCACTAATACAATTATTTCTATAATCTAGGCCTCTTTAAGACATGATGATGTGAATAGAGTTTACAGTCTAGTTAAAGATTATTAATCACTTAGCCTTCTATGGATTTTTAAATAAAAAAATGAAAGCACTTTAAAGTCCCATATAAATCATTGTCATTTTGAGGAATATCACTGAAAGTCTATTGAGCTCAAGAGAAATTTGTAGACAGTCTTCATTGGATGTTAGATTAGCCCCTATATGCAACCTAAATATGAACTAATTCTTTTGAGTCCCCTCCCTTCTCTCCCCAAATCCGTTTAATATTGGGAAGAGGTGGTAGGTCAAGGGAATGTATGTGCACTAAGGCTATACAATGTTGCACCTTATAAAGCATGATAAAGGAGCTTAAGAAGAAAGGAGACAGCCATATTGTCAGGTCATTAACTTCAACACAAGGTATACCACTACAAATTAGGGTGTCTACCAGCCAATCAAATCATTTGTATATCTGCTTACTGAAGGGAGCAGATCTCACAAAATACAGTGCAGTCAACCAGAGCACAGATTCATTAGTTGGTTATATATTTAGCTATCTTTGGGATACGTCGAGCTACTGGTCTCTTTAAGTAAAACATACCACTGATTTCAATAGGGAACTTTGCTTAAAAATCTGTGGTGCAATATGATTGACAGACCCCAATTTACTTTCATGTTTGATAAATGATTTTGCTGACATGCAATTTAAAAATGTTGCAACTATAAATAACACACTTGTCTGGCCATGAAACCAGCCACACTAAATGAAAGGCCACTTTATTATAAAGTGCATGTAATATAGTCAGGCTATAAACCTCAACAATTTCACACTGATCACTACGTCTGTTGTTTAGGAAAAAGATACCATTGACCTTTGGAGATATGAGGCTCAATGGTTTGTTAGCTTTAGAGCTTGCCAACCATCATGACACTGTCTGAAGGGACTCTGTCAAATATATCTATTTCAATTAAATGTTATGGGAGTTGAGAACTAAAAGAAGCAGTTTCACAGTGTAGGGCCTAATAATCTTTTTTGACATTCTATCTTTATAGAGAATGTACATTCTTTTACTGGAAGCCTGCTCAGCAGCTCTTGTTCATGTGTGAAACAAAGTTATCTTAGTTTTAAATTCAAAACACTCCCTGTTCTGATTCTTTTGATTAGGGATGGGCAGCCAATCCAGGTAACATAAATCCTCATTTTCTAAACTTTGTTTTAGAAATGGAAATTGGACTGATATACTTTGAGATTCTAAAATGTGCTGCTTAATTTTTTTCTTCACTTTTCATGTGCTTTATCAGAACTAAATTCAAACTCTGAACCTGATGTAGTTCATTCATCACCAATTTTAATATTATGCCTTCTTTCAGTATTGTTTTTGCCTTTCATTGCATTTTATAGTTCTTCTTATTAAAATGTCCCACCCTGTGGTGACACAATGTAGATATACCTGTTGACTTAATGGGAGTGACAACAAGGATATATTTGAACCATTAGATCATAGATTTTTGGTCCCTGATCCTACAAACCGTTTCACATAAGCAGTCTCTTTGAAATCACTGAGACTGCTCAGACACAGAAAGTTCATAGAATCATAGAGCTGGAAGAGACCTCAGGGGGTCATCAAGTCCAGCCCCCTGCCCAAGGTAGAACCAATCCCAACTAAATCAACCCAGCCAGGGCTTTGTCAAGACGAGACTTAAAAACCTCTAGGAATGGAGATTCCACCACCTCCCTAGGTAACCCTTCCAGTACTTCACCACCCTCCTAGTGAAATAATTTCTCCTAATATCCAATCTAGACCTTTCCCACTGTAACTTGAGACCATTGCTCCTTGTTCTACCATCCATCACTACTGTGAACAGCCTTTCTCCATCCTCTTTGGAACCTCTCTTCAGGAAGTTGAAGGCTGCTATCAAATCCCCCCTCACTCTTCTCTTCTGCAGACTAAACAAACTCAAATCCCTCAGTCTCTCCTCATAGGTCATGCGCTCCAGTCCCTTAATCATTTTGGTCGCCCTCCGCTGGACCCTCTCCAATGTGTCCACATCCTTTCTATAGTGGGGGGCCCAGAATTGGACACAATATTCCAGATGTGGCCTCACCAAAGCCGAATAAAGGGGAATAATCACTTCTCTGGATCTGCTGGCAACGCTCCTCCTAATGCACCCTAGTATGCCACTAGCCTTCTTGGCTACAAGGGCAAGCCATTGACTCATATCCAGCTTCTCATCCACTGTAATCCCCAGGTCCTTTTCTGCAGAAATGCTACTTAGCCATTCAGTCCCCAGCCTGTAACAATGCTTGGGATTCTTCCGTCCCAAGTGCAGGACTCTACACTTGTCCTTGTTGAACCGCATCAGATTTCTTTTGGTCCAATCCTCTAATCTGTCCAGGTCACTCTGGACCCTATCCCTGCCCTCCTGATCACTTTCCCCTCTTCCAATTACTTCAAAATGGATTCCTTGAGGATCCTCTCCATGATTTTTCCGGGGACTGAGGTAAGGCCGATTGGTCTGTAGTTCCCTGGATTGTCTTTCTTCCCTTTTTTAAAGATGGGCACTACATTTGCCTTTTTCCAATCATCCGGGATCTCTCCTGATCTCCATGAGTTTTCAAAGATAATGTCCAAAGGCTCCGCAATGACATTTGCCAACTCCCTCAGTACCCTCGGATACATTAAATCTGGGCCCATGGATTTGTGTATTTTACTTTAATACGACTTCTTTAAAATACTGCCAGCTCTCCTGGACTCCTTTCCCCTTCATGTAAGCATCCCAGGGAATCCTGCACATCAGTTCTCTGAGGGAGTCAAAGTCTGCTCTTCTGAAGTCCAGGGTGTGTATTTTGCTACTCTCCTTTCTTCCTTTTGTCAGGATCCTGAAATCTACCATCTCATGATTACTGCTTCCCAGGTTGTCATCCACCTCTACTTCCCTTACTAGTTCCTCCCTGTTTGTGAGCAGCAGATCAAGCTGCCCATGACCCCTGGTCGGTTCCTTCAGCACTTGTACCAAGAAGTTATCCCCAACATTCTCCAAAAACTTCCTGGATTGTCTGTGTACAGCTGTATTCGTCTCCCAACAGATGTCAGGGTGTTTAAAGTCGCCCATAAGAACTAGGGCCTATGATCTGGAAGCTTCTCTCAGTTGTCCAAAGAAAGACTTGTCTACCTCATCCACCTGATCCAGTGGTCTATAGCAGACACCAACCACAACATCACCCCTGTTGCTTCCACCTCTAAACTTAACCCATAGACTCTCAACAGTCTTTTATCCCTCTAAATACTGGAGCTCTGAGGAATCATACTGCTCTCTTACATACAATGCAACTCCTCCTCCTTTTCACACCCACCTGTTCTTTCTTAACAGTTTATACCCCTCCATGACAGTGCTCCAGTCATGCGAGTCATCTCACCAAGTCTCTGTCATTCCAATCAAATAATAGTTCTTCGACTGGGCCAGGGCTTCAAATTCCTCCTGTTTGTTTCCCAGGCTTCTTGCATTTGCGTACAAACACCTTAGATAACCAGATGATTGCCCTACTTCCTTCATTCGAATCAGGGGTCCTCCTTTGTTGCTCATTCCTCCTTGTGTTTCTTCCCGGTATCCGACTTCCTCACTTACCTCAGGGCTTAGGTCACTGTCCCCCAAGGAACCTAGTTTAAAGCCCTCCTCACTAGGTTTGCAAGCCTGCCTGCAAAGATGCTCTTTCCTCTCTTGGTTAGGTGGATTCCATCTCTTCCTAACAATCCTTGTGCCCAAAACCGAATCCCATGGTCGAAGAAACCAAAGCCCTCTCTCTGACACCACCTGCACAACCACGCATTTACTTCCTCAATTTGACGATCCCTACCTGGACCTTTTCCTTCACCGGAAGGATGGACGAGAACACCACTTGTGCTTCAAATTCCTTGATCCTTCTTCCCAGCGCTACATAATCTGCTGAGACCCGCTCAAGGTCATTCTTGGCTGTATCTTTAGTTCCTACATGGAGAAACAGGAAGGGGTAGTGATCCAAAGGTTTAATCACTTTCGGAAGACTCTCGGTCACATTCTGAATGTGAGCTCCCAGTAAGCAGCACACTTCTTGAGATTGCAGGTCTGGACGGCAGATGGATGACTCGGTCCCTCTTAGGAAGGAGTCCCTGACCACCACCACCTGTCTTCTTCCTTTGGGGGTGTTGGTCATGGAACCCCCATCCCTATGACTATGCATCCCATGCCTTCCAGTAGATGCTGTTCCCTTCTGATTTCTTCCCTGAGAGGTCCCTGCCAAAGCATTGTCCACTGCAGTGCCTGTGGAGAGAGCCTTATAGCGATTACTTATCTCTACAGGAATGGGGGATACCCGAGTTGGCCTTTTTCTCCTTCTAGAGGTTACATGCTGCCAGTTTTCTTCCTTGTCCTGTACTGCCCTATCTGTCTCTCTTCAGTCTGCGGTGCCTGCAGGATTAAACGCTGCCTTCTATCGAGGAAGTCTTCATCCTCTCTAATAGAACATAGGGTCGATACTTGGGCCTCAAGTCCTCTATTTTTTTCTTCCAAAATGGTGACCAGCTTGCACTTAGTGCAGATGAAATCCCTTCTTTCTTCTGGGAGGAAGACAAAACTGTCACATGCTGTGCAGGTAACAACAGCAGACCTATCACCATCCATACTTGCCTTCCTTCTGAGAGATTCCTTGGTTGTTATTAAATGCCTCCCTGAAGGGCAGGAATGTAGTGAAAAGATTTTAAAGAATGCCGAGTGTATCTCACCGCTTTCCACTCCCTCTCCAAACTCCCTGTTAACAGCCCCTGTTCTCAAGCTCCCTGGTCACTGACTCACTCCTTTATAAAGCCCTGGACTGCCTGATAGCCCCTCCCCTTGATTAAGGCTCAACCAATGAGCTGAGGCTTCTAGATTTCAAACCCTGATTAGAAGCTCACAGCTTCCACCTGCCAGCCACAACACACACTCCATTGGGGGGGGGAGGGGGGGGGGGAAGGGAAAGGAGAAAAAAAATTGACCATGTATGTAAATGTTTGAAGGCCTGGAGCCTAAGGTGGTGGGGGAGGAGCTTCAGAGCACAGAAAACCTGGTTCACTGGTTTTAATTTTTCCCCTAAATATATTATTACACCTACAAACTCACACAAACCCCTACCATTGGAGGAATATATCAACAGGTCTTTGTTTTATTGTACTTAGAACCTGATCCAACCCCATGAATTCAAGGGAAAGACTACTTTTCACTTGAGAGGGGATTAGGTAGAACTCTATCTCTAGATATGCATACAGCAAAAAGTTTTCAGGGACATCAACAGTATTCCTGTTTGTTCATGCAAACGGCTTCTTGTTCATGAGAACAGCTTCATACTTAAAATTGGCAGATGCTATTTTTGGAATGTCTTTTTTGACTATAGAACTTAATTATTTCCCCATGTAATTTGGAAATATTTAAGCATTAAATATTTTACTTAAGTTAATGCAGCTAAAGGCCATACAAGTTGGCAAGACAATAAGTGAAAAAGGTAGTTACTAAAGGTAAGAGTATCTATTACTATAATAGAGATATATTTATTTGGAAGCCTTTTAAAAAGTGAGAAAGGTTGTATATCTGTGGTGCCTTTAGGCATGTGCTGAAATGAACAGCCATGTTTAATTCAAGATATTGTGAAAAAAAAGTATGAGGACTTGGTGAAGAGTGGATGTAGCTCTCATTCTGCCTGTCTTCTTTTTCGCCAGCCACATAGCTGGACGAGTGCAGAGGCTGCTTTATGGAAAGGGATAAAATAATCAACTCCTCTGTAGAGTAATAGAAAAGCAGGGGAGGAATAATGACTCTCAGCATCACAATTTGTTCTCTGCTCTTCACTTGGGGTGGTGCAGCTAAGTTACTCCTTATGCAGAGCATATTGTAAAAGTCAAATCTACCCTTTACTTAGGAGCTTTTTCAATGCATTTTCAGATAGAAAGTGCAATGCTGAAAAATCAAAAATTTTGAAAGGGAAAATTTCAATTCTTCAGAACATTTTTGTTTTCTGGCAGGAAACTAAACATTTTGCTTGCAAATTAGAATATTTCATTTGGTTGAAATGACCCAAAGTGTTCCATTTCAAATTAGTTCAACAAAATGTTAAACTTGCATTTTCCTAGCAGTGTGTTGCTTCTAGGGATGTTAAATTTAGATTAGTCAACTAATTGAATAGTTGATGGAATTTGCATTGACTACTCGATTAGTCGATAAAGGCACCTTCGCCTTTAAAATGTAGCAAGAGTACTGATGGCTCTTGCTGTATTTCAAAGGCAGAAGCACTGCCAGTTTCCTGCTGCAGCCCTGCCCTCCCCCCATGGAGATGGTGCTGGGGGAAACTGGTTTTTAAGCCGGCTTCCCCCAGCACTGGGTCCTGCTCCCCCCCCCCCCGCTGCCTCTCTCCGATAGAGGCAGCAAGGGGGGGGGGATGACTACTTAAATTACTAGTCAACTATCTGATAAGCATATGCTTATCAGAGAGTTATGCTTACTGGAGAGTTGACTAGTTGCTTACATCCCTAGTTGTTTCCTCATAGTTCAGAATTGTAATATGCTCCCCTTCTCTCCTATGGACAGCTCTTCATGCAGGACTACATTTCCCATAATGCATTATGACCTCCCTTCTGATTGATGTGGTGTCTTGTGAGAGTCACATGGTCCGGGGTGCATCATGGGAGTTTTAACTCATCTGTGAAGCCCAGTCCATAAAGGAGAATGGAGACACTGGGCTACTGAATGGCAACTCCAATGCTGGAATATTGAAATAATGGAGATGAAAATAATCAATGGGATACAGTCATATCAGGGTACAAAATATCTCGGAAGGACAAAATAGGTCATGCTGGTGGGGGAGTGGCACTACACGTGAAAAAAAATGAAGAATCAAATGAAGTAAAAATCTTTAATGAGCCGAAATGTTCCATAGAACCTCTATGGATAGTAATTCCATGCTCTAAAAATAAGAATATAGCAGTAGGGGTATATTATTGACCACCTGACCAGGATAGTAATAGTGACTATGAAATACTAAGGGAGATTAGAGAGGCCATCAAAATAAAAAAACCTTAATAATAGTGCGGGATTTCAATTATCCCCATATTGACTGGGTACACGTTATCTCAGGACGAGATGCAGTGATAACATTTCTTGATATCTTAAATGACTGCTTCTTGGAGTAGCTGATTCTGGAACCCACAAGGGGAGAGGCAATTCTTGATTTTAGTACTAAGTGGAGCATAAGATCTGGTCCAAGAGGTAAATATAATTGGACCGCTTGGAAATAGTGACCATATTGTAATAAAATTTAACATCTCTGTGGTGGGAAAAACACTTTAGCAACTCAGCACTGTGGCATTTAATTTCAGAAAGGGGAACTACACAAAAACGAGGCTGTTAAACAGAAATTAAAAGGTACAATGACAAAATTAAAATCCCTGCAAGGTGCATGGAAACTTTTCAAAGACACCATTATAGAGGCCCAACTTAAATGTATACCCAAATTAAAAAACACAGTGAGAGAATCAAAAAAGCGCCACCGTGGCTTAACAACCAAGTTAAAGAAGTGGTGAGAGATGAAAAAGGCATCATTTAAAAAGTGAAAGTTAAATCCTACTGAGAAAAATAGAAAGGAGAATAAAGTCTGTCAAATTAAGTGTAAAAATATATTAAGAAAAAGCAAAAAGGAGTTTGAAGAACAGCCAGCCAAAACCTCCAAAAGTGATAGCAAAATGTTTTTTAAGTACATCTGAAGCAGAAAGCCGGCTAAACAACCAGTGGGACCAGTGTACAAAACAGATGCTAAAGGAGCACTCAAAAATGATAAAGTCATTGTGGAGAAAATAAATGAATTCTTTCTTTTGGTCTTCAGGGTTGAGGATGTTAGGGAAATTCCCAAACTTGAGTCATTCTTTTTAGGTGATAAATCTGAGGAATTGTCCCAAATGTCCCAGGTGTCATTAGAGGAGGTTCTTGATTTTAGTCCTAAGTGGAGCATAGGTAAATATACCCAAGTGGTAAATATAACTGGATCGCTTGGAAATAGTGACCACAATGTAATAAAATTTAACATATCTGTGGTAGGAAAAACACCTTAGCAACTGATAAACTTAACAATAACAAGTAACTGGGACCAGATGGCATTCACCCAAGAGTTTGGAAAGAACTCAAATGTGAAATTGCGGAACTATTAACCATGGTTTGTAACCTATCCTTTAAATCAGATTCTATACCCAATGACTGAAAGTTAGCCAATGTGACGCCAATATTTAAAAAGGGTTCTAGAGGTGATCCTGGCAGTTACAGACTTGTAAGTCTAATGTCAGTACCAGGCAAAGTAGTTGAAACTATAGTAAATAATAAAATTTGTTGGGGAAAAGTTAACCTGATTTCTGTAAAGGGAAATCATGCCTTACCAAATCTACTAGAGTTCTTTGAGGGGGTTAACAAACATGTGGACAAAGGGGATCCAATGGATATCTTGTACTTAGATTTCCAGAAAGACTTTGACAAGGTCCACCACCAAAGGTTCTTAAGTAAAGTAACTTGCCATGGGATAAGAGGGAAGATCCTCATATGGATTAATAACTGTTTAAAAAGACAGAAAACAAAGGATAGGAATAAATGGTACGTTTTCAGAATGGAAAGAGATAATTAGTGGGGTCCCCCAAGGGTCTGTACTTGGATCAATCTTATTCAACCTATTTAAAAATGATCTGGATAATGGGGTAAACAGTGAGGTGGCAAAATTTCCAGATGATATTAAACTGCTCAAGATAGTTAAGACCAAAGCAGACTATGAAGAACTTCAAAAAGATCTCACAAAACTAAGTGACTGGGCAACAAAATGGCAAATTAATTTTAATGTTGATAAATGCAAAGTAATGCACATTGGAAAAAATAATCCCAACTATACATGCAATATGATGGGGAATGATTTAGCTATAACTACTAAAGAGAGGGATCTTGGAGTCATTGTGAATAGTTCTCTGAAAACATCTACTCTATGTGCAGCAGCAGTCAAAAAAGCAAACAGAATGTTAGGAATCATTATAAAAGGGATAGAGAATTAGACAGAGAACATTTTATTGCCTACATATAAATCCATGGTACACCAACATCTTGAATACTGTGTAAGATGTGTTTGCCACTTCTCGAAAAGGATATATTGACATTGGAAAAGGTTCAGAAAAGGACAACAGAAATGATTAGGAATGGGTGCCATATGAAGAGAGATTAAAAAGACTGGGACTTTTCAGCTTAGAAAGAGGAGACTAAAGGGGGGATATATGATAGAGGGCTATAAAATCATGTCTGGTGTGGAAAAAGTGAATAAGAAAAAGTTCTTTACTTGTTCCCGTAACATAAGAATTGGGAGGTCACGAAATGAAATAGGTAGCAGATTTAAAACAAACAAAAGGAAGGTTTTCTTCATGCAGTGTACAGTCAACCTGTGGAACTTCTTGCCAGAGGATGTTGTGAAGACTAGGACTTTTTAACAGGTTTCAAAAAAGAACTAGATAGATTCCTGGAGGTTAGTCCATCTATGGCTATTAGCCAGGATGGCTGGGAATGGTGTCCCTAGCCTCTATGTGTCAGAGGCTGGAAATGGATGACAGGGGAGGGATCACTTTATGATTAGCTATTCTGTTCAGATTCTCTGAAGCAACTAGCATTGGCCACTGTTGAAAGACAGGATACCTTTGGTCTGATCAAATGTGTCCATTCTTATGTTCTTAAATATTGGATTTCTCTGTGGAACATAAGTTCTGAAATTCCTTAAATTAGATATGAAATAGGTCAGACTAATCTGATTATTCCTAGTCATATTATAGTGACTATGAGTAGCATTCACTTCAATTGCATCTTCTCTTCACTCCCTACTAATAAACAGGAATGCTAAAATGGTATAAACAATCTTTAAAAATCCAACAACTGGTAAAATTCTTTTTTTTTTAAATGGGTTGTTTAAAACTGGTGGAGGGTCAAAGACAACACTTGGCAATCAAGGTTCTGAAGAAAATAATAAAGTTGTAGAAGCATTTAAAGTCATGCTTCGATGGTGAGGTCCAGGAAAATATTACTGTTCTGTTAAAAAAGGAATAAAGGAGATAAGATCTTGCCCAGGAATGTTGCACTGGCCAAATGCATACTGTACAATAACACGGAACTATTACTATATGTCAGTATTCTGTGCTGTTGTTTAGGACTCTAGGTTAATATACCTGAGCCATGCAATGGTTTGCAGAAAGATTTGTGACTCGCTTCTCATAAATGCTTTTAGAAAGAACAGGCTTTTCCTTTAGAAACTCCGATGAAAAACTGAAATTTCTGGCTTTTTAATTTTTTTTGTTTATGACACTGCTCTACGGCCAAAATGCTTCTGAAATAAATGTAGTCAAACTTTACTAATTCTGGGTCACTGAGAATGAAAATGATGCTTAAAATTGTTGATTGGCTCTAGTTTTCAAGATATGCTATTGGGTCAATATATACGACCCTTGACTTGGGAATGGCGGAGGATAAGTGAGTTATAAAGGGAAGGGATCTCAATTTAAACCAGAAATGACTAAAATACATCTTTGACTGGATCTATGAATAAATCTATGACTGGGTTTGGACAGTACTTGCTTTTTAGGCAAAACAATGAATGATGCAATCTGAAGCTGGTATTGCGTCATACATGATATGAATTGCATCATGTTATTCCTAGAAGTCATGGATGATGCAATCATAACGAAGCTTACATCACTCTGCTGAACAAATTGCCCCATATCAGCTCTAGAAATCATACAGTGTCGTGCTCTCTTGTTTGTCAGTGTTTGATTTTGCAAAGGGACACATTTCTGTTTAGCCAAAGTGAGCAGAGATGCTTCGTACTTGTGTGAACAGTGCAGATAACTTCTGCTATGTTTGTGGTGAAGTGACTTTTGCATCACAAAAGCGCAGTATAACCACTATGGTTAAGAAAGCCTATCACCTTTATTTTGGCTGCAAAATTGGAGATCAGGACAAGAGGTGGGCCCCACATATATGCTGCAACACTTGTGCAACAAATCTTCGCCAGTGGTTGAACAGGAAAAGGAAATCTATGCCTTTTGCAGTGCCAATGATTTGGAGAGAGCCAACAGATCATACCAGCAATTGTTACTTCTGCATGGTGCCTCCAGTTGGGAAAGTGTGTCAAAGAAGAAAAAGTGGACTGTGCATTATCCAAACATTCCATCAGCTATACCCCCAGTACCCCACAGAGAAGGACTGCCGGTTCCTGATGCACCAGAATCATTCTCACTTGAGTCAGACGAGGAAGAGGAAGAGGATGAAACTTCTGGTCCTGAACCATCAGTGTCACAGGACCCACATTTTCTCCCATCCTCCTCCTCTGAACCACACCTCATAACACAAGGTGAACTGAATGACCTTGTCAGGGATTTGGAACTACCCAAGAGTAAGGCAGAGCTGTTGGGCTCCAGACTACAGCAGTGGAATCTCCTGGCAGGTGATGTTAGGGTTTCCATGTTCTGTGACCGTCAAAAGGATCTTGTCCCATTCTTCTTCATGGAAGGTGATCTTGTAGCCTGCAACAACATCGATGGTGTGATGGCAGCCCTCAACATCGTTCACGATCCAGATGAGTGGAGACTGTTCATTGATTCATCGAAGACGAGTCTTAAACCTGTTTTGCTGCATAATGGCAATGTTTTGCCATCAATTCCAGTTGGTCATGCAGTCCATATGAAGGAAAGCTATGACAACATGAAACAACTTTTGAGGTGCATAAACTATGACCAACATCAGTGGCAGCTTTGTGGAGATTTGAAGGTTGTTGCTCTCTTGGTTGGTCTGCAGACTGGATACACAAAGTACTGCTGTTTTCTCTGCGAATGGGATAGTCGTGCAAGAGATTCCCACTACATCAAGATAGATTGGCCACTCCGACAGTCATTGGAGCCTGGGAGGAAAAGTGTTCAGCATCCACCACTTGTTGAATCAAGGAAGATTTTGTTACCACCCTTACACATCAAGCTGGGTCTGATGAAGAACTTTGTCAAGGCCATGGACAAAACACAAGCAGCTTTCAAGTACCTCCGTGGAAAATTTCCAAGGTTAAGTGAAGCTAAGATAAAGGAAGGTGTCTTTGCTGGTCCTCAGATTCGTGAACTTCTTCGAGATGATGCATTTGACCATGCACTGCGTGGCAAGGAAAAGACGGCATGGAAAGCCTTCCAGTTAGTGGCAATAAATTTTCTCAGAAACAACTAGGCAGACAACTACAAGTTGTTGGTGGAAAACCTCCTCAAGGCATACAAAAGCCTTGGTTGCAACATGTCACTAAAGATACATTTTTTGCACTCTCATCTAGATTTTTTTCCACCGAACTGCGGAGCAGTGAGCGACGAGCACAGCGAACGATTTCACCAGGACATTGCAACAATGGAGAAACGCTATCAGGGCAAATGGAGCCCATCAATGCTTGCAGACTATTGCTGGACAGTGACAAGAGATGCTCCATTTAATGAATACAAGAGACAAGCCAAGAAGTGCCGAGTAGACACTGAATAGGACTAAACTATGTACATAATAGTTTTTTGCCTTTTGTTTCATAATACATTTTATTTATATAATCCTTTTGCTGATTTTTAAAGTGTTACATAAACAGGACAGGTGAAATATTATCATGTAAAGCAACCATAAACACATGAAAAGACCTAGGTTTACAATTTATGATTAAAACTCTACTATGTACATAATATACATGGACATAAAATGTAAAAACTTAAATATCTTGGAAACAGTAGCCAATCAGTTGTTTTAATTGTCATATTTGAATTCAGCACATAATAAATAGCACATTTTATCTCTGAAGCAGACGACTTCTAAAAAATTGTAGACCAGTGTAATTGGTTAATGTTTAATGTACCCAGATGTCTTGAACAGTTATATTTTCCCACTAGACTCCAATACACTATAGATGAGTACTTCTTTCTTCTATTCAGAAAGTAATAATACTCAAGAAAGTAAAAACCTGTACAGTGCTCACTAAGGCTATGTCTAGACAGTGGCGCTATTTTGGGATACTGGAAGTATTCCGAAATAGCTATTCCACGTCTTTAAACGCACCTGTTATTTCTAAATTGATTTTGAAATAACAGGGGTGTTATTCCAGCGTCCCTGTAGCCCTTGTTCCATGAGGGCTAATGGACGTTTCAGAATAGCGCTTTATTTTGAAATTAGATCAAAATAAGATACTCAATTTGTGTCGCTCAAATTGCTTATCTTATTTCGACCTACGGGTGCTGTATAGATGCACCCTAAATGTGCTTGTTCAGCTAAAAGTACTTACTGAAACTTTAAATTTTAGACTTTCCCATTTGAGAAGACTTGAAGCAGCCATTCTGACTCTTCATTCTGACTCTTGCTTTAAATACAGATTGAAAGCTTGTAATAACCTGTAATGTTATTGATTCTTTATTAAAAGTAATGTTTCTTCTTGTAACAGTAAGTAACAAACTCTACATGAGGAAATGAGCCACCTTCTCCTGTGGGGCATTATATAATTAAGTTCTAGACTATAAATGTTGGAAGTATTTACTTCATACTAGGAACCTGCCTTCAATAGATCCATTTTTTACAGAGGCTTTTTGTGTGTAAGTTTCAGTTAGAGATGGATGAACACATTTTCCATCATTTCAAATCCACTGAAACCACATGGCTTAGGAACACTGACTCAGATTCTCACATCTGGATTCACATTCCACCTGGGAAAGCCTGGGGAGAAAAAAAAAAAGAGCAGAGAAGGATGAAGGTGAAAACAATAGGTGAAAGCACAGCAGAAAATGTGGTAAAATGAAAAAAAAAAAGACTGATAAAATTTGTAGAGATAAAGGTCCAGTGTTCCATACTTAAGCTGCTGAGTGTTTTTTTTTTCCTGAGTTTGCAAAGTGCACAGCACTCCTGGACTTCCTTACAGATGATCAATGCTCAGCACCTTTCAAAATCTGGCTACTTTTTTTAGAACCTCAAGAAGGACTTAGCAGTCTAACATTAGGCTTCTCTCTTTGAAAGTCTTGGCCTAAATATATTTTACCAGGGTACTGTATTACTGTAGTGAGTGAATCCTCTAGCTTTGGGAGTATAATTTCTATCCCTTTAGCTATGTATATAAACCCATATTTTTAAAAAAAAATCAGTCTTGGGAAAAATGGTTTAAATAATCAAGGGGGAATCTGCTAACTCAGTCTGGTTTTGTGAACCTAAAATAGACATTGAGAAGCATGTACAGTGCCCAATCACATATTGATCAGTTGCTCTTAGTTTAAATAAGTACTGAGATGATAAATGGCCTTTTCTTTTATAAGTTGAGTACAGAAATCTACAGTAGCATCCAAAGCCTTATTTCTGTATATTCTGTATGGTAATCTTATATACTTCATGTACACTAGATAAACTGGTTTTTAAATACTACCACTGCAGTTCTTTTAATTTCCTTTATTTATTTTCCTTTTTTCTGATAGCTCTACATTTGTGACAGTGCCATAATATTTTTCTCCTTAAACTAACATATTTCACTTGGTGATACAGCCACTTATAGTAATCATGGACAATTGATTTTTTTGTAGCCACATTCTAGTTGTATCCTGACAATGGCTTTTCTGAGAATTTGGACCCTCTCTATATAAGTAAATATTTCACTAACTTTATTGAGCTCAAATAACTTAAACATAGGACTGGTAAAAAATGATAATTTGAAACTGTTTTTGATAGAAATATGAGTTTTCAACAATTACAATTTTTGCTACAGATATTTAGCTTCTTCAGACAACTTTCTGACTTTTTATTGAAAATCTAAGCACCCAAGATGTGATTTTTTTATCTGAAAACTGAAAATGTTGATTCAAGGAGGGGGGTTGGTTCCCTGCTGTAACAATCAGAGGAATCCCCAAAATTCTCCCCTGTTCTATTCCTTTTTTCCTGTACCTCCTTTTAAGTTATTTACCAGGCTATTTATATGGTCCCTGGATGTCTTCCCTATGGAATACCTGCATGTAACATCTGCCCAAACTTATGAAATAAGTTGTGACATGAGACCTACCACCTTTTCTTCATGTCAAAAACAGTTCTCCCTGACTCTGGCAGTGGGGAAGACAAAAAAAAAAACAAACCAAAAACCCTCAATCAACCAAAGCCAATTTGGTGGCACAGGAAATATCCCTTCCCAGCCCCTCTTGAAAAGGAGAAACTAGCATGATGCCCACAGTATCATCTAACTGATATTCACCTCCACTAGGGGAGGGAAGGGAGGTGCTGGCTTTGCTTGCTGCATGTAACAGAGAGTCTTCCCCCCACTCAGTGCTTGCACCTTTATACCTTTTGGATCTCACATTCCTGAGGAGATGAGGCAATGCTGCAAACTGTGTGTGGTCCATCTCTGTGGCAGTCTCTAACCTCATCCTGGCCCCTCCCCATTCAGCCACAAAGAGGAAGCGTCATGTAATAGCTCAGACAATCCCTCCCCCCATTTAATGTTGGTGCACTCATTCCCATATTCTTCAGAGGGCTGTAAGCCTCATCTCGACTACAACTCCCAAGATGCACTGCACCAGATCCATACTATTGCGTTGCTGCAAAATTTGTGAATCAAGTTTCGGTCTTCCAACCGAAAGATTTTGCTTTTTCCTTTTTTGCCAAAAACTCTTTCTACAGGAGAAAAAAATCATTTCTATTTAGCCAACTCTTTTTCATTTCATGTTGTGAGTGCACCAATCCTGCAGTTGCTTGTGAATAATTAACATTATGTCTCTAAGGAACACAGTATAACAGAGTTGGATGTAATCATTCCTCAAAGTGCTTTATAAACATTCTGGCCTAAATTTTGTCCCCTTACAAAAATGAGTGTTACTTTACTTTGTAAATAGCCCCCCAGAAATTAAATCAATTGCAGTAGAGAGTAAATGTATTTAGTAACCAGCTTTATTGTTCTCAGAATTAAACAGGGCCCAATTGAAGCAGCCTTATCTTCATTGTATAATACACCATCTAAAAGTAATCCCTTTCATGACAATACAAGAATTTGCAGTTGGAGTTGTGCAATGCAGGAGGTGGACAGTTGGGACTCAGAACATAGTTTTTAGCTGTGGTAAAGTGGGGAAAACCCTGGATATGTTGGGAAAAAGGAGATAGACAGTTAGGAATCTGTCTGAGCGTAGTGGTCAATTGTGAGAAGAGAGGGCTCAGGAAAAATAACAAGGAGTTTGTGAACATCAGTGGGGCTGGCAGCTACTGCAGGCCTTGGGGCAAGCTGTGTCAGGGACCTGACTCTGCAGTCCTGGAAGGAACGGGGCCTTGAATGGAAGGGGCAAGGCCTTGGGCAGTGAGCCCTCAGCACTGGCCAGACCATGGTGTGTGCCCCCTCTCCCAGAGTGCACTGTGTTCTGACAGCAATTCAAAGGGAGTGGCAGTAGCAGCAGTGGCTGGCATCTCTGGGCCCCTTTGAATCTCTGGTTAATTGTCCCTTTTACCACCCTCCTCCCCTCAACAGCGGGCCTGGTGAACATGGTGGAGGACGTGTATGAGCTACAGTGTTAGAGGAACACTTTGTAAGTCATCTGCATAAAGGGTGTACCTGAAATTAAGGTGGTAGATGAGGTCATCAAGAAATAGCTCTAAATGGAGAAAAGAAGTAGATTTAACACAAAGTCCAGAAGGATGCCAACAAAAGAGTCTTCTGTGTTTCAAAAAGGTGTGAATATAAAACAGGTAGGGCCAAATTCTGCATTCAATATCATGTGAACTGTTTCCATTAAGTCCAGTGAGCCACCTGTTCCTGTCTGGGGATAAAATTTGGCTTGTTCTCCAAAGTTAAGAACAACTTAACAAAATAGCATCCCTGCATGCATTGAGAGATATTTTAATTACTTTGTACTGCGGGAACACAACAACAATGTATATGTAAGTAGAACACTAGGGTTATGTCTACACTGAAGGCTTCTTGCACAATAACTTTTTGATCTTGCGCAAAAAGTTCTTGCACAAGAGCGCATCCACACTGCCATGTGCTTTTGCGCAAGAGAGTCCATGGCAGTGTGGATGCTCTCTTGCACAAGAAAACTCTGATGGCCATTTTAGCCACAGGAGTTTCTTGCACAAGAAACCCCTGTTGCCTGTCCACACATGCCTTTTTGCACAAGAGCTCTTGTGCAAAAAGGCTTATTCTTCGTGGGGAGAGGAATAACTCTTGTGCAAAAAGCCCTGTGCTGTTACGTTTTACTGTAGTTTTTCTTGCACAAGAATGGGCTTGTAGTGTGAATGCTCTGCAAGTTTTTGCGTAAAACTAGCTGGTTTTGCACAAAAACTCTGCAGTATAGACATAGCCTGAGGCCCGTTTTGCACAAGAAATATGCAAATGAGGCTAAGCATGGAATATTACTGAGCCTCATTTGCATAATTAACGAGGCTCCATTTTTGTGCAAGAGGCTTTTGCACAAAAACGAGCCATCTACACGGCCCCTTTTTGCAGAAAAACCCTCTCTATGTAAGAGCCATTCTTCCGCATTTTTTTCAGGAAGACAGCTCCTTTTTGTGTAAAAGCCTCTTGCACAAAAACAGAGCCTCGTTAATTATGCAAATGAGGCTCAGCAATATTCCACGCTTAGACTCATTTGCATATTTCTTGCGCAAAATGGGCGCAGTGTAGACATACCCATAATATATTTAGCACGTTCATGTAGACTAACTGGTTGGCCTTGACTAACACACTTGAAATCATAAATATGTCATTTTTCTGGACCAGTTTCAGTGTTTGTGCAATCCATAACCTGGATTAATAATTCATGCTTGTTATGCTGGTTAAGTAAAAGGAATCCTCACTCACTGTATATTTTTTCTGAAAACATTGCCACAAATGGCTACTGGCTCTATGCCATAGCCCTAGTCCCATGTGATATCATCAGTAATTGTGTATCCAGCCAGTATTTTCTGGACTGTCACACAGTAGCATATTATACCACACATACACACACACTTACGCTCACTCTCTCTTTCTCTCTCTCTCTCTCTCCTGTTTTCTTTCTCTGCCTTCTCCTTTTAAGCTGAAAATCTGCCATGTGTGTCAATATGTTGGAATGCTTCTAAAAACTCTTCTCAGTGGAAAACTTTGCAGTGATGATTATTAAACCAGAGACTTGGATCTCTATTACTGCACCCCAACTGAGAGCAGCATATGCACTGTAAAGTAGTCCAGCTGCACAAAGTATAGTAATTCAAACATTGTTTTTCATCTCATGTAAGATAACCGTTCTCAAATTTCACTTGTTGACTGATGCATTGTGAATGGGCAAGAACAGGATTCAAATCTTGCTCGTATTGACCTGGACTGTTTCAAACCTGGCGGTAAACCAAACTCAGCCTTTCAACAGGTTTTAGATTTGCTCTAGTCATTTGACTGTAACATAGACAATAGAAATAAATGTCAATCCCTGAACATTTTAGCCTTATAATTTTGTATCCAAAATATAATTTTAATGATTTGCAAAACAGAAGTAGGTGCTAATTATCCAATTCACAGCATAACTTTTGTGTTATGCTGTCTACTTTAAATCAGGTATTCAACGTTTTTTTTTTCTGACTGATTGCAGAACACTAAATACAGTACATTAAAGTATGATGAAAATTTCTGCAGCAGAGTAAAGTAGTGAATTACTCTTCCAAGAGCTTGAGCTACTTGTCCAATTATTTAAGGCATATTCACTATGAGTAAAACTTTATATGGCATTCATATCCAGGTATTTTCTGTCATAAATTCAAATCATTTAAACATTTTAGAGTGACCTCTGCTCATTAAAATTGAAAAACAAAGAAAAAGAATGTTGCTGTAAGTTTATAACATCCCTACTATTTGTTTAAGTGATTTGCAATGTTCTGGATTATGTTTATGTTCATCATGCAATTAAGAATTTAGGTATGGTTGTATTACATTGAAAACTTAACAAAATATATCTTTCAAAATAATGCATCTGCCTTTTGATTAAACACAATGCATGAGGCTCTTGTGTTATTTGCCTCTTTGGTCCTTGCTAGCTTCTGTAGTGTGTATCTAGTTCCCATGATCCAATACTATTTGCACAATATAGAAAATAGAAATAGAAAATGAGAGCCTTCTATATTTGCTCTTTTACCATTCATATCACCATAGCATCTGAGGGCATGTCTACACTAAGTGGAAGATAGATACTGCTGCGCTCAATCTTCCGAGGTTTGATTTAGTGGGTGTAGTATAGACCCACTAGATTGAACTCAAAGAACACCCCAGTCAGCTCTAGTACTTCTGCTTCTCATGAGAGGTAAGTGAAGCCGATGGGAGCATTTGTTTCCACTGTGTGGATGTCGCGGAAACACAATGTAAGATACGTTGACTCCAGCTGTGTAATTTACTTAGCTGGAGTTGCATATCTTACTTCAACCTTCTGATGTAGTGTAGACCAGGCATGAGTGCCTTCATCTAGAGCATTAAGGAGTGGGACTAATATCTGTCATGTTTGTTTGCTCTCTCATCCTTTTCTATTGAGTATTAGATATTCTATTAGTATTATCAATATTAGTTAGGACACAGAAACACCTATTAGAAGTGGGGCCTCATTTTGTTAGACTCTGTATAAACACAGAGGAAGGCATCAGTGAATCTGGCATAAATTGTACCAGTTTCTCCCATACTTCTCTGACTGTATATTCTGTAGAAATATAATTCTCTTTGAACATGCCATGAATATAAAGGGGCTATATGTTACTAAACTGCGGACGGATGGAACCATGCAGATATATGGCCACTGTGTCATTACACACAGCTGCCTGATTCAGTATAAAATTCTACATTTATGCTTCCCTCTGTTCTGTACAGCAGAATAGAGCATATGCCCTAGTTTGGATTTTTTTCATGTGTGACATATATACTTCCCACATACCAAGAGCAATTAGGCTATATTGAATGCATAGTATTTGAATGCAGACTTTAATTTTGGAATTAAAGCCACATCTCAGTTACAGTTGGAAAGACCATCTAACACAGGTAAACTTGCTTTTTAAATCTTTAATTTTTTGAATAGATATTTTAAATACTGTTCATGACAACTATGTGAAAAGAAGGCAGATCGTCTGGGAGGAGAGGAACCTGGCTGGACACTTTCAGCCATGTTTTAGCTCGGAGCAGATTCCAACAGCCATTTACAATTCACAAAGGAAAGAGTTTCTAACAGAAATAATAATACAATAATAATACTCCCACTATAATAATGGAAGGGTCATTTGCTTTTATCATTTTGCAGCTATAGAAGGAATGTGTATCCCTTTGAAAAGAACCTAATGTGATTATATTTAAAGTATTGGGATACAGATTTAAATACAGAGTGTTTGTCAATTGCTATGAATTACCCATGAATGCTATAAACTTAAAAAATAACAAAGTATAATATGATCAAAAGAAGCATCTGCGCCATGGAAGCTGGGCTTTATTTATTTATTTTCCTCTTACTGATCAAGACATGAAAACTTGGACCAGGAATGTTTCAACTGATTTAACCTTTTTAACATTGACTACACCTCTGCATCGTTATTATACAGGAACTTGGCTGAGATATTTGCATTTCACAGAATATCTTCTGGTGCAGTTCCATAGCAAGAGCATAATGATACGCTTGTATCTTCAAGATGCTGGAACCTGTAATGGAGTCTATATTTAAAATCCAAATTCTTACACTTGAGATAAGTAATTGACACCAGACAGATAGAAGTCTTTCTGTCTTCTTGTATATGGATATTCATATGCAGTTTTCTACCTTTTAAAATAAACATGTCACTAAAAAAATAAAAAATAGTTTAAAGTATCATTTAGGCCATCACTGTTGTACAGAGGATTTAGAAATACTTCATCACTATTAATATTTAAATCGAAAGTACTAAGGACATTGCACTCCCCTTAATGGCTTTGTAACTTATGAGTATACAAAAATTTTAGTGTTCAAACAATTAGATTTTTGGCTCCATTTATCCTGTACTAGATTATATCACAGAGATACAGCACATATCTGAGCCACATATCCCCCCTGCTCTCTCTCTTGTTCTGATGGATAACCATTTTGCTGCTGTCCTATTCAGTAAATTACTGATCATCACCCCTCATTGCCAACCCCAAGTGTTTTAAAAAAATCAGCTCCCCCCACCCCAAATTGTGAGACTGGTTTAAATATTAAATACAGGATTACAATTACATTTTGGATCTCTTTATTTGCCTTCAGAAGTCATAGTCTTAAAGGTGGTTGTGATGGGTTCTTGCCTGGAGAAGTTCAGTTTCTCAGAAGATCGAGCGCAGCAGTGTCTATCTTCCGCTTAGTGTAGATGTGCCCTCAGATGCTATGGTGATGTGAATGGTATAAGAGCCAATATAGAAGGCTCTCATTTCCTATTTCTATTTTCTATATTGTGCCAATAGTATTGGATCATGGGAACCAGATACACACTACAGAAGCCAGCAAGGACCATAGTGAGCATACAGAGAGGCAACTAATACAAGAGCTTCATGCATTGTGTTTAATGTGCCTGGAGAAACCCTGGAGAGTTCTGCCTGGAATGTGGGACCACTGAGATGGGATAACCCTCTCACCTGGGGTATGTGCTGCTGTGTGAAGCCATAAACTTCTGGCAGGTCCAGTACTGGCTTTACAATGGTACCAGTTCATCATGCCCACTTCCTCCTCTCTCTCAGCAGCAAAGACCACCCTGGTTACTATCACACTGAGCTCCCAGCCCCAGTTAACACATACTGTCCCGGGGGTGGCAGACCACTAGACAACTCCTCTTTCCCAGGACATGGTATATAATATCCAGAGCCCGGATACACGGTAGCCTCCTGTTGCACCTGGGGACAGACAACAACTCTCCAGCTCTCACCCTTTGCCTGCAGGGAGCCAGCCCCAGGAGCCGAGAGGTCAAGGGATCCTGTGGCAATATGGCAGAGAAGCTACAGGTGGCTGTGTGATTACCAAGATAGGAGCAGATAAAGAAATTGGAGTTAACCTTAAATAAAAGAGGTTACAAGTGGGAAAGGAATGCTCAGGGGGAATGGGGAAAGACGCAGCAGATCAGGCTTGCATGGGGGAGAATATGACCAGATGGCTGAGGAGCACATCCAAGGCAGAAGGGAAACAGGCATGGAGAGAGGTAGTGATGACCCACGTAATAGAATGGCATATTGACTGGAGCACAGCAAAACTTCATAACTTCACATAGGGTACATCTACACTGAACGTTTATTTAAAAATAAGCTATTCCAGAATAGTTATTTTGAAATAGTTTATTTTGAAATAGCATGTCTAAACTGCAGGGAAGCCTCAAAATTAGTCTGAGCCAGGCTTCCCTAATGTGGACGTGCTATCTTAATGTAGAGCCCCAGGAGGTACGGGGGAGGAATAACTTAGAATGGCCCTGGTGAGGGGCTATTTCGAAACAGCAGTAGTCTACACATGCCTTATTTAGAAACAGCTATTTTGGAATAGTCATTATTGCTCGTAGAATAAGGTGTACAGATTTTGGAATAAGCCATCCATTATTTCAACATTATTTCGAAATAATAGAATGGCTGTGTAAACACTCGTATTGTTATTTTGTAATACTGCTAGTTATCTCGAAATAACAGTGCAGTGTAGATGCATCCGAACAGTGATAGCACATATAATCTAACAGGATAACAATGTTCAAAAGAAAGATTTTACCTCACAAAGCATACTTTGTGCAAACCATAGAACAACTGTATGAGAGTGGTGAATATGGGGATTCCAGGGATTACTCTGAGGTACAGCGTGGCACAATGGTCACATGTTTTCATCTTTTTTTTTCTTCTGTAGACATAAAGGCTACAAACTTACCTCTTATAAAGAAAAACAAGTTTTTTCTATAGTTGTGTGGCTCCAGGAGCTGGGACTTTAAGAAAAATGCCAAATAGCTCAAGACTTATGATAAGATCACGAGAGCTGGCTACACTGCATCCCCTGTGCTTGAAAGGGACTAGCAGGGGTTTATTTACTGGCCCGATCATAGGCCCAAGCCCCAGAACTAAGCCATCTGGTTTACAATTACCTAAAACAATTATGCATTTCCTCACTATTTCTATGACGTTGAAAAGCAAGTGCATAGCTAAATGTCAGTGAACTGGCAAAGTAGGTAATCTTTTTAAAGCCCTTACTCTATACTCTATTATTAATATGTAAATTGTATGTAAAAAGTAAAATGTTAGTCTGCCTTCATAACACTATGAATTGTGTTACCATGAAAATATTTCAATGCAAGTGTGGAATTGTACATTCATTTTTTGCGAGAACAGTTAGTTGTTTTATTTAGTTTTTAAATCAAATCATGCTAGGTAGTTTCCTCTGACCTATCACAATAGAGAAAATAGATGCTGTACAGTGACACTAATATAATAGTAGACTCACTAAATATGTGCACATCCACAGTACATTGGCCTCTGATTAGTCAGACCTAATAAACTAAAGAGAACTGGGTTTGGAATAAGAAAGTATGGGTGGGAGTATAGGGATAGTATGTGATGTGGCGAGAAAGAGAAAATTCGTGATGGTTTCATGAAGTATAAATGTTTCAGCTGTAGGAATTTGGAATGGCAGCATCACTCTCAAGTTGCAAAATCATAAGAGAGGTATGCATGTCATCCCAAATGAGTGCTGATGAAACCTTTATACCATGTACCTTCTTGCTGAATATGCTGTGGAAAAACCAAAATTAAGAGGGAGAGAAAGTGAGAGAGAGAGAGAGAGAGAGAGAGAGAGAGAGGGAGGCATAAAACCTTTATCAGCCTGAGTTTTAGGATGGGAGCCTTGCTCACAAAGGCAAAGCCGAATATATTAGTTTGAATTTTTCTCTTCCTCTGAGGTCTGGGCACACTAGATGCTTGAGTTTATAACTAGAGGGGTACAGCAACAGTCCCAATGCAATTTTTTAAAAAGATTCCTACAATAGATTTGTGTAACATATGTGGAATACATGGTATAAAGCAGGCCTGTGCAAAATGCAGCCCGCGGCTGGATCCAACCTGCCAAGCCACCAGATCTGGCCCATGGACACAGTAGGGAGCACCAGGCAGGCTCCCCGCTTGCCTCACCCCAACCGCATGCTGTGCAGAAAAGTGGTTGTCATGCCGTTTCTCTTTCAAAACTGTGAGCCTGGAAGTGAGTGGGGGGAAGGCTTCAGTTGCTGCCCCCATCCCCAGCACAATCCCATTGGCCAGTGTCGAGAGCTGCTTGTTTGAATAACAGGCAGCCACAAAGCACCATGCCCCGCTCCCCTTCAGCTTGTACTTATTCACACATGCACATGGCCCTGTAGCCTGCAGGGCAGGCTGTCTGGCTGACAGAGAAACATACTGGACTGCTGCCTGGGAGTCACCCAGCAAAATCTCTTGGCCAGAGCTTGCCTCTGGCACCCCAGCCCCTCCCTTCTGCAACCCTTTGCCCACCTCCATTCCTGCCCCCTAATTCACATACCCAAACCCTCTGCTCCCCTGCACCCATATTCCCCTCCCAGATCCAGCATCCCAATTCCCTGCCCCAATCACAATCCCTTCATGCCTAGATCACAACCCAAACCCCTGTACCCCAGTCCAGTGCCCCAGGTCACAACTGCCTTCCTCACACAAACTCCCTCCCAGACCCCACACTCCCTCCTGCACCCTGGTCCCTTACCCAAAAATCCCTTCTGCACCCAATCTCCATCCCAGACCCTGCACCCTCCATTAATATCATGAAAGAGTGTGGCCCTCAACCACTTTCCAAATTCTTGAAGTGGCCCCCATCAAAAATTAATTCTTTCCATAACACCCGAGCCTGAGGAGTAAGTGGGCACAGTTCAATTGTGGACCAATGGCTAGTTTCTAATTAGACACTATATCCCATGACCAATCAGAACACAAAATGGGAGCATCTTTCATTGGAGAAGAGATGTACAGAAAGTCCCAATATACCTAAGCTTAATAAGACACTCTTGTTATATACTTTAAAATCTACTTAGTTCATATTTAAAGTCATGAAATATAAAAATTTGAAAGGTAATTTTCCATTCCCTCTACATGCCTCTATTTATATGCCCAGTATGTTAATATATCTCTGTGCATAAATTACTAGTGACAAATGTATTCAAACAAAGCATTTTAATCAAAAAATACCAGTTCATCTTATTTTAGAGTTATGGTATTAAGGCAGCTTTGCTTTAATGGTGGAGAGATATGCAAAAGAGAACCAACAAAAATTTTAAATTCCCTGTAAAAGATTTTGTGTACACATGTGATGTATACAGAATGCATGAGGGTATAGCAGCAACACCAAAGGGACACAGAGTTGTGTGATGGGATGATCACACCAGCCTTGAAAGTTTGTCAACAAGTCAAAGAAGGAAGTAGGAAAGGGTGTGTGGAAATAGCAACAGGATCCGGGATCAAGCAGACCAGAGTTGCTAGGCATAGTGTCTCTGGACTGAAACCAAGAGTAGGAGTTGACTCAGGTTCCCATACAAGCCACAAGAAAGTGGCATAGGACCTGGCCTTGGAGCAGAAGGCTCTCTAGAATGGCATGTGGACACCTCATACAGTGGGACTTTAATACCTCTAAAGGGGAGGATTATACTGTGACCTGACTGGAGGGCTGAGTCACAAGCAGAGGGAGAGCATGCCAAGTCTCAAAGAGAGAGAGAGAGAGGAAGGGGCTGAATGAATAATGGAATAGGGTGCCAGACCAGATGAAAGCTAATATCCCAGACAGGAAACACCACAATAATGGAGATTTAAATTCCCATTTTAATTTTAAAAAGTGAAGTTTTTGTGTCATTAAGAGCAGCCTACTACCTTAACCTTCTGTACCTTTATTTCTGTCCCTTCTGTTTGCTTTTGTTTTTGTTTTCCTCTGTGCCATTTTGCTTGTTTTATCTATGATTGTGGCTTCAGAAATGCGGGTATAACTAGCATTTCTTATTGGGTGAGCTGACCCAAAGAATCTTAAACTAATAATAATTGCTAGCAGTTTCTAATAAAAATGATCTTTATGGGTACCTGGGAATACTGTTTGCACCACACATGTACTATTTAGAAGCAGTTGAAGAAAAAAATATTGTTAACGAGCAAGAATATACTGAGACATGAGAAGTCAGTATTACTTGCTAGTGGAGGAAAAAATATTACTGTTCTGTTACTCACTGCAGTATATTGGTAGGTATGTTTTCATGTCTGTTTCCATTCCATTTTGCTAAGCATCTTAGGAAAAGAACTTGTATAGAGTTTTGGAGAAGTGATGGATGGGTTGGTTGGGGAGAAATATGAGGGAGTTTTTCTCCTTTTCCCTTTTTTTTTTATTTTGTCCCAACAATAAGAATCTCTCATATGGCTTCTCTCTGTTCCTCCAAAATAAAGCTATAGTAGGAAAACAAATCTTAAATCATACTCAAAATCTAAAAAAAAAAAAAAAAAAAAAAGATATTTCAAAGGATTTGGCCTAACTTTTGGTAATTTCGATTTTCTTTCTCATGTTTTCTTTCCCAAAGTAAACTATCCCAAAAGCTCCAAATCACAGAAGCATGTATATGAGTCATCCGAATTTTCTTCTTGAACAGAAGTTAACCACTGGCCCCAACATCATAAAAAGTAAGTATGACAAGAAGTCAAAATGCAGGAGTGGATCTGTACACATGGGGAAAACCCCCTCTTATTTTTTCTCACCTTTATTTAAAAATGTTAAAAAAATCAGTTCATATAAAAGGAGTTTTGTATGACCTTGTTGGCCACAATATGAAGGTCAAGTAATTAAGAATGGAAACAATAATCTTCTCCAGTAGCATGCCCATGTAAATTTGTGTTAAGTTTTCTCTGGAAAGCTGCCCTTCAAAGTTCTTTCGCAAGTAAACTTGCAAAGACATTTCAAAAAGGATCATAGGTGCAAGTGACTGGGAGGGAAATTTGGATTGTTACTCCTAATTTGCTAACCACACACAAAATACCTGTTGAACAAATCGGACTCTGGTAATTTACTGTCCAGGTGCCTGAGCTTTTAACAGCTAGCATGCTGAGAAAACATTTGAGGATATTCACTGTATTTTATATATTTTCTGTATTGCTTTTCCTATTACTCTGATTGCTGATCTTCCCAAAGCCTGTAACACTGAGAGAGATAAATCTGCCATCCCAGATTGATGGCTTTACTCATGAAGCAGTGGAATGTCAGAGTAATTTGATGTCAGATGGGTCACACATTAGGAGGTATAGGTTCATCCTGGTTTTGGATCATTCGCTTTGGTTTTTTCCCCCTTTTTTCATAAAGAAGCAAAGCTGGGGTCATTGAATTTTACAGCAAGATAAATGTGCTAATGTGTATGTATCTAAACCTTGTATCTTTAACAATAATACAAAGAAGGAAGGAAGGTATGGGGTCTAAATCTTAGGTCTAGAGAATTAGGATTATCATCCCTTATCTGTCAGATTCTTAAACTTTATAACAGCATTGTAAGCTAGGTAAGCATCATCTTCATTTTACAGCTGGGGAAGATAAAGAAAGATTCACAGAATATAAAACACAGTGTGCCTTAGTCACAGTTACAGTGGAAGTTTGACAGAACAGGGAACATAAAACAGAACCTTTGAGGTGTTTTTGGACTGGCCAGACCAAGTCCGCATGGGAAGGTTCACTCCTCCTTCATCTTCACTTGTTAAGGGAGCACAGAGTCAAATTAAAAATCTGCATACCCTGGAACATGCCTCCCCATGAAAAACCATGGACTGGAAGGTGTGTTAATGATCTCTATCATCTAAATAGCTGATTGAGATGCACAAGTTGTAGAGGCTGCACCTTTATGCATCCTTTTTCTCTTCCCTTTTGTGTATATAGGTAGCAGCATCATATGTACCTGCATACTGTAGCAAAGATAAAGCAACAACAAATAAAATTTGGACAAACATTCTAAGAAAAGCCAGGTAAAGAAAAATAACCTAATAAAGAGCAGCTGATGCAAGAAGGGAGAACTGCATAGTAAAAGAGGAAAAGTCTTAAACATCCATAAAGGATCCCAAGTAGACATTTCTCGGGAATTCCATAGACTATCAACACTCTGCCTTAATTTGATCCACATTAAACTTTGACCCAGAAAATGAGCTCAACTCAGAAATATGAAGAAGCATAAGGGCTGAACACTGCAGCATAGTCCATACAAAGAACAAATTCTTGCTTAAGTTGAAAGTTTACCTGTTTAACAAATGCAATATTGGCTTGTGATTGTCTATCTTAAATAGCTGATTTTTAGAGATTAATACTTTGACCTCAGGATTTTCAATTTATTAATAATTACTGTTACTATATTTTAAATTATGTCAGGACAATTCTGTGGAATAATATGTGGCAGATTTTCATTTAAAATTGCTTTTCCTATTAAAGAACAAAAGCCTTCTCAATTAATACAATTAGGCCTTCATCCTGAAAACAGTCCCTGCCATAGGGTGACCAGTTCTCCAATATTGTCCTGGAATCTCCAGGAATTAAAGCTTAATCTTTAATAAAAGATAACGTCATGTGACGAAATCTCCACGAATTCATACAACCAAAGTTGGCAACCCTGCCAGCCACATAAACAATGTTGTGTCTCTGATGTGTTTGAAGTTACTCAGATGGGTAAGTGTCTGTATGATCTGGGCCTTGTTTTCCTTTTTTATTTAACTCCTTAAACTTTAATGTGGCTAAGATTTGTATTTTTAATACAGGCAGAAAAGTTTCCAGACTGAGACATGATCTCTAAAGGAAACACCACTTATTGATTCCCTGTCATATGGTCTCTGATGCTTGGCACAATTTTATTGGTTACATTTAATAGTTTTATTGGTTAAAGCTTTTAGTCTCAAGTCACAACTGCGAAGGGTGCATCATGAATACCTTGCAGATATAAGCATATTAACTACCAGCTTTTTTCTCTAGAGCCATCATGTTGTCAGCTCATTTTTTTTCAACTGTATCACACTACTCTGGGCGTAGCAGAAATTATATTGTGCGTGCATCAATTCCTTAATATATGGTTAGGGCATTTAGCTTGTGGTTATTTATCATGTTAAAAAGAGCTGGGTTTTTTTTGTGAAGTTGTTATTGTGTCATGCTATTTTTATTAGTAAGATGAATACTGCTCAGTTATATTGGTTTAAACCTGGAAGCCACTGGGAGTTAACATAGACCTGCTTTGATGCATATGAGAGCAAAACCTGATGGACTGATAGTCTGTGTAACTTCTCTTTTTATTACTGGAATCGCTCCCTAGTTCCCTTCAAAGGTGTTTTGTGGTTTCAAATGATGCTATAACCTGTACTGGAATGTTAGGGACAGTTCATCATTGTCTTGAATGGAACCATGACATCACTGTATGTCAGATGTCCTTGTGGGAGTCATGTTAAATTATGTGATCCCATGAGGAGAATCCGAGGCAATGCCAGATGGCCAACATATTTCAAGTTTATTCCATCTATTTTAAGGTTCCAGCTTTCACTGTTAAGTACCAGGACCAAAGACTGGTCACTGAATTTGCCTACCTTAAGCCTGAAATATGAACAAACAATTGAAAATGCTGACATTCAAGGTGACAAAGCACACGCAGAAGCAAAGGGAAGTTACTAGGTCAATGCATGCTACTTTGCCAATAAAAGACAGAGCCCAAGGAAATTGTCCCCATGTTAAAGATATTCTCCCCCTCCTCCCAGGTTCTATCTGTCTCTTCATCTATGTAAGGGTATGTCTACACTAGCTCGTTAATTCGAGCTAGGTAGGCAAATCAGGCAACCGGAGTTGCAAATGAAGCCCGGGATTTAAATATCCTGGGCTTTATTTGCATGTTCCCGTCCGGCCGCCATTTTTAAATCCCCCTTAGTTCGAATGAACTGCCCGCGGCTACACGCAGCAGTTTAAAGTTAATCCGAACTCAGTCCTTAGTTCGGATTAACTGTTACTCCTCATTCCACGAAGAGTAACAGTTAATCCGAACTAAGGACTGAGTTCGGATTAACTTTAAACTGCTGCGTGTAGCCGCGGGCAGTTTGTTCAAACTAAGGGGGATTTAAAAATGGCGGCCGGACAGGAACATGCAAATAAAGCCCGGGATATTTAAATCCCGGGCTTCATTTGCAACTCCTGTTGCCTAATTTGCCTACCTACCTCAAATTAACGAGCTAGTGTAGACATACCCTAAGGTATTTAAAAGCACATATCACCTCAACATATAAATGGCATGGACTTCCCACTAAAAGCAGTTAGGATAAAGTATCTCCATGGAAAAACAGACAGACTACATCCTCATCCCGTGTGAATCTATTTCTGAAATTATATGCATCCAATTAGGGAGGTGAACAGGTAACCATTTAACTGGTTTCCTGGTAAGCATCACCCTTACTGGGTGATGTTTACCAACTAATGGTTAACTGGTGCCCAGGACAGCCCCCTGCCCATGGCCCAATGCAGGAAGAGGGCTTCTCCAGCTCTTCCAGCAGCCCCACATGGGCCTAGAGCAGGGAGCCCTGCAGAGCTGGCAGCCCCACAGAACAAGTGGAGGAGGGAGCCCTGGGTGAGGCTGGGAGGTGGCAGCCCTGCGGGCTGGGGGCTGCTTCAGCCAGGCTGAGGCAGTCCCTGCCCAGGATCTCACTTAATCTGTTAACCAGTTAAACCTACCAAATAACCATCTAACTGATTAAAAGGGATTTTATATTCTTACATCCAATACCACAGAACTACTGTGTAAGTCAAACTGTAAATATTAACACTAAGCAGTAAAACACACAGTTTGGGGACACTCTCGGAAATTTTATATCCATACAAACTTTGCATTTTGAGACAGCTATAATTCCACTCATATATTTTTCCAATAAAAAGAAATTATACCAATTTGCATAGGCATGTATGTTGAATCCTATTATGAATTATCTCAAAGAAGGGTGCATATGAAAGTGTTTGGCATCAACTTGGAATACTGAAGAATTGTGGAAGGAAGTGGCAGGTTTTTTATTTTTAATTGTTTTATAATAAAACACTCTTGAATGCATTCAGAAACATTATTTGGAACTCAGTAAGAATTCCCAGTGACCTGTTTTGATACAATATTAAAGAAAAAGTCCTATTCAGTTGTGTTCTCCAATGAGCAAAAGGTTGGCATATGTGAGAAGGGCATGTTATGGAATGTTGCGTGTTTCCCTTTGAACCAATTGGTAAATTTCATCAAGATTAGAATTCAGCCCGAAGAAATGCACCACTGTCTCACACTTATCTGACTCAAATTTGAATTGAGTTGGTTGGATGATTCATTGGTTCAACATCTTTATGAAATAACTCAGTATCTCTTATGGGTGAACTGATGTCATTGAATGGACATTCACAGATAACCTTACATGGATCACAATACGGAATGAGGCAAATCATATTACCTTTCCCTTGCAGCATTAAAAACTTTTTGAATGCCTTCCACACTGATTTTTGTGATCTCAGGCACCCTCATTGTTATGATCTGCCTTTCATAAGGCTATTGCCAAAAACATAGAAGTATTCTATGGGTTGAGATTAGTAAAGTGCGTCTTCCTTATCGTTCTCATGGCTTAATTTTAGCCTTTGGAGGTATCTGTAGATATGTAGGTTGGTCTCTGAAAATTTCTTTGGGGTTATCAGTCCCACTTTGACACTAGAATGCTAGGTACTCTACAAATGCCTAAGTACCAACAAGGCATCAATCTCATACAGTTTATGAAAGTCCTTATGAAAGCTAAGTTCAAGTATAATAAAGTGAACTTTCTTTCTTGCCTTGGCTTGGTAGCTAGTTATTATTCAAATGTTCAGTGAGCTGCAACTTATATCAAGTTCCATAGTTCTGAGTATTCTTCCAAAATTCCTTGTTCGTTTGTCTTAATTTTTATCCTGGAGAAATTCTTCCATGTATATTTTCACTCAGATGATCAAAACCTTGCTCATATTAAGCTAAAGTCTTTGAAACATTCACATTATTCTTTCATTTGACCAAATAATAAGCCCAGTTCACCCTAATTTGTATAGTGTGTGCAGGAAGTTGTGTCCATTGTACTAGCTCGATCAGCTGTTCTCCTGGGGGATTCATTGCCAGGAAAAAGACAGTATCTGCAGCAAGCGGCCAAAACTAGATACAAACCCACTAGTGGAAGCTACCCACAGGATATGCTAAATCATTGCATCTGTTGGGTTCACTGGTCATGCTCTTTCTTTGTTCATTACTTTCCCCCTTTGTTTTGAGCTTCCATTTCCCACTGGTATCTTTGAGACAGAGTCTAGGCATGAGTGGTATACCAAGAAAGTTTCAAGCAGATCTATAGCAGCAGCAGAAACCTACCTCAAATCATTCTCCCAAATAAGATTTGCCAAGTGGCACACTCAGTGGCTGTGTCTAGACTGGCATGATCTTGCGCCAGAGCTATGCAAATGAGGCTCAGCGTGGAATATCGCCGAGCCTCATTTGCATAACTAACGAGCCGCCATTTCTGCAGAAGAGGATCTTGCGCAAGACGGAGCTGTCTACACTGCCCCTTCTTGCGCAAGAAAAACCCTCTTGCGCAAAGCCATTATGCTGATTATTTTCAGGCATAACGGCTTTGCGCAAGAGGGTTTTTCTTGCGCAAGAAGGAGCAGTGTAGACAGCTCCGTCTTGCGCAAGAGCCTCTTCCGCAAAATGGGGGCTCATTATTTATGCAAATGAGGCTCGGCGATATTCCACGCTGAGCCTCATTTGCATAGCTCTGGCGCAAGATCGCGCCAGTCTAGACACAGCCACTGTGTATATAGCAAGCATTATACCTGTGGCTCCTAATCAGAAGACCTGCAATAGGATTTGAGCTCTGAATGTATATTCCTGGGGTAACCTCTTCACTTCCACTTCTGACATGTCACTCAAATGAGCAGCCCCACATTCTGGTTCCTGGCGCTTTGTGCACAGCGCAGCAGTTCTGGGGTTAATATCATATGCTATTTCATGAAATGTAAAGATTGGATATTACCTGTGATTTTACCACTAATGCAAAAGCAAAGGCTTTTTTAAAACACTCTAATCTATTTCTTATCCTGAAGAGTGCATACATATGTAGGCAAAAAGTACTGTGGTGAACTGTGTGCACTTCAGTTTATCCCTGTGATGCGCTCTAAATCTGAAAAGGTGACAGAATGTGGCTCTCTCAATGAGTTGTTTGCACAATCTCATACTAGAACTGAAACCTTGAGCATCTATAAAACATGTGCTACACTTTGAGCAGGCAGAATAATACATTTTCTGTTCCTAAACAAACTTTACTATTTTTCATCTGGAGTTAGTTTTCTACTGTCAGCTAAAAATCCATGCATGTGGTTGTGTATTTATGAGTGAGTTTTATCTCTAAACAGATTTGTAACTAAAAACAGAAATATCTTTTTATGGGAGACAGCTGGTTGAGAGATTAAAGAAACACAGCAAGGGAGGGGAGTTCAAATTAACAAACATTCCTCGAGGAGGAATGCCTTTAAGCATTAGCAAGCTCTTAGCTTGCGACCTAAAAACCTATCTAATCTTATCTATGGGTCTGTACTGATGAGTTTCACTTTATCCTGATGGGGGGGGGGAGGGAAACCCTTTGAAAAGTTCAATATGGAGCCATAACTCTCTTTCATCACAAAGTGTCAGAGGAAGCCCATAAATATTCTGTCAGAGTAAAAATTTCCAATTAGCCATGTGTTGGAACTCAATGATAAAGACTTATAGCTGACAATGTGGGTACTGTTGAAGTTCTGCTTGGGACAAATGGTGCTGACTCTTGCATGGCTTCTAGTACATAGTGCAGCCTTACAGGGGGCCTCCATCAAGAGCGTCCCTTATCTCTGTGGAGTGCAGGCACTGTTTGCTCCCTGCAGAGAGAACAACCAGAAAGCGAACAGAGGAGAGGCAGACCCAGCTGGCGTTTTCCACAGCAGACTCAGAACAATGTCAGGGCACCATGGAAAACAATCTGTGCCAGCCTAAAGCTTGTCCACCATATACATGAAAAAGAAACTGGGCCTGTGTGACAGTCTCTGCAGTGTTCCTTCTGGGGTTGTTCAGCTACACATTGTGCTTTATGCAGGGCCCTGGCTAAGAAGCCACAATGTAGCCTTTAAGTGTCTCTGTAGGAACTGCTGGCTGGGTGCTGAGCACTTTTGAAAAACTCTCTCTTATTGAACTGCCTAAATGGGGCTAAGTTCTTTTGAAAATCTGACCTCAGCTGTGGTGGTTGCTGGGCATTTGAAAATCTGGCCTTGAGTTATTTGAAAAATCTGGTCCAGTATGTAACATTGCAATGTATAATATTTTCCACTTTTTGTTTAAATATTGTTATTGGGAATGCTGCCAATTTCCAGTGGAGCTATTAGTTTTTAATTCAGAAAAGTGACATTTGGAACTGTGAGCCCTTCGTTTTCCTATTGCTTTTTAAAAGACCCCTTCATACAGAGCCAAATGTTTTGCTGGAGTAAATTGATGCAGTTTTTATTGAATTCACTTTACACCACCAAAGGATTTGGCCCATAGAGAGTGGAACTGTGTTTTCACAAACTTTCCTGAAATAATTGGATCAGGTAGAATGCCATCATTCTTAAAATGAATCACTTTGTATCCAATGCTTTCTTCCAAGTTCCTTACAGCTCAGAGTCATATTTTGGCACATGTGTTTCTTAACCCTCTACTACAAAATGGTAAAATATCTCAGTGCAGGAATGGAAAATCCAGTCCTTTTATGTGGTTACTTAAAACCACATTCCTGGTGTCCACATGTTCGACACATCTGCTTTATTTGTTAAGAAGAGGCATGCAGGTTCTGAGAGAACAAGAAGAGAGAATAGTAATAATATAAAAAAAAACCTTTCAGCTGAAGGACAGCTCTTTATTCTTTCAATTGGTTAATAAATGTTGCATTAGGCGGGGATAAGAGAGATCAGTGTGGCTCTGTGCTGCAGCTTGAGAGCATGAGAAAAGTGTTAGACAAACTACGTATGTTAGCATTCATATGTCTAGCCGCATGCTTTTGAGATAAAATATGTAGCGTAACTGCTGTGTTCTTAGACTGGCTCCCCCAGAACAGACATTCCACAGGCACTTCCCAAGTCTAGCTATACAGAGCAAGGTGATTCAGAGAGTGTGATTTAGAATGGACAGAGCTGGCCCATCAAAGTCAATTGTATTGTATTATATTCCCTGTTTGAATGGTTTGGTGTGATTTACCCTTGCTCCGAGTAACTGAGCAGGCTTTTTTTCACAACACGGGTGCGAATTAACACTGCAAAAATCCTGTAGCCTTTTCAGAGTGGCAGATGCCAGGATTTGAAACTATATTTCAGACAGTTCTTATACTGATATTAAATATCTGTATTTAGTCACTGGAGGGTTGTTCAGAAACTTGCAAAATCAGGTAACTGGTGTGCTAGAACAGGCTTTTCACTTGGTTGTGTACTATAACTCAGAATTTAATCCAACTTGAAGTGGGACAATGTGAAATATTTGTCTGGAGTCAGTGCTAGGCAGCGTTTGTCATCAGGGCTCCAATGAAGTCTCAGCCATACTTTAAGGTTCCCCTCCCCAATCTCTGTGGGGACTCTGTACTGTGTGCCAACTAGTTCAAGTGGAGCAAAATCAAACTCTTCGTTGTTGTTAAAATACAAGAGTAAATATGAGTATGTCTAGACTACATGCCTCTGTAAATTAGACTACCTGACATAGTCAATGAAGCGCTGTGCTGATCCCTTATGCCTCGTGAAACGAGGTTTACAGGATCAGTCAGCAAAGGCTTTCCTTGCCGACCGATCCATGTCTTAATTGCTGCGTTGTGCTGACGATCAGCTGAGCCACCACAGCACGGTGGCCATTTTTATTTTAATTTAATGAAGCGGGGGATATTTAAATCCCTGCTTCATTGACTATGTCGGGTAGTCTAATTTACATGCCTCTGCCGGCAGAGGCATGTAGTCTAGACATACCCTGAGTGACCTGAGGAGAATCTATCAGATAGTGTTTCTGTGTATAGTATAAACAACAGAGAGCTAAAAGTATATTTAAATAAATACAAAATTGACAAAACACTGGGCACTTTGGCTTGAATCTATGAGTAGTCGATAATTTAAAGATATGTATCATAGCTGTTTTGTTTCCAAACTGTAACTCTGATCTGAAAAAAAAAAAACCCATAGCATGTTGATAATATCAAGCTGGATGTTCCATTAGTGCATGGGTCTATCAAAAGGCTATGCTGAGCAAATAACATACTCCAAATTATTTAGTCAATGAAAGTAGCCTCTTTTTGCTTGCAGAATGTTTGTGAGCAGATCCCAATTTCTTCAGATTTATTCATTTTTCAAATTTATGGACATGCTCATACATAAAAAAATTGTTCAGTGATTACAAAAAAATAGCTGCTAGTGCTCAGTTATATTTGAAATATTATCTGTTTGTGATCAGTCCTTTAAGTGACATTAAAATATTATTTATTAATTATTGAGACAGCACTAGCACTCCTTTGCCAAACTTCTTACATAATACTTATAGTATGTTCACTAACAATAGTGTTATGAGGAAGGAGTTTGATAAAGGAAATTTTGTGGAGAGTGCAGGATGGCAGAGTAAAGGCTGTAGATTGTATTCTATGTTGAATTGCAATTGCAGTGGTAATATATGTGTCTATGAATGGCAGTGTAGCTGGTAAGCACTGTAAAGGTGTCTTAACTTTTTATATCCTTAGTTTTGATTCTTAGAGTTTAATTTATAGATTTTGAAAGCCAAAAGTACTATTTGATCATATAATCTGATTTCCTAAATATCACACATCATTTAGTTTCACCTAGTTACCTTTGTATCGAGCCCAATAACTTGTGTTGAACTAAAGTATAATGTGTGTTTTGACCAACACCTGTCTTTTCAAAAGCTTCAGAGGGGTAGCTGAGTTAGTTTGTAACTGGAAAAACTTAAAAAACAACTCATCTTTTCGGGAAGGCATCCAGGCTGTATCTGAAGAAATGAAGAATCCATCATATGCCTGGTTAGTGTGTTACAGTGGTTAATCACTTTAAATTGTTAAAAAAAGTGTCTAATTTTCCATTTGTCTAATTTTAACTTTCCAGCTTTTGTGTGTAGCAACCTAAACTTCTGCCTTTTATGGCTTATTCCATACAAAATATATCCTAGGCATTCCATTTCCTACTTTGTGATTTTTGTTGTGTGCATGTTGTTGTTTTGTTTTCAAAGCATCAAGTCAGGTTCATGTCTTGAGTTTAACTGCTTCTGTGCCAGGGCTCTGGCTAATAATTATAGGGACACTTTCACCTTTCTCTCCCCAGTACAATCTCAGGGCTTGTCTACACTTAAAGTGCTTCAGAAGCACCTTTGTAGTGCTTCTATGAGGTCGCTACCCATGCCAACATGTGACTACTTCCTTTAGCCTCCCTGAGAGGTGATAGCTAGGTCAATGGAAGAATTCTTCCATCCCCCAGCTGCTGCCTACACTGGAGGTTAGCTCAATTTAACTGTGTCCAACAGCTCTGAGCGATATAGTTATGCTGCTCTTATTTCCTTCTGTAGACTAGTCTTTACATTCTGCAAAGCATACCAATAACAATGCGAAAGGTGAGGAGTCTCTTTTCTAAAACATTCCTGAGTGTGAAACTTGAATATTTTCCCTTGATGGAAAGGGGGAGTTTTTTACTGATTTTTTGTTATAAGTTTAATTTTTTAAAAAATATTTTGCGTAGGAATTGCCTAGTTCTGTTTATGAATATTAACTCTATGGTCATGCCTAGCAAAATTGATGTTACCTAACTGAGCTGAGAATATAATGAGAGATCCAGAAATGCAGCATAACAAAGGACTAACTACATTTCTTCTCAAGGCTAGAGTATCTCCTCATTGTTGCCAAGGACGCAATATAATTATTACCATAACCTTCTTGCACTTATTTGGTACCTTCCTTCTGATGGACTCAAAAAAGTTTAAAAACATTAATTAAGCTTCATGCCTTTGTAAGATAGGAAATGTGCTACTTTTTGAACAGAGAAGCAAACTGAAGCATAAAGCGCTTAAGTGATTTGCCCAATGTCAAGCAGTGAGTCACAGGCAGAACTGGAAAAGGAAGCCAAGAGAACTGACTCTCAGCCACATGTTTTAAGAAATTAATAAAATTAATGAGTACAGGTGCAGTAACAATAGTCAGCTATATACAATAAAAAATTCATTTATTACATACTGAAAGCATACAGCATGTCATGTATAAAAAGCAAAAGAAAATGACATTAACACAATAAGCAAGGGATTTATATACCACATTAAATCAATAATGTGCTTATTACTGCTATTCACTGGGTTACTTAAATAGTTATCTGAAGGTTAAATGAGAATAATCATAAGGAAGAAAGAAAAGGTGAGTGGGTGAGCAAGGACCAGAGAAAGAGTGAAAAAGACAGAGGAAAAGCAGAATTATCTTCTCAAGAACCACAGCCTGAGTCAGTTGTGGTTTTTTTTCTCTTTGGAGATTATAAGAGATATATTATCATCATCCATAACTATCAACTACCAATCCAATTGCCATCCTTTTTTTTCCTATTAGATGATGCCAAAGCTACAATATAGAATCAAGTGTATATTATGTATTTTTCTTAAAAAATACTTATTTCTTAAAAAATAAACAAAATATTTTTCAAAAAGGCTCATGACTCATTTAAAAAAAATAAAATCTCTGTTGTGGTTTTTCCCCAGTTCATCTGTGCTCATAGAAACATTAGCACTTACAGCAGTAACGTAACTCTGGTGTATCTAGTATTTTAACTACTGTTTTTTTCTAGAGGTCCCCTAAACAAAGAAGAAATTCTAGCAACCCACCTACTCTGGTAGGCCACATGGCATTGTGTTTGTGGTGGTAACAGTGAGAGATTGTAGTAGGAATTACTAGAGTAGCCATAGTCTTTGTAGAATGTTTCCCTTGACCTTTCAGTATGTTCCTGGTATTTGTATTTATAAGACATGAAAGTCTTGAAGATACCAAAATTGGAAGATTATATGTCCTCAAATGGAAAAATTGTAAATGCTGAGACTGACAGATAGCCTCGAGTTCCTTTTTATTTACTTGTGATTTACTTGTGACCTGCGGGCCATTTGTTATTTATGCCTATACTCATAAGATATAATTTATACAAGAAAATTTAGGTGACGTGGTGACCATGTATTTTTTCTTGATTATGCCAGGCCCAAGGCAGTTGTAAGGTAGGAAAGGGTGTTCTTATACAATATTTAATATGGGATAAGTAGTTTGAAATATTAAGTATGTAATAAATGTTACTCAAATGGGATGATTTGGGATAGTGAAATAATGAAGGTAATATTAATAAAAAGATAACTTGTCATACTTCATATAAAAGATTTTGAGACTAAAAGTCTTTGTACTTTGTGTTTCTGAAAATGGATAGTTTGTTGAACTGCTATCTTACATTTGATCACTGGGGCATAGTACTCTGTACATATCCAAATCCAGTTTAGTCTATGGATAGTCTATAAGTGTTTTTTGGATTTATGAGAGAACCTGTAGGCCTGGTTGAATTGGTCCTGAAGCATCCATAAACAGTACTCTGCAGTGGATAAGTAGCATAATACAACCCTATTTCTGAAGTGAGAAAATAATCATGCCTCTGGACTCTGAAGTTTTTCATTAAGGATTTAGGAAGACCATAGAAGAGGAAATTCCAGTAGATGAGATGAGAAGTAGTTAATGTCTGAACAAACATTTCAGAACAGTTAGGGTTGACATAAGGACAAATTCTGGTAACATTCCAAGGATAGGAAAATTTACTGGCAGGGAGAAGTAGACGGGAAAAAATAAGTAAAGGGCATGCATGATTCCAAGTATGACTCCGAATATTCTGCTTTAAGGAACAAAATAAAGGTCAAAATTTAAAAGGGTTATAATAGAGGCAGAAATCAGGACAAAGCATTTTATTAAGTCTGAAATATGCACCATAAGTAAGTAAAGGTTATATTTCCTAAATTTAAGAATAATAAAGTAACAAAATAAACCTGATCTTCTGGTGAGGAAACTAATTCTCCATTTGATTTAATTCTTCCTACCCTAGATCATACAGTCTAATCCTTTAGGCCCTTTTGGGATGTCTCGCTTTAAACATTTGCTTAACAGACTGTCTGCCATACCTAAATGTGAGAAAGTTTGCATGAAAATGCACAGAAACATTGTGCAGATTTCAGACATTCAAACACCACAGTGATGAGTGCATTTAAAACATCTTGGTGGGTGGACTGATTGTCTCCATGAGATTCCTCCAGGAGTGGACAGTAATATTAAATCTTTCTTGTGTGTGTTCTGAGACTGTAACTAATAGGTGATTTCAGCTGTTGAATCATGACTGTGGATTATGGAGAGATTGCAGTGTTCTACTTCTTTGACTGGAACCCAAACATCTTTAGGTATATCCTTGGCATAATTTCTATTCATAGCAAAGATAGCTATGCACATGACATGTATTAAGAAGAAAATATACTTCAGTGTAAAAACTGAACAGCTATTTGAAATCAAGCAGCTGTGTTAGTTGATGGCATATGCAAAACTGTATAACACATTTTGTAGTGAATAAACCATGAGATCTTTAAAAACATGCTGTTTATTCCTAAATGATTGTGCTAAATTATATAAATAATCCTATTAATGTGCTTACTGAAACATTGCTCGAAAGCTGATGTAATCATTAATGACAATAATTAGTTTTAAAAATATGTCTTTAGTTTGGTTTTTATAAAATAGATCTTTGAATTTTAAAGTTTAAATTTATTCAAAATCTCTTATCTGCCACTACCAGTCCATTTCTTAAGTATATGCAGTACTAGAACTGTGACTATTATAGCTAGTTAGAATGCTTAGATAATGTACCTTCTTTTAAACCCTATGGCAATTAACATCTTTCTTGTTTTACTTTATTTTCTAATGCCTCTCTTTTTTAGCTTTATATGTTGCTTTGTAGCTATAACACTCACTGTTGTATAGTGTGTTTGATGTTTTACCTCGGTTTCTCTTGTCTTGTGTTGTAGACATCAGGTGTTTGATTTTCATAGGTCACTTCAATGTTACATTCACAATGGATTCTTTCAAGATAGTTTTACATTTTGAACAAAAGTAGAAATACACCATTTCCTTTCATACTTTTACCTTTTAATTCTATCATGCTGGATTGTTTTAATGCATTTCCTAGGTTTGGGGACTTTTTGAAGGTTTTGCAGAAGCAATGCGTTAAGGTTTCTATTATAATTACTATATCCATCATTTTTCTTTGTGTGAACCCCATACTTTGCACAGTGGAGGGAAGCAAAAGGAAGAAGTAACATGGAATGCTTCTCATCTCCACCTTGCTAATTTGTCCCCAGCAAAAACATGAGTGAGTGCCTGGGTGACAGGGAAATGACAAACATTAAGAGGGAAACTTCTCTAAATCTGTTGGTCAATCCAAATGAAGAAACATGGAGAGTGAATCCTGTTGAGGAAGCATTAATTCTCTGTGACTTCTCTTTGTAGTTGCAGAGTTCTGTGAGCCAACAGAACTACTAGTCCACCCATGTTGCCAGAGATGGACTCCATCTGTGCCCCTGCCTGATGTCTACTTGGAACTAGGAGTGCTGAGGGTGCTGCCACACCCCCAGCTTGAAGTATTTTTCATCATATCCAGGGTTTACAGTTGGGTTCAATGGCTCTCTAGACCCTCACTACACAAAATAGTCAAGCATCAATGTGTGGAGCTGAGACTTAGTATCTGCAGGGACTGCCCCCTGCCTTTTGCGGCTCCATCCTACCCATTCCACACAGTCCTAGTTGGCTTGGGGAACATATCCCTGAAGATTCTGAGCATTGATTTATTCCTTCTGTGCAGTTTTGTGTTGGGGAGGACATGTTGATATTTATGACCTTATCTCCAGAATGTTTAGTCTCTTGGCATCCATATTATACAAAGCATTAATAATATATTGCTATATAACATCATGCTATAAAGGCCATTTTAGGCCAGACATGGGATGACATAAAGCTGTTCTGTTCTGGGAGGGATTGTGCCTCCCAAGTCAGAATTCTGCCTCAAAGTTTCTAGTGCACAGGGGCAGCACATGTACCATCCAATCCCTTTGGATCTGCACCTTTCTTGTTATATCCAACTAGATTTGGGGGCCAATGGGTAGAGTTTGAATAGCTTTGGACCTGTCTCTTCCCCCATCCTCTGTTATCAGAATGTGCTCGTTGGCTTATTATCCAATTTTTAGAGCTGAGGGCATTGAAAGAATTGTTCTTGGGGCATTAGAAGTGGCAAAAACAAAAACATTAAAACAAAGAAACTGCTCCAGTGCTAGTCCACTGAAGTAACCATCATGTTTGTCTGCACTGTGTACTAATGGAAGCCTTTTCTGTGTCTCTGACACTAAATTTTCATGAAGAACTGCAGTTACCCTGATTGTTGTGAAAGCAATCTGAAACCCATCATTCCACTGAGGGGCTTATATATAAAAATAAAGCTACGTCCTATAGTGTAAATTATACAATAAGAAGCAGACCTCTTAGACACTCTCTTAGTTTTTGCAAGCTTTTCTAAAATGTTTTAGAATTCAATATACTTTATTCAAATAAAATGTTGCTTGATAAACAACAAGGAATCCATGATAGAACTGTGTGATCACTACTTTTCTAGAATGATGTGACACTAGAAATAATAGACTACATCCCCTTCTGGTGTCAATTGGCACAAAACCACTTATTTCAATAGAATTTACAAATTTATATCAGCAGAGAATGTCGGGCCCAGTGGGTTTAAAAGAAGATTTTCCAATCAGTTGAACATAGGTTACCAGACTTCAAATAAATGAAGAGTGAACAGCACTTTCAAAGGCAATAGGATTGCATAGGAATTGCACTGAGGGAAAACAATTAGGCTTTGTCTACGCTACTGTGAGAGAGGCATAAGGATCTTGCGCAAAACAGGGGTTTTGCGCAAAAAAAAGCCCACACTGCTTGTTTTTGCACAGAAATGGCTTGAATAAATTATGCAAATGAAGCACGGCAAAATGCTAATCTGTGCTTCATTTGCATAGGCACTGCTGGCAGAGCCAGCAGTGTAGATGTAGTCTTAGGGCACGTGTACAGCAGGGCTAAAGCTGCAATAAGCTACACAACTTGAACTATGTCAATTGCATAGCTTACGCTGAAATTGCTTATTTCAGCTTTTGGAGCTGTCTACACAGCAGGAATTCTGAGAAAAAGCACTCTTCCTTCAACTTCCCTTACTGCTCATAAAATGAGGATTACAGGAGTAAGAATTCCTTCAGCTCACCATTATTTTGACATTATATTGAAATAACTGCTTGTAGTGTGGACGCGGTTATTAGTTATTCCAAAATAACACTGCTATGTAGACGTACTCTTACATTCCAGCTCCCCCCTGTAGGAGCAAATAATGTCTGTTAAAGTTAACTTGAGTTATTCTTTGAATGGTTGCATTTGTCCATTCCATTTCAGGTATGTGCGCACCCAGTGAACTGGCGTTGGAGATTTTTTCCGAAGCAGTATCTGTCCACACATGGAGCTCTGTAGTCTCATGATTCTGCATAATGGTACAAAGGGAGACCTGGATCTCCCTTTCATTTCTTCTTAATGCCCATGAAGGGTAGTTGGAGCATAGAGGCTTTTTTATTGCAAGCTTCCTCTGACTGCAGACGGATTATCTGCTTTGTGTAAATAACAAGTAGTCCTGTAGCACCTTAGAGACTAACAAAGTATATATATATATATACATATATATATATAAAATCATGAGCTTCCGTGGGCAAAACCCACTTCCTCAGATGAGCAGAATGGTATAGTATTTATAAAACTATAAATAAAAAAACATAAAAAAACAATCTTCATGTCCTACATGACCCTTTCTATCCTCCCAAATAGTACTGAAGAGATGTTCTGTGTGACCAGGCAGGGAGAGGCTGCCTGACACTTTAGAAAGAGATAATGTATCTTTGGGCATTTCTATCACGAACACATTGAATCAAAAAGAGTCCTGGCTTCCTGGTGTTCAGACAGCTTCAGGGAGTTGGGATCTCCTGAATAGATTGGTCAGCAGAGAAGGTCAGTGGTCTCTCAGACTGATTGTCAATAGATTCAGTTTTCACTCCTCTCAGAGAGACCTGTTCAAAGCATAGAATCAAAGAATCATAGAACACTAGAACTGGAAGGGACCTTGAGAGGTCATCAAGTTCAGTCCCCTGCACTCATGGCAGGACCCAGTATCATCTAGACCATCCTTGATAGATGTCTATCTAACCTGCTCTTAAATATCTCCGGAGATGGAGATTCCACAACCTCCCTAAGCAACTTATTCCAGTGTTTAACCACCCTGACAGTTAAGAAGTTTTTCCTAATGTCCAATCTAAACCTTCCTTGCTGCAGTTTAAGCCCATTGCTTCTTGTCCTATCCTCAGGGGCCAAAGAGAACACTTTTTCTCCCTCTTCCCTGTGACACCCTTTTAGATACCTGAAAACCACTATCATGTCCCCTCTCAGACTTCTCCTTTCCAAACTAAACAAGACCAATTTTTTCAGTCTTCCTTCATAAGTCATGTTCTTTAGACCTTTAATCATATTTGTTGTTCTTCTCTGGACCTTCTCCAATTTCTCCACATATTTCTTGAAATGTGGTGCCCAGAACTGTGACACAATACTCCAGTTGAGGCCTGATCACAACCCTCCTGTTAATACAAGACTGTGAAGAGCTTCAAAAAGATCTCACCAAACTAAGTGATTGGGCAACAAAATGGCAAATGAATTTTAATGTTGATGTAAAGTAACGCACATTGGAAAAAATAATCCCAATTATGTGTACAATACAATGGGGAATAATTTAGCTACAGCCACTCAAAAGAGAGATCTTAGAGTCATTGTGGATAGTTCTCTGAAAACATCCACTCAATGTGTAGTAGCAGACAAAAAGCAAATAGAATGTTAGGAATCATTAAAAAAGGGATAGAGAATAAGACAGAGAATATTTTATTGCCTACTTATAAAATCATGGTAGGCCCACATCTTGACTACTGCATACAGATGTGGACGCTTCATCTCAAAAAGATATATTAGCATTGGAAAAGGTTCAGAAAAGGACAACAAAAATGATTACAGGTTTGGAACAGGTCCCATATGAAGAGAGATTAAAAAGACTTGGACTTTTCAGTTTAGAAAAGAGGAGACTATGAGGGGATATGATAGAGGTCTATAAAATCATGACTGCTGTGGAAAAAGTGAATAAGGAAAAGTTATTTTCTTATTCCCACAAAATAAGAATTAGGGGTCACCAAATGAAACTAATAGGCAGCAGTTTCAAAACAAACAAAAGGAAGTTTTTCTTCACTCAGCGCACAGTCAACCTGTCGAACTCCTTGCCAGAGAATGTGGTGAAGGCTAGGACTCTAACAGGGTTCAAAAAGAGCTAGATAGATTCATTGAGATTAGGTCCATCAATGGCTATTAGCTAGGATGGGTCGGAATGGTATCCCTAGCCTCTGTTTGTCTGTAAAATGGGTGACAGGAGAGGGATCAAGTGATGATTACCTGTTGTGTTCCCTCCCTCTGGGGCATCTGGTATTGGCCACTGTCAGTAGACAGGATATTGGGCTAGATGGATCTTTGGTCTGACGCCGTATAGCTGTTCTTATGTTCTTATGTTCATTCCAGCAGAAAGACCCAATTCTTTTGTTACAGAAGTTTTCCTACTCTTTTTTGAAAGACAAGCTGTAGGCCTACCCTCCTACTTCTCTTCTTCTTATGTTGTTATCCAAGCTCAAGCTTAATCGTGCTCACCTGGGTTACTCTGAAGAGTACCATGTGGCTTATCAATGCTCTATAGCTGAGGAGGCTATCATTGATCTTGAACCAAAAACTCACCATAAACTGGCTGCATGTGTTAACACGGAGATGTTTGTGTGTCTGCTGCTGGTTCCACATATGATGAGAGTCTTGTGAGGATATCACATAACAGGATTTGTGTTACAGCTCTGGTGATAGAGACCTGTTTTGATGCTGAAGGTTCCAGGTTCTGCTGATGACTCTTGACACCATTCTGTAGATGTAACTCACATGCATATGGCCATACTCTGACCAGGCCAAATGCTATGTATGGGTATAGTGGCATAACATCAGAGGAGACAATGAGCATATGCATTTCCTCCCATTATCCCAGAGGGAGTGGATTTCCTGATCTGCTAGCTGTCAGTGACCTGAGGAGGTACTGAATTGACTCACACAGTCACTTTCTCTTGCTAAACTGTTGTTTGAAGGTTATCAGAGTTAAGACTGCTTAGGTGCAGATTATCCATATGGCAATGGTAATTCAGAGGTGGGAAAGGCAGAGAAGATACAAGATTTTTAGAAGTGCAAAGAGGACAGAAGTTCCCTTTCATAAAAGACTTTGAGGTCTAGACATTAGGTTTTGTTTCAAATCAGAGAGAAAAACCAAACATTTCCAAACTCCCCACAATACAAACATTTTAAAAATGTTTAGGTTTGGATTGGTGGAAATGTTCCATTTAGACAAATCACAATATTTTGGTTTGAACATTCAAAATATTTTTGTTTGATTGCTAATTTTTATAATACAGCATTTTTACAAATTTGAAATGAAAAATCAAAACATGTCCTCCAAAGTATCAAAACAGACAATGCTGCACTGTTGGAACTCCACACTCCATGTTTTTTTTCCAAATGAAATGCTGATGAAATTGAGCCAATTTCTGGAAGTGTTTCAATTTCACCAGACATGCATATTCTGATTGAAGTCCAAACATGCTCTGTTGTTAGGAGCAGGAGTTGTGGAGGCATCATTAGTGCTGGTCAAAGAAACCTAAATGGAATGATAATCAATTTCCTTATGCATCTGAGAGCCTTTCACCAAGTGTATGGTCCAGTCTACAGCCAGTATATATGCCCTTCAGAGGCTTATTGACCCATTATAGTGCACATAAACTGGATCTAGGATCTGATCTAACAATAAAAGAGGGTTTATGCTGTGATAAGTAAGCTATTAATTCACAAATTAATTCATATGTAAAAGTGCCTTTTCCTAAGGCACTTTGATGACAAGAATAATTCTATGTATTATGAAGATAATGTTATGAGCATCTTTAGTATCTTTTATCCCAGGATTTCAAAGTGCATTACAAACCTAATGAATCATGGCTCACAACTCCCTTGTGAATTAGGTAAATGACTGTGTCACTGAGACAATTATTTAATATTTAATTTTTGTGGAATTACAATATTTAGGTTGTTGAGAAAACAACACATAAACCCTTAATGGATTGTTATTATAGCCCACATATGATATATGTAATATTTTAATTTATATTTGCTCATTTAATTATTCATGCCCCCCTTTTTTTTCTTGCTCTGAATCTTCTTTTTTTTTCATATTAGTGTTACAGGTTTGGATATGAATGAGTCTGAGATTACTTTGCACATTTTTTTCCCTGTCCTTGACACTATTGTTGCTCTAAAGTTATTTGAGTTTTTCCTCTGAAAAACATTGTGGAATTTTGCTTATACTTTCTGTGATTATGGATCTTCCCTCATCTTGGGCTTTAATTATGTGACAAGCTGAAATGGACTTCCTGTGCAGACCTTTATTTGGCCACTAACAGACAGTGTTTTATTTCTCTTGACTATTTGTATTATTTCATTTTATTTGAGCTGATAGCAGAAATTGTGTATTTCCAGGGCTCTCAAAGGCCTTTTGTTTTGTGTTTTGCATGCCTGTTTCTTTATTTTATTCCTTGCCAGCATTATATATTTGACAGTTGAATCAGTTTTGTTTTTCAGGATATATCTGTCATAGTACACAGAGATTACAAAATAATTTAATACTATTGCTGTTTGTTAATGTACTGAATTTTGTAATTATTCTAGATATAAATGGCACTTGGTAATCATATTTCCTTTGATATTATTTAAAAATCTGTGCATTTTCTAAAATTCTCTTGTTCTATAACAATTTCTAGCAGTTCATTTTCTGATATTTTTTCCCTGAGTCGCATTTAAGAAACAATATTTTTAATGTTTGCCTTCAAGGACTTTGATTACTGATACAATATTTTGGTGGTCAATGAGGCTTACCTGCTCCTCCATGCAGAAAATGCATAATGGTGTGATAACCTTGCTATCTTGACCATCACTCTTCTTCTAATAGAGCTTCCCTTAAGCATCCCTATCAATCTTCACATGTCATGTATTGTGTACCATGAATAAGTTGAAATTTGTGCTCACGTATGATTGTATCTTATAAATGTTTGTTCCACACATTTTAAGCACTGCCTTTTCATGTTTCATTCTCTTTCACGTGATTAATATGTGCAGAGACTTGAATAAATAGGTAGTTTGTTTCTCAGGGAGATGTAAACTGCAAGGAATTATTTGTATTTAATTATATTAACATGAGACCATACTGACATAAAGTTGCAAGAGCAAACTGTAATAGCTCACTGAACTTTATTAATTGAAAGTTCAGCCGAATATCTTTCAGTTCAGACAAAACTGTTAATATTACTTGAGAAGTACAATCCATCTAAAACTTGTTTTAACTAGGTTATGGAGATATGTAGAGAAAATGAAGGTTTGGAGGATTTGGAGCCAAGAAATCTTTATGTAAATCTCTTAAAGAAGTCCTATTGGAAACTGCATTTAATAAAATTAAGGTAATGATTCAGACTAACACCCTAATCCAACTGGGTCCTACTCACTTCAAGCATATGCTTAAATGCTTTGCTAAAAACTTCAGCATATATTTGAAGTGAAGTATATGATTAAGTACTTTATTGAATATGGTTTTGATTTAATTAAATAAAGACCTACACAAATTTAGGACAGTATTTTTTGGACCTGTGTTTCAAGCATATATTGTATCTTTTTTTTCCTTTCTCCTATTCGTGAATCTTCTAATGATATTAATGCAAATTCTGAATGGAGCTTGAGGAACAATTTTTGGAGTGTCTCTTTTGGATGTACAAGCTTAAAAAAATGTGTGTTTGTCAACTGTGCAAGGAGAAAATCATCATCTAGTAGAGACCCAGCCAGGGAGACTCAGAACACCATGTGTGCCATGGAGAGCTACGCAGTTTAGAATGAAGAGCAGGAATGAGCATAGGCCAGGGTTTTCGTTTCAAACTAACATTGACTGAAAATACTATAGTGAATAGTAGACTCCTTTTCATTTCGTTGATGACTCATGAATAGCATACAAGGCATTCCTTGGTATACAGTATAAATTCTGTTATGCCTTTTGCTATCATTAATAAGCCAAAAAATGAGTATTATATTTCCTAATGACAACTTTATGCCAGGAGAATAAAGTGATGCTAAAATTTTAATACTCTATAGGGTCTTCTACATCAAACTCCACAACCTTTAATTCTAATTTTAAGCCTTAATTGCTCCAGGCAATTGTAATAAAACATTATAATTTTATATGTATGTCGAGTTGGTTTTCTATAATTATACAAAACAGGGTCTAAGAATGTTACTGCAATATATAATCCAAATAATGGAAACACACTTCAGAAATTGAGACAATGCAATTTTTTACCTTTTTTTTTTCAGATATAAACCCCATAGAATTTGAAAATATTTTTGGGAATAGCTTTCAGAAGATTAGCAGCATCTCTGAAATACAGTCCACCAAACAACGTATAACATTACAAATATCATGTCAACATTTCTGGGGTTTTTTTTAATTTCTGCTGGTATCTTCAAAATCCATTATAGTTAATCCAAAGCTATAATAGATGAGGGTAAAATTTAAAGTTTGATTTTTCTGAAGTTTGATTTTTCAATAAATTTGTACATGCATTTATCAAATTTGCATACACGACTGTGGTAAGTGTGCATAGAGGAACCACTTACATGTATAAATGACTAATTTTATGCATAATTATTTCACTTCATGCACAACTCTAATAAATGTATGAACACCTAATTGTTGCATATATCTTTATATGCCCTACTTTTGAAATTCCAACCTTTAAACTCTTCATCAAAACCTTTCATCCATAGACCAGTACATGTTAATTAATTTTGGGGATTCTCATTTATTCCAGAGTACATATGAAGTGTTGCTATTACTTTAGGGCTATCAGGAAGATGGATTTTGTGTGTTCTTATGCTGGATGAGAAATTAATGTGAATAAAATGGAAATCATCCTTTGCCTCAAGAATTACAGATTGGGTTGTTGAACTTACTATGCTGATGACTTTAGAGAGGATAACCCTCAAAATGTGTGGTCTTGCTCATACTCAGCCAAAATTCACATTGACTCTTATGGGAATATCACTTCATTTAAATAGGACTGCAGGATCAGAACCTTGCTACATAACATTGTATGCTCAGTATTCCAACTCTGAAAATTTGAATGCCCAGAATTCTCAAAAGCTGAATGTCCAATATCAGAGTATTCAAAGAAAATGTCCTTAGGAATTAAAATACCTGTTTTCATACTTGATAGTTAAACATGGTTAAGTACTTTGCTAAATTAGGGCCTACAAGCATGCACCATAAATGTATCTAATAGAGTGCAAATGAATCATATAAATCTGCATATCTTGCAAATATCCTCAGAATTCGTTGGAAACAGAGCATATTCTTGTTGCTTCTAAGTCCACCCATTCTATTCCTCTCTTCCATGATGATCAGCTTGTTTGTCAACTTTCAGGTCCTTTTAAAACCAGATCATTTAAGCTGCCACAAGTCTGTCAACAATAACTGCATTTGAAATGTATCCATCTCCCCAACAGTTGCACAATCTGGTAAACTGAAAATCCTTGGATCTTGTGGGATATAGCAGATTAAGACCATGCTTAATCTCCTAATATCTTCTCCGTGTTTAGATCCTGATTGCAGGGATGTACATTCAAGGTAACTCCATTAAAGTCAATGCAAACCATAAGCTGAAGATGTTAGTTCAGATGTAGTGTCAGAATATGGGTTTGGGATTTTCTGTTTTAACTCATTGTAATAGTAAGTGTAAAAGCATCTGAATCACAGATCTGCTTCCTCAACCCACAATACTTGGTGGCCAAAAGGTTTTTAAAATCTTCCTGTTTCTATTTTGAACTTGATAGCAAGAGTAATTTTAGTAGTAATTAAGCAAATATATGCATATTAGCTTCTACTACTGTATCTATTTACCTTTACATCTACAGAGAGATTTTTTAGCTTCTGAGCTCAACCCTAAGTCAGCAATCCTGGGCCAGCCCAAGGATGTTTTATCCTTGTGTACAAATAACCTAGATTATCTATTTAGAACATCAGTACAATGGCTTTTAGTATTCTAAGCTAAAATAGTATCATGTTGTCGTCAGTGTTGTCAGTCAGGGTTTTCGGGGTTGTCCCGGTGCACTCCTGACAGGACCTCTACTCCATTGGTGATGATAAACTTTCAGCTGCATGCGTGCGTGTGTTCCCTTTAGCTAAGGTGTTAGACCCCGTGCACTTGAGTCAACACAGGAGATCTTTGAGAGCCCCGAAAACAACAGATTCAGGAAAGGATGAAATCACTCGAGCAGGTTTATTGCCCAATGCTATGCATTAACAGTTGTTAGCAGAAAGTCTCAACACTAAGCCACTGTGCATTCTGCAAGCGTTGACAATGTACCAACACATAGCAGGCCTATTGCCAAATGACAGATATTAACAGTGGTTAACCAATGTTAAGCCACTGTGCATTGTTTATGTCTCGGCAATGACACCTGCAATTTCAGGTGCCTAGTGCACCACCCCCCTCCCCCAGGTCAGTCAGAGCTTACCTTTTACTGTATCCTTTTATAGACATGTACAAACAACTTACTTCTTTATGTGCCAGGTTGCCACCTTATGTTGCCTAGTTACCACCCCTCACCTTACAGAAGGGGGGCTTACTTTCTTGGCTCCTGTGTTACTAAACCAGAGTCTTGCTCACTAGATTGTAGGCCTGTTGCTGTTTTTATGTTACAGGCCTTTATTCAGGCCTGATGACTCCATGTTACTGACCCTCAACTTACTACACATGTCTATCAGCCAAAAGCAATATTGGAGCTATTCTTTCTTAAATGTATGTGTAGCTTTCATTGGCACATGGGAATTACTTATGCAAGACAGAGTTTCAGTTCTATTAGACTCTTGCATTCTAATTAGAAATTCCAGTAGTGATGTCACCCAGTTGGCTGGCCTTTGCAAGGAATCAGGGAGAATCGGAGGAGGAGACATGATGAGTCAGAAGTACCTGAGACTCAGAAAAGAGCAGGTGGGAACAGGGGGGCTGTGGAAGCTCCTGGAAGGACATGGGAGAAGTCTGAGGGCAGAAGAGTACCATGAGGGTTTTGCTTATTGACTTCCCAAGACAGAGAACTTGGACTGGAGAGAGCTGAGGGCCAGAGATCAGTAAAGAGAGTTACCAAGAGAGCTGGTGCGAAGGACCAGAGAGGTCTGAAGGCAGGGGAGGCTTGGAGGAGCTTACTTTATGACATCTTCATGGCTGGAGAGTGAGATCAGAGAGCGAGAAAGAGTGAGTAAGGCTCTCCTGGTGAGACTGTGGAGAAGAGCCGGATGATGTTCCAACTGTAAGGGCTCAGGTAGGTGTCCCATCAGAGGGACAGAAGAAGACCACATAGTAACCTGGGTGTGATGTATGATGCTGGAATGTGGCATGTGTTATGTCAGTAAATAAGATGTTTTGGGATTTTAAGGTGTGCTTGCACTGGGATGGTAAAAGGACTGTGTTCTGGGACTTATCAAAAATGGTGAAAAACATAAGCTAGCTCCAAAGAGGTATTGAGAGTCTTTTATTGAGGTAAAGGAACCTGGTATAGAGTTGCTGGGGAAACTAAGGCAGACACACTGGTTGCACACTACAGCAGGACAGCGTGCTGGATGGGGCTGTCCTATGATGTGTAGACTTTCTGTAAAGTGGTAAGAAAATATACATACTATAAAAGCTAGTTCCTACTGCTAGGAGATGTCCTAGAGGTGATATCAGGAGTCACTGCTGTAACAACCTGGGTACTCTTATGTTTTTGTACTAGAAGGGATCATGAGCTGGGAACAAACATTAATGCTGGGGAACAAGTTGGACACTGATTTTGCCTATGTTCAGAAAGTGAGCTTCTAAGAAGGGAGAAATGGAAACCTTTATATCCATATGGAGGAAGAGTAGAGTGCAAGCAACCCAGAAAGGATGAAAACCCATTGATGGAATAATTCTTAAGAGGTCAGAATAACTTAGGGCACACATATCTAACCATAAATATTGGAGAATTCAATAGACTCTCTAATTTACCTGCTTACCTTATATGTGAGCTCTCAAGAGTGTTTGGTTTCTGTTATTGTGTTAATGATTGTGTCTGATGTAAATAAACCTTTCTTCTCTGGTGCCAGGAACGAAAAACACAAGGGTGGAGAGTGGAGCATTCCACCAGGCCCTGACAAAATAAAACTGGTTAATGGTGGCAATATATAAATCCATCAAGAAATTCTCTAAAAACAAATTGTTATGAGCAGATCCAGTTCTTTACTTTTAAGAGACAGTTGAGTCGTTTCACTGAAGTGTTAGTAATGGCTCTTTATTGACTGTGTGTTCAGTGCATTGCATCCTTTTGGTTTCTCTTGTCATGTGGGGCAATCTGGCCTACTTTACGCTGATACTGGAGTACCCAGATGTGGAATCAAGAGTTTTCCTGCTCTTCTGCAGAAAAATGGGAGCTGACAAGCTAATCCCCAAACAAGTCTCATTCAGGAATAACACATGCACCCCTAAAAATAGAAGATAGGGAGCCAGCTACTCATTCCCTTTACAGAAAACAAAGTGGGGCAGGGGATTAGCAGTCTATCAAATACCATAGTGATGAGTGCCTGGGTAAGATTAGAGAAGACTACCTCCCCAGCCCTAAAATAATTCAAAGGTAGGAGAGGGATCCTGAGCTTTATTGTGACTGAAATTCTCTTGAAAATTAGAAGTTTAGGGCTATATAGGCAGTTTGAAGATAACTGAAATCTGGCTCCCAGGAACATAGGTGACTCAGGATAACACCTGGGAGGTGCACCACCCCACTACGTCCCTGACAAATTTTTAGTTGCTAAATGGTGTGCCACCACATATCCCCTCCCTATTCTTCTGTGTGGCCCTTCCTGCACTCTCACCCTTCAGGCACCAGTCATCCATGGCCAGGAATCTGCTGCTCAGGGTTATGAAACTGGATGAATTATTTGTGTGAACCATATAGGACTTATTTTTAATAGTGAAACCTGAAAGAGGCCTTGCTTGAGGGGGTGTGTGTGTTAAAGATACAGTATATGGGATTTTTCAGCTGGGATTGATGTTTATCACTGATTACTCAATGGCATGGTAGAGTAGCCAGAAAATGTTTTCCATCATTTACTAACACCCACCATATCCTTGCTTAAAACGTTTGGCATTGTTTGACGTTTTAAGACTTTACGTTTCTTTAAGTTCTCTTTTTGAGAAATGGAAGGCAAGTTGTCCCAGGTTTCAGCTACTGAATCATCTGAAGATTCAGCTTTGTTTTTCTTCTCTTGTGCTATGTTATTCTTCTCAATAACTAATGTTACCAACTAAATAAAACAAATAACCAGGAGCATCAAATTGCTAAAGCAACAGAAGAACAGCTACTAAAAAAATTGTTTTTGAAAACTGTATGTTTTCTTGGCATGCTTATATAAATGCCTGGAAAATGGCAAAAGTCTCATTTACTCAGTGATGAAGCATGGATAAATTGATCTCTGATTAGTCTTTTCTCCCCCCAAATATGAAAATGACATACAACAACAACAATCTGCAATTTCAGTTGTGTGTTAGTTGCTTAACTTTTCATTTTAGTTCATCTTTATTTCATTCTTAGCCCCAAATATTCTCCTTAGTTGCAAAATCTGAGTAGATTTTTTTTGGATGGGTTTGCTATAAAAGACAACATTTTCCCAGATCAGACCAAAGAATATTAGAAGTTTTATCCTATGATATCCCTAGATATAAAGAAGATAGAAAAGACCCATACACAAAAGGTAATACTTTACAAAATGTCAAGCGATCGGCACTCATGACCTGCAACTTCTTAGCTAATTTAAAGCCTTGAAGGAGGACCAGCAAGGAAATCCCTTGATGCAGTGTTCGTCACCTTGTGGCCTAGGGCTGCTGAAAGATCCTTGATCGTCTAGAACAGGGGTTCTTAACCTTTTTACCTTCACACCTCCCCTGAAAGTGAACTTCATGTTCACACCCCCCTGGGAGCCATTTTGTGCACAGCCTAGCCCCGCCCCCTCACCTGACAGGAAGCTAAGGGGCATGGCTAGGACTATAAGAACTCTGCCAGGGAGCTCAGTCGGGGCCCAGCCTCTGAGGGAGACAGAGGCCTGCCCAGAGCTCCTGGCTGACGAGGCTGAGACCTGGCCCGGGCCTCCCACAGCCGCCTTCCCTCAGGCCAGCGAAGGCTTCCCTGCCTGGGCCGCCGATGCCTGGCCAAGCTGGGCAGCAGGGCTACCCTCTGACCTAGAGGAACCCAAGGCTCTACTGGTGCCTGGCGATTCGGAGGACTGGCCTGAGCTGAAGGCCCGGCTTGAACCCCAAGGCCTGCCTGAACCCTGGGACCTGGCGAACCAGCTGGACGCTGGATGCAACCATCCGAGCTAATTCCCAAGTCCGACAGCTGTTGGTGCTGTGCGGTGAGTGAACCCCGTTACAATGCCTAAATGAATAATATGAGCTTTTTACTTTGAACCTTTTCCTAACAAATTTACATAATATTTGAAGATGAAAGTCAGCAATGCTTGCGTATTGTTATTGTAGTGTGTCGTCACATAGGCCTGATTGATTTGCACTGCTACTGTAGTGTGCCGATCTCTAGAAGTTAATAAGAAATTAATGTTTATAATTTTAATTCATAATATTAATTATGAAGAAATCTAAACTTTAGAATTTTATCCAGTGAGAAGGCAATTGCGATAAATTTTCTGGGAGGCACCTCACACCTCCCCTGTATTCCCTTCACACCTCCCCTGGGGAGGCTTATGAAGAAATCTAAACTTTAGAATTTTATCCAGTGAGAAGGCAATTGCGATAAATTTTCTGGGAGGCACCTCACACCTCCCCTGTATTCCCTTCACACCTCCCCTGGGGAGGCTCACCTCACTGGTTAAGAACCCCTGGTCTAGGATAATAGCTCTCCCTGGGTGTGGTACTTGTTGGCTCTCCAGCAAAACTGTCTGGTCCAGAAGGTAAGTGGGATGATGATAAAGTCCAAGTCCAAAAGTAATATGACTCCAACCCAACAAAACCCTTATGTGGGAGGTTTCCATGTGAGTCAAAAACAAAAGGCTTCACCACGGTCCATTAATCCATAGATGTTATGCTGAATAGACACGAACACAAAAGGGTATGGAACCTAAGGAAAGCAAAGAACCAGAGGAACCTGAACTCTCCTCAGCCCTGACTTTTTATTGGCCTTGAGGTGGGAAAAGGGGTTGATGGGCTGAGTGCAATAGTTAGGGCCGTGTGCAGATAATTAGAGGGATAAGTACAGCTTTGGTGAGGGGTGCAACAATGTAGAGACGAGTGCACATGGCTTGAGATGAGTGCACAGATAGAGGGTCGTGTGCAATGCTGCTGATCTTTTGGCGGGAAGCTACACTTGTGGTAAAGACATCCTTCTTCAAAATGGAAGCTTCACAGACTCCATTTTGTATACCCTGTATACATGTTATACATATTGCCTCTACACAGGGTAACAAAATAATCACCCATAATCAAGCAAATTGGTGTTTTATTACACATGGGACTTTCTCCTAAATCTTATATTGCATCCGATGATCAATGAACTTTCAAAACTGAATGGAAGAAGGTTTTTTTTAAACTAATGCAACATAGATTGTTTCATTTATTTACATTTCATAACCAAGATTATTTTCCTGTTTTATGATTGATTTGTATGTGAACCATCTAATGTTTTAGTTATGACTCACCAAACAAGTTATAATGTCTAATAGTATTTTTATCTAATGATAAAAAATGGTATTAAAGAATTATATACCTATGGACTTTAAAGAGTCAAGAAAACATTTCTTTGTGTATACATTTTTATTCATTTGAGTTTATTAGATGTAAGTAAGTGTGGATTGTTTAAAGCATCAGATGTTAATGCAGTTTTGATCATTCAGTTGGTTCTGCTTTATTATGGTTTAAAGTAAAATTCATAGTTAAGCTTTATAACTTTATCATTCTTTTGTTGGGCTCTACACAAATGCCTCCATTTATAATTGTGTACCTGACAGCTACAATTGAGATAGTGATTGAGCACTGAGATACATGCAATATGGTCATTCATATACCAGTAAAACTGTGTTTCTGATTATGGCCTTGTATGGCTAGATAAGTAGCTATTGACTCATAGAAGCAGAAATAGCACAGGGACATACACAAAAATCAGAAATAAAAATCTGAAATACTTGAGGCACATGCTGGGCAAGATTGACTATCTCAAGCAGCAGGCATTAAATGAAGAAAGATCTTTGTGCTAGATAAGCATGACTGCTTGGTGTTCATCAGTACAGAAGCATTAGCAGCTAAGATTACAGTAACATCATTCTCTCTTAAATCTACTTGGCCACATTTTGGACTATTTGCAAATTGAGGTTAGATACTCCCACTATACACTGGAAAAAAACCACTTGTGAATCATAGCATGCACATTCCTTAAATGGAGCACAAGGAAATGGGGAAATGTCAAACTGGAACGGTTTTAGATATCCTCTTCTTATGAGATGGGAGAAGCAAAACTATTAATTATACAGCACAGGTTGTACAAAAGAAGTGACACTCAGAAGTGGAATTAGAACACAGATGTTGGTACTAAGAATTAAGCTGTGTCATATTTTTTTCTATCAAGTGGTCTACGTTTAAATGTGTATGCGCCCTCATAAATTAAAATGATTCCTTGGACAAATGTTTTCATGTAAAATGAATTACTTATATTATTTCCCCTTACTACTTGAATCATTTAAAAACACCAACCAGGATCTGGAATTACATTTAGGGTCCAAGCCTGCTTGCTTACTCAAGCGGTGCCATTGAAAGGTAACTTCTTTTTCTACAATGGAGTTTTGTTTGGTTTTTAAGGTACAGTGTCAGAAATAAATGGGTCTCAACTTCCTAACTGTAAATCATACCTTGTCTAAATAAAAATCTAGCTTTCTGTCCTGTATCCCTAAAAGCCCATTAGCAAAAAGCATAGATGCATTTAAAAATTAGAGGTCTATCTGACATATCATTTCAGTATCTTCGATGTTTTTGTACTATATAGATATTAAGTTATACATATATATATAAATAAATGCTGTTTGTTAGAGTGAAGTGCATAATTGCAATGGAGTGCATTATATATCCTCTGCATGCAATACTTCAATATACAGAAATTAATCTACTTTAGAATGTCATTCTCTGTAAACGTATTTCAGTGTATGTCCTGTCGAGTCGGGACACATAACCCAGCTTAATTAATTAGTTTGGGCCAGATCCTCAGATACATCATCTGCACTGACTATTCTGAAGCTTAATGTTGGCAGAAGATTGGCTAGATACCTACTTGTGGAACTCCTGGCATGAGGAAATTGGAGTGGCATAGGAGCGGACTATGTCAATCCCTATTTAGCCTTCAGTTTGAGAGGCATGTTGAAAGTAGAGGAAGAGAAAAGTTACATGGCCAAATTGCTGTTGCCCCAGAAATTCCTACCAAGCATACTTGACCTTTAAGGGAATAGTTGGCCCAATTTTGTCCAGCCTTAGATGATAGTGGAGACTGAATAAGTGCAGAGTGTGCCGAGTGATTATGAATCCAGAAAGGCCAAAGTCAGCTGTGCTAAGTGCATATCGAAACAGATCTTCCAAGGCTGTACGCTGTTTCAGCTTCTGTTCTCAAAGTCTTAGCCCAAACGAGACTTCTAATTAAAGAGGCATTTGGTAAAAATGGAAAAGAATCTTTGCACAGAAAGATTTTTTTCTTCCATTATAACAAAAATGAGTCCCAGATCTGTAATTTGATCTGTTTTGATAGTGCTAATATCTGCATGGAGTCCCACTAAATTCACCCTGGTGATCCATCTGACCATGCAGATTGGATTTCAGGGCTTTTGGCTTCCCAGATATGGGGAATGGGAGAGAAGAAAGGGAGCTGGGTGCTGCTACCACCATTGTCCTGGGTCTAGACTGGGGGATGCGGCAGTGTGGAGATAGCAGTGTCCACCCCGATCCCATTACAGTGCCCTAGAACCAGCAGGGAGCAATGGGGATTGGGGCAGAACACAGCCACAGACCTGGCTGGGAAGGGGACAAGAGAGGAAGGGTAACTCATTCCAGATGTCCATTTTTAAATAATGACCTATACAGTGACTTTTACGTTGAGATGCAGGCAATTCCCAAGTCTCTTCCTCTTGTGGTGTTCTGGATGAAGAGTTACTGTCTACTGTGAACTCACTCTCAATACTTAAAAACACTTGTGCTCAATGTAGATGCCTATTCCATCTCCCTTTTTCCTTTCTTCCTTGCAGATTTGGAGAATTTTTCACGAATGTGATACACTGGAGGGAATGAAAACACATTTTGCTAGTCACTGATGTGCCAGAATGAAAACATATGCAAGCTGTTTATTCTAGGGTGCCATTTGGGGTAGAGCTGCAATGCACTTTTTGGAGTACCTGTTGCATGTCCATATTCATCATTACAATTTTCATATTTACAAAAAGACACTTGTGCAGAATCCAATGGGTACATCACAAAGTAAACTATTACAATATACAGACTGGAAATCTGATAAAGAAGACTAGAAGGTTTATCTAGTGTTGCTTGGGTCCTTAAGTCAAATAAGATTTCTCTTTCTTAATTTAAATTATTGTTCTGGAATCAGGGTGTTCATGATGCAGGAGAGAGAGGACAATCCCAGACTTCTTTGGCCTGCAGCAGCTTGGAGCCAGATGAGAAGCACCTGTTCAGGGCCACTGCAGCTGCAGTGGGCACCGTTGGAGGAGGGTTGCATGTCCCCTTGCTGGACACACAGACAGACACACAGACAAACTCTTTGAAATATATAGTAGATAGCTGTCACTTTCTCCATCCTTTCCCCCTGCTGCCTGAAAGGGGTTATAACTGCTGCAGTCCCCAACTCTGGCCCCTTGCTGCCCTCTTGTGGTCATTCTGCAATATAACTGTCCCTTCTGCCAGACCCCTTTTGATATCTTACTAGATATTTCTAAAATATCTAGTAAGATAGCAGAAGTTTGTTTTCTTCTCCTTTTCCTAATCCTCCTCCCCATACCTTTTACAAATAAAGTCTTGCCTTTTCTTTTCTGTTTTAATACCCTCGTGTCCAAGGTCCCTCATTTCACCCTTATGGCCATGGAGATATCCCAAGAGTTTGGAGAGGGAGTTCTCCAGGTAAAAGAGGAGTAAAAATGGGACCCTTGTGGTAAGTGGCTGTCTGGAGTGTGTGTTTGTGTGTGGGGGAGTTATTTGCTGTGTGCTGAGCTTGTGTTTGTGTGTTTGGTTTGTTTGTTTGTTTGTTTGTTTGAAGGAGCTTCTAAAAGGTTTGAAATCTAGAAGCCTCTGTTAATTGGCTGAGCCTCAGTCAGGGGGAGGGGCTATCAGAGCTATATAAGCCTGTGACTCAGCAATCAGGAAGCTTGCGAACAGGAGCAGCTAATAGGGAGTTTGGAGAGGGAGTTTAGAGGGGGAGGTTAGAGGGCACGAGGGACTTCTGACCTTCTTTAAAACATAACTCTTATAATAATCGATATTCCAGAGGTTTAAAAAGAATCCCAGTTTCTGCTTAAACTTATTCATTAGAAAAATGGAGACAGAAGCCCAGCAGCAGAGTGGGGGCTATCCTGTTTATTGCGTTGAGTGTAACATGTATGATTACCTGCCCTGTGGGCGGGTGGCGTATGTGTGCACCCGTTGCAAGGAGCTCCTGACCCTCGGAGACCGGGTTCGGGCTTTGGAGGCCAGGGTGGCTGAACTGGAGGAGCTAAGGGAGGTAGAGAGATATGTTGATGAGACTTTCCGGGACATTGTAGTACTGTCCCACCTCCAGTCTGAGAGCCCCAGTGCTCTTGAGGATGAAAGTCTCAAGCGAACAGAGCATTCAATGGGAGCAGAGGGAAACCATCCCGTAGTTGGGACCCTCCTCCCAGAGGATGTTGCGGTATCCTCTCACACTGAGGATACCTCTGAGGGGGAGGGAATGACAGTTAGGAAGAGGCAGGTGTTAGTAGTGGGTGATTCGATTGTTAGAAACATAGATAGTTGGGTTTGTGATGACCGGGAGAACCGTATGGTCACTTGCCTGCCTGGTGCGAAGGTTGCAGATCTCGTGAGGCATCTAGATAGACTTATGTGTAGTGCTGGGGAGGAGCCAGTGGTCGTGGTACATGTAGGTACCAATGACGTAGGGAAGGGTAGGAGAGATGTCCTGGAGGCCAAATTTAGGCTGCTAGGAAAGAGACTGAAATCCAGGACCTCTATGATGGCATTCTCGGAAATGCTTCCAGTTCCACGCGCAGGGCCAGATAGGCAGGCAGAGCTTCAGAGTCTCAATGCGTGGATGAGATGATGGTGTAGGGAAGAGGGGTTTGGATTTATTAGGAACTGGGGACACTTTTGGGAGGGGGGAGCCTGTACAGGAAGGATGGGCTCCACCTAAACCAGGGTGGATCCAGACTGCTGGCACTAAACATTAAAAAGGCTGTAGAGCAGTTTTTAAACTAAGAGATGGGGGAAAGCCAATTGGTGCGGAGATGCACGTAAATCGGAGGGAGACTTCTCTTAGAGGAGAATCCATTGATAGAGATTCTCTAAGCTGTAGTCAGAAAGAGAGGAGGGGAAAGGGCAAACCATGGGCCAGAGCAGACAAACAACCGCATACAAAGGAATCCAATGCACCAGGAAAGGGCAGACAAATAAGCAGTGGCAAATTTTTAAAGTGCTTCTACACAAATGCTAGGAGTCTGACTAATAAGATGGGTGAACTAGAGTACCTAGTATTAAATGAGGAGATTGACATAATAGGCATCACTGAAACCTGGTGGAATGAGGAAAATCTGTGGGACACAATCATACCGGGATATAAAATATATCAAAAGGATAGAGCAGGCCAGGTGGGTGGTGGAGTGGCACTGTATGTGAAAGATAATGTAGAATCAAATGAAATAAAAATATTAAGTGAATCAACATGTTCAACAGAATCGCTATGGATAGTAATTCCATGCTCCAATAATAAGAAATTAGCAGTAGGGATATATTACCGACCACCTGACCAGGACAGCGATACTGACATTGAAATGCTGAGGGAGATTAGAGAGGCTACCAGAATAAAGAACTCTATAATAATGGGGGATTTTAATTATCCCCATAATGACTGGGTACATGTCACCTCAGGAAGAGAAGCGGAGATAAAATTTCTCAATGGCCTAAATGACTGCTTCTTGGAGCAGCTGGTGCAGGAACCCACAAGGGGAGAGGCAATTCTCGATTTAGTCCTGAGTGGAGTGCAGGATCAGGTCCAGGAAATAACCGTTACAGGACCGCTTGAGAATAGTGACCATAATATAATAACATTCAACATTCCTGTGGTGGGTAGAACACCTCAGCAGTCCAGCACCCCTGCATTTAATTTCAAAAAGGGGAATTACACAAAAATGAGGAGGCTAGATAAACAGAAATTAAAAGGCACAGTGACTAGAGCCAAATCCCTGCAAGCTGCATGGAAACTTTTTAAAGACACCATAATAGAGGCCCAACTTAAATGTATACCCCAAATTAAAAAACATAGCAAGAGACCTAAAAAAAGTGTCACCGTGGCTTAACCACCATGTAAAAGAAGCAGTGAGGGACAAAAAGGCATCTTTTAAGAAGTGGAAGTCCAATCCTAGTGAGATAAATAGAAAGGAACATAAACACTGTCAAATCAAGTGTAAAAATGTAATAAGAAAAGCAAAAAAGATTTTGAGGAACAGCTAGCCAAAAACTCAAAAAGAAATAACAAAATGTTTTTTAAGTACATTAGAAGCAGGAAGCCTGCTAAAAAGCCTGTGGGTCCCCTAGATGATCGAACTATAAAAGGAGCAATCAAGGACGATAAAGCCATTGCGGAGAAACTAAATGATTTTTTTGCTTCAGTCTTCACGGCTGAGGACGTTGGGGAGATTCCCAAATCTGCACCGTCCTTTGTGGGTGATGAATCTGAGGAACTGTCCCGGATTGAAGTGTCATTAGAGGAGGTTTTGGAACAAATAGAAAAACTTAATGTTAACAAATCTCCAAGACCGGATGGCATTCATCCAAGGGTTCTAAAAGAACTCAAATGGGAAATTGCTGAACTATTATCTGTGGTTTGTAACCTATCCCTTAAATCGGCTTCTGTACCTAATGACTGGAAGGTAGCCAACGTGACACCAATATTTAAAAAGGGCTCTAGAGGCGATCCGGGCAATTACAGACGGGTAAGTCTAACTTCAGTACCGGGCAAATTAGTCGAAACAATAGTAAAGAATAAAATTGTGAAGCATGTAGAAGAACATAATTTGTTGGACAAAAGTCAACATGGTTTCTGTAAAGGGAAATCCTGTCTTACTAATCTATTAGAGTTCTTTGAAGGGGTTAACAAACATGCGGACAAGGGGGATCCAGTAGATATAGTATACTTAGATTTTCAGAAAGCCTTTGACAAGGTCCCTCACCAAAGGCTCTTGTGTAAATTACATGGCCATGGGATAAGAGGGAAGGTCCTTTCTTGGATTGAGAACTGGTTAAAAGACAGGAAACAAAGGGTAGGAATAAATGGTAAATTTTCAGAATGGAGAGGAGTAACTAGTGGTGTCCCCCAAGGGTCAGTCCTAGGACCAATCCTGTTCAACTTATTCATAAATGATCTGGAGAAAGGGGTAAGCAGTGAGGTGGTAAAGTTTGCGGATGATACCAAACTGTTTAGGATAGTCAAGACAGAAGCAGACTGTGAGGGACTCCAAGAAGATCTCACCAAACTGAGTGATTGGGCAACAAATGGCAAATGAAATTTAATGTGGATAAGTGTAAAGTAATGCACATCAGGAAAAATAATCCCAGCTATACGTACAGTATGATGGGGGCTAATTTGGCTACGACAAATCAGGAAAGAGATCTTGGAGTTATCGTGGACAGTTCTCTGAAAACTTCCACACAGTGTGCAGCAGCAGTCAAAAAGGCAAATAGGATGCTAGGAATTATTAAGAAAGGGATAGAAAATAAGACCCAGAATATCTTATTGCCCCTGTATAAAACTATGGTACGCCCACATCTTGAATACTGTGTACAGATGTGGTCTCCTCACCTCAAAAAAGATATTTTGGCCTTGGAAAGGGTTCAGAAAAGGGCAACTAAAATGATTAGGGGTTTGGAACGGGTCCCATATGAGGAGAGGTTAAAGAGACTGGGACTTTTCAGTTTAGAAAAGAGGAGACAGAGGGGGGATATGATAGAGATATATAAAATCATGAGTGGTGTGGAGAGGGCCGATAAAGAGAAGTTATTTATTAGTTCCCTAAACAGAAGAACTAGAGGACACCAAATGAAATTAATGGGTAGCAGGTTTAAAACTAATAAAAGAAAGTTCTTCTTCACACAGCGTGTAGTCAGCCTTTGGAACTCCTTGCCAGAGGAGGCTGTGAAGGCTAGGACTATAATAGAGTTTAAAGAGAAGCTAGATAATTTCATGGAGGTTAGGTCCATAAAAGGCTATTAGCCAGGGGATAGAATGGTGTCCTTGGCCTCTGTTTGTCAGAGGCTGGAGAGGGATGGCAGGAGACAAATCGCTTGATCATTGTCTTCGGTCCGCCCTCTCTGGGGCACCTGGTGCTGGCCACTGTCGGCAGACAGGATACTGGGCTAGATGGACCTTTGGTCTGACCCAGTACGGCCATTCTTATGTTCTTATGTTATGTTATGTTCTAAGATTTGCAAGTTTTGTTATGGTGATAGCATCTATACCAGTTGTGTTTCGTGAAATGATATTTTACCCTGATGAAATCTTTCCTATATTTATTTTACCTTGCTCGACCCTCTCCCCCCCTCAAAAAAACACATAGTTAAAGTTTACAGAAGGTACTGTAGCTGTACTTGCTACTGTTGGATGGCTGGGGGGCGGGGGTATTGGATATTTGCTGAGAGCTGCCAATCTTTAGTTGTGCAGTAAATGAATTAGGTCCTCATCTTGTCCCTCCCATCATGATGCACACTTCTTCTGAGATAGAGTATCCCGCTAAGCAATCCTCTCCTCACAGTGCTGCTGCAGCTGTTGCTATTTCCTTTTCCTTCCTCTTGGCTCATGGAAATACTTTTCTCTCCTCTCCAATCCCAATTGCTCTTTGGTTTCTCTCACTGGACCAAATTCTGCTTTGTTATAATGAAGCCATATTGGACTGAAGTTGTAGATGTAATTTTGGTCAATGGTATCCTCGGGTTAGCTGTCCTACTGTCTCATGCATCTTCTTCTTAATACCTTCTCTCTTGGCCCTTCCTTGTCTTCCTCCATTTTGAGCTCTTCCCAACTCCTTCTGCTAGCAATCTGGGAACCCTGTTCATGTTGCTTTTATGCCACTACTACTTTGCAGCAGGAAGTGTAAAGGGAAATGCAAGAGTGTTATAGGTAATTGAGAAGGACAGACAGGGCTTCTGGAAGTCATAGAGAAGAAGTGGCCTCTTGCGAACTAAAGAAGAAGGGTGGGGGAAAGAGGAATGAAGTCAAATCTTTCCTATTAATGCAGCAATAATCACAAAGATTCTAAATGGATAAGGAATAATGATAAACTTCTTGAACTTTGGAGTGCTTATCTGAAGTAAATTTTTTGAAATTCACTAGTCAGTAATTCGTATCAAACCATTTCAAGCAGACTAAAACAAGTGTCCAGTTTTAGCATTTTTTTAAACTTAGAAGCACACCTTGGCTGCGTCTAGACTGGCATGATTTCGTGCAAATACTTTTAACGGAAAAGTTTTTCTGTTAAAAGTATTTGCGCAAGAGAGCATTTATACTGGCATGTGCCTTTGCGCAAAAGATTTGCTTTTGCGCAAAAGCATCTGTGCCCAGTATAGACACTCTCTTGCTCAAGAAAGCTCTGATGGCCATTTTAGCCATCGGGCTTTCTTGCGCCAGAAATTAACGTTCCTGTCTACACTGGCCCTCTTGCTCAAATGTTCTTGCACAAGAGGGCTTATGCCTGAGTGGGAGCATCACATTATTTGCGCAAGAAGCACTGATTTTGTACATTACAAAGTCAGTGTTCTTGCGCAAATTCTTGCGGCCAGTGTAGACAGGTGGCAAGTTTTTGCGCAAAAGTGGCTGCTTTTGCACAAAATCTTGCCAGTCTAGATGCACCCCTTAAGTTTTAGCTCCATCAGAAAGATCTGTCTGAAATTTGTTTTCATGAATGTGCGGGGGAAGTTTCATGAACTGAAGTGCAATACTCACTTTCCTGGAACAACTATTAAATTAGCAGAGCTGCATGTAACTCTTCAGAAGCTTGGAAAACAAGTCAGCTAATTTATTTGCAAATGATAAATTGTGTTAACTTACTATGCAACCCTCAGAGTTTTAACCAACTCCAGATTTTGTACATTTAAACCCTCAATGTAAAAAGTCACCTTATCTTAAATTTTGCAGCTCTGTTATCGCAGGTGTTCCTAACATATGCACAAATAAATAACACTTACTAGTGTTTAAAATATGCATAAACTTCCTTTATTTAAATTTGACACTAATTACATTTTGACAATAGGTTTCTAACAGATGCAAGATGGCTTTATTCATCTCCAATTGCCACTTTGTCTTTGACATCATTGGAACAGAATCAAGCCCAATGTTCATGGCAGACACGTTGCTCCTTCTTCACTCCTAACTTTTGCATGATGAAGTCATCTCTAGACACATATTTTTCTTTTACTTAAATGTGGTATATGTAATCAGCACAGGCTCCAATGCACAATTCCTACCATCCGGTCCCCTGCTTCCATAGGTGAGGAGGAAGATTCCTTAAACAGCAGAACTGGTGTATAGAGAATCATTGCATGACAGATAACCCTATATGTCACAGGGTTGGGAGGAAATGATTTGGGGAATCCTCTTATCCAATTGCAGGGATATATAAAAGAACCTATTCTAAACATAAAGCTGGTGCAGTATGTACAGTTCTGTGGCCTGTAGGATTCTTCTCCCCTTGCCTCCTGCACAACTCCTTCTAGTACTTGGTCTAGGCTGGACTGGAGTTCTGTAGCTCTGTGCCAAATCTTGAGATCTGTAAATAGGAAAAATCCCATTAACCTGTGTGGGAGGTTTGCCTGAGTAAGGATGTCAAGATGTGGTACTTCCAAAGTAAATCTCCTGAAATGATGACATAGTACAGGTTGAACCTCTTTAGTTTAGCATTCTCTGGGCTGGCAACATCCCGTGATCCAGCATGATTTTAGTTAGCTGGATGTCTACATATCATGGGTGTGGCCAACTTTCCCATGGACTCATAAAAATTTGTTTACAGCCAACAACCCTGGCTCTCGGTGTACTGTGCTGTTATTTAGCTCTAATTTACCCCTAAATATCTTCTAAGAGCCCAGTAACCACTGCCAGTGTTGGTAATGCTGCTAGATAATAATGACTTCCCGTGGTCTGGCAAATTCTGTTTCGGCAGTGGTCAGGTCCACAAAGTGCTGGACTAGAGTGGGGATTAGGAGCTGTAATTAGGAGCTGTTCCTCAATTATACACCACATAGTAAGTCATACTAAAGTGCTCTATTCTGACATCAGCTATACCCATGCAATCCACTAACTTCAGTTTCTCATCAAGAACAGAATTTGACCTAACATGTTTTGTTTTGTGGTTTGGGTGCTGACTGTTGATGCAACTCAATACCCAAGAGACAGCTCTGAGCTTGGCACTCTATTGATGTGGATGGGAATTTCAACTTAACTTTTTCTGCAGGATGGAACCCTCCAACTACAACTGCAATAGCCACAGGATTGTACAAGCTAAATGTAATAGAAGTGTTGGATTAATTTCAATCTTGGAGATTTCAGCTCAGAAACTATGGGCTAAACTCAATCCAACCACCAGATATAATGTTGCCATACTTATTTGTTAACATGCCTCTTGAAGGGAATTAATGCAACCTTACATTATAAATCACTCCGCTCTTTGACTACAGAGTATCTGTAGATGCCTTCTGTGTATGCTTAATTAGTTTGAAATTACTTTCACATTTCCTTTATATTCAGAAAAAATTTGATCCTACCAGTTAAAAGTAGAATCACAACAATAATCTCTATACCTAAGCTCCCAAAACCAGCAATGGAAAAGAGAAGAAAACATGAGCAAACTCTCCAACTCTGTGTTTTGCCAACCAGGAAATTCAGTTGCCACTAGAGACAACACAAGAATGATATTTATTATTAGGCACTATGTTTGTACTCAGAGGGAAACAATTGCTATTCCCATGTCATAATTGCAGAGAATTTAAAGTATCCACATCTGTATCTGCAAAAATGAGCTAAAGGTATCTGCATCTACAGATGTGGATACCTGTGGATGTAGAGTAGATATCTGCGGATTTACAGGCCTCTGCTAATGATTTGCATGAATCATTAGTAGACTCACGTTAATTTAAATAGGAGTTGGATCAGACTCATGAGAAAAAATAAGCTGTGTGTACTGCTCTGTATATAGGCTACACTTCATATAACTTAGCTTTTACCTGTATAGGGAAAATCTCACAAGAAGCAACTTGCTGCCCTCCCTCAAAACCATGTTCACAAAAATCCTATTTTTTCACATCTTCTTGCTCCCAAGACAAATTCCTCTCACAAAGCACATTCCCATCAAACTTCTTTGAAGTACTTTCCCCCCACCCACACTCCTCAGAACACCGTCTCACTTAGTTCCCGACATCAAGTTTACTCTTTTAAAACTTTCCCCTAAAGCACTTCTTTCATGGAACAAATTTCTTCCTCACCAAATAGCTGCTATCTGAAAACACCATTCCCATCAAAAAAAAAAAAAAAAAGGAAATAAGTAATATTGTATTAGCTTGTTTTATTCCTCACACCTCACCCCATCATGTTTATCCTTCTTTTCTTTCACTTGTTGTATCCTGTCTCTCCTAGGTTGTAAACATCTTATGGAAGAAACTATTTTCCTTGTTATTTAACTGTTCAATGTCTAAACAATGTTGTTCTGATTCTGGATTGGGTTTCTCAGGCACTATCACAATACCAGATGATCTTATTCCTTATGTACCTCAAAATATTCATCCCCCCAAAAAAACCTGCGTTCCCAGTCCACAAAGGTAACCCTGCCTTTGAATTGAATCCTTAACTCACAATGGGCTTCTGATAAGATTTTTCCTTTAATTCTCCAGGGACCTAATTCTATACATCTTAACGAAAAAGCAGGGAGCCCCAGGCACTCTGGTGTGGTAAAATTAGTTCCCTGTAACTTTAATCTGCTGCGCTCATGAACATTGTGTCCGTCTCTGCCTGCAGTGCTTTAGTCCATCTGCTTACCAGGCTGCCCTCTTCCAGGTTTCGTTCTGTGTGAAATGGCATTGCCTATGCCATGTTTTAAAAATTCTGCATAGAGTTGTTGGCAACCACAAAGTACAAGAGTCACATTCTTAAGGGTTTGGTGGTAGGGTCATGGACTAATATGAATGTAGCTTGGAAGAACTGACTGAGGCATGGGCATATTATCTCTACTTGAGGGCTCCGACCCAGATTCTGAAGTAAACTCTTGGGATTTACAGACCACTCAAAGGTCTGGGCTGTGTTTATATCTGGCCACCTAATCTCCAGCCACTCCAAAATAATCTGCTGCTGCTGGATCACAGGTGACAGGGAACAGGGATGCTTTATCCCCTGCATTGCCTGGGAATCCAGGGAGCAGACAGGTCTTGACCATCACCGCTGGTTCTAAGGTCCATGGAGAAGAAGAAGGATTTGGACCATGGACAGGTTCTTGAGTGTGGATGGGGATGAAGGGGTTGTGAGTAGAAAGGCATCTCCCACTGCCTTTCATTTGGAAGGGTAATCCTGAGCCACACTTTTTTTCTGGAAGTCTATGATGTGAGAAGAGTGTATAGCCTGATATGGAGACTATGGGCCCTGCCTCTGGTTATGAGGCAAGTGTTGAGGCTGGTCCTCAGGCAACCGAAGACGGGGGAGGGGACAGAGGAGTTGGTCTCTAGATATACCTCACCTACTGGAGTAGGGGTTGTGCAATGTCCTCAGCAGAGGGCCTGGGGGGCGGCCACTCACCCCAGCTACCTGGGACTGGCCTGAGATGGCCCAATGCTGGAGAAGCGTTCTGTAGAAACGTGTAACTTTGACAAATTGCAGGGGCGGTCCGCACCACAGGCACCTGGCTTCGCTAAACTACCCTGCTAGCCCTAGCTGGAGACGGGGGCTGCAGGAGAGCTCCCCCACTGACGGGAGGCCCCTGGCTGGACTGGAGCTGCCCCCACAAAGGGGCTCCCTGCTTGGACGACGCTCTCCCACTAATGGGAGCCTCCTGCTGGTCTGGGGTTCCCTCCACCGGCGGAAGTCTCCCTGCTGAGTCGGGACTGCCCCCACTAACGGGGCACCCTCATAGCCCGAGGTCCCCTGCTTCGGCAGCCACGAGTCCTCCCTTCTCCTGGCCGGGCTCCCATCCCAGCAGACGGAGCCGCGGGCTAGCTGGCCCCCGCCGCACACCCAGCCGCGTGGGTGGCCCGTGGTGGGGGTGGAGCAAGGTCCCAGCGCCCCCATGCGGGGTGCGGGGGACCCCCAGAGGGCCGAGCCGCAGCCCTGGGTGCCGGCAGCTCTGTGCGCTCCCGGGCAGCCCGGCTCCTCCTCAGCCCCCGCTTGCCTTGGACTCCAGCCCCGCGCGGGTCTCGGGGGGGCGCCCAGGCAGGGGGAGGCATCGCCCTGGGGGAGGGGAGGGGGGGGGGCGGGGAAGCGAAGAGCCAGGGCAGAAGCAGGAGCCTCTCGCCGAGTCCTTCCTCTCACCCCGCTCGGCTCCCCCTTGCTCTTCCTCCCTCCCTCCGCCCTTCCCCTCCTTCCTCCCGCGCCTCAGTGCTGCCGCGAGCTCCGAGCCTCAGTCCGCCGCCGCCAGTGGAGTGTAATAGGCGGAGGATGCCGCTGGGTCCGCTCAGTGGCTAGTTGTGAATGGGACTTGCCTCCTGCGGAGGTGGCCAGGGGGAGCCGCCCGCCCTGCCGGACTCCCAGGTAAGGCGCGGGGCCGGCTGGGACGCGACTTGCTGGTGTCCGGGGAGGGGGCACGGGGAGCGGCGAGGGCTGCAGCAGGGGAAGGCGCGGCGAGGTGCTGGGAGATTGACGTTGCCTCCCTCCCCTGCCCGCCGGCCGAGGGAGCCGTGCCGGGAGGATGCCTCAGTGTGCGCTCGAAACTTGACAGCCGCCACAGGCGAAGGGTGGCGGGGGGCTGCCGGGGATCTGCGCCGCGGGGAGTCCTGCCGAGCCCCCGGAGGCGCGCACCCCCTTTTGGTTTGGGGCCGGGGGGAGCCGTGCAAAGAGGACAAGAGCCAGCCACCTCTGGCAACTCTGATGCCCAGCTCCGGAGCGGGTCTGGCGGGGTTCTCTGCGGAGCGCGACTGGAGCGGTTCTGGGTTCCAACAGGGGACGAAGTGAGCAGGGGAAAGCAAGCCCTGCGCGGTTCAGTATTTTTTTCAGTCGTTCTTTGTGTGTGTGTGCGTGCGTGTGTGTGTGTGTGCGTGTGTGTGTGTGTGTGTGTGTGTGCGTGCTCAAAAAACGGTCAGCCGCTATTAAGTGGAAAGCTTCCCCTTGCCATTGTGGCTCCCAGTCCTGAAAGGAATATTCAGAGAAGGAAAATAGGAGGGCATGAAATGAAAGATGCTTTCTGCAGACTGGGAAGCGGGAGGGTGGGGGGCGAGCAAGACTTTGATTTTTTGCTTGCTTTAAAATTCATGCAGCAGTATTCACAGGCTGCTAAGATGGTCTCTATCCCTAGACTGGGTTAGTTAAAAAAACCATTCTGTTCTGGGAGGTCTGGGTGATCACAGTCTCAGTGAAGGTAAACTAGGCGAAGCTTTAAGGCTGCACGTCCACATAAAAACCATTAACTTTTAGAATAAAATCGCTTCCTGTGGAATCCTGGCAAGAGCACATATTGCAGTCTGACATCATAGTTACACAAATGACTTTACCTTTCATAGATATGCTCATGTATTATCGACTCTCCTAAAAATAGTAATTTGGCCAGGGTAGGACTGAAATAAGCCAGTTGGCATATACCGGGGAATCCTCTTTGTATTGCTGCTAAAAAGGGCACTGTGTATCTATGTAATACAGTATTTACCTACCGAAGTATCTACAACAAAGGATTCTCTTTAGCAACAGGAGTCACTAATTCAGAAAATGGCCTTTAATTTGGGGAAGGTCCATTCGTTTTTCTCATTCCAATGGCTTGTAACTCATTGGTAAGGACTTTCTTCCTGTTGATTTGTGTGGATGATATAATAAGTTCACAGTCCATCAAATCTCTATTAAGAAATCAAATATTTATCATTATTTAATAATAGTATTGGATGCAAAAAAGAATTGAATAATTTCAAAGAAAAGATACTCAGACATGTCTGGGAAAGTAGGCAATGTTTGAATGCTTGCGGTATTTCCAGATGTGTTTTCCCAGGTAAATATCACGTTTTGTCTACTTTAGATGAAATGTCAGTAAATATATTTTGTATTTTATTAGGGGTTTCTGCAATAGTTAATTTTATATGGGAATAGATCAATTTCTTTTTCACTGGGATTCGAAACACAAGTTAATGATTTGGGAGCTCTTTGGATTTTTTTATATGGAAATGTAGATGTTTTCTTATGAGCAAAAATTGTATAGCACAACATCAGCACAATTGGTGATGTTGAGAGATAAGCAGTATAGAACAGGAGAGAGAATAATACAACCTAGAGCAAAATAACCAAGTTTCATACCTTTATTTCAAGTTCTCTTTTTTCCTCCACCACATTTCTCTACATGTTAAATCCCAGAAAACAGAACTTTCTGATTGGACTTTCAAAGCAGTTTCCCTTGCTGTTGCAGGAGAACAACAACAAAAATAAAGTTATAAAACAAAGGATTACAGATCTGACAAAGGAATATAGACATCTATAGGAAAATAAGTTACACATCACCTTATGATTAGGATTTTCTGATTGAAATATTGAAGGCTGAATGAAGACATACTTATGATTGGAATATGCTATTTGTAGACCTCTTGTGACAGCTTAAACTTTACTGATATACACAAAATCTGTTTATAGAAGTATTTGTCTGTAAAAATTATGACAATCCGGGCTAGATCATTAATACAAAAATGATTACTATAAACTGTGTTAATAGATGTAAGTAATTACAATGTATGATGAGGAATTTCTAAATGAACACCTTTTAGAAAAAAGTCAATTCAGGGAGTAGATGATAAAATGAAGTTATTTCTGCTGCACAGCACATTTGGAGCAATTATAAGAGTAAGAAAGAATTTCATTATTTTTCTGATAAAACACACAATTTTTATGTGTTATGCGAGTTCAAGTGCAATTATTGTAGCATTTTAATAAAGTTGGAAGCATTGCCTTTCATTCAGTTCAGAATATATTTATGAACTTTTGAATTGGATTAGCTGTGAAGCTACATTTTATACAGACAACTTAAACAAATAATGAGACTCAGCAGGATATATTGTTTTACTACAGTATTCTTAAAAAGGTGTTCTTTGTAATTCAGATATTGAACAAGTTTTGATAGAAATATAATGCCATTCCAAACTGCTTTAGAAATTAGTTTTCTTTTTTGCTTAGTGTGTCTCTATTAAAATTATTTGAATCCATTTTGTGAATCAGATGTTTTGCCATCAGATGTTAGTTTGAAAGAAATAATATTTTCATCTGGACTTGCTTTATCTGAAACCATTAAGCAGCATACCTATAAAATATATTTGTTGCTGGCAAAGTCTTTGTATTCATTTGTAGAACTCAGACTCCATAGGTGATTTCTAATAACATGACCATTTTTTTTAAAGACACTGATTTTCACAGTCCTTTTCTTAGGCCCAGTTCAAAGCCCACTGAATGGAAGGATTCCAACTGACTTCAAATGGGATTTGGATCTGGCCTTGATGCATGTGGTTTAAGTGGGGTTCATTTTATAGTTAAGACTTGTCATCTTATTTCATTGTCTGGCTTATTCTCTGCATTCGTATTTTGTCAATGGTACTACTAATAAGGTGAACAATATTGAATGTATCAAGGGTCTATTGTTAAAATTATCCCTGTGACATGGGGTGGAGAGATATGAGAGGACTTTAATTGTGCATTTGAATTATATTGTTTAAGATCAGAGAATTCCAAAATGTTTCATTTCAAAATCCTGCATACACAGGATTACTATCCCAAACCCCTGTTTTTGTGTATGGGTGTAAATAGTTTGAAGCCATTAAAGATTACTGTATGGTTATAAGACTATATCTGATATATTTATAATTCAGAGGATTGATTCAAATAAAAGATCTCAAATTTTGGAAATCATTTTTACAGTACTAATATTTGTTATTGCTTAACAAACTGATCAACAGGTCCAGGAGCTACTTAATAATGGGGCGGGGGGGTTAAGTTAAAGAACTCTGAATCAAGAAGGCATTCTCTGCAAATTTCTCCAGATTTACTAAACTGAACCTTATATAGTTTAATGCCTCTGGAATCACTGTGATAGTACAGAAACAATAGCTGTAAATCTGTTTCTTTCATGAGTAACGGTAGCTGAAAATTTGGGGCACTCTAAATTTTGTAATTATTATACTTGTGAGCACTAGAGGGCACTGATGCACTTCTCTAAATCTCTTCTCGTGGCCCATCTGCTTCTCCGGGCACCATGAAAAGACGTTTTGTTACTACCAGCGTTGCAGGCCCTCTCAGGGGAGACAGAATTCAATCTAGCTGTGGTTCAGGCTAATGCTCAGACAGTTTGTCAGGATTAACATCTTTCTAGTCAGTGGATCATGTTACCTTCAGCATCATATTACCACCTTGGAGTTCACTACAAAGTTTTGAAATCATGTAACTTTAGATTGTCTGAGGAGTGACACAGCTGGAGTCTAGGTGTAAAATAAACAGTATCAGTTCTGCCAGCAGCAATGATTTTGAAGGGATTTGCTATCTTTCTCCATCTTTCAAAAAGAGCATCAATCCATCCTAGGAGAAAGGACACAAATATAAGGAGACAGAGAGAGGAGAAAAAAGTAATATGATAAAAATTACTGATAATATCTGAATAATCACATTCTTCCCAGAGATGGAGGATAATGGGAAAAGACTGAAAGACAATTTAGGTAAGAAACAGGCATTCATTTAATATTCAGAGGGCCAAATAAGGCTCTTATATTGAGTTCTTCTGAGTTTACATTTGAGTAACTGAGAACAGTATTTGGTCCAAAGTATTGCAGCTATCATTATGCTAACACTTTGGCTTACAGAATTCAAAAGTATATATAACTGATACTTGAAAATAAGCCATTACTAATAGACACAGAAATGGCATATAACAAAGTATTGATTTTAAATTGTTAATTATTGGTGCATGAAATTGAAAATCAATTTGTACTAAGTACAGTGCATAACATTTCTGATTTCAGTGTTTGTCTCTATTTGGGCTGAAATTCAGATCTTTGATCTGAGGTTTAGATGACAAAGACATTTCAGCATGTGATTATAACACCAGAAATTGTCATGGATATAGCTTAGTGATAGTTACAAGGTCTCATTATATCATATTAATAAGTTACTTCCAAATATAAATCATATATGTTATTCCATAGTAGCACATAATGATCAGGGAAAGCTGCTACATATTTTAAGAGAAAAAAAATGATTGCCCCTGCACAAATATACTGGGAATCAGAAGTCCTTTTCCTTTCCCATCCACGGTGTACCAATGCAGAAAGCATCCGTAATGCTCTTAGCTAAGGTCAAAGTGGATGGATGGTTAATGCTACCAGTGGAGCTCAAAAGCCCACAAGGGAATGTCTAGGTGTGGTTGTTTCATCTCAGTCTCAGTTTGCAAGCCAGCGAACATACAGAGGCTGATATCATGTGGGAACAGCCAGGACTGCTTCTGGCACCTTTATGGAAGTAGGCTTTATCCCTTCCTCTGCGTGACAAAGACATAATGCTTTCTGCTGTAACTGGCAGGGCGGTCCAGTCGTTTCTGAACCTCCAGGCCCCAAAGTGCTCAGCTGCCTCCAGGAGCCATAATTTCGCTCTTCAGTTGTAAAATGCTGTCTTAAGCAAATGCTACTTTGTTGTTTCAAACTTTTGCAATGAACAAGAATCCTCTCCCTTCTGAATCAGCAGAAGAATTCATCAAAGTTGTTAATTGTATTGGAATGGATACTGAGTTGAAGTAGTAGAAATCAATGAAAATGGATTATAGGAGCAAGAATTAAATGAAGGGTAAAAAAAAAGAGGATGCAGGGTTTTTCAAAATACTTCTAGTCATACATTATGGTAAATTTGCAAGAATAAATTATTGTTATAATGATGACTTAGTAACTCATCACCAAAAATAAAACACATCACAATTGGCAGATATATAGTAGCAACATTATGAATTATCTATGCAACTCATTAGAGATTAATTAATATTTCTTGTAAAGCAAACAACATTGAACAGCACTCCTGCTGATGTATTTAAAATAGAATGAACTCAAGTGTAGAAAACATCAATATATCTAAGATGTAAATGCATTTGAGATTTCATGGTGGTGGATAAATAAGAGACCATATTGGCTCTCAGTGAAATCAGTGGCAGAGCTCAAAGCCATTGATGCCAATGGGATACAGGGACCACATGGCTCCAAAGCTCGGAGAACATACAGAAAGAATGAAAGTTAACCATACAATTTGCAGAATTTTAACTTTTGTGCAAGGTGACAGTTTGACAGCACTAAGAACTCAGCTCCATTTATCCACCAGACATGTACAGCACAGACAGTACATGTTTCCCCAGGCTGCTACACAAGCATGTCTCAGATTATCCCTAGAATAGCACTGACTATCTCCAAGACTATCACTTCGGGATACAGTTGAATTAATATATGCAACTTTAGCTATGTTAATTGCATAGCTGAAGTTGAAGTACCTTAACTCGGCTTTTGACGCTGTCTATATTGCAGGAAGTTGAAGGAAAAACACTCTTCCTTCGACTTCCCTTACTCCTTGTGAAAGCAGGGTTACCAGCATCGACTGGAGTGCCCCTTTCAGTTCGAATTAGCTGTCTTAACTAGACTGCTAAGTTGAACCCTGGAAGATCTCCAGTGGCAGCTTCAGGTTTCCGCTGTAGTGTAGTCATACCCCAAGAGATTACATCATCCTCTGTACACGTAGAACTGTGGGTCTTCCCAATAAAACTGTCAACTACAGGACACCAATTGGGATGTTATCATGCAGATATTATATTTGCCTGGAACTGGACTGAAAGCATTTCAGATGCAGTGCCACGCATCCCCAGTCATTGCCAAATTGGACCAGATTAAAAAAGAGGTGCCTTATTCTATTACCTTCCTCCTGAGCCTTCTGGTCTGTTGAAGAGATGCTTCAAATGTATTGCACTTCAATGGTCATACATTTTGCGCAGTACCTACTTGCAAGTATGATTTGTTTGCTTTTGAATTTCTGCATACATTCATGCTCTTGTTCAAATGTAATTTTTTCCCCAATGAAGCTACTAGTGTCAACTTTCAAATAAGATAAAAAATCCAGAAACATACTATGTCTCAATGGTTAACTTAAATAGTTAATTACATGCATGTATATCATTCTGCCAAGAATGAGTCATAGTTGAGAGTAAATCAGAAATGATAGCTCTATTTGAATCAGGAAATGAAACCCAATCTCCATGAATGCTAAACTGTTTTGTTAATATAGACATGTGTTGTCATAAAGTCATAAATGTTTAAATGATCACCCTGACTTGATTTAAAGTAATTATTTAAAAGATTTTGGTTGACCCTAAAGAATAAATATTATTTTAGCTCCTTCCCCTTTTTCATTAACTAATTTAATTTTATAGGTGGACTTGAAAGAAAAACAAAATAATTGGATTTTTGTGAAATTAGTCTAGAATTACACGTTAAAATGGTAGTATCAATTTAAAAAAATCATTATGGTGCAAAAGTGGTTTAAACTATTATTAGTTCCTGGATAATTAGTCTGAGATTGAAATCTTTTTTTTAAAGGTGATATATAAAATTTCAAAAGCAATGTTTTCTTAATTCAGACAAGATAAAAAGGATACAAATTTTGATGTGTTCTATAAAAGTGAAATTCAAAGTTATATCTTGGTTTTACCTAATTAACTAATTAATATTTTATTAAACTTTGTGATAGAAGGATTTTAAGTAGACATACCACTTTTTGATACGTGAACCTTTAATAATACCATTAAGAGCAAAATAGTTCTAATTGGTGTACTTTATTTTTTTTTCTTCTTGACTAGTTAGGGTTAGTACTTCATCATGGTCTTCAGAAAAGAGCAACAAAATGATTAGGGGTTTGGAATGGGTGCTATATGAAGAGCAATTGAAAAAACTTGGACTTTTCAGCTTAGAAAAGAGGAGACCAAGGGGGGATATGTTAAAGGTCTATAAAATCATGAGTGGTGTGGAAAAAGTGAATAAGGAAAAGTTATTTACTTACTCCCACAATATAAAAACTAGGGGTCACCAAATGAAATTAGTAGGCAGCAGGTTCAAAACAAACAAAAGGAAGTTTTTTCTTCACTCAGCGCATAGGATGTTAAATATCAGTTAATTGACTAGTCGAGTAGTCGATGGAATTTCCATCGACTACTCGAATAGTCGATAGGCACTTCTGCATGACTCCAGGCTGCACGTGGGCCAGTTTTGAAATGTACAAGAGTCCCCAGTGGGGGCTCTTGTGCATTTCAAAGCTGCAGAACAGGATAGAGCCCGGAGTAAGCGGGAGGACTCAGAGTCCCCTACTAACCCCAGGCTCCATGCTGTGCTGTCGATTTGAAATGCTGCATGGATCTGGGATCAGCCGGGGACTCCCTGGCTGATTCCAGGTTCCACAGAAATGCGGCAGAGCCTGGGATCAGCTGGGGAGTCCCCAGCTGAGCCTGGGCTCCACAGCACCACTTTGAAATGCTGCCTCAGCATTTCAAAGGAGTATCTCCACTGTGCCGAGCTGCCCCTTTGAAACTTGGAGGCGGAGTTCAAAGGACAGTGCTGCACAACTGATCCCTGGTGGCTCAGCTGTGCAGTGATGCCCTTTGAACTCCATCTCCACATTTCAAAGGGGCAGCCCCGCACAATTGAGCTGGGGATCAGATGTGTGGGGCTGCCCCTTTGAATGCCACCTTCGTGTTTCAAAGGGGCAGCCCTGCACAGTTGAGCCTGAGCTGAGCTGGGAATCAGCTGTGTGGTGCTGCCCCTTTTAAGTAAGTAATAGGGTTAAAAAAGAGCTAGATAGATTCATGGTCCATCAATGGCTATTAGTCAGGATAGGTAGGAATGGTGTCCCTGTTTGTCTGGAAATGGATGACAGGAGCGGGATCATGTGATGACTACCTGTTGTGTTTGTCCCTCTGGGGCATCTGGTAATGGCCAATGTCGGCAGACAGGATACTGGGCTAGATGGACCTTTGATCTGACCCAATATGGCCATTCTACTTCTTCTTCTTCTTAATTTTTTTTAAAGATCCATGTGTATAAATGTAATATTTCAGGAGTTATATGGTTACTTTAGGACAGTTTTTGATACCTTGAATTATTTTGACTTCCCAAGAAGTTCTACAGACTTAAGTAAGACTTCCGTGGGGGTGAAGCACTGTTCAACATGAATAAAAAAAACAGAATCTGGCCCTTTAGTAAATGATGAATTTATACAAATCATCCTTTTTGATTTCCATGGATCAAGAGTCAGTCAATTTTTTTTTTTTTTACAGAATACTTGGTGATATACTGGAGTCCAATTAGATATTTATGGCTACTGTGAAGCTCATTTTGGCTCAGTATTCAAGATGGAAAAAGTGTATTTCCTTATCAGAAATAATGTAGAACCAGGAGAGCAATTCTAGTAATCATTTAGTGATGAATAAACCATACAGAGTTAAAATGGTAGGGTGTTGTCAGATTAATCCAAAGTATGTGCCAGCATGCCAAACTTACTGAATGTGATTCTCTCCTCCTTATCATTAAGAATAAGCAAACTAAGACAGCCAAATAAGAATAATCTCAAACTTTCAGCCAAAATTCCAATGAAGCTGAACAGAGTGGCTACGTCTACACTGCAGGCTTCTAGCGCGAGTATATTTACAGTAAAACGTCGGAACAGAGGTCTTCTTGCGCAAGAGTTATTCCTCTTCCCATGAGGAATAAGCCCTCTTGCGCAAGAGCTCTTGTGCAAGAAGGCAGTGTGGACAGGCAACAGGGGTTTCTCCCTATGGCTAAAATGGCCATCAGAGCTTTCTTGCATAAGAGACTGTCCATGGATGCTCTTGCACAAAAGTACATCTCTTGCGCAAAAACACACAGCAGTGTGGACGTCCACCTTTTGCACAAGAACTCTTGCGCGAAACAGTTCTTGCACAAGAAGACTGTGTTGCCCTCCTTTCCCTCTCCTCCATCACAGATCCCAGCCTCAGTACCCCATTCATCCATTTCAATGGCAAACAGTTTTTGTGTATTTCTCCACATTATCCTGTCCCCTTATCCATGCCTAGTGACCTGGCTAAGATGATCTGACTGTTCCCACCCTCTCCTCTTTCAAGTCCATCCTTAGGAATTGCTTCTGCTATCAAACCTAGAATAAATTAAGTAGAACATCCCTTTATGTTCTACTTGATGTATGAAACCATGCAAGCTCGCTTCTTTAGTACAATTTGTTGTGTGATGGTTTTTACTATATACTTGGGGCAATCTTAAATGCTATCCTAATCTTTTTTTTTGAAGACTCTTGTTACCTGCCCATGGATGCACATTGTCTAGCTCATAGGTCTCAAATATTAGATTCTTGTTATCTTTCTGTTTTGCTAGGTGCTTGACAAGCTAATTGGTGCATATAGAAATAATAAATTACTTTATATTGTGTTTTAATAAATTCCTACTTTAGTAAATTAATAGCCAACAACCCCCCACATTTAAGTAATACAATATTGATGCAAACTGCTAAAAAATCAAGTAATCATGGAAAAAATAGTATTCTACTTTAGCTCACTTTCCTGTTATTCTTATATTGATCTGTATGTATAGTATGTGATTCAACTGGGACACTTACAATTAGAATGGCAGAAAATTATGGATACACTTTCACCCTTGCATCACAGTTTCCAATTTGTTTGTCTGCTGCTTTTTAGTGATTTTAGAACATATAGCATGTTCTCATACCATTAGCAATGATGAACTCCTATTGAAGCATGAAACCTATAGGCTGTCTCCATACCTCAGTAGGGCTTGTAATTCTGTAGCTTATGCAAAAACACCTTATGACAATAGGTGGAAAAGATCAGATATGGAAATGTCCTGAAAGATGAAAATCAAGACACATTTTTAAATGCTAACATGTTGAATATCACTTTTGGTTTGACAGCTGGAGATATTCAGCATAGATATGTAAAACTACAAAATGTTGCACTTCATGTTCAGAAGTCCTCTTCAAAGGAGCTGTCAGTGTATTGATAGATTTCCAATTATTAGACAAGTGGATTTTCAATTTTTAAATATTAGTTATGTGTACAGAAGAGAGCTTCTAGAACAATGAATCTTTATTGTTTCAGTTAAAATTAGTCAAATTGATTAAAAAGAAAATAAATGTAATCATACAGGCCTTAATTCGGGCGAAAATATCTTTTCAGGAAAGCATTTAAGTATGTGATTAAAGTTAAGCACATGCTCATGTACTCTTCTGAATCAGAGCCTAATTTTATTCAAAGAGATCATGATAGAGATGCAAACTACAGAGATAAAAGTATGTAGCCATTCCTAGAGAAATGAGTGAGCAATAGAACTCCCAACTAGGGCAATAGGACAAATAAGGCTCTAGAATTGAGCTAGTCCTGGATTTAGTTTTTTTATATTTCTCAAATGCACTTGTTTTTATAATATTGTCATTTCTATATTTAAAATTGTTTCGTTTTACATGATTAGGGAAGGCTTCAGCCTAACTCAATTATACAGACAAAAATGTATTAAAAAGGAGTTTGTTTATTGAACAGCATTATGCAGTAAACAACAAAGACCCCTGAATCAGTATATCATGTACTGTATGTTATGCAATCAGTATCTATTTATGTAAATAATTAGCATATGGATTAAATTCTCCTTACAGTTATACTGATGTAAATCAGAATAACTCCCTTGATATTAGTGGAATTCTGATTTGCACCATTGTTAGTGAAGAGGGAATTTGGTTAATATTTAAGCCATTGTTTGTTATTACATTACCTCAGTGTTTATAATAATAAAAACCTAAGTGTAGAAATAACTTTTATGACTAAAACACTTTTGAAAGTAGGTGCAATAGGCATGCAATCCACACACTATCATTTGTGAGAAATTGCACTAATATAACTTTAATTTTCCAATCAAATTGAACAAGAAATGAGTTTGGCTGAAATAATCTAGTCTAGAGTGAAAATGCCAACTCTGATACTTAACCAAGACATGATAGTTGCTTGTTGTCATGACCTTGGGTTTTTTAATGTTTATCTAGAGGTTGAAAAGGGTGCTAGCTGTAATTACTCCATTCATAAGGGTTTATAGGTCATAGTTTCAGCAGACTTGAACCAGATTGTCTATATATATCAGCTTACTGACTAACTGGGAACCAATCTATATTTTATTCTCACAGCCATTAAATGCTATTTTTATGACCAACATTAACTGACAGTTCAACCTACTTGAACTTCCTTTTTAAAAATAAAACAAATCAGCATGTTCTTTTGTTCAGAGAGGTAGATGTAGGAAGATGTGTCTAATAAATGCATTGTTGTTTGATTTTCTTTTTTTAATTTAAAATGTGAACAAAGCCATTATTTTCACATAAAGGTCTATAAAATATGATTTTTCAGGATTTGAAAACCAGCCATTTTTGCTTTAAGTAATAGCCATTTTCTTCCAAATTTGTTTATTTTCACATGAAAACTAGTCTAAATTTCAAACTCAATATGAAATACATAAAACATTTAATGTTAAAAGTTAATATTTCACAGAGTACTTGTAAATACCCCTGACAACTTTTTATTCTCTGAGTAACTATTTTGGACAATTTCTTATATCACCTGTTGTTTGCTTATGTATACAGCATGTGACCATGGAATAAATAAACATTCCCATAAAACATTAGTTTTCTTTACCATTTCCCCAAAATCACACACAGTTTTCTTTTGGGCCTTCTCAAAAGGCCATAATATTTATTGTCCAATAAATTAGTAGCATATCAAAAGTTTTTTTAAATGCAGTATCATCAATTTGTATCTGTATCCACATGCACAAAATGAAATGCCTGTTATCGTTTGTAAGCCAGTCATATTCATTATGCCTACTTATTTCTTAAGTCTGTGAGCTTATGAATTAAGATGCCAGTATGAATGACACAATTTCTTTTCACCTCTGATCCTTGAAGGAAGGACAGCTTTCTGCCACTACCACAAAAGCCCTCTTTCAAACTTACTTTCCTTGGATCAAAACAACGTAATGATGAGGCTATTTCTAGTTTGTCTCAATCCTAATAAGAGTGGTAAGCAATGGCTCCCTATCCTGTATTTATGCCTTCTATTAGTCCTTTTTAGCAATTTCACTACCCTCCAGAAGAGATAGAGTGCATAAGGAGAAATGCAGCTGCCTATCTCTGGGTGAACCCTTATCCATCTATTTCAGCATTACAAATAATCTGAGGAGATAAGGTTAGAGACTCTATTTTTTTCATTTGGATTCAGTTTGGAAGCCAGATCAGGGCTAGGGTTTATGCCCATAGCACCCAAAATCTTCTGAGTTGCTGTCCATGTTATATGAGCCATAACTGGAGGAAATCTTTCTGCGATTGATCATCTCATAATGTTTATTCGCAGTGGCAGAATTTTCACAAGGTCAAATCAAGAGCCTTCCATAAAATATTGTGCCCATTGTGATATATTCTGAGTGCTAGGACATGCATGCATTTATAGAAAGGCTGGAGTGAAAGACTGACTTATCTATTAATATGTTTACTCATTTAAAAAAAAAAAGATCTTTCTCCTGACCGTATCCCATGAAGTAGTTGTGTTGTTTGAAAAGGTGTTTGATTGTATGCATGCTAATGCTTCCCCTAGGAAAATGTATGGAAAATGCTGAGGAGGTGGGTGAGGTATTGGATCAATTTCTGTTTGTGAGAGAGAGACAACTTTTTGAGGCAGAAATTCTGGGAAGGTAATCCTAGCATCACAACTAAATGCAAAGTGGAACCCATTGTTTAGCATAAGTACATATTTTAAGGGATCATTCAAGGTAAATTGGCCTATTAATGATTGCACTCATAGGACAAAAGGGGGTATTACTGGATTTTTGGCTTATTACAACAGTCTGTTACCCACTATCTCTCTTACTCCATGATTTATAGTGTCTAGCAATTAAACACCCAGGTTCATCTTTTGAAAGTATTGTGGAGGTTTCCTTTGAGAATGAGGGCCAATATGTGAGACACAAGAGTGATCAGTTTGTGAAAAGTGTTCACTCTTACCAACAGAATGAATAGTCTTGTTAGTCTTCAGAGACTAACAAAACATGTAGATGGTGCTATGAGCTTTCATAGGCACAACCCACTTCTTCAGATGAATGGAGTTATTAAAGGTTCAGTTTCTAAATAAATACATTTATTTATTCATGACACCATCTACATGTTTTGTTAATCTCTAAGGCTACGTCTACACTACATGCTTCTTGCATAAGAAGCCTTCTGCACAAGAGTTTTTGCTCAAAAACTTATTACACAAGAGCACGTCCACATCTCAAAGCACACCGCAAAAGCGATGTGCTTTTGTGCAAGAGAGTGTCCACATTGCATGGATGCTCTTGCGCAAGAAAGCTCTGATGGCCAGAGCACCTGTGCTTTTTCCCATAGGGGTTTCTTGCTCAAGAAACCCCTCTGGGGCATCCACACTTGCCTTTTTGCACAAGAACTCTTGCACAAAAGGGAGTTATGCCTCATAAAAGGAGGTTTACCTATGGCAGAAAAAGCCCTCTGTTCTGCCATTTTACTCTTTATTTCCTTGCACAAAAGCGCATTTGAGGTGTGGACACGCCACGGGTTTTTGTGCAAAACCAGCTGGTTTTGCGCAAAAACCATGCAGTGTAGACGTAGCCTAAGGTGCTACAAGACTATTCATTCTGTTGGTAAGAGAGACAAGCTTTCCTATCATCTGTGGGTGAACACTTTTCACAAACTGATCACTCATTTTTTAAGTTTTTCCAGTTACAGACTAACTCGGCTACCCCTCTGAAGCTTACCAACAGAAGTAGTCCAATACAATTTTCTTATTCTTTTTTCTTGCTTCCTTACTCAGTTTTCCTCTTTCTAATATCCTAGGACTGATGTGACTAGAACTACTCTGTGTACAACATGGTAAATAAAATTTAAGAGATTTCACCAATGTTCTGCAAAGGCAAAAATAATTTTATTCTTAAAAGTATTATACCTGTCCCAATGAGAGATCATTTCTGGCAGGGATGATTATGCAGAATCTAAAGAAGGGATAGTGCCATCTGATGGAATTTTAACAAGACCCGTTTTCCCTGGAATCCTCTCCAGCACTTCACTGTTTACATACACTGAAAATCTTGCTCCTCTGTTTTCCATTGCTCCGTGTTCCACACACTCTCAAAGGGTGAGCAGATAGGCTTCGTGTAAGAAACTGCATTGTGGATGGAAGCGATGGAATCTTCCCTTCAGTTTGCAGGCAATATACAGAATAATTCTGTAGCACTTACTCCTGCTCCTGGGTTAGAATAGGTGTCGCAGTCCCTGCATGACCCTCTGAACAGATGTACTTTAGGTTCATGTCATCTCAGACTTTAGTAAGTATGCTTCCACAATTGCATACATTTTTAAATCCCAACCTTGGGACTGTTTTTCACCTCCTGTGTTGAAACTTGATCTCAGCTGCCACTCCTGGTCTCTGGAAATCTGGCTTTAAATGATCAAGGTCATAATTTATCCTAGTGATAGAGATGCAGCCGTGTTAGTCTGGTGTAGCTGAAACAAGAGACAGAACTATGTAGCACTTTAAAGACTAACAAGATGGTTTATTAGGTGATGAGCTTTCGTGGGCCAGACCCACTTCCTCAGATCAATATGTGGAAGAAAATCAGCACAGTCATATATACCAAAGGGATACAATCAAAAAAATGAATGCATGTGAAATTGACAAATCAAATTTTAGAACAGAGTGGGAGTGAGGGGGGAAGGTTAGTGTCTGTGAGGTAATGACATTAAGGGTGATAATTGGGGAAGCTATCTTCGTAATGGGTGAGATAATTAGAGTCTTTGTTTAAACCCATACATAAAGTGTCAAATTTAAGCATGAATGACAATTCTGAAGCTTCTCGTTGAAGTCTGGAGTTAAAGTCTCTTTGAAGCAATATGCATGTTTTAAGGTCATTGAGGGGGTGACCAGTCTGGCTGAAATGGTAAGGAACAGCTTTCTCTCTGTGAGAGAGTCTTATGTCTGTTTTGTGTGCATTGATTCTTTGGTGAAGTGTCTGAGACGTTTGTCCAATGTACATAGCAGACGGACACTTTAGGCACATGATCGCATAAATTATATTTCTGGATGAACAGGAATATGTGTTCTTGATCTTGTAACTGGCATGGTTAGGTCCAACAATGGTGTCAGCAGAGTAAATATGTGGACAAAGCTGGCACCGGGGTTTGTTGCAAGGGACAGTTCCAGGTTTGGTATTAGTGTGATATGTCCTGTGGTTGTTGGTAAGAATCATCCTGAGGTTAGGTGGATGTCTATAGGAGACTATGGGTCTGTCTCCCAGAGCCTCTCGGAGAGTAGTATCCTGTTCCAGTATATGTTGTAGTTTATTGATAATGTGGTGGACGGGTTTAAGTTGGGGCTATAGGTGATGACAAGTGGTGTTCTATTGTTGGTTTTCCTGGGTCTGTCTTGAAGTAGATGGTTTCTGGGTATTCGTCTGGCTCTTTCAATTTGTTTTTTTATTTCTCCGGGTAGGTAATTAAGGTTTAAAAATGCTTGGTAGAGATCCTGAAGTTTCTGGTCTCTGTCAGTGGGATTAGAGCAGATGCGATTGTATCTAAGGGCTTGGCTAAAGACGATGGATCGTATGGTGTGTCCTGGATGGGCCCCACAGTACGCTAACATCTTTATGGCTGACTTAGAACAACGTTTCCTCAGATCCCGTCCCCTTTTACCCCTTCTCTACTTATGCTACATCGATGACATCTTTATGATCTGGACCCATGGCCAAGAAACACTGGATACAGTCCACAGAGTCTTTAACAACCTACATCCCACCATCAATCTCAGCCTGGACCATTCTACACGAGAGATCCATTTCCTGGACACCACAGTACAAATTACCAATGGTAAATTAGACACCACTCTCTACAGAAAACCCACTGACTCCTACAGTTACCTACATGCCTCCAGCTCCCATCCAGGACACACCATACGATCCATCGTCTATAGCCAAGCCCTTAGATACAATCGCATCTGCTCTAATCCCACTGACAGAGACCAGAAACTTCAGGATCTCTACCAAGCATTTTTAAACCTCAATTACCCACCCAGAGAAATAAAAACACAAATTGAAAGAGCCAGACGAATACCCAGAAACCATCTACTTCAAGACAGACCCAGGAAAACCAACAATAGAACACCACTTGTCATCACCTATAGCCCCAACTTAAACCCATCCACCGCATTATCAATAAACTACAACCTATACTACCATTGTCAATATGTTTTGTTAACCAGAGAGCATTTCAACTCAAGAGATTTAAGGATTTATTTTCTTATACTGAAGCCTAGTTAAGACAGTCACAAAGCCGCTTCATTATCAGGATCTTTTATTGGCTACTCGTCCCACATCTGAAGACCTTAAACATTCCAAATACATTTACAACATTTACATTTTAAAACAATAATGTAGTTTTCCCCATATCTTTTTTGCACAATTGTCAGTAAGGGCCCCATTTTCAAAGGGGATAGAGTTTTATGTGCCCATAATGTGCACACTTAGGCTGCGTCTAGACTGGCATGATTTTCCGCAAATGCTTTTAACGGAAAAGTTTTTCCGTTAAAAGCATTTGCAGAAAAGAGCGTCTAGATTGGCATGGATGCTTTTGCGCAAAAGCACTTTTTGCGGAAAAGCATCCGTGCCACTCTAGACGCGGTTTTGCACAAGAAAGCCCCGATCGCCATTTTCACCATTGGGGCTTTTTTGTGGAAAACAGTTTTTACCTGTCTACACTGGCCCTCTTGCACAAAAGCATTTGCGCAAGAGGGCTTATCCCTGAGCGGGAGCATCATAATATTTGTGCAAGAACACTGACAATCTTACATTAGATCGTCAGTGTTCTTGCGCAAATTCAAGCGGCCAGTGTAGACAGCTGGCAAGTTTTTACGCAAAAGCGGCCACTTTTGCGCAAAAACTTGCCAGTCTAGACGCAGCCTACATGTACAAAGCCAGCTTGTTGCATGCAATAAAATGTCATGTGTTTACATATGTAGAATATTGTTTCTGCATGCAATAATCTAACTGACGTACAATATATTGCATGCAATAATCTAATTGACATGCACACATATTTTGAATACATGGAAATAGATATGTTTTGAAAAAATTGGCCCTATCACTTTTTTTTACATTGAAGTCTAGTTGACTCAGTCAGAAAATGGCTTCATTATTAGGATCTGTTTTTAGGCACTACTGGCTGATTTTGCTCCATATCAGGTATATAATGTAAATATCAAGACAAGTTAATTCAAATGGAAAATATTTCAGTATGAGGGTTTTTTTGAGACACAGAGAATGGAGTTTGATTTAACACTATCTGCAATGAGCCACCTACCGGATGTTTGATACAGAACTTCTCTCATTCTTGTGAAGCATAGGAAAAGCTGATATCATATGTCCTCTTTAAAATGCTAGAAAATACTGACTCTTCCAAAATGCTGCAAATGTTGTTAGCAATGACAGCATGCAGAGAAGGAATTAAACAGACATGGGTCAGCTATCTATCTGATGCTTCAAATAGCCAAGTTCTACATCAAAAAGGGATTGCAGCAATGCCTTGATCAAAGCTCAGGTAATTTAATTATTTCCCTTTATGAGAAAAAAAAGGGTCCTTGAACAAGCCCAGGATGTCTGGAGATTAGAATATGGGGAAATTATTGTTTCACTCCTTCTAATATTGTAACTTCAAAGGGAGTTTGTCCTATAACTAAAGCAGTCAGAAGTCAAAGAACTCAAACAAGTACTGGAGAGTGAAGCAAGCAAATGCGATTCATTTCCCTGCACCTAGAGAGATGCAAATTAGCCTGAATCCTATGTGTTGAAATATTTACCATAGTGATTCCTTGCTTTTATTTTGTGTTACTAAACATCTGGATTGCACCATACAAGGGACTGGATGAAATGATGGTCTTCCCCAACTCCTGTAAGCTTATTTTATTTTAACATTTTTTTCTTATTGCATTACTTTGCTTTGTGTCTTATATTTTGTTGTGTAAATCAATTCTAAGTTTTAATTGGAAGGGGTAACTTTTATCATTCTTTCTTGTTTCAAAGGGCACTATCTATTGTAAACTGTCTTGTCTTAAGCATGAGTGGAAGAAGAGCTCACAAACCTGCTTGATTTCCCAAAGGATCAAGCCTAAATACAAAAAAGGTCTGGTGACAATATTTCTGAGAAAAGAACAGTCTGCTGTCTATTATACAGAACTTTTGTTGAATTCAGTGGCAGTTGTTTTGTGTATAGGAATAGTCAGTATTGGGTCCCTGAATGAGCCAAGAAATATGGAGGAGACAGAAAAAGAAAGGAAGGTGAGAGCATATAAATGTTGAAAATTCATATAATCTGTAGCTCCTTCATGTTTGTTATAAAATTTGAGTTCTCTATTGAGTTCAGATCATCTGATATTATTATGAACAACCAAAATATGACAAATAATTATATTTTAAAGTGATTTTGTTTTGTTTTGATAGAAAACTGCACTCTAATACAAAAGGGATGTAATCCTGCATATGCATGTAGAAGTAAGATCATTTTACTTTAATTTTTATTTGGTTCTGCCTCCAGTTTTTTTCTCTCTGAAAGACTCCTAAGGACAGTTGGGGCCCAGTCCTGACAGATTGATGATTTTTTTTAAGATACTCACATAAGTAGAGATTCTCAGATGGTGAGTGTTCATAGAACCAGCTTCACAATGCATGCGTTAGATGTTTGAATGCAGTAGGTGTAAGTTTGAATAAGAAATGTTGATTTTTTTTCCAAATCCCGCATGCACCACATTTCAGGAATGTCATGGACAAACTGGAGAAGGTCCAGAGAAGAGCAACAACAATGATTAAAGGTTTAGAAAACGTGACCTATGAGGGAAGAACTAGGCTTGTTTAGTTTGGAAATGACAACACTGAGAGGGGCCAGGATAATATATTTCAAGTAGTTAATAGGTTGTTACAAGGAGGAGAGAGAATATTATTCTCCTTAACCTCTGATGTTAGGACAGGAAGAAATGGGCTTAAATCACAGCAAGTGATGTTTAGGTTGTACATTAAGAAAACCTTCCTAGCTCTAAGAGTGGTTAAGCACTGGGATATATTGCTTAGTGTATGTCTACACTAAAGAGACGATCGAAGCTGCAGCTGTCCATCTTCCAGGGTTTGAATTAGCGGGTCTGATGAAGACATGCTAATTCAAATTGAGAGGGGCACTCCGGACAATGCCATTAGTCCTGCTTCCATGAGGAGTAAGGGAAGTTGAAGGGAGAGTGTTCGCTCTGCTACTTCCTGCAGTGTGGACAGCATCAAAAGTCGAGTTAAGGTACTTCAGCTTCAGCTATGCAATTAACATAGCTAAAGTTGTGTATCTTAATTCAACTGTGTCCCAAAGTGATAGTCTTGGAGATAGTCAGTCCTTTTCTAGGGACAGTCTGAGGCATGCTTGTTTGACCTTGTCCCATAACATAGACATACCCTTAAGGAGGCTGTAGAATCTTCGTCACTGGAGATTTTTAATAGAGGGTTAGACAAACACAGATGATCTAGATGGTGCTTTGTCCTGCTGTGAATTCAGGGGACTGGACTTAATTACCTCTTGAAGTCCTTTTGACTTCTATGATTCTATTGTATTTGCCCTTGGTGTGTGTGCGTCTTTTCCTGCAACCAGTCCGTTTCACAAAATTGCACTGAAGTCAAATGGACCTCTTTCTGTAGAGTACTTGGGGCCCTCTATCTATATATTTCAACAGGAAACAGAAATTAAAGTAGTAGGAGGTAAGCTATACATGTTACCACACATAATGAAAAATGTTTTTGAACATGAAACCAAATTGATAAAGTACAAAATATAAATGAAATAATCATGGGAAGCTGGGAAGAGCCTAATGTATTTTAACTATAAACTGATAGACATAGCCCACATCTCTACTTTTATAGAAATTTTAGAAAACTGAAACACTTTCTGTCATGACAAGTATTTTAGTATAAAATATTTTTCAAACTTGGCTGAATTTAATTATTCTAAACACTGACATCACTTAATCTCATAGAACATGTCAAATATTCAAAATACAAAATCATTTAGGGCCAGATACCACCAGTCTCTCTGATGCTGACAAGTACCTTAGTCCATGAGTTGTTGCAATGGTATCAGTAGGACAACTTTCAGAGTAAAGTGCTCATTTGCATAAAAAACCTCTGTGAGCCAGGAGCTTTGTAGTCCCACTAAATAAATATGCAGAACGAAATTTACCCCTAGACAACAGTATTAAAGCAGATTCTAAATTTGTGAGCTTGAGGTAAAACATCAGTGTTTCTCAAAGTGGTTCACAAAACCACTTTGAGAAACCTGCTAACTGGCTGTGCTAGTGTTCTTTACTTACCAGCGCCATGGCTATGGAGCCTTGCGGTTCCCATTTGCTCCGTTCACCGTTTGCAGCCAAAGGAAGTGGTGTGGGCTGGACCGCTACTTCCCATAGCTCCCCTTTGGCTGCAAATGGTAAACCGGAGCCAATAGGAGCCATGAGGCTCCTTGGCTACGGCGCCAGTAAGTAAACAAACCATAGTGGCCAGTTAATTGGTTTTTCAAAGTGGTTTCACAGACCACTTTGAGAAACACTGTGATACGTGGAATATGAAACCAAATTATGTACTTGAAGCAATTCATATTTCAAGTGCAAGATCTTTTGGGTTCCTTATACGTATCATAATAGAAATGATTATTCAGACGGTAGCATCTAATCTATAGTTTGATTTAAATAGGCACATTTCAATTATTACCATCTAGTAGCTTAAATCCATAGTTTTGACATAGAACTGACATAATGAAATATATTAATGCATAGCTAAGCAAAGTTATTTATTTGGTATCACTGCAAACCAATGCACAATAACATTGCAGATTGCACTTTAGTCTTGTTACACATTATTTCCCACTAATTAACTTATATATACACCTTTCCATAATGTCTTGTATTTTCATTGTTATAAGTATAGTTAATTTAAGGAAAATAATATACAGCCCTAAATTTTCAATGTGAAAAGAGGGCTGAGGTATGAGTGGTTACTTTCATCTGTGAATGATATAGTGACAGTGCACATGCCTATTCCATTACCAGTGAAGGAGGAATTGATTAGCAATAACACACTTCATTAACACTGCACTTTCTCAATCATAGTAATTGTGGCTCTTTCCCTAAAACATCAAGTGGAACAGGTTTCATTTCAACCAAATCAATCTAATGTGTTAAAATTTACATAATTTCCCCTTATTGCATTTATACAGCAGCAGGATTTTTAATTTGCATTGTCTGTATAGTCTATAATCAACGTGTTAAGAGCACCAGGTTTATTCATTATGTGTGGCATGTGGTGACGAATTTACATAATAGGCTGCATCTTGCTGGTATATTACCTTTGCCTCCCTCCCCCACCTTTGTAATATTGGTGATAACTTATTTTCTATAAGCCTGCTAATTCAGTTTCACCAGCCTCTGAGCATTTATTTAACAGAAGTGTCCTCCTAAAAAAATGTAATGCTGAAAGATGAAAATTCCTAAGGGAAAACTTTCAGAATTGGATTAATCTTCCTGTTTCTAAAAGAAAGGTGATGTAAACCTACTCAAGTATGGATTGCTACTGTACACCGAAGATAAATTTACCATTATTGAAATGAAAGAAACAACTTTTACTTGTAAAATGAATTTGCAATTATTACTTAGAGCCCATCTTGTAAAATGTTTCAACTATAAGGTTGGGAATAAACTAGTTAAGAAATGAAAATACCACAAATATTACTCTTCTTAGTTTAAATTCACCTTTTTTGGGTCAAACTGTGCTTTTTGAAAGATAAAAGTGCTTAATAATACATTTTTTGAAGAAGTCCACTACTGTTAAGTAAGAGGAAAAATAGGATTTTGATACTATTTGTGACAGATGAAAACATAAGGATCAGTATAATCCATTTGTTGGTTTATATATCTAAAGCTTATGTGGATTATAACTATACTCATTAAAATAGATAAATTACAAAGTTACTTTAGTAAAGTAAGCTGAATTTCATTTGATAAATTGTTCTGCCATACAAAGAAATTGTACATTTTGCTCAATATGTCAACTTCTTGTCAAATAAAATCCTTTCTGGGGATCTGCCACCACAAATGAAGGACACATGTATAAATGGACATTCATTTGCATTATTCTGATGGATGAAAAGTTAACTCTAGGGACTGCAGTTAGCTCTCCAAATACAATTTATTGGATAAGAGCAAACTTTATTTCTTTGTACTTTTTGTAGTCTGACCCTTGCTCTCCTTCCCTATAATATTTTCTCTTTTTTTAGAATCAGTGGGAATATTTATAGTGTAGAGATATACTTGAGTGAGAATGGCAGAATCAGGATTTTATTCAATAAATTATTTAGTAATTTCTAATTGTAGTAGTAGTATTGTGGTTACCTGATTATATAAAAAGTTCTTTAGTGTATCATTTAGTACTCTACCATATTTAAATATTAAAGATATTTATGATATTGCTTTAATCCATTTATAGAAATATTCACTAAAATGGTTTCACTGATATATAATCCAGTACATGGCTGATATTAATTTGGTAGCTAGTTAATAACTGTTGTACTTTACTTGTATACTGAAACTGTGATGTGAATGTTTTTAGCCCAGATAAAATTAAGAAAAATATGTGTACTACCAATGTTCCGATTTATATTTCAAAAAATTGTGTAACCTCAGTAACAGCAAAATATCTGACACTTGTGAACATTTGAACCTTCATAATAATTTAGAACAGTATTTGGTTTTATATACTACCTTTTTATATAAAAAGCATTCCAAAATGTCTTACAAACTAATGTACAGATAATATTAAAAAGACTGAGTCTTTTCAACTTAGAAAATAGGAGACTAAGGTGGGGATATAATAGAGATGCATAAAATCATGACTGGTGTGGTGTGGAGAAAGTGAATAAGGAAAATTTATTTATTTATTCCCATAATGTAATATCTAGGAGGCCACCAAATAAAATTTAAAACAAACAAAACGAAGTACTTCTTCAGGGAATGCACAATCAACCTGTGGAACTCTTTGCCAGAGGATGTTGTGAAAACCAGGACTTTAACAGGGTTCAAAAAAGAGCTAGATTGATTCATGGAGCATAGATTAATTAATTGCCATTAGCCAGGATGGTTAGGAGTAGTGTCCCTAGCCTTTGTTTGTCAAGGGATGGGAATGAGTGACAACGGTAGGATCGTTTGATGATTACATGTTCTGTTCATTCCCTCTGGGAACACCTAGCATTGACCACTGTCAGAAGACAAGGTACTGGACTAGATGGACTTTTGGTCTGACCCAGTATGGCTGTTCTTATGTTCTTAGTATTAGTACAGTAATGTCATAGATGAAAAGAGAAAACATTAAACTACATAAATGAATTTACTTGTAGATGAAAGAAGTTATGCAAAAGCCAACTCAGTAGCCAACTACAGTCAGTATGTTGAAATATACTGTAAATAAGATTACAATATATACATACCTCATTTGTAAACATAAAACATGGCAAGCTAAGAAGGGTACAAAGACCAAATTTCAAGTCAAATTTGGAGAGAGAGAGTTAGGAGTCTAGCCAAGGGGAAAAAAAGAGATGGGATTTGAGATTATGCATTAATCAATAGCCAGGGTCTTGTGTTAATGTGATTATGCAGTTTGCAAATGACCACATTATTTATCTTTTGTTAGCATTCCACATAAATTGCTATTTATGCTGCAGAAATCCCTTCATATGCTGCCTCATTCACATTCCAGCTTCTCTGATAACCCTTTTAACTTCCTTCCTTCTTCCTCCATGTGTCTTCTTCTATGGTTTCTTTACAAGGGGGAAGTCCAGATAATTTTTCCCTCTAATCTTGCAGTTAAAAGGACAAAGCATGAGACAGCAAGAGAAAAGAGCTGTCAATATAGAGGACAGAAATGAGAGAAAGACCAATCATCAGCTTGCTCAGCTTTTTTCTCAGAGGTATTATTGATGTCTTCACTTTCTACTCAGATTCTTATACCATTCTAATCCATATAATATCAAGCATCATCTGAAATGAGGATAGGGGTGGAGTGGGATAGCTTTTAAGACATTCCTCTGCTACACACATAATTCTGAGAACTGGTAGTTGCACCAGTTTGATTTTGAGAGTTCTGCAAAAGATTTCCATCAAACCTTAAACCCACTAAAATTGTAACTTGATTTTACAGTGAATCAGCACATTCCTGTTGATTAAACATAGGCTGATAACCCTTCAGCTGGAACTGATACTATGCTGCTTTTTCCTCCAGGTTTTCCTCATTTCTTCCTAACAAAATGTAGGGAACAGTGCCATGATATCATTAGCTGCATCTGGGAAGTGGGGAGAGAAGGTATGTGTAGAAATGGCACATCTTAAGTCAATGGAAGGATGACGGTTTATACCAGTGAAAAGGTCCGTCCCAGGGAAATCCACCTAGAGATTTGGGTTAGTTGACTTGAACTTTAAAGCAAACCTACATATTTGCTTCCAACAACTGTGTATTCTCTCCTATTTATTTTGGGTCTGCACATCCTAAACTCAGAACTCCGGTCATCTGAAGAAGTGGGCTATGCCCACGAAAGCTCATGATACCGTCTACATGTTTTGTTAGTCTATAAAGTGCTACCAGACCATTTGTTGTTTTTTGTTACTGTTTTGCTACTGTTAGGTTCAAGGTTTGCATAGCACTACTGAAGTGAGCTTTCCAGTCAAACAAGACCTGTTTCTATATCATAAACAGTTTAATAGATAAAATGGTCAGTTTAAAATTAACATTTTTTTCTTTATTCTAATACAAATGTAAAAACAATATAAATTAATCAAACTTGCTGCTCCAATATTTCCTTGTCCACCTAAACTTAGAAGGCCTAATGCTTTTTTCTGTCTTTCTCCTCTTTAATATTAGTTCTCTACCTGTGCAATAGGGCTTCAGTAGCTGTTTCTTATATATCAGATTTTGCTGGAATTTAGGTTTGTGACACTTCTTATGATTAAGAAAAATCTGCTTGATAGGAGATGCTGCGGGAAATAAATTAAAGTAAAAATATTCATTAAAGCTTTAACAGTGCATATCTCAGCAGCCAGGTACAGAAATTGGCCAGCACTTACATATACTAAAGGAAAATACACTTTAAAAATCCACTAAAAATATTTACTGGCAATGCTGGGGTTTTGTAAATAAACAATCACAAAAATACTATTTAATTGTCAACTTCCATCATAGTTCTGTCTGAAAATGCCATATCTACTTCAGTTAAAGTAACACTTAAGTTCACTATAATTGAAAGAACCTAGCTAAACTAAAAATCAAATATAATTTTCAGAATAGTTTGCTTTATACTTGATAGTGCTTTGAGTAGAGTGATTTCACTGCTCCTCTATAAAGCAACAATAGCATGGGAGCTGAAAATCTATTAAACCATTATTTAAAATTAGATCTGAATATTTAAATAGTGCTCCTTTACAAATTGGATTTTTTTTAAATGATCGGTTTAAAAGAATCAAGTTGACAGTTTTCTTTTAAGTCTGACTTTCAGTTTCAGAGGAAATAGATCATCTGGAAGCAGACAAAATATGCCACTAATGAATTCATTGATTCTTTCCTTTCTTTATCCTGTTTAAATTCAAGAAATACAACAACATTCAATATTTAATAGGTTTTTGGAAACTCTTGTTTTTAAATTAGGAAAGGATCAGAGCTATGACATTGCTGATTTTGGAGAAAAATGAAATGTCATGTAAGTGGAATAAGTGATACAAATCTTTGTAAAACAATTCATATTTTTCCCAGCATGATTGCATTTTCTTAATATCCAGTGGTGCAAGCTATATTCTGATTTCTTAGGCTACCAGTATAGGCTGATGGGTAGATCTTTGCTTTCAGAGGGTAAGCGGCAACAGCAGTTAATGACACCAGTGAAATTTTTGGCACCTTTTTACACTGCACTGACTCCATGCTCCCAAGATAATTGTCTCTCAGCTTTGCTTTGCTTCACTGAATGCAGGTCACGCAGCAGTGTGCCGCATGAAATTTCCAAAGAATTTGTTTGTGACAGTGGTTAATTTCAAAACGAAAAAGAAAGTGAAGTGAAAGAAAAGCTGACACAAAATTCAGCTCTGGAAAGATGAATATTACCAGCATCCATGGCTTGGTTGGTTTGTTTGTTTATTTTAGATTGTTTGTTTTTTGCAATTTAGGCAGAGTCTAGGACTATGACAGTTAATGATAAAAGCCATTTTCTATTCCGAGAAAACTGAGTATTCAAAGAACCTCACTCCATCTTTATTGGGGTGGGGACAGGAAATTATGGACCAGAAAGGTCTTCTGTGCTGGGGAGCAGAGGATGTTCATAAGAACTATGAATGCAACATATTGCTAATATAAAGGGAAGAATCCTCTGCTTCCCAGCATGTTATGCTTAGTGTTCCATTTAAACCAAGAGATGTTTTAAAGGATGGCCTACTCATAGATGGGAACGTTATGCCTTGTGATAAAGCCTCCCCTTGGATGGGGTGGCAAAAGCAGGGGGGGAGGGCGGGGGAGAGAAACAAGAAACTCGGATTCTATTCCCATCCCTGCCACTGACCTGCAGGAACATTAGGTAAGCCATTTCATCTCTCTGTTTTCTGCCTTCTCACTTTTTGGGTGGCTGGTCCAGTGAAATGTTAAGGTTTTCATTGCAGGAATTATCTCTCAATATGGATGAAATCCTGGTTCCACTAAAGACAATGGGACTTTGCCAATGTCTTCAATGGAGCCTAGGAGCTCACGTAATGTATTGGTACACTGGTAACAACTACCTTTTTTTAAATAATAAAGGATTCTCTTTCTCCTATTGTGAGTCTAAAAACTAAAGAAAATTAATGTAAGAAAATGCCTTCCAAAATTTCATTAGAGAGAAATGAGCTGCAGATTACTAAAGAAAAATGCAATAAAGATAGGTCAGATATTTCTTGTCATCTGCAGAAGGAAACACCACTTGAAGTCTTATAAAGAGGACCCAGATTCTGTTGTTCCTGCCAGGAAGTTGAGTGAGCAGAATGTGAATTATTTATGCAGGAATATTAAAAAGGCATTAAGGCTAAGGAGATGTCAGAAGAGCTTCTCCTGTTGAATGAGCAAGATAAAGCTGATAAAGTCCTTCTAAATTCATTAATCTGTGCAAGCTTTAATTACTAAAACCTGGACTGTGCCTGATAGAAATTTTTCGGCTTCTTCTGTGCTGCAGAAGTTTATATAGCCAGCCACTTGGTAAAGCTCACAGGTAAACTACCTCTTCAAAAGGTGATTCTGCAGGGGGTGACAAAGGGAACACCGGTCTGCCCAACCTATTGAGGACAATGATATTCATAAAGATCCAGCTCTGGTGACAAACTAAAAGGTGGAATTAAAAATTAAGATTGATCTGCAGCTTTATTTAGTCTTCTATGTATATGCCCAGTATTCCTCCAGAACCATAATGGTATGATAACATGAAGGTCAGGGGGGAAAAAAAGCCTTCTCTTTCAGATTTCAGTGTGGAGGATCTCCCTTGTCTACAATAAATCTTGTCTTTTCTGATGCTGCTCAAGACCACTTGAATTTGAGAATTAAGAATTTGATAAGTTCTCAGGGTATGTCTACACAGCAAAGTTATTTCGAAATAACAGCTCTTATTTTGAAATAACTTTCCTAGAGTCTACACAGCCAAACCGCTGTTTCGAAATAAATTCGAAATAGCAGAGCACTTATTTCAAATTTGTTAAACCTCATTCCACGAGGAATAATGCTGAATTCAAAATAGCTATTTCGGATTAAGTGCTGCGTAGACACTTATTTAAAAATAGGGGGCCTCCAGCCTTCCCAGGGTGCCCTGGTGGCCACTCCAGCCTCAACCAAGAACACTCCTCTCCCTCCCCCACTCCCCGGAACCCTTAAAGTGGTAGACTCTGGCCACAGTGCCTGTTCCAGCTCCAAGCCTGCCAGCCCAGAGCCAGCAGTCACTGCCCCTGACCCAGTGGCCCCAAAACATAAGTCGGCAAGCCACTGGCAGCCAGCCCTCCACTGCTCCCCAGGAGCAGTCTGCCAGCTCCCAGGAGCCTGCCAGGGCCCAGAGAAGTTGGGCACCTTCCTGGTCCAGGGTGGAGATCATGGACATTATTCAGGTTTGGGGGGGATGCCCCCAATGTCCATGATCTCCGCACTAGACGGAGGAACGCAGCCATCTATGGCAGGATAGCTGCCAGCCTGGCCACCAAAGGCCACATGCGAACCCAGGAGCAGGTTTGCATGAAAATCAAGTTGGTCCGGCGAGACCCCCAGCCCTGAGCCCTGAGCTTCCCCTCCCCCCTCCCTCCTCCCAGGTTTCCCCCTCCCCTCTCCCACCCTCTCTTCTCCCCTCTCCCACCTCCTTTCCCCAGTCTCACCAGAGTTTCATTCCCTCCCCCCCAGTTTTGTTAAATAAAGAGAGTTTGTGTTCATGAAAATACGTGTATTTTATTTGACATCAGGAAGGGGAGTTAGGAAGGGTTAAGTGGAAGGACATGAGGGAAGAATGAGGTACAAGCCCCCTGTGGGGCAGACTAGGGAGGCTCTTAGTGCTCCTCAGAGTGGAAGCTCTCCCACAAGGCCTCCTGGATGGCAGCCTGCAGCAAGTGCAGCCACGTTCACAGCAACGCGTCCACAAGAAGCACCAGAGTGCCCAGAGGCAGCTCTGGCTCCATGTTGCAGAGTGCTGTGGTGTCCCGAGTGAGGGCAACCAGAGCATGCGGAGACAAAATGCTTTGCTGTCCCTCATCGAGGTAGGCAAGCAAGCAGGGAAACCTGAGACTGGCTGTCCAGGGGTGCCCCTTTAAGCACAGACCTGAGATAGCCTGAGGCAACAGCCCCACACAGTAAGTCCTGACATGGTGCCCTGCTGGAACTGGTTCCGGTCAGCCTTAAATGAGATTCAGAGTCCACTCAGTGTGGATGCGCTATTTCAAAATAGCAAAATGCTATTTGGAAATGCATTTTGTGTGTATACGCGTTATTTCAAAATAAACTATTTCGAAATAACACTGTAGTGTAGACATACCCTCATAGCTGCTGAGAAAAGTTTATGCTTATATATTTGAGTAGCTGACCTTAGTACAATATTCTGGATATTGTCCTTACCTTTAAAGCAGGAGTGGGAATCATTTTTGAAGGGGGGCTACTTTACAAATTTCTGAAGTGCCTCCAGGCTACCAGCTTCCCCAGGTAGAAGTAGCAGGGCCAGAAGACTTCCTGTGCTCCCCCACCCACAGACTGGAACATTTTTTTGAAAGTTCTCTAGAGCATTTAATTTGTGTAAAGCAGTAACACAAATGAATCCTCTGAGTTTCACATGTTTTCTCCAACTCTTTCTGCAGTCACTTCTGCAATACCGTTTCTGTTCCAGCCACCCTTCTGCAAGGTTTAAAGGGGAAGAATGGAAAATGCAATAATATGTATCCAATTTGTTGCTTTTTATGGGGAGAATGATAATCTTATGGAGCACAAAATCCTCTAGCAGATCATTCTGACTGTTTAATGTAGGGTGTGTGCTATAGTAGAAAGGCTGCAGTTTGTAAAACAAAGAATAAAATGACACTAAACACTGCAGATCCATAGGTCCTTCTGTGCATATGAATGACAAATGAGTTCATTAGTCTAAGCAGATCAAAGCCAGCTCCAGTAACATTAGCAGTGAAGGCAGCAGATGCTGCAGTACTACCTCCTGATTACAGCAGAGACATACCCATAGCCCAGGGATGGATGACCAGGAATGGTGGGCAGGAGGCATGCATGGCCCTTCATCTTGGTGGGCCACAGTAGCCCATGGCCCACTGGGGTTCCACCTGCAGGTCTGTGGCTCCCCTGTCTTCCCCTTCACCCCATGTACCTCTTGTGCACTGGGGCACTGGAGCCCCGCACTTACCAGCTCCAACTTGTACCTCCCTCCCCAGCCCTTTTGGAGCCTGTGAATCATCTGAGTCATGCTCTGTCCCTGCTCCTCCCTCTCCCCCTCCCAACCAGAAATGGAATGCTGCAAACAGCTGATTCATGGTGTTCCACCCCTGGGAGGAGCAGGGATGGGATGGCTCCCGTGAAAATGCTGAGTGGGAGGGGGCAGGAGTAGGAAGTGCAGGGCTCCAGTGCCTTGGTGTGTGAAAGGTGCATGTAAGAGGGGGACCAGCCAGAGGGTCTGCAGACCGAAGGTGGAGTCCTAGTGGGCTGCATGCAGCCCACAGATCACAAGATTGCCCTTGACTGCCATAGTCACTCAAGATCAAAGACACTATCACATAGAATTCAAATAGGCACTTCGTATTCCTTAACTGTTACTACCATCTTCAATTTATTTTCAAACAGGAAAGAAGCAGCAAATTGTAATAAGAGCTTCTCCTTTCTTCCTAACAATAATAAAAAAGAAACAGGGAGTTTGCACCTTTGCATTCATTGTTTCCCAGTAATTGGGATAGAGTCCAGCCTCAGACAACAGGTTTGACAATGCGACAGTGACTTTTGTACAACCTCTTCTCTACAAATGTGTCAGTGTTTAGATGTTGTAATCCAGAGGAAAACTCATTCCATGCAGTAGTAAATTCAGCAAATGACTCATCTCAGAGTCAATTTTCAGACATCATCAAGTCTTTCCTTCTTCAAGGCAGAACACAGAACTTACACTGGGCTGTTTCTCAGATCCCAGAATCATCTCAGGCTCTGGAATTCACAGAACATTACAACCTTCTTTGTCTTATACTTTAGATTTAATGTAAGGCAAGAAATGAACTGAGTTTTTTACCTCTTACTCCCTTTGAAAAGGAAAGCGTCTGCTATTCCCTAGAAGGGAGATGGGACTTTACATTTTACATAGTATCATCTAAATTCTTGAAATGCAAATCACATATTTTATTATTTTCAGGGATATCAGCTATAGTGGAGAAAAAAACCTGTTGAATATATAGCTGTGCTACCTGCAGAAGGATGAGAGTTGTAGGAAGCCTTCTGTTAATCTGAGAAATATATAAATGAAGAGATTTCATTTTTCACTGAGCTAGTGCTTTCTATTGGATTAGTAGGGAAGCCTCTGCACAAGTGTTCCATGTAGACGTGGATCCACTAACCATGCCTCACGTCTTTCATGTCTCCCCCATCTTCACAAATGCTTTCCACATTTGACTGGATGGCCCTTCTATAAAACAGAACTTCATAGCACACATGTCCCTGGTCTACACTAGTGCTTTATTTTGAAATAACCCTTCTAAGGTGAAATTTATAAGCATAACGTCCACATTACTGAGCCTGTTATTTCTAAATAAGGGGCCCCTTGTTTTAAAATCTGTACTACTGCTTTTCTTGGGGCTGCTCCGATGCCACCATTTGGAAATAATTACTCCCTAGAGTAATTCAAACTAATTACTCCCCTGTGCTTCCTAAGTTGAGGTAGTTCGTCCGCCTTAACAGAGCCTGCCTTAGACTAATTTTTAGGCTTCCCTGTAGTGGGGGCATACTATTTCAATTTTGTAAAATCAAGAGTTATTAAGTTAAATTTAGTTATTTTGAAATAGTTTCCTAGTGTAGACATGACCATGGAGTTCAAATCCTCTGTGTAGACTTTCCCCATCTGGTGTGCAGAGGTCCCATACCGGTACTGATGCCCTGAAGGACTTCCACAGACCATATTTGGTCTGGAGAATATGGCATTTTATAGGTTGTCTGTGGAAGATGCTTATATGTGTTTGTGCTGCCATGGCAACTGCTTCTGCTTAGCATTCTGAGAGGAGAAATACCCATCAGCCCCAGATTAGTGGCACTGCAGAATATAGAAAAACCCTTTACAGATAAGATCTCTGAAATAACTTCTTTAATACCTGCTACTATGTGTAATTGATTTTCACTTGGGTTAATAATAGAAAATGAAAATTCTCTGTAGAAGTAAACCTTTCTTCTTTTATACAAGTCAATTCTCCTTCTTGACTACCTCAAAATATTTTGGTTTTTTAAGACTCAATTTCTTTACAGTTCAAAAAACTAAAAATACATGAAAACAGATAAATTTAGTAAGAATTCCTAGGCTTTTTCTACATAGAAAGTGTTTACTGGTACAACTGTGATGATATAGATCTACTGTCAAACTCTCCAAGTGCACACATAACTTATACTGGCTTTTGTCAGTATAGCTTCCACTAGTTCCCCGAACAAAATATTCTGTACCAGTAAAAGCACTTTTTTGAATTTACACTAAGCTGCTGTTGACATAGTTACATCAATCAGGGAAGTGGGAAAAAAAACAAAAAAACAAGAATACATCCTTGACTAACATAGTAAGCAAATGTTTCAAGTGTAGACTAAACCTAAATGAGGTTTTCAGGGCTTTCAGAGCTGCATTTGGGAAACCATACCATAGCTGTTTAACCATCTCTCAGTTACACACTGATTATTCAAAACTGTTCTACACTATGACCTCATGTAAAAAAAAACAACCCCTTGATGGTATCAGAATTAGATAAGGATAAAACTACATAATGACGTTAGGTTACAGAAGAGAGGGATTTCAAAGGCTTCAAAAATCTGAGGAAAAAAGACTGAAAGATAGACAAAGTAAGTAGGTGAATGTTGTATGATTTGATCTAGAGCAGGGCTACTCAACATAGAGCAGGGGGCTGGCAGTGTGGAGTGGTGCAGGAGTGAGAGCAGGGCCTTGGTGATGTGTGTGTGTGGGGGGGGGGGTTCAGGGCAAGGGGCTGGCAGTGTAGGAGGTGCAGGGGTCAGGATTGGGGTTTGAGGAGGTGCTCAGGGCAGGGGTTGGTAGTGCAGTAGTCAGAGCAGGGGGTGAAGAGGGCCTCAGGACAGGGGATGGGGGATGCAATCGTCACAGCAAGGAATGAGGAGGGGCAGGGGGCAGGGGTGTCCACCAGCTTCTCCCCAGGAGCTGTACACCCCAGCTTCCAGCTTGTCCATGTGCACACTGCCTGACAGCTTCTCCCAGGGCCAGCTTGTGGGGTGGAAAGGGTGAGGGAGCCACACAGGCCAGCCCTGGCCACAGTCCCCAGGCCTGGGTTGTGAGACAAAGGGGGGGCTCTGCAAGCTGGACTCAGGTGTGCTTCTTGGGCTTGGGCTGGTAAAAGGAGGGGGGGGGCAACCAGGCCAAACTGTGGGGGTGGGGGCTGTGCTGGGAGGCCCTCTTGTACTAGAGGTGGACTCTGGATCCTCGGGGAAGGTGGGGCTACACTGCTCATTCCCCACAGCGCTCCTGGGGGGGCATGGTGGCAGGGCATGTGGGGCTTCCCCTCCCACCTACTGGCCCAGTGCTGCAGCCAAGGACTGGGGAGGAAGGGTTTGGGGAAATGTAACCACTTACCTGGGCAGGTGGCTGAAAATATGGCAAGCTCTGGCCCCAGCTGGCCACTCTCTTCCTTGTGTGGCTGCCCCCCTCTGGTCACTCTGGAGTATAGCTGACTCCTTTGCTTGCTGCCCCCAGTGGTCATTGTGGAGCATAACTGTCCCTCCAGTCAGACCCCTCCCTTTTCATGTTATGGAAAACAATGAAATTCCAGGCACATCCCATTGTCCTGCCACAACCAAACCCTCACCTTGCTTTATGTTAGGATAAAAGAAAATGGTATGCCAAATTTGGTAGTTCTAGCTGTTACTGTTTAGGAGGAGTTCTTGAACAAATGGACTCGCAAAGAGACAGCTGGACAGACAGACATGCACAATCTCTCTATTATAAATAATATTTATTTTGAAATAATTTACATGCCCCTTAAGACTTTTTTTTGCATGTTATGTATAAACCGCACATAACGAAGCCTATGAATGTAGTAACAGCAGGTTAATCTTTGGTTATATACAGTTGCTCCCAGATGGTACTAAGTTGGCAATATCAAGCACTCAAAAGTTAGAAAATGAGACTAGTATGATTGCCTGTGAAACATAGGAATCATAGTGGACCACAAGCTAAATATGAGTCAACAGTGTGACACTGTTGCAAAAAAAGCAAACATGATTCTGGGATGCAATAACAGGAGTGTTGTGAGCAAGACACGATAAGTCGTTCTTCTGCTCTACTCTGTGCTGATTAGGCCTCAGTTGGAGTATTGTGTCCAGTTCTGGGCACCACATTTCAAGAAAGATGTGGAGAAATTGGAGAAGGTCCAGAAAAGAGCAACAGGAATGATTAAAGGTCTAGAGAACATGACGAATGAAGGAAGACTGAAAGAACTGGGCTTGTTTAGTTTGGAAAGGAGAACACTGAGATGGGGCATGATAACGGTTTTTCAGGTATCTAACAGGGTGTCACAAGGAAGAGGGAGAAAAATTGTTTTCCTTGGTCTCTGAGGATAGGACAAAAAGCAATGGGCTTAAACTGCAGCAAGGGAGGTTTAGGTTGGGCATTAGGAAAAATGTCTTAACTGTCAGGGTAGTTAAACACTGCAATAAGTTGCCTAGGTAGGTTGTAGAATCTCCATCTCTGGAGATATTTAAGAGCAGGTTAGATAAACATCTATCAGGGATGGTCTAGACGGTACTGGGTCCTGCCATGATGGCAGGGGACTGGACTCGATGACCTCTCGAGGTCCCTTCCAGTTCTAGTGTTTTTTGATTCTATGATTCTATGATATGTATTGTACATGTGTATTACCATGTAGTCCTTAGCTACATAGACACATACTACCTTTCTGCTTTTAGAGTTCTATGTACAAATAAATATTTAAATTCATAACATGATTATTTATTGATCAATAACAATTTTGTTTTCTTCCATTTCTTTTCTTAGTATTAATTCACAGTAAAATTCTAAGCAAATTTGAATGATTAATTTAGGGAAATACATTCAGTGATGCTATTATTGTATTTTTTCTCCACTCCTCCCACTTTCTTTTTATTTTTTACTGCAGACTTGAGTTTCAAGGAGACAGGAAAAAAGCTTGATTATATATTGTATTGGATCTTCAGATATGTCAATGTTCAGTACAGAGGGATAAAAGAGTCCAGAAAATCAACACACTCTTCCTCTCCTTAGCCACCAAGAAAGCAAATATTATTGCAGCACACCTGATTTTCCAGTACTTTTCTATTGTATAAAATCACTTTATTTTCTTGATAACTGAGGAAGCAGCAGTGCCCAAGTTATACTATCTTGCTCTTTCTTTGTCAGTTGACAAGTAGCTCCCAGGACATACTCTTTAGAGTCCAGTCCAACAAAGCCTAGAGTTCTCTGATGTACAGCTACTTGTGGTGTAGGGACATACATATCTTTTGCCTAATTCCCCCCAGCAGAAATAAATTGCTCAAGATGAGGGAAGCTGCCAGGGGTAAGAGCTATGAGACTCAGAAGAACTCTGTCCAATGGGCATAGCTCTGGCTTCTTTTCTTGTTAAAATTCATAGCTTCATGTGACTCTACCTCTGAGTTATTAATTTGGGGCTTTAACTTTGTGATTTCTATAAAGTCCACATTTTATACAGAGATTAAAGCTAAGTTTCTTGTGTTGATGTCAGAGAGACACATAGAGTAATAAATATAAATGTGGATTGTATATGCTCCTTGTTTTCTGTCATTGTTCTGTATTTTATGCATTCTATGAACAAAAAAATATAAGAAGCTAAAAAAAACATGTTATTGAAATCCAATGTTTGAAAATAAGGAGAATTTGTACAAAATAAATGGGAGAAAACTCAGCAACACAGAAGAAATTTGAGTTTATGACATGTTATAGTAAAAGAATGTCTACTTTTCCCTTTGAATAAAATTAGTTTGACTCTTGGTGAAAAACGGGCTAATGAAATTCTGATATTAGTTCATCACCCATTGAGGACAAAAATTGTATTCAGTTCACAAAAATAATTGAGCTAGTCTTTCAGTCCTTCTAGTTATACTTACATAATTCTCTGATCATGTTAGATGAACGAAAACTCCTGCATTTTTCAAGTTTTGAGCTCAAACATCTGAGGATGCACCTAACCCCAGTGCTCCTATTTTATTTCATGAGGTTAAAAAATGTTAATTCCAGTTTATCCAGTTGAAGGATTTACTTCTGAATTCTACAAAATGTTGTTGGGTCAAGCATCAGATTTACAGCTAAAAACTCTGAATTAATCTCAGGAAACATGTCCAGGGACATTCAGTAATGGATTTAAAAGTAGTTATCCTTCTACAAAAGAATTTCAAAATCCAGTTGCAAAGGAAAACATCTGAACTGGAGATCATTTGCAAGTTCAATACTATTAACTAAAAACTGAATAAGGATTTTAACTGTTTAATGCACTATACAGGCGATTTCCCATCTCTTGATATCCATATTTCCACATCAACCGCCGTGCATGAGCTACTTCCACCCTGATTTGATTAGCTTCATTTACACAAGTGCCCTCTTTATTTTGTTCACCTTATAAATACCCATGACTCTGTACCAAAGCATCTCATGGTCCAGAGCATCTCATGGTCAGAGACTCAAATAGCTGTGTCTCAGTACAACTGACACTTTGAGGTGCCCTGTGAAAAACAGGAAGAGTACTCTAACAGGGTATGTCTACACTTGCACCCTAGTTCAAACTAGGGATTAAAAAATTCCTCATTTTTTGAGGAGTAACGTTTGGGGTTACTCCTCAACCAAGGGGTTTGGTTCGAACTAACGTATTCCGGCGCACACTTCCTGGTTCAAATCAGCTGTGAACTAGTGCGCCGGCGAGATCATGCTGATGAAGCGTGGGATATTTAAATCCCCGCTTCATTGACTATTTCGAATGCCTGCATTTGCATCCCTAATTCGAACTAGGGTGCAAGTGTAGACATACCCACAGTGAGATCCTTGTGCTGCAGCCCAATAGTGGATGAAGTGAGAGGACCTTATCCTGCAATATCTAGTGTGTGGATGGATTTCTGTGTCTGTGTGGTGGCCTGGTGACTTTACAGGGCTCTGCACAGGTGTAGCAGTGTGCCAGCATGCTATACATTGCAGGATCAGAACCTGCATGAAGTCTGAATCCAAATCTTACAAAGAGTCCTAATAAACCAAATGGCTCCAATTACATATTCAAGTTGTAACTATTGCTGTGCAAAAGTGCTCAGGGAATTCCTGGCTCTCAAGTGTCCATTCAGACCCTTCTAGTCCATGGAAAACACATGTGTTCTCTGCTGTTGGCCCTTTTCCAGGAATCCTGGAATCTAAATCTTGCAAATCCGTCAACATCTTTTCAGCACTTGGCACTGATAGGCAGACCCATGAATTCTGCCTCAGCCCATCCCTAGTTGGGGCACTGAAATGCATGTTTAGCTGTTTGCCTTGGTCACAGGATAAAAATGGATATGGGTTTGGACCTGTTGCATGACACAGTGGTGAAGTCAGTGGAAATGAAATTTACTAGCTTCTTCAGACAATGGAGCTTTTCTTCTTTATAAAGTTAAGACCCTCCTTCATGGCCAAATTTTGGTCTACTGCATGTCTGCAACACCTTCGGTGGCAGATGTGTGCGCGCATCCAAATCTGACCTGTTTCATCAAACTGCATAACTTATGACTGCCAATCAGTATTTGTCTGATTTATTTTTCCCTTTAAAAATTCTAGTTCCTTCATATATAATAATTTTTTTGCTGGAAATGAATTCTAAATTTCTACATTTGCAGTCCTGTAATGGCAAAATACTGAATTATTTTATTCAATAAATAAAGGAAGGTAAATTCCCAATACTATTACATTGACATTTGCATCTTTAAACTTTCGTTTTGCCAAATTTTATGAGAGGGTAGTTGCACCTATTTCTTTAAAACATGAAGTGTGAAACATTTTAGAAATAATGTTTTTAACCTTGTGTGATGGGATGTATCATCCCCGTACTTGCATACCAGGGATTAGACCATCTTTGTTAGCAGAAGAGGCCACACCCCTCTTGCTCTGCTGGGCATGCTCCAGCTAGAACCAGAGTATAAAAGGACTGAGAGGAGTTCAGTCTGGGCTGAACACCGAAAGAGAAGAAAGTGCACTGCAAGCTCCAGGAAGTGGTCTGCTTGCACTCCAAGACTTAAGAGGTCAGCCAAATGGGACCAAATGCAGGCACCCAGAGAGGGGACATTGTATTGGGTGTAGAGACTACCAGGCTACAGACACTGGAGGCTTCATAGGCATGGGTAGAAAGAGACCTGGGGATGATAGGGGGGAAAATAGTGTTAGAATTGGCTAAAAGGTTCAATGTATTGTGGGGGATCTCTGCCAAGCTAGTGTCAGGTGAGTCTGCTACCAACAGGGCCTTGGCTTGGAACCTAGTGGAGAGGGAATACCTGGGTTCCCGTAGGCCAGCCACCGCACGCCTTGGGGGTGGTGGGTTGGCACCCCATATAGTGACTTTGGCCATTGGGCTGCACTACCCTGAATGCAGGGGTTTGCTCTATTGACTCTGGCCATTAGGCCGCACTTCCGCCACTGTTGGGATTTGCTCCACTGATTCTGGCTATTAGGCCACACTACCCCAACAGCTGGGAATTACTCTACTGACTCCGGTCATTGGACTGCACTCACCTGAACATGGGGGTTTGTTACAAAGACTCGGTAAATGACATGGACACTGGACTGCATAGTCCCAAGATATGGGACACCCTTTAGATGAGTCCATGGGGTTCCAATACATTTCTCCCTCACCCCAACGAGGTATAGCAGCCCTGTGACACCATATACATAGACTATTTTGTTAAGTTAGTAATAATCTTTTTCTGATTATGTATTTATGTAAGCACTAGAGATAATATTAAATCATGTTTGACTTGCCAAGTATTACTAACTCATCCAATCATGTGACTCTTAGAACATCTGAAACTTTTTTAGTAAAGTCTCCAGTGGTGACTTTTGTCTTGTTTTCAGCCTTAATATTATTAAATACTATCTCAGTAATACTATTTCAGCAATTCAGCACTTATGGCCTATTTTTCCATGATGGCTTTTGCATCCACAGCTCTGGTTGAGTATTATACTTCAGTTTAATTGCAGGTTGTAAAATATGTTCACAAACACTTGTATCAAATCAAAGGTTTGTGCTTTGTTCAAATCCTTAATGTTCTGCTCGTTATATCCTTCTTCAGTTCTGTTTTGGACATTAAAATAATGTATTTTAATTTTTTACTGATACCATCATTTAGCTATGTTATCTGACTATGTTGAAATTTATTCAATAAGTGGGATAAACAACGACATAGTTTTTAAACTTCCAAGCAACATTTAAGTCCACATACTTAATTCCCAGGATAGTTCATGCAAACAGTATTTCCTTTGTAAAATATATAACTTTTTATAATGTGTATTATATAAATAAAAAGGGATTAATTGTAAATATAGCATCAAAACAACAGAACAATCATGGTATCATTTTTGGATGTAGACATCTTATCCAAAATCAGTTTGAAGATACTCATACTGTGCATCCTTTTATTTCCTTCAGGTTCAATTAATATAATCTTCTCTAGTATCTCAGAGAGGCCTACTCAGAGGCAGCATTGATTCAAAATCTTGTAGCCTGCTTTTGCTCATGCAAAAATCCAATCAAAATACTTTGGCTCTTTAATCCTTATATTAGCTCTTGATGAGGTATCTAGTGTAACTGATTGCAAGAACTAGTTGCTTACATACAACAATCTCTTATCCATATTATCCAACCATCTAACCTACACTGCCAGTGATAGTTTTTATCTTTTGATCAAACGTAAATTCTTTGCTTCTGGAAAGCATTTGATTGCAACAAATGGGGTATTATACAATATTTTAAAGGGGGGTCATTTCCAGGCTTTCTTTACCAGGGTTCTATTCTCCACTGAACACATTACTCATTTTAAACTTTATGCTGTATTATTAATGGATCAGACTGGTACTCATCAAAGGGTTTCGTGAGAGGGGATTAAAGAGAGGAAGGATGACCCTTTTCATTCCTGTGCTGCATACCTGCATCTCAGGTAGCAATTTCAGCAAGAGTACTTATTGTAAGTTTGCTGCCAACTGGTTCTTTATTTTTGTGATTTTAAGAACAGTATTTTAAAATATTGTGATGGGGTGCGGTCAGAGACGACCCCTGGGGGTGCCTCCCGGGGTGCTGTCATGGTCACTGCCACTTGCCTTCTGGCTCTCTGGGGCTCCTCACCTCCCGGTCCTGCTGGGCCAGCTCCAGTGGTCTCCCCCAACCAAGGTCCCGAGCTGAGGTCCCAGCCCACACTGAGAAGCAGTACAGCCACTGAACCTCTTCAGGTCCAAGGAGAGGGCAGTTTAGGGCCGAGCCTCCTAGGATATCACTCCCCAGATGGGATTAAACCCCAAAGAATTAGGTAAGCCACCTTTAACAATGAAAGGGGGAATGTGCACACTGGTTGCCCTCCTCCCCCAGGTAACAATCGCTTACACTGAGTTTGATAGAAATAAAAATGGTTTTATTAAGTTGAAGCAGTAGGATTTAAGTAGTAATAAGTGAAAACAGGCAGAGCAAAGTAGGTTACAAATCAAAAGAAATAAAACCACTTGGCTAATTCTACGCCGAAACCTCAATACAAACTTAATGAAACTCACCCTATAACCTCTTTTCCAGCTGCCCCTCCAAACCAGGGCTGTCTCCCGTCCTAGGGTCTCTGGCCCCTTCTTTCAGGAGCAGCCCCACCAAAAGACCCTGGCCTCTCCTCTCCTATTCTTTTTGTTAAAGGATTGAGGCCACTCCCTACCAACCACTGCTCAGGCTGAAGGACAAAAGAGATAATTTAACAGTTGAGGGTAACACCCTCCATGTCTCTCATTCACACATTTGAAACCTACAAAGTATTCCCCACTCCAGGTGTCTAATTTTACACACTCAAATGATACATACAACAGAGTAAGATAAAGAGAACCAGTGGCTCGTGACATGAAGATGGATGGGTTACACAAAATAATTCGCTCAAAACACTTTTGAAATATGTATATTCATGTCCATCAGTCCATTTCAAAAAGCTTGGGAGGGAGCTCGTCACAAATATATTTAAAATATGTTTTGCCGCTCCTTCCCCCTCCCCTGTAAATATGCGTGCACCATCAGTGCACCATGCTTATCACCAAAGTCTACCTCATTTCAATATCAAAATACTGGCAACTGTGTGTGATTTGACAAGGTGGTAAAATAACTTTCCTGCTTACATTACATTCAGTGCACTTATTATCTCTCTTTTTGCATCTCTCTTCTACAAATTTAAATTAAAGTCACATGTGTTTGATTTCACATCCCTGTCCTAAATATTATTTATGAGGAGGACAGTGTAAAATATTTCCAAGTGCCAACTCCACAGGTCAGAGACAGCTTTTCTGCTGCAACAGAAATGTGAAATTTCTGGATTTTGGAAAAAAAAAAGTTAATTGTGGTTAAGCTGTTTTGCAGATAAATACTGCTTTTCACTGAAATTACACAGTCTTCCATGCAACTAAATGGCTTCGTTTGAACTACAGCTGGATCAACGCTCTGACAATTGATCCACTGGGGATAGATAGTGGATCTAATGAAGACTCACTAAATTGACTGCAGATGGCTCTTCAGTTGACTTCAGTACTTTACCCCAAACAAGAAGGAAAGGCAAGCTGAAGGGAGAGTTCACCAAGCATGGTGTAAATACTGCAGTAAGTCAACTTAAGCTACGTAGACTTTAACTACATTATTCACTTAACTGTATTTGCTTAACTTAGGTTGACTATGGGTATGTTTATACAGCGGCACTATTTCGGGATACTTCCGGTATCCTGAAATAGCTATTCTGTGTCTTTTAAGCAAGCCTGTTATTTCTAAATATAATCGGCTCACTATTCCAACGTCCCTATAAACCTCGTTCCATGAGGATTAAGGGGCATCTCGGAATAGCGGTTTATTTCAAAATTTGGCGCAGTGTAGATATACTTGGAACATACTGGCTCACCAAAGCTAGTCATCTTTAGTCTTGAGGTATCATTTTTCCTCAGGAACATGAAACATACCCTTATATTTTACAAGTGAATCCATTTTGTACATGGGGGAAAAGACTCATTTGCCCAAATATATTTGGTAATTGCATATGCAGTTATTTTCATTGCACATGAGTGGGTTTATGGCATTAAAATATGAAATTTTATAGTAGTCAAAGGAGATTTTCAAATGTTCTTATGTATTTTAGGAGCACACGTACTATCCAAAAATAAATGGAATTTAAAGATATAGACGCACAAGTCCCTGTGACGTTCTATTGAATTTGTGCTTCTAAATCCCTTGGGCTCCACTGGAAATCAGTTTTGTTCAGTTTAATTGTTAAAAATATTCCTGGTCTGCATGCATGATAGCCCACAGAGCTTGGCTTCTTATTTATTACATTGGGAGGCATAAGATAGTGACAATTTGCTGTTGAAAAATCTAATCCAACATTTCATCTGTGTGTGTGTACATGTGCACATACATACATGCATTCTGGATAATATAAATTTTGTATTATCCATTTTCCTGTATCTATACTTAAGCCATGGCTAGAGTTTGTAACACTAAAAGCATCATCTTGACCATCCTATATCAATGAAAATGATAGATGGGAGATTTTATGGAGATTGTTTGCTGTGGTGCTTCTGACTAAGCCCTTGACCTCCTGGGAATACTACTGCTTGCTGTGTGCAAGCAATGGAAGGAAACTGTGCTTCCAGCTAAGCAGACCGTAATTCTTTGTGAGCATGTCATTTGGGCCCTCAAATAAGTGCTGAAGCAAGTACCAAAGACTATGCCTGCCCTGGTGCTATGGACGTATACTATACTTTGGTTCCCCACATCTTTCCTCCTACCTTCTGTTTCCCACCCAAGTTCACGTGTGCAGCCCAGTTCAGCATTTCTCTTGATACTGTTTATAATTTGTGATTTTTATTGGATAAGCTATACCATGCACAAGGATATATACATGAAAAATCTGTTTCTATGTGAGACAGTGGTGACTTGTTATCTTTTGAACTCCTGTGTGACTTATATATTACCACAGGATTTCACTGCAAAATTCTGTGAAACATGAAAAAGTTCTACAGAAGAGAATTCATTCCACTACTTATAAATGAACATTTTATTGTCTTCTTGGGTTACCTAGAGATTGCTCAGGATTCTGGTCTGTTAGTCATTCCATATGGAGTGGGTTATTTTTTTCCATGCACTCAGTTACCACAATAATTAAACACCACTTTAAACATCATGGACATGGGAAGTCTGGTTCAGAAACATGACTGACTTTTATTAACCCAAATTCTCTGCAAGTTAAGTTACTATACAGAAAATGTCTACTGTATTTCAAATTACTGAATTTTTATTTTTCCCCTCAATCTATATGGACACAAATATATGTGGTATCTATTATTAGAACATGTAGTCACCAAACAGAAGTGATCCTTTTTTTCTGAACTCCAAATTTGATATATTCAATAATCAGCTAAAAAGTTAACTGATACTCAGATTTCCATATTTGTACACTTTCATTTTCTAATAGTGTTTTCAGAAACCATACAACTGTAATTTAGCAAGGACAACTACAGATTAAGATGACTATCCAGCTACTAAACATGGCTACATGGTAATTATGAGTAAGATTACCATGAACAGTCAATGGAAATCAGCAACTGATTGAAGTAAATATGTCCCCCCACTATCAAGTGAAACCTATTAGGTAATTATTTTTTTCATGAAATTCCTTTGGTTTAGTGCCTTCACAATTCAGGATAAAGACTTGGTTTTGATAAGCACAGATAACGCTGGTTCATTTTCAAAATAACAGTGAATGCATGGAAGTAACCTCATTTATTTTAAAAAACAACAAATGGTCTGATAGCACTTTATACACTAACAAAACATATAGATGGTATCATGAGCTCTCGTGGGCACAGACCACTTCTTCAGCTGCATCTGATAACTCTGGTTATGCTACCAGACCATTTGTTGTTTTTTAAGTTTATCCTGTACAGACTAACTTGGCTATCCCCTGAAGCTCATTTATTTTGTCAACTATTTGCTGCCAGGCAACTTAAATGTTAAGTAGGTGTGAAGATCCTTTCAATCTAAAAATGATTTAAAGTAGGGAAAAACCTAAAGTTTATTTACGAATAAATATTCATTATTGAGGCTGGCAGGAACACATAAAAAGTAATAATTATAAATAAATAGTTTGGACTTACATAGAATTACCATGGGAGGATCTTAAGGTTGCTTTGGAACTGTGAATTAACTGAACCACACAGCATCTTTATGAAGTCCTGTAGGTAAATATTTTTATCCCTAAATTACAGATGAGAAAACAGACACATATATTTGCTAAGGCAAGGCAGGAGTTATAAGGCAGAAACAGGAATATTCTTCCATCTCTATGCTAATTATGGTTTGAAAAGGAAGAAATTGCTAATATATGAGTTACATCCAACTTTTATTTTTATTTCACCTTTTTTTGAAAATAAATATTTTCCTGCTTGCACTGGGGAGACAATTTTCTAGGCAGGTGTGAAAAGGGGGATCCTTTTTATTTCTTTAATCTTATCTTTACATATTACTAGCCATAGGTTTGTCTCCAGGAACTGCTCTTTAAGGACTTGTCTAGACTACATCACTATTTCGAAAGAGGGATGTAAATTAGGCAGATCGGAAGTGCAAATGAAGCGCGGATTTAAATATCCCACGCTTCGTTTGCATATTCGCGTTTGCTGTTCTGAAAAAGGGTATTTTGAAAGTGAAACTGCAGTCTAGACGCGGTTCTTTCCAAAAAAAACCAACCTTTTTCAAAAGATCCCATACGCCTGAAAAAATGAGGAGTACGGGATCTTTCGAAAAAGGATTTTTTTTAAATCCGAGATTCAGTTGCACTTTCAATCTGCCTAATTTACATCCCTCTTTTGAAAGAGGGATATAGTCTAGACATAGCCTAAGTCACATAGCTCTTCAGGTTGTCATTTTAGCAACAGACTTTGTTGGGTGTGTAGCCCACATATGTTTAGAGAACATTCTGGGTGTATGCCATTAGAAGGTTTAAAGGATAGTACCATTGACAGGGAATGACTTGAATATTAGCAGACATGAGGACTCAACTTCACAATGTCCAATTCTCACTACAAACAAAAAACAAAAGAGAGAGCGAGAGAGAGAGAGATTTAACCTTTTAGAAACTTTTCGTCTACCTTAGCAGAATAGTCATAGTTATCTTGAGGTTAGTGGTCTGTTACAGGAATACCTATTAAATTTAATATATTTAGGATTGTTATGATATTCCTTATTTAGACAAAGCTCCAATTATCTTCAGCAGGAGTCTTGCTTAAGTGTGTAATGCTCAGCTGGCTTAAAAGTGCACTGCACAGTTGGCTCCTTGGGTACACCACATACTTGCTATGCTATTGTTTGTGCGTATATATTTCTACTTCATTGACATTGTTTCGAAGAAATCTTATAAAACACTTTGTCATAGCATATATAGTAATTGTAGCATAGAAAATTAGACTCAGTGGTATTTGGAGATATAATGGCCAGCAGACAAATGTTAAATATTGATATAGTATTATTACTATTTTGGTTAATTTTGTCTGCAAGCATCCATGTTATGAGCATTTAATATTGTGTAATTCTGATGTACATTATTATTTATGCTTTTACTCTCAAAGCCATAAAGATAGGCATGTTATAAAATATTGGGGAAGTAACTGCTCATTAGAAATATAGTTATATTATAATGTCCAGGTTAAACCATCTTCAGCTGATGAGAGATGGAAAATTCTATCACCCCACTGCCAACATTGCTAAAACCCTGGGTTACTGTATTAGTTCTGGAGAAGACTGCAGTGATATATATACTGGTATACTCTTTCTACTTGCACAGATTTGAAAATACTGTATTGCTCCATTGAGGTGTTGCCATATCTTTAATTTTAGTCCTGGAAATAGCAACTCTAAAGTTGTATACTGTTTGGCTGACACTCTGAAATCATTCCTATCAACATTATTCAGTTTTATAAGAAACATAGATTTTAAAGAATGAGAAGTCCTGTGGCACCTTATAGACTTACAGATTTATGGGAGCATAAGCTTTCATGGGCAAAGACCCACTTCGTCAGATGCATGCAGATAGATTTTAAAGGACATTATTGCTAGTATCAATAATAGTCTCTTTTCAACCCCTAGAGTTCACGCACTTTGGACCAATTCTGAGCTAATAATCCTTTCTGGTATATTAATTTATATATCAACAAGATATATTTTGCATCACCTCTTCACTTCTGAGTTGGAGGTAGGGGCAACATTCCCCTGATGAAAACACACAGAGGGAAACTGGGATGGAAGGCGAAAAAAGTAGAAAGAATCTTAAAGGTTACCTAAGAATAAATTACTGTTCAAATAAATGCAGAATATTCTAGGGTGGGGCATAATTTAAATAAGTTTTAAATTAAACTATAAAAAATAATTTAAAACTTCTGAAGAGTCACTTTCAGGTTTGCTACAGGTTCCAAGAATGAATCATGTCTCTTTCTGTGATGACGGATGTTTAGTCAGTTGAATCGGATCTATACAAATTCAGTAATATCAGATCTCTGTAGAGATTTTAAACAGTTCCTCTTTTCTCATTAATAATAGAATGAAGACTAGAGAAAATGTAGCTTAGATGAAAGAACTCCATCTCTTTGCACACTTTAGACCAATTCTGAGCTAATGCTCCTTTTTGGTATCTTGAAAGTCCCAAACTTGTTCTTTCTTGAGTGTCTCTTCCAGATGTGGGACAAGCAGGACAATTTTATAGGATATTATATAGAGATTTTTTTTTGAAAGGTTAGTTGATATTTATTTCTGTGCTGTCCCCACCACTTGACTAATAGGGGCATTCAGCACATACTTCAGTTGTCTCCGTTTTTTTTAGATTTCATTTTCACGTCACTAGGGGCTAGGGTTGCCAGGTATCCGGTATTTACCCAGACAGTCCGGTATTTTTGCCTCCTGTCCGGTAAAAAAATCAGAGAATACCAGATACCTGAGATGTCTGGTATTTTCTGAATTTTTCCCAGCCAGGAGGCGAAAATGCCGGGCAACTGGCAACCCTACAAACACTCAGCACTTTTGGCTGTTATGTGCGTTTGGCTCCGCTAGCCCCTGGAAAGAAAAGTAATGAATTTGTATTCAACTGGGATTTAGATTAATAATTATTTCTTAATTAACCACTCCCTCTTCAAATGTGGGGCTTTTACTCTTGCCCATTTTTGATCTTTCCCATTTAACCTGTTGAAGAATAAACAACGTCTCCACTTCTACAGATAATTTTATATATAGGCTATATTGTTAATTGTTGTTCTTCTGGTGATATAGTTGTATTAGCGAGGATGGGAGAAGAGGACTGTATGCAGAAATGCTTCCTTTTAATTGTCTTATTATTGTCTTTTGATGCTAAAATGTACGCTTTTATATAGGTAAATGTTTGATTTTGTGGGGGTGAGGGGAATGTGTCAGAAGTTCTGACTATTAAGGAGAAACTGAGGATAAAATAACAAAGGTAACCTTTGTTATTCCTCTTTTGTTCAGTGTTTTCCCTAACATTTGTTTTCTTAAGTGCTTTGCTTTTGTGGGTATGATTTATACTGCTGTCTGCACTCTGTCCTCACATGTAATGTATCCTTTGTTTCATCGAAGTTTCAGGCATTACGTCACAGGTGTGTGGTATCAAATAAAAACAGTTATCTTCAAGGCATGGACAGTGCCGGGCCAAGCCATACTTGCGCCCCGAGCAGCAGGCGTGTGATGCATGCGTGGCCCCGCCCCTGATTGACATGGTAAGGGGCGCAGCATCCCTGGGCGCACAGCGAATGTGCAGCCCCACCCCCGGGCGCCAACCTATGGGGGGGCGCTTGACTGAAGTGGTAAGGGGAGCCGCACGCCCGGGCACGCAGTGTATGTGCAGCCCTACCTCCGGGCATGCAGTGCCCCTTACCACTTCAACCAGGCGCCCCCTATAGGTTGGTGCCACAGGGGCTAGCTGCCTAGCTAGCCCCCACCTTAATCCGGCCCTGGGCATGGATGAGATGACTGCAGCTGCAGTGGCAGGAGTCCTGGGCCTTTTAAATCGCCATTGGTGCCCTGTGTGTCATGCTGTGCAATCCTGATATCTTTAACACTCTGGATAGACATCTGGAAATAGTTGTATTTTTTATAAACTAATAGTAGTCAGATATGGAGTCCAGTTCATTCAAGAAAAGCTAACCTCCTTTGACTTTTTTAGCCTTGTGGATTATTGTGATTTCCCTGATTGTATTCAATGAATAACTAATTGAAGCTTTTCTTTCATTAATCATTTGTGCACATTAGAAATTCTTTTTCCCTGAGACTTTTGCTAGCAAAATGTCATTAATTAAATATTTGCAGATACCAAACACAAAAGAGGTGCAAACATGGTACCAGCATTTTGAAATGCAAATTAATAATCTATTTTTGTTTTACTTATTCATTTCAACTGTAAATGTTCTAATATTTTAACCAGATTAATTTCAAATATAGTAAGAAATTGGTTACCACTGCTTCACTTGGGAGACTTGGTCACAAATTTGTATCCATCACTACGAGGATACAAATTTTTTTCCTCATCTTTTCTCTTTCTTAATTTCATCCTTGCACCCATTTATCATTATAAATATTGTTTTCTCTCTCTGTCATATAAAGCCTTCAGACATTTACATTCTCTTATTATTTCCTTAACTACCAAGTTGTGTTTATCATGTCTTAGCAAAGCTGTGAGTACCTAGCTTTCAAAATTCTTTTGTGGAAGTCATTCCGTATAGCACCTTGATCACAGTTGCTGTTCTCCTTTGAAATCCTTCCAGATCACCAATATTTTTCTCTTCTGTTAGTAAATGTGGTATATGATAGGCATTTTGCATGTACCAAAAGATAGAAAGGGTGCATGAATAAATACATAGATACAGGAAGGGGGGATGGAAAGAATCATATTTTGCATGCTACTTGAGTGTATTGGTTTATTCATTTCTGAAAACATACCAAAGCTGTGAATATTTATTTAGTTCTGCTCCTAATAGTGTTTCTAATAGGGAATTATTTTGGTACAATGAAAGACATTTGTAAATGAAGCAGATAAACCCTTTGGCAGACAAGGAGTGTTTTGTTCCACACAAGAATCCTATTGTCCACTGCTTTAGTTGTCAAGTGCCTAGGGAGCCCAGGATTTATGATGATGTTATAATGGCCCTTTCACTGCACGGTCTAAGAAGCTGTGAGATTCCATTCCTCTGCTTTTCAGACTCTCTAATCTTTTTATCATGCCAGGACAATGCAGGATTCAGCTGCTTCTTGGGCCACAGGACTGCCCATTTAACATCAGGCATTATGAAGTAATTACCATACTGACAATGGATTTTTGCATCTCACCAGCAACACTTTCAAAATTTCTAGGGTTGTCACTTTGTATGGCCCAACTGTTAAGACATGGCTTATTTTACAAAAAAAAAATAAATAAATAAAAATAAAATCTTGTTAGGAGTTTGATTTGAAGTGCCACTGTGTCAAATCCATTTGAAGCCCCAGAACTGTTTATTCATTGTTCACTGGAATTTTCTTGTAATTATCATTGGACTTTGAGCAAAATATTTTGTAAATACACCAGATTATTTTCAGTGCATTAGTGGAACTTTTTTCTTTACTTAGTTGGTGGTGGTTGTGGTTTTGTTTATTTCTTTCCTTTGATTTTTTTTCCCTGTAAACTGAAAATCTTGGTTGGAAAACAGTGTAGTAAAAATGTGTACAATGGAAAAAATAATAATATCAGATAGTACATCTTGATATATATGCAACAGGCATTAAGATAAGCTATTCTCTATGCTTTTTTTATACTGATGTAGTAGATGGTAACTATACAGTAGCTTTCTATCATGCTTGTCATGAAAAAACATGGCTCATAGAGTTTCTCCTTCCTTCCCTGAAGTGGAAAATGCAGATTTATTTGGTATTTGCTACACAGAATGATCAATATTTGTAAGAAATATTGATTTGAAATCCATGTATCCTGCCTAAATCCTGTGTTACTGGTAACAGAGCTCTTGTTTGACAGCTAAACTATTGTATACATAGGAGGGTTGATGGTCTTGTGTTTATGTACATAAAGAAACTGGGAATAAACATGAAGGTTTTCAACCTCAACTCTATTCACCTCACAAAGTTATAACTAGGTTTAAAAATGTGCCGAGACTGAAACCGAGGCATTTCCAGCTCCACGGACACAGAGTCTTCCAAAATGCAAGGTAACCTTACCATGAGCACAGCTTTGGTCCTGTAAAACAGCCACGTACGTTGAGTCATATAAGCAAATTATCAAAATGGCATAATTTAGTCCCTTTCCAATATTATTTCTTTTCTGTGCCTCATTTTTTTGTGTAATTTCAAGCACAAATGAAGACAGCAAGTTCATTTGAAAAAAAGTCTTTAAAGAGTATGATATGTAGTTCACAGTAAAGTGCATACAGTGTTTGTCTACATGATGTATTTTCATGAATCCCACTTTTTTAGCATCTTAGTTATTGAATGATTCTCACTATATGTCATTAACCGTAGTTTATATTGCTTTTGTATAATTATTTAGCGCTTTACTGAATATTTCACAATAAATAATTAATTGAACTTACTCTGTTTTGCAAAATACCCATGAGCAGATTGTGCTTTCCTAGGATTTATTCATAATTTGAATTTGTTTGTGAACATGTTTTCCAATATTTTAAATCTATAGATTGATTGTAAGTATCTGCATGTTGAGTTGGTTTTCAAAGTTATGATTGGCCGGATAAGTTTCATGTTTTTATTTTTGTTCTCTGATGGGATGAGCAAGAAGCATAAATATTCACACCAAAATGAAAGTGCAAAATTGGTTATCTATGAGCACGTGCATACAACTTAAAATAGCTCTCAATCTGTCAACATTTTTTTCTCGAAAAATTTTATTGCTCTACTGTGGTCGGAAAGTACACACAAAAGGAAGCAAATTCATTTAAAAATCCAAATGAATATTCATAGTGTTTGTACATTATTTATCCAGCTCTGATATTTAGAAACATGTTTGTAACCATGTCAACACACATTATAAAGAATTTTGTAATAATTTCCCTAAAAGTTTGTATTTAATTTTTGGGTACATGAATAAACAAAGTAGAATGCAATCTAGTCTGACTTCCTAGGAGCCTTGATTGGTAGCAGTCTAAAAGTCTGTTAAGTATCTGGTGGGCATCAGAAGTATAAACCTCCGTATAGTCTCCTATCATTTCCTAGATGTGAATCCAAATAACTATGCTTTTTATCCATTGGTAGAAGTTATCTCTGTATGGCAATGTATCTTTGTATGAAGGACAGGAGAGTCTTGATACATATTTTTATCAGGCTGCAACTTTATTAAATACGTGTCTTAGACTACCTGACAGACAAAATATACAGTGCAGACAAAACCATGTTTATTCAAATTATTACTTAGGGCTTCCTCCAGGCCCCTTCATTTTCCATCCAGCTCCTCCCAGCCAATCCATGGTTTGGATCTTACCATCTACCCCTATCGTAGGAAGGTTAAGGTGGACTATGAGAACAGGGGAGTCGGTGGGCTCCCTGCCATACTAATCATAGAAGTCCCCAATCCTCCACTCCCATTCTGTTCCTCTACCCAGCACTTCCTTTTAGGTCCTTATTAGGCCATTTATTGGGTCATTGGATGCCTTCCCTATGGAATACTTGCCCCGGACATCTGACCTACACTTAGAAGTTGCAACATATAGCCTACCTCTTTTTCTTCTTACCAGAAAAGGTCCTCCCCACTCCCCCATCTGCCGAAGTCCCACTGCCCAAACATGAGCCCATTTTGGGCTCACCCTGTTACCCCATTCAGACCCCTCACACCTAGATGCCTGAAGTTGCTGCAACAGCTGCAAATTATCTTGCAGTCATTGTGCAATACCTTTAGTGTCCCTACCAGGGATGCACCCCCAAAGCAGGTCTGTCCTGGCATCTGGGACTCCCACTTCTAGGCCCAGAGTATTCACTACTGTACTAGGCCCACTCCTGGCCCTCTTGCAGAGTGACAGGTTGAGCCCACATCCTGCAACTTGCTGAGACATCTGCAACCACCACCCATTGCCACACTGAAAGGCGGGATACCACTGTTCCAACCGTCCTACTCCCCATCCTCTATCGCAGAGCATTCTCAGAAACAGTGTAACCCCCATCTCTGGTGTTCAGTTTAAAAGAACATCCTGGGCCAGGTGGCTTCATGCCTTTTGGAAGCTCTGCAGTGCTGTGGAGACAACCTCAAAGGCAACCTCACTGACCCCTGGCTGCACAGCATTGCTGACTATCCCACTGGCACGCGCAGCCTGCCAACCTGCATGTGGGGATGTTTTCCCTCAAGTATCCCCATCCCTCAGTGCTTGAGGCTGCCTTAGATTGTCCAACACATCCTCTTGGGCTTCACCAACCCCCATCCTAGTATCAAGCCCCTGCTGCAATGCTCCTACCCTTGGGTCCCCTGCTAGCCCTTGAGCTCTAGCAGGACTGCCTTGTGCTGCATCTGCTTGTCCCCTTTACAGCAGAGGTACAGTCTCCCCCAGAAGTAACCTGCTCATAGAAGGAAAAAAACCTAAATCCAGATCCCATGTACTTCTACTCACAGCACCACTGCTACAGGAGACAGTTAAGCTCCCTCCTTCTCTCCCCCTCTCCCAATGCCTAGTGACTCCATCAGATGCTGAGCAGTTTCCCTTGCCAACTCATCCTCCCTGATTGCTGCTTGCACCCTACCTCTTCCTGTCCCTCCCTCTGTACCTGGCCATGTGGCTGTTTGCCTCCCCTCTCCCTGCTCTCACCCTCCTGGGTCCATGTTGCCTCACAAGCTTGGATTCTCTGCCCTCTGTGGCAGCTGCTGCTGCTGTGTCTGCTATGTGTGGAAGAAAGGCTCTTCCCATGCCCACGGCCTGCACCTTTGTGACCTTCAGACCTCACATTCCTGGGGTGAGTCTGTGCCACAAAGCTGACCACTGTTCACCTTTTGCAACAGTCTCTGATCTTGCTCCCTCCTCCTGCTCCCAGCCACAGGGCACAGCTACCTTCCCTCGCCAAGCCCAACCAACATTTGCCCCACTATATGGATACATCTACACAGCAACATTATTTTGAAATAACTTAGTTCACATCTACAGAGCAGGCAGTTATTTCAAAATAACGTTGAAATATTGTTAAGCTGGAGGACTTCTTACTCTGACTCCTGTAACTCTCATTGTACGAGGAGTAAGGGAAGTCGGAGGAAGAGTGCTCTATTTTGAAATAAGTGCTGTGTAGACACTCCCAATTATGAAATATGCTATTTCAAAATAAGCTACGCAGTTGATGTAACTCAATTTGCGTAGCTTATTCAAGTTAAGCCCTGCTGTGTAGATGCACCCTAAGTGTAGTACAGTCATTTGAAAAGTACACCATGCTCGGTGCCTGATCCTGTGGGCCGCTGATCATTCAATCAAGGGGAGTTAATGGCTCTCTGCATCTCCTGGGAAGGGTTCAATACCTTGCAGAGCTGGGCCCCTGGCAGACTTGCACGAACTCCATTATTAATCAAAAGGCATCCCCTCACACATACACTGTATCTGAAATATTCAATATTGGCAAAACGCTGACCAGCTGCAAATTCAGTTCAGTGATGGCAACCCAAGACCTGCAGGTCACATGCAGCCCATCAGGGTAATCTGATTACAGTCTGCTAGATGTTTTGCTGACACTGACCATCTGCAAGCACTGCTCCCTGTAGCTCCCAGATTCTACAGTTCCTGTTCCTGGCCAATGAGAACTGTGGGGGCAGCAGCCAGCAGGTCCTGCACATTTGCCTGCAAGCACATCATGTGCTGCCTCTCACAATCCAATCATCCTGATGGGCCACAGGTTGCCCAGTGCTCATATAGTATGGCTTCACTCTAGATGGAATACAATTGCCTAGAACCTGGGATAAGGTGTGACTGGTCTTTGTGCCACTCTATCCTGGTTTTAAGTCCAGAAAATGTGTCAAAGACTTACTTCATTATAGAGGGACCCTGCTGCCTCCACTGTCCCACATCTTCTTCCATGCTACTGGTACAGAAGGCTAAATTCCATGGATCCCTGATTGCCCAATCACCCTTTTGGGCCATTAGCAGCCAGTGTAATACAGAGCAACATTTAGCCAGTCAGGTCTGGAGCGCACAGAGGCCATCTTCCTCAGCACTGCTCACAATCTTAGGATAAATGTAGGCCCTGAACTAATGTATTAATTTCATCGCTAATATAAAATATTCCAAGGAAATGCCGCATGTGAGCAATTCATTTCATTTAGTTTTAATGCCGAGTCCTGCGTACAAGCATGTTATTATTAACAATTTTAAATTATTTACACAAAATAAAGAAATAGCTATTAATGGCCCATGATTATATTACACTTGTTTTATTATTTAAATGTTTAGCAAACTGAAGTCTGCAAAGACAAAGAAAGAAAATGTCTGGACCATACTAGCAGAAAATTGTATTAGTGTAGAACTGGAAGCTTACTTTTCTTCTGAGTAATCCAGGTTGTTGCGGACATGTGGGGTCATTCGTCTCCCTGAATTATATCTGCTCTATTTCACTGATTACAGTCATCTTGCACTGATATAACAGAGTTATTATCTCACACCGAAATACTTAATAATTATTACCAAATGCATAACATAAGTTCTGAGAACATAATAAGCAACACCCTTTGATCATCTCTTAGTAATAGTCACTGGATAATGGAGTAATAATCATGTGCTTGTTCTCTATAATGTGGTTGCTATATCTAATTCCTGTTTAAAGTCCTCATGCAACCAACCAGTCTGTGTGATTGAACATTGATATCAGTGTGGAGTCTCACTGACTTCGGTGGGACTCTGCATGGGTGTAAGGATGCTCTGGTTGGATCCCTTTCAAGCATGCAGCCCCATTTTAGTACTACAGGGCTACATCTAGACTACATCCCTTATTTCGTAAGAAATAAGGGATAAGGGATCTTTCGGAAAAGGCTTTATTTTCCGCAAGATCAGCGTCTAGACTGGCGCTTTTTTCCGGCAAAGCTCCGTGCGGAAAAAAAGCGGCAGCCATTTTTATGCTAATGAAGCGGGGGAGATTTAAATCCCCGCTTCATTAGCAATTGCGATACGTCTAATTTACATCCCTTTTACGAAAAAGGGATGTAGTCTAGATGTAGCCTAGGTGCTTGCTGAATAAAGACAGCATTCAAATTCTGTTGATGACAGATTCTATTCAGGGCTCTGATACATTTCTCAGAGAAGATGAGTAGCTCTCTATTGAGATCTAATGTAGTCATCCTCAGTCATCTTGTTTCATTTCATCATTTGATATACTTGAAAGAGATGGACTATGCATAATCTTAAGTATTTTCCAGACTGCATAAAAATTAAGGACCATAAAAATGACTGAATTTAATATTAAGTTGTGGCTCCTTTGACATAAATAGCATTATACAAGGCAGTTCCAGCTGGTGCTCAAAAGGTGACTGGATATATTCCAAGAACACAAATCTCAATTTTACTTCTGTTGATTCTACCCAGGTTAATGGGCCCAAAAGTCCAGGCCAATTGTGGACCTCAGAATGAGTGGGTGAAACCTCTGAGTTTAGAGGCTGACACTATAAGCTCCACGCTCTGACTTCAGGAGGTGCATTTTAACTCTCCAAGGAGTAGAAGAAATGTTAGGAAAAAAACATATGTGATGAGTGCCCTTAGGAGAAGGTTGGTGTCTACAGCTGATGTATCACCTTCCAGGAGAAAAAAAGTGGGGCAACATTTTGGAATGTTCATTCAATTATTCATCTAAAAAGCCTGAAGGCTCTTTTAGGTGCCTGAGACTGAATGTATTTGTTGTGAATACATTTTATAGCACCTTTAGGATAACTTAGGTCTGAAAACATTTGTTTTTTTAATTCCTAGTTACTATTGTTACCCCTACTTAAGGTGTGTCTACACTACGGGTTTTTTCGGGAAAAAAAGCCATTTTTTCTGAAAAAACCTTCACTTACATCCACAATGCTATTGCATTCTTTTAAAAAAAATCAAAAGAACACAGGGGTTTTTCTGACATTGGTAAACCTCATTCTTTGAGGAAGAACGCCTTTTTCGAAAGAGTTCTTTTGGAAAAAGGTGTGTGTGGACGCTGAAGAAGGAGTTTTTTCGAAAGAGGAGTCCTCCAGAAAAAAGCACAGGTGCCCTGGTGGCCACTCCATCCATAGTAATCACAGCTTTAATGCGAGATAGTGTCCATTCAGAGTGAACGCTATCTTTTGAAAAATCAGATCAGTTTTTCGATGCGCTTTTGCTGTGTGGACGTTCTCTTTCCAGAGAAATTTTTTCAGAAGATGTCTTCCAAAAAAGTTTCTTTTGAAAGAAGCTTGCAGTCTAGACGTACCCTTAGTTTGTAAGTGTTAGTACTTGGGATTTTTCACCTTCTTTACTGTTTACTTTATTACTGTTCCTTACAAATATAAGGGAAGGGAAGTAACTGAAAATAGCTGGTCTTACATGCCAGGCTATGCTTCCATGTATATGTGTTTGTATGCATATAGGCTTGGAAAGATAAGGGTTTTTTAAATGTTAGTAAACATGGATTTCACAGTAGACATACACAAACCAGCAAACATCAATAATCATCAGATTGTAAAGATAGGCAAAGTAGGAAAAATACAGCTTGATGTCATTTCCTGGAACTGTGATCATTTAAATAAACAAAAGTGGGGAGGAAATCTTAAAAATAAACATGAAAATTATTTGTTAAATTTATAAAATAGTGACAGTTGGATTTTGTCAAGCCTAAGTATATAGAAGCATTAAGAAGATAGCCTCTAGCTGTGGAAAGTGGGTAAAAATGAAGTACACACTTTGTAATGTACACATTCTAAAATAATGTTGTTTGTAGGGATGAAAATAAAGTAATCTTTCTTGTCATATGAAGGAGCCTTCCCATGACTAAGAACCCAACTAACGGTGTATTCCATTTATCTGCCAAACACCAGAGCCACCCCAGCCAATTTTTTAATTCCCTATATAACTGTAATCCTTATCATGGCCATATAGACCGAATATTCTAGATGCTGTTCCTCTTTTCCTTATTCTGTCATGATACTAAAATATCTGATTTTTAGAAGGCCTTAGACCACTTAAAAATGCCGGAATCATAGATTGTTGGCTGATGGTGTGACTGTAGCTGTTTTTAGTTTTTGTTTTTTTTTTCTACCATGTCTCTTGCTCTGGAAAATGTTCCCAGACATTTTGTTTCATGAGAATCTAGTTGTCTAGGAGGTAGAGAGGAGATAGGAAGGGATATTGACATTGCCTCCAGCGCTTTATGGGAACATTCTTCCAATACAGGTAGAACCTCTCTGTCCTGGCACCCTCAGGAAATGACTGGGCCCAAAGCAGGGTATTTGCCAGACCAGGGAAGGTTAATGATAGTCCCTCTGCTGCAGTAGGCTGCATGGCTCCACTCCAGTGGCAGTAGAGGGGCCTCCATTGATTGAAATGGGGTGACACTTGGGGGAACAAGCAGAGTAGATATGGAGCCCCAGGAGTTCAGCCCCATGGGAACGTACCAAACCCTGTGGCAGCTGGGCAGTGCTCCTAGCCCCCGCCACCAGCTGCAGGGCTGCACTCTTGGCCCCCTTCTACAGGTCTCTGCAGCCACCCTGCCTTTTGCCTTAAGAATCCCCCACATGGCTTCTCTATCTTCCTCCTCCCCCCCTGAGCTTGCAGGGCATTAGAAGCTTTGGGATGGCACAGAGGAGTCACTGAGTACCAGCCCAGGAACACCCACAGGGATGCCAGATCACAGGTGGTGTCTGACAATAGAAATCTGGACCATAGAGTTTGTATAGGTCTGTGTAGGTAAAAGTTACTTGTAAATTCTAACCCTGGCCTGTAGATATTCAACTTTCTCTGAAATCCCATTGGGCTTTTGGGGTATCTTAAAAGTTAGGGGGTATGTTTGTTTTGTTTTTTCCCCTTTTATAATGTTTTTGGTTTCAAGTGAACCTTTCATTCTTTACAGCAAAAGCTGAGATATCGGATAAGTGGCAGCACAAAACTTAAATCGGCATTGTCAACACAGACTCATTAAGTGGCCATTCAAATGGATGGAATATGTTACATAAATTGGCAACAAGTTTCAAGTGGGTGAAGGTGAGTAAGACATCTTGACTTCATAAACTTATATTTGACAATGTAGGTGTATGTTCCTCTCTCTCTTTTTGTTCCAAAATATATACATTATGGCAATTCAACAATTAGTGACCTCTTGTTTCAGCCAATGTGTTGACAGATTTTCTCAGAGTTTTCATAGGTCCACTGATCGTCAGTGCTACTCAGAGAGCTGGTGCTTTGGGACATTGTGCATTTAGGTGTGACTTTTGCAGGTTGTCAAAGATTGCATTACAGCATATTGAAATGAGGCTCACTTACATTTATAACATCATAGCTTTCCTTGAGGACACCCAGAAATGAATTTAGCACTGAAGGGGAAGGAGGGATAATAAGCTGTAGTAGGAATTTTCCAAAAGAATCACAGTAACCATATACATTTGTCCAAAAATGGGCTTTGTGTTGCTTTTTTTTCTAACTCTGCATGGATGAGCAGCTTTTGTATTTATTTTTCACCTGTGCTATTTCATGTCATGTCACTAATCTTGAAACAGCCATTCATACATGTGCTGCAAAAGGTTTTGTTGTCCACTGTGAGGCTTAACTGAAAAAAGCTGCTGAAAATGTGGAGGCAGGGTGATAGAGATAAACCTCAGATTAGGAAAATGTTCTATTATTCCTGCTCCTTCATAATTCTATTACCAGCCTTTGACCTCTCACATCCTGTGCTTTTCTGTTCTATCACTGAAACTAGGGATGTCTTTGAGGTGAGACTTCTTAGAAGTATCCATATTTTTACATCAGTTATCAAATCTGTAAAATAATACACAAGTAATGTCTCTTATAAAAGGATCAGATGTAAAAGCCCTTTTGAATTGTGATGCTTATAATAAAGTCTACAAGACTATAACATTAAAGCTTGTAGCTAGCCGAGTCATTTACATCTTTTTATAGTCAGTACACTGAAGTCCTGCTTGACAGATGCTTCATTTCTGTGGAAATGTCCTTGAATGGTGATGACCTCATTTCTGGCAGCCGAATAGCCAAAACACTACAACATCCCTGTGAACAACTACATGGATGTGCGTGTCCAACATTCACTGAGTCGTTAAGGTAGACTGTAGCAATTAGTATCAAGCTTCTGTAGAATGGTTTTAACCATTAAACTGACACCCACTCCACTTAATTTTGCTGGGAAATTTGTGAGCCTCTTTACTTTTAAACTAGGAAGAAACTGTTCTGTATATTTATATCTAACAGTTTTTGATGTTTTTGATTAAAAATCTAGGGCCAAATATTGCCATCCATACCCAGTCCTTGATCAGGCAAAAAGCCTGAGTAATGTCTGCATGATTTGGCTTCAAGTAACTACAGTGCATGTGTGCAAAAGCAACACCACCCAACAAATAACCCCCACCCCCGCCTCGTCTTAATTACAGGCCTGAATCTGCTGCTGTTCTCATCAGTGGGAGTTAAACAACTGATTTAATGGGAGTCGGATTGGGCTCTCTATGTACGTTCATGCAAGTAGTTGAACTGTAGTGTTCACATCACTAAGGTTCTGAATAAACCCTAAACTGCTTTCTTTTCAACTGGTGTGTTTTGGCACCCCTCTCATTTCTGGCTTCTTAGACTAGCCCAGGATTACTCCTGATCTTTTCATTCTTGGTTCATAGCCACACTCACAAGCAGATTTTATTTTAATATTTAATTTAGATAGGCATGAAGTGCCCACCACATGTGCCTGAGAAAGTAAGAAAAATACTTAGAACTGCTAATGTGGGGCCCAAATTAACTAAATTAACTCAGGTTAAGCCAGCTCATTGGATTCTCTAGGTTCTTTTACATTGCAGAATTAGAGAAAGTTACTAGAGATTTTATCATTTCTAAAAGAAGACTTCCTGCAGTGTGATTTTCAGATGTCCATTGTAGGATATTTGAATTGCCTTCTTGTAAAGGAGAATGAACGAACACAGCTTTTGTTAATTGTCATGTAAACCTATGGATCCAGATGGCTCTTAAATTCTGTTTCATTTTGGAGGATTTTTTTCTTACCTAATTTCACTCCTTCTGTATCTATTGAGAAATGCAGATTTTCTCTTTTAGTATACAAATCAGCAACAATAACCAAGGCAAAACATGCATATACAATTATGGTTATTGAAACAAAGCAGAAAACTGGAGCTAGGGCATAGTCAGTGTAGTCACATAACGGAGACCTGGCCCACTCTTCCTGAGGACTTTCTTCTTTTGCTCTGCCAGTCAGCGAGGGTGACCACCTTTTAAAATGCAAAATCCCCCTCCATGGACCTGCCTCATGCTGGTCCTATTCCCCTTGGGGCTCTGCTTCCTAGCTAAGCCAAAAGACAGAACCAGGCAGTGATAAGAGCTGTCCAGGAAGCTCAGGCTTCTGTGGGGAACCCCTCTCCACTGGTCCTGGGCAGCATGCTGGGGTATCTGATAGCAGCTGTAAACCCATCTGCCTGCCCCCTTGGGTATGCTACCCAGGGCAGGTGGAGAATCCAGGACACTCCTTCCTTCCCAGCCCCGAGAATGGTGCAGGCCTCCTAGTTGGCTCATGCCACTTCCTGGCTCCAGTTTCTGACCTGACCAGGGGGTGAAGACTGAGGAAGAGAAGAGAAAGAGCGGGATGGGCCTCATGGACAGGGGGATCTAAGGGCCACCTCAGTCCCCTTCTCACACTGAGAAGAGGCTAGCACTGTCCTGGAGCTTCAGCAAGAACAGAACACTCAAGGAGTCTGTGGTACATTCTGCCCTGGAGTCATTCAGCCCAGGATCAGGACTTGGCATGTTCATTTTGGGGCTGTCCAGTGCAGTTCGGTATGGATGGTCACCCTAAAACTAGCACAGGCACGAGCGAAACTCACAAGGATTAGGCTGCTGAATGACAAATTGTGGTGAAATCAGAAACAGCAAGAAAAAGCTCTAAAAACTTCTCTACAAATCTACTCCCAAACTTTATTGGTTTATGCGTGGTGTTGCTCCATGGCTTGCAAGTGTGGTAGATTCCTCATTGTGCAATATATTGATCTGCCCCAAACTGCCAAGAGCTTTAGGTGCATGTTTGTGCATAGGCTGGAAATATACATTAAGAATACTTAGCATTCATTAAGATCATTTTTCAAAACTCTCAGTGACTTCAATAAGATTCTAAATGTGTTTGAAAATCCCACTACAGCAGGCACCAAATTCCATACAACACTGAATTAGTTAATCTTTACAACTCCATTGTGAGGTGGGGGGTCTCGATATGTTTTAGCAATCATTGTATATACTGTGGAACCACATTTATCCCCTCTCACTGGGACCAGGGAGGGATTAGATAATCAAAAATTCAGATAATCTGGAAAATGAGAAGGAGTGAGGCTGCAGAGCTTTCTAGTGGCCACAGGAGAAATCACCATTTTTTTTACCTGTGTACACTGGTTGTTCTATTAATACAAAGAGTTTGAAATGGAGGGTCAGATAAGAAGAATTCTACTGTCTGTCTATAAATGTACCAAATTATTTGATTTTTTAGCATGGCATTTTGTCAGTCTTCCATCAGAAATGTGCCTTAAAGCCATCATACATCACCACTGGAGTATTTTGCCAGTACAATGGATTCCTCTGCACATAGTGAGAGACTGCATGGTGGTCTTCTGTGCCACCTTCAATACGATTAGGCGCATATCTTGTGGTTATTTTAATCTGTGTATAATTTAGATGCATTCCCCAGACTCCTAGCTGGTTGCCATTGGTGTCACTAGGTTTGGGTCTCTTGGTTATAAATTTTCCCATTTGTTTTTGCATATCATTAATAGGAATAAGGCACTCACAGTTCAAGGGGAGAGGGCAGTGAATACACTTGAAATGTTCCTTTCTTTTTGAAGGGAAGATTACATCAGCTTGAGAAGTGGTCTTTGAAATTAAATGCCTTACACCATGTTCACTGAAGTCCCTAGGACTTTTTTAGTCTCAAATGGAGAATATTGGTTAAACCAACAGTACCTCTCAAAATGGTAGAAAAAAAGTCAGTGTCCCCACTATATTTATGAATTTATTACTATGATTTAAAGCAAGCAAGTCACATATCCATCTTTGTTGTGCTCATAATATATCATAAACTGAGACCATGACAGGAAAGAAAAGGGGGTCCCAAACATATAATGTAGATCTTGGAAGGAAATAGTTTCACAGAGTAAGTACTATGTGGAAAAAAAGGCATTTAAAGATGTTTACCCTCTCATCAGTGTTGGAAAATTATACTGTGGCCTAATATATCCAATGTTCCTACTATAATCTGCTTCACATTACACACAAGAATATGCCATCTTTACTTTTCTTTTTTATCTTAATGTAGCAGTCGTCTACATAGTTTTTATAAACCTTCATTTATGAATTCTCATCAGCCAGTTAAAACACCCATTTCACAGTCACATTAAGGGAGTCTAGTTCAATAGTCTGGGCTGCCATATTTGGAACTTTTAAGAACCCTGTAGAACAAAGGTAAAGATATATCCAATGTGTGCCGCACATTTTTGGACACACAGTGTCCAGATGAAGTCTTCTATATTCACTATATAAAGAAAAAATCTCAAATACACAAATAAACACTTGCCATTTATGCAGGATTAGGTGTTTTCAGTTGTATATTAAGGGTAATCTGACAAAACATTGAAGGACATCGATAACTTTAGTCATGCAAATAGTCTAGTTGACTTCATTGGAACCACTCACCTTTTGTAACATATGTTCACTATGCCTCTGGCTATGTCTAGACTACAGCGTTTTTCTGGGAAACCTTTGGTATCTTGGGAAAACTCTGCCATGTCTAGGGAACGCATCTGCTCTTCCTACATTTTTCACTGAAAAGCAGACGTACTCTTTCGGAAGCTCTGTATTCCTCATTTCATGAGGAATAAGGGCTCTTCTGAAAGGATAAGGTTTTTCTGAAATTTGGCCCAGTGTAGACGGGCCAAATTTTGAAAAAGTCTCTTCCGAGAAAACAATCGGAAAAAGGTACGCAAATTGCGGAGCGCAATTTTCATACCTTTTTCTGAGAAAAAGCGGCAGTCTAGACGTAGCCTCAGGTGTCATATGACCAAGATTTATCAGCAACTTTGATCTGGTGGGCTGGTGCTGACTGAGAGTGCAATATGAATGGTGATCCATGCCCTCCCTTACAGTTCAACACATATGTAAAAACCGTTTTGTAGCAAGATTTTTGTCCACATTTTCAATAGTATAAATTAATTTACACCAATTCCAATTCCATCAATTGACAAATTGGAGTCTGAATGTGTAATCTCTGACTTGTACATCAGACATTGCTTGAGCTAAAGTAACATCTTCAGAAATACAGCTAAAATGGATGGGATGTTTTATTTATCTTATTTGAAGCATTACTAAAGAAAATATAACTAGCACCATTTTGCTATCATAGTAGCTGAACCACAAAAAAAATGGTGAGGTGAAAGTATGGGTGAAATTTTTGTTTGCATTATTTATAGGATATGTTATTTTCTATAAAACATTGATATTTTTCCACAGGAAAATGTTGATTTTCTGTTGAAAAAATTAAGTCAAAATATTTCAAAACAGATTTTTATATCTGTCTAAGCAGCCACAGTGATTTCTTGGAGTTATAATTTTGCAAGCTTCATGTTCCCATTCTGTTTTGGTTTGGGCTCCCTGACTGATCATCAGCTCCCATTATGCACTACAATCTTAGGACTACCATGATAAATTGTGGTGGCTGAGTCAAAGAAGGAGCCCATGATGCTTCATAGGAGATGAAGTCCAAGTAAGGAGCCTGACCCATAAAAGATGATGGGGACACGGGACAATTAAACTAGACTGCATATGAGGCAGCATATTTAAGTCAAAATATTGGTTTTTACAGACAAAAAATATGAAAACTCTGAGTATTTATTGTGATTTTTGACAAAATATCAAAATGTGTACAGAAATAAAACATATTTTATAAAAAATCTTGTTTAGTCAGAAATCAAATTTTCAGCCAAGCCTACTTATTTCATTATGTAGCTTATTAGAAAAAAAAACCCAAACCAGAAACTTCAGCCTTAACTATTGGCAAACTAATGTCTCCATAATGGCCCCTTTCTGATTTCCACAATGAATAGTTTCAAGAAATAAATTATGTCATTATATAGTGAAAAACGTGCATGATATACTGACACTATTAATATTACCCAAGACTAGATAATTAAGAAATACTGCTTCAAGCCATCCATGAACTAGAAAAATATGATCAAAGAAAACTTAAATAAAAGTCATGTATCTTGCACCATCTCCTAGAAGTGGAAATCACATGGTCTAAGAATAGAAGTGATTTCTAAAGCATAGAGCAGTCCCTCCTTACCACCAAGATCTCATTTACTCACCAGAAGCTCAGTCCTCAGGGATCTCAGCAAAAAAAATGTCTTATCCAATCATAACTGCTGTGATAGGGCATAGAGAGAGATGATTTCTCAGAGACTACCATGTCCTAGACTATTTAGGGCTTCAGAGATAATAAACAATACCTTGAATTGCTCCTAATTTGCTGCCTCAAGCATGAAGCTTTGCTGTATATTAGAAAGAACACTACACATTGTACAGCATGTTCATTTAATTCACTGGAGATATTTTCCAAGACCACTTATTGTATTGTTAGTCATAGTTAAAGAACGACTTCTTTAAAATATATTCAGGAATCTTTCAGAAATACACACTAATAGACCATACAAACCTAGCAATTGTTACAGTGTTACTAATTTGTAAATCACACGGATCAGGGATTGGCAAAATCTAATAGAATGCATTTCTGAAATAGGATTTTCCCACTTGATTCTTGACAACCTACATTTGCAACCATTCAGCTATTTTATTTTGGAACGGCTTTTCAATTATATTCTAGTGCTGTAGGGGAAAGGTTTTTGACAAAGGCACGACATAAACCATTTATACTGCAGCTCCATCATAGTTCCCATAGCTAAACTAGACTGGACAGTTCATTAAAAAGAAAAATTAATAGCACAAGGGTTTCAGGGAAACAATAACAGATGATGACTGGCCTGTGGCAGCCCGCTGAATTCATGTACTAGGATAAAAATGATTCCCCTATCTCATAAATGAAGGTTTGTTCCAAGGTTTTAGGCAAACCCTGCTGTCTAGTCCTTTGCAAGAAAAAGCTGTAGCTCTGACATACCTACTAGGTCTATACAAGTAGTATTTTGGAACTTCTTCAAAGTATTAGCATGTAGCTTTATCCCAATAGAAATTACATATTTAATAGAACATTAACAAACCTTTATCAGAAGAGAATATAGTAACCAAGAAGAACTGGACTGTAAATTGAATGAACCCTCTAAACATCCAGAGCAAGTGAGAAGTGAAAGATGCACAGTCCTGGCTTCATCCCCTCCTTCATTGGCTAGTGCAGCAGGGCACATTGACTAGTAGCAAATTATTATCCCATGGAGCAGAGCAAGGTGGAAGGGGAGAGGTCCAATATTCCCTGGGGCTACTCTTGGATAGTGCGATTTATGGCCTATCCTTCACTTATGATTGTGCCTAAAGCACAATATAGTTCTAACTATTCTATAAATGCTGCCAAGTAGCTTGTTTTCTGAGTCAGCTAAAAGTTTCAGCTTTCACGTTTTCTGTGTTACTTTGAAAATGCTCTTTATTAGAACTGAAAATGTGACAAGTGCACTAAAACATATTGCAATAGGAAAGTATTGAGTGTTACTGAAATCCTATGAACTCCATTTTCAAAAGATATTTTGCACAATATAGATTATCTAATATGTTGGCTGTCATTCTAGGTTAAGGGGCACAATCTTCTACTGAAGGTAGTTGGATTTTGGAAGGGCTCAAGAAATAGAGCCCAATCTGTGCTGAAAATGAAATATAGGTTCAACCTTTCTGATTCAGAACTCTCTGGTCTAGCAACATCCATGGTCCTTTTGGATGGGCATAGGAAGGACTGCGGATGTTGCTGGACCAGAGAGCCCTGGTGGATGGGAGTAGGGGTTTGCCTGGGAAGCTGTTGGCAGAGAAGCTGATGGCCGGGAGCCTGTCTGGGGCCGAAGCCAGGAATGGAGCCACTCCACCACCATGGGGGCTGGGAGCAAAGCAGGCAGAGGGGTCTGTAGCCATAAGGGGAGATTGAGAGTGGGAGCTGGCAGCCAGGAGGCTGGTAACTGTCAGGGAGACCCTGGAGACTGGTAGCAGAGGGGCTGGCGTTGACCTCCCCAGTCCAGCAAAATTCCTCATTCAGGACTGGTCAGGTCCCAAGGGTGCTGGGCCAGAGAGGCCTAACCTGTAGAGGAATATGTAATTTTAAAATGTCATGAAATGAGATTAACAAATTATCCAAGAGGTGTGCCTGATATGTGGGGCAGATGGCTGATGGTCTCTGCAATGATTATTGGCTGGCACTTGCACCACGCCTCCCACCACCTACAAAAACAATGTAATAATCAGAAGAGATCATGTGTAGCCCTGCACTCTGACACTGGTGACAAATGATTTCTGGTGGAAAGCCATGTATTTCTGCTTCTCCCATCTTGTGTTAGGCATATGCCCCAACAAGAAGGATAACTCAGTCTGAAAGGCCTCCTAACTAACCTGCCTTGTTTGTTGTTAAGATTGATCCCTTTCAATTATAATTATCATCTTAATTGTGCAAATAGTTTTGGGTTATAGTGAACCAAACATAGCTATATTGCCAGCTAGAAGCACATAAATAAAAAGTAACTCTTCTCTCTGAGTTCTGGCTATTACAGTTACAGGTGTCACGTAAGGTAACTAGAACCGAATTAATTGGAGGAAAAAAATATTCCTGTGTAGTAGTTATTATTGTCCGAATAATCTCATTTAGGACACACTGTTCTTTTGTTGATTTCTGTGCTCAGGGGGGGTTAGCTGCTAGCTGCGAATCTTGCTACTTTGTTAAAAATTTTAACAGGGACTGCTACACCCTTCTCTCTTCCTAAAAACACAGGAGAGAAAAACATCTCAGGAAGCTGCCTTTTTTCTGATGAATCACAATGAACAAATTGTTCCAAGGATAGCACAACCAAGTCTTTGTTACGCTCTATCACTGCATAGCCAATAGCCCAGCAGTTAGTGCTGCTCCGCTGCATTCTTGCAGCATAAACAAAGCAATACAGAATTAGTGTATTCAAGCCTGCAGTGGACTTTACTTTAGCCACTGAGTCCCTCTCTTATTCAATTATAACCCTTTACCAAGTCATATTATTTAAAGATGGGTTCCTACTTAATAAATATAGAAGAAATACCAAAAAAAAATGACTAGAGGAACTTATCTGTAGTGGAGAGAATAGTTAATATTGCTTTTAATACTGTATTTAGAAAGTGTAGAAAATGTCAAATGCTGTTAGAATATCTTCATACCTGGCTCTTTCTTAGCCAAATTCTTATTCTTATTCAGGTTAAAATCCCGTTTAAATGTAGAGGAGCTGCAGAACTGGGCCCTAAGAAAGATTCTTTACAGCAGAAATAGCATGTACCATGTCATTATCCTGTAGTGTGGGTCATTTTACAGTTACTTCATTAAAATATTTCAATGTATAGCTTTGAGGGAAAGTAAAGTCACTGAGGAGACCAGCTCTTATAACCTTATTCATGATGAGTCAAATTGTATTCTATGAGGAGTGCCATTGACCCGAGTGGGGTTCAGAATCTGGGTTAATGAGGAAATATCAAAAACAATAAGTACAAGATGTTATACTGACTTTTCCCTTTATTTGCATCCTTCACATTCATGTATTGCCTTCAAACACAGAATCTGCTTTCTCTAAAGTACTTGAGGTTGTGAACACTCTGCAGTGGTGTTGTTTGTTCTGGTGATGTAGCATTACTACTGTTTCTCTAAGACATAAAAATGAGCAGTTAAATTTTAAACAAGCTTGCATAATTTGCCAGTGAAAAAACAATTAAATTTTATACCACTTAATTAAGTCCTTCTTAATGGGTGGGGATTCAGTGAACAACCTGATTGTTCCAAAATCATGTATTTGATCCAATTGTTTTTTACTGTATGAAAACAATATCTAGATTTACTTGTATCTAGAAGAAGTAGGTTGTCTGATATGTATGTACATATATGTATATTAAATCTATCTAAAATATAGATAACAGACATGTTACAGTCATGTTGGTCCCAAGATATTACAGAGACAAGAGGGTGGGGCAGCATCTTTTTTTGAGCATCTTCTGGTGATAAAAGAAACAAGCTTTTGAGCTTACACAGAGCTCTTTTTCAGGTCTGGAAAAAGAGAGTGTCATAGCTCAATACAGGATGGAACAGATAATAGATAAGGAGTTAACAGAAGTTGAAAGAGACCATTCAAAGTGAGATGAGCAGTTATATACACTCCCAATCTGTATATTTTAGACAGAAAAGGTGGGTGAGATGATATCTTTTATCTTGTGAGGAAGGTACGGGCTTTCAACCTACATAGAGCTCATACCTGAAGAAAAAGTTATACCATGTATATTTAATAAATATATATATGTATAGATTAGGGAATATGAATGCATATATATAAACAAATATCTTACCTATATAGAAACTGTGAGATTTTTTTTCTTGTTTTAAAACATACATTTATTTATAAATGAACAGGCACCTTTAAACTATAGGTTGAAACATGGAAAGGAGTTTGCTCAACATGCATGCAGAATCACAGAAATCTAGGACTGGAAAGGACTTTGCCAGGCCAGCCAGGCCAGTGAGGAAGGACTGGCTAGACCATTTGATATAAGTTTCACTAACCTGTTTGTAAACACCTCCAGTAACTGATTCCACAAGTTCCCTAAGTAAATTGTTCCAGTGCTTAACTATCCTGACCAAAAAGAGGTTTTTCCTGTAGTTTAATCTAAACCTCGCTTGCTGCAATGTAAGCCCATTGCTTTGTACAATCATAAAAAGGTCTATAGAACCATATAACATATGTGTTTTGGAGGATCCATTTGTAATATTTAGCTTTTGAAGACATTCAAAATTATCCTTCATTTGGCCTTCAATACTGACTTTCTGCCTCAGCGTATTATTTGTCATAAATCAAATTAGCTAGTCAGAAAAATGTGAGGGTAATTTTGCCTTTATTTAGAATGAGTATTTAGTAAAGAAAAAAAAAAAACTCAGAGCTGGTTTAAACATGAACACAACATATAATTGGAAGTAACTTGACTTTAGTTGTCAGTTATTTTCCCCACTGGGCATCATCTATTATCACTTACTTATATAAGAGCAAATCATACTGAACTAAAGTGGACCGAGGCTATGGTTATATTGGATTTTGAGCACATACTAAATTATGAGATTTCCACTTTACTCTGAGATGCACAAGTACACAATTATTATTTAAAATAAACTCTTCCAAGAGTGTAGTCATTATTTCAAATGACTCTATCAATCACTGAGTTCTTTAATAAGACTACCTTCTCATGCTAGCTGTTTTCCTGCAGAGTTTATGCTTAAAAACAGACAGTCTATGTCACATTTATTTCAAGCGGATCTCCCTAGGGCAGCAAATAAATGTAAAACTCTGTTTACAACCATTTTTCATTTCCCAAGCCTTTTAATATCAGTCTCACAGGCCTTTTGCTATGTCATTCACTTCGTAATGTACCAAGTTGTCTTGTCTCTTTCACTGCTTGTGTTGGATACAGTGCTTGGCAATTTCACTCTCCTTGAATGACTACAAATTAAACCAAATGCAGAGGAAAATAATTTCCTTCTGTGATGATTTCAGAGGTAAATGCCAAAAAGGAATATCACACCCTGTTAGTCAGGCTGCTTACTTTGTCTCCTCCTTCCTACAGAATTACTTTTACTTCCAAAGAGTCATTGGGGTACGTTTTAGTTGATGATCTCCTGATATTGGATCTCAAAACTGTCAAAGGAAAAAAATGGCTGCATTTCAAAAGTTGTTCTCAGAAAAACCTTGGGACTGTTAGGTTTAAACATCTCAGTAATTCAATACCGTGATGTGAAACATAATTTAAAAATGCAGAGCATTAAGCTTCCTTGCATAAATATATACTGAATAATATTCTATGAAACTGCAAAAACATATGTGTATTATCATAGATTTGTGTTATTATACAATGTATGGCCCATACACCTATTTTGCCAGCTGCTGTACTACTACAGAACAAAGTGAGTAGTCTCACTGAAGATGATGGAACAACTCACAGTGCATAAATATGTGCAGAATTGGATTCCCAATATTGGGATTAAGACAAGTAAGACAATTTATGGTCTAATTCTGCAATCACTGAAATCAATGGGACTTTTGCCACTGCTCAGCTAGAGTGGGTTGAAGTCCTCATTGTAGTTTTTATCTCCTTATTACTACTAAGCATGAAATATTGAAGGTTTTGGACCTAAACAATCTTAGGGTATGTCTGCACTAGATCTGGAAGGTATACATTTCAGCACAAGATTAAGATACTTGATTAAAATTGACAAGGGGCAAGAAAGGGTAGCTACCCAAATACTATTGTGCCTGAAACCATAGGTTACTTATATGGCTGTGAGGTTTCCTGGAGGAACAAGGATTTATAAATTGGTTTGGCAGTGCTACTGTTTTTTAGAAAAGAGAGAATACATTTAAATGTGTCATTGTGCTATACTACTTGAATCCATATTTTTTACCTTGCATAATAAAAATTCCCAGCACAAGACCAGATTTACTGAGCTACCTTTATGTGACATTTTCTTTAACTGAGAGAAAAGCGGGAACAGCGAATATGTTTTTTGCTGAAAAAAAATAAAATAAATTAAAGCTGAATACCTATCAAGTGCATTGCAGTGATACTTTCTGAATACAGCTGTCTCTCTTTCAACCTCACTTTGGGGCAGTAGGAATGGATAATCCTGTGAGTTTTCACAATTTTATTTATTTATTTAAATGTTTTTAAAATCCTTTTTTTAAATGGCCCTAGGAGTTTATCATTTGAGTTATACAATTAGTTGCTGAGGATAAAAGCCAACTTCCTCCCTCCCTCCCACTTCTCAAAAAAACTCCACAAAATGAATTGACCATACCAAACCACTCCAGAATAAATAAATATAAATTGGCATTCTGAATTCCTCAATCCCTCAATAAAACATAGAAACTTGTTAATATTCATTATGTACCTAAAGATGAACAAATCCAGGCTCTGTTCGACCACTTTAGTTTCCAGATCCAAACATGGCTGTAGCCCCATCCCATTTAAACTGGGAGACTATTAGTTCAGGTGCTTCTGATGAGCACATCTGTGCTCATGCCAATCAAAGACGGAGACTGTCACTTAGGCTACATCTAGACTACATTCCTCTGTTGACAGAGGGATGCAAATCAAGCATGTCGAAATTGCTAATAAAGCAGGGATTTAAATATCCTGTGCTTCATTAGCATAAACATGGCCACCGCTTTTTTTTCGAAATGGAGCTTTTAAAAAAAAACAGCAGTCTAGATGCAGATCTGTCAAAAATAAACCCTTTTTCGACAGATCCTGTATTCCTCAAAAAATGAGGTTTATAGGATCTGTTGAAAAAGGGTTTATTTTCGACAGATCCACGTCTAGACTGCCGGGTTTTTTTCGAAAAAGCTCAGTTTTGAGAAAAAGCAGCAGCCATGTTTATGCTAATGAAGCATGGAATATTTAAATCCCTGCTTCATTAGCAATTTCAACGTGCCTAATCTACATCTCTCTGTCGACAGAGAGGTGTAGTCTAGACACAGCCTTAGGGTGTGTCTAGACTACAGGGTTTTTTTCGAAAAAACTTCCCCTGCATCTAGACTGCCACTGTGTTCTTTCAAAATTAAAAAGAAAGAACACAGCATTTTTTTCAACTACGGTAAACCTCATTTTACAAGGAAGAATGCCTTTTTTCGAAAGTACTCTTTCGAAAAAAGGCGTTCTTGACTGCAAACAGGGCTTTTTCGAAAAAGAGTATCCAGACTGCCTGGGTGCTCTCTTTCGAAAAAGTGGCTTGCTTTTTCGAAAGAAGTGGTTGCCGTCTAGATGCTCTCTTTCGAAAGAGGCTTTTTCGAAAGATGCTTTTGCAAAAGCCTCTTTCAAAAGAGGCTTGTAGTCTAGACGTAGCCTTAGGCATCTAAGACCCAGAATGTGTAGCATGAGATCATGGAGTTGTCACGAGTCCTGATTAAGGGTCAATGTGCAATTGCACTGCCCTAGGAGCAGATGAGGGTCCATCTTCTCCCTATGTACCAGTTGATGGGTGTGTTAGGGAGGTGGAATTAAGGATCTACCTATTCCCCACTTGTGCCCATCCATCCCCTGCCTACCTGAGCAGTAAGTGGGGTAGACATAGCAGCTCCACCTGCAGTTCTCCTGCATGTTCACTGACCCATAATGTGCAGAGCCCAGTCATAGAAAGGATAACTCATGTTTTTGTGCGTATGGTTCCCTCTGTGACTTACAGCTGAACCTTCAAGACTTTATAAGCTGAAACCCTTACACTCCATCAAAAGATAATATGTCAGAATATACACTACTCGCTCCATGATGAAATAAAATATGTATTTGTTCATCTGACCGTACTAAAATTCTTCCAGAACAATGCTAATATAATGTCAGAGAACCTCCAGGGATTGAGAGAACATTTCTCTTTTTCACTGACTAATATTGAGACCTCGCTTAGACTGGGAATTTGTAGAATTTTACTGAATATTCTTGTAAAATCTTTCAAAATACCATAGGCTATCATTTTGTCATTACAGTGTACTCTTGAATATACAGTACCAAATGTCTCCTGGAGGAACAATTAATATTTTAGTGTATTGTGCAGTATTATAGACTAGACAAATCAAAGGAATTGTTTAGGCTACAATAACTTGTCACATGGTCATTTAACGGATGTGTGCACAGGAAGCAATCTTGGCTCTGTCGGGATCATTTCTACTACAGATAGAAACAAAGTTGGCTAGACATAACTTCCAAGACTCTGGTTTTGTCATTAAAATAATATGTGCTGACTCCTTAGTTTTATCTATGATTCATGTGTTAACAGCCAGCACAATTTTTGTCCAAGAAAATTTGAAACTGAAGTTTTGAAGGAAAAGCTGTCTTTTTAAAGAGAAAAAAAATATTTTAGCATGGTGGACTCAAATTGTGCTTTTTTATGCCATAGCCATGACAACACACTGCTCAGCTATAAAAGAGGGCAAAATGTGGGCAATGTTGCACTTAGAGAAGCATTCAACATTTTAACAATAGTTTAGATATAAGTTTAGATTGGCTATTCCATTTAAGAATGGTTCTGATAAGCCACTCTGGTAAGCAAGTCTCAGTGTGGCGTTTGGAAAGGCCCTAAGAAAGAAGAAAGGAAGAATAGAACAGAATTCATCTGATAGGCTTGTCAACACCCATTGCAAGAACCTATCCAAATTACAACCCTGGGCTCTGGGAAGCATAGGAACTGCTCAGTTCATGCATTCTGGGAGCACATTGCTCCAAAAAGAAAAGCACCATGGCCATATTCCTAGCTTTCAGCAGCCCCCATGGAGTAGGTCTGTGGTACTCCGTGGAGTACATTGTACTGTAGAATGTTACTCAGAACTTAAGGGGGATCAATGTCTAATAAGATCAACAGAGAGATTTGTTTAACATATTTCCAATAAAGTATATTTTTATTCACAATTTCAAAAGGTTCAGAGCTCAGCCTCCATGTTTACGGGTACAATTTTTTTTACCCGGTTTTTAATATCTGCCAAACAAATTGCACATGCAAAGCAGAATACTTGCAACCCTATCTGATCTTGGGATCATGTCGTTAGAAATGTCTATAGAAAAGTGTTTCTATCCATGATGCAGGTAGACCTCATTATGTGTTATTATATAACCTATAACAAATATGTATTTCCAATTTTAAGTTAACTTTGTCCTTCATATATCAAGTAAAAGCAAACCACACCTGTTCATTTGTTGCTATAGCTTTATTTTCTGATTTAATACAGGTTTAACCTCTCTGGCCTGGGACTCTCCGGTCCGCAACATCTGTGGTCCTACCGGATCAGAGAGCCCCAGCTGCAGAGGTTACCAGCAAATGGCAGCTTGCAGGGCCAGTGGCCTAGGGGCAGGGAGCCCGGCAGAGCCCCACTGGTCAAAACGGGGTCAGCAGCCAGGGGCAGGGAGACCTTCTGGCTGAGGGGGTGTGGGGTGGAGCCTTGCTGCAGCCAGAATGAGGCCAGCTCAGAGAGAAACCCAGTCTGCCAGCGTGCAGAGCCCCACCAGCCAGACCTGGGACAGTGGCACAAAGAAGAGCCTGGCCGCCGGTAGGGAGGCCAGTTGGCCAGAGTGGAGCCAGTGGGTAGAGTAGCCCTACCAGAGGGCTGGGGGGCAGCAGAGCCCAACAGGCAGGCTGTGGGAAGCACAGTGGCAAAGACTGCAGCCAGGAGGGGAGCTCCATGAGAGTCTGAGGCCTGACCTCCCCTGATCCAGCAAATTCCCTAGTTCGGGAGCACTCAGGTCCCGAGGGTGCCAGACCACAGAGGTCAAACCTGTAGTATGAGATAGCTGACTAATTCTTGTTTCTATGTGTTCATGGTGGGACAAGCATTCAATCTCTAAAAAGTACCAGAATTTTCTTATTAGCAATTAAAACTTACTGTCTCATCCTAGATCCATCTTGTTCCACAGTATCACAGTATCTACTCAGATATAAGAAAAGCAGGATAACATTGGATTTCCAATCATTTCTAATGGAAATACATGGCTTTGAAATAAGAAAATGTTTATTATGTGATTCCAAACAACAAGGACAACATTAGGATATGGTATTTGGGGCAATCTGGATAGATGGCTATCTATACTGTTTGCCATAGTTTTGGAATAGTACAATCTTTGCGTAGAGTTCATTGAATAATCATCTAATATTAAAGCAGTTATTCCCAACCAAACAGTGATTGAAGAAAGATAAAATTCACAGTAAATTATTCCTACAGTTTTATCTTCATGTAAAGTAGTACAGCATCTGAATAAATCTGTTGTGAATTGTGGCTTTCTGGACATTAACCAGAGACACATTCCAATCATCTGCTGCAAGTTCAGTTCCCAGATCTGCATGCCATGCTTGGGGAGTGATGAGTTATTTTTCCTCCAGTGTTGGCCAGAAGACAATAATTGGTTTATAAATTGTTTAGCTGCTTTTTCCATAATGTCTCATTGAAGAAATACACTGTTTGTTTTTAACCTGGAAGTTACTTTTAAATTGTTGAAATGACTTATGTTAATTGTTTTGAAACAAAGCCTCCTTTCCTTTTAAAGATGCCACCGTCATTTATAGTTATATTTGTTGTTATATTTTAATTTAGCAGCATCTCGTATTGGTGGAAACTACTTTATAAATAAAGTATCAAATACTCAGCTGCTTTAAATTGGAGTAACTTAATGAACTTCACTGGTGCAATGTCAGTTTACTCCAACTAAGTGTCTGATATAAAGTTAATAACATGCCTTCTGAATATAGATTTGGTTCTTACTTGCTAGTATGCAAAAAGACCCTACTGCCATGATCAATCTCATTGTGTGTTTACAGGACTGAGCTCCTAGTAAAAAAAAAAAAAATAGGTATGATACTCTTCCCTCTGTATTAGGAATACATAACTCTACTCTCACAGAGATTTAAAAATAAAGGATTGGAGGCAATTACCATTTTAAATCCTAATTAGTAAATTAAGTATGGATGGGTGGTTAATGTTTTGTGTTTAGTGCTTCACGCTTCAGTAACTGATGGCAAACACTTGTATGTATTTGCATGTCTGTTCCATTATTTTAAAGCATCTTTTATAAAACCTTTGCTGATAGTTACATAACAACGCTGGTAATAAAGTTATATGATGTTTTGGGTATTATGGAATATTGGGGTGTTTACTTATTTCAATTATTGGTTGCATCATTTGAAGTTTACAATCTGTAGAACAGTAATCAAATATACCGTGTTTTTCCCCTTTTTATACTAGTTTTTAAAATCTATTAATGCAAACTGTTCACTTGCTAAACTGGCTATAAAATAAGCCAAAACAATGCACCAGCAGCAAAACAGGACAACAGTCTCCATTCATCTATACTGGAGTGTAGGGGCCTTATTACAAAAAATCTGCCAATGCTATTAACTACTGCACTTCAGAATAGCATGCTTCTAGCAAGTGTATGTGACCAATATAGCTGTCTGTAAGTTGCACATCATGGTGTTCCATTAATTTGAAAGGACACTCCATAGGAAATTGCTCCTGAAACACGTCCATATCATAGGGTAAGGGAATGCAGTTATATAACAACTACAGTATTCCAAGTTTTGGTTGTGCCCAAACAGATGAATACAGACAAAATCATCCTCATATAACACTATACGGGTAACTGTAGGCATGCGTATTGTGGTTTAAATTCAACCCTCAGTTACACTGGCATAAACCCAGAGTTATTCTCAGGCCTGCAGACAGGAAGACAAGCCTCAGGACTCAGCGATTCAAAGATCTCAGGGCTCTGGCTGCTGCTACAGTAGCGGTGGCAGCAGCTGCAGCCTCAGGATCTTTATATCACTGCTGGAGGACTCTGCCATGTGCTCTGGGCAGCACTAAGCACTGTGGGGTGCCATGCTACAATCTGGGCAGCCCTGAGAGCCAACTGCCTTTGGCTCCATCCTTTCGCCCTCTTCGCCACCCCTTCTGGGAGCATGGACCCACCTCCCCCTCACCTTGCCTCTGTAAGCTGTCAGCTCCACTGATCATTCCATTCGGTGTATTGGCATGACTCTGGATTTCAACTTGTGTAACTGGGGAGGAGAATTAGCCACATATTTAAGATGACATTTCTGAACTTTGAGCTAGTGTAACACCAATAGGCAGAACCAAAACTGGGTCCTCCAGAGCTTAGTTCATGAGCCTCTACAGCTTGAGCTATCAAGCCAGCTGACTCTCCGCTAAGACTGTAAAAGAAACTTATTCTTTCTCTCCATAAATGGTCTAAGTGCCACTACATGGGGCAGTGAACCACACCCAGTAGGTGTGTGGGTTACAACTAGGTTTAATGGATATTTACTTAAATGGTAGCAGTGACTTTTCTCCTGAATAAAACACAATAAAAATAGTTTTCTGTCTCTTACTTCAGGCTCAAGCTCTTATGGTGTTGAAAGTAATTTCTCTTGTCAGCAAAATGGCAGCAAACATAAGACAGCTTAGAAAGGACAGCACTGACTAAACCCTTTGTTTCTTGATACAATCCTCAGTTTACAATTAATAATGATTTCTGAAATTTTAAATAATTCTTTTCTGAACCAAATTGTAGGAGATTCTTTCATAACATGGCAAAGGGAAAATAATACAGAAAAAATTCAAATGGTTATTTTAAAATTGTCTTATTAAATGTGCCCGAGAAAGAAAAAGTCAAATTCTTCTATGCCAGATTATGTACTCAAATATATGCATAAGCCTCATGGAATATATTAGGCTGGAGCTATTGCAATGTCATTACTAAGACAATGTCTGTGTTTCTGGTTTACACTAAAAATAGATTGTCAGCCTCTTTGTTTTATATGAAAAACACAGTGGTTTTGCTTCCCAAAGTTTACCATACCCTATTTTTCAAACCTAAATCTATGTGTTTTAGCAGAACTGTGTAAAGACTAAAGTGGGAAGAGGGTTTAAATAGGATTTGGAGAAGGGGATGCTAAACGTGTGGCATTTTACTGATGAGATACATTCTCCGTGATGGGGCTGTGCTAACAGTGAGCTGTGTGTTTTGAGGGAGAAGGAGTGGAGTGTAGGTAGCATTAACTCTTCAATTCCTGGTCTTTTTGTGTTACATGTATTATTTTAGAAAATCCTTAACCAAAGCAGAACATTGTGTGTGTGTGAGAGAGAGAGAGAATTGGAAAACGTTGTGTGCCTCGGAGAATGGAATATAGCCTTAAGTTAGTATTTTGTTAGCAATCTGTAGCAGATACAAAGAGAATTCCTAAGACAAATGTTCCTGCTAATCTTTTCCATCCTTGTGCAGAATAAACTTTTTTATGGTCATGAGGCATATGTGCATGTGCATCACTGGTAGAAGCAAAAAACCTAGTTGTGGGCACTTTGCTAATCAGCTAGGTGGCATCTTTCTTGAGCACAAGTTCACAGCCTATCGGGAACACTGACTGAGATGCCTAAAACAAACATTCCAGGAGCACTACATGTCGGTTACTCAGTACAGGCATAGGTGCTAGAACTAGGGGTGCTAGTTTCCATCATATACAGTGGGTTCAATGGCTCTCAGCAACCCCATTATACACATGGTTCCAACACAACAGAGTACAGATGTTCTTTAAATAAAGGCTGAAAAACATTGTACAGGAAGCTTAAGGGGTATATGCAAATGGTTATTTAAGATGGGTTGATAGTCCTGAATGTGTAGCCTTAGCTCAAGTCTCAATGTGTTAGACAATCTCATTGTTGACTCTGACTTATTGTACATAGAAGTGATCAGAAATGAGGAAAAAGGCAACATCATCTGGGCAACTAAAATTTTAGGAGGAAGTCTATATGTCAATAAAAAAATCCCATCCCACCAAGTCTCAGAATCCACGTAAATTGAGTTCAGCTTGTGGGACGAAATGTTACACTCCAGCCATTCAGTCTTGGGCTAGACACTGGGCTCTGAGACTCATCCCTCACACGGTTTCAGACCAGGGTTCCAGCTTGAGCCTGAATGTCCATGCTACAATTTTTAGCATGGCTGCCTAACCTTAATTCGCCTGTCCCAAGCCATTTGCAGTCATGGATCTTTTATTACACTATAGACCTACCTTAGAGAGACCTGTAATGGGTGCTACTGCCAAAGGTCACCTTATCAAAGAGTCTTTAGGTGGTTTTACTAATTCATGATGATAAAGGTTTGTGGAAAGGGTGGTGGCAAAGGCAGCATTAAGGTTTGGGAATGCTTCTAAGCACTAACTGATAATATTTTATTACTGTACTGGATGCAAGCTGCAACCTATACGGGCATCATTTCCTACTGCATTAGGAGAAGAGGGAAATGAACACTGACAACTCTTTGGTAAAAAAAAAAAATCTAGGAGTTTTATTGGAAAAGTACAGAAAGAAAACATATTTAGAATAGTCATAGTTGTTATAATTACTATCGAAGTATTATTTTCCTACTGAATCATTAGTTCTTGATTACTGTTATTTTCTTTAAGTGGGCAAGGGGTATTATACCTGTGCTGGACTGGTAATAGTTTTTTACAGTTGGCTTATAATTGTCACTTCTCAAAAGGGAAAGACTGACACTTTTCTCCACTCTTCTTTCCTTCAGCAATTAAGTTGGGAATCTGCAGAGCATTAAAGTGATGCACTTAATGAGAGGTGGCATCCTATATGCAGAACATTACATCTGACATTTTCCAGTAGCCCCACGGTTTCTACTTCAGAGGCCGCTCTGGGTGGAAGGAGTAGATTCTTGAATACTCCTGTGCCTATAAAATAACCAAAAATGAAGGAGGACAGTTGTTTACATGCTGCTCTTATCTGCCTGGGCATGCTGTGTTACAGCCATGCCCTGTCTACAGAAAAACTCAACCATTTAAGGCCGTCACTTCATGGTCACCACGAAAAAGGAAAAGAAGGGCAAGTTCTGCATCGTTCAAAAAGGGGCTGGGTGTGGAATCAGTTCTTTGTAATAGAAGAATACACAGGACCGGATCCTGTACTAGTTGGCAGGGTAAGAAATATATTACACTTTTTCATTTGTATTTTAATAGGTACTGATTCCTTTCTCATTGCTATGTCAGCTGCTTTTTTTCCTCCCTGAAACTTCTGGTATTCATCATTTCCTCTGTAGCTCAATAAGGGTCCTGATCCAAAGTGTATTGAAATCAAAGGGAGTTTTTCCATTGAATTCAAAGCACTTTGACTTCAGGCCTTAGAGCAGTACATTGAAACCTTCTCTACTGGGACCAAACGGATCATTTGCACAACAAGGTTAATCCCTAAACTGTCCACCATGTCCCAGTAAATCCTCGTACCATTCTTAATTTTGGTGTCCGGTCAGAGGAGCATAGCTCTCAGTTTTGTAAGACTAGTCTAGAACATACCAACCCGTGTAAGTGTTTTACAATAATGGTTAAAATAGATTAGATCAGGCACACCAAAATAAATGAAAAACGTAATTTACATTTATGTCTACCAAGCAGTTGAGAGATGTGAATCCCTGGGTAATTACACTGACTAGCACTAGCTCACTAAAAATAGCAGTGTGACTCACAGGGCAGGCTTGGAGTTGGGTGGCTGGACCACCAGCTGTGCCACATGGCTGTGTTGCTCTCTTGAGAAGAGAGCTAAAGCAAGTGTGTCTACCTGCTCTGAGAATTACACTTCCCAGCTGCACTATACAACCCACTCCTATTGAACATCTAAATTTTAAGATATTACTCAGTAAGATTAAAATTAGACTGCATTACACATTCTGGGCCGGATTGTCTCTCGTGTTACACTTGTTTTACCTCCTGCAAAGTCAGTTGTGTTATTTTAGCTTAAAACCCATGTAGTAGAGTGGAGAATCAGAATCACTAAGCTAAATTCTGTCATCAGTTTGCTGATTTAAATGGGAGTTCGACACTTCTGAGCCAAAGCAAAAGATATCAGATATGCACCTGACTCATGAAACTAAACTCTGCATCAGTCCTGAAAGTTTAGAAAGTTGGCAGTGGCTAGACAATAACGTGTAATAATTCAATTACAATTTTAATGGCTGGAAATGCACAGTATATATTGCTTAGTTACAATATATATATTTATCATTTTATAGCTTCATTCAGATATCGACTCTGGAGATGGAAACATTAAATACATTCTCTCAGGTGAAGGCGCTGGAATAATTTTTGTTATCGATGACAAATCAGGGAACATCCATGCAACAAAGACACTGGACCGAGAAGAGAGAGCTCAGTATACTCTAACGGCACAAGCTGTAGACAGAAACACTAACAGACCTTTGGAACCACCCTCAGAATTCATTGTTAAAGTTCAAGATATAAATGACAACCCGCCTGAGTTCCTACATGAGAATTATCATGCTAATGTGCCAGAGAGGTCCAATGTGGGTATGTACCGATAAGTGCATGCCACTTTACATTTTTTGGAGTAAATTACATTGACAGGGACTTTTTCCAGCTTCTGAGGAGAAAAATGTATTCATTCAGTTCTTCTATTAATCAATGAAACATCGTCTGTCATTTGCTCTAATTAGCTGAAGGATTCAAAGTTGAAAACTCTGCTATAGCCAGTACTGCCAACCATAAGACATCATACATTCTGAATCAGACTCCCTCACAAGATCAAAATCGTAAGACTAGGTCTCAGAAATCATGAGACTTAAAAACCACCATGTATTTTAATCTGTCTTGTGATTTAACACCACCTCTGCTTTTTCTGGAAATCTGTGTGTGATAATTACAGATTGAAAAGTCACCCTTTAATGCACACATACCTTTCTCTGGAAGCTCACATGGAAACTCGGTGTTTGCAAATGGAAGGAGAATTAGAATGGAAAAGATGAAGAATGGTTGTTGTTGTTGTTTGTTTGTTTTGGGGGGAGGGGAAATGGGGACTAGTCCTAAGTAAAAACTAATTTCAATATAATCATGATTTTTTAAATTGGTATCTCAAATGTATCCCTTGAAAAATGGAGAGTAGGGGCAGAGAAAAAGCATCCCTGCTGGTTGGAAAAAGACAGAGTTCTTGTGTTAAATGATTGTACCCAAGAAAACACTCAGTGGAGAGATCTGTAGTGTGATAAAATTAAAATATGATGGAAAAACCTAAATCAGACATATTTAAAAGTATACGGTAGAAGGCCTATAAAATGGAACTGAGAAATTAACAGTGAACAGTTTCATCACACAAAGCACTCCCTCTATGTATCAAGTTTTCCAGTTATGTTTAGTAACCATTTATGTGAGCTGCAAAGATGTGCACATGCAAGAAGACCTTATAACATCAGCCATCTTTCAGAGCTTTCTGTCTTCCAGTGCAGTAATTACATTTAAGCCCTACATATTTTTAAATAATCAATACAATTATAATCAAAAGTAACTTGAAATCATTCTTATTTCTTTCTATAATTTGATGACTACACAAAAATAAAAAATATCCCATGATCACAATGCATTTAAAAAACCTCTCTTAATTAACTGTTCAAGGAGCTAAAATAATTAATTTTACTTTTAATTATTCTTCCTTCCTGCAGCCCTTGGGTTTCTCCCCTTCTCCAAAGTTGGCAGAACCCTCAGCCTCTGCCCCCACTTCAGCACACCCAGCCTCACAGTCCTAGGGCTTTTCACACATGCCTACACCTGGAAGACATAAGCAGTATCCTCTCTCATCTCCCCATTCCCATGCTGATAGACTGAAGGGCAATTCCAGGGGGCTTTTTGTACCCCTCTGCCCATTCTTACACTGGATGTTGCAGGGGGGAAAAGAAGAAGTGCTGTCCTGTCTGGGTTTCTTAGACGAGGGGAGAGAGAGGAGACACTTTAGCTACATAGGGCCAGCCCCACCCTGCCTCTGAGCCTGGTGAGCCAAAATGAGAGACTCTACTGGCTTCCAAAAGGGCTGAACTTCTTGTTGGGGTTGGAGCATCTCATGTCATGACAAAATGAGCTCCCAAGCCCTCCAAAATCACTTGAGATAAAATCATAGGCATTGGCTAGGCTGCAAGAGGTCTCTGCAAGACTGTGTGAGGGTTAAGGAGTGGGGGGGGGGAGCATCCTCCAACTGACAGGGGTCAAACCAAGGTGATCTACGGGGCCCATAGTACTCTTCATTTTGAACTGAGCTATGCAATATAGATGTGAGCTAGGAGATGGTGCCATACTTTATATTTTGCCCTGGTTGAAATAAACTAACAAGGGAAAAGCCCACCTCTCCTTAGTGATCAATACAAGTATCCTTTGTGTGACTGTAGTTGTGGAGTGTTGTTTCCCATTTGACAGCTATATAACACCAAAGCAGTAAAATGTTTTATAGGTAATTGCTAAGAAATATTAAATCTATGGGAATAGTGTATATTAGGCTGTAAAATCATTGGCTGATGACCTATAATCTCCCTTATAATCAGTGACTTCTTATGTTTTCCAATGAACAAATTGCTAAATAGATCCTCAGTAACTGTTGAAACTTTTTTTGTTTTTTGGTGTGTGTGTGTGTGTGTGTCGGGGGAGAGGGAGGGGGAGAAGAGCAGTGGAAATAGTCACATTAAACAGGTTTCCTTATGATTTAACTTTGTGGCTTTAGCAAACACATTTACTTTTTAAATGTGTTCCTTTCTCTTCTTTTTAGGTACATCAGTTATTCAAGTAACTGCTTCGGATGCTGATGATCCTACCTATGGGAACAGTGCCAAATTGGTTTACAGTATTCTTGAGGGTCAGCCGTACTTTTCTGTGGAAGCACAAACAGGTATGAAAGAGACAGATTTATATGTTTGGAACACCATTACTTCTTCAAATAAATTAAAATTCAGAGCTAAATATTTTGGCTCCGAACCTCAGTAACAGTTGAAGGGCAGTCTAGTTCATCTTGGGGTATCCAAATAGCTTTAAAGCACCTTCAGTCTCTCCTTCTTCTGTCCAAGGTGTTCAGCAAGATTGGCCTGTGGCATGTATAGCATTTGAGAGAGGTGTCCCCGAGACAGGACCAATGTTTCCTCTATTTTTTTCCATCCATGCACGGAATAAATTTTTATGGGAATTGAGGCATGTGCAAATGTCCCCACCAGGAGAAACAAAACGTAGCTGTGCGTGTTCTGCTAATCAGCCGGGTGGCATTTGAATCTCTCTTGAGCAGCCACACAAGTGCACAGCTTACAGGGAACAGTGGATGGGACTATTCCCCCTGCCTGAGTTGCAGAGAGATGTAGTAGAAGCTGATATACAGACGCTATGTGGCAGAAGAATTACCTTGGTAATACTTTTGAGTATGTCTAGACTTCATCCCTCTGTCAGCAGAGGGATGCAGATTAGGCAGGTTGACATTGCAAATGAAGCGGGGATTTAAATATCCTGCACCTAATTTGCATAAAAATGGCCGCCATGTTTGCGGACTCAGCACTTTGTCAGCAAAAAGCAGCAGTCTAGAGGGCGCTCTGTCGAGAAAGAAAGCCTTTTTCGACAGATCCCTTATGCCTCCTGCAAGGAGGTTTACAGGATTTGTCAAAAAAGGCTTTCTTTCTCAACAGATCCCCTTCTAGACTGCCGCTTTTAGCCAACAAAATGCTGAGTCAGCAAAAAGAGCAGCCATTTTGCAACGTCGACCTGCCTAATCTGGATCCCTCTGCAGACAGAGGGATGCAGTCTAGACATACCCTTTGTGTCCAGCTGTGCTGATTTTAGGCCTCCTTTTTAGACTAGAACCTAGGGGAGATTGGGCAGTTTTGGTCTAAGCAGCATGCATGATATGTCTTAAATACACTGTATAATATGCAGGTACTAGTTTTGAATGACTGAAAATATTGATATGACATTGTTCCTTTGATTGTACAGGTATTATTAGAACTGCTCTTCCCAACATGGACAGAGAAGCTAAGGAAGAATATCATGTTGTAATACAGGCAAAAGATATGGGAGGACACATGGGAGGACTCTCAGGGACGACCAAAGTGACAATTACACTTACTGATGTCAATGACAACCCACCAAAGTTCCCACAGAGTAAGTGACAAGTCCCTTCATACATAACAGTTACTACTAATATAATTTAACACTTATGTGGCGCTTTATAGAGTCAAACAAATAGAAACTAATCGTAGCTAATAGAGTACCACAACAGAAATTTGACATATGTAAGTATGTTCCCAATTTTATGCGCAGTCCTAAAATGATTTCTCTAGTGCTACAGAGGGAGTTATTTTCAGAGCCACAATTAGAAGACAGGGGGTTCCTGGCTCCATGCTTCATTTTGAAAACTGTTGAGTCATTTTGTACTATAAACATACCTATGGTGAGATCAATGTGATGTGATCTAAACTTTTATGAAAGTGAAGTCCCTGTAATGGAGATAGTTAAAACTAGGCTGAAAAAAGTACTTGAAACTATACATTAGGGAAAAGACTTAGAATACACTTATTAAGTAATCTTAAGCCATCATTGCTGCAGTCCAAATCTATTTTTTAACACTGCAGAGGTACTAAAACCTGCTCAGAAAAAGCAGGCTCTGTTTAGCATTCTATTCAGACAATGCCAACGTTCCAGGAAAAAAATTCTTTGAAATTCTGTCAAAAAATATGATGGGGAACCAGGAAGAGTTAAAAGAATGGATTTCGAATGTCTCACCTCCATTGCATGTCAGCAGTTTATTCTGGTTTTGGAGACATAAAATATACATGGGGTTCCCACAATACATTCATCTACACATACCAGTAGGCTCTCACAGAGAGAGACTAACACTGTTCTAAAGAAGAGCCAATGTGTCTTTCCCTTATACTTTCAGTACTCCCTATTCATAGCTATTTCCAAGTTGTAGCTTATGATAGCCATTTCTAGCTGTGCAAATCCACTTCTGTCTGTTGGTGAATACAGGTGAATGGCAGATGATCTACTTTATCTTTTTACACCTGCTGCACCCTATGCTGTCTAAGGTTTTTCTGAGGGAAGAGGTGCTTTCCTTGGCCACAGATGAAAGAGCATTGCACATCCTGCTAACAACTCATGGTTATGCTCTTTCAGCTTCTTGACAGCCTTGCAGCTGAGTGAGCATCACATTCTATTTCATGTATTCTTTCAATTTTATGCATGATGCTGCATCTTTCACTTGTATGTGTAGTCCCACTGAAGTCAAGGACTGTTCAGGTGACTAAAGATTATAGGATTGGACCTTTACTCCTTTGTGAATAGTTATATCCACAGGTAGCAGATAAAATAAAATTTAGCTCAAATAAATTTTCAGATTGGGGACAAAATATTGCTAATTACTACAAGTAAAAGTGCACCAGTTTTAGTAGCTACACTGGCTATTTGGTTTTCACATATATTTTCATCTTATTTATTTGTTTGTTTTAGCTAATTCAAACTTTGCAGTTACCCCTATCCTGAAGGGGATTTTTTTTTACTCTCTAGGACACATTGCACTGAATAACACTAACTATTGTATTTAAAAAAAAAAAAAACTTTCACTTGCCCAGCAAGAAAAGGATATTAGGTTCACAGCATTTAAGACATTGCATTCATTTGATATCCAAGTGACTTTCTGTCAATAGGTCAAACTGTTATTGCACAGTCTGCTTTAATTTAGGCATGTTTGTGATCTGAATTCATGTTTTGTTTCTGTCATATATGCCTATTGTGTTTACAGTGAATGAAGGAAGTCCGTACCTGATATACCTCCCCTGAAAGTGGTATGGGACCCTTTTTAAAAGTGGGGATGCTAAGTCCCCCTTACTTCTGTCCACCCCCACCCACAGCTGAGGCCAGGAGCAAAGCCCTGGCACATAGGGCTAGCAGCCAGGACCCCAGGCAGAGGGTTGGCAGCAGAAGCCCCTGGTGTACAGGGCTCAAACTGGGACTCCAGCACATAGGGCTGGTAACAGAGCCCCCAACACATGGGACTCATATGGGGTCCCACATGTTGGGGTCCCAGTTTGTCAGTATAGCTCCTGGCACATACACTGTCAGCTGGGAATCTACCATGTGGGGCCAGCAGCAGAGTCCCCAGCATATGGGGCCAGCAGCTGGGACCCCAACCATTAGGCCAGGAGTCCAGGGGTGCTGCAGTCTCTTCTGCACATCTAGTTCCTGTGCCTATGTTCCCCCAATGTTCCTCACTTGATTCTTGAAGGCGGGGAGATGTGCAGATTTAACCCATTATATTTCATCTTGTTGTCTGACTTTGCTCACATCAGTGTTGATGCTCTGGCTAATGTAAAGAATGTCAAAATGGTTAATGGTTAGGGACAAGCTTTATACACTGGCTTGTGTTGGAGGGCACTTGGAGATGTGTAGAAAGAGCTGCTAGAGAATTATTATGTATAAGTATACCCCATACAGCCTCCTGCTGCACAGGAGCATTGCTTCCTTTGCACCATCCTCACCATTTCCAGGGATTTGGACCACTGGGACCCACAGAGGATATAGGTCCTGAATTAGGGTGGGAAAGTTTCCTTTACTTCTCTTCCCTGTGGATGTTAACTGGGCCCCCACATAATTTGGCATGTACTGAGTGTCCTTAAATTTCAGTACTTTCAGTGAATGCAAGTTCATATTCCAAGTGAGAGTTATGGAAAGCAGCAGATTAATTCCTCTAGGTTCCACATCAGTACGATCTTATCCAGTTCCTGTTACGTAATTTGTGTCTTTTGAATGAACGTCAGTTACCATCTTTGGATTCTCAGAGATGAAGTTCATCCCATGAATCATTTGAAATGTAATTTTCTCTAGATTTTTGTAATAACATCTCCAATATGAATTATAACCTCGATGTCATAATAATTTCTGCATTCTGATTGCATGATCAGTTGGCCTTTTAACTTCTGCTATAGCTGATTTCTGTAGTGTAGTAGTTATCACGTTTGCTTCATATGTGACAGGTCCTTGGATTGAAACTGGGCAGAAACCGTGCCCTTTAATTCCTACTGTGCACTAGAGGTGAAGGTTGTAATGGGAAAGGTAATTTTATACAGATTAGCAACATGGCCTCAGATTTCACAAATGACCTCAATCTCAAAGTAAGCTAGACCTGTATAATATAACCATTCCTTCAATGGATAACTCCATTAGTGCTGTGCTATTTTTACCTCTATAAATGAAACAGGTAAAAATATGAATGCTAGAAGAAGCAAACTGTGCCATTATAATGGAATGTTTTTTGCCTAGGTGTGTACCAGATGTCAATATCAGAAGCATCTATTCCAGGGGAAGAAGTAGGACGACTGAAGGCCAAAGATCCAGATATTGGAGAAAATGGCTTAGTGACTTACAGCATCATTGATGGCGATGGTGTGGAGATGTTTGAAATTACAACAGATTATGAGACTCAGGAAGGTGTTGTAAAGCTTAAGAAGGTGAGAGATGCTGTCCCTTCAAATCCAATAATATATACAGCATACTTCACTTTCTTTCTCACAGAAGATACAATAGCAGTAGATTACTGTCCGTGATAAAATTATGGTAAATGCAATTGTGCATAATGTTGTTTATGAAGCTGTAATTAACTCTGAGCAATCCATTTTTCTGTTCTCTGCTAATGCCTAGAGCCAAAACGGGAGGAAGTAATGAATGGAAAGCAGCTTTACAAAAAGGTTCTAGAGTGGATTTATTAATATAAAGTAACAGAACTCTGTACTGATATACCCCTTGAGAAATAAAGACCTTTCCCTCTTCAAAGCATATGGAGAATTACCATAGAAATAAATAATGGAATTGAGTTTGATGTTTTAATCAAACGTTCATTTTTCAAGTTGGTAGTAGCATGAGAATTTTAAGATAATGTGCAATGTATAGAGAGTTTATCTGTATTTCTGATACATCATTTTAAATATCAATATTACTTCCCCAACATTCTGCATAGATAGAAAGAAACGGATGATGTGGGTGGTGTTCCAGTGAGAATAAAAAGTCCCATAGAACAAAGTTATACTCTCATTTTTGCCATTTGACTAGCTAAAATCATCTCAAATGCCATACCCAAAATTGAAAAACAGTTTCCTTGCTGATGCCACTGCATATTTCACAATGAAAATCTGAAAGCTATGATTAAGTGCAACAATTTCAACTTCAGTAGTAACAAAGTGTTACCCAACACTGAAACACTCCCTGTTGTTTTAACTTGTACCTAGATACTCCCTGGTCACTTTGGCTACATCTACACTGCAGGTTTTTTGAAAATGAGGAAATGCAAATGGAGCACTCATCTGCATATCTCACGCTCTCATTTGCATATCTTCTTCTGATCCTTTTTGCGGAAGAAGTTTTTGCAATAAAAAGCTCTATGTAGATGGGGCCATTTGTCAGAAAAAAACCCTTTTGCGCAAGAGCCTGTAAACCTCATTTTTTGAGGAATAAGCGATCTTGCGCAAAAGGGTTTTTTTCCAACAAATGGCCCCATCTACATAGGGCTTTTTATCTCAAAAACCTCTTCTGCAAAAAGGATCAGAAGAAGATATGCAAATGAGAGTACAAGATATGCAAATGAGCGCTCAATTTATATTTCCTCTTCTGCAAAAAACCCGTAATGTAGATGTAGCCTCAGGCTGTATCTGCACTGCACTGCAGAGCTTTCTGTGCCCATTACATTGCCAATGAGAGTCTCAAAATATGGACCAGGGCATCTTTGCCTGACTTGAGCACGTGTGCACAAGTGAGATTAAACATTAAAGACACGGGTGAGGCAATATCTTTTATTGGACCAACTTCTATTGGTGAGTGTGACAAGCAGTTGATCTTACACAAAGCTCTTCTTCAGGTCAGAGCTAAAGCCAAAAGCCTCTCCCTCTCATTAATAGAATTTGGTTCAATAAAAAATGTTACCTCACCCATTTTGCCTTGCTAATATCCTGAAACTCATATGCTTTAACAATACCATTAGGCCCCAGGTACGTTCCTCTGTGCTCTAGGGTATGAAGTCTGAAGTCCCATATGTACTCAATCCTTTATTCTCAAAGCAAAACATAAAATCAGGGTGTGGTATGGGTGGACAATGGGCATCTTTGAAGAGACTTGGGTTTAAGCATGATCCTCTGCATTCATGAGTCACTTGGATACTTTACTGGGTGTGGGGAAGGGGGAAGTAGCATTTCGTTACTGTGGGATCATTGTTTTGATTTTCACCTTTTACTTTCTTCCTTGTGTACCTATGCTATCTTAGCCTAAGTCAGTTTCATGAGGCACTTGGGCTGGGGTGGGGAACTCAAGATTCGTCAGAGTTAGCTGCTGGTGGGTTGCCAAATGGTTTGCTTACTTGAGCGTCCACAGGCACAGAGCCCTGCAACTCCCAATGGCTGTGGTTCATCATTCCTGGCCAATGGGAGCTACATGAAGCTGCATGCAGCTGGTGCACTGAAGGTTCCCCTCCTCTGAACTGGAGTAACATTAGCTCACTCTGGAGCTTTTCCCAAAATGTGCAGACTGATCAAGTAAAAGGGCTCTTACAAGTATTGACATAGAACTGCCTGCACAATAATGTCTCAAATATAATAAGAATAAGCAATTGTCGAAAATCAGTTAACGTCTAGAACAACAGCACTTTCAAAATACTGCATCACAAAGTGCATATCTGTAATCAAACACACACAAGCGCGCGCACACAGTATGCAAACAAATCAACACCCTTGTTTTTATGTAACATGTTTTCCTGTCTCTCAAGTCAAATATAAAATGTATAGGGATTACTCCTCTGACATTCTGAACATCCTGTAATTTGTTGAGTGCTGTCAACTCCCGCCACTTCTGATGGAAGTTGAGGCCACTCATCGCCTTGCAGGTGTTACTCAGCACTGAGCAGGTTCAAGCCCATAGAGACTGATGCGTGACTGCTTATTTCTAGTGTCAGAGAGGAAGCAGATCTGAAATCCCTCTCTCCACCAATCCTGTACCCAGCCTTCGAGACAATGCAATTTAATCCCATGTATTTTTGAAGAGTCTCTCCAGGATCCCAGTCAAGCAGGACTCAGTCAGGCTTATTTGCATATCCACAGTCCAGCATGAGATCCTGAGCTAATGAAACAATTACAAAGTTAATGTCACTAAAATACTGATAACAATGTTGATTAGTATTGATAGCTGCACTAGAACATATGGATTATCTTGGAACACTTTTTTCAAAGGTGAGCACCCTTACAACATCCTCATCTCTGCTCTGACTCGTGTCTGATCTCAAATGCTGGAGAACTTATTCCATATAGTTCTGATATATCAGATAATGTTGGAAATGATTTGACAGCTTTTCACTATAAACAGACATTTACTTTTTTGCTCATGAATGAATGTGTGCAAGCTCATGTGTATCTGCCATGTTCTGTTGATAGCATCTATTCTGAATTAATAATTCCAGTTTTTCAAGGTTTTTAATCTGATTATTACCTGATTTCTGATAGTCTAAGTAATTATTTTGTCATTTGTGAAAAACAAAGAGTATTTTTTAATCCAAGCAGCATTTTAGATAAGTGTATGTCCCACAGACTTTCAGATATTATCCCCACAGCATACTTACCCTATCTGGTAGGTAACACAACTCTCCCCATTTTACAGATGGGGAACCGAGGCACAGAATACCTCTGGCCTGGTCTACATTTCATGGGAAGGTCAAAGTAAGATACATAATTCAAGCTATGTAAATTATGGATCTGGAGTCGACTTATCTTATATCCCCATCCACACACTGGGAGGTCAACATGAGCAAATGCTTCTGTCAACCTCCCTTACTCCTTGCAAGGAGCAGGAATACCACTGCTCATGGGGGCACCCTTTCCGTTCGATCTAGTGGGTCTATACTACACCCACTAAATTGAAACCTGGAAGATCAACTGTGGCAGCGTTGATCTTCTGTGTAGTACAGACATGCCCTAGGTGGTTAACTCAAGATCAAACACAAAGTCTGTACCTGAGAAGGGAATTAACCCTGGTTCTCTAAAATCCCAGACTAGCACCCTAACCACAAGACTATCCTTCTTTACTCTGCTGGTTAAGATTCATTCACTGTTCTAAAGAAGATACTGTGCATTTTGATGTGGTTCTCCCTTTGGGGGCCTTAACCTTCAATTTGAGCAGGTGGAAGAGGTGCAAGTCTTTTCGGCTGCGTCTAGACTGGCATGATTTTCCGCAAATGCTTTTAACAGAAAACTTTTCCATTAAAAGCATTTGCGGAAAAGAGCGTCTAGATTGGCATGGACGCTTTTCCGCAAAAGCACTTTTTGCGGAAAAGCGTCCTTGGCCAATCTAGACGCACTTTTGCGCAAGAAAGCCCCGATCGCCATTTTAGCCATCGGGGCTTTTTTGCGCAAAACAATTCTGGGTTATCTACACTGGCCGTCTTGCACAAAAGCATTTGCGCAAGAGGGCTTTTGCCCGAACGGGAGCGTCATGGTATTTGCGCAAGAACACTGACGATCATACATGAGATCGTCAGTGTTCTTGTGCAAATTCAAGTGGCCAGTGTAGACAGCTGGCAAGTTTTTCTGGAAAAGCAGCTGATTTTCCAGAAAAACTGGCCAGTCTAGACACAGCCCTCCTGTTCTGAAGGTAAAAATTACACTGCTCTACAGCCCAAATGCTTCTGAAATAAATGTAGTCAAACTTCACTAATTCTGGGTCACTGAGAATGAAAATGATGCTTAAAATTGTTGATTGGCTCTAGTTTTCAAGATATGCTATTGGGTCAGTATATACGACCCTTGACTTGGGAATGGCGGAGGATAAGTGAGTATTAAAGGGAAGGGATCTCAATTTAAACCAGAAATGACTAAAATACATCTTTGACTGGATCTATGAATAAATCTATGACTGTGTTTGGACAGTACTTGCTTTTTAGGCAAAACAATGAATGTGCAATCTGAAGCTGGTATTGCGTCATACATGATATGAATTGCATCATGTTATTCCTAGAAGTCATGGATGATGCAATCATAACGAAGCTTACATCACTCTGCTGAACAAATTGCCCCATATCAGCTCTAGAAATCATACAGTGTCGTGCTCTTTTATTTGTCAGTGTTTGATTTTGCAAAGGGACACATTTCTCTTTAGCCAAAGTGAGCAGAGATGCCTCATACTTGTGTGAACAGTGCAGATAACTTCTGCTATGTTTGTGGTGAAGTGACTTTTGCATCACAAAAGCGCAGTATAACCACTATGGTTAAGAAAGCCTATCACCCTTATTTTGGCTGCAAAATTGGAGATCAGGACAAGAGGTGGGCCCCACACATATGCTGCAACACTTGTGCAACAAATCTTCGCCAGTGGTTGAACAGGAAAAGGAAATCTATGCCTTTTGCAGTGCCAATGATTTGGAGAGAGCCAACAGATCATACCAGCAATTGTTACTTCTGCATGGTGCCTCCAGTTGGGAAAGGTGTGTCAAAGAAGAAAAAGTGGACTGTGCATTATCCAAACATTCCATCAGCTATACGCCCAGTACCCCACGGAGAAGGACTGCCGGTTCCTGATGCACCAGAATCATTCTCACTTGAGTCAGACGAGGAAGAGGAAGAGGATGAAACTTCTGGTCCTGAACCATCAATGTCACAGGACCCACATTTTCTCCCATCCTCCTCCTCTGAACCACACCTCATAACACAAGGTGAACTGAATGACCTTGTCAGGGATTTGGAACTACCCAAGAGTAAGGCAGAGCTGTTGGGCTCCAGACTACAGCAGTGGAATCTCCTGACAGGTGATGTTAGGGTTTCCATGTTCCGTGACCATCAAAAGGATCTTGTCCCATTCTTCTTCATGGAAGGTGCTCCATTTAATGAATACAAGAGACAAGCCAAGAAGCGCCGAGTAGACACTGAATAGGACTAAACTATGTACATAATAGTTTTTTGCCTTTTGTTTCATAATAAATTTTATTTATATAACCTTTTTGCTGATTTTTAAAGTGTTAAATAAACAGGACAGGTGAAATATTATCATGTAAAGCAACCATAAACACATGAAAAGACCTAGGATTACAATTTATGATTAAACCTCTACTATCTACACAATATACATAGACGTAAAATGTAAAAACTTAAATATCTTGGAAACAGTAGCCAATCAGTTGTTTTAATTGTCATATTTGAATTCAGCACATCAAAATACATAATAAATAGCACATTTTATCTCTGAAGCAGACGACTTCTAAAAAATTGTAGACCAGTGTTATCTATATCTACTTGAAGATGGTGCTTTACTTTTGAGATGGTGAGGCAGTCACTGCTCAGAATACTGATCGTTATTGTGCTGCTGTGATGTTGTTTGATTGCTCATTGTTTTAATAGCTCTTCGATTACTATGTCTGCACTGCTTTTTTAGCTATAGCTAGCACATTATCACTGCCTGCAGTACATTCTGTGCTGTTAGCATAATTTGATAGCCACAGTTGGCACCTGCCTCTCAGACATTTAAGGACATAATCATACTGTGGCTTCCAATACTGAAGCATTACAATCTCTCTATGTCAGTGACACATTGCGGGTACACCATAGATAGAATCAGTCATCTGAAACATAGAGAATAATTCCTACTGCACAGGCTGTGGTGAGGCTTATTCCCTTTATATTTCTAAAGTGCTCTAAGATTCTTGGATAGAAAAGCTATAGAAGTGCAAAGAATACCACTATTACTTTTCACACTTTCCCCACCATTGTGGGCATAATATTTCTTCATTAATCATTATTTCTATTTACTTTTTGAAAAGTGGCTGTTCATTAGATGAGTTAGGAAAAACACTATGCCAAATACAAGTGCAATTAATATTTAGCGAAATTAGAACTCACTATGTCAATTGACTCACATCAACCTCTCCATCCTGACCCTTGTTATGCCATTGGGTGCCAGCTCACCACCCCATAATGTCCATATGGAAGATGGATGCAGCTGCTGAAGGATTCGTCCACAATGGGGAAATTCCTAGTTGGTATAGCACCTTCTATGCTACCCTCTGCCCGTAATGTATAAACATAGACCATAAACTACAGCAGACCCACTTTGAGAAAGCTGCTACCAGGCCATTCTGGTTTGTTTATGTAAAGGCTGCATCAGTACGGAGCCTCGCAGCTCACATTGGCTCCGGTTTGCCATTTCTAGCCAAGGGGAACTGCAGGAAGCGCAAAGGGCCAAGTAAAAAGCCAATTATGGATCTTCAGTTCAGACCCTAGTGCAGGCACAGTCAATAGGTGGATTGCAGGCCAAATCTGGACAGTCATATGCTTTTGAAAGGGACACAAAATGTTGTTATTTTCTTTTGTTTTTTATTATGATAATAATAATTAATAATAAATAATTAATACATTTCTCTTGAGTCTGGACTTTGGCTATACCTTGACTGAGAAGTCTGAATCTTGACAAAAATAACGGATTACACTGCCCTAATGCCAGCTGCCAACTGACCTAAAGGGACTGCCCACTAGCTGGTGATAAGCAGACGCAGCCTGCTGCAGACCCATCCTTATTGCACTTTGCCCCAACATGTTCTCTGCGTTGGGGCTTTAGTTGGAATAGCAGCAGAGACTCTTGCTTCTGCAGGGATCCCCAGCTGAGAAGATGTGGGTGGTTTCCTAAGCAGCACAACACGCACAGGACACAGTAAGGAATGCTGCCCAGTATGTTAAGTTTCTTTCTCAGTTCTAGATATAGTGTGTATTTAGCACTTATATTTAGCACACATTTTAAAGGCTTCGGGCACAAGAGTCTTTCCATATTAAGAGATATGCCCACATCTGATTTACAGGGATTCTACTGTCACATGCTAAGAAATTATCTTTTACATTTTGATATTGTTGGCACTATCCAACTAACACATCCTCCTATTATTTCTTACAGCTCCTAGATTTTGAAACCAAAAAGTCTTACAGTCTGAAGGTTGAGGCAGCCAATGTACATATTGATCCCAAGTTCATCAGCAATGGACCATTCAAGGACACTGTAACTGTCAAGGTGGCAGTAGAAGATGCTGATGAGCCACCCATATTTTTAGCACCAAGTTACATCCTTGAAGTACAGGAGAATGCGGCAGCTGGTGCTGTTGTTGGGAGAGTACATGCCAAAGACCCTGATGCTGCTAATAGTGCTATAAGGTATGCTTTATTATTTAGTTATATTGCTTTTATAGAGAGAATCAAGATAACTTTAGTTTATATGATGTCAATTATATATATGCAGTACATAGTCAATTATCTTCTTTATTTGCATGTGTTTTTTCATTCATTTTGCACATTTTCTCATATTTAGGACATATTTATTGTACAATCTGTTATATCTTTGTCTTCATACCAACACACCCTAGTCACTATTACAAGGTAGATATTCTATAATACTGTCAGAGACATCAATTTTTCAAGGGTCTTAAAATAGAAACAACTGTAGTAGCACAGATACTACTGTGTGGTTACTACTGTCAGCTGCTACACAGACATGCACACACACGTGCATGTATGCATAACAGTTAACAATACAGTGAGAGAGGTATGAAGTAGTATTTGCTGTGTGTGTTTTCTGGTGTCATTTCCCTACTATTAAAAAAGATATCAAATTATTTAGAAGAGTTGCAAAATGAAGGTATGAAAACCATAGTAAAACAGACTGTTGTATAAATTAGAGATGTTTAGTACATCACTAATTTTAAATAATCTAGCAAGTGATAAGTTCTATAATGTTTTGAGTGTTCTGAATATTAAAAGAATTAAAACCTCTTATTAATAAATATGGACCAGTGAAAAATGTAAGTATCTCAATATATTTTATAGATATTAAAAGAACTGAGACACAATCCAAACATTATTATTTAAGGGTTTCAAAGAATACGTGTTTTAATTATCTATAGTTTGTAAAAACCTGACAGTGAAAAATGCCTCTGATACATAGACATTAATAAATAATGTAAATACATTTTCATTAAAAAGTTGCCTGATAAAATCCATTAATATGTCTGACTTGCAAGCCTGCTACTGCAAAACTGTATTAAAAATAATAAGAAATATACTGTTGAAGAAAAACCGAACCATCAGGCTGCAAAGTAATTCTTTTGTCTCATACTCAATTTTCATCTCCTTCAAGGTATTCAATTGATCGTCACACTGACCTTGAAAGATATTTTAGTATCAATCCAGAAGATGGTTACATTAAGACCATAAAAACGTTGGATAGGGAAGAAATTGCTTGGCATAACATCTCTGTCTTTGCCACTGAAGTCCGTAAGTATTCCAAGGAGGATTTCAACTCAGTGATGTTATAAATACTACAGTCCTCCTCACATTGTTTATGTGGGATACAACAGCTGGAATAATACAAAGCAGGAATTTTTTTTTTAACTTTAATCAAAGTATTATAGCTTTGTCACCATTTTGTTTTGTTTTTTAATTTTTTTTTTGATAGATAACCGACATCAGGAAGCCAAAGTTCCTGTAGCAATTAAGGTCCTTGATGTCAATGACAATGCTCCAAAATTTGCATCCACCTATGAAGCATTTATTTGTGAAAATACTCAGAGCAACCAGGTATCCTCTCTCCCTGATATGGGAAGTTCTTTATTCCTGGGTTGGAGCCCAGTTTTGTATAGAAATTGAAAGCTGGATTGCTATTTTTAAGTTTTGGCAAACAGAGAGGCACATTTTTGTATTTGACATCAAAATTGAAACATGGAGGTTGTGCATGTTTATGCACCCACATATTAATTTATTTCAAACTTACATTGGAAGCAAGGGTAGAAGTTAGTTTTCACAAGAATGGGGACATGTCAAATATTGGAGAAACACTCTGGCTTCTATGACAGGAAGCACAGAGTTGTAGTTACAGGATGTAGCTCACAAATTTATCCATTCATACTCTGTACATATTACCCTAGTGCAGATTATCCATTGTAGTTTGTGAATAGGATTACCTACAGTTGGAGAATGGGTTATTTTATTAACACTACTTTTGTTGCCTATATGTTTGCCAAGGTTCAGGGGGTTTTTGGGGTGTGAGGAGATTATACTAATTTCCTCAGCTCTGCCCAACTTTGAGCTCAATATTATGTATATTTTAAAACATTTGTACTGACTAAATGTAGTAAGAGAAATAGCTGACTGTTCTATTTTTATACCCATATTACATTGTTAATAGTAAATGGTATCTTTTTTTCGTTTTCCTTTGGCATTCAAAAATCACAATATTGGAAACAAAACCTTTTTGAATGCAATATATGAGTACATAACAAAAGCACTAATTATTTACAAGCTACTTTTCTTTTAAAGCCATTTATTACAATTACTGCTGATGACAAGGATGATGCAGCCAATGGACCAAGATTTATCTTCAGTTTACCACCTGAAATTATTCACAATCCAAATTTTACACTCAGAGACAACAGAGGTTAGTATCAAGGTTCATCATATATTAGTGTTCAGAGCAGCAAAAGTAGAAAACGAATGTGAATTATAATTTTATACAACAGTATTTTCATTAGCCCTAACCGACTGATTGCTTTTGAGCATTTTGCAAAAAAAAAAAAAAAAAAAAGGCAGAAAATAAAACTGATAGTCAGAGACATTGTTTGGAATAATTTAGTGCCTGTTCACTGGCCTTCTTGTTCAAAAATATATTTTATAAATCACACGGAACTCTATACAATAATTGCTTTGGCATTACATCCACAAGAATAGGTAATAAACAAAAGATTCACAGATCTCTTTAATGAAAGCTAATAGATAGTCCACAATTTTAGGAATTCATCATGACGCATACTTGGCTCAGCATGGGCCCTGGGATCAGTTGAGAGGATAGGTATGACATGGTGTTTCTTCACTTAGTTGCATTTGTCAATTTATGGATATCCTGTGATTTAAATCTGGAGTAAAAACTCTGCCACGGCAAGCTGGGCTGAGGGAAGACGAATGCAGATCCAGTTTTTCAGTTTAATTCACTATCCAGATGAAAACCAGTCCCCGTATCTAGCTTCTGCTTCCAGCTTCTAATGCACACAATGGCTATGTCTACATTGCACGGCTCTTCCGGAAAAAGCTACACAAATTGCAAACTGCAGTTTGCGTAGCTTTTTCCGCTTCTTTTTTCGGAAGATGCTTTTCTGACATTTGACCCATCTACACTGGGCCAAATATTAGAAAAAACCCTTTTTTGGAACATCCCTTCTTTCTCGTAAAATGAGGTGTACAGGGATGCCGAAAAAGTGCGTCTGCTCTTCCAAAAAAAATTTCGGAAGAGCATACGTGTTCCCTGGACGTAGCAGAGTTTTTCCAGGATACCTCCAGTATCCCGGAAAAACTCTGCAGTGGAGACATAGCCTATATGGGATGTTTTTGTAACTACATTAGCCAGAATAAGATGAGAGAAACCCTCAGGAGCCAGGCATTGTGTCCCCTAGCAGAAACTCCGTGGGAAGGTTGTGGAAGCAGGGGAGAGAGAAACAGAAAAAAGTCATATCCATCTTTATAAATGTCTCTATGCTAATTTCATAATTACAATAGAGCATAAAACATAATACACTTAAAATAATAAGTATTTAGCAAATTCATTTTAACAAGGTAATTTCTCTGTAAAAGCAAAATTGTTCAAATTTAGAGGAAATTTGTTTATTGAAAATGAGCTTTAATACTTGAGAAGAAACATGTTTGTTTCCAAAAATTGTGATCTCCGTTGCACTGGTTTAAATCATGAAGCTAGAGGAATTACTCTGGACTGGAATCAGAATAAAAGAGAACATGATCTGATTACTTACATACGACAAGAACTTTTTATCTCAAACATTATAACATTTACAAAACTTCCTGTATCATTGTGACATGATTTCCTCATTTCTGAACACTGAAGAAAAAGTTCATTTCAGAACTCCCTGGTAATTTTTCTGATGAAATTTTAAAAAAGTATTATGAATATCTATAGCTAGGTTCCTCAACATAGCAATTGTACACTCAAATGAAGTGGGTAACATATATATTTACTCTCCTTTATTAAAAAAGGAAAGAAAAAAGGAAAGTACAATTAGTTTGATGCATATATTTTAAAGAAAAATAAGTAAATCAATAAAAAGAATCCTTTTCAGCTGTGTTTCACTTTGTAAGATATTTTAGGGAAGTATATCAAAAGAGACTAGATTGCATGGAAAGATAATGGACTAGCCTTTCACCTTTGGAGACCTAGCTTCAAACTGAGCAGCTGGTTTGGTAATATCAGTTAAATCTCTAATGGATATTAGTGTGTATAACAAATCCACCACACAGTTTGGCACCATTTGGCGTAACTTGCAGTCTATTCAAGAGTGGTTCAGGACTAAAATAGCAGGGCTATCCACATGACAGAACTGAGAAACACTAAAACAGCTTCAGGGCGATGTTATCATAGTCTCAGTTGTATTAATACGTTATCATAGTCTCAGTTGTATTAATCCTTCATTGTCCAGCTACACCAAAAGAAGGACAGGAGACACTTGGTATAGATTTAATCAAGCTGCAATTTTATTATTAGATGTCTGAGACTACCCAGCAGATAACAGAGTACAGTGCAGGTAAGCCCCTGTTTATTCTGCAGTTCCCTTTGGGCCTTCTACCTGCTACTACCTCTTTTTCCATCAAAGTCCTTCCATCATACATATTGCTGGGTTCTTACCATACCTGGGGGGCTTTTGCCAGCTTGCCCTCTTTTCCATCCGGATCCCTCCAGAGACTCCATTGCAAGGACCTTATCATTCAACCCTCCTCATAGGAGGGGTAATATGGGTTATAAGAAAGGGGGATTGGCTCCCTGCTCTTACAACCATAGAAGCCCCAAACCCCAACTCCAGTCCATTCCTTTAACTAACACCTCCTTTTTAAGTCCTTTACCAGGCCATTTACCTGGTCATTGGATATCTTCCCTATGTAGCACCTACACTGGACATCCACCACATGGAGGTGCCAGGAATTAGCTGGGCTACCTCCCCGCCAAGCCCAGTTGGATTTCCAGACTTCTTCCCATGACCTTTTTCATAGCAGCCCAAAAACATGTTACTGCTGCTAGTTTGAGAGGTGAAGCCCCATTCTCCCAAATGCATTCAGTTGCACTCTGTACTATGCAAATGATTGACTCCTGCAGCTGGTTTGCCAGTACCATATCTCACATCAACCACGCCTTCCTGATGGGCCATATAAGTGAGCAGCCTGCTGGATCTTCATATGCCTCATCACACCAACAGCTTTCGCTTGTGTTCGCTGCAAGCTCCTGGTGCAAGTCACCACTCTGTTGCACTAAAAACAAGACATGGCATCTGTTCTTCCAATATTCAACTGCTGCCACGTGCTTAGGAGGAAAAGAGATATTAAGGGTTGAAGTTTGGCAATTGAGCGCATACACCCTTGCCAACCAGAAACACATCATTTTATTGGGAGGGAGCTGTAATACGCCCAGACGTGCAGTGGTGTAGCGAGGGGTCAGGGGGGCAGTTGCCCCCAGGCACCATGCTAGGGGAGTACCAAATTAGTCCCCCTCCGCTCGCCTGTCATCCCTCGGCTCGCCTGCGCCTCCTCAGCCCACCGCTGCCGGCTGGAGCCTCCTCACAGCCCCCAGCCCTACCCTCCTCCATCTCCGCCGGTGGTTTAGTGTGTGCGGGGGCCCGGCCCCAAACTCATGGAGGCAGGGGCAGACATTATACAAGCTCCCCCCGACCAGGGTCAGGCTCGGCCGTGCGCCAGATTCGGGGCCCCGCTGCATGGTAGTGGGGGGGACAACAAATTTTTCCCTTGCCCCTGGGCACATAACATCCTCGCTTACACCTCTGGACTTGAGTTCAGCACAATGTTCAGGTATTGAAATGTAGTGGAAAGGCCCTCATTTTCAGCCTCTGCAGGGCGTACCAATAAACGTTTTGCCAAGCCACCTAGTTCCTTGTAGTATTAATGGAGCCATCGCGTGGGTGTGATAGGTGATGTGTAATTGGACATTCCCTTGAAGTGCAGTTGGAGACCAAACCTGAGAGAAGAAATCCTTAGATTTACTATAGGCAATTGATTATTTTTATAACAAACCTTGCCATCCAGTTCCCATAAAAAGGAGTGACTTGCGTAGTGCCCATAGCACGTTCAAAACCCTGATAATCACACCTTCAGAGGAGGGAGGTTGGATGCTGCTTTACCTGCTGCATGGAGAAAGGAGTTTCCCACTCCATGGCTTGCACCTATAAAGTCTTCTGCCCTTACATTCCCTAGGGTGAGTCAGTGCTGCAAAGCTGACAACCATCCACCTTGTTGTAGAAGTTTCTTCCTTTTCTCCTCCCTCACCCAGCCACAATGCAGCACTGCCTTCTTCCAGCAATCCTGGTAATTTATACAAGCATCAAATTCATCTTTTTTGGTTTCTTTTCTTTTTTTTCCTTTTAATGAAAAAGTTAACTTACATAAACAAAATGGTTTTATAATACAAATATGAGTAGTCCTGTGAATATAGCATCTTTATATGACACCACTGAAATACTTTATTTTAAGTAGATGATACTTTAGTCCCCTTGAATTTCTATCCATATACTTTTGTTTTAGAAAAAGATACATAATGTAATGAAATTCTTCCTACTTTTTACTTTTTTAATTTACTGTCTTCCATCATTTCATACATTCTTTGATATATTCATGTACATTTTATAAGACAAATTTAACGGAGTGGTCAATTTAACACTTTTTTTTATTAAAAAGGTGAAGTTATGGATGATAGTGAAAAAAATTAAAATTGTAGGTACTTCTAGATAGCAAACCCTTTCAGAGTGCGTTACAATTTGCAAGTCAGATGATTTATGTAATCATTTAAAGTTTCTTTTTCATTTGTAAATCAGAGTATTCTTTGTATCATGCCACTTCTTTCATAGGGAATTGCTAGTTTCAAAGAAAAAAATGGCTTTATTAACTTTGGAGAACAGTTAATGAATACTCCAATATTTAGGTCTATTACAGGACTTTAAAGTGAATACAGTCCTATAATTATCATTTAATAGAGTTTCTTTCTACTGACTCCTAAAAGTAATTACATATTGCAGTAATCCAGAAAAAGTAATCACATTCTACATCCTTTTAAAAGCCTACTGTGTTACCAAGCTTTTCAGCTGAGGCTATTTTCCATAGAAAACATGAGATAATAGGGTATCTCATGCTGTGATAAAGCATCAAATTACTTTTGCTCTGAGTGTTTACTTACATTATACCATGTAAATAAACAGTACTGTATTTTCCCAGACTATGTATAGGTTTTGTGTCCAACTCTACTTCCCCTGAAGTCAGCGTGGTTTTTGGACTTGACTTCAAATAGAGCAGTAGCCAGTAAATGGTATTTTGAAAAGAAAAGAGTGACTGGTTATTAATAGACATGGTTCCTCCTTTTAACCCTCCCTCCATCCTGAGTTGAGGTACTGTTAGGCAGAGATTCACCCAGTGCAGAGGCAAGCACAAAACCAGTTGGTCTGAAACTGGTGCATTAGCCTTAGGTTGGGCCCTTTACACATGGGGGAATTTGCTTGTCATAGATGGGCTATAATGTTCTGGAGTGCACAGATGTAAGATATGCCTTTTGGAAGACTCACGGTCCAATGCTGCTGCCAGAGAAGGAGGTAGCTAAATTCCCTTTTATCTCCATGGCAGCATGCTCTGATCATCAGTGCCACATGTTTGATCAATGAGTTTTGAGGGCTCTAGTAATAGATGTGGACTCTGAGGCAATTCCCCTTTGTTTCTTACCATGGAATTTTTCCCAGTAATAATCACAGTCTGATACTGATTCCAGGCAATGACAACCAAAAATCTGTTTGGTCTTCCCTGGTCAGTCAGCACTTGCACCCCAATGCAGCAGATTGTTAGGCTCACCGTGCAGCCTAAAGCTTCTTGTTATCAAACAACTTCGTGCTTTTTTGTGTATAAGCAACAGAAGAGAAACCAAGTAACAGCTATCTTTGTGCAGCAAAGAACTTGGAAAAACTCCAAAAAAGGAAAATAAAAAATGGAAAAATGAATATTGATGGCTGTGATACAATTTTATCTATGAATTCCAGTTGTTTCACCTAGATTGGTGATCTAATCAGAATTTGGATACATTAATCTAATCACCTGAAGTGACATCTAGCTGGAGAATTCTCCAAGGAATAGCAACTGGAAAAACTCAAACATGAATGTTCTGGAATGGACTTCAAAGATTTGCCTCCTTCTGTGATGTATTGTGGCACAATGTATTCCTTGAAATTGCCAGCCACGCAGCTGCAATATGGTTCTCGCGAAATGAGTAAAGAATACAACTTTAACCTGGCACGAATATTTAAGTTCTGTTTCTGGTCCTAATGCTATTTATCTGGATTACAGTTAGGCTCTGTTTTGGCATCAAAAGGCACAGAAATGACGAAAAAGCAAGTATGAAAATATTATCTTGGATTGTATGTTACTTTGTCCTGAGACATTAAGATTTTGTTGTGTCCTATACACATTATTTTCTTTCTGAACAAAGGAAGAACAAAGGAAGAAGTGATGGGTATTGGACTTCACAATATTTCATGTGGTGTTTTGAGTGGCTTTCCTTTTTATCTTTAAAAATATTTAAATGAGCATCAAAGTTTTCCTAAATCCATACTGTGTGGCTCCCAGTACAGCTTTGAAAACTATTTTTATGCAATGTATCTTTTAATTATTTTAAGCATTTATCCAATTCTTTTATGAAACTTGCAAATTTCAAATCTTATCTTTTGATCACAGCTCAAATACATACAAGATTGCCTAAATTGCCTGAAACTTAGTTACTTTTTTCTTAACACAAAACAAACAAGTCTAAACAATTCACATTATGACTAGGGAAAGGAGATTTAGACTTGTTTGGTGTTAGACAGATCTGCTTGGTAATTAAATTGTTGTGATCTTGGTATAAGGTAATCAAATCAGAAAAGTAAATAGACAGTCAGAAGTTATCAATTGTCAGAGTTTTGATTATCTGCACGGTACCATTTTGGCATTTGCTTGGGTTAAAAGCATGGTGGTTTACTGTCTCTTCTGTCCTATGTCTGGAATCAACTGCATCCACTGCAGGAGAGGTAACCCTTCTTCATCAGCCTGAAAGCTCTTTCACCATGAGGGTGATCTGCCATCTTGCGAGCTTTTTTGAGAATAAATGAACTATTATTCACAGTGTGCAAATCGCTACATTAGACTAAATATCAATGGACACTTTTTATACTAAAAATGTAAAAAGGAAGTTAAACAAGGCTAAGACACGTTGGAAGCCACCTTTCAACAGACAACAAATTGTTATGACCACATTCTAACCCCCTCAGATTTGAAGATTATCACATGAACACTGCCACCACTGAAATGATAAAAACATAAGTATTCAGCAGTACAAATAGGTTTTAAAATGGATTAAACAATATCCGCAAAAGGTACACATATTTTAAAAAATCAGAACGTTTATTTGTCCACTTTTGTCCATGATTTTCTTCTTTAACACAGTAACTATGGATAGGGAGAATGCAATGGACATAATATACCTGGACTTTAGAAAGGCTCTAGACAGAGTCCCACATGCCATTTTGATAAGTAAGATGGAGAAATGTGGACTTGGCAGAACTTCCTTTAAGTGGATACATCATTAGTTAAATAGCCACAAATAATGAACAACTATTTTTGAAATGATATCAGATTGGAAGGAGGTCTTGAGCGAAGTTCCACAAGAATATGTTCTGGGTCTGGTGTTTAGCACCTTTGTTCACAAATTGTGAATTGTGAATTGTTGAGCATCATTGTATAACTCAGTAACTCTTATGGGGGAGTGTAGGGATCAGCATTCATATCATACTCCCCATCAGTCTAAGCAGGGAAAGTAATGATCCAGCCAGTAGACCAAATTCAGTGATAAATTCTGGTCACGTGCCACCTGCAACATGTTGCACATATGCTAAGAAGCATCTTATATTAATATATACAGCTTTCTAGGATGAAAGGGTATGTCTACACTAGCCCCCTAGTTCGAACTGGGGTGGCTAATGTAGGCATTCGAACTTGCAAATGAAGCCCGGGATTTAAATGTCCCAGGCTTCATTTGCATGTTCCCGGGGCGGGCGCCATTTTTAAATCCCCTTAGTTCGAACTGACTGCCCGCGGCTACATGCGGCAGTCAGAAGTTAATCCGAACTAAGTCCTTAGTTCGGATTAACTGTTACACCTCATTCCACGAGGAGTAACAGTCAATCCGAACTAAGGACTTAGTTCGGATTAACTTCTGACTGCCGCATGTAGCCGTGGGCAGTCAGTTCGAACTAAGGGGATTTAAAAATGGCGCCTGCCCGGGAACATGCAAATAAAGCCCGGGATATTTAAATCCCGGGCTTCATTTGCAAGTTCGAATGCCTACATTAGCCACCCTCATTCTAACTAGGGGCTAGTGTAGACATACCCAAAGAGTGGTGAGGAAATATTGCTTATGTCAAAATATTGTTCATTTAAATATGTTCCAATGAAAGGGACATGTGGAATATCAGGGACCAATTCAGTCCTGATGTATTGTGTACATTTTCCTTTGATTTCAAAGGGACTTGCACTCATATAAGAATATTTTTTATCAAATCTATATAAAATCTAATCATTATAATTCCACATGGAGATAGCCTGAGCACAAAGGACCTGATCCTAAGCTCACTGAAATCAGTGGGAGCCTTGCTTTTCACTGACTCCATTGGCTTTGGGTCAGGACCAGAATTAGCAGAAGTGCAATGTCAAGGCCCAATTCTGCAGAGGCTTGCTACTTGGCATAATGCTTAGTATTGCAAATTGTGCTATGGGGTCCATTATTGCTTGTTTTGATACTGAGCATCACAACTAGCAGCAATAGTTTGCATGATTGAATTTTGTTGGTCACACATACTGTTTTAGCAAGTATCCACTCATGCAGAAAGCATGAATTACCACTGTAAATGTTCCTAATAATTTAAGCATTCAGCAGTATTTGCAACCTTTTTTAACATTGCTTTATCAATAAATGCTTTGATTGTTTTTGTGGTGCTGCATTCCCTTATTAGAGATAATTAAAAGGTGAACACAAATATGCTGACATTGTAAATGAGAGTAATGCAGGAAAAGAATGTGAAATGCACCCCAAAAAGGCAGGACTACATTCTACTCCTTGTATTCCATATCCTGCCCTAAAAAAATAGTGCAGTACCACATGTAGGAACAATGATATTTAATTTCTCATGTGTCATTAAAAGTGGGACAATCAATTTACTGTATGTAAATACAGCAATAAAATGGTCAAAGCAATTGTAGCAAAATGTCATTTCTCAATATTTATGAAGCAGGTAAGTCTGAAAAGAAATTGAATGATCAAAGATTGTCTTGTTTGTTTAAACAGATAATACAGTGAGTATTCTTGTTAGACGTGGCGGCTTTAGTCGACAAAAGCAGGATTTATACCTTCTTCCTATTGTAATAAGCGATGGTGGAGTCCCTCCAATGAGCAGCACCAATACACTTACTATTAGAGTCTGTGGCTGTGACAGCAATGGTTCCTTGCTCTCATGTAACGCTGAAGCTTACATCCTCAATGCTGGACTTAGCACTGGAGCTTTAATTGCCATTCTCGCTTGCATTGTGATTTTGTTAGGTAAGAAAAGTTCCCTGCCTATTTATGTTTTTTGATTACATTGCAATGTCAACTCTGACTTGGCCACATTGGAAATACTGTATTTTCCGCTTATATTTTGTATTCTTCACTTTCTTTTGCTGGAGCTGAGGCCCTTGTTAAACCAGGTAAAATACTCTGTGCAGAGAATGATACTAATTCCATGACACACAGTTTTTGGTTTTGCGCTCTTTGCTGGATGAGCTCAGCCTGGAATAATTAGTCATGCCAGCTCTTTGACTCTAATTTCCCTAGTGTTGAAGGGGAAATAAAAACAAATTGATGACTTTAAAAGACCTTAAAATAGAAGAGCGGTAAAACACCATAAATAAATATGGTGTTCTGGGGTCATCTACTATTAAATATTCACGATATTTTAGAAAAAATGAGTGATGGACAAGAAGTCACGTTTGTCTTCCTCTATTCATGTTATGAAAAGGAAGTTATTGAAATCTGGAACAAGAATAATTCCTATTTCATTGCAGCAGGAGGGTGTGGAATTAGAATTCAGGGTTGCGTATTGCAGGACAGCGAATGTTCATTTCTACCTTTCAGTCTTATAGCTGATTGGGCTTCATATCTCAAGCAGGTCCACCTTTTTTCTCCATAGTTGGTGTTCCATGCAATCACAGATCTGTGTCCTGAGATCTGTGCTGATTAGGAGTCCATCCATGTGGTTTCCAAATCAAAGCCTTAAAGTAAGCATGCAGTAAAGCATTGGTATCCCAGAAACCTGGTCCTGGTTCAAAGCCTTGGATTTGAAAACACTCTGAGCCCGATCTAGGGAAATATCCCATCTATATCTAAACTTCATATCTCCCAGCCATTAAGAACATCTAATAGTACATGAAATAATTTTAACTAGAATGTGATATCCTTTAGTTACTGAGTAATCTTTCCCTTAGATAGGTCTCTGAAACCTGCTAAGCATTTATAAAAGTAGTGTTAGTCTGGAAATTAGCCTAACTTACACTCTTGCTTTTTTTTTCTCTATAGTCATTGTTGTGTTATTTGTAACACTGAAAAGGCAGAAGAAAGAACCACTAATTGTTTTTGAAGAAGAAGATGTCAGAGAGAACATTATCACTTATGACGATGAAGGGGGCGGAGAGGAAGACACTGAAGCCTTTGACATTGCGACTTTGCAGAACCCGGATGGCATCAATGGGTTTATTCCTCGGAAAGACATAAAACCTGAGTATCAGTATATGCCAAGACCAGGGCTTCGGCCAGCTCCTAATAGTGTGGATGTTGATGATTTCATCAACACAAGAATACAAGAGGCTGATAATGATCCGACTGCTCCTCCTTATGACTCCATTCAGATCTATGGCTACGAAGGAAGAGGCTCAGTGGCTGGTTCACTTAGCTCATTAGAGTCGGCGACAACAGATTCTGATTTGGACTATGACTATCTACAAAACTGGGGACCTCGTTTTAAGAAACTAGCAGACTTGTATGGCTCCAAAGACACTTTTGATGATGATTCTTAACGATAAAGTTACAAATTTGGCCTTAAGAACTGTGTCTGATGTTTTGAAGAATCCAGAAGAAATGTAAGCAGGTATTTTTTTAAAAATCAAGGAAAGGCTCATTTAAACATTTAAGTTTGACAAAGAGGATTCCTTTAATAATAATAATAATAATAATAATAATAATAATAATAATAAAAAGGACAGAAAAGTGGTAAATACTGTGAAGTACCTTTTCTTACAAAAGGCAAATATAGAAGTTGAGTATCAACTTCACTAGCGAAAAACCCACTTGTGAAGTACAAAATATTTAAGTGAAGGAAAATTCTAAAAGTGAACCTACAAATGAGGGAAATCTTTTCTGTATTATGAACATCTAGATCTTTTATGTCAAAGAAGCTTCCACACATTAGAAAAAAGATAACAGTTCTGAGCTGTAATTTCGCCTTAAACTATGGACACTCTTATATGTAGTGCATTTTTAAACTTGAAATATATAATATTCAGCCAGCTTAAACCCATATGGTGTATGTACAGTACAATGTACAATTATAATGTCTCTTGAGCATCAAACTTGTTACTGCTGATTCTTGTAAATCTTTTTGCTTATACTTTCATCTTGAACTAATACGTGCCAGATATAAAACTCTGTCTTGTTGCAGTGGGAGGCGCCCTATTTCTATGTCATTTTTAATGTATCTATTTGTACAATTTTAAAGTTCTTATTTTAGTATACATACAAATATCAGTATTCTGACATGTAAGAAATGTTACAGCATCACACTTATATTTTATGAACATTGTACTGTTGCTTTAATATGTGCTTCAATATAAGAAGCAGACTTTGAAATAAAATGATTCTTTTTTTAATTCTTGTTTTGGTTATTAAGCATTTAAGAAAACATGTAGTGTTTCTAATGTTCCATTTATAGTTCTGACTAATTTACTACAATTGTGATCTTTTAATATCCCTATTTATTATGTGTTTGTAGTTGGTTTATTGCCTTGTTAAGTGATTATTTAAAATCAAAGATGTTTTACAAATGTTTTTAGATAAGAATCTGTAGTGTCTGGTGAACATTTTGTACCCTCTCTATCTACAGCCTGTGACTGCTCCCAGAATACAATAACACTTTTCAACCAAAGTTAGTGTGTTCTGGGAGTAAATTAAATATTTCCCATGTAATATGCATTTATCTTATAGCCGAGAAATTCCATGGATCTCAGAAACAACTTCATACATGAATGGAAGTAAGCTGTACTTACAGTTTACTCCACATTTGTTAATTATAATATCCTTACTAAGCTCTGTGAGTTGCAAAAGACTTAAATCTGACCCACTTTAGCTAAAAATTCCCTAAAGACTGTTCTACCTGGCAATTACCTTACCTGAGCATTAATTATGGTTCTGGCACTTAGAAATGTTTTTAGTTTACTTCAGTAAAATTGCCTCAGCTAACAAGACATTTTAATTTTAATACATGAAATAGTGAATACTTTCAGAGTTGGTCTTTGTAATGTATGTTTTTAATCTAATAAAATTGATCTATAACCTTTTTTATATTAGTTTGGAATGGGCAAGGGATCAAAATATGTTCTGTGCATCAATATTTTCAACATCTGTTCACAGCTGTAATTCTGCTAAATTTAATATAGTTTGCTGGTAAGGGTCAGAGATCAGCAAATGCAATATGAAAAGAGGCAATAAATAGCAGTGATATAAATTTTTCCATCTTTAATTTTAGAAATCCCAACCTTGAATTGCAGTCAGGTACCAAACTGCATAACCTTAGAGGAAATCTTACTTTTTTAATGTATTCCTTAACTGAAATCCCCATATGTATTTAAATTTAAATCTAACTATTAAAAATTAAAAAATATGTATTTCAGCCATATAGTCATAAAATATTCACTTTTCCCATTATAGCCCTATTTTAGTTTGCTGAAGGAGCAACTTCATTATACAGTGTTTTATTGTAATATTTCTCTTTATTATATGCATATCCATTCTATATAATTCCATAGTTTATTACTTTTTAACTTGGTTCAAATTTCCTTGGTTGTTGATTTTATTGATTTTTCTATGTTTATAATCCAAAGAATATTTTGCTAGATTTGCACATTTCTCCAACATAAATTTAAATAATAATAGAAATTAGCAATTTACAAATTAACATAGAAAAATATAAAACTACTGGCAAGTTTCCATCTTTATCACTGGTGTTTTTATTTCACTATTGGGCAAGTTTTAGAATTAATAATTGCATTTTCTACATTTATGTTTAATTTTTTTAAGAAAGGACGTTGTCAACTAAATTTTTTAAAATAGTTAAATAGTTTTAAGTGTTTGGTTTTTAGTCTCTGTTGTTTGTAGCTCTCTCGTAGAAGCTTGGAAATAAATTTTCTTTCCCTGCTGATTTTTGTCCTTTTTCATTTGGGAGTCTCTTCCCCTCCTTCTCCCCAAGTGACTAGGAAATTAGCATAGTTCTTTATTGGTTAACTGATTCTACCTATGAAATTCTGTGAATGGAGTTTAATTAATTACCAATTGCGGAACTTCCACAAATGGTTTGTTCCTGAAGAGGGAAAAAAGTGACATTTGTGTGTGATAATCTCTATGATTCTGGTCTCTGGATTCTACATCCCAGATCCTTATTAGCTGTGTCTTAAAGCTAGTACAACTCCCTCATGTTTTGTCAATCCTGAGGTGGCTGTAGATTGGGTTGGAGTTCCTGATGTAACTGGACAGATTATGGGCTACTCTATTTGTGAGAATGGCTGTAAGGAGCTGAAGAACATGGGCCTTAGTTGTGGTAACACACATGATATGCCCAGAATAGTGTGCATAAATTCTCAGAAGGCACAGCCCAATATCCATTGAAGTCAGCGGAAAGATTCACATTAGCAAAGGTTTTGACAAAGTCAGCATGACTATGAGTATTTTAGGGAGAGGGAGCCATGCAGAAAGAGTAGCAGATATACTGATGAGGTCATTTTAGAAAATATGAACCCTTTAATTCACACAAGCCTTGCCTGAAGCATCATTCCTAGAAAAATTAGCGACATGTGGTGTTTGATGAAAGAAAATTAAATGTTCAGTCCTCTATGCACATGCAAGTGTGGTCGTCTTGGCCAAGTCCTCAGCCAGAGTTTTGGCTGTGGTTACTGTGTTTGTGCCAAGGTTAGAAAAACCGAAGACCAGCTACATCAGATATTACTCTGATTATAAAATGTCCACAGCACATTGCATGAAGAGATCTGTTCCCTCCTCTCACCAACAGCACACAGTAATTGTGTATGCAAGTGTGATGATGCTCGTTGCTAAGGGAGCTGTAAGACCCCAGCCTGCCTGCTTTCACTGCCTCTGTGTCAGGGCACTGGTGAGTGGATGGGGGAACCCTGACCCTCTGTGACCATGTGAGGGATATCACTTCAGACGTGAATTCTGAAGCTTGCACATGCCTAAATATTTGCTTTCTGGGCACATTTAAGTGAGAGTATCACAATGCTCTCGGCAAATGAACGGAAAGGGAACACAATCAGAGCTGAAGAAAAAACTCACTTTTAACTTTGAATGAATGACCTGAATGTTCAGAAACTTGGGTTGCTAGAGTAATGAATTGGAGTTTACTGGAACTGAATCTAAGTTTCTAGTACTATGAATTCAGTCAATAGTAATTATGTCATTGATTTCAGTGTGAGCAGGATTAGATTTTTGTAGTGAAGTGATGCATGGGATAAAGTACATAACTGGGTGGTGCTAACAGTTTATTATATTCCCATTGATTTTCATAAGCTCAGTTGAAATGGCAGAAGCCAGTGGGAAAGGACATTACTGTTATAATTTTGTCTGTGTGTCTTAAAGTTTTACAGCTTCAACCATCAACACAAACTCCAAAAGGCAACATATCTTGGCTGGAATAAAATAGGGAAGTGACACCGACAGGAACTTCAGTGTCTATCCAGACTTTCCACTTGTACAAAGTGTCTCTACTGTGCCAAGGTCTGCCAAGTCATAGAATCATAGAACCATAGAGCTGAAAGAGACCTCAGAAGGTCATCAAGTCCAGCCCCCTGCTCTAGGCAAGACCCAATTAGATCAACCCAGTCAGGGCTTTGTCAAGTCAAGACTTAAATACTTCTAGGGATGGAGACTCCACTACTTCCCTAGGTAAGCTATTCCAGTGTTTCACCACTCTCCTAGTGAAATAGTTTTTCCTAATATCCAACCTGGGCCTCTCCCACCACAACTTAAGACCATTGCTCCTTGTTCTGCCATCCATCACTACTGAGAACAGCCTTTCTCCATCCTCTTTGGAACCTCCCTTCAGGAAGTTGAAGACTGCTATCTAATCCCACCTCACTCTTCGCTTCTGCAGACTAAACAGACTCAACTCCCTCAGCCTCTCCTCATAGGTCGTATGCTCCAGCCCCCTAATCATTTTGGTTGCCCTCCGCTGGACCCTCTCCAATGCATCCACATCCTTTTTGTAGTGGGGGGCCCAGAACTGGACACAATACTCTAGATGTGGCCTTACCAGAGCCGAATAAAGGGGAATAATGACATCTCTGGATCTGCTGGCAATGCTCCTCTTAATGCAACCTAATATGCCATTAGCCTTCTTGGCTACAAGGGCACACTGTTGACTCATATCCAGCTTCTCATCCACTGTAACCCCCAGGTCTTTTTCTGCAGAACTACTACTTAGCTGGTTGGTCCCCAACCTGTAACAATGCTTGGGATTCTTCCGTCCCAAGTGCAGGACTCTGCACTTGTCCTTGTTGAACCTCAGCAGATTTCTTGTGGCCCAATCCTCCAATTTGTCTAAGTCACTCTGGACCCTATCCCTGCCCTCCAGCATATCTACCTCTCCGCCTAGCTTACTGTCATCTGCAAACTTGCTGAGGGTGCAATCCATCCCCTCATCCAGGTCATTAATAAAGATATTGAACAAAACCGGTCCCAGAACCGAACCTTGGGGCACTCCGCTAGAAACCGACCGCCATCCTGACATCGAGCCGTTGATCACTACCCGCTGGGCCCGGCCTTCTAGCCAGCTTTCTATCCATCTTACCGTCCATTTATCCAATCCACATTCCCTTAACTTGCTGGCAAGAATATTGTGGGAGACCGTACCAAAAGCCTTGCTAAAGTCAAGGTAGATCACATCCACTGACTTTCCCATATCCACAGAGCCAGTTACCTCATCATAGAAGCTAATCAAATTGGTCAGGCATGACTTGCCCTTTGTGAATCCATGCTGACTATTCCTAATCACTTTCCTCTCCTCCAAGTGCCTCAAAATGGATTCCTTAAGGATCCCTTCCATGATTTTTCCAGGAACCGAGGTAAGATTGACGGGCCTATAGTTCCCTGGATCGTCCTTCTTGCCTTTTTTGAAGATGGGCACTACATTTGCCTTTTTCCAATCATCCGGGATCTCTCCCGATCTCCACGACTTTTCAAAGATAATGGCCAAGGGCTCCTCTTAAACACTCTTGTGCCATTCGTCATTCTCTGTTCTTTCCTTCACTCTTGTGCCACATCTTATCACATCTCCAGCAGATTGTTATAGGTGAGAAACAGGTTAGCTTTATCAAATATAATTATTTGGACTTATTCTCTCTAGAAAAACCCAGAAGAGATTGAAATATCCATGGTAGTATAAGGAAGACTGTAAAGTGCAATATATTCCCAACACTCTCCCCCTAAGGACCTGGGCACAGGTGTCCATTGATAGAAACAGAATTCTACATTGGCTGGGGGAGAGGGGACACAGCTGCATGCTGAAAGGAAGTCAGAAGACCCATCACCTACTTGACAGCTTCCTGGTGCTATGAGAGTCCCGAAACATCTGTGCTGCTGGAGTGAATCACAGGTTTTCCCACTGGAAAGGAAGATTTTGGAGGAGTAGCAGGAAACATAAAGACAGAATATAATGCAACAGCCAATCCCTTCTTGAGCAGCCAGAGACCCATAGGTGTGGCAGCAGCATCTCTGTTCTCTCCATTGCCACAGCCTTCGGTCATCAGTGCAAGCCACAGAATAGAGGAGAGGAGCTGGTGAGAGGCAATGTGTTGCGGAGGGAAGGCATCAGCTCCTTCCAGTTTGCCCAATAATTCAGTAGTCTGGGCATGCTTTGCTATGTGGACAACTCAGCTTTGAGTCCTTCTGTCAGATGTGGAGCAGGGACTCCCAGGTCTCCCACAGTCCAGCAGAATGCCCTAGCCAACAGGCTATCAGGTATTGTAAGGTGGCCTTTACTCAACCTACTTTGTTGCTAATGCACCACTTTGTATTCAGCTAATTCCATATTCATTGGAACTGGGACTTCACATGATGTTCCAGTATCCTACTGGAATATTGAGTCAGACTCTCAGATGCAAGTGTGATTTAAATCCTCTGCTCAGCTTGGCACAAATAGTCCAACCCACATTCATCACTGTCAGAAATTAAACCCGTCAGCTGTACTGTGCTCTGTTACAAAAATCTAGGAATTCATCCACTATCTGCAGACTCTGTCTGTCTGCTCTGTCATACCACATGTTGCCACCAGAACAACTGCTTTCACAACCTTCAACTAAGAAATGCAGGTAGAGCCCCAGCAAAGCGAATTATTATCGTATTGTATGATTTTTTTAAAGTCTCCAGCTTCTATGGTGTTACTATGCCATGCTTCTCCCATGCTTGCCAGCCTGCCAGAACTGCAATATGAATTCATGCAGAGGAGCGGTAGCTGGAAAAGCTGTTATGATATAACAGCATCACATGAGCCAGGGTATCCTTATGAGGAGAAGATATACACTCTGGGAAGCAAGCGCTTCCAACTTCTTCAGCGTTGCCAATATTCTAGAAATTAGTAGAACAGGTAAACAGCTTCTGACAGGGGCTAGGGACACCATTCCTGCCCATCCTGACTAATAATGCATTATGGAGCTATTCACTGATGTACCTATCCTCCATGAATTTATTGAGCTCTTTTTAAAAACCCTGTTCAAGTCCTGACCTTCACAACACCCTCCGGCAAGGAGTGCCACAGGTTTACTGTGCATTGTGTGAAGAAATATTTCCCTTTATTTTAAACCTGCTAAGAGAAATCTCAGGTTTTTAATTTTTTTAAAGTAGGTTTCTAGCCCTCATAATGGCAGAGGTAAGCTTGAAAACCATTAAAAAAAATCTCAAAAACCAATTTACCTAAAAAAGGAACCCAAACAGCATTAAAATAATTGTATGCTTTTTTTTTTAAAGCCAGGGATGATTTTTAGAGGCTTGGCATGATTTGGGACTTCTTGGGGTTTGTAGTAAGGCTTTGTCTCTTTGGGTACGTCTACACTAGCTCGTTAGTTCGAGCTAGGTAGGGTAATTAGGGCAACCGGAGTTGCAAATGAAGCCCGGGATTTAAATATCCCGGGCTCCATTTGCATGTTCCCGGGCACCGCCATTTTTAAATTCCCCTTAGCCCGAACTCCGTGCCCGCGGCTACACGCGGCACGGAGTAGGTAGTTCGAATTAAAGATCCTAATTCGAACGACCTGTACTCCTCATTCCACGAGGAGTACTGGTAGATCGAATTAGGATCTTTAATTCGAACTACCTACTCCGTGCCGCGTACAGCCGCGGGCACGGAGTTCGGACTAAGGGGGATTTAAAAATGGTGGCACCCGGGAACTTGCAAATGAAGCCCGGGATATTTAAATCCCGGGCTTCATTTGCAACTCCGGTTGCCCTAATTACCCTACCTAGCTCGAACTAACGAGCTAGTGTCGTACCCTTTCTTCCTCATGTTTCATATCCTGAAACCAATTAATCAAGTAGGAGGCACAGCAACTAGGGTCCAAAACTATGTAAAATTTAGAATCCCCTTCCAACGCCAACCTTTTCCTTTTCATATGTGACATAGCGGTGCACGTGTTAATTAATTACATTTACGAAGGAACATTGCCACATGCCAGTTTGTCTTTTTTCAATAGGGCAGATTTAAACAGAAAAACTGGATGGCAAAACTATAGATGAGATTTTTTTCCCCCTTTCTTCCAGCAATTTTACCATTGAGGCATATTCCCCAGTCCCGGTTCCATCACCAGCTGGCTTTTGGACACAATCTAGCAAGCGGACAATACCTATTCAATATATAAAGCATTTTTGTAATAAAAAAAATTCTTTATCAACAAAATCACCAGTTTTGGGGCCCCAGCAAAAAACACAATTTACTTTTTTTCACATTTAACTGGCCCTGATGCTTTTACTTCCATAACTGCCACAGTCCTCAAGTCTTTATGTTTCTCACTGCACCAGCCACTTTTCATGCAGTTGGTCATGGGGTAGCTTGTAGCAGTATTTCGAAAGGAAGAAAAAATATCTTGTGTTAAGTAAGGCTCTGTTGAAAGGTCTCATTGTTCCTCTACTTTTGAAGATGTCCTCCCTTATAGTAGATTATTTTCCCAGCTACAGCCCAATCTCATATTTTCTTGTTCGCAAACTGAAGAAAGTCATCATTAATCAAGTGGAAGCACATTTAGCAAAGTTCAACTTGTATGAAAAATTTATATCAACCTTTAGGTTCTATGACAGCACCAAGACCGCACTTAATTAGTTTTATAGTGACTTGTTAATGGATGATTCTGATTCATTCTTTTTGATTTTACTGGGCATTTTAGTAAAATTTTCTGCTGTTGATTGTGGAGTTGTGTACTATGCATACAGACAACCAGGCCTTATGTTTGCATTTGACTTGTATTTGACTGAAGAGCTAGGAGGCTCAGGGTATTAAACTAAACTAAGACATGTTTCCTCGCTTTGCTGATATGAAGCCATGTTAGTTCAGTAATAAATGAAAGTTGTAACTACTGTATGGGTATTGGATGACCTGTGTTTAGTGATTTTGACAGGAATCTATATTCCAAAGTTATAAAAATGAGCATCTTTGCATACAGAATCCATTAAACATCAAGGATTATACATGGATAGAGAATGAAATACCCTCTGTGTTGCACAATTGGTCAGGAATGCATCACATTTATGGGGCAGTGCTTACAAAACCTGCACTTTAAACATAGTGCTGGAGGGCTGTAGGTTTTGCCTTGTTGCTTCTTTTAATGAAAGAAAATATGTGCTTTGCCTCAGTGTAATTTCACTGCCTTCACCACAAGTGAAAAATGTGTGTTGCCAGCACAACTGTTGTGTATTAAAAACAGCAATGCTTGTTCCTAGCAGCCGGCACTGAGAGTTAAAGCTAAATTCCAAATGCTAAAATCAAAATTCCAGTACTCAGAGTGGGGGCAGCTCAGAGAGTCCCCTGTGGCCACCCATATGCCGAGGAGCCAAAGGGACATGCCAGTTGCATCCTGGGAGCCATGTAGAGCTGGGTAGGGAGCCTACAAGCTTGACTTTTAATGATCCAGCACTAACTGGGTCCCTTTATGGCAGCCATCTTTGATGAGGGCAATGGTATACACAGGAGAAAAATATACCCCACACCCCCACGTTTTTTTCTATTTGAGTAAAAAAAATTTTGTATACCCCGCGCACGAATATAACCCACGGGGTATACAAGACTTTTCTGTGCCGGGGGTATATTTGCTGGGGGTATATTTATGGTGCGGGGGCCAGAGGGGGATTAGCCACTCATTGCCCCAGGTTCCAGCGTAGCCGCCAGCCTCCGGGAGGGGGAGCGCTTATCCCATAGGTTCCTCTGCAGCCACAGGAAGGGGCGGGGGAGCAGGAACCACCAGCCTCCGGGCGGGGGAGCGGTCACCGCCTGGTTCCTGCGCAGCTGCAGGAAGGGGCAGGAGGATGAGCACTCCCCCACCCCTTCCTGCAGTTGTGCAGGAACAGGGGGGTGAGCGCTCCCCCGCCCGGAGGCTGGAGGCCAGGAACCGGGGGATGAGCACTCCCCCGCCCCTTCCTGCGGCTGCGCAGGAACCAGGGGCAATGAGTGGCTCGCAGGAACCAGGGGCAGGGAGTGAGTGCTCCCCCACCTGGAGGCTGGCGGCTGCGCAGCCACAGGAAGAGGTGACGGAGAGCTCATGACCTGGTGAGTAAAAAAAATTGTGTATACCCTGCACCCAAGTATACCCCTCGGGGCGGGGGACGGGGTTTATAAAAATGAATATAACCCACGGGTTATAGTTGCTAAATTACGGGTATAGCTATATAGGTACATAAGCAACATGGCGTTTGTGTACATTCTTTCTTAGCAAGAGACACAGAGGTGACAGAAATGCAGATGAATATTCAGAAAGCCATTGGCTGCCCTTTAAATGGGAAAATCATGACAAGTGCTCTGTTGCCATGTTGTGTGAGTGAAGACATAAAAGGTCTTTGTGAACCTTTGTCCAACAAACCACTTAGAAAAAGAAGCTCCCCATGGCGGGGGGGAACCCTTAGTGTTCTAGATAGCCTTCTTTCAGAGGAAGGTGGGAATGGGGGAAGGTATATGAAACATTTGTCTTCAAAAGGCATGCAGAACTGTAACAGAGAGAAAGAGAGAAGCAACAAGGAGTCCTGTAGCACCTTATAGACTAACAGATGTATTGGAGCATAAGTTTTCATGGGCAAAGACCCACTTCATCAGATGCATGTCATGCATCTGACAAAGTGGGTCTTTGCCCACAAAAGCTTATGCTCCAATACATCTGTTAGTCTATAAGGTGCTACAGGATTCCTTGTCGCTTTTGCAGATCCAGACTAACATGGCTACCCCTCTGATACTTGACACCATGCAAGAGAGAAAGAGAGTGTTTTTTAACAAGAAGTAGGAAAAGGATGGCAGTTTTGTTATTAGGCCTGGCTGTATTTGTATTGCGATCAAATAACCCCGCATAAGTGGCAGCTAGTGTGGTATGAAGCATGCTCCTGGAGTGCTGCTAATAGAAGTACATTAACCACCTATTGAAGAGTGTGCTCCTATTTTGGCTTCCACAGGACACTATCAAAAGCAGTGTTCTTGCTGGGGTCTGAAGGATCAGGCCTACCACATGTCAATTAATAAGTAAACAGCGTTAGAGATTTGCACTTCTTTATTGTCATGTGAAAGGTCTGATCCTGCATATCCTAGCACTCTAACAGCTGGCTGTAGTGTCCAGTGGAAGTCAAGACAGGTGCACAAGCTTACCCTAATGCAGCTGAGTTTATGGAGGCCATCTTGTAACAATTTCCCCACCATAACCCAGTCTCTTCCTTGCTCTGTGACTTCCCTAGGTGGAGTCTGAGGCCCGGCTTAGCACAGTCGCAGAGCAATCAAATAGTATCCAGTGGAAGAATTAATGTGCTAGTCTTAGATCCTCAGATTCCGGGTTCAGAGGGCATAGGCATTTTCTGCAGTTAGCCAGTGAATAGATGGAGGAAGAGCAGTAGCTACAGGTGTATATGCAGGAATTTCTTTGTGGGAGCATGTGCATGTGTGTGCTTTTTTTGTAAATGTGAATCACTATTTTTTTTAAATATAAAGGAGTTAAAATAGTCATGCAATGAGTGTGCATAAGAGAAGACAATGAAAAATTTGAGTGGAAACAGTGATTAGTAAAATGATTTTGTTATAACATACTAAAAATGTACATGGCCCCCCACTCCCTCAGCCACCTCTGCCTGCTGCTGCTCTACCTGCTCTGCAAGGCCAGCAGCGGGCAAATGCGAATGGGGCTTCTGGCCAGCAGCGTCAGGCCCAGGCCACTCCTTGTGGGTTGGGGACACCATTCCCCCGACCTGCTGTGCTGCCACCTGCCCTGCCTGCCCATCCCTCTGGAACACAGTGCTCTCCCATCCCCCTAACACAGTGGTTTTCAAACTTTTTGGCCCATGACCCACCTGGCTCAATACAAACCTTTCCAGTTGCTAATGGAAACTCACTGTTAATTACATAATTACACCCGAGACATTTTGCTAGTGCTGCAGCTAGGGAGAATGATTTAATTTTATCAGTAAGAAAGGAAATATTAATTTAAATTATTAAACTGACTAAGTGCTTTAACTTCTCATCTTAGTTTATCAAACTAAATATTAAAGTAAAATATCAATTTATGTCCAGCACAAAAGGTTCCCATGTCTTGGACCACACAAGTGATAGGCAAAAAAAAAAAATCCCCAACCCCCAGTTGAGACACCTCACTCCTCTGGCACTCCAGCCCCACTGGGGGAGGGGAGCAGTACAGGGAGGAGTGAGGTTCAGGGTTTCCCATAGGCCTGATTTATTCACCTGGGGTTCCAGGGTTAGTGGATTTTGTATAGGCTCTGGGGTTGGGACAAAAATGAGGGGTTCACTTTGTGGGACACAGCTGCCAGCAATAGGAATGGGGGGGTGCAGGATCTGGGCAGAAGGTGAGGGTGCAAGGTCTTGATTGAAAGTAAGGTGCACAAGCAGGCTGTGAGTAGCGTGTCTGGCCAGTGGGGAGAGTGCAGGAGCAGGGGAGGGTGTACAAGTGGGCTTGGGGTAGGTGTCTGGCCTGTGGGGGAGGGTGCAGGACCAGGCTGAGGGTGCGAGGTCTTGGCAGAGGGAGTGTGTGAGGGGACTGGAGGTCCGGGGGTCTGGACATGAGGGGTGGCACTTACTTGCTTTCATGCCCCATGCTGGTCCCAGGCATGGCCTCCTGCTGCTCCTATTGGCTGGAATCCAGTCCATGGGAGCAGTGGGGAAAGCCAGCAGGTACTGCATCTGCCGTGCTGCTGTTCCCCCAACTGGGGGTGGGAGAGCGCTGCTTCCCATGAGCTGTATCGCACTGCAAGGCTTGGGGCTTTCTCTCCTCCCCCCACAATGGGAAGCCAATGCTCGCACTCCAACCTCACAGGGAGGTGGGGAGGGAGGGAGAGAAAGCCCTGTGCCTGCTGCTTGATCCAGCTTGCGGGGAAGAAGTGCTCCCCCTTCCCCTCCCCTGAAGGTGGCCATGGACCAGTTTTAGAACCAGTGCCCTAACGGTGCCCCTTTACACTTATGTCCTTCATACACCCCCCCTCCGTATGGGCCTGGACACAACACAGAGCACACAAAATATCATGCCTATTGAGGACCTTGGTCACAGATGCCACCATCAGCTTCTATGATGACCACACATTGACTTGGGCAGCACAGACACACCTCACAGAGCAATAAGAGCATGTTTGACACCAGCCACAGAGGCAGTAGCATGTTCAGGGATAAAATGCTGCTTAGGCCTGGCTATGCAGAGTCTATTCTGGGAGAAAGTGTTTCAGTGAAGTGGGGAGGGGCATAACATTTGCCCTGGTGTAACATTTTAGCAGATCTAGATCATAGGGTACGTCTATACTTACCAGAAGATCGATGTTCTGGAGATCGATCTTCTCACATTTGATTTAGTGGGTCTACTATAGACCCCTATATCAAATGCAGAGGGAAGCTCCTGCCAGCAAACGCTCTCATCAGCCTCCCACAGTGCGGACGCCATCAAGACTTGGCTTAAGGTAAGACGACTCCAGCTTACCTTGCATAGCTGGAGTTGCATACCTTAAACTGATCTTCCTGGTCTAGTGTAGACCAGGCCTGGGTGTTGTAAATGTCATCTTCCAACTGGTTCACAGTTGACCAATAGGGACGTAGTGTGCTGAAGAGCATCACTATTGAAGTTAATGGGAATGCTGTCAATTATTTATCTGACAAAATATTTCAGATTCTTTTCTTTTCTTTTTTTTTTTTTGTGGAGGACTTTATTGTTCAGATTCTTTTGCTAGAGCTGAGTGTCTGACACAAGACCTGTACAGCTATTTTAGATTCTCTGAGCATAGTTCAGCATGCTTTTAGCTCTACTTTTGCAAGGCCCAGTAAAGATCTCTCACACCCTGGCTTTGGTCTTTGCCTTGTGTTTTGCCATCAAAGATGCTATTTCCTTTTTTAATCGCTTGCAGATTACATTTAAAATTCATTCTATTTGCCACCCTACTGCCTTGAATACTCCATCAATAGCTTACCCACCTGCTTTCAGAAATCAGTGTATTACTCTCCATCAAGAAAATTTATGGCACCTGGGTAATTTGTTTCTGTTAGATATTACGGATGTCAAGGAGCAATATAATTTGACTCTTGCCAGCATTCATGAATAAACAGCCCCCATATTAGGCCATCACTCAGCTTCACTGGTCCTTCTCATTCACACATAAGCATCGAGCATACGGTGGGGTGAGCAGTGAAGTAAGATTAAGTCATCCCCTGTGTAAGGCCACTATATTCAGTTACGCAACACCAGGGAAGTATGTGTACTTAATGCATGGTAGTCTCACACTGCTAACAATCAGAGGGCTCTAAGGGCTGCCAGTGCATATTATTCAGCTTTTATTAATTTTAGTAAGAACAAGCCAATGAATTTAATTTGAACTCTTGATGGAATTGTAAACTGCAGACCATCTGTTTTCCATCCTAAACAACTGCTACGGCAACATTTATATGAAGGATTTGAAGCTTTTAAGGAGTGGTTGCCTCAAAAGCTAGCCTCCTCTCCTTTAGAAATGAGGGACATTCTGGGCTAAGATTTCTTGCACATATGTCTTAATGCTGCTCTTCAGCTAGACATTACTCCCATGTTGGAAATGAGACAGGGATTTTGCTTGAACTCTTGCTGTGATCCAAGGCCCATATGGCTTCATTTGGCATGTGTAAAGGTCAATGCTTCTGTTAATACAACCAGCACAAATACTTCCCTGCCTTCTGACTACGTTCCATCCTATTAGGATTGGCATTGAATGCCCCCACAAGCTGGAATTTCCTTTCACTGTGGGTTATTGAAGTGAATATGATAATTGTGGTGTGTTTTTTTAAACTGAAGGTTATATGTATGTGTTGGGATATTCTCATTGCACAGTATAATTCAAGCAGAAAGTATATGTGTTGAAAGCAATAGTACATAAATAATACACATTACATAACCAACATATTCTTATATAGGTTGCATATTCTTGTGGCATGAAATATGTGAAAGGGCTTCCCTCATATTTGAGACAATATGCTGAGTCATATGCAATGGTGTTTTAAAAGGGTCTAATGGAGTCAGATGCCCATATATTTTAATAAGAGTTGGGCAACTAACTCCAGTAGGTGCCTGTCATAACCATGAGGGATGGCCAGCAGCCTGGGGACTAAAGGGTTAACCTAGCCAGGTATCTGGTCAGCCAATGGTAAGGCAAGTAGGGATTTCAAACTGGGACAAAGGCATTTATAACTTTTCCCTCCTTTGTCAGAGTCAGAGCCATTCTTTTCCAGGTAACAGGGAGATAGAAGGCTGTCTCTCTCTCCAAGAATAGTCTTTTCACAATATGTAAGTAGAATAAAGTTACTTAAACCATCTGGCTTTATTGTTTTCCTGGTTTGGGAATGTGAAAATGATGTCTGTGCAGTTAAAAGTGGGTTTTTCCTCTCTTTTGTAACTGTAAGTCCTGAGCCCAGGGGATTCCCCTGAGTATCTAGATTAATTGGTGGCTCTTTTCATCTAGCCACGTTATTATGGTTTCAACTATGGTATTGTTTTGATAATAAAAGTTTGTTTCTTTTTTTTAATTAACCTGGTATTAGTTCATTTCTGTGTCCTGGAAAATCTGTTTGTTGATATCTGCATGCCTCTGACTAGGGGACAGCTACCACAGACTGCAGCTTGTATTTTCTCTTTTCTTTTTCAAGCTCTTTGGGGGAAAGAGCTTGAGGTACCCCTGAGGTTTTTAGGGAGGAGGTTTCCCAAGTGATCTCTTCCCTGGTTTTTCTTGGAATACTTTGGTGTTGGCAGCAATTTTTATTCTCCAAAGTCTGGGTATTAGGATTTTGGGGGAAGGTTTTGTACCAAAGCCTGTAGGAGCTTCAGGGGGTAGCTGAGCTAGTCTGTTACAAAAAAACCCGACAAATGGTCTGGTAACACTTTATAGACTAACACCCCTACTTTACTTATGCTACATCTATGATATCTTCATCATATGGACCCACGGAAAAGAGACTCTTGAAGAATTCCACAAGGATTTCAACAACTTTCACCCTACTATCAACCTCAGCCTGGACCAGTCCACAAGGGAAATCCACGTCCTGGACACTACAGTACAGTTAAATAATGGACAAATTTCCACCCTCTATATCGGAAACCCACTGACTGCTACACTTACCTTCATGCTTCCAGCTTCCATCCCAGACACATTTCTCAGTTGATTGTATACAGCCAAGCCCTACGATACAACCGGATTTGGTCCGACCCCACAGACAGAGACAATCACCTACAGGATCTTTACAGAGCATTCCTAAAATTGAAATACCCACCTAGGGAAGTGAAAAAACAAATTGACAGAGCCAAAAAAGTACCCATACATGAACTACTTCAAGACAGACCCAAAAGAGAAAATAACAGAACTCCTCTTGTTGTTACCTACAGTCCACAACTCAGACCCCTCCAATGCATTATACACAATATACAACCCATCTTGGAAAATGATCCCTCACTCTCAGAGGCCTTAGGAGAAAAATCTATTCTTGCTTACAGACAACCCCCTAACCTGAAACGTATTCTTTCTGATAACCATGCCACAGAACCACATCATAAGCCTCCAGGAACCCAGCCCTGCAACCAGAAAAGATGCCAACTCTGCCCACATATCTATACTGGCGAATTCATCACTGGAGCTAACAACATAAGCCACAAAATCAAAAGGTCATTTGACTGCACATCCAGTAATTTGATCTGTGCCATCAAATGCCAGCAGTTCCCCACTGCTATATATATTGGACAAACTGGACAGTCTCTGCGGGAAAGAATCAGTGGACACAAATTGGATATACATAAAGGGAACATACAGAAACCTATTGGTGAACATTTCAGCCTGCCAAACCACAGTTTGACAGACCTGCAAGTAACTGTCTTGTCACAAACCAGCTCCACAAGCCAAATCCACAGGCAGGCCCTGGACTCACAGTTCATCCGCAAATTCAATTCACATGCTAATGGACTTAATTGTGATATGGGTTGGTTGGAACACTACCTACTTAATAACCACTGAAGGTGCTAACAGCTCTCTGAGTGGTATCCTTCCTGTCTTGGGAATCTATCTATTGACTTTGATTTTTATCTGCTTAGGTTTAAGTACTCATTCTCCAGATACTTAATGATGCTCTGTCTCCCACCCCCCTCCCTTTTTCTTTCTCTCCCCCCTCCCATTCCCCTCTCCTATTTATTTCGAGTTTTCATATCCCAAACTCATAACTCCGGTCATCTGAAGAAGTGGGCTGTGCCCATGAAAGCTCATGATACCATCTACATGTTTTGTTAGTCTATAAAGTGCTACCAGACCATTTGTTGTTTTTTTAAAGCCTGTAGAGATCTGGTTTTGGGATGCTTTTGTGGGGCCCCACTTCTGCATTCAGCGTGCCAGAGTGGGGAACAGCCTTGACAGTGCCATTATAGATAGAGCTGCTAGTACTGTCACTCCGCATTATAAGAACTCAGTGGTAGCATGGGATGGTCATGAGTACTCAAATCTACTTGCACCTTGTGGCTATGTACTTGTCATGGCTAGCCTATGTAACCACTTGCCACTGCCAATGCTATTTCAGGTACCCTATTGTTTTTAGAACATTAGTTTGATGACAGCTAGCCTGAGTAGGAGTACATGAAGTAGGAATTATATCCCTCATTTCAAGGGTAGTTCTCTATATACGGTGCCTAGAACAGTGGGTGGGGTCCCAGGTCCATGACTGGGGCTCCCAGGCACTGCAGTAACACAAACAGTAACTACAAGAAGGTAATGCGTTGTGCACAAGTTTCTTATTATAGTCAATAAAGTGTCACTTTTAGTACTACAAGTGTCACTCCTCAATGAGCTGTTTCCCTGTATTGTACTCCTGTACTGGGGTAAGTTTGGTAAAAGAAATCTACATGATGATTATATCACTTCCTGTGTCTCTGATTAAAAATTAGTTGTTCACTTTAAATGTTTTCTGTGCCACTAGTATAGAAAGAAAGAATTAAAGAGCTTTCAAAGCCATTCTGCAGATACCAACTGTAGGATTTAAAAAAAAAAAAAAAAAAACCCTGAGAGGTGCATTTTCCAAGAATTGCTCAAGATTTCTCTCTCAGCAGGATTTGAGTTTATACCTGTATGCACCACTTTGAAAGTTTCCTCCTAATTATGAAACTAACCAGGTTCTTATCTAAATAATTGAAAATCCTGTGAATCAAACTAAAAAAAAAAAGTCTTAGTGTATTTCAATAGCTAGAACCAGACTATTATAAAATAACTTAACTCTACAGAATGAGAATATTTGAATCAGTAGGACCACTGCAAACTGAAATCCATCTTGCTGCTATTCACACAGGAGCTAAAATGCTTCCTCTCAGCCTAAAGAATGATTCATTACTTAACAACATTACAATCATATGGCAGTATAAAAGAAGAGAAAGGATATTTCACAATCACTTATATGAAATCTTCTTTGGTAATATTACTTCTATGTTGATCATTCCTGACATACACAGGGTAGGATAGAATATTTTAGTATAGGACAGTAAAAGATTGCCTGCTATAAAACTACATCAAAACTCGTAAACACACGCTTAATGTTAAGCATGCAAGTTGTCTTACTGAACCTACTAGGACTTGAGTGTAACTATGCACATGCTTAAAATTAACATGTGTTTATGTACTTGCTGAATTGGGACAGAAGTTCTCAATTTTTTGTAAAACAGAAGACGTAACACCACCTTTTATTTGGTGTCTTCTCCCAGTGCTCTGCCGTGCTTGTCAATTTTATTTTGTACTTGAATTTAGCTACAAGATTAACCTGCATTTTTTAAAGGCCACATTTCCATTGGGGCCTGAAGCCATGTCTTCACCAGTAAAAATGGGTATACATGGACTAGTATAGTTGGGCATACAAATACCTGTACACACGCTGGAAAATGTTACTCCATTTATACCTGTGACAGAATTTTTCACACTGAGGGTACATCTAGTCTGCAAGCTTCTTTAGGAAGAAGCTTTTTCAGAAGAGATCTTCAGAAAAAACTTCTTTAGAAAGAGAGCAGCCGCACAGCACAAGCGCATTGAAAAAGTGATCTGCTTTTTCAAAAGTGAGCGTCCACACTGATTGGACACTCTCTCATATAAAAAGGCCACCCGGAACCACGGCATTAGGTCAGCAGTTGCTTCCGGGTGCTGTTGCCTAAGGCTAGCTGAGACACTGTTTAAAGGGACTTCCCTGGACAGCCATTTCTCAGGTTCTGCTGCATACTTGCCTAACTCTATGAGGGACAGCAAAGCTTTAGCAGTGCATGCTCTGATTGCCCAGCTTTGTTGGACGCCACAGCGCCACAGCCTTTTTTTTTTTTTTTTTTTTTTTACTATGGAGCCGAAGCTGCCCCTGGACATGCAATGGCACCACACCACCATGATGCAGGTTCTGCAGCAGTTTCAGCAGACCATCTTGACAATCCTGCTCCAGCTCAACTCAGAGCTCATCTGTGAGTCCTTCTGCCTGGTTGCGGGAGCAATGCCCTTGCATCTCACCCTATGGTCGAGAGACGATTCGGGAGGCTGGATACCAGTTCTGACTGGAGGGACCATCTGGTCATGGAGCGGTGGGACGACCAGCAGTGGCTCAACAACTTCCACATGTGGAAGGCCACCTTCTTGGAGCTGTGTGCCTGGCTTACCCCTGCCCTCCGGAGACACGACACCCACCTGCAGCCCGCCATCTCCCTGGAGAAGTGGGTCGCTATTGCCATCTGGAAGCTCGCCACCCCCGATAGCTACTGGTCAGTGGGCCACCAGTTCAGTGTGGGGAAGTCCACCATCGGGATCCTCCTCATGGAAGTAAGGCATTCTCAGGCTGCAGTCCCTGCAGGGGAGAGGGGGTGCTGGAAAAGGGGGACCCTAGGGAAAGGGGGGTGTGTGGAATGGGGGTGGGGAGAAAGCCCATCCCTGACAGGGCTGTGTGAGAGCAGCCTCATAGGGGGTGGCTCCAGAGGTGTTTGAGGGGGAGAGGTGGGGAACGGGCACCTCCCAAGGGCTCAGGCACTCCCTCTCATTCTGTTTTGTGTGTTTCTTTGTCACCTTCTGTAGGTTGTGAGGGCCAACAACTCCATCCTGCTGCATAGGGTCATCTGCCTGGGAGACCTAGACCCAATCGAGGCTGGATTTGTTGCCCTGGGATTCCCGAACTGTGAAGGAGCGATCGATGCAACCCACATTCCAATCTGTGCACCACAGCATTGAGCTACCCAGTACATTAACAGGAAGGGCTATATCTCCATGGAGCTGCAGGCCCTGGTCAACCACTGTGGACAGTTTCTGGACATTTTTGTAGGGTGGTCAGGCCAGGCACATAAAGCCCGCATATTCAGGGACTCTAGCTTCTACCACAAGCTGGAGGCTGGCACATTCTTCCCCCAGCAGGACTTTCATGTGCAGGATGTACAGATGCCACTGTGCACCATCACGGACGTGGTCTACCCATTCATGCCGTGGCTCATGAAGCCATACACTGGCCACCTGGACCCAACCAGGGAACAATTCAATGTGCACCTCAACTGTGGCCTGCATGCAGGTCGAATGCACCTTCAGGCACCTCAAGGCCAAGTTCAGGTGCCTCCTGACCCACCTCAATATGGGGGAGCGCAACATGCCCGAGGTGGTCGCGGCATGTTGTGTTCTCCACAACACTGTGGAGAGCAAAGGGGAGGCCTTCCTGCCGGGGTGGGGGGGGGGGGCAGAGGCTGGCTGGGAAGGAAGGACCTTTGAACAGCCATAGACAGCTGCCATCCACCTGGCCCATCAGTTGGAGGTGCACATCCAGGAGGCCCTGAGGGAGAGTTTCTCTGAAGGACCCCAGTAACTCTCCCCAGGACCTCCCCAGTGGGGGGCCTGTGCCTTGGCCCCCGATACCTTTCCCACCACAATCCCTCCCTGCCCCCTTCCCTGTACAATTAATAAAGACAACAGTTATGAGTTGAACAATGAAAACTTTCTATATTTTTCAACAAAAAGTAACTGGGGAGGAGGGGGGCTGAGAACCTGGATGGGGAAGTGAAGACGGGGAATCAGGGCTGTGAGTGGTGGGTGGTGTGGCTACAAGTGCCTCCTTGGGTCTAGGGACCTTAACAAAATCAGAGTTGGATGGGGCCTGGGACAACAGGGGAGTGGGGTCAGGTCTGGCCGGGGAGCAGGGGGAGGAGGCATGGGCAGGGCAGGGGGAGTGGGAGTGGGGGAGCAGGAGTGGGAGGAAGGGAGCGGGAGGGGGAGTGGGAAGAAGGAGGGCTAGAGTGGGGACAGGAGCTGGATGAGCCATCACTTCCCAAATGGTTGCACACGTGTTTTCGCCCTTCCGCATGAGCTGGTCCCACATGCGATTGTGTCACTCGGCGTCATCGCAGACCTCTTGGACCAGGGTTTGCTGCATGTCATGCAGAACTGCAACGTGCTTTCTCATGAGGTCCTTGTGGACCCTCCAGTGCTTGTGGCTCCCCCGGCTTCAAGCAGCTGCCTGTGATAGTGTGGATTACCCCTCAGCAATGGCTGGTCTGACTGTGGAGGACAAGAGGGAGAGGCAGTCAGTCATCCATGGAGACATTGTCCCTGAGGCTGTGCCCTCCTCTGTGAGCAGCAAGCAACTGTCCTTGGAGCAGGGGACGGTGATGTCCCGAGAGCAAGGCCATGTGTGGGCTGCACAGCAGGCCATGCCACACAGGGGACCCGAGGTGCCCAGGGGACCATGCTGCCCCCTTCCCCCATGGAGAAGCAGGCCAGGGAAGTGTCCGGCCACAGTGGGAGCCAATGTGTGGGAGCGGGACCTGGAGCAGCCTGGCCCTCCCTGGAGTCCGCACATACACCTGCACCTGGCAGCACTGTCTGCGGGAAAGGGTGGTGCCTCGCACATGCGGGAATGGCCGTCTGCTGTTTGCAGCACTCCTTGGCCTGTGTGGGGTCATGCATGTGCCCTTGTGCCCAGTCTGCTTCCCACAGTGGCTGGCAGGCTGAGGATGTCCCTCCCAGGGGTCAGATATATGTGGGGCCTCTCCCCAGCCTGTGAGCAGCAGCCCGTGTGTGCTCCGGGGCTGGCTCTGAAGACCACAAGGTGAACACTGCCGCTGCATGTGCTTGCACGTGCACAGACAGTAGCACACTGTCCAGGCCGAGCATGCCGAGCAACGATCACATCCCATCCCCTCTGATCCTGCTTACACCACACTCTGTGTGTGAGAAACTGAGAGCACTCACCTGATGTTCCCTCACCAGCGTCAGAGGATGCCTGGGAGATCTCCAGGGCCTGAGGTACCAGCTCCAGGCTGAGGGTGATGACACTGCCAGTGTCCTCCTCCTCCTGCAGGTGTTGTTCTTCGTCGTCATTGTTGTCCTCCTCAAGGAGCTCCGGGTGAGCAAGCATGGGTGTCTCCATGCCCGAGTCCACCAGTACGGGTGGGGAAAGGGCTTCCCCACCCTCCAGGATCTGGTGCAGTTCTTTGTAGTAGGGGCAGGGGTCGGGTCCTGCCCTGGAGCAAGAGCTGTGCTCCCTGGCCTGGGCATATCCTTGCTGGAGCTCCTTCACCTTGCTTCGTACTTGGTCCAAGATGCAGTGGTGGTGTCCCCCTGGGCCAGAGCCTCAGCCCTCTGCCCATAGATGTCAGCATTTCGCCTCTGGGAGTGGAGATCCTGCATTGTTTCCTCCTACCCCACAGCTCCAGGAGAGACAGGATCTCCATCCCGGACCAGGAGGGCGCCCAGCATTTGGTGCCCCTGGGTGGGTCCTCGGAGCCCTGGTGCCATGGGTCAGCAGGCCTTTAGCAGTCAGAGCCATGCAGTCAGGGTGCTGCTTAAAGGCTGGCTTCCTGTCACATAGCTAGTCCAGGGTGCCTGCAGCTTTAAGAGCTGGCAGGAGACAGGAACTATAGAGCTGTGATTAGTGTGGACATAGTGTCCGCCAGGGCTCCTGTGCATTTTTCCTGGAGGCCTCTTCTTTTGAAAAAAATGCCCTCTTCCGTGTCCCCACACATCTTTTTCTGAAAGAGCTCTTTCAGAAAAGGCGTTCTTCCTCGTACAGTGAAGTTTACCAATGACAGTAAAACCCCTGCATTCGTTCCATTTTCTTTTGAAAGAACACAATATCAGTGTGGATGTAAGTGAAGTTTTTTCAGAAAAATGGCCATTTTTCAAAAAAAACCCTGCAATCTAGATGCACCCTGAAATCTCAGGTTTGGCAATGGGTTTTGCATTTCAAAATGTTTCCATGTGCCGCTGCACTGGAAGATGTGTATAACCACAGAACGCAGGCAAATATCATATTAAGCACACACAATTACTCTATAATATATGTACGCATACAAAAACTGATTTCTCTTTGGCTTTATCCAAAATCATTGTCATAACCATCCTGTGAAACTATCTCAGGACGAAAGAATGATCTTCTATAACGTAAGTAGGCGCTAAGGCCCAAAGCTGACTGCTGTGGGTGTAGCATAAAGAAGGAGGGTAACATAGAACACAATATTAACTAATAGGTCATACATATGTACCTGATATTGTCCATATGTCACCCAGCTTCTGCTAAAACAGCTTCATTCTCCCTACCTAACAGCTTTATAAGACAAAAGAATAAACTGTTGCATAATAAAATACAATGTACCTTATAGACACACAATACATTGGTTTTAATTTTTGTGAGCCTGAATTTTCTGGGTACTCACTGCCCAACAGGTTTTGGTGATGCTGAAATAGTTGCACTCAGCACCTCATAGGTGGTGTGTAGGCCTGCCTGGAATTGGGTCCTGTCAGCTATAAAAGATACAGGTATAAATGTGTTTAGTAAAGCTCCTTGCAGTGTGCATTGAGCCAGGAAACCATGTGATGGAATACGCTGTGAGAGCTTAGTCAATTTTATCCTGTGCTGCCAATTCCAATCAACGCCTTAATAGTTTGAAAGTTCATTTTTCCCACCAGCTCTAGAAGAGCAGCAGTTAAAAGTAATGCAAAACAATAAAAGAAAAAAAACATTCACAAAATAGACCCACTATGGGGGATACTACAGCAAGCAACCCAAGAGCTCCTAGTTTGCAGTTGTGGTTGGATCAGTAACTCCAGTAACTCCCATGTGAGTATATACACATCACTAGCACAGCACAGCAAGCCATGAGAGCTCAACTGGGTGGCATGTGCCTGTTTATTTGTAATGTTCTCAGTTTGGATGCTGCATCTGACCCATGACTGAACTGCAGGGCAGCGGTGGATATAGGGCAGGGTGAGCGGGGCGACTGCCCCGGGCCCTGCGCTTCAATAGGCCCCATGCACGCGCTACTACCTGTCAGCTGTGGCCGTGGCGCATGAGCGAAATTGTGCTGCCCCGGGCCCTGCGCTTCAATAGGCCCTGCGCCCTGGGCCCTGCAAAACTCTCATCTGCCCCTGCTGCAGGGAATGTTCTAGACTTCAATGGGAACAAGCTTATTGATTTCAGTACAAACTGGAACAATAGAAAAGCCTGATTCATAGGCAAAATCCAGGCCCCCAGACTGCCTGGTGTTTTGGAAAGAAGAAACTGCCACCCACACAAATAATAGACAGCAGCTTCACTTGCTGTGGGAGGAGAGTCTGCCATTTGGACACTGCCAATGGGGGAAAAAATAAAGGAGCGAGAACCTCACAGGGCACTCTGTAGGGGAGAATCAGGGGGCAGTGGCTGAGGAAAACAGAATTAATGTAGGAAATGGGAATCAGGACATATAGAAGGCCAGGGTGGGTGTGGAGCAGAGGAAGTTGAAGAATGAATTGTAATAGGGGAAGCAATCAGGCTGGGGCTGTAGAGGCAGGAGGAAGCATGGACACAAAAAAACTGGGGAGGAATCATTGAGATAGTAGTGACAGGAAGGGGTGATAAGGGAAGTCATTGAAGCAAGGCCCCAGGTTAGAGTGAGCAGCAATGAGGAAGAACCAGTGACCAAAAGAGGTGTGAAGAAAACCCTTCTCGTGGGGGTTGGCCCCTTGGTATTCAAAGGGACTGGGATCAAAGATCCCCTTGCATGGAGTCGAGGGGGGTCAGAGGAGTCCCTGAACTAGAGCAAGATGGGCAAGCGGTCCACTGAGAGCCTGTGTGGTGGAACTGGAGGAATGTAAAGAGCCCCTGGCATGGAAGTTTTGATGGTTTTGACCCTGGTTTAGCCTCCTTGTATCTTAATTTACCAATCCATAAACTCTGTGTAGCACCTTACACGGGGCCGGATGGTGCCCTTGCCCCATGAGAATGAGGGGCAGAAGACCTTTACAGCCTGGCACAGTCTACTCCTGTCTCACAGGCTACCTCTTTATCAGCCTGCACAAATGACTAAATAATTGATTCGGAAGTGGGGGGAAACTAGACTATCCATTTCAATGTCCTTGCCAGTTAGTCATTGGGGGACGTCATCAGCACTGGGTCCAGAGCTTGTGTAGATTACGTCCCTTTCTTTTCCTTGTGTGCAAGGCATGGACCAGATTCACCAGACCACAATTTGGTTCCTGACTTGCTGGAGCAGTGAAACTACAGATGGTCCCCTACTCGGGGGCTGGTGGGAAAGTGTAAAAGCAGTTCAGTGACTTCAGTACGGCTGCTCATGAAGAACCTTTCTACTCACTGTGTAAAAGCAGAGTGTTACTTTTACTCAGGGTATGGCTCCGGCTATTTCGCGAAAAAAAAACTTCAATTACATCCACACTGCAGTCACGGTCTTTTGAAAGAAAATCAAAAGAACAGATGGATTTTCCAACATTGGTAAACCTCTTTCTACAAGGAAGAAGCCTTTTTCTGAAAGCTCTTTTGGAGAAAGGCATGTGTGGATAGGGAAAAGGGAGTTCTTTTGCAAGAAGAGGAAAGAGGAAAAAGCACAGGTGCCCTGGTGGCCATTCCACGCATAGTAATCACAGCTTACATGCGAGATAGCATCCATTCAGTGTGCACGCCCCTTATCTTTCGAAAAAGCAGATTCCTTTTTTGATGCACATAGGCACTGTGGATGCGCTCTTTCAGAAGAAGTTTTTTCAGAAGATCTCTTCCAGAAAAGCGTCTTCTGAAAGAAATCTGCAGTCTAGACATAGCACTTTCTAGCCAAGAATGTCAAAGGACTTTGGGGCTATGTGAGGGCAAACTATTATTGTTAGTATTGAGAGAATGGCACTTTGCAATGTAAGGAACATTTGTGTGTGTATTTATCCACAGGATGTGGATGAACCTGAACTGGGGGATTTTTTTGGAGCTTTTTCCTCTCTCAACATAGCTATTTTACTTTGAAGTATTTTCTAGAATTTGTTTGCCAACTAAAAATGTGCTGCTTTCACTGCCTTTATGAACATCCCCTCACTGGCATATCTGCATATAATTTAAGATTTACAGCAAAGTATTCTGTTTTGGCAGCCTTAACATAAACACTATTGTAGGAATTACATTTTTATAAGCCTGACTAATTGTATTGATAGTGCTTAAACAGAGGTCCTATAGCAACTGCTTCCATGGCACTTGAGCAGCCCAGGACATTTAAGCAGCAACACTATGACTTAAATGAGGCAATCTACAGTACATGTGCAGCACAGCATTCTCTCTCTCCACCTTGTGGGACTGCCTATGGTGCGGGGGGCTCCCAGTCCGGCCATGCCACCTCCTACTCCTCCGGACTGCTTGTTAGTATGGTGGCTACCACTGCCACTGCCAGGCAGATCCATGGTGAAACCCAGCGGGGCCATTCCCAGATCTCCACGCCTCAGAGCTGTCACTTCAGCCCTGGCAGGGGCCTCGTGGCACTGCAGGGTGGGGCACACTCAGGCTCGACAGGTTTAATCTATGCATTGCCACTCTCTCATCCACTGCCCCTCCCTATCCTGCTGGGGAGAGGCATTGAGCCAGGTCTGACATCTCCCCTCCACTATGACAGGATCCCTGCTGCATGGAGAAGGAGGGGGTTGAACTCCCCATTCCCATCCCACTGGGGGTACGGTAACACACTGTTTGGAGGCTTTCCCTGCTGCAAGGGGGTGCAAAGTCAAGTAAATGTCCCCCATCATCCCGATACCCCATACTCCAATACCTCTCACTCAATCCTCTTCCCCCACCAAGACCCCCACACTCCCAACTTGCTCCAATAACCTCCCTTGCTCCTGCACCCTCCCTCCTGGCTCTCAGATACCCTGCCCCAAGCTCTCTCCTACAGCCTCCCTCTTGGTCAGACTCCCTCCCTCCTGACCAGACATCCTAACTCCAGACTGCTCCTACATCCACCGTTGCTCCCGCACCCTTTCTCCTGGCCACACACTGCACCCTCCCTTGGTCCTGATTGCTCACCCTGCTCTCAGCCTGATTCTGCACCCTACCTCCCACCAAAACCTCGCAACCTCTCCCCTTTCTGGACCCCGGCTCCTGCTCAAATCCTGCACCCCATACCTATCCCACACACTGGCATTCCTGTCCCACACACTGACCCCCTCATTTTTGTCCCCACCCCAGAGATTAAGAGGGCCCATAAAATCCACTAACTCCAGAACCCCAGAAAAGTAAATCTGGCCTATGGGAAGCCCTAAACCCCAGTCCTCCCTTTCCCTCACCCCATGGGGGCTGGAGCACCAGAGGAGTGAGGTGTCTTAGTTTGGAGCCACATCAGTGAGGGTTGGGGGTTTTGAGGAGTTTTTTTGCTTCTTACTTGTATGGTTCCCAATTGATTTTTCTGTGGATCAGTGGCCCCCAACCCTAAAAAGTGCCCCCCCATCCCTGCCATAAATAAATAAAACATGGGAACCTTTTGTGTTGGACATAAATTTATAATTTACATTATTTAAAATTAAGCTTGATAAACTGACATGATAAAGGAAAATGCTTGATCTGTTTAATAATCTAAATTAAACCGTTCTCCCTAGCTGCAGCTGGTTCAGTAAAAATGGTCACTGTACCTAACCTGCCCTTGTCCCCACTGTTCCCGGCACACAGATCCATCAGTAGAAGTGACTAAGTCAAATTTTGCACACCACTGCTGGAAGGTTGCTGACCCCTGTCTTAAACCAACATTAAAGAGCAATATTCAGGTTGTGGAAAGTGTACTACATAAAAACAGATTATTGTGAGAATCTTGCTTGTTTGGCAGTTGTACTTTCTCTTGATGATAGAGTATCTCTTGGAGAATAGGGTCTGGAAGCAGGGAAGTGCACGATTTAGCATAATTGACTTTATTTAAAGCTACACTTCAAAATCACTCATATACCTTAAATCATATGTTACAGAACAGAATTGAAAGCACTATTTTCCTATGGAGCACTAGTGTACTTCAGCTCCATGAGCCGTCTGTTATTTAAGGCCCTTCTTAAATTTATTTATCTTCACAATACCAGTCAGACATTGCAATGCTGAGTGGAGAAATGGCTGAATAACTTTAAAATTCTTGCTATAAGCATCTCTTTGCCTCATTTCTCCACCATTAAAACAATGCTAAATAGTACTTCCTTACCTCACATGGATGTTAAAGCTGTGAGGTACTTAAAAGTGGTGGTTCCTCACACATTTGTAGTCATATATATTTATACACCACAGAATATTTTGCAGACATGAATTTAGGTGTTAATAAGATTAATACCCAGCTCTTTTGTAATGCTTTTCAGAAGATGATCTCAGTCCACTTTACAAATAGGGCAAGCATCATTGTACACACTTTATACTTGGAGAAACTGAGTCCCATACAAAAGATGTGACTTAGCCATGCATACTTCGACACCTATAGGGGAGCCCATCATGCATAACATGAAGGGTGGTGGGACCACTCTGGATGGCACCCCTTCTCCTTGATAGGGTCCCCAAAAGACCCTATGGGAATCCCTGGTGACTATGTGGATAGATAGGAGAATTCTGCACTGAGATGTAAGATCCTGTATGGAGAGCTCCCTCACCTCCTTATATTTCAACAGAGGTAGGGAAAACATCAGGAAAGGGTAGAGAACCCAGCAGTACAGAAAAGTAATGGTAGTGGAACTGAGACTTTGGTACCCATGAGTAGTGGGCAGCCTGGGTCAAGCAGCACCAATGGTCTCTCAGACTTCAGTTGGCACAATACCAAGGGTCTGGCTGGGGAGATACCAACAACAGAGATGTGCTCAATCGTACCAGTTTGGAGGAGGGTTTATCATTTTCCTCCTTGATTCTTTTAGATGGTACCAGGTGTGACAGACCTAAGCCAGGAGCCTGCCACACTCTGGTGGAAGGCAGCTATACGGGGCACTGGATAAGTGGTTTTCTCTTTCCAGAATAAACTTCTAGAGCCTTCTGCAATAAAATAAAGGCAGGAAAACACACGGGGCTAATTAACTATATTGCTTCTTCAGACAAGTCACTCAACATCTGCAGCCAATTACAGCCAGTGGAGTTGTTTTACAAGGCCTCCCCTAGGTAAGGAGAAGGGGAAGACAAAGAGTGATGGACCAGAAGGAGAAAAGGGAGGAATAAGAAGCTATGTGTGAGTGGAGAGCTGAAGAAGACATTCTGGAGGGGTTGTTTGCAGAGTAGTAGACAGGTCCACGTTCCCCCCAAACTTTCTCCCACACCAACACAGAGCCTGTCCCAAGAAGAGAGACCAGGACTATCAAGGGGTTTTCATCCCAAAACCATGGACTAGACTGTGATGAGTATGGCCCACTAAGCTGTGTACCCTGCGTCCTGTGAAGAGAAAGGGGTTGTGTATAGGACCACAGCAAGTCTCTGAGGCTAATATTATCCACCAGTAGCACGAGACCCATGGGGCATGGCCAGAACTTTGCCACACAGGGTTCTGGCTGAATCAAGTTTCTCCTTAGGACTCCTGGATTTTCTGGTCCTGCCTATACCAGAATTACTGCCTTTTGCTTGTATGGTACCAAGCCAAGAAGCTAAGGCTCCTGAAACCATGGACTTATTAGGGACCCAAGACCTTTTGAGATCAGGGCCCTTCTGACGGGAGTCAGAATTCCTCTTCTTTGGAGCCTTCACTGAGGTTGTAGGAGTTCTTCCCTTTCTTAGGAAATATTTATGCCATGGTCAAAGGGATGCTGGACTTTCCTGGGAACAGATGCCCAGAGGACTCTACAGTGAAACTAGTGCTGATGGAGTGCTCCTTTTGACACACTTCAATCGGTTTTTTCCTTGTCCTAGTGACTCTCCCAGTCAGTGATGGCCATTGAGAATGGCCATTGTTAACCGGGGTAAATTCAGAGGGAGGTAATATTTGAATGCAGGAGAGCTGAGCATACACTAGCAGGGAATAAGGATCCTGGGAGTGAGAAAGAGAAACAAAGATAAGCATCTCACTGCTTACCAAACAACTAAATCATAAACAAGATGTTAGCCATGTCACACTTGAAACAAACGCAAACAAAACCTGAAAATAATCAGCATAACGGCTTTACATAAGAACATACATAAGAACATAAGAACGGCCGTACCGGGTAAGACCAAAGGTCCATCTAGCCCAGTATCCTGTCTGCCGACAGTGGCCAGCACCAGGTGCCCCAGAGGGGGTGGACCGAAGACAATGATCAAGCGCTTTGTCTCCTGCCATCCCTCTCCAGCCTCTGTCAAACAGAGGCCAAGGACACCATTTTATCCCCTGGCTAATAGCCTTTTATGGACCTAACCTCCATGAAATTATCTAGCTTCTCTTTAAACTCTGTTATAGTCCTAGCCTTCACAGCCTCCTCTGGCAAGGAGTTCCACATGCTGACTACACGCTGTGTGAAGAAGAACTTTCTTTTATTAGTTTTAAACCTGCTACCCATTAATTTCATTTGGTGTCCTCTAGTTCTTCTATTTAGGGAACTAATAAATAACTTTTCTTTATCGGCCCTCTCCATACCACTCATGATTTTATACACCTCTATCATATCCCCCCTCAGTCTCCTCTTTTCTAAACTGAAAAGTCCCAGTCGCTTTAACCTCTCCTCATATGGGACCCGTTCCAAACCCCTAATCAATTTAGTTGCCCTTTTCTGAACCCTTTCCAAGGCCAAAATATCTTTTTTGAGGTGAGGAGACCACATCTGTACACAGTATTCAAGATGTGGGCGTACCATAGTTTTATACAGGGGCAGTAAGATATTCCGGGTCTTATTTTCTATCCCTTTCTTAATAATACCTAGCATCCCATTTGCCTTTTTGACCGCCGCTGCACACTGTGTGGAAGTTTTCAGAGAACTGTCCACGATAACTCCAAGATCTCTTTCCTGATTTGTCGTAGCCAAATTAGCCCCCATCATACTGTACGTATAGTTGGGGTTATTTTTCCCAATGTGCATTACTTTACACTTATCCACATTAAATTTCATTTGCCATTTTGTTGCCCAATCACTCAGTTTGGTGAGATCTTCTTGGAGTCCCTTACAGTCTGCTTCTGTCTTGACTATCCTAAACAGTTTGGTATCATCCGCAAACTTTACCACCTCACTGCTTACCCCTTTCTCCAGATCATTTATGAATAAGTTGAACAGGATTGGTCCTAGGACTGACCCTTGGGGGACACCACTAGTTACCCCTCTCCACTCTGAAAATTTACCATTTATTCCTACCCTTTGTTTCCTGTCTTTTAACCAGTTCTCAATCCAAGAAAGGACCTTCCCTCTTATCCCATGGCCATGTAATTTACACAAGAGCCTTTGGTGAGGGACCTTGTCAAAGGCTTTCTGGAAATCTAAGTATACTATATCTACTGGATCCCCCTTGTCCGCATGTTTGTTAACCCCTTCAAAGAACTCTAATAGATTAGTAAGACAGGATTTCCCTTTACAAAACCCATGTTGACTTTTGTCCAACAAATTATGTTCTTCTACATGCTTCACAATTTTATTCTTTACTATTTTTTCGACTAATTTGCCCGGTACTGAAGTTAGACTTACCGGTCTGTAATTGCCCGGATCGCCTCTAGAGCCCTTTTTAAATATTGGTGTCACGTTGGCTACCTTCCAGTCATTAGGTACGGAAGCCGATTTAAGGGATAGGTTACAAACCACAGATAATAGTTCAGCAATTTCCCATTTGAGTTCTTTTAGAACCCTTGGATGAATGCCATCCGGTCCCGGAGATTTGTTAACATTAAGTTTTTCTATTTGTTCCAAAACCTCCTCTAATGACACTTCAATCCGGGACAGTTCCTCAGATTCATTACCCACAAAGGACGGTGCAGATTTGGGAATCTCCCCAACGTCCTCAGCCGTGAAGACTGAAGCAAAGAAATCATTTAGTTTCTCCGCAATGGCTTTATCGTCCTTGATTGCGCCTTTTATAGTTCGATCGTCTAGGGGACCCACAGGTTTTTTAGCAGGCTTCCTGCTTCTAATGTACTTAAAAAACATTTTGTTATTTCTTTTTGAGTTTTTGGCTAGCTGTTCCTCAAAATCTTTTTTGCTTTTCTTATTACATTTTTACACTTGATTTGACAGTGTTTATGTTCCTTTCTATTTATCTCACTAGGATTGGACTTCCACTTCTTAAAAGATGCCTTTTTGTCCCTCACTGCTTCTTTTACATGGTGGTTAAGCCACGGTGACTCTTTTTTAGGTCTCTTGCTATGTTTTTTAATTTGGGGTATACATTTAAGTTGGGCCTCTATTATGGTGTCTTTAAGAAGTTTCCATGCAGCTTGCAGGGATTTGGCTCTAGTCACTGTGCCTTTTAATTTCTGTTTAACTAACCTCCTCATTTTTGTGTAATTCCCCTTTTTGAAATTAAATGCCAGGGTGCTGGTCTGCTGAGGTGTTCTTCCCACCACAGGAATGTTGAATGTTATTATATTATGGTCACTATTCCCAAGCGGTCCTGTAACGGTTATTTCCTGGACCTGTTCCTGCGCTCCACTCAGGACTAAATCGAGAATTGCCTCTCCCCTTGTGGGTTCCTGCACTAGCTGCTCCAAGAAGCAGTCATTTAAGCCATTGAGAAATTTTATCTCCGCTTCTCTTCCTGAGGTGACATGTATCCAGTCAATATGGGGGTAATTAAAATCCCCCATTATTATAGAGTTCTTTGTTTTGGTAGCCTCTCTAATCTCCCTCAGCATTTCAATGTCAGTATCCCTGTCCTGGTCAGGTGGTCGGTAATATATCCCTACTGCTAATTTCTTATTTTTGGAGCATGGAATTACTATCCATAGCGATTCTATTGAACATGTTGATTCATTTAATATTTTTATTTCATTTGATTCTACATTATCTTTCACATACAGTGCCACTCCGCCACCCACCCGGCCTGCTCTATCCTTTCGATATATTTTATATCCCGGTATGATTGTGTCCCACAGATTTTCCTCATTCCACCAGGTTTCAGTGATGCCTATTATGTCAACCTCCTCATTTAATACTAGGTACTCTAGTTCACCCATCTTATTAGTCAGACTCCTAGCATTTGTGTAGAAGCACTTTAAAAATTTGCCACTGCTTATTTGTCTGCCCTTCCCTGATGCATTGGATTCCTTTGTACACGGTTGTTTGTCTGCTCTGGCCCATGGTTTGCCCTCTCCCCTCCTCTCTTTCTGACTACAGCTTAGAGAATCTCTATCAATGGATTCTCCTCTAAGAGTAGTCTCCCTCCGATTTACGTGCATCTCCACACCAATCGGCTTTCCCCCATCTCTCAGTTTAAAAACTGCTCTACGGCCTTTTTAATGTTTAGTGCCAGCAGTCTGGTTCCACCCTGGTTTAGGTGGAGCCCATCCTTCCTGTATAGGCTCCCCCTCTCCCAAAAGTGTCCCCAGTTCCTAATAAATCCAAACCCCTCTTCCCTACACCATCGTCTCATCCACGCATTGAGATTCTGAATCTCTGCCTGCCTACCCGGCCCTGCGCGTGGAACCGGAAGCATTTCCGAGAACGCCACCATAGAGGTCCTGGATTTCAGTCTCTTTCCTAGCAGCCTAAATTTGGCCTCCTGGACATCTCTCCTACCCTTCCCTACGTCATTGGTACCTACATGTACCACGACCACCGGCTCCTCCCCAGCACTACACATAAGTCTATCTAGATGCCTCGAGAGATCCGCAACCTTCGCACCAGGCAGGCAAGTGACCATACGGTTCTCCCGGTCATCACAAACCCAACTATCTATGTTTCTAACGATCGAATCACCCACTACTAACACCTGCCTCTTCCGAACTGGCTTTCCCTCCCCCTCAGAGGTATCCTCAGTGCGAGAGGATACTGCAACATCCTCTGGGAGGAGGGTCCCAACTACGGGATGGTTTCCCTCTGCTCCCATTGAATGCTCTGTTCCCTTGAGACTTTCATCCTCCTTAAGAGCACTGGGGCTCTCAGACTGGAGGTGGGACAGTACTACAGTGTCCCAGAAAGTCTCATCCACAAATCTCTCTACCTCCCTTAGCTCCTCCAGTTCAGCCACCCTGGCCTCCAAAGCCCGAACTCGGTCTCTGAGGGTCAGGAGCTCCTTGCAACGGGTGCACACATACGCCACCCGCCCACAGGGCAGGTAATCATACATGTTACACTCGACGCAATAAACAGGATAGCCCCCACTCTGCTGCTGGGCTTCTGTCTCCATTTTTCTAATGAACAAGTTTAAGTATAAACTGGGATTCTTTTTAAACCTCTGGAATATAGATTACGATAAGAGTTATGTTTTAAAGAAGGCCAGAAGTCACTAGTGCCCTCTAACCTCCTCCTCTAAACTCCCTCTCCAAACTCCCTGTTAGCAATTCCTGTTCGCAGGCTTTGCGCAAGAGGGTTTTTCTAGTGCAAGAAGGGGCAGTGTAGACAGCTCCATCTTGCGCAAGAGCCTCTTCCACAAAAATGGCGGCTCATTAGTTATGCAAATGAGGCTCGGCGATATTCCACACTGAGCCTCATTTGCATAGCTCTGGTGCAAGATCACGCCAGTATAGACACAGCCTAGGGCTACAGCTCAGGCTGAGGTAGTTGAGAAGGGACTCTCAGGGTGGCTTACCAATGCAGCTCTATATATCCTTGTGCTTGGCAGGAACCTATATAGAACTCACAGCAAGCCGAGCAGATGCTGCTAACAGAAAATCACTGATCAAGTTCTTCAGCGGCACGAGTGTAACTGAAGTGGCACATGGACAGGGATTCTATTCAAAGAATTTCAGCTTTCTTTAGGAAAAAAATAAGCTTCATGGTTGCAAAGGAAAATGTGAAAATAAATGTGACTATAAATGCTCAAATTCCAAAAACTACAATTCTATTTTTTTTAATCTCTGGTTTCACACTCATCATTTTGGAAGACTTGACTCATGATTTTTGAGCATTTGGAGCTGGCAGCTTAGAAATCAGCTGCCATTACATTAAAAAAAGGAAGTGTCACCAATGTGTTTGACTTGGAATTTGGTCAGGATCACATGGCTAACAATTCCTACTCGCTCTGAAAGTGCTACTGAATCTTCAGTGGCCACTGCTCAGGGCTTCTGTTTTACATCTCATCTCAGCTTCACAATGCAGTAATATAAAATAACCAATTCTGATGATATCTTCACATTGGAATCCTGAAATTCCCTTTTCAAATGGTTGTGTAGTGTTGCTGTACATTGTCAAAGTACCTCTGCCTGCGTTTTTCTAACCTTTTATTTTTCACAAATGTTATGTAAGCCTTAATGAACATTGAAGTGTTTTGAAAAGCTCAGAGAAAGGTGATTTGGAAGTTAGTCGATCTGTTAATAAACAAACAAATCAAAATTTTTCTTGTGAGTCCTCTTTTATCTAGCCTATGCTGGTGCTGACTGCACAAAGCTACTACCCCTCCAAGGTTATTTTAGTGTTATCTTCCCCAGGATAAACAGGAGAGTCTCAGCTTTATTTATACCATTACTGATGTAAATGTCATCCTATCACCAGCTTTGATCATTTTAAAATGTGCAATCTTAACACCACAAATCAATAATAAAAAGAAATCCATAGACTTCCTAACAATGATAGAACTAATATGTGTAACTCGAAATCCACGGCTTCAATTAATAGGAATATATGGCTTCATTTTGTTGGTTCAACCTTTACATTTGAAAGTTCCATGAAATATGGGATCCCACTGGTATAATAATTATGCTGTGTCTGAAAGACATCATTAGTTTATTATAACAAAACAGTAACTCTAAATGTTAAACTGTCTTATGCTAGTTAAATGTTAGTTTCTTTGGTGATTGCTGCATCTTCCTTCAGTTTAATATGAGGTTGTCATACTGCCAGACACCTCTGAGGACTGCAGACTATACGCTGCCTCTCCTCTGAGTCCCCTAATGCTCTGCTGACATCATCGGCTCTTTGTGTTTCTAAGTAGCTTAATTTTCTGGGCACCCCATTTGAAGAAAGATGTGGAGAAATTAGACAAGATCCAAAGAAGAGCAACAAAAATGATAGCTAGAAAACATGACCTATGCAGGAAGACTGATAGAATTGGGCTTGTTTAATTTAGAAAAGAGAAGACTGAGGAGCCCATGATAGCAGTTTTCAAGTATGTGAAAGGGTGTTACAAGGAAGAGGAGAAAAATTGTACTCCTTGGCCTCTGATGATAAGAAAAGAAGCAATGGGCTTAAATTGCAGCAAGGAACATTTACGTTGGACATTACGAAAAAATTCTTAACTGTCAGGGGGTATGTCTACACTACAGTGTTATTTCGAAATATCTTATTTCGAAATAGTTAATTCAAAATAGCTTATTTCCAAATAACACATCTACACACAAAATGCATTTCGAAATAGCGTTTTGCTATTTCGAAATAGCGCGCCCACACTGAGTGGACACTGAATTGCCCTAAAGGCCGGCCGGAACGAGGTCCAGCAGGGCATCAGGTCAGGAGTTTATTTGTGTGGCTGCTGCCTCAGGTTATCTGAGGCTTGTGCTTAAAGGGACCCCCACTCCAGGCAGCCAGTTCTCAGCTTTCCCTGCTTGCTTGCCCACTTCGATGAGAGACAGCAAAGCATTTGTGACTCTTCATGCTCTGGTTGCCCTCACTCGGGACGCCACAGCACTCTGCAACATGGAGCCAGAGCTGCCCCTGAGCACGCTGGTGCTTCTCGTGAACGCGTTGATGCGAGCCTGGCTGCACTTTCTGCACGCTGCCAACCTGGAGGTCCATTGGGGGGCTGCCAGTATCCAGGAGGCCCTGCGGGAGAGCTTCCATCCTGAGGACCACTAAGAGCCTCCCTGGTCTGCCCCACTGGAGGCTTGTGCTTCATTCCTCCCCCACATCATTCCACTTACCCTCCCAGCCCCCCTTCCTGATGTCAAATAAAATACACTTATTTTCATGAACACAAACTCTCTTTATTTAACAAAACTGGGGCGGGGGGATGAAACTGGTGAGACTGGAGAAAGGAGAGGGGAGGAAAGAGGGTGGGAGAGGGGAGGGGGAAACCTGAGAGGAGGGAGCTGGAAGGGGGAAGCAAGGAGAAGAAAGGGGAGGGGAAGCTCAGGGCTCAGGGTTGGGGGGTCTTGCCGGACCAACTTGATTTTCATGCGAACCTGCTCCTGGGTTCGCATGTGACCTTTGGTGGCCAGGCTGGCAGCTATCCTGCCATAGATGGCTGTGTACCCCCATCTAGTGTGGAGATCATGGATGTTGGGGCATCCCCCCCAAACCTAAGTAAGGTCCACCCTGAACTCCACCCTGGACCAGGAAGGTGCCCGCCTTCTTCAGGCCCTGGCAGGCTCCTGAGAGCTGGAAGACTGCTCCTGGGGAGCAGTGGAGGGTTGGCTGCTAGTGGCTTGCTGGCTCATGTTTTGGGGCCACTGGGTCAGGGGCAGTGACTGCTGGCTCTGGGCAGGCAGGCTTGGAGCTGGCAAAGGCACTGTGGCCAGAGTCAACCCCTTTAAGGGCTCTGGGGAGGGAGGGAGAGGAGTGTTCTTGTTTGAGGCTGGAGTGGCCACCAGGGCACCCTGGGAAGGCTGGAGGCCCCCTATTTTGAAATAAGTGCCTACACAGCACTTATTTCGAATTAGCTATTTCGAATTTGGCATTATTCCTCATAGAATGAGGTTTACCAAATTCAAAATAAGTGCTCCACTATTTCAAATTTATTTTGAAATAGCGGTTTGGCTGTGTAGACACTAGGAAAGTTATTTCGAAATTAACTTTTTATTTCCAATTAACTTTGATGTGTAGACATACCCAGGTTAGTTAAACACTGGAATAAATTGCCTAGGAAGGTTGTAGAATCTCCATCACTGGAGATATTTAAGAGTAGGTAGTATAGACATCTATCAGGGATGATCTAGATGGTGCTTGGTCCTGCTGTGAGGGCAGGGGACTGGATTGATGATCTCTCGAGGTCTCTTCATGTTCTAGTATTCTATGATTCTAATCTATGATTCTATAATTTTCAAGATCACCTTGATTGATCAGCCCTTCAGCCCTCTTATAGATTACGCCACTCATAACATGTTTTCCATTCTTCTCACATCCTGGCCTTCCTTCTCCATGTGTGGCTGTGTCTTTTCATGATAAAAATCTTCCCATCTCTTCAAAGGGTGGCTGAGTGGTTGTTTCGGTTTCCATGGGTACCTCTTGGTGACAGCCGTGATCCATCAATTGTCAGTGAGCTTCACTATATGCCTGGCCCATTGCATTTTACTGTATCTGCTCTCAAGAACAACATCCTGTATGCCATTCTGCTGTCTAATCCCTTCATTTGGGACTTAGGCATGGACTAAAATTCCCAGAATTCTTCTTCCCGTTGGTCTCTCATAACAGGCAACTACTTACTAATAAAAAATCTGGGTCCAGTTTGGTACCTACATCTTGACTTTAGGTAGCTAAGCCCCACTTTGGCTTCCCTGAACTATGTAATAGAAATGTAGCCTTGTTAGGCTGGTCTAGCTGAAACAAAAACCAGGACTCTGTAGCACTTTAAAGACTAACAAGATGGTTTATTAGGTGATGAGCTTTCGTGGGCCAGACCCACTTCCTCGGGTCTGGCCCACGAAAGCTCATCACCTAATAAACCATCTTGTTAGTCTTTAAAGTGCTACAGAGTCCTGGTTTTTGTCTGAACTATGTAGGTATCTTACAACAAAAAATAGGCACCAAGTTAATTTAAAGTTACTTACGCACTTATATTTTCATCTTTAATCATGTACACTGAAAAAAACACATTCTAGGGGCCTAAGAACCTATCTGCTGTCTCATCCCCAGAGCAATTCACAGACCAGGGAAGAGAGGCATTTGATCACCTAAGTTACATGTGAGGCCCAATCCAGTATGTGACTGCTTAGCATGCCTGAGAGGCCCGATCCTCTAGACATGCTAAGCAATTGCCTACTGGATCAGGACTCTCAGCCCCAAGGAGAGGATGCTACCCTTGATTAACTGTATCTCAGTACTCAGGGTGCTCTCCTAGGATGCAGGAGACCCTCAGTGCAAGTCCCCCATCTACCTTGCAAGGGGAAGGGATTTGATCAAGGTTCTGACTTAAATTGTAGGCAACTCGGAAATAACAGGAACAGGATCCTCAGTAAGATGCCTATTCTCACTGTAATAGGAAAGACTGGGAGCAATTCATATGACAATATTTTATTCTTTAGTGTCTCAAGGTTAAGTGTTGTGGTGCTTGGCATTAAAATGCCTACATCCTTTAGTTGATCCTGCCACAAGTCTTTAGTTGCATTATGATTCTATGATTAGGGCACTGGTGGGAGTGCACTGTTTGAGTCTTAGCAAAGAAGATGGCTGAATGATGGTGGTGGGTTGGGGGAAGCTGGGAAGCTGCTGGAGGAAATGGAAGAGGTAGTATCAGTCCCTTTGACTGAGGGTGTGCGTCCGCAGTAATTTAGGGGTAATTTTCACCTCCCAACTATCATTAGCTGACCATAAAACAACAATAACCGAGTCAGAATTTTGTAAGCTCTGAGCCAGAGCCAGAGGTTAAAAATCTTTTTGGCTGTGGACCTTTCTACTCTTAGCCATGCTTTTGCTACCTCAAGTTTACACTATTAAGATGCACTCTGTATGGGGCTGACCCTTTAAACCTTTGGGTACATCTACACTGTACACTTATTTCAAATAAGCTATTCTGGAAGAAATACTCTGAAATAGCTTACTTTGAAATAGCACGTCTACACTACAGGGAAGCCTCAAAATTAGTCTGAGCCAGGGTCCTCTAATGTGGACATGCTATCTTGATTTAGCACCCCAGGAAGCACTGGGGAGTAATTAGTTTGAATGGCTCTGGGAAGGAGCTATTTTGAAATAGCAGCAGTAGGCCGTCCACACTACAGCTATTTCCAAATAGGTACTTCTTAATAGGCATTATTCCTTGTGGAATGAGGTTTACAAAAGTCAGAATAAGCCGTCTGTTCTTTCAAATTTATTTTGAAACAATGGAATTGCTGTGTAGATGCTTGCATTTTTATTTTGAAATAACATCAGTTATTTCGAAATAACTGTGCTGTGTAGCGGCACACTTTCTGGGCAAAGAGCAAAGCCATCTGTTCGACAGGGTTGGAAGTAGGTTAAATATGTTTTCAAAGCACATGTAGGTTGTGGGAGTAAAAAGGAGATGTTTTGTTTTTGTCTGGCTAGCAGAAAATGTTGAACTCGTTGAGCTGAGGCATTTGTCCCTCATGGAGTATTTGGTTTATTAATATTATGGTATAACATGAAATTGTCACACACTTCATGCCTCTGCATTTCAATTTAAATAAACAAAAAGGATGAAATCTGTACAAGGTCTTCCTAATGAGGATTTCCCTGAGATCATTCCAATTGATCCCTGCAGATCACCCAGGGTCTCCATGGAACCTAGTGAAGAGAGATGTTAGGACCATCTGCCTCCATGACTGTCCTTGGTCTGTTGTGCTCTGCTGTTTCACTTTCTGCCTGTGAAATGCCAATAAAGGTGGGTTGATAGGTCACCCCTAGCAGCTGGATGGGTCTCTTTCATGGAGTGATGCAGAAATGCTGTTTTAGGGGATAGGTGACCCATTCATCTTTAAGCCACAACCAACTTTAAATGTGTCAGGCATTTGGCCGTTAGTCATTTTAACAGTAACTGAGGAAGCAGTGAAGCTATTCTTTCCCTGGATATGTTTTACTTCTGGAAACACAATGTAATTCTCACACTTGTGCAGTAAGAACTTGAGACCTGGTTCTGGAAGTAGATTTATTGCCCAGACTCTCATAAACTTCTGGGTAGAAGACTTTTAGCAAACAAGAAATGAGTCAATGTATTCCTGTTGACAAGCTTTGCCTTTCAGCCAGAGTCATGATGGAGAACCAATTCCTATTTGCTTTACTCATGTAAGTACACTTATTGCCTCCAGTAGGAATGCTCACTTGAACGGGGTGATCGGGTTAAGGCCAAGGGTGAGGATCAAATGGGGCTCTTCCTCTCAGGACATCAGAAGCTGAAAGCACTGTGAAGCTTCAGATATTTCTCAGGTGGTAGAGAGGAATCTGTCTGTTAATCACATCGAGCCTAACGGTTAGCTGCTTCTATCCTTTTGGCCAACACCCAAGCCTGTTTCACAAAATTACTGCAAAGTCACAGACACCAGCTGACCTGAAGGTGACATACTTTCTAACAGAGAGATGATAGAGATACATAAGTAACCAGGATACATGATTCAGTAGGTTCATAATATAATATTATAAGAGACTGTTTAAACTTATACCACTTTTGTTCTAATGCACTGGAGTACAAAATTATTTACATGCTCAGCTCTATGGGTTTATTGGACTCACTCATCCCTGCCTGCAAGGAAAGGCTTCAGGATGGAACCACAGATTTATTGGATACCAATGTATGAGTGTCTGTTCTCCCTCTAGCATCTGGAGACTGCAGGATTACTTACTTTAAACTGAATTTGCTTTGATACAGCGCTCACTAACCAGTGATAATCTATACCCAGCTTCCTTGCTGATAGATCAGCCAACACATATTTCCCTCCACAGGGAACTGCCTTTAACCCAGCCCATGCAGCCTTTCAGCATACTAACCTATGTTTTCCCTAAGCTCTTTAAAACACGCTCTGTTCTGAGCTTTCCAAACTCCCAGCCTCCCACGCACGTTCCCTGCTTATACATTTACCTTAGTCAAAGAAACTGCAAGTGCCAAACAAATCCCCACTTTCACCAGATTTCACCTGGTGCACCCAACTACAATCCCTTAGGATAATCATTAGCCTATGTTAATTATGGCAATCAGCTTACCCATTCTGACCTAATTAAAACTAATTAGATTTCCCTTTTATTTCAGAACTGCCTTTCCCTAGTGAGACTTTACATACATTTTTTCCCAAGTCTTAAAACTCCTCAAATAATTTTGCATTTCATCCACAGCACCCTTGACATTAAGGGGTCAATTATCTTAGGAGGTACTGCTCATCCTCTTACAGAGTTGAGCCTAAAAGAATCAAGGTATCTTTATCTAGATTTTTTTTAAAAAGAATTTAGGTGCTTGAAGATGTAGACAGGCATCTACTGGGATTTTCAAAGCACCCAGGCCCAGATGAACAAAGGCACATGGCTGTGCTAAGCATTGTAATGTCTAATTTTTAGGGGCCTAGAAAAACCACAGGCTCAACACTGTGATCCACAAAGACTGAGTTAGACTGCTCTCCACAAAGCCAATGAGCTAGGTGGAGCGAGTCCTAAGGTATCCATCATGCTTCATTTTTTGAACATAAATATCTAAGTCCTGTCCCTTATTTTGGAGGTAGGTACCCAACCCCAGGCTGCCAGAAGATAATTATTTATATTTACTCTCAGGAAAATGAGGGAAGGTAGGTATTCATCTGCCTAAAATCACATGGGGAGTCTGAAACCAAATGGGAAGGGGGAGTGAAGGAACAGGAAAGGCACTCACTTAGGGTACATCTACACTGCACAATTATTTGGAATAAGCTATTCCAGAAGAAATACTCCAAAATAGCTTATTTTGAAATAGCGCGTCTACACTTCAGGGAAACCTCAAAATTAGTCGCAGGCAGGCTCCCCTAATTTGGACATGCTACCTTGATTTAGAACCCCAGGAAGCACTAGGGAGTAATTAATCTGAATGGCCCTGGGGAGGAGCTATTTTGAAATAGCTAGTTCGGAATAGGCATTATTCCTCGTGGAATGAGGTTTACCGAAGTCAGAATAAGCCGTCCATTATTTCAAATTTATTTCGAAATAATGAAATCGCTGGGTAGACGCTCACACTATTTCGGAGTAATGGACGTTATTCTGAAATAATTTTGCAGTGTAGACATATCCTTAGAGCATTATGCCTATTGGAGAGAGTACTCACCAGATCTAAGGGATCCCCAAGTCATACAACCATATTCTCCCGAAGAAGAAAAACTTTGAACAATGATCTGCCAGTGTCCTAGCCATTAGGCCATAGAAACTTTCTAACTCTTTTCCCTGACCTACTTAGTATTTAACTATTCAATTGTTGCATTGAATTGGACAACTTCAGCAGGATGAATTGAGGGAGTCCCACTTAAGAATAGTCCATAGCCTCCTGATTAGAGCACTCACTGAGGGTATGTCTACACTACAGAGTTTTGTTGGAAAAATGGCTGTTTATCTGACAACTTGCAGAACGTCCACACTGCAGTCGCATTCTTCTGAAAGTAAATTGAAAGAACAGAGGTCTTTTTCTGACGTTGATACTCTGCTTTCTATGGGGAAGAAGACTTTTTCTGAAAGGGCTCTTTTGGAAAAAGGCTTGTGTGGATGGGGAGGAGGGTTTTCTTTCGGAAGAAGAGGCCTCCAGGAAATAACACAGGTGCCCTGGTGGCTACTTCATCCACAGTAATCACAACTCTGTATTTCCTGTCTCCTGGCCCCTCTTAAAGCTGCAGACACCCTGGACAAGTCTTGTGGCAGGAAGCCGGCCTTGGAGCAGCACCCTGAATGCGTGGCTCTCCCTGCCACAGGTATGTGGAGCTATGTCTGAGCCACAAGCCCCCTACGACCCTCCTGACCCTCGCAGGGAGCAGCCCCAAGGGTCCCAGGACCCACCCAGGGGGACCAAGAGGGGTGCACCCTCCTAGTCTGGAATGGAGTTCCTGTCCCTCCTTGAGCTATAGGGCAAGGAGGACAGCTTGCAGGATCTCCAGTCCAAGCGCCGAAATGCAGATGTATTCAAGCACATGGCCAAGTCCCTGGCAGAGCACAGACACTTACCCCAGACCTTGGACAGGTCCAAAGTAAGGTAAAAAAGCTCTGTCAGGAATATGTCTGGGCCAGAGAGCTCAGCTCGTGATCAGGGGCAGGACCCCACACCTGCACCTATTACCAGGAGCTGCACGAAATCCTGGGGGTGGGAAAATGTCTTCCCCACCCATTATCATCGACTCCGGCCTTGAGACTCCCATGGCCGCCTGGCCAAAGGTCATGGTGGCAGAGGAGAAGCAGGAGGACCAGGGCCAGCTGGAGGAAGAGGAGGAGGAAACCATCACCCTGTCCTTGGAGCCAATGCTGGTCCACCAGGACATCTCCCAGGTCTCTTTGGATGCTGGGGAGGAATCTTCAGGTGAGTGCCCTCACTCTGTCACACTCACAGGGCGGGGGAGGTGCGTGCACAGAAGGTGGGGTGCAAGTGTTGCTCAGGCTGCCCGGGCTAGACATTGTGCTGCGGTCTGCACACGTGCAACCACATGCAGCATTAGTGTGCGGCATGCAGATGTAGATGCAGCAGGCAGCCCCTGAGCATGGGTGGGATCCTGCTGCTAGGCTCAGGGGAGGCCACACACATCCTGCCATGGCTAGAAGCAGGCTAGCTATAAGGGCTCAGGCACGACACCAGCCACACCAAGGAGTGACACACACAGCATGCAGGCATGCCTGCATGTGTGAGGCACCACCTGCTCCTGCAGGCAGTGCTGCGAGCCCCAGGTATGTGTGCGGACCCCAGGAAGGGCCAGGCTGCTCCTGGCTCCTCTGCTGCCCGGGGGGGAATCCCACTGTGGCTGGACACTTCCCTTACCTGCTGGTGCATGGGGGGGTTGGGAAGCGGGCAGCATAGTCCCCTGGGCACCTCGGGGCCCCTGTGAGGCATGGCCCACTGTGCAGGCCACACATGGCCTTGCTCCTGGGACATCCCCCTCCTCTGGCCTGAGGACTGTTGGTCGCTGCTCACAGCGGGGGGCACGACCTCAGGGGTAGTCTCTGCATGGATGACTGACCGCCTTTCCCTCATTGTGTTCTCCACAGCTGGACTAGCCAGGACTGAGGGTGAAGCCACACTACCTCAGCCAGCCACCAGAGCCTGGGGGACCCAAAGGCACACCAGGGTACACAAAGAATTCATGCGCCAGCCTGTCAGCATCCTGCGCAACATGCAGTAGACCCTGGCACAGAAGATCCAGGAGGATGCTGAGTGGCAAAACCATGCCTGGAACCAGCTCATGCAGCGGTATAACAACATATGTGCCATCATGTCGCGCATGCTGGCACACCCAACTGATGCCGCTGCTCCTGGCTTCCACCTCCTACCCCCCCCATGCACATTCCCCCTCCACCTGCACCCCATTCCATGCCTGTGCTCCTCCCTTCCATCCCTGAGCTTGCTCCAGCCCCCCCCTTCTGCCTACCCCCGCTGTGGTCCCCAGCCCCACCCGGCCCCATCTCCAAAGAGGTCCCAGCACCTGAGGTGGGACATCTAACTGCACCCTCCCCTCCAGGTTATGACATCCCCCTTTCCCCTCCAGGTTATGGGCCCCCTTCCACCTGCACACCTTTGATTTTAACACAGTGAAGGCTGTATTGATATAACATTAAACAAACAGGTGTTTTTATTGAGAGGTCAGGGAAGGGGCAAAGAGAGGGGTTGTGGTAGGGAAGGGCAGCAAGCCAAAGGCTCCTATTAGGGAGACCCGGGGAGCGTTACTGCAGTGCTTGAGAAAGCCTCTCCCTCAGGGCCTCCCGGATGCACACCCCAGCGTGATGGGCCTAGCAGATGGCAGCTGTCTGTGGCTGCTCAAATGCTTGCCCCTCATGGCTGATGTCTGCCTCCCCCTTCCTCTCCACAATGTTGTGGAGGACACAACTTTCCACAACGAAGTCAGGGATGTCGTGCGCCATACGTTGAGGCACCTGAAGAATGAGAGAGGGAGTGCCTGAGCCCTTAGGAGGTGTCTCGCCCCCTCCCCTCTCCTACCTCTTTCAAACACCCCAGAAGCCCCCCCCCATGAGGTGCCCTCCCCCCAGTAGCAGTGTTGTGTGAGGGTGGGATGGCACAATCCCCTGGGGACAGGGCTTCCTCCCCACCCCCACTCCACCCACCACAGCCCTCAACCCCTTTTTCCCAAGGGTCCCTCTTATCCAGGACTCGCCCCTCCCCCTGCAGGGACTGCAGCCCCAGAGTGCCTTACCTCCATAAGAAAGGCCCTGACGGTGGACTTCCCCACGCTGAACTGGTTGCCCACTGACTGGTAACTGTCGAGGTGGTGAGCTTCCAGAGGATGATTGCGATCTGCTTCTCCGGGGGGATGGTGGACTGCAGGTCTATGTCACATCACTAAAGAGTGGGGGCAAGCCAGGCACACAGCTCCAGAAAGGTGGCTTTCCTCATGTGAAAGTTTTGGAGCCACTGCTGGTCATCCCACCGCTCCATGACCAGCTGGTCCCACCAGTCCAAACTGGTGTTCAGCCTCCAAAAATGCCTCTCCACAATGGGTTGCAGTTGCCAGAATGTTGCTCCCACACCGAGGGAGAGGGTCCCCAGAATGAACTTGGGGGTTGAGGTGGTGCAGGACCAGGAAGGCAGCTGGCACAAAGTGCTGCAAAATCTGCAGCATGGCCATGTGGCACCATCGCATGCCCAGGGGCAGCTCCGGCTCCATGGCTCAAAGGAAAAAGCTGTGTCATCCAAAAAAACCCAGGGCAACCACAGGAGGCACTGTGAGAGCTTTGCTGTCTCTCAAAGGGTATGTCTACACTGCCACCCTAGTTCGAACTAGGGTGGCTAATGTAGGCATTCGAACTTGCAAATGAAGCCTGGGATTTAAATATCCCGGGCTTTATTTCCATGTTCCCGGGCGCCGCCATTTTTAAACGCCCCGTAGTTCAAACTCCCTGCCCGCGGCTACATGCGGCACGGACTAGGTAGTTCGAATTAAAGCTCCTAATTCGAACTACCATTACTCCTCATTGCAGGAGGAGTAAGGTAGTTCGAATTAGGAGCTTTAATTAGAACTACCTAGTCCGTGCCGCATGTAGCCGCGGGCAGGGAGTTCGAACTACGGGGCGTTTAAAAATGGTGGCGCCCGGGAACATGCAAATAAAGCCCGGGATATTTAAATCCCGGGCTTCATTTGCAAGTTCGAATGCCTACATTAGCCACCCTAGTTCGAACTAGGGTGGCAGTGTAGACATACCCAAAGAGGTAGGCAAGCACGCAGCAGAAGCAGAGAAACAGCTGTCCAGGGGGAGCCCTGTAAGCACGTGTCTCTGCAAGGCGAGACAGCGTCCAATAAGTCTGGACGCTCCCTTTCAAAAAAAATCGCATCGCTTTTTTGATGCGCTTTTGTGTGTGGACACTCTCTTTCAGAGGAAGTTTTTTCGGAAGCTCGCTTCCAAAAGAAAACTTCTTCCAAGAGAAGCCTGAAGTCTAGACGTAGCCTGAGCGGCATCCAATCTCTGTCTTTTTCCTCTCTCTGTCCTTTTCCTCTTAAGCGAGAGTGGGACTTGAATTGGATGGGAGACATCCTGGGTGAATCCCCCTCCACTAGGCTAAAAATTGAAGAAAAAAGTTCCTTCTGATGTTTTGTGAGAACTTTATGAAGAACTCTACTGTTAGGCATTCCACCTGTTTGGGCTCTAGCATGCAACTTAGGTGTCAAAACATCTGTCTGTGATTTTCTCTGGGGTTTAGGCAAGAAATAGACATTCAGCCCTAATCTATACTAGGGATTTATTTTGAAATAATCCCACTTATTTTGAAATAGCAAGCGGAGTGTCCACACTACCAAGCCCATTATTATTTAAAAATAACCAGCCCATTATTTCAAAATAACTCCTGCATTCCACAAGGAATAACACTAATTTCAAATAGTGATTTTGAAATAGCGTAGTGTGGACACTCCGGTGCCGTTAATTCAAAATAACTATTCCCCATAGTAATTCAAATTAATGACTCCCCAGTGCTTCCAGGGCTCTAAATCAAGGTACCGCATCCACATTAACAGAACTTGCCTCCGACTAATTTTGAGGCTTCCCCAGAGTGTGGACATGTTATTTCAAAACGATTATTTCAGGAGTTATTATTTCGAAACACGTTATTTCAAAATAATGTCCTAATGCAGACATACCCTCAGGCACTCTAGAATGAGGCTATAGAACATATAGTCACAGACGAAAAACTTAGGTTTCACAGTGCTATTTTTAGGTACCACTGTGATCCACAAAAGTGCCTAGATGTTTCCTAATCCCATAGGCATAAAACTCAGTTAGTGCCTAATTGCTTTCATGGACCATGCTCCTAACCACTGAAATAAATCAGAGTTAGATATCGGAGTGGTTTTGAAAAATCATGCTAGCAGGCTCCTATCTTTATCTCTAAGTGTCTAAATACTTTTAACTCCTGGACATGTATCCCACTCAGTCACCTTCTGAGGAGATGTTAATAAGAGCTGGGCCTCTCTGAACAAGGAAGGGAAGCATGTCATAATTGTTTTCAGTTATACTACGTTAAGAAATAATTCCGCCAATTTCTATAACATGTGGCCATTTTGTTTCATGTTTTTATTTGTCCCTGTTTTATTAAAAAAAAGTCAATATTTCTAAATAATTAAATAAAATGACTAATTTAGAAAGATAAAAGGAAATATAGGGCACATCTACACAGCGGGGCTAAACTCAAAATAAGCTATGCAACTTGAGCTATGCTAATTGTATCGCTTAAATCAAAATAGCTTATTTCACCTTTTGGTGCTGTCTATGCAACAGTTATTTTGAGAGAGAGCACTCTTCCCCCAACTTCCCTTACTCCTCGTACAATTAAGGTTACAGGAGTCGGAGTAAGCAGTCCTCCACCTTAATGTGATTTTGACATTATGTCAAAATAACTGCTTGTGTGTAGATGCAACCTATGTTATAATAACACTGCTGGGTAGGCAAAATCAAGAAAGAAAGAAAGATCACTACAGTATTTTGTAATTTTACTGCTTCAGGAATGGCTTGTCCCTCTGGGAAAAATGTATAATCATCCACAACTTAGGTTAGCATGGTACTTTTGTTTTATTTAAAATATGTTTTCAAAGCCTATTTCTGTTGTACCTTAGAATTAGATGCAGTATATATGGGTTGTGCATGATTGCTTATGAATAATAGACTTCACTTATCTCAGTGAAATATTGTTGCAGTTTTACTAAGCATCTTCAAATGATTCTTTCTAATACAGCCCTTTGGGATCTTCTTGCAATCTATTCTTGGTCCATTGCATATTTTTCTAAAGTTTCTGTGTTTTGTTGTTGTTGTTTATATTGTTTTTACAGTTGGTGTCAAGAATTGCATGTGATATTTGATTCCTTTACTGTAACCAGTTAAGAATATATAATATACAGTTTACAAACTACTTTATATAACAAAGCAATTTGCATGACTAGAAGATAAGCGTCTCTGATCATTCATTGCTACACAGTGCTCATGCTATGCATGTGAGAAGTACGAGGCTGCTGGCTCTATATTTCTGGTGGCCCTACCCAGTTAACACCCAAGTCTAGCACACATTTACCTCACCACTTACCTGATAGTTGAACATTTCCCACTCTAAGGGATGAATATTAGGACCCTTTCCTTTGATGTCCTTTCAGTGGTAAGCATCCCAATCCAACACCATTAAAATCACTTTTATTTCCCTTGGAAATAAACTCTTCCTGTCCTCCCTGTATGGTGCTAAGTCTCACCCCATCTGCCAGCTGTCAAACTGTATTTGTCTGTAGTCCTGATTCAAGCCCATTAAAGTCAATGGAGGTCTTCCTACAGATCTAAATGGTCTCAGATTCAGGCCCTATTTGCAGAAGGCCCTGTACAACCGCCAATCTTAGGACCAGACTTGTTTCTATTGTTTTCTTGCTTTATTTTTGCACAGATTTGTAAATAACAAAGGTTCTTCTTGTCAGAGATATATAGCCCATTCAGTGCCCTTTATGCAAGAAAACATTCATTTGGCTTCAACAGGAGATTTCAGCTGAATGCCAATTGACTCAATGGGCATTGTTTCCTTCAATACAGCAAATTCTGGATTTGGGCTTTAATAAGACAAACCAGACTTTGAAAATCAATTTTTACAGCTGTGTTGTAAAAAGCATAAAAAAAACTGGTTTTAAACATGAATGCAATAGGACTTCATTACTGCACTCATTACTGTAATCAGTAAAAAGGCATAAAGTCCTTTAAGTGTAATGGGTAGATCATTGTTTTTAGAATATGGATTAAAGTGATGGAAATACAAATTTCATTGACTCCTACACCTTATTGCAGTGTAAACGCTAAATCTCAAGAACAGGACCTGGATACCATCATAAGCAACTCAACAAAGGCCTCTGCTCATTGTTCAGCTGTACATCCCCATCTGATTAAGGAAATTGCGGGCTTAAAGATAAGGGGGACAGAGGAAGGTTATGAAAATGACCAAAAGCATGAGAAAACTCTCCTATGAAAAGAGATTGAAAAGACTAAATTGTTCACCTTAGAAAGAAGAAAGAAGATGACTAAAAGGGGACATAAGAGTTTGATATGAAATAATGGATGCTCTAGAGAGGGTAAGATGAGAGCATCTGTTCTCTCTGTCTTGTGTGAACAAGAAGGTATTTTATAAGATTAAAAGGTGGCCAGGTTAAAACTAATGAAAGGAAATCAGTTTTCACACACCACTCACTCACACAGGAAATCGTTGAGGCCATGAACTATATAGGATTTAAAACAGGACAACTTAATAGATATCAAGAATATCCAGAGTTGTCATAATTAGTGTTCCAGAAAGGATATCAAATCTCACATTTAGGGCTCAAGAAAATCGCTAACTCCTAAAGCTCAGGGTAAGACTTAGTGTGGCAGGACAGATTATTCCACATCTGTCTACTGTGGGGTTCTTACACCTGCCTCTGAAGCATCTGGTACTGATCACTGTTAGGAAGAGCCACACTGCCTCAGACCTCTGGTCCAGGTGCTTGTCTCTATGTTCCTAATGAAGGCTCAGTTTACATGGCAGGAATTATAAGAACAACACTGTGCTAAATGAGGCCTCACAATGTTGTTCCAATAGCTTGTTGCACTGTCTCTGCTGTTAAATCTTTGCTGACACACCTGTGTTATGGGCAGATTATTATCAATGACACAAAGTCAGGTTTCCTGGACTATAAGGGTCTGTCCAAAGGCAGCAAGGACTAAGTCTCCCTCTATAAATATAGCATGCTGGAGAGAGGATTCTTTAGTCTTTAATCAGTTGTAATTTCCCATTGTAGTCAACAGGAGTTTTGACAGAGCCCTGTTCTACATAGTTAGGTCAAGGTAAGCTGCCTTTTGCCAACCTTGCTGAGGAAGAATCTTCTCTTAAATTTGGCTCCCATTGGCATAAGTGTCTCTCTATGCAGATTTAGTAACTCCACCTCCCTGAGCAGCATAGAGCCAGGAGCAATGTAATTAGGTCAACGCAGTGTTACTATAGTTGCTTACAGTGACTATTCCTGGCTTTCAGGAGCTGTCCCACAATGCTCCTGCTGATAGTACAATTGAAACAAGCACTCCCGGTGAGGACATGCACAACCAACACAAGGAATCAACTGTGTACACACATGCAATTTAATAGTGGTGGTGGATGTATGCCAACATAAGATAGTCAACATAATGTTGGAATGTAGACACTTGGTAAGAGCTGCAGCAGTAGGCCCACTGTATTAAAGGTTGCTCTTTTCACAACTATTAAGTGCATTTTAATAATATTTTGCACATCATTATAACAACAAGGAAAATTTATGACAAAAGCCCCTGACAAATTAAACCGGGTGGTTTTTAAAAAAATCTTGACATATATTAAGCTCTGAGGATATTTACTTTTGTTTTTATTCTTATCCTTTAACATCATCTGTCTTGTCTCTTGTTTTTGCTTGAGTACTACAAAATGATCTTTCACTCTATTACTAGCCTTTGCAGACCATTATCCTCCCCCAGAGGAAACTCTCTATCTAATGTTTCTCTCTGGAATGCTACAATGCTTCTAACCTTTGCCTTGCTTCTATAAAGCAATGCACCCTGGCAGACTCTAGCTGTCTCTTATCTCTCTGATCCATACAAAGGTGTCAGAATGTCCCAGGGAACCATTAATCAACAGCCCCACTCTGACATCAGCTCCTTAGAAGCTTTCCCTGCACCCACGGTGCATTTAGAGGTCTAGTGCAAACAGTGTAAGGAAGTTTTTTTACCGCAGACATCTTTCTAACCTGATTGATGACAATATTGAGTATTAAACATTTATATCTTAGAGGCCCAGAAAACTATTGAAATGCATATTTTAAATTTACATGGGAGGAACAACTTCGCTGTTGTCCAGAGCCTTTTCACAACACTTTGGGGAAGGGCATTGCGTTGCTCTGAATGCCATATTGATTTACTCACACATTTTAATTTACAACACATGTTTCTAAAGGAAAAATGGAAAGAGGATAGAAACCAGAAGGAAGGGAAAAACTGAAAGAAGAAAATGAAAGGGGAATCTGCCTCCCTCCCCGTCAGTATGTCTATTTAGACTGCAAGACCTTTCAGAGCAGGAGGGAATTGTCATGCTTCATCCCTGTAAAACACCATTCATCCCTTGAAAGAATTCACACAGAAAAAAAAAAAAAAAGGCAAATCCACCATTTCAGCTGTGGGCAAACATTTTTTTGAAAAGAAGTCACTCCATATCTGATCTCTCAATCTTCATTTTCTACACAACCCCTTCAAAACACAAGCTGGGACATGGAATTCATAACTTTGCTAGACACTAAAAAGTATGGCCTTAATAAAGACTCTGGATATATGGCTGATGCCCACTAATCACCTTTTTTTGGGGGGGGCTTTATCACCTTGAATAGTCTCTTAGAATATGTGTTAACTCCCTGTGCTAAACAATGTGTTCCTCATTGTATACAGATGTGAGTCTCAGAAGTCTTGTTTACACATAAAATGCTAGAGTGTCACTGCTGCAGTATCTTTGGAATGCTTCAGTGTAGATTCTAATTACACAAATGGGAGAGTTTCCCATCTGTGTGGTTAATTCATTTCCCCAAGAACGGTAGGGAGATCAAGGGAAGAGTTCTTCTGTCAATGTAGTTCTGTCTACATGGGATTTTTCATACGTCTAACCAACTTAGGCTATGTCTAGACTGCAGGCTTCTTTCAGAAGAAGCTTTTTCTGAAGAGATCTTCCAAAAAAACTTCTTCCAAAAGACAGCGTCCACACTACAAAAGTGCATTGAAAAAGCGATCTGCTTTTTCGACAGAGAGCATCCACACTGAATGGATGCTATCTTGCATGCAAGCTGGGCAGAATGGCCACCATGGCACCTATGCTTTTTCCTCTTTCCTCTTCTTGTGAAAGAACTCCCTCTTCTCCATCCACACACACCTTTTTCTGAAAGAGCTCTTTCGGAAAAAGGCTTCTTCCTCATAGAAAGAGGTTTACCAATGTCAGAAAAAAACCTCAGTTCTTTCAATTTTCTTTTGAAAGAATGCAATTGCAGTGTGGACGTAATTGAAATTTTTTCAGAAAAAAAACGCCATTTTTCTGAAAAAAACTGTAGTGTAGACATACCCATAGTTAAACCAACCTAATTTTCTAGTGTAGACAAGGCCTGAGTACCCCAGAAGAAGAGCTCTGTGTAGCTCAAAAGCTGGTTTCTTTCACCAATTCAAGTTGGTGTGATAAAAGATATTATTTCATCCCTTTGTCATTCACACCTACAGCAGGGACTATATCCATCATAATATTTAATAATTTACAGCCATCATATCATCTAGGGGTAAGATCTCAACGGATTTCACTAAAATGCTAAGTAATAATTAAATGTTTGTTGTACCAATAAATCTCCTATTTGCATATTAATTGAGCCTGAGTTCTGTAGAAAGTGCTATTGGCAAGTTATTCCCACTCCCAATGTGTTGGTCAATGTGCTGTTAAAGGTACTGAGTGTTGGATGGATGACATATCATACTAGCGCATTAAAGATACGATGTTTCTTTTCATACTATAAGGGATGTTTGACTAATGTGATCACTTCAATCTGTTGAACTGCATTTTCTCTACCTAAATATTGCAATCAATCACAGCCAGATGGAATATTATTCTTCATTTCCTTTCCTTATCTGTTGTAAAGTGGTTGTTGTGTTCTGTTAAAACAGCTGTAGCATTCCACTCCAGAGGTGGCAGCATTTCAGTGACAGAAGGTTAAGTCCTTCTGTCCTAGATATTGAGCCAAATACTGCAAATCATTTCTAGTACTGATCCAAGTCAGATCTTTCTGCTCGAGTAACTGAAGTGCTTAGGGCTCATTTAAAATTAAATGACTGTAGAAATGAAGGTTTTGTGGTTCTGATTTTTTTTTATAATGACGCTGCTAGGTTTTAAGGAGTATGTCAGTTGTTCATCAAGAGTTTCTTTCCCTGAAAAGATTAATTTTTCTAATTCATACTGAGGAATTCTATGCTCCCCAGCTAGAAATACAAAGTATTTTGGCTATGCAACCTACAAAAGCCAAACAAAGAGAAAGAGCAGTGTTAAATATGTCAAATTCTCTCCTGTGTAGTGAAACATCACAAAGTGTATGCAGCACATAAATCATACTGAAGCCCAGTTTGTATGTTGCATGGGTCTTGTGCTGACTCTCTAAAGGGCTAACTGCAATCAATATGAGCAAGGGTTTTTCTCTAGACACCTATGAAATAGTAAGCATGTAAATTAAGTCTCTCCCCAGCCAGATTTAACTTTCTCATCCACACTTTATTTATTTATTACCCATAATCTAGTTAATACTAAGAAGTACATTCTTCTGATCTGAATAATTTCTACAGCAGACAACGTATCAAGATCCCTAATACCATTGCATATGCATCATGCCTCTTCCAACATTCTATGCACATTGTTTTGACATATGGAGGCCGAGAGCATGCATATCTTAGCAAAAAACAGCTAATTGGCACCAGCCCCATCACTTGAGAGATCAGTACCTTTTAAGGAATGGCAATTGGAAAAACCAGCATAGACTGTGACAAATAAAATAGAACATTATCTCTATTTCTTGACTTTAGGGAGCACAGATGTCAATGTTAGCATTCCAGTGATGTACTGTTTTTGAATGCAGACAGATTAAATAGATAGCAAGATAAACACAAGCATGCACAGTCTTATCTTCCTAGGAAGATAACAATTTGCTTTTTATGTTGTCTTTCACCTAAGCATCTTAAAACACCAAAACATGAGTTGCAGAAGCATCCAATAACCATGTTTTATGTCCTTGTTTTGCAGAGGAGCTGAACACCCACCATTCCTATTGGCTTTTACCAGGAAAGGAACTAGTTAGAAATCTTTTTAACAATCAGCATTTTTCCAATGGGGGGGGAAACTTTTATCATTTCCGAGATCCAGGCTGGAGTTGCTATCAGAAAGACCATCGCTCTCAAAGAGCCAGAAGGTTAGGGCACACTTGGGAATGGTGAGCTTCAGTTTCAGGTTCTTGCTATTATTATGTCCGGAAGAGCGAGAACTGGCAGAGCAAAGACTTCAACCTGGGTCACCTAGTGCTGCACAAGAGTCACTTTTCCTCAGCTGCTTTCTGCCATCCTAATTTCCCAAAGATGAGCAGCGCTAGGCCCCAGGGAGAAGTGTGTGTAAGTGGAGAAGCTGCAATTTCATGGATTGTCTAGAAATTAGCCCAATATAACTTTTCCAGGCTGTGAGGGCAGGAATCTGAGTGTGCCTCAAAGCGTAAAGTCTTGTGCTCAATGCTCCTTGTCACATGACAGCCTAATGTCGAAGGAGCAGTAGGGAGTGGGAGGTCTCATCAGTGCTTTCTATGGGAGCCACGAATAGCCAATGCTTCTGCCACTTGGCCACATGAGCAACAACCGCCTCAGCAAGGAGGGGGAAGCAGGAATCTGCTCTTGTGCTTGATGCAGTTTGAAGCACATGTTCTAAGAGGCAGCAGCAAAGCCTAAAGCCAGCTGCCAACTCGCCCCAAGCTGCTGCTTTGATGGGACATTGCCATGTGCAACAAACAACATATGTAGAATAGTCAATTAGTTGATAAGGGGTGGAAACTGCAGAGCTGCAGCGGGGTTAGCTCCTGGCCCCCGGAGATAACTCTGCTGCGGCACTGCCTTTTAAAAGTATTCAAAGCAGCACAAGTGCAGCAGGGGGTCCGGGTGCAAGCCGGGAATTGGCTGATTCCCAGCTCATCCCCGTTCCCACGTCACACCTCTGCCTCTCCTACCCTCCCCCCACCACAGATGGTACTGGGGAGGAACCAGCTTTTAAGCCAGCTCCCCCTAGCACCAGCTCCTACTCCCCCCACCCTTGAGGCCTCTCTCTGACAGAGGCAGCAAGAGGGTGAGGGGAGTGACTAGTTGAGTCACTAGTCGACCAATCGCTTACATCCCTACCTGGGTCTGCTTTTTGCACTGTGCGCTGCTCTAAGACTCTCTGTCCCAGGCATGGCTTCCTGCTGCTCCATTGGCCGGATTCTGGCCAATGAATGGAACAGCGGGAAAAGCCTCCAGGCAGTGTGGCGGTTCCTTCAGGTGGGGGAAGGGGATGGGGAGGAGCACACATGCAGAGCCGTTTGTAGTTTCAGCTTCTTCCCCAATTATGCGCAGCGAGGGTCAGGGCTTTCCCAACACTTCCCACAGGAAACTGGCTCTGGCTCCAATCTTGCAGGGGGTGTGAGGCTGGATCCTGGGTGGGGGGGAAGGAGGCAGTGAGCTAGAGCTGTAAGCCATATTTGGCTCCTAAGTGAGCCATATGTGGCTTGTGAACCATAGGTTGCCAACCCCAGTGCTCTTCCTAGCCCTGTTCTGTGGCTCTGCTTCCTCTGGAAAGGATCTAGTTAACTTAAAAGTGAAAAAGCCCGCCAGAGTTATTAACAGACCACTGAACCTGTGAAAGACCGTTTGAGCAGTAATGAAGATATTTAACAGGCATTTGCCAAAGCCAGATATATACTGTCTCTGTCTGCATTTACTGTGTTAGTCAGCAAATCTTAGCTTAAAATTTGCCTTAAAATATTTCATTAGTCTGTTGTCTGAAGATTATAAAAATCATATCTCTAAAAAAATCATCATCCCTCCCTGTTCAGGCTGTCATCAGGCACAGGACACCACTTTAATAGTACTGTGTAGGATCCCGTAACTCCTAAGGATGGTTCTGGCTACAAGTCACATTAAGCAGAAGACTGGCATACTCAGGCTATGTCAGCTCTGCCACATCCAAGGAACGCGTCTGCTTTTCTGAAAAAAATTTAGGAAAAGCAGACATGTTTTTTCATCATCCCTGTAAACCTTGTTCTATGAGAAAGAAGGGATGTTATGAAAGAGGGGTGTTTTCCGACATTTGGCCTGGCAAATGTCAGAAAAACCTTGTGCGGAAGAAAAATGGAAAAAGATACGGAAATTGCGGTTCTCAATTTGCGTATTTTTTCCTGAGTTTTCCCTGTAGTGTAGACATAGCCTCAGGTGCTTGCTTCCGCCTTCCTCTTATTGGGAAAAAATTGGCAGCAATTCAGGTAGATTTGGTGGCAGGTTTTATGAAAATAAATGCAATAGTGACCTTTGGCTTTGCTTATTGTGTGAAATTCAGTGTTACCCATCAGATTGCCATACATTTTTTTAAACAAAAACAAAACAAACCCTGGGATTTTCATAGGTCCTTAACCATAGCCATTGCCAGGGTTATTAGTGTAGGGTACATCTACACAGCAGGGCTAAAGTTGGAATAAGCTATGCGACTTCAGCTATGTCAATTGCGTAGCTGAAGTCAAAATGGCTTATTTCGGCTTTTGGCACTGTCTACACAGCAGGAAGTCGAAGGAAGAACACTCTTCCTTTGACTTGTCTTACTCCTCGTGAAAAGAGAGTTACCATGAGTCGGAGTAAGAAGTCCTCCATCTCGCCATTATTTCGAAATAATGGCTTGCTGTGTAAATGTGTTCTTTGTTATTTTGGAATACTGTCAATTATTCTGAAATAATGCTGCTGTGTAGACATAGTCCTAGTGTGTTTCTAAGTACCTCTTCCGAGATAGAGGTGTGAGATCAGAATCAATCACCCTATGAAGACTATGTGGCTACAATGCAATAAAGATGTAAAGACAATGAGAATAAGACGTCTTCGATCTTAAATGCTACTAACAGCCCAAGCTAGAACCTAGGAAACTGAAAACACTCCCTCACCCAAAGAACCACATAAACAGTGTTGGAAGAAATTCCCATTAGATTTGGCCAACATTTTTCTGAAGATTTCCATTGTTCTGTAATTGTTGATATGAAATTGGATTTGCGTGATTCCTTGATCTGCTTCAGTAAGGATGATGTATGAGAATTATATTGGAAAAGAACAAATATGTACAGGGGTTCCATGACTTTATTTGCTTAATTCTACTTACAGGGGAAAAAACCCTATGAAAACCTATAGAAGTCGCACATGATTTGTAAGGTTTGCCCTGAGCTCCTTTATTTTCAACCTTGTCCGGTTTGTGAATTGTCAATTGAAATCATTCAGCTTGAGTAAACACACTAACACAACTAAGATTGTTTGTTGATCAAAAGGAAGTGCTTAAGCAGTACTCCGTAGATTTATAAACATTTTCCCCCAAATTAGATTCTCTGAGCGTTTCCCTGTTCTTTAATTGCACTGCTTCTTTTTATTGCATTGACATTCTCCACCAGTTTTTAAATGCTGCAGCTGTTTTATCCAACAGTTTGCTGGGGGGAGGGGGTTTCCTACTGAACTATTAACTTGCCTCTTCATTCTTCTAGAAAATGCTTATGATTGGCAAAACTTTATGAAACAGCATCAAACTGGATGAAAACTGGTACCATGAAGAAGTAATATCTATGCTGTATTCACAGAGAAATCTGTTACTGTGGGCTAACAGCCTAATTAGCTGGTTAAATGTAATATAAAGAGCTTTCCTTCAAAAATGCAACATTTTAATAATACAGAGCAATATCTTTAGCTGGTATAAATCTGCATAGCTTTGCTGGTTTCAGTGGTACTGTATTTACATCATCTGAGGATCTATCCCTTACTCCGTTTTGCGAACACTTTAGTTTAAAAATCTACAAAATGGAGAAAATTCAAATTTGTTATGACTATAGCTTCTATTAAGACCCTTCATTATTCAACATCGGAGATTAGCTAAATGCAAGGAGATAGAAAAGAAGTAATTTTCTCCCTTCTCTCTCCCCCTCCCCCAAAAAATCCTTCTGATCCAGGGGTCATTTAAGACAAATTGTGGAGTGGCAAAGCTGTCATCATACAGACCATTATACGTGATTATATTATATCCTGCAAAGTTTGAGAGTGTGTCAGAGAGCAGAGAGAAGAATAGAAGACATACTAGAGCATATCGACCTCTGGAAGATTGAGGGGGTAGGTGCTAGCTTGGAGAGGCAGCTATCCTTGACTCCAAAAAAATTATGCCCTGTTCCCCTCAAAAATATATTGGATGCAAGATCAATACAAGCAAATATCTGCAATAAAATAAATAAATAAATAAATAAATACATTAAATTAAATAAAATAAATCGTTCCTCACTTATCAACAGCAAAAAATGCAACAGAACTTAAACGTGTGATTTAAAAAAAGCTATATTGATTCTAAGACTGTTAAGAACTTTGACTTCATTCAAAATGTATTTATATTTTTGTAGGATTTATGTTTAAAGGACTAAAATATTACTAATTCCTTTAAGTTGTCCCGTCTCCTTAAAGCTCCTCATAAATAACATGTAATTTTATAATAAAACATACTTCAGTCAAATACACTATTGCTTCCACATGAATGAAAGAAAAAAATATTTGAATAGTGCAAGATAAGCAAAGTAGGATCCTAAGAGAACTTTTAGGATTCTGATAAGGAAAAGTCAGTTTATTTCAATGTTCTCATAGCGTTTCCAAAAGCACTGCAGCTAACATTGCAGTGTATTCTGGCTACAGAATTTTAAACTTCAGAGTTTTCAAAGAGCTTATTTTGATTGTTACTTGAGTCTTTAATATTCCTGTTAATTGCCTCTACTTTATGCTAATAAGAACTGCTTTTAGACATCATATTTTTCAATTAAGCTTTAATTTACAAAATGAATAAATTATTATGGTATAATGTGAAACTGCAAAGGTGACTGAAAATGCTGCATCAGAAAACTGTATCATGATTAATTATTTTATTGAATACCCACCTTTCTGTTATAGATGTTAAATGCTGAATGCTGGAGGTGAACAGCAGGTCAGGTCATGGAAAACTGCTGAAAACAGTTTTTTTCATGAGCTAATGCATTCCAATAAATTACAATGAGAATATTAGAGTATTCCAAGCTGCTATTCCCTAACTGTTGAAACTGACAAAGTTCCTGTTCTTTATATAATGTCATCAAAGATTCATTAACTCTACCATGAAAGGACAAATGGAAAGAATAAAAAAGAGAAATTCTAGAAACTTTTTGCAAAAAAATTACTCTAAAAACGTAAGGGATATGATTTTCTTAAATGTATTATCACATCTGACAAAAATGTACAGTATATACATATTCCTGATTAAAAGAAAATATTTTTTCATGATGGGAAGCCTCTTAGAATGATTTTAAAAATGCAAGAACTATTATTGATTCTAGAAAGCCCTGGCTTTTCCATTACAGCTCTTTCTCTTATGAGTCTAATCATTTCAAGATATAGATGAGACTTTGTATGGGTGCTTCCTGTTGAAAATCTTCCCCTTTTCTTAACATAGTCCTTCATTTGATAGAGCATTTTAATGTTTCACTGGCCCCAAACCATAATTTAAATAGACCACTCTCATATATAAGCTGTTAGACTTTTTTTTTTTAAGAGCAAAGGACTACTTTTGAGGGGTAGAGAGAAATGGATGAATCAACCACCATCAACTTTTTATTACAGCTGGAGTTTTCAACAACATTGCAAGATTAAAAGTGACCTCCATCATAGCAAACTTCCCAGAAAGAATGGGAGAAAAATATTTTTGTATGATCTCACCCTATTAGGCTGCTGCTGAATGGCATTAGAGCACTATGACACTGAGATTGTTGCAATAACTGAAGACATTTAGTTGAATAATGATAAAACATTTCATTTCTTGTGGGTTTTTTATCCAAGATTTTGTCATCAATTTTGTATGTTTATTGATTATTTTTTATACTGTGATTGGCTCAGGGTTTGTCTTTTTGGTCTGTGCTTATACGACTACCACCCGAGGGCCCTTACTAGGGTTCCTATGCCTAAGAGCGTGTTTGTTCTACAATATGCAGCTAATGATACGAGCTAAATAAAACATGTCTTGATTTGAAGTGTGACACTTTTCTCTGGTGACTTTTGACTTTGGCTCAACCAGTTCAAGCCCTGCACCTGAAGTTTTTAGTCAGGCAAAACTTCCTTGCCAGCCATCTTATTCAGCACATACATGAAGCCACTGAGAGTGTTAGACACCACAACCTGTTTTCCTCACTGATGTGAGGGTGATGACTCATTACTATGCTTCTACTTACTGTACAAAATAGTCAATATCTGGGTAAGATGGGGGCAATGATGAGCGTGAGCATCTGGTTGGATGGGAAAAGCATTAGGAAGGCATGACAAGGGTAATATCTACCTTTTAAACTGAGAGGCTGCATCTAGACTGGCCACTTGAATTTGCGCAAGAACACTGATGATCTAATGTATGATCATCAGTGTTCTTGCGCAAATACAATGACTCTCCCATTCGGGAAAAAGCCCTCTTGCGCAAATGCTTTTGCGCAAGAGGGCCAGTGTAGACAGCTGAGAACCATTTTGCGCAAAAAAGCCCCGATGGCGAAAATAGCGATCGGGGCTTTCTTGCGCAAAACCGCGTCTAGAGTGGCCTGGACGCTTTTCCGCAAAAAGTGCTTTTGCGCAAAAGCATCTGTGCCAATCTAGACGCTCTTTTCCGCAAATGCTTTTAACGGAAAAACTTTTCCGTTAAAAGCATTTGCGGAAAATCATGTCAGTCTAGACGCAGCCAGATTGTTTGCTCCCTTTGTGGCCACAAACTGGAGTCTCATCCAACTCCCACTTCCTATTAGAAGATGAGGCAGCAGCAGTGGCCGTGACACTTATTATCATCTATCATGGCCAGGATGCTGTGCCCTATGTTATGCCCCACATTCTGAGAGGGCAGCCCTCTGTCAGGGCCGTAGTGTCACAGTTCAGTATAGCAGATGGGCTCTAGGCACCATCCAGGCTGGGGCTTCTGGTAGGGCATTTTCTGTCAGGGCTCTATAAGATTGGAATTCACTCCATCCCTTCCTGAATCTGTCAGCCTTAAGGGCACATTGTAAAACTCTTCTTTTTTCCCCCAGGCATTTGAAAACGAGTTGGGGAAAGAGAAATTATGACGTTGATATTGCGGTTGTGGAGAGGGGAGGATGTGTTAGCTTTTAATTTGCCTGGCTTGGTGGTTTAGTCCAGATTGGATGGTGCAACTGCTGTTCAGTTAGGTTGTGTATTTTCTTGGTATGTTCTTTTAAGTTACGTCAACGGTGCTTATAGTGAAAAGGCAAGTGCTCTTTTTAGTATGTTTTAATCTAAAGTGAAAGGAAATGCATTGTTTAAAGTATTGTCTTTCACATGGCATGGACTAGTTTAGCTATCTCATGGGAAAAAACTGAACCAGCCCATATTTTTACAGTAGGAAACAAGGAACATGGCTTCCTCCGTACTTACAATGTTATTATGTTCACAAACCAGGACTACAAATGTTTCATCACAATACATGTGACTCTTTCACTTGCTATTAATTAGTAGCAGATGGTATACTGAAATTTAAAACAACTGATATTTCATTGACCTTTGAGCTATTGATTTCGGTAGTTTTCTGGAAAGCACATCTATTCCCTATATGGGAACCACATATTCCCTTCCTTATATGCTTTCTATATAACAGGCATTCCACTATCTGCTAAGGATTCTGAAAATCAGCATTAGACCTCAGGCTCACTTTAAACCAAGAAAGCATTAGTGGAATGTATACACCTAAACAGAGAGAAAGGGCGCAGAGTCTGTGCTGCATCTTGAGAGAAAGCAGATCCTAAGAAGATGGTGAGGGGAGTAGCAGTGAGAAAGGTATCTGTATATTACATTTATGCTGTCCAAATGATAGGATGTTGTATGGGTTATTGTGTAAATTAGAACAGCCCATCTATCTAAGAGCAGCCCCTCTACAGCTAGTCTGTTTGGCATATTCCAGTAGATCCCAGAATCTGAGGATTTAGAACCCTCAGAATTGTAGCCCCTCCGAGCCTCATAAGCTCTTTTCCCTCTCTTTCAATTCCTTGAAGTTGACTAATGTTATAGTGTGATTTCCAGCAGTATCAGAATTGATGCTGCACCGAAATTCTTCAGAATATCACAAGTAGAATGGCTGGGCAGCAATATTCAGTTTAGTGTAGTCCTGATATTTTTGCCAGTTTAGATAGAGTTAATGGAGTAGAACCAAAAATAAACATGTTCTCTCCCAGATGGCAGCCCCTACAAATTTGTATACCAATAACCAATTTCTTCAAGATAACACTAAATGGTTTCTTGTCCAAAACAACTTCTTAATTAATTTCTAATTTTCAGTAATAGGAAAAACTTAATGCATAAGTTCTCTTCCGCAATATATTCTGATCAAAATCTAGCAATTATACTCAATCTTTTGTAGTGAATTCTTTGCGAAAACCTAAGTAGTTTCTGAAATTCGAGCAGAATTTCAGAACACTTCCTACATACCATGCCTCTCACTCCCTGTGTCTTACAGCGATAAAGTCACAGTATCTGACAGACTTCAGATTTATTTACATTATAACTGTAGAGAATTAGTGTTGGGAGCTCAATTCTAAATATGTACCTCTACATTACAAGATGCTGCTGCAAAGCAGCTATATCTTGTTTAGTGAAAAGTTAACATTTGGTCATATTAAGTTTCGTGTATTTGTTATAAATAATTTATAAATGTTGAAAGAGTTTGTTAATTATCTTAAATTATACAGGTTTTCTGAACAGATTTGTAAGCAGGAGAGCTTTATCTCTTGTTCCCACAACAATAAATCCTGGAGAAGAATGGAAGTTTGCAAGTGCATTTTTTGTGTCAAATTGAGAGGGAAGGAAACAGGAGGAACTTTGTTTGTTTGTTTTTCTTGCAAACATTGTAACAGTCACTCAGGATCACCTGCAGACATAACCTGTGAATATAAACAAGATTACAAAACATCCAGGGTTTTAGACAAAGGAGAAGTTGCGGATTCTAGACAGAAAGACTAAGGTCTAGCGTACATAGCAAAAAAATTCAGTGTAAGTTAAGGTATAAATTTAAACAGATATAGTAATACCAGTATTGCTCTCTCTCTGGGTATGTCTACACTAGCCCCCTAGTTCAAACTAGGGAGGCTAATGAGGGCGACTGAAATTGCAAATGAAGTGCGGGATTTAAATATCCCGCGCTTCATTAGCATGTTCCCGGGCGGTCGCCATTTTGGAAATTGACTAGCCCGGAAGAACTGCCCATGTCTACACGTGGCAGAGAAGGGCAATTCCGAAATAAACCCCTTACTTCAAATTAACAGTTAAACCTCATTCCACTTATGCTGCTATAAAATGCACCCCCCCCCTTTATCTTTGCATAAGAGAAGCATAGTTTATGTTCTTGGGAGGCTATACCAGAGGGAGCTTCTGTAATAAGAGTGTGTCTGCACAAAGTTTAATAATTGTACCTGGTAAAGCCTTCCCATGTAGGCAAGGCTTATTTATATCAGGGATATAAAGGAAACTAAAGAAGCTGGGAACAGGAACAAATGATCAATTTGATTCCATGGAATTAAAAATTCAGAGATGAAAACTGGAAATGTGCATGTGCCAACCAACGGATTTTATTATCCTCATCAAAAGGATGTTTGCAAACAACCAGGAGTAAATCCTAAACTTTCCAGAAACAGCTTCTAGACTTATTGACACTGTTCTTGAAGGCTTCTTTCCTGCCCATTCATAAGCTGTTCTGGAATAAAGGAAACTCTGTACTCCAGACACCTTCTCAATATTTGTATCCTGAAAGTAACATTTGGCATTAACAAAAGGAACCAGTTGGGCTCATTGATCTTCCCAACATTTTAAACACCCTCTGCTCAGCAGTACTTTTCTCTTCTACATTTTTTCTAATCTAAGCTTCTCTAAGGATGCGTCTAGACTGGCATGATTTCGCGCAAATACTTTTAACGGAAAAGTTTTTCCGTTAAAAGTATTTGCGCAAGAGAGTGTCTATACTGGCACGTGCCTTTGCGCAAAAAATTTGCTTTTGTGCAAAAGCATCCATGCCCGGTATAGATGCTCTCTTGCACAAGAAAGCTCCGATGGCCATTTTAGCCATCGGGCTTTCTTTCGCAAGAAATTAACGTTCCTGTCTACACTGGCCCTCTTGCGCAAGTATTCTTGTGCAAGAGGGCTTATGCCTGAGCAGGAGCATCAAAGTATTTGTGCAAGAAGCACTGATTTTGTACATTACAAAGTCAGTGTTCTTGCGCAAATTCTCGTGGCCAGTGTAGACACGCGGCAAGTTTTTGCGCAAAATCTTGCCAGTCTAGATGCACCCTAAGTGTTCTGCAAACAGCAAGGACCTGAACCTCACCACTTCTGTGTTGCATGCTGTACTGGAGCACGAGGCAAAGCTACAGCAATAAAACTTGGAAAGTGCAAAGGGGGTTGTATGTGTGTGTGTTTAATTCAACATTCTTCTCAAGCATTTTGCATCAGTTGTTTATGTCAATAGTTTACTATAGTTACACTATTGAAACATTCATCTCTAACTTCCCCTGCCACACTATTACATCACGGTTGATTTAAATGATTAAATCAGTGATTGCCCTCCATAAATCAATCAGATTCCTAGTGCCTGATCTGCAAATCCCAATAAAATGACTGAAAGAATTAATGTTGTCTGGGATCTTCTGACTAACGAGCTTTTATTATTTCTGCATTTCTATGACCAGATAATCTCCATCTGCATGCAACAAACCTGATTCCCCTCGTGCACAAAACTTCCTAACAAATATCAGATTGTATTTAAAAAAAAAAAAAGATATAGGACAACCAAAAGGAACACTGGTTATAGCTGTTTAATTTGAAGGGTATTATTTTTAGTCCCACGAAGGACCAGTGGCATGAAAACAATTAGGATCTTTTGTCAAGTTAATTAAATTTTACTAAGAGTAGTAATCTCAGTGGTCTTGGTACACCAGAGGAAATGCTAATTAAAACTCAAATTCTTCCTGGTATAATAAGGAGCTCTAACTCTGGTAGCAGAAGAATGTTTTGCATACTGATAGATCTTCAAATACTAATTTATAACTAGATGAGGGTGAACACTGAAATGGTTCAGTTCTGTTAAAGGCTCACTTGAGAACATCAATAAGTATGTTAAATCTAAGCAAACCACCTAAGGAACATTGAATGACCTGGAAAACTTTGCTTCACATTGGTACTCTGTCATGACACCGTTTCTGCTGTGAAAGAAGCAATCAAAATGCAAATGGGAACCTTTTTTCTAAAACAAATTTGGGGCAAAAAAATACAAATCTTCTACCCCAAAATATCCTTTCTTGATTACTTTCTCTGGTAGCCTGCTGAGCTTTACAAGTATGATAAGAGACCAGTTAATCTATGGCATGCATTGCTGGAAACCAGCACAGATTTTATTACTAATGTCATTTGATTTCTGTCTTTTCAAGCCAATTCTGCATAGACATTTATGCATTAATAGCAACACTACTGTCCCAGTACATCATGGAAAGATGTCATCTAGGTAGATCAATGTTTAATAAAAAGGGCCCAGGTGATAGTCAGTGAGAGTCAGTAAACAGAGACATGGTGTAGTGATAGTCTGATCTGACCCTAAATGTCCTAGGTTCCAAAAACTGTCTTAGAAGATATCCCTCAAAGGTTATACACAGGAGAGAGCTTTGCTTAGGAACATTTTGGAGCAGGTTTATCCAGAATGTCAATTTATTGATTCCTCTCAGAAGAAAAAAAAAATGTTTTATGTCTTTACTGAAAGTCCTTTGAATGCTTATCTGTATGATCCTGGTATTTGTGAGTTAATGACCACCTTGGGAAGACGAGGGATGAAGTCAGTGCAAGTTGAGGACATGCATCATCCTTATGTGATCTGCAGAAAAGATTGTGGTTCAGATAAGCAGCACAATTTCAAGGAGCAAAGGGGAGACTAATTCCAGGTAAAGATGGGGAAAGTGATTCAAATAAAATATTGCTTAGGCAAAGTGATTCAAAGCCAATTTTATTTTACTTTATATTTTGCCCATCTCTAAAATTCCCAAATTAGTCTGTTTGCTTAAAACTCTCAGATTAAAATTGTAACCCGAATTTTTTACCTACAAATATTTCTAGGACTGCCTCCTATATAGTAAAGTCAGAAGTAAGTTTAGGGAGTCTTGATACTAAGAAGAGTTAAAGGCCAAACCCAATGAGCAATTGATCGAAAGTTTATATTCAAAATATATGAAATACTAAGATGACACTTAGGCTATGTCTAGACTGCAGTGCTTTTGCGGGATACTGCGTCCAAGGAACGCATCTGCTTTTTCGGAAAATTTTTGGAAAAAGCAGATGTGCTCTTTCGCGATCCCTGTAAACCTGGTTTTACGAGAAAGAATGGATGTGTCAAAAGAGCACTTTTTTTCTGAAATTTGGTGCCATGTAGACATGCCAAATTTCAGAAAAGCCTCTTTGGACAGTAAAGCGGAAAAAGATACTCAGTTTGCATACCGCAAATTGCGTTTCTTGTTCCGACTCATCACTGAGGTGTAGACCTAGCCTGTGTGTCATCTTAGTGTTTCATATTTTCTGAATATAAACTTTCGATCAGTTGAGCATTGGGTCTGGCCTTGACCTATTCATAGGTTTCTTCCTACACATTCTGGACAATTATGCTTTTGTTTTTGTTTACTTCGTTTCCTTCTGTTATTCTGTTTAAAGTCAGGAATCCAAAAATCAGTTTGGTACCACTGAAAATGAAAACAATCTGCTAAAATCCAGTACTCTGAAACCCAATAGATAGACCTCTTTTACCCCCAAAATTTCTCTTGACCCACCAGAAATGTAAGGGAGCCACATGCTGTTCCTTCTGATGCTATTACAAGATGATTTATGGGAGCTGCCTGCATCATTCCAAAGATTATACAGTAAGTCAATAGCCTCATCCCCAGTCCAGGAGAGGAAAGAAAAATATAAAAGCAGGGAAAAGCATCGTCTACTTTCTTCCTTACATGTGCCAGAACACTCCTTTTCTGTCAGAGTAAGATCAGTATCACTTTGCATATCTGCTCGGCTGCACTCTAAGTACTGCACATATTGATGAAAATCTCTTTCCTGAATGGTTGACTGCTTAAATTCATCTGGTGTTCTTAGGCTTTAGTCATTTTGGCAATTAATGTTCGTTTTGTAACCATTCAAAGAGATGGTCAAGTCTAGGTCAGAGGGATCTGTAAGTTTTAAGAGCCTGCCTGACCAGGATGTGTAACCGCTCACTTTGGAAAAGAAAAGAAAAGAAAAGAAAAAAAAGAAAAGGTTTGAGATCAAATGCAAAACAATCCCATTTTGGAAATTCTCTGCACAGCCATTACCACTCTATTCTTCCAGCCATCTGTACCATCTGGAACCAACTGATGGTGCCTCTTGTTTTACATCTTGCATCTACTTGATTTATCCACTTTTAAGAAGGGATAGAGGTTACTTATTTCTTTACATTTAGTGAATCTTGACTTTATTATAAATAGGGATTAGCCATGCACCCCGTGAGCTAGATGTGGACGGCGCATCAGAGAAAAATTCCAAGTAAAGACGGGTTTCTACTGTTTTGTTGGTTACTTAATACTAAATTTGGATTTTTTTTTAAGCACTTTTCAGAAATGCAGTGAGCTTACTGACCTCTGGTGAAGTGTGTTAGAAAGAGAAGACAGTCATACATACATACATACATATAGGAGAAGACACTCATACTTCATATATAGAAGACACTCAGGCTGTCAAATGATAGTGCCCTGCTGACATTCTAGATTTCTCTGATAGTCAGCTAAAGAAAGGATGAGAATTCCTCACTCCTCCAGGATGTTAGGAGACAAGGAGGAGAATGAAATCCACTATCTAGTGAAGTGTTCTTGAGCTAGAAACTGGGGCAGGAGCCCCCTATTTCTGGAAAAGCAATCAGGGTACTCCCCTCACCTCCCACTGCCTGCAAGATCAATGATGGCAACAAAAGTCATTCAATTGCCAAAAGATTTTTTAAAAGAAAAAGAAAAAGTAGTGCTGTGGGGAATGCTGGGTCCTTGCTGGAGAAGCAATGTTCTAGTGTTAATAAGAGTTATGATAATTAACAACTCCTGGGAAAGCTCTGTGGGAGGAAGCAAATAATGGTGATGATGGGGTCTCCAGCTCATTCATGTACACTGTGCCCATCTGAGCAATGACACCACTCCTATTCATGCAACTTATGAGTTTGGGCCCTATCCATAACTGAAAATACATAACATTAGCTATGACACAGGCAAGTCAGCCTGCTAAATGGGAGTGCAGGGAGCAAATATATTAACTAATACTGAAGGAAGGGATCTGCTGTGTGCTGAAGAAGCACAAAACAACTACTTAAGAATTCCTTAACTAAATGCTCCCACACCATAGCACTCAAAAATGTCAGAGCAATCTGTATAGATCTCTCTGCAGCAGCATTGTGGGTATGTCTACACTACAGCATTATTTTGAAATATCTTATTTCGAAATAACGCGTTTACACGCAAAAAAAATTTTGAAATAGCATTTTGCTATTTCGAAATAGCGTGTCCGCACTGAGTGGATGCTAAATCGCATTTAAGGCTGGCCAGAACCAGGTCCGGCAGGGCATCAGGTCAGGAGTTACTTTGTGTGGCTGCTGCCTGAGGGTATCTGAGGCCTGTGCTTAAAGGGACCACCCCGCCCGGACAGCCAGTTCTCAACTTTCCCTGCTTGCTTGCCTACCTCGATGAGGGACAGCAAAGCATTTTGTCTCCATGTGCTCTGGTTGCCCTCCCTTGGGACACCACAGCACTCTGCAACATGGAGCCAGAGCTGCCCCTGGGCACTCTGATGCTTCTCGTGGATGAGTTGCTGTGAGCCTGGCTGCACTTTCTGCAGGCTGCCATCCGGGAGGTCCATCGGGGGGCTGTCAGTATCCAGGAGGTCCTGCAGGAGAGCTTCCACCCTGAGGAGCGCTAAGAGCTTCCCTGGTCTGCCCCACTGGGGGCTTGTGCCTCATTCCTCCCTCACGTCCTTCCACTTACCCCTCCCTAACCCCCCTTCCTGATGTTAAATAAAATACATGTATTTTCATAAACACAAAATCTCTTTATTTAATAAAACTGGGGGGGGAGAGGGATGAAGCTCTGGTGAAACTGGGGAAAGGAGCCAGGAGAGGGGACAAGAGAGTGAGGGAGAGGGGAGGGGGAAACCTGGGAGGAGGGAGCTGGAAGGGGGAAGCAAGGGGAAGAAGGGGGAGGGGAAGCTCAGAGCTCAGGGTTGGGGGTCTTGCTGGACCAACTTGATTGTCATGCAAACCTGCTCCTGGGTTTGCATGTGACCTTTGGTGGCCAGGCTGGCAGTTATCCTGCCATAGATGGCCGTGTTCCTCCATCTAGTGCGGAGATCATGGACGTTGGGGGCATCCCCCCCAAACCTGAATAAGGTCCATGATCTCCACCCTGGACCAGGAAGGCGCCCGCCTTCTCCGGGCCCTGACAGGCTCCTGGAAACTGCCAGATTGCTCCTGAGGAGCGGTGGAGAGCTGGCTGCCAGTGGCTTGCTGGCTTATGTTTTGGGGCCACTGGGTCAGGGGCAGTGACTGCTGGTTCTGGGCTGGCAGGCTTGGAGCTGGCACAGGCACTGTGGCCAGAGTCAACCCCTTTAAGGGCTCCGGGGAGCAGGGAGGGAGAGGAGTGTTCTTGGTTGAGGCTGGAGTGGCCACCAGGGCACCCTGGGAAGGCTGGAGGCCCCCTATTTCGAAATAAGTGTCGACACAGCACTTATTTTGAAATAGCTATTTCGAATTTGGCATTATTCCTCATGGAATGAGGTTTACCAAATTTGAAATAAGCACTCCGCTATTTCGAATTAATGTCAAAATAGCAGTTTAGCTGTGTCGACACTAGCAAAGTTATTTCGAAATAATGGTTGTTATTTTGAAATAACTTTGCTGTGTAGACATATCCTGTCGGACTCCAAATTAATTAAACAAATGCGGGCTAGGGCACACATTGCAATAACATATAATCTTTCATCTGTCCTTGGGTGCTTCTAGTCCAGAGGTGGACAATAACATGGTTAGGGTTCAGCAGGGTTAGACCCTGGCAGGCTGCTGCCATTATATTTATTTGCATGGCCAAAGGAACCAGCAATCGCCACTCTCATTGGCCTTGGATCACTGTTCCTGGCCAAAGAGAGCAGCAAGAAGTGCCACGGACCGAGACATTGCTTCCTGCAGCTCCCATTCGCTGAAAACTGGGATCTGCAGCCAACTGGAGCTGTGATTGCCAGTACCTGCAGCCATACAGGTAAATAGCTCCTGGCAGGCCCCCAACACTATATCCCTTGTGGACCAGATTTGGTCCATGGCTGGAATTTGCCCACCCCGTTCTAGCTAATGGGAAAACAGAAACTCAAACAGATTCCAGTTTAGTCGTCAGTTTCTATATTAGCATGCTATTTAAAACATGTATCTATTAAGGCGGTGTCATATTCGTGAAATCTGAAGCTCTTGCAAATGGGAGGGAGGGAGGAAATTTGAAGCTCTGTCAAAGTACAGAAATAGCAGTGCAACCTTGCCATTTTGCTCTAATGGTTGATAGACTGATGGTGAATTAAAAAAACCCCACAATAAAAATGAGGACAATGCATGTAAATATGTCCTTTTATTTTGATAACTGAAGCTTAAATTATTGATTACAATGTAACATATAGTATCTAGCAAACCTAATGAAACCTGGGTAATCTTCAATCTTATCTCTTGATAAGTGGGCAGACTCCCACTATTTCCGTTTTATAAATTATAAATTACATGGATTAGCAAGGTGTAAATCAGTAAGGTGGTATCTAAGATTAACTAGCATCAATGCTTTGATAGTACCTATGAAACTAGTACTCTAAAATTAAACACGACACAGGATATCCTGACTTATTTTCACTCCCATGGTAAGCACCTTTTGGATCTATACTGAAGCAAAGAGAGAATGCACCAGTTATAGGAATTAAATAAAATTGATTAAGATAAATCAGTGTTGGAAAAACTATAATGATGTTTACAGTCGTACTGTGTGTCACCTTAGAATTTTAAAACATTGTCAAGAATCACTTAAATCTCTGATTGTATTTTAAGTAACATTCCTAATTTTGTTCAGAGATATAAAAAATATTATGTGTAATTGGAGGTTCTGCTTTCTATATAAGTCTCATAAGGCACAGCTAATATCCAGGCTTGCAAGGTAACATTAGACAATTGTTCTCGTTTAGGTCCCAGTTCAGTGTGTTTTGCTAAATAAGGATGGGATTATTCAGATGCTTAATATTAAACATATACTAAAGTTCTTTGCTAAATTGGGGCCTATGATGCAGCAGGACCAGAGAGCAGCAGAAGAATGGGAGAGGGGAGATATATAAACCCTAGGCTATTTAAGGCATGATTGTAGACTAGGGAAGGCTACTATAGATTAATTGAAGTACCTGTATTCAATTAAAGCCCTATCAGGAACCTAATAAAAAAATTCTGCTTCAGGCACACTGAGGAGTGAGGATGGAGAGACCCTCCTGCAGTAGCAAGGTCTGAGGATAATCCTGCCTGAGGGGGAAAGGATAAGAAACCCACAGGTGTTGAGAGGATCTGGGGGGTTAGACCCAGATCCTTTCTTCATTTCCCTCTCCCAAGAACAGAATACACAATGAATATGAATAAGAATAAGGGTGGGGGTCATGCTGACCCACTTCACCAAGAGGAAGTGTTGGACCCACCACAGTAATGTTGGCCATTTGCCACAGGTTTTAATCATATATGTAATATCATTATACTTCCCTAAGGCAATATATATTTTAATTAATTCCTATTAGACATAAAATATAATCACTATATCAGAAATTCATTATAACCAGATAAGTTTCCTTTTCTTCCACTGTCCTGGATTATGCACTGAATACCCGAGATGGTATGAAAAGTGTATGTTGATTGAACAAAGCAAGCATTGATTTAAACCACATCTATTCCACATTTTTGGACGCAATTATGAATGTTTTTCTAGTGTTTGCGAACAGAATTCAAGGGAAATGCTATCTGAAAAGAATGAATCTATTGAAACAAGTCATTACTAAAGGAGCAGTATGGTTGCTGGTTTTCATTACACTTTAATTCCTGAGTAAAACAGAAGAGATAATATAGCATTACCCTGGGGAAAACCAGAATTCTCAGAGGTTCTGTTGTAAAGTAGACTTGCAAACAGATCCTCAGCAGGTGTAAATCATCAATAGAGTTTTGCTAATTTATACCAGCTAAGGATCTCGTCCTTGATTTTTCCTTAGTTTTGTCTCTAAAACTTAAGTCCACGATGCCCATTATCAATCAAATGACACACCATTTTTCTGTTAACTCCCCTCCCCCCCGCTCCAATGAGAAGAAATGACAGCTATCATAGACAATGGGGCAAGGTGGGGGGTGCTAGTTCTGTGCCCCAAAAGGGCCTGGGCCTTGGCCGAAAGGGATGGTGCGAGGGGCAGCCAGCCCTTAATGCTGCCTGGGCCACGATGCTGGCCCCTCCCCGGCTGTCAGGGCCACATAGAGCAGTGTTCCAGTGGCAAGTCAAGGGGGCCTGGATCTCCAGGCACCACTGCTGTTACTGTGGCAGCGGCTGGAGCCCTGGGCCCCTTTGAATTGCTGGGCCCTGCAGCAATTGCTCCCTTTGCCCTCCATCAGTGATAATGCTTTTCATCCAAGGGTGAAAATCTGGCCTCATCAAAATTAATTCCTGATATTTCCCTGGCTGCTGCCATTTAATTTTTTTTCAAGGCTTTTAGAAGTCATGTAAACCTTGTAAGTTGTAGGTCCTATATATATTTTCTTTCCCCTATGCTCTATTCATCATTTCAAAAACCTATTTTATTGTAATTTTGCATTTTTTCAGTTGTTGGCTCAGAAAATGGGCCGCTTCTTCAGCTGCTGCAAACGGAAACCAATAGAACCACATCAATTTACATTAGCTAAAGCTCTCATCCCTCCATTTTCCCTTATGTTTTTTATAGGAAGTAGTCTGTCAAGTCTGGAAGCCCTTTTATCATTCAGACGGGTGGACAGCATTCCAACAGATTTCAGCTGTAAACTCCCAGCACAGATCCTCTCTTATTTTACATGCAGAATAAACACGAGTATCACAGCTCCACTGATGTCAAGGTCTTGCTCGAATTTACATGTTCTGAGGCTTTGGCTTAGCACTTCCTCCCTCCCTACCATTTGCAGTTTTCTGGAATACTACATAGCTGAAATATATGTCTTATATGTGACTAATGGCATATAGTTCCTTGTATGTCTGTGGAAAGCTCAGTCTGTGTAAAGGCAAATGTATTAGTTTGTGTCTGTGTTGTTTGTTGGGTGTCCCATAGTTTAGGATGTTCTTGCTTCCCTGAGTTTAAATACTGATGGAGAAATAGAAGACAGGGTCTTTTATTTTTAAGCATCCTGAAGCATGTAATCTCTGATCTTGAAGTGGAATTGCCTTCCTCCTATCAAACACTAGTGTATGTATGTGTTTTATGTATGCTGGTTATTGAAAAATGTGTTGAAAAAATATGTTTCTTGGAGCCTATTATCTTGAATACCCAAATGTTAAACTAACGAAAATGATAATAACAATTTACATGATGATAATGATTTTCATCCAAGGGTGAAAATCTGGCCTCATCATAATCAATGGGTGTTTTGCCATTGACTTCAACAGGGGCAGAAATTCATCACACGTAACTTGTATTGCTTTACAGGTGCAACTGTAGCAGTTACCCAGATACGCCATATTTTCCCCATGGAATCCTCCAAGAGAGATCTGAATTTCCCTGCATATTCAAACAATGCATCTGAAGCTAGGTACCCTTCGGATGTCATCCAGGGACTGAAACTGTGCCCTGCTATGCAGTTTTCTTACATCCTCCCACACTCATCCCATGGTGCTTTTGTGGAGCAGCTGGGCACTACCTAACCTCTAGCTTGAAACACACTTACTTCTATCTGATTCTATACATGCAGCAAATCTCATATGATCATAATTGTAGCAGGCCAATTTTTCCCTTGTTACACAGCATTTATTTCTATAGCTTCAATGGACTTACCCTGCCCCCAGTTCACATCCATGTCACGGAGAAGGGACTCAGGCCATGGGAGGCTTAGTATGCCTAGCATTCACAGTTCCTTTCTTCCAAGAACATCCTGTGTTTCTGCTCCTAGCTAGACAGAACTCAAGAGCTCATTTTCCTATAATAGTGATTCATAATAGCAGCAAAACTCTCAGCACTGTACTGATGACGGATCTTCTTAATATATTAAGTGTTTACAAGGATACTGAGCTGTCTAATGCACTCAGTTATAATCAGATGATAACTACTCACTTCTTTGTATTTCACTGTTTGAGTACTTTAATTTGCTTTGGAATACATTTCGCGTGTCATTCTAGCTCTGCAATAAAGCTGCTTTTAGGAAAAGAAATTTCAATAATAAATCAACATGAACATATCCATAAATCCACCAGAATAGAGAGATTAAAAAACCTGTCCCATGACAGTTTACTTTATAGACATTTTCAACAAAATATTTTATATCAGCAACTGTAATGTGAAATGGATACAAAGAATAGTTACAATAATAGTTTATGTTCATGTACTTCAGAAATGGTTTTGATAAAGTCAAGGTCCAAAATTAGGATCCAGCCAGTAATTATTTGTTAAAGCTATAGTCAAGTTTTTGGGACCTGTGAATCATTTATCTGTGTGAAGACTTCAAAGTGCATCTTTATAGTTCTTCAAAATACTAATGGTGTGGAAATTGAAATTTTCATTTTTTTTCCTTCAGCAAATGTATACAATATCTTTAATGATCAGCTTCATTCCCCTGTTACAGTTTGCTACTGCTCAACTAATACCGCCCCAGTCAAGAATTACTCTATCCCAGTTCAACTCAGTGAAGGCACCAAATTACATTCATTTGTGCACCAGAAAAGTTTGATTTTAGTTCTGTTCATATAAGCAATTGAATCAAATCTAGATGGAGCCACCATACCTGAGTGAGCTAAACATTGAACAGGTGACTGCATGAGGGCAATTGCATGCTCTGAAGAAGAAAGTATGTGCTGTGATTTCAAGAATCTGCAGCATCCCAAAGAGTCTTAACTTTCAAAACAATACAACATATCAAAACCAATAGGAGTACCGTTTTTTTGTTTGGTAAGCTCAATTACTAGCTTTGGTGAAAAACAAACAATCTGCCACTGAAAATGAAGGTGAACTCCCAAAGGAGACTCAGTAAGGGTAGTGACAGGATTACTTTGTGAAGATTGGAAAGTTGGAGGGAGGCTACAAAAAAAGTCAAACTCGTTGCCAGAATGAGTCCCCAGTGCCATTGGCTGTCAAACTTCACTCCCTTACTCCCACGGAGCTGAGGCCCCTCCCCAAAGTCTGTATTTAACTTCCTACGTTTTCTTTACCTGTGGCTTGCTACCATCAATCTTTAAAGTGGCTTCTCCTGCCTCCTCACAAAGGGCAGGTCCTGGCTTTTTTTTCTGATGCTCAATGGTCCACTCAAAGTGACTTCTCACAGTGCCTTATACATTGGGCTGTTGTCCCTTGCAAAATTAATGCTAATACTACAAGCTGGCAAGCACACATAGGAATATAAAGCACATAAAACAAAAGACTGGCATGCCAAAAATAACAGGATAATAGAAAGGGATCATGACTGGGAATAAGAAACTAAGACTTGGGGAAGGAAGGAAAGCTCAAGGTTGAGTAGTAAGCACATATAAATAAATAAGTTCCCTGTTCGTAAACACCCACAAACTGCTCCAGGTCCAGCTCCCTCCCTGGCTCCTTACCAACGCAAATAGCACAACCTGAGTTGTCTCCTCAGATGGACATATGGTGGATGTGATGGGGGTTGTGTTGTTGGCCAGATTAAAAAAAAGTCACCTGACTTTATCTTTACCCCTTGGCGGTCAGGGTCCCCTCCTGATTCTCAGCAGACTTGCTGGTTTCTTTGTCTCGGCTCTGGCTGTAGTCTTGACTGGCTCTCTGTAACTAGTGCAAGGGGCAATCTCTCTCTGTAGATACTAGTCACTGCATTGCTAGAGCTGCCCTGTACACACATCAGAGTCTCAGAGCAATGCAAAAACTGCCTTGGAAGGGAGTGGGAGTTTAACAGGGATATACTGAGCACTGTCCCCCATCAACCTTCCAAACTAAATTCTCTCACTCTTTCTGTCTCAGCTTCTGTCTCCATCCATGATTTGAGAGACATCTTATTTTGTAATCCCTTTGGCAGGGCCCTTTAGAAGCTTAGTTCAGAGCTCTGGGAGCTAGCCATCTCCATGTTTACATTCCATAGGAATACAGGACTTCTCAGGTGAGCCACCGTGATGCTACAACTCCACGTAAACTGCAGAATAATTTAACTGGTTCATCCAGATGGCTCTTGCTAAATCCAACCAGGATATAAGAGGAATTGAGCATCTTGGGCACAGGGAACTATGGATCTTGGCGAGAAGAAGTTCCGCAAGACAACTCCAGCAACAGCTAAGATTTGGGAGATAGCTATAACAATGTATAAACCTCAGATTCAACTATCTGAAGTAGACAGACTTCCTCCTTTATATGGGATATGCCTTACTGAGTTACATACAGCCACTCTCCAGTTTTGCCAGTATTGAGGCTAGGACCTGTTTTTTAATCTTCTGGAAGAATGAGATGAGTAGGTGTTAATTACCATTCTACAACCTTTGTTTTGCTTGTAGAGGTTGATAACTAGAATGTTAACATTTGTTTTCTGTTTAAGTTTTCTTTTCTTCCCCACTTCCATGTAATTAATTCTTCCATGTAACTGCTTTATACCTTTCCAACAGATACTTTCAGAAAAGAGGTGTTTGAAAGTTTATCACTATTGCTGCAACAGCTACAGAACCTTTCAAACCAAGAAAAATATCTGTTTCATCATTATTTAAAAAATTAAACAGTAGTAGCTCAGGGAAAACATGAATGTGATTTTTTTAAACTGTTAATATATTTTCTTTACAGTAAACTACCTTGGTCACATTTCTTTTGCACTTTATAAGGAACTGTGTAAGTTTGGATTGAAAGAAGGTTCAAATCCTAATTTAGCCATTTGGGAATATCTCTGAATATGAGGAAGGAAGAAGTAACAAAGAAAGAGTTTAAAAAGTGTTGATACAGATTTTCACCCATATCAACTACATTTATTTCCAAAGTGTTTCAGATATGAACTATAAAGGACATCGTTGTGTAGATATCCATAAAATCGAGTGAAATGAAAGTTGTGGCCCTCTGCTGATTGTTGTTTCATTAATTATTTTTACTAAATTAATCTCTAGAAAGACTGAACTTGCTTGGCACTGTTCAGACACACAACATAACACTTCCTGCCCCCAAAATGTTAACATCTAAACAGACAAAATGAAGGGGGAAAGCAGTATTAAGTATAAGTTGGGCTAAACATAATTGAAACTAAGGCTGTGTCTATATTACAAGCCTCTTTGGCAAGAAATTGCAAATGGAGCGCTCATTTGCATAGGTTGCACTCATTTGCATTTCCTCTTCAAATCCCTTTAGCGCAAGAGGTTTTTGCACAAAAAGGAGCTGTGTAGACAGCTCCTTTTTGCGCAAAAAACCCCTTTTTTGTGCAAGAGCCATTCTTCCTCATTTTTTGAGGAAGAATGGCTCTTGTGCAAAAGGGGGGTTTTGTGCAAAAAGGAGCCGTCTACATAGCTCTTTTTTGTGCAAAAGCCCCTTGCGCAAAAAGAAACGGCAGAAAATATGCTAATGATGTTGCAACTCATGCTAATGAGTCCCTCATTAGCATATTTTCTGCCAAAAAAACTCATAGTGTAGACATAGCCTAAGTGTAACAGCCAGTCTTATATTTATCCCAAACAAAGAGACAACAGGAGACTCAAAACTAACCCCAGGTACATCTTGTCACAGGTTCAGCATAACTGCACATGTAATGCTCCTCTTTGGTGCACCATGGACATCCACTCCCTGGCTCCTCAGCTGTCATCTCTCTCAGGCAGAGACACATCTCTTTCTTTCCTGACTGGGGTATTTCCAGGCTGCACAATTCTCTGTCTACACTGTAGACCACCAATCATGTCTGACTGCTTCAACAGACCTTTTTTCTCTTCTCTGCAGAGAGAACCAACAGCATCTTTGTCAATAGCTATAAGTTACCATACAGCTTTTCCTAAGCAAACACAGTTATTCTTAAAAGGTGAAAGCATCACAAATAATATGTATTAACACAATAAAAGAAATGCACACGTGCTAATAAGAGATCACCCCAATTCCAACAAGGGCTCTGACAGGGGGTCACTCCTTGAAACCCACCAGGAGATTTTTCTATCAGGAGCCAGCTGCAGCAAGGTGAGTCTGCCATCAACACTTTGGGTATACTGGCTGCCTGATGGTACTTCCTGAGTGGTAGATCTTCTCAATGTCTTCCATGCTGCAGCTGCAATTGATCCTGCTTTTTGTGTCTGCTGTAGCGCCCATCCAGCCCAGGCCCATTCTTGCACCTGCTTCAGTTCCTGCTCTCCCTCACCTTTCACAGGCCGGGCTGTGACCATTGGCTCCACTGTCCAAACAGTCATCACCCAATAGTTCTGGTCTTTGGCTATGTTCCTTAGCTCTGCTTTCAATTATACCCCCAATGTCCTGTAGCCTTCATTCTTGACTCCAGTTGAGTGTGCTTCCATAGTAACTTCCAGCCCTGGAGATCCGTGAAGTTCTGATCAGTAGGCCAAACCAATCACATCCCAGTCATGACACTGATAGTCAGAAGTCTGTAATTGTTAACTCAGAACAAGCACATCCATTAATTTATCAGTCACTGCTTTTATAGACAAGTCTCAGAGTCTTAATCTGTATCTGTAAAAACAACAAGGAATCCAGTGGCAGCTTAAAGATGCATGGAGCAGAAAAATATATATATCCCTACCTCTGTGATTTCCACTCCATGCATCTGACAAAGTGGCTTTTACCCATGAAAACATATGCCCAAATAGATCTGTTAATCTTTAAGTTGTCACAGGATTCCATATATATATATATATATATATATATGCACTAGAGGACTGCTCCCTCTGATCACTACACTCACCAACCTCCCCTCTTTCTGGGGGCAGGTTTGTGGCTGGGGGGAGCATGCAGGAGTGGGCTGGGGACAGTGTGTCTGGCCAGGGGAAAGGTACAAGAGCAGGGGAGGGTGCAGGAGCAGGTTGGGGGTAGATGTCTAGCCAGGAGAGAGGGGGCAGGAGCGGCCTGAGGATGTGGGGTCTTGGTGGAAGAGGTGAGGGGGCTGGGAGTGTGGGGGTCTCAGCTGAGGGTGTGTGTGATGGGGCTGGGGTGCAAGGAGGGAGGAGGGTGGGAGGATCTCAGCCCCCCCATGTGAGGGGGAAGGCCATGCAGCTCCTAGCCCTCCTGGGAGGGCTAGGAGCTGCATGGCCTTCCCCCTCACATGGGGGGGGGGGGCTCGTGACTCTTGCTCAGGCCTCCCATGAGGAGGGAGACCTCATGGCGCCCACCCCTTCAAAAGTGGGATGGTGAATGGCTCCCATTCTCCCCCCCCCAATGAGGGGGGACAGCACAAGGCTCCCAGTGCCCAGTACCCTTGAGGGAGTAGGCTACGTGGCTCTGGCCCACCAGGGTACTGGGGAAGGTGGGAGGAGGCAGTGTGGCTGAGAGCAGAGGGAGGAGCTGTGGGATGCAGAGTGACATGATGTGAAGTTCGCAGCAGAGCTAGGAACTGAAACCAGATCTCAAGCTTCCATCCTGTTCTTTAACCATAAGGTTATATGCTTTCCATGTGTTTTCAAGTCATATTTTCTTAAATCACTTGTATCATGGTTTGCACTGCAGAGCCAGTACAGTAACAGAAAAAGTAAAAATGGGTTATATATTATTTCACGATTCCAGAAATGTTGAGTTGCAGAATCTTTCTTAACAAGCAAATATACGAGGTGGAAAGGACACAGCTTTATTTTCAAATGTCAGGTTGGGATTTCTTTTTTTTTTAATCTTAAACAGAGAATTTGAACTGGAATTCACTGAAAGAGAATGTATTTGGAACCTCAGATCACACAGAGTTACCATTCTGACTAGGAGCTCTTTAAGTAGAAAAAAAAAGACTCCCATGAGTGTGATAACAATGAGACTCCAGTACTCTCTTGTTCACTTTGCCTCTTTGCTTTTTTTCTTTCTCTTTGTTGCAATATATTCTGTTGCTGGTGATTCAACTAACAACTTAGCAACTCTCACAATGGAATAATTCTCAAATTCAGAGACTTTTTAACCAAGATGAAACAGGCTCAGAATAATGGTCCAAATAATTTCCCCTAGAACTGCTTGTGAAGATCTTCCCTCCCTCATCCTAGGAAAATTGTTTTCTTCCATGGTACCATTCTGCCTTCTCCGTTGGCCGCAGTGGAGGTTGTTCCATAGGTCCCTGCTCCATGCAAACTGATAGGGTAGGACCTGAGGAGGGAGAAAGAACAAGATGGTAAACTAAAGGATAAGCACTAAATATCTTTAATGGGAGTTAGGACCCCAAAAACCTATGAGGACCGAGTCTTCTTTCTGTGAGCCCCAGGAGCTAAGCTCAGAAGATGCAAAGATTTCAATTGCACTCTATTTTCAGTAGAGCTGGGGTAAGGATTGTGTTAGCCACTGGTGTGTGGAAGTGCCCAAAATTGGAGCAGAAGCAAAGGACAACCTTCGTAAGAGGCCCCTGAATTTTCTCCTCCAGGTATGGGCTGCTCCCTTTACTCCTACAAGCGAATACCAACAGACAGAAAAGGAATTATATGATGGACTGCTCCTGAGATATTCTTTCCCATATGCCCCTCCTGTAGATTTTATTGAAGGAGGGCAGATCCAGGCCAAAATAATTAACAGAATAGAACATTTTCCGATAGCCTGATAATACAGCTATAGCCACTGAGGGTGTGTCTAGACTACATGGCTCCGTCGACGGAGCCACGTAGATGAGTGTATTCGGCAAAGGGAAATAAAGCGGTGATTTAAATGATCATCGCTTCATTTACATCAAAATGGCTGCCGCGCTGTGCCGATCAGCTGTTTGTCGGCACAGCGCGGTAGTCTAGACGGGGATCAACCGACCCCAGATCCCTTTGTCATCAGATCCCTTATGCCTCGTGAAACGAGGCTTACAGGATCTGACGACAGAGGGATCTGGGGTCGGTTGATCCCCGTCTAGACTACCGCGCTGTGCCGACAAACAGCTGATCGGCACAGCGCGGCAGCCATTTTGATGTAAATGAAGCGGCGATTATTTAAATCGCCGCTTCATTTCCCTTTGCCGAATACACTCATCTACATGGCTCCGTGGACGGAGCCATGTAGTCTAGACACACCCAAAGTGTTAACAATCAGAATTAACGTTTACAAGCCTAGAGATTTGTCTGGCTGATGATTGGTTTTCAGTGTTCACTATAATTTATAGGTAGCCAAGTTTGGGTCATGGAGTTATTTCAAATGCTAAACACCACTAAGAAGCTTTGTGTCCTAGCTGCTGAGCAGCTCCCCATCTTCCACTAAGTTTACACTGTCATCCCTCTTAAACAAAAGAGCCATTTATAAACAGCTCCATGCACGTTCACAAGAAAAGACAGAGCACTTCAGCCTCATTTCAGAGGTAATAGACAAAATAATGAACAAAGGACACAAGTATTGTAGGAGGCTATTATTTTTAGTAATGCATGTGTCTTGCAAAAGCTGCATATGTGGTGAAGTCTTTCACCGAGAAAGCCTTCCAAAGGTTATTTACACTGTAATCTGGTTTCTGACACATTTTTATATACACAAAGGTCTAGACAAAAGATTCTTAAGAGACTAAATGCTACAGTATTGAGTAGATTTTTAATCAGCCTTTACTCAAGAAAAGTCCATTGAAATCAGTCAGAGGTTGCCTGAAGGGAAATGGGAGGACTTGAGGCAGGTTCTGAGGATTTGGCTCAAAGTAATATGACTTAAAAAAAATAAATCTGACTCTTACTTATTCTAGTTGTCCTGTTGTCACAATTAGAGCTTTCTCTGACTTTCACATAGGTACATAAAAAGAATCAAAATTTCCCTTTTCTTTCCTCATATCAAGTTTTGTTACAAGCCTTACTCTTGGCACAAGCTACAGAAGGGTTTGAATTTAATAAATATTTTAAAGGAAGCTTGGCCAAAAGTTGAATAGATCTTAAAGCTCATCCTGGAATATGAGCAGGGATTTATAGTAGGCATTCAAAACTAAACTAAACATGGGCGTTTTGCATAGTTTCATCCCCAAGACAGGAGGAGTTGGCAGACTCAGCTGAGTTCTCAGTTTTGTTTGAATCTTAAAAGCCAAGTAAAACTCAGGAGGGGCAGATACATGCAGATCTATCTCCCTCGAAACTGCAAACCCACTTACAAGCTAAATCCAAATTGCATGCAGATCTAGTTACAGTCTTACAATCACATAATCCATGCAGACACATGACTTAACTCTTTTGTCATTCCCTTCCATACAAAAAAAGGATCATAAAATGCTAGCATAACTTCTAAGTATAGTGCCAGTCACATGGCAACATACTGAAAGAACAATGGCTTAGTTCTGTATGGTGCACAGCACAGAATCCCACAGCCCAAGAGAAAAAGTGATTACGGTGGCTTTAAAGACATCTTTGTTCCCTCCTGACCCTGGGCTGCTCAGGGAAGGGTGATGGCTGGAGAGCCCCTCCCCGCCCATGATAACTTAAATATCCTTGGGCTGCCCTGGAATGAACACTACTGCCCAGAATCTCTATAGTGCTGACTGAGGGAAGATATCCACAGCATGTTTCCTAGCTGCTGAGCAGTTCCCCACAGCATGTACCTAATCCCTCCGGATTGTGTGAAGGGTCCTACAGCCTGCTTTCTTCAATACCTGTGCTGCGGGAAAGCTCTTTCAGCCAGAGCAAAGGTTTTTTGAGCCCTTTATGACATTCCAGCCCTTAACTTGGCATAAAGGGACCAGAGCAGGGTGAGGATCTTACCCAACATATGCTGGACTTTACTAAGCAGAATGTATTGCTTTCCAAAGCACACATATCCTACAGCTTGACCTATGTTTCCTTCAAGAGTTGTTTCTGAAACTCTTGACTGTCTTTGGGTTTAAGGGTACCACACTTACCCACATGGACTTTAAATTAAAACCCATTGAAATTAATGGAGCTGTCCAAATCTGCTTCTCATTGACACTAAAGGCTACTTCCTATGGCTCTTTCTACCACAAGGATAAGGCTCCACTGTGCAGGAGACAGAACTTTCTGGGAGCTAATACAAAACTAATTCCACAACTTGTGGAAAGCAGGAGTTACTACTTCAATATAACCAGCCTGTTATTTCAAAATAATGGGCTTAGCAGTGTGGACGCTCCACTTGTTATTTTGAGATAAGTGCTGACTGTAGAACAGGGCTTAGTGATAAAAGCTTCACATATAACAAGTCCCTTGACATGGAAAACCAGGATGTCTGTGGTGCTCCAAAGGAGGACATCTCTTGAAGAGTCTCTTGTGGAATTCTTGCTGGATACTCCTGTTTTGGGTACCAAGTTTGCACTCTCTTTTGAATAGACTATGGGGTCCCCTTGCAAATTTGGCATATCCCAGGGGATATGGGAAAACACTGGCTCCAGGGACATCCTGGAGGAGCTGTTCTGTGGAAAAGATTGCAATTGGGAGGCAGGAGGAATGGCTCCTGGGGCACTGCTCATTCCCAAACCCACAAAGCCTTCTTCTCTGATTCACAGAGACTGGAACATTTTTCAATAGTTTGGAACAAAGATAGCTACCCAGGAAGACAGGGAGGAGATCAGTTGATGGAGGTTGTTCTCTGTGCACAGATCAGGGTGAGGTCAAATGGGAGAAGAGGATCTGATCCTGGCCTTTGGAATTTTCATAGGACCTTTTTGTAAAAGCGTTTTCTGTTGCCTCTCAACATCAATCTCCCTGCATGAACATTCAAGAGTAATTCTCTCATAGTTAAAATGGATTCAGAACAACTATTTCAGCCTTAGTAAGCTACAGTATTGTGAAACTCAATAAATCTATGTAGTTAATGACTGAACAAGTTACACATTCTGATTTATTGTCTGCGTTGGCTCAAACCAACAAAACTATACATTAAGGGTGGGAAAAAATCATTGATCTCTTTATATTTATAACCTTGTCATTTAAATATTTGGCAGCCCTTCAGCTGCTCCATATGTTCACAGTATTAAACTTTACCATAAAAGGAACTAAGAAGCAAAATCTGAAGAAAGCTGATATTGTATGGTTTAAGCGTCTGGCAGTAGAAATAATAATCAAGGAAAACTTTCAACAGCAGGCATTCCGCGGTATCTCTGCTACTTCAAAGGGCATGTAGTGAAGTACCACCTCCCTTTACATTCCTGGTGGACTGCCTTCAGACTCAACATTTCAATTTCACTTTGAGATGAGTTAGAACATATACATACGTGGCTATTGTTAGCCCCAACCTAAGAAGAAGTTGATTCAAGAGATGACATTGAAGAGAGGCAACTATAACACAATGTGCATGTCCACACTAGGAAATTATTTTGAAATAAGTAAAATAACCTTCCCCCCCCGGATTTAACAAAATCAAAAAAATGTGTTCCCACTATGGGGGAGCATCGAAATTACTCAGAATTATTTCAAAATAGTGCGTCTACACTGACTGGAGCCTGCTTCAGAGTTAGAGCCCCCAGAAGCACTCTGGGGAGGGCACCAGGAGGGTGGAGACTTCCTGTAGCTGCTTGGTGAGGCAAGCTGTGATGCATGCTTTAGGGCATCTTCTCTATAGATGGGTCTCACACGCCACTCCTTCACTGCCTCCCCCGTCGTGGGACACAAAACAGATGCAGTGTGCTCTGGTTGTTCTTGTGGATGCCACAGCACTTACAACATGGAGCCAGAGCCCCTGAAAAGCAGTGTCAGGCTCACGAGCCTCATGCTGCACCTCCATCAGGACAAGGACCAGCCTGGACTGCAGGTGGAGTGTGGGCATGGCCAGGCTGGTGGTTTGGGAAGGCAGAGCCTTCCCTTGCCTTAGCCACCAGACACCCATGCCCACACTCTACCCCCAGCGCACCATAGGCATTCTGGGGGCACAGTGTTGCTGCCCCCATTGCCCACTCTCCCAGTGTTCCAGCTTGGGATGCTGGAATCACCTCCTCCCCTCCCCTAGTGTTCCAGGAGAGAAAGAGGGAGGGGGAAGGGGAGGTGGAGAAAGTAAAATTTGACACTGTTTCCCTTGGCCTGAACAAAGACATGAATTGGATGGCCCATTATAAAACCAGCTTTCATTACATCCAATACCTCATTGACATAAAAAACTAAGTATGGGACACTTTCAGACCACTCAATTAGCCTCATAAGCACTGGCATTACAATTGACAGGTATTTTTCCCTCTCCCTTCTTTTTCTGTTATAACTTTGAGAGTCCCCCTCCCTTTTTTTCTCCACTGAAGCTCATCCTAGATGTAGCCTTGCGAGGAACAGAGATCCGGGAAGGATCGTTGACCCATCCTGACATAGGATGTACACCAGAGACTTTTAAGATAGCAGTTGGTAACATCTCTGCTGAGAGACTGCAACAAGAACTTGGTGATTGGTGCATATAATGTATTCTCCTTAGCAATCTTACTCTCAACGTTTTTTTATTTTATTAATAAACCTTTAGATTTTAGATTCTAAAGGATTGGCCCAGCATGATCTTGTGGGTAAGATCTAAAGTGTAAATTGACAGGGAATTTTTGGCTGGTTCTTTGAGATTGGGAGAACCTATTCGGTGAGATTGGGTTCTATAACCTCTCACCTGTGTGTAAGGCCCAGGGCTGACTGTGGCACAGGGAAAGCTGGGGTGTCTGAGGGGTTTTGCTCGTGAGGCTTCCTGCTGGCCGGATTGTCAGCTGAAGCACTCGGTGTGACTGGTTTGGGGCCTATTTGAGAAAGGTTGCCAGTCTGGGGCTGTAAGGAGCCCTGGTTTTGGGCAATTTGCCCTGAGTGGTCACCTTCAGCGGTGCCCAGACCCATCCTGGTCCTTCACAGAGGGGTTGCAAGTGCTTTGGAAGATGGGATTAAAATTAAAAATGTACAAACTGGTGAAATGCTCTGAAGTAAATAGAATGAAATTGAATAAGGATAACTGCAAAGTACTTCATTTAGGAAGGAACAATCAGTTGCACACATACAAAATAGGAAATGACTGCCCAGAAAGGAGTATTGCAGAATGGAATCTTGCTGTCATAGTGGACCATGAGCAAAATATGACCCAACAGTGTAACACAGTTGCAAAAAAAGAAACCATCATTCTGGGATGTATCAGCAGGAGTGTTGTAAGTAAGACATGAGAAGTAATTCTTCTACCTTGTTCTGTGCTGATTAAGCCTCAACTGGAGTATTTTGTCTAGTTCTGGGCACAATTTCAGGAAAAATGTGGACAAATTGGAGAAAGTGCAGAGACAAACAACAAAAATGATTAAAGGTCTAGAAAACCTGACCTATGAGGCAAGATTGAAAAAAAATTGTGTTTAGTTCAGAAAAGAGAAGACTGAGAGGGATATGATAACAATTTTCAAGTATCTCAAGGTTATTATAAGGAGGAAGGAGAAGAATTGTTCTTCGTAACCTCGGAGGACAAATAGCAATGGGCTTAAATTGCAGTAAAGGAGTTTTAGGCTGAACATTAGAAAAAAACCCATGCCTGTCAGAATGGTTAAGCACTAGAATGAATTGCCTAGGGAGTTTGTGGAATCTCCATCATTGAAGATTTTGAAGGCAGGGATGGTTAAGATGTCAGGGATGGTCTACATAATACTTAGTCCTGCAAGGGATCGGACTAGATGACCTCCTCAGGTCCCTTCCAGTTCTCTGCCGGTATTAAACACAGTTTGTGACCACTGAGAACAAAAAGGTTAGAAGCCATGGCAGCTAACCATGTGTGATAAATACCTGCCAGAACATTAGTCTGTCACATGTTAGTGTGTTATCTTCCAGCAACCTTGTCACAACACCGTTAGTATTAGTAGACAGAAAGAAGAAATTTCCAGCAGGGATAATATCAACAGAAAAAAATGGGCTAGATTGATAAAAGGAAAATATTGAGTGTATCAGAGAATTTTTTTTGTTATGAACAGTCAATATTTTCCTCACTATTCTAATATGTTACAACTGTGACCCTAGCTGGGTAACTCCGTTGGCCTGTCCTCCTTTCACCCAGCATTATCTGTGATAACTACCTGGGTTCTTATCACCATATCCGAATTTTCCACAGTGCATTGATTCATATGCCACTAGGATCTCTCTATTTATGTCCCCTGGGCTCTTGGTCACATCCTGAGGCATTATAGAGTAGCCAGCCAGGTTTCCTAGAATGGATTACAGATACACAAATACAACTGACACATTACCATCATGAAAAAAGCTGTTGTGTGAACTCAACCATGCTTGTTGTATTGGCAAGATAGGTAGAAATGTCACAACTTTTGATTATAGAAAACACTGTTATCATGTTACGGCATAGACAAGACCTCTCAAGCGAGACTGTTAACAATGGCTGATGTTGCAATGTAATGGCCTTGAACAGTGCAAAGACTGCAATTGAAAATCTATCTATTGACATCCACAAGCATCGCCTTTAATTGACACCCAAAATTAATCTATGTTAACCGATTCAGATGAACTGTAGCCACATCCTGCTTTTGCCCTACACATTTCAATCCCATTTCTCTTGAGTGAAATGTCTCTTTGTTCCTTAGCATAATTTATACGGTCCTTATAATTCACTTTTGCCTGTATTCAATATTTATTCTGAAGTGATGAAATTTAAATCATAGGTTCATTTTGAAATAAAAATATTCATAATATTGTTGGTATTTCCACATGTTTTCACTATATAACAAACATCCAGTATTACATGGATACCCGGTATCTGTCAAAAAAATAAGCTTGTCTTCATTATGTTGCATTCAGGAAATATATGGTACAAGCATGGGAAAATACTCTATTTTAGGGCTGCTATTAAAACTGCATGGTAGATTTGCTGCTTTTCCAGTTAATGAATCCAGGAAAGCATTTCTCTCTATTTACCTTTGAAGTCAATGGTGATTTTGCCACTCACTTACATGGTGTAGGTTCTTGCTCCATATATGCTACAACATTAGAGAAAATTAAAACATATCCAGTCTATTCCGAGTTAATTAATAATAGCAGCAAGTAGAGCAAAGCCTACAGTTCAGAATATTATAAATCCTTGATCTCTTCTGCTTTTTCTTGACAAAATAGTTTGGAGTAAAATGTTAGTTTCCATCCTTGTAGCTTCTAATATCCAAACCAACTCATCAGTGGTACAGGAAGTTGTCAGTTTTTTAACTTATTGCCAAAGTAATCACTTTTTTGGTATTAAAAGCTTATCATATTATCTCTTTTTTTAGATACAATAGTGTATTAGTGCTTTCTTATAGAAAGATCAAACCCAAAACTGCATGAAGCTTTATAAATAGGTTGAGTATGTAAGCTACTTACCCCTAACAAACATCTGTTCTTTGAACAGGAACACCTTTTGAATTATTTAGACATATGAATATTTGGAGAGATCTCTATCTCCTCATAGGTAATGTTGCCTGTGTCTAACAAAAATATATACAGTAGACCAAATTCTTCTCTTTCTCACAACAGTGTAAACTCAGAATAACTCAACTGACCTTAATGGTGTTGCTATGAAGTAACTATCATCTATGGTCCACTATCTTTTCATGAATAATAGGGCAATTCAGGAGGAAGACTGTGTGTTCAATCAAATGCAGAATTTTGTCCATGGTACATACATTGTAAGTAGAACAATTTGTGAAAAGAATGGCTTAAGGACCTGATTCTGTAACATATTCAATATACGGCAAACATTTAGCATTTTCACTACAAGATGACTATGTTTAACTATGTTTGCCAGTTTTACAAGGTAAAATGCTTAACGTTAAACTCAAACAGAAAATAAGGTACCACTTATCAACAGTGAGGGTAATTAATCACTGGAACAACTTACCTAGAGTTCTGGTAGATTCTGTATCACTGGTAATTTTTAAAACAAAAATGCATGTTTTTCTAGTACAAAGAGAAATCAGTGCAGGATAGTTACATGGACTGTTGTGCAGGAGATCAGTCCATATGATCACAGTAATCTCTCTGGCTTTACAATCTATGAACCGGGGCCTAAGGGTGCACCTACACAGAAGGGCTTAGTTTGAAATAAAGTACGCAAATTTAAGCTACGTCAATTGCGTAGCTTATTTCAAAATTGGGAGTGTCTACACAGCACTTACTGTACGAGGAGTAAGGGAAGTTGGAGGAAGAGTGCCCTATTTCGAAATGAGAGTTACAGGAGGGAGTATTTGACAGCTTGACAGTATTTTGACATTATTTTAAAATAACTGCCTGATGTGTAGACGCAGACAAAGTTATTTTGGAATAACACTAGTTATTTCGAAATAATGTTGCTGTGGAGACGTACCCTAGGGGTACACTGCAGTGCTATTTTGGGATACTAGAGTATCCCAAAATAGCTATACCATGTCTTCACAACAAGCCCATTATTTTGGGCTCGCTATACTGATGTCCCTGTAAACCTCACTTTAGGAGGAATAAGGGACATTTTGGAATAGTGCTTTATTTCGATATTTGGAGCTGTGTAGCCCACGCCAAATGACAAAATAAGCTATTTTGAAATAACATTGAAATAAGAGACACAATTTGCGTATCTTATTTTGAGTTATAGTGCTGGGTAGAGGCACCCTAAAAGACTAAGACTATTGATGTCCTCAGCAAATACAATAGCAAATAAAACATACCTTTACTAGTGGCTTTCCTATCAAGCCTAGAGAATGCAGAAAAATTATTTGTCATATATAAAAAATATAGCGCCTAATCTTTTACTTCTGAACACAATTTAAGTAGAGATTTTACAAACCATTAAACCAATAAACTTTTTTGAAAGACCTGGTTTGTTATATTTTGTTATGGTATTATTACACATCAAACAATCTCATCCAGTTAAAGATGTACTATGCTGAGTTGCATTTTATGGCTTACCATAATCCAATGCATATTATTTTATGTCAGGTTGTAGATGATGGTTGTATTGCACTGAAGCTTGTTCTTACACTTCCAAGGTGTCACAAGGAATTAACTGTAATAGTTTTGTTCTTGACTGCTCATGAGGCTTATGTGAAAATGAGCAGGTGAGGTACACCTTGATGTTACTAAAGAGTTAGCTTATTATGTAACTATATCCCATTGAGATTCTATGGACTGAAAAGTGGTAAAATAAGGCAATGGGTAAAAGAACAGAACATACCATTTACAGTGAATATTGTTTAAAGCATACAAATCCACGTTCTATCACATTGCACCCAGTTTTGCAATCATTTATGCACTGTGTGATCTTTCTTAGATCAAGAGGATTACACAGATTTTTCCCCATGATATTTAATACATTTTCATTCTCTATTCTGATTAAAATAATAAGTCTGGTTCAGTTAGGCATAAGTGAATTTGTCCCTATGAGACAATTGTGATCCTTTCCTTGCACCATTTTGAACGTTAACCTGGTTCTAAAAGCAAACTTAAGTGATATTTATGCTCTGAACTAATGAAGTAATTTTGTTCTCCCATTTTGAGTGGAAGTTTTCCCTGACTACAGACAACACAGTAATTCACTGAAGAGAAAAACTTTCAATAAATGTTCTATTTGTACCACAAATTTTCAAAAGAGTCAATAAAATATTCATTTTATAATAACGAAATATCCTTATTTGAAATCTTCTACATAGAAAGTATAAAAAGTATGAAACATCCAGCATTCTTTCAAAATCTAATACTACGGGTTTATAGAAAACGTCAACTTTCTTGTTGGTCAACTCACACGCCACAAAACTCCATGGTTACAGATAGCCTTGTTTACTATGGAAATGTTCCATGGCGGAAAAGGACTCTTCTGGATTTCAAAATCTACAGAGATACCTTCCACTTATCTGATGATGGGAGTTTTGTGGCAAGAAGTACAGTTGAATCTCTACTGGGTAACTAGGCCAGGTTTGCAGCAGTTGTACATTTGCTATTTACTTCTGATATTAAGGGAAGATTCCATGGAACATATTAATGTGCAACCCAAATAATCAAGATTTGGCTATAGAATTATCAATATCAATATATTAATAAATTGAGTTAATGTCCAAGAATGTATGCATCTCATATCTGACATTTTGGTCTCCTCTTCATTTCCACAGTGAGAAAATATCTAAGTAGTTACAGAGAAAAAAATAACCAACCATCCCAAAAATATTTTATTTTTTATAACAGCAAATAGATTGCATTCCCCAAACACAATTACTGTTAATTTTACCCTCGAATATTTTGTGCAATTACTTCTTTGATTACCAGTGTGATAATAATGAAATGTGATTTTAACATTTTAAAAACATGTGCAAATATGTTTTCAGAATCCCAAATTATTTAAATAGTCTATACACAATACCAGCCATAAAAAAATATAGCAATCCTATAATCAAGCTAATGGAGCTTGATGGAAAAAAAAGTTAACAAAGAAAGAAGCAGTGGCAGTAAAAATTACTCTGGCTTTAGACTAAATGGTAAAGTGACTTGAGAAGGCTAGGATTTCATGTGGAGTTAGTTTCAAATATGAAAGAAATTCAAACATAATATAAAAGACTCTATATAACATGTAGCTACAAAGAGGTGGAAAAATACAGAAGTGTTCCATCTGCCCAGCCACTCATTAAAATTACAGCTATCTAGAGGCTTTTGCAAATTTGGAAAACTTCTTGGAGAAGTTCTTTATCTTTAAATGAGTAAGAGTCTTAAATGAGTAAGGGCCTTAAAGGGCATGAAATTCTTTACCTAGTGATGGTAATTTGAATGATCTTTGAGCTTACAAAATATAAAATAAAGAAGGCTGATTAGAGATCACATATTAGATAGTGGGTAGAAGTAATAAAAGGTACTCTACTTAATGTTCCGCTGATCCTACTCAGAGAAAAATGTCTTGTCTGATTTTTTTTATTTAAAAATGTAAAATCTCCCTTGCTGCTGGTAAAACCTTTAATTTTCTCTACATCTTTCACATGGATCAGTGCTGTATGATACCCATACCCAAATTCTCTTCTCCTTGTGCAAATAATGCTGTTAACTCTAGTAGAGATACCAGCATGAATAAATCAAGCTGGATTTGAACTGAGGGCATGTCTACACTATGGAGAAGATCGACCCTCAGGAGGTTCATCTTCTAGCATTCGATTTAGCAGGTCTAGTGTAGACCCCCAAATGGAATGCTGAGGGCAGCCCCCGCTGGCATCCTGTACTCCTCATTCTGCGAGGAGTAAGGGAAGCCAACGGGAGTACGTGTTCCTGTTGGTCTCCCACGGTGTAGATACTGCAGTGGCTTGGCTTAAGGCAAGCTGAATCTAGGTACACATTTTGCATAGCTGGATGGCATACCTTAAGCCAATCTGCCTGGTCAAGTGTAGACCAGACCTGAGTGAGTCTGTACAACATGATGTAGCACAGCTTAATTGCAAAGATGTATGAAAGTTGCATATAACTAGCTTGACATCAACTTGTGCTTTGAGGCTTGATCCTTTAGTTTCTATGCATATTTAAAAGCCATTGAAGTAAACAGATATACTGTGTGCTAAATTATGCTGGACTGGGTCCAATTTAATTATAATCTATTATGTCAGTTGCTTAGTAGTAAGTATAATAGACCACAAAGTTTAGACTGTCCAACTCTTTCTCACTATAGTAAACATTAGTACCACTGAAGTCAAGTGTTTGGAACTAACAATGAATAAGATTGCTCATCGTTCTGAGTATTGGTTCTGCAACTGGGCTCAAAGCAAGGTGCAATCAGAAAAAGAATTTAGAGCCATATTGCTAATTGTACTCATTCTGACTATTATTTCTCTCTGGGAGTGGCACATTGATTTCAGAGGCATTACTTGCAGAGTAAGCTGCCATTGAGTGAACGTAAGAATGCTATATTTAAATAAAGAGGGAGAGGTATTACTACTTCTTTATCATATGACTAAACTTGGAAACGTGCCACATTTTTAGGAACATCTCATCTACTTACAGGCAACAGAGACCGCATAGTGCAGGATATATCAGATGCAGTGAGAAAAAAACAGCATGCAGCCTGTTCTTAAAATACCATGCCTGTCTTATTGCAGTGAGTTGCCTGCATCATGTGCCATACATTTTCTGAATGTGATTTGGCTTTGGCTTTAAAGAAATGGCCCTTTTTGCTAACAACAGGTAGAAATGGGAAATTACCCACTGAACGCTGCTTTAGTTTCTTCCTGGAGGTAGTAACACTGTATGTCACAGGTGTTAGGTCAGTGGGGTCAAACCTAGGCTAGTGAGCAGGCCTCTTGAGTGGCCCTCCACACTGAGGCTATGGCTACCCTGCTGGTTTTTTTGCGGAAGAGGTTTTTCCAATTAAAAAGCCCCATGTAGACGGGGCCATTTGTCGGGAAAAAGCCCTCTTTTGCAAGAGCCCTTATTCCTCAAAAATTGAGGTTTACAGGATCTTGTGAAAGAGAGTTTTTTCCGGACAAAGGGCCCCGTCTACATGGGGCTTTTTATCGGAAAAACCTCTTCCGCAAAAAGAATTGGAAAAAGATATGCAAATGAGAGCACCATTTGCATATCCTCTTCCACAAAAAACCAGCAGTGTAGCTGAAGCCTGAGAAGCTAAATAAGTGAAAACATCCCAGGATCAGTGATCCCTGTCAGGTGAGCATTTCAGCAGCCACTGAGGAGAGACTCAGGTGCTGCCCAGCTGATTAACAGAACGCCCACCGCACCCACAGCCACCAAAATGTGTTTCTAATGGTGGTGCACATCCTCATACGCCTCAGTGCACATAATAAAATTTATTTCAGTCATTGATGAAAAAAATTAGAGGGAACATTGACCAAGATACCCGTCTCCCCCTCAGGTCAAAGGTTTTGACTTTTTTCTAGTTCTTTTTAAAATGCCCCTGAAAAGAAGGCACAAATGTACAACTCTGTACATTTTATATTCCAATAAACCCCCCAAAGAAAACATTTTCTGAAAGTTTAAAGCTCAGAACATTGCCCTTTCATTAAGTTAATCCCTCTCTCATTGCTAAGCTCTTTGGCTAGAATAGTCATGGCTACAACGAGGTATGCAGTACTGCAGATTCACAGTGAGATCATTTATTATCCTTGGTACTGACAGCAATACTTTCAGTAATCAAGAAAGTCAGGATTGTAATACTGACAATCCCCAGTGAATGAACTTGAACAAGGTTTGCATTATTCTTGCACACATGAATTGAGTGTTTAACTAGTGCACTAGCTGATACAGAAGAAAACAAAATGACTGGCATCATGCAATGTATCATCTCTGCATTCAGGAAATTATCCGCACAGAAAAAGGGATAGAACTTTATTATTTTTCTAGTTCCCAGGTACCATTTCGTACTCTTTGTTCTCTCCACTTCAAGCTATCCTTGATGCTGAGCATAGGAACAAATGTCTCATTCCATCCATTTGTATCTGCTAGATAGACAACCAGATATTTTTTGTGGTGATTATCCTCGGCTGATTTATGGTCAAGTGGTGCCATGCCTACTTGCACAAACTACAGTAATTAGTCCTCTTCAAAAACAGGATCAGTGATTGTAACAGAGGCATCATGCTCTTTTCCATCCCAATTTGGAGGCCATATATGAAGCTTTACATTCTCTGTAGCAGTCAGAGGCAGGTCGGTTGGACTGCAGTTAAACCAGCAATGGTAGCATAACATTAACCATTACTGCAGGATGATTGGTTCCTTGAGGCTTTGGTGCAAAGGGAGAGGAATAAAGGGCAAAAGATTATTGGAATTCTCTTTTATGACTTCTTGACTTATTTATCTGCCTGCGCCTACACTACATTTTTCAGGGGCTGTTCTGGGGTCAGATTTTCAATAAAAGTAAAGCACCTCACCTGCTTAGAAACTTTACAAAAACCCACAAAGCAACTATCTGCTTTTTAGGCACTTTGTGAAAAGACACCTATTTCCTTTATCTTTTTTTGGTCTCAGGCATATACTATTCAGAGGAGCCACATCACCCACAATGGACAGCATTAAAAAACTCTCACGCCACAAAAAATACATGAAGACTAGATGAGGAAGGTCTTGTGAGTCATCATTTCAGAGTATGAGAAGAATGATCAGCCATGGAAATAAGAGAAAAGGTTTCTGTCATGGACTGGGGGGTGGATACTGCATATAAAAGGTTAAACTCAGAGAATCAGAGAATCCCTGAAAAAAAATTCCAGGAAATGTTGGCAGGGAGCCAGGAAAGCCAATAGGAAGAAAGTGTAGAGATTTGAATTGAAGGGGAATCTGTTTGCTGTTTTTCTTTGTGGGAGTTTTAAAACCAGGAACTGGGGGAGGGGGAGATTAATTGAACCACAGGGATATTCATGTCCAGAAAAGCAATATCTATGCCTAGAAATGGACTGGACCTTGAATATATAGCTATGTATGTATCTAAACGAACATTTCCTATCACAATCAGGTCATTTTCTTTGTTTTGTTGACTCCTCTGTGCTAAGTCCATGTGCCGCCACCCCAGGACTGGATTACCCAATAGGCAGACTAAGCACGTGCTTAGGGCACCAGCAAAGCAGGGGCACCAAAAAAAATGAGATTTTACGGTATAGTATTGTTTTTATTTTCAATTACATATGGGGGGCACCATAATCTTTTCAGTGCTTAGGGCCTCTAAAGGTCTTAATCCAGCCCTGCGCCACCCCATACATTGTGACGACGGGTACGTCTAGACTGCAGGATTCTTTCAAAAGAAGTTTTTTTTGGACGAGCCCTTCCAAAAAAACTTCTTCCGAAAGAGAGCGTCCACACACAAAAGCGCATCGAAAAAGCAATCTGCTTTTTCGAAAGAGAGCATCCAGACTGACTGGACTCTCGCACGCGTAAAAGGCCACCCAGAGCCACTTGAGCAAGGGCTTTATGTCACCAGTTGCTTCCAAGTGCTTATGCCAGAGCCTTTCCGAGACGTGCACTTAAAGAGACCCCCCGGGACAGCCGTTTCTCTGCTTCTGCTGTGTGCTTGCATACCTCTTCAAGGGACAGCAAAGCTCTCGCAGTGCCTGCTGTGGTTGCCCTACTTTTTTTGAATGCCACAGCTTTTCTCTTGGTGCCATGGAGCTGGAGCTGCCCCTGGGCATGTGATGGCTGCACACAGCCATACTGCAGTTTTTGCAGCATGTTCTGCCAGCTGCCTTCCTGGTCCTGCACGACCTGGACCCCGAGCTTATTCTGGGCACCCTCTCCATGGCTGCGGCTGCTCCACTCTGGCAACTGCACCCCACTGTGGAGAGGCTGCCTGCTAAGTCTGCATGCCGCACACTAACACTGCACATGGTTCCATGTGCACGGACTGCAGCACAATGTCCAGCCCAAGCAGCCCGAGCGATGCTCACACTCCGCCCCCTGTGCACCCGCCTCCCCCACCCTGTGTGCGTGACAAACTGAGAGCACTCACCTGAAGATCCCTCCCCGGCATCAGACGAGGCCTGGGAGACGTCCTGGCTGACAGGCATTGGCTCCAGGGACAGGGTGATGGTGTCCGTCTCCTCTTCCTGTTGGCGCTGGTCCTCCTCATCCTCCGCCGTTACCTCTGGCCGGGTGACGATGGGGGTCTTCAGGCTGGAGTCTTCGATGATGGGCGGAGAAGACATTTTCCCACCCCCCAGGATCTGGTGGAGCTCCTGGTAATAGGGGCAGGTGTGGGGTCCTGCCCCTGCGTGCAAGCTGCACTCTCTGGCCCTGACGTATCCCTGGCAGAGCTCCTTTACCTTACTCTGGATCTGTTCCAAGGTCTGGGGTGGGTGTCCGCACTCTGCCAGGGACTCAGCCATGTGCTTGAAGATGTCCGCATTGCGGTGCTTGGAGCGAAATCCTGCACTGTCTCCTCCTCACCCCACAGCTCAAGGAGGGACAGGATCTCCGCTCCAGACCAGGAAGGTGCCTGTCTCTTGGACCCCCTGTGTGGGTTGTGGAACCCCTGGAGCAGCTCTCTGTGAGGGCCAGGAGGGTTACGGCGGGCTTGTGGCTCCGCCATGGGTGGCAAGGCCTGTGGCAGGGAGAGTCAAGTGGTCAGGGTGCTGCTCTCAGGCCAGCTTTGTGCCACAAGGCTTGTCCAGGGAGCCTACAGCTTTAAGAGCTAGCAGGAGACAGGAACTTTAGAGTTATGATTAGTATGGACAGAGTGTCCACTAAGAAAACCCTCCTCCCCATCCACATACGCCTTTTTCCGAAACAGCTCTTTCACAAAAAGACTTCTTCCTCATAGAAAGAGGAGTACCAATGCCAGAAAAACCCCTCTGTTCTTTCAATTTACTTTCGAAAGAATGTGATTGCAGTGTGGACGTAACTCAGGTTTTGTCAGTAAAATAGCCATTTTTTTTTGACAAAACTCTGCAGTGTAGACATACTCTAAGATGAATTCCAGGGAAGCAATTCTTTGTTCTTTAATCTCTTCTTTTCTCAGTTGCTTTATAACACCTAGCAACCAATTATGTTTTTATCAAGTATTTTTTTTTTTGTTCAGGCTATGATCTGATTCTTGGAAGATAATAGGAGATCTGTTTATAGAAGATCCTATTATCCTGGAAGATGATAGGAGGTGTTTATATGCAGGCCTGAGACTAAGAGGTCAGCTATCAGAGATTACAATTTGCTTTTTTCAAGTTCTCTTCTGCTAAAAGAGCTTGGAGTGCTCCTCTAGAACAAGTTCCTAAATGATTTCTTCATGGGTTCAATAGGAAAGGTTTGTTGTTGTTTTTTTCATTTGGATGGTGGCAGGTACCTCCCAAGGTCAGGGAATCTGTGACTTGGGGAATTTTTAAGCAGAAGTCTATAAAGACAAGGTACTTTTAAGGTCTCTTGTGAGCCTCCCCAACTTCTGCACTCAACGTGCCAGAGTGGGGAACAGCCTTGACAGCTTCCAAAGGAACTGAGGTACATATCAATCTGAGATTATAAAAGCTAACACATATTTATACTAGCTGAGATTTTCTCAGACTTTTCAGTGTGGAATAGAAAATGTGGACCTAGGGATATCATCTCATGAACCACCTTCCTTTTCCATTAATGTTCTCTGTGTCAACTTTAGCAGCTAAAATTGGTGGAGATACCCTCTTTTTCACACTCTCCTGTCTCTTTTGTCAGATGACAACCCTGATCAGCTGTGTCAAGTGATTAAAATTCCTTCCCAGGTGATCAATTGTTTAGTTACCTCTCTCTTGCAGTACAGGCTTGAAAAACTGGTTTCCTCTGAGTAGTAGCCATCTCTTTGTGCCAGGGTATGGTAATGGGCAAAGCTTAATGCCTCTGTATTGTTCGCCCTCTGCCACCACCCTTTGGATGAAAGAAGAAAGAAAAAGAAAGAAAAAACACAGAAAGAAGGTGAAAACCAACTTTACAATCACAATGATGTTTTCAATCTGACAGGCATATTCAGGGAGTTCATAAATCTCAAACAGAATGAATAAATTGCTAATACATAGGATGCTCCAAATTATCACATTGGTCATATCGAGGTTCCATGTTGTGGTGTAAGTCTTTGTTTACCATTGCCATTGTTTGTTTCCAGTTCCATTATTTCCAATGAAAGTGACATGAAGTACCGTGATAACATGAAGATGCATTCACATTATCTCATGTGGACATTAGGGAGACATGCCCAACATGGAAATTAAGTTCCCTGTAGTGGATGTAGTTTTACTCCCTGCTAATACACCATTCTTGCTTAATCTGTATTTCCCTTCATATTGAGAGATAACCATAGAGCCTTACTATTAGGTTGATCTCTGTCATATGTTGTATGTTTAAAATCTTGAGAACTCTGATACAGAATTACTGCACAGATGTAAGGCAGTGATGAAAGTTAATAAAAGAAAAGAAAACATTGCCTGAAAACAGATGTTTGGATTTTGAAGCACAAATATAGCTGACTCTCTGCTGATAAACCCAGATTTCACCAAGTCTAAGGGATAAGAGGTGAACATTCCATCTTTAATCTGATTTGCTTTACTCACCAGTATTCAGATAAGATAGAACCTTCATCTTTTATGCCTTTATCTTTGGAATGATTAATCAGTAGTGGGTTTTTTTTCTATTTTCTTCTACAATACTTGGAGCATTTGTGAATCTAATAGGCAACAAATCACATAATATGGGGATTCTGAGATTTACTGCCAATTGCTTGTTTTCCCTTGTTTATATGATGAGATTGAAGGAAATAATCAGGCATAGAAATCAGCTTTAATGCTCTTTTTTAAATTAAAACAATTTCAACTAAAGTAAAAAAAAACCCCAACGCCCTGGAAAAACATTACAGAACAATTCCTCACCCTTCCCTGAAAAAACACATCCAAACCTTACATTAGAATATGATTACTGTCCAAAGTTAGGCTATGCTTGTCAGCAGGCCCACGGATAAAGAGAGGGGACGGGGCAACTGCAATTGCCACCAGAGTCCTGGGTGGTGTACTCCAGACAGCATGGGGAGAGGGCACTGAGGGCTGCCTGCCCTGTCCCTGTCTCTTCTTACTGAGGCTCTGCCTCATCTGGGAGCACAGAGACTCCCCCCTCCCCCCTCACACACACACTGTGTCCAGGGGCCCAGCAAGTCTGTCAGCTTGCTGCTTTTTAGTATGCCCATTACACTACCATAATATTGGAAAAAACTGACTGGAAGGAGCCTAATTAAAATTTAAGGTGAAGACTGATATACTGGCTGCCAGCATGCTTGTCATTCTCTTTTGATTGGAATATTTATGGTATCAGCCAGAAGAAAAAGTCATTAACAGTAAAGTGTGTGATATGTGCATGAGAAGCTTGTTATATCAATACTAACAAGCCATTGAGGACATCAAATCTTGATGCTGACCTTAACAATAAGAAGTAAACAGACATTGTGCCACCATCTACAATTTCACAAGCTTCTGTCAAAATGAATTGAAAAACATGCAACTCACTGGGAAAAAAATCTATTCCCAAAGAGGTGTAAGCCAGCAATAATATGCTCTTGACATACAGAACAATAGAAATAAAACAAAGCCGTTAGAATGTAACACGAGTATGTTAGAACACATTTTAGTTATTTAACAAGGAGAAATGCCTTTCATTCTTCTTCACTTCTAAAAAAGCACCTTACATCTCCCCCAAAATCTACCCTACCACACAAAATAAATTATTGGAGTAGAGAATTGACACAGTGGGCTTGAATTTCAAAATTATCTTGCAAAAAATACATGTGCCATTACCGGCATAATGTGTATGTGCAATTGGTGAATGCACAGATAGCCAATTGCATGGCTAATTATATATGTAAATGAACTACTTCCAGTGATCCCTCTAAGCTGCTCAGCAGCACAGCTTCATAGGTAATTAAATCAGCCCCACCCAGTCAGAGGCTCAGGGCTCTTTGCAGGGTGCTGACTGACTGGGTGGGGCTGATTAATCACCTGTGAAGCTGTGCTGTGTGCATCTTAGAGGGAACACTGCCTACTTCCCCAAATTATTATAGCAAAGAAAACAAATTAGGGGCCAGATTTCTATTTCCCTGTATAGTTCATAGAATATGCAGGACCTAGTTGAAAGGTTTTTTTCCAACAAAACAGATTTTCATCAAAAAACGTGTAATAGATACTAAACCTTTTTTTGTGGAAATGTATGCTTATAAGAAGGAGATCACAACCCCTTGCTCCATTCCCTGGGTCCAGGGGAACCTGTGAGGGGACACTGTGCTTTAACATGTGGTTAGGCTGAACAGCAGAGAGTCTATCTGCCCTGCAGTCTCAGTCAGGGCATGGCAGTGACCAGAACTTGGTTTGGGCTAACAGTCAGGACAATAAGGAGTCTCGTTATCCAGGCCCCTCCATCAGGGTGGGGCAGCCAACAGTTACCTTTCTACCAGTTTAGCATTTCAGTGGAGGTTAATGAGGTTAACACTCAGGAGGAGCTGTAGCAAATGTGTCTGGCCTCTTAACTCATCCAATCCAGGCCTCTTGGTCTATAGACAGGGAGATGTCCAACCTTCCCCTCCCAGGATGAGGTGGCTGGGATAGGGGAATGTAGGCCTCCCCACTCAACAGCATTGCAGCCCAGGGCCCTAGCAGTGGTGACATAGTCTGCCACTGTGTCAGTGGGGATGCACCCACAACACCCTGGCTAGTCTATAAACAGTCTCACGTCTGAACCCTATTCAACCTCTCTGGGTTCCTTCCTACTCTCCCAGTCCAGGGGTACCTGGGTTGTCCTCGTGTCTTCCCAAAGTGGACCATACGTGGCAGTGATAACAGCTTGTCGGTGTCACTGGGATCTGGCAGCTCTGGTAAGTCCTGCTGGGTCTCTGGCATGATGGCAGCCTCCATCTGTTCAGAGCTCTTCTTGGGGAGAGAAGTCATGCTCCTTTGGCAACTCTCGGGCAACTTCAGGCCCCAGCAGTGGGGAAAAACATCCTGATCCTCTGGCACCTCTTCCTCAATTGAGCTACAGGACTACTTTTTTATAGTCCCATTTCCTATCCTGACTCTCTGCTTTTGGCAGGGTGCTCGTGGGTGTCCTTGTTTTGCCCACTAGGAGCAGTTGTGGGTCTCTCCCTATCTGGCCACACCCAACCAGGAGAAACCAACTGTGTTTGTGTTCTCCTGGACCGTCCTCTATGTTGAATGCTAATGCAAATAGTACCACCTCATTAACCTCGTACTGGTGTCCTTCATGTTGTAGAGTCACTTGAGGAGGCGTGATCTGTGACCACCACAAAGGAGTCCACCAAGTGGTATTAGCTGAGCAATTTGACAGCCCATTTGACACCTACGGCTTCCTTTTCAATGGTTGAACAACTCTGAGGTTTTTTTCTACATCCCTGTGATGGGGGCTTGGAGCCCTGCACTAACTGTGATGCGGCACCGCTGTTCTGGGGAGCAGGCTGCGGGCCGCACTGGAGCTGCTGCACATGTGCATGGGAAAAAAATTTATATCTCAGAAGTTTCCAACTCTACCTGGAATGTCTCAATAGTCTTCAGAAAAGTACAGGGTAGTAATCAACCTGAACGTGACCATGGCATAGATGACTATGGTGAGGTCAGCACAAGCAAGAAATCTGTAACATCTTTGCTAATCATAGAAGAAAAAAAAAGTAGTGGAAGCTACAGCTGCCATCTTAGATTCCAAAAGCCTCAGCAAGGCTACTCCTTATCCATCCCCTCAGCACTGAGTCCTCTACTGTTAATTAAGACCGTTTTAGGAATATTTACTCACACCTCTACTCAGCAGCCTGTCTTTCAATGAAATAAAAGAGGATAATTTTTGAAGGGCTATGCTGTGAGAGATCAATAAAAGCCTCAATCTCTGAGATAACAGCAAAATCCAGTAATGTGAAAATGGGGAAAGAGTAATGATTCATTATCCTTGTCATATAACAGGTAGAACGAGGGCCTATGAACATCGCTAAGGGCTTTCTTTACAACCTTCTGCTTTAAGTGATTCTGTGTATTGATTGCTCTGTCATTGTTTGTGCTCGGAGCTGGTTCTATTACTAGCGTGCTATAAATGACTGGTTAATCTAAAGAAATCTGCTTTCCGCTTACTTCCATCCAGTCATTTTCTGTACTGTAGTATTGAATCTTCCTGTTTGTATCAATGACACCCAATCAAACAAGACTGCAAACATATAAGAATGAAACTATTTCAAAGCAAGCTGAAGTTTTCATTAATTGAATTAAAATGTATTTCATGCCAAAGGAAACTGATGTGTCTCCTTTATGAAAACAGGTATTTGAAAAGTTTAAAATAATTTAACAAGATTTAAGTCTTTTTAACCAGACTCTATCGGGAATTAATAAGAGAAAGTCAATGAGGAATTAAGATTAATCATTTATACACATGTGCTTTACTCATGCATGAGATGAAATAATTTCCTGTGGAAAATCAATTGGAAGTAAACCCATTTATATCAGTCTGAGGCCAACAATAACCAAGCTCATTTCTCAGGGGAGAAATGAGGGATGGGACAGACTTATGGATGGGACAGACTTTGCAAATATTGGGATCTTGAGGTTCAATGGAGAATCCATTCTCCAAACTCATGGATCTCAATCATTAATAGAGAGGTTATTTCTCTCTTCATTGCTCCCTCCTTCATTGCTTTTCTGAGGACACAGCTTCCCTTTCTGAAGGTGATGGAAGCCATAAAATGGTTATTCAAGCTGAAACGGAGTATCAGCTCCTACGTGGATCTCCACTGGCAATTCTCAAAAAGGACTTTAGTTTGAACAGTTTTTTGATGAGCACCCAGAAGCCCCCACTGACATCAGTGAATGACAAGCAATTTTGAATATCAGGCCACTCCTGATGAACACAGTTTTAAGAGCCGAACTTTAGAATTCTCTTTTTTGTTGAAGAACAATCAAAGTCTAGATTTCATCTCATAACATTCTGACAGCAGCCAGGATTATCTGCTCTGTGGATTGTAAATATATATAAGCTATGCACATTTGAAAGGAAGTTCTAAAATTCCAATAAGGAACTTAAGAACAACCATTCTGGGTCACACTAAAGGTCTATCAAATCCAGTATTCTGTCTTATGACAGTGGCCAATGCCAGGTGCCCCAGAGGGTATGAATGGAACAGGTAATCATCAAGTGATCCAAATGCACTGAAGGCTTGTTTCCAAAATAGTGTTTTATTTAACCTATTTGTCTGCAACAGTGAACATAATACAGTACTATAAAAAATAAACAGCAAGCAAATGATCTGGTATCACTTTATAGACTAACAAAACATGTAGATGGTATCATGAGCTTTCGTGGGCACAGTGGGCTGTGCCCACGAAAGCTCATGATACCATCTACATATTTTATTAGTCTATAAAGTGCTACCAGACCATTTGCTTGCTGTTTTTTTCTGTAAAAGACTAACTTGGCTACCCCCTGAAGCTCATAAAAATAAACTTTGTGAATTGAGCAATCCTCCTTCCTTTCTTAATATAATTTGTAAAGTCCTATTCCCATTATTCATACAGCTCTTTACCAATGCACACATCAAAATTGTCATTGAAAGGGTTACAATAAGTAGTAACTGCCATGTGCTTTATTCTATCAGATTTCTGATTCATAAACCAAATGGATTATACGCTTAAACTCTTGTTTCCTTAGCTTTGGTATTAGTACTGCTGTTTACTTAAAAAAAAAATCCTGGTTTTAGGAGCAATAAAAGAACAGCCTGTATTTTTTTGTAAAGCCCAGAATCCAAGTGCACATTATCTATTTCCCACTGTGAGATGTTTCATCCCCAAATATTTAGAATTTATTTATTAAGGAAGTTTGTTTTCCAAATGAAAGAGGAGATTTGTGCATCTGATAGGGGACAATCAACAACATTATGATTTGTGAATCACAAGGCTGGCAAGGAAAAACATGCTGTTCAGTTTTGGCAGACCCCCATTTTGGAAAATATTAAATGAAAGTTAATAGGACAAAATGCAACTATTCATTTTTTACATGAAACAAACTTTTGTTTATGCACAGGATTTTAGAATATGACACAGCAAAGTGCCTCTTTTCTTTAAACAGCCAAGCAGATATGCTTTTCTCCTGTTATATCTACTATATATATTAGAGAATTTATCTGTTTGTCTGATCAAGAACTCCTCCTAACCAGCGAGAGCTCGGATCACCAAATTTGGTATAGTGCTTCCTCTTATCATAACTTAAAAGCAACATAGGGGGGTGGTTGTGACAGGAAAACAGGATGTGTCTGAAATGGGATTGCTCCTAGTAAAACTAAACAGAAAAAAAGAGACAGAATGACCAAATCAAGTATAATCCTCAAAACTGACATAGGATTGAATAGGGTGGCTTCTTAATAAACCATGCAGAAAAGAGATAAAACAAGGAAATTTGGAGTAGTGCTCTGTTTTGGCACATATAAATCAATGCTGAAGGTTTGAAAAATAGAAGAAAGTGTTACTGGAAACCAGACTGACACAGCCCTTTTTTATTAAAACATAGCGAAGAATAAGAGTTTATTGGGATGAAGAAAAAATACACTTGATAGAATTCCCATTTAAAAAATACTAAAAATAAAAGAAATAACAATCCTTTTTGAAAGAAATCCAAAATAAATATTAACTTTATAAAAATAACACTGTAACTTTGAAAAATACAATCACTTAAATAAAGCATGTACCTTTTCTTTTTATTAATAAAAAAACCTTAAGTGAGGTAAGAACCCAAGCAATGCCAGGTAAATCTGCTAGTTAGTAATAAACTAGATCCTCGGATACATGCTTGCTCTTTAGAAATGACATTGTAGAGATAACTTTGTTTAATACAATTGGTATCATTTGATTCTTAAACTTTGCTCTCCTCAGTGGTCTTTTATAAATTTCTCTTAGACCTGAGCCATTCAAACATCTTTCCTTATGGGCCAGGCTTCCTTTGGTCATACTCCTTTGATCATGTACCCTCTAGATAATTTCTCTGCTCCCTCTTCTTTAAAGTTGAAAGTTTCTTCATCTCTCCAAAGTGGTCTGTGTGAAATTGCCAAACACCTTATGACTCAAGCAGTCTAATTAAAACATGAGATTTATTAAGATAAGAAAGTGAATATCAAATTAAAAACAAAACCATTTCCTCTGTCTAAAAACTAGCATTTGAAATTCCTCTTTAATTTTTTTCTTCACTTAAGTGAGTTTAAAAGGTTACGGTTAAGGTAACTGGCTCCTGGCTTACTCATTGCCCCTGACTATCCTCATTCGTTTGAGCAAGATCACTCTGTCTTTAAAGTGACTTTATATTACATAACTGCTTCTTACCCATATTTTTGTTCTGCACCAGGAGTGGATTATTGGCAAATTAATGTCCGTTTCTCATAATGACATACCAAGTAACAAAACAAAACAAAAATCACCAACAAAAAACATAGTCTTCAATGTTTTGTGAAATCACTTTGCTAGCATATGTCATTGCCAGTTAGGTATGAGAAATATTCAATCTATACAAAATCACCTGCTAAGAAAAGAGAAAGAGTCAGCCATAGAAAAGTGTGACAGTGGCAAAAATATTTACATAAGGGGTACCCTATAAACGCCCTTCTCCTTCAAAACACAGCTGGTGCCAACCTGGCTCCCAGTCAGTCAAAAACCTAAAGGGAGCTGTTTAATTTAGCCACTTAAATGGGTAAACCTGCTTGAAATTTGGCACTTTTTGCAGATATCACAGTTCTATGCAACTGGCCTTTATTTTCCTTTCAGTTTTCCTGTATATCTTTCATGGTTTTTAAAGAGGCATCAGAGCATTCTTTCTTCAAAAACGAATTACGTGATAGAATTTTAATAATCCATAGCAAGCCTTTAGGTTTTCATTTTTATTGAAAGAAACCACCATTATTTATAGACTACGATATATAATCTATTGATAAATGAATTTTCAGAACACAAAATCTTGTATTTTATATAATCGGGGAAGTTCTTTTATACAATGGGTCAAGTACAACTACAAGAGTAGTTGTAGCCAAATTAATCCCCATCATATTGTATATATAGTTGGGATTATTTTTTCCAATGTGCATTACTATACATTTATCAACATTAAATTTCATTTGCTATTTTGTTGCCCGATCACTTAGTTTGGTGAGATCTTTTTGAAGCTCTGCACAGTATGCTTTGGTCTGAACTATCTGGATACCAAACTGCAGCTTAGAAAAGAGGAGACTTAAAGGGGAATATGATAGAGGTCTATAAAATCATGACTGGTATGGAAAAAGTGAATAAGGAAAAGTTATTTACTTATTCCCACAATAAAAGAACTAGGGGTCACCAAATGAAATTAATAGGCAGCACATTTAAAACTAACAAAAGGAAGCTTTTCTTCACTCAGCACACAGCAATTTGTGGAACTCCTTGCCAGAGGATGCGGTGAAGGCTAGAACTTTTACAGGGTTCAAAAAAGAGCTAGATAGATTCATAGAGGTTAGGTCCATCAATGGCTACTAGCCAGGATGGGTAGGAATGGTATCCCTAGCCTCTGTTTCTCTGGAGGTGGGTGAAAGAGGAAGGATCATGTGCAGATCCCCTGTTGTGATCCATCCCTCTGGGGCATCTGGTATTGGCCACTGTCGGCAGACAGGATACTGGGCTAGATGGACCTTTGTTTTGACCCAGTATAAAGGTTCTTATATTCTTCTTTTATTTCCACTGGTGTCAAGAAAGCCAGGCTAACTTCATTGATATTGTAAGTAATGTAGCAACTCCTTACATGTGCTTAGTATGAGGGAGCTCCACTACTGACTACAACTTCAGAGTATTTGCATAATGCTCCTGGATGTGTGGCAGCAGGGTCCATATGGGCACTGTAACAGGGTGTCACTCACCTCATGTAAGCACCCCCGTCTGGTTGACTGTGGGTTCCTCCACTGCCTCAGTTTGTTAGCTGAAAAGCCTCTTCAGCATGTCAACTCCCTGGCCAAGTCACACTCCTGCATATCACAAACCCCTTCTAGGGTACATGCCTAACAGGGACCCACCCCGGTGCCCTCTGCTAGTGTCTCCAAGACTGTTCCCCACTCTGACCAAGAGTGGTGCTTCCAGGGCTTCCCCTCCTGGAGACAGCTTCCTTTGCCCTTAACTCAGGGCTTTATCTTCCAGTTCATAGTCTCTAAGTAGCTCTCTCCACAGAGCCGCTCCCTCAGGCCAATCAGTTACAGTTACCCCTAGTCTTCTTTCCTTCAGGGCTCCACTGCAACAGAACTGCTGCTGAGCTTTGCAGCTCCTTTTGTAGACCTCTGTGGCCCCTGGTTGCCGGTGTCTTCTAGTCACTCTAGCCTCTTGAAGGACTTCTCTATGGGCCATCTGGTCTCAAGGGTTGGTCCGCTCCATTACAGGCACTTACTGAGTAGCAGGCTAGTGTGGAGCAGATCCATATGTTGGCTTGCCATAAACTAAGGCTACATCTGCACTATGAGCTAGAGCACGGTGCGCCTGCCCATAGACACACTCGTACGAGCTCTCTTTAAGCTAACACAAGTGTAAATAGCAGGGTGGATAGTAGTAGAGTAGCAGTAGAAGAGGCTTGGCTGAGTTGTGATAGATACACATTCACCAGTTACAGATGGATTTCTACTCAGCACGGCTCACCCATGCCTCTTCTGTTGCTACCTATGCTCCTGCCTCTACACTGCTTTTTATACCCATTCTAGCTTGATGAGAGCCAGAGTAAGCAGTTGCTTAGGTACATAAGCAGGAGAGCACCCCTCTAGCTTGCAGAGAAGACATAGCATAAAAAGTAAGGACTATGCTATAAAATTAAGTTGACTTATGTAGGTTGACCTGAAGCCACTGAAGTAATTAAATCAGCTCTTCATCTCCACACTATGTACCTTCTGCCAGTGTTGTGTCTCCTAACTGGGTATGCTTTCACTGACTTAAGGGGACACTGGCAGATGGAGTGCCACTCTTCCCTTCTTTAACCTGTGCTCTGTTCTTCAGGTTGCATGGAAATTTCTACAGAAATTTTAATAAACAGTTTGTACTTTAATTGCCTTTAATGCCTGAACCCAGAAATTTAAATAGCCTGATAATTTCGAGCAGGTTAAAAGAGTTCTTCTACAGCTATAGGCCTCTCTTTTGGTGGTGAAAATCACAGATTTGATCCTTATGATCAACTGTGATGGTAAAGTGTCTGAAAACAAGCCTTATTATACAAGCCCCACTTCCAACCTTTGGAATTTTTGGCATCAGAGTATGAATTGTGCTTCTTAAGCTACATACAATTCACATATTTAAAATGTGTTTAAAAAGGCTAATGTGTAAAAAAATCAATATGAATTTAGTGGCTCCTAAATATTTATGCCCAGAACCCTATGAGATATTTCAGGCTAGTGAATTAATAACATACTTTAATGGAAGATTATAAAGAAATGAAAGACAAAATATACATTTAAACAACATTAGGGTTAAAATATAAAGAAAAAAAGCCCGAATTAAATCATTAATCCAGGGTCTTTCTTTATATTTGTATAGGATTATGCTGAAGATAGACAGTCAGTGCTAACATGGAATTTCCAGACATTTGTCTGTTCTTAGAAGAAGCTTTATGGTAATTTAATGTAAATGTAGCTTTTGATGTTTAATTTCTTCCAAAATATCTTTCACGGAAAAACATAAAAAGCTTTTTTTCCTGTTATAACTTAGGGATAAACTTTCAAAGTATCACATTTCTTTTAAAAAACTACAGAGCCAATTAGTGTGGGAGTCACACAGTTTACACATCTTGCTCAAGTTTTCCTTATATTACCTATTAATGCTAGTTCTGAAAAAAAAATCAGACAAGTGTAGCATGCATAGAAAATGGCAGGCTTCTGGACTAAGAGTTCAACTACATAGCTTTAGAGTTGCTAGTAGGGAGCAGTATTTACCAAAACACAGCATGAGTTATGGATACCATAAGGTAAATAACTCTAAACTGCTGGTACTTTAATATCTATCAATACACATTCTGAATTTAATGACATTTCCATATAAATATATTATGCTGAGTTTTAAGGGAAGTGATTAAATCCTACTATATGGAGATCATTAGGCTAAATCCTGCTTGTGATGTTCTGAGCCATGGATGAGTACATGGAGCCAGCGCAGGACAGGACAAATTAGAGACAAATTAGGTAAAAATGCAGTGATTGTGAAAGGAAGATGATCATTTCATATGCCTTTAGCTGGATTTTGAATGATCCCTGCACAACTTACATCATCTGCATAATTTTTATCTTTTTTTAGGATGTGGCCATGCACCCTTATTGAAAAAAGGAACCATAGACTCCCCTAGGTCTTTTGCCAAAGTTGTTCTGGCCCTATTTGAGCAAAACAATTAAGCAAGTGTCACTGTGCTTTGCTAAACAGGAAGCTAAATGTGCAAGAAGTCTGTTGTGCCTAATTATAACCAAGTTCAGCTGGCCTGCTGTGAACTCAGGAGTGCCTTTAGAGCTCCCCTTTGGTAGAGATCATAAGAACACACGGGTTGGAATCCTGTACTATGGCTGCATAGGTGTTTGAGGTGTTAAGTGTTTCTCTCTTCCCAACACTAGAGAAGAAAAACAAGCAACATCAGTTAGAATTATGTCCTTAAAAGAAATGAAAATGGCCTGACAAACATTCCAGACTTTAAGAATATAAGAATGGCCATACTTGATTGGATTAGTGGTCCATCTAACAGCCAGGAGCCCTGGGACCCTTTCAAATGGTTCAGCATCCTGTCTTTTGACAGGGACCAACCCGAGGTGCTTCAGAGGGAACAAACAGAATGAAAATCAAGTGATCCATCTCCAGTTGTCCACTCCCAGCTTCTGCCAATCAGAGGTTAGGGACACTTCATAGCATGGAGTTGCCTCCCTCATCATCTTGGCTAACAGCCATTGAGGGACCTCTCCTCTATATAGTTGTGGCTTTCACAACACTTGCTGGCACAGCTTGGCTGTACGCTGTGTAAAAAAATAATTCCTTTTGTTTGTTTCAAAACTGCTGCCTATTAATTTCATCGGGCAACGCTGCTTCTTGTTTTATTGAAGGAATAAGTAACACTTCCTTATTTATATTCTCCACACTAAGCACAATTTTAATAGACCTATCATATCTCCTCTTCAGGGGAGCTGACAGACTTGCCGGGCCCCTGGGCAAAGTGGGGGGAGGCAGATCCATGCTTCCAGAAGGGGAGGAGCCTCAGGCAGTAAGGGTGGAACTGAGAGCAGCCAGCCCTCATGGCTGCCAAGACCACACCATATACGACATGTTCCTCCTCACCCCGGCCCTCAGTACCATCTGGACTGCGGCTCCATCAACCAGATGAAGCACCCTTTAAATTGCTGCTGGGTGGCACTCTGATCACTGCCACTGCTGCAGGAACAGCGATTGCAGCCAGGAGCCCTGGGACCCTTTCCATTGCCAAGCCCTGGGACCTCTTTGCTCCTCCTTCCCCATCCGTGGGCCTATGCCCTTAGTTGTCTCTTTTCCAAGCTGAAAAGTTCTAGTCTTTTTCATCTCTCCTCATACAGAAGTTGTTCCATATACCTAATACTTTTTATTGCCCTTCTCTGTTGCTTTGCCAATTCTAAAATACCATTTTTGAGACAGGGTGAAACTTTACCACGGACTTTCTGTTTGTTCTAGAGTGTGCCACTTAATCTCTGTCTGACTCAGTTCCCCTCTGCAAATTACTTTCTTTATCCCATTCTTTTTCTATCTTATCTATTTGGGAGAGATTTTGAAAGACAAAATGGGTAGCTGGGTATCCAATTCTTAACTATCCCTTTGAAAATCTCCTGCTTAGAATTCAATCCCTTTGGGAAAGGGGCTGTCTCTTATTTTGTACTGAGTATATAATTCATGGATCCCTAGTACCAGTTGGGATATCTAGGCACTTCTAAAATAAAATAAAATAAAATAAAACAAACAAGCAACAGCAACAAAATATAGATATGATGAAATCAAGGATGGAGAAATAAATAGGTGTCACATACTAAAGGAATTAACATTCAAAATCTGATGTGATTTTTTTTCCATTAAGAAATGCAAGTTACACATGAGACTGAAGCCTGCCAGTGTGACTGAAATACACAGAGTTAATAATTTCTAATGATTTCTAAGTTGACTACAGCTACCATATCATTAAGACCTTATCTGGACAATAAAGTATATTATTAATAGGATAGTTATGGCCTGTGAGTGTTTGATATTGTTCTTTGTTATTTCCCCTTAAAGAGGGATTTTAATCAAGTTTACCATTTTCATAGTCTGTTTTGCATATAAATAAACGCCCTTAAAAATTGATCAGTTTTTCTCAATTATACAAAGCCTCATTCTGAAATCTCAGGGTAATTTATTATACTGAATCTCCAGGCAAAGAAGATATATTGCATTCTATTTAATCTTATCAAATTTTTGCTGATTTTTAATGACAATGTCTGTTTATCATAACTGTTGTGCTGAAGAACTGTATGGAAATTCTACCAATACAAAATGTTAAACTTATTATTTATGTATGGTTATCCGATACCAGTGGTCCTTTATGGATCTGTAAACCATTTATTTCAGCATTGTCTCTTGTACCAGAACTGTTAATGGTTTCAGTGTATGAAAACCCAGTTTACAAGAATTTATAATGTGACAATATGCTCAAGGAAAAATATATCCTGCAATATATCCAGAGGAGTAATTTTCAAATTAAATTTGATAGCAATTAAATTTGTTTTATTTTTTTTAGAATTGCAAAAATTATATTATTTTATACTGTAAGTTAAAAAAGTCTTCATTTTTTGTAATGATTACTTGAAGGCAATTATGGTACAGAGTAAGTGCTTTTGCTCATTCAGGGCCATATTAGCCATCATTTTTAAGCAGAACTCCCAATTGAAAGTAATGGGATACTTTCAAAGGGGAGTTCCACTGTAAAAAAAAAAACAAACCAAAAAACGTTTGTCTTGCAGGACAATTGGAAGACATACAATGCAAATGACATTTTATTAGGATATTATTCTTAGATTTTCACTCACTTTTGTAATACCACCACTTGGAATCTAGACTACATTTGTGACAGTTTCTTTTTTACTCAAGACTATGTTTTCAATTACAATTAACTGTATGGACAAAAGCCCTGTGCAAAAAGTTTTATGTCCAAATCCAAACAATGACACATTTTTTACAATGATACATTTTACTTCACAACAGCCTAAAGGGAAACTATATAAGTACAAAAGTAATGGTATAGGTATTTAAGGGAAACAAATCCCCACATGTAAAATAAATTGAAAAGTATGCTTTAAAATTACTATATGAAAAAATATGTTAATTTTGAGCACTGAGAGTATTAGGCTGCGTGTAGACTGGCAAGTTTTTCCGCAAAAGTAGCTGCCACTTGAATTTGTGCAAGAACACTGACGATCTAATGTACAATCGTCAGTGTTCTTGCGCAAATACAATGACTCTCCCGTTCGGGAGAAAGCCCTCTTGCACAAATGCTTTTGCGCAAGAGGGCCAGTGTAGACAACTGAGAACCGTTTTGCGCAAAAAAGCCCCAATGGCGAAAATGGCAATCGAGGCTTTCTTGTGCAAAACCGCGTCTAGATTGGCACGGACGCTTTTCCACAAAAAGTGCTTTTGCACAAAGGCGTCCGTGCCAATCTAGACGCTCTTTTCCGCAAATGCTTTTAACGGAAAAACTTTTCCGTTAAAAGCATTTGCGGAAAATCATGCCAGTCTAGATGCAGCCTTAGAGTCTAGGTTAACACTTTGGAATGGGGTGTCCAGAGATTTGAGGTCCATTTCTAATTCTGCACAATTTTTTTATGTGACCCTTCTCAACTCAGTGTTTATTGTACAGATGTGGAAATAAGGAAGAAAAAAGTGAATACTACTTACCTACATCACAGAGATGATGTGTAACTTTTTATATTTGGAAATTGAAATATATTATTATTGTCATAAGACAAATGGTAACTGAATTTAAGTACCTGGAAGTAAAAAGATAAAATCAGTGTTAAATATGTTCAAACTAAACTCAATAAGCTACAAAATTACAAGAGTTTCTTTGACTTCACAATTCAATATAATACAAACTTTTCTTGCTCAAATGAGGACATTATTGAAATTCATAGATAGACTTTATGCCTTGTTTGTCAAAATGAAAATTGTTATGCATCTGTTTCACTTTATACTCTACACAGTCTCGACCACATACATTCTATTTTCATACCAACCAAAGGGGGAAAAATATGCTTTAACTTTCTCTGCATCAAATCAAATGCACTGGTTTAACTTGTTAAAATAATTGTCTTGCAATGATTGATCAAGCCATATCAAGATAATAAGGTTTTTCTGGCCATGAGGAGGCTTTAATCTAATTTTGGGAGGGATTCTGATCTCGCTGTTGCTGCTTTATCACTTTTAATCTCAGCACTTTTATTTGAATTTGCTCTGCAAAATTCAATATACTTTTAGTTGACAGCTGAAGACACGGAATGGTCTTTTTACACTACATTTTGTCATGTCCACTCTATTTTAAATTTTGCTATCATTACTTTGAACCAGTCCAATCAAGGAGTTATTTTGCCAGTATATAATGTGTTGGAAATGCTTGGTATAATTCTTCCTCCTGTAGAAAGTATCTCTTAAATATATAAGAAATAAACGGAACTTGAATGCCAGTGAAGCTCGCTGGTTCTTTAATCATTTTGATAAAGGATCATTGGTCAAGAAAACTGATGTGTAATAGTGTCCCCTATCTTTGAATGCTCCAACAGTTCAGTGAAGATCCTTTTATCAGACTTGATAGCTGACTCAGGGGTCTGATAGCTGAAACATAAAAAGATGTTTTAAAAGTTGCTAGCAGAATTGCTCTTTACAGTTTACAGCAACAGCTCACCTTCATTGTAAAGGGCGTAATCCTATGAAGCGAGACAGACAAAGACAAATTAATACCCTTTGCTAAGTATATACTTCTTGGCCTGGTCTACACTATATGGGAAGGTCAAAGTAAGATAACGCAACTTCAGCTATGTAAATTACGTAGCTAGAGTCGACTGGTATCTTACATCGTATTTCCATGCCATCCACACATTTACTCCCATTGGCTTTCCTTACTCCTCGTGGGGGGCAGGGGTACTAGTTCTGACCTGGGGACCCTTTGAGTTCGATATAGCAGGTCTATATAACACCCAGTAAATCAAACCCCGGAAGACCAACTGCGGCAGCATCGATCTTCTGTGTGGTGTAGATGTGTTGCTATTGCCCACTGCCCACTAACCAGCAGTATAGTAGGGCCAATAGTAAGTAAATAATAATAATAAAAAATTGTCTCACCCTCTACTGGCTACTTATCATACTGGTGTGAATTTTGGCAAACAGACAGATCATCAAAAATAAGCCACAATGCGTTGGTCACAATGTCCTAAAAATCAGAAAGCTATTAGTGGCTCATAATATCACATTGTGACATCAAATTGTAATGAGAATTGAAAAAAGTTATGAAACTTGTAAACTATTTTGTGCAGAGACTGTTCTATTTCTTTCTCAATACTAAATCATCTGAGTATTCATTTTCTCCTTCTTCTGAACTCTTGGTGTTTCCCTAACTTACTGTTAGCCCATGCTATGAACCCTCTGCCCCAGGTAAATGCCTCACTGAAGATGGATAGTCCTTGTGTTTCACCTATAGTTCATTATATAATACTTCCTGTGCACAAATCAACTGTTGAATCTGATCAACATACTTTAGGGAGTTGTACTCTCTTACCTCTCCTGCCCCCACCTCTCTCCCCAGTCTATGGAACAGGGAAAGGAAACTGACTTCAGAGTAACATACTAAAACACACTTCTACATGAGAACCCAATTGAATAAAGGAGGAAAGTAAATTGAGGATTTCTCCTCCACTGGTCTATAAAGCTAACCATCTCTTGTACAGTGGTCCCCAAAGAAGCTGCCTCTGTTTTCCCATATGCAAGTATGTAGATAGTCTTTCCTGGATTATTTTTATTGTGGGGCCGTTTTTGGCTCTATGCTCCCTGGTTATTTTTTATTCTTAATCTTATTACTCCGCATTTCTGTACAACTGAGCTGACTAAGCTACTTACTGAACTCTAAGCTGAATCTATCCAGATCATTTTGAATTTGTTTGCTCTGTTCCTCTGGACTGGCTTTATCCTCTTTCTCTAACTTTATGTCATTGGCAAATTTAGGTCAGTAAGTTACCAAAAAAAAAAAAAAAAAAAAAAAAAAAGTGGTCGTAATACCATGCTTTCTTATGTCTGATTTAACTCTCTCCTGGATTCTTTTCTACTCACATCCTAAAAGAAATGTCCAATCATTTCTAAACTTTCCACAGTAGCATATTTTTTTCTTTGCAGAGAAGATATTTCTTCTGAAGCACAGCTAAAACAAATACTAAGTTTCCTCTTTTTCAACAGTTGAGTGGGCATTACCATCCTTTAAGAGAGAAGAAAGGATTAGTAAGCTCAGATTCCAGAGTTCTCATTCTAGCTCTGTCACAGATAACGCTCCGTGGCTTTGAGAAAGTCACTTAACCTCTCTGTTTGATTTTATCTATGTCAAATACCATGGGATGCTGCAAGGATTAATTTTGCAAACACTTCTGGTCTCTCATATGAGCCAGGATCTGAGGTCCTGAGCTTCTTTCTCCCTCTGCCACCCATAAGAGACAAGATCTGGGGGAAAGTTTTTCCCCTTTGAGTGGGGAATTTTGGACAGGCATGCTTGAGGATACACCAGGCATCCACACAGCTGAGGTAGGGGGTGGAGATGCTAGGAGCTCTTCAGCACTAGAAAGGGAGGAAAGGAATACCTCTGGATTTAATGGATTAGGCTGTACTCATCACCGTCAGTATTATTCTCTTTCCATTAGGATTCCCTTTCTATCTGAAAGATGACTCTTCTAACAGCTCTAAAATGTGCCTGAATACATAGTATGTCTTGATATTTGCCTTGCCTCATGGATGCATAGGTTAGGGTCACTGACCAAAATATGGGGGTCATCTGAAAGAAGTTCCTGAGACAGGGCATGTCTACACAGCAGCGTTGTTTTGAAATAACATCAGTTATTCCAAAATAAAGTATTGCGTGTCTACACAGCAAGCCTGTTATTTCAAAATAAATTTAAAAAAACGGGCTTCTTACTCTGACTTCTGTATACCTCACTGTATAATGAGTAAGGGAAGTCAGAGGAAGAGTGCTCTATTTTGAAATAAGTGCTGTGTAGACATGCCCAAATTCGAAATCAGCTATTTTGACTTAAGCTACGCAATTGACGTAGCTCCAAATTGCGTAATTATTTCAAGTTTAGCCCTGCTGTGTAGACGTGTCCATATGTCCCAGAAACAAACCATCATTCCATTACATTCACAGATTACAGAAACTTTAAAGTGTGAAATAAACCCTATATAAAAGTCAAAGAATTACTTTTAAATATCTGGGGAAAATCTGCCTCAGTCAAGGCTATGATAGCATTTTTTGTTTGTTCTTTAGCAACACATTCTGAGTATAGTAGAGTATTCGGAAGATGCTGAATGGAAAATAGGCTGCTCATGCTAATGCTCATTGGCAGTGAGGGTGCTTAGGCATGCAAATAGGAGTTTGTGTTTGCAGAGGAATGGGGAAAATAAATAGGAATGGGCTCATGATTGGGGAAAGAACAGAGGTTGGAGAATCCAGCTAAGAGGGCGGTAGGAGGAGGGTGTAGAATGGTAGACAATGAGATGGGTTGGATAATGTGAGGGGAAACAGTGAAGCTGAAATTGTCATCCTTGAATTCTCCCCTTCCATGTGTATACTGGGAGCTGGGGGAGCCCTAACTTTCCGCAAAGGTCTGAACTTCCCACCCTCCCCGTTCCTGCCTACTTATGATCTGGGGGAATTTACTCATGTTGGAGTGTCTGATCCCTTCTCCTAGCCCCTCCCACTTAAATCCAGAAAATGAATAGTTAAAGAGACACATCACCCCTGTATACAGTGAGCAGGGCTGGCCACTGTGTATGTGGAGAGGGCGTGGTTGGAGGAGTAGCAGACTGGATGGACCCAGGGAATAGCTGGGGACATAGGTAACTGGTGCTGACAGGTGGAGAGGGTGCAGGGAGGGCCACCTAGAATTGCAGTGACAAAAGGGGGGTTCACTTCCTAAGTTCTACCATGAGTCATCTATGGCTGAGGAAGCCTGTTTGAAACAGGAGGGGATGGGGAGCTGGAAATGTTGGCAGGGGGCTACGCATTGTTAAGAATACTGGGGAAAAGGGGTGCACAAGGAGATAGATACACAAGTCTTTTCTCACATACTTTAAATGCCAAGTCTACACATAAAAATAAGATCAGCCTAGTTACATCCCTCGGGGCAGTGAAAAATTTCACACCTTGTGTGCTGCAGTTAAGTCAATCTAACTCATTGTGCAGATATGGCTAGGTCAACTAAAGAGTTCTTCCATCAACCTAGCTACTGCCTTTCTGTGGATAGATTAGCTTCATCAGTGTGGGGGTGAGGATAGGGGAGGCATCAATATAGGAAACATCTACACTATTGTAATACAACTATCAAGGTTTTGGGGTGAGATTTCACTTACCAGCTCTGTTAGCAGCTACCTGCAAACATTTCAAAGCATGAGCATTCTCCACATTCCACTATAATAAAATAAACACGAGAGGAAGGAGCAATCAGTAATTATAAAGCTACAAGGCAGCCTAGTGGAAAGACTACTTGACTTGGACTGTTCCTACTTCTTCTATTGGCCTGCTGTGTGACATTGGTCAAAACACTTCACCTCTCTGTGCCTCACTTTCCAGTCTGTAAAATTAAGATAATGAAGTAAAGTTATTTCATATTTAATGACGACACGTACGACATAAATGCTACAGCTTAAAAAGGCTTATACTTAAGAGTTAGGTCAACATAACTACTTAAGCATGCTGTGTGAAAAATTATCTCTCTGGCCTAGCAGTGTCTACCTAATCTCCAGTAGATGGAGTTATGTGGATGAACATAAGAACATAAGAATGGGCATACTGCATCAGATCAAAGATCCATCTAGCCCAGTATTCTGTCTGCTGACAGTGGCTAATACCAGATGCCCCAGAGAAAGGAAACAAAACAGAAAATCCTCATGTGATCCCTCTCCTGTCATCCATTTCCAGACAAACAGAGGCCAGGGACACCATTCTTACCCATCCGGGCTAATAGCCATTGATGGACCTAACCTCTATGAATCTATCTAGCTCTTTTTTGAGCCCTGTTAAAGTCCTAGTCTTCACAACACCCTCTGGCAAGGATTTCCTCAGGTTGACTGTGTGTTGTGTGAAGAAAAACTTCATTTGTTTGTTTTAAACATGCTGCCTATTAATTTCATTTGATGACCCCTCGTTCTTATATTGTGGGAATAAGTAAATAACTTTTCCTTATTCAGTTATTTACATACCAGATTTTATAGATCTTTTCCACATGATTTTAATAGACCTCTATCACATCCTCCCTTAGTCTTCTCTTTTCTGAGCTGAAAAGTCCCAATCTTTTTAATCTCTCTTCATATGGGACCAGTTCCAAACCCCTAATCAATTTGTTTTAAAACCTCCTCTAATGACACCTCAATCTGGGACAATTCCTCAGATTTGTCACCTAAAAATAATGGTTCAGATTTGGGAATTTCCCCAATATCCTCAGCTGTGAAGACTAAAGAAAAGAATTTATTTAGCTTCTCCGCAATTGCTTTATCATCTTTGACTGCTCCTATAGCATCTCGATCATCCAAGGGCCCCACTGATTGTTTAACAGGCTTCCTACTTCTGATGTACTTAAAAAACATTTTACTATTACTTTTTTAGTTTTTGTCTAGCTGTTCATCTAACTCCTTTTTGGCTTTTCTGATTATACTTTTGCATTTAATTTTACAAAGTTTATGCTCCTTTCTATTTTCCTCATTAGGATTTGACTTCCACTTTTAAAAAGATGTCTTTTTATCTCTCACTGCTACTTTTACTTGGTTGTAAAGTCACAGTGGCATTTTTTTTTGTTCTCTTACTGTGTTTTTTAATTTGGGGTATACATTTAAGTTGGGCCGCTTTTATGGTATCTTTGAAAAGTTTCATTTAGCTTGTAGAGATTTTACTTTTGTCACTGTACATTTTAATTTTTGATGAAGAAATGCTTCTGTTGACATCACTAACTTTGTTCAGAGAAGTAATGTTCCTACACTGAAAGGGTACAGCTACACTATGGTTTTTTTTCCGAAGAAGGTATGCAAATTGTGCTCACAATTTGCATATCTTCTTCCATTTTTTTCCAGAAGAGTATTTTCCGATATTTGGCCCATCTACACGGGGCCAAATGTTGGAAAAAGCCCTCTTTTAGAAGCCCCCTTCTTCCTCGTAAAACGAGGTGTACAGGGGGCTTCTGAAAGATGGTTTTTTTCTGACATTTGGCCCCATGTAGACGGGCCAAATATCGGAAAATCCTCTTCCGGAAAAAAAATGGAAGATATGCAAATACAAGCGCAATTTGCATACCTTCTTTGACCCCCCCCCCAATGTAGCCATACCCACAGAAAAGTCCCTTCAGCCTACACAGCCTGCTTTTGAACCTCAGGTTATGCCTGCATAGCGAAGCCAACGATGGTCTCCATTGTGTACACACAGCCAAATCTTTGGACTATTACCTAGACCACTAACATATCAACTGCAAACCTTTAAGAGGACTACAATGGCCTGAATAACCATTAACTCCTACGAATAAACATTTCTCTTCATGTTTTAAAAGTTAGAGATTTAAATGGAAAAAAAGCAACACAAAATTATGGTAGCTGAGTGATAGTTTGTGTCTTTCCAATTTGAAGGTCACAAAACTCAGACTTTGCAAATCAGTAAAATTTGGGTATCACTATGAAGTGGAAAAACCCATTGCAGCAGGTCTCAGCACCCAGGTCAACTGACTCAAGGTTACTGAGATTGCATTTGGGGTGAAAAATGAGAGCATAGACATTCCCCTGGGACTAGAACAATACTCTGAGACTCCAAAGAGGGAAGTTTAAAATAACCCATAGAACCTTAACTCTGCCTTCTGTAAGCAATGCTCCGCAATGCACATACCTGAACTCTTCCTTCCTTCTGTTACGGAGAAATGCTATCTACATGTGCCTTATATGCAAACTAAGCCTATTCCCTTGCCAGAGTACCACACATGTAAAATTTGACAACTACTTCACACCCTTTTACCTTCACATGTGTACACAGGACACCATCTAAATATGGACTTGTACCTATGCATCATTAAATGTCCCGACTGCTTTCATATCTCACCCTACTACTTGACAATACCCAGGGAAGAAAACTCCAGTGCCTTGCTACTGACACGGCCTACATAGTTCTGCATTAAATGATGCAGACTGGAATCTAAAGGTATATTATCTTTTTAATACTGATAATATACGTGGGGGAATTCATACACAGATCTCCTCATATCCCTGTTCCGAACAGCTCTAACCTATTCCTCCACCATTCAATACAGCTGTGATGACTAGTAATTTGTAGCTGGAGTGCATGCAGACAATTTTCAGGGCCATTGGTAGCTTGAGGGGAGCAGATTTGATTACCTTAACTCTGTATTTACTTTAACTCTATTTCAAATTTTGTCCTGGAAGAGTATAAGCTATCACTTGGCAACCTGAACTCCACAGTAATGATTTTTTTTCATTTAATCTTTATCTTACACATAACTCTAGGTCTCTTGTTGTCTTTGCTGAAAGTATTATAGTCATATGGAAAGTGGTTCAAAAAACTGTCAAACATAAATCCACACTACTACCCACTTACAATAGCTTCAGGATAAAAAACCATAGCTGCACATTAGAACAGTTTTGACTGTTAAATGGGAAAATGAGCATGACTACATTTACAAAACTCACTGTACCTGATTTGCTAAGCACTGCATATTTAATCTCAGCACAGTTGCCACATCATAGTTAACATGGATGTCAACAGAAAGACTGCTAAATAGCAAAAGTAATTCTTGAAAATGATCTGATTACACATTTTCTTTTTCATTAAGCATTGTGAGCAGAAGATGGAAGACAGAAGCTCTGATGAAGATTAAATGGAATAAGGCTGACTTTGTGTAACAACTCCGGGGATCCTAAATCTTCCTATTGGTGGCTTACATAAACAGAGCAATGATTCATCTCTACTAAAATACTCCACATTAGTTTATGTAGAGTGGTTGAAAGGGTCCAATTTTTCCATGTCAGAATGCACATCCACAGTCCATTTTTTCCCTTTAATGGATTGTCTGTCTTCACTTCTTCTTGTCCAAGTGTCTGTTTTCTATTCTGTGTTAGTGTACATTTAAAAAGTCAGGAGATGGCTTGGAACTGTATTCTATCCTGATTGTCAGTGATGTTTTTTGGGTAGACACAGCTTGTCTGGAATAAAAGGAAGATATTCTGGTGGACTAGGAAGTAATAGAAACTCTTTGGAAGTATGGGGCGTATTTGGCACAAGTTGGTGGATAACTTGAGACCTGTATTTGGTGGAGAGTTTTATAGTCCAGCATGCCCTGTTTTCATTTTCTCTGCCAGGCTGAGCTCTCATCAACAGTTGTCAATGCTGAAGATAAGTTACTGACTCCTGGGCCCTTGAAGTCTTCAACAGCTGTCTATCAGACAGTTAGCAAATTTCCTCCTCCCTCAACAGAGCTGTCAGTAGAGGTTCTCAAAAAATAATTGAAGGATGTTTAGTACCTCCTGGGAATTCATTCTCCAGAAGCTGATTGGCATATATAGCAGAAGGGTGAGTCAGCCTTTGTGACTCTATTCCTTGGGAATAGGCAGGAATAGAAGGCTGAAGCTGATTGTAAATCAACTCAGAGGAAAAGGCATACATGGTTGTGAATCTCAGGTAAGCTGTGGAATTTCTATAGGTTCTTCAGTTGTCAAAGCAATTTTGCCCTGCTTTGGTTGGGAGTGCAGAAAACATAATTTTGTAGTAAAAGAAAAAAATTCAAAGCAGATTTTGGAAAAAAAGTTTCAGTTGGCAAAATCTGGGGAAAATTTCATAACAAAAAAGAAACCATTTTGAACCATGAGAAATGAAAACAGCTCTCAAATTTTGAAATGTGTTCTCCGTTCGTTTCCCCTGGATGATCTGTTCTGCTGCAGTTTCCCATCTCTGCTTGGCATTAGCAGAATCAAGGGACCCAGGAAGTAAGCAGCTTTATAGAATAATGAGGACCAGGAAAAGGTGCACAATGGCAATTCTTTTGGAGAATAGGAAATGTGCCCCTATTCAGAAATCAGCTACTTGCAATGCCACAGCATCTGCCAGTGCTCCTTCAGGTTCTGTATCTTGATCCATGCACACAATCCCAGATTGTTCAGAAGCTTCTGAGGTTAAGTCAGCTGGAACTCTGGGCCTGAGGTGAATTGAAGCCCAAAGGTTTATTTCAGCCTGTGGAAAGGGAGCTAAGATACAATACAAACTTTGGGATATACTTGAGGCTACAGCAGCCAGGGACTAACAAAAACTGGCTAGGAACTTTGGTCAACTCTGGAATCAGCTAGGATCAAAGAAGTTTATGGATTAGAAACTCTTTAGATATTCTAAGCTTGGAGTGAGGGAAAACAGTTGTTTTCAGTTGGCTCCAGAGATAAATAATCATACATTTTCCCAGGTTTCTTTTTAAAAAAATGTCAGTTCATAGATGCTGCATCTTGTTCTAATCTGGAAATGTTCACAATACCCTGTGATTTATCTTACTCCTTTTTTTACTATTGAAGAATTAAAATGTCAATCATGTACAAAACCAAAATGGGTTTTAAAAGGAAAGTTGAGGACTGGATGTAATTGGATGATGAACAACTTCCTTTATCACATAACAAAACATGGCCACGAACCTGCTACAGCAATAAGAGGGCCACTAGAGGTGTGAGACAGGAACTCTCTACTTTTGAAAGCAAGAATATTTTATCACGCTGTCATAAGATACCATTTCTAATGGATAGTTAAATAACCTTTCCTTTCATCCCTCCAGTGTAAAAGATGAAAATCTTTTAAGAGCTGGAGTCCCTAAGAAATGTAAATACAACGTATTCACTACTGACATTTCAAAAGATTTTTGTCCCACCAGCAAAGACAGCTATTCTCCATTATCAGGTTTCCTGCCAGTCATGTTGATTAAAGTTGATAAATACTGCAAGCCACTTGGGGTAGGTTAAAGGACACAAAAGAGAAATGTAACTTACTTGAAAGGGACCATATTTCTTAAGGAAAGGAAAGCAGCCCATACTTGCCCGCATCCCTATGCTTCAAAAGGACAAATTCCCTCTTTCAAAAATCTTTTTTGGAGTTTTCCTAGAATTAATACCTAAGTGTCTAATGTAATTAATTGTAACAGTGCCATGCTCAGACAAACTTGTGCGTAACTAGCTCAGTTTCCATTCATTCATAAGCTGTTATGTTTGGCTAGCCCAGTGGGAAAATGGCAGCTTGCCATGCTGATTGCTATAAATTCTGCATGTAGCGATAGCCATATCTTAGGAAGCATGAGCCTATGTAAATGACAAACATTCTGCTGTGTTTTGCAGGGCTAAGGAGTCAGTTTCACTAAATGCTAAGCCACTAAAGACTGCCATATAAAAGAAATGGCTTGCAGGGTGGCTTGCCCATAGGCTGGAGAGCCTGGAGCTAAGCCAAACTCATTCTAGAGTGAGCCACATATTGAGAAATCAGACAATTCCCTGTAACGAGTGGAGGGCAGCTGCAGTAAATAGGAATAGTAAGGCTTAGAGAAAGACTATTTGCGGGAAAGAGCTGGACTGAGAGCCAGATAGGAAGCTCTCCAGGAAGAGAGGCCTGGGAAGGTCTATTTACAATGCAATAAAAATTTGACATGATCCATGTCTCAGAGCCATGGCGTGGTTGAGCTGGCCCAGGTCAGTCAACCCAGGCTCACAGGGCTCGGGCTGCAGGCCTAAAATTTTCCATGTAGAAGTACTGGGTTGTTGCTGGAGCCTTGTCTCTGATACTCTCTCTCTTGCAGTGTCTCAGAGCTGGGGTTACAGGCTGAGCCCAAGCATTTATGCTGCAATTTTTAGCCCCCAGCCTGAGACCTGTGAGGCCAAGTCAGCTGACCAGGGCAGGCTCAGCCATGCCATGGGTCTTTCATTTCAGGGTTTCTATATACCTGAATGAGCCCTGATTAAAGCATAGAAATCCACAGGGGAGGGGAGGGAGCAGACCTAGTTGTTCAGTACAAGGTCCTGGGCTAGACCCGAGAGCAGGAAGTGGCCCTCACCAAGAATTGTGCAATCTCATTGCAAGTGTTGCCCAGCAGCAGTGTTGCAGGCTAAGCCCTGACTATTAGCCCTAGAGAGTATGGAAAAACACTATTTGCAAATACATTGTAGGACTTTGAGTTCTGAAAAATGGGCTCCCGGAAACATGGTCTGAAGGTGCTGATCTAGTCAGGGGGTTGAGTGGAATAGAACACACCACAGAGCTTGAAAGACCATCAACAGGTGAGCACTCCAGGCATGAGAGAGCTGCTGCACCATGATTTGCCACGTTGGGGCACCTGAGAGTGAGTGTATTTGTTTACACCTCTATAAATACATAAAATGGACACGTTCAGTTTATCTTCCTATCGTGGGTTTTATTAGTCACAGGGATTCAGGTAACCACTGCATATTAATACATTCACCACATTTAATGAATTTCAGCACACTTGATTATTCATAGTCAGCTGAAATTTTATACAGGAAATTGCTCTGTTTGCCACTCAATCCAGGAACAAAAATAAAATTGTGTGACATAGGTAACCAGTCACATGACATGAACAGCCAATAGTTGAAGCTAGACTCAGCTGTTTTGGTCCCAGACAGAGATAGTGGCTTAGGTAATATGTTTTCTTGCACCAACTTCTATGAAAGCTAATGGTTTATGAACAAACCATATTTCGAAAATTAATTGTCCAAACTATTCAGTGAATACTTAAAGAATTTACCCGTGACATTTTACTAGCCAAAGAGGAATTTTTTAAATAAATATGATAAAAATGATGAATAGATCTATCAGTTATAATACAACTTAAAGGCAGTTGTTGCTTTATGTTTCTGACTTCGTGCTTACTCTTCAAATAACTAACACCAACATGATGTTTCCAGTGGTCAGATGTGGAACAGGAGCCAATGAAGAAACTATCATACCAGCATTAAGGACTCTGACTCAGCAGGAAACTTAAGCACATGCTTGTCTTTAAGTATTTGAATAGCCCCATTGGTTTTCCACTGGATTTTAGCAGAACTACTCAAATATTTGAAAGTTGGAAAGTTAGAATTATATTTTTTCCATGGGACCAGCTCTGAAGCCTATTCCTGACTGAAGCCTTTTCCAAGACTGTAATTTCACATTTTTGCTTTGATTCAATATTATGAATTAGATTAATAACAACTGGACAAAAATAACTACACAGAAGTTTGAATCCAAACTGTGCTTTTTTTTTTCAGAAAAAAAAATGGAAGACCATCATGTGTGCATTTACCTTTCCAAAATTATTGCTTATTTCCTACAACAGTTGGAATAGATGAAAATACAAAAGCAAAAAAACCACATTAAATTTCTCACAAACCATAACAAAGGAAATCCAGCCCCACGCTTGTGCATTTTCCGGTGCATAATTAGGTTTTTTATAATGAGATTAAAAAAAGTATGCAGGATGCCAAGATTAGTAGGTCTATTTAATAATTTCATTGGCTTGCAACAGAAGAAATCTGTCTCGCTGACAAAACTAATAAGCTTGTAAAGCAACTTTAATTCAGGCACTTTGGCCAACCTCTTCATATGTATGCTTATCAATTACATGTCACACAGAACTGAGCCATATTTAACATAGGAATATAAGAACGGCCATACTGGGTCAAACCAAAGGCCATCTGTCGATTACCAACAGTGGCCAATGCCAGATACCCCAGAGGGAGTGAACACAACAGGGAATCATCACATGATCCCTCTCTTATCATCCTTTTCCAGACAAACAGAGGCTAGGGACACCATTCCTTCCCATCCTGGCTAATAGCCATTGATGGACCTATTCTGCGTGAATTTATCTAGCTCTTTTTTGAACTCTGTTGAAGTTCTAGTCTTCATCGTATCATCTGGCAAGGAGTTCCACAGGTTGACTGTGCGTAGAGTGAAGAAAAACTTCCTTTTGTTAGTTTTAAATGTGCTGCCTATTAATTTCATTTGGTGACCCCTATTTCTTATATTGTGGGAATAAGTAAATAACTTTTCCTTATTCATTTTTTCCATACCAGACATGATTTTATAGGCCTCTAACACATTCCCCCTTAGTCTTCTATTTTCTAAGCTGAAAAGTCCAAGTTTTTTTAATCTCTCTTCATATGGGACCAGTTCTAAACCCCTGATCATTTTTGTTGCCCTTTTCTGAACCTTTTCCAATGCCAATATATCTTTTTTGAGATGAGGCAATCACATCTATATGCAGTATTCAATATGTGGGTATACCATGGTTATATATAGAGGCAATAAGATATTCTGTCTTATTGGCTATCCCTTTTTTTGTATGATGGGTATATTTACATATACACCAGTATAACATTCACAAAATCATGACCTAACTGGAAGAATTTAAAATAATTTGTACAGCCCATCTGTTAGGCTTTAAAGGGGAATTCTTAGTTCAAGACAAGGTAGGACAATAGCAGATTTAGAAATGCATTTAAACTGGTCAGGGTCCTCTTCAGTAGTGATATGTAAACTCTAGACAAACCAATGACTTAAGCTTTGAAAATCAGAACCCTATTTTTTCCTATACACTAGGAGGTGGGGAACCTGTTTTGTGTCAGGGGCCACTGACCCACAGAAAAATCAGTTAGATTTTCTACTAGCTGCACACAAGCAAGAAGCAAAAGCAAACCCCCTCTAGCCCCCCCCCCAAAAACAAAACACCCTCATAGATGTGGCCCTCAACCAAGAAAGAGAAAAACTCACCCCACATTCCCCTCACACACTGTCAGGGCTGTCCCCCACACTGGCACTCTGAGTGCAGAAGGTGAGAGCCTGCAAGAGAGCTTAAATGCCTTGCCTCTACAGGCACTGATTACAAAAACTTCCCAGAGTCACAGATTCCCTGGCTCTGAGAAATAAATAAACAAACAAACAAGCTGCCACCATTATGTACTTTTGTATCCCTAAAACTGGGGGTGAACACTTGAACCAATCCCCAGGGGTATCCCAAGCCCTTTTGTCCCAAAAGAGCTTGAAAAAAGAAAAGAGAAAAACAGACTGAGGGGTCAGCTACCAGAGGCTGCAGCTTGAGGCATGCAGATACACACAGACAGAACTTCCAGGACACAAGAATCAAATCATCACCTTAAAAAACGTGATTTTTATTACAAAACAAAAGATAAACTTGATAAAGCATACTTGGTTGCTAGATGTTACAGAACAACTTAGGAAAGCAAACTAAAACACAGAGAAAAGTCTCTGGAAACAAAGTTTAGATGGTAAGGGGGAAGGGGAGGCATAGATTCAAAAAGAGCAGTTCAAACCAAGCCACAAAATAAAGAGAAAATACCCTGTATGCAACTAGATCCACTTTTTTTCCCTTTTACTTACTTCCAATCTCTTCTTTGTTCAGTCCACTCCCATTCTCCAAATTCTTTGGAGGCATGGTAGTCCTGCCTGGTGTAAATCATTCTGTGTCTCTTAATTCCTGGTTTCTCTCTCCCACACAAAGAAAGCAGACAAAGAAATCTTATATAATTCAAATTTCAGCCCTCCATCTCAATTTATTCTCCCAGCCCCCTGGCCAACACCTTTGCTAGCTGCCTGAGTTTAATCCCTTAGTTACCAGGTGCTGGTCAGCACTCCTCCTGTCTATAACACACACCAGTGTCTAGAGGAGCCTGGGCTAGTAGATTTTGTGTGCTCCAGCCCCAGCTGAGGGGGAGCTCAGAGCCTTGGGGGCAGATTCAGGCAAGCTGGGGGCCATAGCCAGCCCCTGGGCCTTCGGTTCCCCTTCCCTGCTATAGACAGCCATTTCTGAGTGAATTCTGGCTTTTCAGAGCTTCCTCTTCTGCAGGTACAAGTCTTTTTCTACCATTTATTAACATTCTATATTTCTGTGATACATTCTTAACAATTGTCTCACTCCAGTTTGATTTAGATAAGGCAAAGGTGGAAATCCTGACTCTATTAAAGTAAAACAAAAGAATAAATAGGAATGGGATCTATTTGATGATGGATTGCAATCAATTTTTACTATGAACAATGGAATGTGCTGTCAGAAATTGCAACAAGTTTTGTAAAAACTTGCAAAAATCTTTGGATTTCTTGAATGCATAAAGGCATGAAGTCGATAGTTTTGCATAGTCCTAATCAACAGTCCCTATATTTCACAACTGCCAAATTAACTTTCATTTCAATGACAAATTTTCTTATTGTATTATGGTATTATGTGCACAACAGAGTCAAGAAAAATTCACCGTTACAGCCTACTAGTCTATCAAGACAGCTTAAATGTTTATAATATACCAAATATATGAAGAGCACCTTGAGTATTCAGAAACAATTATGGCAATGATAACTGCAGAGGAAATGAAGCAAAATGTGCAAAATTTATCTTCATGTACAGTTTTCTACATAATAAAATGGCCTCAATTTATCTTAGTTCTTTTTCTGTTAGTCTGATTAGTTAACTGACTGCAGAAACAAAATATGTACTAACTGACAAATTGTTCTCTTTGGCTTTTGTGCAATCCAAGAGTAAATATCAAACATTATGCTTAATCATTTAACATAGCAGTTCTACAACTGAAGACATGAAATAAATTAATAAAAATTTTCCAGCAATTTGTAGAATTGGGGTTTATTTTATATGCATTAAGTGAATAAATGAATATGAGTCCCTAAGTGGCACCATACTTATGACTCTGTTGAATTAAGCATATTTCACAGTTTTAAAGGAAATAACAAAAATGGACTTGCAGGATTAAGTATGACAGAATATAGAAACTGTAAAAATTAGCCCATTCAGGGCAGATCGCAGTAGCCTTGAACATAAAGTACACATGACTGTTCAACCCTATGTCCTTTTCCCCTCTGCCTTCATTAGCTTAAATCTCTTTGCTGCTGCTTCAGAACGTTTTGCCTAACAACTACTATCGCCATTTACGGGAAGAGCATGTTTGGGGACTCTTTACATAGAGCACTAGTTGTATTTCTGAAGACCGTGATTCAATCAAACCTTAGTTAGGACAAGAGAGAAAACAATTTTTGGTGCCCTCATCCTGTCCCCCTCCCCCCAGTATTTGTCTAAATCAGAAACCATCCACATAACGGAGCAGAAACATCAGAGTTTGCTCAAGAGAAAGATGAGACTAGAATTGCAGTGGCCAGGACTGCTGTGTTTTGGGAGCGTCTGAATGGCGGCTACCAGCACAAAGTGTGGAGCTAACTAATCAGATTGTCCCTTACTTTCTGGAATAATAAATTCACCTGCATAGTTTATCACAAGAGAAAATAATACATCTCTTGGATGGTGCCCATGCTGACACTAGCTGAGAGTTAAAAGTCATTAGGGAGCTTAAGTGTCTCTGTCTGGGGAGGGGAGAGGTGTTTCCCAACTTGAAAGACATGAAATAGTTTTGGATTTCAGAAAGGGATGAAAACTGAATCCTTTTAAAGTGTCTCCATTTGCGACTCTAGCACTGGGACACCTACATCAGTCTTCCCATTTGAAAATCGTGGCCTTATGTTTTAGTTTCTGCTATGCAGTTCTATTATGTTTTAGTTTCTGCTATGTAGTTCTACCCTTTGTCATATTCTTTTTTTTTAATTGTAATACAGGTTGCATTTTTCTAAACTGCAAAGGGGCGGGAACCCAGCACAATGCTGGGCTGGGGGGAAGGGACGGGAAATCTTGCGTGCAGCCCAGTGGGGCTGCCCAAGTTGGGGGGGAGAGAAGCCAAGTGAGGCAACAGGGCAGGGGAGTGTCCAGAGGCAGGAGGGAAGAAATGACCTTCTCTGGTCTGGCAAAATTCCTCATCCGAGACTAGTCAGGTCCTGAGGGTGCCAGATCAGGGTGGTCTAACCTGTATATCAGGACAGGGTTCCAATATTTTGCATGAGTAACTAGAAGCATAAAAGTGTGTGTTATGTGTGTCCACAATCAATATTCTTATTGGTAAACTGAACATGCAAATTATGCAAGTTCATTTTTGCATGTGTACTCTTCAGGAAATTTGGGTTGACCTCCATTTTATCATCATCTGATATTTATATTTTCTCTTCAACAAAATGTGACTTGAAGAGGTTTAAAAGGTGTGTCTGATTTGGAAACTAAGCCACTCATTTTTATTTGCTCATACTCGATATATCCAGATTTTTTGTGATCTTACCCCTTATTAATATTCTCTAGGATATTGCCCACAACTAAGTTTAAGCTTCCTATTTTGTAATTTCCTGGTACTTTTGAACAATCTTTTAAAAAAGGGCTGTGGTTATATTTGTTTTCCTCCAATCCTTCAGTACATCCCTTTCTGTACAAGGAGCAGCTAAAAAAATCTGTAACTGTTGTAGGACTTTAAAGAATATCCTAAAGACTCTGAAGCTGTGTCTGTTCCCTAGTGATTTTGACTTACAAAAAGACATGCTCAGGTCTGATTGCACCTGCCTATGGTTTTATAGCATCATCCTCTAAAAAATGGTTTCTGTTTTAGGCATCTTATCTCAACTCCCTCATGAGCACTCAAAACTCGTTTGACTTTTCAGCTATTTTCCAAGCCTGTGTTAATTTCCTTCCACTATATCTTACTTGTCCAATAGCTTCCCCTCTTGATCTCTTCTTTTATTATTTTCATTCACTTCCTGTGAAATTCTTCTGACATTTTTAGCTTCACTAATCTGCAGTTATAAAACCTGTCAGATTTGCCTCATAATCCTTTTATATTTTATTTCCTTATACAAGTGAAAAGCTCTCTCTCACCTTTAAATTGTGATTAAGAAGAAGTCATGACTATTAAAGAGGCAACACAACCCAGAAGGCTCAGAAGATGAGGGTTCTATTCTTGGCTCTGCTATTTGACCTTGGGCAAGACATTTCACCTCCCTGCAACTCCTTCTCCTCCCACTCATTGTTGTTTTGACTATTTAGACTCTAAATACTTATGGTTGGGGACTGTCTCCCAGGAATTTTTTATACAGAGCCTAGCACAATGGTGCCATGATTTCCATCAAGACATCTATGAGTTACTGTAACAGAGGTTGTACCTCTCTAAACCAGGGCTTTCAGGTCTGGCAATGTCTGTGGTCCAGCAGGACTATGAATGTTCCTGGACCAGAGAGCTCAAGAGCAGGGAGGTCTGGCTGCACGGCCAGGTGCCCTGGAGCAGGGGGGTCTGGTGGAATGGCCGGGAGCCCTGCAGCGTGGCCAGGAGCTCTATCGTGTGACCAGAAGCCCTGCAACAGGGAGGGCTGGTAGTGCAGCCAGGAGCACCGCAGTAGAGGGTGGCTGGCAGCACAGCCAGGAGCCACATAGTGCATCCAGGAGCCCCATGGCAGGGGGTTCAGCTGCATGACCAAGAGCTCTGCGGCGGGGGGCAGTGTCCAGAAAGCCCAGCCAGAGCCAGAAGCACAGCTGGCTGTAGGCAGAGGCCGGGCGGAGCTAGAATCAGAGCTGGCAGTGGGGAGAGGCAGCATGCTAGGGCCAATTGGGAGGGCAATTTCCCTCATTTGGGACCAGTCAGGTCCCAAGGGTGCCAGACAGGGATGTCCAACCTGGACAAACAATTAATAATGAATGTTCTTCAGGTTAAACATCAGGGTTTTTTTTTAACAAAAATAAAATCATAAAACATGTATTTTATTTATTTATTTTGAGGACTGAGTCTGTTGCCATGCAAGCAAATGGCTGGGGTATTGCAGATTCAACCTCAGTGGTATTTTTTGCCTGTGGGTGGACCTCTGTGCCCCACTAGAGCGAAGGCAGGCAGGGGGATCTGCCCAAGTGTTTTAAGTTATTGTACTGAAGGATTGAAAAGGGAGAAATGAGCTGGGAGTGTAAATGTCTGTGAAAACAACATTCAGATGAAAAACAGAAGCAAATATTTTTAACCTCCCTCCCCTTTTTCAAACCAGCTACTCAGAAAATTATGGGCTGTGGGATCACGCTTTTACTCAAACCAAAATTGTTGTATTAACAGACAAATTCAACAAGATATGTTGAGACTAACACATCCAATATTTTCATAACTGGATGCCTAAAATTAGGCACTTTCATCCATATTCAGCTGAAACAGACATCAACAGGAGTTGCATAAGCTCAGCCATCTGGAAACAGGGCCACTTTTATTGAATGTCCTAAATATGGAGTCAGTTTCCTACATTTAAACCTGCATGTATTTGAAAATATGAGGCTTTTATTTGGGTGGCAGTCGATACCTATTCTACAAAGGTACTTACACAACCACCAGTATCTGAGCACCTCAAAATTGTTAATTGGATTTTATCTTCACAACCCTCCTATAAGTAAGGGAGCTATTATCTCCATTTTATAGACCAGAATGTGTTCAATTATGTAGTTTGCCCAATGTGACAAATGGAGCTTGTGGCTGAGTTAGGAATTGCAGCACATTTCTCTATAACCCAGGTGAGTGCATCTCACTTAAACTATCTATGCTGCCTTTGAGACTAAGAAATTGAGTTTACTCAAGGACTTTATTAAATGAATAATCATGTAGCAAACAGGTGGTCACTGTGGTGAAGTAGTGTCACAGTGGTCTTCAAAAAATGATTATTAGAGGAGTGAAGAGAGGAATAATGGTTAGGAGCCTATGAGCTAGGAGAACCAAGTTCAAATCCTTGCTCTTCCACAATGTTGTGAGTGACCTTAGGTAAGTCACTTAATCTCTCTATGCATCAGTTGCTTATCTATAAGATAGCACTTCCTTAATTTACAAAGGGGAACAGGAAAAGTCCAGGACTGTTTAAGAAATACATTGAAAAAAACAGGTTGAACGAAACAACCTACAAAAGAGCATTGTGATGGACTGAATAGGTCAAAGAAGCTATGGGAAAAATCTTCATTATTACCCGCATTTATTTTGCTCTGTGAGGATGCCTTTATCAGGGGCCACTGTAATTGAATTCTTTGACAACCTATGTGTACTTTCAACCAACCACCTACACTGTCTACTGTCCTTCTTTCAACAAACAGTTGAACAATGAAACAGCTGGACAATGAAAAAAGCATGGAATGTGATATCATTTGCGTTGAATTTGGTAAGTAATTGAAATTCTTTGGAACTATCAGACATAATGCCCGTGAAAGCTCATGATACTATCTACATTTTTTGTTAGTCTCTAAGGATACATCTACACAGCAGGGCTAAAGTCAAATTAAGCTAGGCAACTTCAGCTAAGTCAATTGTATAGCTTAAGTCAAAATAGCCTATTTCGGCTTTTGGCGCTGTCTACATGGCAGGAAGTTCGAGGAAGAGCACTCTTTCTCCAAATTCACTCACTCCTCATAAAATGAGGATTACAGGAGTTGGAGTAAGAAGTCCTCCAGCTTGCCATTATTTCAACATTATGTCAAAATAACTGCTTGTGGTGTAGATGTGGACTTTGTCATTTTGGAATAATGTCAGTTATTCCAAAATAACACTGCTGCGTGGACATACCCCAAGGTGCTGCTGGACCATTTGCTATTTCTTAAGTTTGTCCTAAGAACTGTGTAAGGTTAGTGTTATAATACAGAGCTTAAGATATAAATGATAATAAAATGCTACCATCCTTAAAAGTTTTTCACAAATCTTTGAATGTTGGTCTTGTACCTGTAATGATTTCTTTTGAAATATCTAAAACAGTAGGAAAGTGCTTTTTGGCAAACTACTATTTCTGTACTTTGGATGACATTTTTTCCACAATTGATATGTTGCATTTACATTTTTTAATGGAATAGAAGGTATGTATCTTGATAATGATGTAAGATTCTCTCTTTGGTCATCCAAGCTCACGTTTAATAGACATCAGAATTCACAGAAATGTGCACATGCTATAATGCAATGGATTATTATAATAACTGAAATTATCAACATTAGAAGTTCACTATATCTTTATAGCAGTGTTGCTGTCTATAGAAAAATGAAACAGAATGCAATCCAGTGGAGAAAAAGTACTTCTATTCTAATAGGTATTAATAGGATACCAGAAATGCTTATGAATAATGTGTTTAAGGTGCTCTTGGCTTCATCCAGTATGACAGATATCTGAAACAAAGTAATATTTGAGAAAGACTTTTTTTCCCTTCATAAACTTCCTGAAGACTGAGCCATATCCATTTTTCTTTAGAGTGCTCAATCAATCTTTAACTAGTTTTTCTACAGTTATATCATTTAATGTGAATCGGAACAAATGAGCAGTTCCCAAATTAGCTTTTCCAGCATTTTTGTGGTCTCAAGACAAAAAAAAAAAAAAAAAAGACTAAAGCAGCAGATTTTTTCCTTCTTCTTCCCAGGTGAAAACTGCTCTCTTTTCACTACTATATCTTTTGAAAATTTTAAATCTTATTATATATAAATTTTCAAGATCTAGAAAGTCACTATTGAAATTCTGAAATTCACACTTTTTGATAACCTCCAGTAAAGACGGTGTCAGTAATGTATGTGATTTGACAGAGCAACATATTGATTACCTAGATGTTTTACTGACCCATGAATTGTACTGACTTCAACTATGATGGAATTCAGCTGTAACAAATCTAATCTGAACAACAATACAAATAATTATCTATAATTATGAAAGATTTTTTTAAAAGAGACAAAATAGCAGTAAGGCATCTCAATGATAGCGCATAACAGAGTAAAGTTTAACTATAGTAAAGGATGATATTGATTAGATTACATTTTCTTCACAGATTTTAAGTTTGTGTCTTTGTCACATCAGTTAGAGAAGACTTTGTTTTGTTTTAAAGGGCAGTTGAATATCTGCGGGTATTTTTAGATTTCCAAATGTGAGGAGAGGAGAGCATATAAGCAGCTTGTTGAGTGTGGAGGAGAACAGTCAAACAAACTTAACTGAGAAACTTGATGGAATAGCCTATATGGTTAAAAGAGAGGGAGACTGGCAGCAACATTGCAGGGACAAACAAGATGAGGCCGAAGGAGTCAAGGGTGAAATTTCCCACGATATGGCTACCACGCTATTAGCATAGCACAGAACAGCCAGAAAAGAAGCCAAAGAAGGCACCAGATGTTCACCTTAAACTTTATTATTTTACTTCATTTAAAAATAAATGAAATAATGGAATTCTCAGGAAAATTCTCAGCTGGTTTGGCAGCTCTGTAGACTGAAATCATCTACATGTAAAAGAGGCATTAAGAGAGCAAGGCATTTTACACTCCCACTGCCAATTAACCCCTTTCATGCAGTTTGAGCAACTGTCCTTCAGAGAGTGAGATGAGGGGATATATTATTTTCTACCCTTACTGACTCTTTGGTCTACCTGGTGAGACTGTGAATAACAGTACCACTCGGTGCCAGGTTTGGCTGGGTGTTTTAAGATGAGAACAATACACTCCAGTGAGACTAAGCTATAACCCCCAATACATCCCACTGAGCTAAACAGAGTCTTTGGACAGCCATCAGATTTCAATTACCCAGTACGCTATTAAAGAAGATGAAATTTTAAGTGGACGAGTATGTAAAATAGGAATCGGGACAAACTGGGATTAATTCCTTCAAGTGGAGTCCTACAGAGAAAATGCACATTTCATTTTAAGTGACTGAGTAAATGAGAAAAGACAATAACAAAACAGGTGAAGTGCGGTTTTATTATTTTTATGAGAAATTCCATTTTCCATTCATAAATAAATGCCTTGACAGAAAATGTTTGAATAGCTCGAGTAACATGTCCCATGTGCGTAAAGCAGCATCCATGAAAATCATGAATACACAAGTCGCACAGTGAATGAAGAACTAGCTGTGGACCCATAGATGGACAGGCATAGTTTTTTAAGTATATGGCCAGATGGCCATTTACAAGGTACACAGACTAAAATGCATAGCCAATTTTGTATCCTTATTGGTGATCATTTCTGTGAGAGGTTTTCTTGCTAAAAAGTCTAAAGGAGGAGTTTCTAAATTTGGAAAACAAATTTGATCAGATGCAAAGAAATATGAATTCTGTGTTCTTATGTTGCACCTCTCTAAGCACCACAACCTGGGTCATTCAGATAGGCTGTCAGATGTGCAGAGTCTATTTGATAGTAATCTGAAATGTATTCCTTTCAAAACATTAGATTCTTTCCGCATAGCTGCTGACTATCTTGCTGATATTCCACCAAGACTAATAATTAGTGTTTTTATATAGACTTTTACAGCTAACCTAATACTTTTTTTTTCATTGTGGCAGTAATAAATGTTGAACAGATGGAGGAAATAGAAGTGCAGTCTAATTTTAGTTTTAGATGGGTATTTTCCAGAAATCTAGAATGTCTGGGATTTAATAACCCAGCAAATAATGACCAAATTTTTAAAGTATGTCCCTGTGATGAAACAACTTTTTAAAACCTGGACAGATAAAATAATTCTCTACTTTTGTAGAGGATTCAAATGGCAAATTAAAATTAATCTCTCACCACAAATCATTTTCTTTTTCAAATCTTACACTTCATGTCCCTGAAAACTTTCGTTTTAAATGTCAAGAGAATGAAAAGTCTCAACATAAATAGAGATACTCAATACAGGCATTTTTAGGGGACCTCTAGCACAGTCAAAAAAGAATAATTATTTGCTAACTTTGCTTCACAGAGCATCCCATTTTCAGGAGGTTCCAAACAGACATACGGTAAGCAAAGATAAACTCTTTGACATGAATGCAAACACAGTAAGACCAAACTAGTTGGACTTCACTCATGTACTAGTGGCCAATATTGACCTTTTTACACTATGTAGCACGTATATCAACAAATATAGATGCATGTTCAGAAAGGAAAGCCTGAGGGCAATGCATAGAAATTTGTATGCAGTTGCTTGCCCAATATTGTACATAGAATTCACCAACTTCTGTGCATAAAGGTAACAGTGTAATGCCCTGCTGTAGATGGATCCTAGGACTCTATAATTTCTATTTTCCAAAAACATATATAGTACGATGTACCAAACTGGAAAGAAAAAAAATCCCTAGCCGTAACATTATGGCATACTAGGAATACACTAAAAATGGAGAAAATAACTGATATTAAAGAAATGTAAACCTGAACAAGAATTTTTCAGTTATTGAATATACTGAGTAAGAACATCTGTCAAAATTAAAATATGTGCAATTACAATCCTGAAGATAAAAGTTTTTTTTATAAATAATTTTGCCCTTTGTATCCATTATAGATGTATTCTCCTATAAGTATGGAATTATTTTGAAACATAGTCTTAGAAACAATTAACTGATTATTTTCTTGTTAATTTGTCAATTAAAAATAAAACACAAATGAGTCATAGGCCTTCTTTTCACTCATTTGAACATTTTCATCTTATAATAAAATCTCAAGATGCAATTAATTTGGTTAAACAGCTGGAGAAGTGGGGGGATGTTACTGTTTGATTTTACTTAGTGCCAGAGTCAAATTGCATTTCCCAGTCTCTCTCAAAATATGCAATTGGTGTAAATTTCTATTATTTATTTATTAGTACCTTCCAGCCACTTGGTCACTAACCTGTTTCTAGTATCCAGGCTCATTAGCCTCTGCCAATTTTAATGTCGGTGTGTTTTAAGATGATAGTAGTCTGAATTTGAAATCCTACATGCAAGTGATAGATTAGCAAATTCTATTACCGGACATTTAGAATTTGCCCACTGAAGGATTATAAATCCTCAAATTGTTAAAAAGGCACTGTATACCTCATCCCTTCATAGTGAAGTTTTCTCTTGGTATACATCCATTTGTACTCATCAAAAGCAGTGGTTTTACTAGATTGATAAAATATTTTCTTAACATAATGATTCTATTACTAATGTTGAAACTCTATTACAGTAATTATTTTATATGAAATATTTGCACTAAATAAAAAATCTTTGCGTTACATATTCTGCAGCTGTATATTTCAGAATACCATGTCAAAAGATTCAAGTGAGCAAAACTTTCTTATCACTCATGGCAGATTTTCACTCACAGCGTGAGATAAAAAAGAAAAGGGGTTGCATTATAACTGTCTCAGATTATAGTCTACAGTAACTCACTTTCCTTTATTAACACTTATTGCCAGGTTAACAAAATGGGTGCACTGTAAATAAATCAGAATAATGTGATTCTGCTATCTGTCAAGCTTATTATGTTTTTCTAAATGAAGCTGGAACAACAGAAATGAAATATTAATTTGTGTTCCTTGTTGATTTTCTTCTTTGGAGGTTCAATTCATTTGCATTAAAATAAAATGGCAATTTAGATAAAATTGTCTACACAGTGCACTCCACATACAGTCTAACACACATAGTTCCTATGGGTGGTCTGTATCAGCAGACAAGAAAAGATTTCCCCAAATAACACTCCATTCAGTACTGTTTCTCGGATTCTAACCAGCCGAAATATCTGGCCTGCTGTGAGCAATGCAAGAATTCTGGGGGGAAATAAGAGTGATGGGAGAGAGTAAGAGGGATGGTAAGTGTATAAATGAGATGGAAGAGTTATAAAGATTGGACTTCCTGTGGGGGAACCTAAGAGTGTCACGTAAATAATCCTTTTACTAAGCAAATACAGTGCTCTAAGTGACCAAGGCATATAGTATTCTTATCTGGTGCTAAAGGGGTTGTTGCAGGGCAAGCACTCACCCTCACGGTGCCTCCAGTTGGTCAGTCTGAGAATTAGCTCTCCAGGCCTGGAGCGCCCCCTTCCTGCCCACAGTGCCCTTTCTTCCTAGTACTGTCCTAGGTCAGTGCCCCTGCACCCTAGGGCTATGTCTACACTGGTGGGTTATTGCGCAAGAAAGGCCGTTCTTCCGCAAAGTGTCCACACTGCCCACCCGCTCTTGCGCAAGAAGTTTTGCAGTAAAGGGTGGTAGGAGAGGGCTTCTTGAGCAAGAGATACACACTTTTCTAAGGTTATGTCTACACTGGTGAGTTCTTGCGCAAGAACGGCTGTTCTTGCGCAAGAACCCACAGAGCATCCACACTGCCTGCCTGCTCTTGCGCAAGAAGATTTACAGTGTGGCCTGGTAAGAGAGGGCTTCTTGCGCAAGAGCTACGCTCTTTTTTTACAAGTGTAAGCCTTCTTGCACAAAAGCGCATCTCGCACATGGCCGTGTGGACGTGTTCTTGCGCAAGAGTTCTTGCACAAGAACCCTTGTGCAAGAAGCTGCCAGTGTAGAGATAGCCTAGGGGTCCTCCCTTTCCAAGGAATCCCCAATCCCCCTATACCCACCTTGCCTCAGTGATCCACTGCCAGTTGTCATCTAGCTCCTTAGCTCAAGGGCGAATTACAGTCTGAAATGGCCACTCATCACTGGCAGTGGGATGTGGACCTGCTGCCTTCTATCCTGACTATCACCCTGCAGCCTGGGAGTGAGGTCAGCCAGAGCTCTACAGCCTTTCCCCAGCACTTCTCTGTCTCAGGAAGCCTCTAGTTTCCCTGGTAGCCAAGTCCATCCTTCTCCCCAGCTAAAGCAAGAGTGTGCACTCTCCTTCCCTCCAGGAACCCTTATTTATATGGCCCCAGCTTGGCCCTAGCTGGCTGTATCTGCCTCAGCTGCGGGTTCCACTCTCTCAGTTTTCTCCCAGGACTGGGTTTAACCTTACAGGGCCAGTATGGGGCCAATGCCCCATCACAGGCACTTATTTGCATAGTCACTGATTCAAGAAAGCATTTAACTGCATGCTTGAGCATGTGCTTAAATCATATCAATTTCAATGGGACTTAAATTTAAAAAGATCTATAAGTGCTTTCATGGATATAGCTCCCATTAGTGTAAATTAGTGTCATATTCCTAAACCATCACATAGCAACATAAGATATATCCCCCAAAGATTTTATGTCTCCAGCCTCCATTTCCTAGCTGGGTACTCAATGGATAGCATCTCCTGCTTTCTTTCTAACATATTCTACTTCCCGCCCTGCCCTCGTCAAACAAACATATTTTTTGACTACATATGAGTTACCTTTCAGGAAATAATGAACAAAAATTGGCAACACAGATGTGTCAATTACAATGAGCCTTCACTGTAATAACTTCCTCCACAGTGAAAATGAAACTAATTCACAGGTTGTTTTTATTACTAAATGATGTAAATATTCCGAGAACAGAAGGTTAATTGTATTGCAGTCTTGTCCTTCAGATGGAACCTATGCAAATTAGTCCAAGTAATGTGACCTTCCGAAAAAAATTTTTTTCCGAAAGAGAGTGTCTACACAGCCAAAGAGTTTTGAAAAAGCGATCTGCTTTTTCGAAAAATAGCGTCCACACTGAATGGACACTATCTTGCATTTAAACTGTGATTACTATGGACGGAATGGCCACAAGAAAAGCTTGTGCTTTTTCTTCTTTCCTCCCTCTTCCCCGTCCACACGTGACTTTTTCCGAAAGAGCTCTTTCAGAAAAAGGTTTCTTTCTCATAGAAAAAGTCTTAACAATGTCGGAAAAACCCCTCAGTTCTTTCAATTTTTTTTCAAAATAATGCAATTGCTGTGTGGACGTAACTGGAGTTTTTTCAGAAAAACAGCCATTTTTCCGAAAAAACTCTGCAGTGTAGACATACCTCAGATATCAGATCAACACAAACCCAGCCTGAAATCCTGCAGTGAACTTTGAATGGTTGTAGGCATCTATTTGCATGGAGCTCTTTGCCAGAAAACAACCCTAGTCTCTGTTTCCCCTGTAACTCATATGGAAGGAACCATAAGAATCATCAAGTTCAGTGCTCTGCACTCATGGAAGGACCTAGCACCTTCTAGAGTCTCTAGACCATCCCTGATAGGTGTTTGTTTAACCTGCTCTTTAAAATCTGCATTGATGGAGATTTTACAACTTTCCAAGGCAATTTATTCCAGTGCTTAACTACCCTGATAATTAAAAAGTTTTTCCTAATATCCAACCTAAACCTCCCTTGCTGCAATTTAAACCCATTGATACTTCCAGCCCCAGAAGTTAAGAAGAATATTTTTTTCTCCCTTCTCCTTGTAACAATCTTTCAGGTACTCGAAAGCTTTTATTACGCCCTCTTTCAGTCTTCCCTTTTCCAGACTAAACAAACCCAGTTATTTCAATCATCCCTCATACATCATGAAACAGTATAATCAAAATGAAATGTTGGGTGATTTAAAATGCTGAAGAAATTTATACAGCTGTTTCTACAAAGCAGGACATTTTAGATCCAATTTTCAGGCTTAGCCGAATGCCTAATGCCCTGCTCTTGGGATACATTGCAGAAAGAGGACCCCTGAGGCTTAATTGAGCCCCATTGAAATGAGGCAGAACACATTGCTGGATCAGGGCCTAAATGTGTCAAATGCTAGAGAAAGGACATTGGACATAAACAAAGGGAGCACTTTTTATTTGAAGAGCGTGAAAAAACCCCACAGAGCTCTTTATCCAGAGAATATCCATAAAACAGCACCAGTAAAAATTAAATGGCATGCCACTCTAGAAAATATAAACTCTTCCCTTGTAAAAATACCAGACATTTCTCTGCCTCATATTTTGCTAATGTAAGTCTAAATTGTTTGTTTATAGGGTACCTCTATGTATCCTGAAGGCATCTAGGTGCCTAACAAAATACAACTATAACCACAGATCAATAAAAAAGGCCACATGACCCTATAAATTTTGTACACAAAGAAAGAAGTCTGAAATAGAAATCATCCAGACAAAGCAAGTGGTTCATAAGTATAACAAGGAAACCAAAACCTCTGAATTTCAGTCAACGTGCAATGACATAATAAAAGAGGTCATCTTCTCTCATTCCCTTGAGAAAAGTTGATATGCTTCCCTCTCAACTTCACAATCTTACACTTTTGGACAGTCAGCTGTTCCAGCTATACTGAGATTTATGATCATAGGCAAAACATAGGCAGGGAGACCAGCCTTATAAACCCAGACAACTCAGTAGTTAAACAGCAATTAGTGAGAAGTGACTGACCCCTGACCTCTCATTAACCAAAAAGAATAACAACATAACATGCTTCACTTGTACAGTGTCTTCCTTTCAAAGATTTCCAAATTAATTACTTGTATTAAAGAAGTGATAGACTTACAACAGTTCTTTGAGCTCGGTAGGTAATTGAGGCTACTAAAATACAACAGGAACTTAAGGCCTATATATTATTTTAGCACTCATGGTAGGTTTTCAAACATGTGTATGTATCTAAAGATGCAGATAGAAACCTAGTGGATTTATACAAACACTTAAGATGGGGTGGGCAATAAGTAGCCCACAGACCAGATGTGATTTGCCAGAGTGGGCCATTGGAAGCCTTATTTGCTGCCTGTCCATAAGTATGGCCACTTGAAGCTCCCATTGGCCTCGATTCACTGTCTCAGACACTGGGGGCTGCAGGAAGTGGCATCACCGGGCTACCACTCCCATAGTTCCCATTGGCCAGGAAAGATGACTTACAGCCAATGAGAGCTGTAAGCCACCATAAATGCAGGCGTGCAAGTAAATAAAGTTTCCAGTGGTCTCTCAAGGGCTCACCCTGATGAGCCACATCTGGCCCACGGGCCACTTATTATCCACCCCAAACTAAGATAATTAGCCACCTCAACTCTCATGAACTTTCATGATCTGGAGAAGTTTCAGAATGTGGAGATATCCCAACTCAGCAGCCACTTTTGAACATTTGCCTGCACTTAGTTTGGTCAAGGCTGCACAGGCAGCCTACTACAGAATCAACTCTTCCTGGAATTTGACCATAAGGCTATCCTTTTTATCCAGAATCCAAGCAGAATGGTCTCAAATAAAAGAAAACAAAACTAAGTTCACTTTTTCATTTGCTAATGACATGAAAAAAGTGAACAGGAGCCCACCATGTGATAGAACTTCACCTCACCTATGATCTTTAGTATTCATGTGTTTAACACAGACAGTTCCAAAATATAGTAACAGTATCATATGAAACAGCACTGAGATTTCTTTGAGATTCTCAAATGGAATTTCAAATTAAATCTCAAATAAAAAATTATTTTAGAAATACAAATTAGCAGTCATGATTATTGTGATATATGTTATGCCTAAAAACGAGCAGATATTAGCAGATTTGAACGGTATTGGTTTGGAAGTCTACTACTCCTCAAGTGTTACCAATGTACTGATGCCTGGGGAAAGTTTTATATTATGTGGACAGGTTAGGGCAAGAGCTGGAATTTGACATCCTTACTTACACTGAATTTATTATCAATTTATCAATATCAATTATCAATAGTGAATTATTCATTTTCAAATATAATTAACTAAAATCCTTCATTTTAATTGGTTGCAGAATGTTGTCAACCAGGATCCTTGATACAGACATTTTGGCTCAGCTTGTTACTTTGCATACATTGGCTTATAATAAACACATTTTTATATGTCTTTATCCTTGGATATCAATATTTGTAATAATTACTTATTATACCTGAATTTTGGCAATCATATTATAAAATTACAGTTATTTTCATATTAATATGTATTATTTTCAGCATTATTGCATAGTACATATTGCACAAAGTTTCATAATAGAGCCTTTGGGCTTTCATTTGACATCCTTTTCTGTGTGATAAATGCATTTTTAATTGGGGTTATTTACTTTGGTGTCTTTCCTTGATTTAGCAAGTATAGAAAAAAATCACTTGGTATCTTAATTATAAGTAGGCAGATGAAAGATGGAATCTAATCCTGGTGTCATTGAATTCAATAGGAGTTTTGCCATTGATTGCAATGGGAATTACATTTGACCAGTGTTCACGTCACCTGTATGTTTGACAGCATGACTTATACAGGCATTAATGGAAATACAGCTACTGACAGTCTGTTTTTATATTTTCACTTTTTTCCCACATAAATCACAACAGCAAAAGATTATAAAACAAAGGAATTTCTGGTCTATGAATCAAGCAATTAAAGAACTGTGGCAGTTACACAAGTTGCAATCAAAGCACCACAAGGTGTTATCTCCAAAGCTCAAACTAAACAGGCTCAGGGCTAGCCAAACCATGAACATGAGATTTCCAAGAAAGCTCAGGTATTGCATGATATAGTGGGTGAAATTCTCCCGCACTGAAGTCAGTGGGGATTTTGTCACTTACTTCAGTAGTGCCAGCAGTCTCCCTGCCCCCCCCCCCCACCAGTGCTAGGTGTTACTATCTGAGTCCCAAATGAACATTTGCTCAGGTTCAGATATAAGAAGCTTTTAGCTGCTTTTGTTCATTAAAGGTTCCTGAGTATATATCATAAGAAATGTTGTCCAGGCTGAATTCCAACCTGAGGTACATCTACACCACAAAACTGACATACACACCAAAAAATAACATAGCCGTGAGTCTCAGAGCCCCAGTCAACTGACTCAACCTCCCAGAGATCATCTTGTGGAGCTAAAAATAGCAGAGAGACTTTCAGACTTGGGCTGAAGCCCAGCATCTGAACCTGGAAGGGGGAGAGTGGGGAGTGTCTTGATGCTCAGACTCCAGTCTGAGGCTGAAGGTCAAAATGCTATTTTTAGCTTCGTAGTGCAAATCCCATGAGCCCAAGTCAGTGAAGCCAGACTCTGAGAGTCACTGCTGGGTTTTTTTTCCCTCTTCCTTTTTGGCTGTGTAGGCATATCCTAGGGGATACTGAATTACTCTAGCATACTTTGAATTTCCCCAAAATAAACATATGCACACACATTTACTTCCCTCTTTCAACTGGTGCATAATGTTATTGTGAATTGTTAGGACAAATCAATATTTAGCTGTTTTCAAAAAATCTTATGCAGCCTATTATTGATGGAAACTTTTTTTTTCATTTTATTTCTGTTTGGTTTTAACTATTCCCCTGCACTTCAGGATTGTCACAAGACTGAGAAAACAAAAATGATTAGACCAAGCTGAATAAAGATGTAAGACTACTATATTATTAAAGATGTAAGACTACTATATCCAGTTTCAGGTATTTTCAATAGCACAGATAAGTATGGCATAATAAATCATATGCAATTTTTAACATATCAGGGTCACAAATCTCATCCCAGAGGTGGCAACATTCCAGTGGTTCATAGATTTTATTTACTGTTTTAAAAAAAAATGCTGCAAGGATATTTTGGAAAGGAAGATTTTATAATATTACTATACTACGCTCTTAACTCTTCCCTTAAAGATGGAGATTGAATTAAAATATAAATTGGTGTCTGTGATTTTTCACAAGTACCCATGGGAGTTGGGCAGCCTATTCCTGTTGAAATCAGGAGATGAGTGCCTAAATCTCTTAGGCTGCTTTGCAAAGCAGCTGTTATTGCTTGCACACATAAAACTGAATGTATGCTAGGCAGCTGGTATGTCCCTGTTTTTTAAAACTTGCTTTTTTATCTTTTGTGCAAGGAGTATGAACTATAAGGCTTATCTATTTTTTCCCCCACAGAGTATTCCTGGCATCTAATATAAACCCAGTGCACATCACAAGAGCTATGTTGTTATACATACCAGAATACTCAAGACATTAAAAATGCATGTTTCTGATGCACATCCTTTTATGCTGACCATTCTGATGTCATCTGAACTTATCTCATGGTCAATTGTGATGTTCAGAATTAATTGTTGGTGAAGGGCCAGTATTTGTAGAATGTGATAGGCATAACTTCATCTATGTTATGTAAACTGCCCCTTGTCAGAACTAGAAAATATATAAAATGAATGTGTGATACACAACAAAGTTAAATTACTTAATAATGGATATATAACAATTTTTCAAAGATTAAATATTAGTAGGTGCACTCTGGAATTTCTTTTAGGGATGTTACTTTTCCCACACTTCCTTCTTAGTCTGTCTAAAATAGGATTTAGAGGTTTTTAATAGAATTTAGATGGGTATAAAATCATCATACATGCAGTCCTACTTTCACTGATTTATTGCATGAATTTCCTGTTGAATTTTTATGTGACACTTGATCTCCCCTGAGGGACTTGTTCAGTTCTGATTGGATAATGTAAATTTCCAATAGTGATTAAGCACAAATGAGTATGAAATTGATTTATTATAAGAAGTAAAATTGAGGCCTGATTGCTTTTCTTTTTTTAAACCAAGTGTGACAGATGAATGTTTCTATAATATTTTGCCAACAAAGAACAAAGAAAATTAAGAGTACATTTCTCAATTATGCACTGGAAATTAGATATGCAATATTGTTCCAAATTTGTTTGATTCCATGTACACGAGAGTTGCTAGAATGATATAACACCAGCATAATTACATCCTTGCAGAGAAGATATGTCCTATTAAACAATATTTTGCTAAATCTGAACTGATATTAATAATTTAATATTGTGAGCAGGTGACACTCTTTACCAAATACTTGTATTTAAAGCTTTATAGTTTAATAGTAATACAAAACATGTTTCTGTACATGCAGTACCGCTGCCTGAAGAGAGATGTATTGATGGCAAACTTGTACAGTAAAGAAAAAAAAGCTCCTACTCTGGATTGGAATCTCATAGATACTATGCAGTTGAGTTCATCCAGAGAGCACTAGCCTTAAATTCACATTCTGAAAAGATTTAGGAAGTCTGTGGATGTCACCCAATAAAACTACCTCCAACATATGGGCAAGGAATACATCTCTATAGTTATGAAGTGTCATCCCATGGTCAAGCTCCTTTCTACTGGATTTATATCTGACAGACCTGGAGACTAAAGTCTTCACATTTATCCACAGAACATGTACAATGCGGGCATTTTTTCGATCTATGGAAGTGACATGGAAATTCATTATCCTGACCCAATCAGTCCTTGTCTTCACTGGGAAGGCTACCAAAATTACCTTTACTTCTGAACACATTAATATATTAAACAGTGCCAATTCTGGAGGAAGGGGGCCAGACTTTTCTTCTTCAATGTAAGGCTTTTTCTTCCTCTTTCTCACTAGTGTGAGCGGATGTTCATATTCAAAATTCCACTGCATGTGCTAAAAGAAACTGCTATAATTCTGACCACAGCCTCCTTGCTGTGGACAAAAGTCTAAAAAGATCTATTGCTTTATATACCTCAGAGCATCTCCCTTTTCAAATGTAAATGGTCCATGTAGATTTGCAAGTACATATCAGTGAAGATCCAGCATGTGAAATTGTATTTACACACGGAGCCTGGTTTAAATATTTCAAAAGAAGAAGAGGAGCGTCCACGCTACCAAGCTCGTTATTTTGAAATAATGGGCTGGTTATTTCAAAATAGTAACTTCTGCTTTCCAAGAGGAATAATGCTTATTTTGAAATAGCAATACTGTGGACATGCCACTGCTGCAATTTTGAAATAACTACTCCCCACAGTAATTCAAAGTAATTACTCTCCAGTGCTTTCTGGGGCTCTCAGTGGAGGTAGTGATACCACATTAATGAAGCCTGCCTTGCACTAATTTCAAGGCTTCCCTGTACTGTGGGCACACTATTTGATTTTATTATTTCGGGAGTTATTATTTTGAAATAAGTTCTTTTGAAATAATTTCCTAGTGTAGACATTCTGGGTGTGTCTAGACTACAGGGTTTTTTCAAAAAAAGTGGCCTTTTTTCAAAAAAAACTTTGAAACTTTATTTCTAAAGAAAATCAAAAGAACATGGCAGTTTTTTCGACCGTGGAAAACCTCGTTTTACGAGGAATAACGCCTTTTTTCAAAAATGCTCTTTCAAAAAAGGGCTCTATGTAATGCAAACTGTGCTTTTTCGAAAGAGAGCATCCAGACTGCCTGGGTGCTCTCTTTCAAAAAAGCAGCTTGCTTTTTTGAAAGTACTGGTTGTAGTCTAGACGCTCTTTTTCGAAAGAGGCTTTTTTGAAAGTATCTTTTGAAAAAGCCTCTTTCGAAAGAGGCTTGCAGTCTAGACATAGCTACCTTGAGTGAGCTAAATTTATCTCTGGTTTAATTCAATTGATTCCATATTCCTGATGGCCTATTGGTAGCTAAAAATAGTAAAGAGTATGTATCTTACATCATGTTGTACATATAATGAATCGGAGAATACCGGAAAGTACAGTAGATAGCATTTAAAAGCTACCATTTGTCAAGGTACTGAATGACTTAATAATCATAGTATCCCTATCCCCTATTTAGAATAAGAAATAATTGCATGGTATCTGTTTGTAAATGTTAATTTTTAAATGGCCAACTACTGTATTAGCATAATTTTATGCTTTTTTTGTAATAATATGGTACAGTCAATACTGTCATCTCTAAATATAAAAGATCTGGACTGAAAGAGATATGAGAACATAAGTTCAAAAAAGTCAGAATACAGCCCTTAATTTCCATGGTGGGTTTTAAAAGAGTTTCAGATTCTTTTCAGAACATTCACCAAAGTTAGGCCAGAAGAAGTCAAAGTAATTTAGATCCAATCTCTTTTCAAAAATGATATGAACAGAAGTTTTATTAAAAGGAAATGAAGAGGAAATTGAACTTTCATATTTCATGGTGCAATTGTGATGACAGAAAACAATATTCGTCCACAGAAAGTTTAGAAGATAGTTATTTATATGTCTTTTTTCTGTTATTCAACTACTGTATGGGAACTGTGTCAAAATAGAGGGCAAGTTATTTTTAAAAATATAATGGAGCTGTTGTAGAATTACAACAGCTATCATTTATGATTTCTATACATTATTTAAAAAACATCTATGTTCAGAAATCAGAAACATTAATTGAAAGGTATCTCTGTAAACTGTGGGAGTTTTTCACAGCAGTTGAAGGTGAAGGGTGGGCAAATGTTATCGGCATAAAAATAACATAGTGAAATTTTGTGTGATAGGTTGATTGATAGACAGTTCTATCACTGTGGCATTGTGACAGGATGGACTAGGCCCTGAGGCCCCCTGCTTGGGACCTTGTGGTCCTGCCACATCCCAGCGCATAAAAAGGCAGTAGAGAGGCCCTCCTATCAAGCTAAAGTGGCTGTAGGGGATGCAACCAATCAGGGGCCAGGAAGGCCATATAAAAGTAGTTGGAGACCAGAGCAGAAGTTAGTTGCTGTATGCAGCTCAGAGTGAAGATGGGGTGACTGGCTCAATGTGGAGAGCTATGGCAAACAAGACAGAGCCCTGTCATAAGGACAAAGACTGGGTTCCCCCTCAAGCTTCCATTAGCCACTAGGAGAAGTGCCCTGGATACTGAGGTATCTCAGAGGGGGAACTGGACTAGAGTGACCCAGTCAAAGGTCTAGAACCATAAGGGCCCTAAGAAGGTGAAGAGGCTGTCTCCAGGAAGGAAGCACAGGGGCACCGCTCTATTCTAGAGTGGAAACAAATTGACACACCTTAAAGAGGGCACCAAGGAAGGGCCTGTTGGATTTGTACCCCAGAAGGAGTTTGTTTTATTTTGGCACACAGATTGTGTGAGACTCGGCCCAAGGGCTGAGTCACCGAAAACCCTCCATAAACAGAGTGAAGGCAAATGCCCTCAGCCAAGGGGTGCTTGTGAGAAGTGAGTGCAACCCAGTTATAAGAATATGTTACTAAGATAGGAACCTGGGATTGCGGAAGGTCCATAATGTAGGAGAACTGTCACATTTCTATTATGCATGATAGCCAGGATAGGAAGGGGAATTTTTATATTCTCATGCAGGGAAACAAGCTCAAGAGCAGTCTGCTCTATGTGACCGAGGAAGAAGCCTACCTGTCTTTGCATTTGGCTCATAAATTGCACAGGTCCACTTTCCAATAAATACCTAAATGGGGGGGAGGCAATGCTTTGGGATCATGACTCCTGCCCAGGTCTTTCACTAACATACACACAGCAAAAGAATGATGGCAACTGGTTTTGGTGTCTTAGGATTTTCTTCTTCAGCATCACATGCATCTGGCTGATCACATGGGGTATGTCTACACTACAAAGTTAATTCGAACTAACAGCTGTTAGTTCGAATTAACTTTCATAGGCGCTACACACGCAAACCGCTAGTTCGAACTTAATTCGAACTAGCGGAGCACTTAATTCGAACTAGGTAAACCTCATTCTACGAGGACTAACGCCTAGTTCGAATTAAGTAGTTCGAATTAAGGGCTGTGTAGCCACTTAATTCGAACTAGTTGGAGGCTAGCCCTTCCCAGGTTGCCCTGGTGGCCACTCTGGGCCAAGCCAGGGAAACTCGTCTGCCCCCCTCCCGGCCCCGGAGCCCTTAAAGGGCCACAGTCTGGCTACGGTGCCCGTGCCAGGTGCAAGCCTGCCAGCACCCAGACAGTAGACCCTGAACCTGGCACAGCACGAGCCAGCCACCCGCTGCCACCCAGCCCTCCCCCTCTTCCCAGGACCAGGCTGGCGGCTCCCAGGAGCCTGCCCGGGGCCGCAAGAGGTGGACGCCCGCCTGGTCTAGTGCGGAGATCGTGGACCTCATCCAGGTTTGGGGGGAGGCCTCCAACGTCCACAATCTCCGCACTAGGCACAGGAAAGTGGCCATCTAGGGCAGGATAGCTGCCAGCCTGGCCACCAAAGGCCACATGAGAACCCAGGAGCAGGGTTGCATGAAAATCAAGTTGGTCCAGTGAGACCCCCGACCCTGAGCTTAGAACATAAGAACAGCTGTACTGGGTCAGACCAAAGGTCCATCTCGCCCAGTAGCCTGTCTGCCAACAGCGGCCAACACCAGGTACCCCAGAGGGGATGGACCAAAGACAATGGCCAAGCCATTTGTCTCGTGCCATCCATCTCCAGACTTCCACAAACAGGGGCCAGGGACACCATTCCTACCCCCTGGCTAATAGCACTCCATGGACCCAACCTCCATAACTTTATCTAACTTCTCTTTAAACTCTGTTCTAGTTCTCACCTTCACAGCCTCCTGTGGCAAGGAGTTCTACAGGTTGACTATTTGCTTTGTGAAGAAGAACTTTCTTTTATTAGTTTGAAGCCTGCTACCCATTCATTTCATTTGGTGTCCTCTAGTCCTTCTATTATGGGAACTAATGAAGAACTTTTCTTTATGCACCCTCTCCACACCACTCATGATTTTATAGACCTCTTTCATATCCTCCCTCGGTCTCCTTTTTTCTAAGCTGAAAAGTCCCAGTCTCTTTAGCCTCTCTTCATATGGGACCAGTTCCAAACCCCTAATCATTTTAGTTGCCCTTTTCTGAACCCTTTCCAAGGCCAAAATATCTTTTCTGAGGTGAGGAGACCCCATCTCTACACAATACTGAAGATATGGCGTACCATAGTTTTAGACTTCCCCTCCTCCTTCTTCCCCTGGCTTCCCCCTTCCAGCTCCCTCCTCCCAGGTTTCCACCTCCCCTCTCCCACCCTCTCTCCTCTCCCACCTCCTTTTCCCAGTCTCCCCAGAGGTTAATCCCCCCCCCTCAGTTTTGTTAAATAAAGAGAGTTTCCATTTTTGAACACGCGTGTCCTTTATTTTTTACATCAGGAAGGGGGGCTAGGGAAGGGTAAGTGGAAGGAGGTGAGGGAGGAATGGGGCACGAGCCCCCGATGGGGAGGACTGGGGTGGCTCTGCGGGCTCCTCGGGGTGGAAGCTCTCCTGCAGGGCCTCCTGGATCCTGACAGCCCCCCGAATGACCCCCCCGGATGGCAGCCTGCGGCAAGTGCAGCCGGGCTGATGGCCGAGTGCTGTAATGTGCCGAGGGTGGGCACTCAGGGCACTCCAAGACAGGACTGCTTTGCTGTCCCTCATCGAGGTAGACAAGCAAGCGGGGAACCCTGAGAACTGTCTGTCCGGGGTGGGGGTCGGGTCCCTTTAAGCACAGCCCTCGGCTAGCCTGAGGCAGCAGCTCCATGCTCTAAGTCCTAAGCTGATGCCCTGCTGGCACTGGTTCTGGCCAGCCTTAACTTCAGTTCAGGGTCCACTCAATGTGGACATGCTAGTTCAAATTAGCAAAACGCTAATTCGAACTAGTTTTTAAGTCTAGATGCGCTAATTCGAATTAGCTTAGTTCGAATTAACTAATTCGAACTTAGTTAGTTCGAATTAATGCTGTAGTGTAGACATACCCATGCTGCCCATATGCATATAGAAGGAGAGAAGTTTTTTGTTAGTGCCTTCCTTCAGAGGCTGCTGTCCTCATGAACTGGAACCTCATGGAGCAGTGTGATGACCAGCAGTGGCTCCAGAATTTCTGCATGCAGAAGGACACCTTCATGGAGCTTTGCCAGTATCTTGTTTCTGCCCTCACCTGATGGGACACCCACATGCAACTCACCATCCCCCTCCAGAAGTGGGTTACCATTGTCTTCTGGAAGCTCGCCACGCTGGACAGCTACTGCTCCATTGGGAACCAGTTTAGTGCAGGGAGATCGACCATCATGATTGTGGTCATGCAGCTATGGCACTCTCGTGCAATTGTCCCAGGAGTGTGGGGAACTGCTGGAATGGGGTTCCCTAGGGAAGAGGGGGGGAGTGGTGGAGGCTGCCTCTCTGAAAGGGTTTTCAGTCTTGCCTTCACAAAGCCTGCCAGGGGATGGAGTAAGTAGGGGGTTGGTCATGGTGTCTGTGTGGGGGTTGGGCTTGGGACCTCCCGAGGGCCCTGGAAACTCTGTGATTCTCTGTTTGTCTCCTTCTACAGGTAGTGAGGGCCATTGACATCATCCTGCTGTGCAGGCTCATCCTCCTGGCCAATGTGGACCTCATCATTGCTGGATTTGCCACCATGAGCTTTCCCAACTGTGGAGGGGCCACTGATGGCACCCACATTCCTATCCAGGTTTCTGACCACTGGGCATCTGAATACATCAACCAGAAGGGGAATTTTTGCCATGGTCTTGCAGGCCATTGTGGACCACTAGGGCCGCTTCACGAACATCAGTGTCCGGTAGTCAGTGAAGGCACACAACGCTCATGTCTTCTACAACTCCAGCCTCTAAGAGAAGATGCATGCTGGAACTTTTTTCCCTGACTGCACCGTTGGGACATGAACATGCCAATGTGCATCATGGCGGATGCTACCTACCCTCTGCTGATGAAGCCTTACACTGGATGCCTGGACCACAGCAAAGAACATTTCAATGCCAGGCTCAGCAGGGCCTGCATGATAGTGGAGGGTGCCTTCAGGTGTCTGAAAGGGAGGTTCTGTCGTCTCCTCACCCGCCTCAACCTTGGCAAGGGAAACATCTCCCAAGTGGTGGCAGCTGGTTGTGTCCTGCACAATATATGTGAAAATAAGAGGGAGACATTCCTGCCAGGGTTGGGGGCAGAGGCCGAGCAGCTCACAAGGGCCTTGGAGCAGCTGCGCACAACTGCCATCTGGCAGGCCCATCAGGAGTCTACGCGCATCTGAGAGGCCCTGAGGTAGAGTTTCATACAAGCATCCCAGTGACACTCTCCCCTGGGCCTCCTAACAAAGGGCCTGTGCATTGCCCTGGTGGGCCTTTCCTCCCACACCCCTCCCCTTCCCAGGTTTCCCTCCCCCCCTTCTCCTGTTGACACATTAAAGCAGACCTTTTATTTTTGAACCAAGAAACACTATTTTTTGTTTAACCAGGGGTAATTGTAACTAGGGAAAAACCTGGGAGGGGGAGGAGAGAGAAGGAAGAGGGAGAAGAGGCTCAGGGATTGTGCCTGGAGTGGTGCCTTCCTCAGCTGGTGCCACTGCCTCGTGTGCGGGGCCCTCTGTGGCCATGTGGGGCAGCTAGGAGGAGAAGCCAGAGGAGCAGGAGTTGGGGCAGGAGTGGCCTGCTGGAGGTCCATGGCAACGATGTAAGCCATGCACATGGCCTGGGACTGCTACAAGAGCTCCTGTCAGGTGGTACAGTGCAGCTCCATGTCCTTCTCCAAAGACCGCTGCAGGGCATGCAAGGTGGTGATATGCACCCACTCCAGGTCCTCTCAGGCTTGTCTGCGGAGGTTGCTCCCATGGGATTGTGAGACTGGCAAGGGAGGTGTAGCAGGTACCTCACTTGCAGCTGGTCTAGGTGTGAAGAACAAAGAGATGGGCCATCATTCCAGGAGACAGGGTGCCCGAAGCCTAGCCCTCATCTCTGAGCTGACACCATAAGGGTCAGACTAAGGCAATGTACGTGGAGCTTCCCCCACATCCCAGGGACAAGCAGGTATGGGAAGGTGCCTACCAGGCAAGGAGCCTATGGGAGGGAAAGGAGTGATGGGGCAACTCAGCTTCCTTCCTTGTACCCCTGTTTGCTGGAGGAGGGGGGAAGAGGGGGGGGTTGGGGGGTGTGAGCAGCTGACACCACTCTCCAGGGAGGATGCTGCAGGGGCCCCCTCCACTTCTTCCTCTTCTCCCTCCTGCCAGTTTCCCCTGGCACGGGACCCATGTCTTCCACCTCACTGTGCTGGCCCAGGAGCAGATGCTACCCTTAGAGTGCAAGTATGCTTGTATACCATGTGTGGCACTACTCTGTGTGTGTCTGTGACCCCATTCTCCCTAGTGGTGGCCTGTGGAAGGAAGGTGTTCCATCACGGGGTTAAGAGTAAGGCAGGCCTCAATGCAGCTGTCGCTCTGGACTGCCACTCCAAGGGCAGCCATGTGCACAGGCTGCTATGCAATCCCCAGGCTTAGAAGGTTGGGCGAGGTGTGCGCAGCCCCTTGCCACCCCCCGCCCACGTGTGTTCAGGGAAAGTAATGGAACTCACCTGATGGTTCTTCTCTGGGCTCATCTGAGCCCTGGGTGACATCGGGGGCGGGGGGGTATCGGCTCCAGGGACAAGATGAGGTCCTGGCTTGCAGGCATTCTGTGTGTGATGGCCACATTCTCATCATCATCCTCATCATCATCCTTCATGCCATGCCCTCTGGGAGGCTGATGACAAACATTTTCAGGCTGGAGTCAATGACCTGACCCCCTCGCAGGATACCATCTAGTTGGGTGTAGAAGTGTCAGGTCTGGGGGACCCCTCCTGACCAGGAACTCCTTTCCTTAGCTTTGGAATAGGCCTGCCAATGCTCCTTGACCTATATTTGCACCTAGTCCAGAGTGGGGCTGTGCCCCCTCTGGACCAGGCTGTTGGCCATGCAGCCATACACTTAAGCATTTAACCATCTGACGCGGAGATCCTGGCTGTTTGACTGCTCCCTCCAGATCTCAGTGAGATCCAGGATCTCTGTGTCAGTCCACAATGGCACCCTTCTCTTTTGGCCCTGGGCCTGGGAGCTGGCTGCATATGGATTGGCAGCCATGGAGGCCTCAAATGGCATGTTGGGGTCCGTCATGGTAGAGGTAGGACAGAGGAGAGCGCTGCTGTATGGCACAGGAATAGCAGGACCTGCTGTGTGCCGTAAGCCCTTTCCCCTGTGGCTTCAACTTTCAGGGCTGCAGGGGAAGGAAAACTATAGTGTTCTGATGAGTATGGACAGAATGGCCAGCAGGGCACTTGTGGGAAGCACTGGAGGCCCCTTATTTCAAAATAGCCACAACTGCACTGTCTACAGTTTTGGAATAGGCATTATTCCTTGTAAAATGAGGGTTATGGATTTTGAAATAAGGTACCCATTATTTCAAAATTATTTCAAAATAATGCGCTTGGTGTGTTGATGTTCACTTTGTTATTTTGAAATAATACAAATTATTTTGAAACAACCGTGCTGTGTAGACGTACCCTAATCACTGCATCACTGGAGAAAACAATAATGAAGCATTCAGTATAATCAAGAGTCACCTTACTATTAGGTATACTTCTTGGACTTTGTTCTTAAAATTCTTACAGATAATTTCTTAATTTTTTAATATTAGTTTCGAAAGAGATCACAAAATCTCTAAATACATGGAATAGTTTGAGTGCCTTTGGGAAGTTAACATCCACCTGAATGAAATAGATATGTATTTCAGAGTTGTTCCACTTCATATGCTATATGATGGTTTATGGCACTTGATAGACAACACTGAGTGAAACCAAAAAAAGGACTGGATTTTTCTATCAGTTTTAAAGTAATGAATATCCATCTATTTCTCTATTGACAGAGAAAGAGAGACAGACAGACAGATGGACAGACAGACAGATAACAGAGAGAGAGAGAGATGCTATGTGAAAATGTTAGTATTGCTATAGATAGTTGTGGTTGAGTTAGCACCAACGAGAGCTATCAAACTGTTGGAAATCAAAGGAACAGCTCTCATGCAGACTTTTCTTATCAGACACTTGTTGAAATGAAGAAAAAAACATTAAGAACTTCAGCAGAAATTAACATGAAATAAAGTTTTATAAAGTAGCTTATGAAAGCAAACCAGAATGGAGGAACTGATAAATACCACAAAACTGGCACCTACGAATCATCAGTGACATAGCTAAAACAAAGTAAGAGAACTAAAGTAATACACATACCTCTATTATCAGGCCTATTTTGAGAGCTCAGATCAAATTGTGAGGAAAAGCTGCTCTCCATTCCAATATCAGCTCTGATTACTTCCAAATACAGTAAAGTTTCATATAAAATTAAAATATACTGCAATCAATGAGTGTCAAAGTACTTGGATGCATCATAAAATATGGCTGTGTCTCTGCTTCTACATGACACTACTGTGTGCACAACTGGATGACTATTTTATTAAGAAGAAAACCAGCTCACATTTAAAAAGAATCCTATCTTCATGAACTGTACAAGTTGTTTACCAAGTTCAGTTATTTACTAACTAGATTTACTCAGCATTGCTAGGGTTCTTAGCTCAATTTTTGTTTTTGTTTTTTTAAGAAAATGAAAATGTTTGTGCTTCATTTAAAGGTGGGGCTAGGGATGAGGAGTTTGGTATGCAGGCTGCCCTGGGGACAGAGGACCACCCCAGATCTCGCTCATAGCAACAGCTTGGGGTCAGATGAGAAGCACCTCTCCATGGCCACTGCAGCTCCAGTAGGCACTGCTAGGGGAGGGGTGCATGTCTTCCAGCTGAGGCAGGTTCAGGTTCATCTGGCCCTTGTGCTCCTCAGCCAGAGTGAGGAATGCAGCGAAGTGTGCACTCTCTGATGAAGAGGAATAACCAGCAATATCCCTGTATGAATCAGGGAGGGGGGAGTTTCATTTCCCCCTGTTCTCTCTAAAGGGTGCCTGGGGGTGGGAGTATCAGAGCTGGGGCTGTCCTGAACAGGATGGGGTCATGGCCCCAGCCAGCCCCTTTCATCTGTCTGGTGATTCCGTCCCTTTTCTGTATAGTTTTATGAGAAGCAATCCCATTCCAGGAACATCCCATTTTCCTGGCACAACTGAACACTTACCTTGCTTTAGGTTTGATAAGAGAAAATCATATATCACATTTGGTGGTCTTAGATCTTATCATTTAGGAGGAGTTCTTGAACAAAGAAACACACAGACAAAGTCTCTCACATATATAGTAGATGCCTTTGCTTTGCATCTCTGAGAATTCTGCAACCACTACAAATTTACTAGAAGATACACTAAGGGCATGTTTTCACTTGCTGCACTGAAGATTGACATTCTGGCATTCAATTTAGCAGATCTAGTATAGACCCATAAATAAAACACTGAGGGCAGCACCAGCTGGCACCTGTACTCTTTGAAGTCGGTGTGTTGATGCCACCTAGCTTGGCTGAAGGTAAGCCGATTCCAGCTATGTATTTTACATAGCTGGAGTAGCGTACCTCAAGCTGATCTTCCAGGTCTAGTGCAGACCTGACCTATGAGTTTTCAGATTAAAACCTCCAAATGTGTTGGCCTCTCCCTCCTGACTACATCCATGGAAAGTAGAGATGTGGGTGTTGTTCTTATGATTTGGATATGGATGGGGTAAAGTTCAAGAATTTCCCAGCTATGTAAACATTTTCTTTCCATATTTTTGAATGAAGTCTGAGGTGGTTGATTGGATCCTACAAATGTTTTGCATAGCTCTTCTTACCAGACCTTATAATCACATTTTAACATTACCTCCCTTGTAGTATTTAAAGGCCAATTGTGTGGTGAACACCTGTCCACTGAAATCTAAACTGAGACCAACTCACATTACAACCATCACTTAACTCAGGGCCTGATCTAACACTCTTACATTACACTGTATTGCAGTGACTGATTTGAACTTCATAAAACACAAACATTCTCTCATTTTTTAAAGAGAGTTTTGGATAGGAAATATTCTATTTAATGTTTCCCTTAGTGATGTGCTTAACAGTTGCAACTGCACACCCATCTGAAATGCCAGGGATCCTTACACAATCTCGTCTTCCCCGTAAAGCTTCCACAAGTAAAGTAAAAGTAAAAATCAAAACATACAACAAAATAAATGAGGATCTAACCATTTCTCTGTATGGCATAAAGAGAATACATTCTTCTCATCTGTAATACGTAACATGAGAGAAATCTCAGTTATGCCTTTACCACTTGTATATGATGAGGTTCCACCACCTTCCAGGGACTGGACTTTATATCACATATGTCCCTTATTAATCTTCTCTTTGCTTAGTAGTTTAAATAGGTGAAGTCATGGCATCTTTGTGCTGTCATATATATGAAGCTTTAGACAGAGTGTTCCTGATTATTTTTTAAATTCTCTCAAGGACTTTCTACATGATTTCATGTGACATTACATCCTTTCTTGAGCCGTTCTCAGTGAGAAATGGACTATGATAAATATTGATTTTTCTTCTCTGGTTTACTGAAAAATTCATACCATCTTCTAGCTATTCAATTCTCTGTAAGCCAATGTGTAAACAGCTAAAATTGCAGAAAACAATTAAGGTATTAAAAAGAGGAGCTGTACTGGAGGTGATTATTTTGAGGACTGCATTGAAGAATTGAATAGCATTCCATCCTGAGGGAAAAGAATGATGGAGGTGGAAGAAAAATTATTAGAGCTGAGCCAGTGGAGTACATGGATGGGAGGGGGAAGAAAGACAAAGAAGAAAATTGCTTTGAATAAAAAAGTGCCTTGAATTTGTAGTTGGAAAAATATGAAGACTATAAAGCATTGTTTTAAAAATCTTCAAATGAGAGGAGGCTAGTTCTCACTTGAGAAGTGTTCACAACCATTTGTTGGCACCTTCATCGACATTCTCGGAAGAGATGCCAATGCCTGCATTAATAAGGAAAGTTAAATATACTTTCAAGTCACAATGGGACTTCCCCTTTGACCTTTAGCTCATACAGCCACTGTTGTGGCCAACCTATAGTTTCACAATGTGAAAAGCACTTTTCCGGTTAAAAACTTTCCATCTCCATCTAGCCAAGCTTCTGACATATAAGCAGAAGTTAGTAAAACTGCCTTGGTGAAAAATTTATGTCCTTCTTTTTCATGTGATCACCTTACACATGAGGTGAAAGGGAGGGATTAACACCTATTACAAAATATGAGGGTTTTTTTTAAACCTCTGCCTAGTTTGATGTAAATTTCACTGTCATTAGGAGACATATAGGGTATGTCTAGACTACATGGCTCCGTCGACGGAGCCATGTAGATGAGTTTACTAGACATAGGAAAATGAAGCGGCAATTTAAATAATCGCCGCTTCATTTACATAAAAATGGCCGCCTCTCTGTGCCGATGATCAGCTGTTTGGTGGCACAGCGGGGCAGTCTGGACGCGCCGCGGTCGACAAGGGAAGCCTTTGTCGACTGCTCAGGTAAACCTCATTTCACAAGACATACCTGAGCGGTCGACAAAGGCTTCCCTTGTTGACCGCGGCACGTCCAGACTGCCCTGCTGTGCTGCTAAACAGCTGATCGTCAGCACAGCGCGGCGGCCATTTTGATGTAAATGAAGCGGCGATTATTTAAATTGCCGCTTCATTTTCCTATGTCTAGTAAACTCATCTACATGGCTCTGTCGACGGAGCCATGTAGTCTAGACATACCTATAGATATAAATGGATGAGGACAGGCCACCATGAATTTTCCATTAAAGCACAAGCAGTTATTTCTGTTCTAAACAATTATAGTTGTCTGATCTCTAAAAATGTACAGTATTCAGCATTCCACAGTAATTCTCTTTTTATAAATCCTGTGACATTGTGGCGTGCCAATGTCTTCAGAGACATAGAATGTGTCCTCTCAGGTAGATATGAAGGACTAGCAAGATATATTTTGAATAGATCCTTCATTATTTTTCCGTCTCATCTTTCCCTTCTTTGTGTATTGTTTTTGAGGTAACACTCTAGATATCCTTTAAAAAATGAAGAGTTTAATCCATGCAGACACAAGTTGCAGAGTTTGCAGAGATACTGAAACAACTGCTCCTAGACATGAACTACTGATCCATTTCAATGAATGCTAACTTAGAAACCCATTATGATATTTTAAATGTGGGTACTGCTAATTTTTTCACTGTTCAATACCTGCGCTCCATGTGATGCCATACAGGACTAACCAGAGAGATGCAGAAAATGTACAGATTAAGTCAAGTGAATAAAAGAAATAGTGATTAATCACACTGTTAAACAGTAGTAGAATACCGTTTGTTTGAATATTTTGTACATTTTAAAAAATATTAATTTCATTTACAACAAATAATAAAAAGTGTGAAATGCTTACTTTTTTTACAAATACTTTTAAACAAGTGTGCTTTTTTTCAATTTACTTAATATCAGCACTGTAGTGCAATCTCTCTTTCATGATAATTGAAGTTAAAATATAGAAGAACTAGATTCAAAAACAAAATAATGTAAAATCATAGAGCCTGCAAGTCCCTTCAGTCCTATTTCTTGTTCAGTCAATTGCTCAGATAAACAAGTTTATTGATATTTGTTGGAGAAAATGCTGCCTGCTTCTTAGACTGCAATGTTGCCTAAAAGTGCGAATAGGGTTTTTTTGTGGCATTGTTGTAGCTGACATTGCAAGATATTTACATGCCAGATATAGTAAAGATTCAGGTGTCACTTCATGCTTCACCACCATTCCAGGGGACATGTGTCCATACTGATGGCTGGTTCTGCTCAATAACTATTCAAATCAGAGCAGACCGATGCATGTTCATTTTCATGATCTGGGTCAGATGCCACCCCCGCCAGGCTGTCTTTCTTCTTTGGTGCTTTGGGTTTTGTAGTTTCCACATCAGATTGTTGCTCATTTAAAACTCCTGAAAGCATACTCCACACCTCCTTCCTCTCAGATGTTGGAAGGCACTTCAGATTCTTAAACCTTGGATCGAGTGCTATAACTATCTTTAGAAATTTCACATTGATGCCTTCTTTGTACTTTGTGAAATCTGCAGTGAAACTGTTCTTAAAATGAACAACATGTGCTAGGTCATTATCCAATACTACTGTAACATAAAATATATGGCAGGATGTGGAGCAATACTCCCCCAAGGAATTCAGTCACAAATGTAATTGACACATTTATTTTTTTAACCAAAATCATCAACTTGGAAGCATGTCCTCTAGAATGGTGGCCAAAGCATGAAGAGGAATACATAGGCTTAGCATATCTGGCACACAAATACCTTGCAATGCTAGCTACAAAGGTGTCATGCAGATGCTTGTTCTCACTTTTTTAAGACATTTTAAATAAGAAGAGGCAGCATTATCTCCTGTAAATATACACAAACTTGTTTGTCTTGGGGTATGTCTACACCACACAGCTATTTCGGAATACCTCTGGGTATGTCTAGACTACATGGCTCTGTTGATGGAGCCATGTAGATGAGTTTACTAGACATACGAAAATGAAGTGGCGATTTAAATAATCGCCACTTCATTTACCTCAAAATGGCCACCACACTGTGCCGACGATAATTGCCACTTCATTTTTATCAAAATGGCCACTGCGCTGTGCCGATGATCAGCTGATCGGCACAGCGGGGCAGTCTAGACGCGCCATGGTCGACAAGGGAAGCCTTTGTCAACCGCTCCAGTAAACCTCGTTTCACGAGGCATACCAGAGCGGTCGACAAAGGCTTCCCTTGTTGACCGCAGCGTGTCCAGACTGCCCCGCTGTGCCGATCACCTGATCATCGGCACAGCGCAGTGGCCATTTTGATAAAAATGAAGTGGCAATTATTTAAATCGCCGCTTCATTTTGCTATGTCTAGTAAACTCATCTATATGGCTCCGTCGACGGAGCCATGTAGTCTAGACATACCCTCTGGTATCCCAAAATAGCACGCCTCTTATTTCAAAAAATATTTCTAAATAATGGGCTGCTTGTGTAGATGCGTGGTAGCTATTTCGGCATCCTGGTAACCCTCTTTCCACGAGGGTTAAGGGATGTCTCAAAATAGCACATTATTTCAAAATCTGGCACTGTGTAGACATGCCAATTTTTAAAATAAGCTATTTTGCAATAGATTTGAAATAAGATATGCAATGTTCATAGTGCAAATTGCACATCTTACTTTGAGTTTAAGATGCTATGTAGATGCACTCTGGGTGATTGGCTGAACAAGAAGTAGGACTGAGTGGACTTGTAGGCGCTGAAGTTTTATGTTTTTTGAATATGAGTACATTATGTAACAAAAAACAAAGAGATTGCACTTCAGAACTTGCATGAGGTGAACTGAAAAAAATACTATTCTGTTTATCATTTTTACAGTGCAAATATTTGTAAAAATGCACTTTTATTGAAATCTTACACTTTGATTTCAATATACAATATAATACAAAGGAAAATATTGAAAAACATCCAAAATGTTTGAAAGCATTTTAATTGGTATTCTATTGTTTAACAGTGAGATTAAATCTGATTAATCATAATTAATTTTTTAATTGTGATTAATTTTTTTAGTTAATTGCATGAATTAACTGAGAGTAATCAACAACTCTAAAATTAAGATCAGTAGGCCTTTAAAAAAAGAGAATGGTATTTCAGGGAAGAGCATAATTGGTTTATTTTGGGAGGGAAGACAAGGGGAATTTCTTAGCTTTTAAAAGTTGGGAAAAATTGGCTTAAAGTTTGCAGAAAGAATGATACTATATTTTTATAAGGAGACTGGACATGGTGACTATCTTAACATTACCTCCTTCATGCTATGAACACCTGCATTTTGTTGCTTACCTATTTATTTTTTGTGTAGCATGTTTGTTTCAATGCTGCAATTATCAGAGTACAGAGAATTAATGTGCAGTGTAAGAGAAGAAACTCTTCTTGAAGAACAAAGAAATGGACAAAGAAGCTTTATGTGCAGCAATAAAGAACATTGACAAGATGCATTAGCAAGCCAGAGAGATACCAGTTGGACAAAGTATATTTGAAAGAGCAGAAATAAAGGTTCTTTGTACCTGTGCAGTGATGTAATTTGGAATTAATTAATTATATATATTTTCAGTATCTTTACAATTTTTCAGAAGGACAAACGATGCTATGGCCAACTTAGCTGCTATGTTGAAATTATGTTGTGATTCTCATCAAATTAAATAATTTCTGTGCCCCAAATGCATCCTTCAGAACAAAGATAGATCTTTAATGTAACTATGACCAATTCAGTGTTTTTCGGTAGACAAGAATTTGTTTTCAGAGTGAAACACACCAAAAGCAAGTAGAAAGAGGAAATCCAGTTGTTTTGATTAGTCTGTTCTTTTCATAACTCATTTGCTGCTCGGTTAAACCACTGCAATTGTGAGCATACAGATCATTTGCACAGAAACCAAATGATGGGTCCAACTCAGTATGAAAACACCACCCTCTACATTCACTGCTGGCAGTTGCATGGATAGTTTCATGACTGTCCATGATAACCAGTTATCTCAGCATGCAGTTCAGTTTTTCATCATGGTCAATGACTCAACTTGAAATAAAAATATTGTCACAAAAAGCCTGCACAGGCTGTTAAATGACACTCCACCTCCTAATGCTCTGATATGTCTATTTCATTATACCTTGGAAAAACAGAAACACATTTTCATCAACCTCTGCTACTTATTATTCTCAATGATGCATTCGGTAAAGTAGACCTTCCTGAGAACTTGTGAGTTCATTACAGGGGAAAAAGTAATTGCCAGAATTTACTGGAATACTTGGCTCCTTGGCAAGGTGTGTGTGTGTGGGGAGGGGCCCTCTGGGTCCCTGGAAGTGGTTGGCCTCTGGCGGAAGGGGCGGGACAGGCACCAGACCCTCGCCCATCACAACCACTGTTGCAGTGGTATCCAGGAGCCAGAGAGTGATTTGAAGGGCCCAAAACTCCTGGCCACTGCTGCTGTGGTAATGGCAGCCAGGAGCCCTGGGTTATTTTAAATTGCTGGGCCCTACTGGCAGGGCCACTGACCAGGGGAAGCAAAATGGGCAGCGGCATTAAAGTCCAGCCATGTCAGCACTTTAACCCCAGTTGTGTATGGGCCAGTACATGTGGTTGGTTCTTAACAGTGCGCCACAACAGCCCACTTTCACTTCTGATTCATTATCACTTACCTTATTGGGGCTACTAATATTGCTGTATTGAAACACATTATCTTTGATAAACATACAAAAACAGGTCTTCAGTGACAGTGCCTAAGGTTGTGTATAAAGGTACTGGAAGAGAGGTCTTAAGTGAGAGTATAACAGTATCTTGAAGAACAAGGTTGCCAGATTTTAGGATTTCAAATCTTAAATATAAACAATAAAACAGAGTGCCCAGTTCAGAATTTGATGTTCTCCACTTGAAAGTTAACACATTAGAGCAAGGGAGGTCAGAAGTATCTAGGGGTATGTCTACACTACCACCCTAGTTCAAACTAGGGTGGCTAATGTAGGCATTCAAAGTTGCAAACGAAGCCCGGGATTTAAATATCCCGGGCTTCATTTGCATCTTGCCGGGCGGGCGCCATTTTTAAATGCCCTTAGTTCGAACTCCGTGCCCGCGGCTACACGCGGCACGGAGTAGGTAGTTCGATTAGGTTCTCTAATTCAAACTACCGGTACACCTCGTTCCACAAGGAGTACCGGTAGTTCGAATTAGAGATCCTAATTCGAACTACCTACTCCGTGCCGCGTGTAGCCGCGGGCACGGAGTTCGAACTAAGGGCATTTAAAAATGGCGCCCGCCCGGCAAGATGCAAATGAAGCCCGGGATATTTAAATCCCGGGCTTCGTTTGCAACTTCGAATGCCTACATTAGCCACCCTAGTTCAAACTAGGGTGGCAGTGTAGACATACCCTTCGAGAATGGAACAATGATAAGGGCCAAAGTAAAGTACAGGTTAGAAACCTCTAATCCAGGATTCTTTGATCCAGCAACATCCGTGGTCCAGCATAATCAGGGATCCCATGGGTGCTGTGGAGTTAGAGCACCCAGAGGGGAAAAACTGGTGCAGTAGGACCACAGTTGTTGCCAGAACAGAGAGCACGGCTGACAGGCTTAGAAAAGCCTGTGGCTGGCAGCTGGGAGCAGAGCTTAGCTGCTGGACTTGGGGGCCAGACCCCAGCCAGGGCTGGCAGCAGGGAGCTGATAGCTGGGAGTGGAATGCAGCAGCTGGGAGTAGGAAAGCCAGCAGCCAGAGCCAGAGCTTGGTGGGTGGGGCAAGGAGCTAGATCTCAGAGTCTGGGAGCAGTGGGCTGGTAGATGGAAGCTGCAGATCAGGAGCCTTGCAGAAGGGATCATAGCCGGAGGCTAGAAGTCAGAAGCAGAGGGGCCAGCACTGACTTCCCACTGATCCAGCAAACTCCCTGGTTCAGGATTGGTCAAGTCCCGATGGTGCTGGACCAGGGAGGTATATGACTCTTTCAAAGAGCAAACACATCTATTTGCTTAGTTTAAAAAGCCTCAAACATGATTAAGAAGTGGGACAGAATTCCTTGTGAGGCGATATTAGAAAAATTACATACAAGTTAACTAAAAAAATGACTAAAGGGTGATGAGATAACAATCGACAACCATATGACAATTGTAACCGTAGAGGAGGACAAGGACTTACAGCACAATAAAAGAAAATACACAGCTAGAAGATATGGAATGAAATTAGGACAGTGAAATGTTAACATAAATATTAGGGGGAAATGTACAGATGGTAGGAAAAACTAAGCTATGAAATGACCGCCCAAAGCAATTGCTTGGAATATTTTAAAGTAGACTGAATGAGAAAGTAACAAATGTAAACTAGGTAAATCCTGCAGAGGTAGGAGGCAGACTAGATGGCGTAATATATCTTTTCCTTTTCTAGATGATAGTACCTTAGCATGGACCTGAGGTGGCAACAAGCATGCATTTAATTAACCTTAACCCCAAAAATGAAGTACATAGATTACTCACAGATGTGAAGTTATGCATATGCATATGTTCTTGAAGGATCAATGCTATGTTTGCTATATAGGAAACTGTAATGATTGATTGGTTACTCATAATACTTTTGGTAGCTGTTAATGACCAATTAAAAATTCACTTCCAGGAAAAGTCAGTTCGAGTCACTGGAGTGGATTCACAAGGAATGGTTTGAGAACACTTGACCTTTAAGAGTATTCACTGACAAAGTTCTATGGCAAGGGTCAAGAATCCTCTTAGTTTTTATCTTCATTATCCTGGGGGTTTTACTTTGAAGAGAGGAATGCGTGTCCATTTATACAGACTTTCTGCAAAATGAGAACTCAGAGGCTATGTCTACACTGCAGAGCTTTTCCGGGATACCTTTGGTATCCCGGAAAAGCTCTGCCGTGTCCAAGGAACACATCTGCTTTTCCAAAAAAAATTTAGGAAAAGCAGACACTTTTCTCGGCATCCCTGTAAACCTCATTCTACGAGGAAGAAGGGATGTTCCGAAAGAGGCTTTTTCCCTGACATTTGGCCCTGAAAAGTGGAAAAAGATACACAAATTGCGATTCGCAATTTGCGTATCTTTTTCCGACTTTTCCTTTTAGTGTAGACATAGCCAGAATGTTACATCTACAAACGTAGTGCACTTGAACATCATTAATCCGGCAATCCTAGGAAACAGGATATGCTGGATTAGAGACTTGGCTGGGCCAGGGAGGGTGCTGCGGGGTCTAGGTGTGACAGGGATGGAGGTGGGGTGTATAACTAGTGCCCCACTCCCTGGAGGCATATGTGGCTCCGAGTCCTGTGTCACTTCCAGGTGCCACCCTCACATGAGGGAAGCATTGGGGAAAAGCTATAGGGGAAGTATGTTCTTGCGCTGCCATTCCCCCAGTTGAAGGGAGGGAGAGTGGCAGCGTACATAGCCACTTCGTCGTCCATAGCACAGGTGTTCCCAGATTAGGGACACCCAGAGTCTGGATGTTCACGTATATCAGCTTCCTAAGGTTGGAATCGAGACAGAGATTTATATTAGTGTAGAAAAAATATTTAGAGATGCATAATGCACAGAGACTGAATAAATCCATTCTGCTTGTGTTATTATTTATCTAGTATTTATCTGTCTTCCAAATCAATATTAGAAACAGACTTCTGGTGTGACAAAACAGATATCTGTAGGATGGAAAGAAACCCATATTGAGTGTAATTATCTACCTCCTGAAGTTGTATTAGTGACAGTACTGAATGAATTTAAACAAACATATACATTATTCATTTAGGACATGATTGTGTATTCTTTGCTCCCTCAAATCTCTCAGCATAGTTAATCTTAATAATCAGATTTGTACCACATCATCGATACTAAACCAAACAAAATCCTTATTGTCCCAGATTCTCTCTGTCCTAAGGGCTACTTTGCATTCAAAGCATCTCTGAAGCCTCCACAGTTAGCCATACGAGATTGTCCTCTATGCACTGTCCTCTGTATTATATGGCCTGCACAGTTTTGTATATTCCTTGACTGCAAATGAGGATCTGGGTCAATGTTTCCTTGGAAGTGAAGATTAAACCCAACTTACCCACAGCAATATATATCATATAACATTATGAGGAAGGGATGGCGCAGGTTGTAAAGAAAGAGCTGTAAGACAGATACAGGTTGAGCCTTTCTAGTCCAGCACCTCAGGTCCTGACTGGTTCCAAACCAGAGAATTTTCTGGACCACGGTAGGTCAATATTGTCTAGTAGTATTAACAACATTTCCTCTGCTTACTGCTAGAGAACATTTAGGGGTAAATTAGAGCTATCTAACAGCACAGAACACTAAAAGCTAGGTCTGGTGGCTATAAACAAACATTTTGGGACCACAGGAAACTTGGCCACACCCATGAAAAGCGGATATCCAGCTAACTAAAATCATTCCAGATGATGGATGTTTCTGGACCAAAGAGTTCTGGACTAGAGAAGTTCAACCTATACTTCCATTTTGGCAGTAGCAAACAGTAACCATGTCGCTGACTAGCAGTGTGCTCAGAGGATGGGAGCTGCTATGACAAATATTTTTTTCAGTCCAAGGCAATAGGCCCTGCAAATCCTGCTAACATATTGTGGAAAGGGTTAACTCATTGATGATGATGATTGATGACGATGTGTGTCTGTAACTGACATATTCTAAAAGAAGGAACTGATGGATATAGGATGTTCCACATTCATATTTTAATTAGAGGAAGATATGGAAATTTTACCCCAAGCTTTATGAAGAAACAGTTTAGGCAAACATGTGCTTCATACTCGGTAATTTGGCATACTGAAGTGCAGGCCCAAAAATGAGCACATGCAGAATTGACTGTACTCTTACTAATGCTGAGATCTGAAATTTAGGCTTTACCCCTGCGAGCTTAGTACAGCAGAAACCTGTCCCCTTACAGATCTAAAATTAACATATGAGGTTCTGAAATCCCAAAGGGTAACATTCAAACAAACAATACAGTTTGCAGGAGGCAACAACTGGAATCCCAGGAGGTAAGACTATTACTGTTGGGGAAACTTAGCAGACTTTTGGACTAGGAAAATATAAACAGGCTTCTGTAGAAAGAGTAAAGAATCAGTAGAACTTGATTTCCCTTTTCAAACTTGAGTCAGATATCAAATAATAGATATCAATGTAATTCTGTTAAGCTTCAACAAAAGTTTACCACGATACACAGATAAACATATATCTTCATACATTCCTTTGAGAAAGCAAATGAAAATGGGCCTATGCTGAATATTCATAGCCAAAGGTATGCTTTCGGAGGCAACAACCTGCATCATCTACCAAGTGACAACAAGGTATTTGTAGTGGGAACAAACTCTTTGGTAGTTCGTTCCAAACTTTCATCCCTGGTCTTCGGGCACAGAATCATCCTATAGGCTTTGGAGAGTCAAGAATTCATGCCAACATCTTTATGGGGGGGGGAGAAAGCCTTTATCAGCAGATAAACAATCCAAAGGACTCTTCAGTGTTGGTCCATCAGTTAATCCTCAGGACAGTCCTCCTTCCCACTGGATGATGCTTGCACTCGCAGAGGTGCGTGCTCATAATGGCCATACACTCTCTCTGCTTCCTGGCCTGAATCCCAGTCTAGGTTTCTTGCCCTCCTAGGCAGCCTTTTCTGAAATGGCATTTCCATCTTCCAGTGGGAGGAAAGTTGTCAGCATGGGATTTTCTGTCAGCTCTGTAGCCAGCCAGGAATCTGTGAGGGCTGTATGTCCTCTCTTTTCACCCTCTAAAAAACCTGGCCTGGTGTAGAGGAGAACCCTTCACTGATTTGTGGGGCTCCATCTACAGGAATAAATATTCAATTCATCTGATGAAGTGGGTCTTGCCCATGATAGCTTATACTTCTTGCCCATGATAGCTTATACTTCTTCTCTATATTTTGCTTAGTCCCTGAAGGTATGTCTACACTACAGCGTTATTTCGAAATATCTTATTTTGAAATAGCTAATTCAAAATAAGTTATTTTGAAATAACGCATCTACACACAAAATGCATTTCAAAATAGCATTTTCCTATTCTGAAATAGCGCATCCACACTGAGTGGATGCTGAATCGCACTTAAGGCCGGCCAGAACCAGGTCCGGAAGGGCATCAGGTCAGGAGTTACTGTGTGTGGCCTGTGCTTAAAGGGACACCCCGGACAGCCGATTCTCAGCTTTCCCTGCTTGCTTGCCTACCTCGATGAGGGACAGCAAAGCATTTTATCTCCACGTGCTCTGGTTGCCCTCCCTTGGGGCACAGCACTCAGTATCCACACAGCACTCTGCAACATGGAGCCAGAGCTGCCCCTGGGCACTTTGGTGCTTCTCGTGGATGTGTTGCTGCAAGCCTGGCTGCACTTTCTGCAGGCTGCCATCTGGGAGGTCCATCGGGGGGCTGTCAGTATCCAGGAGGCCCTGCGGGAGAGCTTCCACCCTGAGGAGCACTAAGAGCCTCCCTGGTCTGCCCCACTGGGGGATTGTGCCTCATTCCTCCCTCACGTCCTTCCACTTACCCCTCCCTAATCCCCCTTCCTGACGTAAAATAAAATACATGTATTTTCATAAACACAAACTCTCTTTATTTAACAAAACTGGGGGGGGGGAATGAAACTCTGGTGAGACTGGGGAAAGGAGGCGAGAGAGGGGAAGAGAGAGGGTGGGAGAGGGGAGGGGGAAACCTGGGAGGAGGGAGCTGGAAGGGGGAAGCAAGGGGAAGAAAGGGGAGGGGAAGCTCAGGGCTCAGGGTTGGGAGTCTCGCCAGACCAACTTGATTTTCATGCAAGCCTGCTCCTGGGTTCGCATGTGGCCTTTGGTGGCCAGGCTGGCAGCTATCCTGCCATAGATGGCTGCGTTCCTCCATCTAGTGTGGAGATCATGGACCCCCAAACCTGAATAAGGTCCATGATCTCCACCCTGGACCAGGAAGGCGCCCGCCTTCTCCGGTCCCTGGCAGGCTCCTGGGAGCTGGCAGACTGCTCCTGGGGAGCGGTGGAGGGCTGGCTGCCAGTGGCTTGCTGGCTCATGTTTTGGAGCCACTGGGTCAGGGGCAGTGACTCCTGGCTCTGGGTTGGCAGCCTTGGAGCTGGCACAGGCACTGTGGCCAGAGTCAACCCCTTTAAGGGCTCCAGGGAGGGGGGAGGGAGAGGAGTGTTCTTGGTTGAGGCTGGAGTGGCCACCAGGGCACCCTGGGAAGGCTGGAGGCCCCCTATTTCGATGCACTTATTTCGAAATAGCTATTTCGAATTTGGCATTATTCCTCATGGAATGAGGTTTACCAAATTCGAAATAAGCACTCCGCTATTTCGAATTAATTTCGAAATAACGATTTGGCTGTGTAGACGCTAGTAAAGTTATTTAAAAATAATGGCTGTTATTTTGAAATAACTTTGCTGTGTAGACATACCTTAAAGTTCCACAGGACTATTCATTATTATAGCCCCCTCAATGTGCTTCAACTGGGCATTCTTGCCTAGCTTGTTGTTAATAATGCTAGCTTGTTGTTCTTCTCCTAGCTTGTTGTTAATAATGTTAATTCAAGATTGCATGCATATGTGCATTCCTCACACTGCAGCTTTCACCACAACCACACTAACCAGCTAAGAATTAGAAGTGAATCCTAAAATACCTCCCTTCAATTTTTGCTTATACCCTCAAGTAAAAAAAAAAACACATCAACTTCAACTTCAGTGAAAGCAGCATGGGTACAACAACATGACTAACGAATGCTCCCTGAAGCAACCAATGTTAAATTATCATGACTTATCACTTCTGAGACTAACATTTTGCCCTGTTGCAGTGAATAGTTTTTGCAGCAGCTGCCAACTTATTTCCAATTTGTAGAGAAAGGCATGAGAGATAAAATTTGAATCCATATCTAGTTTTCAGACAGTCTAGAGTTTGAAACTGTTTCAGTCAGGTGGTCGGGTTCAGCCTACTGACCAGCTGCGACATTCAGGTCAGGATTTGCTCTGGGTTCACAGCAACATTCAGTTTCCCAGGTCTGGAAGTTGATATTTGGATCGTGGCTCTTGTTTTGGGCCTATCTTATTATATGTCTCAGAGTTAAGAAGTATTGTAGCATTATGTAAACTCTACCACCTGTTTGGCTCTTAAACCACTTTGCTGTCTATAGTGGATGTAATAAATATTTCTGTATTCCTGTAGTACAAAAAGTGGCTGAGGCAGTTGTACCCATTTGGCATTGGAACTGACTTGACTGTGATGTATGGCACACTTACAATTTATTTGCAGAGGCTATAAGGCAAATGTACTATACAAAAATAGTTCTTTAATGTAAAGCATTAAATTAAAAGCTTACCCTCGGGATTTTAAATTCCTGTAGAAGTAAATGGATGCCTGAGAGAACAACGGAAATGTTACCATTTCATATATGTTGCTTCTTCAACAGCAGATTTTTCCCCCTTTTACTTCAGGGTTATATATGCTGAAGACTGCCAAATGCTGACATGTCTTTAGGCATATTAGGACTGATTCTGATCTCATTTACTTCTGTGTAAATTATGAGTAATTTTACTGATGTCAATGGCATTATCTCAGTGTATATAATATCAGAATAATTAACTTCTATGGCAGGTATTTATATAATCCCACTTATCATAGAACGTGAGCACCATACAATCTTTAATGTATTTATCCTCACTACACCCTTGTGAGGTAGGGGAGAACTATAATCCCCATTTTACAGATGGGGAACTGAGACACAGAGTAGCTAAGTGACTTGTCAAAGGACATGCAGTAAGCCTTTGCCAGAACAGAAACTGGAAGCTAAATCTCCTAAATCCTAGGCTAGTGCCTGAACCACTAAAAAATCTTTCTCAATTCAGATAGTAGGTTATAAGGATGTTGCATCTGAGACTAAGGGTATGTCTACACTACAGTGCTATTTCAAATTAACTTATTTCGACTTAGTTAATTAGAAATAAGCTAATTTGAAATAACGCATCTAGACACAAAATCTAATTCGAAATAGCGTTTTGCTATTTCGAAATAGCACATCCACACTGATTGGACGCTGGATCGCATTTAAGGGCAGCTGAAACCGGTTCCAGCAGGGCATCAGGTCAGTAGTTGTTTTGTGTAGCTGCTGTCTGAGGCTATCTGAGGCTCGTGCTTAAAGGGACCCCCCTGGCCAGCCGGTTCTCAGCTTTCCCACTTGCTTGCCTATCTCGCTGAGGGACAGCAAAGTGTTTTCCTCTCCGCCTACTTTGGTCGCTCTCATTTGGGACACCACAGCACTCAGCACCATGGAGCCAGAGCCGCCCCTGGGCACTCTGGGTATGTCTACACTAGCCCCCTAGTTCGAACTAGGGAGGCTAATGTAGGCATTCGAAGTTGCAAATGAAGCCCGGGATTTAAATATCCCGGGCTTTATTTGCATCTTCCCGTCCGGGCGCCATTTTTAAAACCCCTTAATCCGAACTAACTGCCCGCGGCTACACGCGGCAGTCAAACATTAACTTGAACTAAGTCCTTAGTTCGAGTTAACTGCTACACCTCATTCCATTCCATGAGGTGTAACAGTTAACTCGAACGAAGGACTTAGTTCGAGTTAATGTTTGACTGCCACGTGTAGCCGCGGGCAGTTAGTTCGGACTAAGAGGATTTAAAAATGGCGCCCGGAGGGAAGATGCAAATAAAGCCCGGGATATTTAAATCCCGGGCTTCATTTGCAACTTTGAATGACTACATTAGCCTCCCTAGTTCGAACTAGGGGGCTAGTGTAGACATACCCTCTGGTGCTCATGTTGAACATCTTGCTACAAGCCTGGCAGCAATTGCTGGAGGCTGCCTGGCACCTTCTGCTGCAGGCCAGCCCCCTGGCCCTCCCCTTGTCCCCCCTGGGGGCCCTGGAGGAGCGGTGCCCAGATGCCAGAGTGCCCCACCACATCTGGTGTCTGGACACCAGCAGCGACTGGTGGGACCTCATCGTCCTGGAGCGCTGGGGAGATGAACAGTGGACCCAGAACTTCAGGATGAAGAAGGACACCTTCCTCGAGCTCTGCGAGTGGCTCGCCCCTGCTCTGCGGCGATGGGACACACGCATGAGGCCCACCATTCCCCTCCACAAGCGGATGGCCATCGCCTTCTGGAAGCTCTCCACACCGGATAGCTACCAATCTGTGGGGAGCCAGTTCGGCGTGGGGAGATCCACCATCGGAGCAGTGCTCATGCAGGTACGGCACTCACCGGCCACCGGGCCAGGAGGGGGGGGCGCTGCAAGAAGGACATGGGCTGCCCCAGGGAAAACGGGGTGGGAGGTGGTGTAAGTGCCCTCCCCGAGAGAGTTCAGTCTGTCCCGGCCGCGCTAGAAGACCGCCCACGGTGGCCAGGATTGCAGCAGGGGTTGCCCCGGGGAGTGGGGCACGGGGCAGTGGCGGGGAACAAATGCTCCCAGCCACCCGGGCGCCCCCGTGACCCTCGGTTTTGTGTGTTTCTCTGCAGGTGGTCAAGGCCATCAACAGGGTGCTGCTCCACAGAGTCGTCCGCCTCACCGACCTGGACGCGGTCATCCAGGGGTTCGGTGCCCTGGGCTTCCTCAACTGCAGGGGGGCAATTGACGGGACGCACATCCCCATCCGTGCCCCGGACCACCAGGCCTCCCTCTACATCAACAGAAAGCGGTGCTTCTCCGTGATCCTGTAGGCCATGTCTGACCACTGGGGCCAGTTCACGGACATCAATGTGGGCTGGTCTGGCAAGGCACGTGACGCACGGGTGTACCACAACTCCTCTGTGTGCCAGAGGCTGCACATCGGGACTTTCTTCCCTGACTGCCACATCAGGGTCGGGGATGTGGACATGCCAGTGTACCTGCTGGGGGATGAGGACTACCCCCTACAGCCCTGGCTGATGAAGCCCTACACAGGACACCTCAACCCCTCCCGGCAGGCCTTCAATGCCAGGCTCAGCAGGGCCCGCATTGTGGTCGAGGTGGCCTTCGGCCAACTGAAAGCACGATTTAGATGCCTCCTCACCCGCTCGACTTCTCCCAGCACAATATTCCACACGTGGTGGCAGCGTGCTGTGCGCTCCACAGTTTATGTGAGAGGAAGGGGGAGGCTTTCCTGCCAGCCTGGATGGCAGAGGCTGCCCGCCTGACTGGCCAGTACGCACAGCCCCGCATGGCTGCCAGCTGGGAGGCCCTTCGGGGGGCTGTCCGCATCCAGGAAGCCCTGCGGCAGAGCTTCCAGGTGGACAAGGACTGAAGTCCCCCTGGAGCGCACCACTGGGGCCTTGTGCCTTACATTCCACCCCCACCTCCTTCCCCTTTCCCCTCCCTAACCCCCTTTCCTAATATACAATAAAAACACCTGTGTTGCCACAAAAAAATCTCTTTATTTAACATAAATGGGGGGGGGAATGAGGGCGGGAGAGGGGAGGGAGGAAACCTGGGAGGGGGGAGCTGGAAGGGGGAGGCAAGGGGAAGAAGGGGGAGGGGAAGCTCAGGGTTGGGGGTCTTGCCGGCCTTCCCGTCTCATAGCACTGTGAGTGCGGGGGCCTCAGCATTCCCGGGGGGGGGAGTGGGTATGGAGGGCCGGAGGGGCAGAAGAAGCGGGAGGGGGAGCAGGGGTGGGAGGAGGAGTGATAGCTGGGGCGGCCGCAGGGGCTGGAGCAGCAGGAGGCAGCAATCAGTCCACGAGTGCCTGCAGGTGCTTGCGGAGGGCACGGCCCTGCTCCCGCAGCTCCTGCAAGCTCTCCTGCTGCAGCTGCAGGTCCTCTTGTACCCACTGCTCCTGGCTGTTGATCTGCCATCCCTGCAACCGCAGCTGCTGCCTCTGGAACTCCTCCTGGTTGCGGGTGCACCTGCTGGCCCAGGTGCAGGTGGATGGTCCAGGTGGGGTGGTGCGTCCTGCACTCGCAGGTGCTGCGGCTGCGGTGAAACAAGAGAAGTGGTCAGTTCTCCCTGGGGACACAGTGGGTGAAACCCAGCCCCCCTCTGGAAGGCGAGGATGGCAGGTCTCTTCACCATCACGTCCTGCTATCCCCGGGAGTGTGAGCTGGCCCAGGACTGCACCCCAGCCCCTGTGCTGCCTATAGTGTGGTGTGGGAAGGGTGGGGGGAGGGGAGATGTGCCCTGCCTCTGTGTAGAGGGGGTGTCTGGAGGTAGGGCAGCGTGCAGTGTCTCTCCCCGGGGTCAGGAGCCTGTCATGTGCCTTCACGCATAGACGCGTGTGGGGAACAGGCCAGGGCCCCTGCATGGCACCCAGCTGGGGCCACAAGTCCTGGCTGGCATGGCAGATGCACAGGTTGCCACCTGCTCCGTGGTCGGCAAGGCCCACGACCACGGTCCCTGGGCTCCCCCTCCCCCCAACTGCCCCGCATAAGGGGACTGTGATGGAACTCACATGTGGAGGCCTCCCTGGCCTCAGATGAGGCTGCTGACGGGCTCTCCAGTACGGCTCGGGGGTCCTGGGTGCAGGGCACGCTCCCTGCAGGCTCCTGGCCGCCGTCCTCCTCCTCTTCCCCTGCATCAGGGGCAGGGCCCTCTGCCCCTGGGTCAATGACGACCGGGGGGCATGGATCATCTGACCCCCCAGGATGCGGTCCAGGGCCTCGAACTGCGGGCAGGCCTCCAGGTCAGCCCCTGGTTGGGAGGACCTGGCATAGGCCTGCCGCAGTTCTTTTTTTTGCTCCGCACCTGCTCCTGGCTGTGCATGTGGCCTCTGGTGGCCAGGCTGGCAGCCATGCGGCTGTAGACGGCCACATTCCTGTGCCTAGTGCAGAGATCGTGGGCATTGGAGGCCTCCCCCCAAATCTCAATGAGGTCCACGATCTCTGCACTAGAACAGGAAGGCACCCGCCCTTTGCGGCTCCTGGCAGGCTCATGGGAGCTGCCAGCCTGGTCCTGGGGAGCAGTGGAGGGCTGGGTGGCAGCGGGTTGCTGGCTCATGCTGTGCCAGGTTCACGGTCTGCTGGCTGTGTGCTGGCAGGCCTGCAACTGGCACAGGCACTGTGGCCAGAGTCTGCCCCTTTAAGGGCTCCGGGTCGGGGGGGGGAGCAGACAAGTTTTCCTGGTTGTGCCCAGAGTGGCCACCAGGGCTCCCTGGGAAGGGCTGGAGGCCCCCTAATTAGAAATAAGTGTCTACACAGCACTTATTTCGAATTAGCTATTTCGAATTTGGTGTTATTCCTCGTAGAATGAGGTTTACCAAATTTGAAATAAGGGCTCCACTATTTCAAATTTATTTTGAAATAGTGGTTTGCCTGTGTAGACACTATTAAAGTTAATTCGAAATAACTGGTATTATTTTGAATTAACTTTGTAGTGTAGACATACCCTAAGACACAGCTAGTAGAGTTGAGATATTTCAGTCCATGGATCACAATAAAAAAATATGCAAGCCTCCCACCTCATTTAGGGTCCTGAAGGTCTGTAATCAAGTTTCAGTCGTGAGCTACAGTATCAGATATTCCAGACCAGGGGTGGGAAATAAGCAGTCTGTAGTCGGGACGTGGTTCATCCAGGATTAGCTGCTGGTAGGCCATTAGTGTTTTATTTACCTGCCCATCTATAGGTATATGTTGAGCAGCAGGACCCCTCGATGGTCCAGAAGCCCTGAAGTCAGAGTCCGTGCCCACTATCCGCAGGGCAAATATGGCCTGTAGACCAGTTCCTTTCAAATGTCCCTCTACCAGGGTACCTACGGCCTTCCAGCTTCGTTCCAAACATAGTCCCTTCTATCAGGTTATGTACGGTCCTGCAGGCCTAGTCCCAAAGTATGGCTCCTTCTATTAGGGTAATATGGCCTCACAAGCCTAGTCCCAAAGTACAGTTCCCCCTAGCAGGGTATATACAGCCCTGCAGGCCTAGTCACAAACACACTCCCCCTCTCTCAGGGTCACAATGGCTTAGCAGCCTACTCCTAAGATAAGCCTCCCAGAATGCTAGAGAGCTGGATTGTTCTGGGGTGAGGAGGTAGGGGGACCCGGGGACTCCCACTCCACTGGGTCCCAGCCCAGGGCCCTGTTGGCAGTGGAGAGTTTCACTGCCTGCTCAGAGGTGATTCCTGCCAAAGCGTGCTAAGCTCCCGGAGGATAATTCTCCCTGGGCTACTTCCTACCATTCCCGGTGCGTTGTTCAGCTCTTGGGGTGATGCTCAGTGGGTTGGACCCTCGTAGACATCCTCCCGGGCCAGGGCTCTCGCTGAGGCTGTGGCTGCTGCTGCCGGGCTTGCTGCTCCTAGGGCGGCTGTGGCTGATGCTGCTGCAGGAGCTGCTCAGGAGCTCTGGCATGAGCTCCTTCCCCTCTGGTGGTCAGACCAGACTGAATGACTCCCTGGGCTTTTATACCTGGCCACCCTTGTGCCGTGCCCAGCAGGGTTGTAAGAGTGGGGCTTTCCCAAGTGTCAATTCACAAACCCAAAGGAAGTTCCGAAAGCTCCGCTGGTGGCATTACCTGTAGTGGGGGTTCCCTTTGAATGGATCGGCTTGGATTTGGTGGGACTCTTAGAAAAGGTAAGCTTGGGATGTCAATACATCCTCATCATTGTAGACTACGTATCCCAAAGCCATGCCATTAAGGAATACCATCGCTCCCACCATAGCATCCAAACTTCTAAAGCTGTTCTCCCAAGTTGGGATTCCGAAAGAGATCTTAATGGACCAGGGAACCAATGTGTCCTCTAGGTTAATGGCCGAGCTCTGCCGGCTACTAAATATCTGTATTCTCAGAACCTCCATGTATTACCCTAGGACAAATGGATTGATAGAGCATTTTAACCAGACGTTAAAATCGATGATCCAGGAGTTTGTGGAGGAAGACCCCCGCAACAAGGACAAGCTCCTCCTGGCTTTACTGTTTGCAGTATGGGAGGTGCCCCATGCATCCACGGGCTTTTCCCCATTCAAACTCCTTTATGGACGGCAACTGCAGGGGATATTAGACCGCTTGCAACAGAACTGGGAGGAGCAGGAGTCACGGGTCATGGGCACTCACCCCTATATACTGCAGCTCAGGGAGCGCTTGAAAAAGGTGGGAGAATTTGCCCAATCTAACCTCTGAAGAAGGAAATCAGAAACTGGTATTTCAAAGTGAAAATCACTAGGATTTTTAATTTAATAATGAATCTTTCTTTATATATTATAAAAGAATGACATTGGACACAAACACTTATCCTTCAAAACAGCAAAGAGTAAGATTAAACTATAATAGTAGAATATAGCTACAGAATATGCTTACACATTCTGCTTAAACTGTTAGATTTGCCAAATGCATTCTCATCATCACCAAATGCCTATAGATTTTATGCTCCCCAGTATCTCTTATTCATGCTATAAACATCATGGAGGTTGAATGCCATAGGCTTGTAATTTCAGCCAACAGTAGAGTAAAAAAATAAGTAAGGAAATAGATAGCACAGGAAACTATTTATGGATAAAAACACCAGCTCTCTATCTTACAACATTTATCATCAAGCAGAGCTAAAGTACTTCAAATAAGATTCTGAAGGTAACCTGACCAGCAAATATCACATTACCCAGAGGTACCAGTAAAGTAGCTGCATATCTCTAGACAACCTAAAACAACATGTAGAAGCATTGTTTTCTGAAATTCTGCCTCCTGAACTGAACTAGATGGGAAATATATTTTGTTCCTAAGAAAAACTGAATAGAAAAGTGTTTTAAGTTTTCATCAAGTAATAAACAACCGGAGACATTTTAATTTTCAATTTTTTTGAGGAACAAACCTGACATTTTTGTTGGATTGAACATTTCTCATGACAATTTTCCATTTTGATAAAAAAGTCATTTTTCTCTCTCCCACCGCCCAAAAAGTTTCAAATTAAAAATTTCTACCAGATGTACTCCTCAATAATTTGCTTTAATGCATTTTTCAGTGCTGTTGCTACTCGTTAAAGTGTTTGATGATGCAATGTTTTCTCACCACTGCTTATAAAATTAGAAAAATATCTTAGGCTATGTCTACACTACAATGTTCGCTGGAAGAGGCAATGCAAATGAAGCGCGGATTAGCATTTTCTCACATTTCATTTACATAATCTCTTCTGATCTGTTTTTTCACCAGGGGGTTTTGCACAAAAATAAGCAGCGTGGACGTTTCCTTTTTGTGCAAAACCCCCCTTTTGTACAAGATCCTTATGCCTCGAAAAAGGAGGTACAATGAAATAACAGAATGGCTATGTAGACACTCGCATTGTTATTTTGAAATAATACTAGTTGTCTCAAAATAACAGTGCAGTGTAGATGCACCCTATTTGGGATCAGGAAGCAATTTTCCTGTGGGTCAGGTTTTCTTCTAGGTCAGATCCTGATGTTCCTCTGCAGCATGAGTTGTTTGCTGGTTTAAACTAGTGTAAATCGTGGCTTTTCTGTGATCTGAAGTCTTTAATTCATGGTTTGAATATTTCAATATCTCAGACAAAGGTTCGGGGTTAGTCAGAGTTTATAGGAGTAGGTGGGTGAGATTATGAGGCTTACAATGTGCGGGATGTCAGACTAGATGATCATGATGATCCCTTCCGACCTTAAAGTGTGAGTCTAGGAGAAATATCTAATCACTATAGCACATCTTCACTGATCATTCTCCTCATCTCCAGGTCTCACTGAAGATGAGCATTACAACACTAAAGATATGTCCCCAAATATAATTACTTCTGAGAAATTTTAGAATTTGGAGTATAAAATAAACAAACAAAAAGGAGTTTTGACATAATAATGAAAAGAGATTGAATTGCCGCTATGGTGCTTGAAATATTCTGTTGATACCATCATTTTTGAGTTTCATTAGGATTTTTGCCTGTAGAATTCTCAATACAGAACACAGAAATTCATCGCAGTTATTTTGCCTCAGCATTCTTTCTTGACTGCAAGCAATAGCATTTAATATTAACGTTAGACAAGCAATCTAATTAATGTAAAATACCATATAATGTATAATGTTATAATGCTGTTATATAATGGTATCACTACAGGAAACCCATTTTGCATCCATATGTTTAAAAAAAATAATGTTTAGATCTTTTCTTTAGAAGGTTAAAAAAAAAACCCTCACAGGTATCCCACTGCTGACAGATCGTCTATGTGCGAAATTACCAGTACAAATATGGATCATTAATTCTCCACTTTTTTTCCTTCATAATCAGGGTTCTGAGTGGAGATGCTCAGCCAGAGGAAAGTACAGGCTGAACCTCTCTAGTCTTGCATCCCTGGGACCTGACCAGTGCCAAACCAGAGAATTTGCTGAGTGGTAAGCAGTATTACCTACACTTTCATTGCTTATTTGCAGGGCCAGCCCACAACATTTTGGCACCTGAGGCAGGGAGCTCAAATGACACCTCTATGCCCCCTCGCTTGGGCCAAAACTTTGAAAGTTCTCTTGAGCCCTCCTTCCTCCAGCATAGCACTCTGCCATCTCTGTGCATCTAGAGCAGAGAGAATACATATGCACAGCAGCAGACACAATTTTCTACACTCTGGGTTCTAGTGGCGCCCCCCCCCACAGTCTGGCACCTGAGGCGGCCACCTCAGTTCGCCTCATGGTAGGGCCGGCCCTGCTTATTTGGCTTTTAGAAGACATTTAGGGGTGAATTAGAGCTAAATAAAAGCACAGATCACTGATAATTAAAACTGATGGCTCTAAACAAACTTCATGGGACTGTGGGAAAATTGGCCACACTCATGATAAGTGGACATCTAGATAACTAAAATCATGCTGGACCAGAAAGTGCTGGACTAGAAAGATTCAACCTGTAATATACTTCTTTTCTGTAAGGTTTCTACCAAAATGCAGAGGTATAAGGCTGTGAGAAGCATCTTACTCATCTCCACCACCACTGACATCAGCAACGACAGCTACAGAGTTCCTGGATGTCATGAGAGTGTGTTTTACACCCTGAATATTATTTTCATTTTACTGATTGGCTGTTTCCCTCACCCTCCTCCTGCCCTTTATAGTTATAACACCTCGAGTTCCAGATTTCCATGCTTCTAAGCAACATTTTCTCTCTTCTCACCTCTCAATTTCTCTCTTCATCTCTACGGGACCGTAATAAATACAAAGGAATGAATGCAGATGCTTTTCCTTTTTACATTGTACATTCTTTGGGGAAAGCACTATGTCTTCCCACAGGGCTTGTAAGTCACTTAATAGTGTGGGGCTAAATTAGAACTTGGACTTTTGAGCATTATCTGATTGAATCTTCCTGGCCCGGCACAGTCAGGACCTGACCAGCCCTGAACCTGGGACTTTGCTGGACCAGAGAAGGTCGATGCTGGCCCAACGCTCCACTTTACCTTGCTGTCCCACTTTCCCCCGGCTGCTGGGTGTCTGTGTCTCTGCTGCTGCAGGGGGATCTGCAATTGATCTTTTGCCCACAATCCTGTGAAAAAGTGGACACTTAACTAGGTGATGGTCCCTTTGATCCCATTGACATCTGGATGAGGCATTGACTAGCCTTTTGTGTCTGGAGAACTTGTTTGTGACTTGTCAGAACATATCCCAGTAATACAATGTTGCGACATATATCTTACAAGGACAATAATCAGGAAACCATGAATTTACATGACACTTTACACAATATGCATTGTCCAACATTTAATAATCAGTGCATGAGGGATGAAGGTAAGGGTACAGACTATCACAGAATTGTATTATTGTTTTAGAGCACTGCTTAGTGTCTCTTGCTGTCATATTTGAAATCCTTTACAATAACAAGATCATCAGTTTCCCCAGATTTAGAATCTTTTCAAAAATACTTCTTGTGGACTGAGAACATTTGAGAAGACTTGAGAAGTTTCTAGGGGGAGGCAGGCCCCCAGCCCCTCCTACAGCCCCTGTCCCTCCTCTGAGGCCCTGCCCCCACCACAGGGAGGGGAGGAGGAGCACCACACCGAGTGCGCACCTCCCTTCCCCATGGGGAGGAGAAGAGCGCACATGCACCCTAGCATCCCTGGAGCAGCAGGTATGGAAGAGGATGCATGGGCCCAACTCCCCCATCCACCCCCAAGAGCCCTGAGGCCTCCCACCCCCAAGAGCCCTGAGGCCCCCCATCTACCCCCAAGGCCCTGAGACCTCAGCCAGCCTAAACCTCCCCAGCTCCAGGAGCAGTGGAGAAGGAGGCGGCCCCGCTCCCAGGAACAGTGGGTACGGAGGAGGCACATGTATGTCTATTGTCACAAAGGGAAACGTAATGCCTGTAATAAATAATAAGCCCCACAAATCCCTGAACTCTGGGTAAATCAGGGTCTTGATTTTGCCTCATCTTTAGTCTCACCTCTTCTGATGAACTATATATTAAGGGATGTTGTCTTCAGATATGCACTGGCTCAGAATACTGGCAAAAAATGCTGGGTGAGTTTTTTCATTGGAGTTTTCTGTAAGAATGAAACAAAGGGACCCACACACAAATACAGAACCCAAGCCAGAAACAAAAATGGGAAAGAATATTGAAGAAATAGTAACTCTTCTGGACATGGCAGAAAACCCACAGAGGCTGTACAAATGTGAATCCATGCTGATGATAACATACCAACTACTGAGATGATGACAGCTTCAGAAATTGTGGCTGCAGTAATGGAAAATAACGGAGGCAGTAAACCTCAAGAAACCCAGAACGATAAAGAGAACAACAGAAGGAAAAAAACACCCCAAATGATAGAGATGATTAGTAGTCTGAGACTGTTACATACCAGTTATGAATGCAAGATCAAGGCGATTTAAGAACCCTGATTTGACTGTACTCCTTTTAGCAGCAATGAGGGGGAAGGGGGCATGGTGGGAATCAAATCTGAGTTTAAAATTATGTAATACTTTTCTTGACAGAACAATTATACTCTCAATTTTAAACTGAAGAATTGCTAAAAAATATATCAAAATGGCAATGGCATTGATTAAATGTTGTGTGGGGACAGTGCCCAAACATATCAATGTTGTTTGGGCCCACTGTGCAAGGTGATGTGCACACATGTAAGAAGACATAGCCTTTGAGAGATCACAAACTAAAGAGAAAAAGAAAACAAAGAAGGGAGAAGCATGCAGGTAAATCAAGCTAAATGATGAAGTGTACATCCTTTGTTAATTCCATTTCTTCTCTCTCATTTATGTGCTGGTTTTATCAGGACACTGTTACAGATGACAATGAAAATCAATTAATCAATTTCACCCATTATAAAAGAAAACTACTGGAGCCTTCCACCATTCCCCACTACCACTGAAAATCTCTGGGCAGGAAAACAATTAACTGTGTACATATCTCAGTGTTTACTGTGTACATATCTAGAAGTACAGCAATGAACTGAGCAATTCTTGGTGATTGGACCATGTTTAATAATCACTTTTTTAATTTGATCCTCATTATGTGAAGATTAGCTATCACACAGAGTCCCTAATTAATTAAAAATATATAAACAAACACCAGGTTTCATTTTGATTGGAGGATATGGAATTTCCTCTTGTTACAGCCTCCTCAGAAAAAGTGTTGCTGTAAGAAAAATGTGGTTATGAGATAGAAAGGTAGGAGAACAGGGCCCTCAACAAGGTTTGGATAATTTAAATACATTTCAGATAAACACATGAGACAAGTCCCACATATACCACTGAAGCTAAAGCTGGAAAAATCAGGGATTAATATGCTCCCTGAACTTCTGAATAATCTTTTAAACTGAACCCAAATGTAATGAGGTTCATCAGTCACTAAGGAATGTGTGTTAAACGGAACAAAATCACTGGAACACTGAACAAAAAGGACTTTAAATTTACTGTGGAAAAAATCATTGAAACGATCCACTCAATCAATTATCTCAGCGCACAGCAGCAGTTCAAAAGGCAAAAAGGATGCTGAATTGTATTAGAAGACTCAGAAGAAGGATAGAGTACAAAACCAGAGGTGAGACCGTGCTTACCATTTAAGCCCTTTGTTAGACTTCATCTGGAAAACCAGGTATAGCACTGTGGTCACCATGCCAAAGGATGGTTATTTTTGAAATCTCAGTAATTATTAAGTATGTGTAGGGAAAGGTTTTATTCCACTTTTATTATGAGGAAGATTTAATTTTCATCTCAGTTTGTCAATGACAGGCATAAAATATACAAATTGATGTATGTACCTACATTTTATGTAATATTCCTCTTACTTTCTATTAGAAATGGAATGCAGAGCTATTGATAGGACCCAGAGCAGCTTAAGGTTCAAGGCTAAACCATGATTTGATTTCTGGTTTCAACAATGCAATAATTTTGCAAGATGATTTCTCTCAAAGGAATTTATAGATTACCCATCATTGTTTTGTCTGAGTACCTCTAACAAGAATTCTGTGACAAACAGTGGATACCTTTGAAATCAATTGATCTTGCAATATTTCAGCCAACATGAAAGTTAGGGATATTCTAAAATCAGCCATTCTTATGAGATTTCTTCCATCTTCTGAGATTTCACCCTTACCCAATTAAAAGAGCTCTGGAATCTGAGCAAGAACCATGGAGGCAGGTTTAGATTGAAGGATGTGTGTGTAACTAAGAAGTCTTGGTTTTTTTTTTCTGTACTACACCTTTAAATTCCTAATATCTATACATGTCTGCAGAGACAGCAACCACTTTGACCTCAGAATTATTGTAGCTTGTTGCAGAGGAGAACTCCATCTGTGTTCTCTTAGGGTACGTCTACACTTGCTCCCTATCTCGAGATAGGGATGCAAATGTAGTGTACTGAAATTGCTAATGAAGCATGGGATTTAAATATCCCGCGCTTAATTAGCATAATCGTGTCTGGGCGCCATTTTGAAATCACGTTATTGCAAAATAAAATGCCCCGCGTAGCAGTGTTATTTCGAGAGAAAACTCTTCTCTCGAAATAACTGTTACTCTTCATTTTATTTTAACTGTTACTCCTCATTTTATGAGGAGTAACAGTTATTTCGAGATATTTAAATCCCGCGCTTCATTAGCAATTTCGTTACACTACATTTGCATCCCTATCTCGAGATAGGGAGCAAGTGTAGATGTACCCTTATGGAGTATTTTTTGTTTGTTTGTTTTTTCTTGCTATTTTCTTAAGTTTCAGTAAAAACTGATTGAAGATTAAAAGTACATTTTGCTCCTTGGGCATGGAAAAGATAATAATAAGAAAGTGAAAGGAAGGAAGAAAGTGCTCTGAGGACAGTTTGAATTTAGTCCAAGCTAAAAGAATAGGCTTAGTCCAATTTTCTGATCCTCTTTGCCCATCCATGGTCATAATAATTTTCAAATAATACCTGGGGTTAATTACCCTTTCCACTGAAGATGTGCAGCATCTTTGATCTCATGCATAACACATGAGGTGTAAAATACTGTATTATACACTATTATTCACATGTAGCCATGTCCTATAGCTGGGGGGAAAATAATATTTAACTACTTCCCCTGAAATTGCCAGGTGCATGGAAGGTTAAATTATAATGCAATTAAAAAGATCATCCTAGTAATGATGTGGGATTTTTAATGTGGAATGTAAAATCGATGGCAAAGTCAATTTATTTCAGAAGGGAAAAAAATCTTTTCTTTTCTAGCAGTCCTATTACATTATCCTTCAGTGCATTGCTAAACATTGCTCTTACCTTCTACTTTAACAGTGGCAAACTCAGGGGTCTGACATGAAATAGGCTATTTCATCTGAGATGGTTTAAGCTGGCCTAAGGAGTGACAAGAGAATATAGCAAGCAGTCAGTGCTAATGACAGCATACCATTTTTATAGACTAAAGGTCGAGCAATGAATTTCAATTATAGAGTGTCAGGATGCCCAAATGTAGGTACCTGATAACAAGCCTGAAGCTCCAAGCTTCTGCAGATTTCTTCTTTAGAATTTCAATAAAGCTCTTAGCCTTTAGCACAGATTTCTTTTTTTTTTTTTACCAGAAGCCAATAGATGTAATCTTTTATAAGAAACTCCATCTTTGCTTCCCTTCAGCAAGAATGGTGTAGTAGCTAAATGAAGCGTGCCTTTAAAATGGGGTAGCCATACCATTTTTAAAACTTGTTTTTATATTTGTGTCCCACCCCAACATCTGTATTTGTTTAAAAATATAGATTTCTAAAATGCTAGGTTAAGAAACTGAAATATTTACGTAAACAAATTGCTGTGAGAGATCAAATTCACTTTCTCAGACAAATAAGAGAATATATCTATAGTTCTTTTAGCAGAAAGTTGATTTCTTTTTAACAATTGGGGTAGATTAGAAAGAAGCTAAGAATTTCCATTGAAGCTTGGGTGAAATATCATGAATGCTGATGCCTTTCATTTAAGATAGCTGTAAGAAAGAATTAAGCACCTTTATATCAGCCTCCCACTTAAAACAAAGGCATATGTGACTCTACCTAGCATGGAAGACTCGAATGGGCATTAATTTGGTGGTCTTGAGAAACATACAAGAATAGACTCAGAAAGCAGCACATAGGAACATACCGACAGAAGAGCTACAAACACATCCAGAGTAAGCACTGAGTGCATGGTGATGAACAAGGAAACTCTCTCCTGTTGTTTGGTTCCTCCTGTGTTCAAGGAAACAGGAGTTTGCACATTCTCTGTAAATAAACAAGATAATATCAAAGGTACCTGACTCTATCATCAATTCTTTCCCTAACTGAAACAACACTACAAATTTATGGCTACACTACACTACACTACAAATACTACAAATTTATGGCTAAAAAAGAGTAACAGTATGTTTAGTACACTCAAAAGCAGAGATAAAAATAGCAAAGAAGTCAATTAAGGCCCTGATTCTGTACAAAATTAGGCATGCCCTTCTCTTTATTAAGCATCGTAAATATTCTCTGCAACCATTTCCCCAACAGTGGAAATACAGAATGGATTTATGAATCATTGTGTTTTCTCATGCATTTTGTTGTTAAGATTTTTTATGACAGTCACTCATCCAGGAAATGAAAGAAAACAAAACACTTAGGCTATGTCTAGACTATGTAGAATTTTCGAAAGAGGATATGCAAATTCCACAGTACTTTGCATATCTTCTTCCAATCTCACTTTTGAAAGAGGTTCTTTTGAAAGTGAAAGTAGTCTGGAAGCTTTTTTTTTCAGAAAAAAAAACCCTTTTTCGAAACCCCCCCCCCCTCGCTTTTCCCTAAAAAAGGAGGTTTACGCAATTTTTAAAAAAAAAGGTTTTTTTCCTGAAAAAAACCCTGTGTCCGGACTACTTTCACTTTTGAAAGATCCTCTTTCAAAAGTGAGATCAGAAGAAGATATGCAAATTTCTGTGAAAAAACCCTGCCCCATAGTTTAGACGTGCCCTTATGAGGTTTAATATCAGTTTCAACCATTTTGTTGCAAAAGAGATGCTCACACCAGACCATTCATAAGGAAATATTACCTTTCCCCATCTGTCAAAAACATGAGTGGTTATAAGGGCATTATCATGGAGAACACAGAATTAATACAAATGGCTCAATATTCTTTGAGAAAATATTTAAAAGAAAGGTCCATCCCCATCCCTTTTGTTGATGTGGGACTCCTCACCTCAAAAAAGATATTTTGGCCTTGGAAAGGGTTCAGAAAAGGGCAACTAAAATGATTAGGGGTTTGGAACGGGTCCCATATGAGGAGAGGTTAAAAGCGACTGGGACTTTTCAGTTTAGAAAAGAGGAGACTGAGGGGGGATATGATAGAGGTATATAAAATCATGAGTGGTGTGGAGAGGGCCGATAAAGAGAAGTTATTTATTAGGTCCCTAAATAGAAGAACTAGAGGACACCAAATGAAATTAATGGGTAGCAGGTTTAAAACTAATAAAAGAAAGTTCTTCTTCACACAGCGTGTAGTCAGCCTGTGGAACTCCTTGCCAGAGGAGGCTGTGAAGGCTAGGACTATAATAGAGTTTAAAGAGAAGTTAGATAATTTCATGGAGGTTAGGTCCATAAAAGGCTATTAGCCAGGGGATAAAATGTTGTCCTTGGCCTCTGTTTGTCAGAGGCTGGAGAGGGATGGCAGGAGACAAATCGCTTGATCATTGTCTTCGGTCCACCCTCTCTGGGGCACCTGGTGCTGGCCACTGTCGGCAGACAGGATACTGGGCTAGATGGACCTTTGGTCTGACCCAGTACAGCCATTCTTATGTTCTTATGATGTGGGAGGGTCCAAATGTCTCATCACTTCAGTGTTTCCAACATTTACAATTTTTCTAATGTTAAAAAAGGAATTTGAGCTTTTGAACTCTGTCAAACAAATACAGGAAAGAAATTTCTGTCCCGAAAGCCCTCTACTGAAAGATATCATTACAGTTATCCTCAAATATTCAGGGTGTAATCTGTTCTCATCAAGGAATTGCTTCTCTGGCCACTCCATAGAGTACTGAAGGCTAGCCACAATCTGACTACAGTAATATTTACTTGATGCCTTTCTTATCTTGATGAACTCTTCATCTTAATTATGAGCTTCAGTGTTGTCGTTTGACAGAATCTCTTGGGCTATCTCTAGACTGCAGACTTCTTTCAGAAGAAGCTTTTCCGGATAAGAGCTTCCAGAAAAACTTCTTTTGAAAGAGAGCGTCCACACAGCAAAAGCGCATCGAAAAAGCAGATTGCTTTTTCGAAAAATCGCATCCACATTGATTGGGTGCTATCTCACATTTAACTTGTTATTACTGTGGATGGAGTAGCCACCAAGGCACCTGTGCTTTTTCCTGGAGGCTTCTTCTTCCAAAAACAAACAAAAAAAACCCTCCTCCCCATCCACACATGCCATTTCCTGAAAGAGCTCTTTAAGAAAAAGGCTTCTTCCTCGTAAAAAGAGGTTTACCGCTGCCAGAAAAACCCCTGCGTTCTTTCGACTTTCTGTTGAAAGAATACAAATGCAGTGTGAACGTAAGTGTAGTTTTTCCGAAAAACTCTGCAGTGTAGACATACCCTAAGTGTAGAAACCTACTGCACTAGATCATCCATCTATAAAGCATGGGACCCAAGCAATCTCCTTCTGAAAACTGCTGAAGCACCATACATTTTTAGAAAGAAAACTGAAGCCTCTGTTATTTCTGAAGGCCAGCAGCTGCAAAGTTCTTGACAGGTTTAGCAACAGAAGTCATTACAATACTGTCATGAATGGGCTTTTATGAATGTTTTGCTTTGGTTTTGCCTTGATTTCATGCAGGAAGATAATGAAAAATTAGGAACATAGTGCCATGAATAATTATTAACTGTTCTTAGTTAATACATTTAGCTGTTCTTAGTTACTGTTTTTAGTAATTTTAGTTTTTATTCATCTTTTCTCTATTTGTCTTTCTTTTATGTCTCTTAGAAAATGATGTTTTCTTCTTGCATTTCCAAATGCTGAATTTAAAGGAGTGGTTATCAACCTAGGGTGCACAGACTAATGTCTAAGGGGTGCACAAAAATGAATATGGAAATAAAGTTTTAGAGCCCAGAAAAGGAATTACTTTTTTTCTGATCAATTAAAAGTATGAAAGCACCCAAACCTCCAATCAAAACCCAGAATCGTTGTCATTACCATAGTAGCCCATAGTTTAGCACTCTTTCGCATGCTGTATCAAATGCCATACCCAGCTTTTACAATATTTATAGCTAAATTTTATACAGTCAGTTTTCAGCAAAGGACTTCTATGGTAGAGGGGGGTAGATCATAAGTTTAATTTCCATAGGGATCCACACCTCCATCTGAAATTTTTTAGGGGTCCTGTAGCCAGACATGAACCCCATCTTGTTTCCCCTCCCCAGAGAGCAAGAGAAAGGCAGTTAGCCTTTGATGCCCTGGGAACGCAGGTGTGCTGCCTGTCCCTGACTCTACCATAAACAGAAACCAGACAGTAAATGGGCTAGCTGACGACCCGGGGCCTCCCGCCGCCCTGATGGCTAGTATCAGTAATTGACACGCCTGCACTGTCCAAGGAGAGGAATCTTCGCCCATCACATACCAGAGGTGCCCATTGTCTGCATTTTCCCAAGTGTGAATTATGCTTTGCACCCTTCGTGGGAAACTTGGCGTTCAAAGCCATTTTTCCTAATTGGCCATTTGAGACCAGGAAGAAGCCTACGTGACCCAAGGGGTATAAAGAGGGGTTTAGTAGCCCACCCCATTTGAGCTCCAATCACCTACACCTGCTGGCAGGTATTGATTGTCTCCCGAGGTTTGTGGGACGCCCAACCTCGCCCTACTTCTTCCCGAGGGATTGAGAGAAAGACGCTGGCCACGCCAAGTCTGGAACGCAGGGGTGAGAATATATACCTGCTAGGTGTCTATTTTGCATGCATTTAATAAGAGCTCAGAGAACCAAAAGGGTTTCATGGTACCTGTAAGTGACTTTTTAGTGTAATTTCTGTCCTGTCCTTTGTAGTGGCTGTGTTATCTGTAACACAGTAGTAGCATTTAACAGCTAAGTTTACCCTGTAACAATAAAATAGTAACTGTTTAAGCTGTGACCTGACTCCTTCAGTTGCTGTAACAGAACCAAGCACAATTTTAAAAAGAACTCCAGCCGGTCATAAGGGACAGATATAGGGAGAGCTTGAGCGTTGGATCGTGTCGCTTCCAGGGGACAGATCCGCTGGGGCATCTCTCAGCCTCCCTAGACTGCCCACTGCGACGGGGCCTTGTGTCTCAGCAGTTGAAGACTCGGGTGTATAATACACACACACCACTCACTGCCCTGACCACTGGCTGACAGGTCCGAAAATAAAAAAAGGTTGAAAACCACTAAACTGAAGTAAACTTGTATGAATAATGGATTTTGCAGTTCACTGGACATTTCCCAATAATAATAAATAAATATTGTATCAGTGTTGCAGAGAAATAAAAATTTTCAGAATTTTGCAACAAATCAGAAAGTTAAAAAAATTGGATTATTAATTTTTTTGACAAAATGTAAACATTTTATTTTGGTTGTTTTTAAATAAAAGGAACATTTTGAAACAAAAACTTGTTTTGAATGTAAAGACAAAATATTTCAGTTTGAAAATGTGGAAAAACAGGGATTTTTTTTCACTTTTGAAAAACCAAAATAATTTGGTAAATCTCTACTAATTCATTTAGGATATGTCTATATTACATGCTTATTTCAAAATAAGCTATTCTGGAATAGATATTCTGAAATAGCTTATTTTGAAATAATGCATCTACACTGTAGAGAAGCCTCAAAATTAGTCTGAGGTAGAATTCCCTAATGTAGATGTGCTATCTCTATTTATAGCCCCAGGAGGTACTGGGGAAGAATAACTTAGAATAACCCTGGTGAGGGGCTATTTTGAAATAGTTGTAGTGGAGCGTCTACATACGCCTTATTTTGAAATAGCTATTTCAGAATAGGCATTATTCCTCATAGAATGAGGTTTACAGATTTCAGAATAAGCAAAATTATTTTGAAATAATGGAATGGCTGTGTAGACGCTCCCATTATTTTGAAATAACACTAGTTATCTTGAAATAACGGTGCAGTGTAGACACACCCTTAATGTTTTCAGTCACAGAAACTTGTTTTCGAGTTTTGTATGAATAATAACTTCCTTCTCCATAACACTTCTCAGGCTACGTCTACACTGCGGTATTTTTTCGAAAGAGGAAATGAAAATGGAGCGCTCATTTGCAAATCTTGCACTCTCATTTGCATATTCTCTTCCGTTCCTTTTTCTGGAAAAGGTTTTTGTGATAAAAAGTCCGTTTTGCGCAAGATCCTGTAAACCTCATTTTCTGAGGAATAAGGGATCTTGCACAAAACAGGATTTTTCCAACAAATGACCTCGTCTACACAGGGCTTTTTATTGCCAAAACCTCTTCCGCAAAAAGGATCAGAAGAGAATATGCAAATGAGAGTGCGAGATTTGCAAATGAGTGCTTCATTTTCATTTCCTTATCCGAAAAATTGCTGCAATGTAGACGTAGCCTCAGAGTGTAACTGCTGTTTCCTGATTGAGTAGAGTTACTAGGAGAAACTTTGAAAGAAACATATTCAGTTGGAATCATCAGTATTACCAGAATTTTTTTTCAGGAAAAGTTTCAACAAACTTGAAATGTCCAATGTTATTTTTGAAGCAAAATCATTTCAAGATTTTTGTTTAGAAACAACTCTTTTATTATATTGAATATTTGTGTGATGTTGAATATTTTTAAGTTTTATGTACAAAATAAATAAGTGAAATAAAAATGTGAACTATTTTGATTAACCTAAAATGATTTTTCCTCAGAATTTTACTTTTGCAGAGTATTTAAAAATGTTTGGTTTTTCACTCCAATTCAGACTTCTTTCATCACAGAAATGTAAATCAGGATTAAGTCCAGTCTAAAACTTATGTATGTGAATGCTTGAATAGTATGAAACCATTCAAACAAAAACTGAACATGTATTTCAATAGATGTTTCATTTAGATTTCTTTTCTTTTTAAAATGCCACTGTGAAATGAACTTTAAGGGTGAAATACTCTTTAAAGAAAGACTTCTGCTGATCCAAATTATGGTGTGGGAGCTGTGAAAGGGTTTTGGCCTTATATATACTGTTCTAGTTTTCATGAATACTCAACTACATTTTATATTTCCTAGTAATAAAAAAAATAGATTGAACAGACTGGAAGCAGTGTTGAGGGTAAATGTGACCACAGTTTTGGGCTAAACCTATTTCATTTGCATAATAATTTAAGGCACTTAAATGGGGGAAGCAGGGAGAAGGCATCCATTTGCTTAGCCCAGCAGTCTGAAAATTCAGAGGATAAGTAACTTCTCATTAGGAGCAAACTGACTTGAGATGTATTTAAAAACTAATTTTGCAATTACATTTGGAATTTAGTATCTAGGCTCACTATTGGTTTAGTGGAAACCATTTTGTAGAAAGTAAAAATCATTTGTGACAAGAGTCCTATGCAACATTGTACTCAGTTGAGCTGAAAATATGGGAATATAGTGAATGATTTTTTGGACACCTTTATTCTAGAAGATGAACTCTACCTGATACCACCAGATATGAAAGAAAATACTTTCTTCTCATGGAAACAAAATGCATGCTAATGAGATGAAAATCATATTTACCATAAATCAATAACTGTAGAGTGGAACAAAATAAACTTGCCTTTATGGAAAGAGATGCTATGCTATAAAATTCCTGACAACAAAGAATCTGTCAATAATATTAGACGTAGCTATCTTGAACCACAATTAGAACAGAGGAATGTTCACATATAGAAAGTGAAAGGAGATTAAATTAATACACACTTCTATTCTAAATATTATTATTATAAAGTTATTTTCTTGTAGAGCAGTTGATTAATGTGAAATGAGCTGGGGTTGCAAAATTCCCATCCAGATGCTGATCATCTTCCTCCATACTAAATTTTTGAGGTAGCTGGATCATTACCTTTGGTCTCAGCACATTTCTTAATCAAGGCTACAGTAATGCACAACATTTGATTTAGCAACTACAAAAATTCAGTGTACATTTAGTAACTAGGTTCCATTACTTTTCTGGTATAAGAAACTTACAGTCTCTGTTCATTCAAATTAGGAAAAAATATTATATACATATTGTGTTTTTCTTTTATGTAATAAATGTCTCTCAACTGTGAATGAGTGTACGATTGTGCAGTATATAATGTTCTTTTCTTATTAAGTTCAGGGACAGGTCAATTGAATTGGTGGTAAAGTGATGGATGTCTTAACCTAACCTACCCTGTCTTGGTAATTAGGAACCTAACTTCACTCCACAAAGTATAAAATGTGCTCTAATTACAACATAGTGAGGTATTGTGTAATTGTATCTTTGGTAATTATTTTTAGGCCAGTGGTTATTTTTTCTTAGAGTTATTTTTATTTGTATGAAGAGAGCTAGAATAAGAAAATATTTATGACAAAATCTAAATTGCCAAAACCCAGTCATCTGAATTTGGGTAACATGATTTTGTGCAAAATAGTTGTCTTCCAGATGTTTGTAGAAAGACCAAAAAGCCACTTTAGCACTTTGAACGCCAGGAAATTGTGAGGGAGGAGGCTATTGCACACCCAATGTCACATGGCCTCCTAATTTAAGTAGAGAACTGAAAATCAGGAGGTTCCAAGTTCTAGTCAACACTTGCTAAGTGACTGTGTTAAACACTGGAAGGAGGGGGCGCCATTACTTAGCAGAAAAATTGTAATTACTCTATTTTACTGATCTAGAAAATGCAGGTTCCAAGAAGTGAAGTGACATGTGAAGGACATAGGGAAAAATCAATATCTGGACCACATTTAGGGCCAGTCTGCACTACATGGAAGATTGACACTGCTGCGGTCAATCTTCCAGGGTTCGATTTAGTGTGTGTAGTGTAGATCCACTTGATTGAACTAAAATGGTGCCTCCATCAGCACCAGTAGTCCTACTGCTCGTGAGGAGTAAGGGAAGCTGATGGGAGCATATGCTCCCTTTGACCCCCTGCTATGTGGATGGGGATTTAAGATACATCGACTCCAGTACATAATTTACGTAGATGGAGTCATGTATCTTACTTCAACATTCCCAAGTAGTTCAGAGCAGGACTTAGATTTCTGCAGCATGCCTAATTCTTTAAATGTGTCTTGAAAATAAGTCCACTGAACCATGCTGAATTCTTGGAAAATTAAGCTTGAATTATACCTGTGTAACCCCCACTGTCCTCATTAAGTGTTCTCAGTCACATCTATGTAATCTTACTATTATAAGATGACTTGTAAGTGACTTTGTATCTGGATCTGAATTGGCAATCTGGTTAAAGATTATCTGAGAGCCACAAGAGAATCCAAGTTACTGGGCCAAAGCTGAGAGTTTTGCAGAACTCAGCAGCAAATGACCTCTCCACCCTTTGTCTGCCTTGTCAAAGAAGGTTTTGCAGCCCTTTAAGGGCTAAAAAGAGAGTGTTACCTGCTATGGGGAGGCAGTTCCATGCCAGGTCAGCATGGGGCTACTAACCATCCCACCCCCATAGGTGACTGGAAGAGAAGGGAACTACTTATGTACATATCTGTGTAATAAAAGCTCTCTTTTTCACTAGTCTATGCAATGTATGAGCCCTGCCACAGAGAACTTCACAGATTGACAATGATTATCTGATGTCTGCCAATGTTGATCTTACTAACATGAATGTTTCTATAACATGGCTGGATGTTAATTCATACTTTTGCAATTTTTAAAAGGGGGAAAATAGCATGTAGGGCTGAATAATTGTCCGACACAATTATTAATAAGATCAAATAGTTCTTGAAAAACATTGAGCTTGAAATATTGATACTCTGCATTCCAAAGGCAGCATTCCTGATTGTTCATAAAAGTGTGCACATAGTTAGAAGTTCAGGTTATTGGATGAATAAATAATATGGTAAGAGCCCTGAAAAGAACAATTTGAATAACAAACAAGAAATATATGAGCATTTCAAATGATTTATTTATAGTGCTAACATTTTAAATTAGATACCTGATTGCCCATTACTGTACAAATTCTACCTGAACATTTTAACTCTTCATTTAATATAGTGTACATTTTAACTGTACATCAATTTCTCTAATAAAATTGTGACAAAAATGTCATTACAGTGAAGCAGGTTTGTAGGACTGTAATATAAAAATATTAGAGAATTAAGCATCACTTATTCTGGGTTTCTCAGCACATGTGTGCAAAACAAACAAAGCTGTAGAATGATATAAAAAATAAAAATCAAGCCTAGGTTCCTTTAATCCAGCTATAATGTTCTTACTGCACTAAATTCAGAACCATAAATAACTATAATTTACATAGTTTATAAATGGATTCATATTCAAGAGTGTGCAGTCAGTCTAAAGTCAATAGGACTGTTCTGGATTGGCAAAAGTAACGTTACTAAATGTGATATATTTTCCTAGGTTCTATTGCTTTTCATGTTAAATTTCTAAGAGTGTGTCTATACTGTACCCGTAGCTCGAAATAAGCTATGAAATTTGAGCTACGCAAATTGCATAGCTTATTTTGAGTCAATTTTGAAATAGCTTATTTTGAAATTTGGCGCTGTCTACACAGAACTTATTTTGAAATAAACCATGATTCTGAAACGTCCCTTACTCCTTGTGGAATGAGGTTTGCAGGAATGTTGGAATAGCGAACCCATTATATTTCAAAATAACAGGCGTGCTTAAAAGACATGAAATAGCTATTTTGGGATAGCACTGCAGTATAGAAGTAGCCTAAATGACTAATACAAAGAGTTGTATAATATAAGTTCCCTGGATTTCTTGCTTTTTCAGTTTGGTTTGACAAGGCCTACCCACGTGACTGCATCTTGTGGCAATTTGCATTAGTGGCCATTTTGCTTGCATATTATTTATAGCAAAACAGAATTATATCAAAAGAATGCAGAAAATCAGTATGATCAAAGTTAAAAGAACATTAGAAATGTGACCACTGAAGCAGATTTCATTCTCCTTTACACTAAGGCTACTTACCTTTAAGCTCCAATTAAATATAAAGTAATGCACATTGGAAAAAATAATCCCAACTATACATACATATCCCCCCAACTATGATGGGGACTAATTAAGCTACAACTAGTCAAGAGTGAGATCTTGGAGTCATTGTGGATAGTTCTCTGAAAACATCCACTCAATGTACAGTGGCAGTCAAAAAAGCAAATAGAATGTTAGGAGTCATTAAAAAAGGGATCGAGAATAAGACAGGGAATATCTTATTGCCTCTATATAAAACGGTGGTATGTCCATATCCTGAATACTGTATACAGATGTGGTCAACTCATCTCAAAAGAGATATATTGGCATTGGAAAAGGTTCAGAGAAGGGCAACCACAAAGGTTAGAGGTTTGGAACGGGACCCATATGAAGAGAGATTTAAAAGACTTTGACTTTTCAGCTTAGGAAAGAGGAGACTAAGGGGGGATGATAGAGGTCTATAAAATCATGACTGGTATGGAAAAAATGAATAAGGCAAAGTTATTTATTTGTTCCCATAATATAACAAGTAGAGGTCACCAAATGAAATTAATAGGTAGCAGGTTTAAAACAAACAAAAGGACGTTTTTCTTCACACAGCACACAGTCTACCTGTGAAACTCCCTGCCAGAGGACATTGTGAAGACTAGAACTTTAACAGGGTTCAAAAAATAGCTAGATAAATTAATGGAGGTGTTGCCGACAAGAGAAAGTCTCAGGTCCGACACTGGATTCTCAAAGTACAAAGACATGCTACACGGGTATCTGTCAAACACAAGCCATTTATTTTCTGACAGCTATCATCCCCCCTTAGTCTAACTAAAAGACTAACATGATAGGAAAAGCGGTGTTCTTACATCCCTTCTGCTAGCTAGGGAACCCCGTTTCGTCTGCGAATGAAGTGGGGGACTGTCTCAGCTTCCGAGGCGCTGGCACCCAAAGCCCATCGGTGAGGTCCAAATTGCTATGCTCTGGTGCAGCTTTAAATACTGTGTCTCTACCTTGTTTGTGGCAGTTTGGAAATTTCTGAGGGTTACTCATTGCTTTTTATAGTATGGCTCAGCTGTACTGCTTGTCCTTTGACTTTGTTTACATAATCAGTACATTTTGGTAAATAAGACTGTTATGTTCCCACCCTTATCTACAATTCGTTCTTGCTACAATGGCGTATGTTCCTAGAGGCTTGCTTCTGGCTCATCAGTAGTAGGGAAGGGGGAGAGGGATGGGAAAGGGGGGGGGAATGCAGGCCTCACCACCCCTATACTTCACATGTACAGAGTTCTTCCGCAATTGACCCCTATAGGAGGTTAGGTGCATCAATGGCTAGTAGCTAGGATGGGTAGAAATGATGTCTTTAGCCTCTGTTTGTCTGGAAATGGATGACAGGAGAGGGATCACATGATGATTACTGTTGTGTTTACTCCTCCTGGGGCATCTGGCATTGGCCACTGTCGGCAGACAGGACACTGGGCTAGATGGACCTTTGGTCTAACCCAGTATGGCCATTCTTACGTTCTTATGTAAATTCTCACATTAATGACATTAATCTGTTTAGTTTGGTGGAGACATCTACCATTGTAATCTCACCTACTGGAATCTAATTCAATCCTTTGCAGATGAATGCCACATTAGCATGATTTCCCAGAGTTACACTCTCGCACTCAGTACACGTTGGAGCGAAGAGCATCTTGTTCTTTGACAGGGATTAGCTTTGCTGGCTGGGGTGGGGCAAAATGAGGACCGAGCCCACAGTCAATGTTAGTACCTAATGATTGCCATTGTGTCTTCCCCTTTTCAAAGCCAGGAGCTAGCAGACTACTTAACTTCTCCCTGGTCCATACCTTTGCACATGTTCTCAGGAACAGACACAATCTTGCCTCATGAGTAAACAAAAACAAAAACACATTAACATGCTGAAGTCACACATTTATGTATAGCAGAATTCAGAAGGGCAAGTTACCTAATACCTTTAGTGTAGAATTAATATCATGCCTTTTCTGCCTCATTGTTTTGAGTTGGGCCGAGGTGGGTAGCAAATGAAAACTACATCAGGGCCAAATCCCACTGATATTATTTATGCAAATACTCCTGTTGACATCAATGGCAGTATGCAGCTCAGCCAGTTGACCAAGATTCACTCCCTAAAGACGATGTTATATGAGAAATGAGTATATGGTTTAGTAGTTTTTTTAATGGGTATTTATATTCCAAACACATTAAATAAACCACTACAACTGGCACCAATTGGCACTTCTATGCTAGCCTCGGGGAGTGGTCAAAGACTAACTCGACATGAAGATTTAACTATGCTCTTGCGATTAGAGTCCAGACACTAAGGGGATTATCTGGGGAAGCTTGCAATCATTCTTCATGCTGTCCCTGTACAGCAGATAAAGTGAAGACTTCATTTCCAAGTGCTGTCAGCCTGACCTTTCATGAGCACTAATTTAGAGAATAATATAGGGTACTGCTAAGTTCATTGGGATGCTTACTGTGCAGTAATAGCAGCTTTCTACAATACCTATAAGAAACCATTACACACATTAAGTACTATGAAATATGTTCTAAAGCTCTATTTTTAAGACTGTTTGTATCATCATAAGGAGTCAGGACAAAGTAATTTTCTGAAATAACCAAGTTATTCAACTGATGAAGGAAAAAAATATACAAGAAATTAAGCACCCAATTCTCCTTTCATTGAGTGCAGCAGTTAAACCCCCACTGATTTAAATGGAATAGAATCAGGCTTTCCTTGGGCATTGTATAGTTTACTTTGCAGATTTCTGCAAAAGTCAAATAGAGTCATGGAACAGCATTCCTATTTGACCTCAGAAAGAACTGTTCAACACTCACAGATGGATTTTGTTTGGAGTCTTATGGGAAAGAATCTGTTATTTTTTCATTTGTTCATGCACTAGTGGAGAATTTCTTGCTATCCCTTCACATCAGCTCCAGTGGTATTTCAACTTCCCTATTCCTTTACTCTGTGTGTGATACTTTTCCATGTTTATCAGAGGTTTAATGATGAAAAATGAGAAAACTATAGTAATAAAAAAAGCTTGACTAACTGGATTTTTTAAATTAGAGTGTATCATCTCATTATACTATGTAAACTACATCATATACTATTAGACTAACAGATTTATTGGAGCATAACTCCTCGTTGCTTTTGCAGATCCAGACTAACACGGCTACCCCTCTGATACATAGACTAGTAGAATTCCTACAATGAACTGTTTTGGGTTTCTGAAATATGGGCCTGAAATACAGGGGGAGGGATAGCTCAGTGGTTTGAGCATTGGCCTGCTAAACCCAGAGTTGTGAATTCAATCCTTGAGGAGCCCATTTAGGGATCTGGGGCAAAATCTGTCAGGGATGGTATTTGGTCCTGCTGTGAAGGCAGGGGACTAGACTCAATGGCCTTTCAAGGTCCCTTCCAGCCCTAGGAGATAGGCATCTCCATTCATTAATCTAAAGGCCTGAAGAGAATCTGAAGTTGATTTCCATGCAAGTGGAGGGCTATTCTTTGGGAGGTCTCTTTTTTGCCATGTTTCTACAGATAACTATGCAAAACAGCCCATTAAACTGTTACTGGAAAAAATTAGTCTGTTCCTGCATTCTTGTTGACATGACCACTTGTGTGTGGATGGGTTGAAACACTGAGCCCTTGTGCAGTCACTGTCAGATGTGCTACTATTCTAAGGACAACTCCAAATTATAGCTCAGGACAAAGACACTCTGGGACCAGAGGGACACTTGAAAGATGGAAAATGAGATAGCAAGAAATGCAAGGCTCAAATATTCATTTATATTCCTGTCCTCTTTCTTAGTATTGCTTTATGTCTCAGCTGGAGCTGGATGAATTTTTGGGCCAAATCAATGTACAAAACAAATTATTCCACTGCATAGAAAAGATAAAAAGTATGGCAGGAGACCACCTTGGATCAACTAGGAGATCTTACGTGATCTAAAAATAAAAAAGGAGTCATATAAAAAGTGGAAACTAGGTCAATTTACAAAGGATGAATATAAGCGAACAACATAGGTATGCAGGGGCAAGATTAAAAAGGAAAAGGCACAAAAAGAGCTAAATCTAGCTAGAGGCATAAAGGGTAACAAGAAGATGTTCTATAAGTATATTAGGAGCAAGAGGAAGACCAAGGGCAGGGTAGGCCCATTGCTCAGGGAGGAGGGAGAAACAATAACAGGAAACTTCGAAATGGCAGAGGTGCTTAACAACTTCTTTGTTTCTGTTTTCATCAAGAAGATGGATGGTGAGGGGATGCATAACATAGTGAATGCTAGTGGAAATGGGGTAGGTTTAGAAGTTAAAATAAAAGAACAAGTTAAAAATTACTTAGAAAAATTAGATGTCTGCAAATCACCAGGGCCTGATGAAATGCATCCTAGAATACTCAAGGAGCTGATAAAGGAGGTATCTGAGCCTTTAGCTATCATCTTTGAAAAATCATGGACGTTGGGAGAGATTCCAGAAGACTGGAAAAGGGCAAATATAGTGCCCATCTTTAAAAAGGGAAATAAGAACAACCAAGGAAACTATAGACCAGTCAGTTAAACTTCGGTGCCAGGGAAGACCACAGAACAAGAAATTAAGGAATTCATCTGCAAACATCTGGAAGAAAATAAGGTGATAGGTAACAGCCAGCATAGATTTGTAAAAAAAAATCATGTCAAACCAATCTGATAGCTTGCTTTGATAGGATAACAAGTCTTGTGGATAAGGAAGAAACAGTGGACATTGCATACTTAGACTATAGTAAGGAATTTGACACAGTCTTGCATAACCTTCTTATCAATAAACTAGGGGAATACAACCTAGATGGGGCTACTATAAATGTGGTGCATAGCTGGCTGGATAACTGTTTTCAGAAAGTAGTTATTAATGGTTCACAATCCTGCTGGAAGGGCATAGCAATTGGGATTTTGCAGGGGTCTGTTTTGAGACCTGTTCTGTTCAATATCTTCATCAATCATTTAGATGACGACATAGAGAGTATGATTTTTAAGTTGGCAGATGATACCAAGCTGGGAGGGATTGCAAGTGCTTTGGAAGATAGGGTCTAAATTCAAAATGATCTGGACAAACAAGAGAAATGGTCTGAGGTAAGCAGGATGAAGTTTAATAAGGACAAATGCAAAGTGCTCCACTCAGAAAAGAACTATCAGTTTCACACATACAGAATGGGAAGTGACTGTCTAGGAAGGAGTACTGCTGAAAGGGATTTAGGGGTTATCGTGGGTGACAAGTTAAATGTGAGTCGACAGTGTGATACTGTTGCAAAAAAAGGAAACATGATTCTGGGATGCATTAAAAGCAGTGTTGTGAGCATTCTTCCGCTCTACGTTGTGCTGATTAGGCCTTAATTGGAGTATTGTGTCCAGTTCTGGGCACCACATTTCAAGAAAGATGTGGAGGAATTGGAGAAGGTCCAGAGAAGAGAAACACAAATGATTAAAGGTCTAGAAAACATGACTTATGAGGGAAGACTGAAAGAAATGGGCTTTTTTAGTTTGGAAAGGAGAAGAGGGAGAGTGGACATGGTAGCCATTTTCAAGTATCTAAAAGGGTGTTACAAGGAAGAGGGAGAAAAATTATTCTCCTTGGCCTCTGATTATAGGACAAGAAGCAATGGACTTAAATTGCAGCAAGGGAGATTTAAGTTGGACATTAGGCAAAATTTCCTGCCTGTCAGAGTGGTTAAACATTAGAATAAATTGCCTAGGGGGGCTGTGGAATCTCCATCACTGGAAATATTTAAGGGCAGGTTAGACTGAAACCTGTCCAGGATGATCTAGACGGTGCTTGGTCCTGCCGTGAAGGCAGTGGATAGGACTTAATGACCTCTCGAAGTCCCTTCCAGTTCTAGTGTTCTATGATTCTGCACACACACAAAATATATTTGATAGAAGTAATTAAGTTTTTTTAATATGTACATGAAATATATATATGTATGGATTATGTGTATTCCAGTCTACTATTATGTTAAACTTCCCTACACACCACTATGATCTTCATTGTGATTGCTGAAATACACTCTACTATAGGTCTCTGGATAATTCTCAGTAAATTTAAAAATTGAGCTCCACTATACCCCTTTGATAATAGTGCTTGCATACAAACAGAAGTTTTATAATATATAAAAAAGTAGATGAAAATGACTGATGAACAAGGGCAGAGTTTCAGGAGGATAAGGGGGCCAGCAGCCGAACGTTTTTCATACAGTTCCCCGAACTATCAGGGAGTGAGGGGAAAGTACTTGGATTCCGTGCATGCCTCTCATGCCTGGCTGGTGAAGGGAGCTCAAAGAAAGCTGCATCCCAGCGCGCATGGCTGCTGCCCCCCTACCGTAATGAAACTCCGCCCTTGCTGATGAAACTCTTTATTTATAACCTACTGGAGGCAATGCACAAAATACTGTTCTAACTAAAATATATTAATGTGATGGGCTATTCTCTATTTTGTCTCATTATAGTTTAGGAAAATATACCTTACCTGCAGATGTAAAATCAGTATTGTTATTCCTACTTACTTATCAGTACTGTTATTCCCACTTACTTCACTGACACTTTTATTCATGGGTATAATCACAATGATATTTAAGATTATCATATACAGTCCATTTCCCATAGAAGGAGTATAAAACACACAAATTTTTAAAAGATGATACAAATGTCAAAAACTATTACACAATAAAAAATCCAACTAACAAAATTCATGAAAAAACCATTAATTATTTTCATCCACTTATTAAAAAGTTTATATAGTAAGTGTTCTGTGACTTGGATTCTATGAAAAGTATATTCAAGTGAAAGTAAATGTTTCAGGGATCATTATAGTGACTTGACAAACATTCTATCCTATGTTAACTGAGTCCACACAGCTAAATTTCAAACACTATATAGACTAGAGAAGAAATGAAGGATACAGATGAAATGTTTATTATTTTGTAGTTATACAATTATCTGATATTTCCTTGAAATATTTCACACAGAAGAACAGAATTCTCTTCTCAGACTATTATTATCAGAATTGGTTAGAAAAGTATCTGTTTATTCCTTGTGGAAAATTTAAATCAATACTTTTTTTTCATTGTTGTTGACATTTTCTTTTAGAAAAAGCAAAAGCCAAATTATTTGAAATCAGAGATAACACGGTGGTAACTTGTGGGAGTTATTATCCAGGAGCTTTTTGTTTCCATTCTTCCTGATACACTAGGGGTACATCTACACTGCAATGCTATTTCAGGATACCTTTGGTATCCTGAAATAACTACCCTGTGTCTTTTGAACATGTCCACTATTGCGAAATATAGTGGATGTGCTATTTCAGCATCCCTGTAAACCTTGTTGCACGAGAGATAAGGGATGTCTCAAAATCGTGTGTTATTTCAAAACTGAGTGCTGTGTAGATGCGCCAAATTTTGAAATAGCCTATTTCAAAAAAGAATCGAAATAAGAAACGCAATTTGCATAATGCAAACTGCATATTTTATTTCGAGCTAAGGGTACAGTGCATAACCAACCTAGTTTCCCTAGTCAGATGTATCTCTAATGATACACCAAAATCCACTCCCCTTTAGTGAAGGGAGATAACTGCAAAAGTCTCTGGCCTTGATGCATTGTGGGAGACGTAGTGTGGCTGGGAAATATAGCCTGTGGAAGAGAATGTCAATATGACAAAGATGAATTACATGTTCTAATAGGAACTATGGTGGGACACCTAAGTTGAAATGTAGTGTTTGTCTGCAATATTTCAATTTTGGGGTGGGTTTTTTTTTAATGATTTTTTTTTTAAAAGCCCTCTAATTAGATTTCCAGCATTTGAAAAGTTAGGTCTTTAAGAGGCTGACAGCAATGCCCAAACTAACACTAATTTTGGTTTGTTTGAATATAGGCTTTTGTTTACATATCACACAGCAATACCGCATTCAGTACTAATGACTATAATAGCCTCTGGATGTTAGGACTTCAGTGACAGTCAGCTAAGGAAAGCATACCACAACTTGGCTTCTTATTTGGGGTACGTCACAGCTTGCAAACAAAGCTTTTTTCAGTCAAATATCCAGCATATGACATGAATTTCACCATACGGTGAATCTCTCCCATTCATGGCCTAGCACTAGTCTCCCAGTGATTTTATTTCCAACAAGCTATTCTTAATTTTATTCTAGACCAACATTCAACACCCTCCACACAATTGGGAGTCATGGCCTTTGTCACAAAGTGTGTCATATTTTTCATTTGGTACCAAATTCCGGTTCTCTATGCACAGTCAAACAGGCTTCAAACACAGGATTGGGACTACCCAATCTTCTCATCCTGTTTATAGAATGCAGAATCTCCAAACAGTGGATGCAATTACGACTACATTTCAAGGCATGTAGTTTTATCTATAACCTCTGTGCCATGCCTCCACAAGGATGGCATAATTGATATGAGTAGTGACAGACCCAGTGGTGTGTCCCTGATCAGACCCGTTTCCAATCTCCCTGCATTCTACATAGAATCTCCTAGCACATCATCTCTGTGGATCACTGTTGCCCTTTCCTTAGAAGAATGGAACCAACTACATTGCTTTTTGGGAACTAAGATGCCCATGCCAGCATGTGAAAGGCAGTATTTTGTCCTTTTTATCTGAGCAATTTTTTTTAATTAAACACAGTTTATTCATTTTCCATGTTTTAATCTAAAGCAACACAGAAAACCAGATACGGCATGAGATCTATCACAAGGCAAGTCAGGAGCTATCATAAAGTATATGTGTTGCAAAATGACACCATTTGTGTCAATTACTTTGTGACATGTCATGAGCTAATTTCTGAGGTGTCACAGTCACAAGATAACCCAATTTAACTCATGTCAGCATCATATAAAATATTAAAAGAGGTGAAGTATGTCAATGTTCTGCAGAAAAGTAACAGATTTCCTACCTATTAAAACTAAGAAAGTGATAACCAAAATGTTTTGCTTTCGCTATAGGCTAAAAGTGGCCATATATAATGGATTTCTCTCCACACTTCTCCAGCACACAATACATCACCCTTGAGTGTTGACCTGTGGCACTAAGAGATGAGGGACTAATTTAATTTCATTGTTCCCTGTTTTAATCAAAGGCTGTCAATCATACAAGTGCAATTGAACTAAAATTAAATGGAGATTTGCTGATGTGGGCAATTGCTTTCTGGTTATGGGGATAACAAGTGTTTTGTATGTGGTCACATTTGCATTTGAGCCTGAGTTTTCAGAAAAACATTCTGGCTTTAGAATTCTGATTGGAAATGATATTTGAATTTAAAAGTGTATTAGTACCTAATGAAAGAATTTATGATGCAGGTATATTGCTGGTAGTAAAAATAAGGGATTCCAGCAGTGTATGTAAAATAAGAAATATAAAGAATTGTTTATGCAGTGATTAATACTTTTAAATATAAAAGTTTTATGAAAGTTTAGGTATGGGGAACTAAAACAAAATTCCAAATAAATGACTCATTTTCTAGAAAGGGAACAATTCATTCCAGGGAAAAATCACATGGGGCACAGCAGATTTATTTAATGCTCTCTTCCGTACTACATAAACCTAACAGAGTTACTGAACTCTGATTGGGGATTGGCAGATGTCGGGCTACAAATATGAGGTAGTCTTTGTAGTGGCCCTGAATACACTGGTGCATAAGAGACTTTTAGGGTAGCTTAAAGGAAAAGCTGCTAGATATGTGATTGTATCAGTTCATCAGCTCAAATACCCTGCTTAGGTGGCACTGACTGGCAGTGATCAGTATTAGAATCTATAGCAGTGTTTCTTAAACTGTGTTCTGCGGCACACCGGTGTACTGCGAGGCAGTCAGAGGAGTGCCACGGAGAACAACAGAATTCAAAATAGCCGCCCTTAAAGGGGCAGGCAACCTTTTTTTTGCTCAACAAAAAATCTTTGGTGTTCCTCATAAAAAAAAAATTGTTTGGTGTTCCTCCGTCTTAAAAAGTTTAAGAAACACTGATCTATAGTCTTGACCATAGATTTTTCCAAAAGTTTATATAAGAGACCTGCTATAGTTGTGTGCATGTTTGGATGAATTCTATACAATTTAACTCAGTGAGAATTCCCTTGTCCAGATCACCTCCATCTTTCTGAGGGAGCATTGAGGAGTGAATTTTTACTCTACTTATATATGAAAACATTGTAAGTGGTAAACTAGATCTCTTTTTTATATAATGGCGGGGGGGGGGGGGAGGTGTGGAAAAAAAAGAACATCCCCAGTGACAAATGACACATAATAAGAGAGACTATTTAATCCATTTTTCCTATTTAATCTTGACTAATTTATGTCAAAGTTACAGTATAAAAATCTTCAGTGGATTCATTAACTGATAACTTGTATACAAAATAAGGATAACTTGTGTACAAAATAAGGCCAATACATCTACTTTTTTTTTAAACTTCATAAACTCTTCTAGTTCCTGAAATTTTTCAACTCAAATACATTATTCTTTTATGTTAGCAGTTGTTTCCAATTATGTGATTATAGTTTACAAAGTCAACTGAAATCACATTTTTACCATCCCAGGAATGAAGCAGTTTACTGTACAATGATAAAAAATAAAAAGCCCTTGCACTGCAGTAATCGGAAAGTCCAAATTAGACTGCAGACTATAGCTATAAAGGGAAGTCATGCAGAAACATGCCCTTTAGCATGATACTTTCTCTAAATTATGTTACTCTTTTAAGTGCTTATTTTACCATGTGAATCCTTAAATTAAAAATGAGGCACTTTTATAAGTATACTCTGTGATGGCTTATTTTCATTTTATTAACCTACAGCCTTTTATCAGATAGGATAATCCTAGTTTTCTAACTACCTATCTAAAACAATTGCCCTCTATCTGGAATCCATCAACAATGCTGTTAGTCATTCTACTTTACTTATAGCTGTTGACTCCATTGGTGGAAATCCATGCAGTAAAATCCTGCAAGGGCAAGATGAATGAAAGGACAATGGGAACAATTCAAGGCTGACTCTGTCCCTCCTGTACAGCTAGATTAAGAGGCAGTGTGTTCTGCATAGCTTCAGGAGCAGAGCAGAGACTACCTTATGTCTCAGAGAGCCACATTTCAGGTTCAGGAAGAAATTATGCTGGAACAGCACATTCTTGATGAAGATTCCTTCCCCTTCTGTACTAGTTCAGGTATCTGAGTAAGGTGTACAGTTGAGAAGTCATAATTCAGTCACCAAATCCTCACCCCTGGTCACCTAGAGATGGTATCTCCTTGCCAAGCACAAACCATTGATGTGGGTATGAAGCACAGGGAAATAGAGCACATATAACTCTTTTACTCCCTGCAAGGGTGTGTTAGGTTGCATGTGTCTGAGCTTTTTGGACACCTTTTTCATATTTTGTACATATGATGTAAAAACAGGAGGCTCCCTTGAAGTCAGTGGGAATTTGACATTGTCATCAATGGCAGTGGGATCATGGTTGTCCATGGTATAGTGTGATAGGAGACATTTTGGTTTAGTTTTGCAGCTCCAGAGTTATTTGTGCAAGACAGAGATGATGTGTGAATGGTCAGGTCAACACCTCCCACATTAATACCATTACACGCCAGGTTGTGACTTGGGTGATATGTCCATTCCAGCTCTCCCTGGCATATCTCACCCTTGAGAACAGCCATGTGTGGTACATTAGGCTACTCACCCACTTACCCATGGGCCAGGAGGACATGGTATGGGATATGGTTCAAATCCTCTTACTCACTGCTCAGAGTTGGCTCAGCAGCCAACCCCAGAGCACACAGGATTGTAGGCCAAGAGTAGATTCATAGCGCTCACACACAAGAGAGAATCCTGCTTGAGAGCTACAACTGAGCCACACAACCTCCCATAGGTGCTTCTCCAGTAGAGGGGTTTGCACTGTACTCCCTGCTTGAGGGTTGTGCATAAGATCAAAATCTAGTCCTAACAAACCATTTTAAAACTGACCTGGCCAGGGAGCCAACACTATTTTGTTTATGACTAGCACATTTTCCCAGCAATGCTCCGGTCAACTCAATTAAGCTTTTTTAAAAAGGAACCTGTTCATGCTGTATTTAAATCATTATATTTTTCAAACATACAGTGTTATGTTTAGGAAGTTAATTTTTATTCCAGATTTCTTAAAGGACTCTTAATTTTTTTGCATTCAATTGTTTTTAGTAATTTTTTTTTAAATTTGGAATTCCATCAAGTGTATTTTTTTCTCAGCTAGCCTTATAAACCCTTATCTCCACAGCCAGAGTGAGGAATGCAGCAAGCTGTGCACTTTCCCCTCGCTACTTGACAGTGACAAAGGGGAACAGCCAGCAATGTCCCCTTACGAATCTGGATGGGGAGCTTCAGCCCACTCCACTCCCCAGTGCCCTCCTTAAAGGGTTTCTGGAGGAGTGGGAGGCTTGGGGCAGGGCATCCTGGACGGGAGCAGGAGAGTACTCACAGCCTGTACGATTTTATGAGAAACAATCCCATTCCATGCACATCCCATTTTCCTGGCACAATCAAACTCTTACATTGCTTTCAGACCTGATAAGAGAAAGCTGTCTACTGAATTGGTTGTCCTAGCTCTTACTGTTTAGGAAGAGTTCTTAAACAGAGAGACTGACAGGCAAACTCTCCCAAATATACATATAAAGTATATATATATTTATATATAAATATTCAGGTATTGTTACATGATCTCTTTGTAGCAAGATGCATGTGCTCAGATGGTAGGTGTCTGTAAAGCACTTATCACAAGGGGCCCAATCCTGATTTGCAATCCAGGCACTACTGTAATGCAAACATGCCCTAACAAGAAGAACGTAGTTATAGAAAGAAGCAGGAGAATTACATTAAGAAAGAAGTTAACAAATACCATATTTCAGGAACTCTTCTTAATCATACAGTTCAGAGGAGGTCAGTTCCACTAAAGTGGTTTTATTTTTGGTTTGTAATAGAGCTTGAGTTTACCCTCAGGGATAAAGAAATAGGTCAATTTTCTCAAAAAATGCAATTATTTAAAAATTGTCATGATATGTGGGATCCATTCATAGCAAGGTCTCCAGCACAGTTAAAGAGGTAAGGAATACATTAGTGTCAGAGAGCCAACAGATAAAACCACTTACTGTTTTAATGGAGTTGTAACATTAAGTAATGAAAATATTTGATCTGCTAATCCACAGAAAAAGTCTTTGCAAATTGTGATGTTCTTCTTACATGTTTCCCCCCTCCCAGTTGAACTTGAAAGGTACACATGGAGTACATCCTGGTACATTACTAACTGACCCATCTTGCATTTGATTATAAATCCAAGTGGAAAGTTCACACAGCTTTATGCTTTTATTTTTCTAGAAGCCTTATTATATACCCTGTGAAGATAGAGCTCAAAGCTTGACATTGCACTATAAATCTCAGCATTGCCTCCATGAATTCTCTTTTTGCATAGTCTGTTGGCCAGGCAGTAAAACAGTTTAGGGAAGTAGTAAAAACTACTTGTGTTTTATAAATAAATGAGATGTAACTTCAACCTGCCTTGTTTTTTGTTTTCTTTTCTGTTTCAGAGGAAAGAATTTACAGGTTTTGCCCATGCAAAGCTTCTAATGACTTGGGAGTTTTGAGTGTATTGGGACTGGAGGATCAGACACTTTACTGCTACAGCAGTTTGCTCTGCTTACAATGGGTACCTGGAGACACAGGACTGTACCACATAAAACAAACTTCTCAAAATCTAATCTGACAGCTCTGCAAACCAAAGCCAATGCCTAAAACACAGATCCATGCAAGTGGAGCCTTTCCCCCATGTGAACCTGCATTGACTTTAAGATACTCTTTAGAGGCCAGCACGTGCAGGAGTAAGATCCAGCAATCACCATTTGCTTAATAAATGACTAGTCTCGGGCATTGTACTTATTATTAAGTAATCTCTTTCTTTCATCAGCAAAATATTACATGTAATTTATGCAAAACTGAATTAAACGTTATGTGAATACTGATGTAAAATCTGAGAAGTTTATAGAATTCATACAACATAGCATTATTCTACTATATAGCATTATTCTGAATATAAAGATATATAGACATATAAATTTAATAGTTTGGCACAACTTTTTTTCTTTTCAGGATTTTGCAGGGATATTTATTTTTCAAATGTGGCACACAATGATTTACATACAAGAATAGTTATAACCCTGTAGCTTAAGCTTTCATCATGAAGAAAAGAGATTTAGAAAATTACTTCTCAAGCTATATTTTACTCCCAATTTTCCTGCAAGTACTTTAAAAATGACCATAACTTTTATTCCTTCTAGGTGAGCCACATAGGATATAAATGTATACGCTGGGATGTGCAGGAGCCTGATATTAACTCAATATTATGTAAAATCTCAAAAAATTAAAAGGGTGAAGTTTAAAACGTAGATTTGCTGTACATCATGTTGCAAAAAAGTAGCCTAAGATGTGAAAAGGATAGCTTGCTCTGTTATTTAAAGGAGAAGCAATGGGCATATTTAAATATTTCCATTGTCTTGACATTTTTTAATCTGTTTGAAAAAAAATCCTATGTATTTTGCCTCAATCCAGTGAGCACATAAGCATGTCACTAACTTTAAGCATGTGAGTAATTCCAATAAAATCCATGACACTAATAATGTACTTGAAGTTAAGGACACACTAATTAATTAGAATATAACATTCATCAGCTCCAAGAAATATCTTTTTTGAAAATAATTCCTCCCCAAAATTAGAATAATTTGCAGATAGAGAAGTTGCTTTGTTAATATTCTATTCTGAACCTTCCTTGCTCTGGACAAATATCACCTCTAAGCTTTTCTAACATTACCATTTCCTAATTACAGATTCTTTCCCTCATAAGAAGAAACATCAGAGAAGAACAGAAGAGCAACAACGGTCTTGTGTGTTTAACTTTCGATCCACAGAAATGACAAGAGAAATTTTCAGTAGAGTAAAAAGTTGTTCATGAGACCATTTACACTGGATACTAGATTGGGAGATCATTCCCTTCATGGAAGATATAGAGATTTAAAAAATTGGTTTTGCTCTGATTAGAGAGTTATGGACCCTGGAAGGTCATGCTTCCAGACAGCACCCCAGGAAGGGTGCCAAGAATCTGGGTATGTGAGCTTCCATTATAAATAGAGCAGACTCCATCAGAACATTGATTAAATCAGTCTAGCTCTGTGGAATATTTCAATTTTGATGAATCAGGAAATGCAGATGAAATGTAGGTGTTTTTTTTTTTAATGAATTGTACCCATAGCTCCTGTATACCTTGTTAAACTAGACTTGGAGAGGCAGTGACAGTCTTTTATTTCTTCACTGAAACTTGTTCCATGTAGTCCAAGTAAATTCCAAATACAGCAAAGCTAGCTGAAAAAAAATTCAGATGAATAACTTTACTCACAGGAAATACTCATAATCTTTGGAATCTTGGGACCATTTTTATTCCACTCAATGAAACTGGGGAACACACACAAGAAAGGTGCTTCCTCCCCCTATGTTCATGCTTTAATAGGAATCCATAGCACATGAGTATAGCAATGCAGCTATAATTACACATCACAAAATGTCACTAAAATATTAATTGAAAATGCTGATACATGCACAGAAAAAGAAACACATGTTCAAAATGAAATATATTGAAGGAATGTGCTCATTGTAATAACTTCTGTCATACCTCAAACTAGTTAATGGAATCAAAGCTTCATTGACTTAGAAACAAGATCTTTAAGTATTTCTGTATTTCACTCAACCACAACAAAAATGTAGCCCGATATTTTCAAATGAGGATGGGAGAAAAAAATCTGTCTCCATTATTATAAACTTGGTAATTCAAGATGCTCTTGCGTAGAGCAAACTTTCAGAACAGAGCCAGCAGAATCCAAATTTCAGCAATACAAAAGGGTCAAATGTGTATAATATCATAGGTATTTCTCATTGTATTGTGGTCAATGAATGATGCAAACCACTAATGGACACTAGGAATTAATTAGTGGTCAGAAGGTTTGAAATAGGGAGCATAGTGTCCCTGAAAAAAAGAATGTACTAATCAGCCCAATGATTGCTCTATTCCTTCTTTCCTTTGAAGAGATAAAAATCACACCATTGTTATATGCTGTGGAATTAGGAAACCTACAGAACATCAGACAACCCAGCTTGTCATTTACATCATGGGCTTCATAGACCTGATAATAATGAGAGGGTTTCAGCAAAGTACATGCAAGAGTCTCTTGTTGCAGTCATCAGGGAAGCCTCAACCTAGTTGGATTTCAGGAAATTGAACTAATGCAAGTAATTTTAATCAGTGCAGGCTATCAAAGAGGACAAAGTTGGAGTAAGGATCATGAGTGTCAGATTGCCTCATCAAACTCAGCCAAGACTTAAGTAAGACAAGTATCTTGATAGAAATCATGTGTGCAAACTTCAAAAGAGAAGAGATTCTTGTTTAAACAACCATAAAAACAATTGTATTATCTCAGGTTTTAAATTATTTTAATCAAACTGCTGTTCTCTCCATCCTGACACGCACGTGTTTCTAATTCTGGGTATAAAAGCTTATGGTCCCACCAGATATCACTGGAATCATTTTAGTTGACATATGGGCAGTGCTCTCTGACCATCTGATTCATTACCTCCATCTGCACTATTTTCAGAATCAAATGTCTCACCACTCTTTTAAAACAACAAAGACACATAAGCATCTTTTCCCAGAGAAAAAGATACATGTACCAAGTAGGGTAATAAAGCATAATCTATCTATATATTTTAGAAATGTTCATCTGTCTGTCTGTCCATCTGTGAGTCTATTTGTTCAAGAACTCCTCCTAGGAGTCAGGACCACCAAATTTGGTAGGCAGCCTCCTCTTTTCCTAACTTAAAGAAAAGTCAGGGTTTGGTTGTGTCTGGACAACATCGTGTGTCTGGAAGGCACAGTTATACTGTGGAATGACCAGAAGGGGGATGAAGGCATTGATCAGCAGCAGCAGGCCTGCCAATGGGAGGAGGCAAAGGGGATAATTGCCCCAGGGCCCGGACAGTCAAATAGGCCAGGAGCGCCCAGCCACTTCCACCACCATTACTGTGACTTCTGGAGTCCTGGGACCTTTCGAATTGCTGATAGAGTGCCACTCCATATGGTTCTGAGGGCTGGGGGTAGGGGGGCACACTATGGTCTGGGTAGTGCTAAGGGCTGACTGCCCTTGGCCCCCCCCCCCTTCTGCCTGAGGCCTCACCCCTTCTGGGACTATGGAGCCAGCCCCCTCCCCCACCTTTCCCTGGGGCCCACGGTGGCTGGTGGCCCCACAAAGCAGCAGTAACCAAAGACTATGTTCACAAAGAGATAGACCTGCCCAGCTGAGATGTGGAGTTTTTAGAGACCCCCCCCCCAAACAAGCTAAAGTAACATAAAAAAAGATGTACAGATGAAAACTAGTCTACTATTGTGCAGGTCTTCTCAAAGATTTCAAACTGAGACAAAAACAATCCAGATGCACTTTATCATTGGGAAAAATAAAGAGTTATTCACGATGGAGATTTTAACATGAAACAGCCACATTATCATTATGTAAGTAAAATCCCCAATAGATGGCAACACTGGCCACCAAGGCCATTCAAGCTAGAGCTTGTTGGATTTTTTGAATAAAAGTTTTTTATTATAAAATGCCATTAGCTGGAAAGGATCAACACTTTTCCCATTTAGGAAAAAAAAAGAAAAAAATCCAACTTGTCAAACGATCCTGTTCCGATATTTTCAGAATGGAATTTTCCAAGCCCATATTGCATTTCATCTGATTTTTAAATTATAGTTAAAACAATAAAAATAATAGTAATAAAAAGGGTAAAATAAAAATTAAAAAAATATTTTGATTATGCTGATCTAATTTGGGGAGGAGGATTTTCTATCCACAAAAATTGTCAAGATTCACCTTTTGTTCTGATTTGGGATCAGCACAATTTTCACAGTCTCAAAAGGTCTTGGACGATGGGGAAGCATCCAGTACAGAAGTCTGTTCGCATGACAAGAGTGAGACCCACTAAGCCAGGACAAATCCCCAGGAGAGGGCACTCCACAGCTAGCAGAATAATTTCATACCTGCATCAGTGTAAGAAAACAACCATTGAATGAGAACATGAGAGGTCAAGAACCAGAGAGCTTGTCTTGTTATTTGTGATTTTTTTAAAAAGAAAAAGCAGCAATCTAGGTACTTAGGCATCAGAAAAGGCACATCTTAGCCCAAAGGGCCATATAAGTTGAAAAGGATGAGAAAGAGACAATAGCTACTGAGTGATCCCTGAGGATACTCTCGCTATACCCTTTATAAAAGATAGAGTAGCTTTCAAAGAAGGGCACTCGTGAGTGTTTTTCAAAATTAGAGCATATAAGCTTGGCAGAGCACATGCCACAGCCACAAAATCTCTCCCCCCACAAAATGGTCATCAATATAGCCCTGTATAGGCCAAACTGTGATTTTGGCTACGTCTGTGAAACTCACAAAGTATAATTAGAGAGAGTTCAGTCTTCTTGGTTAACAAAAATCCTATTTTTGCCTGTGCTCAGAAAAGGAAAAGGCAGATTTAATTGTTTTAGCACATCCTGTGAATTGATTAATTTCTCTTTACAGTTATGAAAATCAGCTTTATAGCCATCCATCCATTGACACCAAATTCTCCTGTATTTTGGGCTAGCAGCACTGTATTGCTGCAAAATACTTCCATCACTGAACACTTTTTTGGGTTGGCTGAATTTTGCTAATCATTCTTCTAATTAAGTCACTAGATTCTGTTTGGAAACTCACCATCATCTTCTAGAGATGAGGATACATGAAAAGTTGCTTTCCCTCCAATTTAACAATCTCTTGATTAAATTCCATTTATAACTGAGACGAATAATGAAAAGGCCTAAAGGTAGCTCACTTCTTTCCTGATTCAGCTAAATGTTTTTAAATGAATATTAATAGATAACTACTGTGGATGAGCTATAAAAATCCACTATGCCTTTTTTCCAGAGTACATCACTTTGCAACTTCCTTTTCAATATGATTTTTCTTTTCCAATTTAACATCCTGATCCAACAATCCACTTAGGAATGTGCTGAATTCTAAGCATATGAGTAGTGCTACTGAAGTCAATAGATCTACTCCCCTGTTTAAATTTAGGCACATTTTGGCTTTGTCTACACTGCAGGGTTTTTGAGCAAGAAGCTTTTTGTGGAAGAAAGATTTTCTGCAAAAACTTCATGTGCAAAAGCATGTCCACACCTCAAAAGCACATCGCAAAAGCGATGTGCTTTTGCTCAAGAAAGCATCCACGCTGCATGGATGCTCTTGCACAAGAAAGCTCTGATAACCATTAACAGAATGGCCAGAGCACCTGTGCTTTTTCTGATAGGCTCTTTTTGCGCAAGAAACCCCTGCGGAGCATTCACACATGCCTTTTTGCGCAAGAGCTGTAGCACAAAAAGAAGTTATTCCTCATGGGGAGAGGAATAACTCTACTGGCAAAAGCCCTCTGTCCTGTAGATTTACTGTATTTTTTTTTCACAAAAACACACTTGAGGTGTGGACGGTCCACTGTTTTTTTTTTTGTGTGCAAAAATCTTGTAGTGTAGACATAGCAATTAAGTATTTTGCTGGCTTAAGGCCTAGCATAGCATTTGGGATACAGAACAATAAATAGGCACAATTCAATTCATGAAGCATTTCATGAAATGAATACTGCAATGTGTTTTAGAGGTTGGAAATGAACTAACCTTGAAGTTCACTTGGAGATTCCAGACAGATGAACTTATATATCCAAGTGGGAACTGCCCCTAGATAGACTTTCCTTATCATGCAGCTTGTCCTTTCTCTTCACAGGTCTCAGGATACCTCTTCTTACCTCACATATCTTTTTGAGGTCCATAGATCTGTTACTATAGTGGATATTTGTGCATCTAAAAATGTTTCTGTAAGGCAGAACTAATAGCTGTCTTCTGAGGGAGATGAGATTCTAGAACTAATTGAAAGTGTTTTTTTATTGAGCTTTATCTTCTGTTGATTGTTTCATGCACATTAAACAAAACTATTGGATTTGGTGCTTTTGCCTACTGCATAAACTGAATGTTGATTGTGCTCTTTGGAGAGAAGGAACTATGTGTGTGATAGATAAACATGTAGATATTTCCTTTTTCTTCTTGAAAAATGATTTGGCTTTCTTGTAAGTCACTGTTGCCGGTTATTTTGAGCTGTTAATAATTATGAACTATTGCTTATAGTTTCATCAATTTAATATAGACTAGAATGGATCACTGTGATTCTTTGTTGACCTTCTGTACAACATAGGACGTACAATTACTCTGGGGGAGTTCTATGTCCACATCTTTTAGAAAAATGTCCATTCTTGAGTTAACAACTGCCAGAGATGGAGAACCCACAATAACCCTTAGCACATTGGCGGCGAGGAGTCCTGTGGCACCTTATAGACTAACTGAAGTGTTGGAGCATAAGCTTTTGTGGGCAAAGACCCACTTCGTCAGATGCATCTGATAAAGTGGGTCTTTGCCCACGAAAGCTTATGCTCCAACACTTCAGTTAGTCTATAAGGTGCCACAGGACTCCTCGCCGCTTTTGCAGATTCAGACTAACCCGGCTACCCCTCTGATCCTTAGCACATTCTTTTTCAGTGGTTAATAACCCTCACTGTTAAAACTACATGTCTGATTTCCAGTCTGATTCTGTCTAGCTTCAAATTCCAGCCATTGCTTCATGTTATAATTTTCTGTACTACACCAAAAAGCCCAGCGTCAAATAGGTTTCCCACTGTAGGAATTTAGAAACTGCAATCAAGAACATAAGAATGGCCATACCGGGTCAGACCAAAGGTCCATCCAGCCCAGTGTCCTGTCTGCCAACTGTGGCCAATGCCATGTGCACCAGAGGGAGTGAACTGAACAGGTAATGATCAAGTGATCTCTCTCCTGCCATCCATCTCCACTCTCTGGCAAACAGAGGCTAGGGACATCATTTCTTACCCATCCTGGCTAATAGCCATTAATGGACTTAACCTCCATGAATTTATCTAGATCTCTTTTAAACCCTGTTATAGTCCTAGCCTTCACAACCTCCTCAGGCAGGGAGTTCCACAGGTTGACGATGTGCTGTGTGAAGAACTTCCTTTTATTTGTTTTAAATTAATTTCATTTGGTGGCCCCTAGTTCTTATATTATGGGAACAAGTAAATAACTTTTCCTTATTCACTTTTTTCACACCACTCATGATTTTATATACCTCTATCATATATCCCCTTAGTCTCCTCTTTTCCAAGCTGAAAACTCCTAGTCTCTTTAATCTCTCCTCATATGGGACCTGTTCCAAACCCCTAATCATTTTAGTTGCCCTTCTCTGAACCTTTTCTAATGCCAAAATATCTTTTTAGGTGAGGAGACCACATCTGTATGTAGTATTCAAGATGTGGGCGTACCATGGATTTATACAAGGGTAATAAGATAGTCTCCATCTTATTCTCTATCCTTTTTTTTTAATGATTCCTAACATCCTGTTTGCTTTTTTGACTGCCGCTGCACACTGCGTGGACGTCTTCAGAGAACTATCCATGATGACTCCAAGATCTCTTTCCTGATTCGTTGTAGGTAAATTAACCACCATCATATTGTATGTATAGTTGGGGGTATTTTTCCCAATGTGCATTACTTTACATTTATCCACATTAAATTTCATTTGTCATTTTGTTGCCCAATCACTTAGTTTTGTGAGATCTTTTTGAAGTTCTTCACAGTCTGCTTTGGTCTTAACTATCTTGAGCAGTTTAGTATCGTCTGCAAACTTTGCTACCTCACTGTTTACCCCTTTCTCCAGACCATTTATGAATAAGTTGAATAGGATTGGTCCTAGGACTGACCCTTGGGGAAGACCACTAGTTACCCCTCTCCATTCTGAAAATTTACCATTTATTTCTGCCCTTTGTTTCCTGTCTTTTAACCAGTTCTCAATCCATGAAAGGATCGTCCCTCTTATCCCATGACAACCTAATTTACATAAGAGCCTTTGGTGAGGAACCTTGTCAAAGACTTTCTGGAAAGGGCACGAGCATTGGTTCCCACCATCATCATGAGATCCTGCTGCCAGCCCACCAGTCTCTCCATGGATGTGGCTGCTATGGCCTGATTCAGCTGACTGCTGCTGGAGTTTGCTGATAAAGGTTAGTTAACCTGTTAACCACTAAGCATACTGGTAAGCTTACTGGTTAACATCCCATATTCTATACACACACGTAGGTAAGCTTTGCTGTGGGCTAAATCAAGGCTGCAGACTATAGGTTCCCCATCACTGAATCACTTGGATTCTGTTTGATTGCTCTCCATTCTCACTGTCCATCCTCATCTCTCTATGACTGTAAGACTAGTGCAATCATCTTAAACAACTCTGTGGACAACTATTCCAGCACATGTTAATGGAGGTCACATTGTTCAGATAAGGCATCCCATGTGTATATACACATACAATTTTTTATAGTTGCCTTTTCTTCTCTTTTAACCCAGCTCTGTATTTTAATCAATTTAGCCTTCTTCCTCACTTATGTTTTCTTTGAGAATCTATAGACTTATTTTAAATGATTCTCGATTATCATTCACAGTTTTCTGATTAAATTCTTCATTTCAACTGATTTGGCTCATAACTGCTTTCAATTTTGTGAAGTTGTCACTTAGTATTATCTATCTAAACTAACTGATTTGGACTTTATTTTGTGTGCAAATTATAAATACCATCAACTCATTATCAGTTTATATAAAGTACCATTAATTTTTAGTTCCATATACCAACTTCTGTATGTGCAGTTACTCTTTCTCCGTCAAGATAAAATCTAATATAGAATTCCCACATGTTGGATATAATGCTGTGAGTTCACAAATTGTTATCTATAATCTCTAGAAATTTGAGGATGTTTAAGTGCTGGCAGCATGAGAGCTCTACTTCACTCACATTAAAGTCCCTCATTATCATGCAGGTTTTTTTTTTATTACAAATTATAAATAGATATGTAAGGAGCAGGTCATCCTGGTCCCAAGTGTGATCTGGTTTTCAGTAGCAGATTCCAACTAATATACCACCCTGTGTTTTATCTGTTTGGACATTGATCCATAAGAATTCAAAATAATTTCCTTTTGAATTGTCAGTGACTAAGGAAAAAAGGAGATGGCACTTGACACAGAGTATTACTCTCCCTTTACTTTTCCTCGCTCCATCATTCCTAAATAGGTAGTAACCTTTGATTTTAACATTTAAATCATAGGAATCATCCTGCCAAGTTTCAGTAACATCAACTAGATTGAATTTATCTTCAGAAATAAACAATTCCAATTCCTCTTGATTGTTACATAGTATTGGTACACAGGTAGAGCCCTGCACAGATACAAAGTCTGTATCTGCATCCACATCTGTACCCACAAAAATAAGTCACAGATACCCACTTTGACATCCAGGGATGCAGATACCCATGGATATATCTGCAAATTTGCAGGTTCCAGATATAAAATTTGTATCTGCGTCCACACCCAGATCCACCAAAATTAGCCGTGGATATAAAACAGATATCTGCCAACTTGCAGTTCTCTACACATAATCATTTTTTTCTCTTTGTATCCTTATTACCTTAATTATCTGTTATAATAATCTGTACTCATTTTTTTAAAATTTTTGTAGCATGTGATTTAGAATTTTTAAATTATCTCATCATAAATTTAAAGCATACTGTGACGGTGTTCTGCATAGTTGGCTGTTCTGACTGCACCCACTCTTGTGATTTGCTTAGTTCGATAACCAACGGCTTATAAATTGTGCTATGGGATAGAATAGTTTCATTTCATTGTTTTTATCCAGGAAAGGATTCACAAATGAGTTGAAGCAGTAGGAAAAGAGGCAGAAGCATATAGTTTCCATTCATGTGCATTGTCAGCAACAAGAACAGGAGACAGATCCAGTGGTGCAAGCAAATATCTCCCCTGTTTAGCTCTTCCAGGGTATTATATGAGGTGTGCTTCTAATAGAAATAGTGCACTGGGAAGGAAGCCAGTTTCCATGGAATTTCATCTGCATCAATTGAGAGAAAAAAAATACAAAATACTAACACCTGCATATGCTGTTAAAGACAAAGAGTTATGGGTAACAGCTAGGCCAGATGTCAGTGGTTAGATGTGTTGCACCAAATGTCTTTTTAAAGAAGTTTTTTTTTGTAACAATGTCTCATACATTTCAGGAATACTTATGCTTGAAAAGTGTTTTCTGGATGATATATGGTACTCGGGTGCCAAGTGGTTTAAATAAATTCTGAAGCATGTAACACATCTTTTCTCTGAGACTGTAAGCCCAGTACAATCATCTTAAATAAACTCTGTGTGGGCAACTATTTCAGGACATAGGATGGATTTTCCCTTTCTTGCATATGTCTCTGAAACAGTGGCTTGTTTTCTAGCATATGGTCTTGGCCTTATGGGCAGACTGAAGGAATATGAGACTGTGAAACAGGGCTTCAGATGAGAGCCTCGTGAGTGATAACTGAAAGTTCTATAACTTTTCTTATGTGTGTTTCTCACTGATGTATGTTAATCTTCTTCCATCTTTCTTGGGCTCTTCAAATGTAGTTTACCAGTATTAAATGGCATCATTCACATTGTTTTAATGAATCATATGAATTCTTTTCTCTCTGCATGGTCATTCTCATTGTAAAATATTAGACTATTCCAATGTCTATAACATGTAAGGACCACATAGAGGTGTTTTCCTTCTGAGTGTTGCATCAGGTGTTCAAGAAGAAGATTCACTAATGTATTACAGAGTAATTTGATTCTAAAGCTATTTACCAAAATGTGCAACCCTCTATCTGTTGTGTGCAAACACCATTAATGGTGACACTGCTTGAAGATTATCAGAGTGGGGAATCTTTTTGGATCAGGGTCACACGTAAGTGAGAAGCAAAAAAAAAAAAAAAAAACTTCACTGACCTGGCCACTCATGTGGCCCCTAACTGAGAAGCAGTTTAAAAGAGACATTCACCTCACTCATGCAACATGGGCCACCAGGGTTCCTCTCACACTCCAGCCTTGTTTGTGTGGAGAAGGTGCTGAGGCTCAGGGATTCCTCCCAGGGCCAGATTAACTCTTCTGGGAGTTCAGAACTAGTAGCTTTTGTGGGGCTTCCTAGGCTCTAGGGTGGGGCCAGTGTGTGTGAGGGAGCTGCCAAAGAGCAGGCTGGAGTTAGGGGAGAGGGTTCTGGGCAGGAGATGGGTACAGGAGTGGGCAGGCTATTGTGGTGCTTATTTGATGCATCTCCCATTTGGCAGGAGGGCACATGTGGCTCCACACCACCCTGCACTTGCAGACACCACACTCCTGCCACTGCCATTGGCTGTGATTCCCAGCCAATGGAAGATATGGGGGTGGAGCCTGCAGGTGAGCGCAGGTGACAGAGCTTCCCTGTTCTAGCTGCTGTTTCTCCAGCCAGAGGGAAAGGTGGACGTCAATGTGTAGAGCTGCTTCCTCCCTCCCCTCCCCCTACCAGGAAGTGTTATACATGCAGGAACTTTAGCAATGGATGCTTGCTGCTTATATCTGTACATCGGGGTGCCAGTGCCTGCACTCCAGCCACATGGGAGGGGGGTACTGAGGCTTGAGTCTCTCCACAGAGATGGAGCATCAGCACTGGCTCACCCTGCTATGGTGAGAGGGGAGAGAGGAAGCCCAGAGCCTCACTATGGGATGGATCAAGACAAGCTGGGGGGTCAGAACCACCCCAGGGCTGTCGGTTCCCCATCCCTGATTTATATCACTGCTTTTATTGTTGATCCTCATTTACCTGTGCCAGAACCACGTTAGTTCTTTTTCATCACTCTCCATTCTCACTGTCCATCATCATCACTCTCTGACTGTAAGCCTGGTGCAATTATCTTAAACTCTGTGAGCAACTGTTTCAGGACATATTGCCGGATGTCAATTTGTTCAAATAAGGCATCACAGGAATTTTACTGGGACAAGATAATGAGGAGAGACACTTGACATTCATAAGTACTTGTTAGACCATCTTCTCTTCCTCTGATCAGAATTCACTTGGCACTCAACCACATAGAGTAGGAGGAAATGAAATGCCCTGCCCTGATATCATACCACTATAGGCTGAACTGAGAAGAACATTCTAGCTCATTAAGTCCTCAGAAGGAGTATGGGACACATTGTCCCACTGTCTGCTTACCCAGAGATATCTTCTCCAGTATCTTCAGGATTGTCTGTATAGTTTATGATCTCAATACAGTTCTTCAGCCCACAGAGAAGCATAAGGAGAGCAAGGCCATAAAACTTTCCTTCCCACTACAGAGATAATGTAAAGGAAGGAAATGAGGAATATTTTGGGAAGCAAAGAGGGATATTGAATTAAGGTGATATTTGCGTTCTCTGGCTGCTACCTGAGATTAGTTTACATTAAAATGAGCCATTTACATTGTATTATGCCTTGTCACGGTCCGTGCTTTCCCTCAGAATTCCGTGCGTCATCATCGGGGAGAGACGGCCATTCCAGTCACACCTGGCTTCCGGGTCGCCCGCCCCCCTTCCCAGGGTACCAGTCTAGGACGTCCCTTAGTCCTTTTGCCTCCAGCTACTCAGGTTCCTTAAGTTGAGGACCACCCGGCATTTGCCCAGGCCGGGCCTCGTTCGCCTGCACCACAGACGGAGGGGAGGGGGACCTGGGCCCGCCCTCGCTCCAGGTCCCGACCCAGGACCCTAAGGACAGGGACACAGCTGCAGCGGCACAGGAGCCAGCAAACAGAGCTGTAAACAGAGGAGTTTGAGTGGGAGTTCTGTTGGAGGAGAAGTTTGTATTTGTATTGTTTGTATGTGTAGAGGCTTGTAGGGGTAGTGTGCTGGGAGAGAAGCTGAGCCCTGATTAGGGGGCGGGGCTTCACTGATTAGGGGTCCTATAAAGGTAGCCTTCTAGTCAGGCAGCGGCACAGACAGCTGCAGCGGCACAGGAGCCAGCAAACAGAGCTGTAAACAGAGGAGTTTGAGTGGGAGTTTGTAAGGGGAGTTTGGATATTGGGATTTGTTTGGGGTCTGTTTTTGTTGTGGAGGGGGTGTTTTGGTTTGTTTTTGTGTTCACCAGACTAATAGGATTTTGAAGAGAAAGTAGATATAACAGAGGCAGTAGTGCCATGACCCAAGTAGTAGAGAACACAAGGAGGATGATTGGATGTGGTAGCTGCGGTATGTACATGATTCTGGAGGGGTTACCCGAAAGGAGTTTTGTTTGCATGAAGTGCCGCCTGATAGAGTTGATGGAGGAAAAGATCCGAGGATTGGAGATGCAGGTGGAAACTTTGGTTGAGTTTAGAAGGGGGTTTGAGCAGATGATGGAGCAAAGGCATGACGTGGCTAAAGGGGAAAGTTTAGATATGCAGATAGAAGCAGGATCAAGCCCCTTAGAGGGGGGACTGCTGGGTGAAGAAAATGGACAGTGGAAGCATGTGACTAAGAGAACCAGGCAGAGGAAAAGATGGGTTAGTGAAGGAAAAATAGAGCTTAAGAATAGGTATGTGGAGTTGGAGAATGAAGGAGGGGTACAACAGGCAGATAATGAAGATGGAAGGGTAAGGAAGAAGAGAAGAGTGGCTAGCCCTATAGATAAAGGGGAAGAGTTAATGGAAACAGCACCAATAATGAGTATTAGGAAGATACAGGATGGGTTAAAGAGGATTACAAGGGAAGACAGGAATGGCAAGGACTTGCAGCTAGAGGAAGCTAGAGATAGACCAGGCAATCACACTGTCACTAGGAAAAGGCAGGTCTATGTGATTGGGGACTCCTTATTGAGAAGAATAGATAGGCCTGTAACCAGAGCTGATCCAGAGAATAGAAGGGTGTGTTGTCTGCCAGGTGCTAAGATACGGGATGTGGAACTGAGGTTGAAGAGTATTATTAAGGGAGCAGGAAGGAATCCGTTGATCATCTTTCATGTAGGAACAAATGATACGGCTAGATTTTCGCTGGAACGAATTAAGGGCGACTATGCTAGGCTAGGGAGGATGCTCAAGGAAATTGAGGCTCAGGTGATCTTTAGTGGCATCCTGCCTGTTCCTAGAGAAGGGCAACTAAGATGTGACAGGATTATGATGATCAATAATTGGCTTAGGCAGTGGTGCTATAAGGAGGGCTTTGGGATGTATGGCCACTGGGAGGCATTTATGGACAGAGGACTGTTCTCTCGGGATGGACTTCATCTAAGTAGGGAGGGAAATAGACTTCTAGGATGGAGGTTGGCTCAACTGATAAAGAGAGCTTTAAACTAGGAATTTGGGGGAGATGGTTGGGAGATGTTCAGGTAATCTCTACGCCAGATTTTAACACTGAGGGGGAGGCAAATGAAGTAAAGGATATAGCTGGGGGTAGGAGAATGTACATGAGGAAGGGTAGGGTGGATACTAGTCTAACAGGTCATATTGGAGGTACAACGTCCGTGCCAAATTGGGTAAAGAATGTGAGTGAGGCCAAACAGCAAAAATTAAGATGTTTGTACACCAATGCGAGGAGCTTGGGTAACAAAATGGAGGAACTAGAGTTAATGGTCCAGGAAGTGAAACCAGATATTATAGGAATAACAGAAACATGGTGGAATACTAGGCATGATTGGAGTACAGGTATTGAAGGGTATGTGCTGTTTAGGAAAGACAGAAATAAGGGTAAAGGTGGTGGAGTCGCATTGTATATCAAAGATGAGGTAGATTGTAAAGAAATAAAAAGTGATGGAATGGAGAAGACAGAGTCTGTTTGGGCAAAAATCACATTGGGGAAGAAAACTATCAGATCCTCCCCTGGGATAGTGCTTGGGGTGTGTTATAGACCACCAGGATCCACTTTGGATATGGATAGAGACCTCTTTAATGTTTTTAATGAAGTAAATACTCGTGGAAACTGCGTAATCATGGGAGATTTCAACTTTCCAGATATAGATTGGAGAACAAGTGCTAGTAATAATAATAGGGCTCCTAGATGTGATAGCTGATGAATTCCTTCATCAAGTAGTTGCTGAACCTACAAGGGGGGATGCTATTTTAGATTTGGTTTTGGTGAGTAGCGAGGACCTCATAGATGAAATGGTTGTAGGGGATAATCTTGGCTCGAGTGATCATGAGCTAATACAGTTCAAATTGAATGGAAGGATAAACAAAAATAAATCTGAGACTAGGGTTTTTGATTTCAAAAGGGCTAACTTTAATAAATTAAGGAAATTAGTTAGGGAAGTTGATTGGTCTAAAGAAATTATGGATCTTGAGGTGGAGGAGGCCTGGGATTATTTTAAGTTAAAGTTGCAGAAACTGTCAGAAGCCTGTATCCCAAGAAAAGGGAAAAAAATTATAGGCAGGTGTGTTAGACCAAGCTGGATGAGCAGGCATCTTAGAAAGGTGATTAAGAAAAAGCAGAAAGCATATAAGGAGTGGAAGATGGGAAGGATAAGTAAAGAAAGTTACCTTATTGAGGTTAGAGCATGTAGGGACAAAGTGAGAGAGGCTAAAAGGCAGGTAGAGTTGGACCTTGCAAAGGGAATTAAAACCAATAGTAAAAGGTTTTATAGCCATATAAATAGGAAAAAAACAAAAAAAGAAGAAGTAGGACCGCTAATTACTAAGGATGGAGTGGAGGTTAAGGATAATTTAGGAATGGCCCAATATCTAAACAAATACTTTGCTTCAGTCTTTAATGAGGCTAGTGAAGAGCTTAGGGATAATGGTAATATAACAAATGGGACTAAGGATATAGAGGTAGATATTACCATATCTGAGGTAAAAGCCAAACTTGAACAGCTTAATGGGAGTAAATCGGGGGGCCCAGATAATCTTCATCCAAGAATATTAAAGGAACTGGCACATGAAATTGCAGGTCCATTAGCAAAAATTTTTAATAAATCTCTAAACTTAGGGGTTGTACCATTTGATTGGAGAATTGCTAATATAGTTCCTATTTTTAAGAGAGGAAAAAAAAGTGACCCGGGTAACTATAGGCCTGTTAGTTTGACATCTGTAGCATGCAAGATCTTGGAAAAAATTTTGAAGGAGAAAGTAGTTAGAGACATTGAGGTTAATGGCAATTGGGATAAGTTGCAACATGGTTTTACAAAAGGTAGATCGTGCCAAACCAATCTGATCTCTTTTTTTGAGAAAGTAACAGATTTTTTAGATAAAGGAAATGCAGTGGATTTAATCTACCTCGATTTTAGTAAGGCATTTGATACAGTACCACATGGGGAATTATTGGTTAAATTGGAAAAAATAGGGATTAATATGAAAGTTGAGAGGTGGATAAGCAACTGGTTAAAGGGGAGACTACAGCGGGTCATATTGAAAGGGGAACTGTCAGGTTGGAGGAAGGTTACTAGCGGAGTTCCTCAGGGATCAGTTTTGGGGCCAATTTTATTTAATCTTTTTATTGCTGACCTTGGCACCAAAAGTGGAAGTGTCCTGATAAAATTTGCAGATGACACAAAGTTGGGAGGTATTGCTAATTCAGAAAAGGATCGGGATATCATACAGAAAGATTTGGATGACCTTGTAAATTGGAGTGATAGCAATAGGATGAAATTTAACAGTGAGAAGTGTAAGGTTATGCATTTAGGCATTAATAACAAGAATTTTAGTTATGAGCTGGGGACACATCAGTTGGAAGTAACGGAGGAGGAGAAGGACCTCGGAGTCCTGGTTGATTATAGGATGACTATGAGCCGCCACTGTGACATGGCTGTGAAAAAGGCTAATATGGTCTTGGGATGTATTAGGCGAGGTATTTCCAGTAGGGATAAGGAGGTGTTAGTGCCATTATACAAGGCATTGGTGAGACCTCATTTGGAATACTGTGTGCAGTTCTGGTCTCCCATGTTTAAGAAGGATGAATTCAAATTAGAACAGGTACAAAGAAGGGCCACTAGGATGATTCGAGGAATGGAGAACCTGTCTTATGAAAGGAGACTCAGGGAGCTTGGCTTGTTTACCTTAACCAAAAGAAGGCTGAGGGGGGATATGATTGCACTCTTTAAATATATTAGAGGGATAAATACTAGGGAGGGAGAGGAATTATTTAAGTTTAATACTAATGTGGACACAAGAACAAATGGATATAAGCTGGCTAGTAGGAAGTTTAGACTTGAGATTAGACGAAGGTTTCTAACCATTAGAGGAGTGAGGTTCTGGAATGGCCTTCCAAGGGAAGTAGTGGGGGCAAAAGATCTACCTGGCTTCAAAATTAAACTAGATGGGTTTATGAAGGGGATGGTTTGACAAGATAACATGGTCTTGGTAACTAATTGACTAGTCATTATCAGTGGTAAAGAGGTCAATGGAGGGATGATAGGGGTTATTATAAAGAACTTTCTGGGTGTCTGGCTGGGGAGTCTTGCCCACATGCTCAGGGTTTAGCTGATCGCCATATTTGGGGTCGGGAAGGAATTTTCCTCCAGGGTAGATTGGCAGAGGCCCTGGAGGTTTTTCGCCTTCCTCTGTAGCATGGGGTACAGATCACAGCTGGAGGATTCTCAGCATCTTGGGGTCTTCAAACTATTTGAGGGCTTCAATATCTGAGATATAGGGGTGAGGATTATTCTAGGAGTGGGTGGGTGAGATTATGCGGCCTGCATTGTGCGGGGGGTCAGACTAGATGATCATAATGGTCCCTTCTGACCTTAAAGTCTATGAGTCTATGAGTCTATGAGTCTATGAGACACGCTTCCCTGCCCGGTTGGCGGGGCGAACCGTAACTCACCAACCCTCAAGCGACCTCCTGGCTCTGCCGCTCAGTCCTGGGTCACTTCCTCTCCTCCGTTCTGTCTGGCCTCCACGTCAGCCTCTCGGCCACACTGAGTCACCTCTGGTGACCTCGGCTCCTCCGCCGGGTGCCATGGCCCCTCCGTCGTGATGCCGCGAGCTCCTGGCCTTCGGCCCTTCCCGGCTCCCCTCTTCCACACACCCGGCTTCCTCCGCCTCCCTGTCTGCTCCCTCAGTCGCCTGGGCTTCCTCTGCCACCCGGGCTTCCTCCTCCCAGGTCGCCTGCTCTCTGGCTTCCTCCACCCTGGCTTCCTGCCTCCCGGCTTCTTCCTCCCTGGCTTCCTGCCTTCCCCCCTGGGGCTTCCCGGGGCTTCTTTTGAATGCTGCAGCGCCCCCTGATGTCACGCCGCGCTGGCCCCCGGCGCCGGCCGTGACGTCATCCCGCGCCTCAGGCCGATTCCGCGGGGCAGCCCTGGAGCAGGCAGCGCAGGTCTGGAGCGCAGCTATCCTCTCCCTGCATAGAGCCACCGCGGGGCCAGCTGGAGTGCGGGACTCGGGAGCTGCGGTGGCGGCGGCGCCGCCAGCGGGGCTACGCAGCCCCGTCACATGCCTCTTCTAAAATATGAAAAAAATCATATTCTCTCAGCAAGGATGTCCTAATATATTTACATATCTGTGACGATGCTTTGCAGTTCCTAGAAAGGGCAGATCAGGTGAAAAAAAGGTAAGCCTATTTTTGTATTTTACACATAAGCATGTGGCCAAAAATCTGAACACCTGGTCAACACATTCAGTAAAATCTGAACACCTGGTAAACAGTCAGTAAAAAATAGTCTTGCAGCACCTTAAAGACTACAAAACATCTCGATGTCGATGGTATCATGAGCTTTCGAGGGCTCATGATACCATCGACATGTTTTCTTTGTCTGTAACTGGAAAAACTTAAAAAACAACAAAAAAAGCACCTTAAAGACTAACTCGTTACCCTTCTGAAGCTTTTGAACATTCAGTAAAAAATGTTTAGTTGACAATGTCTAGTTAAGAGAACAATAAATTTGTAGTTATGCTCTTCAATAAGGAAGTCAAACACATATTTTTTATTGAATCTGACTCATCCAACATGCTGCTATGCAATTTTTTATTCTTTTCTACTGAAAAAATATTTTTTTTTATAAATATTACTCAAGGGTCACATCTAATCACTCCGACACATACACATTTGAAATATACATACTGAATGTTATGTACAAATCTATTGCTATTTATCAAAGACTAACCATTGTACAGTGTTAATAATTACATAACATACAATAATGTTTAGTGTTCCACAGGAAAAGAAAATCTGTATTGAAACCACTCGAGTCATAAGCAGAGTTCATTGGTGTATATAATGCTTTTAAACAACAGAAATATCTCTTTTGTCTCCCTATGGCAATAAGTTACATCTTTTGGGAGCTGCAAGGGATTTGTCCTCATTTGCTGAATAGTGTAGAACATAATGGGTACGTTTCCAACTAGGCCAAATTTATTCCTGATGTAACAATGCTTAATTCCATGGCTGTACTTCAGAGATGAATATGACTGATTATATTTTGCTAAAGTATCTGCAAGGCTGACAAAATGTATAATTGTATAAGTGACTGTTACTGGTCCTTTTAATAAGGAATCTAACAATCTCTCTAATAATCCCTGTTTTCATTTGACAAACTTTAAATATGTATTATTTAACCTTAATTGTTAAAGTTAGACCATAATGTATACAAAGAAGGGGTGAATAAAGATTAATAGGCCATTTAAATTCCTTCATTTTTGAGAGCTTGTTTTTCCAACATTAATAAAATGCTTTTAAAGCAGCTTATTTTTGTATACAATTACAGGCAGACCTGATAGTATCAGGTAGTAAGTTTGCTCAGTACTTCATTATAAAGATCTTTGTTCTTAGTTGCTCCCAACTTTGCCATATTTTAACCATATGGTCTTCAATTTCCCATGCTGTGTGTCTGAAAATCCTTATTTTTGCATTTGCTAATATTTGTGCTTGGCTTTGCAACCTTAATAATGCTTTAACATTGTTTTTGTGTGTAATTGTTTATTAATAAAAGATGTAGCAACTGTATTGTTCTTGCAACTGTATCAGTTATTAACCCACACACAGCACCTCCCCCACCCCCCGATCTATTTTTAAAAAATCCAAATACAATCTTTTTAACTCAAGGGAATTCTATTTCCCTTAAATATGTTCCAGGTGGCAAGCACTAATATATACATTTTTGTATACAAGTATTCCTTTTTGTTTTAATTTTAAAGCAACAACAGAATTAGCCTAATTTCCCTCTGTTTTATTTGCTTTAAAAGTAAATTTCCATGAAAAAGCAGAAGTTTAAATAGGTTCGTATATAATTTCAGAGTTTGGCATTTACAGAATATATATATATTCTCAGAGCACTGCAGATTTGTTACCAGACTGTGCTGCATTAGCATGCTTTCAGGATATAACATAAATGTCACATACTTCCCCCTTCACCTACTTTCCTTTGCCTAGTAATTCATCATTTAAAGAGTCATTTTCAAGACAATATGATTCTGAGGACAGAATATAGTCCAAAGACTGGCTGTGAGCCAGGAACTTCTCTCTCTCCTGGAACAGGTAATACTGTTTTTTTCTTAGTAAGAATTTTATTGAATTCTATATAAATGGCTTCATCAGAATTCCAATGTGAACATTAAAGGTCACACTGAAATATAGTATGAGATATGCAATAATAAATAGAAACAAGTATTGCATGGGTAACCCACACACCTTCCGGATGTGTCTTGTCTGATTTAGTGGCACTGAGATCACTTACAGAGAAAATGATGAGTCTGCTCTACAGCCATAGCTAATAGGCTGCTGGCTTTTAGCTTAATGCACTAAGCTCTAGAGGTTCCAGGTTTGATTCTGACTGTGAGTATTACACTAGTGAAATTAGAGAGAGATGTGGGTTAAAACATTACTCCCACTTAATACTGACAGTTCTAACAGGCATCTGGAAAAAATTGACTGCATGCATAATCTAGTGGTTTCTTCATTATTTCCAAAACATATTTATTGTAGGGTTTCATTACAGCCTCAAAACTGAAGTTTCCAGAATAAATGCTGATATTCAGAATTTTTTTTGACTGAGACCACTTTCAAAGTAATGTGAGCCTATTTATGGTTTTTGTGTCAAACCCATATGAAACTCATGGTGTGGATAGAGCCATCTGAACTTTATTTTGAATCTAAACCTACGAAACTTAAAACAGAGCCTTGATTACCAAAACTACTAATTTTTGCAGAGCTGAACTCACCACATCACATAGAGGATAGTCAAGGTAGTGATTTAGGCTTCCATACAGGCATTGCTATTTGATCCTAGTTCGACCAATATTTTAAAACATAAGGTTAATTCTTCCTCCCTATGAAATAACAGCATATCTGTTGGCATGAAATAAAGGGGAAAATGAGACTAAAATTTTATCATATTTATAAGCAGATTCCTTTGGAAACAGTTGAATCAATATTTGTTTAGCTGGGCAAGCAGCTTATAATGTTGAAAAATCACAAAATAAATACTTAAAACAACTATATAAAACAGCACTCAGTGGGAACTCTTTCAGTTCAATGGACAGTATCTTATAACACATGCCCACTTCCTCCTTAATGTATCACTTTTTCTCAAATCCTATAAAACCAAATGTTTTGGATCTGTTACAACTAATCAGAGCCCTTGTGTGGTCCTGATATGACTAAATTCTATGTTTGTTGAAATCAACAGGATTTTTGCCATTAAGTCTCTTAATAGTAGGATCATATCCAAAATAATTGAAAGAAAAAAATGAAATTTATATTCACTGGCAACTCTCTTGGGAAGTTTTAATGGATTTATTATGGTGAGTGTCAAGCTGAATTTTACTGTCAGGAATTATTGTTCTGGTCATCATTTGATCAGGCAATTGTTACTGCCACACTTACACGCTGCTAGGAGGAAATATGAGCTCTGATAAATAGCAAGTTATTTAGATAACTAGATTATGTTTCCATTTGATCGTGTACAGTACTATCACAAGTATGTTAATGGATACTCTTTGTATGTGTTAGCCCAATCTTGTAGGCTAATGGGGTTTTACATTAGACAGGCTATGTAGCCAACATATATAGATAAGAAGTAAGAATTAACATGCCACTAGTGCAAAGAACTGTTGTACAGGACTATGCCAGGGAACTATAGGATAGTAGTAAATTCTGTCAAGTGAATGAATACAATAGGAATAGCTACCGCCAGTTAGATCCCAGTACAGATTTCAAAAGCATAACAATGTCCACCTGGGTAACTGGTTTTAGGCCCTACCTCCACCAATGCTCTTATTCATGTTCACATTTTAGCAAACTGAATTATGCGGTTCTTATATATAAAGGGGAAGCTGTGCACATTTTTATGCACATTTTTTTAAAAGAAACCAAGCAAAGGTGAAGTTTAGCTTGGTAAAGAAAATGAAATCAAACCAGCTTTCTCAAGAGAAAACAGTGATTCAAAACAAACTTTTTTAAAATGCAAACTTAATACTTTTAGTCCAGCTGATCCTAAGAAAAGACCTTTTCATTAAGGATTATCTGTCTCCTTTGCACAAACATTATTGAAGATTAATGAATGTAATGAAAAGCCCCATGTAAGCATCAAACTAAGAATTCTGTTGCTAAGATGGGGCAGCTGACTTTCTTTACTGAAATCACACTGTTACCATATGCTTCTAATCCTGAGCAGGTGACCATATTGTTTAACAAACAACTGTTTATTATATCAGAATGGTGAGCTCATAAAAGGCTAGGCCTGGGTTTCCTCCCAAGGAAGAAAGTGAAAGTAAAGAAGAATAGAGAATTGAATGAGAGGTTTTAAAAGATGTTTCTATGGGGACAGGCCTGCCAAAAGGAGGGGGCAAAAGGGGCAATTGCTCTGGGGCCTGGAGATTCCAAGGGCCCAGAGTTCCTGACTGCTGCCACTGCTACTACAGCAGATGGCGCCCAAGACCCCTATTAATTGCTGTGGGAGCTCTGAGGCAGGGAAATGTGGGGGGAAGAGGAGAGTGCTGCAGGCTGGGTGGAGCTAAGGACTTATTGTGCTCATCCTGGCGCCTTCCAGCCTCAGGGTATGTCTAGACTGCATCCCTCTGTCAACAGAGGGATGCAGATTAGGCAGGTCGACATTGCAAATGAGGCAGGGATTTAAATATCCCACACCTAATTTGCATAAAAATGGCCACCACTCAGCACTTTGTCGGCAAAAAGTGGCAATCTAGAGGGGGATCTGTTGAGAAAGAAAGCCTTTTTCGACAGATCCCTTATGCCTCCTGCAAGGAGGTTTACAGGATTTGTCGAAAAAGGCTTTCTTTCTTGACAGATCCCCCTCTAGACTGCCACTTTTTACAAACAAAGTGCTGAGTCGGCAAAACACGGTGGCCATTTTTATGCAAATTAGGCACGGGATATTTAAATCCCTGCCTCATTTGCAACGTCGACCTATCTAATCTGCATCCCTCTGCCAACAGCGGAATGCAGGCTCGACATACCCTCAGTTCCAGTCCTTCTGAGGGCACAGAGCCACCCCCCCACACAGTGTGCCCTAGCACCCACAGTGGCTGTTGGCCCCACTACATGGGGAAAAAATGCCTGAGAAAAGGGTTCTGTTACTGTAATATTGTATCAGAAACAATGCTCACTTATTAGCCATACAAATTTATTACTTACTATGTTATGTCCTAGTCTTACCATTCATATTTTTCCTATGATTCAGCTCCAGACTAAATGATGACAAAGTTTTACACACACATGCTTATTTGTAAAGTGAATTAGGTGCTAATAAAGGTGCTGTATGACTGGAACAGATGCAGGATTGCTATTAGCCATATGAGCTTCACCAGCAACTTATCTGAACATAGTTCTACAGGTTGTTCTCACCTGCTGCTTTCAGCAATATGTCTAATTTTAAACAAGGGTGGCACATCACATAGTGGGGATTTATATTTTGTTAGTGCACAAAGATTTCTCTTTACTTAGTGTTAATAACAATAATACTGTGGCTCAGCTCTAGGACTTTCCAACTGAAGATTTTCAAACAATGAGGCTTCACAAAACTCCTATTGGATGGTGAGTAGAAACCTCTGCTTGGCACTGTTTCTGGGGCTACGTCCAGACTTCTGGTATCCCAAAACCCCCCTGCTATGTCCAGAGAATGCGTTTGCACTTCCGCCTTTTTTTTTTTTTTGCAGAAGTGCAAATGCGCTTTCAGAAGCCCTTGCATTCCTCTTTCCACGAGGAAGAAAGAGGGGTTTTTCCCAACATTTGGCCCATTCTAGATGGGCCAAATGTCGGAAATACCTCTTCTGACAAAAGAATCAAAAAAAGCTACACAAAATGAGGAATGCATTTTGCGTAGCTTCTTCCAACAAAACCTTGTAGTCTAGACTACCATTCAGTCAAACTCCCATAGCACAGGAAATTACTACCTATGGCAAAGCAAGGCTTAACGGATCCAGGCTCTTATATCTTAAAAACTGCTTCTGAAGGGTGAAAACATAAGATTTTTTCCATCCAGTGGATAAGTTTGGAGGGAAGGAATTGAGAAAGAGTAAGAATTGGGGGAAGGTTGAAATAGCCCTCAAGTTTAATCAGACACCTATCACTTGGCTCCAAGAGCAATAGCTGTAACAAAAAAAACTGCCCTGAGGTCAAAGCAGTTCCTTCAGTTGTGCATGTTGCCTTCAAGTTCAGGCATTTACCTCCAAGTCAGGAGCTGTGTTTTCTACATTGTGTAATATTTTACTGTCATTGTTCCAGGAGGGAGTAAGCATTTGTAGTATGAAAATAGCTCATTAATTCCTTTTCCCTCTCCCAAACTTTACAACAACAAAGATTTTAGTCTCCAGTATTGAAGAAAAAAGGTGACGCTTAAGGAAGGCATGAGAAGGAATTTAAGCATGATGGGAATCTGTGTAGCAAGAAATAGCAGTTTCACACTTAATTGTATTTCCATATTTTTCTGGATTCAAGTCTCCTCTTCATGGCCTGTGAATTTCCTCAAGAGCTTAGTATTATTTATTTTATAGTATAAATCAATGACATAGGCAGATGTTTAAGGTAATGCTCCATTGACCCCGATCTTAAGTTTCAACAGAAATTCTCTATTGATTTCCATCATTCAAAATGCTTTTTCCCCACCTTTCCCTTGTAGAAGTACGAACTTAGTTATGCCCAAACCTCTGCTGTCACATTTTAGTACTGGTGATTTTTTTTAAGGTAACTGTAACAAAATGCAATATAAAGCAGCATTTAAATCTCCATAGTTATATTGACAGGGCTTAATGAACCCAATTATTCTCCCAATTAAGAAGCAGGGAAAAAAAGGAACAAGGAATTGTTTCCTGATCATACTAAATACACATTTATCTGTTTATAATGTTTATAATGTGTTGCTAGCAGAAGAACATAAATATTAAGATTTTAAAAAATCCTAATATAACTTTTTATTACATATTCCATTTTACTATCATTTTTGTCTCTATTACTTTTCCAGGGCAAATAAGGTACCGAATGCTGGCTATATACAACATTATCTTTGCAAATGATTTTAGCTGAATAATAGAAGTATTTTTCTGTCAATCCAAAAAAACTGTAAGAATGCATTTTGAATGATCTGCATTGCTTTATTTTATGAGACCATTATTGGTTTTCAAAGATGTGACAAATTTGATTTTATAAAGGCTTGTCGGCATCCCTAAAACTATTCATCACCCAGTTATACATATTTTGAAGCCACATAAAACAAAACAAAACAAACAAAAACAACTAGCCAAAACAAAAGCCCCAAACCAAAAAGCCAAGCTAAGAAAAAAAAAGGTGCATACTGAACAGGCCCATTGATAGGGTGCAGGGGAGGGAGCAAAGGAACAACTGCCCTGGGGCCTGGCGAGACGAAAGGGCCCAGAGCTCTGCCCAAGGCCCCGCTCCTGCTAAGGGTGCAGAGCAGAGTCTACCCTGCCTTGTCCAGGGGCCCCCAAGGCTGTTGGCCCTGCTAATATTGAATATACAACTATATAGTGTATCAGAGGAATAAATAACCATTTGAGAAGCAACTCAGAGAGTGAAGATTATCAAGAGTTATTTTGGGTACCCAGCTTTTCGAGTTCTCAGCCTGAGGCAACTTAAAGATTTAAAGATTTCTAAAAATCAAGTCTCTCTAAAATCTATGCCATGTACCAAAAATTGAGGTACTTTTGAAATTCTTGCACAAAGACCCCGATCTTCCATAAATTAAGGGCTTGTCTTCACTGAAACAATTAGCTCAAGATACTCCACTTGAGTTAGCCAAGACATACATATACAACTCACAGACTATATTGGCGTATCTATGTCACGGTAGCTATGCTGGCATAACTCCACAGTGTAGAAGCAGCCTAGATTGATGATTTTTTCCATCAGTCCAAGTGACAATAGATGTGTCAACTAGATAAGGTGGGGATTCTCTTTTTCGTATCTGTATTATGTAGCTATGTTGACCTAACTTTTAAATGTAGACCAGGCCAATGTTGATGGAAGCACTGTTTGTCAACATAGTTTGTGTCCACAGTGGGAATTATGTTAGCATAACTACGTTGCTTAGGTAGGTGGTTTTGCATACCCTTGACTTACACAGCTATGCCAGTATAAAACTTTCAAGTGTAGGCCATATTTTAATTGAGTGAGAGTGACCACACATTGATACACCACGCTGGAGCTACTCAGAGTAATCTGATTATCAGGACAGAGTGATTAGATTATCAGAATGATGAGACTGTGGATGGGTTGGAGCTGCTGGATTCTGGATGCATAATTAGCTCAAGGTGTCAATAGCCTTGCAAGCTTCCCAGTGACTAGCCAGTCAGTCAGGTTGAGTTAAAAGTACCTGAGTTATAATTCAAATTATAGATTTTCCTGTGTGTGGACTGGGTTACAGTTAAAAGCAAAACTCAAGTTACACCTCAAACCAACAATGCAATGGAGACAAGTCCTTCCACAGATGTGGAATTTCACAAATGCGATTAGTCCCAGTGAGGCAGGATAAGATAGTCAGAGAACAAAATAAAATAATATCCAAGTAAAGGACCTAGACTGTAAAAGTTTTGCCTAGATACGTTATATAGCACATGCTTGATGTATTGATAACCTTTACACAACCCTTCATGAATGTGATGAAGTGAAGCAAAATATATACATCTAACATTACAAGGAAAGCCAGGTTGAACAGTCTACTCAAATTAGCATGTCTGATTTCCCTTACCAACAATCCTGGTAATTGCATGTATTGTACTAAAAACATGACATCAATTTATAAGGATTAGAATGAATGTCAGCTGTTGTCTAAAACACTAGCCAAAAACATCACTCATTTTCCAAGTTGTGATACTACATATAAAAATGCAGCACTGTCATACTTATTATTTGACACACTTTTATTCATGGGACTTAATTCTGTCCTGCCAAAACTCCTTTGATGCCAATAGTTACCTAGTGGGTGATTTGGCACATAATGTGCAATAAAGCTTTCTAAAAGTATCTGATTTTTATGCTTCTGTCAAATCCCTTAAGATTATAATCCTTTGTGAATCAAAAAAGTAACACAATGAGGGTGGTTTTCTGTTGCCCTGCATTTTGGCAGACATTTATACTAGGTACAATGCCACCAAATCTGAAGAGTAGAACTTTTTTTCTTTGGTATAAATGCCTACACAAGGTGCAAGACTACAGAGAGTCATGCCCATTTATATAAGGATGATGTACAAATTCTTCAACAGTGGAATGTGAATTTTCACCTTAAATAACATTTCCCAGCATATTATATAGTCCAAAAAGATGAAGTAATTCTCTCTCACCAACAGAAGTTGGACCAATAAAAGTTATTATCTTGCCTATCTTGTCTCTCTAATATCCTGAGACCAACATGGCTACAACTACACTGCACGTAGCATAGCATATGTTGATCATTCTTTCCTATTGCCAGGGCTGAATATTTTTCTATTCTGATATTTTGATCAAACTCTACTGTTGCACATGTTATGCATAGTATTATATAGTAAATAGCATTCTCTATCAATAACGTTAGTGTTTTCCACAATTTGTTGTATGATTGTATTAGGTTGAATAAATAAAGATTATGTTGCATTTCTTTAAAATGTAATTATTGCATGACAAAATTGATTTCCTTCTTGTCCCAAAACAGCCATATGGTGTCTTGCAATAGTGAGATGTTTTCAGATAGCCAGAATTACACCATATCTCTCGTGATTAAAGGTTACTCTGATTGATAGCATTGGTAACTAGAAGAAAACAAGGTAGTAACTGAGATTTGCTCTGTGTATACCCTATATGGCAGTCATCTGACTGTAAATCTAGAAAATGCCAACACAGTGCAACTGTAAACAATTATGCTCACCTTACTTATGTTGTATGCAATATTTTTTGGAATGCTATTCGAAAGCTAACTACTTAGCTTGTCCCCAACCCATCTTATTTTCAACTTGAACCTGGCTACTTCAAACCTTGATTCATGTTGTTAACTGCTGTTCTTTCTCCCTTCATAGCAGCCACATGTAATGGTGCAGATTATTCTGTACCATTTAATTGGAGTTCATAATTAAGTAATAGTGAGTGTTAAGAACTGGGTTTTGCCCCTTTGATCTCTGCACAGTGCAAACAAGCTTCTCTTATCAATATTTCACCCATTTTGTCTTTCAGAGCTATTAGAGATACTATTCCTTCTGCTTTTACTGTATGTACATCATATCAATTCCACAGTTAGAACCAAATCCACACTGGGCTCACATACACATCTTCTACACAGTTTATTCTTGACAGAAGCACAAATAATCTGCAGAGAATCATTATGGGTAAGTCTACACTACAGCACTATATTAGCTCAGCTGCACCAGAAGAGCTGTTGTGCTTTTGCATGTCTGGTGAAGACATGCTAGACTGATGGGAGAAAAGCAGAAACTATGTTGTAAGGGGAGGGTACGTCTACACTAGCCCCCTAGTTTGAACTGGGGAGGCTAATGAGGGCAACCGAAATTGCTAATGAAGCACGGGATTTAACTATCCCGTGCTAGATTAGCATATTCCCGGCCGGTTGCCATTTTGGAAACTGACTAGCCCGAAGTAACTGCCTGCGTCTATACGCGGCAGAGAAGCGGGATTCCGAGATAAACCCCTTAGTTCGAATTAACTGTTAAACCTCATTCCACGAGAAGAGGTACCCTCCCAGGACCTACCCAGGGGGACCAAGAGGTGGGCACCCTCTTAGTCTGAACCGGAGATCCTGTCTCTCCTCGAGCTGTGGGGCAAGGAGGAGACAATTGAAGGATCTCTGGGCCAAGTGCCACAACACAGACATTTATGGCCAGATGGCCAAGACCCTGGAGGAGAGTAGACACCTACCCCGGAGCTTGGAACAGGTCTGGAGTAAGGTTAAAGGATATGTCCAGGCCAGAGAGCACAGCTCGCGCTCAGGGGCACGACCCCACACCTGCCCCTACTTCGACGAGCTGCATCAGATCCTGGAGGGTGGGGAAATGTCTTCCCCACCCATCCTCGTGGACTCCAGCCTGGAGACCCTTGTCATCACCCGACTGGAGGTCTTGGCAGAAGAGGAGCAGGAGGGCCAGGGCCAGCTGGAGGAGGAGGAGGAGGAGATAATAGACACCGTGACCCTCTCCATGGAGCCGGTGCCTGTGAGCCAGGACATCTCCCAGGCCGCCTCAAGAGGAACCTTCAGGTGAGTGGTCTCACTTTCTCTCACACACAGGTCGGAGGAGGCAGGCATACAGGGGGTGGGAGCAAATGTCACTTGGGCTGCTCGGGCTGGACATCATGCTGCGGTCCATGTACATGCAACCACATGCAGCGTAAGTGTGTGGCACGCGGACACAACAGGCACCCCTGTTGCTGGCAAGAGTAAGTCTCAGGTCCGACACTGGGTTCTCAAAGTACAAAGACATGTTACACAGGTATCTGTCAAACATAAGCAGTTTATCTTCTGACAGCTATCAGCTGTGCCCCTTAACTAAAAGAACAACATGATAGGAAAAGGGGCATTCTTACATCCCTTCTGCTAGCCGGGGAACCCCATTTTGGCTGCGGATGAAGTAGAAGACTGTCTCAGCTTCCGAGGCGCCAGCACCAAAAGCCCCTAGGTGAGGTCCAAATTGCTGTGCTCTGGTGCAGCTTTAAATACTGTCTCTCTACCTTGTTTGGGGCAGTTTGGAAATTTCCAGGGGTTACTCATTGCTTGTTACAGTATGGCTTAGTTGTACTGCTTGTCCTATGACTTTGTTTACATGATCAGTACATTTAGGCAAACAAGATTGTTATGTTCCCACCCTTATCTACAATTTGTTCTTTCTACAATGGCATATGTTCCTAGAGGCTTGCTTCTGGCTCATCAGCAGCAGGGAACTTGAGCACGACTTGGATCCTGCTGCCAGGCTCAGGGAGGCCACTCACATCCTGCCAGGGTGGGAGGGCCTACCACGGCTGGAAGCAGGGTAGCCACAATGACGCAGGAATGACCCCAGACACACTGAGGACTGCCACACACAACACACGGGCATGTCTGCATGTGCGAGGCAGCAGCTGCTCCCGTACACAGAGCTGCAAGCCTCAGGTGTTTGTACAGACCCCAAGGAGGGCCAGGCTGCTCCCAGCTCTTCTGCCTCACTGTAGGTAAGGACAAGTGGAATTCTGTTATTTTTTCTTTGCCATCAACCTCATCCTGGATCAGTCCACACAAGAAATTCACTTCCTTGATATAATAGTACAATTATATAATGGACAAATTTCCACCACCCTATATCGGAAACCTACTGACCACTACATTTACCTTCATGCACAAGCTGCCATCCCAGACATATTTCTCAATCTATTGTATATAGCCAAGCCCTAAGATACAACTGGATTTGCTCCTATCCCACAGGCAGAGACAAACATCTACAGGATCTATATAGAGCACTCCTAAAACTGAAATACCCACCTGGAGAAGTGAAAAAACAGATTGACAGAGCCAAAAAAATACCCAGACATGAACTACTTCCAGACAGACCCAAAAGAGAAAAACAACAGAATTCCACTTGTCATTACCTACAGTCCATAACTTAAACCTCCCAACACATTATCCACAATCTACTACCTATCTTGGAATATGACCCTTCACTCTCAGAGGCCTTGGGGGAAAGGCCTTTTGTCGCTTACAGACAACCCCCCAACCTGAAACAAATTCTTTCCGGTAACCATGCTACACAGCTACATCATAAGCACCTAGGAACCCAGCCCTGCAGTCAGCCCCGGTACCAACTCTGCCCAAATATCTATACAAGTGAATCACTGGACCCATCCACATCAGCCACCAGATCAGAGGCTCATTTAACTGCACATCCAGTAATTTGATCTATGCCATCAAATGCCAGCAATGCCCCACTGCAATATATATTGGACAAACTGGACAGTCCCTATGGGAAAGAATCAATGGACGCAAATCAGATATCTGAAAAGGGAACATACAGAAACCTGTTGGTGAACACTTTAACCTCCCTGGAGACTCACTAAGGGATCTCCAAGATGCTGTTTTGGTACAGACCAATTCCACAAGCCAAATACACAGAGAAGGATTGGAACTCCGCTTTATTCACAAGTTTAATTCTCATGCAAATGGTTTAAATCACGATATTGAATGTCTGGGACATTATCAACCAACCAAACAATGAAGGTGCCAGTGGTTCTTTATGAAACAAAAAACAGGACTATGTAGCATTTTAAAGACTAACAAGATGGTTTATTAGGTGATGAGCTTTCATGGGCCAGACCCACCTCCTAAGATCAAATAGTGGAAGAAAATTGGCACAACCATATATACCAAAGGATACAATCAAAAAAATGAACACACATGAAAAGGACAAATCAAATTTCAGAACAGAAGGGGGGCGAGGGGGGGGAGGTAAATGTCTGAGAGCTAATGATATTAGAGGTGATAATTGGGGAAGACCCAAGAAAACCGACAACAGAACACCACTTGTCATCACCTACAGCCCCCAACTTAAACCTGTCCAAGACATTATCAATAAACTACAACCTATACTGGAACAGGATACTAAACTCCGAGAGGCTCTGGGAGACAGACCCATAGGGTATGTCTACACTACCACCCTAGTGGTATATATGGTTGTGCCAATTTTCTTCCACTATTTGAACTGAGGAAGTGGGTCTGGCCCACGAAAGCTCATCACCTAATAAACCATCTTGTTAGTCTTTAAAGTGCTACATAGTTCTGTTTTTTGTTTCAGCTACACCAGAATAACACGGCTGCATCTCTATCACTATTCTACATGAATGGTTCTTTATGTCTGTGTAGAATCTAGTGTTAGTACTCTTCCTCTACATTGTAAGCGAATGGTTCTTATCTGCCTCTTTAAACTATCTAGTCTTTAGGTGTTAATAGACTACTTGTTGATTTTCAGTTTATCCTTTTACATACTGGCTCAGCTTTCCCTTTGAAATTTATCTACCCACTGCCTCTTTTTCTCCCCACCTCCATTTTTTCCATCCCCCTACCCCGCTTTTTCTAGTAGTGGATTAGCAGCCATATCTGCCTGTATAGTCAATGCCAAGGCAGAATTTACCTCAATGTGTTCAAAACCAACTTTGCTTAAATTTTTGCATTTAAGCAGGCATGAGTGATTTAAACCAAAGTAATTTGAGTCACTGATTTTAATCATGGTTTAAATCAGCACGTGGGAAACCTTGATTTAAAAAAAATTGATTTCAATCTTCTTTTGTACTTACACTTTAGTTATTTTCCTAATGCAAGGATGATTCTCATTAGTTGCTAATCATTAAACATGTTGATTTGCAATTGATATAGCCTTTACAGTACATTTGGTACTTTTTTAGTTAACCAGGAGGTACCCAATACCTGTACACATTTAATCAATTATATATCTTAACATAAGATTATTCAGAATTTTAATTCGTACTTTTTATTGTATTTGAAAATGGCATAAGACACTTCTTATTTACTGATGATTAATATTTTACTCTTGAGTTGTGTCAAGCTCTATTTGGTCAAAACTGAGAATTTAACTGAAAGTACAGTTTTCAAATACTTTTTATTAGTTATATAAAAATACCTTCCATGTGCAGTATCAGAACCTAAGTAGATATTAGATTAAGTTAAATTTGGGAAGTTGTGACAGCTAAATATTGATGTCACCATCTGATGTCACCATGACCCACCATGGTCAGAGAGCAAAATAGGCTCCATTTACTAAAAGAAGGGCCTAAGGGTGTCTAAACTTGTCCACTGACCAGCAGTGCAGTCTGATTGTTGAGAGGACAGCTGTAAAATCTCATTCAACTGACACCATCTGTGTAAAACAGATTTTAGCTGGGACATCTATAGGAAAATCCTCTGGTTCCATTTTAATGGATTCTAGCTACTCCTTCAGTACTGAAATAAATACTGGTGGTGGGAGAAATATATTTTATCATGTTTTCCAGGTAAACGGTGAGAAATTCCTTGTCAGCCATTTGGGACAAAGAGAAAAATAAATCTAACCTATTTCCTTCTCTGTACTGGGAATCTGTTCTGCCAGAAATAAGGGGGGGGGGGGAGGAAATTGAAACATTTCCAACAGTGTAGGTGAAAAACAAACAACATTTCTGTCTACAAGTTAATGTGAGGAGGATTGCTTTGAAGTATGGATTGGGACCAGTCTAGGAAACCAAAGATTGGAAACATTCTCCAAAGTTCTACTTTGATACCCACACTCTCTATGACAGAAATGGGGTGCAACTCAAATGCTCTCATAGATGTAGAAAATAGGGCAGTGTGAGGTGCTGGAGCACCCCAATTTTTTTCACCAAGCTTGTCCACATCCAAGGGCTGGTCCCAATACCAGCTCCACCAGTCCCAATACCGGCTCCACTGTGCCCTGGCCTCCAGGCAGTCCCTCTGGGGTTCTACTGGCCCTGCCAACTTCAGCATCCCTTTGGAGCTTACCACCCACTGTCTCTGTGGGTTCTGCAGCCTGCCTACCATAGGGTCCAGGCAATCAACCCTAGAGGCTGCACTGTCGCTCCGGATCCTGCTGCCACCCCAGGGCTCCACAGATGACACCAGCTATGGGTGGGCTACCAGCTCCTTCAGGACATGATGGACCAGACGCCATTAGCAGCAATGGCATCTGGTCCATCCAGTCCTGGAAAGTTGGCAACTCTGTATGTGACCCCAGCCTGAGATGGCGAGGGGGTCTGAAAAGGTTGGGAGGCATAGCTCTGGTCATCTGTGAAACATTTCATCATTTTGAGCTCTCCATCAGCCCCAAGCAAGGGATGGCTAATAACTGTGCTGCCCCAGAAACAGACCAAAAACCAGAATGTGATTCAAAATCTGGTGCCTACTTTCCCCACCTGGACTTTAATGAGAATGTTGTCAGTGCCAACCCTTCCTCCATTGTCCCCCCCCGCCACTGTAGGGGTCTGAACAAGTTGGTTGGGTCCATGCTGGCAGGCAGTGATGATCGAAAAGTTACTCATTAAAAATAAGATTTAATCAGATAACAGAGGAGGAGATAAGATAAATTATATAAGCAATAAAATTAATTTTAAAACTAGGTTATAATTGCAGGAAAGGAAGAGACGAAAAGAAAAACAAGACCATATGAATACCTCAAAACACAACAGCCATTGCTTTTGTAGTAATACTGTTATCTCTAGAATTTTTCTGGCAAACAATGGAAGTCATGTGCTGCAAAACAATAGCACTGGTTCAGTATAACGCTCAGTGCATGCTTAATGCGAAGCATATTCTTTAGTGCTGTAGTGAATAGCAATGCTTTCCTGAATCTGGGCCAATAATCATGAAAAATATAATTGTGCTCATAAAATGGTTTAATTTAACAGAACTTACTATAATATACAACACATGCTTTAACATATCTGAAGTAGAAGTTATCCAAATACATGAGAAATTTGATAATACAGGAACTGAGAGACCAACAAAAAATTCAAAATGGAAACCAAAACAAATGTTTGAATGGATGCTTTGTCCTGGGTTGAAAGTTATTGTCCATACCTGAGTCTTTACAATTAAAAAAATAACTTCAGACTTTGAATTGTGTCTATAAACATGCAAGTGCAGCAGTATGACTGGTTTGCTCTGTAGTTTAAATCTCCAAACTATAATAACTTGTAGCACTTCTTGCAGAATGCTAAATGGCAGATACTGTGATAATGAAGAAGGAAAAAACTGTCACCACTATAATACCATTTTTAGGTAAATTATATTTTAAGCTAAGTTTTATATTCCTTAGAGGGTGGAATTCCCATAAAACAGAAAATCACCTTTTATAAACAAATTACAGAGCTCTGAAATGACATGTATATACATTTTACAATGAAGAGAAGACAAGTTATTCAATTACTAAATAGATAAGAGTCTTAGGTTTCCCCTGTGAAATTATTTTGCAATGCCATATTTCTAAAGTGATTCACTTCAAAATGCTTTAGAAATATGGCATTATGGCACGTTTATTCTTTTATTAAGCAGATACATAATTTCAAAAGTGGATTCCCAGACATGTTGTGTGAATCATAATACAGCAAAACATTGAGCTAGATTAGATTCTCTGGGAAGGAAGGTAGGAGGGAGAGGAAAGGTGTGGAAGCACAACTCAAATTAAAACAAAAATATGTAGGTGAAAACTTCCAGAGCAACAAAGTTGTGCATTTCCCACCTTATTATGTAGTAAAGAGAAGGATTTGTGGGTCAGGGAGATGATTGTCTTAAATCACCAAGAGTTGGCACATTCATATAGAAGACCAATTACCCAGCACTTCCTCTTGAACACTCCTAAGGCAGGCAGTTCAGTTAACTTATTTGGGCTCCTGTGTCTTTTCTGTCCATCTTGGGCTAGAAAACTGTAGCAGCTAGTGATAGAAGGGAACAGTCTACATAAGAAAGTGCTGAGAGTAGCAATATTAGCCTTCTTGGGGACATCTTGAGAATGCCAGAGAGAGGGACTTCTTTCAGGGGAGCTGGGCCTCTCCCTACCGCTAACTAATCATCTGCCTCCAAATTGATGTGGTTTGAGGAAGGATCTGCTTGTAGCTGGAAGATCACCAGGTCCTCAGAGAAGACAGCAGATAGTTCAGGTGAAGAGAGAAATGCCAGGCTCCTGCAAAAGAACTAGGGGCAGGGGCAAACGGTCTGCACAGTATGATTCTGCAGGAAGCAGAGGAGCTTGCTTAAATTCAACTCCCTGGATAATAACAAGATAATCTTGTAAGGAGTAGCAAGGGCCCTGCAGAGGATCCTGTGAGGAAGTGGTTGATATATAAATCTTGCTATGTGAATAGGTATATTTTGAAGAAAAACACAAAAACCCTGAAGTAAATGGGAGTGGAATGGGCTGGTGAATGTTCTTTGCTGCATGTGCTGTAGAATTAGCCTCCCAGATTAAAAGGAATTTCCTCTACCCATGCCCTCACTCATGTGCAGACTCCAACTGCCAAAGCCCCTCACATCCAGAGACTGACTGCAGGGGGTTCCAGGAGAGATAAAGGGAAGCTTTTGCCATCAGCTCATCCCTCACTCCAAGTTCCCTTCAACAACATTTCAGCCACATAAGTGGATTTCCTACTTTTTTTGCCCCGTGTGAAAATAACGAAAAAAAGCAAAAGAACTGATTTGGCCCATAAAAAAAATTGATCAGGTGGGTGAAGTAATTTATTTTTTGGACCAGCTTCTGCCAGCGAGGTCAAATAAAAGATATCACCACACTCACATTATCTTTCCAATATTCTGAGAATGAAATGTCTACAGCTAGATTGCACCCAAGTAAATAATGACCATCTATACTAAGTATTGACAGTTTCAAGTATTCTGTTTTTGCCTCTTACAATGGGACACAGCAGGAGTACTGGTAGATGAGCTCAGAACCAGCACTAGGCTAAGCAGCAGTTCAGCAGAAGAGGATCTGGGGATTACAGTGGATGAGAAGCTGGATATGATTCAACAGTGTGCCCATGTAGCTAAGGTAGCTAATGGCATATTGGGGTGCATTAGTAGAAGCTTACCAGCAGTTCTGGGGAAGTTATTCCACTTTATTCAGCACTAGTGGGGTCACATCTGGAATACTGTATCCGATTCTGCCCCCTCCCCCATTACAGAAAGGATGTGGATGTACTGGAAAAAGTCCAATAAAGGGCAACAAAAATGATTAGGGGGCTGGAGCACATGACTTATGAAGAGAGGCTGAGGGATTTTTGCTTATTTAGTCTACAGAAGAGAAAAGTGAAAGGGGATTTGATAGCAGCCTTCAACTATCTGAAGAGCTGTTGCAAAGAGGATGGAGAGAGGTGGTGACAGATAACAGAATGAGGAGCAGCAATGGTCTTAAGTTGCAGTGGGAGAGGTCTAAATTGGATATTAGAAAAAAAAACTATTTCACTGGGAGGGTGGTGAAGCACTTGAATGGGTTACCTCAGGAGGTGTTGGAATCTCCATCCCTAGAGATTTTTAGGTTCTGATTTGACAAAGCCCTGGCTAGGATGATTTAGTTGGGACTGGACCTGTTTTTAGCAGGGGGTTGTACTTGATGGCCTCATGGCGTCTCTTCCAACACTGTGGTTCTATGATCAGGAGACAAAACAATTACTTAGGACCCCAAATAGCTGAAAGGGATCCCAAGTTCACTTTTCATTATGTGGTGGGTGCAAAATATTCCTGGTTAGGGACCCCAGTTTGCTAGCACGGGCACTGCATTAGATGACTGCTACTGAGGAGATATGACCAAGGTTTGGTTCCTTTGTTTCAGGAGAGCAGAGGAAAGGATCTGAAGAAGCCAACCCATTATTTAGTTCAAACTTGACAGTTACCTGGGGTTTGGGATTGGCAGATCAAACAATGATGAAAACAAACTTCTCCCTAAACTTTCCTCCTTTATTTGGCTGTTTCTAAATTGTTTTCATGTAAAGACCTTTCTGTCCCAGATTCTGCCTCCAAAAAGCCACTGAAATCTCCTTGCCTTCCAGGGTGGATCTACCAAGTTTGTACGTTTCTCAACGAATCCACAGAAATTATTCAGTCTCTCCCTGCAGGCTTCTAGAAGCTGCAAACAAGGTTGGTTTACAGAAGAAACTTGTTACCCCATTACACAGATGATGTAAGTGACAATATAAGTGTAACATATTTCAGCCCCATAACCCACCACATTGTTCCACTAGTACAGAAGCCAGCCTCTAAAAGGCTAAAAGTAACAATATTTAGAGCTGAAAGCTATGGTTTTCAAAGAAAAAGATATTCAAATTTTACGTAAGTCAAACGTGAATGCTATTCATATTTAATGGTTGGGTACTTGAGATGCAAATCTTTATGCATAATTAGCTTACTCCACAAATTATGATTCATGAAGGTGATAAAAAACACTCAGTTCAAAAATCAACCAACAAATGAGCCCACAATTTTCAGAAGTCGTATTGCTCATTAATGACAGGACTGATTTCAGGAGAGTGGAATTAAGAAAAGAAAAGCCAAAGCTAAGGATTGCTAATCATCACATCCCTAACCATGTTAAACTCAGTTATTCCACAAGCCAAAGATGTTTACGTGCTCACATGTGGGATCTCCTAGCCAAGTTCTTTTGGTAACTGGAAGATATAAGAGCAAACAGAAATATGTTGGATGGATATCAGTTCCTCCCTTGGAGAAAGTCAATGTATGTAAGTGGCATCAGTTCAACATTCTTATTGCAAACAGATTTCTTTTTTTCTAAAATTACTGTTATTTCAGCATTTTATGTTCTTCTATGAACAGCTGCAGTTGGTAATGTGACTTCATTCTTTCAGAAATAGCCTACATTTAACAAAAGAGTATTTCTTTGTAATTAGGGTGATCGGTTCAGCTTTAGGACACAGCTATGGCTGAAGCATTTATAGAGTTTTATATAAAACACTGCTTTTCCTACTAAATCCATCTCCTCTTTAGCTTTTTTGTTCCACAGCTTGCTCAGAGTTTTGCAAAATGGGTGTGTACGGCTTTATAAGCAAAGCATAATGTACAGCAGCAAGACTGGGAACAAATGTATATTTATTCCATGATTTTACCACCAACAGTTTAAATTAGAGTTCCAATAACTTGAGGGTGTGTTTTGTCAGAAGTGAGCACATATTGCAATAACTGGGGATTTTCTGACTTCAGTTGTTAAAAAACAGAGAATATTAAAACTAACAATCAAACAATGGCACAAAGATTCTTCTCTCCCCACAAAATAATTTTTCTAGGCATTGCATGTTAAGCATCATGGCATTTAAAGAATTCAGATAGTAGGGTTGTCTAATTTAGGAAGCTAAACCTCCATTTGCAAAAGTGATTTGAACCTAAATCTCAGTGATAGTCAATTGAATTTATGTTCCTAAGTGCCTAAATCACTTTGGAAAGAGAGATTTAATCTCCTAAATCAATTAGGTATTGCAAAATGAAATGCAGGAACACTTAAATACATTTAAACATCTGGCCTTAAATCCATATTTTTTTGACACAGCAGGATTCCTTGGAGTCATCATGGCCATACTCTGTCAATTCATGTTAAAATGAGATGCATAAATACGTTTTGATTAAATTATAACAACTCGTTCAAATCTTCTACTATGAGCTAGGTATTTAGGGAGCTAAGTGACATTTCAAGTGCCTAAACTCAAAATTTATGTTCTTATCCCACCCACATATCCCACCTAACACTGTAGGTGCCTAAAGTCCCTAGGCAGCTAGGTTTCCTTTGTTATAGTCTGCTACCTACCCAAAATACAACTGTTGGACATGTTCACAGCGATCTAATTCCCAAGACCTGAGACCCTAGCTTATGAATAATCCCCAATAGAATCCTCTAAGTCAACCTTGCTCTGTGTATCTTGCCCACTGAGTCTGATCCAGTAGGCATACTGAGCATGCCTGACCCAACACAAAGAGAGCTAGACTGAATCCCTGTTCCAGATCAGTCAGAGAAAGGATTTGAACCTGAGTCTTCCAAATCCTTTACGAATGATGAAGGCAACAGGCTAACGGTTGTGGTGGTGGGGACAACGGTGCTTGATTTTTTTAACAAAATGCTTAGAAGTCTACCCCAGGAGAAGATTCAGAGCTCTGAATTCCAATCAGGTGTGCCTCCTGATGACCTGTACTTATGTACAGCCTCACCCTCTTCTCAACATTTCCTGCTGCCTAGCTGGTGTGATTCTCCGCTCAGTTTGCTGTTTAGTCACTGTAGAATCCCTATTATAGTTAATGCCCCTCAGGCCTCTGAACATCCTTTTCATTTAGAAATACCAGACTCTCTCTGCTACATTAGTAACCAACATTTTCAAGAATTCCAAATATGGGTTAGTCACTATGCTGCTGCTCATTGGTCATTCCTATAATTAATCTGTCTTGTCCTCTCTAATACAATATTTGTATTTGATTGTTAGAAATATTTACCTTATCTACTATAGGTTTGAGAGAGTTTGTCTCTGTATTTGTGTGTATGTCTGTCTGTGTTTTTGTCTTTTTGTTCAAGAACTTCTGCTAAATGGTAAGAGTAAGGACAATCAAATTCAGTATATATCTTTCTCTTATCATAACCTAAAGGAAGTTAAGGGCTTGGTTATGCCATGATAATGGCATGTGCCTGGATTGGGATTGCTTCTCATAAATTCATACAGAAGAGAGACAGAATAACTAGGCAGATGAAAGTGACTGGCTGGGGGGGGGGGAACATCTCCACTGTCTAGTTCCCAGCCTTCCTCCCTGGCACCCTATAGAGGTCTGAAACTTCTCACCCAATTCATAAGGGAACACTGCTGGCTATTCCTCTTTGTCAAGGAGCGCACAGTTTGGTTCATTTTTCACTCTGGCTAGGGAGAGCAGAGGGCTGATGAATCTGGACCTGCCCATGCCAGGGGACATGCACCCTTCCCCCACCTGTGCCAAATGGAGCTGCAGCAGCCCTGGAGAGCTGCTTCTCACCTGACCCCAAGCTGCTGCTATGAAAGAAGAGTGGGGTGGTCCTTTCTCCCTAGGGCAGCCTGAATACTGAACCCCTCATTCCCAGCCCCATCCCAGAGCAATGATTTAAATAAAGCATGTACGTTTTCATTTTTATTTTCGAAAAACCAAAAGTTATGCACCCGAGCAACACCAGGTAAATTTTCTAGTATCGTAAAATATAATGTTGTGCAAAAATGTATTACCTGAAATTATAGTCTACTTGTGAATTGGATTTGAATTTGCTTTGAGAATTAGGAGAAAAAAAGCCTACAAGGCAAAAAAGTGCTTTTTATGCACACTGTTGCTTAATGAGATTCTGTGAGAAAGAATTCAAATGTTTTAGACAATGGAAACCTAATGTATTTCAAGGAGGAACAATATCATTCCTAATTTTCTTGTATTACACTGGTGTGGCTTTTAACGTATTAACCTGAATAATATTTGCTTTAAGTTTTTAGAAATTTTATTTTATTATTTTTTTTAAAAATCTAGAAAACTGAGTTCTGTAGAAGTAACAGGAAATGAAATCTTTGTAGAGCCTTCAAAAGGTAGAGAATAACAACTGGATAGAATTGCCATTTGCTGTTTGAGTGTTGCTTAAATCTAGCATTTAATGCCTAAAATATTCACCTTCTGCATGCTACCATTCAAGAAAATCGCTCTTTTATAATCCTGGTTGGCTTTTGGCTTCCTACCATCCCTGGTTCCTCTGTTATTTTTGGTAGATGTAATTTTCATTTGTGGTGCAAAATGTTGTACTAGCCCCAGCAGCTGAGCTTTCTATATGTCTGAACGGAAAATTGGTATTGCTTATTTCATGCTCACTTAGTCAACTTTTTTTCCCCCTGGTGACTTTGGTAGGCATAAAGAGATAATTGACCCGTAAATCACTGTTAATTAAAACCACTGTTTCCCTTCCATTAAAGGACATGCTAAACTGCATATCACATTTCTTGGTAGGTGATCTGTTTCACTGAACTCTTATGAAAGTTTGGGAAGAATAGTCTTTGGGAAGAATAGTCTTGTCATTCTACTACAGTTTCACAACACTTCAATAAACTTCTCACAGAACATCATAGGAAAGCTATGCTAAATCCTAATCCTAATAACTTGATTATTATCGTCTTTGTTCTAGTTTCTCAAGTATCACCAATAAAGCTAAATGTGAACATCAGAACAGAGTAATAATTAAAAAAACCTAATATTTACATATGACATATAGCAGTGAAACAGACTGCAGTGTACATAACTGATGCTCCCAAATCTAGACTTCAAAACTGTACTGTTTTACAAGGCAAAAAGGAGATTGTCTTTTGTGGATTTCAATTAAAGTAATTTGTGGATTTCATATGCAGCAATTTGCTGATCCTGACTACTTTAGTTACAGAGAATTTATAAGAAAACAGGATGCAGGGCTGAGCGTGCCCATATATTTCAGCAAAAGGATTGGAAATAAAGGCCAGTAAAAATGCATAAATATATTTTGAGGTTCATGCCATTAGAAATTACAAATTGTTTCTGGTTAGATTGTTGTCTGAAATAAAGCCACTGCCTATTGTGGTAAAACATCAGGAAAAGAAGACCTGTTGTCCATAAAGATGTAGACTGTCTACCTGCCTCTGTTTAGCACTTGCATAAAAGGCTGAGCCATTTTTACAAGTAATCCATGTATAGATCACTTTAATAAAATGGCCATCTTGACAGTAGCTCTGTAACATTCTTTCACATTACAGCTGTATCCAGGCAACGAAAACATCTTTGTTTGATAAAAGGAGAGGTGGGATTTAAGTGTTGGGGTTTGGTAGATTTTCACAGATAGGGGTAGGAAGGGCTAAAGATAAATCACTATACAAATGAATATTAAAATATCTATGTTGCCTGTTTTGAGAAACTGAAGATCATGTGGCAAAAAGGACAGTGGACTGAAGCCTATTGAAACCAAGGGTTAGATAAATTATTCATCATACAATTATATTGGTTAGCTATATAGGGTTTCCTCCCTAATTTCAATTGTAGTGTATATCTAAATCATAAACTCAACATAATATTAGAGCAAGAAAGCTCACAAAAATGAAATAAAAAGCCCTTATAATTTAGCATAAGGATTTTATAAAATAAAATAAAATAATCCTAATCATATAGTGTACCTGTGAAAAATACAACATTTTTTGACATGTATAGGATTCAACCATTAGATAGTCTCTTGTTGTATTAATGGCCAATCTAGTGCCCTTTGAAGTAGATATAGAGGCAACACATATGGGATCTCCCTGGGAGTTGAAGAGAAATATTTCTCACCATCACACACACAAGCAAACATGTGAGAAAAGAGATGAGCCTATATAGCAACAAAGTTACAGACCAAAAAAGGAAGCAAATTCAGAGCTTTAAAAGCACACAGTATCCACATTAGATTTACTAGATCCTTCACCACTTAATACTGCTAAATAGTTGAACCAGTTCTAATTTGATTTCATCTAGTGTCTTGAAATATCATGCAGATTACAGAATCATTTACATGTCCAGACTGATTGACCAGATATAAGATTTTGTCAGTAGCATTTAGTGTTTGGACAGACAGTGGCAGAAAGAAGTTTCAGGCCAATTCTTATTGCCCAAGAGCTAGAGGAAAGTAACCAGGTGAGTATAGCATGAATTGACAAAATTAAGCCATTTAAACACAGTTATCAACAAAGAATGATTCAAAATCAAACGAGAATTTATCCGAGGCAGGCTATACCAAGAACACAGTTGCTTTTTCATTGCTCGTGCTTATGATTTCCTTTCATGCACCCTTGGTCCTTTCCTGATTAGTTCTGTGGTGCTTTTGAGCAGTCACTCAACTCAAGTATTTTGTAGATGAGTATGTTCATGGCCTCCTTAAACTCTTTCTCATTCCAGCAGACCCTGGATATTTCCCAGCATAAGGCTCGCCATATGCTTGCCAAAGTGCTTTGATGCTCAACAGGATCCATTATGGATTCCATGCTTACGCTGCTATGGCATCTGCACGGATAACCCAGGATAAAAAGGACACAAAGAGACTTTTATGCTGTTTCTTTCAAACAGGGAGGGAGGGAGGAGAGGAGTACTTTATGGGATGCTGATGGCATGTACCCAGAACCACTCACTGCACAGCTTTGGTCCCAGTGTGCACTGGGAGCATAAGCCGGAATTCAAAGAGGAGCAGGAACTGTGGGATAGTTACTCACAGTGCATCACTCTCGCAGTCGCTGGTAGCCACCCAACTGCACTGAATTCTTGTGCACTGAGGGAACATGCACCTTTGTCTTTACATAATGGGGTGCTAATAAGTTGATCTAATAAATTCAACCTTATCTCACAATGTACCCTGAGGAACTTCTTCCTAGTCTTTCCCTGGATAATGTCCCAAGGATTGCTGTCAGGCACTGCTCCCGTTTATCAAAAGTTGAAGTTATCCAGTCAAAGAACACAAACACTAAATAACAGCTGATCACGGTCAGCTGGGATCATGACATGACAGACCTGAGAGATAAGCAAATAAAAGAACCTGCTACCTTAAAGGCATGATCACATTTTTGTTGTCCAAACCTACTGGTATAAGCAGTCATTTTACAGAAATAATTACTGTCACAACAGTAAGCTAAAAGAGATGAAGTAAGAGGTGGAGTAGCTTTATAGTTCCAAATAATCAATACTCAAAGGAACACTTGCCTGGAACAGTTTGAACAAACTCATAGTCCCAGGTATATAAATAAAAACTATTACTGAAGCATCCCAACAAACAATCATTTGTTTATGAGCAATTTATGACATAAAAGAGACCAATTCTACTTGCAATCACTTCTTTCAACAAATAGTTCAACCAGCTCAGCTTGGAATATTGGATTGATGCCAGTTCTGTGCCTATGTTATCTAGAAAGATAGATTGTTTTGTTTTTATCATCACTGCCATGTACTATGACTCAGCTTCATTCATTTTCTGGAATGCTGAATCACTTGGGGTGCATTTACACTGAACCTGTAGTTCAAAATAAGCAACGCAATTTGAGCTACACAGATTGCATAGCTTATTTTGAGTGTATTTCAAAATAGCTTAGTTTGAAATTTGGTGCTGTCTACACAGCGCCAAATTTTGAAATAGAGCATTATTCCAAAACGTCCTTAATGCTTGTGGAACAAGATTTACAGAGATATTGGAATAGCAAACCGATTATTTCGAAAGCTATTTTGAAACAATGGGCTTGTTTAAAAGATGTGGAATAGCTATTTTGGGTTAACAGAAGCATCCCAAAATAGCACTGCAGTACAGACATACCTTCTGAGAGCTTTGTAGCCTAATGTAGTGACAGGAGTTCTCTCTGTAAAACACCTGCTTACACAAGTAGGTTTGGACTTCAACTTGTGACTGTGCCTTTAAGGGAAAGCAAGTGCTAGTGTTTGCCTAATTAGGAGATCGGCCCTGTCATCATCTAAGCTGGCTTCAAATTTGCTTATGACAACTTTTTATTACATAAGTCATATATCTTATGTGGTACTCAGAGAATTAGAAATGGTTTATTCTAAACTAAATTGAACGAAAACCAAAAAAAGACACTTCATAGAAACACAGAACTGGAGGGAAACTGGAAAGGTCATTATGTCTAGTCCCCTACACTTTAGGCCATCCCTGAGAGGTGTTGGTCTAATATGCTATTAAACATCCCTAATGATGGAGCTTCCACAACCTCCCAAGACAACTTATTCCAGTGTTTAACCACCCTGACAGTTAGGAAGTTTTTCCTAATGTCCAATCTCAACCTCCCTTGATGCAACTTAAATTCAACTTCTTGTCCTACCGTTAAGAGTTTAAGGATAATATTTTTAACCTCCTCCTTGTAATAACCTTTTAGATATTTAAAAGCTGTTATGCCACACTCAGTCTTCTCTTTTCCACATTAAACAAACCCACATAGGTCATGTTTTCTAGACCTTTATTCTGTTTTGTTGCTCTTTACTGGACTTTTTACAGTTTATGCATATCTTTCCTGAAGTGTGACACCCAGAACTCCAGCTCATATTGAATTTTAATCTGATGCTCCAAAGCACCTTCAACCCCTCCTAGCTTGGTACCATCTGCAAACTTCATAACCATACTCTCTATGCTAGGGGTCTCAAACTCATGGCACACAGGCCATTACCTGCTGGAGCAGATGCGTAATCCAGCCTGGGAGTCCCAGCAGGCTGAGGAGGGAGCTCTCTGTTCCTGTCCCCCAAGTCCTGCCACTATGGGTAAGTAGAGTGCACTCATTCCCCTGTGTTCCAGTTCCTTGCAGCTCCCACCACCACAGGGAGCAGGGGGTCCTGACCACTGCTACTGTACAGTGACAGGCCCCCTATGGTAATTCCCAAGTCCATTCAGTGGACTGGGTATCATGGTGGGGAGAGGACGACACAATAGTGGGCAGAGCCACTGTCTAATCCAGGCAAAGCCATTTTACACGGAAGATGGGGCATGCCCCCCCCACACCCTGAATCCCTCATTAGTCTGCCTGCCCTGTCAATCAGGCTGACCTAGAATATTGGCCTCTTCTCATTGTTCCTTGGGACTGTCAGTCTCAGGTACCTGATTTCTTATAGACTCTTCCCCCTCCTTTTGGTACTGAGGGCTAGCCAGTGGGGAAAAAAAACCCACTACATTTTAGTATGGATTAAACAGACCCCTTACATTTACAATCATGAGCTCTTACTATTTCATAATCACTTTCACCCAAGTTGTCTTTCACTTTCAAATTAGTTCCTCACTATTTGTCAAAATCGAATCTAGACCCGCCACCCCCAGTGGCTTTCTCCACCTTCTGATATAATAATAAAAAATCATCTCCAATACATTCCAAGATTTTATTAGATAATCTGTGCCTTGCTGTGTTAATTTCCCAACAGATGTCTGGGTACCGAAGTCCCCCATCACAAGCAAGTCTTGTGCTTTGGATAATTTTGTTAGTTGTTTAAAAATAGCCTCATCCACCTCTTCTTCCAGGTGAACTGGTCTATAGCAGACCTCCATCATGACACCACTCTTGTTGTTTACCCTTCTCAGCCTAGCTACTTCTCCCTGTAGCTCTCTCACGTGCTTCCTGAGAGATTCCACCACCAAGCTTCCCAGCTTGGTTTTCTTTGAGCAGAAAATTCTGAAATGCAGGCCATGGTCTCTGCAAAACCACACCAAGATCTGGATAGAGGCATCATGGTCAGGTTTCCTCTCTGGATATAGGTGTAGGCAGAGGAGACAGGAGCAGCATTGTCAGAGGAAATGTAGTCTTACTAATCATAGTTGCTACATTAGGACCTCCTCATACAAACTCCCTGTCAAACTCCTCAGTCTGCTGTCCCCTGTTTGTTAGCTCCCCCTGGTGGCTTAGCCTCTGTCTTTTAAGGCTTTTTCTCCCAGGTCAGCCCTACATCTTAGTTAATTACACAGGGGGAGGGTGATGACAAGGCTGATTGAGGCTGATCAACGATGATTAAGGATGCAAACTTTTGATGATTTTCTCCCCCACCCCATGTTCAATGTTGTCAATACTGTTATCTAGTGCTTCAGACCAGTAAATCTCTTTTTCAGCACGATAAAGATTGAAAAGCAAGTTCTCTACTGCTGCTGCTCTTTATAAATGAGCACCTGGTACTCTTGAACAGGAGCCTCACTCCAAGGCATAGGAACTTTTGAAAATCCTATTAGGCACCAATCAGCATCTTTAGGCATCCAAACACCTTCAGAAATTTGGCCCTAGGAAACCTGTATTGCTTTTGCATTCAGATCATTGTGTACCATGAGGCTACGTCTAGACGGCATCCCTCTGCCGACAGGGATGCAAATCAAGCACTTCGGAAGTACAAAGGAGCCCGGGATTTAAATATCCCGGACTTCATTTGCATACTCACGTTCCAACGCTGTGCCGATCAGGCTCAGTGTCAAAAGTGAAAGTAAAGTGTTGCCATGGCTCTGCCGACAGCGGGGAGCTTTTTTGGCAGATCCTGTATTCCTCATTTCATGGGGAAAAAGGTCCCCGCTGTCGGCAGAGCCGTGGCTACACATTACTTTCACTTTCGACACTGAGTGATCGGCACAGCGTTGGAATGTGAGAATGCAAATGAAGTCCGGGATATCTAAATCCCAGGCTCCTTTGCACTTCCGAAGTGTTTGATTTGCATCCCTGTGTTGGCAGAGGGATGCAGTCTAGACACAGCCTGAGTGACTTGTCTGGGGTAAGACAGCTGCAAGCCCTGATTAGCAGATTACTAAGAAGCTCAGCTGCCCCACCGCCCAGAACAGAGAGGAATGGATATCCTCCTACTTTTCCAGAATAGCATTCCCAAGGAACTGGCTCATATCCAGGACAGCATTCAGTTTCACCACAAATCCTTCTAATTGCCCGGTAGCAGAAGCTCACTTCATAGGCAGTTGCCGTTGGACTGAAGCATGTGACCTTCATTTACAGGGAGGATTGGTGTTTATCTGCACCAAAAACTGAGGCATGTTGCGCACAGTCAAGAGATACTCAGTTTCACCAAAACGCACACACACCGGTTTTGGAAGGGAAGTATGTCAATTAGTTTGGATAAGTCTTTTTCAGACAAAAACTGAACAGGCTGAGGAGCCAATCACAGTTCAAAAAAAAAAAAAAAAAAAAAGAGAGATCCATTTGACTGCCTAAGAAGCATAAGAGCTATCAGTATATACTATCTGCATACCTGGGCACCATTTATCACTTTCACTACATTTAATAGTTTCAGAGGGGTAGCCGAGTTAGTCTGTAACAGGAAAAACTTAAAAAACAACAAATGGTCTGGTAGCACTTTAAAGACTAACAAAACATCATGAGTTTTTCATGGAATCATGAGCTTTCGTGGGCACAGCCTACTTCTTCAGATGACCAGAGTGTTGGAAGTCCAGAACCAAGAATAAATAAGAGAAGGGGGGGGGGCGGAGAGGAAATGGAGGGGGGAGAAGGGAAGAGGACATTGGGTAGATGAGTTTCAAAGGGACCAGTCTGTAACAGGAAAAACTTAAAAAACAACAAATAATCTATTATCACCGCAAAGACTAAATAGTTAAAAGAGGCTAATAAGAACCATTAGTTTGCACTAGGAAAGGAAGAGTACTAACACTAGATTCTAATACGTGGTATCTTAGTTCCAAAAAATGAAATTGATTTTAAAGAGTAAATAAAAGGTCTCTGTTACAAGTAAAACTTAACCTCTGATGGGCTCTCACACAATAGTTACAGCAGGAAAAAAGAGTCAGACAGAGTTTAGTTTTAAAAAAGAATGTGTTAAATTATTCTCACAAACAAATTTTTCCTAAAAAGCTTTGGATGTTTTCATATTCCATCTCAACTTACTTTGAGGAAACAAAACTAATAAGCTTCCAAATAAACATGTGCTTGATTAAATGAGACACACCACTGCATTATAAATTAATTGGCAACTGATCCCTTGCTGAACTTTAGATAGAGCTTCATGTTAAAGTTGAATCTTCATGGTAGGTAATTAAGGCCAAAGTCAGCTGACATCAAAGTCGGCTGACTGATTGATTTAGTGGGCTTTGGATCAGGCCTTTATTACCTGATGCCTGAGAAATAAAATTTTCCGCTTTTAAATTGTTGCAGTTTACTGTGAATTTCAGTGCATTTCTTCACTGTTCGATTATTCTGTTTCATTTAAGCAGCATTGGTACTGAAGAAAAAATAAACCAGTCTCAGGTTTAAGAACACTAAATGAATTGGATCCAATATTACATTATTTTCTCCAATTTCTATTTCAGGTATAAGAAATAGAGGGGCAAATTTTCAGAAGAGTTCCTTTGGGTACCTAAATGGAGAGGCCAGACTTCCAAAAGTACTCCACACTCTGTGCTCTCAAGCTTATCTGAAAAATATATCCCTTCTTTTGGTGCCTCAGATGGAGCTACTGAGTGTTGAAATCTTTTGAAAATCTGGTGCCAAGTGCCCACAGAGAAAATTTTTTGAAACTGAACATTAAAATAGCTAGATTAGCTCTCAGTGTCTTGACATAACTACCTGTACTAGTAATTTTTACATTTGGAAATAAAAGAGTTACTCAAACCTTAGAAAAGCAACTTTTTGTCTAGAAGCAGAAGTGGCTGTGATCAGTCTGTTGAAACATAGAGCTACAGTATGGTTCTCTGAATTAAAACACACAGCCCAAGGTGAACAAAAAAGCAAAATGCCAGACTGCTATATTAACATTTTTCAACTTTAGGTATTTATCATCTTATTGAGAAAATGGCCAAGTGAATGAATCATAGAATCATAGAATACTAGGACTGGAAGGGACCTCGAGAGGTCATCGAGTCCAGTCCCCTGCCCTCGTGGCAGGACCAAATACTCTCTAGACCATCCCTGATAGACATTTATCTAACCTACTCTTAAATATCTCCAGAGATGGAGATTCCACAACCTCCCTGGGCAATTTATTCCAGTGTTTGACTACCCTGACAGTTAGGAACTTTTTCCTAATGTCCAACCTAAACCTCCCTTGTTGCAGTTTAAGCCCATTGCTTCTTGTTCTATCCTCAGAGGCCAAGATGGACAAGTTTTTCTCCCTCCTCCTTATGATACCCTTTTAGATACCTGAAAACTGCTATCATGTCCCCCCTCAATCTTCTCTTTTCTAAACTAAACAAACCCAATTCTTTCAGCCTTCCTTCAGAGGTCATGTTCTCTAGACCTTTAATCATTCTTGTTGCTCTTCTCTGGACCCTCTCCAATTTCTCCACATCCTTCTTGAAATGCGGTGCCCAGAACTGGACACAATACTCCAACTGAGGCCTAACCAGTGCAGAGTAGAGCGGAAGAATGAGTTCTCGTGTTTTGCTCACAACACACTTGTTAATGCATCCCAGAATCATGTTTGCTTTTTTTGCAACAGCATCACACTGCTGACTCATATTCAGTTTTTGGTCCACTATAACCCCTAGATCCCTTTCTGCCGTACTCCTTCCTAGACAGTCGCTTCCTATTCTGTATGTGTGAAACTGATTGTTCCTTCCTAAGTGGAGCACTTTGCATTTGTCTTTATTAAACTTCATCCTGTTTACCTCAGGCCATTTCTCCAATTTGTCCAGATCATTTTGAATTATGACCCTATCCTCCAGATTAGTCGCAACCCCTCCCAGCTTGGTATCGTCTGCAAACTTAATAAGCGTACTTTCTATGCCAATATCTAAATAGTTGATGAAGATATTGAAGAGAGCCGGTCGCAAAAACAGACCCCTGTGGAACCCCACTTGTTATACCTTTCCAGCAGGATTGTGAACCATTAATAACTACTGTCTGAGTATGGTTATCCAGCCAGTTATGCACCCACCTTATAGTAGCCCATCTAAGTTGTATTTGCCTACTTTATTGATAAGAATATCATGCAAGACCATATCAAACGCCTTACTAAAGTCTAGGTATACCACATCCACCGCTTTTCCCTTATCCACAAGACTCGTTATCCTATCAGAGAAAGCTATCAGATTGGTTTGACACAATTTGTTCTTTACAAATCCATGCTGGCTATTCCCTATCACCTTGCCACCTTCCAGGTGTTTACAGATGATTTCCTTAATTACCTGCTCCATTATCTTCCCTGGCACAGAAGTTAAACTAACTGGTCTGTAGTTTCCTGGGTTGTTCTTATTTCCCTTTTTATAAATGGGCACTATATTTGCCCTTTTCCAGTCTTCTGGAATCTCTCCTGTCTCCCATGATTTTCCAAAGATGATAGCTAGAGGCTCAGATACCTCCTCTATCAGCTCCTTGAGTATTCTAGGATGCATTTCGTCAGGCCCTGGTGACTTGCAGGCATCTAACTTTTCTAGGTGATTTTTAACTTGCTCTTTTTTTATTTTATCTTCTAAACCTACCCCCTTCCCACTAGCATTCCCTATGTTAGGCATTCCTTCAGACTTCTCGGTGAAGACCGAAACAAAGAAGTCATTAAGCATCTCTGCCATTTCCAAGTTTCCTGTTACTGTTTCTCCCTCCTCACTGACCAGTGGGCCTACCCTGTCCTTGGTCTTCCTCTTGCTTCTAATGCATTTATAAAAAGTCTTCTTGTTTCCCTTTATTCCCGTAGCGAGTTTGAGCTCATTTTGTGCCTTTGCCTTTCTAATCTTGCCCCTGCATTCCTGTGTTGTTTGCCTATATTCTTCCTTTGTAATTTGCCTTAGTTTCCATTTTTTATAGGACTCTTTTTTTATTTTTAGATCATGCAAGATCTCGTGGTTAAGCCAAGGCGGTTTTTTGCCATATTTTCTATCTTTCCGACACAGCGGAATAGCTTCCTTTTGGGCCCTTAACAATGTCCCTTTGAAAAACTGCCAACTCTCCTCAGCTGTTTTTCCCCTCAGTCTTGATTCCCATGGAACCTTACCTATCAGCTCTCTGAGCTTACCAAAATCTGCCTTCCTGAAATCCATTGTCTCTATTTTGCTGTTCTCCCTTCTACCCTTCCTTAGAATTGTGAACTCTATGATTTCATGACCACTTTCACTCAAGCTGCCATCCACTTTCAAATTCTCAACCAGTTCTTCCTTAGATTTGATCCTAACAAATAGAACAGCTTCCCCCCGGTAGCTTTTTCAACCTTCTGAAATAAAAAGTTGTCTCCAATGCAGTCCAAGAACTTATTGGATAGTCTGTGCCCCGCTGTGTTATTTTCCCAACATATATCTGGATAGCTGAAGTCCCCCATCACCACCAAATCTTGGGCTTTGGATGATATTGTTAGTTGTTTAAAAAAAGGCCTGATCCACTTCTTCTACCTGGGTAGGCGGCCTGTAGTAGACTCCTAGCATGACATCACCCTTGTTTTTAATCCCTTTTAGCCTAACCCAGAGACTCTCAACAATTCCGTCTCCTATGTCCATCTCCACCTCACTCCAAGTGTGTTCATTTTTAATATATAAGGCAACACCTCCTCCCTTTTTCCCCTGTCTATCCTTCCTGAGCAAGCTGTACCCTTCTATACAAACATTCCAATCATGTGTATTATCCCACCAAGTTTCTGTGATGCCAACAATGTCATAATTGTACTTATTTATTAGCACTTCCAGTTCTTCCTGCTTATTACCCATACTTCTCGCATTTGTATATAGGCATCTAAAATACTGATTTGACCTTGCCTCCCAGTTTTGCCCTGATCCTCCTTTCTCTCTGCCATTATAGCCCATGCTCCCTCCCATTTCCGACCCATCTCCCAGGTCTCCATGTTCTCCATTTACCTGTGGGCTTTGCTCACTTGTCCCCGTCGAACCTAGTTTAAAGCCCTCCTCACTAGGTTAGCCAGTCTGTGTCCAAATAGGGTCTTCCCCCTCCTCGAAAGGTGAATGCCATCTCTGCCCAGCCATGTGTCTTTCATGTCTGAACATGGGTAGTGAGAGGGAGATGCAGTGGCTGTGGCAATACCATAGAATATAAACAAACAATGTCAGCCCCTTAGCAGAGACACTAACACAGAATTTGACATGAGGGTGAATGTAGCCTTCATACCTGGATTTCTTTTAACACCTAATGAAAACCAAACCACTAACAGAGAAGAATGACGCTGAGTTTTAAATAACAAAGCATTTCATCTTCCTATTACCCCAAGTCCAGCACACCGACCCGAATCTAAGCAACTGGGATACCTTTAAGAGTGAAGGAAGCTGGGGAAGAAATCATGACTCCAAGATAGCAATGCAATTGTTCTTTTAGCCACTTATCTAGTCTCATACATGACGTTTGGCTCTTGCTACAGAGGAATTTATACATAGGTAGGTCATATGTCTGTGATCAGCCTACCTCAAATCTTCAGAAACAGATTATTTCACATACACACAATGGAAATGCAACTGCATTCCATACACCTCATAAGAGAAAACTGGCTTTGATCCCTATACCTTAGATATTGCAGTAATTTCAAGTGTGCTGACAAGGAGATGAAAGTTTGGCATCAAATTTTCTATATTTTACCTTAGACTTTCAACCACCATGGTGCAAGCAATGGGTATTATTAGGCATAGTGGCAAATAAAGACCAATCAAGTTTCTTAAATTCTGAGTTCTGATGAGAACTCAGATTCCTACAACTTATGCTTTTACTTGCACATCTAAAAGCCCAGAAACATTGTGGGTTCCCACATCTCTGAGTCAAGGAGATTTGTGGTGTGCAATGAATTCAGAAATCAAGTCATTACCAGCATTGATGCCAGCCAGCATGGGGAATATATGTGCAAGAATGCTACTTTATAAAAGCACAGAAACCAGAAGCTTTAAACTGGGTTTGTTACTCTAATTTAAACAATTGCAATCCTGTAACACACTCTGATGATTTGTGCTATATCTTTGATGGCTTTTAGCAGCAAAAAATTACAGCATCATATAAAACCTGGTAGCAAAATGTCAGCTAATATCTATTTTGTCAATACATTTTGGCAACATTTTTCACGGACAGTGCTATTTCATTATAGAATATTCACTTTAATTATTGTATTTATTCAGTCATTCAGATCTTTAATTTATTTTTAGTATCACAATTTTGGGATATCCTCTCCTGGTGGTTCATGGAAGCAGAGATAAGATTCTGAGCATAACAAACAATACTAAATCCGCTTCAGCAAAACAAGCTAAAGAGATGGAGAAATCAAATAGAAAATAAATGATTTAAGGGCTCAGTAGTGCAAGGTATACACCTCTTTTAGCTTTCAACAGAGCATCTCACAGGAGTATTCTGCACTTTGCAGGATTGAACCTTAGTATAATCATCTGAGAACCTGATTTTCAGAAGACTTTCAGTACTGCCTGAGGGCAATGAGAGCTATTGAGTGCTGAGTACTTTTGAAATCTGTTTACTTCAGAGATGCCTAAATGGGAGCAGACTTTTTTTCCCCTAAAAGTAGTAAGTAATAATTGTTTGGGAAGGGTGTGATTCTCCCATAGCTATAGCATTCTCACTGAAAAAGGTTTCATCTCTGGAAAATGGCTATATATTAACTATAACTGTTTTTTTAAAATGTACTTTGCTGATGATAGAGTTCTTTCACATAATCTCAAAGGGATTGTACATAATTTTTCATGCAGGCAAAACAGCATGAGGCCCTAAAATATTCTGTAATCAAAAGAGTAAATCAACTAGACATCTCTTCTCCTACCTGGCTGACCAAAATATGCCAGATTCAATTAAGCAGTGCCATAACCTGCAAATAAATCAACATTTCTGTTCTACCAGACACCAAAATCAATATCAAGGCACAAAAAGGATTTGAAAATCTCACCACAGAGAATTCTCTGAGCCAAAAAATTAAAGAAACATTGAATTTATCATACCAATTGTGAAAGGAGCAACAAATATCAAATTGGTACAGTGACCACATTTGTGCATACATGAAAGATTGAAAGGATCCTGATGGCCTTATAGTTAATTTAATGCTTAATTATTCATGTAAAATGTACATTGGATTTCTCCTGTGTAATTTTAGATTTGGTCAATAGTTTACTAATAATCCCTATTTCAGCTAAGAGTTGGGCTGAAGATGTGATAACATCTGGCAAAAGCATGCAAGACAAAAATCATTCTAACAAGATACTGGCCTCTAAGGCCTGAGGAGGAAGTTAGGGAGGCCAGCTTTCCTCTTCCATGTGGCTGAATGCCAGGAATAACTGAACAGTCATTGGCAAAGAGGAAGATCCCAGACAGACAGAGGCAGAATCTGGGACATGGAAGGCTAGGAACTTTCCAGGCCATTAATCCTTTAAGTTTCCAGGACGAAGAAACTGTGGGATAGGTAGAACAAGGCTCCTTTTTACTCCAGCCAATACAGACTAGCATTTGGCGTTACTAAAACCACCTGGGAAGGACAAACAGATATATTTGAGTAGCAAGGTCACTCAAAATGAGGCTTCATGCCTATTCATGGGAGCTACTGAGAAGAAGAATAATTCACAAGGACAGAAAGAAGGTTGTGAAACGCTGAACATAAATGAGGAGTTAGTGAACCTGAATAGACTAGCGCTGCAAGAGAAGATATTACTCTTCAAGATACTAGGTGGAAGTAGATTATTCTTAGAATTTAGAGCAAAACTGATGCAGCGTGACTGCAGGACTGTCCCAGGCCACAAGGGCAGCACATTGGGACATTACCTGTTTATATACATATTTACTTTGATTTAGGTACTTTTCAGATATTACAGTGATAGGAGCCATAAAATGTTACATTTGATTGGAGTCAAGAGTCGAAAAAGATTAGAGACCATTTTCTCCTTAAGAATATCAGAGGAGATTACGACCTGGTGACCAAAAAAAATCTTTGTCTAGACTCTCTGCTGGTGTAAATCAGTGTGGTTCACTGAAATCAATCATGTCATTTATATCATGTTCTTGCCCATTGTATCAGTTACTGTTGAAAAGTAGTATGTACTTCTGTATTAAAAAAAGAAGCCCCCACATATTCTTCAACATTTTGCACAAAGCAATTGAATTCTGTGGACAACATAGATAAATCTTAGTTCCGCTTCTCCTGGTTTACATTTCAGGACCTCTGGATGGGAAAGGCCTGCCTGCCTCTTTTGAATCAATAATGTCAACATGAACTTTAGGTCCTTTTATACCCAATAGTCATGTATAGCTTTTAGGCAGAATGTGTATTTTACTACAAGTTGTTGTATGGCTTTTAATAGTTTGCTTTACATGTTGTATCTTTTATATGAATCACTGGATTCATACTTGTGCAATTAAAAAAATAAACTAATTAAAATACTGGTTGGAGCTCCCTGGGCTTGCACCCTTGAGACCTGACCAGTCCTGAAAAAAGGAGTTTACTGGACCAGGGGAGGTCAGACCTTAGGCTCTTCTGGGGCCCCTTCTGGCGTGGCCCTGGACAGTGCACTACTCCCAGCTCACCCATTGGTCTCTGCTGCCCCCAGTCTTCTGGTGGGCTCATCTCTGGGCTGCCAGCCCCACTCTGTCCAGCGGGGCTCACTGCTCCTGACCCGGCTCCTCTCCGGGCTGCTAGCTCCATGCCCCCAGCTGTCAGGGCTCCACTCCATGACCCTGGCCAGTGGAGCTTCGCTCCAAGCTGGCTTCACTCTGACCACGGCAGGGCTCTGCACCCTGGCTGGCTGGGTTACCTGTTCCCAGCTGCCTGCCTACTGACTGGGCTTCCTGCCCTAAAGGGCACTGGCCCTGTTAGCTGCCAGCCACTGGCAACCTCTGCAAACTCTAGAGAGTCACAAACTACAGAGGTTCAATGTATATTTCTTCTTCTGAAACCACAAATGTCAGTTTCCTGGAACAAACACAGCCACTAGAGTATCCCTGGAAACCTCCAAATTTCATGAGTATCCCTGGAAACCTCAAAATTTCATCGGCTATATAATAGAGCTTTCTATATTTAATACCGAACAACTGACCTATCACATCCCACAAAAATCAGTCTATCATTTAGGAACTTTAAGCTAAACAGCTCAGACTGGTGAATAGATGGATAGATCCAAAAAGCCACTGAGGACTGAAAGACAATGATAGCACTTGCTGGTTCACAGCATAAAGACAGAATGCAGTTTTGATGGAAGTATAGGTATTTATAACATACAGTAACTTTCTCCTAGAAACTATAATACCTTTGTGTCCACGAAGTCAAGGACTGGAGTACAAGAACTATAAAGTCAAGAAAAAAAATTAGTCATTAAACACATTTTTTAAATTTTCCTCTGCAGGGCTCCAAAGTATTAGATTTTACTTCCTGACTGTTTTGTGTACAAAAAGTCTGTCATTACAGCAGGACTGAATCTTTGTCATCTTGAGGTATTTACACTTGAGTGTATTTGCAGTGAGTTCCTTTTTGAAATGAGAGAAGGTAACTGATGAATCATGAATGAAAAGAAAATGAACATTTAAGTAATTAATGTTATGACTTAAATGTTATCAGATACTATTTGAGTTAGAGAGGGAACTATTAATTTAGAAAAAAAAATCAAACAAACAATGAGGAATACGGTGACATCTTCAGGACTAAAAAAAATTAAGCATAAGCTTTGGTGGGCAAAACCCCGCTTTGTCAGATGCACTTCATCAGAGAGTTGCAGCTCATGAAAGCTTATGCGCAAATAAATTTGTTAGTCTTTAAGTTGCCACAGTACTCCTTGTTGTTTTTGCTGAATCAGACTAACATGGATTCTGAAACTTGTTATTTTTGAGGCATCCATAAATGTCATCCCACATATGAATGAAATTAAAATTCTTTAAAATTTTCACAAACTGAAAACAAATAACAGCAAACTGATTCAAAGGGCATGTCTATATTAGAGAATTATTTTGAAATAACTAAATTCAAAATAATAACTCCCAAAATAACAAAATCAAAATAGCGTGTCTCCACTAGGGGGGAGCCTCGAAATCAGTCTGAGGTAGACTCTATTATTGTGGAAGTGCTACCTCAACTTGGAGCCCTAGGAAGCACTGCGGAGTAATTACTTTGAATTACTCTGGGGAGTAGTTATTTCAAAATAGCAACAGCAGAGCGACCACACTAACGCTATTTTGAAATAACTATTTCAGAATAAGTGTTATTCTCCGAGGAAAGCATGAGTACAGATTTCGAAATAGCCAGACCGTTATTTTGAAATAATGGGCTTAGTAGTGTGGATGCTCCACTTATTATTTTGAAGTAAGGGAGGTTATTTCAAAATAACTCCCTAGTGAAGACCAGGGCAAAATGTTTTGTTTTGATTTTGTTTATATTTGGACCATTTAAAATATAAATATCTTAAATATAAAAACTAAAATTAATATTTGAATAAAAATGCCATTTTTGTTTTAAAAATGTCAAGAAAACATTGATAATTTTGAAACTTATTATTTTTAAATAGTTGTCAAAATGAATCATTGTCCTTGAACTGCTTCATTTCAATGAATCAGCATTTTCTGATGAAACACATTGTTCCAGTTGCTTTATAACAAATATAACTATCAAGAATGCAAACCATACATAAGTAGTATACATACTTACAGAAGGAGATAGGAAAATACATTCTCCTTGCCCTGGATATGTGGAAATGTTTATGTAATAAATGTATCACATACCTATGACCACATCTGACCACTAATCCATCTACCATCTTATTGTTATATTTTTTCTTAACATTCCACAACTTTGGGCTACTTGGAACAGCTGCTATAATTAAATAAAATATAAAAAGAGATAATCAAATTGCCACAGAAGTGGATTTCTCCTCCACCCCCAAATGTGGAATTACCATCAAGTGTAAACACCTCAAGATGATAAAGATTCAATCCTGCAGTAATGACAGTCGTTAAGTGCAAAAGTGTCAGGAAGTAGAATCTAATAGTTTAGAACCCTATAGAGCTAGAAACAGCAGCTTTACATCATGCAGTTGGGAAGAACTGAAATGTAGGGTGAAATCCAGATCCAACTGAATCCAAGGAAAGTTGTGCCATGAACTTCAATGGAGCAGGATTTAATTCTTGATTTCCTGATGGGATCCAGCACTCATTTTTGGCCAGAGAGGTCCTGTGTTATTAGACTTTAAATCAGGGACATGTTAAAATATATTTAAAAAACTTTTTTAGAAAACATTGGGGAGGGAGATGTCTTGTATTTATTATTTTTACATTTTCTTCCCCTTATGACAAAGTTACATTGAGGCAATCCAGGACTTTAGACACATCCATTAAAATCCCTTTCCCCAGCATGGTTATATTATTCTACCATAGCATTGAACTTCCCCTATTTCTCCTGATACCACTTTGGGGTGGCATCAGCTAGCCATAAAAGAACTATAAAAGAGACATCTCCTCTTAGAGTTGTAGATGTCTCTACCCAATCACTTTGGGCATGTTGGACCTTCCCCATTAAATAAAATAAAAAAAATAAGTTTCTGTCTAATGGCTTCAGTGAAATGTTTGACATGAACACTAAAGACTTAAAACCCCAAAGGCAAACAAACAGAATCTTATACATGTTCTTATATATACCCCTGTCTCTGTAACTTCCATTCCAATCTGACCAAGTGGGTTTTGCCCACAAAAAGCTTATGCCCTAAAAAATTAGTTAGTCTCTAAGGTGCCACAGGAATCCTTGTTTCTGCAGATGCAGACTAACATGGATACCCCTGAGATTTTTCAAGCAAAATAAAAGTTATCATCTACAATTTTAAACCACCCTTTTGATTTTGGGGTGTCTGAATCTTGCTTTTTGAATTATTTCACAGATACTATGGTAAGAGAACCATAGACATTCCCAGGGGGAGATTAGTAATTTTGTAGTCAGTGCAGTGTTTGAATGGTATGTGGTAAATAAGGCCTGGACCACATATTGAATAATGAGACTAAAAAGAAATATTAAATAGCTACCCACTCAGCCAGCACTATATATTTTGTGCTCTGGATGTGACAGGAGGAATTTGGAAAAAAAATGTTTGTAAAACATGCCCACTTTAGAGGTGAGGTAAAATTAGCTTGCACCTAACTTTTGAGCACTGAATGTCAGAACTGATGATTTATTATTCTGCTGCTAGGGATTCTGATATCCACTACGGTCATATCAGCAATCAGTGAAATCAGTGGATTTTCACTAGTGTTTATTGGAGAGCAAAATAGGACCCTGATATAGTTAATTATTAAGGAATTTTATATTAAGGCCATAGGCAAAATTTAGTATTTCATCTTTTAAGGACATTTTTCCATAATTACCGAAGAAACTTCTCCAGATGATCTAATCATACAACTGAGAAACAACTTTACAATAAAGAATACTTGAAGAATAAGATTGTAAGGAACAATAATCTCTGTTGCTAAACCTTTTAATGTATTCTGTGTACTCTTAAGCATGAGATGGTAAATTATTTTAGGTATTTAAAGCAAATCTATAGTAAATATGCTTATTTTCAAAGTGTTAGAGAAAAATTTCAGATCGGTTTTTAAAAAAGCTTAATTTATTTTCCAGGGTGGAATATAAGTGTTAAAATGTTCTCAAATTTCACTGAAGTGATGTTTTAACAAAAAATCAGTGTTAGTCTCTTGATTACAGGATCTCAGCCAGAGAGAGCAAAGGCAGCAGTTGCCCCATGGCTCAGAGATTCAAAGGGGCCCAGAGCTCCTGGCTGCAGCTACCACTACTGCAAGAGTGGTAGAGGTCAGAGCCTTGCACCTCTTTGAACTGCACTTCTCCACACAGCTTTCAGGGCTGGAGGGGGATGGTTTCCATGGTCTTGGCAGCGCTAAGGGCTGATTGCCCGTGGCCCCGCCCCTTCTGGGGTGTGAAGCCAGGTCCCCCCACAACAGGGCCTGCAGTGAGTGTCAGCCCCACTACTTGTTTATGATGAACTCCAGTTGGAGGAAAAGTCATTATTTCTTTACCCCTCTCCACCCATATAGTCCCATTAATAACAGACCTAGGGAAAGAGATTTACAAGAAAATTAACTTTTGATCTGAACTGCTCAAAAGGTTCTGTAATCAGAAGGGGTCACTGTTATAATTTTGAATCTTTCAGGTCTGCTGCATGACACTTATTTCTCTCAATATCAACATCAGAGTTAAAAAGATGTCCTCGATTACAAATATAAATGTTTAAATAATGATACTTGAAATCCATATGTGTGTCTAGTTCAAGACCTAAGTACATGAACTATTAGTTAAAACTCATGCTATGAAGAACATTTTCCAATATTTAATTTATGGTAGTTCCATCAGAAAATTTCACTTGGAAAGATTTATAATAATAGCCTCAGCAATATGTAACATAGTAATATGAATACTAAAGATTACTCTGATATTTCAGTTTATGCAACCTATAAATTAGCTGTTAAAATCAGATGGAGTGTTTGTCTCTGGAAATTATTTCATCAGAATTCTATTTAAACAGAAACAGAGAGAAGGACAAACTACAAATAAAAGGTTGAACCTCTCCAAATTGGCACTCTCTGGTCTGGCAACATCCATGGTCCAGAAGGACCAACCATGTTCCTGAACCAGAATATCCTAGTAGGAGCTCTGATTCAGGAGTCTATCTGGGCATGCAGGGCAGCTGAAGCACCAGAGGACTCCTCTGGGATAGCGGTCTGCCATGGAGGGCCTGGGAGCCCTGGTGGTGGAACTGTGGGTTGTCATGGCAGGGCAGTGGGGTGCCATGGTAGGTTTGGCAGGACCGGAAGTCCCAGTGGTGGGGCAGCTGGCTGCTGCAGCAGGACCGGCAGGACTGGGAGCCTTAGTGGTAGGACCATGGTTTGCTGAGGCAGGGCTGACAAGACCGGGAGCCCCGGTGGTGGAGTATCTGACTGCTGATTTGGGGCCAGGAGCGTTGATGGCAGGGCCACGGGTTGCGGTAGTGGAGCTGGTGGACCAGGAGGCACAGCAGTGGAGCCATGGGTTGCCATGGCAGGGGCTGGCAGGGAAGCAGGGCCAGTGCTGGGGAGGCAAGCAGGAGGCTGGTGGCCAGGCTGGGATGCTGGTGGCAGAGGGGCCAGAAATGCCCTTCCCTGGTGTGGTAAAATTCCTCTTTTGGAACCGGTCAGGTCCCTAGGGTGCCAGACCAGGGAAGTCCAACCTGTACTTCAATAGGAGAGAAAAAGAAACAGCTACAGTGAAAAGGTCAAATTTCTTTCCATATTTCAGCATGTCCCTCTCAGAACACAACAATCCCTATGTAGGGTAAATTGAGGCAGCCCATGGTATCTTGCTGAGAACTGACAAATTCAAATCTCAGATCATTAGACCAGCCCTGGGAAGCACCCAGACAGCAGTTAACTTGTTAACTTGACCCTGGTCGTCCTGGCAACTACATTCCAAAAGGGCCTCACTTTGATAAGGCCGGTACCAAACAACCACGCGGGATTCTTTTTCATTGTCTGCTTTGTTCCTAGAAAATAAGCTTGAATCCCAAAGATCGCGCCAAGGCAATACCACCCCCACAGGAGACGCATTATATTTCCGGCTGACAAAATGACCATCAACATGCCTTTGTTTATGTTGGCTTATTTAGCTTGTTAGAAATTATTATTTGTATTAGTGATAATATGTTTAATTGGCAATGGGCGGAGATGCTGTGTAACTGTCGTAGACCATTGGCTTATGTGCATATCTCACTTCCGCTGCTAGACCTATCAAATCACTTCTCCTCCGTCCATCTGCTACCTATATAATCTAATGTATGTTTTGGTTAAGTTAGTGCTCTCCGGGCTAACCACCTGGTCCGCACTCCACCAGTGCTGTGTGTTCAATAAATCCTCTGCTTGTTTTCACCTGCACCCAGTGTGTCCAAGAATTATTCCCTACACCTTAGCACAGTTTCCTTCTCCAGTCTATATCCTGAAAAATCAGGGCTCACTATTCCTGTCCCAGGTATTCTAGGGTCCTGACCAAATCTCTGTATAGTACCAACACTTGGTACTTCTATTGTGCCTTTCATCAGACAATGCCAGAAAACAATGCAAACATAAAATACATATTAATCACCTTGGGAGACTGTTCTAAAATTATTGCACAGATGGGTCATCTGCTCCATGTATGAGTGACTCACCCAGGACTACACAGCAGGACAGTGGCAGAGACAGAAATTGGCCTGTGCATTCTACTTCCATTCCCTCTCTATCAGCCCTTTTCATGTGCCTCCCAGAGTGCATTATTTTGGTTTCATTTAAGCTTAGGATGAGGATGCAAGGCCATTTATAATCACAACAGTTTGCGCTGCTGGAAAATTGAAATCCTCCCCCATTCTCTGTTATGTCTCTAAACAAGGCAGGAAGAACTTTATAAACAAGAAGCTCTTTATGGCAGCCAAAGAAAGAGCTGCAGCCAGATGTGCTCAGCTTGCACAACAACTGTTTCATATGCTTAAACTCTCAAACAACAAATGCTTAAAAAATCATAAATCTAAAAATTAATTCTCCTTCCACAATAGTGTAAAATGAGTCTGTCCTTACAAGAATGAGAAGAGTTCCATAGCCAAAATATGTGTTGCTAAATGTAATGAATGAATATCTTACTCATTCATAAAGTCTTTTTTCGCAGTAAAGCCAATGTAAGAAGGAAATTCAGAGGGGGGAATAATAACAGAGGAAAAGCAATGAGACAAAACATGAAGAGAAACCAAAAATATTCTGAAACAAGAAACTCCTGATTGTAGAAAAAGTAATCCTATAATCAGAGATTTGCAATCCTCATGGCTGGCATAAAACATAATATTTTTATTGAAGACTAGAGTCCATAGCAAACCATTCATTGTTTATAAAATTGCCTGCAAATAGAATATAATTGTATATGGATCCAATGAATGTGAATGCAGCTCACAGAAGAATTAAATCCAGGCAGTGATGTGGATATAAAGGTCAATCAAAGCTACTTTGAAAGCATTCAGATCCAGTACCTTTCCCCTCAATATCCTGGGGAGATCATTAGGTTCTAGAAATAAAAACTATATTTTTGGAACAACTGTTTGTTCTCAATATGGACAAGACTGATAGCAATGAAGTTACATTACACCATTATATTTGTAGAGAAATTCAGTTAGAATAATCACATCACAGTATTGCCAGTATTAAATAATAAATGGAACATATTGATTAGAGAGGTACATCATGTTTGTAAAATAAAGACTCACCCATTCTTTTGCCCATCCCCAAAAAACATTTCACAGGTGAGATCGGTTTGAGACACTTTCTCCCAATAGGGCCATAACTCCACTGCCTACATTTTTCAGGGCTGATTCTCCTCTGTCACCAGTTTTACAGTGGTGTTACTCCACTGACTCCTGAGTAACTCCCATTGTGTAAGATATTTAGTGTGTGCTTTACTGTTTTATGCAGCACAGTTGTAGCTATGTCAGCCTCAGGCTAACAGAGCAACAGGGTAGGCGAGGTAATGGACCAACTTCTGTTGGCGAGATATGCTTTCAAGCCATTCAGAGCTCTTCAAATTTGTCTCTGTCAGCAACATAAGTTGCTCCAATAAAAGATATTGCCTCCCCCACTGTCTCTCTTTACTGCTCTGGTGTTCTTAATTAGAATGGTAAGGAGTAAATTTTCCTGGGTTCATTTTATTTTTCGGGGGTGTTGAGAGTATGCTAACAAATCACAGGAGCATGGCCAGGCATTGCAGTATTTTGATGGTCTATAGATACATCATAGATACGTCTTTAAAGTCCATTAAAGATACTAGTGCTGACATCTATATCATCCTCCAAGGGTAGCCACTAGATAATAGAGCAGGACTGAGATTCCAGCCAGTACAGGCTGAAGTGATGAACATGCACAATCATGGTTGCATTAGAATAGATGAGCCAGAGAATGAGGCTAAGGGACTGTGAAGGTGAAACCAAAGTGAGTACACAAGGAGAAAAAGGCACAGAAAGAATGTTCAGCCGGACATTGGCTGGACTGGCCAGGTAAATGCACCCCTGGGATCATGATCCTCACCCTGGTCCAAGTTCTTACCCTGATTGGTTCATTTCATGGGCTGCAGGGTTACTCACTGACTCAGAAAACCCCAACCAGAGCTTACACTTCTCTTGCTGATTTGAAACCACAAATTTGTATCTGTGTTTTTGCCTCATCCACCCATCTCATGGGATTGGATCTTCCTATTTCTTAACTTATATTTGATTTCCCACTTTGCTTATGGAGCACTTTTTCCATGAGGTGGACCAGATGCTGATTGGTTTAGACTTTGCCATCGTCAGAACATGCAGGTTTGGTTAGGGCAAGTATTGCACTATGGAAAGTTGTGGCACAACAGTGCAGGTTAATGGAGGTAGCAAGGAGTCAGAGTTACTGCTGCAGTTCCAGGAAAAGGCTGAACCCTTGGCTCAGTATCACATGACCAGAAGAGCCCTTCAATGGCTGCTGCAGAAGGTGGCAGCCAAATTTCATGTCTCATTCCAGGGATACTGGAGCCTGCTCTCTGGGTGCATTTTGCAGGAGAAGTGAGATTTAGTTTCCTCTGCCCTTATAGCTATTTATTAAGAAACCAAACCAGACTGATACTTCTGGCTAGTTTTTATACAAAGGAACTCTCTGGCTATCTCTGCACTAGTTCTGTAATAAAACAATGAATAAATGTTACAGCCAGAACTTGTACTAAGTTCCCGTGTGTATCTTAGTCACTGCAGTGTCCAGACAACAAGTGCCAGCAGTTCATCTGCCCCTCTAAGCACTGCCTTGGTGCTCCTGATTTTTAGGATCCTACAGAACTGGATGAAGTGTCCTCCCAGAATTGGGAGAGCAATTTTGAATAATCTGAGTGGAAAAGATCTGAGGGAATGCCAACACTTGTGTCACAAACAACTGTACTTTGTTTGAAAGGGAGAAGACAGAAGGGAGAGTGAGCAGCCGCTACCCAGGCAACACAGCCACTGCCACCTTGGTCCAGCACTGGGGACAACCAACGGGTGGCCCACCTGGCCCCCGCAGCCCTAGGTCAACTCCAGGACAAGCCAGTGGCCACTCCCATCCTCCCCTGAGTTTCCCTATACCTCTCAAGCCCCTGTTCTGACTGCTGAATCCCTAACGCCTGCCCTGAGGCCCCCCACTTCCTTCTCTGATTCATCTCCCACCTCCCGCCTTGAGCCCTTCCTCACCCCCAACCCTGACTCCAGCACCTCTCGACCCTCATGTCCTGAGCCCCTCACATCCCCAGGCCCCAGTCCTGACTCCTGCACCCTCCACGCCCCTAGCCCCCTGCTCTGAAGGACCTGAGCAATGCTAGGTAAATCTTTTAGTAAATAAATATCCCAGAAAGTAAGTGGTTGCATGGAATTAAATAAAAATTGACACTTTATAACATTGCAACATGCAAAGCATGACAAGCTGAATCTTTTAAGTATATGGTTTTTTGATATTGTGACCCACACAATATTCTGGTTCAAGTCAATCAGAAAAAAGATCATCATTTGTGTCTTTCTCTCTCTTTATAACTGACATCTCCAGGTTTTACCTGTGCATGTATTTATTAGTTTTAAATTATACTTTCAGTTGGAGCTGATCATGCTGTCAACTGTAATTCAAATTTCCCATTGTTTTCAAGGAGAGTTCTAAGTGTGACATCAAGGGAAGATTAGGCTTGAATATATTGTTGCTGGTTTCTTTACAGTTAAATTGCATGAATATTAAAAACTTTTCTTACCATGGGGCATACAGGGACTTTTACTTGCTGCCTTAGGAAGCATTGTGCTTCTGTGTTTGTTGCTGTCCTCGGGGTATTCACATCAAACGGACATTGAACCAGCTTCTCCATCCTCTGATGGGATTCCTTAGCTACTCAGAGGTTATTTGTTCCTTCTTACAGGATATTAATTATCTTCTTCTTTCTGTTGTACTTTTGAACTCTTGGTAAGGACCTCAGAGCAAACGTTCTAAATAATGATTGGAATATCCAGAACTGAGTAAATACCTCTCTTTAAAAAAATATAGAATAATCCTAGAGAAAAATCCACAATAAACCAAATTAAGGGTGGAAAATCTCACCTTGAAGGAGATATTTAATAGTAATTAATGGCCAAATAGGGTAAAACTTTTTATTTCAATTGAGCTTGTCCACTCAACTCATTTGAGTTTTGTTTAGACTCATGCTCTTATCAGTTCATTTACTTAGATTGATATTTTCAAATCTCATACCAGTTATAGCTTTAATTTTCCCAGGAAGATTTGAAAATGTCAGCCTTTTAAAAAAAGGTTGTGTTATTGCTCAAGATTTGCCTATGGAGCACTCCAAAGCCACCTTATCATCTGCACTGAGAAAGATTCTCCAAAATGACTAGTGAATCTGGGTGCACAGTTTGAAGATAGCTACTTAGCACTTCTTTTAAGATGCCCCAAGTTGGCATCCAAAACTAAAGACAACAAAATCAGGAGTCACTTTGGTAAACTTTGACTAACAGTTGTTTAAATTAAATTAAAAATAATGACTCTCATTTGTCATACTTAGTGCTGTATAGGTGACTGCAAAGAATTCTCTCCCTGTTTTCATGAGATCTGAAGAAAAGCAACACTAATTATTTAAAATGGGATCATATCTGTACTGATTGTTTAATATGGCGATACTTCAGGAAAACACGCCTATTCAACATATTGCACATTAAAACAAAGTCATTGCTCTTTTACAGGAGTCATGGTATATTGAGTTGAAAGGAAGCAACTGCACAGGTGCATTCACGAAGGTCTTATGGAAGTCAGTGGAAACTTCTCCTGACTTTAAAGGGAGTACCAAATTAGTAAACATTCTTGGGGTACATCTATACAGCAGCATTATTTCAGAATAACGTCCATTATTCCGAAATAACAACGCGAGCATCTAGACAGCTAGCCCGTTATTTTGAAATAAAGTTGAAATAATGGGTGGCTTATTTCGGTGTCTGTAAACCTCATTCCATGAGGAATAACGCTTCTTCCAAAATAGAAATTTTGGAATAGCAATAGAGTGAACACTGCACTGCTGCTATTTTGAGATAGCTCCACTCCAGACCATTCAAAGTAATTACTCCCTAGTGCTTCCTGGGGTTCTAAATTGAAGTAACACGTCCACATTAGGGAGGGAGCCTGCCTCGAACTAATTTCCAGGCATCCCCTGTAGTACAGACGTGTTCTTTCAAAATAAACTTTTTGAGAGTATTTCTTCTGGAATAGCTTATTCTGAAATAATCATGCAGTGGAGATGTAGCCTTGATGAACAGCATTCATAATGTCTGTTTTGGCAGTTTCCCACATTACAACTAAAACCATGCGCATGGTCAATCTTCAGCCAATTGCACATTGGGAATGGGTGAAAAATCCAGGTGAGAAATAAAATAGATTGATGACAATGCAGTGCTTATTAAGAATATCATATTTTGTCACTATTACACTTTCCTTGTTGTCCCCTAATATCATTGGCTCTGAAGTAAATGCAAAAACAATTTGACCTATCTTTCAAATATCTTTTTTTGCACAGCTTAACATTTCCAAATGATGTTCCTATTAATGTTATTAATTATAAAATACTCTCTTCTTTATGGATGTCACATTCAACCCTTGGATATTAATGAATTCAGATGGAAAATCTGAACTTACATATGGTGGAAAAGTGGTGGCATCATTTTGCCCCATTAAAGATGAATCAGACCAAACTGAGAACTTACATCAGCAAGCTACATTTCACATCCCTGAGAAAAGTAATTATGATAACTTGGCCCCCATTGTAGATAGCGTGAGGTTAATGAAGAATTCCTTCATCGACAAACTTCTGCCTCACTAAGTGGTTTACCCTCCTATTGGCACAGATAGCATTTACACTAGCAGTTTTTAAACTGAGTCAGAACCCCAAAGTGGGTAACGGCTCCATTTTAATGGAGTCACCAGAGCTTGTGCCAAGCTTGCTGGAGCCTGGCACCAAAACCTCAGCCTCCAAGGGCTGAAGCTGAAGCCTTAGCTCCACCACCTGAGGCCAAAGGAATCAGCTCTGGGAGACAGGACTCGGCTTATACCTGCGCTCCCTCCACTCTCCCCCCCCCCCCACTTTTGGCTTTGGCTCGCCGCTTCCTCCTCCAGTCCATGGATGTCAGGTTTAGGCAGACTCAGGTTGTAGTCCTCCCTCCTGTGGTCATGGGGTATTTTTTGTTGTCAGAAGGGAATTCATAGAATCATATGAAATGGACCTCAAGAGGTAATCGAGTCCAGGACCTGCCCTCATGGCAGGACCAAGCACCATCTAGATCATCCCTGATAGATGTCTATCCAACCTGCTCTTAAATATCTCCAGTGCTGAAGATTCCATAACCAACCTGACAATTTATTCCAGTGCTTAATCATTCTGACAGTTAGGAACTTTTTCCTAATGTCCAACCTAAACCTCCCTTGCTGCAGTTTAAGCCCATTGCTTCTTGCCCTATCCTCAGAGGCCAAGGAGAACAATTTTTCTCCCTCCTCCTTGTAACACCCTTTTAGATACTTGAAAACTGCTATCATGTCCCTCCCCCCCCAGTCTTCTCTTTTCTAAGCTAAACAAACCCAATTCTTTCAGTTGCAGTTCAATGAAATTTGAGACACCCTTCTCTACACTAAAGCACTACAGCTTCATTGCCTTTTCAATGGCTGTTCTTGTTTCAGTAGGAAGAATTATCTAATAATCAGGGCCACTGATGGGAGGAGCAATGGAGGCAATTTCCCTGGGTCCCACAATTTAAAAGAGCACCGGGCTCTAGGCCTCCACCACCATTACCATTGCAGCAATGGTGGCCGGAGCCCCGGGGCCCTTTAAATTGCTGCTAGAACCCCAGGTGGTGCAGTCTGGATGGCACTGAGTGATGGGTGGGGGAAGTTAGCTCTCCAGCCCTGCCCCATCTCCTGAGGCCAAGCCCCTTCTGGGGGGGGCCCAAAGCTAAGGCCCTCATACTTTGTCCAGGGTTCAGCAAAGTCTGTCACCAACCCTTCTAATAATAAATACAAAACATGTACAGTGAAAAGAAAAATTACATGTTATTGTCTGTATATTATCAAATTATTCTTGTGTGTCTAAGCCCTATTAGTAATGATACTCACTGAACAATGATCACTCATATTTGTCCTACTAATCACTGATGCTATTATTAAGGATACTCTTGGGCATTATACTTCTCCTGCCCTTAATCTATTTTTATTATTTTAATAAAAGCTAATATGCTTTACTGTTTCTAAGTGATGCTGATAAGGCTTTTTGATTAGTAATTAATCTACTATGCTGCTGTTCGCTCTCATTGAGGTATGTGAACAGTCTAATCATTTTTCCCTTTTTTCTTAAAACAGATGATACAAATAAAATAAATCCATGAATTTATGCTTAAAGAGACCTTACATTTTATGGCAAGCCTAACTGAAATTCTTATTAACTTCAGCGCATAGACTCTGACATTCACATTACTTCCCTGCAACTCTAACATACAATTGTCTTTAATATAAATTTGCAATTTGTTCTTATTAAAACCAGTAAGCACTGCATCTTTCTGATGACAGTTTTATATGCTTTGCAGAGTGACTAGGATGGAAATCATGTCTAAATAATACCACCATATGGGAAGTGTAACATACCCTTATGAATTGATACAGGTTGAACTACATTTTCTTGATTATATACTCTTTTGTGCTTGACAACACCAATTTGAACGGAGTTAGGACATCAGTGAAGCTAGAGTAATATATTATAATTCTAGCACTAAGAATTTGAACATTTAGCCACTGGTTTGAAACAACTAAGAGCTAGGACATACCTATAAAACACAGAGCAAAGAACGGGTTGTGCAGAGCTGCACCTGCCCACAGGGAGCACTGTGACACATTCTGCATATAAGGTACAACCCTGCTCTAGTCCGATTCACTGGACGGAGTACAGGGGCAATGTGGGGTACAGAGGCTCTGCCTCTTTTTCTCCTCATTTGGAACAATGGGACAAAGGTGCAGAGCAGTCTTGATATCAGGGTCTGCCATTCTGTCTGTCTTCACCCTCCGACACACAACAGCATAAAAAGCCAGGCAGTGTCAATTTCTTTAACACTGCACATCACGTAAATGCCTCAACGCCCAAGTCTGCAAATTGCTAAATGGTAGTTTGGTATGACACTATTAAAAACATGATGAATCCCATTACACTGTATTTAGAAGTTAGGACCTGAACTTAAGCTTGATATAGTGCATAAATCATCACTAACAATGCTGGAGACAAAATGGTGAAATGAGGAATTAATGCTGAACCCATTGAAGTCAATGGGAACTCTTCCATTAACTTTAATGGACGGCACTAAATGAGAAATTTTGTATACTATTTCCAAGTTAATGCTAAGAAAAGGGCTGATCTGAATAGTCTTCTCGATGGAATGTGATCCATGTTTTCATATTTCTAGCAGTATAGAATCATTTGTATTCTGAATATCTTTTTAAATCGGAAAATAAAAGGTTGGGAAAAATTAGCATTGTTTTTAAATATTCATATTTGGTGTTGTTTGGAGCATTAACATGTTTCTCTATAGACAAATATAGGTGACAAGTATGCAGCTCAATCTTGAATTTTTTATGTTTTTTCCCTCAGTGCTTCCTCATTGAAAACTATGGAATTACTTTCTAATCGCACAAGTGTAACTGAGATGAAAACATGACATATGGGTAAGGATTAAATAAGAATCTCAGGGTATGTCTACATTACAGTGTTATTTCAAAATATCTTATTTGGAAATAGATAATTCAAAATAGCTTATTTCGAAATAACACATCTACACGCAAAATGCATTTCGAAATAGCATTTTGCTATTTCGAAATAGCGCGTCCACACTGAGTGGACACTGAATTGTATTGAAGGCCGGCCGGAACCAGGTCCAGCAGGACATCAGGTCAGGAGTTTATTTGTATGGCTGCTGCCTCAGGCTCTCTGAGGCTTGTGCTTAAAGGGACCCCCCCACCCCGGGCAGCCAGTTCTCAGCTTTCCCTGCTTGCTTGCCTACCTCGATGAGGGACAGCAAAGCATTTGTGTCTCTGTGTGCTCTGGTTGCCCTCACTCGGGACACCACAGCACTCTGGAACATGGAGCTGGAGCTGCCCCTGGGCACTCTGGTGCTTCTCGTGAACGCGTTGATGTGAGCCTGGCTGCACTTTCTGCAGGCTGCCATCCAGGAGATCTATTGGGGAGCTATCAGTATCCAGACGGCCCTGTTGGAGAGCTTCCACCCTGAGGAGCACTAAGAGCCTCCCTGGTCTTCTGAGGCTTGTGCTTCATTCCTCCCTCACGTCCTTCCACTTACCCTCCCAGTCCCCCTTCCTGATGTTAAATAAAATACACGTCTTTTCATGAACACAAACTCTCTTTATTTAACAAAACTGGGGGGGGGGGATGAAACTGGTGAGACTGGAGAAAGGAAGTGGGAGAGGGGAGGAAAGAGGGTGGGAGAGGGGAGGGGGAAACCTGGGAGGAGAGAGCTGGAAGGGGGAAGCAAGGGGAAGGGGAAGCTCAGGGTTGGGGGTCTTGTCAGACCAACTTGATTTTCTTATGAACCTGCTCCTGGGTTCTCATGTGGCCTTTGGTGGCCAGGCTGGCAGCTATCCTGCCATAGATGGCCGTGTTCCTCCATCTAGTGCGGAGATCATGGATGTTGGGGGCATCCCCCCCAAACCTAAGTAAGGTCCACCCTGATCTCCACCCTGGACCAGGAAGGCGCCCGCCTTCTCCAGGCCCTGGCAGGCTCCTGGGAGCTGGCAGACTGCTTCTGGGGAGCGGCAGAGGGCTGACTGCCAGTGGCTTGCTGGCTCATGTTTTGGGGCCACTGGGTCAGGGGCAGTGACTGCTGGCTCTGGGCCGGCAGGCTTGGAGCTGGCACAGGCACTGTGGTCAGAGTCAACCCCTTTAAGGGCTCCAGGGAGGGAGGGGAGGGAGAGGAGTGTTCTTGTTTGAGGCTGGAGTAGCCACCAGGGCACCCTGGGAAGGCTGGAGGCCCCCTATTTCAAAATAAGTGTCTACACAGCACTTATTTCGAACTTGGCATTATTCCTCGTAGAATGAGGTTTACCAAATTCGAAATAAGTGCTCCACTATTTCGAATTTATTTCAAATAGCAGTTTGGCTGTGTAGACGCTAGTGAAGTTAATTCAAAATAACGGCTGTTATTTCGAATTAACTTTGATGTGTAGACATACCCTCAAGCTTCTTCTTCTTTATATATACAGAATATACATAATAAGGAACAATTCACAAATTTTGCTAATGACTGGGAATTCTCATTGGTGTTTTTCATTTCAAATTTCTATTAATCATTACCAACATGTGTGTAACTGAAGCAACAGGACTCTGTTTTCTACTCTTATCTTGAACACAAATATATCCTTTTAATAGAAAAATATTATAAATTATGCATCTAAAATATTTTACCAATAATCTATAAACAATTTTGAAGTAGGAATGATTTATTTCCCAAAAGGATATTAGAGTATCAGACCAATCCTTTGTATAAAATGATTGATAATTTAAATAAAATAACTAATATATCAACTACCAAGTCTAGTCAAGGAGATGTCTAACTATTTAAATATAATGAAGGGTAGAACATTTTATAGTGATGTAAAATAGAAAGGCAAGCAAGAAATGAACAAAAATGAGAATAGTGAAATTGGAACTTAGTATATAAGTGACCATAATAATCCTAGATCAGTGCATATGTATCAGTAAATATCGGAGTTCCACATGCAACCCAGTTCTGAGACCTATTGACATAGGTGTAGAGCACTGACCCCATTGTGAACTCCAGAGGTAATCTGACTGAAATCCATATGAAAGTATTAGTAATGCTCAGGGAGAAGGAGACTGGCAAAATCAGGTCTCTGGTTGAATATTAGATTCTGTGACTATGTTGTGGTCATTGGTATTTTTCAGCTACTTTATAGCAAAGAGGATACAGAAGTTGGGAGTTATGTAGTTATTTTCTCTTAACTAAAAAGAGAAGGAATGTGAAAATACAGAGGAAGAGCACAGTTCCCACTTAGATTAATAAAATATGAATAACTTCCTTCATGTATTTCTAAGGTTATTTGTAATATGGAGATAATGACTTAAGGACTGAGAATTATAGAGATAAAGAATATATAGCTCATAGGTAAAATATCTTCTCAGATCTCCTATGTAATAAGAACTTAAAACTTTCTTATATAAAAGCATGGTGCCCCCTGGGATGTTCAGCTAACTGGATTTCTCAATTGTCTGAATATTTTGACACTTGTTTAAAATGAGAGTGGTCAGAATTAGATATAGTGCAAAGAGTAAAAAGCTATTCCATTCTCACTGTTGGGGAGAACTTAAAATAATTATTTTAAATTTGTAAAAATAGTTTTAGAAATACTGAAAAGAAGGAACACTATAAAAACACTTCAGGTAATGCCTGCTTTCATGTGAATACATCATCATTCTCCATCTGGACAAGATTTTTCAACTTACAATTCTCTTTAAGTTGTTCTATCTTCTCATTCCATAAACCTTTAACTGGTAAACGGAAGTAACTACTATGGGAGCATTTGGAAATATATACATGATTGTTTTGTCAAATGGTTTTAATGGAGAAATGTTACATACATAGCTGAATAAAAAAAGCACTGGTATGAAATATGATAAGAACATAAGAGGGCCTTATTGGGTCAATCTACCACATTATCCAGTCTTCCAACAGTGGCCAATGTCAGGTACCCCAGAGGTAACGAACTGAATGGGTAAACATCAAGTAATCCATTCCCTGTTACTTGTTTACAGCTTCTGGCAAATAGAGACTGGGGACACCATCCCTACCCATCCTGTCTAATAGCCATTGATGGACCTATCCTCCATGAACGTATCTAGTTCTTTTTTGAACTCTGTTATAGTCTTGGCTAAAAACACATTAATGTTTGTTAGGCACTTTGAGATCCCCCAGATCTAAGGCTGCATATTGTGCGCCAGCTATTGGTGTTATTTGCACCCCTTTTTTGTGTGCAAGGGCACGTCTAAATTACATTCCTCTTTTGAAAGGGGAATGTAAATGAGGCAAATTGAAAGTGCAAATGAAGTGTGGATTTAAATATCTCATGCTTAATTTGCATATTCGTGTCCAAGTGCTTTTTTGAAAAAGTTTTCAAAAGTGAAAGCGCAGCCGAGATGGGTTTTTCAAAAAAACCCACCACTTTTTTGAAAGAACCCGTAACTCTCGTTTTTTCAGGAGTACGGGTTCTTTCAAAAAAGGGATTTTTTTTGAAAGAACCCCATTTAGACTGAGCTTTCACTTTCAAAAAACCCTTTTTCGAAAAAGTGCTCAGTGCAAATATGCAAATGAAGCATGGGGTATTTAAATCTGCGCTTCATTTGCACTTTCAATTTGCCTCATTTACATTCCTCTTTCAAAAGAAGAATGTAGTCTAGACATAGCCTAAGTGACTAGATGTGAAATGACAACTTCTTTTGGTGCCTCTGTATAGATTTCAAATACTTAGTGTACATGAAGAATCTCACAATTTTAAGCTTCTATATTGAGGTTAGAACATATAAAATGCAACTTTTGCCAAAAAAAATAAAAAATAAAAAAATCAGCAAGCTATTGTTGACAAGGTCTGTTGCTAAGACAGGTACTTTTCTAGAGCATAATGCAGCTACCTTTGACCCTCTCCTAATTAAACTTTCAAAAGCCAGCGTTAAGGTAATCTCTTCCGAGGTTTTTTGAAGTGGAGACACTTATTAGAGGTTATAAGACTAAGTTCAAACTTGACCACTTTCAGAGCACTTTGCTTTTCTGAACAACTGTCTATTACAAACAGCAAAATTACAGTAAACAAAATCTGGCAGACCTGCAAGAGATGAAGAGCAGGATCCACTAAAAACAATCTGAATGTTAAGTGTTGTAATGGAAACTCAGATGTTAGAGAGTTATGAGCACCACAAAGGCAGCACAGGTTCAAATGCTGGTCAGATTCTCAAACTCCTTTAAGTATTTAATAACGTGCCAAGCTTTGCTGGTACAGTTCTGAACAAAAATTCAGTTTAATAAAGTCATGTGGTTTTGCATCAGTTCACCAGCATGCAGCAAGATCTTAATTTCTTGTTTGTTATGCAGGAAATCATTTCACACAGTTTTGCTACCTTCATTATTGGTTTCCCTCAGTCTTTTTATGGTGTCATTAACAATGTTCTCTTTTGGGGCTGCTAATAATCCTTTCATTTTTCTCAAGAAGTCAACCTGTAATTATGATTTTATAACTGTCTTTAAGAAAGAACATTTAATTAAAGCCATTCCCCCCCCCCTCCATCTTTTCCCTCAAAGTCTTGAGCAGCTAAGAGCTCTGCAACTGGTTCTTTTACATCATTTGGCCTCACCAGGAGTTTCTTCTCAGTCTCTCCTTTCTCAAAATTATTAAATATTTTGTCATTAGGTTTTAGAAAAAAATGTGCCTATAGTGCCTATAGTTTCGCTAGATAGCATATAATAAGTATGTCTGCCCTTCAAGCTGGCAATGCAATTCCAAGCTAGAAGAGACATACCAACACTAGCTCCAATTGAGGTAGCGTGCTACAAACAGAAGTATTGCTGTGATTGTGCAAGCAGTGGGAGCAGCTTGCCTTCCTTAGAATGATCTCATTTGAGACTTCAGCACATAGTGAGGTAGGGTGGTTAGCCTCTTCTGAGGCTTGTGCCACCATGGGCACACTTTTTTTTTTTTTTGAGGGTAAGCTTAATCAGCAATAGTGCAGATGTGTCTCCTTGAGCTGGTAATTACCTCTGCACAAAGTATAAAGACCTGATTTCTATTTTCTTCCTTATGTCCTCAATGCTGTCCAAAAAAATCCTTGTATAAAAGCCACATTTCTCCTTTAATACAACACTAGGAACCTGTCTGAAGCCTTCTACTCTCCCAACAGGCCAAATCTTAGTCCTGTTGGAATCAAAGTGAAAAATTCTTATTAACTTCTATGACACCATCATTTTGAGTTTTATGTGGCCAAAATGAGAACACCTCACCTATATTAAAAGGGAATTACGTGCCTAGGAGGGAAACAGAGCATCAAAGCATGCAGTTACATGGATTGGGAGAAAAACATTTGCCTTTCCCACCAAGAATAATTGGTTAATAATTCTGATTTATTTTATATAAAAAAAAGAGAAATTAAATATTTTGTTTTGAGTCAATTCAACCTGAATCAGAGTATTCTGAATCAGTTACTTGCATTTCTATATGGAACACTGTACTTCTGCCCCCGCCCCCATTCTTTCAAATGGACTTGACTTCTTGAAGGTCTGTATATCCCATAATGCAATATGGATTTTCCTCTACATGGTGAATGACTTTGGGTGCATTATGAGAGATGTCATCTGTCCAAGAATCTCACTTGCAACCTCTTTAAACTCTGCTTTGAAAAACATGCATGTAAATACACTAGTGCAACAGAATTAGACTGTATTATGTGCACAATCACTCCGTTTCCCACTAAGGGCCTAATCTAACCCACACTGAAATCATTTGACATCTTCCTGCTAGGGATGTGAGAGTAATTTCCTCTCCATACCAATCTAACCCTTGAACTTTCAGAAAAATTCATTCTCAGCACCAGAGCTAGGATTTTATATGATATCTGTCCTTGTTCAATAGGAACCAGACCAAGAAATCACCAACTGATTTCACATAAGCCACTAAACAGTGATCAGATGACTGGCATAGTTGTTTTTTTTTTTTTTTTTAAAGCCAGCTAGAATTGGATGAAACAGCCATTATTTAAGACCCAATTCCCTTCTCTGTGCACAGCTCCAGTAAATGGACTTCAACACACAAATCAACAGCACCACTCAATAGCTCTTCTGATCCTCCACATTTCTCCTGGAGTTTGGCTGGTAGATCAGCATAGTCTTAGATTCATTCTCCGTATGCTACCAGCAAGCTTCTCTCAGCACTTTCCTTCACTGTGTTCAGGGCTTTTCATGATTTTTATTGCGAATGGAAGTTTTTGCCCTCACTATTACATGTCCTATGTGCCCTAATAAAGCTCCTTTCTAAGATGTACTCATCACTTTACCCTTCTTCTGAGTATCAGATATAGAATATATTAAATAAAGAATAGAATAAAATCCATTCATAACATTTGAGATGTAACTATTATTATTTTTAAGTGCAGACCTCATAGAAACAGCACTAGTATAAGTAAAGGACTGCAAAGTACTGCTACAGCAAGAGATAGTATGCCTAAGAGCTCAATATCCTACTCTCCAAATGTAGTTTAAGCACTCATAACTCTTTTATAAAATCATTCATCTCATCTCCAAAATGCTAATATATTCCACCCAAAGTTCAGTGATGAAATTTACTAACTTTTCTTCATCTCTTTCTCACTGTTCCCCCTATTATGTATCACTTTAGTTTTACTATTAAGAAGGGAGGCAGAAGTGTCCAAATTCTGTAGCATTGCTTGAACGATTTAAAGTCAGGTCTCATACTTCTCATGCTTGCTTTATGCCTTTCTTATACCATCTGCTATTTGTACTGTTTGGTGCTATATCTTGTTCTGTTAATTAGAAAAAGTGACAGTTAGGTTGTTGCTAATTAGAAACACTGTCAGTTAGGTGGTATTTTTCTTGTACAGTTGCAATGGCTTACGGACTTTTTGTGGTACATCTCACTAATTTTTAAACTGTCAAAAGAGGTATTAAACAATACTGTTATTTTCCATCTGGCAGGCACTGTAGGCCTAAAAAGAAACCATTTGCTATTTAAAGCAAATACTCATCAATTAAATGAAATTCTTGTCAGTGATACAGAAGGGTGGAAAATAAAAGAAAAGAGTATTTCCACTCTCTAGAAACTGTGGTTCCTTTTCTGTTTCTGCTGGAACTCTGAGAATTTTTCCATGGACACAGCTGTATAATCATATTCACCATCTTCCCAGTTAAAGAAAAAGTCTTAGGAACCTATCATCTTTGGCCCTTGAAAACTAGTGCAGAATGGTAGGAAAAATGTGTCTTCCAAGCTAGCCATGCCGCTTCTGTGATAGGGCTAGATAGTTCTCCCACATAAGAATGGACATACCGTGTTAGACAATCATCCATCTAGCCCAAAATCCTCTCTTCCAACAGCAGCCAATGTCTGGTGCTTCAGAGAGAATGAATAGAATAGGCAATCATCAAATGATCTAGCCCTTGCCATCCACTCCCAGACACTAGGTACACCCAGAGCATGGGGTTGCATCCCTGATCATCTTTATTAAAAGCCATTGATGGTCCTATTCTCCACAAAGCCTTTAAGACAAATTTTTGTTCTGACTTAGGCCGCACATAACCCAATTGTCATCAATGGCATAATGATTCATCCCAATGTTATTATTTTAGTACAATACACATACAGCCAAATGCTCTGGGCCAAATTCTGTTCAGGACCCTTTTTGTCAAGTATGTTGATAGCCAGATAATTGTTCAGATCAGATTCTGCAAGCACTAAAATGTTCAAGACTCACTGACTTCAGCATTAATCACACATTGCAGCTGCTGAATTGGAATCCAGGAGACTTAAAATTGGTCCTGCCCTGCTGAATGAAAGCCATTGAATAATTCTGAGCACCTGAAGAAGAAAAAAAACCACCCAAACTTCTGCCCTATTACAGAACAGATGGAGTCCTACAGTTTGAAGACTCTATTTGACCTCTGATCATAGAAGTACAACATAATTTTTGGCTCTGTTGTCTCATTCGTAAACCACTGCCTCTTCAGACAAATTAAAGATTTTGAAAGCACGAGAAACACAGACCCCAGAATTTTCTGACAGAGAACTTTTCAAGTAACTGTTGATTTGTATTTCTTTTCTTTTTAAAATTTTATTAATCCTGGCAGGCATGTTACCCTATTTAGAAGACAGAAACAGAGGACCAAATATATCCAAGTTTCCTACACAAGAAGAGAAGTAAAGACACAAGAATTGCATATGTAAGATGAATTTTATCCTGACTTAGGACTTAAGATGGAACAACATGGTCCTATCTTTCAACAAACACAAAATACTTAGCTAAATTGGGTTCTCTGTTATACTGGGATAAATCTGAAGTAATTCCATTGATGTCAGTATTCAGAATGCTCCTCTTTGTTTGGAGCGGCACTAGGTAGTAGCTATTTTTTCAGTATGGATTTCCTCTATATTTTTTAAATATATTCTATATTGGTGTTTTTCATTTCCAGTACATTTTTAACTATAAAAATAAATCTGACAGATGTATTTTTTTCACTTAAAAGATGTCAGACACATTCACTGTATTTTTTTATAAATGATTCACACTCATTTTTTTTAAACTCATAGGAAGTTTGTGGGAGAGCAGGCATATGAACTCAGGTACCCCAAGTGTTAGGCTAGTGCTATGAGCACTGGATTTTCCATCTCCTGAATACACACTTTATAAATTGCTATTCATGACTTCAAACACTAGTTTTTCAAATCAATTTTTTCTTCTCATAATCTTGCATTCTTTGCTCCTACAAGTCATGCAGAAGTCAGTTCAAGTTTTGCTTCATTAAGGAATACATACTGGTGCCAGAAATAGACCAGATTTAATTTCCTTTGATTTCGGCCTCTCATTTGTCTAAAGAGCAGAACACCAGGCAAAATGGCCAGGACAATCTCTCTCCCCTTTTGGAGGAACCATCTCAGTAGAAGAAATAACAGTTCAGTCTTTAAACCAATTTAAACCTTGACTGTTGATTTTTTTATGCTTCAGGGGGTAGCTGAGTTAGTCTGTAACAGGAAAAACTTTAAAAACTACAAATAGTCTTGTAGCACTTTATAGACTAACAAAATATGTAGATGGTATCATGAGCTTTTGTGGGCACAGCCCACTTCTTCAGATGACTGTTTTTTATGCTGTTTAACTTAGAAAATGTAGAAACCACAAACCTCCTGCATATGCTGCTGTAATTCCCTCACCATTGTCCTCAGATAGACACTGTAATCTGTAGATGCAGAACTCAGAGACTAATTCCCTATAACTATCCAGCTCCACGAAAATGAGAGATTGCTTTTTAAAAATCACCTGATAAGTATATTACACATCTCTTTTACAGAAATCAGCCTCTGTCTGTCTACACATGTTTCTCTTTAAGGAAAGAAAGAAAGAAAGAAAGAAAGAGAGAGAGAAGAGAGAGAGAGAGAGAGAGAGAGAGAGTGTGTGTGTGGGGGGGGGGGGATATCAGGAAAAAAATACAAGTGTTTGGGCAAGTAATAGTTGTCCAACAGACAAAGGCAATAAGGAAGGCTGGTAAGTTCTGAGTGACAACATGGACAGCAGCACTGAATGACCAATCAGAGAGGGGAGAGGGGAAGTGGCTGAGGAAAGTACAGCAAGGAGAACTGAGCTGCTTCAGGGACAGAGGGTGAGGAGAGAGAGTGTATAGTAATGGAGATGACAGTCAAAGTAGAATACATTGGCCTAGTTAATATAAACTATGATGGTAATGTCACAGTAAAATAAGTTGAACCAATGAGAAATGCCCTAATTAGAATGCTTGTTATTGAGCCTGAGTATGAAAGCGTAGAGTTTTACACATATTAAAAGGATTACATGTTATATCTAAGAGATACAGATATTTACCTTCATTTACAGTAAAGCTACATAATGCAATGACAACTAGAGAGAAAATAAATGACAGTGATGTTGCTGTTTCCAAAACTGGACTGATTTGTTTGAATAGAATACTGTTTACCCTGGCTGGATAATCTTCTTTATGGTCATAATTGAACTAAGGCCACTAATTTAAAGTGACACAATATTAACGTCTAATTCAAGCTGGTGCCATTTTAAGCACAGAGCCGGACAATCTGGAAAAAAAAAAAAGATTGTTTGACAGAGGTTTACTGATGAGTGACCCTATCTCAGCTCATTTAGGAGACAAATTGATTTAGTTTAAAAAGAAATTGACTTTCATGGCTTCGTATGATACAAACAAAAAAGTAAATGTGTATTCTGCTGGGTGTGCCAGTTTAATCATGCAAGTAACTAGCACTGTAAATAATATTTGTTTTATTTATTCTCTTGGATCTGTGCTGTTTCAGACTTTAACATTATATGAATTTCAACGTAAGCTGCTGCTCAAGCTCTCTGCCAGTAATAGGACTATTATCGTAGACACCTCAGAGTCCTGGCATTTTTTCTTGAGACTTTATTCCTTAAATCTATTATTTGTAAACTGTAATTTCCCATCAACTGGCTTAGGCTAATTAAGCATTTAGAGTTGTGACCAATTCTCCCAAACAGTTGATTTCTTTAGGCTTAGGCAATCTTGATTGCTGCATTTCCTAACTTTTGAGTACTTGTCTTTGCTACCTTAAGATTGTTCTTTTAACATAGTTTCTATGTATGTTTATATATTATACATAATATAATATAATATAACTACTTAGGCTATGTCTACAGCTACAGAGTTTTTTCCAGAATACCAGAGGTATCCCAGGAAAACTGCACCACATCCAGGGAATGCGTCTGCTCTTCTGAAATTTTTTTCTGAAGAGCAGACGCGCTCTTTCAGAAGCCCTGTATTTCTCATGTTATGAGGAATAAGGGCTTTTCCGAAAGAGGAGATTTTTCCCACATTTGGCCCAGTGTATACATAGGGCCAAATGTCGGAAAAGCCTTTTCCAAAAAAAGAATTGGAAAAAGGTATGCAAATTGTGGTTCACAATTTGCATACCTTTTTCCGAAACCCCCCCCCCCCAAACAGTGTCAACATAGCCTTACATACGTAATATAAATATATTACAATTCCTTCTCAACAACTGCATTTCTGTAACCCATCAATTTAAATTAGTATCTGTACAATCAAAAGGACCCAGTTCACACAAATGATTTACATTTTGTCTCTTTTAGCAGCATATTGCAGCAGAATTTTCTTCCTGTGGACTACCAGGGTGGGACTGTATTATCATGAATAGCTCTGAGCACCAAAACAGTTATCAATGTGAAATGGGGTGAGAGTAGATGAACCAACATCCCATACACAACTCAGCTTCCCAGAAGGAACACTGTGGAATGTCTATGCTCCTTCTGGCACATAAGAACATTAGTGCCACCACATGGATTGCTGATGAATTGCAGCAGTGTTTGAGTTCTGCAGCACGATTCAATATGGGTCTTGCAAGAAAATATTCCTTTATCAGTCCTCATCTTTTTAGTAGATCCTAGACAGAACTGTAACATTATTTCTAAGTGTAAGAGCTGAAGGACTCACTGGTTTGGAACTGTGGCATGATGGGAAATGCTTGGTTGTCACCCAAAGCAAGAAATGGTCTCAGATGTGTGTCTTATAGCCAAACATCCCTGAGCTTTGAAAAAGATTCAAACTCTCAAATCAGAACAGATTACAGCTTTGTAGCTTGAGTCCATTGCTATATAACAATTAAATCATTTAGTGTAAATGTCTAACCACACAAGCCACAACCGTCCCATACCAGCCCTCTTTTACCCAATTCACTTGTTTTACTCTTCCCCACTGCACAAACTTCAGGACATTTTCCCCAACTGATGTCGCTATAGCAGAGAATTCATTGAAATATAGCACAGAAAAATTAAGTCAATTGCAACCTTAGCTGTAAAAAAAAATATGTGCAATTGTAAGTCAGCTCTGATTAAACAGCAATAGGACATATGATTTATAAAAGATTTATTCATACTCTATATGGATATGCGATCAACAGTGTTGATAACTCATCATCTTTCACAGCTTTGTGAATGAAAGCTCTATACCATGGGACTCCAGCACTGTGCTTTCCATATCTTGACCCGTTGAAAACAGGAATGAATTATCCCTCCTTGTAGCCATGACTGGCATTGGACTCAGGAATGATAAGGTACCATATCTTTGGATAAAGATATATATTCAGATGTATTCCTGTCAGAATAAATGTAACTGTACTGTCTGCCACAGCAACATCTATCCACTTTGCATCTCTATAGCTCCCTTTTAACTTTTCAAAACTGTTGAAGTCTATCTCAGAAGCATCATCGAGGTCAGACTCCCTTGTCATACACAGAAATTGTGTCTGTGTCCGTGTGTGTTTTAAGAAACAAGAGCACTGGCTAAGGAAATGAGGTGAACATTCAAAAGAGTTTATTATGTACCACAGAGATACTCAGATATCACCCTGCCACCCTTCTCCCAAAGGAATGACCACATTATTTTATAATATTTTACTAGAAGGATAACACTGTGTATGTGTATATATGCATGCACGCTCAGTGTATTTTTTGCTAGGTTGTGGGGTGGGTTTTTCTTGTTTTTTAATATACATTCTGCAGTGTGCTTGTATTACAGAAAGAGAACAGAGATATGAAAGAAGGCCTGGAAGATGCATGGGAGTAAATCACAGAACAGCACATGTTATTGTATGTAAATTTATAATTACATGGAGAGAAACAATATAAAGTTTTCTGGAGGCTAGAGAGCTGAAAAGCGCAAGTTAAAAAAAACCCCAGAACATAAAAATGTCACTAACAAAGGAGATAAGGAATAAAACTATAAAGATGAAACATACAGATCACCACATCTAGCTTCACAGATCCAGTAATCACCCAAACACCGAGAACTATATTATCTAAGGTCAGGCACTCAGATACAACAGAATTTGCTCCAAGGTGAAAGTCCTTAATACACTCAAAACCACCAAACAAGGGCATTCCAGCAGAGAAGTAGATCACACTGGGGAATGGGCCACCCAAATACTCCATGAGAACCTGCTTCAATTTACAAATAAAACCCCTTCCAACCACACACCTATAGTTGTCACATATCATCCCACACTGGAACCCATACAGGGTATCAAACACAACTACAACCCATACTTGAGGAGGGCCGCATCCTGAAAGAAATCTTTTCTAAACCCTCTCTTCTGACCTTTAAACATCCATCAATCTCTCCAAGCTCATAATCAGAAGCAAAATCCCCACAGCCCAAGACATACCTACTCACACCAGCACCAGACCCTGCCAGAATGACAAATGCAAAACCTGTAGATATGTCTCCATGGCCACAATGATCAACACCTCCTTCCTTTCAACACACCTTTCATGATCCATGGGTCCTGCACATGCCTATCACAGTATGTTCTGTACTTCACTGAGTGCATTAAATTCCCAAAAACATTATGGTTGAAACCAAAAAAATCACCACATTCTTGAATGAACGCCCACAGGAAAATGATAAAAGACAAAAATACCATATCACTGGTGAGTTTACACTTTTCACAAAGTTATCATTCCAAATCTGACCTATCAGGTATTATCCTCCAAAAAAACCTGCGCAACACTTTCTAATGATGTCTGGGAGCTTACATTCATATAATTGCTACAAACTAAAAATCACATTCTTAAAAAAACCACTGGATTTATAGCTTATTATAAACAATCTGTAAATTGCTACCCCCCCCTTTTTGTCCTAAATTGTGGGGTGTTAATGGGCCACTTCACCTTGAATGGTCCCTGAGAATGTGCGCTAACTTCTTATGTTAAACCATATGTTCAATCTTTTAGTTAGCAGTGAAAGTGTGAATACCCTTCCCAGATCTGAGGAAGAACTCTGTGTAGTTTGAAAGCTTGTCTCTTTATCATCGTAAGTTGCTCCAGTAAAAGATATTACCTCATCAACCTTGTGTCAAGATTAGTCATTTATTATACTTTACATAGGGTAATATTTTGCATTCAGCAAAATATCATTTTTCACATCTCTGATTCATCAGGTAGCATATGTTTTATCTTAACCACAGCTCTGAAGTTCTTCCATAAAATGTTACGTGTTTTATAATAGAATTTTATCACTGTGCTGGCATTGTCTGCTGCCTTCTTTTCAACTAGATGTTATTGCTTAGAACCATAGAACACAGAGAGAGCCTGGAAAGACCACTTTCGTTATGCAGATTTATATCTCATCACACATACTTAACACATGCAATACATTTTCTTGAATAAAAATCTGCTTACAGTCACTTGTCAAAATGTACAAAAATGTATAATGTGTGCAATGAAAGTGAATAGTCTGTAGTGTTAAAGTGCCAAAAACAAGAGAGAAAACTAATTTGTTGGCATAAGCTTTGAAAAGTGCTTCTCTAAGTTGTGATTTAAATAATTATACTAAGAGACTGTGCTTTGGAAAAAATGTTTTGGCTGTGGAATTAGTGACACTTGATATAGCTATTGCAAAGGCAGAATTTAGCAGCAGCCAAAGCAATGCACATTTATGGTACTGTTGGTGGTTTTGGGTGGAGTAGAAGAGACAGTCATATGTTCGGATTAAGCCCAGGCCTAAATCCTTATTATACATAGTGGGGTTGCTGACTCCAGAAGAAAACACAGTTCTTTACAATTATGCAAGTATAATTCCAGGTGGAATTTTTCCCTTCTATTTATGCACTGTCACCAGAAGACCAAGTTGAAGGCCAATTTATGGACAAAGAACCATATTCCTGAGATCATCAGCACCACCTTGAATTGTATCATTTCTAGGACTAAATATAATATCCATATCATCACTTTAGCTTTGCCTCAATTATGAACAAAACTCCTGTGCATCAGGTAGTCAGGAATTTACCATCTGTAGTCCCTGAACAAGGCAGGGATGTGGCGGGGAAGATAGCACCATTACCAACTGCTGAATGGCCCAGAAGAAGTGCATCTGGGTGTCATGACACATTAAGACCCAGCTGTTCCTTGCCAGCCAGCCAGCTACTGGAAAGCTGTATTGCAGAGTTCTTGCTTCAGAATCATTAAGTTGTTAAAGAAAGTGGTACCAAGAGTTCTCTCCTTGGCTATCTGGAAAGTATCATGCTACTTCTCATCTCTCCAGACCTGGAGGGTTTTACCTTGAACCTTTCCACCAGCACAACTTGGTCCATGCAAGACTGAATTTGGATTTTTCAAGGACAAGTTATTTTATACTGTTTATTCTCACCCTTTTCACTGGCTAAATAGCACTTGCTGCTGCTAAAAACAAGCAAGCAAAAATGCAGGCCGATAGGGCTTAGACCTTACAAATTCAAGGCAAGGTGTAATTTGAGCACAAGCATTCTTAGGCAATTCCTGCTTCTTCCTAACCCTGCTGAGCTGGGAAATAGTTTGATATTAATCTAGTTTACATGTGTATTTCTTTCACCAAGGAGAAAGGAATGATTCAATTTCTAATACATGTGCTGGCCTGTCCTTCCTCCTCCCCCCTCCCCAATTCTTCACACTTGCTGTTTCATTGCTCTGACTCTGCCCCAGTAAAAGTCAAATTACAGAAAGGCTGTTTCCATTGTTTTTCCAAGGCTCTTCCCCCCACTGACACTTTGGGTACCTCTACACTACAGAGCTTTTCCAGGATACCTCCGGTATCCTGGAAAAGCTGTGCCGCATCCAAGGAATGTATCCGCTTTTCTGAAAAAAATGTCAGAAAAGCGGACACGTTTTGTCGGCATCCCTGTAAACCTCGTTTTACGGGGAAGAAGGGATGTTCTGAAAGAGGGGTTTTTTTTCCAACATTTGGCCCAGTGTCGGAAAAGCTTCTTTCAGAAGAAAAGCGGAAAAAGATATACAAATTGTAGTTCACAATTTGCCTTTGAGTGCAAAAGGTGGAGGCCTGCAAGAGACTTTAAAATACCTAGCTGCTTAAGGTCATAGATTCACAGAACTTGGATTGGTATTGCTGCCACCACACAAATGCAAACCCCCCTTTTAAAATCCAGGAAAGCACACACAAGTATTATTTCCTGTGAGGTACCCTCAAGCTCTTTTAACCCCTCCTCTCAAAAGAGCTTGAGACTCTGTTGTTGCAATCAGCAGAAAAGGAACTTTAATGCCTCTTATTAGTTTGGGTGTATAGTCTTAAACACATACACACAAAACCTCCCTCCTTCCAGCACACAGGGAACAGATCATGGTTTTAAAAGGGTGATTTTTATTAACACCACCGCCGTCCCCCGCCCATGCTTCGTGAAACATTACTTGGTTACTTGTTGTTACACAGCAGCTGAAAAAAAAAAAGATTAATGTGCAGAGAATTTCTTCCCTGGGATTCAGTTTGGAAACAGAGTATCGGGGTAGTAGTTACATATGCTCAGCAAAGAGCAGTTCATCAAACCCAAAATTAAAGAAAATAACCTGATTGCATCTGACTAAACATTCCCTCTTCTATTCACATATCTGTAGTTTCAAGACTTAGTCCTTCCCTAGGCATGGATATCACTGGATTCTCCATGCCTGACTCCCTGACTTATTTCATGTCCTCATGGGCTTTGCTCTGTCCAAACAACAACAGGAAGGGTCACTACATTCAATTCAAAAAGCCCATATTCTGTTTCCATTGGCTCTCCTGGTCTCTTGCCAACTCACTTTCTGCTTCCCTGGCATTCCTGGGGACTCTCTAGGACCCACTGCCTATAGTTTTAATACTTACAGGCAACACAATTTGGACCTGGTTTAAACAGTTAACAACCACTGAGGAAAAAAAACCTTTAATTAACAGAATGACTGGAATTTCCAGAAAATGGTGTTGACCCTCCCCTCTTTACCACAGAAGTGCAAGAAACAAATGGCTTAAAAATGTCATGCCACTGGTACAGTTTGGAAAGAAGAACTTGCCTTTTTGCTTTCTGTGAGCTCATTTACACTAAGTATACAAACTATTAACTCTATATTATTTCCTTACTTGGCAATCAGTAAAGAAAGATTATAGACATAAACCTCCTTGATAGAAAATCAAACTTGTATAAAAAAGCAATTCAGTGGGAGAACATTTATGGAAATTTAAGGGTATTTAAAGTATTTAGGTACAGATATTATGAAAGGGAAGTGTCAACTTAATTAAGAGGAATTTTTGTTGCTGGGAAACCATAACCAAAAAGTGCTATTAAAATGACCATGTCATTGAAATAGCAATTACGTTAACAAATGAACTTTTAACAAATAAGTATCAGAGTATGAAGAAATCTGTTTTATAGCTGTTATATTTAAAAGATGGAGTAAACATATACATGTATTAATTTTGTTAAAAATTTTCAGTCAGGTTTTAGGGCTTTTTTTTTTACCAATTACAATCACAAGGAAATGATAGTCACAGAAGCTGGTTAACAGTTTGATTAGATAATGTGATTAATATGCATAAGTCAAATTAATACAAATAAAGATAATATATTGCTTGATTCAATGTTAGCTCAGCAAAATAGCTGTGAAAAATCACTGTATCAGAACCTGCTAGGCAACAAATGTCTTAAGTGGCTGATAACACTTGATGTACAGCATAAGGGTTAGATAAAATAAGTATAGAATACCATCAGGCGACGTTTACCCCCTGTAAAGACTTAAAAAAAAAAAATCAAGAGAGACTTTCTAAAAGAGAAACACTGTCTTGTGAGATGGTAGATACAGTGACCAAACTACCACAATGAAAAAAACCTCATCAGTTCTGAAGAAATGGCAACTGACAAGCCTATGATAAATAAAAACCTGACAATTAACTCTTTCCAGGTTCACTCGGTCACCAATAACAGTGAACCATTCCAGGGATTTCATCTGCACTAAGTGCAAGCTGGTTGCCATTTTGGAGGAAAAAATTAGAGGACTGGAGGCCCAAGTGTCGACCCTCCACTCGATCAGAGAGGATGAAAATTTCCTCGATAGAAGGCAGCATTTAATCCTGCAAGCAAAGCGGGCAGACGAGCCAGAGAGGGCAGTACAGGAGGAGGAAGAGAACTGGCAGCATGTAACTTCTAGAAGGAAAAAAAGGCCATCACAGGAATCCCTCATTCCTACAGAGGTAAGTAATCACTTTCAGGCTCTCTCCACAGGCTCTGCGATGGTGAAGGCTTTGGAAGGGACCTCACAAGGAAGAAATTGGAAGGGAACCACTTCCACTGGAAGGCATGGGATGCATAGTCCTAGGGCTGGGGGTTCCACGACCACCACCCCCAAAAGAAGAAGGTGGGTGGTGGTGGTCGGGGACTCCCTCCTAAGAGGGAATGAGACATCCATCTGCCATCGGGAACTGGAATCTCGAGAGGTGTGCTGCTTACCGGGAGCTTGAATTCAGGATGTGACTGAGGGTATGTCTACACTGCCACCCTAGTTCGAACTAGGGTGGCTAATGTAGTCACTTGAACTTGCAAATGAAGCCCAGGATTAAAATATCCCCGGCTTTATCTGCATGTTCCCGGGCGCCGCCATTTTTAAATGCCTGGTAGTTCGAACTCCCTGCCCGCGGCTACACGCGGCACGGGCTAGGTAGTTCGAACTAAAGCCCCTAATTCGGACTACCGTTACTTCAGTGGGTTACTGCAGATTACGTAGAGTTGGGAAGAAGGATCAAAGAATTCAGAGCGCAAGTGGTGTTCTCGTCCATCCTCCCTGTTGAAGGGAAAGGACTGGGTAGGGATAGTCGAATTGAGGAAGTAAATGCGTGGTTGCACAGGTGGTGTCTGAGAGAGGGCTTTGGTTTCTTCGACCATGGGACTCTGTTCCGGGCATAAGGACTGTTAGGAAGAGATGGGATACACCTAACAAAGAGAGGAAGGAGCATCTTCACGGGCAGGCTTGCAAACCTAGTGAGGAGGTTTAAACTAGATTCATTGGGGGACGGTGACCAACACTCTGAGGGGAGTGGGGAAGTCGGATACCGGGAAGAAATGCAAAGACGAACGAGCAACAAAGGAGGACCACTGATTCGAATGGAGAGGGTAGGGCGATCAACTGGTTATCTAAGGTGTTTCTACACCAATGTTAGAACCCTGGGTAACAAACAGGAAGAACTGGAGGCCCTGGCCCAAATCTTACGATTTGATTGGGTAAGAGACACTTGGTGGGATGACTTGCATGACTGGAGCACTGTCATGGAAGGGTATAAACTGTTCAGAAAGAACAGGCAGGGGAGAAAAGGAGGAGGAGTTGCACTGTATGTAAGAGAGCACTATGGTTGCTCAGAACTCCAGTATATACAGGGAGAAAACCTTGTTGAGAGTCTATGGGTCAAGTTTAGAGGTGTAAGCAACAGCAGTGATGTGGTTGGTGTCTGCTAAAGGCCGCCGAATCAGGTGGATGAGGTAGATGAGGCTTTCTTCGGACAACTGAGAGAAGTTTCCAGATCGCAGGCCCTGGTTCTCATGGGAGACTTTAATCACCCAGACATCTATTGGGAGACCAATACAGCAGTACACAGACAATCCAGGAAGTTTTTGGAGAATGTTGGGGATAACTTCTTGGTACAAGTGCTCAAGGATCTGACAAGGGGCCGTGCGTAGCTTGACCTGCTGCTCACAAACAGGGAGGAACTAATAGGGGAAATAGAGGTGGGTGACAACCTGGGAAGCAGTGATCATGAGATGGTAGATTTCAGGATCCTGACCATAGGAAGAAAAGAGAGTAGTAAAATACACACCTTGGACTTCAGAAAAGCAGACTTCGACTCCCTCAGAGAACTGATGGGCAGAATCCCCTGGGATGCTAACATGAAGGGGAAAGGAGCCCAGGAGATCTGGCAGTATTTTAAAGAAGCCTAATTGAAGGCACAGAAAGAAATCATTCCAATGCGTAGCAAGAGAAGCAAATATGGTAGGAGACCGGATTGGCTTACCGGGGAAATCCTTGGTGAACTTAAGCACAAAAAGGGAGCTTACAAAAAGTGAAAACTTGGACAGATGACTCGGGAGGAGTATAAATGTACAGCTCGAGAATGCAGGGGAGTTATCAGGAAAGCGAAAGCGCAATTGAAATTGCGACTCGCAAGGGATGTGAAGGATAACAAGAAAGGTTTCTACAGGCATGTTAGCAAGAAGAAGGTGATCAGAGAGGGTGTGGGGCCCCTACTGGATGAAGGCGGTAACCTAGTGACAGATGATGTGGGGAAAGCTGAAGTACTTAATGCTTTCTTTGCCTCTGTCTTCACGGACAAGGTCAGCTCCCAGACTAATGCGCTAAGTGACGCAATATGGGACAAAGGTGGACAGCCCTTGGTGGGGAAAGAACAAAAAAAAGCTATTTTAAAAAGCTAAATGTACATAAATCCATGGGTCCGGACTTAATACATCCAAGGGTACTGAGGGAGTTGGCAAATGTCATTGAAGAGACTCTGGCCATTATCTTTGAAAAGTCGTGGAGATCAGGAGAGATCCCGTATGATTGGAAAAAGGCAAATGCAGTACCCATCTTTAAGAAAGGGAAGAAGGACAATCCAGGGAACTATAGGCCGGTCAGTCTTACCTCAGTCTCTGGAAAAATCATGGAGGGGATCCTCAAGGAATCCATTTTGAAGCACTTGGAAGAGGAAGGTGATCAGGAATAGTTAGCATGGATTCATGAAGGGCAAGTCATGCCTGACCAATCTGATTACCTTCTATGATGAGGTAACTGGCTGTAAACCTCCTTGCAGGAGGCATAAGGGATCTGTCGAAAAAGGCTTTCTTTCTCGACAGATCCCCCTCTAGACTGTTGCTTTTTGCCGACAAAGTGAGTCGGCAAAATGTGGTGGCCATTTTTATGCAAATTAGGCACGGAATATTTAAATCCCTGCCTCATTTGCAATGTCGACCTGCCTAATCTGCATCCCTCTGCCGACAGAGGGATGCAGTCTAGACATACCCTAAGCTAGGGGGAGAGGTAGATATGCTGGAGGGCAGGGATAGAGTCCAGAGTGACTTAGACAAATTGAAGGATTGGGCCACAAGAAATCTGATGAAGTTCAACAAGGACAAGTGTAGAGTCCTGCACTTGGAACGGAAGAATCCCAAGCATTGTTACAGGCTGGGGACCAACTGGCTAAGTAGCAGTTCTGCAGAAAAGAACCTAGGGGTTACAGTGGATGAGAGGCTGGATATGAGTCAACAGCGTGCCCTTGTAGCCAAGAAGGCTAATGGCATATTAGGTTGAATTAAGAGGAACATTGCCAGTAGATCCAGAGATGTGATTATTCCTCTTTATTCGGCTCTGGTGATGCCACATCTGGAGTATTGTGTCCAGTTCTGGGCCCCCAATTACAGGAAGGATGTGTATGCATTGGAGAGGGTCCAGTGGAGGGCGACCAAAATGATTAGGGGGCTGGAGCATATGACCTACAAGGAGAGGCTGAGGGAGTTGGGTTTGTTTAGTCTGCAGAAGAAAAGAGTGAGGGGGGATTTGATAGCAGCCTTCAACTTCCTGAAGGGAGGTTCCAAACAGGCTGGAGAAAGGCTGTTCACAGTAGTGATGGATGGCAGAACAAGGAACCATGGTCTCAAGTTGCAGTGGGAGAGGTCCAGGTTGGATATTAGGAAAAACTACTTCACTAGGAGGGTGGTGAAGCACTGGAATGGGTTTCCTAGGGAAGTAGTGGAGTCTTCATCCCTAGAGCTGTTTAAGTCTCGTCTTGACAAAGCCCTGTCTGGGTTGATTTAGTTGGGATTGGTCCTGCCTTGGGCGGGGGCTGGACTTGATGGCCTTCTGAGGTCTCTTCCAGCTCTGTGGTTCTATGATTCTATGAATGTTCAAAACCTTAATTTTCTTTCTGCACTGAATTTGTCTCTTGGCAATCTTGTTGGAACACAATACAAATGAGAGATATGATTAACTAATGCCTCAAAGAACATCAGCATTTTCAGCAATAGCTATTCTGGGGAAACTGGCTAAATCATTATTTCAGGCAATGGTTCTCAAACCTTTTGGCATGTGGGCCAACCTGCTCAATGCAAACCTTTCCACCCATGATGACAAAATGCCTTTGCTTAGACTAAATTATTCATATTACAATAAAGTGTAAATACGCTTATACTAAATTATTCATATTAGCATAAAACGTAAATATGCAGCTAAAACATAAGGGGGCATATATAACCAGTAAGAAATATTATTAGTCAAAATCATTAAACAGATTAAGTGCTTTAATTTAATCATGTTAGTTTACCAAACTTTGTTTTAAATAAAGTAAAATATTAATTTATGGGCAATACAAAAGGTTTTAATATTGCATCTATTTAAGGCATTGGCAGGGAACCTTTTTAGTGTTGGAGACCAGTGACCCACAAAAAAAAAAATCAGACAAGGGCCACACAAAAAGTGAGATGCAACCCCTTCACCCTCATAAAAACACAAATCCAAAACGCAACCCTCACTGATGTGGCCCTCAAATGAGACACCTCACTCCGATGGCGCTTCCGTCCCAAGGGAGAAGGGAAGGACCAGGGAGGATCAAAGTTCAGAAGTTCCCACAGGCCAGATTAACTCTTTTGGGGTCCCAGGGTTAATAAATTTTGTGGTGTCTCCCTAGGCTCTGCTTTGGGATCAAAAGCGAGGGGTTCAGTGTTCCAGAAGGAGCTGCTAGGGAATGAGATAGGGATAGAGCGATAAGATCTGGGCAGGAGGTGAGGTGTGTGAGGGGGAGGAGTGCAAGGTCTGTGTGGGAGATAGGGTTCAGGAATGGGCTGGGGTGGAGAAGTCTGGGGGGAGGGTTCAGGAGCAGACTGGGCTGGAGTGTCTGATCAGGAGGAAGGCTGCAGAAGTGGGGTGGGAGTGCACCGTCTTGGCGGGAGGAAGGTGCATGAAGGGGATGGTGGTGGTGCAGGGTCTAAGCATGATGGGTATGGGGGGCACTTACCTGGCCTTGTGCCCCCCACCCTTCCCAGGCAACACCTCTCGCTGCTCCCATTGGCTGTGATTCTGGATGGAAAGCCTCCAGGCAGCACTTCCTTGAGCTGCCATTCCCCCAGCCAAAGGGAGTGGCAGCACATGGAGCTGCTTGCTCTGCCCATAATCTGAATCCAGCCCAGGAAGCTCGGACTCTCTCCTCTGATAAGAGGAAGCCAGCACTGGGGTTCCAAAAGGAGGAGCACGGGGCTAGAGTGCCAGTGTGTGCTCCCCACTCCAGCAAGTGGGGGCTGACCCTCCAGCCATCGCCCACTTGCAAGACAGCCATGAACCACTAGTGGTCCACAGACTGCACTTTGAGAACTACTGATTTAAGGCCTTACTTAATCTCCTAATCAATTATTCCAATAGGAGTGATGCCCCGACAGTGTTTCAGCAAACGGCACACTCTACTCATCTGTAACCAAGACTGTCTGCCAACTGGCGGAGAGCCACATTGAATGTGGCACAATTGTAGGTGTTCCCATCAAAATCTTTGAATCGAAACAATACCTGAAGTTTATTCAGATCTGGAGGTTTGATTCAGGCCTCTCTCTTCAAAAAAATCTATTCAATGCAAATTCTACATTACAGACCACAGTGAACATATCAAATCTTAATTTTGAAAGTACTGAATAAGTGAAAAGTAAACTTTTTTTGACAATGAACTAATATTTAAAACATGTCTAGAAATTGGACTGCAGAAACATACGAATGTACCATATGGTCATATACTGCAAACTTATGCTAGGAAAAGGAATAACTGAGATATATTTATCCAGTATTGCACCAAGAGAAGTGAGCTGACTGATGTAGAAAGAAGAAAGAAACATAATTCCTCAGTTCATTGTGACCTTTGAAGGTATTTGGCCTTTAATTTTCAATATTATATGGTGAAAGGCAATTAAGGGAAAAGACAGAAGAAATGACAGTAAACATGACAGATATTGAAGAAGATGTAAATAAATATTTGAGCATTGAGTTGAAGATGTAAGGTTTAACATTTAGAGAATTTTCAATAATATCAGAAGTAAAAGGTTTGTCAATGTATCCTCTAAATTCCACCACAGTAATATCAGAAAACTACAGTCTAATAGAAAGCTTTTAAAATCATCATAATAGTTTGGAAAGTATGCATTTATCAATAAAGAGATTCTGTATAAAAAACAATTTACTGCTCTTGACATCAAGTAATTTGTCAATGAGGTCTAAAGTTAACGTTTGAGTAATTAGTATTGAAGACCTGGTCCATTGTTTAAAGAAATTATCAACACATCATTCAGGGAGTATCTTCAAGATTTGCTCTGGGTGCCTACTGACTCACAGGTAGAATAGAAAGTGCTAGTGTTGTTCAATTAAAAACATTAGATGGCTTGAGAACTGCCTATTTGTATATGCACTTTTCCATTTGTTGAACATATTTAAATAAAACCAGAATAAATATATTTACCTCAGGTAGCATAGAAAAATGCCAAAAAGTGATCTCACACCTCTGTGAATTAATAAGTGGTGGCAGAGAACAGTTGAATGAAGGTTCATCCATTGTGAGAGAAGCTAATGTAGCATAACAAAAGGAAACAGAAAATATATAGTATATAGTTACGCTAGTATAACAGAAATCAGAATCTGACCATGTGTCTTCAGTTCATTACCATTCTCAGCAGACGGAGGCAGAAAAGTGCCTTTGTGAAATGTTGTAAACAAATACAGGTGCAGGTTTTAATAAATAAACGCAAATAAAACTTTGATATGATCCAAATGATTCCCTGACACTGAGAGTGACAACCTCTGGTTGATGATTTGTAAAGTGGATATTTCCCCCATTTTCTACTCTGCTAGTCAGTAGTGGATTACAGACCGAAGAGTGGTTTTTTTTTACTGGATTTATTGCATTTGTTTAAAAAAGATAGGCAGAGAGAGAGAGAAAGAGCATAAAAGAAGAGCAATGAGAAGAAAAAAGAATTAATTACTCTGCTGCAGACTCTTTTCCTAATAGACTGCCATCCTTCCTGCCGACCGTAAGTCAATCAACTGTCAAGTGTCATCTTCATGTATAGGATAAGCAGCAGCATGATTTAGAGGAATAATCAAGAAATGTTTCACTGAAAGAGAGAGAGAGATGTCCATTTGAATTATACAGTAGTAATTGTCATTAAAAGACTGAGTACTTTGGCCAGACCTCTGTTCCCCTACTTTCAGATTCTATTTTGTCTGGGGTGTAGGTTGTTGAATGATCACCCACAAGTCAGAATAAAGGAATCATTTGGCTACTAAAGGAATACAGGTGGTAAAACCTGCTGCATGGTACTTCAACCTTCTTAGCTCTGCAACAGATTTTAGTTTTAAAATATTCATTTAGGAGGAGAGAGGGGAGGAATAAAAAGACAGGTGAGGATAAGAAGAGACAGGAAGGAATAATAGGTCACATTTGTGGAGTATTTTTTTAAAATAACCAGTGTGAACAATGACAATTCATGTATGAGGAAGACTGTGACTCAATGACAGTGTATCAGCCCAGTACATTATATCCCACTGATGAACTGTTCAGCTTTTCAGCTCTATTAAAAAAAAAAACCCTACAATGCTTCTGGGTTAACAAAAGTTGAAAGTCTTTATTTAGACTCTTCCTCTAGATCATAGCCCTCTGATGTCTAGCAGCCTCTTCTCCTCTATTCTCGGCTTAGGGAGGCTCACATTCTTCCTCTTCTCAAAGAGCATAAAAATGTAAGAATGTCTATATTGGGCCAGACCAAAAGTCTGTGCAGACCAATATCCTGATTTCTGACAATGGCCAAAGTGTCAGCCGGTGGTCAGGGCAGTGAGTGGTGTGTGTATATTATACACCCGAGACTTCAACTGCTAGGACTGGGGTCCCTTAGCAGCGGGCAACCTGGAGGAGGTTGACAGAAGAAGTTTACAGGGAGAGCTTATTATACCTCAGATTTTGACTGCTAGGATACACGATCCCTTCGCAGCGGGCAGCCTGGGGAGGCTGAGAGATGCCCCAACGGATCTGTCCCCTGGAAGCAACATAATCCAACACTCAAGCTCTCCCTATATCTGTCCCTTATGACCGGCTGGAGTTCTTTTTAAAATTGTGCTTGGTTCTGTTACAGCAACTGAAGGAGTCAGGTCACAGCTTAAACAGTTACTATTTTATTGTTACAGGGTAAACTTAGCTGTTAAATGCTACTACTGTGTTACAGATAACACAGCCACTACAAAGGACAGGACAGAAATTACACTAAAAAGTCACTTACAGGTACCATGAAACCCTTTTGGTTCTCTGAGCTCTTATTAAATGCATGTAAAATAGACACCTAGCAGGTATATATTCTCACCCTTGCGTTCCAGACTTGGCGTGGCCAGCGTCTTTCTCTCAATCCCTCGGGAAGAAGTAGGGCGAGGTTGGGCATCCCACAGACCTCGGGAGACAACCAATACCTGCCAGCAGGTGTAGATGATTGGAACTCAAATGGGGTGGGCTACTAAACCCCTCTTTATACCCCTTGGGTCACGTAGGCTTCTTCCTGGTCTCAAGTGGCCAATTAGGAAAAATGGCTTTGAATGCCAAGTTTCCCACGAAGGGTGCAAAGCATAATTCACACCTGGGAAAATGCAGACAATAGGCACCTCTGGTATGTGATGGGCGAAGATTCCTCTCCTGGGACAGTGCAGGCATGTCAATTACTGGTACTAGCCATCAGGGCGGCGGGAGGCCCCGGGTCGTCAGCTAGCCCATTTACTGTCTGGTTTCTGTTTATGGTAGAGTCAGGGACAGGCAGCACACCTGCGTTCCCAGGGCATCAAAGGCTGACTGCCTTTCTCTTGATCTCTTTGGGGGGGGGAGGAACAAGATGGGGTTCATGTCTGGCTACACCAAAGTCAGGTGCCCCCGAGAGAATGAACAGAACAGATGATCATTAAGTGATCCCTTCTCTGTTACCCATTCCTAGCTTCTGACAGAGGTGAAGGACACCATTTCCACACATCCTGTCTAATAGCCATTGATGGACCTATCTTCCATGCATTTATCTTGTTCTTTTTTAACCCTGTTAAAGTCCTGGTCTTCACATCATCTTCTGAAAAGGAGTTCCACAGGTTGACTGTGTGTTGTGTGAAGAAATACTTCCTTTTGCTTGCTTTAATCGTGCTACCTATTAATTTCATTTAGTGACCCCCTAGTTCTAGAGTTACGGGAACAAGTAAATAACTTTTCCTTATTTACTTTCTCCACACTGATCATGGCTTTTTAGACCTCTGTCATATCCTCCTTGCTCTTCTCTTTTCTAAGCTGAAAAGTCGAAGTTTTATTAATCTCTTTTCATATGGCAGCCATTCCAACCCCCTAAACATTTCTGTTGCCCTTTTTTGAACTATTTCTAATGTCAAGATACCCTTTTTGAGATGTGGCGACCACATTTGCATGCAGTATTCAAAACATGCGCATACGATGGATCTATGTAGTAGCAATAAGATATTCTCTGTCTTATTTTCTATTCCTTTTTTAATGATTCCTAATATTCTGTTTGCATTTTTGACTGCTACTGCATTTTGAATGGGTGTTTTCAGAGAATTATCCACAATAACTCTAAGATCTCTCTTGAGTGGCAATAGCTAGTTTAGTTCCTATCATCAGGTCCAGCTCTGGAACGCTAAAGAATGAAGCAACTATCTGATCAGTTCTCAAATATCCCCACTCAACCCTCCCTCAGGACTGCTTCCTATGATCAGTTATAGTCCCTAAATTGTTTCCTGAAGGTATAGGTCTCACTGGCTTTCTAGGCAAAACACTACTTCTTCTTTGGGATAACTTTAACCAGGCCGCTGGCTGAGTTTTAGACCTTTTCCGTGTGCTTCCAAATCTTCTTCTGGGCACCCTGACTAGAAAGATCCTGTTTTCTTTAGCCCCCTTCCCCAAATCACAACTAGACTGGGAATCCCTTTAAGATGCCAACATGACCTGTGTCACACACACCCCTACTACTTCCCTTCATTAATTACAGCACTTACTACAAGAAAAAAAAACTAAAACATGATCAAAGAGGCAAGATACAATAATTTCACTTTAACATGGTGGTCAGACGTGGTCAAATTGTTCACTGCAAATTGATTATTTTCAGAGTTTAGCCTTTTTATTTATTCATAAATTATCTCTGATAAAATGGGAAATTTTCAGATCATGAATCCTAATTAATTTAGGTTATGTTCAAGATTGCTCAATGCATGGCTAGCAATTTTAGCCCATGTGTCCTTTCTGATTTGGCCACTACAGGCATCTGCAGTGCATGCATGACTGATCAGCAATTACATGATATTGCTTTGATTAAGGCTACAGTTTTGTCATAGAGGTTGCAAAAGTCACATAATCCAGACTTACAAAGATTTGTGTGGTTTCAGCCCTACTGTTTGAGAGCTGCAAGGTCTCGCTGCCTCCTGCAGTGGCAGGGAGCTGCAAGGTACTCCTCCCGAAAGAGGCAGAGGACCCTGCAGATGTTAGGAGCATCCCACAGCTCCCGGCTGCTATGGTGGGCAGAGTAGTACCATGCAGCTCCCCAGATGTGGGGGAAGGAAACAAAGGGGTTCTTCAGATCCTGGCTGCTGGAGAGGGCAGAACTCCAAGAGTTCCTCATGTCATGGAAACACTGGAGTTCCCAACCACCCAGTCCCTTCCCTCCAGTGGATATTTTTAGTAAAAGTCAGATACAGGAGAACTTTTCTTTACTGCCTATGGCCTGTCTGTGACTTTTACTGAAAATATCCATGACAAAAATCACTGTTATGATCCCTGATTGCATGATTTAGCAAGCATTGTAATAGGAAGACATCCTTTTTGGAGGGTGGGAGCGTCTGTAAGATGCACATGAACATGTATAATTCTTTGATTAATCTGTTTTACTAATAATTAAATAAAAAGAGCTTTTAAACAATTGCCCCTTTCAAAGTGAATATTTGATTGAAATCTGCTAATAGTTTTGTAGATCCGTGCATTGTCAACACTTTCGTTTTACACAAACATCAATAATGTGAATTTTAAAAAAATCACTCAAATATTACTGAATAAAAAGCTTTATACAATAAATTGTTAGGCCTTATTATTAAGAATTCTCATGAACCCTATTTTGGTACTTTTAGGTGTAACTGATGAAAACAAGAAAGCAACACAGAAAGAACTAAAACATAGTAGACAGGAAGCATCACTGCCAGATCTCACCATGTGACAGAAGCAGTTTGGTAGATAACATGGACCTGTCCCACAAAGAAGCAGTGCTCCTTTCACCTCATTTTTAGACACACTAGAACCAACAATTTATGAAATCTCTTTAGAAAAAAACATTTCCCTCTACTTCTCGCAGCACACTGTACACATAAGAATAGTAAGGTAAAAAGCGCTTTTATATTGATTGTTTTCCCCCCTTTTTATATTTGACAGCTGGAGTATTAAAACAGAATTCTGAGTAAATTACAGCAATAACAAAATTACACAGGGCAGCTGTTTCAGCTATTTCCTCAGAGTAACACTCTTTAGAAAAGCTAATGAATCTAATGGAATCTATCAGACACTGCCAAAGCAGCAATAAGTGATTTAAAATGTAGGGGAAGGTCTCATATAAACAGCCTCACCAAGTACTAAATGGAGTAACACAAAACTCTAGGGGGTTCATGCTTTTAACAAAAAAATCAAATAGACCTCTGCTCATTTATTACAATAGTGCCCACAAGCTTGTCTATGGTACAGGTTCTGTCAGAATATCTACTATACTGCTCAATTTTTGAAGTGCTTATAACTTATCTAATTACAACTTTCCTCCTGGTTATAGCTTGACGTTCAAGTGCTGCTTGGATGTTCCCTCACTGTCTCCAAAGTCTGAGGTGATTTTCTTTGTTAGTTTTTTAAAGAATGGTTAGAAGTTTATGCATCTGAAGAGTCCATTTGAGCTATTCCCTTTGGTTTGGAATGCAGCATATAAAAGCTGGGGTGGAAAGTACCACATGGCCAATTATACAAATAAGATGAAGTGGTTTGTTGGTTGCAGGAGGGAAGGAGAAAAGATATACAGACAAGGACATTTATTTAGGCTGTTTGAGCCTGCAAAACTGGGAATGATCCTATGAGGTGCCTCAAGAGGGGCCTCTGCTAGTGGAATTGAAAGTGTAGGGTCTTTGGTGGCTACCTGAGTGGAGCATGGGTTTGGAAGGAGATGATGTGTAGTGTCAAAAAGGCCCACACTCTGCTTTCCTGCACATGCACTGGCATCAGTTCACTCTCAAACTTGCCCCATTCTAGCTCACAGAGGAGTGAGGCCATAATAGCTGATTCACAGCATCACTCATGTCGTTTCTACTAATGAGACTTCTATTGAAACTCAATGCACATTAAATTTGTTCTTACTCAGCAGAGCTCCTAGAAGAAAAACTTCCTGCCCTCCCCAAAGGTGGATCTCTTCCTCCTCATTGGTTCAGAATAGTTGCAATCTGAACCTCCTTGCCACACTGCTTTGAAGGAAGCCTCCTGGGGTCGACTTTGTTCAGCCAATAGTGGAGATGGGGATGCTGCAGCTCCCTTACCTCGCTAGGTTACCGGAGTGATGCCCTTCAGAGAACATATAGCCATCAAAGTGTGTCAATTGCAGAGCTATGGAAAGTTCATTCCCTCCTGGATATGGGATGGAGGCGAGACTAGCATGAGAAATGGATAGGGGATGTCTACCATATTTATGCTGGCACATGATTGCTAGCACAGTGGGAACTGATGATGGTCCTCTCTAGCCACTTTAATTAGCCTTAGAAGACTTCAAAATCTAGCCCTCTTCATTTCAATGGGAACTGAGTATTTAGCATTTACAGTAATACTTCCCAGTATGCCATGGGATTAGGTCATTAGGTTGGAAAGCTCAAGAAGACAGGTCCTCCTGTGTTTCATGAGGCTAGAAACATCTGCAGATGTCTGACCACGAGAGTGACATGACAACAAATTGATTTAAAATGTAGGGGAAGGTCTCATATAAACAGCCTCACCAAGCACAAAATGGAGTAACACAAAACCCCAGGGGGTTCTTGCCTTTACAAAAAAAAAGTCTCTGCTAATTTATTACGAGTAATGTGTGTGTGCAATTTGTTACTTCCAGAAATATGAACTTTAACATCCATTCTCCTATATCTCAAGATTATTGCTTCTGATCCCAGCCAGAAACAAGCATCATACTTGGTCCATGTCTTTGGCAGTTAACTGGAAGGGTCTCAAAACCTGGCTGTTTTATATCCTATATTGCGAGACAGGGGTGGAGAACCTGTGAGTCAGAGGCCACTGACCCACAGAAAAATCAGTCGGGGGCTGGGGACTGCAAGGAGGTGCCCGGGGAGTGCCAGCAATGATGTAGCCAAAATGTATATGTTAGTATTGATTATGAGAATATAAATATGAGGCATAATGATTTGATGTATAATGACTTGCTTATAAGGTCTGCATGCTTCTATTTCACCCTGTCTCTCACGATTAGATAATGTTTACTGTAAGGTCTGTCTTACTCCTAGCATTATAAATTAAATTGTATCTCATGTCTGCATTGTAAAGTTTGTGTAACTATGTAATCCTTATCTGGAGTCCTCCATAGATTGTTTGGCACGAGTAGAGAATGTGTGAGAAAGTCATCAGGAAGACTTGAGACACTTGGAGATGAGGAGAGAACATTCCTGATGCCTGAGGCTGGATGAAGGCTGAAGGAATCAGCAAAATAGCTGAGCCCTGGAAACAGGCAGACACTCCTGAAGGTGAGACTACAAACAAAAGATAAGAAAGCCTGACCATAAACATAAAAAATAACTGTGGAAAACATAGAGATTAACACTTTTTAAGGATGAATGACTCAAATGGGAACTTGCATGTATAAGAAGGGAAGGTTTTTGCCACATATACATACACAGGTCCTGCAGATGGTGTATACTTACCAGTCTGCCATGGCTCAAGTCCATCTTGCTGGCCAGGCAAGACTACCTGAGTGAGAAGTCGGAGTTCCTCTGAGTTTTGCAGGACTGAGCCAAAATATCTCATGGGGGCTTTTGCCAGTAAGATTCTGGGTTCAGTCTTGCAGTCTTCAAAGTAATCTCTTACTTTGTTACTAAGGCTAAACAACTTTGATTTTTAAAAAGGCTGCTATGATGTCTCATGGCCTTTTTATCATATTTGCAATATCTATTACAATTAATAATAAAAATGACAACATATGCTTCCAGTTGTAACTCTGAGAAGTGCATGCACAACATAGTACTACTGGTCACATAAGTAAAGCAATATTATATACACATCTTTTAGGTCATTCACTTTGTTAGCAAGTTTTGAACCTTTGATTAGTATCTAAACAATTATACTCTGCAGCATACGAATCAGATGTCAATTACTTGCTTAACTATTAACATTTATAATGTTAATTGAAACAACTTGCTATAATGATTTATTAATCCTTGTTTTCAAACTTTAATTATCTCAGCCATGGAAAGACCACATTCATGATTCAAGTGGTTCCATTAAATTAACCTCTTGAATGGTGATGTTGAGATAATACGCACTCAACAACTGGGCAGTTTATGTCTGTCTAATCGGATGAGATATAGCATCTCATTTTCATCAGCTCCTTGGAAGGCTAGAGTGAGTTTACACCAAACATTCTCCAAGAGCCACATACAATATATTTTAAATAATGATCTTTATTTTTACTACAAAATGCAATATATAGCAAAGTTTTTGTTAGCTGGAACCCTGTTAATCAGAAATCTCTGTTAATTGGCATTGCCCCCAGCCCTACACAGTTTGAAACTGACAGAGTGCCGAATGGGAGTGGGACCCACAGTCCTTGAGGGCTCCCCTTGGGAGAGGAGGCTTCCCCCTGCCCTGGAGTGGAATTAGTAAGGGCTGCTTCGTTATCTAACACATTCAATTAACTGGCAGCTGCTGTCCCCCCCGGAGTGCCGGATAACAAAGCTTTCACTGCATTTCAAATACAATGCTGTCATTTGCTGAGCTATGACAACACATTTACACTATATATTGCTATGTTTGTTTCACGTATATAAGGCACTTCTGTGAGCATGTGGCATTCTCAGTCTGCCACAAAACAAGTTAACACACATTGTAAAATGTGAAACTCAGCTCCCTCTGTGATATAGCTAGAACACAAGAAGTTATTTAAATAAAACTTTGCATTTCCCTGAAGCTGACTGTCCCCTAACACAGGTTACAGAAGGCTGACAGTTGTCTTAGTTGTGCCAGCTGATAATAGCTGGTCTCAGCAGGGCAAATACAGCAGGCATGGATAAGTGAAAGATATAGGCATCACAGTCACATCCTGTTTCTCCTGCTTGTGCCCTTCTATTCCTGTGGAAACTCGGTCACTGAGCACTTTTGAGAATCTGAACATTTGGGTTAGGTGCCTAAATGAGAGCTGTTGAGCTCCTCAGAAAATCCCTGCCCCCTAATCAATGAAAACCAGACCTTTCCCTGGACAGTATCTACAGTAAGTATCAAAATGCCCTGTTCAGTTACGAGTAAATTAAACGCAAAGAAGTCAGTGGCTTCTTCAAATTCCTTATTCAGGAGGCAATACTTACTGATGATATGACATGACTGTTCAAAAGAATGGCAAAGCAATAAGATGAAACACTACCTTTTCCTTTTTTTTTTTTTGGCTTTTGCATTCTTGCTAAGAAACAGCCAGTCTCATAATTCAATTCTCGTCAGAACACAGTGACCAGAAAAAATGTATTTAATTAGACTTAAGAACAAAAGAATGGCCATATTGGGTCTGACAAATGGCCCATCAAGCCCAGCATCCTGTCCCCCCGACAGTGGCCACTGCCAGATATTTCAGAAGGAATGGACAGAAGAGGGCAATTATCGAGTGGCATTATGATACTTTGTTTTAATATTTATCCATTTCCTAATGGTGCCTTACATTCTGTTAGCTTTTTGGATAGTCACTGCATAATTGAGCAGCTGTTTTCAGAAAACTGTCCACCACAAATCCATAATCTCTTTCTTGATTGTTAACAACTAATTAAGAACCCATAATTTGTATGTATATTTTGGGATTATATTTCCACTGCGTATTACTTTGCATATATTTATACTGAATTTCATCAGCCTTTTCATTGCCCAGTCACCGAGTTATGTGAGATCCATTTGTAATTCTTGAGTAATTTGTATTATCTGCAAACTTTGCCATTTTGCCACGGAGCGGTAGAGATAGTGGAAGTGATGGTGGGTGAGACACTATATGAGGAGAACAAACTGCTGGAATGAGCTAATTCTCTGGACAGCCAGCAGGAGGCCCTGGAGCGCTGTGCCCACTCCATTCTAGGGTGAGACCAGTCTATTGTATCATGAAAAGTCCTTTCTATATATGTGCCTCTATCTCCTGAGTCCATACTTAGTCTCTGAGGGCCATAAGTTGCTTGAACCAAATGCACACATATACCACCTTCACTCAAGGCAATGCATGATGCATTCAGTGCAATAAAATGGATAATCCCCACTCTGCTTCTGGACTTCTGCCTGCATTATTTTTGCTCTTAAAAGTTTTGTTTATTCGTTTGCTTTGGTTGGTTGGTGGTAGTGTTCCCTCTAAGGTGTGCAGCTGTGCACAAAAAATTCTGAGACCACCCACCTCCTTCACAGAACTGCTGGGTATGGAAGGTGAGTGGCATGGCTGCTGCCATGGCCAAGGCCATGTGGTGGGTGGGGACAGGGCTGTATGGTGAGGTGCCTGCTCTGGCTGCCACCAGGGCTGAGGCCATGTGGAGGGAGATGGCTGCCACTTGGGATTAGGGCCTCGGGCTGGCGGGCGGCTGCTGCCGTCGGGCAGAAAGACCCAAGCAGCAGATAGATGTGGGGAACGCAGTGATTCTATAGTGTCTGGAGGAGACTGTGGGTGAGACAGGATGTTCAAAGCCACTGGTCCATATCAGTGCAGTCAATATTCCAGTGTAGGGCCCGCACTCACCCATCTTCCCCAGGCAGCACCCCTGCAGCTCTGGCCAGGGGCTGTCACCCCCATCATGTGGAAAACCAAAGAACTGCCCCATGCTGCAGCCAATGGTGCAGTACAACCCCCTCTCCCCAAATCCCCAGGCCATTTGGCTCCAGGCAGCCACTCAGGTTGGAGTGTGAGTCATCAAGAGGGCTGAGAAGCAACTTTGCCACAGCCCACTGCATTAGACTGGGCACTGATTCTTCCTGGGCTCTAGCCCCAGCCATCTCAGAAGAGACACGGGCCCAGTGCTGCTGAGATGCTCGTTCCCAGGGTCTAGTCCAAAGCCTGTCCGAGCTCCCTGGGGCCTGACTGCAGGGCGGGAAGTGGCTGTAATGGAATCTAAGGGAGCTAGAGCTGCCTCCTGGGGACTGCTCAGTGTGCACAGGGGCGGTTGGGGCAGCTGAAGAAAGGGAGGAGCAGATACGAGGGCTAGGTGTGTAACAGGGCAGAAGTTGAGGCCAGGAGCAAATGAATCTGCACAGCAAGTGAGGCTTTCTTCCTTAACAGTGTGTGTGTGTGTGTGTGTGTGTGCATGTGTGTGTGTGAGTGAGAATAAAGAGAGAGAGAGAGAGAGAGAGACATAGGTGGGTGCCACGGTGACAGGCACACAAGCGGACAAGCACACATGACATCAATATTGGTGCACAAGAGAAAACTCACTCTGCTCATGGATTGAAAATCTTAGTGGGAACGCTGGTTGGGATGTGTGGTGTTATTAACTTAAATTCCTTCAGACATGAAAGAACCATAATTTTCATGGGGAGCTATGGAGATATCCTGGGGTGAGATGGAAAAGGTGAGGCAGGAAGATAATTGGGGAAAATGAGGGAACAAAAGGGGTGAGTCAACGAGCTGGCAAATAATTTTTCAGATTAGTGGTGGGTGGGGAACTGATTTTAAGTCATTTTAGTTGACCTGACCCATTTGTATTTTCTTTATTTTGGGAGGTGAGGGTATTTTCTGTTTTTAAATGAACCTAGGTGAATTACAAATGAATAATTTCCAAGTGCAAAGTTGAGACATTGAATTGAGAAATTATGAAAATGGTTTTATTTTTCTCGTGAGAAAAATAATTGGTGATAGGGGGGGCCAACTATTCTCTGAATTCAACCTTAATTTCAAGAATATATTTTTTGTCAACTCAAAATTGCCTTTTCAGTGAATAAACTGTTATCCCTTCAAGCAATCAATGACATCAAAATCACCCAGCTGTAGTTAGAAGGCAGGAGGAAGAGATTCCAAGTGCCAAGAAAGGGAGGCTGGGCTCAGTGAAAATAGACTGGGAGGATCAATCTTTCCATGTAAGCAATATCTGAAAAAGAGGATGAGGACTGACATTCGAGGGGAATCTAGATCTTGCTTAGGTAATCCACACAGTGAGTCTTAAGAGCATTGTACAGGAATCCCAAACTATCTGTGTCTCTTGCTTTACTTCATTGTTACTAGGTCAAACATTTGTTATTGCCTAATATTTATGACAGACAAATTTCAATGGTTTTTTTTTTCAATTTTGAGCTAAATCCTGAAGTTTTGAAATCACGATAAACAAGTGAAAATAAATCACATCAACAGACACCAATTTATACACTATATTTCATACAAATGAGCATTAATTACAGTAAAGAACTTGTATTATTTGGACATTGGATTAAATATTTCCCCGTGTTATTTTGCTCAGCTGACACTTTCTCTGTTTTACTACACTAAACAACTTATATACTCATATGGGATTTTTAAGCTTATTTCTGCCTAGGAGGCACAAATATTGTGATGAAGCCTTTAGGGTATTGAAGTTTCCTACTACCTTAGGGAATTACAAGCAGATAAATATCAATTCTACAAGTGATACTTAAATATTTGTTTCTCCCCACATACGAAACAAAAGTGGCTCTTTTGCTTATCCATGTTAATCAAGGGCTGCTGGTTGATATTGGGAACTAGAATAGGATTTCACTGTTTGGGAAAATGCTAATAAAATATCCTGAAATCAAACTCTATTTTCAGTACCTAGTAAGATCCACAGAGTGTTTATGACAGCAAGAGAGCACGCTTTGGTCAATGTAAAATTTACAAAAACTCATTCAGTACATTCTACATAGCTTCCCACACATGTAAAATCTAATGGCAGTGCATTTTGTGCACTGAAATCATGTGTGATATTCTTTTTTTGTAGAAAATCACTTTAGTCATGCAATGTGATTAGAGTTGCCAGGTGTCCGGTATTGAACCAAACAGTGCTGTATTTTCGCCTCCTGTCTGGTAAAAAATTTCAGAAAATACTGGACACCTAAAATGTTTGGTACTTTCTGATTTTTCCCAGCCAGGAGGCGACAATCCTGGGCTGTTCGGCTCAATACAGAGGTAGCCTGGCAACCCTAGTGCTTGCCGGGTTCCGCAGGGGAGCTGTCCAGCCTGGCGCAGGGAGGCCAGATGGCAGGCGGCTGCCAGCAGCCTGTTAGGGCCAAAAAGCCTCACCATGCAGTTTTTAAAGGGGCTGCGGTGGTTTTTTTTGTTTGTTTTTTAGGGTTTTTTTGCATAACAACTCTTGGGGTCCTTGGGTTTTTTTGCTTAACAACTCTCGGGGTCCTTTCTTTTTTTTTTCAGTATGTTATCTGAAACCATCTGGCAACCCTAAATGTTATGTGAATTTTCTTTATCCAAATTCTATCATTTTAATATGCACACAGGGCAGCCCCCAAGAAGTGCATTCACAAGTGATTGCATAATCTGCACTATGTATTCCCAAACTAAGGCCAAGTTTTGAAAATGCAGCTCTAAAATAACTTAGATTAATTTGGTTTATTATTCTGTTTATTGGATACATACAATTACTCTTAGCAGACCCTTTTAAATGCAAATGTCTGGTTTTCCTCTTTTTTTCTTATTATGCACTGAGTATAAAGGGGTAGGTATAAAAGTCTAATACTTAACCTAACCTAAATCTTGCAACACTTTCATTCACCTAAGTGCTGGAGTTCAGCAACCATGTTTCCCGCCATGAATTATATAAAGATTTGCAGGATTAAGGCTGGGATAAGGATGTTGTTTTTCCAGTTCTCCCTACCTAATGCTTCAATCCTCTCAAGTATTCTAAACAATTATTTTTTATTTAAAGGGCAAATAATTATATAGAACTGGAATCAATAAACAGTGCTTCCTTGAATTACAATAATCACTCTTACTACACCTCTAACATTTTTCTATTTTGTTTCAATGCACATACATGTAACATGCAGCTCCCCTCACAGATATCTTAACCTTTACAAGATGCAATTCCCAGTGATGCATAAATGAAAGGTGACCAGTAAAGCAGAGAGCAGGTCTTTTTCAATGAAAAAGAAGAAAAAAGAGTGCATGACAACAATGTGGAATGCAAATTTGTGACTTTTCCCAGAATTCCAAAAAATAAACTTCGAATATAAGAACAAAACAATGGCCATAGTGGATCAGACCAAAGGTCCATCCAGCCCAGTATTCTGTCTGCTGACAGTGGCCAATGCCAGGTGCCCCAGAGGGAGTGAACTGAACAGGTAACGATCAAGCAATCTCTCCCCTGACGTCCATCTCCACCCTCTGACAAACAGAAGCTAGGAACACCACTTCTTACCCATTCCTGGCTAATAGCCGTTAATGCACTTGACCTCCATGAATTTATCTAGTACTCTTTTAAACCCTGTTATAATCCTAGCCTTCACAACCTCCTCAGGCAAGGAGTTCCACAGGTTGACTATGCACTGCGTGAAGAAGAACTTCCTTTTATTTGTTTTAAACCTGCTGTCTATTGATTAAACTTTATGAATCTGATTGCAAAGGGGCAGTCGAATTATCTAAAACAATTGTGTATTATTTGGAGAATAGCATTTTTATATTAACCAATATTAATGTATAAGACCAAGTGATCAAAGATGACTTCTAAAAGTAGCCGAAATTTAGCAATTCTGATATCTTGGATTTGTACGCATCAAAGGTCAAGAGTTAGAAACTCAGCTGTCACTCATTGCAGGTTTGTATGCATGTAAAATTGTAAATGCAGATTAAGAAACCATGCTGAACATTTGGTCATAAATGATGCACCCAAGAAACGCTTACTTCAATATCACCAGCAGAACTGTTGCAAACAATTTGGTCCTTTTTTCTGTTCTGCTGCAGCCTCTGAAGTCAGTCCAAAACCCCAATTGGCAAGAGGGGATGATGCTTTGATTGGTGGTCCAGATTATACTTAAGCTACGTCTAGACTGCATGCCTTTTTCAACAGAGGTTTTGTCGACAGATACTGTTGACAAAGCATCTGTCGAAAAAGAGCATCTAGACTATGATCAGTATTGTCGAAAAAGCAAGCCACTTTTTCAAGAGAGTCTAGACGCTCTTTCGAAAAAGCATAGTTTCCATTTAATAGCGCCTTTTTTCGAAAGAGTACTTTTGAAAAAAGGCGTTATTCCTCGTAAAATGAGGTTTACCGCTGTCAACAAAACTGCCGTGTAAAATGAGGTATAGTTGTGTCAACAAAAGCCAACTTTTGTCGAAAAAACCCTGTAGTCTAGATACACCCTTAGGGTGCATCTATGCTGCACTGTTATTTCAAAATAACAATGCGAGCGTCTACACAGCCATTCCGTTATTCTGAAATATTTTCAAAATAACGGACAGCTTATTCCAAAATCTGTAAACCTCATTCTATGCGGAATAATGCCTATTCTGAAATAGCTCTTTCAAAAAAAAAAGGCGTGTTTAGACACTCCACTATAACTATTTCAAAATAGCCCCTCACCAGGGCGATTCTAAGTTATTCCTCACCAGTGCCTCCTGGGGCTCTAAATCGAGATAGCACGTCTACATTAGGGAAGCCTGCCTCAGACTAATTTTGAGGCTTCCCTGCAGTGTAGATGTGCTATTTTGAAATAAGCTATTTTGGAATAACTATTCTGGAATAGTTTATTTCAAAATAAGCATGCAGTATAGACGTACCCTTAGGTGCTAAGCCCTTAAGAAATTAGGACCAGTGGAATGAAACCTGCAGGTCATTGGGGTAATCTCATTGCAAGCTGCAAGACATTTTGCTGAGGCCAACTGTCCACAGGCACCACCCCCACACAGCTCCCAGTGGCCGCAGTTCTCTGTTCCCGGCCAATGGGAGCCGTGGGCCTGGTAAAGGGGCCACAGGGACATATTGGCTACCACTTCCCACAGCTCCCATTGGCCAGGAACAGAGAACTGCAGTCATTGGGAGTGGAGGTGGTGATGCCTGCAGATTGTCAACATCAGCAAAAGGCTGGAGCCTGCAATCACATTACCCTGGCAGGCTGCATGCAGCCCACAGGCAGGGGAGCTGACAGCCACACTGGTCCCTTAGGTGGGGAGGGTGCCACTATGCTCCCAGAAGTGGCAGAGCCTTGGGCAGAAGGGGTGAGGCCAGGAGCAGCCAGTCTTCAGCGCAACTCAGATGTGCCAGACTAGCCCTAGCTCAGCCCTTAGAGCTGCCTGGAATATGCTGTGCCAGGCCCTGGTGTCAATTTAAAGGGCCCAAGGATCTGGATACCACCACAATAGCAGAATAGCCCCAGGCCCTTTAGAATCATCAGGCTAAGGGGCAGTTGTCCCTTCCCTCACTCCCATCAGCAGGTCTGTACAAATGCTGCCCACCACTGCCCTACACAGAGTCTTAAGTTTCATAGACTGCCACTTTATATATGGTTCTATAAAGATAAAATGGACAGAAAAAATTTCTTTACAAAATCTTTACAAAAATCAGAACTGGCCTCAGAATTTTTTAAGTCCACGACTCTCTAACACCAAGATTTTTTCCCTCTTGAATTGTCTTTCCCCACATTTTGAAGCTACTATAGCTCCACTCTGAGGCCAAATTCAACTTAGAAGGGAGTACAACTGTGTTGCACTGACTGGAGTTTTACCTACTTATACCAGGATTGAATTTGCCCCAGTGTGTTGAAATAAGCAAATTAAGACATTAGTTCCTAAGACTCATCACTTTGAAACCCAGAAATCACATTACAATAAATATGTTAAATCCATAATGCCCAAAAAGCCTGCATAATGCATTGATTTCATATGCAATGTCTCATCATTAAGAAATAAAGAATTTGATTAGGCTTGCAGCTCTGATAAACATAATTTGTTGAATATTTAATGTATGGTTTCTATAAATACCTCTGAAAACATGTGCAACACTGAGTGCACAGAAACCATTCTTCCTTTTCGAGATAGTGGAATTCTTGCTTTTAACAAGAGGAAGAAGCTTTCAAAATGTGTTTTGTGAACTTTAATAAGTTTTATACTATACAGTTTCTAATATTTAGGGTACACTATGGGTAGCCACGTCCACACACATTATATATTACGAACATGTTAAAATGTTGTAAATTATATGATGAGTTTCCTAGTGCCTTTTGTTGTCCATATTACACATTAAATCAAGGAAAGATTTAAAGCCAAAACCTTATCTATCATTAATAATTCTGTGGTACTGGCAATTTCTAATGTGCTATTTTTATCAAAATGTCTTTTTTATCATTAGTCCACTGAAGTTTCTCATGTGCAAATTAAGCAACTAATTCATCTTGGTTGGTCTTTTTTGATGACTTGATAGGTCCAATATTGCTTAGCAGCTGGAGAATGAATGTCAAAAGCAAAGCTGCAAGTACTATAAAAATCTACCAAATGAAATACAATGGTTATGAAAAAGGTTAAAGGCTACCCAATAAAGTACCTATATTCATGACAAGAGCAATGGTTGGCCATTGAACCTGCAATCAAATGGCTTATTCCTACTTCTATTTCTGCAGATCCAAAGGAAGCTCCATCAATCTCCAGGGCATGGGAAGCTGTTCCCTGATAAAATAACACCCCTTTCTGCTTTTACAGGTTGTCCAAGCCTCCCTGCCTCAGGTATGCCTCCATCTAGTCTGTCTGGCACTTGTGTTAATGGAGTTCTCAGGAATAACATCCTCTGTCTTCACCCAAATAGGGAAAGCTACAGTCTGCCTCACAAGGGAAAATCCTCATAAAAATTAAACCGAATTAGCTTTCAGATAGGAGACCCATTATGCTGAAGACAAATGATAACTGTGGTTGAAGAAGACAAAGAGAAGCAGTTAATGGTCCAGATCATCTACGTTTACTCATCAGTGCTCGATGCTAGAGTGAAGGGGAGGAAAATGAAGATGGCCTTCATGCACAGCCCAGAAAAGTAGGCAGGCTTCTTTCATGTGTTATTTTTCTACCCTTATACTGTGGGGCCAACCTCTTCCCTGAGTAGTCTGTCCCAGAGTGAACTGGGCATAATCAATCTTCTGGGATTTAGAAAGCTTAGAAAGACATTGATGGGTAGGCCAAATACGGTCTCTGTCACAAAAACCTGATTTCCATGATGAAAAATCATGTTGGATCAAAGCCAAATAAATGTTATACAAGGCTAACAAGACTACACTGTCAATTCAAGCGTGACATCAAACCTAAGCAAAGGATAAAGTATTGCACTGTGTGTTATTCCTCCCACTACAACATCACTTACGCATGCAATTCCAGTGTGCACAATGGCCTGGGATAATAACTTGAACAGCTACTCAAACCTGATAAAGTATAAACTAGCTATAATAATTCCTCAGGAGCATTTAATATGGTGAGTATTGCATAACTAATATGACAATTCTTACGATTTTAAGGAAAGATATGAATAATTTATATTGCAATGCCCTGTACTATATTCATCACTGGCTGTGTTAAAATGGAAATGACCTAGAGTTGAAATAAGTGTGATTTCTTGGGAATATTTAAAATTTTTGGCACGGAACTTGTACATCAAGGTAATTACAAAATAATCTTCTATGGACAAATTCACTGTGTTTAAAGAACTGTGAACTTTTTTCCAGGAAATCAATCTCTCTTTCTGTCCCCTCCCTCTCCACATATGCCAACTTCTTCCTTACTCCTCCACTATCCTCAGCCTTACTCCTATCTTCACCCAACTTAAATGTATACCTCAACTTAAATGTATACCCCAAATTTAAAAACATAGTAAGAGACCTAAAAAAGAGCCACCGTGGCTTAACAACCATGTAAAAGAAGCAGTGAGAGATAAAAAGACATCATTTAAAAAGTGGAGGTCCAATCCTCGTGAGGTAAATAGAAAGGAACATAAACACTGCCAAATTAAGTGTAAAAATGTAATAAGAAAAGCCAAAAAAGATTTTGAGGAACAGCTAGCCAAAAATTCAAAAAGTAATAGCAAAATGTTTTTTTAGTACATTAAAAGCAGGAAGCCTGCTAAAAAACCAGTGGGGCCCCTGGACAATCGAGATACAAGAGGTGCAATCAAGGACGATAAAGCCATTGCGGAGAGACTAAATGATTTCTTTGCTTCAGTCTTCACAGCTGAGGATGTTAGAGAGATTCCCAAACCTGCACCGTCCTTTGTGGGTGATGAATCTGAGGAACTGTCCCGGATTGAAGTGTCATTAGAGGAGGTTTTGGAACAAATAGAAAAACTTAACAGTAACAGATCACTGGGACCGGATGGCATTCAACCAAGGGTTCTGAAAGAACTCAAATGTGAAATTGAGGATCTATTAACTGTGGTTTGTAACCTATCCTTTAAATCAGCTTCTGTACCCAAGGACTGGAAGATAGCTAACGTAACGCCAATATTTAAAAAAGGCTCTAGAGGCGACCCTGGCAATTACAGACCAGTAAGTCTAACATCAGTACTGGGCAAATTAGTTGAAACAATAGTAAAGAATAAAATTGTCAGACACGTAGAAGAACATAATTTGTTGGGCAAAAGTCAACATGGTTTCTGTAAAGAGAAATCATGTCTTACTAATCTATTAGAGTTCTTTGAAGGGGTTAACAAACATGTGGACAAGCAGGATCCAGTAGATATAGTATACTTAGATTTCCAGAAAGCCTTTGACAAGATCCCTCACCAAAGGCTCTTGTGTAAATTAAGTTGTCATGGGATAAGAGGGAAGATCCTTTCATGGATTGAGAACTGGTTAAAAGACAGAAAACAAAGGGTAGGAATAAATGGTAAATTTTCAAAATGGAGAGGTGTAACTAGTGGTGTTCCCCAAGGGTCAGTCCTAGGACCAATCCTATTCAACTTATTCATAAACGATCTAGAGAAAGGAGTAAGCAGTGAGGCGGCAAAGTTTGCAGACAATACTAACTTTCAAGATAGTCAAGACCAAAGCAGACTGTGAAGAACTTCAAAAAAATCTCACCAAACTGAGTGACTGGGCAACAAAATGGCAAATGAAATTTAATGTGGATAAGTGTAAAGTAATGCACATTGGAAAAAATAACCCCAACTATACATACAATATGATGGGGGCTAATTTAGGTACAACTAATCAGGAAAGAGATCTTGGAATTATCCTGGATAGTTCTCTGAAAAAGTCCATGCAGTGTGCAGCGGCAGTCAAAAAAGCAATAGGATGCTAGGAATTATTAAAAAAGGGATAGAAAATTAGACAAAATATCTTACTGCCCCTGTATAAAACTATAGTACTCCCACATCTTGAATACTACATACAGATGTGGTCTCCTCACCTCAAAAGATATTTTGGCATTAAAAAAGGTTCAGAAAAGAGCAACTAAAATGATTAGGGGTTTGGAATGGGAGAGGCTAAAGAGACTGGGACTTTTCAGTTTAGAAAAGAGGAGACTGAGCGGGAATATGATAGAGGTATATAAAATCATGAGTGGTGTGGAGAGGGTGAATAAAGAAAAGTTATTTACTTGTTCCCATAATGTAAGAACTAGAGGACACCACATGAAATTAATGGGTAGCAGGCTTACAACTAATAAAAGAAAGTTCTTCTTCACACAGTGCACAGTCAACCTGTGGTACTCCTTTCCAGAGGAGGCTGTGAAAGCTAGGACTATAACAGAGTTTAAAAAAAGAGCTAGATAAATTCATGGAGGTTAGGTCCATAAAAGGCTATTAGCCAGGGGGTAAGGAATGGTGCCCCTGGCCACCTGCAGAAGGATGGCAGGAGACAAATTGCTTGATCATTGTCTTCAGTCCACCCCCTCTGGGGCACCTGGCACTGGCCACTGTCAGAAGACAGGATACTGGGCTAGAAGGACCTTTGGTCTGGCCCAGTATGGCCATTCTTTTGTTCTTATGTTTTCTTTTTAGATTTACTGAGTTAGGTATTCAGAACTTCACTCCTACTAGTTAAATAGCCAAATATCTGAAAATGAACTAAACCCAGCAGTTCCCACCAAGCACACGGAAGATACCTAAACTGAGCACCCAGCCACCCCCATTTGTTTGTAAAATCTCACTCTTTGTAAACATTTACAGTAAGTACTTTGAATAAATCAGATATGTTCATGTAGCCACAGGAAATGGCATGAGAAAGATCTAATCACTCTTTTCTGCCTCATAGTGCATTAGATTTTCTACTCTAGAAAAATAAATAGATATTCAGTGACTAATTGTATATACAATTACTTGTACTTCTTTACCATCTTTGTAATATGCTCCTTCTTATAGGACTCCTATGAAGTCTTACAGTGAACAGAAGCCACTAGGGATCAATTGCAGTAGGATCAAAATTCTAATGAGGATATTGCAACCAAGCTTTTCAAAAGTGACCAGTGATCTTGGATGCCTTTGATTTTGGGTACCGAATGTCAAGCACATTGGAAGGTATTTCATTTCTACCCTCTTAAAATTAGATCCTTATAAAGGGTTTCCAAATGGAGAAACATTTTCTAGGCTGTTTTTTTAAAAAATCTTAGTTTATAAAAAGTTAAATAGATAATACATAAGGATAAATTGATCTAATTCAATAGCACTGTTCTTATTTCAACCTCCTCCAGCTCTAGTTTAGTTGTATTTCTGTTAAGTTCCTGGTTGCATAATGTTTGACCTGCTTTTTTAATGATTTCCTTCTGAGTAACATTCCTGATTTCTTCTTCAAACTCCAGAATTAATGGCATTATATATTAACACCCTTCTCAAAAGAAACAAAACCATAGTTCAGTTCTATAGCATTATATTGGGCTATTTACAATCACACTAACATATTACAAAAATTAAATGGTACCAAGTCAAAATAAACACTTTCTGTGTCCTCTCTACTAGACAACGTAATAAGTATGTGACTGATGCTAATCCAACCATACCTAATAACAGCCACAGGGAAAAGATGACACATTGTTCAGAAGGTCAGGAAGAGTTCATAAAGAATTGGAAGAGAAAAAGATCTAGTAGAACCAGGAATGTCTCGGTTTGAACAACCATGACATAAAGGCTACCAAAATATAAACTAGGCCCAGCTCTGAAAACTGCACATTGACAGCCATACGTGACTATATAAGTTGTCCATATGTAGAGCTCCCATGGAAATCTAAGGGATAGTGATGAAGAGAAATGTATACTCTAATGCACTGCATAGCTAAAAATGCTGCAAACATACAAAGAAATGGTCCTATATCAGGGGTTCTCAAACTTTTTGATACCGCGACCCCCTAAAATGCTCATTGAATTTGTGTGGACCCCTCCCCACCAAAATTGTTGAGAAAAAAAAAAGGGGGGAGCCAAAGAAAGTTGTTAAGTAAAAAAAAAAAATGCTTGACTCACCCCTCCTGCAGTCACTGTGCTGCAGGGAAGCCGCCGGCGCCGCGTTCCTCCTCCGGGGCTGACACCCCCTCCCGCAGCGTGCCCAGCACGCTATGCAGCTGTGGGAGGGGAGCACACTTCCAGAATCCCCGGAAGTGGCGCGAAGGACCCCGGTAGCTGCGACCCCCCACACTTTGAGAAACGCTTTCCTATATTAAATATTTGATCAGAACAAGAGAAGTGTGAAAGCTAAGTGAGTTACAGTAACACCTGCAATTCCTCTGCTGCCGCAACTAAACAAACATATTTTAAATGCTGTCTTTAAATGCTGTAATATTCAATGATATTGCATTAATATTGATATTGCATTAACATTAACATTGCTTTGTTTATTTATTGTATGTCAGTTTCTAATCCTTTGTAATAAAGGTTTCAAGATGAGAGCCCGCTAGATCAGTCCTCACTCAGACCATGGGCAGCAGCATTTCCAATTTCATTTCTATAGAAAATTCAAGGTTTTCCCAGTTTAGTACGCTTCCTCCTCATTTCCCCTCCAGCATACCTCAACAATGGCTAGGTCTGCAGTATGACCTAGGGAGTATGACATCCAGCTCACAGACATATACTTGTGCTAGCTCTCAGCATACTAAAGATAATAATGTATCTGCAAAAGCTCAAGCAGAGGTGGTACAGGTATGGCTCTATGAAGTTCAGGAGGATTTATACTTGGGGAAGCTAGCCCACACCACCACCAACACTTCCTGCGCTACACTATTATTTTTAGCATGCAGCTCAGATAAGAGATAACAACAGGTGAAATAGAAATTACACCTCTCCTTGTAATGTTAGACATGACCAGTGACATGGAAGGAATTACTCCTAACCCATGCTCACATACAGTCTTAGGCTACATGTGGCTCTATACTTAGCAAAAAGCAGGCAGTGCCCTTGCTGCAGTTTGCAGTTACACACAACAAAGAAAGGTTCTGGTGAGGGAGGTGGCAGGGAAAGACTCGGCCAATGGGGAGTAATTCCAGCTACTGGAGACTTTCACTGCAGTAAGAAACAACTCCAGCAGTGGAACATTACATATCTAGAAAACAGCTATATAGATATAAGAGACACTGCTTGGGCATGTAGAGAGCTGTGTATGGTATATACACCATAAGGATATGATGTGTCTGTACTCAACTTTAAGCAGTGTCTTACCATCTACAGTGCTATTTATAAAAAGACACTAGCAGGGTGTGCAGTATCTATTCTACATGCCACCATGTGTAGCCACTGGCAACTTAGATGTAGAAGCTTCTGTTTCCCATGACCAATCTCCTGAGACAGCCAGTGCCCACAAACACAGTTTGTTTTCTCTGCAACTGGCTTCTTTCCATAGCATTTAACCAGCTTTTTAATAACAGCTTCAGACACTTCCCCCTGCAAGCTATAGTTAAAAATTAGCATTGTGAAAAACTGACATTTTACACAGAGCCGAGGCCGCATCACACCATCAGTCCACATGCTAAAATCCTGCTGATGCCAATGGCAGCTGTCTTCGTGGATGGATAATAATTTCACATATATATAATGTCTTTTATCCTGAGGATCCCAAAGTGACAAAAGCCTTTTTTATTCCAGCATTGCCAACTTGTGTGATTTCATTGTTGCTTGTGCAATTTTTCAAAAGCACAAATGACAGTTGGGTGCTTAATTTACATTGAAAATCCATGAGATTTGAGCACCTAACTGGAATTCTGCCTTTTGGAAATCTCCCCCATGGGGTTTTTCTTAAAGCCTCAGCTCCTGGAGGCATGTGATTACAGGAAAGCCTCAGATTTCAGTAAAGAGGCAAATCCTGCGCCCAGATTTTGTTATTTAAGCAGAAACTCATTGTGTGCTTCTCTGCCTAAGGATTCTTCCTGTGGGATTTTGTTTTCATGAAAAGAGGAAATTCCACCCTCACTGTCATGGGAATATACTTGCTACAAACAGGCATCTCTTCATTTTCATCTATGCCAGAATAGCAATATTACTAATAAACTGCCAGCCATTAAGTTTCTCCTGAATTTTGCAACAAACTGTCCAAACTGTTCTGGCTTCCTTTACTGCATGCTGCTGAGTTGTTCTTAAAAATGACTGATCTGTTAGCACATAAGTTGAATTGCCCAGAGAGGATAGTATCAACAGACTCTTAAAAGTTCAGCAGAAGGTGCACGTCCTATGTTTTAAGCACACAAATGTTTGCAGTTCCATGCGGAAGAGGAACCTTGGCTTCCGGGAAAAAGAATCTTGGTGATGTTTTAGTACTTACAGAAGATACCGTAAAGTGATTAAATTCACAAGCGACAGAAATAGTTTATGAAAGCTTATGGCTCTACACCAATAGGGTAAAGGCTTGGTAGGAGTAAACTACAAATGACTACAAATTGAGTAAAAGTGATAAGGAGTCCTGTGGCACCTTATAGACTTATGAAAATGAATTGTGCCAAATGAAAAGAGAGTATACTTAAATATCAGTCTAAAATAAAGTCCCAAATTATGCTTCTCCAGTATGCCACTGATTCACAATCAAATACCACATTGTTATATTTTAAACTGGTGTATTACTTTACAGTCTTCAGTCTTTAAAAAGCACAAATATATATTTACTTACTATTTTCCCCAATTCCATGTTACTTTGTTTTCTCTGTTTTGATGGGCAAGAGGTGAATGCTTTAATTATAAGGGATTGATGGCATTTATTATATTGATATAATAATAACAACAACATCTAGTATTTACAAAGTTTTTCATGGATACTAAATTACATTATGAACACTGAACTTTTATTTCAACTTAGCTTCCATTCTCATGCATAATTAATAGTTCTAAAAAGTAAAACCCCACCTTTTTATGCTAATTTTTCCCAACATTCACTAAAAATAAAACAGACAAAATACCACACCTTTTTAAACAGAGCTGGTAAAAAACTGAATATTCTTTGGATGTTATGCGTATTTGAAGTTGTGGCTGGTTTTCATTTTCCAAGTTTTTCTAAGAAACAATTTTTAATAATGTATGCTTTCAATTTTGAATTAATTATTTTCCAAAAAGGAAATTAAAAAAAAACACTTTAAAAAATACCCTACCTGGTGACTAAAAATCCAGTCATAACTAGGACAGTGGCAATTATAAACATAAAAAATGGGAACTGAAAAACTGTACAAAACAAAAAACATGAGCAGAACAAATAAATTCAATTGGAAAAACAGAATATTTTCACAACCCCATATATTTCCTTTGAGAAATATCCTAATTCTTTGAGTAAAACTAGTTAGAATTTTTGAATACTTACCTGTACTTTTCAAGAAAAATATTAATTTCTATTTTCATAGGAGAAAGCAAATGCATTCTGATCTAGAAAGCAAGTACATTTCTAAACAATAAGAACTAGAGATGGGTTTGAAGCATCTCCCTAGCTCAAAACCCCTTCCAGTTTGCCAGAAGCTTGGATCAGAATCCACACTTAGCAGCTGTTGCCTATTTTATTTCTAAAACCTCAATCCAATCCAAAACCTCAGGTCCCATTAGTCCTGATCTTCAGGGAAATTTAGATTTGATCAAAAATCCAAACTTTGTGGCTTCATGTCTAATCTGAAAATATTTTTAGGGAAGTTTTCTCTGTATTTTAGCAAAAGCTTAAACTGGCAACAAACCTCAAAATGCTTCATTTTGGGGGGGGGGGGTAGAGAAATTACTTGCTTTTCAATAAGAAAAAAAATATTCAATATGTACTGTAATAGAGCAGAAGAGCTGGTTCCTGAAAGACCAGGATATTATAATGGACAGGGACATTCTGTCTAATAACTTCTCAACCCTTAGTCACCTAATTTTCCACAAATAGTAGGAAGAGACAGCTGACCTCAGAATTCCCCTCAGGCATGCCCCAGGGATAAATTGTAGTTGCATCAACAAGAAAGGAAGGTTGTTTCCCCTTGGGGTTTGAGGTGATGTTTCTGTGTCCATACCATTTTAATACCCAGGGACACTTGTTTATCTAGTATTCACTTCAGCATTATTTTAAAAGTACCTATCAGGATATTTTAAAAATATGAACACTTGTGCCTAAAAAAAACCAATAATGAAGGAAAGGAAAGTGCTATATATTTCAATAATAAGTTGAATATACTTAGTGTACCATCAGCAAATGTGGTGAGTGTTGCAACAGATTTAAAAATGTATAAATAACCCAAGGGAGAAAAGGATAGAAAGTCTCATTATCTTATGAAAGCTCCATTGAAAGATAATAAGACAAGTAGTGTAGCATCCAATCATCCAACAAAGTCTAATGGAGGCTGGGAGTCTAATTCTCCTTTGTCTTCTTTTAAAATCCCATCTTGGACCCTTAGTTAAGTAAGTCAAATAAATTTAAAAAGTGTGGCATGCACAGGCAACAGGAAAACAGTAAAATAGCTAGCAAATATCTCTTAATGGAAGCCAGCTTATGCTAGTCTGCCCATTGCATGTCCCTCAGTTATGAGATGGGACAGTTATGAGGGTAATGACTTCGTTATTACAACAACAGTTTTCAGGCTCTACTTTGAGGCAGCCCTGAGTGAGATTAGTTTTTCCAGCTGTGTCCACTTATTGATGTGCAGTCCAAAAATCCCAGATGAATACTATTAATCAGAACATTGCCAAAATTGAGTCCTTCCTTGAGCTCAAATGAACAATAAATTTTACTCAATACTTTCCCATAAACCATGCTCAGTATTGATCAGAATTCACAATCTATGTGAATGTCCTAATGCTTTAACTGTAATTAAAACAATACTTAGAACTTATGTTATCTTTTATCTGTTGAGACACTTTACAAACACTAATTAATTGTGCTTCACAAGAGCTAGGTATAGAAGATAACTACAGTAATTATCTTTATTTTACAAATCTCTCCATTATACACAGGAGGTAGTTGTATTATGATTAATTTTACAAATGAGTAAAGTTACACTAAATACTTGTTTCTAAACGTGCAGGAGTTTTTTGAATGCCTAGTATAAATCTGGAACTCAGTCTCAGAAGCCAAGAGATTGGCTACAAACCTCAGAGATTTGCAACAAAATTCAAACCCAACTTCTGCAAGAGGGCCTTTCTCAACAGACAAAAACCAATCACATATACATAGAGAGCCATCCTTGCTAAATGAAAGATGTTTGTGTGTGTATGTTTAGATGCCATAATGATGGAATTCATGTAAGAACCTAGATAAATATGTTTAGTAATTTGTTCAGAATCACAGAAAAAGGCCTTCGTAGAGCCAGGTCAGAAATCAAGTAGTCTTGATTGACAGTTGCCTGCCTAGCCATTGGAATCATTTTTGGCTCATCTGTTTTGTGCAGGTACAGGATATTCATAATAAGCTATAAGTGTATCACCCCCCACACACACACTCTTAAACATCCCGTGTTCAAACTCTGAAAAAATTAAACCCTTTTGTGGACTATTATGTTTCTATGTAACCTAATTCTAAGGAGAGAGATTACTTTTTTAGCACCTTTATTTTTACAAATAATCATAAAGAATAGCATTAGGAGGCAAAGAATACGATGGGAGAAAACAAACAAAAAGCTACTGACACCAATTTATTGGAGATAAACTTTCCCTCACCATTGACTACAAATAATTGGGAATAAGGAAAATACCCTGAAACAAAGAAGAATGTATACAAGGCTTCTTCATGATCATGTACAAAATTAAACTACCACTGTAATTCCTGTGCTTTGTATAATGTAGGTTAAAGCCAGTGTTTGAGGAATGGATGGCTCTGAGGATTGGCAATGAGCTAAAAACGTTTATCTTCAGGCCACCATTCCTAAACAAGTTCTGAGGAATGAAATTTGCCAGCAACAATTCTAAGGTCAGCTTGCTATTCAGAGATAAATTATTTTCCAGTCTCAGTCCAATTAGTAGCAGTCAAGTATCCATTGACACTGCCAACCTTGTGGGAGGTTTCAGAAGAGGGCCTAGGTGAATGAATGAATCATAGAAACTAAACTATCTTCTCACATCTGATCCCTTTTGAACAATGTTGAAGAACATTATGGGGGAGCTTTGCACAACTATTTAATTGATTCTGTTGGTCAAGCTCGCCATTTAAAATGCCACCAATATACTGACAGACTAATCAAAATACAGTTTGTTAGAAACTAGGAGTCATTTTGCATAATGCAGTATTGACAATGCCACAGAAAGAAAAACAAGGTGGAGATTACTGTATTCGGCTGTGTTTCACTGTTCATTGTTTTACTGTATGGCTCAAGGGATCAATAGCTTGATTACTCTGACAGTCAGTGCTGTAAATGTCCCACAACTGGTCACCAGATCCAATCTGATTTTTCAGTCTGAACTTTTTGGACTGCTGCATGTACACTTCAGAACAATCTCACTTGACATACTGTAAACAACAACTCAACAAATAAAGACAAAGTCCTATTTTTTCCCCCCTCAAACTATGTAAAGGAGGTTTTCTACAGGACAGTTAACAAATATGTCTCAAATTGCAGGATGGGAGAAAACCACCAGAACTTCAAATGTCATGCATTAGTTTAACAAACCACTCTAAGTTACATAAGTAACTGAACTTGAATGCTAAATGAATGTAACTTTTAAAATGAAAATATTAATTTTAAAAAAAGTTTAAAATACATTCCTTCCCTGAAAGCAGTCAATTTATCATATGCAAGATAAAATATAAATTGAATTTAATGCATTATGTTCTATTCAACACGTGAATATTTAGAAATAAATTTCATTAGAACATGTCATTATGGGATAAGAAACCCACAAAAGTTTAATATTATCTTGAGCAACATTTATGTCAAAACTGCATGTAAGTACTAAATTCGTTTTGCATCAATGACACAAAAGCCTATTGATGAATTTAAGTAGCAGGGTCCAGCTCTCAGATTTCTTTGCTAGAAATATGAAATATTTCACCAGCAACTCATGATCCTTCACAATTCCCCAACAAATCCAATACTTCAATCCCCCCCCACTCAAAACAAACCAATCCTGCCGTGCAAAACATGACTCTTCTCCATCCTACACTAGCATTCTGTTTTGCATTCTGACAACCATCAGAGGGTATGTCTAGACTACATGCCTCTGGCAACAGAGTCATGTAGATTAGGCTACCCGGCATAGGAAAATGAAGGGGCGATTTAAATAATCGCCGGTTCATTTACATTTAAATGGCTGCCGCGCTGAGCCGATCAGCTGTTTGTCGGCTCAGTGCAGTAGTCTGGATGCTCCGCGGTCGACATCAAAGGCATTTGTCGACCTCCCAGGTAAACCTCATCCCAGGAGGCGTACCTGGGAGGTCGACAAATGTCTTTGATGTCGACTGTGGAGCGTCCAGACTACCGTGCTGAGCCGACAAACAGCTGATCAGCTCAGCGCGGCAGCCATTTAAATGTAAATGAAGCGGCGATTATTTAAATCACCGCTTCATTTTCCTATGCTGGGTAGCCTAATCTACATGCCTCTGTCGCCAGAGGCATGTAGTCTAGACATACCCTTAGGCTGTAAATAATCAGCATAACGGCTTTGCGCAAGAGGGTTTTTCTTGCACAAGAAGGGGCAGTGTAGACAGCTCCGTCTTGTGCAAGAGCCTCTTCCGCAAAAATGGCGGCTCATTAGTTATGCAAATGAGGCTCAGCGATATTCCACGGTGAGCCTCATTTGCATAGCTCTGGCGCAAGATCGCGCCAGTATAGACACAGCCATAGTGATTATAATAAAATTGCAATGTGCCACTGTTTTGGGGCAGTCCCTACCAGCTTCACAGAAAACATTTTCTTCTAGTTTTAAAAAGCTTCAACAGATTTGCTGTCAGTTGAACTGGTGAATCAATACCATAGTAGGCAAACAACACATGTACACAACACCACCAAGGTGTTTCATACAACAATGCTGCCACTGTGCTCTCCCTATGTCTCCCTCAAATTAGCCCTCCCATACCTTGTATCTCTTCTAAGCCTTTTGTCCTAATATTTCCCACCATTAATACTACTGATTCACAATCACTATTGGTACCATTGGTAGAGATTGTATTATAGGGAGGACTTTGGGTGATAGACTAACACTGCTCAGGAAAGATCTATATGACACAGCACCTCCAAGGCTGGATGTCATCAGTCTATATTACTGCTTTCACCATGACTTTGAGCAATGGAGATAAACTGTTGGCTGCTCAACAAAGGAGCTAGCTTAGCCAGAGGTAGCTTGGGAGGGGCACTACTGCCATCAGGGGTGGTCTGAGTGCCACTATCTCCTGCAGTGGTGGCCTGGTGACACTGTATTATGATTTGGGTTTTTTCCATAAGTCAAGAGAGCTGTGGATTATCAGATGACAGAGCAAGTTGGAGGCCTCAGTTAGAGTACTGTGTCCAGTTCTGGGCACCACATTTCAAGAAAGATGTGGAGAAATTGAAGGGGGTCCAGAGAAGAGCAACAAGAATGATTAAAGGTCGAGAGAACATGACCATGAAGGAAGACTGAAAGAACTGGGCTTGTTTAGTTTGGAAAGGAAAAGACTAAGAGGGGACATGATAGCGGTTTTCAGGTATTTAAAAGGGTGTCACAAGGAGGAGGGAGAAAAATTTTCTCCTTAGCCTCTGAGGATAGGACAAGAAGCAAGGGAGGTTTAGGTTGGACATTAGGAAAAAGTTCCTAACCGTCAGGGTGGTGTATCAATGGAACAAGTTGCCTAGGGAGGTTGTGGAATCTCCATCTCTGGAGATATTTAAGAGCAGATTAAATAGACATCTATCAGGGATGGTCTAGACAGTGTTGGGTCCTGCCATGAGGGCAGGGGACTGGACTCAGTGACCTCTCGAGGTCCCTTCCAGTTCTAGTGTTCTATGGTTCTATGAAGTCTTGAGTGACGATGAGGGAATGGTGGTTAATTTGTGATCTTTAGGAGAATAAAGCTCTTTCAGCTCCAGTGATCAGTTTGCCTTTCTTCCACTTCCAAGTTTATTTTTGTAATGATTGTGGCTTCAAATCTTTTCCATTTTAAGTACAAGTTGGGATTCTTCTTTATGATCCTCCTGATTGTAGGTGCAGGGAGGCAATTTGTGGGATTTTGCAGAATCAAAGTCTCTCTCGGGTACCTAATCAATAGGAAACTGGTTAAAAGGGAATGTGCCATACGTTTAGAACTCAGGCTCATTTAATACTATTTTTCATCAACAGCAGCCATATTCCCTCAAAGTATTTTACAACTTGGTAGTCTCTTTAAATTGAGGTGAAAGTTCTTTGATTAAATGAATCTGAAAATGTTGGAACTCATTGGATAATAGAGATCCCTTGGTGGGAGAAGTTATGAGAGTACGTCTTGGGAAGAAGTCAAACTTTCCTTTTCAGGATAGATTCTGTCTGACAGACTAGAACTGATGGAATTTTATTTAAAGTGACCACACTTATTGCTACACACGTAACCACTGAAGCCTGAGCAAGGAGATTGCTTGAGCTCCCTAATATTGACTAGCTCATGTAGATCTAGGTTGTTAACTCTGATATCTTAAGTGACTCTCAATATTTTAAATATTAATCTTGATTCAAATAAACTTTTGCATACAGAAATCTAACAAAAACACCCCCACAGGAGACACCTAGACTGGGTTATCTTCCTTCATATTGTATCACACCAACTGAAAGACTTTCTGGAATGTTACCTAAACACTAAATATATTTCAGGAGACCCTTGAGTTCTGTCACCCCATCCCAAGCCATAGTGGGAGTGCTATAAGATGTCTCAGCTGCTGGTTAGGAATGAGATGTCGAGCATTCATGCTTGAAATTGTGGGTCACTTTTGATTAAACCTCTTGAAAAGGAAATAAAGCATGGCATTCTCACAGTCAGTTCCCAATGCAATATTCAAGAGCTTAGTGGCTAACCTCGTTAGAAGTGATATATGTAAAACTAAGTAGTATGCAAAGGAAGAACCAGTTCAGATAAATTGAGACCTGGCACCATTTGCTAAAAATTCAGAATGAACATTTGAAGTGCAGGAAAAGTTGAGGTAACATTTTAAAAAATGCCAGTTGAAACACAAATTGAATTTTCTGAAGTGATGAAATATTACCAGGCTGCTTCTCACCCAAATGGAAAGTGTAAACAGAAAAAGGCCAGGCATTTCAAGTAATCCCATTCTTACAATACTTTCCAGATCATCTTCCAAGGCCTCAAAAGTTAGATGACACTTATGTTTTCTGGGACTTTTGAGACCATTTTAGAGCTTGATTAAAAGGGTGATTCTGTGGTTAAAGTATTTGGCTGGAACTCAGGAGACTATCACAGACTTCTTGTAATATTTGAAGAAAATCAATGCCATATTTGTGCCTCCATCTGTGAAATGGGGATATTTCTTTCCTCCCACCTTTCCTCTATCTTATCTATTTCCACAATAAGCTCTCTGGGTCACAAATTGTCACTTATTGGTATGTACAATGTTTAACACGGTAAATTCCAGTGCTGGTTGAAATGTCTAGGCACTACTGCAATACAAATAAATAACCACAGACATTAATATTGTAATCTCTATCATGTCAAGGTGCATCTAGACAGTGGTAATATTTCAGGATCCTTCCGGTATCCCAAAATAGCATTTTCTGCGTCTTTACAGAGTGCCTGTTATTTTGAAATAGCTTTTGAAATAACGGGCGCACTATTCCGACGTCCCTGTAAACCTCGTTCCACAAGAATTAAGGGACGTTTCGGAATAGCGCTGTATTTCAAAATTAAGACAAAATAAGCTACTCGATTTGTATAGCTCAAATTGTGTAGCTTATTTTGAGATATGGGTGCAGTGTAGATGCACCCTCAGAGAATAAAGCTTTTTATTTCATACCAAAGCAATGCTTTTGTTACTTCATAAAGAAGTGATGTAAAATATCTTTAGCAGCTCTAATCTATTTAGAAATAGCACATGGAAAATTATAGTTGATTTCAAGTTAACACATAGAATCAGTGAACCATGCCCAGAAGATTGGCATGCCACAGTATGGAACTAAACTGACAAATCAAGGAGGCCCACAAAAGCAGGGCTGGCTCTAAGTTTTTTGCTGCCCCAAGCAAAAACATTTTTGGCCACCCACCCCACCCCACAAAAAACAAACACCACCAGGAAAAAATTCTGTTGAACGGGAAAAAAAGGGGAGGGGGAGACCGAAGTTGTTGAGCTGAGTGTTTGTAGGGTTGCCAGGTGCCCAGCATTTTCGCCTCCTGGCCGGGGGGAAAAAAAATCAGAAAATACCAGACATCTCAGGTGTCCGGTATTCTCTGAATTTTTTTACCGGACAGGAGGCGAAAATACTGGACTGTCCGGGTAGATACCGGACACCTGGCAACCCTAGGCAGGAAGGGGGCATCCTACCTGGGATTTCCACACAATGTAGGCGGAGGGGTGGCTGATGGCCGTGTCCAGGCTGCGGGTCTGGCGGAGCGGAGCCTCTGCTTGGAGTGGAGATGCTCTTGGAGGAGGTAGTGCCGCCGGGGAGGAGCAGGACTCAGGAGACAGGGCTAGCCAGCAGGCTCTGGGGCCAGGCGCACATGGTGCCAGTGCTGGCTGCATAGGGTTGCCAGGTGTCCGGTTTTCTACCAGACAGTCTGGTATTTGCGCCCTCTGTCCAGTAGAAAAATTCAGAAAATACTGGACATGTGCAATGTCTGGTATTTTCTGAATTTCAGGCGGGGCGTGGGACGGAAGCCTGGAGGGGGCAGGGGAGCGACTGGGAGGCAGGGCCGCGATTGGCGCTGGGAGCCCTGTGGTCATGTGCAAAAGCTGGGCGGGGCAGAGTGGCTGGGACTAGCTTCTACTAGCAACTAGAGGGAGTGCCTGCCGGGGGCATGGCCCCTTGGACTCCAGCTGTGGCCAATGGCTACACCCCCCTCCCTCGCCAGCTCTGCTTCCTGCCCCACTTCCTCTGCCCCCCCCTCCTCCCGTCCAGCCCCCCGGGCCCCGATCCCCCCCCCTTCCTCCCGGCCAGCCCCGCCTCCTGCCCCCCTTCCTCCCGGCCAGTCCCTCCCCCGCCACCCACGATCAAGTATGTCTGGTATTTTGGGGGGGGTCTACCTGGTAACCCTTTAAAATCAGCGGCCCTTTAAAATCAGTGGGGCGGGGCTGGGCATTGCCGTGGGCTTAGCGACCACGAGGGAGGAGCAGGAGAGGAGACAGGGGCGGCCAGCAGGCTCCGGGCACGCATTGGTGCCAGCTGGCTGCGCAGCCATGGTGTTTCCCAGGCCGCGGCCCTTTAAAATCGGTGGGGCGGGGCTAGGCATTGCTGGGGGCGGCGCCAGCTGCTTACCTGAAATGCCACCCCTGGCAAAGTGCCACCCCAAGCACCTGCCTGATTTGCTGGTGCCTAGAGCCGGCCCTGCACAAAAGGAATTATGAAAACAAGCAAGTGACCTCTCTCATCTTAGGCAGACAGAGGGATGTCTATATATATGGCACTGAAATGGCTTAGCTGTATTGATGCAGCTGCACGACCAGAGCATATCTGGTAAAGATGATCTGTGCGGATGGGCAAGAGCCTTTCCATCAGCATAAGAAAACCTCTCTGCTTACAGCAAAAGCTAAGTTAGTGGGAAAAGCCCAGATACCAACATAACATTTTGCACATAACATTATGTCAAGGTGCATCTAGACAGTGGCAGTATTTCGGGATCCTTCCGGTATCCCAAAATAGCATTTTCTGTGTCTTTACAGAGTGCCCGTTATTTTGAAATAGCTTTTGAAATAACGGGCGCACTATTCCGACGTCCCTGTAAACTGGTTATATCGGTTTGCGTACGTCTACACTGTAAGCTTCTTTCAGAATAAGCTATTCCAGAAGATATCTTCTGGAAAAACTTATTGCGAAAGACAGCATCCACGCTAAAGGGAAGCCTCAAAATTAGTCTGAGTCAGGCTCCCCTAATGTGGACACACTACCTCGATTTAGAACTCCAGGAGGCACTGGGGAGGAATAACTGCAGAATGGCCCCACTGAGGAGCTAGTTTGACGTAGCAGTAGTGGAGAGTCCACACACACCCTCTTCCGAAAAAGCTTTTTTCGAAGAGGCATTATTCCTCATGGAATGAGGTTTAGCAACGTCAGAAAAAGCCCTCCCTTATTTCGATTTTCTTTCAAAATATCGCAATTGCTGTGTGGATGCTAGTGTTCTTTTTCCAGAATAACGGCCGTTATTCCGGAAAGATGGTGCAGTGTAGATGCACCCTTTCACTTATGTCATTCAGGGATGTGGTTTATTCACAGCACTGAGCGACATAAGTTATACTTATACAATATACACATAGTCTAAAACAGAAGCAGTGTAGACAGGATCTAAAATAAACTTTCCAGTTCCCCACCCTCTCTTAAAGTAGGAAACAAAAGGAATAGAAAGTCTTCTCTTGGTATTACCACCTCCAACGATTCAAAAGACATGAGTCAGGTCCTCAAAATCATGAAAGTGGCATTGGAGACTGGGATTGGGATACGGATAGGTGGGCTATCAGAGAGCCACTTCCCAACCCCCTCCTCCTCCAGAAAAAGTTCAGGTGTAATCTGACAAATGCAGGATATAAATACAGACCATTTTTAAGGCACATGGATTAGAGATAATTGTGATACATCAAGTGCACCCATGAATCTCACTGATAATATCTTTATCTCTTGCTATAATGCAGGGGTGGGCAATAAGCAGCCCACGGGCTGGATACAGTTCACTAAGGTTAGCCCCTGGCGTGCCACTGGCACTATATCTACCTGTGCATCTGCAGGTATTTTCTCTGGACGCTCCTGTTGGCCACAGATCACCATACCTGGCCAATAGGAACTGCAGGAAGCAGCACAGACTGGAACACCACTTCCCACAGCTCCCATTGGCCAGGAGCTGCAAGCAGCCATAGCTACGGATGTGCTGGTAAATATAGTGACTACAGCCCACCATGGGCTAACCCTGGTGAACTGCATCCACCCTGGAGGCCGCTTATTGCCCACCCTTACTTATTAAGTAATAATTAGATTTTGCTTTAGAACTGTAAAATACATTTTCTCTGCAACAGTGAACTTGAGTGGAGGGATTGTCTCCTGCACAGGAAGATCATCAGAAGTACATACAACACTGAGGGATAAGACTATAAAAAGACTTTTTTGCAGGTAGCTTTTTCATGGGTGTAAAGGGCAACTAACAAAGTCCATCCCATTAGCTTGAATTCTGGAAGAAAAATAAAAATAAAAATAGCATACAAGATTTTTTAAAAATCTCTTTTGCCATTTGGACTCTGACAAGGCCAGAGCTACAAAATCAAAGGAGAGATCCCTATGGTGAACCTGTATTAGCCATAAAATACATTCAGAGCTGACAGATTACTACAGCTGTATCACCTTTAAAAACCATATACTGAATTTACTTAGTTTAACCTTGTAATAAACACTTTCATTTCTTTTCTGAGTTAATAAAACTTTAGTTAGTTCATTATGAGATTGGCTATAAATGTTGTCTTCGGAATGAGATCTATGGTGAAAACTGACCTCGGGTAAGGGACTCATCTCTTAGGACTAGGAGCAACCTGACTATTTTGTGATCTTTGGTATTGACAGCAATCAGCTAACACTAAGTCCATGCCAAGATAAACTGGAATGCCCAAAGGGACTGTTGAGACTCTCTGTGGTAAAACTGTAATTATAGAACCTACTAGCTGGGAGGGCTATGCTTCTTAAAAGTCTGCACTGAAGTGAACTCTCACTGTTGTGAACCAGTCCAAAGAGCATCACAACAATGTAAAATTTTAAGTTCTGATCTCCACCCAGTGTAGGTGCCCAGTTCCATGGAGCTCATTGCAGGATTGTGGCAGTTATTCCTAATTTATGTTAATTAGTTTCCTCTTACTTATAAATTGTTGTGTAGGCAACATCTGTTTTTCATAGTGGAGATACAAGCAGGTAAGTTACAACATGAAAAGTATCCTCCTAACTTAACTAGAAATATTTTTTAAAAGAGCTAATTGTGAAAGAGCTGCATTTCTAAACCAGAATAACACACACCTAGACAATTAAATGGGCAAAAGGAATTGCATTTTAGTGAGCAACTGTTTCAATATTTTGCATATTCAAATTATGTAGATTCCTGTCAGCTATTCCTTTTCATTATAGGGGTGCGATATATTTGGTTTTGGAGGCATTTTACTAACAATAGGCTTATCTGCCTCCTTATATTTATGCTCAGTGAGTTGATAGAAGTTGAAATATTGGAATTAACAGCAGTATTTGCCACTCTGAAAGGACCAATGAGTTCTGCTTTCTTGTATTTTCACTGTGTATCCAACCAAGGGTGTCAAAACAGATTTTGGAAAATAAATTTGGGGTTCAAATTCTACTTGGTCATGCAAATGGAAACTGGCACGTCATTTTGTACGCAAACTGGTTAGACTCTAAAAACACAAGTAGAACCAACCTGTCATTATCCAGGTTATTTTAAAAAACTGTTATTTCACAAAAATAATTGGCATCAGAAAATTAATGGTTTCTCTAAATAGCTTAAAGATAACAACATATAACTGATTTTATTCTTTATGGTTTCTAATTGCTTTTGATGTCCCTAGTCTACCTTAGATGAATAATGTCATTTAAATATTTTAGGTAATTTTCCTTTAACAGGCTCTTAGACTTAATGTTTCTGCCTTGCTTCAGGACAACATCTTTTAATTGCTTTAAATTATCAGTGATGTCTCCAGCATTTTCACTGAACATGGATTGATTTCAATTAACTTTCTCACGCTTTAGCATAAAAGCAGTCTTACTCAATTTGGCCTAATTAGATCACATAACCTCTTGAAGCTAAAGCAATGACAGTCATTAAAAGGTTGTAGAGGGAAAGACAATCAAGGTTGTTTACTGCATAGTTAGCCTTTTTGTAATTTTGAAATGGCATTTGACCAAGGAGAGCATCTATTTCTGTGGATGTTTGGAGAATTTTAAAGGGTGTCCACAATTAAACCGCAACTCTTGGAATTTTGAAAGATTTGCCTTTGAGGCAAGATTCAGAGAGTGAAGTGGATTTTGTTCTGCTGCCATAATGGTAAACCCCTGCATGCAATATTCATAGATATCTTCAGAATTTTTGGTTTTTTATGAGAAGACTGTAATGAATCCATTTACCCTTTGATATAGAAAGAGCACAAAAATGGAAGAATCACAAAAAAGCATGAGAGTAATTATTCCACCTTTTTATATTGGCTTGAAAAATTCCCTCTTCCCTTGGCAGTTTTGTCAAGTTGCTGCACAAAATCAGGTTGATAGAAGACAGATTATCCATGTACAGAACCTTAAGCTGGTTAATGAATGTTAATGGGCCCGCTGTATTACATCAAAATGTTATGCTGATTCTGAGAGAATGAAAGTTCTAAGAACTTTTGTGGAAGGAAAAGAGAAATCAGTTTGATCTCTCTGGAGGCATCTTCTTAGATCTGAACTGGTGAGTGGACTGAGGATCCAGCTGGTGAGTGGACTGAAGAATCAGTTATGGGTCGTGTCATAGCAAGTCTAGCTGTTGGTTTGGCTAATAATTTCTTTTTTTCTTATAGTGGAGGGCCTTATTCTGATTAAGATAATTCAGTGGATTTGTCTATTGCATTTGGTATGGACAGAATCAGCTACAGAAACTGGAGATGGGAATGGGAGCATGACACTGATTACATCCTATAGAGGAAACTTTGTTATATATGTCTATAAACATTCAGAAATGGAATCCTTTGACTTTAGGGTTCTGAGTCAAATATATTCTGCTGAAGACATAATACAATAAGTACCATGGATAAAGTTGTGATCATTCCACATGTTCCTCCTGAAATAATAAGGATTTACTGATCCTGTACTTTCCTTTGATTTGATGGTGTTCATTTACTCACTCGGAATACACCAGTAGATGCATATGCAATGTATATTTCAGGTAAATACTTTAACAAGGAAATGTAGAGCACTTATGAATGGGAGCCTTTCATTCTGAATGGTTGTGACACAGCAAAGCAACAAAAGAGCACATGGTAAAAGAGCATAGATTTTCCTCTAAGGATAGTTCTCTGTTTAAAAGTTACTATGTTGTTAATTATGTCAGGGACAAAGCCTGGTCCCACTGACATCAATGGAAACACTCCTATTAATTACAACTGGGCCGTGGTTTGATTTTTATGTGGATAAAACTAAACGAGAGCAGAATACGCCACTTACATCTTGTATCCAGATCCTATTTAGTCAATGAAAGTATTTCAAAGACTGAATTCTCTATCACTGAACTGTAACATGAGAAAGCTATGGACCACTAATTACAAGGCAGCTTTGTCAGGTTGTGACATTTCTGGTCAAATCAAAGAAATGCCTGTGGCTCATTCTACATCACATACCTCCTTTCAGCATGGTTAGTTATCACATTTGTCATGCGGGTCACAAGTTGGCTAACACTACGTGTTATAGTTTAGTGCTACAAAACTGCTACAGATATTGTGGCTCTCAACTCCCCCTTCTAAACTGACATTTCTGTTAGTAGAAACATGAAATACAGGCCTTGAACGTGAAGGCCTTTATCCTCCGTTGAGCAAGGTTAGTCAATGAGAACTTTAATTAATAAGGAGTACCCTGAATTGTGGCATACCAGTTTCAAATATGTATTTAATCAGTTCCCTGGATTACAGCATTTCAGGCCATATGAAACCACCAGATCATCCATTCTGGACTCCTGTTAACCACAGGCCATCAAAACAACCCAGAAACTGCACACTTAACCAACATCCAAATTTAGACCAAAGTCTGCAACCCGCAAAAGAAGGGCTTTTGCAAACTTCAGTGAGCTTTCAGTGATGGCCCTGATCCTGCAATCTTAGCTATGCAGACAGACCTCTAATGCCTGCAGAGATCAGATTATAAGGTTGGTGTTCATGAGCCAATTCCTGACATCTAGAGTCCTTATTCAGACAGCACATGCACTGAAATCAAGATCTGTGGTATTTACTAGGATTTTACTTTTGAAATGTATAGAAATGTGTCTACACGGGAAATTTTACCAGCCTAACTATACCAAAATGTGCATATCAGAATAATTCCCTATATGGACATTGTTCATGAATGAGACTGCCTTTTTCCAGTTTAGCTTATGTTGTGGTATAAGCTAAACCTAAAATGGCACGCTTATCCCAGAAGAAGTTTCCACACAAAAGTTATGCCACACATTTTCTCACATAGACAATCTCTGAGTAAAAGCTTCAGGAGTTTTTCCTGAGGAAAAAAAAGGTCAAATAATAGCTTTAGTACTGGTCTCAACTTCCTTTTGGAAAAGTCCTATAGAAGTTGTACATGGATGATACCAAGAAAGTTCTATACAAATATGTTTTTTAAGGTTATGATTATTCTCATCTCTAGGGACGTAACAGTTTTTTTAAAATAATAAACAATACAAAGACCATCATCCAACATAAATTCACCTAATATTAAATTCACCAGCTAGTTATTTAACAGCTAAACAAACAAAAAAGAAACAAAAAGAAAACCACCCGGCCTCAAAGCCTTAATCCATCCCTCATCCCTCTCCAAACCCTCATCCCCACAGAAAAAGAATGACCAGCTATTTTGACCATGCAAGTGAATTCCCAGAAGGGACATAATTCTCTGTTGTATTCATAGGATGAAAACTTGTGGAAAGATTAACCTTTACTACTGAATACGGTAGCAATTTTCAAGATACCAGTACCCTTCTTCCATGTGCTGCTATGTACATTTACAGTAATTATGAACCAATGTTATCCTATCCTCAACAGTAAATTATCAGAAAACTATTTCTCTACTTCAAATACCTTTTATTTTCTCAGAAACCATCATTACACTATAACATTACACATTACAATGCAAACAGCCTTCAAGCAGGGACTTCATACAAGGTCAAATAGTAGAGATCACAAAGGACTGTCAGGCAGGTTGTTTAGCATTACAGTCAATAGGCAACGTTCTTTTATCTCATATTTCAATTGTACTAAGTCAGGATAGACAATAATGTACATCTTCCTCTCTTTTACGACGTGAAAAGAAAATTTATTGCACCTTCAGCATATCATTCATGTCTCCCTTTGGATGGGCATAGTCCCTGTCCCCTTTAATTGTGTGATGCCTCTATCTGCTATAAGCACACATCTATTCACAAGTAGTGGGTAGAAATAATTCAGACTGAATTACTCTTTCTGTGGTGAAATCCACTTCAGAGAAAATCCCTTCAAAGAAATTCCCACATGGTGTTGCAAACACACTTGGAGGTAATCTCCCCATTCTGTCCTCTGGGCTGACCATAATTAGTAAAATGGGCACATATGGGTCAGGGTCAGCTATCGCATGCTATCCACGCTTTTCTTCAGTTTGACCCTTTCCTGTCTGCAGACATTGTGTTGCAACTTTCACTTGTTTTAACTGGTTACGTTCTTCCCTAGCAGGAACCTATGTTAATACTTCGTCAGCTGAATCAAGCTACAAGTTGCTCCCCAGGGATCCTTAAACTGTCTCACCAGGAAGCCATTTTATCATTCTTCTGGGCTTGGGATGCCATTGAGGATCCCTGTTCAGGGGAATCACCAAAAGAGATAATACAGACCCAAGCTTTTGAAGGCTTGCAATAGGGCTGGAAGACTGAAACATGTCACCTAGTTCTGCTCCTCTTCCCTCGCTCCTGGCTAGCCACAATTCATGGTGTCCAGCAGAAGGGCAGTTGGTACTATTTCCATGTTGGGGGAGATCTGGGCAGTAAACATGATTGTCCTAGGCTTACCTTTGTGCAACAATTATCTCTAGTACCACTCATAAATGCCTTACCTGCTAGCCAGCCAAGGAAAGGCAAGTTGAGTCTATTACTCTAAAAAAGCTAATGTAATTATAACAGTAAACACCCACAATGATTTAGAAAGTTATCCCTTCACTTCATATCTAGTCAAGTTATGTCAGATCTTCCCGGCTAGGCAAACACAGAATGCAGTATCAGCTGATTTACTGTAAATCTTCTAAAGGCTGTTCCTTAGTACATTTTATGAAATGGTTGACTATTAGCTCATCTGAATATTGTATCAAAATGTTGAAAACCATTTTAATATAAATTTTAACCATTGTAAATTACTTTCATGAGGTATGGAACATCAGAAATTGAAAATCACTGGAAGGAGAGAGGAAAACAACTCCTAAAGTGTGCCTGGGCCACTAAGACTAGCATAAAAAAGCAAGATGGAAACATTCTACAATGAAATATATTCTTGTCTGTATATTGATTCCACCCCACTCTGGAGATGACACAGCAAAGCATACCAGTAGAAACAGTATGTATTTTGGTGGCTCTTATTAAAATAAATATTGATCCAGAGTAAAGAGAGAATAAAGTAATTTCATTAAATCATAACTATCAAAAATTAAGTCAAAGCATGCCACATTTTTCAAGTAACCTCTATGAACATAATGGTAAGCAATTTTCTCTCTTTCATGGTCACAAGCATACACTATTTCAACATGCATAAATTGTATGAATTCAGTTCACCAATGAAATTAAAGCTGTTGCTGCCGTTGCTTGCCTACCAGACAGAAGATGAATTTGGAATGGAGTATTTTTAAAGACACATTATTTCTCTCTTGAAACATTCACTATCCAATAACACAGATTTCCCTAGAAGCAAAATTCAGTATATATGTTGCTTTTAAAATATAATCAATCTTTGCCTTCTCCAATCCTTTCTGTACCTTAGGACAGCTTAAATCTGGCAGAAAGTTAGCATAATGTATGTTGATGGAAGGGGGATGGTGTAACAGTCATCTGTGGTTAAGGTAGAACAACTCATTTTTGGTCTTATCCTCCGTTTTATCAGCAACTGAGTTATTGTTCAATTCCCCCTCCTAAACATTCTCCCTTGATTGCATCTTTCACAGACTCAGTGTTATCGTCACAGAAATTAAAGATGAATTCATTCATTTAGCCTGTTTTTCAGTCAATATAGGATTATTCCCTACTCTGTTATTTGTGGCTTCTCCAGTTTAATTCTAAATGGGTCTTCCATTATTTCCTTTATAAGACCACCTAATTAAATGTCTTCCACAATTATCTTCTGCTAACTATAGGTATGTCTAGACTACATGACTCCGTCGACGGAGCCATGTAGATGAGTTTACTAGACATGGGAAAATGAAGCGGCGATTTAAATAATCGCCACTTCATTTACATCAAAATGGCCACCGCACTGTGCCAATCAGCTGTTTGGCAGCACAGCGGGGCAGTCTGGATGCACTGCGGTCGACAAGGGAAGCCTTTGTCGATCGCTCCGGTATGCCTCGTGAAATGAGGTTTACCAGAGCGGTTGACAAAGGCTTCCCTTGTCGACCGAGGCGCGTCCAGACTGCCCCGCTGTGCCGCCAAATAGCTGATCGGCACAGCACGGCAGCCATTTTGATGTAAATGAAGTGGCGATTATTTAAATCGCCGCTTCATTTTCCTATGTCTAGTAAACTCATCTACATGGCTCCGTCGACAGAGCCATGTAGTCTAGACATACCCTATGAGATGCAAGGCAAGTGATGTAATATCTGTTATTGGACCAACTTCTCTTGATGAGAGAGTAACTTTTAAAAGTTTGACTCTTACTGGACCAACTTTTCTTAGTGAAAAAGGTATTACCTTACCCATCTTGTTCCTCTGACACTCCTACTACAATGACACTTCATACAGTTATGCTGGCTGTGGCGTTCTGTCAGAGTTCATTGGGCACAATGTTAAAGTTTGTATTTCAGGAGAGCCTCAGGTTCCCACTCAGGGACTAGGACTCTAAGGGTATGTCCACACAACAACGTTATTTCAAAATAACTCAGTCCACGTCTACACAGCAGGCAGTTATTTTGAAAGAATGTCGAAATACTGTCAAGCTGCTTGACTTATTACTTCGACTCCTGTAACCCTCATTGTTTGAGGAATAAGGGAAGTTGGAGGAAGAGTGTTCTATTTCGAAACAAGTGCTCTGTAGATGCTCCCAATTTCAAAATAAGCTATTTTGAAAGAAGCTACGCAGTTGACGTAGCTCAATTTGCATAGCTTATTTTGAGGTAAGCCCTGATATGTAGATGCACTCCAAGAGGTGCTCTGCACTCACTTATTTAAAAGACAAACTGTGCCCAAAAGAACTTATAGTGTGGGTTAAAACAGAACGCATCAAGGAGATGAAGCAAATTAAAGGTTGGGAAATGGGGAGAAAGGAGCCAAGTGGAGGAGGAAGCAGCAGTAAAATGAGCATGCATCAGCACAATGAGTATTAGTCATTATTTGCCACCTGCAGCATCTTGTAGTGTTTCTATGATCACTGACATCAATAACTTACACTGAGTCAGCTCTGCGGTGTTCTTCAATGAGGCAGGATTCACAGTTTCACTTTGGGAGTATTAGTTAGCTAGCAGAATTGGGATCAGTAACTGATTTTGTGTGTGTGTGTGTGTGTGTGTGTGTGTGTGTGTTTGTGTTTGTTTCTTATTACTTTGTTATTTTACTAGCACTCTCCAGAGTAAATTCAGTGTGATCTACAGTTGAGTCTTCAGGTACAAAATATTTCCATTATTTTAGTACTTTATACAAGAAATACAGGTGACCGTATCAGCCAAAATTTGTTATAGAAATGGAGCCTGCAGACGGTCTGCATGCTAAACATAAACACTGGCACTCAGTGTTGGTTGGTTGAATAAAAAACAGCTCATGGACCTAATTCTCTCCCCCCTTAAACACAACAAATCCTCTGGGATCAAAGGCCTGGTCTCCACTGGGACTTTACATTGACTTTAGCCCCATATGGTCAATTTTCTAAGTAATGTGTCCACACTACGAAGCCTGTTGGATCGACCTTAAGGGCCACTTAAGTCGATTTCTGTACTCTTGCTTTTCATCAGGAGTAACACTATTCCTGACCTTGCAGAGTCAAAGTTACATTATTGTAGACACAACATTGCCAGAAAGTCAACACTATTGGCCTCCAGGAGGCCTCCCACAGCTTCCCGCTCTGACCACTCTGGCCAGAACTTGCATCTCTACTGCTCTCTCGCTGAGCTCAAAAAGTCCCACGAACAGTAGATGGGCCTTTCCCATGTGGCTGGCATTGCAAGCCCATTTGTGAGTGAGCAGCACACCTTGGCATATGTGGAGATGACTCCCAAAAACCTGACCCCCAGCAGTGTGACAACTTTGAGGACTTCTGCTCCCATGGGCTCCAGTTCCCAGAGGCACAAAAGAGCACCTGCATGGAGTGTCCAGATTTTGGACCTCATTATGGTGTGGGGAGATGAAGCCATCCTCACTGAGCTCCAAACCAGCATGTGGAATGTTGAGAATTATGGCAGGATTGCAAGCTGCATGGGGGCTAAAGGCTATTCCAGAGATGCCTAGCAGTGCTGAGTAAAAAAATCAAGGAGCTGCTCCAGTCCTACCATAAGGTGAAGGAGGAGATCAAACGGTTCGGTCCAGCACCTCACATGTGCCACCTCTACGACCATCTGGATGCCATTTTTTGAGCAGCCTGGCCATTATCCCTAGCATGGTTATATAATACAGCCAAGACATGCTTCCTGTCAGCCTGGAGGACACTGTGGTGGTGGAGGGGCAGGAGGGGGAGGAGGAGGAGGAGGAGAGTTGCAAGCCAGTGAACCCCAAGAGCCAAGTCCTGTTCTGGACAATGGAGCCAGTCCCCTCCTCCCAGAATGTCTCCCAGTCCAGCACTGACCCTGGGGAAGGCACTTCTGGTGAGTTCACAAACTTTGTTTAAATTACAAGTAGGTTAAGGCAACAGGGTGTGAAGTGCCTACACAGCATGGAGGGCACAGAATAGCTTGTTCATGTGTCTGCAGATGGAGCAGGAGTCTTGTCTGCACAACTCCATGAAGCTCTCACATAGGAACTCTTTAATCCTTCTCACAAGGTTTTTGGGGAGGCCAGCATTATGCCATCTTCTATGGAAGGACACCCTCCCATGCCAACTCACCAGTAAGCAATCTAGCATCATGGAACGATAAAGCAGTGCAGCATAAGGCCCAGGTTTATGGCCACATTGAGTCAGCATATGCTCCCGACCACTCAGTGTTGTTCGGAGAAGACGGATATCTCGCATGGCAACCTGCATGGAGGAGAGGAACCTATTAGCAGTCTCCCTGGGAGGCCACATGTGCTGGATACCACCCCACCCCACAAGCCCCCGCTTGTGAGCAGGAAAGGAACCAGTGTGCCCTGGAGGCTGGATGTGATGGATCTGGCATGTGCTATGACAACCCAACCCACCTCCTTCCCCCAACTCCCACATGTAGGCTTCGGCCCGGGAAAGTAGCACTGTCCCAGGAAGCCACAAGTGCCGGACCTGGCGTGTGCCAGACACAGCAGCAAGCTGCCCCTGCCACTATCCCCCTACTGACTGTGGGATCCTGCCCTGGCTGGCCCCTTACTATAGCTACCTACCTCCGGACTGAGTGTGTCCCAATGCTCCCCTCAGAAAATGGAGTACCTGTTGTAAAGTGCCCACTTTAAAGCGAAGATTTGGCCTTGCATGGAACACATCTCCTTTTTCTTTACAGAGACCTTCAGTGTTCACTAACAGATTAGGGGTAGGCTTAACACAAAGTATCTGCTATAAAGTCTGCCCTTGTAACTTTTCTTTGCATCTGGGCCAGCAGCTAGCTCAGTGAGAACTCCCCCTCTTTCAACATCTGCCTGCCTGTCACAGATCTGCAGGCAAAAATGCACAAGAGAGGAGCTGTTCCACAAACAGATGGGCTGCAAGAACTCCCTCATGGTGGAGATTCAGGCACAGCAGCAGGACACGACCACAGAGAGGCAGGAAAGGGGAGCTGCCAGGGAGCAGCTCATGAGACACCATGAGACCATGTTTGCCTACCTGACTGCTGTGACAGAGCACATGGCATCCTGTCTAGAGAGTGCCTCCTCACAGAGCCCAGCTCACCCTGATGACACTCTAGGTCCCTCCTCCACCAGCCCTGTGGCTTCCACCCCCAGTGGATGCTGGGGCCCCAGGACACAGGTGGGGAGGGGTAACTCAGGGAAGATAAACCCTCCAGGCCCTTGGGAGGCAGAAGGCAGTTCTAGCCCCAACCCTGATCCCCCTCCCTCCTTCCAGTTCCCAGTTCTTGAACAACTGTCTCTTTATTCTTTGAACAGCAGTGGTGGGATGGAGGATTAAAGGGAAACAGGGAATGCAGGGGCAACTTGGGGAGAGCCACATGGTAGAGTCTCAAAAGAGGCCTTGCATTAAACTGTCCTTCAAGGCCTCTCTGATTCGCACTGCCCCGTGCTGTGTTCTCCTGCTAACACTGGTGTCCAACTGCTCAAACTTTCTGGCTAAGCACTCTGCCTCAGCCCTCCTTTCTCCCCCCAAACCCTGCCAGATAAGTTTTCCCCTCTCTGCCTTAGAGGTTATGGAGCATACAACATGCTGCCACTACAAAGGGAATGTTGCATTCACTGAGATCCAGACTCCTGAATCTCCCCTTTAAATGTCCAAAGGCACATTCCACCAACATTCTGCCCCTCCTCAGCCTGTTATTGAACTCCTCCTTGCTGGGGTGTATGGTGCCACCGCAGTAAGGGAAGCTCATTACAGCAAAGCCATCCACTATGGTGTCCACATTTCCCAGAGTCACGATCCTCGGTAGCAGAATTTTATTGATGGCCTTGGCATCAATGTATGACAACTCTGACCATAAATTTTCCCACTCCAAACTGATTCTCCACTGACTTGTAGCTGTCTGGTGTAGCAAGCTTCCACAGGGCACACACTTCTCCACAGTCAGAGCGGGTCTCATTCAGGTATTCTGGCACCTCAGGGCAAGGGAAAGCCATTCACACAGTTCCAAGAACATGGCCTGCTGCAGGTGGAAGTTCTGCAGCCACTGCTGATCATCCCATGCCTGCATCACAATGTGGTCCCAACAGTCTGAGCTTGTCTCACAGTGCGAGAACTGGCTTTCCACTGTGCCCAGAGGATTGACTGGTGGATGCACTAGCATAAGCACCAGGCCTTGCCCATGAAGCACCTCCATGCCATGCTGTGCTTTGTCCTCTTCTCTTCCTGGTGGAGCAACATGTGGACACTTTCCAAGTACAGTGCCATGAGGTGCACCATGACACACATAAGCCTGACAATGCTTTCCCTCAAATTGGGCTCTGTGCTTACACTGCTATGGCATCTGTGCAGGTGACCAGGGCACCAAAAGTTGCGAGCACACTGCATCCCCTTTATCTCACACAAGGGGGAGGGATTAGACAAGTGCCTTATGGGACCCTGTTGACAGGAGCCCCTAACCATCTGCTGTCGAGTTTTGGATACAGCAGACACTGTAATCATAGCCCAAAATGCAAAGCTGCCCACAACATCTCACTCTGAGTCAATGGTAGGCTCCCCTCCCTAACGGGGATGCGATACTTCAGACTACATTTGATTCTTCCCCGCAGTGAGGACAGGGACCTACAACTTCACAAAACTGGGGGGTAGGAAATTGACCATATTAGATTCGACCTTATCTCGTAGTGTAGACATGCCCAAGCCCAAAGAGTATTTGGAATGTTTCAGCAATGCAGGACAGGGTCCTAGCCAATATTATTAAAGTAACAACTGAGTTATCATTCAGTATGTTCCTCACACACACTGCTACCCTATTCATTCAATTGTTTCTGGGTACTTGTATTTGTGACACAGTGATTATCTTCTTTTAATTACCTTCAAAGTGGTAATCAAAACAAGCTGACTTATCTGTGATCACATAATAGGGAAAGCACAAGGCCATTAATCTGATTTCAAAGCAAAACAAACACAAGAGAGGAGTGTGTATAATGTTTACTATTATCATGAGAGGATATTTACATAAACTTAATCACAATAAAAAGTCCAATTTGATTAATGCCTGATCCTGTTCCCATTGAAATCTATGGCAAGAGTCTTGTTCCTACTGAACCTGGCAGCATTATTCCCTTTAATTTCATGGGGTGCAAACACAGGACCTTTCTGCTTGTGAAATGTGCCCAAACGCCTTCCAGATGTGGCCCAGGCTCTTGCAGTGTAACCTTACCCACACTGAACTGCCGTTGACTGTTCATCTCCAATGAATAGCACTGGGGAGAACTTGCCCTCCTTCCCAAATTGTACCTTGGCCTTCCTGACAAGAACACACTTTGGGCCTGACACAAAGTCCATTAAAGACACCAGAGAGGCTCCTACCCACTTCTGTGGAAGTTGGATGTGGCCATGAAAACCTGCCATATAAGCACATTCCTATTAAAAGTATTAGAGTAATATTGCCCACTAGTGCCAAACCTGATGCAGAGTTTTCTGATGAATGAACCAAACTTCTGCCATGCAACCTACAGAGCAAAAATGATTGGAAGACACCTTTTGGCCCGTAGTTTTATATATAAATCCATTTGAAGAAAAGTTACTTTGGTCAAGGACCACCCACCAATGGAAAAAGAAGCAACATTTGTCAAAATAACTTGTTACAAATTATTTGGACAGCTCTTGAAAAAGAAACCCATCAGCTTGACCTGTACTGATCTATAAAAGAACTTTTCCCTTGGCTAGGCCAATTAGTTTCTCTACATTGTGGTTAGGCAAGCAACTGTTATCTGCTGACTCTGCCAGGATCTCTTTAATATCAGTCTGCAATATCACACAAGTATAGGCAAGCTATTCCAGATCAGGAATCCTTTTTCTAGGGAAGCATGATGATCCCAAAGAAGGGGGGAGAATTAAACAATAGAGCAGAGGGAATAACTTATTGTAGGGTTCCAGGGTTAAAACGGAGGTGCAGGTGTGCAGGAGAGGGAAGGTTTCATGTAAACCAAAACAGAATTTTTTAGATGCTTTTATGTGTGTGGTTGAAATGAAGAAATAAAAAACATCACAAATATTTGTGTCAAATGAAAAATGAAGTCTGATCCCAAACAAAGGCTGTGTCTACATTACTTCTTATATCAGCAAAATGAATATCAATCAGGAGTATGAAAAAGCCATCCCCTGAGCAGCATAAGTTTCACCAACACACCAGTTCGTGTACATAGCACCAGACCAGTGGGAGAGCTTTTCATGGCAGTAGCGCTACTGCCGCTCATTTGGGATGGTTTAATTATGTCAAAGGGAGAGTTCTTTCCTCTCGGCATATGGCAACTACATGAGGATCATATAGCAGGGCCGCTGCATTGGCACACAGGTGCAGCTGTAAGGTCTCTAGCATAGACATAGCCAAAAAATTAGTGTAGACACAGCTAATACCAGCCAAGCTGATACCTCCTGCTTGCTGCTATAAAATAAAGGAAATAAGAGCGAAAATACAGACAGAAAAATACATACAGAGAAAATGAAGCTGAGATGGACTCAAGTTCAAATTTTGGACCCGGACTCCCTTGTAAAATGTAAATCCAGAGCTGAGATTCATAACTACAATGATCAGACATCCCAATAGTATCAGACATACTATTGCGATATTAGGGGCTTTGTCTTATATATTCTCCCACCCCCAAACTGGGCCTTTCCCTCCTACACTTGCTATCTAATAATTCTAATCATAGAGGGCCCCTATTTCCATAATGGGGTGAACATTGGACAGACCCATACTCTCAAGATTGGATAAATTTCAATCTGGATCTAAACTATTTGGTGTTCAGGTCCATCTCAGTCTCTAATATGAATAGCAGCATAAGAGAAGATGAGAAAAGCAATAAATGAAGAGGAAATAAGCATGCAGAGAAGGGAAGCGATAAAGAAACAAACCCAATCCTGGATTTTGTTGGCTTCTGTGCAAACTATTGTGCAGCATAACATAGAATTCCCCAGCTCCCCACAATCTTGAATCATATGCCTTTGGATTTCTTTGTGAAGTAAAGTAGTGTCATCCTAACCCAACTGCATGGCGTTACTGAGACATACATGGAAAGGAGAAGGGGTTTGTCTGTGATTTAAGGAGAAAACTTATTAAAAGTAGTCCTGGGAATGTTAAGAGAGCAACTGAATGACCAGATTATTCTTATAGATCTTAAGAACATAAGAACAGCCATACTGGGTCAGACCAAATGTCTATCTAACCCAGTATCCTGTCTGCTGACAGTGGCCACTACCAGATGCCCCAGAAGGAGAGATCACAACAGGTAATCCTCATGTGATCCCTCCTCTGTCACCCACCTCCAGAGAAACAGAGGCTAGGGACACCATTCCTACCCATCCTAGCTAATAGCCGTCCTTCCAAGAAGTTCTGCTACATCTCCTATTGTGAGCTGAAGTTTGACTTGTGGAGTATGTATTGTAATAGTCATTAGAAAGGACAATACATATTGCAAGGCTAAGGGATTGTGCACTACAAGAACCTATTTGCCTCTACCAGCCCAGTAAGAGAATAGTTTTCTGAAATTTACATCATATTTGTGTACTAGGAGCTATCAAATTTGATATCACCTTTAAAGTCTTTTAACTATATTTCTAGGTTTAGACAGAAGTGGAAAGAAACCTTCTAGACAAATTCCCAAGACGACATGACAGATATTAAGGAAATACACTAACTAGAACTGAAAAGACAGTCTCTTGAATGTATTTATGTGCTAACTTTAATACAGAATGTTTAGAATTATGTGGTGCAGCAGGCCATGTCTGTCCTCTGGCAGATCATAGTAGCTTTAAAATACAGAAGGTTTATATGAAGGTTTTAAAGAAAATGGGAGAGGAGCTGACCTTTTGTTAGGCAGTTAAAATAATAGCAGTGTACTTTATGGGGAAAATATGTCTCTCCCAATGCTTTTCCAATACCTGTATTTCCCAAAGTGGCTAGATTAGGAATAAACAACAGAGAGTAAATCTTAGTGGTTCAATCATAAAATTTAGGAAGTCTCAGTTTCCTAAACCCACATGTGTAAATTCTATAAACAACTATTTAGCTCTTCATCTTTGTGAAGGAGTTCATTTTAGCACCATGCTGCTTATTATGAAAACAACTTTTGGAGGAGACCCTTAACCTGCTGGTTGCTGTACATGGAGATGCCTTATCACTATTTATAAAATCAGGTTTGTTAACCAGCATCTTTATGTAAAATTTCTTTACACAAAATGGAAGTGTTTCAGTGGGGTAAGGATTTCAGTGATGGGTCTCTATGTATTTAGTAAAGCCCAATGGGATTTTTCAGGATGAAAGGTACCAGACATTAAAAAAAAACATGTTTGCTTGTCTGTATCTTTGAAGCAGCAATCCTGTAACAATCATTTTGTTTAAAAGGTAGACATCCTCCTTTTGTACTTAAGATAACTACAAGACCATAGAATGTGCTAATGTACATTGGAGAACATATCTCCAAATAGACTTGCTGGAAGATTGTACCCTTCTCTGAGTCTGAAATCACATGCATTTCTTATAGCACCATACATTTTGTAAGACCTTAGACAGATTTAAAAAAAAATGGAGAAAAGTCCTTGATATTGCTTTTCCTTCAATCCCTTTGTCTCCTTTAAATGTACAGATTTATTTCCTGACAGAGTAACATTCCTCTAGAAGAGCTGTAAATTCTGCTGCATTCTAAAGAAAATGGTGCCCTAAAATGATTGAGACACAGGAAATGAATTTGGATAGTCCTGCTCAATCTATGAAAAAGTTGTATGGAGTGCCAGCTTGTGACATTTCATTAATAAGACATAAAGAAAGCAATCAAAACCAACGATGCTTCAAAACCTTCCTTAAATCATCCTGAATAAAGAAAAACTGCCCCTAATTTACATTTTATTATGCCTAGCACAAAGCCTACAGTGGTAAATTTGGCACCTTCTGACTGATTTGGTAGTAAATGTGAAAACTATATACATTTAATTTGAATATGCAATTAATAAATGGTGACTCAATCAAGTGCTTCTCCTAGCAGCTGTTTCTGGTATGTGTTTGGGTTCCTGTAGTTGTCTTGGATTTGGCTTTTTGCTATGCAGTTGTGCACTCAACCTGCATAAAGATACTATTTCTTCCAATCATAATGCTGTATGGTTTGACATCCTGCAATGTATTTTCCCACTTGATGCTGAATGTATCCATTTCCAATAGATGACAGCTTTCTCCAGGCCTGGGATTGCTGAACCACCTCCACTCTAAACCTAACCCCCACCCACTCTTTCCCCCAGCTCCTCCCCCACCCTGCCTCTTGCCACCCCCTCCTCTGAGCATGCCCTGCCCCACTCATCCCTCTTCATCCTGCACCTGCATGTGGCAAAACAGCTGACTGCGGTGAGTGGGGGGCACTGGGAGTCAGGGAGAGGTGTTGATTGGCAGACCACCAGTTGATAGGCATCAAGCACCCACTATTTTTTTCCCATGACTACTCCAGCCATGGATAACCAGAGAGTTGGCCCCTATGCCATTCCCCCTGGGCTAGGTATCCCAAAAGACTTTCCTGGCTAAGTCATCTGGACTATACCAGCCAACTTTGTGCTTTTTTGTTATCCCCAGAACTGTTGCTTCAATAGTTGAACATGGTGAACTATATTGTTATCATACTCCTATTAGGAAAAAGTCAATGTGCAATGCATGGCCTGAAGGAGAGAGAAAATTTGTTGTGGCACATGCAATGAGAAGGTGTAGCAGTGGATCTTAAGTGCCTTGTGGTGGGCGGGATCCAGTGAATTGCTGTGCAATATCAGACGAAAAATGAACAGGTCCTATACAACTTGATAAAGGGTTTGAAAAAGGCTGAACCAGATGTGCTATTGCAGCTCAGAGGCAAGCCAGTGTAAGGGGACTGTTAGCCCCTTACTAAAACTCAGTGGAGGTTTTTGGTTGGCTAGCTCCCAGTATCAAAAGGGGAAGGGTCCATGAGAAATCAGGGCCCTGAGACTGACAGTCCCCAGGGACAATGGGAAGAGGCCAACACTCTAGGTCAGCCTGACTGACAGGTCTGACAGGCCAATAAGGGAATTAGGAGGCCAGGTCCCATCCTCCATGTGAGCTGAGATTTTTCTGGGTCTCTGAGAAAAAGGGGAGAGCGCTAAGAAGAGCAGAAAGTGGTTCAAGCTGTGCTGAGAAGCAGACCTGCAGTGACAGAGCCAGAAACCCACACAGCCCGAAGAGTGCAGATCCTGTGCTAAGACGCAGACCTGCAGTGACCAGAGCCAAAGAGGTCAGAGAAGCAACACAAGGACCTGGAGGGAGCAAACCAGCATAGTCTGCAGCTGCATGTGGTGAGCAGCTGCAACCAGCAAAAGTGGGGGAGGAAGAGTCTCTGGGCAGGGAGATGCCACCAGTGAAGAGGCCCTGCAGGCCAGACTTGGAAAGGGATTGTAACTCCAACTGGGAGAAGGTTCCTGCCACCTAGAGCCTGGAGTCATGTGGTCACTGCCAGAGCAAGCGTGTCCAACCTGTGCCCCGCCCCTCCCCACATGCAGCACAGCCAGGGACTGAGAAAGAGCCCTAGGACCTGAGGAACAGACTGTGAATTGTCCTTACACTCCGCAGACTGCTGTTTGTGATGTCCCCCTGCCACAGAGCAGGACTATGTGTTCTCTTTTAACCTCTCTCATTTTTTCCTTATTCTTTTCTTTTTAATCAGTTGCTGTTTAATAAGTTGTATTTGCTTTGAACTGTATGTAATGATCAGTGGGTCAGGAAAACATCCAGTGTGAAGAGAGCACCTGAAGTGGGGACACCCTAGCTCCTGCCCTAAGGGTATGTCTACACTTGCACCCTAGTTCGAACTAGGGATGCAAATGTAGGCATTCGAAATAGTCAATAAAGAAGGGATTTAAATATCCCACGCTTCATTAGCATGATCTCGCCGACACGTTACTCCGATCAACAGCTGTTCCGAAGTGAAAGTGCGTGCCGGGATGCGTTAGTTCGAACCAAACCCCTTGGTTCCAACTAACATTATTCCTCAAAAAATGAGGAGTAACATTAGTTCAAACCAAGGGGTTTGGTTAGAACTAACGCGTCCCGGCACGCACTTTCACTTCGGAACAGCTGTTGATCGGAGTAACACGCCAGCGAGATCATACTAATGAAGCACAGGATATTTAAATCCCTGCTTCATTGACTATTTTGAAGGCCTACATTTCCATCCCTAGTTCAAACTAGGGTGCAAGTGTAGACAACTACAAGGTCGGGGATTAAGCCCCAGAAAACCTGGGCCCAGCCTTGTTGGGATTTCGAGGACTCTGCTACTCAGGAGAGTGGAAGGGGAGCCCTCACAGTCAGGGAGGCCTTTGGGTAACGGAAGTGGGAGCAGGGACTCAGATCCTTTCTCTGGTCCATTTCACCGGGATAGTATAGAAGCCAGGAAAGTTCCCCACAATAGCGGAACTATTCCCCCGCTTACACCAGCCCAATTTCACTGTCAAAGAGACTGGGCATCTGGTGCATAGTAGATGGTGTGTGCAGGGCTGCCAACGGAGGGAGGGGGGCAGCAAAAAGGGACAATTGCCCTGTGGCCCAGCAATTTAAAAGTTCCCAGGGCTCTGAGCTGCCACCGCTATTACCGTGTCAGCAGCAGCATATGGAGCCCCATGTAGGGCAGTCTGGGTGGCTCTGAGGACTGGCTGGGAGAGGCTATTCCCTAGTCTCACCCCTTCAACCCAAGGCCGAGGCTCCTTCCTCCCATACTGCCCAGAGCCCAGCAAAGTCTGTTACCAGCCCTGGGTATGTGCATACAGGCTCTGTCACAGACCATGTAGGCCCAATTCTACCAACATTGGCTTACCTCAAGTGTGAAGGAAATGAGGCTTACCGGTACTCTGGAGCTCTGGCCAACACAGAAACAGGTCATTTAAAGGAGCTGCAGTAGGAAGTGCTAAGTATAGCATGGCTGTTAACATGCATAATCCAAATCTGAAAAGGATAGGCTCTTGAGAGTGTAAGTCTGGAGGGAAGGGAGGTTGGAGACTTATTTGTTTACATCAGTAACTCTAGTCTAGGGAATAAATATTCCATCTGGACTATCTATGACAAACACACGTTTACACTCTATAATAAAACAAGCTTTCCCAGAAATTGATTTCTGAGAAATATTTTTTTTCTATATTCTTCAGAGACAGTTTGTGTTAAGAACACACAAATAAAAACAAAACAAAGCTAATTTGTACACTGAAAATTAGCAGAGCCTGTTGTTCTAAACTTTGACTTTAATGGAGCAGATTGCATCTTGGTATTGTACTTGTAGTATATCAATTTGTCTCCCTGTGGAAAAATCTATTATGCCTGCTTGTTAGTAAAACAGCTTTCTAGGGTTCCCATAGTTTGTCCTTGAGTACTGAACCCACTAAAAGTTAAGTGAGTGAATGATTTTTTTTTTCCTGTATACCTTTGCAATATAGTGATCTAGTGATGTAACCTTTTCAGAAAGGAAGATACAGATTGAGTGAGGAGAAGTAGTTTCAAAAGATGTCACATGTAATAGAAAAGTCCCCTTTCCAATCATCCCCTTCAGAATGCTACTAAAGATACAGGGTCTCAGAGATTTTATCAGTCCTCAGGCATTCTAATATCTTCAAACCACCTCTTATGAATTATTTTAGTTTCATTCAGAATTACTTTTTCCTTGCATCTGTTGCAAAATCCAGGACAGATGACCAACATACTCAATGAAAATATCACTTTCTCTTTCTATAAGAAGAGAACAAGCCTTCATCATGGACATGAGGATATTCATTCATCCACTGCTTCCACAAATGCCTTGGGAAGCATGGCATGAGCCTGAGAGTCTAGTCCTTCCCAATAAATGACAGAGCAATGTTACTTTATGCAATACAAACAAATGGAAGAACAACACATCTGTAGCTATGCAAATGTAGGTAGCTAACATGGATTAAATAAAAGAAAAAACTGTGGAATTAAAGGGGATGTTAGACATGTATAATCATAGAATACTAGAACTGGAAGGGACCTCAAGAGATCGTCAAGTCCAGTCCCCTGCCCTTATGGCAGGATCAGGCACTATCTAGATCATGTCTATCTAACCTAATGATAAACTGGGACAAAAATGAATACTAAAATTGAACTATATAGTGTGAACGTGGGCATTTGCATGTCTGTGCTATTGTGCGATGTCTTTGTTTGTACACTTGTTTTGCTTATAAACTTTGTTTTAAACTATCACTACCGAGTCTGCTCTGCTGCTTGAGCATTGAAAGCAAATAAGGAAAATGGCTGTTGGCCCACATTTTACAGTTAACCTCAATGCACAGTCTTACAAGGTAACATGAAGAATGCAGTTGTGGGCTGCAATTTTCTCCAACTAGAATGAAGTAGAAATAGAAGAAAATTCTTGTGGGTCAGCATTTCTTTTAGCAGCATTCATTCTGCTCTGCATGTTAGTAGGGTCAGTGAACTTTGGGCTTGCAATTTTCATTCATTTTTGCTATTCTTCTACTTATTCTTGATTGGATTGATTGCTCTCCCAAGAACTGTGAAACATGGAAGCAGATTGAGAAGTCTCGCTATACTACATCCAGGACAATTTCCACAGCGTTCATGTTTAGGGGTTGTTCATTATAGGTGTCTTATGAAACTTTAATAAACTTAAAAACCAACCAATACTATGGTAGTACTTTGAAGACTAACAAAATATGTAGATCAGGCGTTAACAACCTGTGGCTCGTGAGCCGCATGCGGCTCTCCCCCCCCCCCCATCACTGCAGCTCACAAAGCCGCTCCCGTGCTCCCTGAACATGGCTCACATCTCCCAGCTCCCCTGTGCTCACTGGGGCAGGGGAGCCACCCAGATCAAAATGGTGGCTCCAATATGACAGCCTCTGATGGGAGCCTGCTGAGGCCAAAAAGCCTTCTTAAAGGGGAAGTCCTTTTTTTTTTCCTCTTCAACTTGTTACCCCAATTCTTCACACTGGATCTTGGCTCTTCGTCCGGTATGGGTTGGCCACCCCTGATGTAGATGGTATCATGAGATTTCATGGGCACAGCCCACTTCCTCAGATGACCAGAGTGTTGGATGTCCAGAACCAAAATAAATAGGGGGGGGGGGGAGTGGAAAGGGGAGGGGACAAAAAGAGGCAGTGGATATATAAATATCAAAGAGAAAACAGAGCTGGTATGTAACAAGCAAAACCGGTTGAGGTTGATGGTGGGGTGGAAGTTGTTGAAATCAATTTCCACCCCACCATCAACCTCAGCCTTGACCAGTCCACATGGGAAATCCACTTCCTTGATACTACAGTACAATTAAATCAACAAATTTCCACCACCCTATACTGGAAACCTACCGACCACTACACTTACTTTCATGCCTCCTGCTTCTTTCCCAGACACATTTCTCAATCTACTGTATACAGCCAAGCCCTAAGATAGAACCGGATTTGCTCCGAGCCCACAGACAGAGAACACCTACAGGATCTAAATAGAGCATTCCTAAAACCCACCTGGAGAAGTGCAAAAACAGATCAACAGAGCCAAAAGAGTACCCAGACATGAACTACTTCAAGACAGACCCAAAAAAGAAAACAGAATTCCACTTGTCATTACTTACAGTCCACAACTTAAACCCCTCCAACGCATTATCCGCAATCTACAACCTTGGAAAATGATCCCTCATTCTCAGAGGCCTTGGGGCAAAGGCCTATTCTCGCTTACAGACAACCCCCCAAACTTAAATAAATTATTTCCGGTAACCATGCTACATAGCTACATCACAAGCATCCAGGAACCCAGCCCTGCAATCAGTTCCTCCTGGTGCCAACTCTGCTCTCATATCTATACAAGCGTATTCATCACTGGAGCAAACCACATCAGCCACCAAATCAGAGGCTCATTTAACTGCACATCCGGTAATGTGATCTATACCATCAAATACCAGCAATGCCCCATTGCAGTATATATTGGACAAACTGGACAGTCCCTACGGGAAAGAATCAATGGACACAAATCAGATATCCGTAAAGGGAACATACAGAAACCTGTTGGTGAACACTTTTATCTGCCTGTTCACTCATTAAGAGATCTTCAAGTTGCTGTTTTGTTATAGACCAATTCCACAAGCCAAATACACAGGGAAGGGTTGGAACTACAATTCATTCACAAGTTTAATTCTCATGCCAATGGTTTGAATTTAGATACTAGATGGCTGGGACATTATCAACCTATCAAACAATGAAGGTGCCAATGGCTCTTTGTCTGTGTAGATTCTGGTGTTAGTACTTTTCCTCTCCAAATGCTAATGGTCCTTATCTGCTTCCTTTAACTATCCAGTCTTTAGTTTTGCTTGTTACATACCAACTCGGTTTTCCCTTTGATATTTATATACCCACTGCCTCTTTTTGTTCCCCCCTCCCAATTTTTCCTGCCCCCCCTTGTCCCCTATTTATTTTGGTTCTGGATATCCAACACTCTGGTCATCTGAAGAAGTGGGCTGTGCTCACGAAAGCTCATACCACCATCCACATGTTTTGTTAGTCTTTAAAGTGCTACCATACCATTTATTGTTTTTTAAGTTTATCCTGTACAGACTAACTCAGCTACCCCTCTGAAGCTTATAAAACTTTGTTAAAGTGAGCTTGTTTCTGATGGCACTGGGTTTTTAAAAAGCATTACATTACTTTTAAAGCAATTAGCTTCTTTGGAACATCACTGTAGCAGCCAGAAGTAGAAATTATTCTTCTCTCACAAGAGAAGAATAAACTTAATTATGTTAATTAAGTTAATTTGACCGGCGGTCAAAAAGGCAAATAGGATGCTAGGTATTATTAAGAAAGGGATAGAAAATAAGACCCGGAATATCTTACTGCCCCTGTATAAAACTATGGTACGCCCACATCTTGAATACTGTGTACAGATGTGGTCTCCTCACCTCAAAAAAGATATTTTGGCCTTGGAAAGGGTTCAGAAAAGGGCAACTAAATTGATTAGGGGTTTGGAACGGGTCCCATATGAGGAGAGGTTAAAGCGACTGGGACTTTTCAGTTTAGAAAAGAGGAGACTGAGGGGGGATATGATAGAGGTGTATAAAATCATGAGTGGTATGGAGAGGGCCGATAAAGAAAAGTTATTTATTAGTTCCCTAAATAGAAGAACTAGAGGACACCAAATGAAATTAATGGGTAGCAGGTTTAAAACTAATAAAAGAAAGTTCTTCTTCACACAGCGTGTAGTCAGCATGTGGAACTCCTTGCCAGAGGAGGCTGTGAAGGCTAGGACTATAACAGAGTTTAAAGAGAAGCTAGATAATTTCATGGAGGTTAGGTCCATAAAAGGCTATTAGCCAGGGGATAAAATGGTGTCCTTGGCCTCTGTTTGACAGAGGCTGGAGAGGGATGGCAGGAGACAAAGCGCTTGATCATTGTCTTCGGTCCACCCCCTCTGGGGCACCTGGTGCTGGCCACTGTCGGCAGACAGGATACTGGGCTAGATGGACCTTTGGTCTGACCCGGTACGGCCGTTCTTATGTTCTTATGTTCTTATGTTCTTATGTTCTAATAATAAACCCAGGATTACAAATTCAGATTGTGATCCCAAGCCCATCTAAGTGAATGAGAATTTTTCACTGATTGATTTGCATCACGTCTCCACAGCTGTAGAAGGGCAAGATTGTGAAATATTAAGACTTATTTTGGGTTTGTCGCTTTAACTGGTTGAGAAAAACAAATACATTACAAAATGATTCAAGCACATTCAAGGGGATTGTACTGAAGATGACAGAAAAAAGCAAAAAGGAAGAACATGAATGGTCAGGAACACAGAGTCCTTATGATAAGGGAAGGGAAATCCAGGGAGAAATTTGTTACGTTTACCTACAATCACTAAGCAATCCTCGACCGTGGCTACATCTACACAGCAAGGTTTTTGTGCAAAACCAGCTGGCTTTGCACAAAAACCCGTGGCGCGTCCACACCTCAAATGCACTTTTGCACAAGGAAATCAAAAGTAAAATGGCAGAACAGAGGGCTTTTTCCGCCGTAGGTAAACCTCCTTTTATGAGGCATAACTCCCTTTTTGCACAAGAACTCTTGCACAAAAAGGCAAGTGTGGACATTCCAGAGAGGTTTCTTGCACAAGAAACCCCTATGGGAAAAAGCACAGGTGCTCTGATGGCCATCTGTGAATGGCAATCACAGCTTTCTTGTGCAAGAGCATCCATGCAGTGTGGACGCTCTCTTGCGCAAAAGCACATCACTTTTGCGATGTGCTTTGAGGTGTGGACATCCTCTTGCACAAGCAGTTTTTGCGCAAAAAAACTCTTGCACAAAAGGCTTCCTGCACAAGAAGCATGTAGTGTAGACGTAGCCTGGCTGATTATTATAGTTTTATATATCTTAAAATGTTGCAGTGAGAAATTTCATGTTAGGTCATCTGTTGGCAGCCATTGTTTCGTGTGTAAAAAATGAGCATCTATTTTTAAAGTATATTGTCATATATGTCATTTAATTTTTACTGAATTCCAGGTAATTCTATAGGCTGGAATATCCCATCTCTGTATTCCTTCCCTTTCTGTTTTTCTCTTCTCCCCCCCCCCCCCACCTCCCAAGATTTTGAGGAAGTGAGCTGTATCTCACAAAAGCTTATGCCTTAATGCCATAATAAATTTATTATTATTTAATGTGCCAGCAGGCTCCTTGTAGTTTTTACTGAAGCAGACTAACACAATTACCGCCTCTGAAACCTATTTTGTCTGTGTTTTCTTAGTTCAGTTTTGTCATTATGGGGACAGGATGAATTAAGAGAACGTCTACCATTGTGGGCATTGTTTTGAATACCTTCCATGTCCAAATTTATTCTTTTTTTAACACTGCTTCTCTGATCTTAAAACATGTTCAGCATCTACAACCATTGTTGCAGAATCATTAACTGCTACAGATATCAAATTGGAGAGGAATACATCAAGTATATCACTGAAAGGCCTCAGCATTTTGTCTAAAAGTCTGGATCCTAAAAATTTCCATTTTTAAAAAATGGGCTCAACCCTCTTCATACTGAAGTCAATTAAAGTTTTGTAACTGACTTCAGAAACAGTGATATAGGTAGCCATATAAATGGGGTCCAAGGTCTGTAATCAGATCTATTTTTCTCAACAGGTATGACTAATTATGAACTCATAGGTACATAAAAAGTGAAAATGATTTTCTTCAATGAGTTTTACCTACCTGCATGCAAGTATCATCAGTAATACAAACATGTTATCTAGGCCCATATTGCTCAGCTACCTAATTTGATTAGATCCTTTTGGAAATGTTGCCAGCCTATTCTTTTATTAATCTAAATATTATTTCTGTTATTTAATTTCACCCACCCCAACCAGATCAATATTAAAGACAACAAAGAATGTCAGTCTTCATACTGATATATCCAAAGCAATGGCTATTAACTGCCTTCCTCTCAGAGAAAATTATCTGCAGTTTCCAAAAAAAAGTATGACAGTCAACGTAGTTTGCCTGTCTAGCATGTCATAATGAGAACTCAGTGCAAGACAAACAATTACATCATGTAAAAAAACAGCAAGCAAATGGTCTGGTAGCACTTTATAGATTAACAAAACATGTAGATGGTATCATGAGCTTTCGTGGGCACAGTCCACTTCTTCAGATGACCGGAGTTATGATTAGAGGATAAGGAAACTCAAAATAAATAGGAGAAGGGAAGGAAGGAGGGGGAAAGAAAGATGTTCTGTCGCCCATCCCCCTACCTCTATGCATAAAGTATCAGGAGAAAAGGTGCTAAACCTGAGTAGATAAAGATCAAAGTCAGTGGATGGATAAGGCAGGAAGGATACCATTCAGAAAGTAAAGTAGTTAGCACCTTCATTGATAAAGGTTCCACCACCCCATATCTTGATTAAGTCCATAATTAATTGAATTGAATTTGCATGTGTATTGTGATTCCAAGCTTTCCCTGTGGATTTGGCTTGAGGAATTGGCCTGTGACAAGACCGCGACCTTCAGATCTGTGAGATTATGGTTAGGTAAACAGAAATGTTCTGCCACTGGCTTCTGAGTATTGTCTTTACGTATATCCGATTTGTGTCCATTGATTCTTTCACGTAGAGAACGTCCAGTTTGACCAATATATATAGTAGAGGGGCACTGTTGGCATTTGATGGCGTAGATCAAATTACTAGATGAGCAGTCAAATGACCCTTTGATTTTGTGGCTAGTGTTGTTTGCTCCAGTGATGAATTTATCAGTGTAGATATGTGGGCAGAGTTGTCATCTTTTCTGGTTGCAGGGTCGGGTTCCTGGAGACTTATGATGTGGTTGTGTGGCATGGTTATCAGAAAGAATATGTTTCAGGTTAGAGGGTTGTCTGTAAACAAGAATAGGTTTTTCTTCTAAGGCCTCTGAGAGTGAGGGATCATTTTCCAGGATGGGTTGTAGATTGTGTATGATGCGCTGGAGGGGTCTGAGTTGTGGACTTTAAGTGACAACAAGAGGAGTTCTGTTATTTTCTCTTTTAGGTCTGTCTTGAAGTAGTTCATGTCTGGGTACTTTTTTGGCTCTGTCAATTTGTTTTTTCACTTCCCCAGCTGGGTATCTCAGATTTATGAATGCTCTGTAAAGATCCTATAGGTGATTGTCTCTGTCTGTGGGGTCGGAGCAAATCCGGTTGTATTGTAGGGCTTGACTGTATACAATCGACTGAAAAATGTGTCTGGGATGGGAGCTGGAAGCATGAAGGTAAGTGTAGTGGTCTGTGGGTTTACGATATAGGGTGGTTGAAAGCTGTCCATTATTTAACTTTACTGTAGTGTCCAGGAAGTAGATTTCCCTTGTGCACTGGTCCAGGCTGAGGTTGATAGTGGGGTGGAAGTTGTTGAAATCCTGGTGGAATTCTTCAAGAGTCTCCTTACCATGTGTCCATATGATGAAGATGTCATCGATATAGCGTAAGTAAAGAAGGGATGTTAGGGGGTGAGAGCTGAGGAAACGTTGTTCAAGGTCAGTCATAAAAATGTTGGCATATTGTGGTGCATCTACATGTTTTGTTAGTCTATAAAGTGCTACCAGACCATTTGCTTGTTGTTTTTTTTCCTGTAACAGACTAACTCAGCTACCCCCTGAAGCTCCTCAATTACATCATGTAACGTTGCATCATTTGACATGGTTGAGGCACAACAACAAAATACCACAGTTTAATGTATCCACTGGAAGATGTAAACATTGCTTTTTTTTCCAATGAGAAAGAACCTCCCCAACCAAATCACATTATATATACACACTCACACAGAGTTGGCAGGAGCTAATGAAGTAAGAGCTATACCTATACGACTTTTACCCAAAGCTTTTTGGGGAAAGGGACGGTCATTATCTCCAGAGGTAAAGATACTGCCAGCACTGAAAAAATAAGATGTTCTGTAGCTATACTACTACATGTGATTATATCTTCGATCTATATTAGAGTGCTTACTCACATGAATGTTGCCCTTATATTCTGATATACCTAGAAACCCCCCATTAAATTCCTTTCTAAGCAAAACCCTCTTAAAATAAATTACAGTGCATAAGACAGCCACATTTTTTATTCTTCCAATGCAGTTAATGCTTCTTTTTTATTGTAGCTTCCTGGCTGAGAAAGATAGCAGGAGCATGCAATAGATCGTATATGTTGTAGTCAATTTGCATTTCTTCCTTTCTCAATTGTGAAAGTGTGGCCCTGTCATTATACTAAGATGAGAGAAGAAACAGAAAAGGAGCTAATTTATAGTCAATTATTTACAAAGAACTGAACTTAGGATTCAGAGGAGATATTAATTTAATGCAGGCAAGAAACAACTTCTCTGTGGGAGGAGAAAGTTCCTTTGATGGCATGGAATCGAATCTAAGAATGACAGTGAGATAAAACAATGAAATTAAACTACAGGGTAATTTATAATAATAACCAGGCTCAACTGAAGGTGAACCATGAGTTGACATGGAGATTCCCAGATGGGCAGATAGGAAATATGATTGACTGTGGTTAGTTGTCAGAGTAGATTAATGTGGGTTATTACTTATGACTCACACAGAAAGCTGGGCCCATACTAAAAAAATAGGATGGAAAACCTTCATACCACACTACACAAGGATGATATTAGGGAAGGACTTGTTATGAAAGATATCAAATAGGAAAAATATGAAGACCAAGGTCTTTGGAATAGAAAGGCTCACACTGTGATGCTTAATTGAACATGTAAAGAGAATAGGCAATAGCAGCCTGGCTTGCTTTTTCGTGCCATTTGGCTATAGCAAAATTTAAATAAGAAGTCTAGTTCCAGTATAAAAGATAATTCAGATGCTATTTCTCCTTCCACAGCTTAGCCTTTGTTTCAGAAATAAAGGATTACAAAAAAAATTAGAGTTCTTGGGTGTTACACTTCTTGAAAAAAATATTTTGACCACAATGAGATGAGCATAGTGAAAGATCTATGTTAAATCCACTCCTGCAGTCCTTGCTGCTGTCAAAAAGTACTTCTGCATCAGTCACAAGCCATTAAAATATAAATACAATTTATATTTTTTAAACTTTACTTTACTTAATGTGTACATAATGAAAGCCATGTACGTTCTGCAGAGTAAAAAGCTACAGATTGTTCCTTTGGTAGTGACTTCAGGTTTAAAAAAGCTGCTCAGTTTCTTGTAGTTATGCATTCACATAGGCCTTTTCTCCATAAATTATCACAGAGGAAAAGCTAAAGAAAAAAATGAGAATGTATTTCATTACAGTCAAAACTTGTAATGATCAACCTAGAAAATAACAAACATTTCCTCTGAGAAATGGCCTCACATCCAGTATTATAAACTCTGAGAATGGTAGTGCTGTAACCAGAAAACAACCAAAAGCAGCTTTTGCTAGAGAAGGCTTTTAGAAATGCAATAAACTCTAATAAAGCAGGTACAAAATCATTTCTAGTGAAAGAACTACTAGGTAAGGGTCAGCAATAGCTTGATGCTCACAGGTATGTTCAAAATATCAGGTGATAGTCTGGCAAATTCCATTTTTGTTGTCTTGGTGTCAATAGTGTGCTTTGTCTTGCTTCCTTCTATTTTTCTAGGACTTCCAAGTTTATAAAATCAAATGTCATGTCTTAGTAAGTTGGAACAATTCACTTTGACTGAAAATCTTAGGTTAGGAGTGGCCTACTACTGGGAAAATAGGGTTAGCATTGAAATATACTTCTCTGTGCAATGGTGCATTCACTGAGCTCATCTGTGAAACTTGAAAACTTACATGCATTATGCAAGACTACAGAAACTGACAGGAACAAGCATGAGGATACACTAATTCAATGTTTATAAAGGCAAGAAATTTTGGAAGTATACAAGGTTTTCCTAGTACACGTTCCAGGAAGAAGGATTGCTAGGAAGAGATGTCAGGAGCATCTTCACAAGCAGGCTTGCTAAATTAGTGAGGAGGGCTTTAAACTAGGTTCACCAGGAAATGGTGACCTAAGCCTTGAGTGAAGTGGGGAAATGGGATACTGAGAGGAAACACAAGGAGGAAAGTGCACCAGAGGAGCCCTCTTGATTCATAGTGAAATAATAGGATAATTGGCTAGTTATCTTAAGTGCAAATACATGAGCACAAGAAGACCGGGAAACAAACAGGAAGAACTGGATGTCCTGGCACAGGCAAGGAACACTGACGTGACAGGAATAACTGAGACTTGGTGGGATCTCTCACATGACTGGAGCGCTGTTGTGGATGGGTATAAACTGTTCAGGAAGGACAGGCAGGAGAGAAAAGGTAGAGAAGTTGCATTGTATGTAAGACAGCTCCAGTATGAAACTGGAAAAAAGCCTGTTGAGAGTTTTTGGTTAAGATTAGAGGCGAGGCCAACAACAGCGTCATGGTAGGTGTTCACTATGGGCCACTAGACTAGGAGGATGAAATAGATGAGAGTTTCTTCTGACAACTAACAGAGGTTTCCTGATCACAGGTCCTGGTTCTCATAGTAGACTTCAATCATCCTGACATCTGCTGAGAGAGCAATACAGTAATGCACAGACGTTCCAGTAAGATTTCGGAAAGTATTGGGGACAACTTCCAGATGTAAGTCCTGGAGAAACAAACTAGGGGGTCATGCTGCTCTTGACCTATTGCTCAAAACAGGGAAGAACTGGTAGGAGAAAGCAAAAGTAGGTGACAACCTGGAGGGCAATGACGATGAGAGGATCGAATTCAGGATGCTGATAAGAAAGAAAGGAGAGCAGTGGAATATGGACCCTGAACTTCAGAAAAACAGACTTTGGCTCCTTCAGGGAACTGATAAAGCAGGATCCTCTGCAAGGCCAATATGAGGGGGAAAGGAGTCACTAAGAACCTAATATGAGGGATAAAGGAGAGCTGGTTGTATTTTAAAGAAGGGTTACTGAAGACACAGGAATAAGCCACCCCAATGGGTGGAAAGAATAGAAAATATGGAATACGATCAGCACGACTTACCAGAGAAATCTCTGGCTAGCTTACACACAAAAAAGCTATAAGCTTATAAGAAGTGGAAACTTGGACAGATGACTAAGGAAGAGTATATATACATCCCTGCATGCTCAAGCAATGTAATCAGGAAGGAAAAAGAACAATTGGAATTGCAGCTACCAAGGGATGTGAAGGATTAGAAGCAGGTTTTCTGCAGGTATGTTAGCAATATGAAAAGGATCAGGGAATGTGTGGGACCTTTTTTTGAATGGGGAAAACAACCTAGTGAGAGATAATGTGGAAAAGGCTGAAGTAATCAATGATCTTTTTGCCTCGTCTTCACATAGGGTACTTCTACACTGCATGGCTATTTTGGGAGGTATCGCGAAATAGCTACTCCATACCTACACAAGCCACCCGTTATTGCAAAATATTTTTTGAAATAATGGGCACACTTTTTTGCCATCTGTGATGGGGCGGTGCTGCCCCGCACTGAAGCCCATCTGGCCCAACTGGCTGAAGGGGCTCCACCCCCACAGCCCTGCTGGGGATGCTCGAGAGTTAGGGTGGAGATAAAAGCCCAGGCAGGCAAGCAGTCAGGGGAGAGAGCCAGAGGGGCAAGAGCTCAGGGTGGAGCTCCTGAGCTGCCCCAGCCACCCCAGGAGCTGGGCCCGTGGCTGCTGCCACCTCATGAGCCACGCCTGCCACCGCAGCCACCCAGGAGCAGCACCCATAGTCCCAGACATCTCGGGAGAAGCCCCAGCCACAGGCTCAGTGACAGAGGATCCTGCACAGCGGGGGAAGAGCTAGGAAGGAGCCCAGGATGGAGGATTGAACTCCAGGAGGTCGGCGTGTTCCGGCAGGCATCCCCGCCGACCAGGCAGTGAAACGTTCGCTGCCATCAGGGCCCTGGGCTGGGACCCGGTGGAGTGGGAGGGCCTGGGTCCCCCTACCTCCCCAACCCACCACAAATCAGCCTCCAGGACTTTGAGAGGGGCTTACCCCGGAAGTAGGCCAGAAGGCTGTCTCCGCCCTTGGAGAGGGCTGAGAGCTCTTGGACTAGGACCGAGGGTCATATTTCCCCTGAGCAAGGGGCATTAACGTTTGGACTAGGCCAGAAGGCCGTATTTCTCCTGAGCAAGGGATATCGAACCTTGGGACTAGGTCGGGGCGGGGGCATATTTTCCCCGGATGGGGGGTGCGTCTGCTCTAGGACCAGGCCTCACCCCCCTGACAACCATCCCAGTAAAACTTGTTGCCTGAGGAAAAAGGGATGGCTTGAAATGGCATGTTGTTATTTCAAAACTCAGCGCTGTGTAGACACACCAAATTTCAAAATAAGCTATTTTGAAAGTTTTTAAATAAGATACGCAATTTGCGTAGCGCAAATCACGTATCTTATTTTGAGTTTAGGATGCTGTGTAGACACACCCATAGAGGGTTTGCTCTCAGATTGCTGCACAGGGCAGCACAGAATGTGGAGGTCAGCAGCCCTCTATTGCGAAAGAAAAGTTTAAGGACTATTTAGAAAAGCTAGACATGCACAAGTCCAGGGGGTTGTATGTAATGCAGCTGAGAGTGCTGACAGAGTTGGTTGATGCAATTGCAGAACCACTGGCCATTACCTTTGAAAACCCATGGCAATCATAGGAGATCCTGGATGACTGGAAAAGGCAAATGTGGTGCCCATTTTTTAAAAAAGGGAAGAAGTTGAATCTGGGGAACTACAGACCAGTCAGCCTGACTTCAGTCCCTGGAAAAAAAAAATCACTGAACAGGTCATCAAGGAATTCATTTTCAAACACTTGATGGAGAAGTTGGTGATCAGGAGTAGTCAACATGAATTCATCACAGGCAAGTCATGTCTGACAAACCTAATTGCCTTCTATGATAAGATAAGATAACTGGCTCTGTGGATATGGGGAAAGTGGTGGCCGTGGCATACGTTGATGTTAGCAAAGCTTTTGATACTGTCTCCCACAATATTCTTGAAAGTTAAAGAATTATAACTTGGATGAATGGAGTATAAAAGGGATACAAAGCTAGCTAAATCATCAGTTTCAATGGGTAGTGATCAGTGGCTTGATGACTAGTGGTAGCTAGTGGAGCACCCCACAGGTCAGTACTGGTGCTAGTTTTGTTCAACATCTTTATTAATCATCTAGATGATGGGATGGATTGCACCCTCAGCAAGTTTATGAAAGATACTCTGTTGGAGAACTACAGATATGCTGCAGGGTATAGACAGATTCCAAAATGAACAAGACAAATTTGAGGATTGGGCCAAAAAAATTGATGATGTTCAACAAGTGCAGGGTCTTGATCTTAGGATGGAAGAAACCCATACACTGCTACAGGTTGGGGACCAAGTGGCAATTCTGAAGAAAAGGACATGGGAATTTCAGTGGATGAGAAACTGGGTATGAGTCAACGGTGTGCCCTTGTTGCCAAAAAGGCTAGTGGCATATTGGGCACATTAGTAGGAACATTGCCAGCAGATTGAGGGAAGTGATTATTTCTCTTTATTTAGTACTGGTGAAGCCACATCTGGAGTATTGCTTCCAGTTTGGGACCCCACTACAGAAAGGATGCGGGCAAAATGGAGAGTCCAGCAGAGGGCAGCAAAATACTAGTGGGCTGGGGAACATGCCCTATGAGGAGAGGCAGAATGAACTTGGTTTATTTGTTCCCAGAAAAGAAAAATGATGGGGTATTTGATAGCAACCTTCAATTACCTGAAAGAGGGCTCCAGGGAGGATAGAGCTAGGCTAGTCTCAGCGGTGGCAAGGAGAAATGGTCTTACATTGTAATGAGGGACATCCTTTGCAAGGTGCTGAAACACTTGAATGGGTTACCCAGGAAAGTGGTGGAATTTCCTTCCATGGAGTTTTTAAGTCTTGGCTTAAATAAAGCCCTAGCTGGGATGATTTATTTGGGATTGGTCTGGTTTGAGCAGGGGGTTGGACTAGATGACCTCCTGAGGTCTCATCCAACCCTTATCTTCTCTGATTCTGTGAAACATAATTTGAACTGACGTGGTATCTTAGCAACTGTGTAGTGACATTTTGTTAGAAAAAGAAAGAAATGCATTATTTAACGATGAGAACCAAAAATGGCAATGGATGATGATGGGCTTTCTACATTTATTCTACAATGCTTATTTTAATACAGCTACCATAAATAACAACAAAGAGAAGAAAAGCATTTAAAGTAGAGTGACAATATTAGAGTTTACAGCAAGGCAGATAAGAGTAAACTTTATTAGTAAGGGAAACGAATAATATAACCATTTTGACTAGTTAAAGAAATGTGACGTTACAACTATGTAAAAATGGACATTTTGTTATTCAGTTATTTCATTTTGTTGCCATTGTAGGGTTCTCTGTAAAATAAGATCATAAACAAATATAATTTATTGTTCCTATACTTCCAAAAATAGGAACTACATACATATCTACAAACTTATCCTGTTTTTTTTAATCACAACACATTCAAAAGAACATAAAAATGACCACGCTGGGTTAGACCAAGAGTCTAAAACTCATCATCTGTGAGCCATCTATGACATTTGTACTATCTGGCCCTAGAATCCCCATTGCCCTAGGGGTGTGTGTGTCTCTACCCATCTTCCAAGTCTCACCCTTTCCTGCTAACACCTTACCCTCTCCCCCCATTGAATCCCTTATCCAGAGGGATGCGACCTCAGGGATTACCCGGTGGGGTTCTTATGCAGGATAGGAGCAGTGGTCATGCCCCCTGTGCTCTCTATAGCAGTGGGAGCCATGGGGAAATGAAGCGAGTGAGCTTGCTCAGTGCATTCCACTTCCCTGTAGCTCCCATTGCTGCAAATCAGAAGCGGGGGGGCTGCTGCTGCCCCGCATCAAACCCCCCAGTAATCCCTGAGGCTGTGTCACCTGGGAAAAGGGGTGTAATGGGGGAAGAAGGTGGGGCAGTGATGGAAAAAGGCAAAGCTTGGGAGATGGGTACAGACACACACCCATGGCCACTGGAACTCCCAGGCTGGATTTCCAAAATTATCCAGCCATAAATGGCCCATAGGTCATGAGTTTGAGAGTCTTGGGTGAGACTGATAGTCTGTCTAATAAGTATCGTATTTTCTGACAGTGGCCAGTGCCAGAGGCTTCAGGAGGAACTATCAGAATTGAATGATCCATCCCTTCCATATACTCCCAGAGTCCAGCCATCAGAGTCTTCAGACATTGGGTTGTATCTCTGACCATCTTGGGTAATAAAAATTGATCAGCCTATCTTCCATGAATTAATCTAATTATTTTTAAAAGTTATACTTTTGATCCTCATAATATCCCTTGGGAATGAGTTCCACTGATTGGCTTTGTTTTATGAAACACTATCTTGTTTTAAACTTGTTTCCTATTAATTTCAGTGGGGGACCCCAAATTCTTGTGTTATTTACCACTTTACAACTCCCTATTCACTTTATCCACACCGTTCATAACCTTAGAGACCTCTAATGCATTTCCCCTTAGTTGTCTTGGTTTCTAAAATCAACACTCCCACTCTCTTTAACCTTTCCTGATAGGGAAGCCGTTCCATACCTCTAATCAGTTCCCGCCCCCCTTCTCTGTACCTTTTCCAATTCTAATATTTTTTTTTGTGATGGCAGAACTTCATGCAGCATTCAAGGTCTATCTATCCCTTTCTTAATGGCTCCTGTCATTCTATTAGCTCTTTTGACTGCCACTGACCAGATGTTTTCAGAAAACTATCCACAATGATGCCGAGAACTTATTCTTAAGTGGGAACAGCTAATTTAGATCTCATCATTTTTCATGAGTAGTTGAGATTATTTTTTCCAATGTACCTCACTTGGCACTTACCAACATTGCATTTCAACTACCAATTTGTTGTCAAGTTATTCAGTTGAGTAAGTTACCTTTGTAATGCTTCACAGTCAGTTCTGGAGTTAATTATCTGGAATAATTTTGTATCATCTGCAAATATTTCCATCACAATGTTTTCTCTCCCTTTCAATATCATTTATGAATGAATTGAACAGCAAAGGGCACAGTGTGGATCTTTGATAGAGCCTACTATTTACCTCTCTCCTTTGTGAAAACTGAGCATTTATTCCTATCTTCCCTTTCCTCTCATGATCCTTACTTTGGTTAACAGTCTTTAGGAGGGAACGTGCTAAAGGACTTTCTGAAAATCCAAGTACACTATTTCCATTGGCTCCCCCTTGTCCACATGCTTATTGACAGGGCTTGACGAACCACGGCGAAAGCCACTCGCCAGCCCCGCACTGCGCATGCGCAAGAGCCGCATTGCGCATGCGCGCGCCGCTGGTAAACGGGGCGCCGGGCTGAAATCTACTCGTCACGGGCGAGTAGATTCAATAGATTGTCGAGCCCTGCTTATTGATTTCTTTAAATAATTCTAACAGACTGGGAAGGCATGATTTCCATTTACAAAACCTGTGTTGATTCTTCCACACATATTACATTTATCTATAAATCTTATAATTTTGTCCATTACTATTTTAACCAGTTTGCTTGGTACAGAAGTTAGGCCTACCAGACTGAAATCACCAGGATCCAGGGCCATTCTTAGGATTTATGGTCCCTACGCAGTGTTATAAAACTGGTGCCCCTATGCTCAATGGCAGCCCAGGGGGGCAATTTTGTAGAGATGTGATTTTATAACCTTCTGCAACACACTAATGAAATATTTTAAAGCAATTTTTAAACTATGATCCTGTAGGCTAACACAGTAAATTCAGACAGTGACAGTATATACCTGTTAAATAGCTTCATTACCACTCAAATGGCTCTTTCACAGGTTACATGGTCTCTGCTAATAGGTTTGGTATCTTTTTCACTTAAAGTAACTAGATCCTATCCAGAGGAGGACTCAACAGGAGGCAGAAACTGCAGAACAGAGACAGGAAGAGTCAGGTAGAAGGATATTAAGACCCAGTGGTGTCCCAACATTTTTGGGTACCCTCTGCATCTGCATATTTTAAGTATGGTCAAGGATAGCAGCCCAGCCAGGATCACAGCTGGAGACTTTTTAAAACTAAATCAGTGTTCTCAGCTACCATCTGTAGGGTTGCCAGATGTCTGGTTTTCACCTGGATTGTCCATTATTTGGGTCCCCTATCCGGTAAAAAACAAAAAAACCCCCAAAACCACAAAATACCGGACATGTGAAATGTCCGGTATTTCCTGTTTCCCTCGGACGGAAACCCGGCGGGGACAATTTTCCTCTGCCACATCAGGCGGGGGAGTGAGGAGCGCAGGGCCATTTAAATGCACAACTCCTTTCCCCCCCCCCTTAACAATTTTGGTCTCCCCCTTTTTTTTCCCTCAACATAATTTTTCCCGGTTTTTTGGGGGAGGGGAGGGGGGGGAGCGCATTTGGTATTTTTTGCTAAACCATCTGCAACCCTAACCATCTGATCATCTGGTACAGAGATTGATATGATAGGTTACATACCACAGTTAGCAGTTCTGAAATTTCATGTTTGAGTTGCTTCTGAACTCTTGGTAAATATCATCTGGTCTATTGACTAATTACTGATTGATTTATCCATATTTTAAGTAGTCCCAAAGCCAGCTTATTTCCCATTAATAATTGATACTTTTAAACCTCTTTAAATTACTATAATTGTACATGTGCAGGTCTTTGTGAGAAAGTGAAATGAAAAAAATGGAATTGTATTAATGAGGTAAGTTTAAAAGTAACTCAGTTTTTGTTTTATAATATAAGAGAGACCACATTATCCAGCACTGATGGGAGGCAGAAAACACAACAGTAGCTGCTATTTACTCTTTTTAAAGAGCATATCTTTTTGAGTTGATTATGGGAACAAGCGCTTTCATAAACAAGGATTTTTCTCACATAGAGCAATGTCCCATTAACAACAAGCACATACATGTTTATTTTTGACAAGGTTTTTAGAGCTAAGTGATGGGTAGCAAACCTTGAAGAGATTGAAGTATTGTCTCTGTCTGTACAATTTTTCATTCTGTCTAACAAGATGGTTGTAAAGATACAAGTCCTAATGTCTTTTTTTTTAAATCTGAAGCTTTCTATTTCTTAGAATGGAGAAACTCTGTTTCTGATTAAAGATGTAACAAGACGTGTGGTGTCCTAGCTACTATGATAGAAAGTGGAATTAAATGTTTTTGTTGCAGCCTTCTGTAGTAAACCTCTTCTAGTTAAGGAGTCTCCAAAATCATAAAAGAGCAAAAGCAGGTATCATTTGACATAAGTAGTCATTCAAAATCTATATAAACCATATCAATATGTGGCCAAGATGTGACTATTATAGAACTATGAACTCATTTTAATGAGGAAAAAAAATCAGCATTTGACATGCCTCCTAGAACTCTTAATTTCACAATTTAAAGTCATCCCTGATCTTGTGAAACAGAAGCAGAGAAAAGAGTAAGGTGTGTGTGGAGGGGGTGGGGAGGAGGAAGTCACTATCCATTATTTTTCTGTGTCCTGGGACATTCAATTAATCTATTAGGCTGAATCTCTTAGAAGGTTCTTCTAGGAAGGCTCAGGTTCAGAATTACAGGTGGACCTCATTGGTCTGGCACCCTCAGAACCTGACTGGGATTTGGAGATTTGCCAGACCAGGGAAGGTGCCTTCCCTCGTGGCCGTGCTGCCACTGGGCTATGGCTCCAACCTACCTCTGCTGCCGCCTCAGCCCCCTGGGGCTCTCCCTGGCCCTGTGACTGTTGGTTAAGGGAGCTACAACCTGTACTTTAAAGTTGCAGAGTTAGGTATGTCAGTTTCTGCGATAGGCCACATTCTGATCTCCATTATTCTGGCATAAATTTGGATTAACTGCAGTTGCCTCATTTTAAAACTGCTAATTTATATTTGCATGAGTGAAATGGAGAGCAGAATTTAGTATAAATTCTTCTATCAACTACATTTTATGAAGGAAAAGGGAAAAAAAAAGATTTATCATTCCCTTTGGTCTTGTTGAAGTTAGGTTCTTTTAAAACACTTGTGAAAACCTTTGACATGCAGTTTTACTCTGAACAGTGACTATGTAAAAACTGAGCTCTCTTACTCAAGAGAATGTCTCCCCCTCTGCATTCAAATTGAAGTCTGCTAAGTATAGTGAATGAAATACTTTATTGCCATTTTTTATGTGCTCTGTAGAGCCAACAAGCCTAAGAGCAAGTAAACCAGATTCTGTTCTTCCTTGTGTATCATCAACAGAAATATAGATCATTACCAGTCTAAAGGCCTGCCAGTTACATTTGTGCAAATCCATTAAAAGAAATAGGGTTGCTCTCATGTTCATAAGGGTGTAATAAAAGACAACCATTTTTCCCTTATGTGCTTATAAACAAAAGTTGGCTGGCAAAATCCTTATTGACAATGAGGCATAATAAGGAAGGAACTCAACTAAACATTCAGATTCTAAGCTGAAATTGCAGGGCTAGCAGAACTGATGGTAGAGGAAAATCTTTTATATGTACCCTTGCTACTTTCCAGTTTCTTTACACCCGTTACATCTGCATCAATTTAAAAATTCTGTTTGGCTCCATAATTTATGCAGTGAGGTGCTATGAAGAAGGTGCAGTTAGAATAGAAAAATTTCAGTTTATCCCAGGAAGTTTATGGATGTTTCAATTGGATGCTATTTTGGATTCTCTAAAGTTATTCAGTGTGTGCGTTAAACATGACTTTCATCTAGATAACCTTTTAGTATCACACATTTTCAAATTAGAGATTTGTCTTGTAAATCTGTTCTATTAGCTTTAAATATGAAGAATTTTCATAGCTAACACAATGACTGTGAAAATGTTGTCTTAGGACAGCACACAACAAAGCCACAATGCGTGAAGCTATGAACATGCATATTGATTTTAGGAAAACAGTAAAAATAACTAACTGCACTCTCCCATAAAATAATGGAGCAAACATTAAAGAGAAAACAAGCATTTATAATGCTATTAATATGCAGCATTGGTTTAAAGGGACAGTTCACTCTAAATTTGTAACTTAATGGAAAGAGATTGTCTAAAAGATGAAAGGAATTCAGTACATATAATCTATATTATAGTAGCATTCTAAAACATATTTGATAAAGTGCCTCAGAACATTTTATGAAGAAACAGTCAATGGAAAGCAACAGAAAAAAAAAATCAATGGATGATAAACAGTTTAGGTATGGACTAGGAAAAAAAATGTGGCAGCAAAAAGTCAAATTCTTTTTAATCCCCTTTGCCCCTTGTTTCTCTTCACTCGATTCCCAGAAGACATTGTATACTATTAAAAATAGCTTGGTATTCAGGAAGGGCAGAAAAAAAAATGAGAGAGGAAAAAAAAATGTGTCAAATATCTAAATGAATGGACTTTAAAGCAGCAGTTTCATCCTTTGTATTTTCTAATTTACACCCATTTTTCTGATTAAAAAAAATACACCTATATCCACAAGTCTCATAACATTGCCTACACAGACCCAGATGCAGGACATTCATTCATTCGAGAAAAAAACAAGTTGCACATATGGGCTAATAGCTCAAACTAGCACCAAAGGTAAATGTTCCACAGTGAAGATGAATGTGCTGAGCCCAGGCACTAAAACTAGGTACAATACATTCTGAATGTTAATGAGGCCAATTAATCTTTATAAAACACTCTGTCCAGCTTTCAGAAAATGTTTGTCAAAGATTTATTTTAATAATTTATTAATATTCTACTACTTTGAATAATTAACCCCTCCCTAATGCTTGATCCATTTTTAATTGTATGTTTTATGTAAAAGTCTCAACATAAATATAATGTTTTATATAAAAAGTAAATGGGAGTTGGTCAGTTAGCTCGCCTGAGGTGCTTCTGAGAATCCCACCCTCACTGGCTGTAACATCTCTTTGCATCATACAACCATTTGCATTAGTCTCTCAAAGAACTTTAAGCAAATTTATTTATGTCATTTTGTAAAGCGCTTATCAGAATTGTGTTTTAACACTTCACAAACATTAATGAATACAGCTTCACAAAATGTTTATGGACAAATTATATAAATTACTATAACAGTGTTTCTCAAAGTGGACCTCAGGCCCTCTTTGGGAAAGCTGTTAGTGGACCCATGACACTTTGTTTACCAAAAGGGTCCGTAGCCACACAGCTTCGTGACTCCCATTGGTCCAGTTCACTGTTTGCAGCCCAGGTGAGCCAGATGATTATAATACAAGTAGTAACAATTTCGAATGCTAGCATGGTAACATACATGCATATAACTATTACCTACTAATAAATTAAACAGATGAACAAATCCAGAGACTATATTTCCAAATCTATAGCACAGAGTATCTGTGACTCAAAACCCTTTCCTGGGTAATTATTTAAAATTTTACTTTGTTATTGCTACAGGGATGGTGCATTGATCCAAGGTTAGTGTTAATAGATTTTGGGGGGATTTTATGTTCTCCATGAATGTGCCAGATGAATATTTCAAATAAATCAATAGCAACTTTCCCACTCTTCCCAACACAAATATCAGCAATAGTATAGGTCTCTCCCTACATAAAAATAAATAAATAAATAAATAAATCTACCAAACAACCTACATCGTTATTATGAGCTAAAAAGATCTCAACCATCCAGCTGACACCTTTAACAGAAGAGAAGACTTGAGAGAAACTTAAAAATATAAGAAGTATAGATCTGAGCTGTACCTCTTTGGCATGAGGGCATCACTCTTGGTCCTTCAAGAGAAAGGATAAGTAGTAGAAAAACTGAAGCTTAAAGCTGGCTGACTTTCTGCTAACCTGGAGGAGCCTGTCTACATCTATGACTCAGATTTTTTTTTGCATATTAAATTATATGAGACAGTTCCAGCTGGATCCATCAATGTATTTATAACTCAGCCATAAAATTTTGCTTCAGGCTGAAAGTTGGCATACACGATCTCAGCCCGCCAGCAATTTTTGATAAACAAAATCTGAAAGGGAGAAAAAAAAAACAGTGTGGCAGTTTTCTAAGTTGTAGGACTGGAAAGCAACAAAGTTGGTCTAATACACAGTAAGTGTGAATCCTACACTGTTCCATAAAAGCTACAGTCCCACTTCCCCTGAAGTGTCAGTATAGCTGGGGCACCACACATGAGGACCACATGCATTATTTCTCACACTCTGAACATAACTCTCATGGCTATTACCAACAACAACTATCGTCAGAAAAGGGAATGTTAAAAAGCTCATTGAAGTGAATGCAAGGGTGTTTTAGTGGTACTCAGTATCTAAAATAAAATATTCTGATGAACTAAAGGATAGCCAACTTTTCTAAAACAATGAGGGAAATAAAAATGGTTAATTTTGCAGTATATGATGGCTAAAAGATCAATATAAGTATTCAAGGGAAATTAAAACTGATGAATGTTATACAGCCGTAGCAGAGGCTAAGTTTACATATAAAAGAAGTGAATGCTTTAGAAAATGTTTTTAGCCTATAGCATTTTGCAGTTTCTGAAACAGTTTAATACCTTCAGTGCTTGGCAGCTGAGTTTAATATAGGATAAGACTATGAAAGTTGTTTACGATTAATGGCTGATGAAGAAGTGTGACATGGCACCATTTTCTGTTTTTTAAATACCTCCTCAGAACATTATTAAATGAAATTATCAGTTTCTAACCAGCATGGATTTAAACCTAACAGGTTTATCAGTCAATCAAGTGGTCCATTGCCTTGTTGACTACTTTGACCTATTCTGTCAAGGGATCTTCATGGATTCTTGCACAGAAGAGTATATAAATATTAAATCACAGGGCTGAAAGAAACCTCAAGACGCCATCAAGTCCAACCCCTTGCTAAAAGCAGGATCAATCCCAACTAAATCATCCCAGCCAGATTTTTGTCAGGCTCAAACTTAAAAACTTCTAGATGAAGGAGATGAACCTCTAGGTGATAGAGATTCCACCACCTCCCTGGAAAACCCATCCAGTGCTTCACTATCCTCTTAGTGAAATAGAGTTTCCTAATATCCAACCTAGACTTCCCCCACTGCAACTTGAGACCACTGCTCCTCAATCTGTCATCTGTCACAACTGAGAACAGCTTCTCTCTATCCTCTTTGGAACCCTGCTTCAGGTAGTTGAAGGTTGCTATCAAATCCTTCCTCACTCTTCTCTTCTGTAAACTAAGTAAGCCCAAATGCCTCAGCCTTTCCTTGTAAGTCATGTGCTCTAGCCCCCTAATCATTTTTGTTGACATCTGCTGGACTTTCCCCAATGCATTCACATCCTTTCTGTAATGGGGAGGGGGGACAGAATTGGACACAATACTCCAGCTATGGCCTCACCAGTGCCTAATAAAGGGGAATAATCACTTCCCTAGATCTTCTTGCAATGCTCCTACTAATGCACCCTAATATTGGCTACAAGAGCATGCTGTTGACTCATCCAGCTTCTCAACCCACTGCAAACCCCAGGTCTTTTTTCTGCCTAACTGCTGCTTAGCCAGTTGGTCCCCAGCCTTCAGCATGGCTTGGAATTCATCTATCCCAAGTGCAGGACTCTGCACTTGTCCTTGTTGAATCTCCTCAGATTTCTTTTACCCAATCCTCCAATGGTCTAGGTCACTCTGGTGAACACTATTTAATGAACAAAAAGGTTCACCAATAATCACAGAGCTGCTGCATTGCCTGAAAAATACCTAGGAGATACTCAGTGAAAAAAAGTTCGGAGAACGAAAAAATAGATACCATATAGGTGTGATTTGCTCAAAAGAGATCAGATTTCTTTGTGCCAACTGCACAATTTGAGCCTGATTGCTTAAAACCCCTGAGTAAGCTATTCTATCTGAAGTGAAAGAGATAATATGGGCTTATCAGTTGCAATAGTTATAGCACAGTAAACCCAATTAACAAGTATCTCCCACAAAATGACTCCTGGCCTGCTTTTCAGAAAAATAAGAAGCAAATAAAGGTGGATCTAAGTGTGCATACTTCTGGCACTTTGAGTGGACACGTGACCTTTGTGCAGTGCTATATTTAGCAATGGAGACTCGGCACCAAAAACAAAGCTAACTGTACTGTGTGTATTAAACAAACTTTTCTAAATTCATGAACAAATGTGTTCTAATTACATGTCAATCTGGGGATCTACAGTTATTGCTCCTGTGCAAAACATGAATGCTCAGAACTTCCCAGCAGCAATGGGGATAAAAGTGAGATTCTCCAGTTCCAATAGAACAGAAGCCTGTTATCCCTACAGCTAAAAACGTGTCCTCTTATTGTCAGCAGCATAAGGGACTGTCACCAAGGTTCCCGCTAAGCTGCATGGCAACATATAGGGTTGCCAGGTGTCTGGTATTGACCCAGACAGTCCGGTATTTTCGCCTCCTGTCTGGAAAAAAAATAATCAGAAAATACCGGACACCTGGCAACCCTACAACACTCAGTAACTGGGCCCAGCCCTGGCCCCCCCGAGCCTCCAGGCTCCTGCCGGATCCCCCCTCCCCTCTGTTTACCCGGTTCCGCAGGGAAGCTGTCTTGTGGCACAGAGGAAGAAAACAAGATGGCCACCAGCAAAAAAAAAAGCCCCAAAGGCCTTAAAGGGGCCATGCTTTTTGCTTAATAATTGTCAGGATCTTTTTTTTTTTTTTGCTCAACAACTTTGGTCTCCCCCTTTTTTTCCCCCTCAACAGTGTTTTTTTTTTGGGGGGGGGAGGGGCGGTGTTCGGTATTTTTGGTTAAACCATCTGGCAACCCTAGCAACACGGTCTTGCAGCTGCTTCATCAGCCCCACCCAGTCAGGGGCTTAAGGCTCTGCACATGGAGTTGCCTGGCAGGATGGGGCTCATTAAGCAGTTACAGGGCCATGCTGCCACGCACTTTAGTGGAAACCTTGACTGTCACATAACTGGGCAGTTGGGACTTAGTTCAGCAGAGAGCAGAACTATTATTAAATTTCAAAACACTAAACAAGTTCGGAAAAGCACAATGTGCATTCCAGAAGGAACTCAGGAAACATGTTAGTGTCAGTACTAGAGGGGTTCATTGTCTCTTCAAAGTGATGTCTGCCTTGGAATTGGGAAAACCAAGCCCAAGGTTGATGGAAGATGAAGGTAAGTAAGGTGGACCTTCTGCCTCTCCACTACAAATATATTATGAAAAAACTAAGCAAGGAAGATTATTTAATAATTATGTTAAAAAAGGAACCCACCCCACAAGGTTTTTTTTCCCCCCCCTCATGGGGCCACAACTTTTTGTGCCGGAAGCCTCTCTATCTCTGGTAAATGAACAGATTATTTGAGAGCAGCAACAAGTTAGCTAGCAATTGATAAGACTGAATAACTGGAGGTTATTTGGGCAGATAAATGTGGTGAAATGTCTACTATGCTACCAGGGATGCAAACATCAGACAGACACTCAAGATGGGATTTTATTTCCCAAGAAGCACTTTTTGGAAGGGGCAGAGATTTCCTTCAAGGTAAAGAGACTATAAGCACTCAGGCCTGAAATCTCTTCAGCTGGGTAGAGTATTTATAGAATTCAGGTTTCTCCATAAGAACAAGAGATCTTAGCATTGCCTAATGTTATCTTGGGGAGCGGGACAGGCACACAGATGGGAGCAGGGAACTATATTATTTTTAAACTCAGACTATGACCACCTCTAATTTTTCACAAACTAAGAAGTGAAAGAGAAAAAAAACCCACACATCTTTGAGGGTTTGCTTACCGATGAAACAAGGTGAGGCCTCAATTTACTATTCATAAAGATAGCAGGTGCTCTGCTTGTTCACTAGGAAAGATTCTCTATGCCTATCTAGCTCTTAATCAGCTTCTAATGAATATGAACAGCACCTATTTAAACCAAGTAAATAAGCGTATCTATAAGAAGCTCAAGCACAGTTAGAAATGTGTTCTACTTTAATGTATTTGGTTTAACACTTTATACCACTAATTATTTATGTAGCCTGAAATTCTTATCCAGTTAAACTACTTGTTAGGACAGTAGGTGGATTTCATTAACTCAGTATTGATAAACAATACAATTACAGTACAATTGTAACTTTTATAGTGCTTTTTCCTGGAAGAATTCCAAGGTAGTTTCCAATGCAAAGGGGCTCGCTGCTAATGAGCATACCAGAATAGGCTATGATCAGTCTTACACTAGGGAACACCAGAAATAACTCCCAGTGGAGGTCAGTGAAGTTGCACTGGTGGTCTTTAAAAAAAAAAAAATCAGTTAGTGGGATGAGATTCAGGGCTGGTTCTGAGCACTCATCAGCACCAGTGTTCCCTCTAAACTATGTGGCTGCAGGTGATTAATCAGCCCCGCCCAGTCAGTCAGCTCTGTGCACAGAGCCCTGCGCCTCTGACTGGGCAGGACCGATTAATCACTTGTGAAACTGTGCTGCTACGCAGTTTAAAGGGAACACTGATTAGAACTAATACTGATTATTCTGCTGGCTGTAAGGTAGCTCAGATGGAATCCATGCAGTTACAACCATGTAAAATGGATGCAAGCAAAAGCAAAGCCAAGACTCATGAGAAGGCCCCACGGTACATTTTGCAAAAATAAAGATGATGTCCTGGTCAAATTCTGGTTTAAATAAGACCTGTGTAAATTTCTCCTAGTTTAATTTGAAAAGCTGAAATGGTGAAATCCTTTCTAAGTAATGTGACATGGAAGTTTCCATTCTTATCTTTTGTTTCTAATTGCTCATAAAAAACTTAAAAAAAAAAAAAAAGAAAGAAAAACCCAAATCTTTCATCAGTCTGAAAGCCTCTTAAAATGAGTGTTTCCCCAAAAGCAATTTTTTTTAGCATCTGCAGTGTTTAAAAACTGCCAAGGCTGAGAGTACAAATAAAGTAATATCTTCAGCACACAGTGTGTTTTACATATGGTGATGCTGTTTTTAAGTGCGCACAAAGCTCATGAATTGAACACAAGGAAGACTGTTCTACATTCTGGTATGTCTACACTACAGCGTTATTTCGAAATATCTACATTTCGAAATAATGCGTCTACACACAAAATGCATTTAGAAATAGCTTTTTGCTATTTCGAAATAGCGCGTCCACACTGATTGGACGCTGAATAGCATTTAAGGCCAGACAAAACTGGTTCTAGCAGGGCGTCAGGTCGGAAGTTACTTTGTGGCCAGGGCGGCCAGCAGGGCACCCTAGGAAGGGCTGGAGGCCCCCTACTTCGAAATAAGCGTCTACACAGTGCTTATTTCGAAATAGCAATTTCGAAATTGGCACTATTCCTCGTGGAATGAGGTTTACCAATTTCGAAATAAGCCCTCCGCTATTTCGAATTAATTTTGAAATAGCAGTTGGTTTGTGTAGATGCTAGGAAAGTTATTTTGAAATAACAGCTGTTATTTTTAAATAACTTTGCTGTGTAGACATACCCTTAGGTGGGTAACTTGGGGTACATCTACACTACAAAGGAAGATCAAAGCTGCCGCTGTCAATCTTCTAAGGTTCAAATTAGCGGACTAGTTAAGACAACTAATTTGAAGTGAGAGGGTCACTTAGGTCTATGCCGGCAACCCTGCTTTCCCGAGGAATAAGTGAAATTGAAAGAAGAGTGTTCTTTCTTCAAATTTCTGCAGTGTAGATAGCGCCAAAAGCCGAGTTAAGCTACTTTGACTTCACCTATTCAATTAATGTAGCTGAAGTTGCGTTTCTTAATTCGACTTTGTCCCATACTGTAGATGTACTCTTGCTGAGTTGTATAGCAAAAAGGGGACTGAGGATATATATAGGCAAGCCCTTAGAAGAGTCCCTGTGATGCAAGGGAAGTAGAAAAATCTCAATATCACACCAACTGTCTTCTGTGTGGAGGAGTCTCAAACAAACTACAGCTAAAATAACAAGTGCCTAACTTGAGCTTCAGGTAGTGCTCAAGTTGCTGTTGGCCACCTGGGAAACTCTAGCAAGCAGGTGCCAAAGAAGTAGCTCTTGTCTCCAAGCCACCAATGTGGGGAAACAAAGGACGCAATTGCTCCTGCATTTCTAAGGGACTTTGGGTTCCCAGCTGACACCACTACTGTTACTGTAGAAGTGGTGGCAGTCGGAGCCCCAGATCCATCTTGGGGGTTGTGCAAAGCTCCAGGCAGCACAGAGGGCTGGCTGCCACCAGCCCCGCCCCTTTTGCCTGAGGCCCTGCCCCTTCCAGGAGTACAGAGCTGCCCCCTCCCCCTTCTTGCCCAGGGGCCCATGCAGGAGGTCAGCTCTTACCTGGCTCTTACAGCAGCCCTTTAACGTATGTTGTGACCAGGACTCTCAGATCATCTCAGACAATCAGGTAGATATATTTCCAAAACTGGCTCTTTGTTACACCTATCCTCTCTAGCCTCCTTTGTTAAGCAAGTCTGTTCACAGGAGACAATCTGGGCCTTTATGTTGAACAAACAACATGTGTTAAGGGAAGACTGTACATGCACAAAGGGGTAGAACTGATATGAGTGTATGTACATTTCCCCGACTGTTTTTTAACCACACACACACACACACACACAATTATTTATGCCATACAACTACGTTACCCAAATTTTATATTCCTTGAAATGTTTATAATTTCCTCATTAACTATTCAGCAGTAAAGCCACTTACATGTGAAGAATTTGTATACAAAATCTGTATAGACTTTCCACTTTACACAAGTGACTTAATATTAAATATATGTACTCTGGAAACGTATCAAATTAAGTAAATGGATTCTAATAGGCACAGACTTTTTTACATTAGCAAAAACTGCTTAAGTGAATACCTTTCCCAGCTCCCGTGCAATATAATCCATTAACAACAATTCATTTTCCTTTTGGTTACTATGATCTATACAAAGTAGGTCTGCAGAGATTACAGTGATAGAAGAAAAATCATGAAACAGTAAAATAGCATTGGATTGTGTATAGAAACACTGGGAAAAGAAGAGAGAAAAGAAAAGATGGTCCTAGCTCTTATTTTCTATACAGCCACTCCCCGACTTATGAACACACTGACTTACAACCAACCTCTCAATAACCCCATTATAATATTTTCGAGTTGAGAACCATGAACCAAGTTTTTCAAACAGCACGGGCAGCGCATTTAAGAGTATTTCTGACTTACGACCAAATTGAGCTATGACCAGGTGTTCAGAACGTAACCCATTCGTAAATCAGGGATTGCCTGTACATTGAACTTAGTGCAGTGCACAAAATAGCACTTACTTCGCAGGACTTGATCCTATTGCTTTTGTCATTCAGGTGAGACCAGTGCCTCTGATTCCAGGGATGCATGGTTCCTTCATACTCTTCTATTTAACGATAAAGCCCTGGTGAAGAACATTGCACAGCACTGTGAGCTGTTTGTGCAGCTAGCTCATTATTTTCCTGTTTGGCCAATACAGCAAAAGTAAAATGTTTTATATTCATGGTCTGTTCCTCCCCTTGGGCACACTGTACATAGTGCCACTTTGAAAAAAATCTCTCTCTCTCTCTCTCGTACACGGAGAGAGATTTACATCCTGTATCTGAGAGGCAGGTCAGGTCTTCACTCTTGAGCAATAAAAAAAAAAAGAAGCTTTTAATAATATAAAAAGCAGGAAAAAAATGGGTGGCAACAATAAATCTGTACCAGAACTATATTACACTTTTTATATATTTTTGAGGTGTGATGTTTTATGTCTGCTCCACAGCCTCAAGATTCAAAAGTTAGTAATTTAATATTAGAGTTCTCCCATGTGGCCTCCACTTGTCTAAATATTATTTTTTGCATCAACATTGTCCAGCTGGCTTCAGCAGGTGCCTGCATATTATATTGACAGAGAAGTTAGCCAAAGACAATTTTCACTATATAGATAGAGGTCAGTAAATTGTTAGTAGTAGCTGAAGCAATGATGTTGTGTCTAATACCCTAGTCATGGATCAGGGCCAAACATTTGCAAGGCACTGTACAAATTCAGAAGAAAAGACAGCTCATGCTAGAGATCCTATAATCTTTGCATTATTTGAAGCACCAATTTTCTAAAACTTGCATAGGCTGGGTTATATGCTGAATGAGACCAACATATCTAAAACACTATGCTTATCACTATGCTGATTGAAAAATATATTAGATTATCTCTAAGGATAGTCCCTAGGACAGAATTAAAAAAAACTCAAATTCTTTATTTTCTTCCTTCAACTTATAAGCCTTGGAGGTGCTTTTATGAAGTACTAGGAGAGAGGATAGGCATGAAGGGACCCAGAGACAGACAGAGTTCAAAAGGACACCATGGTAAATAATGGATTTCACTCTTGGATAGGGAAGGGGTGATGAAAGGGAATAAGGAAAGAATACTCAGCTGAAGATATAACGAAAAACTGAAGAGTTTACAGAAAGACAAAAATTGAAAGTAGGAGAGAAGTGCTGCATTTTGGAAAACAGCTAATTTTGAGCAATAAGGTTGAAACTGTCAAAACCAAAGTCCCCTAAAAATAGATGTTAGGATAAATAGTAGAAGAAAATCCTCCTCAATAATGAGAAAACTTGACATGAATCAAATCTGGTTCTTCAATTTTGCACACATAGCCCACTGAATCATCAAAAACTGGGAGGCAAAACTTGCATTTTTGACATATATCGTTCAGGCATAAGATCATACATGTCCCATAGGTAAACAGGAGTGGAAAGTTGTTGGGTTTTTTTTGTTTGTTTGTTTGTTTGGGTTTAAAAAAATGTCTTTGGTTCACTGGAACTATGCAGAGAATTAATTTGGAAATGCTCTCTTGTGGGACGTGTGTGCAGAGCTGGAGAGAATCTTGTGGTTGTGCTTCATGAAATGTCATGGTAAATGCAAAACAAAAAAGAATAGAATTTCATGCGTTATGCACACACAAAAATTACTTTGTGTCCAAAGTATGTCAGATTTCACAGAGTTTTGTAGAAATTGGAGGAAAAAATATGTAATCAATGACTATCTATTAAAAAGTCCAAAAGGTGTAAACTAAACTATATTTAAAGAGCTGAGACATGGTAAAATAGCAGCCAAGGGGCCGTTTGCTACAAGGTGCTAGGTGATTTAGCCCCTACTGACATGTGGGCATTCAGTAATTTACACGAGCTATTCATGATTGGGCCCAAAGTGAACAAGTGTATGTTGATCATATTACTGAAAACAGACTAGCCACTGATATAGAAATGCAAGGATTTTTATCAGGATATGGAGTAAAATTTAAGGCCAATTTAATGCAAATGAAATCTGTGTTAGGACTGTGTATAACTGATTGTCTAGGCAGTGCCTCCTTGGGCCTCATCAGGGCAAGATTTCCCCTTTGTGGGTCTGTAACCTGTTGGGTGTTGTCCTTTACAGATCCACTGCTGTCATGTGATAGCTCTTCAACTAAGGCACATCCCTGCCGACATGTTACAGTCCAAAGCCTCAAGGAAATCAGTGACCTCTATCCTTCTGCCCCATGTTCATCTCCTTTTCTGGGCCTAATCATCCTTCTACCAAGTGGCTTGTCTCTCTAACAAGCTATTTTATGCATTTGAGGAAGTAGCAGAGTTCAGTTCTTTTTTCTTGTCAGCCCTGAACTGGACTAGATCTCTTCCTTTTAATTCCCCTCTCCGTGTCTGACATTGGTGGCAAGTGTAGCAGGGTGGGATCAATAGAATATCTTTAATCCCCTCTTGCCTATATGGGGCCTAGCTGCTCGGTCACATGGTACACCTCCCATGGAAGCCTTTGGCCCAAATTTTAGAGGAAGTTAAGCGTTATTTTGCTTTGTATGTGAAACATGGGGTCCAATTCACCTCCCATCATTTAGCAGTGTATACCACGAGCTACACAATTGAAGCCAATGGCAACACACCCATATAAAAGAGAGAACAGGCTCAATAAAATGAAAAAAATTGGTCAGTAGATGAGTGCAAGATGAAAAACAGTGTCACTGTCATTAATCTGGCTTTCAATGATTAATTTTTCCTGCATTACCATCATTCTATGTGTGGAGTAACTTAATATATATAAGGATATGTCTAGACAGCAGGGCTATTTTGAGATACTGAAGCTACTCCTCATCTTTTAAATGTGCCCGTTATTTCAAAATATTTTTTGAAATAACAGGTGCGCTATTTAGGCATCCTTGTGACTCTTGTTCCATGAGGGTTAAGGAATGTGTCAAAATAGTGCATTATTTTGAAATAAAATCAAAATAAGATATGTAATTTGCGTAGCACAAACCGCGTATCTTATTTTGAGTTTAGGGTGCTGTGTAGACATACCCTCAGTGAAAGGGGTTACTGCATATATATTCCAATGAGAGTGGAGTTCAGAAGAGAAAGTGACACACACAGGAAAGGGGCAAAAGTAAAGAAGCACAGCAAGAATTGCAAGTTAGAATATGTAGGATTTAAAAAACAAAAAACAACCAACCCTCCTATTTTAACTTCTGAAACACCTGTATGGCTAAATTCACTCCTGTTTTAAACCATCAAAAACTTTGAATAACTTCACTGGGAATTCTCAGAGGGGTAGCCATGTTAGTCTGTAACTTAAAAAAAACAAACAAAAAACCTTAAAAAAAACCCAATCCTGTAGCACCTTAGAGACTAACCAAAAATATAGACAGGGTATCATATTTTTGGTTAGTCTCTAAGGTTATGTCTACACTACAAAGTTAATTTGAACTAACAGCCGTTAGTTCGAATTAACTTTCATAGCATCTATACATACAAACTGCTAGTTCGAACTTAATTCTAACTAGCAGAGCGCTTAATTCGAACTAGGTAAACCTCATTCTATGAGGACTAACGCCTATTTCAAATTAAGTAGTTTGAATTAAGGGCTGTGTAGCCACTTAATTCGAACTAGTTGGAGGCTAGCCCTTCCCAGCTTGCCCTGGTGGCCACTGTGGGCCAAACCAGGGAAACTTTTCTGCCCCACTCCCGGCCCCGGAGCCCTTAAAGGGGCACGGTCTGGCTACAGTGCTCGTGCCAGTTGCAAGCCTGCCAGCACCCAGCCAGCAGACCCTGCACCTGGCACGGCATGAGCCAGCCACCCGCTGCCACCCAACCCTCTGCCTCTTCCCAGGACCAGGCTGGCGGCTCCCAGGAGCCTGCCTGGGGCCACAAGAGGCAGGTGCCCGCCTGGTCTAGTGCGGAGATCGTGGACCTCATCGAGGTTTGGGGGGAGGCCTCCAACGTCCACGACCTCCGCACTAGGCACAAGAATGCGGCCGTCTAGGGCAGGATAGCTGCCAGCCTGGCCACCAAAGGCCACATGCGAACCCAGGAGCAGGTTTTCATGAAAATCAAGTTGGTCCAGTGAGACCCCCGACCCTGAGCCCTGAGCTTAGAACATAAGAACGGCCGTACTGGGTCAGACCAAAGGTCCATCTCACCCAGTAGCCTGTCTGCCGACAGCGGCCAACACCAGGTACCCCGGAGGGGATGGACTGAAGACAATGACCAAGCCATTTGTCTCATGCCATCCATCTCCAGCCTTCCACAAACAGAGGCCAGGGACACCATTCCTACCCCCTGGCTAATAGCACTCCATGGACCCAACCTCCATGAATTTATCTAACTTCTCTTTAAACTCTGTTATAGTTCTAGCCTTCACAGCCTCCTGTGGCAAGGAGTTCCACAGGTTGACTATGTGCTGTGTAATAAGCAAAAGTTCTTCTTCAGTTTTAAACCTGCTGTCCATTCATTTCATTTGGTGTCCTCTAGTCCTTCTATTATGGGAACTAATGAAGAACTTTTCTTTATTCACCCTCTCCACACCACTCATGCTTTTATAGACCTCTATCATATCCCCCCTCAGTCTCCTCTTTTCTAAGCTGAAAAGTCCCAGTCTCTTTAGCCTCTCTTCATATGGGACCTGTTCCAAACCCCTAATCATTGTAGTTGCCCTTTTCTGAACCCTTTCCAAGGCCAAAATATCTTTTTTGAGTTGAGGAGACTACATCTGTACACAGTACTGAAGATATGGCGTACCATAGTTTTATACTTCCCCTCCTCCTTCTTCCCCTGGCTTCCCCCTTCCAGCTCCCTCCTCCCAGGTTTCCACCTCCCCTCTCCCACCCTCTCTCTTCCCCTCTCCCACCTCCTTTTCCCAGTCTCCCCAGAGGTTAATCCCCCCACCCCCAGTTTTGTTAAATAAAGAGAGTTTCTATTTTTGAACACGTGTCCTTTATTTTTTACATCAGGAAGGGGGGCTGGGAGGGGTAAGTGGAAGGAGGTGAGTGAGGAATGGGGCACAAGCCCCCAATGGGGAGGACTGGGGTGGCTCTGCAGGCTCCTCAGGGTGGAAGCTCTCCTGCAGGGCCTCCTGATCCTGACAGCCCCCCGACTGACGCCCCCGGATGGCAGCCTGCAGCAAGTGCAGCCGGGCTGATGGCCAAGTGCTGGCACTCAGGGCACTCCAAGACAGGACTGCTTTGCTGTCCCTCATCGAGGTAGACAAGCAAGCAGGGAACCCTGAGAACTGTCTGTCCGGGGTGGGGGTCGGGTCCCTTTAAGCACAGCCCTCGGCTAGCCTGAGGCAGCAGCTCCACGCTCTAAGTCCTAAGCTGATGCCCTGCCGGCACTGGTTCCGGCCAGCCTTAACTTCGGTTCAGGGTCCACTCAATGTGGACATGCTAGTTCAAATTAGCAAAACGCTAATTTGAATTAGTTTTTAGGTCTAGATGCACTAATTAGAATTAGCTTAGTTTGAATTAACTAATTCGAAGTTAGTTCGAATTAGTGCTGTAGTGTAGACATACCCTAAGGTGTTACACGATCATTCTTGTTTTTAATTTTTTTTAAAGTGGGAATTGTATCCATGTACACCATTATCAGAAGATGAACCTCACAGAATACCAAATTCGAGTGGCACTTTTTTGCCTAAAGAATGCCAAATTAGTACAAGCAATATTACTTTGTCATTCCATAGGTCATAGTCACGAGGCCAGAAGGCTCCACTGTGACCATCTAATCTGATCTCTTGCATAAAACAGGCTGTGGATTAATTCCTGGTTGAACTAGAGCACACCTGTTAGGAAAAAAATCTAGTCTTGATTTAACAATTGCCATTGATGGACAGTCCACCACAGCCTATATTAAGTTTCTCAATTACACACTTAAAAGTAGTCTACCCTGTTAAAAATGTGCACCTTATTTCAAGTCTGAATTTGTCTAGCTCAGGGGTGGGCAAGATCCGTATCTGGCCCACCAGAACTTTTAATCCAGCCCACTGCCCTGCCTCCACTGGGACCCTCAAGCAGGGAGCAGATCCACATCACTCATGGGACATGGAACAGTCAGCTGCTTTGAGTGGTGTGGGTCTATGGCAGGAAGGGAGTCTGCCTGAGGATCCCTCTGGGCTGCTGGCCAGGAGCTGCCTTGGTAAGAGTCTCCTGGCCACAACCTGCAATGGGCACCCCACCCCTTCTTACACTACAACTCCCTGCCCAAGGTCATTATGCCCTCCTGTCCCAGGTTACTACCCAAACCTTCTGCATTCCTCCTCCGCCAGGTCACAACTCCCTCCCAGATCCTGCACTTCCCCCTGCATCCCTCTTTCAAGCCATAAGCCTCTCCTGCACCCATACCCCTTCCCTGACCCTGCACCCCAATCTCTTGCCCCTATCACAATCCCCTCCTCCACCCAAATGCCCTCTCAGAGCTCACACCCTCTCCTGCACCCAAATTCCCAACCCAAGCTCCCTTCTATACCCAACCTCGGTCCCAGACCCTGCATCCCCTCCATAGAAAATTGTGGCCTTTGACCACTTATCAAAATCTTAGCATGTCCCCCTCATCAAAAATTATTGACCACTCCTTGTCTAGCTTGGCCTTCTAGCCATTAGATCTTACTATATGTTTGTCTGAGACTGAAGAATGTGTTTTTGTTCCCTGTGTAGGCATTTAGAACCTGAGATCAAGATGCCCTTAACCTTCTCTCTTTTAAACATAGATGGAGTTTCTTAATGTCATTTCTGAACAATCTCCAGTTTATCAACATCCTTGAACTGTGGAGACGAGAACTGGACACAGTATCCAACTCACCATGCCAAATATTGAGGTAATATAACCCCCCCGCTCCGATTTGAGATTCCCTCATGCACAGCGCCAAGTACTGTGTTAGCTCTTTTGGCACAGTGTCATGCTAAGGCTAGGTCTAGCCTTAAACAGGTACAGCAGCACAACTCTCTGTATCTCTTCAGCACAGCCACTCAATATAGCAACCAGAGGATCCTCCCATCACTGTGGTTAGAATACTTCTGTAACCTACTGTTGCCTATACCAGGGGTCAGGCTGGCTTAACTATGTCACTTGGGGGTGTGGATTTTTCACATCCTTGAGCAGCGTAGTTGGACTGATTTAAATTTTTTTTTTTTTTAAAGCATAGAGCCGGCCTAAGAGGTCTGTTAATTATCCATGATGATCTTCCAACTCTTTTTCAGGGTCACTTGTTTCCAGGGGAGTGTTGCCTATCTTTTAAAGAAGCCCTCTTCAGCAGGGGTCTCAAACTCCCAGCCCAATTACACATTCCAGCCGTGGGGGCCTCTCCATTACCAGCCGTCATGCTCTGCCCTTTTCTGCCATCACTCTACCCTCTTGCCCTCACAGCATCCCCAAAACTGCTTGCTTGGTGGATGGGAGCTGAACAGGGGCCTGGATCCACATGACGGCAGTGGTCGCTTCTCCCTTGCACTCTCCACGGTGGCAGAAGCCGAAGGGAAGTGCACTCTGTTTCTCTGTGGCTCCTGCCTCTACAATCGCTCCAGCTGGGACTGGCCCACAGGCTTTGAGTTTGGGACCTCTGCCCTACATACTTTGTTTTTCTAACTGTATCTGTACATTTGGCAGTATTAAAATAAACAGTGTTTGCTTGTGCCTAACTCTCCACATGTCCAAGTCACACTGAATCAGTGGTTTGTCCTCTTTGATTTTACCACTGCCACAACCTTTGGTTCTTCTGAAACCTTATGAGTTATGATTTTGAATGTTCTTCTAGGCACTTACTTCTGTTCATCGAGGAAGATGAAGAGAAGCTAGCAAGAATGGTGCAGGTGCTAAATGAGGAAGAGAAGCGGTATGGACTGATTATGAATATCGATAAAACTAAGACAATGGTATTTGAAGATAAGGAAATAGGAAGGAAGATCAGTGTAGATGGAATCAAACTAGGGAATGCAGAGAAGTTCATGTATTTGGGGAGCAACATGACATATGATCTAGACTGTAAGAAGGAAATAGCAACTAGAATAGGGAAAGCAAGAGTGAGTTTGAAGGCAATGGATAAGATCTGGAAAAGTAAAGTGATTAGCTTAGGAACGAAGCAGAGCATCTTGAAAACGTGTGTATTCAGCAGCTTGTTGTACGGATGTGAGACATGGGTGATAACAAAAGATTTGAAAAGAAGGATATTGGCGTTCAAGAGCAGTTGTTATAGAAAGATCCTGAGAGTAGGATGGATGCAGAAGGTCACCAACGAGGAATTATATAAGCAGATACAGCCGAAAGAGAACCTACTGCAGAAGGTTATACAACGGAAGTTACAGCTATTCAGGGATATCTGCAGAATGAATGACGAGAGAAAAGTTAAGACCCTGGTATTCGACATAATGGATGGTCCAAACAGGAGAAGCAGACCCCACAGAGAATGGGTAGATGATAGAGGACATAGTAGATTGGTGCGGAGCTAGTCTACAGAAACTAAGCTGCTCCGCACTGGACAGGGAAAGATGGAAGGAAATGGTGAGGGAGGCATTGGACACCAACGGGCGTTGAGCCCATGGTTGTTGATGATGACAACGACGACAAATGAATTCATACTCTGATCTCATTTATACACGCATAAGTCTAGAGTAATTCTGATGAATCAAGGTCAGTTACATGGGATTTATACTTGGGTGACAGATCAGAATCTGAACCTTTAAAAATAATTTATGCAACCATTTATATTGCTGCTGAACTGGGACCTATATATCCTTGCAAATTCCCAGGATGATGGCATGAATTACAATTAGTGTGCGAAACTGACTGAAACCATAAATAAAAAGAAACAAAAACAGCTGGAATCCTCCCACATTCCAGTTTGCAACTGTAACTCAAAACAACACTCAACAAATGGGCAGATGGCAATTTATGTGTTGCTTCTATGCCAGTTATGGAGCAACCACAAAATATTTAAAAAACCAACTAATGGTATTTATTAGTGTACATAAATCAAAGCAACTGTTTTCAGTATTTGCTGCATTACAATTAACACTCAAATTTCAGTGTTAAACACATGTAGAAATTGGAGGGTGATCCCAGTTCTATTAAGTGTGACTTGCTTATTCTAAAGTTTGACCAGAAGTGGAGACTTCTTCTTCCCTGTCCCACACAAATCTTTTGTCCTCATTAAACAAATTAAGCTTTATATGCAGGGTGGGCAGAAGAGTTTGTAAAGAACGAAATGGGGATGTTATATTAAATAATATGAAGGATCACAATGAAGTAGGCAAATTAATAAAAAACAACGGCAATGTAAAGGGTATGTGGTCATCTATTTGATAATCTTTAAATAATATGGAAACTAAGCAGAATCTTAGAAATTATAACTGGGTAAGAACTTATCAGATCATCAAATCCATTCCCTCTTACTGTGCACAATTAGACACTGTCTATAATCCCGTATACACAGACTAAAGTGATTGTACTTCTCTTGGAAGACCATTCTACAGACCAATAGATGCATGAATTTTATTACTGCTGGTAGTTGTAAGTAGATCCTTGTAAGATTACAAGAACTATAAAGGCTTAAGGTATATAAATTAACTGAATTCATCATTTTGGTAAATAAGGTATTTTTTGTAGACTCTTTTATGACCCCACATCTTAATACAGAGAGAAAAATGCAACAACAAAGGAAGTGTACTAACCAAATATCAATATCTGATAGACATGCAAACCTATATTACAAGCAATATTTCAAACAGCAAAATATTATGAACCAGCAAGCAGATAGTTTTCCAGAATCTGAATTTCTGGGGAAACAAGTGCTCCATTTTGAATGTCTTTATTACTTTGCTTAATGTATGCACTCTGTGGAAGTGCGATTTCATATTACATTTCCCTTAAACATGCAAATCAAGCAAAGTACCTAAAAGCTATTCTTCACTGTCAAACATGCCACATATTAGAATCTGTTGACAGTCTAAGAAAGTAATATATACTGCAACTGTGTGTGTAGCACTGTAAATCCTTTGTTGGCTTTTTTTTTTTTTTTTTTAATATTTACTGTGGATTTGCTTAAGCAGGAGGTGGGGATACTAGATAAGTAGCTGACTTCAAAATGAATCCCTTTCTAATAAGGTTTTTTTAAACTTAATAAGTATTTTAATGTATTGAAGATTATAATAAGCGGATGTTTCCAACATCAATGATTTTTTAGTATTAACAGCCAAGATTTGGTTTGAGATTTAGGTGTTATTTACACCTATGACTATAAGGGCCTAGGCCAGATCTTGCGCACAGTATTTGTGTGGTTAAGGTGACCAGGATTTGCCACTTTCCAATCTGTTCAAGATATGCTGTCAAGTTTTCTATTCCCAATCCTCTGTCAACCACTTTGGCTCAGTCAAGATTTCTGCAGATGCGATACATTTGGGCACAGATGGCATGTGTCACCATTCAGTTATTTGTGATGTTCTGTTTTCCATATAGCATAAAAAGTTAATGACAATGTTAGAGCATAAAGTACATACAGATATGCTTACTTAATGTCTTTCATTAGATGGCACCACTACATTACATGAACAAATTAGAGCAGTATTTGCAAGTGAGAGAAGATCTATGGCCTATTTTATGTAGGAGGTCAGGCTACATGATGAGAACAGTGTTTTCTGGCCCTACAAAGTATAAGGACACAACTGATTGCTATGAAACCTAATTTTAGATGATTTTCCTTTCCTCCCAATATTACTCTCCTGCCAAGAGCTTACTGAAAACTTGTTTGTTTCCTACTTCTGTTTCAATGTTTTAGATTAAATTGTTGCGCTTAACCTCTTTTCAGTTTTTATATTCTCTCAGAGCCAAATCATCTAATGGCTAAAATCCTACTGATTCCAGCTGGATTAGATTTTTGTCTGATTTTAAGTTACTACAATGCAGAGTTCTAGCAGTCAGAGAGAATTTTTCCAAACATTGTAAAAAACAGTAAATGTCCAATGTTCAGTAAGGAGATATGCACTGGTTTTTTGAGGTTGTAATCCCTGGCGTCTTCTCCAAGGAGCAAACCTAGCCACTGATAAAATTCCATGGAAACCCTGCAAATTTAACTAGACATTCCCCCTCAGTCTGTTCTTTGGACATGAGGGAGAAAGAGATCCAAAATGTGTGTTCTACCAAATAAACAAGCTCAGTGTCGACTGCATTTTGCAATGACCTGTTTATGTCACCATAAAATGCCATTTCAGCTTTTTTTTTTAAATCTATCTACCTGTGTTACAACAGATGGATGGATGAAATAATTAGCTGACATCTCTTAGCATAAGGTATACTATCCCTGGGGAAGTGGAGGAAGCTTCATGGTTTAAAACTAGACTGGACAAAATTATAGTGATTACAACAGAGAACACTCCTGCACTGGCAGGGGCTTAAAATAAATGGCCTAACAAGCCTCTCTCAACTTCATAGGATTAACTAGAAGATTTACCTGACATTGCTGAGGTCCTTAACTCAAATAACTGTTGTTTTTCTCCATTCAAATAGTTGTTCCGGGGTGGTCCCTGGGATGAGGAGGTCAGTATGCAGGCTGTTCTGGGGAGAGGGGACAACCCCAGCCCTCTGTCATTGCAGCAGCTTGAGGCCAGGTGAGAAGCACCTGTCCACAGCTACTGCACCCGCAGCACCATAGCTGAGGGAAGGGTACCTATCATCTGGCCTAAGAACAAACACACACACAGATAAACTCTCTGAAATAATAGATAGCTGTCCCTTTCTCCATCTCTGCCACATGCTGTCCCAATGGGGTTATAGCCGTCCCAGTCACCATCTCTGGCCCCTTGCTGCCCCTTGTGGTCATTCTACAGTATAACTCTCCCTGCTAGCAGACCCCTTCCTTTTTGATTTATGAGAAATAATCACATTCCAGGCACACCCCATTGCCCAGGCACAACTAAACCCTTACCTTGCTTTAAGTTATGGTAAGAGGAAGCTACGTACCAAATTTGGTGGTTCTAGTTCTAACAGTTTAGGATGAGTTCTTGAATAAATGGACTCAGATGTATGGATGGACATGCAGACAGACAAATGCACAAACTCTTGATGCCAGACTCTCTCAACTATAATAGATTAATTCAGCAAGTGAGAGATCAAGTGACAAATATAGCCTCATGTTTTTCCACAGTGCTGGGGAGCAAAGTTAATGGAAGTTTGTACTTGATTCCACATTGGTTCCATGTGGATTTGTACAAGGCAAAAAGGGCTATTAGGTTCTGTGAGAGGGATATACAGGAGTGAGAGAGAGATGACTGGGAGGAGCCAGGTCTGCACAGATTAAATCCTCAGAGAGGAGAAGAGCCACAGAGACTAAAGATGACTAAATCTCCGTATGGAGGACAGAATTTCTTCTCTTCAGCTGTTTGCTTGAAACAGCACTGGATCCTGCAGCAACAATTACAACCTAATTCCAAATCCTACTTAAAGGTGTATATCCACTTTTATTATTGCTCACCATCATATTATTTAAAATACAAATCTGTTTCTTTTCATAAAGAGTTCTTACACAGCTGCTCAGCTATTAATATAGTGTAATTCATACCGGCGCAAGTCTATCCATCATAAGGATGGTTTTTACCTGAGCCCATGCTTTTTGGAAAAAAAAAGTTAGATGTAAGCAGTATTTGACATTGAAGAGGAGACGCACGCACACACAGACGTCTAAGACACATACCTCTAATAGTTACTATTCCATATAAAGCAGTCCCTGTGGCACCTTAGGGCATGTCTACACTTCAGGGCAAAGTCAAATTAAGATACGCAACTTCAGCTACATCAATTGTGTAGCTGAAGTTGAAATAGCTTAATTTGGCTTTTGGCGCAGTCTATACATCTGGAAGTTGAAGGAAGATCACTCTTCCTTCAACTTCCCTTACTCCTCATGAAATGAGGGTTACAGAAGCTAGAGTAAAAAACTCTGTCATCTCAAAATTATTTCGAAATAATGCTGCAGTATAGACATGCTCTTAGACAGAGATTAACAAATATAGGTGCCAAAGGCCTGCTCATTGTTTTTAAAGTTACAGACTAACATGACTACCCCTCTGAGACTTTATAACGTATAGAGAATGTAATACAGATAACGGCTTTATTTTTGCACATGTGAGTGCATAATTTGCACATGTGGTCGTAGCAACTGTGTTTATCAATTGTGCTTACTATTAAGGATATATTACCACCACACTGAGGTTTGTTTTTTTTTAAATGAAAATCAGTCACAAGTGCCATCAGATGAAGCACTAGAGGATGATGTTTACACATCGAATGCTAACTCTCAATATATTACATTTATGATGTAAAAGGATCAAAAATTACTTTATTATAATAAGATTCCACTAGAATTGATAAATGACATATATGGTCTGATATTCCGAATCCAAATCAGAACAGAGGTAGTTCACTTTGAGTGATTTTGCCTTCTGGTAAAACACATGTAATGAAAATTACATAAGTTGAGGGACAGGTTTACCTTACATTTTTCTTCTAAGTAGCTGAACTGCCTGACTGATTTTTTCATACAACATACCCCCCCCCACACACACACACACACACTTTTTCATAACCCATTTCCCCCTCTGCCACCCAGGCCTAAAAATGTGTCAAAAAATCTACTGTTTCTATTCTAATGTTTTATTGTTTTGAGTCATTATGATGATGTCTAAATAGAGAATTAAAGAAAGTGAGTTATGAAGCAGAAAGGTCTTTTTCTTATCAGGGGATGAGAACTAAGGGTGGAAATTACTGAAATTATGGTTTTCTATTAAATATCATGTTTTCTTTTTAACTGAGTACGCAAGGTGATTTGTTGAACTTCTAATTTTCTACAAGTGGCTATCAAGCAAAGTGGAAAAGACTGGGAAGAACTGGTAAATGGTCCTTCATTTCCCATGATTAGCTTTAAATAATGGTTTTTCTTTGTGTAAATGAGGGAGAAGTTTTACTGTAATCCATTACATGGCTTTGAACAAACTTGCATGTGTCTGTCTTTCTCTTCCTTATTTCCTTCTCCTCAGCATCATGAAAGAAGGTCACACTTGTGCCCTACTGAAGAGTGGGAGATTTATGTTTGCATGGCCTTCACTTTCACAGTGTGCCTTTTCCCTTTCCTCTCATGGCTGAACCACAGAGGATGATGTGTGAGCTATGTTAGAGGGTCCCTCCAGCTCAGAAGCCCATGCTTTTATACATCTGCCAATCCCAAGTGTAATCCCTGTGGCTGACAACAGGGGCATAACACTTCAACTTGTTTATTGAAGGTTTGTATATGGACCTAAAATTAAGATGGGATGAAATTCTTACAGTTAAAATAGCAGAGGTCACCATCTCACTTCAAATCAATTAAAGAAAGAAGAGAAGAGAATTTAAAAAGTCACTTGAAAATAAGCCTGTTGCTTGATGCTGTAGGATCAAAGACAGAAATCAGACAACAAGGATTTTAAGCCAATATCAGTAACTTTAATTAGTCCCCGCTTTTGGTCAAAGCTTGGAAGACCTTTTTGGAAGTAAGAGACCACACAAGGCATAGGGTTTTTCAAGCTCATTGTAGTTTAAATTTTCTCCAACTGAGCTTCCAGTGACCTCTTCTTCAGCAAACTAGTTAAAGGTTTTAAGCTTTATTCAAAGCCGGAGGTTGGAGGAGGCAGGGGAGGAGGGAAAGGAGAGCTATAGGACTGCCTGCTGTTAGTTTCATTTTCTTCATTTAACTCCAGCTTTATTAGGGTTATCTCCATGATACTTGAGATAACTATCGGTGTCTTTTGAAATACTGTGCCCTCAACAGCTAGTCAGATTGTGGGCACTGGGGATCTTGCCATTAGAAGTAATATTTAGTGACAGATATTACTTTGAAGCAATTGCTTATTTACAAAGAATGCATAAAGTCTTGTTCCCCTGAATGAAGGAAGAACTAAGAAGCAGTTTTAAAGCTTCAGAGGGATAGCTGACTTAGTCTCTGTAACTGGAAAAACCAGAAGAAAGAAGCAGTTTGTTAGCCTACAACCCCCAGAAGCCACTTTAGTCAACACCAGACGACCAAAAGGCTCTCTAGCTTTTTCTAGGATCACACTGTTTCAGGCTTTTGCTTGACTTTTTTGGGGGGCCTCTTTTCCTCCCCTGCCCCCCTCTCTGTTCTTACGTGTCACCTCAGTATCTCACACTTCCATACCCACTTGCCTGAAACAACACTTTGGCTATGTCTAGACTGTAAGCCTCTTTCGAAAAACAGCATCTAGACTACAACCAGTACTCTTGAAAAAGCAAGCCACTTTTTCGAAAGAGATCATCCAGGCAGTCTGGATGCTCTCTTTCGAAAAAGCACAGTTTGCATTACATAGCGCCTTTTTTCAAAAGAACATTTAAAAAAAAAAGGCGTTATTCCTCATCAAATGAGGTTTTCCGCGGTCAAAAAAACTGCCGCGTTCTTTTAATTTACTTTCGAAAGAATGCAGCAGCAGTCTAGATGCAGGGGAAGTTTTTTCAAAAAAAGGCTACTTTTTTCGAAAAAACCCTGTAGTCTAGACTCACCCTTTGAGTTGGTACACATACACACATTATTTGTGTAAGGTGGGCTTATATATACTGTCAGTATACATGATGGGTGAGTTCACATCTACTAGCATCAACTGGGTATTAACCCAACCCTTAAAAAGGTTTCACTCAGTTCATAATAGTACCCTTTATTTTATTTATGTCACTTTATTTTTTGTAGAACAAAAGAAATGGCAAAAATGTGCTAATTTTATATTTGCTGTTAAGAATAAAAATGGTTGTAAATAGGGAAAATATTGAGTGCTTTATTAACAAGATGCCTCACTGAAAAGTTCAGTTAAGATTTTTCTTGTCTTGCATGAATCAGGCAGAATCTGCACATTTTAACATTTGGATTTCATAGCCAAAAAGAATACAGTTATGAAATCAAATAGACAAAAAGTAGTGTTTTGACTTGATGTTTTATAACAGCCATACATGTTTCTTTCCATACTTCTACCAATTTTAGAAGAGTTACCCCTGGTTAAGGAATCTTGTGAAGAAAGAAAGAAAATGTACACTCCATATCGTTTAGCATTAATAAATGAACAGTCATAAGCAGCACCCTTACAGACATGTAAAGTATGTGTCTGAAGGAACTATATCTAGTCAAACTATGGGTACATACATGAAAAGAAAATGTGACAACTCTTTTCAGCAGACAGGCAGAGTTCTAAACTACTAGAAGTATGTAAACTTTACCCAGGAGATCCATCTCCTCAAATATGTACTTTAATTCAAAGAAAGAGAGATTCCCCCAAAGTCAGAGAATTTTGAGAGAGACTTTCCCCTCCACATGCAACATTTATGAGGGATTCTCAAAAGGGGTCCCTCAGAACTTGTAGTAGTATGGACTGAAAATAAGATGACTTTCAGTTAATAGGATTATGCAAAAATAAAACATTTCACAGATAATTGAAGGGACAAAATGAGATAAAAGCAAGCATTTTGAAAGGGTTCCCAAACCTCTGGCAAACACAATTTGTCTTAATAAGGATGATATTATTACTGTTTAACAAGGCTGTTACATTTGAAAGCAATGTTTCCTTGCTACCTCATTAACACATGATAATGCCATTATATAAATCACTGGTATGTTGTCTTTTGGAATATTGGCCAGATCCTCAGTTTATGTGAGTTGTTTTAGAAGTTAATGGAGTTACACCAATTTACTCTGATTTTCTAGTCCTGCATCTTTAGCTGTAGTCACCCTAACAGAAACAGCAAAAATTGAGGGGCTTTTAAGACAAGTGATAAAATGGGAAAGCATGAAGAGACTTCCAATTGGGAAAGATAGAGAAGATTAGGACTGCTTAGTTTAGAAAGAAGAGCATATGCAGGGTAGGAGAGATATTCACAAAACAATGGTAGTGCAGAGAGGGTAAACCTAATATCATAGTATAACAAAAACTTTAAGTTGTAATCTTCCTACCTGAAGGGTTTCAGAATAGATGAAAGGTGCCATATAAGCACACTTGATTATATCACCTTCCATTGTGACAGCATTTGAAGTGGCAGGCACCCTTCCAGAAAAGCATACTGAGATTCCTCTTTTATTATTTCCTTCCCTGGGAGGACAGGGGAAGGGGGAATACTCAGTTGCTAATAGGCAAAGGCAGGGATCTCATGGGTTTTCTCTGTCAACAAAGAGGCCATGTGTCCAGGGCTGGCCTTACCATGAGGCGAACTGAGGCGGCTGCCTCAGGTGCCAGGCTGTGGGGAAGAGGGCACCACTAGGACCCAGAGTGTAGAAAAATTGTGTCTGCTGCTGGTGCACATGTATTCTGTCTGCAGTACCATGAGAGGAGGAGAACAGGAAGAAGGCAGAATTGAGACCTTTCAAAGTTTTGGCCCAAGCAAGGGGCATCATTTGAGCTCCCCGCCTCAGGTGCCAAAATGTTGTGGGCCAGCCCTGCATGTGTCTCTAGTTCAGGCTGCCAGGGGGACTGACATATTTGCTGGACCCCTAGGCAAGGTGGAAAGCAGGGCTGGTTCTGTGTTCCTCTGGAGAAAGGGGTGGGACTAGAGCAGCCAGCCCTCAGCACCACCTGGAGCCCAATGTGCTGTGCTCCTGTAATCCTCAGAGCTACCCAGAGCCCCAGGCCCTTTTGAATCACCAGGTCCTGGGGCAATTTCTTGCTTTGCCCCTTCCCTTCCTCCAGTCAGTGGGCCTGCAGGCTGTCCTAAATCTTTATTGTCTATGAAGAGGGGAAAGCTACAAAATGTTTACAGTTTGATCTGTAGCTGAGGCCTGCGTATGGAATTCTGAAGCATGAAGACATTCCTGAGATTTATGTCCCTAGTCATCGAAGACAGACTTGAACTTGGGACCTTTGTGCATGAACCACTACCACATGAGCTAAAAGCAAAAGGGAGGCACAACTAAGGCTCTAGAGAGCGAGAATGATGAATGGGCTCTAAGTGGTCTTCGTACCACTAGATGAGACAGTAGACCCCACCCAATTTGTGTGTGGGTTACAGTTACACATTTTTGTGGTAACTAAGAAAGAATAACTTCCTGTTTGGGTGGCATTTATTACATTCTTAAAAATATTTTTCTGAAGGAAGTAGTGTGTGGAAGTGCCATGTGAGAGGAACCTTAAAAGGTATATTTACACTGCATTTTAAAACTAAAGGGCAGCGAGTCTCAGAGCCAACATTTGCAGACTTGGGCTTGTGCTATGGACAGTACTAAAAACCACTGCACAGATGTTTGGGCTGCACCTTTGGCTCTAAAACTTGGGTAGGTGGAGAGTTCAGGCCCTGAGTACCAGCCAAAGTCTCAGCATCTGTTTTTAGTGCACGCCCTGTTAGCCTGAGTCTGTAGGCCCACATTATTATGGGTTTAAAATGCCAGACTATATTGAAAAACCCTCTAGAAGATATGCTGGTGAAAACAAAACTGCCAGGTAACACTAGAAGACAGTTAAAAATAATCCTATACACTAGGCTGCAGACAAGATGTTTAATAAGTGTTTTTGCTATCTCTAAAATTGATTATTTTATACAATTGTCTGTAGGAAGAGATATAGTATAGTAAAAAAGTATTAAATATAAGTGCTGTAATAGGTTTAGCACTCACCTCACACAAGCGCCCATGTTTGGCCAAGTGCAGATTCCCGCCCAGTCCTCAGTTTTAAAAGCCTTGCAGCTACTCAGCCCTCCAGTTGAGTCACATGGCCTCATGTGAATTCACAAACCCCTTCTGGGTTATACTTCTAATGGAGGCCCATCCCAGCACCTCCTGTAGAGTGTCTCTCTGAGTCCAGTTCAGCCCCTCAGTCTGTTTCCCCACTCAATAGCAGAGTGGTGCCTCCAGGGCTTCTCCTCCTGAAGACAATGTTCTGCCTGCCAACCAGCCTCCTTAACCTTCTCCCTTCCAGGTCTGGGCTGCAATTGAGCTACTGCTGAGCCTGCAGCTCCTTTTGTAGTCCCACTCTAGCCTCCTGGAACACTTCTCTATGGCCCTTTTGGCCTTAGGGCCTAGCCCCATTACAAACACCAACAATGTTTTCAGCACTTCACTGTCAGAATCCATATCATGAGTCAAACAATGAAATCTAGATACTGGAATATTCAGTGGAAACTTAAAACATTTCTTCTGGGTTGATTAATATTCCTTATAAGCATAATGAAAAATACAGTTCCAACTAATAGAAATTTTCAAAATAGAAAACATTTAAGTTTTCCCACTGTAGGAGGATGGACACAAGATAACTGTGCTCTTTATCTTACTCTGGAGTTGTATATTTCTGTATGGAAGACTGGAATTAAGCATAGTGACCATAATGAAAAGGAAATTGAATAATGGGAACATTTATTAGCAAACAGTAAGTTGAAGGAAAAATCCTGGAATATTATTTGCAGCTTGTCATTTGGTCAGGTCTGCAGGTGGAAGACGTCTGAGACTGCAACAGTGACCATGCAAAACACATAATAAAATTATTTACATTAATATTATTTGTAATTCCCTTTAAAGCATCATAAAAAAACAGCACAATCTCTACAGGAAACATATATAAGATGGATAACAGCCAATATGGCTGTCTCTTAAAAATGTTAGCTTGCTGGATAAATATGTACTTATGGATAAACAGCACCTGACCTTACAACAGACATTCTTCTAAATGTTAGAGCACTCCTAATATTGTTTCAATTAAATAAAAATTAGAGCTCAGAAAATATCACAAAAGGTTAATCTAATATTTGATCATTAATGTGCTTATGTAACAGGATATTTACAACAGTATTTTCAGAACTGGCCAATTTCTCTGCTTTAATGACTTTTAGTGCACAGCACTTTTGTGCTCTGGATTTCATCCTCAGAAGTCTTGTCAAGTTTCATTTAAGATTAATTCCAAAGCCATAAGAATGCACTCTTGGAAAAGAAAAAAAACAAAAACAAAACTGAAAATCACCATTGCTATCTACCCAGTTAGGTACTAGATAAGGAGCCAAATCATATTTGTCCTATTGACACAAGTTCTTTCATTGGTTTAAAGGGGGCTAGCTGCAGGAATGTACTCTTCTTTGTCATATTGACTGACAAACAAAACAAAACAAAAAACACCAACTTTGCTAAGTCAAAGTTAAGGTTGTCCAGTAATATCTCATGCCCTTCCAGAAAATCAAGTTCAGCAAAATTCAAACCTCTGAAAAATTAGAAAATTCACAATTATTGTACATGTCAACTATAATGGAGTTGACTCACCACTGCGGCACCTCCTGCTGGTCATATTGGGAATTAGCACTGTTTATGGATGTGCCACCTTCTAGACAGTGTCTTGCCCATCATCAGTCTGTTGCACTGTCTCTGCCTGTGGTTCATGACCCGCATTGCTCCTTGGACCATGGCATCCTCTTCAGGACAATGCCATCTGCAACAGCCCACCACTTTGTTCTTTCCCTTTTCCAGGGACATCGGCAGTCCTCCATCAGTACACCTGCCACTGTGGCAAACTGCAGCCTCAAAGTTTAGTCCCTTACCTCAGGGGCAAGCCACAGACTGTATAAGGCACGTCCTTGGTGGCAAGGGGGAGGAGGGATCCCATGCCTGCTCGCTACTCTGGGCCCCAACCTAGGGATTCTCCAGTGATAGCCATGTCCTCCTTCACTTCCCTTGTTTACTCCCGTTCCATGAACCAATTCCCTGTGACCCTTGCACCAACTCCATGAAGCACCACTGTGGAATTCTGAATATGTTTTCAGCATTTTGGAGTCTCCTCACTCCCCATTTACACATACGAGGTAGGACTTTGTTGAAAAACAGATTTGGTAGCAAGTAAACCAAACCAATCCCTTTGAAACAAATCAAATAAAAGAAAAACCAGTTTATACAAACAAACTAACAGTCACAATTTTACATGCAAAGCAGACAGGCCTTTTTCTGATAAACTTAGTTTTCTTGAAAACCTGAAAAACAGTTTGGATGGAAAGTTTGCAAGCAGTCCTAGCCCAAACCAATCCTCTGGAAGTCAACAATATCCTGCACTGGGGGGGGGGGGGGAAGGATGAATGAAATAATCATTCTTAATAGAAATACCTGACAGGTTTTGTAGGCTATAAAGAGCTGAGCGTACATCTACACTTCAAATATTACAGAGCACAGGTGCACCAGTGTAGCACTTGACTGTAGGCACCACCTTCACTGATGGGAGAGCTTCACAGGTTGGTGGAGGTAATCCACTTCCCCACAAGGCAGTAGCTGCATTACCAGAAGAATTCTCCTGCCAACCTTGCCCTGTCTACACCAGAGGTAAGTTTCTCAGGGGGGTGTATTTTTGACAGATTTTTCACACATAGCTATACTGATGTAAGTTTGCAAAGTAGATCAGGCCTTACATGGCGCTTTGTGAATCTTTTACTACCATCTGACTTTTACATCTCTCTCATCAAAATTCACTGCAGCTGGGGTGCCTGCAACGAGTCAATGGCAATCTCTATCTTATACATGTAACTTCCTTATTTTTATACTAAAAAAAGAATAAAGCAAACTTTAACAAAATAATTGAAATGTGCACATTCCTAAACCGATTAGTGCTTGTGGTGCTGCTAGCTCGACCCTTCCTTGTCTGACCCTCACTTTTCTTATCGCATGTAGACCATAATCATTGTATGGTAGAGGCTGAATCTTTTATCCATAACGTCCTTAGGATAATTTGGGGTACTATGAAATAATAAATCACACTTGCTTTACTTATGCACAAAAGTCCTATTGATGTCAGTATGAGAACTCATGGAAGTGAGGTAGTCAAAATTTGGTCCTTTCACAGTCAACTAGGCCCGTCGATGGTGCGGAGCGTAATAGGGGCAGTTGCCTAGGGCCTGGCAAGTCAAAGAGGCCCAGGACTCCTGGCTCTTTAAATTGCTGCTGGAGAGCTGAGCAGCACACTCCAAGTGACTCTGAGGACTGGCTGCCCTCAGCATCCCCCTTCCACATGAAGCTCCATCCCTGTCAGGAGCACTCTTTACTCAGGGGACCGGCAACCTTCTGAAATTGGCATGGTTCCAAAAGCAGCTTATCTTTATTTATTTTTCTGGAAGATGGTTTTTAAAAACTTGATGCAATCAGAAACGTCTGCCACGTGTACCAAATATTAAATTTTAGCCACATATGCCTAATAGACTGCAGAAATTCCAAATTTGCATGTCCACATCTGATGTTTTCAAATGCACATAGCCAGTTAGCATCCATTAATTTCACATGCACATGGCTGATTTGCATATTCAGGTTTTGCTACTATATTAGAACAGACAATTGACTTTGAAAATCTGGCCCTGCTGGTCTTTTTTTCTGTTTTTTTACTCCCCCTTTCTTCCTATCCTTTGCATATCTTCATATCCCTGACATTCTTTTTTCTGATTTTTCTCTTTTATCCTTTCCTTACCAAATCTGTATGCCTTCCTGTATCTGTCCCTGATCACCACATCTCCTTTTCTCTTTCTACTGATTATTTTGCTTGACTAATTTGAGGAATTAAGATAACTTTGTGCTTCTATTATTTTGCATGGATTTATTTGTGGTCTTATTATATAAAATGCATTTTCCTACCCTGAAATCCTCTGATGGAGAAGCCCTTCTGATGCTTCTTTTGTCTAGCATGGGTACTTAATAAGAAATAATTTTCTGAGATTAATTTTATGCACCATTTAAATGAGTGAAACCCTGAGTAAGGCAGCCTTTAGCTTAATTATTCTAAATCATTCCATAACTTTTATGTAACATAATAAATGTGGACTTTATTTGCTTCTGGGGAAATAGTTAATTTTTGCATGCATTCATAACTAACCAAAGTACAAAGTAATTAAAGCTTTTCAGTGCTTTCTGATAAGCATTACCATGACATAGCAATTAAGCCCTCAAAAAAATTCACAAGGAAGATGCATGAAATTATAGTCTTTTAAATATGTATTCAAATATGGAAATCTATTTTTAAGTTTTTGTAGCATGTGCATGCATGTACACCAGGTGGTGATAGGGAATAAGTTTAAACCTATCCAAGTTTTAATGAAAGAACCTGCAGCAATCTAGCCCTTTGGTTTTCCAAAGCTGAAATTATGTTTCTGCTATCATCACTAGAAAGACTGCTGGGGGCCTGATCCTGAGAGTTTCTCTCTGCTGTGACTCCATCTCTCAATATCAAGCTCACTGTTATTTTGGTTTCTTTCTTATACTGAACAGGAACTCGCAAAGTCATGCTTAAAAGAATTAACAGAACTAGAAGATAAGGGGCAGACTATAAAGGGAGAATCAATATCCCCTCCCAGGCCATGTCTACACTACGGGGTTTTTCCGGGTTACCAAAAGTATCCCGGAAAAACTCTGTCACGTCCAGGGAACACATCCACTTTTTCAGTTCAGTTTCCAAAAAAGCTGGTGTGTTTTTTCAGAAGTCCCGTATTCCTCATTTTATGAGGAATAAGGGCTCTTCCGAAAGAGGATGTTTTTCCTCCATTTGGCCCTGTGTAGTTGGGCCAAATGTCAGAAAAGCCTCTTCTGAAAAAAGAATCGGAAAAAGGTACACAAATTGTGAACTGAAATTTGCGTATCTTTTTCCAAAAAAAAAGAACTGCAGTGTAGACATAGCCGCTGCTATAGTAACAAGACAACACTGTTATATCCTAGAGAGATTTAAATCCAACCCAAAGAATCACAGTGTTCCCACTTGAAAATACCTTAACCATGGAACTTATAGGAGAACAAGAAAGAAGTCTTCAAAGAATTTGGTGAGGCGACTACGGGTAAGACTGGATGCTTTTGTCTCTCAGCATCCATTTTCCTGCTAACTAGACACACAAGCAATCTGCAATCTTAGTTGCAACTATGTGTAAGCTGGATAGATACTCTTTGCAGGTATTTCTGGTCAGAGAAAGAAAAAAGCAGCTCACATGAATGTCAGTTTGGAGCCTGTGCATTCATTTTTTAAATGAATGAATCCCCTACTTGCTGAACCCAAAGCCATTATGAAAATAGCCCAGAGAAATCTCCATTTAACTAATGAACAAAGGTCAAACATATATAATACAGTGATAATAATAATAATTCACGCTTTTCTATCGATAGCAATTTAGAGGTAACAGAATAGCAACACGAATGAACAATATCCAATTTACAAATGAAATTCTATTCTAGAAAATACAAATTCTTATCGCAAACAGTATATTCAGTTCCATTAGCTTCAGTGAAACCACTATAGATTTTTACCACTATACTGGACAGCAGAATTTGGCCAAACTTTAAAATAAAGTTCATAATAATTGTACGTAAGTAAGTAAATAAGTAAGCAAGGACCACGAAATTTGGGATATAGCTTTCTCTTATCAATCTTAAACAAGGTATGGGTTTGGTTATACAGGGGGTGGGACTGAAGCTGCTCCCCATGATGCATAAAACCACACAGAAAAGAGATAGAATCACCAGGCAGGGGAAAGGGGCTGGCCATCCAATCTCAAGCCTCCCACAAACACCCCAGTTGCCCTTTGTGGAGATTTCAGCCCTCCCCCCCCATTCATATGGGAACATTACTGGTTATTCCCCTTCGTTGGGGAGCAAAGGAAATGTGCAGTTTGCTGCATCTCCCAATCTGGCTGGCGAGCACAGGGGCAGATGAACCGGGACCTTCTCCATCTGGGGGACATGCACCCCTCCTCAGCTGTGCTCACTGGAGTTGCAGCAGCCATGGAGAGGTGCTTTACACCTGGCCCCAAGCTACTGTGGTAGGAAAGGGTTGGGGTAGTCCTCTCTCCCCAGGGCAGGCTTCATACTGAACCCCTCATTCCCAGCCCCACTTAGATCAATAATTTAAATGAAGAAAAAAATTAATTGAGTAAAGACCTGAGCAACACTGGGTAAATCTAGTAAATAAATAAATTTAGTCATTGGTACAACTGTAACAATACCACATGTCTGATCCCTATTACTACAAATCTATATTATTTGTATACCGCAGGTGACCTCAATATAAGATGAGCCAAAATAACAATTGAGTGATGTCCTATCCCTATGGCAGTAATTGACCCAAAGATTCTCCTTTTGCCATGTGCCCATTTTAGTATTACCATTATCATTACCCATTAAAAAATCACGTTTTTTTTCTAGTTTTGAAAGTCTCCTCCCTCCACTTTCCCCCCAATAAACAAAATAAACATGTACCCATAATACAGAGTTTCATTGCTAAGCTTTCCCCACATTTTTCCAGGTTTAAAATCAGTTTTAAAAACAACATTTTATTCTCCCCAGGCTGTCTCTCCCACATAAAGTGGGAGACAACTTGCTAAATGCATTAGGAAGGACAATCTAGACTCCACTCACACATATACTGACAGGAAATGATTGAATATGGTCTCTCTGCAATTTTCAGGCTAATTCTAATTCTCCCATGATCTTTGAATTAGCATATCCCAAAAATCCACAGAATTAGCTCCAGAAACAGTATCAACAGTAACAATATCAACCTCTTCCTTCACTATTGCCCCACCAGACAAGAGCCACCAGTTCCATTAGTTTCTCCTGACTCCTCCCCCTCATCAGTGTCACAACACTGCCCATTAGCTATCAGAATGGGAAAGACCAGTAAGAGAAGAGTGGTTCAAATGGAGCCTGAGGCAGGGGCTGATGCATGATTTTCCTAAGTGCTGTACAACTTCATCTAAAACAGCAGGGAAAACTGTTGAGTCCAGGATCTTGAAGTGCATGAACTTGATACATAGTCCAATTGATCTCTGGCCAAAAGATTTTGTAACTGATATATGAATGTATTCTATAAATACCTGAGATACCTTACCATATTAAAAATGCACACGTAACACATTTTATATTACCAAATGTTAAAGTGAAATAACTGTCACTATGTATTCAGTAGTGTATGTACTAGATGCAGGGCCGGATAAAGACCTTTGGGGCACGTCTAGACTACATGGCTCCGTCGATGGAGCCATGTAGATTAGGGTTGTAGGCAAAGGGAAATGAAGCGGCAATTTAAATAATTGCCACTTCATTTAAATTAAAATGGCTGCCGTGCTGTGCCGATCAGCTGTTTGTCAGCACAGTGCTGTAGTCTGGACGCTCCGCAGTCGACATCAAAGGCATTTGTCGACCTCCCCGGTATGCCTTGTGGGATGAGGTTTACCGGGGAGATTGACAAATGCCTTTGATGTCAACCACGGAGCGTCCAGACTACAGCGCTGTGCTGACAAACAGCTGATCGGCACAGTGCGGCAGCCATTTTAATTTAAATGAAGCGGCGATTATTTAAATCGCTGGTTCATTTCCCTTTGCCTAGTAAACAAATCTACATGGCTCCGTCGACGGAGCCATGTAGTCTGGACATGCCCTTAGAGGCCCTAAACACTGAAAAGATTATGGTGCCCCCCCATATGTAATTCAAAATAAAAACAATACTATACCGTAAAATCTCATTTTTTTGGGTGCCCCTGCTTTGCTGGTGCCCTAAGCACGTGCTTAGTCTGCCTATTGGGTAATCCAGCCCTGACTAGATGTATCATGTTATCCAGTCAAATCACAGAATACTGAAAAATGCAGCTATTTCACTGCTTCCCCATAAATTGATGAAAAGGAAAAGCTGAGGAAAGTGGACTTGTAAACAAGGAAGAAAAGTGGAATTTTCAACAATCAGCTTTTAGAATATTGAAAAGGCCAAAGCAATGCAGAATACCTCTCTAATTCTTTGACTGTATGAGGCATTAAAATTCTGATACCTCATTCAAAGTTGTAATGAGAACATAATGCAAATGTGAACCTATTATTTTGACAGTGATTGTAATGAGAATGTGAAATAATATAAACTTAATGATACTGCAAGGGACTTAAAAATACATTTTAGAAGCTCCTCACTTTCAATTCTAGCTTGCAAGATGAAGAGGTAATTTGAATAGGGCAAGGCATCAAACTCCCAGAGTAATCAGCTCAGACTTTAGCATCAGGTGAGAAGACCTAATGCCAGATAGGATATCATATATATAAGACATTTTCTCCACTTGGTGTCCCAATGCAAGGAAGCTATAGTATTAGAAGTTATGAAAGGAGACTAGAGCATAAAGGTTCTTTTATTCTTCTGTATTATGGTGTGTCCTTGGGCATATCATTCAAGCTCCTGGCTCAATTAATTAATTCATCTATAAAATGATTGTAACAATACCTCCCTTGCAGAATTGTTGTGTGACTAAATAAAATAAGATTTCTGAATGTGCTTTCTTTCAGAGATCAGATAAATCATTACGGTTCTAAAACCATTATCATTCCTTCATTTAACCTTCAGCAATTCATCCGTTTTTCTTTTGTTTTAAAACAGATAGACTTTAGAGTTTTCTTCCTCATCTACCTTGAAAAATAAATAAATTGCACTACAGGTTGAACCTGTCTAAACCAAGACTCTCTGGTCTGGCAACATCTGACTGGTGCCTGAGAGCCTTGTGGGCCAGCAGCTGCCAGCAGGGCTGGGAGCCTGGCTTACCACAGCTGGGCTACTCAGTGGGGCGGGAGCCCAGTGCACTGCAGCTGGGCTGCCCGACGGGGCCAGGAATCTGGCACGTTGGGAGCTGAGCTGGAGCTGGACTGCCCAGCATGGCAGGGAAGTAGGAGAGGAGAAACAGCAAGACAGGGCATGGGGGCTGACAGCAGGGTGGGGAGCCAGCAGCTGGGCTAGGGCTGAGTAGCAGGGGGGGGCCAGATATGACCTCCCCTGGTCCAGCAAAATACCTCATCTGGGACCGGTAAGGAACTGACCGTGCTGGAGCGGGGTGGTCCAGCCTATACTAATCTCCTTTTGAGTTGGAATGGGGACATATAGCTAGATGGGTTTCCTTTCAAACATCATGATGCCAACACCTTTCGTTTGAACAAAATGTCACCTCCATATTTCATGTTACTACATGTTTTATTTACATAATTTATTTAATATTCAGAGTTTTTATAAAGAGGTTCATGGAATATTAATTGAAATAACATTTATAGCTACACACACAGGCAATATACCATTCACAACTGAAGCTAAGTGATTACACTTCTTTTTATTTGACCAACTGCATTGCAATCATGCTAGTGGAATAGCTAAAACAAAGATTAAGATAGCTATTGTACTATATTTTAATAATTTCTAGGTTTATAACAGAAAACACTTAGGCTGCGTCTAGACTGGCATGATTTCGCGCAAATACTTTTAACGGAAAAGTTTTTCCGTTAAAAGTATTTGCGCAAGAGAGCGTCTATACTGGCATGTGCCTTTGTGCAAAAGATTTGCTTTTGCGCAAAAGCATCCGTGCCCAGTATAGACGCTCCCTTGCGCAAGAAAGCTCCGATGGCCATTTTAGCCACCGGGCTTTCTTGCGCAAGAAATTACCATTCCTGTCTACACTGGCCCTCTTGCGCAAGTATCCTTGCACAAGAGGGCTTATGCCTGAGCGGGAGCATCAAAGTATTTGCGCAAGAAGCACCGATTTTGTACATTACAAAGTCAGTGTTCTTGCACAAATTCTCGCAGCCAGTGTAGACAGGCGGCAAGTTTTTGCGCAAAAGCGGCTGCTTTTGCACAAAATCTTGCCAGTCTAGACGCACCCTTACTTTTGTTGGACAACAACATAATTGTCACTATTCTTTGCCAAATGACAAATTCAGGCCAATTCTTAAATTGTCAGTTTTAAAAACTTCTCTCTCATCGTTTAGTTGCTGTGTGCAATAGAATATATGGTTAAATGAAGAAGGTACAATATACATATTCTACCATTATTTAGAGATGAGGAGAAAAGTCACATAATTTCATTATGTTTGTTTTTTTGCCTTTCCTGGTATTCCCCCACTGCCCTCCAACACATGCTGAAATTGAATGTATTCATAATCTGAAACTTTTTATTAATTTTTTGAGTGAATGCTTCTTGCTCTGAAAATTATTCAGAAGAAATGTTGTGACTATTTACAATTCACAGTTTCCAGTGGGCTGATATGTTAAGTGAGTTATATGATATATTTTCCATTTGAATGACTTGTGTACCTATCCAACCCAGTACAATTTGTGAATTTCACAAGCAAATATGCAAAGTGGTTTGTGCTGTGCTGATCGGTTATAAAGTATTGTGTCTGCTTCAGTTTTGATGTGTGTAGCTATTCAGAGCCTCGTTCTATAAAGATATCCACATGCACAGACCCTTGCATTTGTGCAGAGTCCAAATTAATTCAATACACTGAATTTCCAAAGGCAGATAAGCCCTTTTTTGGGGATTGGAGCATAGCACATACTGCAAAGTCCATAATTATATATGTGTATTTTGCACACATCCGAATATTTGATTATACACACACACATACACACAATGAAACCATAGAACGTTGGAATGCAAAAATCATTCCCATGTCTATTCGGAAATATTCATGTGTGAATAACTCAGAAAGAATGATGTAAGTGAGTAATCCTACCTCTTTTTCTCTTTGCAGATTGCTCACAAGCTGATCACAATTTTTTTCTAATTTCTCTCATTCCAAATTATTTGTTGCAAGTAATTTTAAATCTGTAATTCATTCTCAAACAGTTCTTGCTATGTATTTGAATATATGAAATAAGAAATTTGAGTTCTATTGATTGGATATGTCCATTATGTGATGTTTCTTTTCTCTTTGTGGAATGTTGGTTTTGGGGTGAATCCTTGAAATTATTAGGGGTGTGGAGAAGGACATACAGGATGTGGTTGTGGATGATGTAATGCAAAATCTGCAATATTCAGCTTCAGTTTGTTTTTTCTACAAGCATTCTTGGCCTGAAAACCCACCTGCTATATGTTCTACATAAATCAAATGCACACACAGCTTGAACAAAATTGAAGAAAATAAATTTACAAGTCTGAATAAAAATTCATGGGAGACAAAACTTGAAAATTCAAGAAGCACAATTTATAATATTCCCAACTTTGCTAATGTGTAATGCACATGTTGATCCACTGTATAAAAAAATCACAGTAGACAAATGATCCTTTATGAAGAGTCAGAAGTCTTTCCATTTCAATGCAAATAAGAACACTGCAAAAAAGTTTTTCTCTACAGTACTGCTTCTATGATCAAATTTCTTCCTGAGTCATAAAGTTGTTCATCAACAGGCCAGTATGAAGAAGCTCTCCTAATCCCTCAGTGCAATATATATCTCTTTAGTGTTACTGGCTCCTTACTTTGATGAATATAAAATTTTAAAACAAAAGACTTCCTCTCTGATTCAACCTTGAGCACACCCATTAGCACTTTGCTAAAGGATAAGCTTTTAAAAAAGCACTTTTGTAGGAAACATTTAGCATTGCACATTGAGTGGAGACTTTGCTGCTGAAAGAAGAAGTTTCACAGATTTAGACTGTTACTAGATTTTGTCTGGAGGAGTAAAAGGACTGCTCCTTGCAAATGCAAATCAACTCAAACCTTGCACAACATGTGCACACACTTGGGAAAAGGTGACAATGGACAGAGAATCTACCTTCATCCTCATGCCTCTTTGCAGATCTAGGTCTGAGCAATATAAATCTACATTTGAGTAATTAAGGGAAGACATTTTGAAGGAGGAAGTGGTGCAGCAGCACATGAAATGGTTTTGCAAAAGGGAAGCAAGGGTATTTGTGTCTTTTTTTCTGGAGATAGAAGTAAAATCATGCACTACAGGAAATACCAAACAAAAGAAATTCATATCTGCACTATGTTAGGGGGGGAAGAAAATAGCAGTGTGTCCATGCATAAAAAGTAAGGGAGAAAAGGGGGGAGAGACGAAGCCTTTACCCTTACTGTTAGGAAATACAAGAATGTCAATAAAACTCTCTACAGGGAATGTATGGAACACTTTATTTTTAATATCCCTATGTGCTTTGTCTCTTAGCTCCATGCAGTGTGGCTCTAGGTAGTTAATATTTCTATCACGTTTTCTGCTTAGAATTTGAAAGAGAAATTGTTTTTCTGCATATGCTTGACCCCCTGACTCTCTCCAAATCCCATCGTCATATTCTTGCTTTCCAGCCTCTGACCCAAAAAACCCTAATAAGGAGAATCATATCTCCTTCACAGTTTCTTCATTAATTTGCCCCAGTATGTGAACTTTGTACTCCCTTATCCGTGCCCACAGTATCTGTAAGTGTTTCTTATAATACACCCTGTAATCTGTAATGTGTCATTTATTTTTATATTAAGGCTTAAACTGCAGTTTGGTTTGAAGACAACTTTGATGCTCTTTCACAAGCAGAGCTAAATAAAAATAATCCACACTGTGTTGTACAATATAGTGCTGAAAACATAACCATGTTGGTTTCCCTGCCAGCAGACAAGACAAATTAAATTACAAAATGTAATGGTGCGTCTGCTGATGATTGGAAACAGGCATGGAAGCTGTAGTGAAGTTACTGCATGGAGAAGAGACAACATCAATGCAGCAGCTGTTCTCAAAAATGATTTCTCAAGACAGGTCTGCTAGAGCTCTCTAAAGCTAGAGGTTTTATTCAGAGTGGGTTGTCCCATTAAGTCTCAAAGTCAATGAGGAACAATTGGACTGAAATAGTTATGGAACGTTTCCAGCATAGGCACTGGTTTTGTGGGTGCCCCAGGGCTGGATCACCCTTAGGGAAAAATTAGTGAGTGCAAAGCACAAACCAGCACCAAGCTCCCCCCTCACCCTGTGTATACTGGAGACCCTGCACTTACCACCTCCTTCCCAACACTTCCAGAGTTCTGCAAACAACTGGTTTGCAGCATTCAAGTTCCAGTAGGCATAGAGGAGCCTGGACTTGATGCACTCCGGGGAGGAGGCAGAGAAGAGGTGACACAGGGGCTTGAGGGAAGAGATGGAGTGGAGATTGGACTTAGAGTGGAAAGGGGGGTTGAGCACCCCCCATCATGAAAGAGAAGATGGTGCCTATGGCTGCCAGTGGACTTAGGGTAGTCAGTCTTAAGGAAAATATGATTCTTGTCCCCAAGTACTTAATAGCTAAATCAGACATTGTCAACACACTGGAAAACTACCCAGTATGGCAGTGCATATCTGTTTGGTGTTTCACTGTTAAGAAAAAAAAACTTTTTTTGCACAAAGTGTGGTCTGAAGAGGGATGAATGAGTAGAGTAAGACTGTTATAATTTATTAGGGCAACAAGTTAAAAGAGCAAACAAAAATCCTAATAACATTGGATCAAATATTTTTCCCAGCTGTTTTGAAGTCTAAAAATGTCACAGTTCTCCCACACTTGTGGTCTTGGTGGCTAAACCTTGTGTCTTCAGCACCAGAAAGCCAATCCTTATCTCAAGTGAACAAGTACATTCAGACACCAGTCACAGAGTTGTGTTTGTGGAGAAGAGGAAATGCTTAGCTGCAAGATCGATGTCTCAGTAATATAAAATATTTCTGCCAGATACAACACAGCCAGATTCTTATGTGGTAGAAGCCTACTTAAATGACAATAAAGTGCTAGTAATATGTGAAGGCTCCCTGCATAATATACTGGTATTTGAAATGAAAATATAGTTTGTCTTGACTACTGTTGCCAAGTGTTTAAGTGCTCTTCTTTCAATATTTATTTAGAAAGCCTTTTCACTGCACCTGGGAATGCTGCAAATAACTAACAAGTGAATAAAAATAATAGCACAATTGGCATTCTTAAGGGTAACATTTTCCTCTGCCAGAAGAGACTGCTATTGCTTACAGAGCAGATCCACATTTTTGGATTGAGAACAACAATATATTAGAGTGCTACTACTGAGTATATTTTTTTCAGAAAGAAATCTGAGCATGACACCTTTGATGGTATGATACAGATTACCAACATAGGGAAGCCAGATCTCAAAAGTTCTGTGAAGAGTTTCAATAGATCTATGATGGAGCTTTTGTTTACTTGTTGGAGAAAGTAAAAGTAGCAGGGTTTGGCCTTTCAGAAATGATGGGATGCCAGATCTTTTTATAAAAGCAGTCAGCCGCTTTCTGTGTGGATAAATTACAAGATGAAAAGCAGACTGGCAGTTTATGTCAGTGACCCCTATTACTGCTGAGGAAAAACAGAACTTCTTACTCAATGTTATTACAATACAAGTATATTTTATTGCTTATATCATACAGTAACTGCATGTGATATTTTACATCAAGTAAATGTTCTAAACAAACTCCCTGATCTGAAGAACTTTCAACAGTGCAAATGCATCGATAGCTCCAACAAGTTAAAATAAAGAGCGAATGGTACATGGACACAATAATTGAAAAGGTCCACAGAGTAAATGAGTTTCCAAAAGTGAGTTGAAGTGGGTGAAAGAGGGTATTTGGTGCACATTATATAGGAGACTATTTCAACTGGGGTTGTATTGAAATTCAGCTTCTTATAGTTATTCTGCTGAATGATGGTCAATAGTTTTCAGATCTTCTTAAACCAAATATTCTTAAATGGTTATTTGAACTTGAATAGTTAAAGGTATTCTTCCTCCCCTGGGTGGCTATAGTATTACTGACTTCCTCATGAATCTCTGGCTGTTTTCTAGCATAATGAAGAGAGGTTTCCTTTCTTCTGGACCTTCCTTATAGAACTTGTGGCATTCCTTTCCCTTTTCATTATGGACAGTCCCTTCAAAAAAATTGCCATTGCCATTCTCTTCAAGCCATCTGTAAAAATCCCAGCTGTCGCCCTATTTTCCTCTGCTAGTACCAGCCCTGATGTCTGATCCTCTCTCACAGAGGAGTGATGTCATGATGGCCAGGAAACTACTGGTCTGAGGTGTGGCTAGAGGCTCCAAGGGGACTATTTTTCTCAGTCTGAGAAGACTGGTTATATTCCACGTTCAGGGTGATTGATAAAAGAAAGAGTCCTCCCCACCCCACAATAACCAACTCTTTCTTATGTAATTAGTATCTCCCGTGTCTTATGGAATCCTTATTCTCTAGTTCACTTTAGAAAATAGATATCTCCTATCTTCCCACCCTATTTATTCCATGAACTCCATTTTCATGACAGAATTAGCAAAAAATATAAAATGAAAACATGTTTTTTTTTGGTGAGTTATCTGATGACTTCCAAGAAGCTGACACTTCCTGAATCCAGAAAAACTTTACAAAAATAAATGAAAACTCACTTTTAGTGGTTGTGAAAATGCTAAACTGACAGCACTGGACACAGAGTAGGCATACAGAGAATGCAAGAGAGGAAGAAGTATTGTCTCTTAAAACATGCTTAGAGGTGGAGAGATGTTTATTGGTGGTGGCTTCAGCCACTTTTTTTTCCCTGTATTGTTAAGAAGAACCCCTAGATATTAAGCCTGGACTTTGTTACTGCTGAACTCACCTGGCAGAAGTGTGACAGAGACAGCCTTTAAGGATGTGAGGTAGATGAAGTTTACCGTCACAATGGTGGTTTGGGTCGTGGGTCAAATATTTGTCCGGCCAAGAGTTACTATTGGGTAACAAGTTCCACTTGCTACCAAACTTTGTCACATACAAAATGGTGACTTAGACGGTAAGCTCAGATTTTTTTTTGTTTGTTTAAATCATGAGCTCATTTGCTAGATGCTTCTTTTCCTATGCTTGTTTGAGATCTACTTCTTTTCAACGTGGGCATGTCATATTTTCCATTTTAGAGACAGTTGTTTTGTGCTCTAAATTAAAAGGACACACTTTCAGTTGCACAGAAACATTTGAAAATGTGGTCCATGCTGTCTGTTCAACCAATTATATTTAGGAGCTGTCTTTCCTTTTGGTACATTTATACTAGGCATAAACAAAATCTCAAAAACTATGACAGACAATATTTAAACCAGACCATTCAGTTAGTCAGCTGTTGCAATCATGGACAGAACTAGATACACTTCGAATTAAATGCTAAACACTTAATGTTGTCAAGAGTTTGTTGACTAAGATCATTAAAAGATACAGAAAAACATCTTGACAGAGTGCAAGAAAAAATAAAAATAAAAACAGATATGAACATAGAGGTTTGTGTTGACAGAAAAATGGGCCAATGTATTGCACCTTTTTATGAGCTGTGGGGAGAACTGTACCATCAATGTACATTTACAAAGTATTTAATTTTTTTTATTTATAAAATGAAATGCTGGTTACTGTGTATGCTGAACTATCCACATAGTTCATAACGAGTCCCCATTTGAACACCTGATTGTATCTTTAGGTTCACAAATATCGTGATTATCAATTGATGTAAATATACCAATAGACGTATCACATATATTGTAGCTAAAGGATAAATGACACTGAAGCCTAGCCACATAATGAACTTGTAAAGAATAGGTATAATAGAAAGGCTTCTGTTTCTGGTTTCTTTTTTAGCTTAAGAATGTTTTATAGTGTAGCTTTAAAGAATTGCTTTAAGGCATTACTTACATTATGTAAATTAACAATGTTAATTGTAAATCCCATGCAATTGTGTTGCTTTTAAAGTTTTTCCCCCTTCTTTTGTTACCACCAACAAGAAACAAAAAGGAAAGAAAGACATGCTGCCTGCCAAAAAAAAAAAAAAGTAATAGCTACCTTGAATGTACTTCTCTGATTTCCCCATTGTTTAGAACATGTCTCCTGCCATAACCTGACATAAAGTGCTTTGCTTGTGCATGGTAGAAACCTAAATTAACATTTGAAAACAAAAAGTCACTTCTCCAAAACTTCAGACAATGTTAGTTTGTCAAGAAGAATTATTTTGAGTTATTAACTATTGCATATCTCCCCAGATGGTAGATACTTACAAAATATGACTTCTCCATCTTCTCTTATGTGGCCTTAGCACTGTACAAGCTATCAGGTGGAGTTGGACTATTAGCCCCATTTTATAGATGAAAAACTGAGGCCAAGAGTGACTGTGTGACTTGTCCAAGGTTTTCATAGGAAGTCTGTGGTAGAACAGGAAATTTAATTTCAGACTCACAGTCACAGGCTGATTCCTAAATTTCTCAATTACCCCTCCTCTTCTGGCAAATATGGACTGAAGTCAGCCCTCTCCAAGGATCATTACTGACTCACCTATTGGTAGTCCCAAGAAATAAATGTTATATGTTCTCTCCCACTTCTAGGTCTTGCTTCTAAAATGTGCATAGCCCTTGCTGGCTCAGATATGTGTTCTCTGCTTGGCATCATCACCAGAAGATGGCCAAGGTAGTATAAAATAGATTGTGTGCGCCCTTTAGACCGCTTGTAAAGTACACAAACACTGTTTGTAAAGACCGCTTGTAACTGCCTCCTGGAATCCCATGGGAACACAGATAGAGAAGTAATTCTTTGCAGGACTGGGCCATCACTATGGAGTTTAAAATAAAGCATTTTTAAAATAAGATGCCTTGCTGTTAACTACTTTATGCCTTAAAGTTTTTTTCTAAATACTTCCATTTGTACCAATGCAAAAATACTACCTGCTCTTGAGCTGGAAAATAGACAAGAACTGTGCAGTGAACCTTTTAATACAGTGTTTGGAATGTTGGTTTCTGTTGGGGTCTGACCTCTTCGTAAGCCCAGGTCTCCATTTTGGCAAGCTATAGAGTAAGGTTGGGAGTCATCTCCAGAGGACAGCCTACCTCTATACAGTGGTTCTCAACCTTTCCATCTCTGTCATTTCCCTCCTACTCTGCCAGCACACCCTCCCATTTAGTAATATGGGAAGGGCATAATGCTGTGGCTATCTGATGCCTGTCTGAAACCTCATATTGTGAAAGCCTTCCTTCTCTGTGAAAGTCTGCCTTCTCTAAATACGTACCTATTGCTATCTAAACCTGCATCTGCTGTATATTTGTTTTTCTTCCCTGCTCCCCTTTTTGTGATGCCCTCTAAAAAAAGCCTGACTGTACCCATCTGACATAAGGTTGGCACAGTTCTTATATTAAGTGCTTGCTTTGTAGATATCACAAATTAATTAAGCTTGATGCAGATTTCAAGCCCTGAACTTGGAATATTTTTTACAGATCTTTTTGGTTTTAATAACTGAAAACAAGATTTAATCTTGCAAAAAAGATTTGTTATCTCTGCTGCACCTGCAAGTATGCTGCCCCTGTAGTAGAGTTTATATCATACATGCAAAGAGGGAGAGTGTGAAACATTGGTGCCACCTGAAAAAACATTCCCTAATCTTTACAAGCAACACCTTTCAAGACCTGGCACACTTGCTATATCCAATACATCACTTTCATGATATTAATCCATAAAAGGTCATCATAGTGAGAGGTGTTCATAGATAAAATATAAGGAACAATTAAACTACTGTATATTGAAAATTAGGACCTTTCAGTTGTGGAGTGCAGGTGACTCACCAAGGAATAAAAGGTCTTGGTGATGGCAAGACCCATTTAAGTGAGAAGGATAAGTCACCTCCTCCCCGACTAGCTGATCATGTAATGTGTTAGTGAATTGTCCATCTTTGCATCAACCCAGAAACATCAACTGAAAGCCATAAAAGACAAACTGTAAATGTTGAAAGCACTTGGAAGTGAGAAGGATACCACAGCAAGGAGATCACCCCTCTTTGGAACCAATGACCAACATCTGAATCAATTTATCACAGGGTGGAAAAAAAAATCTTTCTGGGTCCATTCACTGAGATGTCCCTAGAGAAATAAGGTGCTTTGTGCAAGACTGGATGCTGCAAAACACTGAATTTTTGAGTGAGAATGTATTTGTTAGGAAAGGTGACTATTAATAAGCAAAGACCCTCATTTGCATTTCATGATTTTGTTTTGTCTGTAACCATTTGTTTCCATCACAACCACTTGTTTCTGTTTGTACCTCTATTCTTAAATAAATTCCTTTTGTTTCACCATAGATGATACTCAAGGGCTGTGTGCATTGTGATACAGAAGGGGTGAGCCAAAACAGATAAGCTAAAGGTCACTGTTCCTTTGGGAATGGAAAGCTAGGATTTCTGAGGCTGGATAGCAGAGAAGTGTGCTTTAAAGGGTGGCGGTGACTGGAGTGCATCTATTGTCAATCTGTAGGGAAAAGGCAAGGCTGGTATAACCCAAAGGAAAGTACTTGAGTGGCTGCCAGGCTGGTGTGTTAGGGAGCTAACACCCATCTGTCACAGTCAAGCCTCCTTCCTGCTGGAGGCAGGTGGCAATACAATGCAGCCATAGGCCTCAGAGAAGGAATATTAAGAATACAAGTGATGTGGTCACACTGAATTATTTCTGTGAGCCAAAGTGTAGATTCTGGGCCTGGCTGAACAAGAAGGGATAAAAATTCTCATTTTCCTGGTGCATGCACTGTAACACTAGGTAAATAAGCACAGTGATGGCAATTTGCACATGGAACTGTTATGGCTAGTAGAGAAAGAAAGTCCCTTTGTTTGTTTTGTTTTGTTTTCTCCATAGATTATGTAAGTCAAATTGATGTGTATTCTTCAAAAATAGCTAAAGAAGCTGATTGGCATCTAGACATCAGGTTGGGATTTGCTGCAGATAAAGCAATGGAATAAAGTGCGGACTAATGACAAGTGTAAACTGTGACAACAAAGTGAAATGCCAACCATTCATCAAATGCTGCTTCATTTGTACATCTTTCAGGGATGGTATTTTGGATAATGTCAATATTGCAACATGTAATATAGCACTATTGATGTCATTCCCAATTCAGATAATTTATACCTGCTCCTCTGGTATTTTTCAGCAAAACTGAAAGTATCCCTGAGGTTTCAGTTCTGGAACCAGGAGTTCATTAGCTAGAATTTTTATTTTGTGAGAGTGGAAGAGAGACAAGAATATGTACTCCACATAGTCCTTTTAGAGCAGCTATTCTTAGTTTTCCAGGTGAGTAATTTTTCATGTAGGTAAAAAGAGTTGTGTGCATGTGGCACATACACGTGCAAACACATCTAAAATACTAGAATGACTATAGTATGAGGCAAACAAAACTAAGAGGACCATGGCATAGAAAAATCACATACTTACTCTTTAATGTCTAGGACCTTGAAAAGGCTCATTATCCCAACTGAGAAGACAGCTATTTATTTTAAAAATACAAAGAAGCAAACAAAATCACAACACAGCTTTGAGATGCCCCCTGCCTCAATACCCCAGACTGTGCCATCACTGTGTTCGGAACAGTCTTCAATATACCAGTTTGAGGGAATATCCTTGGAAACTGAAAGGATCAGAATAGGTTTCTTGTCCTGTTGCCTGAGGAAAGAACATTGCTGGGCTTGACTCTAGTCCACACTGGCAGGATGGGGATGCTGGGTCTTATTTGTACCAGCCAGCTTACCTCACCAGCTTCTATGGCTCTCCTCTCCTCACCTACTCAGTTCCCAATTATTCCTTCTGCTTATCGTAGGCCTATCACAGTCATTTGTCCACCCCCAATGATCTGAGTATTGCATCACAATCTGCAGCTATACTCAGCCTCCTGTGGTCCTGGCCCAGAGCAGGACAGATAGGTGTGGCAGAAACTGCACTACAATTCTCCACTTTCCCACTGAGTGGCTGTCCATTTTGCTGAGGATTGCAAATTGGTTTACCAGGTGCTCCTATGTGGCTCTTCATATCAGTAGGATGAAGGCTGCCTAACCAAATGAAACTGAAGTATTTTGCCCGATTTTTTTTATTCCACTGTGTGTTATGGCATTGCTGTTGGGGGATGATTTATTGCATATTCCTATAGTATTTGGATTTGCAATATGAAGACTGGAATCTCCATATGCTTCTTTATTACTCATCTGTGTTCTTAGAAAGACAATCAGTATTTATGGGAAAGAGGAGATTGCTGTGTCAGCCTGATACTACTGTAAACAGTGAACTTTAAACAAAAGCCAGGAGGTGCTTTTCTTTAATAGGAAGACAAAGCATGATACTGGGGTGGGAGGGAACCCTGTAATAGCATACCAACTGCTAGTTGCACACACCCCTAATTCTGTACCAGGCTTTCCTGGCAATTGTGTCTCAGAGCAGAGCAATGTTTGTAGAATATAAACTCAGATCATAGAAGTATACAGGTCATATTTGTATCAGTAACTTTCTACAGCAGCCTTCCTTTAATGTACTGTAATAATTGGGTTTTCAGTAGTTTGACTAGGAAAGAGCCTTCCTATTTAAATACAATAAGGTTGGGGAAAACAGCCTACAGGAGGACTTTCATTTTGTTATTTTTTTAAAGAAAAAAACATCAGTCTTGTTTGTTATGGGAGGCTATGAGAGAAACTGGAAAATGTGTTAGCGTTCTAAGGAAGGAAGGAAGTATCAGGAGAAACTATGTTTATGCAGGAACAATACAAACTCCTCTGAAACATCCAAGAGAAGATTGGAGAGACCTGGAATGACAGTGTGGGTAGATCACATAGGACTGACAAGATTGAAGAATGAGGACAAGAAAAGCACTGAAAAACAAGAAACGATTTTGGAGAAGCAGGAAGCAGCTTTAGAGAGTCATAGGCAGAGACAGCAAAGTCCTGAAGTAGAGTCCTTAGGGATAGCATGTAGAAAACAAATGGTAACAAAAAAAAGGTGAACTTTCATGGGCTGTTACCCCGAATTAGTTGATGGGACTGAAAATACATGGCAACACTAAAGTCGTTCACCAATTACTTTGAATTGCAGCCTCAGGATGGGTTGCAAGACTCTTTTTTAGAAGTTGCATAATTTTTTTTTCATAGAAAAGATTAAACACACTCTCCTTATCATTCTAATGACAAGTAAAACCTTCTAGTAAATAGCTGTAGTAATTAGATTTAATGAAACTCAGCACTGAGGAATGAGGAATGTGTCATGAATAAAGTTTAAATTAGCACAGCAGTTATAATTTAGTAATTATATTTTGAAAGGAGAAGTTAGCAAATTTACCACGGTTCCCCTTATATAGCTGTCAATATTGTCTTAAATAAAGAACACACTTGGGTATCCTTGTTTTAGTACTTAATCAAAGGCTGTGTCTAGACTGGCCAGTTTTTCCGGAAAATCAGCCGCTTTTCCGGAAAAACTTGCCAGCTGTCTACACTGGCCACTTGAATTTGCGCAAGAACACTGAAGATCTAATGTATGATCGTCAGTGTTCTTGTGCAAATACTTTGATGCTCCCGTTCGGGCAAAAGCCCTCTTGCGCAAATGCTTTTGCGCAAGAGGGCCAGTGTAGACAACCCAGAATTGTTTTGCGCAAGTTTTCCGTTAAAAGTATTTGTGCAAGAGAGCGTCTAGATTGGCATGGACGCTTTTGCACAAAAGCACCTTTTGCGCAAAAGCGTCCGAGGCCAATCTAGACGTGCCTTTGCGCAAGAAAGCCCCGATCGCCATTTTAGCCATCGGGGCTTTTTTGCGCAAAACAAAACTGAGCTGTCTAAACTGGCCCTTTTGCGCAAAAGGTTTTGCGCAAAAGGACTTTTGCCCGAACGGGAGCGTCAAAATATTTGCGCAAGAAGCACTGATTTCTTACATTAGAACGTCAATGCTCTTGCACAAATTCAAGCGGCCAGTGTAGACAGCTGGCAAGTTTTCGCGCAAAAGTGGCCGCTTTTGTGGAAAAACTGGCCAGTCTAGACACAGCCTGAGTGTTTACTTTGCAGAGCTGTTGGTGAGGGACCTTGTCAAAGACTTTCTGAAAGTCCAAGTCCAACAGCTTCACAGGATCATCCTAGTGCATGCTTTTGACCCTGCCACATTCCATCAAATTCTAATAGATTAGTGAGGCATGATTTCCCTTTATAAAAGTTGTGTTGACTGTTGCCTGGAAATCTTGTTAATTTATGTGTCTGGTAATTCAGTTCTTTACCATGGTTTCAGCCAATTTACCTCGTACCCTTCAGTTGGTGGGGCAACAGTTAGTTGTGGAAGAGAGGAAACCCAGTTGCCAACAGATGCCGGACAGTACCTGTGATGAATTGGAGGGATATTGCCCTTTTCTGGACATCCAAGTCATTCAATTAACTAAATTGCTTATAAGGGTTAAACTTAGGGACAGTGGGTCCTAGAGAATCTCCAGGAAGTGCTGACAGGGAGCTATGAGAGCCAATGAAAACAGAATGTGGGTTTTTTAATTAAAAAGCAGGACCTCCCTGCTGCAGTCTTTGTGTGACCTAAGCTAAGCTAGGGGATATGAGATAAATTAAGAACAAGGCATGGAAATTCCAACAATATCCATGCCTCAGGAAAGACTAAATCTTGGAACAACAGAAATGTGACTAGAACAGGGAATGTTAGACACAATCAGGTTATTTTCTTTATTTTTGGGTTTGTTGGGCTCAGCACAGAGAAGTCCATTTGCTATCCTCCTCCCTCCATACAACTGCAACTTTTAAACTGAATCCCTGGGAACCAATTTTCTGTGTTTATAATCTTGCCTTTTTTAGTTGCTCAGTAAGACCAAGAACCCAAGTTGTACTTTACCATGCACATCTTCTTTGTTTTGTTAATAAAATCACCTTTTTAAGAGTGTGCTCTAATTCCTGTGTCCGAGAAGGCCGGAGGTTCTCTGTGCTCATGCCTAAAACTGCCAGGTCAGCTATCAGGAAGTACAGTTTGTTTTCAAGCTCTCTACAAAGGGAGGGTTAAAGAATGTGAGGGTATCTCACAGGTAGAAATTCCCAAGTGCTTCTTCCTGGATTCTCCAAGGGATTTTTACATTTGGGTGGTGGCAGCAGCCCACCCAAGGTCAGGTAGTCTATAAACTTGGGGATGTTTTAAAGAGGAAACCTTTAGTGCCAGGGTATTTTTAAAGTCTCTTGGGGGGCCCCACCTTCTGCACTTGAAGTGCCAGAATGGAGAACTACCTTGAGAGTACCTATGGGTATGTCTGCACTAGCTCATTAATTCGAGCTAGGTAGGCAAATCAGGCAACCGGAGTTGCAAATGAAGCCCGCGATTTAAATATCCCGGGCTTTATTTGCATGTTCCCGTCCGGCCGCCGTTTTTAAATCCCCCTTTGTCCGAACGAACTGCCCGGGGCTACACGCGGCAGTTTAAAGTTAATCTGAACTAAATCCTTAGTTCGGATTAACTGTTACTCCTCATTCCATGAGGACTTAGTTCAGATTAACTTTAAACTGCCGCGTGTAGCCCCGGGCAGTTCGTTCGGACTAAGGGGGATTTAAAAACGGCGGCCGGACGGGAACATGCAAATAAAGCCCGGGATATTTAAATCCCGGGCTTCATTTGCAACTCCGGTTCCCTGATTTGCCTACCTAGCTCGAATTAATGAGCTAGTGTAGACATACCCTATCATACTAGCTCCAACTGGGGGGCTAGATCTGAGAAGTGCTGAGCATTGTGATCTCCAAGTGGAGTCAATAAGAACAGCAGAAGCTCAACTCTAAAAGTTAAATCCTTTGAGTATGTTGGAGGAGACTGTGTTGGTTGGTTCAGAAAGGAGTCATGTAACTTCCTCTAAAACTTTGAGGTTGCAGATGAGAAAGTAAAATTAAGACTCTACAAGAACAAATCCCTTTCCTCTCTCTAACCTTTAACCCAAAGGGGAAAGAAATAAATACCCCCTCATTATCTATTTCTTCTTGATTTATCATTTCCTAGAAGCCTAAGTAACATTATTCTAATTCTTGTTTATCTAAAATACCACAGAGCACTTTTTACACTTCCTAATGATCTCTGCCTCACTCCTTCTCCATTAATGTTTGTTGAGAGATTGATTCTTATTCCACTGAGATTTGGCTGGTTACAACTAACAAATGTTTTATTCTAGTTTTCAATGCTGTTTGCTTGATTTTTTGGAAGAACAGATTACAGAGTCTCTAATTTTATATATATATATATATATATATATATATATACATATATTTCATGTTTGACTCTCTCCCCCTGGATTTATTTTTTTAAAGTATTTTGGATGTTCCAAGTCTAGGACTGAGTGAAGTTTGCCCATCTTCATTACTGCAGTGTGCATTTCATTAGCATAATGAGCCACCAAAGTGAATTACTTTTAGTTTGGTAGATTTAGTGTGTATTTTTGCATAGCTTGTCTCTCTTCTGGTTCAAGCTCATATTTTCTTCTCATAATTGTTTTGATGGTTTTTTTTCTTTTTGAATTGTTTTTTTTGTGTGTACAGTGTGACTTACCATGGCCAACACATGATTTGTTAGTTGAGATCTGTTTTGTGTGTATGTACTTTGTTGTGAGGTTGCACCTAAACCCATCTCTCTATTAACAAAGTCTAGAACAAGTTTAAACATGATATTTATTTTCACAAACTAATCATCTTGTATGACCTCCTTATGACATAGGCCATTGTGTTTTCCCAAAGAGGAATACAAGGATAGCTGATTTGGGAATCTAGGAGATCTGGATACCTAGGACAGACTTCCCAAAGGGCATTGAACAAATTACTCAGGCCATAAATAGTCTAAGATGTCAACTCCCCTTTAGGTGCCCAAGTAAATGGCCAGATTTACAAAAGAATTCAGCATACTGGATACCAAACTCTCAACAATATAGGCATAGATCTTAGAATGTCTGACTGGTGCAGATCACTTGTGAAAATGTGTCCCTTATAAAGTGCCTAATTGTCATCTGTAGAGGGTATTCATAGTCACTCATGCTGATAATGATCATCACTGGGCTAGAGGAAGAGGGAGAATGATTGTAACCTGGTGGTTAGGGCACTCGTCGAGGAGACTCAAGTCCCAGGTCCAATGATTATTTATTTAGATGGAGCAACTATAGGAAATATTGAGAAAGCCCCATACAGGAATTGCCTGGTGCTTAGGCAATGTGTGTGTGTGTGGGGAGAGGGATCTGAGTTCAAATAATTTCTCTACGGCTACCTCTAGACTGGCATGAATTTGCGCAAATGCTTTTAACGGAAAAGTTTTCCATTAAAAGTATTTGCGCAAGAGAGCGTCTAGATTGGCACGGACGCTTTTGCGCAAAAGCACTTTTTGCGCAAAAGCGTCCGTGGCCAATCTAGACGCGCTTTTGCGCAAGAAAGCCCCGATCACCATTTTAGCCATCGGGGCTTTTTTGCGCAAAACAAAACTGAGCTGTCTACACTGGCCCTTTTGCGCAAAAGGTTTTGCGCAAAAGGACTTTTGCCCGAACTGGAGCGTCAAAGTATTTGCGCAAGAAGAACTGATTTCTTACATTAGAACGTCAGTGCTCTTGCGCAAATTCAAGCGGCCAGTGTAGACAGCTGGCTAGTTTTTTCGCAAAAGTGGCCACTTTTGTGGAAAAACTGGCCAGTCTAGACACAGCCTACATGAGTCAGAGGAACTGAAAGTGAATGCTCTAAACTGAACTGAGTGCAGAACTAATACCTTGGAAGGGACAGGAGTCAGTAACACCCCCACCTCAATTTGTGAATCTAATTTTCCTTTCTTTTTCTAAAAATGCAAGAATTCATACACATTTTTTTTCAAATTGGATCAAAATGAAAAGTCACTTTGATGTTACCAAAAGTTTCAATTTTTTCATTCAGTCAAAACAATTTAGTCAATTTGACATGAATTTACATGTAATCTTGGTGGAGCCAAAGCAGCATTTTCCAATCAACTAAAGTATTAGCTAATAATTTCATCTATCTTCACTTATGATGGTTCTGCACCAGATTACTGTGGTATACAAGTTAACTTTCCCTTTTCTTACTGTGCCTTTGTCAGATATCTATATTTAAGCATAAGCGGCAGTAACATCCCATAAGTTAGATGAAGCAACCATGTCAACTATTAAAATAATAGCCCTGCCAAGTTTTCACTACAAAACTCATTTTCAGTCATTTAAAGATTATGTAAGGAGGTAGCTTAGGAGTCCAGCCAAACATAGAAGAATAACAACTGTCCTGTTCAGAAAGACCTGGAGGCAGTGAAAGAGCCTCTTCTTTCCTCCAGCACAGCTTCTCTGGGAGCTTCTAGGGACTAAATGGGAGCCAATGCAGAGGTGAGTCCTCTTACCACTGGACCTGCCTCGACATCTGTGAAGAACTCAGAGAAGCTGTTTGGCACGGGGTGGGGTGGCAAATCAATGACTTTTTCCATTACAGGAGAAACTTCAGCCCTACTCCTACCCCCCAAACAGTTGATTTGACAAGTTCTGCTAGCTGAATCTTGCCAGATATGGACTCCCCTAACATTTCTTACTCACACAGAGGGATGAATGAGGTTAAACACGGAAGAACATTTACAAGGAATATTGGGCATTTGTGAAGAAAAAGTACACTAAATAAAATAAAGGAGCATGTCCTCAGCTGTGTTTGAGGAGGGCTTAGTGCTGCTTTAGAAGCAGATCTGTGGCTATAAGCCAGTTCTTTGCTCCCCATATCCTGTAGTTACTGGGCAGCAGCTTGAGACCTCAGAACAGCTTAAAGTCACCTGAAGACTTCTGTTACTTTGCTGGCAGCCTAAGGACTTATGGGGGTATCCTGTGCCATGCCTGTTATGCAGATCACAGGTAGGGAGAAGGCTATGCGGCATCCCCTGTGGCCAAAAAACCTGGCTTTTTAAGGCAGTTATGTTCTACTCGAGGGACACTAATATACCATAATGCTGACAAAGATATGGGCCAGAGCATATATAGAGGTTACATATTCTGAGGTTGTGAGGGTTTTTTCCCCTCAGTTCATTACCCAGATTAAAGAGACAGCATATTTGGGTGGGGGAGGAATTGGTCATCATATTTTTTATATACAAAAAATCCAGCAACGGTGAATACAATCAGACTAAAAGGTATTCCTCTCAGCCTCAAGGCAACAACTTCTGGCCTTCATGTAAAGATGGTTCATGATCCAATTAAGGTATGGCATAGCTCATGTGTATGAATCTATGGTCACCATAAATAAAGACAGCTATCACATGGAGGTGCCTTAGGCATTCTTTACAAAGGTCAGTCAAAAGAATGTTCCGATTCACTGCTTTTTTATTTTTACCACTTCCTACCAGCACAAATCCAATTACTTCTGTTTTGTATGTCACTATCTTCATGAGCAACACACAGCAGAAAGCAAAACATACTTAGGTGACACTTTCTTAGCTGTAGGCAGATCTGATTAATGAGGCAGAGCTGAAATTAACTTTTTTTTCCTCATGTCAAGTGGATTTCTTGAATAGTGCAAAATTCCCTTTATAATGCCATTCATTAACATTTTAACCACCAATAAACATGCTGAAATATAATGTACTTCTTAAACGGAATTAGCCATCCATCCATGTCCTATTATCCCTGTAAATATAATGCAATATGATTTGCTATTAACAGCCTCAAATTTATCCATTTAGGTAGGAAATGCAGCGTTCACTGCAGAGCCAGCTAGCTGAAAACAAGCCCATGGACTTTAAGGAGATTGCACTGATGTAAGTAAGAAGTACATTTGGCCTATAATATTTTGTGGGCATTTAAAAAAATATATGGATAGATAGGATGAGCCTTCAGAATATAATAGGCATCTGAGAATATCAGTGTTTTGATTAATTAAGACTACCAACGTTACTTCTCCTGGAGGTACTGTAGACACATACACAATCAAAATAAATGAAAACTGTGTAATAAGAAGCAGCATCATGATCCAGTAAAAATTAATAAACAAAGGAATTTATCAGAATATTTTGCAGTCAAGAATATTTCAACTTTTAAAGCTGAGATATGGCTTAGCATACTCCACTTGTATTCCAATCTGTATACATCCAGATACTAACAATACTTCTTAAGTAACCCCACTGAAATCAATGGGGTGCAGACTGAAGAAAGGATGTTTTGTTATAGTGGATAGATACAAAATGTGTGTTAGTCTGGCTGGCAAAAGAATAGTCCAGATCCTCCATTGGAATAAATCCCAGTTCAGTGGAATTATCATTTTAGACCAGCATAGGATCTGTCTATATCTTACTGTGTAATTAGGCCAGAAAGCTATTTAATCAATGCAAAGGACAAACTTATGGCATGAGCTGCTCAACCAAACAACCTTAGCATTAAAAAGATTAAGAGCCCAATTACTTGTCTTCAGATGACTTGTTTCCCAATTGCACATACAGAAACAATAGGTATATTCATCATCTGTAGAGCTATAAACACTTAGAGAAACCAAATTTAGACTCTGTTGCTACAAACACTTACATGCAAGTAATTTCATGCATGTGAGTTCAACTCATGGGACTACTCACATGAATAAGCATTTGCACGGCTGAAGCACTGTGCCCTGATGGACAAAAGCATCTTATTCAAGAAAATATTTATGCACTGAATCAAGGCCTTCGGGATTCTAAGACTGCTGTTTCTCAGACTACTTGAGGAAAACTAATATTTCCTCTGTCTCTTATCTCCAGAGTTCCTCCCATAGGTTGAACCTCTCTAATCCAGCACTCTCTGGTCTAACAACACCCGAGGTCCAGCATGAATTTAGTTAGCTGGATATCTGCTTATTGTGGGTATGGCCAAGTTTCCCATGGTCCCATAAAGTTTATTTACAGCTTCCAGTACTGGCTCTTAGTGTTCTGTGTTGTTACATGGTTCCAATTTACCCCTAATTGTCTTCTAAGAGCCCAGGAAGCAGTGAAAGTGTTGGTGATGCTGCTAGACAATATTGAACTCCCATGGTCCAGCAAATTCTCTGGTTCAGCACTAGTCAGGCCCCGAGGATGCCAGATTAGAGAGGTTCAACCTATAGTGTTCAGATTTACCTTTGCAGGGATTTTCTAAGGTTACCTAATTTCCCTCTAAGCAGAGCAGCCAGGCTGTGCAGCTGCCTAACAAGCCTCATGTAGAAGCTCAGGTGGCCTCACAGAATGCTGGTTCTACTGGCCAGCACCAGCATGGCAGCACCAGCACCAGCATGCAGACAGGGCAGAAGTGCCTCTCCCCATCAGCCCCACCAGAGAGCCACAGTTGCTCTGTGCTAGGGCTGGGGAGGGGTGCCTCTCCTCAGCCACATGCCCAACCCCAGAGCTGCCACAGAGCTGCCATTGCTGGAAGACAAATGCCCCTTCCCTGGCCCCAGTCTGCTGCAGTGAAAGGGCTAGGGGTAGTCCTCTTTCCTCGGGGCAGCCTGCATCCTGAACCTTTTATCCCCAGCTCCACCCCAGAGCCCCCCACCAGCCAGAGTCCTCACCCCGCTTCCCAACCCCCTGCCCCAGCCCTGAGCCCCCTCCTGTACCCACTCAGCACCACCCCCACCACACACTGTCCACGTGCACAGTGACTTTTGCTATGTGATATGTCACCCCCATATTGGTGCACATAACGAAATTAATTCCACCCATGGACATAACAAATTAGAGTGGACACTGGTTAGCCTCCCCTTTTGCCATTTTGGCACCACCAGTGACATACATGGCCTAGCGCTCTGTTTAGGGTGCGTCTGAGTTCTTTGCCCTTTGAGAGTTAACTGAGAGGTCCAAAAAATAAGACGACCTTAAGCCTAATGTCCCTTTCAACTCCCACTCACAGTTTTTGGCCTCTTCCATTTCTAGTGCTTGTGCCATCCCTTTTGGTCTGGAGGAGGGTTGGACAACCTTGGCCCGCTCTCTCCCCTGGGTTCCAGCCATAGGATGCTATTTTAGGTAAATAAGGATTGTTTCTTTAATCCTTCCACCACTCCTCTGAACCTAACCATATGTTCACCCGGTCTTGGCTATCCCTGCCTGGATCTGTGGTCTTCACAGTTACTCCTAAGAAGATGAGTTCTCAAACACTGCTCCGTGCACTACTCTAAAGCAGTGACATTGTATTGTAAGCAGCCCTTTGTCTTTGGAGCATTTGAGGACTTCCTTCTCCAGACAGGAGCATCCCTCTGTCCCCTCCCTGGGGCAGGGAGCTATAGTCTATACAACTTTTAGCAGCATTTTCCTCCTCCAGACAGAGTCATTCTTCAACCCTCCCCCTGGGGCTGTATCTCAGGATGCTTGCCTTAGGGTAGCTTGTCCTTCTCTCTTTCGAGCAAGAGCTAGGAGTTGTGGCTTAGGCTAGGAACAGTCAGCTTCAGTTGAGCTCCACAGGCCCCAGGCAACACATGTGTGGGGGCCTGGTTCCCTGTCCCTGGAAGGGGCAGACCTCAGTTGGAAGGGGAAGGGCTGGAACAGCCAGCCCTTAGTGCCTCTCGCACCACTGTGCACCCCCCTCAGCCCTCACAGCCACACTAAGCATGCTGTGCAGCACTCTGGCAGTCATTTAAAGAGCCTGGGGATCCTGCTGAGACCATTATCACAGTAGTAGCAGCCCAATCCCCAGACCCCTTGAATTGCTGAGCCCTGGGACAACTGTCCCATATGCCACCCTCCCAGTCAGCAGCCAGCCTTTTCCTGTTGGAGTCTGCTTACTGTGAGGGAAGTGGCAGCATTTATGCTGTTCCCTTTCTCCAAACTGCTTTCCAATTGACTGAGTGAGAGGGGAATTTTGTCCTATCTTCTTCACTTGTCTTCAGGCATTTAAAAAGTATAGTGTTTAGATTCCTTCCCCAAACACCATTCATTCCCAGCCCCTGTAAGTTTCTATCTATCAGGCGCTTTAAAACCCTGAAAGAGCCATACCAGATGTTGGAGGGAGCTGACCACTAGGAATTATTGCCCTTCATGGCAGATTACCTGTCACATCATGTTTCTAGTTAGTAGTTATCTTGATGCACCCATTCCCCCACCCCTTTTACCGCTTCCAATTTGCTTTACTGAAATTCTCTTGATCTTCATACACTTCAAGTTAGTTTTATTCAACAATGAATGCATCAATCATTTGTTTGCCCTCACTTTTCCAAATAAACTTGGCTTGCTATCTTTACCTTAACTAAAGACAATTTAAAATATATTCATTTAAATTGGGAACAGTAGCTATGAAAGTAACATTAATACAATATAATGGTATAACACTAGAAGATAGATACTTCTGAAGATGTGGTATGGTACTCTACTTTATTCCCCAAAAGTGCATCTACATTGCACTCTTAGCTCAAAATAAGCTACGCAGTTTGAGCTATGCAAATTGCATAGCTTGTTTTGAGTTAATTTCAAAATAACTTATTTTGAAATTTGGCACTGTTTCCAAATTTCGAAATGGAGAGTTATTTTAAAACAACCCTTAATCCTCATGGAACAAGGTTTACAGGGACGTCAGAATGGCACACCCATTATTTTGAAAGCTATTTCGAAATAACAGGTGCACTTTCAAGATGTGGAAAATGCTATTTCAGAATACCAGAAGTTTCCCAAAATAATACCCTATTAGATGCTCCTCATGACTGGGCTACAGTCTTATATTAAAAACTGGGTTACTTAAAAAACTAAATAATAAAGGTAAAACCCCACTCCTAATGTTAGTGCTGGCCATCCAAAGTCCTCAAAGAGCTTCACAAAGGATGTCAGCATCTCTTCTATTTTACAGATGGAGAAACCAAGGCAGACTGAAGCACTTACTTGCCCAATGGCCACTGCAGGCCATTGGTACAGCCAGGAATAGAACCCAGGTCTTCCATTTCCCAGACCAGTGCAGTATCAAAGTCTGTCTAAGACTAAAGAATAAGGTGGTGAAAGAGAAGAGATGATGAATGTATCTGTAGGGTTATCCTAATATTTCAGTGACATCTGAATGATCAGTTGGATTACCCTTATCAATGCTTAAACCCATCGATAGATCATGATGCATTATTCTGGAATTTCAGCTTCCTGCATTTCCTTGAATAAATTATGTATGAAAATGATCTGTCAGGATTGGAAGTGAGCACACAAGACTGAAATATCCTTTTGGGAAGGACTGCTTTTCACAATATATATGGAATACGATTTCTTATAAGACAATAAACTATCCTGAAATAGACTTAGTTGATTATACTCAAGAATCTAGAGTGGGATTTTCAAAAGTGCATTTGAATTTTGCCATTGACTTGAAAGGGAGAATAATTAGACCAACACTGAGCACTTCTGATAAAAAAAAATTGCCTTCTATAATAGCTAAGTGGTGTGTATCCAAACATCAGGAAAAACTACTAGTGTTCTATAGAGGGAAAAATGGTCATTAAACTCAATACCAGGATAACATTAGGTGTTTGACGCGTATAAGAAAGTGCCTTTGACCAGCTATTATAGGAATGTAATGTCAGTTATTAGGCTAGTAAATCATATTAAAATATGTAATATTTTTGCCAAAGTTCTGTACAAACACTCTCTGGAACATTCAGAATAATTTTTTGTAAAAAGCTTAATATATTCATTTATGTTAGTTTGTATTAATGGAGGCAGTAAATAAAGTGCCTTGGAAAATGTTGTTAGAATAAGTGTGCTCTATCAATAATGTATTGCAAGAAATACATTATGTCTTGATTCAAACTCGATTTCATTTATTATTGAACAGATCTGAGGGGGAGGGAGAGGGTGGAGAGGGGTTTACCTTTTACTTGAAATTGTCAAGTGCTTCATCTTAGATACCCCTGATATTCAAATGATACTACATTTATACCATAGCACTGTTTTATTGTAAAGATGGAGATCAGATCTCACTTTTAAGAATTAACTGCTTCAACTAGTAGTGTCACATTGTTTTTCATAAGACTATTGTACATTTTTAAAAGTGACATTAGTCCCTTATTTGACACTGCTCTTTACATCCTGTATTTACGTGCCACTTGAAAATATTTTTTTATGTAGTCAGATTGCTATTTCACATGGATCTGGGTTTGTTGCCATAACTGAAACACAGTCACCATTGACTTTTACTCGTTGGTTCCATGTGTACAGAGTTTAATGCTTGGTGCAGCAATCAGCTCTAATAGAATTTACCTTTTCCAATTCTTTGGAGTAGGATAATTTAATTTCATTCAATCTTTAAGAAACCATGATGATAGTGTACTTAATTGACTTAATCATTTATGTTATTTCAAGGAGGCACTGTAATTCTTCTGCCTAGATGTTATCAGTATGCTCAGGAAATTTTCCTTCAGCATTCTAAGAATACCTAGATCAAAGTTAAAATTGTGAAGTTGGCAATTAGAAGTTTACATCAAAATATTTTATCTCAGTCCCTAATTGTATCATACATAATTTTGCCATGTTCAGAAAATGGTTATGCCTTTCCTAACCTAGTTGCTATTGACCGGAGTGTTGGAAGTGCAGTTCCAAGGATAAATAAAGGAAGGAGGCATGGGGGGGGGGGGGAGGGGAAGTGGGGGGAGAAGGAAAAAAAATGAAGGGGAGGAAGAAAAAAAGACAATGAGTAGATAAGCTTCAGAGGGATAGACAAGTAAGTTGCCTTTTTGGATATGGGATTTGTGTCCAACTATGCCCACACATGCGTTTTCATCATTGGACCCAACCACATCAGCCAACAAATCAGAGGCTCATTCAACTGCACATCCACTAATGTGATCTATGCCATCAAATGCCAGCAATGCCTCATTGCAATGTATATCGGCCAAACTGGACAGCCTCTACGGGAGAGAATTAATGGACACAAATCAGATAAGGCAACACACAAAAACCGGTTGGAGAACACTTTAATCTTCCACAAGCCAAATACACAGAGAAGGATTGGAGCTTAACTTCATTCACAAGTTTAATTATCATGCCTATGGTTTGAATCAGGATATGGGATGGCTCACACATTATCAACCAATCAAACAATGAAGGTGCTACTGATGTCTGTTTAGAATCTGGTGTTGGTCATCTTCCTTTCCAAGTGCTAAGTAATGGCTCTTATCAGCCTCTTACAACTACTCAGTCTTTTTAAGTTTTTAAGTTTTTCCTGTTACAGACTCACTTGGCTATCCCTTTAAAGCTCATCTACTCACTGACTTTTTTTCTTTCTCCCCTTCAATTTTTTTTCCTTCTTCTCTCTTCCCTCCTTCCCTTATTTATCCTTGGATCTGGACTTCCAACACTCCGGTCGAAGAAGTGGTTTGTACCCACGAAAGCTCATGATTCCATCTACATGTTTTGGTAGTCTTTAAAGTGCTACCAGACCATTTGTTGCTTTTTAAGTTTTTCCAGTTACAGACTAACACGGCTACCCCTCTGAAACTAGTTGCTATTGTAACCCACATAGCTCCTAGGTGTGGGGTCTGTCTCATCTACGGGCACTGAGACCACTTAAAGAGAAATTAATGAATCTGTTCTACAGCCTTAGCTGAGGGAGCTATGTCTTTTAGTAATCTCACTGATCATGAGGGAAACACTGAAATATTGGCTTGGACCAGATGCTCCACAGAATGCAGATGTGGCATACGCTGCTCTCCACATTAGGTTTCCCAATAATTTCTACTAATTGAACCAAAAACTAAACTCTGAGACAGGGATTGTAATGTCTATTCCAATTTTATGTTAGCATTAACTCTAGATATTCTTGTAGCACTTTATAGACTAACGAAACACGTAGATGGTATCATGAGCTTTCATGGGCACAGCCCACTTCTTCAGATGACCGGTCATCTGAAGAAGTGGGCTGTGCCCACAAAAGCTCATGATACCATCTACATTTTTCGTTTGTCTATAAAGTGCTACCAGACCATTTGTTGTTTTTTTCTGTAACAGACTAACTCAGCTACCCCCTGAAGCTCTAGATATTCTTGTTATCCATAAGTATTGCAAGTGGATTTACTCATGGGGTATCAATGAACAAAATTTGAGTAAAGATATAGGAATCTGACCATGCCTTGGGCTAAAATTCCATAGTGTTCTGAGTTATGTTTGGGAAATAACCAATTTAGAATTAGGCCCACTACTAATTAATAGTGATTAATTCACCATACACAGAAAGAATTGCTGAAATGTGGTTACGAGAGTCAATGTATACTGGAGAGGAGCTAAACATTCTGTTCTATTACTGCTGGGACTATTTTCACTAAGTTCGGTATTGCTACAGTAACACAAATGCTAAGTTATATGTAATTATATTTTGTGAAATTGTTAAGTGATGGGTGTTTTGATATTTTGCTTTGCTAGTGTACAACAGAGATTGTTGAAGCAATTGAAATTAAAAATGAATAATATACAAGTTTTAAGTACTCAAAAGAGAGCTCTTACTAAAACAAATCAAAATGCTGAAAATTTAAAGAGATGCAATTACATTTTTGGTGCTATTTGGATAAGCCTGGCTTGTGAAACAGAGCATTGACAATCATTGTCAGACAGGGATAGCTCAGCCTTGTGATGTAAAATCTTGAGTGACCAATGTCCCTCTTTATTCTTAACTCTTTAGACTTGTCAGTGCTAGAGAGCTCCAGGAGGCACAGCTCATGCATCAGATAATTGCAGAATTCTTACTGAACTGCCTCCAGTTTACTGGCTCTTTGATGGTTCTCCAATTCTTACACCTGGCATTCTTCTCCATCTTCATCCCAGAACAGCACCTTCAATCTTCCCTCCACCAATTGAAAGCACTGACCCGCAGCAGCTCCTTTCCTGGGTCAACCAGGGTATCTACTGCTACTAAACATGTGACAGTTGGCCAGATACTTATCAGGAATCATAAAATCATGGAAGATTAGAGTTAGAAGGGACCTCAGGAGGTCAACTAATCCAACCCTCTGCTCAAAAAAGCAGGGCCAACCTCAACTAAATCATCCCAGCCAGGACTTTGTCAAGCCTGGCCTTAAAAATATGTAAGGATGAAGATTTTGCTGCCTCTCTACGTCAGTGTTTCTCAACCTTTTTTTATAAAGAGCCCCTTTACAAAAAAACATGATAAGTACCCGCAGTACCTATAGTTTTCAGACACACACAATTTTTTTCTACCATTGCAACACATTTGTTTAAATAACTTAATCATAGCTGGGCGGGCGATTAAATTTTTGGGTGTAAAAAGTACAAAAATAATAAAGCACTGTAAAACTTAAAACAAAAAATCAGTTTTCTCCAAATTTCATTTGTGTTGATGTACCCCCCAGACTTCTCTTAAGAACAGTTAATGTCTTTTTCTAGGAGTAAAATAGATCTCTCCCCTTTCATGGATTGTCCTTTTGAAATGAATGAGGAGTGAATGGAGAAGCCTTGAAAGGTGAGTACCTCCAGCAGCAGTTGCAAGGGTGGAGAAGGGCTGGGAGCCAGATCCGAAGACAATAAGACTTGTGAAGTGAGCTCATTGAAAAGAAGATTGGACATATAGACAGCCTTGGGAGTCAAGCAGCAAGTGCCTGAAGGACCCTCTTTGAAACATCATTAAAAAAGGCATCACAAGTATCTCACTGCATATGTAAATGATGACTAACTGGCTGCATGAGAGGGATAAATATGAGGCATCTTGCAGAGGGACCCCGGGTTTTTGTCTTGTCAACATCGGAGTATCGATCCAGATCGGCAGAAGCCCGGGTCCACCCCTCCCCCATCTAACTCACCAGGCCAGTGTAGTTAGGGGGAGCAACTATTGGTAACAACAAGACGGAGTGTGCTTGTGTGTGTGTGTGTATGAGTGCATGAGTGTAATGAATCATATGCATATCATAAAGTATTGATTGATCTATGTATGTTCAATAAATGTGGCGTGTTGCCTTATCCCTCTGAAAAAGATCCTGGGTACTTCTTTTAAGCACAACAGTCAGGCCATCATTACAGGTCTGTTGCAGAGCATTCAAGCCTTGGGACCATCCTAAAGATGTGATTGCATGGATGTGCCAGGAGATTCATGCAACAGAGCTTTCTCTGGATCCATTACCATCCTCTTTTCTGTGGGAGGGATGATCTAAACCAACCTATTGTTCCTACCATAATTACATGTTTTTCTTAGATAAACAGTCACTACAAGAAAGACATTTTCCTAAACTGTACCTACTGTCTGCTATTGATTCTATCTCTAGTGATAGACAAGCATGTCATAATTAATCTCTATGAAATTCCTGCTACTTTCTTTTTTGTGCATGGAGTGATGATTGAAGGTTTTAGTTGCTGTCAAGCTAACATTATAGAAAGCACCCCTTTATTAAGAAGCCAATATTTTTAGCATTAGACAATAATTCAAAATTGTTTAATTATAATGCACTATCAATATTCCTTTTGAAGCAATACAGTAGAGTTTGTACGAGTGAAAAATTATTGCAAAGGTAGGGTTTCTTTTACAGCAATGTGATCAAAATTAACTAGTGTGCTAAAGTTGTAATTTGACACTAAGGTTTTTTCCGCCTTTTTACTATAAATATTATAACAATTATGTTTGTGGTAGAATCAGCTAGCACAATAATTACGAACCTGGAGATCTTCTGTCAAAAGGTGTATCATGAGCTATCCAAGAATATTTTAAATAAAAAAAAAATCATTACTGACAGTGTGCATTCTGAGATTAAATTATTTTTGTTGAAATGATGAAATAATTTTACAAAAACATTCTTGTCTAAAAATTGACCAGGAAAAATTCAGCCATCAGGTAAGAATGGGAAAACCTCATGATAGGTCAGTAACCCATTTGTCTTAAATTCTCCCTCTGTAGACCCTTTCTAAATTTTGTAATAGCTGGTAATAATGGAATCTCTGAAATGTTAAAAACTATAACCTCACATTTTCTTTTTTCAGTCCAAAGAACGTTCTTATTCTCTCTCTTCCCTCTATCCACTATAGACACATAGACAGCAGATTAGATGATGAGTAGGCTGTTTTGCCTTATAGAAAAAGGAACAAAGCTTGCATATTTCCCATTTCCCCTTACTGCAACAAAGAGCGCTCCTGGAACAAAATCAAGTTTATTGGCAAGAACAACAGCAGCTTAATGCAACTGGTGAGTTCCAAGATCATTGGCAACTAGCAGTTCTGTCGATTATAGGGGTATAATTCAGCCAAAGAAGACACGAAGTGTTCAATAAAAGAAAGCAGCACAGATGCAGGACTATACACAAGACCAAACTATCCAATATTTGTTTTCTACACAAATCTCATTATTGTCCTCTTCCAGGTGTTCCTTTTGCTGACTTGACTTTAACAAATCACTCCAGCTTGTTTATAAATGCTCATATGAATAGAGAAGTCTCTGCTCTTACCCCTGCAGTGTCTTACTCCAGAAATGACAAATATTTACTGCTACAGAGTCAGGTGCACAGTATTCAAGAGTGAAAGCCAATCCATTTTAAGGGTGATTACAGTTTAATCTTTTCTCCTTCCTCTCTGAGAAGCCTAAGAAAAACACATTGAAAACAAAATGTTCCTTTGTCAGACTGGCAGATCATTGTTGAAGTAGAATTGAGAAGTAGCAGCCAATGGTATTATGCATAATAAGAGGCTTAAAAAATACGAAAGAAAGGCAATGCACATTTTGAAATGCAGAGAATATATTGTTCAGGCCTCTGAAAAACTCTGTATTCTTCTGAGACCTATGATAAATTAAGGGTCCTTCTGCTAAATACATTTGCTTCTGTATGTCCTAAATAAGATATTTTATCAAGTGATAATAGCAAATCAATTATAGGAATAATCATCTCCAAAGAAATGATCACAGCTGGGTAAAACTTCAGTATTTTGCTGCATATTTAGATTGTGGCAATACTGAACACCATAGAAGGTTGCCAGAAGATTTCCCTAGTGCAAAACATAACCCAACTCTATCAAGCTTCATCGTCGTACTTGTGAATTTCATTGTCAGTTTTCTTTTAAAAAAACAGGTTTGTTTCTTCTATGAAATTATGAAAATGCCATTGACAAATTAGTTTTAACCAAAGGTCAGAAAGAAATGTTGCTTCTATGCAGCAGCTAAGAAAGGAAAGTTAATCTTGGGCCAAACCCCAACTCCACAGGGGCCCAGGAATACTAGGAATCAGCTTTATTCCTGCAGTTGCAAGTTCTTCTCCATAGCTTTGGGTACACACAAACCCCAGAACTTCAGTAGCATGGCTTCCTTGGAGACACTAAGGGCTATTAGATTAGTACACAGTGGCAGCTGCAGAGGAGATCTGTAGCAGTGAATGCCCTTTCCCAGTCAAGTGATCCCTTAAAAATAGTATTTGCTGGGGCTCTGGTGCTGGCCTGTGTTGGTGCAGCTATGGGAGAAATTCTAACATCTGAGAAATAATTCCACCTGTTGCTCCTTGACATGTAGAAGCAAAACATGTAGGCCTGGGTTATACTGGACCAGGAAGGTTGGCTTAACTCTAGCTTCGTAAATTCATAGCTGGGGTCAGCTTACCTTAAGCTAATCCATGGCAGTGTCCCTACAGTGGGAGGCCGACAGGCGCAAACGCTCCCATCAGCTTCCCTTACTCCTTGCTGAAGGAGGAGTACTGGATGCCAGTGGGGGCTACCCTTAGTGTTCAATTCACGGGACTATGCTAGACCTGCCAGATTGAACGCTAGAAGATTGACCTCCAGACCTATGATCTTCTGGTAAGTATAGATGTGCCCCTACTGCTACATCCCTTCAGTCCATGCCATGCCCTGCAACCCTCTCCATGCCTGGCCAATTCACTAGAGTAGTGCATTGGGAGGGCAGAGTATAGGCCTCACTTCCTGCCCATTTCATTTGGGGCATCTGTGTTCTAGGAAGTGCAAGGACTGAAATTGTGCACATAAGGCAAGATTAGGGGGAGTATGCCTGAGCATTAGGAGGAGTATGCCTGAGCATATGCCTGAGTATGCCTGAGCATCTCCTTCATGAGGCTCAGAAGAGCGGGACACAATTTTTCCTTTCTCTGTGGGCTCCTTGTGCTGTAGCTGGCTGTATTTGTTTAGTCCAAGCATAGATGTTAATTTCTCTGCTGCTCACTTTACATATGGGAACAAAACAAACCATTGGCCAGTCTTTATTTGTACTCTCTTTCACCTTTCCAGTCTACTGCTATAAGCTACTTGTCTCAAAATGTACAGTAGCTTAGCCTCAGACAGAATGAAAAAGGGGAATCACCACAGAGGAAGTTAATGGCCGTCAGCAGTTATATCACCAGCATTCTGTTCAATAGCTCAGTAGGCACTGAGCTATGGGAATTGTGTTGCTTCCCCTATTGTTTCTCTTCTCTGGCTGCTGCTACTATATCCATAATCACTACACTGGGGTACTAGCCAGAAAAACAAACAAACAAACAAACAATGTCTCCAAGAGAATATCAGCCTGTCCGTGTTAGTTGATAACCTAAAAAATAATTGTCTCAATTCACCATTGTCAGAAATGGATGTCCTTCATAGTGGCTATATACTTGTATTCTGAAACAAAACAATTCGACATCCAGTAAAAGACATGTTTTCCTTCCTGAAACAAAACTTTCCTCACTCATAGGTAGTTCATCTCCTTAGCTGTTTCTCTTTTGGTTTTAGATCATAGTCTGCAAGACAATCAGCTTATTTCTTACTTGTGATTTAAAGTTTGAATAAACCTTGAGGTGTTTTGTGCTAGAACACCAGGCATAATATGGCCACATTTAGTCCCTAATATTGCAAATACTTATCCATGTACTTTACTGCCATGGATTAGTCTTACTGACTGATAAAATTAAGCCTATGCTTAAGTGTTTGCAGGAGCAGAACTTTGCCTCTATCATTTTTCCAGGTAGTTAATGAACCTATTCACTATCACTGAAATTCCAGAGAAGAGGAAGAGCTGTAAAACATCTATCAAAACTATTATTTTGGTAAAGGAGAAGCATGTTATTTAGGCATGTACAAACAGATATGGAAACCTATTTTAGGCACCCAAGCTTAATAATCATAGCTATATTTTATATTTTGGTATATATATTTATATATTCAAAAAAATCAAAGAAAACTGCCTAGAAATGCAGTACAAATTAGACCCAATTTTGCTTTTCTTTGATGTTTAGTTCATATGCAAACTTATTTCGCCCATGCGACATTCTGGATGTTTTCTCCATTGGCTCTAAAAATATACTTCATTAAGTGGAGCAGTTCATTCATTTTGATTATGCTCAGACCTCCACTTATCACCTGTACCTACCTATCTAATCCGATTAACATAAAGTGATGAATGTTACTGAAGTTAACTATAATGAGTATAAACCTTAACAGCTAGATTTCCTTATGTGTCAATTGTCAGAGTATTTCAGAAAGAGCCTTCTCTAGCCTTCCCTTCCACTGCCAGTTGTTTTTTACTCTTCTCTATGTTTATTAAATAGTTAATGTGCCAAATGATGAAGGAGAAATGATCAGTATGATGCTTAAGACAGTTGACTGACCAAAGGCAGTACAAGTACTAACTCACTGGGGGCCCTACGCGCAATATTCTGGAGGATCTGCACACACAACATCTAAGAAAAAACAAATAGGAGAAGAGGGCTTGTGCTGTTTGGGGACTCAGAAATTGCTTAGATGGTTTATTCTTAGCACCTGTTGGGTTGAGTGACCACAGAATTGTTTTGATTCCTGCTGAGGCTCTATTTCAAAATCACAAATTAACAAGATGTTTTAGAGAGCATACAAGAATCCCCTTTGGTAAATATAGGTTGTATCTGGAGACAATTTGCGTAGCTTTTTCCGATAGCTTTTCCAGAAGAGGCTTTCCACCATTTGGCCCAGTCTAGATGGGGCCAAATGGCAGAAAAGCATCCTCTTTCGGTAGAGCCCTTATGCCTTGTGAAACATGAAAAAATGTGGAAGAGCAAACATGTTCCTTGGTATCCCGCAAAAAAACCCATATTCTAGACGTAGTCTAAGTGAGGTCCAGCCAATCAACTATCTGAACATGCCTAATGTCTGCACACCTTAGAACATTTCTTCATGGTAATACTGCTACTTTAATTGAAAACTATGGTCTGATCTCTTGAACATGCTCAGCCATTTTATTCATGCAGTTACTACTCTTGCATATGAACAGCTGATATTTGTGAGGCAAAGATGGAGAAGGCTTTAAATGAACATTTGTTTGCGCATATATAGCTATTTGGCTCACTCTTATAAACCAGCCTCTCTTTACCCTGTCCTAATTCCAGTCTTCAATTTGAGACTAAAAGACAGGACTATTTCTCTACTATCTTTGCTCCTCTTTTAGCAATCTCACTAATTGAAATAACACTATCCCACATATATCATACGGGTCATTAATCCAGAGAGGATTAAAACTTTATGGTTGTCAGGTCCTCTCACAAACCCTGGATCATTCATTAATACCTTTTACCATGGAAATGGATGCCTACTGAAGTGATGATGTAGACTATGGAGAGTTCTGTAAGACAAGTAAAAGCAGGATGAAACCTGTGAAAGTTTGGAAAAGATTGTGGCCAGTATAACAGCCTAAATAGCTAAAACAAGCCAAGAAAGACTTAGCACAAAAACCAGCAGAATAATTAGCCAAAGGTGATGAAGAAATTTGGACAAGCAAAGATGAAAATGCTGTCCTGGATTTACCACACCTCAGAACCATAAACTGTAGGTTAAATAGATGCAGTGTAAGAAATTAGCCATTCTTCAGAAACTATTCAATTAAATCCTGTTCAAGAACATTTAATCCCTCAAGAGTTACATATATCTATAGTAACACAGCAAGAGGTCAGTGAAGGATTTGTATGAGCGAGGGAGCTGAGATTAAGAGGACAGATTTTTCTTTTTGTTAATTCATTGTACAAAAAAAGTGAGGGCTGCCTTTGATGTATCAGATATGCTCTCTTTTAAGGAAACCCATATTCTTGGGCTGCGTCTAGACTGGCATGATTTTGCGCAAAAACAGTCGCTTTTGCGCAAAAACTTGCCAGCTGTCTACACTGGCCGCTTGAATTTGCGCAAGAACACTGACGTTCTAATGTAAGAAATCAGTGCTTCTTGCGCAAATACTTTGACGTTCCCGTTCAGGCAAAAGTCCTTTTGTGCAAAAGCTTTTGCACAAAAGGGCCAGTGTAGACAGCTCAGATTTGTTTTGCGCAAAACCGCGTCTAGATTGGCACGGACGCTTTTGCGCAAAAAGTGCTTTTGTGCAAAAGCGTCCGTGCCAATCTAGACGCTCTCTTGAGCAAATACTTTTAACGAAAAACTTTTCCGTTAAAAGCATTTGCGCAAAATCATCCCAGTCCAGACGCAGCTCAGGTGTTAAAAGGTTTTATGACCTAGGAATGACAACAGTGATTAGAGTAATTTTTGTAAAATCTTTACCTGAGTTTCTTTTGCATTTAGAAATCCCAAGAATTTTGCAACTCTGGAGGAAAAAAAATGTTTATGGGTGTATAAAAAACAGGAACCATAACCAAATATACACAAAAAATGAGAAAGCATTTACCTAGCCACAATCGGAACTATGTTCCAGAATCCTGTCTTATTAAGACAAGTTAATGGTCACTGACATTTTTACAAACAATCTAGCTCAATTGTGGATGGAAGGATGATCCAGTGATTAAGGTTCTATTATAAGGCTTTGGAGATCTGGACTTCTTCCATTCAGTGCAAACTTCCTGTGTCACTTTGAGCAAGTCACTTTAAGGGTAATTTTTAAAAATTATTTAGGCACCTGATGCTGCAGACAGGTGCTTTAATTGGATTTTGGAAAGTGCCTAGGCACTGAACTTCCACTGATTTAAAAGTCTCCATTTTCAAAAGTGACTTAAGAACCTGAGACTCTGGCATTTTTGAAAAGCATAATCCTGACAATAAAGATGCTTTTAAATGATTATCTACTTTTTATAAATATAAAGGTGAATAAGGACAAAACCTGAAGGATCAACCTTATCCAAATTAATAAAGAATGTGTCATTATGTACTTCAACAATAGCTTCTATTTAAAGAAAAATGTGAAACAATTATGAAAATTAAGAGGTGCTTTCCTTCCACAAGAAATATTTTAAATAAAAAATATTTTATTATAGTGCTATAAGAATTTCATCATCAGGAATATGAACATGTTAAATTTGAGACAGGATAAATGTTTAGGTATTTCATTCTCTCTGAATATTAACAGAAAAGGCCATATTAAACTGGTATATTAAACATATTCAGTTTAATGTATTTAGTGTTAAGAAGACTAGCATGGCAGATTCTGTGATGACACTATTAAAATCCATATTTTAGTGATCATTATTAACATCATGCATATCCACTTATTTTAAGGCTGAAAGTTTGATAATTCAAAGCAAAGCTGTTTTATAAACTCATAGAAACCAAATGTATATACAAAAAAACCCTAAAAGATGTCTGAGAAACTAAGGCTTGATTGAGGAAAGCAGGTGAACACACATTTAACTTTAATCAGCTTCAGAGGGATAGCCGAGTTAGTCTGTAACAGGAAAAACTTAAAAAACAACAAATAGTCTAGTAGCACCTTAGGGTATGTCTACACTACAGCACTAATTCAAACTAAGCTAATTCGAATTAGCGCATCTAGACCTAAAAACTAGTTCGAATTAGCGTTTTGCTAATTCGAACTAGCATGTCCACATTGAGTGGACCCTGAACCGAAGTTAAGGCTGGCTGGAACCAGTGCCAGCAGGGCATTAGCTTAGGACTTAGAGCATGGAGCTGCTGCCTCAGGCTAGCCGAGGGCTGTGCTTAAAGGGACCCGACCCCCACCCCGGACAGACAGTTCTCAGGGTTCCCCGCTTGCTTGTCTACCTCGATGAGGGACAGCAAAGCAGTCCTGTCTTGGAGTGTCCTGAGTGCCCACACTCGGCATATCACAGCACTCGGCCATCAGCCTGGCTGCACTTGTCACACGCTGCCATCCGGGGGGGTCATTCGGGGGGCTGTCAGGATCCAGGAGGCCCTGCAGGAGAGCTTCCACCCAGAGGAGCCCGCAGAGCCACCCCAGTCCTCCCCATTGGGGGCTCGTGCCCCATTCCTCCCTCACCTCCTTCCACTTACCCTTCCCTAGCCCCCCTTCCTGATGTAAAAAATAAAGGACACGTGTGTTCAAAAATAGAAACTCTCTTTATTTAACAAAACTGAGGGGGGGAGGGGGGGATTAACCTCTGGGGAGACTGGGAAAGGAGGTGGGAGAGGGGAAGAGAGAGGGTGGGAGAGGGGAGGTGGAAACCTGGGAGGAGGGAGCTGGAAGGGGGAAGCCAGGGGAAGAAGGAGGAGGGGAAGTATAAAACTATGGTACGCCATATCTTCAGTATTGTGTAGAGATGTGGTCTCCTCACCTCAAAAAAGATATTTTGGCCTTGGAAAGGGTTCAGAAAAGGGCAACTAAAATGATTAGGGGTTTGGAACAGGTCCCATATGAAGAGAGGCTAAAGAGACTGGGACTTTTCAGCTTAGAAAACAGGAGACTGAGGGGGGATATGATAGAGGTCTATAAAATCATGATTGGTGTGGAGAGGGTGCATAAAGAAAAGTTCTTCATTAGTTCCCATAATAGAAGGACTAGAGGACACCAAATGAAATGAATGAGTAGCAGGCTTCAAACTAATAAAGAAAGTTCTTCTTCACAAAGCAAATAGTCAACCTGTGGAACTCCTTGCCGCAGGAGGCTGTGAAGGTGAGAACTAGAACAGAGTTTAAAGAGAAGTTAGATAAAGTCATGGAGGTTGGGTCCATGGAGTGCTATTAGCTGGGGGTAGGAATGGTGTCCCTGGCCTCTGTTTGTGGAAGGCTGAAGATGGATGGCATGAGACAAATGGCTTGGTCATTGTCTTCGGTCCATCCCCTCCGGGGTACCTGGTGTTGGCCGCTGTTGGCAGACAGGCTACTGGGCGAGATGGACCTTTGGTCTGACCCAGTGCGGCCATTCTTATGTTCTTATGTTCTAAGCTCAGGGTCGGGGGTCTCACTGGACCAACTTGATTTTCATGCAACCCTGCTCCTGGGTTCTCATGTGGCCTCTGGTGGCCAGGCTGGCAGCTATCTTGCCCTAGACAGCCGCGTTCCTGTGCCGAGTGCGGAGATTGTGGACATTGGAGGTTTCCCCCCAAACCTCGATGTGGTCCACGATCTCCACACTAGACCAGGCGGGCGCCCGCCTCTTGCGGCCCCAGGCAGGCTCCTGGGAGCCGCCAGCCTGGTCCTGGGAAGAGGGGGAGGGCTGGGTGGCAGCGGGTGGCTGGCTCATCCCGTGCCAGGTGCAGGGTCTGCTGGCTGGGTGCTGGCAGGCTTGCACCTGGCACGGCACCGTTGCCAGACCATGCCCCTTTAAGGGCTCTGGGGGTGGGAGGGGGACAGACCAGTTTCCCTGGCTTGGCCCAGAGTGGCCACCAGGGCAACCTGGGAAGGGCTAGCCTCCCACTAGTTTGAATTAAGTGGCTACACAGCCCTTAATTTGAACTACTTAATTCAAACTAGGCGTTAGTCCTCGTAGAATGAGGTTTACCTAGTTCGAATTAAGCGCTCCGCTAGTTCGAATTAAGTTCGAACTAGCGGTTTGCGTGTGTAGCGCCTATGAAAGTTAATTCGAACTAACAGCTGTTAATTCGAACTAACTTTGTAGTATAGACATACCCTTAAAGACTAACAAAATATGCAGATGGTATCATGAGCTTTTGTGGGCACAACCAATTCTTCAGATGACAGCTGAAGTGGGTTGTGCCCACAAAAACTCATGATACCGTCTACATGTTTTGTTATTCTTTAAGGTGCTACTAGACTATTTGTTGCTTTTTAAGTTTTTAACTTTAATCAACACTCACTGATTTCTATGGACCGAAGCACATTCTTAACTTCTTTGCTGAACAGGAAGGGGATTGCTCACATGATTAACATTCAATGTATGCTTACATGCTTTGCTGAACAAAGGTTTGTATAAGAAATTCTGGACACAGTTTCCTTGAAATGACAAAATTCAATAAAAATGAAGTTCTGTTGATAGGAGATATTAAGCACTAAGGGTGTGTCTAGACTACACAGTTTTTTCTAAAAAAGTTGCCTTTTTTCGAAAAAACTTCACCTAGACTGCCACCACGTTCTTTCGAAAGTAAATCGAAAGAACATGGTGGTTTTGTTGACAGCGGTAAACCTAGTTTTATGAGGAAGAACGCCTTTTTCAATACAGATCTGTTGAAAAAAGGCATGTGTGGATGCAGGGATTTTTTTTTTTTTTGAAAAAACAGACCTCCAGGGAAAAGCCCTGGTAGACACTCCATCTGCAGGAAAAAAAAACTCTATTGTTCCGGTGTATAACCATGTCTTAAAGGCACGGGCACCCTGGGCAGCCATTGTGGCAGGAAGGCAACCAGAGGAAGACACTGACCACATGGCTCTCCCTGCCTCTCTGCCAAGGAAGCATGGCACAAGCCCAAGACCCCCGAGGTCCCCAAGGCTCTTCCAGAGAGCTATCCCATGACCCATGCAGGGGGCCAAAGAGGCGAGCTCCAGCCTTATCAGGGCCTGAGGTCCTGACATTATTGGAACTTTGGGGAGAGGAGGAATTGCTGCAGGCTCTGCACTCCTGACACCGGAATGCAGATGGCTGCATGGCCGAGGGGCTGGCAAAAAAAGGCCATCATAGAATCGTAGAATCATAGAACCATAGAGCTGGAAGAGACCTCAGAAGGTCATCAAGTCCAGCCCCCTGCCCTAGGCAGGACCAATCCCAACTAAATCAACCCAGCCAGGGCTTGGTCAAGCTGAGACTTAAACACCTCTAGGGATGGAGACTCCACTACTTCCCTAGGTAACCCATTCCAGTGCTTCACTACCCTCCTAGTGAAATAGTTTTTCCTAATATCCAACCTGGACCTCTCCCGCCACAACTTGAGACCATTGCTCCTTGTTCTGCCATCTGTCACTACTGAGAACAGCCTCTCTCCATCCTCTTTGGAACCTCCCTTCAGGAAGTTGAAGGCTGCTATCAAATCCCCCCTCACTCTTCGCTTCTGCAGACTAAACAGACCCAACTCCCTCAGCCTCTCCTCATAAGTCATATGCTCCAGCCTCCTAATCATTTTGGTTGCCCTCCGCTGGACCCTCTCCAATGCGTCCACATCCTTTTTGTAGTGGGGGGCCAAGAACTGGACACAATACTCCAGATGTGGCCTCACCAGAGCCGAATAAAGGGGAATAATGACATCTCTGGATCTGCTGGCAATGCTCCTCTTAATGCAACGTAATATGCCATTAGCCTTCTTGGCTACAAGGGCACACTGTTGACTCATATCCAGCTTCTCATCCATTGGAACCCCCAGGTCCTTTTCTGCAGAACTACTACTTAACTGGTTGGTCCCCAGCTTGTAACTATGCTTGGGATTCTTCCCTCCCAAGTGCAGGACTCTTGACCCTTGTTGAACTTCATCAGATTTCTTGTAGCCCAATCCTCCAATTTGTCTAAGTCACTCTGGACCCTATCTCTGCACTCAAGCATATCTACCTCTCCCCCTAGCTTAGTGTCATCCGCAAACTTGCTGAGGGTGCAATCCATCCCCTCATCCAGGTCATTAATAAAGATATTGAACAAAACCGGTCCTAGAACCGAACCTTGGGGCACTCCGCTAGAAACCGACTGCCATCCTGACATCGAGCCGTTGATCACTACCTGCTGGGCCCGGCCTTCTAGCCATCTTTCTATCCATTTTACTGTCCATTTATCCAATCCACATTCCCTTAACTTGCTGGCAAGAATATTGTGGGAGACTGTATCAAAAGCCTTGCTAAAGTCAAGGTAGATCACATCCACTGACTTTCCCACGTCCACAGAGCCAGTTACCTCATCATAGAAGCTAATCAAATTGGTCAGGCATGACTTGCCCTTTGTGAATCCATGCTGACTATTCCTAATCACTTTCCTCTCTTCCAAGTGCCTCAAAATGGATTCCTTAAGGATCCCTTCCATGATGTTTCCAGGAACCGAGGTAAGACTGACCGGCCTATAGTTCTCTGGATCGTCCTTCTTCCCTTTTTTGAAGATGGGCACTACATTTGCCTTTTTCCAATCATCCGGGATTGCTCCCGATCTCCACGACTTTTCAAAGATAATGGCCAAAGGCTCCTCAATGACATTTGCTAACTCCCTCAGTACCCTCGGATGCATTAACTCCGGACCCATGGATTTGTGTACGTTTAGCTTTTCTAAATAGTTCCTAACCTGTTCTTTACCCACCACGGGCTGTCCATCTTCATCCCATCTTGCGTCACTTGGCTCCTGGACTTCTGCGCTGACCTTGTCCGTGAATACAGAGGCAAAGAAAGCGTTGAGTACTTCAGCTTTCCCCACATCATCTGTCACTAGGTTACCTCCTTCATCTAGTAGGGGACGCACACCCTCTCTGATCACCTTCTTCTTGTTAACATGCCTGTGGAAACCTTTCTTGTTATCCTTCACATCCTTAGCCAGTCGCAATTCCATTTGCGCTTTCGCCTTCCTGATAACCCCCCGGCATTCTCGAGCTATACATTTAAACCCCTCCCTGGTCATTTGTCCAAGTTTCCACTTTTTGTAAGCTTCCTTTTTGTGCTTAAGTTCACCAAGGATTTCCCCCGTAAGCCAATCCAGTCTCCTACCATTTTTGCCTCTCTTGCTACGCATCGGGATGGTTTCTTTCTGTGCCTTCAATAAGGCTTCTTTAAAATACTGCCAGCTGTCCTGGACTCCTTTCCCCTTCATGTTAGCATCCCAGGGGATTCTGCCCATCAGATCTCTGAGGTAGTCAAAACCTGCTTTTTTGAAGTCCAAGGTGTGTATTTTACTACTCTCTTTTCTTCCTTTGGTCAGGATCCTGACCATCTACCATCTCATGATCACTGCTTCCCAGGTTGTCACCCACCTCTACTTCCCCTATTAGTTCCTCCCTGTTTGTGAGCAGAAGGTCAAGCTGCGCACGGCCCCTGGTCGGATCCTTCAGCACTTGTACCAAGAAGTTATCCCCAACATTCTCCAAAAACTTCCTGGATTGCCTGTGTACTGCCGTATTGGTTTCCCAACAGATGTCAGGGTGATTAAAGTCCCCCACGAGAACCAGGGCCTGCGATCTGGAAGCTTCTCTCAGTTGTCCGAAGAAAGCCTCATCTACCTCATCCACCTGATTCGGTGGCCTGTAGCAGACAGCAACCACAACATCACTGCTGTTGTTTGCTCCTTTAAACTTAACCCATAGACTCTCAACAGGTTTTTCTCCCTCTTTATACTGGAGTTCAGAGCAATCATAGTGCTGTCTTACGTATAGTGCAACTCCTCCTCCTTTTCTCCCCTCCCTGTTCTTCCTGAACAGTTTATACCCTTCCATGACAGCGCTCCAGTCATGCAAGTCATCCCACCAAGTCTCTGTTATCCCAATTAAATCATATTTATTGGACTGGGCCAGGGCCTCCAGTTCTTCCTGTCTGTTGCCCAGCCTTCTCGCATTAGTGTACAAACACCTCAGATAACCATTGCCCTATCTTCTCCATTCGAAACAGGGGTCCTCCTTTCTTGCTCGTTCCTCTCTGCATTTCTTCCCGGTATCCGACTTTCCCACTCCCCTCAGGGTTTTGGTCACCATCCCCCGATGAACCTAGTTTAAAGCCCTCCTCACTAGGTTTGCAAGCCTGCCCGCGAAGATGCTCCTTCCTCTCTTCGTTAGGTGGATCCTATCTCTTCCTAACAATCCTTGTGCCCGGAACAGAGTCCCATGGTCAAAGAAACCAAAGCCCTCTCTGTGACACCACCTGCGCAACCATGCATTACATCCTCAATTTGACGATCCCTGCCCAGTCCTTTCCCTTCAACAGGGAGGATGGACGAGAACACCACTTGCGCTCCGAATTCTTGGATCCTTCTTCCCAGCGCTACATAATCCACAGTAACCCGCTCAAGGTCATTCTTGGCCGTATCGTTAGTTCCCATGTGGAGAGGCAGGAAGGGGTAGCGATCCGAAGGTTTGATCAGTTTGGTAAGCCTCTCAGTCACATCCTGAATGCGAGCTCCCGGTAAGCAGCACACCTCTCGAGATTCCAGGTCCGGACGGCAGAGGGATGGCTCAGTCCCTCTTAGGAGGGAGTCCCCGACCACCACCACCCGTCGTTTTCTTTTGGGGGTGGTGGCCGTGGAACCCCCGTCCCTAGGACTACGCATCCCATGCCTTCCAGTAGATGGTGTTCCCTTCCGGTTTCTTCCTTGTGAGGTCCCTTCTAAAGCATTCACCACCGCAGAGCCTGTGGAGAGAGCCTGAAAGCGATTACTTACCTCTATAGCATTGGGGGATTCCCATGCTGGCCTTCTTCCCCTTCTAGAAGTTACATGCTGCCAGTTCTCTTCCTGGTCACGTACTGCCTTCTCTGACTCTTCCACCTCCCGTGCTTGAAGGATTAAATGCTGCCTTCTATCGAGGAAGTCTTCATCCTCTCTGATCGAGCGTAGGGTCGACACTTGGGCCTCCAGTCCTCTAATTTTTTCTTCCAAAATGGTGACCAGCTTGCACTTAGTGCAGATGAAATCTGTTCTTTCTTCCAGGAGGAAGACAAACATGGCACACTCTGTGCAGGTAACAACAGCAGACCTATCACCATCCATCCCTGCTGCCCTGGAGAAGGGATTTAAAAAGAAAGGCTAGAGAACCTCACCCCCTTCCCAACTCCCTGTTAGCACTCACCTGTTCACAAGCTCCTTGGTTGCTTGCCCAAGGAGCCTTATAAAGCCCTGGACTGCCTGAAAGTCCCTCCCCCTACCAAGGCTCAGCCAATCAGCAGAGGCTTCTAGAATTCAAACTCTAATTAGAAGCCAACAGTTTCCACCTGCCAGTCACAGCCAATCACATCACACACTCCATGAAGGGGAGGGGGAGGGCAAAGGGGAAGTGGGAAAAAAAAAACTCACTCACAAACACAGGGGAAAAAACAAACAAAAACAAAAAAACCACACACCAACCCTCACTCACAAACACAAGCTCAGCACACAGCAAGAAAGCCCCAAACACAACACACACTTCCCTCAAGAGTCCTGTATCTGCTTCTCCTCTACCTGGAGAACTCCCTCTCTAAAGCCTCACTCAAAAACACAGAGAAGAAAAAAAAAAAAAAAAAACCCACCACCACACACCAACAAACACAAGCTCAGCACACAGTAAGAAAGCCCCAATAACAACACACACTTCCCTCAAGAGTCCTGTATCTGCTTCTCCTTTACCTGGAGAACTCCCTCTCTAAACTCCCTGTTAGCACTCACCCCAGAACCTTGGACCAAGTGCAGGCCAATGTCAAAGAACTGAGTTAGGGCTATGCCAGGGCCCATGAGCGCAGCTCCACCTCTGGGGAAGCGCTTACTTCCAGGAGCTGGAAAGAATCCTGGGGGGTGGGGAATCCCGCTCTGCCCCGGTTCTTGTCCAGTCCGGGTTGCAGACACCCATCCAGCACTTCCAGGAGGTGGCTGAGGACAACCCAGAGCAGCAACTGTAGGATGAGGAGGAGGAGGACCCCAACCAGAGTCTGGTCACCCTCACCCTAGAGCCGGTCCCCCAGACCCAGGAAGCCTCTCAGGCATCTTCTGACGCTGGTGAGGGAACATCAGGTGAGTGCAGTCAGGGTCACACACACAGACCGGGGAGGTGGGAGCACAGGGGATGCAGGCCAATCTTCACATGTCATGCTTTTCCTGGACAGCTTGTACCGCTCTGTGCATGTGCAAGCACATTCAGTCCCAGGGCACACATGGGCAGCTGCTCACAGCTCGTGGAGGGCCCCACACATGTCTGACCCCAGAGAGGGCTGTCCTACCCCCACCAAGCACTGCAGAAAGCAGGCTGGTCACAAGGACACACGCATGACACCACACAGACCACCGCAAGTGTCACACATAGCACTCAGCCATGTATGCACATGTGGCACAACAATTGCTCCAGCAGACAGTGCTGCCATGGGCAGGTGGTTGGTGGGTGGGTGGGGGCCCTGGGAGACCCAAGTTGCTCCAGGCCCCTGTCCTACATCTGGTGACCCAATGTGGCTGGACACTTCCTTGGGCTGTATGGCCATGGTGGGGGTGTTGCAGGTGGGGGTGTGGGACGTTGCCCTAGCCACCTTGGGGCCCCTGTGAGGCTGGGGCTGCTGGCCAGGCCAGACATGGGCTTGCCGTGAGAACATTGGCATCCCTTGTTCCAAGGACTTACTCACTGATCACAAGCAGGGACAGTGTGTGCATGCACGATGGACCACTTCTCCCTCTTATCCTCCACAGCCGGACCTGCTGGAGCAGACCAGCATGCAACACCTGTCCCGCCACCCACCTGGGCCCACAGAAGCCGCAGGCACTGGCGGATCTACAACAACTTCATGAGCAGGCACATAGAGGCCCTGGAAAGGATGGAGGAGACCATAGCAGAGAGGATGTGGGAAGAGGCTCAGTGGCATGACCGATTGCTGGAGGAGCTCCTCCAGCAGCGGACAGCAATCTGTGGCACTATCTGGGAGGCCATGGGTGTCCCAGGTCCTGCCCCCATTGCCGCTCTTCCCGCTCAACCTGCTCCGGCCCCCCCAACCCACCGTTCCTCCCCCTCACCCACTGACCCTTCTCACCCCCTGCCATCACAGCCCCCCCCCCACCTCCTCCCCAGCCCCCTACTGTCCCAGGCCCCACTCAACCCCAAGTACGTCTAGGGCTACGGACCTGAGGCAGCAGACTTTTGTGGGCAAGGTGACACCCTAAGCACTAAACCTCCCTCCACCCTCCAGGTTTACAGCCCTCCTCCTCCCCAGTTAAAGAGACTTTGTTATATTTATAAGAAAGTTTATTTTTGATAACATTTTGAACACAGTTTTATTTTGTTAGCAAATGTTTTTCTTTGCACACTGTTTGATGTTTTTTTAATACAAATAATATTTTTGTCAGAAAACTTGGTGTGTATGTGTGTGTGTTAACTGTCTGGAGACTGGTACAGGGTTTGGTTGAGGGAGGGAAGGTCTTGCAGGGGGTCCAGGCCACAGGCCCTATTGGAGAGGCCCTGGGGAGAGTCATTGGGGTCCTGCTGAGAATCTCTCATGCAGGGCCTCCCAGATGCAGACCCCCACTTGATGTGCTTGGCAGATGGCAGCTGTCCGGGGCTGCTCAAACTGCCTCCCCTCGACAGCAGCCCGTGTACCGCACCCTGGGAGGAAGGCCTCCTGTTTGCTCTCCACCAGGTTGTGGAGCACACAACATGCAGCCACCACCTCAGGGATCTTGCATTCCCGCATGTCGAGGCAAGTGAGCAGGCACCTAAACCTCCCCTTCAGCTGGCCAAAGACGTATTCTACCTGCAAGCGCGCCTGGGTCAGGTGCACGTTAGATTGTTCCCTGCTTATGTCCAGATGGCCAGTGTTGGGCTTCATGAGCTAGGGCATAAGAGGGTACACCGCATTGACCACGGTGCACATTGGCATCTCCATGTCCCCAACAGGAAAGTTTCACTTTAGGAAGAATGTTCCAGCCTGCGGTACAGGTAGGAATTTCTGAAGATCTGGGCATCATATGCCTGGCCCAACCACCCAACACAAATGTCCGTAAACTTTCCCTGGTGGTCGACCAGGGCCTGCAGCACCATGGAGAAGTAGCCCTTTCTGTTGATGTACTGGGCTGCTCGATGGGGTCGTGCATGGATCGGGATGTGAGTTCCATCGAGTGTTCTTTCACATTCGGGAATCCCAGCCCAGCAAAGCCAGCCACGATGGTGTCCAGGTCTCTGAGGCGGACAATCCTGTTCAGCAGCTCCGAGTTGATGGCCCTCACCACCTGCAGAAATAGACACATACAAACACACAGAATAGGATCTTGCATTCCCCTCAGGCGGGGGGGAGGGGGGGGGTGCCCCAGTCCTTGGGAGTTGCCCCCATTTCTCCACCCCCTAAAACCCCAGGAACCCCCCCTCAGGCGGCCCCTCCCAGCAGTAGGGCAGGGTGAGGCCAGGAGCCCTCCCCCACTCCTACTCCATCCCCCACTCCCTCTGCCCTTTCCTGTTACACTCCCCCTACCCGGCATGGACTGTCCCCTGAGAGGGACTTACCTCCATCAACACGGCATCAACAATAGTCCTCCCCACACCAAATTGGTGTCCCACCAAATGGTAGCTGTCGGGGGTGGCCGGCTTCCAGAGGGTAATAACCACCCTCTTCTCCAGGGGGATGGCGAGCCACAGGTGGGTGTCCTGGCATTGCAGGGTAGGGGTGAGCCAGGTACACAGCTCCTGGAAGGTGGCCTTACGCATTCTGAAGTTTCAGAGCCAAGCCTGGTCATCCCACCACTCCATGATGAGCCGGTTCCACCAGCCTGAACTTGCGTCCAGCTTCCAAAATCACCTCTCCTGGAAGAAGTTTGGTGGCAAGGACAATGTTGCTGCAGCCCGAGCGAGGGGCTCAAGGCTGGGTTCTGAATCCAGACCTGGCATGAGCATCGTGAAGGTCTCATGGAGTGGCAGCAGAACTTGAAGCATTACAGTGTGGGCACATTGCCTGCCCAGGGGCAGCTCCAGCTCCATGGCAAAAAAAAAAAAAAAAAAAGATTGTAGAATACAAATACCAATCAAAAACCAAACTGCTGTGGTGTCCTACAAAGCAGGGCACTCAAAGCAAGCACTGCAGAAGCTTTGCTCTCCATCTAGGAGGTGGGCAAGCCAGCTGCAGCAGCAGAGGAACAGCTGTCCAAGGGGGTCCCTTTAAGCACGTGTCTCTGTAAAGAGCACCTGGAAGTAAAGGCTGCCTCCATGCCCTGGCAAAAGTGGTTCCGGGTGCCCTTTTTTCGACAGAGCATCCAAGCAGTCTGGACGCTCTTTTTCAAAAAAGCGGATTGCTTTTTCGATCTGATTAGTGCAATCTAGACGCTCTTTTTCGAAAGAGGCTTTTCGAAAGTATCTTTCAAAAAAGCCTCTTTTGAAAAAGGCATGCAGTCTAGACATAGCCTAAGGGGGCAGGTCTATCCTTAACAGAAGATTAACACTCTGAAGTTTCAGAGGGGTAGCCGTGTTAGTCTGAATTTGCATAACAACGAGAAATCCTCTGGCACTTTATAGACTAACAGATTTATTGGAGCATAAGCTTTTGTGGGCAAAGACCCACTTTGTCAGAGGCATCTCTGAAGTTTGATATTCTAGCACTCGATTTGGTGGGGCTAGTATAGACCTATACATTGAACACTGAGAGAAGCTCCCAACAGTGTCTGGTACTCCTCCTTCTGTGAGGAGTAAGGAAGGCCGACAGGAGTATTTGTTCCCATCGGCCTGCCACTGTGTGGATGCCACCACAGCTCAGCTTAAGCTATGCCAACTCCAGCTACACATTTTGCATAGCTGAAGTTGTGTATCTTAAGCCGACCTTCCTGATCTCGTATAAACCTAAGTGACCTGATAATGCAGGTGTATCTTAAGGAAGGTGGATTATAGGTCCTATCTAACATATGAATAAAATATTTATGTTGTATCAAAGAGCAGGTGAAATATTTCATTTACTTTATGATGAAAAGCTAATGTCGAGTAATGGTCTTGAAGGCAAACTGAACTGAAGTATATCATATGATATAAATGTCCATAAGGCCTGTTAACTGAAGAGTTACAAAATGATAGGATTTCATGAAAAAACAGAAAGGACTCTGGTGGTACTTTAATGACAAGCAAATTTAGTAGATTAGTATTAGAGCATAAGCTTTCCTGAGCTACAACTCACTCCTTCAGATGCTGAAGAGAAAAAGAAAGAAACAAAGACAGAAAGGGAGGGAGAGATACAGAGATGGGAATGTGACAACAGTGCTAATTAAATCAGATTGAATGTGGCTAATCCCCAGCAGTGGTAAGACGGTGAGAGTACCTGAGTGGGGATATTACTTATTGCAGGGGTCGGCAACCTTTTCATACTAAAGAGCCAAATTACATCAAAATTCAGAATAAATGGTCAACAAAGAGCCAGTATAAAAATGCCCATTTGCATGACTGAAAATATACACCTTAATATTAATGATAATTGACATGATGATTAATAATTACATAAATGAAACATTATACTCACAGACTTTATTTAATGGAACTTCTACTGCTGCATCTTTTTGAGAATTTATTTGAAATTTATTTACATCATAACTGGTCAAGTTCAGGTTCATGCACAGGTTCAAGCTACATGAGTAATTATGCATTTTTAAAATTTTGATTTTTTCATTTTAATTTATAGAGTTGCATGTATTTTGGGAATGGCAAAGGAGCCATATTTGGTTCAAGAGCCATAGGTTTCAGACCCCTGACCTATTGTAATGCTAAAATCACTCAATGTGTTTCTTTAGACCTTGATTCAGGGTGTCAAATTTGCATGTGGATTCCAGCTCAGCAGTTTCTCTCTGCAGTCTGTTTTTGAAGTTTTTCTATCTGAAAATGGCAACTTGAAAGTCTGAAACTGTGTACCCAGGAAGGTTAAAGTGCTCCCCCACTGGCTTTTGGATGTTGCCATCCTTAATATCTGATTTGTGTCTATGTATTCTTTTACACAGAGACAGTCCAGTTTGTCCAATACACATAGCAGAGGGGCATTGCTGTCATATGTTGGCATATATTGGCAGATGTGCACATGAATGAGCTTCTGGTGATATTGCTGATGTGGTTAGGCCCTGTGATGGTGTCACTAGAGTGGATGTTCGGACAGAGTTAGCAATGAGGTTTGTTGCAAGGATAGGTTCCTGGATTAGTGTTTCTGTGGCGGGGCAGGGGTGTGAAATTGGTGATGAGTATTTGTCTTAGGTTGGAGGGTTGTCTGTAAGTGAGGACCTGCCTGCCTCCCAAAGTCTGTGAGAGCGAAGTATCAGCATCTATGGCAGGTTATAGAACCTTGATGATGTGCAGAAGAAGTTTTAGTTGGGAGCTATAGGTGATGGCTAGTGACAATCTGTTGAGTTCTTTGTTGGGTCTGTCCTGAAGTAGGTGATGACTGGGTATCTACCTGACTGTATTAATCTTTTTCTTTATTTCTCCAGATAGGTATTGTAGATTTAAGAATGTTTTTTAGAGATCCTGTAGGTGTTTGTCTGAGGGATTGGAGCAAACATGGTTGTATTTTAGGACTTGGTTGTAGACAGTGGATTGTGTGGTGTGTCCTGAGTAAAAGTTGGAGGCGTGTGAGTATCTCCTAACTTTGCTGAAGTCCCAGGGAGCTATGTGGAGGCTCTGTGAACAGTGGTCTTCCCAATACACTGTGATAAAACTGATAGAGAACCTAGCAGCAGAGTACAAAGGTTGAAGCTATCCCTGAATCATATATATAGTAGCCCAATGTCTGCGGGTCTGTAATGCTGACATACACGGCCCCGCCCCCTGGCCGTGTACGTCAGTGCCCCGCCCTCCTTCCCCTCCCTCCGTGGTGGCTCGGCTGAGTGCTGCGCCGCTCAGCTGGGCTGCGGCGGGGGAGCAAGCGGCGGCAAGCAGGGCGCTGAGGAGGGAGGGGAAGGGGGGCGGGGCGCTGATGTACACGGCCAGAGGGTGGGGCCGTGTACGTCACCGCCCCCCCTTCCCCTCCCACCATGGTGCTCAGCTGAGTGCTGTGCCCCTCAGCCGGGCTGCCGTGGGGGAGCCAGCCACGCAAGTGGCCACTTGGGCTCCCCCGCGGCAGCCCGGCTGAGTGCGCAGCACTCAGCTGAGCGCCACAGTGGGAGGGGAAGGGGGGGCAGGGCGGTGACATACACGGCCCCGCCCCCTGGCGGTGTACATCACTGCCCTGCCCCTCCTCCCCCGCGGCGGCCCAGCTGAGCGCGCAACACTCAGCCGAGCCGCCACGGAGGGAGGGGAAGGGGGCGGGGCAGTGACATACACGGCCAGGGGGCAGGGCCGTGTATGTCACTGCCCCCCCTTTCCCTCCCACTGTGGCGCTCGGCTGAGTGCTGCGCCCCTCAGCCGGGCCACCGCAGGGGAGGAAGGGCAGGGTGGTGACGTATATGGCCCCATCCCCTGGCTGTGTACGTCACCGCCCCGCCTCCCTCCCTCGCGGCGGCCCAGCTGAGCAGGCAGCACTCAGCCAAGCGCCACAGCAGGAGGGGAAGGGGAAGGGGGGCGGGGAGAGACGGAGGGGAGAGAGAGGCAGGAGGAGGGGGAGAAGAGAAAGGGAGAGTGAGAGGCAGGAGGGGGAGAAGAGAAAGAAAGAGACGGAGAGAGAGGCAGAAGGCGGAGGAGAGCTGAGAGAGAGAGGGGGAGGCAGCAGGAGGAGAGAGAGAGAGAGAGAGAGAGAGAGATGGAGCGAGAGACCAGAAGCTTAGGAGAGAAGACCAACGTGGAGGAGAGACCTGAAAATCCCATCTTATGACGGGCTAATTGGCTAGTTATACAATAATAAGGCCCAGGCAAGAAGAAATTGGGTCCTTTTGGAACTGTTTGAAGTCCACATTAAATTGTTAACACTGCAATTTCTATTCTTTTTTGTTTGTTTTCATGGATCTTCTACAGGCTGTTTCTTTTTTATCTCTTTTCTTATAATTAAACAACAATGATGTGTGCCCATAATGAAATAATTATTGATTGAAAAAAAGTGAATGGAATATATGTACACTAAGCAGATTCTGCTCTCACAGAAGCCCTTGGGGGGAAAAAAATTCCATTGACCTCATCAGTGTAGGATCAAGCTCACAGTGAAAATGTACACTAAATATTGCAAAATGAATTTGCTTTTCATAAAAGCAGATGATGAAAAATAGATGTGAAATTTTATCTGTTCAAGAAATGAAATGTGCATAAAGCCAAAATAAAATTATTATCTCTGTGATGTTATATTCAGAACAGTTTACTTTTTCAATAAGATAAGGTTTCATGGAGTAACCAGTCTATTTCAAATGGGTAGGACAAGGTTTGCGTATTGCACAAGTACAAACATATTTTTCAGTTCCTAAAGACAAAGTACTGCCTTTCAATATGATAAGAAAAGATAAGAACACCTACACATCACTTGACAATGACTTCCTATTACAGGTTGCACCTCCCAAAACAGTCTGGCAACATCTGTGGTCCGGCAAAGTCTAGTGGCAGGAGGGCCGGCAGGAGGGGGCCAGGGCCAGGGCCAGAGCCTGCAGTATCCCCATGGCAGTGTGGGGCCAGGCCAAAGCCCCAAGAAGCTTGCAGCAGCCCTGGGCATCGCGAGAAGCAGGCTGGAGCCCCCAACAGCTCATGACGGTTCAGGGTTGGGATAAGAATCCCCAGAAGCCTGCAGAAGCCCATACAGCATGGGGTTGGAGCCGGGGCCAGAGCCTCCGGCAACCTGTGGCAGGACTGGGATGGAGGCCCTGGCAGCCTGGCTCGAGCTGAATCTGGGTTAATTGACAGTGGGGCCAGCAGCCCAGTAGGGCAGGAGTCAGAGACAGCCTGGACAGGCCAGGGACTGACAGCATTGGGGCTAGCAGCCCAGGTGGGGCTGGTGGAAGGGGAGGGCAGAGTTGGGGTGACACTTGGGGCAGTAGTGAACCCAGGAGCACTGAAAGGTAGTGGGGAGCTGGTAACAGGGACCCTTCCTTGGTCCAGCAAATTCCTTTGTTTGGGACCTGTTAGGTTCCAAGGGTGCCAGAACTGGGAGGTCCAACCTGTAGTAAAAGACAACTCTTATGTCCAGACAAAGTAAACCAAATTTTATATACCAGTTAATGTTACCTATATGATTATATTAATTAATTTGAGGTAAAATACACTGATTGGTCTCTATCACAAAATCCCTCTGACAAGGATATAATAACAAATATGCAACTTTTCATTTAAAATCAATACAGGAGAGGGTATAGATATTAAGATAGCCCTCTTAAACTCTGTAAAGTGTATAATGAGGCTTTAGAATTTGTGTTCCATCCTACACGCTAATTTTGGTTATAAGCACATATTAACTGACCCAGAATAAGAATCAGAATTCTGTTCTGCACAGATGGCGCAATGCAATATTCTTTTACTGCCAAGAAATATGTGTGAACACAAAAGGAACTAGATGACTTATTAATATTGTTCCTTTAACATTTAGATTTTATGAGGACATCAAGAAATTTCAATAGAGTATAATAAAAAGTTTTACATTTGGCATATTGCAGAATAGTAAATGTAATGTACTAACCTTAAGCACAGATGAAGGGTGCTGATATTCTAATTCATCAGGCCAGACCTTCTATTGTTATCAGTGTTTATTTACAGCCACTAAAGATATGGCCTAACAACTGTATAATGTGGGTATTAATTCAAGTTAAAGTTTCAACTAAAATCTATAACTATTCAAAGTATGGAATTATATCTGTTTTACAATGGCAAAGTAACCAGAATGTAGGGTTCAATCTTTCATTGGTCTGAGTACTCTGGTCTCACTCTAAATATTTATGTTTCAGTATGTGAGAACATCCCACGGGCATTCGTGTGAAGACTGTGTTTAAGTGCTTGATAGGTATAGAGCTAGAATGCTTAGTTTCTGGCAATATTGAGCCCATAGTCTGTGTATTTTATATAACAAATTTGGAACTAGTTGAAGAACAATTATTTAATGGCAGATCATCACAAGCTCTTTTATTTCTCTCTGGCCTTTGAAAGTCTGGTCTCCATTCCTTCCTTTCCAGAAAATACCCTTATAACATGACTAAAGGTCATTTTTACACCTTTGACCCAGACATCACTAGCTGTGAGACTCTTTGGCAGGCATGTGAGACTTAGGCCTATTGGATGAAAATAACCCTGGTTGCAGGGCAAGTCGGAGTGCTACTTTTACATTTAATAGAGTATTTATGCAGCCCATCTGCCTCCATTCCAAGTGCTGCTTCACTTCAGTTCTTTGGAATGACATATAAGTGGGATCTCCTGGAATGGTACCTCTAAATTCTGGTGTCAACATCTAAGGTCAGAGGCGTATTTCCATTTTCCTGCTCTATAAAGACTCCATCTGCTAAAATGCTAAGCACTCACGTGAGATGACAGATGTCTTCAACTGCTACTATAGTCAATTGTGCACCTTACAGGATTGACCCCTAAGTGCCCAATTCCCACTGAAGTTAATGGGCATCCTTCAATGAACTTCAAAGGGAATTGGAAAAGGCGATAGATGCTATTATGCATTTTCCTTTGTTTTCTGTTTAACTGTTAATATAAAAATTTAACATAAAAATTTCAGAAAGAAACCATGAAGTAGAGAAAGAGAGGGGGACTTTATATAAAAACTTGGATAAAATTTGAGACTACGAGAAGGACAGGATAAATCAGGCTTCATGCTGGGTTTGGAGGTTCAGCAGCTTCAATTCTTGACTCATAAAGATGCTGTTATTGAACTAGATTAACAAGAACACAAGATAAATAAAGTAAGGATTGTTCTGACATGGTTTTCAATGCTGAGAAAAACTGATTTTTTTTTGGTATGATGTGTTTAGGACTGAGTTATGAGTCTAGCTCTTCATCTGTGCAGATCCTGCTGAGTCACAAGACAAATGGGGAAAGAGGAGGAGGAGGAATATAAAAAAATGATGCTCATAATTCAGTTGTTCTAAACTTGTCACACACAAAAAGCAATTTCTCCCAGCAATAAAAAAATCAGGAGAAAATTTGTAGAACAGCTCCTCCCTTAAATCAGATTTTCTGTCAGTAAAAAGAAAGCCCCCATATCAATAATAAGATCCATATAGGTCAACCCTGGCACAATGGTACTTCAGTGGTACTCCATATGTGCTTAGGGGTCTGCCTGTGTGGATCAGATTACTGGAGCAAGACAAAGTCTGCACAGAATGGAAAAATCAAATGCCTGATATTTACTGTGAATTTGTTTGAGAAAATAAGGAACAGGACCATATTGATCCAAATACTAGTGATCAGCATCCTGAGTGAGCAATCATAATTTTGGTCCAACTATTGCAGTAGGCTGGAATGCAAGTTCTTTTAATTAAAATGTGTTAGTGTATTTTGTATTGGTTTCTGCAAACAAAAGACTGTTTGCCTAAATCGGAATTTTAATACCATGTAAGAAAAATTATATATTTTTACAAAATAAAAAGATGCTAATGCAATGATTTACATACACATTAATTTACTAATTTTAATAAATAATGAAGGTACAATAAAATTGTTATATCTTCTGAAGAGGGGTTTAACTCCAGAACTTCAGTCTTCCTTAAGGTGAAAGGACTTGAGTTGCCTTGTGTCAACCTATCTGTGCATGTGTCTTCTCTCAGATTTGTCTTTGGCCAATGTTAGAGCCTATTAAAGTGACTCAGGACAACCACCTTCCTGAATGGCACAGGGACATGACTGATATACTGGAGTTCACACAGACGTAGTATGAGCCTAACAGCTACTCCACAAAACCCCATTCTATATGACAATCGTCACTCTGATCACAATTGCAAATCCACTGCCCAGGAATCACACTGAAGAGCTCACTCTTTTGTGCAACTACCCAACTGTCCGTGCTAGCTCCATAAGACACTCTCTTACCTTAAAGTATGTGACCTGCTGAACTGGTAGGGAGAAGAGGCTGGGCAAATACAACTACAGACCAGTTGTACAAACACGGACATCTAAGAACAGGTTGCACAGCGGACACAGGCAAAGGGATTCCCAGAGGTGCCTTTTGAAAGCAAAGGAATTTCACCAGGCATACCTCAAGGCCAACAAAATCAACGCCTGGACTGGTGCTGAGCTACTGAGCAGTGGCTTTTAGGAGCTGCATGTCATATTTGATGGAGACCTCACCACTACTCCTTACTTCTGTGGATAACTCAGAGGAGCCCAAGAGAGAGACCTCCTGCAATGAACAGTGAAGAGGAATATAAGGAGAGCAGGAAAATGTGAATGGGGGAGTCTAGCCAGGCACACTCTTGGACTTCAAGTCTTTACAATCTAGCTAGTCCAATCAAGTAACCTTGTGAAGGGGAAGGGACTTTGGGTAAGTGAATGCATGTATTTGTCCTTATAGAGTTTAAATGGTGCCTAGTTCAGCCCATCCCCAAGAGGCAGTGAGACAAGGTTCAACCCATCACAGAAGAGGCGGTGAGACAAGGTAGAGTTGGCATCTGTTTTTCATCCCACTGTTGCGGTGGGTGGGTGGGGTTCAGCAGGCAGAAGGGTTTCTCTTATGTATCCTCCTAGGAGGAAACTTTTATGGATGATTGCCTTATATTTTCCCATGTGACGGAACATTTTCCCAGTCACTCCTCTATGACCACAGCTGGAACCATTTCAGTAGTTTCAGAGGGGTAGACGTGTTATTCTGTAACTGAAAATTAAAAAAAAAACAACAAATACTCCTGCAGCACCTGAGAGACTAACAAAAATGTAAACAGGCTAGTGGCATATGAGTCTGGGCAGCTTTGGGACACAGAAGTAGCTGTGTCCTATGTGCCTTTGTTACCCTGGGAAGTAAGATAGCAACTAAACCTACCACTGCCTGTGGAAGGAGTGCCAATACTCAGTATCATTGCCCTACACTTGGACCCATGGATAGAGATCAACATTTTATTGTTGCATGCAACTTAAATTCTTTCCCCATCCTCTCTCACTGGAGGATAGTTTCACATGCACCAACTGTACTTTTTGCAGGGCAATGTATGTGTAGCCACAAACTATGTTTGTGCACTAAAGTGGACAGAAATATTTGCTGATTTTCCAATTTTAAAATTCCAATCCATTAACTTACGTTGAAAGTTTGCATTGCCTTGCCTAATGTTTTTCTCCACAGGTTTTGCCACTCAATACATTTCTATTTTTGGAAACTAAAGTGATCTTTATGAGCTCACAACACATGTAGAATAGATAGCACTCTCAAAGCACATAGTTCTTGTAATTGTACAGCATGTGCCACATAACTCATAATTTCAGGAAAGTATGCAGTCATATTTATAAATTCATAGTAACACTGCATAATTCCTAGTGGCAGCTACTGTGCTAGGCCCAGAGAGCAGGCCAACACAGGTTGATACTGTGGCTGATAAAGAAAGTGTTCTTTCAAAACCTCCCTGAAACACATAGCTCCATATTGAGCTTTTTAAATAGCTAGGCCCAAGGGTAATTACAAGTCAGCAGACAGCTGCTCCACCTCTGCCCACCACCAGCCTGGCAGCTTTTACCCCTTTTCCTCATTGATATATGACACAATAGGCAGCTATAATCACTGGGATATTTTTCTCAATGAAATCCAATCTAGTGAGTAAACTTGGCCAGCATCCCTTCTCTCTGTCAAAAGAACATTCAGCAGTTATTCTGCATCTGTTGAGCTTATAACTGAAGCTCTCCTTGACCAGTGGGCAGCTCCATGAAGTCCCAGGGAGCAAGAGGTAGGCTGGTCCCTCAGAATCAGTACAGGCATTTCAATATCACCAGTGGTAATCCACCATTCAGAAAATAATGTGCCTGTCTGCAGCTTTCTAAACTGCCCTGTGTTCTTAAAGATGAGAGTGTCATGCACTTTCTCTGGCCAGCTCATAATGTTGTTGGTGAAGCATCCATTGTGTTCCACCAACACTTGTTTAATAAAAGTAAGTCTTTCTATGGCAAGGTGCGCTGGAGCCAAGCTAGGGATGTGTGCATAGAAAAGGGCATTTAAGTGTGAAAATTGTGTAATATGGATGGCAGTATGGGATGGAGAAAGCAACATGATGGGAGGTTGACCCATAGCTCCCAGAGATCTCCAGTTCAGTCATTTATACACAACACGCTATAAAAGTTTCCCAAAATAATTGCACCAATTGACAGCATGAGGCATGTATACCCATGGTGCACCACACTTTTAATCAACAAACATTCCTAATGAGTACGTGTAGCACCAGTCAAGTATTCACAGACCTCAGCAAAACACAATCTTGGGCAGCTGTATTGACCAAAATTCATGGTATTGACATGGCTGTATATTGCTGAGGGCCATGAATACTTGCCAGCCCCTCCCCACTACCATCCCACAGAGCTGCATCTCCTCCGGCTCCTAGCAGGACCCCTTCCAGAGAAAAGGGCTGGGGGAGAGGGGTCTGAGGGTGGTACAGTTATCAGAGGAGCTGCCAGTTTTCTGCTCCTTTCCCCACTGGGGTTCAGGCCTTTCCCTAGCCCACACCAGCAACTAATCCAGCACAGCTGTATCACCCCCAGCCATGTCTTCTGGCAGGGTACCAATGTAGGAGATCCTGCATGGAAGGGCTGGGGTGGTGGATCCACCTAGTGGCCCTTTTCATATCTATGGTTTCAAAGGTGCAGGAGGAGGAGGACAAAGTAAGGGGGTTGGATCGTGATGAGGGAATAAGGAGGGAGAGAGGGCCCTAGCCTGGGGGGCAGGATGAGGAAGACTCATGTGAGGAAGTCACATGCTCATGCCAGTAAGAAGTTGATCCCACTTGCTCCACTGGGACTAGACTTTCATGACAAAACTAATGTGCACTCCTGGGATGCAGAAGTTGCAGGAAAAGGAGAATATATTTGAACATGTGGTGGTTTTATTCAGAAATGAAACAGCGGGAAAAAATCGTAATGAGATCTATGTTAAAATATCAACTTCTCAGAAAAAGCGACGAGGAGTCCTGTGGCACCTTATAGACTAACAGGTTTATAGGAGCATAAGCTTTCATGGGCAAAGACCCACTTCGTCAGATGCATGTAGTGGAAATTCCAGAGGCAGGTATAAATATACAGGCATAAGAAAAGAATACCAATCAAAGAGTAAGGCTAGAGATAATGAGGTCAATTCAGTCAGGGAGGATGAGGCCCACTTCTAGCAGCTGATGTGGAGGTGTGAACACCAACACTATTAGCAGCAAAAGTTTGTATGGTACATTATCAGAAAAATATGACTTCTCATCCTATAGGCCTGTATAATACAGACTGTCCTGGTAATGGGCAGCTGTGGGTGTTCTGCTGGGTGACACCTGAGTCTCTCCCAGGTGACTGCCCAAGTGCTCAGCTTACAGGGAACACTGTTCAGGCCCACAGACAGCAGGGGTCAAAAGGGGAAATTGCCTGAGGGCCTGACAATCCAAAAAGGCCTGAGGCTCCCGGTCACTGACACAGCCATTTTGGCAGCGGCAGCGGCTAGAGCCCTTTAAATCCCACTGGAGCTCCAGACAGTGATGTTTGGGTGGTACTGAGGGCAGATCATATATGTATAATTACTTTTGACTGACTAACTCCTCTGCCCAACTGGTCCATAACTTCAAAGACAGTGATGGAGGGGTAGGGAGTGGTGCTCAGGATCTTGCAAGATTAGGTCCTCAGGATTCCTACATTTCTTTTGCACAGTACGCCAGTTTATTCCCCGTACACAACCAAAGAGCCAATTTGTGTACATAACTTTGCTGAATACATTTTTACTGGCTATGATTGTATGGTGATGCAATAGGGCACTTATTTTAGCCTTTGGAAGGGCTGATAGGAAAACTGTACTCATATATTAAAGGATTCAGGGGCCTGAAGCTGCCATAATGCATATCTTTCACTTTTTCTAAACTTAAAATTTATTCAGCCACATTTTCAGATACCAGCCTACATTTTGGAAGTTTCAAAGTGTAAGTTACAATTATTCATGCACACAATTTCAGTTCCCTATATGGGTGCAAGCCAGAACTGAAACTTCTAAGCAGCCTAATTCTGGGCACAATGAGTGTGGGCAAAAAAATCATGTTTGAAACCAGAATGAAAATTTGGCTTTTTTAGTCACGATACATAAAAGTTTATGCACACAGCTGTGCACCTAATTTGTACATAAAATTGCTGTAGTTACTTGTATAAATTGGGTTCTTGTAACTAAAATAATACAGTAAGTACATACAAAGGAGCCAACATATTCCTGTTATTGCACCATGCTAAAAAAAAAAAAACCCAAAACCTAAAAAACAAAACTTCAACCAAATAGTAAATGCCTCTTTTTCTGTCCCCATTTTGTTGATGCACATGGATAAGAATGAAATTTCCACAGAAATAACAGAATTAGGATTATAAACCTGGAAGGAGAAAACAATGAGTAAGCTGTTAATATAGATGAAGAGCTGCAATTTGCATAATAAGTATGGTAATTTGATATGGAAATATTAAACTTTTCCAGTCTAAATGGATAATATTTAAACTGCAATTGGTGGTTGCCACGGGGAGTGAATAGCATATTTTACACAAAATACCAGGTTACATCTTACCATTACACTTTACAGACCTGTAATCAATTTTTCATAATATACTGTAGTATCATCCAACAATTTTGGAATCCCATATAAAACTTGGAAAGCCAGTCTTGGACTTGTTACTTCCTGGACATGCTACAAAGCTTGTCTTATCTCAGGCATTTGTTGAGGGAGCATTTGCCAGCTTTAGAGAGAATTTCATTTTTTTCTTATCTTGATTTTGCTGGTAGAAGCCAACAGATCATGAAGTATTTAGATTATCTGGAATTTTCATGTAGGTGAGGGTGTCCTGGTTCTTGCTTAATGTTGATGAATAAATAAATGTAAACTTTAAATGTATTTTCATTATAAATAACTTTTGACTATGGCTCGGAATAACAGTACTACATTGAATACTAAACATACTGAAAGCAACTTTCTTCCCTTGATCTTTGTAACACATTTTAAGATTCAAAGAGTATTCTTTAAATTAATTTATTTTGAGCATTTGATAGCTTTTATAGTCCTTCACTAGTATATTCAAAATGCAATCAACACTGTTGTCTCTCTTGGGTTCCAATCTGGAAACTATGCATTTACATGGTTATGGAGGCATGCCCTATTTGAGGGGACCTCTGGAAGTGATTGGGGGTGTTCCAGTCAGGAAGATATTGGGTACTGCAGTCCAGCAATGGATACGACAAGACCCATGATGCCTTGGTGAAGAAAGAGATTCCTGCTTTTACGGATGGGGAGAGCCTTGTTTTGGGTGCAGAGGCAGCATGTGTGGGCTCCATACTGTGGGGAGCTGAAATAGTGTTACCAATCCCTTGCTGAGGGAATGTGAGGTTGCTTTGTGGAGTACTGTCCAAGCCAGGAGCAGCTGTTGAACTGTTGCTACTGAAACACTGTTGGGACTTTGACCAACCTGGGGGCCACAAGGCTCTTGCTTGGCATTATAGGAGCCTGGGACACAGACCAGCTGTGTCATGAAGTGACTGGGGTGTGCCTGCAGTGAAGGCATTGTTGCTAACCACCACCATGTTTGTTTGGCAAAAGGCTTTTAGGGGGATACTGAAGAGACTTGAAAGGTTTTCCTGGAGAATCTGCGAAGAGAAAGTGTTCATAGGGACTAACCAGGATCCAGAGATACTGACCTCTGGCTGTTACATCTCCCATCTTACAAGGTGTTGTGCAGCTTGCAATGATCCCATGTGAGAATCACTCTATCCCTTGCTGGTTTGGCTGGACTACTTTACCAGACCAACCGAGTATTGTTCCTAGCTTTAAGATCTTCAAGATACCCAAGAAAGTGTCTAGAAATCTGGAATTAACAGGAGTGCACATCCAGAAGTGGGATAACTGCTGCAGGTGCAAATGCACATTGGTTTCATTTTATTTACTACTGTAAACTGCATTTATTAATTGATGTATTGAAGCACCCCCTATTGACCTAAAGTGGTTGTTGTTTGTTCTGAAGAAGTGGGGTTTGCCCAGGAAAGCTCATGATACTATATATTTTTTGTTAGTCTCACAGGGTATGTGTACACAGCAGCGTTATTTCAGAACAACATGTACATCTACCCAGCAAGTCATTATTTTGAAATATTATCAGGATGGAGGATTTCTTACTCTGACTCCTGTAACCCTCATTTTATGAGGAGTAAGGAATGTCAAAGGAAGAGTGTTCTTCCTTTGACTTCCTGCTGTGTAGACAGTGCCAAAAGCCGAATTTAGCTATTTCAACTTCAGCTACACAATTGATGTAGCTGAAGTTGCGTATCTTAATTTGACTTTTCCCTTCCCTAAGGTGCCACAGGACTACTCATTGTTTTTAAAGTGGTTGTGACCTTTAATTGTTACCCATCTGTTATATCATGGGTTTTTTTCTAAATTGTTAAGTAAAGGTGCATTTTATTCTTAGATTAGAGTTATTTATATAAAGTTGTTGGTTACACTCATTACTTAGATTAGGTCAGGCTTATTCCTGGAGGCTTCTCAAGCACACTAGTTTTGTTTATATGCTCCAGCCAGGTGGAGGCACAAGTAACTGGATTGCAGTAGTGGTATGAGTAAAAGATTCCTACCTGTCCAATATCACCTCTAGGCTACTCACAATCTACTGTCAACAACTTTAGTCATCCAGGTACACAGGTGAGTGTTGTGTGCTCCCAAGCAATCCAGGAAGAAAATGGGGAGGGGGAGGAGTTCATTTAATTTTACAATACATGTGTAGTCCCATTGAAATCAATCATTTAAAAGTAATTTTTTAATAAAGTTGGTTGCCATCTGGCCAAAAGATTCTAATTTCTGTCTCGATCCTCAATGGAGCCATTCACAAGCAGCTAATTTTTGTCTTTGTTGGTACTGACGTGCATTGTACACACAGATGTTTAGGTCCCATGTATACTTCCATAATAACTGAGTTTAACAATTAAACCAGCTGAATGGAACTATATCTGCTTGGCTTGTGAGAAACTTTGGCAGGGGTATACGTCTAATGGAATATAGCACAGGTTGCGATGACAGCAAAACTTAGGTTTTGGTATATTGTGGTTTGACAGCAATTCATTTCAGCAATTATTGTAAAACTCAGGAGACATTTTTTTGTGCATGCAGGGTAGTAGAACAACTGGATACTTATATCAATTATAAACCAAATCCAAATGAAGAGCCTACACTATTTCAAAAATAGTCTGCCATAGACTACAGTATTGTTTTGTTTACACTTACAGTTAAAAGATTCAAATTGCCTTTCATAGAGTTGGCCAAATTCGTCCCTGATGTAATTCCTTTGACTTCACCATGGTAATGCTAGGCATGGAATTATTCTACAGATAGTAACCTTAGATCCTGATGGAGCAGTATATTATTCATTAGATGACTGGTTACTCACATCTGTTTTGTATGTTACTTTGCACTTACCAAAACATTTCAAAACTCCTCGTATTGTATGCATAATTTTATTTTCCAGACAGTATTCTGTAGGAAGTATAGTTCCTATAATGTACAGCTGTCACTTAAAAAAAACATTTTTTTTAAAGATGCATTTATGTTTTGGGTGATTTTTGTACTTTGTTCATACCACTTACATGACACTTTAAATTTTAATTTTACCTCATGGCTCAATTACATTGGATTCTAAGATTTTGTATCTTATGTAGTCATTTGACTGATTATTCATTATAAATGTCATGATAGCACTGTCTCCTTGAACATGTGAATATTCAACTATTTCACACATTCCAGAAAATGCATTCTACCACATATGTTACTTTTGATTAGACTGATGACTTTTCATAGCTTTTTATGTGCTGTGTATACTTATATATAATGTCATTGTTATTAGGAGCTACTCATTCAGAAGACATATGAATTCTGCTGCAGCTATATATCACGTTATAATCATATCCTCAATAGTATTTTTATTCTGGGGTATCATGCACATCTTGGGCTAAATGATGGCCGTTGGTATGAACAAAGGACAGCACAACTGCACTCCATTCCTTACTTAGGGCTTGGGCTAACTGTGATCCAGCCTTTCATTAAGGGGGTGGAGATGGAACTGAAAAAGGATTTGAGTGTGAAAATAACCGGGGAACAGAGTAAAATAAATAATAATATCAGATTAATTATTAAGACTTAAATAAAAAATAGCAAAGCTCTCCTTGAAGTATTTTGTCTCAGAAGGCACTAGAAAGGAGATTGGTGCTTTTCTTTTTTTATATGTTACTGTCTCGATAATAATAGGACCTATGGCATATAACATAAAAATAACTGATTAGCAAAACATGCCCTGGTTCCAAAAAGAAATGAGTCAGTTCAGAAAACCCTAAAATTTTTGACCACTCAAAAGCAGGGAGGATATTCATATTACTATCTATGTAATGTCCTGCCCTTAAGAAATAGAACCTCATTTGTTTTTGTTTTTTGTCTGGATTTTTTTCCTCAATTCTTTATGAATGATCTTTGCTTTTACTTAACTTCCCTTTGAATTCTTTGCCAGCAACCACCACTCCCAGAAGAAGCGTGGTGAAGTTTAGGTGAACAAAATCTTGCAACGATTTCCTTTTTGTATGCACTATTAGATTTTTCTTGCTCCATGATTACTTGTACTTGTAGTTATGGACGTAGTTTGGCATGATTGACGCTCAATCTCTCCGTTTAGCACAGGGATGCCTACTGTGTTGCCTCCACGCCGTAGGTGGGCAGTCAGCTTTTATTTGTTGACAAGGAGTCTTCTGTCAGAAATGATCAGAAACTGTCATAGTAATGAGCTTATTTACATCAAAATAATCAAGCTTATTTACATCAAGATCATTACTCTTATTTTTTTCAGGCTTTAAAATGATTCATGTTAACGCTTAGCAGAATACTACAGGGCTGCTCCTGATCAACCTTTGGAGCATTTTAACCTCTCAGCCATTGCCCTTTATAACCGAAAAGGCAAGTGTAATTAATAATGTCTCACATCAAGGTAGCACTTCTGTCAATCACTTAATTTCTTTGTCATTGTGCAGTGTCTGATGGACGGGGGGTGGACCAGGCTTCCATTACAGCCAGCATAATAAGAAGCTCTCATTGATAGCTAAATGTAATATTTCATCAGCACTGAAGAGGCAGTGAATCGATTTTGAACTGTATGACTTCCAGCCCGAAAAGACAATGTTAAGGGTTGCCAGTGGGTAGAGAAGTGGACCACCTAATGCTATGATGGATGGATAGCTAATGGCAGAAGGATTTAGAAAAAAAACAGGGAGTACACCCTGCCAATTAAAGCCCTCTTGAATTAACACAAAGGGATCGGCACAAGGAAAGACATGAAACCAGAACATAAGTGACATAATGGGAAGGGCTGCTCAAGGATAGACTCCTCCTTCTGGCATCCAGATAGCAATGAAGTTTTTTTATAAGATGCATGGTAATGCAGTGACATTTTCCTGACAGTATACTGTAATTAAGCTGTAGCCTTTTTCTTTTCCCCAAATAGGGGCATTTGCCTTACTTAAGAAGTGGGAATTGGGCAAATAATACAACACATGCTCAATTAGAAGAGACAGAAACAGCGTCTCACTTTCTTTGATATGACTATTAAACTAATTAGCTGCACTAGTAGGATTTTGCATGTTTATTTCCTGTTTAATAAAAAGCTGATACAGCGGTCATTAGCATTTTACAATGTGCGGTGTTTAATATGCAAGGCACGCAAAAATTAACATAGTAATTATGTTAGAACAAACAGGATACAAAATGTTTTAATGACTTTAACTCCTTAAATAATTCCATCATTTACACTGCCCCACTGTCTCCCACAGATGGTCACAATATTTTCTAGCACATGCTGGAGTCATACACATTAACGTTATGTTACATATCTGCTATTTGTCCTCACCTAGCCTTCTGTTAATATATTACTATGCCTACTCTGAGGAACTCTGGTTTAATTAAGAGGATGATTCTCACAGAGTCTCCTCTTTTGAGACTGTGTCACATTTCTCCTCAGGCTGTTGGTGAGAAGTGGAAACCAAGGTTCTTCCCCCCACCATTACATGAGCAAGTTGCAAAGGAAGAAGAAGAGCAGGAGTATAGCATCCCAGTTAGATGAAACAGGGCAGCATTCAAGGATTAAAAATCAGAGCATAAGGAAAGCTATGGAAGAAGCTGGAAAATAAATCCAGGAGGACAATATGACATAGAGTGTGCTCCTGAAATATTTTCAGTAGGGTATTTGGCATTTTGCCAGAGGTGACCCTAATAAACTGTATTAGACTGCGAAGATAACAGTGTCCATCTGCCTTTCTGAAGAGAGGCAAGACAGATAGACCTCTAACTGTGACCTTCTAATTGTCACAGCGAAGGTGATTTAAATAAAAAGGAATGCTTCTATCTGTTCATTCTGGTTTCTTAAAATATAATACCTTGTGCTAGAAGTTGTGTGTGGTGGTGGGATACATGTTAAAATTACACAGTTAAAAATCACAATTTATTCAGAAATTTAAGATGTTTGCAACATAATTTATATACTGGGGCATATCTTCTAGATTATTTGGTAAACATTTTACAAAATAAACAATAACATGTTAAGCTACACATTGAAGCAGAAAAAGAGAGCAGGAAATATTGCAAGACTACACCACTGCCAAATTAAAACTGATGGAATCTTTATGCAAAAATTAACATTGTGTTTACATATATTTTCATTTTCATAGAAAATGACAGGGGTTTTTTTGTGGGGTGGAGGAATTTCCTATGGAGAGCAATAATTTGTTTTTCATTCTTGGATAGGACCTGGAGGTGCCCTGTTCATTTCTCCCCATGTGAAAGAATACACCCTGTATTCACACCCCGCATGCTATTATAATAATTTGTTTACAAAATATGCCTTGTAGGATATTATTTGAAAACACATAATTTGCTGGTCAGTATTATGCTAGTAAAATATGTGACAACACTGTTTGAGGAGTTACAAAATTCCCCTTTATGATATTAATACATATTTTAGACAAGACGGCCCACTGTAGGCAAGAATCTGGTCTGTCCTCTCACACTCCTCCATATGACCATGGGGGAAAACTGCTAAGTGAATCAAAGAAAGGAATGTGTGCTTCATTTAATTTGCATTTAAGCAGAAAACAGAGTCATAAAGCAGGGAGGGGAAACAAACAAAGTTCAAACAGGTGAGAAAAAAAAAACCCAACAGGGAATATCATGGGTCTTAGCTGGAAATGTTTTCAAAAGGGGGAATGAAATTATAAAAAGGAGGGACAAAACACCCCAAGATGCCCCCTCTTTGTTTTTCATTCTGCTCACCAGAGAAGACAGAAGGAAACAGCTGTTGGAGGATGGGGGAAGGTTTCTGCCCTGAAAATCTGGTCAGTAATTTGCTGGAACATGTGCCATGAACGTTTGCTTTGCAACTAAAATAGCTTATTAAGTACATTCCAGTAAGCATTTTAGCTTTATTTTTTAGGTAACCATTTCTTAGTTTAATGCCTCATTACTTATACTCAGGTCAGGTCTGCACTGGTGGAGAAAATTGGTGCAAGATATGCAACACCAGCTATGGGAATTGTGTAGATGGAGTCGATGTATTTTGCATCAATTTTCTGGGGCGGACCCACTGTGGAAGATTGATGGGAGAAACTCTCCTGTTGACTTCCCTTACTCCTTGTGACTGCGAGTAGTATTGGGGTTGACGGGGGCACTGTCAGTGTTCTATTTAGCAGGTCCTTACTAGATCCGCTAAACTGAAAGCTGGAAGTTTGATTTCTGGAGCGCCGATCTTCCTGCAAGTGTGGCTGTGGCCTTACTTTAAAAAATCTCTCTTCGTTTTTATTAAACTGTTTTATCTACTTCCACGTGTTTAAATGAAAGTGCCTGGATAACTACTTAAGGTGATAAGATGGCATACTATTCCCTTAAATGAATAAGAGATTGAATAGATTTATACTACACAGAAGAGGGTTGGGCAACATAGGATACACTTTTCTGGGAAAAAATCCAGGAGTGGGCACAATATATTATACCAGGCTGTAGTATAACCAAGGCTTTTGAAAGCCAGGGTGTAGATGGCAGGGCTGCAGTTACAAGCCATATCCTGAGTCTGTGTGTGTATGCTGGAAGTCTGCCTATGGGTGGCCCAGGTTGGGGCTACTCCGACAAAGCACTGTAAGACATCCAAGGTTGCCTTGCAGGAGTGATACAGTCCCTCACTGATCTGGATTGTGCCCCAATATGTCATGCTCCTCCATATGACCATGGGGGAAAACTGCAAAATAAATCGAACAAGAGACTCCAGCCTATGGGAGAACCAGCAGAAGCAGCCACAGCAGGGACCTCTGGTCATTCAGAGAACTTTGTACAGTTTTGACTGATTCTATCTGTGTAGCACTGAATGGCTGCTTTCCTCATTGCTCTCCCTTAGCCTCTTCATCTTAGTTTCTCTTACCCTCTTAGAATCATAGAACACTTTCCTAGTTGCTGATTTCACATTACTGTAATAAACATAATTAAAATAAACATTAAAACCTTTTACCAAAAAGTTAGCTGATGCTCATTCAAAAATTACTGTAATTCTTTATTATTTATATGTTTAATTCCCTCCCTACAAAAATCAGACATAAGACCATAATGATGTGTACATCCATACCAAGCTTCAATTTCAGTTGCTTTTGCCCTGGTTAGAAAAGTATATTTAAAACATCTGTACTACTACATTTTTCACTCTCTTGTAATTCTCAAGTGGTTACAGAATCTTTAACTATGTCCTCATCTACACTGCACACTCCCATCAATCCAAGCTACACAACTTCAGCTACACAAATAGCATAGCTGAAGACACAGTACTTTTACTGAAGTGTCTTCCACACAGTACGGATATATAATGGTTTCCAGGGATTTTAGGAACACTTTCCAAAGAAGGTGAAACTTTCCTCTGCTGAATACTTGTACCTTAGGATAAAAAGCCCAACTTCACTCCTGGATTGCGATCTAGTTTTTATTATGTTTATGCGCAGAAGACAATACTGAAGAAACAACATGTTTTAACACTATCAAAGTAGCAGCCATCTTATCCAGAGCCAGATTTCAAAAGTCGTACTGCACCTGTAAGTGTGAAATTTTGTGGTGCACCACAGGTTTGTGTACAGATATCTATACATACTGATGGAATCTACTGCCTGTGTACTATGATTAGACAATGCCAACTACAGGTCTCATATGGCCCTTATACCACTGTATCTGAAAACCTTCCAAATGTAGAGAGAAACTATTATGCTTTTCCAACCCCACAACCAATGGTGACACTGTTTATCTTTTGTTTTTAACATGATGCTATCACAATTTGTGCATGTAAAGGTGTTTTGTGTACAAGTAGAGCTGGGATTGAAGCCTCGGTGAAAATCAAGTCCTTTTGCTTATGTATGTGTAAGAAAATTCTGTTATTTCACGTAGAAGTAATTAGGATAATAGCCTGGAACTTTGGAGATTAGCATGCTATTCTTGACTCTGTCCCTGGCTTCCTTTGTGACTAACTGTTCCTTAGCTCTTCTTCTGTAAATAGCACTTCCAAACCCCACAGTGGTATTTTGGGGATAAATCCATTAAAGGTAGTGAGATGTCAGGTGAGATGACAGCCATGCCGAGCCCCTGGGCAAGTTTGGGAGGGCTGGCTCTGTGCTCCTGAAGGGGTAGGGCCCCAGTTGGAAGGGGAAAGGCATCAGTAAGTTGGCCCTCAGTGCCTCCCGGACCACAGCGCGGTCCTCATGCCAATGTGGCTTAGAGTGCACCTCCCTAGGCAGCCATAAGAGTCACTTGTAGCATGCCACATGGCATTCCAGCTGTGATTTAAAGTGCTTAGAGCTCTGGGCACCACCGCTATCACAGTAGCAGCATCAGTGGCTGTAGCCCTGAGCTCCTCTGAATCATTAGAGCCCAGGATGGTTGCCCCACCCTCCATATCTGTGGGCCTTTGAGGTATTCAGCTACTGTGGTAATGGGTCCCATTAGTGTCTTAGTTATCCAAGTATCTGGCCCTCATATGGTCCTTATAGCATTATATCTGAGGGTATGTCTACACTACAGCGCGTCTAGACCCAAAAGCTAATTCGAATTAGCGTTTTGCTAATTCGAAATAGCGCGTCCACACTGATTGGACACTGGGTCACATTTAAGGGCAGCTGAAACCGGTTCCGGCAGGGCATCAGGTCAGTAGTTGCTTTGTGTGGCTGCTGTCTGAGGCTATCTGAGACTCGTGCTTAAACGGACCCCCCTGGACAGCCGGTTCTCAGCTTTTTTGCTTGCTTGCCTACCTCGCCGAGGGACAGCAAAGCGTTTTCCTCTGCGCCTGCCTGTGTCAGTGGTTCCCACTGGGGACGCTGCCGCAGTTGGCACCTTGGAGCCAGAGCTCGCCCTGGGCATGCTGCTCCAGTTTTTGGACTTGCCGCTGCAAGCCTGCCAGCAATGGCTGGAGACTACCTGGCACCACCTGGTGCACGTCAGCCCCCTGCCCCTCCCCCTGCCCTCCCTGGGAGCCGTGGAGGAGCCGCAGCAGCGCCTGGACACCAGTGTGCCCTGCCGCATCTGGCGTCTGGACACCAGCAGTGACTGGTGGGACCGCATCGTCCTGGAGAGCTGGGGAGACCAACCGTGGACCCAGAACTTCAGGATGAAGAAGGACACCTTCCTGGAGCTCTGCGAGTGGCTCGCCCCTGCTCTGCGGCGGCAGGACACTCGCATGAGGCCCGCCATCCCCCTCCAGAAGCGGGTGGCCATCGCCCTGTGGAAGCTCTCCAGGCTGGACAGCTACCGATCCGTCAGGAACCAGTTCGGCATGGGGAAATCCACCGTCGGAGCAGTGCTCATGCAGGTACGGCACTCACCGGCCACTGGGCCGGAGACAAGGGGGGCTGCAAGGAGGGGATGGGCTGCCCCAGGGAAAACGGGGGGGGGGGGGGAGGAGGCAAAAGTACCCCACACGGGAGGGTTTGGTCTGTCCCAGCCGTACTACAGGCCGCCCGCGGCGGCCAGGATCGCAGGGGGTGTTGCTTCTGGGAGTGAGGCGCGGGGCAGTGCCAGGGAACGAACACTCCCAGCCACTTGGACGCCCCAGTGATTCGCGGTTTGCTGTGTCTCTCTGCAGGTGGTCAAGGCCATCAACCGGGTGCTGCTCCGCAGGGTGGTCCGCCTCACCGACCCGGACGCAGTCATCCAGGGGTTTGGCGCTCTCGGCTTCCCCAACTGCGGGGGGACCATCAATGGGACGCACATCCCCATCCGTGCCCCGGAACACCAGGCCTCCCAGTACATCAACCGCAAGGGGTACTTCTCCGTGCTCCTGCAGGCCATGTCTGACCACCGGGGCCAGTTCACGGACATTAATGTGGGCTGGTCTGGCAAAGCACACGACGCCAGGGTGTTCCGCAACTCCTCCGTGTTCCAGAGAGTGCATGCCGGGACCTTCTTCCCCAGCTGCCACATCAGGATCAGGGACGTGGACATGCCCATCTGCCTGGTGGGGGATGCGGCCTACCCCCTACAGCCCTGGCTGATGAAGCTGTACACGGGGCACCTCAACCCCTCCCGGCAGGCCTTCAATGCCAGGCTCACCAGGGCCCGCATTGTGGTCGAGGGGGCCTTCGGATGCCTGAAAACCTGATTCCGGTGCCTCCTCACCCGCCTCGACCTCACCGAGCACAATATCCCTCCCGTGGTGGCAGCATGTTGTGTGCTGCACAATGTATGTGAGTGGAAGGGTTTCCTGCCAGCCTGCATGGCTGAGGCTGACCGCATGGCTGGCCAGTACGTGCAGCCCTGCACCGCCGCCATCCAGGAGGCCCAGCGGGGGGCCATCCAGATCTGGGAAGCCCTGCGGGAGAGCTTTCATGTGGAGGAGGACTGAACTCTCCCCGCATGCCCCACTGGGGCCTTCTTGCACCCTCCCCTCCTTCCCCTTTCCCCTCCCTAACCCCCCTTCCTAATGTAAAATAAAAACACCTGTTTTGCCAAAAAAACCTCTCTTTATTGTACATAACTGGGGTGGGGGGAGGGAGGAATGAGAGTGGAAGAGGGGAGGGGTAAACCTGGGAGGAGGGAGCTGGAAGGGGGAGGAAGGGGAGGAAGGGAAGGGAAAGCTCAGGGTTCGGGGTCCTGCTGGCTCTCCCGTCTCGCAGCACTGCGCGTGCGGGGGCATCGGGGGGGAGTGGGTGTGGAGGGTGGGGCAGGAGGGACAGGGGGTGTGGAGGAAGCGGGAGGGGGAGCAGGGGTGGGAGGAGGAGTGAGAGCTGAGGTGGCCGAAGGGGCTGTAGTAGGAGGAGGCAGGAACCTGTCCACCAAGGTCTGGAGGTAGCTGCGGAGGGCACGGCCCTGCTCCTCCAGCACCTCCAAGCTCTGCTGCCACAGCCGCAGGTCCTCCTGGACCCAGTGGTCCTGGGTGCGGAGCTGGTGCTCCAGTAGTCGCAGGTGCCGCCACTGATAGTCCTCCAGGTTGCGGGTGCGCCTGCTGGCCCAGGTGCGGGTGGCTGTTGCAGGCGGGGTGGTACACCCTGCAGTCTCAGGTGCTGCAGCTGTGGTGAAACAAGAGCAGTGGTCAGTTCTCCCTGGAGACACAGTGGGTGAAACCCAGCCCCCCTCTTCAAGGTGAGGTCGGCCTGTGGGGAACGGGCCATGGCCCCTGCATGACATCCAGCTGCTGCTCCATGGTGGGCAAGGCCCAGGCGCATGGTCCCTGGGCTTCCTCTCCACCCCCCCACCCCATACACATAAGGGGAGCATGATGGCACTCACATGTGGAGTCCTCCCCGGCCTCAGATGTGCTCTGTGGGATGCCTCGGGGGGTCCTGGGCAGGCTCCCTGTAGGCTCCTGGCTCTCGGCGTACTCCTCCTTCTCCTTCTCCTCCGTATCAGGGACGGGGCCCTCTGCCCTGGGGTCGATCATCACCCGGGGGGGCATGGACTGCGTGAGCCCCCAGGATGCGGTCCAGGGCCTCATAATGAGGGCATGCCTCTGGGTCGGCCCCTGGCTGGGAGGCTCTGGAGTAGGCCTGCCGCAGGTCCTTGATTTTGCAGCGGACCTGCTCCCGGGTCCGCATGTGGCCTCTGGTGGCCAGGCTGTCATCCATGCGGCTGTAGACGGCCACATTCCTGTGGCTAGTGCGGAGGTCGTGGACGTTGGAGGCCTCCCCCCAAACCTCGATGAGGTCCACGATCTCCGCACTAGACCAGGAGAGCGCCCGCCTCTTGCGGCCCCGGGCAGGCTCCTGTGAGTCGCCAGCCTGGTCCTGGGAAGTGGTGGAGGGCTGGATGGCAGCGGGTGGCTGGCTCATCTTGTGCCACGTGCAGGGTCTGCTGGCTGGGTGCTGGCAGGCTTGCAGCTGGCACAAGCACCATAGCCAGACCGTGGCCCTTTAAGAGCTCCGGGGCCGGGAGGGGGGCAGAAGAGTTTCCCTGGTTTGGCCCAGAGTGGCCACCAGGGCAACCTGGGAAGGTCTAGCCTCCAACTAGTTCGAATTAAGTGGCTACACAGCCCTTAATTCGAACTAGGCGTTACTCCTTGTAAAATGAGGTTTACCTAGTTCGAATTAAGTGCTCCGCTATTTCGAATTAAATTCGAAATAGAGGTTTGCATCTGTAGCCCCAATTAAAGTGAATTCGAACTAACGGCTGTTAGTTTAAATTAACTTTGTAGTGTAGACATACCCTGAATGCCTTCCAAGTGTGGAGAGGGACTATTAGCGTTTTCCAACCCTGCAACCAAACTTAGTGGTTCTCTTTATCTTTTATGTTTTTATATGACTCCATGATAATAGAGCTGATCATTGGAGGAAAGTTGGAGTGAGACAGATTTTGCATTTAGCTTTACATGGGGTGTTGGAGATACAAGATGCTGCATGTATGCATCACATAATTTAGAATTCTCTCTACCACAAAGGAGACTCACATAAAAAGCTAATTTTCTTTTTCAAGAAAATCAAGAATCATTTAGTCCTCAGAGGGTTGTTCAGCCTCTTAATATCCCACCAAGCCCGAGCACTGTAGAGGTTTAGTTTCTGATAATTCTAAGTTTTTCAGCACAATAGCTGTAGGGGCTCACATGTGTGGATTAAGGTTCGTCTACACTTAAAAAGCTACAACAGTACAGTTATGTCACTATGTTGCTGCAGCTGTGCTGCTGTAGTATTACAGTGTTGACATTACTTATGCCGATGAGAGGGAGTGTCCTATCATGGAAGATAATCCACCTCCCCCAGTAGCCAGGTTGATGGAAGAATTCTTCTGTCAGTCTTGGACTTTCTATAGAGAGACCTTGCAAGCTTAATATCATTACTCAGAGGTGTAGATTTTCACACCCCTGAGTGACCTAATTTTCTGTTTTAGACTTGGCCAAAGTAATGAACATTGGGTAATATTGACAATAGATAATACATCAATTACATTTTAAATACATTACATAATACATTTAAACTGTATGTGTTGTATAAATTTATTCATTTAGAATATTGGACTGTGTTTATGACTCACTTTGACCTTAAAATTCCTCATCTGTCTTATTAGGGACTAATTATTGATTTTATGTAAGAACTATTTAATTAAATAGATAACTGAGAAAGATAGTTGATGACTGCTGAGGGGAATCATTGTAGATGGTTTTAAAATCTCCTTCCATATGGACACTTGCTGAATATTTGGTTCATTTGGCACCTTCAATAAAGACACCCTTTTTCTCATTTGGTTGCATTTCTGAAGTGTGTCATACAGCATGCTTATTTTAGATTGCTGACATTTCTGAGAACAGTTGGCTAGACACATATGTACTAATAAAACAGAGTTATTGAAAGATTAATATTTCATTGGGGAAGGTCAGCTGTGTGACGATGGCTTTTCCTTGCTGTTTGAAACGTTTGTTAAGAAGGTTAGGTTAATTTATTTTAACTCCTGTCTGTCAATCAATATATACCCCCTCTCCTACTAGCTGCCATAGTTCAATGTGTATCATGTTCACTTATAAGAGAGAGAGAAATAATAGTTCCTTACGTAGTGCATAGATGTGGATTCTGCCTTGCCGCAGATGCATCGGCATACATTTTTAAAGAGAGGAGTGAAGAAAATTCACAAACATGCAGGTCAAACAATACAGTGGATGGTTGACTTTTAGCAATTTGTGACTGTATCAGGGTAAAACACAAGGTGGGAAAACTTGTTAGAAATAAACCCAAGGCAGATATTGCCTGAGAACCAGAAAAAAAAGAAAACCCTTTTGTGGGGTGAATTCTTCAATCACTTCAGTTGGTATAGAATGAAAAAAAAACCCTCTAAAAAGCCAAAATCCAGCAAATCATTTAATCACATCTTTTATTTTAAGACTTCAAGATTTTTCCTCATATGTTTACAATAAAGCATGTACTTACATGTGATTTGTATGATCAGGGCCCACGTGGCGTCCAGCTCTTCCATGTGCACGCTGGGAAGCAGAGAACTGAGATGGAATACAAAGTCACATTTTTCTAGAGAGCACTAAAGAAACCATCATAGAACACTAGAACTGGAAGAGACCTTGAGAGGTCATCAGGTCCAGTCCCCTGACACCATGGCAGGACCAAGCACTATCTAGATCACCTCTGAAAGATGTCTATCCAACTTGCTCTTAAATATCTCCAGTGATGGAGATTCCACAACCTCCCTAGTAAAGTGACTCTGTTGGGATTCAAATTAAATGTATCCTAATTAAATGGATACAACTTTAAATAAACCTACAGCATCAAAATGCTAATAAGAAAAACTCTTTTGATAGTGGTCATTTACCAAAAGCTGGTGCCTCCTGCTGGCAATCTTGGGAATTAGCAATTCAGTATACCCTCTCCCAATGATGCCTTCCCTGCCATCTCTTCTGTTTTCTGACCCACATCGCTTCTGGAACTGCGGTATCCTCTTTACGTTTGATGTGTTACCATCTGAACTCCACTGTCCGCAGATTTGGTACTGTTCAACTGTCCAGCCACTTCCCACAGTGCCAAGTGAGAGAGGGGAGAAACTAGAGCCAACATTACTTCTGATCCAGACCCAGGAACTCTGGCAGCCACATGCCAAGTCCCCTCTAATTTCTCATTATGTTTCTGGGGCCACTTCTCTGTGGCCCCAGCACGTTCTTCTTCAGAGCCTCAACTTGTCAGTCCCAGCAGGAACTCTTTTATCACTCGCCAAGTCCCTGCTAGCAACTGATCTGTCCATGGTGCAAGCTTCCATCCCACCTGCTAGGAAACCAGAACTCCCTTCTTGACCTCCAGCTAGTGACTGACCCTGCTCTTCCATGCAGCTCTTTTTATATGGGCCAGATGGGCCTGGATTGGAAGTTCCTCATAGTATGTATCTTATTGGTTGCTTTCCACACAGCCTCACTAAGACCCTATTAATGCCTTACATGCTGTCGAAGCAAAAATGCTCCTCTCTGTTTAGGCAGCTAACAAACAGCTTTATTAATTAATAAAGCACAGCATGAGCCAAACGTGGTCCCAGCAAAGCCAGGCCCAGTAAGGCTGCTAATACAATCAGTCCTAGTATCTTTATACCCTTAACCAAACAGTCTGACGTCAGGGCATCCAATTACAGAAATCATCAATTAAACTTGGAAAAAACAAAGCCTTATCAACAAGATGGAGGACAGGTACGAGGGAGTACACCTCCTGTCCCAACTAGCCCAATTAACACATACCAATAGCCCATCCTGTAGGCCTCTTCTCACGGGGTGACAGAAAGTTCACTCTGGTCTACGTGCTTGAGAGAAAAGCTGAAATGGTTTCTGTTATACCAGATGGCTTCTAGCTAAATATAAAATGGTTACTACAATTTTTCTACAATGCCAGTGTGGATGGATGCCCAGTCATACTCCCCATCTGCCTCATTATTACAGAATCATTCACCATCCCAAGAGGGGTGTTAAAGTCTTTCTTTATGGATGTCAAACACCCTCCTCTCTCTGCCCAGACTACTTGTGGATCTTGTAAAGGTTGCAGGAGCAGAAGTCTTTTTCTATGGTGCTCTGGAGATCTGGGTAAAAAAACAACAACAGCTATATAGCAGGAAATAGGGGAGTAGATTGGAAAGCATTCCCTGGGTTCCCTTCTAAAACTCTCTGTCTACAGATATTGGTGACAAGAAGAAGCTTCAGGGAACTTTTTACATTCTATTGACAAGCTAAATTAGACATCACATTACATTTTGTGAAAGTCCTGCTGAAAGAAAATGTGACGGTGCTTCTTTTTTTGTATAAGCTATACAAATATGATAATTACCTAAAATTCTTTGTCATTCTGTAGCATATTCATTGGAGCTGACATATCATTGTAACATTACAAATTCAAAAAAAGTTAGTTTTTAATTAGACCTTAATCAGCTGCAGTTTGGGCTTGGGAAAATAGATGCTACCTAAAGGAGTTCAGTAAATTAAGTTTTATTTCATTTCTGGAAGTCTGCTTATTTGTGCTTAAAAATGACAAAAACACAATAAAAAGTTTCTGATATCTTGTGAACTACCCTGTTTATATGATGTCCTAATTCAGAAATCTCTTGACTAACTTGCTTCAAAAGTTATGGTAAAATTCTATCTTGGGCCCAGATCTAGCATTACAGTCTTACTCTTGTGCAGAATTTGGGCTGGTGGAAAGCAAAATAATGATTACAATGGAAATTCAATCACAAGCATAAGTGCTGGAACAATTTTTATAGTGGTGATGGTGAAAGCTACCATCCCGTATTTGATTGTTATTACTTCTTCAAGCCAGAGATTCAAGCCAGGGAGTGCTGCCATACCCCTGCACCCTAATTCTGGTACCTATGGTCACAATCTTAATTTATGGAACAACATCTCATTCCCAATAATGAAGAACTGAAAAAGAAACTTGTGGCTCAAAGATTCACTGAAATGAAGGCTTGCCCAGTATTTAGCTAAGAATATAGTTCCTGTACGACTGTAAGATGCTTTAGTCTTCATACAGTGGTCACCATTAAAAAGTCATTATTCCTCTGTGGCTCCTAGACCTTGATATTTGCTATGGAGTACTAGTTCTCTATTTTTAGAATATGTTACACTTGCATTATTTCAGACATTGTAGTGGTTGGTAAACAGAGATTATTAAAAAATGTCTGAATATTGAAGTAAATATGCTCACAAATAACTCAGATACCAGTCACTGTCAAAAGGTCACTAGCCAACTCTTTCTATTCATAGAAAGAGTGGCTGGTCATAGCATAACCATGAGTCACTCCTTAACTCTGATTGGTGTAGTTATAACATGGGTTTTAAGTTACATCCTTTCACTCTACCAGTGGCCTATACACTGTCCTTCATACATGTCCATATTCCTGCTGTTACATAATCCAATTTTTGATATTAGAGTTTCAAAGCTGAATTCCAGCACTCCAGTAATCACATGATTAATTTTATTCCTATCTATGTACCTCCCTAGCTTGCACTTAACATCATAATGAAGTATCTAGCTGCCAAGTCTGAAGTGTTATTCTTTTCTTTTTTTTAATTTGCTGGGACCATCTCTACTAAACAAAAGTCTTGCCTATTTCCTATTAAATTGACAAGTCTGGCAGTTATGAAACAACAAAAATGTTCTTTTAATCAACAAGTATTGTATAACTTGTAGGAGGTCCACAAACAGTGCAAAAGAAGAAGGTGAAATTAAGGAAAATGCATAAGGATTCTTTAGTTACCAGTTATAACAAAAGAGGTCTTAAAGATCCCGGAGAGAGGAGAGGAGTGTTAGAATAGCGTGAATGCATAATGTCAGCTTTCAAAGCTGTGTTATATGTATGTGTTTGGTTCTATTCAACTCATTCTACAGTGACTGATTCATCAGGAACAATCTAATTCACTCCCAGGTGTCTGGCTGGTATGTTAGACCCTGAGTACGTGGACAAGCTGATAACCATATCTGAGCTTGGGAAAACAATTTCTTCCAGGTTAGATTGTCAGAGAGCCTGGGTTTTTTTTCCCCACCTACTTCTGAAACATGAGACACTATTCATTTACTGGTTTGTAGTGGAGTAAATGGTGGTGGCTCTGTAACTTGAAGTCTTTAAATCAAGATTTGAGGATTTCAGTAACTCAGAGGTTATGGGACTATTACAAGAGTGGGTGGGTGAGGTTCTATGACCTGTGATGTGCAGGTCAGATTAGATGATCATGATCTGCTGTTCTGGCCTTAAAGTCTATGGGGTCTAATGATTAAGAAATGTACATCAGATTTCACACAGCAAAGGCAAGACCTGCAGAAGGAAAGCCAAAGTTTACTTATTTTCATGGCTTCTACAGCTAACCTGATCTTTATAATGTATTAGATCCTTAGTCAGACCATTGTGAGTTACATAGTTATCCATCACTCATAGAAAACCCTTCACCCATCTATACCACCTCCAGCCACCCTCACATAGGGAGATGAGATTTAGAGCTTTATAATATCCCACTTATATTAATATTTCTGATCTGTCAGTCACCAATTTCTATCAAAAATCATTCAAACAAATACATATTAAGTTTAGTGAGATTCTCTCTTCCACTAGCTTAAAGTGTTGTTGCTCTAACTTATGCCAAAGGACAAAGAGCACCGTGGGGGTTGGCAATGTCCTACCCACCCCATCCCCACACCCAACCCTAAATCAGTACTGAGTGCACCTCCTCCAGACCTACGAATGAGATTCAAGATATAGTGGCTGGGTAGAAGAAAATAGATTGTGTGCATAACTTTTCAACATAAATTTGTAAGTAAAAAAACCCCAGCAGAAACAAGGGAAATCGAAATGTATTATTGAAAGCAGTGTATGCAATCCTGAATGGATCTGAGAATACTTATGGGTAACTTGTTTGAATGCAAATATCTCCAGGGGGCAGACCATATGTGACAAGAAAGCTATAACTGGGATACCCAGGATGGGATAAAGAAGGGAGGTTGACACAAGATTGCAAGACTAGAAACCCTATCCCTGACATGCTCCTTGGTAAATATGTCTGGGGGGAAAGGGCAAAGTGACAGATAGGATATATAAAAATGGAGGGGATATTACTTATTTCTCTGTAATACCATCCCTGGCACCCACCTCAGCTAATTCTTGTAAAGTGTAGGCAGTAGGCAAAATTTGCAAATAGCCTTAGTGGCCAAGGCATTTAGGACCTTAAGTTTCATTGGCTGTTGTGGAGACCCAGGCTCCCAAGGGTAAATTGACACTTAAAAATGAAACCAAACAAATTCCAAAGTAGTCAGTCTCAGATGCCAGATCAACTGCAAGTTTAGACATCCCCACCTTGGAATGAAGAGAGCATCTCAGAGCCCAGGCTCCAGCCCTCATGGAAACATCTACACTTGCTATTTTGCCTTACAAGCCAAGTCAGCAGATCTAAGCTCTGAGACCCACTGCCATATTTTGGTGGGTGTGGGGATGGCATTTATTTATTAATTAATGTATTTATTTGCTTATATTGTAGTGTGGATGTATCTTTAATCACTTTTTAAAATTGAGCTCAGGCTTGTGAATCATTTAGATGCTTTTGCAAATTTCACCCTATCAATATTGACCTCCTTTATAAAGCTTTTTGAGATCTATTGATAAATAATGGTACATAAAAACTTACATCATATCTTATATATCATATCATATCTTATCCTATATATCATATCATGTCATATCTTATATATAATTTCATATCATGTCATATGGTATTTCCATTTTCGGTTTAACCTATTTTTGTGACTTTGCTTTTAATATATCCCATTTTCTTATAATCCAGCTGATTTTAGGTTTTTTCTGGGGGGGATTTCACACAACTATCCTAAGAGATTAAACAGCCTCCCAATTGTAGCCATGTAGCTAATCTGTAGTCTTATGCAATTTAGACTTCCAGACACCCTTTCTGAAAGCAGAAAGGCATAGCCTAAGTGTATTATTGGTAAAGGTGCATCAGCCAGAAGCTGATAGATCCTTATGGTCACTTTGTTTTAGGTTTAAAATTAGCATTGTGAAATAAGTGTGCGTGAATGAGAACTGTGTGTGTTAGAAGGTAAGTGTGAAGGCCATCACTGGACTAGATGTTTTAGAGAGAAGCCAAGGACAGAATTAAAAGCATCAGGAGATTGCTGTACTCCTATTAAGATGTGAATGAAAGGCAGATAGATGTCTTTAAAAGATGAGGCAAGCACCTATCAATTGGAACAAGATAGCTGTGATATGAGAAGAACAACTAAAGAAAACAAGTCTCCGTCAAACAGTGATTGATTACAGCATATTGGTGTGAAACTTACTGATCCCAATGAAGGAAAACTACTATAAAAAGGGGTTGCTTTGCATAGCTTTTGGGTACCATCTTGCCAAGCTTCTAGAGCATCAGTCCGAACCGATAGAGCCCCACTCCTCCCTTGCACGCAGCCTAACTGGCCAGTAGGGAGATGCAAGCAATAGACGGTAACATCAACAGGATGATGGGAGTGTGTGTTTTTGTGAATGGATGCATATGGTTCTTTTACTTTGTATTCTCAACAAACAAGGTGTATTGCCTTTTCCCCTAAAAGGATCCCATGTGCCTCTTATAAGCATAACACAATCACAGGAATAAGGTAGTGAAGGCAAACTGAAATATGGCTTCCTATCTCCCTTAAGAATTTCGGTCAAAAAGACCTGGATTGACAGGCTGTCTCCCATTGCTAACCTGTAGTCTTATGCAATTTAATATGCCTCAGCGTACCCTTCCAGACACCCTTTCTGAAAGCAGAAAGGCATAGCCTAAGTGTATTATTGGTAAAGGTGCATCAGCCAGAAGCTGATAGATCCTTATGATCACTTTGTTTTACGTTTAAAATTAGCATTGTGAAATAAGTGTGTGTGAATGAGAACTGTGTGTGTTAGAAGGTAAGTGTGAAGGCCATCACTGGACTAGAGTAGGAATACAGTTGAAAACAAAGTTAAGCTAGCAGTACAAGTTGAACCTCTCTTGTCCGGGACACTCTGGTCTGGCAACATCCATGGTCTGGCAGGGGTTGGCCGCAGCAGCCCTGGGGTAGCAGAGCCATGGCAGCCCTCATGGGCCCAAGGAGTGGATCCCTGGCAGCTCTGGCAGCCCTGGGGTAGCAAAGCTGTAGAAGCCTTAGCGGTCCCAAGGAGTGCAGCCCTGGTGGCTCTGAGGAGCGGAGTCATGGCTGCTGTGGCAGCCCTGATGCCCCGAGCCCAGGCAATGCTGGAGCTTGGAAGCTGTGGCAGCCCTGGGATAACAGAGTCCAGCAGCCACTCCCCGGCAGCCCCAGAGCCATAGCAGCCTTGGCACCCTGGAGCTTTGGCAGTGTCAGTGCCTGAAAGCCATGGCAGCCCAGCTGTGGTAGCCCTGGGACAGTGGAGTCCCGGCAGTCCTTGGACATTGGAGCTATGACAGCCCTAGGGTCAGCAGAGCCTGATGGCCCTGGGGCAGCAGAGCTGTGGTGTTGGGGACAGGCCAGGGGCACTGGGAGCTGGCGGCTTGGGGGCAAGAAAGCTCCACTAGGTCTGCTGACGGACCCCGGGAGAGCCTGGAGTCCTGTCAGCAGTTGGATGGAATTGACCTTCCCTGGTCTAGCAAACTCCCTCATTTGGGACCAGTCAAATCCTGAGGGTGCTGGATCAGGGAGGTCCAACCTGTACAAAAATAAAAACAATCCCACAACCTGAGATCAGGTGAAGTTTAGATGGTTTCATGTTCTATGTGAAAATTTCTCACAGCTTGTTTGTTAATCAGTGCTAAGGTGACATGGAAAAACACACTTTATTATATCATAATTTCCAATAACTGTAGTACAATTATTGAAAATACAATATTACAGAATTATACAGAATTCCCTTTTATTTGTACATTTTCTGATATTTTTAATAATGTTTGTGAACTTATGGAAGCTGACAAAATGATGCTGCAGAAGCTGGGTTGTTCATTCTTTGTTGAGGTTACAGGTGCACAGAACTGAGAAGCATCTTAAAAAAACAATAGTTTCTGTGAATAAGTGTTTCCATTTTGCTCAGATATACTAAGGAGCAGTTACAGAAGATAATTAGCAAGGAAAATAATCAGTAACATTACATTAGTGCCCATCATTATCAAGCTTTTCTCTTGCTCTGTTTTTCTGTGCTTTTATGAAAACTTCACTGATGCACTGTGAGAGGTGAGAGTTTTATAGAAGGATTAATGAATGACCTCAATTTCACCACATTGCACCACATTATCTGCTTATATAATCCACATTATGGCTTACATAACCCATCTATAATCAAAAATGTAAAGGCTGTACAAAATTGACAATTGGGAATGTACTGCCCATTGTGTATCTTGGTATTTGTGAGGTGTAAAGTTGAGAGCGAATAAGAAAGTTTGAGTAAACATGACATAGTTAAAATCATTGTTAAAGATAGTGCATATTGAAAAACGCTACTCTTTTCTGGTTAGTTAAGTGATTAAGAAACATGATATTACTTATCTGCAGTGCTTTCCATCCTCAACAGCTTCTTCTCCCCCTCCGGCATGTGACTGATATATAATGTCACTGAAAGAAGTTTATTACTGGCATGTTATGGTATAATTAATTGGGTAGCAAGCTATAATGTGCAGAGAAAAAAATTTACCAGTACACACAATAAATCCCAGTTCTGACAGAAAACACAAAAGGATTTTCTAGGGTCACACAGAGTAGTGAAGATCTTACTTTAAAAAAAAGTCTCAGCAAAATAAAATAAAATAAAAACTATATAGTACACAATTGATTAATCTCCAAGGGATAAAGAGCTGATTTGTTCTTATTGGAACTGAACTCATGGCCTGAGGTTGGCTAATATTTAAATCTGATGCCTAGACCATTAAGAAGTGAATGAAAGGAAATTTTAGACCCTCTGTATAAGGCTGCACAATAAAAATCTAAGGGACTGCCAGTACGATGAATGATTTATTTGGTCTGCTTCTTGCTTTTTTCAGATAAATCAGAAGGTGGTGGGGCTACCCATTTTATATTCATGTGTTTTTATACAACATAACAGGAATAACAACTTTACAATTGGTTTTAAATAGTATTTTATTCGGGAAGGTGGCACATATGTAACTAATATTGAAATATTGGGGTCAAATTACTGCATTTTCCCGACTGTAGTATGGATCTAGCCTGGCTGGTCATAGAAGATATAAACAAAGGTAAATGATATGATCAAGATCATCATTTTGCATTAAGATCACTTATGGAAGGGCTAAAAAACTCTGCAAGATCTACATAACCTCAAAACCATGTTTTAATTATATGTTGACTCACTAAAAACTATACAATTGAGCTGTATAAATATGGCTCAGTTTATACTTTGAGGTATACTCAGTCTACCTTGAAGACTAGGAATTAGTTATACTAAAAACCTATCAAGGTGTAGTACAAGTTCTTTTATTTTACTTTTTATTTATACACTACTTCCTAGGTTTCTTCTGCAAGTTCTAGCACATTTTTAATCCATGTGATCACTGACTGACATGCCTATAATTTTCTAGGCTGTAGAATTTATGCACAGTTTCAGTAGCACGACAATTCATAAGATGCTATAATTCTTGCAGATGATATTTTGATGCCAATGTCACTTGCCCCTGAAAATGAACGTACATCCATCAACTGTTGAAACATTTATCCAGAGATCCATTATACAGCAGCTTATAATTGAAACATTTTATAACAAATTGGTCATCGCAACAACCTGCAAAATAAGTAACTGTTATCATCCCCATTTTATAAATGATGAACTAGAGGAGCACAAAGAAGAAGTGACTCATGGGTGGTCACACAGTGAATCAGTGTTAGAGCCAGGAAGAAAATCCAGACGTTCCTGATGCTCATCACATCCATTTCCCTAGAACAAAGCTGCCAAAAGTAATTACTTTTGGTACTCTCAGGTTTTGGTAGGGAGTAGGAACAGACAGTATTAAGAAAGCTGGTAAAAGGGCAGAGCATTTTTTTTAGTTTAGAAATATTAGTTAATAATGGAAGATTGTTTTCTGTTTGAGGTAACAAGAATATCTAGGGCTAAGCTAACTCCTTCACCTTTAGCCCAAAGAGTTTGTAAACCTATAATACAGTTATTACTTCATAAACAGGCCAGACTCCTGAGCTGTCTTCTGTAAGAAATATTTTATAGGAACTATAGTTACATTATCACCTCTATGAAAATTAATGTGTAATTAACTTACTACTAAGTTGTATGTATGTAACATACATTGCATCCAATCACAAAAACCAATGGGTACAATTGACAGGTACTTCTTCTGCTGTTTTTTTAAACAGACTAACATGGCTCCCCTCTGAGACCCTTAAATTAAGTTAAATATTTATCTTTTCTTGACAAAAGGAGCTTAGGAGAAGAACACATATTAGGAATAACATTTTTTCAGGAGAAGATGAGCATTTCATTAAGACAGGAATATTTTAGATACAAATGATGCTAGCTGATTGGTGTGAGTGAACCTTGGTGTCCCCACAGTGCTAAGCATTCACCCTTGGAGATCTGCTTGCAGGATTGTCATCTTACTTTGTTACAACGGAGAGAATTCGAAACAAATAGATGAGGTACACAGCTTCAAATTGAGGACCTACATTGTGTGCAAGTAGGCTTCTGAAAATGGACCCATTATATAAAGTCAAGGTGCTGTAAAAAAAACAACAAAAAACATGCAATATACCAACCAGTTTGTCCAGCACATTGCTATTTCTCCTCTATGCTAGGTGTAAATCAGCCCTCAGAAAAGATGAACTTTGAAGTGTTCTTAAAAAATACAAGTCCAATTCCATGCCAGCTAGAGAACAGAGATCTTTAAAATGTTGTAAACACCAAAAGGATAATGAGTGAACATAGGAGGAAGGTGAACAACAATAAATGTTCTAAGTGGAAGAGGGGTTTTCCAAATGACTAATTTTAGTATTTATGCACATTTCTAACTGTTATTCCTCCTGGAATGAGGTTTAACAGGTAGTTTGAACTAGGGCTTTATTTCGAACTACCAGGTCCCTGCCGCATGTAGACGCGGGCAGTTAGTACGGACTTGTAAACTTAAAAAATGGCAACCGGCTGGGAAGATGCAAATCAAGCGCGGGATATTTAAATCCCGGGCTTGATTTGCAACTTCAAATGCCTACATTAGCCTCCCTAGTTCGAACTAGGGGGCTAGTGTTGACATACCCAGACAGAGGGAGCTGAAGTACCAGGAGGCTGCCACTACACTTCCGGGGAGCCAGGAGACCCAGCTGCTACGTGGGATGACGCCCCCATGGACCCCGAAGGCAGTGACCCAGGGAGGGTGCAGGAGCCGCCTCTTGGCATGTTTTGGCTGGATTCCCCGTCAAGAGGGAGCGGTAGGCAGCCCCGCCTCTCTTAAGGCCCTGGTCGGGACCCAGTGGAGCAGAGTGGGCCCAGGTTCCCCTACCGGGGGCTAGCCCTAGTCATTGACTCTAGCTATTAGGCCCTACCACGCTGAAGTGAGGGACATTTATTGACTCTGGCTATTAGGCCCCACCACCCTGAAGCAAGGGGTGCATATTGACTTTGGCTATTAGGCCCTACTGCACTAAAGCAAGGGGTGGGTATTGACTCTGGCTATTAGGCCTTACTGCCCTGCAGTAAGGGGCGCATGGCAACCGCACTCCAGAATAGTCCTATTCCTGTGATGCGGTGGGCATATGCTGCCATACATGTCTATTACTTTGTTTATATAAGCAAAAATATTTTGTATTTTAAGTGCATCCAGGATCAGGGCTCTTTTGCATACCAAATTATTGGTGTACAAGTTTCAGACATTGGGTTCTGCTCACCATGACTTTGCTCTCTAATTCAATAATATTTGTATAAGGCAGAGTCTATTTTAAAACAACCTAGTATCTCCAAGTGGGAGGTTTAAAGGTTGTGGAAATTTGTGGATAGCTTGCTCACACCACTCACTATTCACCAAATTAACCACTTAGTCTTTTCGATAATCAAAGAACTGCTATTTAAATGCAGTAGCCTCTGGTGTAATGCTGTAGTGCTAGAAACACTGAAAACTACATCAGAGCAAGGAGGTACCAGTTGCCAATGAGAACATGGGTAGTTATGGAATACTAATTGTAAAAATTTACCATACTTATCATTTGATCTTTACTGACAGTCGAGTCTCAAATTTTATAAAAACCCATCTGGGGATATCAATGGGTGTTTAATGGAAACATCATTATAACAAATACTGTTGCCTAACCCTGCAGAGTAAGTGCATATCACAGAATTACTTACTCTTATGACTCATAACAAGATCTACCTTTGAAAATAAATTACATTAACATTTTTGCAAAAATCAATTTTTGAATTTATTTTATATATGAATTTATGACTAACCCTTCAGTCTATATAAACTAAATGTTTATATAAAAAACATTCATACACATCTGTGAGAAGAAAGAATTCTCACTTCACCTAAGAGAAATACTTAACTATAAAATCCTATATATACTGAATAATGGACAATTTGCGGACCATAAAACTCTTTCATAGTATATGTTACATTATCTTGAAGACATGTGGTATATAGTTAAGGAACAGGAGAAATGGTTTCCATTCCCAGTTCTACCACAGATATGGCATTGGATCAATCACCTGTTTGGCCCCTCTCTAGCTCAGTTTCTCATCTTGTAAAAATGGAGATAACAGATTCCATCTGACAGGTATATTGTGAGGTTAAATTCATTAAGGTTTGTGACAATCTGATATTCCTAGATGGCAGATGCAGTAGAAATGCAAGGTCTTTATTATTAAAAGTATTGTTTCATGAGAAAATCACCAAGTGTTCTTTCACGTATGTGTGAGAGAACAGTGAAGCAAAGCTGAGTAGTTCTGGCATCTACACCTTGAACAACATAATACACTTAACTAAAAAAAAAATAAATAAAAGATACTCTAGCAGCATGTATTCATTTAATCTACATTTATTTTCTTCCCTGCAGAGATAATACTTACTGCTTTTGTTTGTTTATATTACATTACATTAGCTAGTCTCTGTCCTAGAATTTCAAGGGAATGCATAGATCATTCAGGATCTCTGTTCACTTATTTGTCTGTTATTGTTATGAGCTGAGTTAAACCTCATTGAAACTCAGTGTGTCCTTCATTTCAGACAATTATGGGGCCACACTTAAAAGAAGGAATACTGGCATCAGCTCAGAAACCAACACCATTGGGACAGAGGGATTGATTTTTTATTTTGTGGATTGGATAAAGAAAGGCTGAAAAATAAGAGGGAATTCAGACAAGAAACAGAGATTCAGAGGCAGAGGAAAAAGGTGTGGCCCTGGGAGAAGGCTAGAGGGAGTTCTGGGTTAGGCTGCTGACTGTAAGAAGCTTAAGCCTGTAACTAAGAAACTATTCCTTTTGGTTTTAGTTCCTCTTTCATTTAGAGAAGCAGGACTTTGGACATTGTTTGTAAATAAACAAAATTGCATCAAATCAGATCCATCCTCAATTTCTATTCCCAGTTGGGACAACCCACAAGGCCCAAAACTTTGACTTTCATATTGAAAAAGGTGGAGTACACATACTTGCATTACCTTTCAGATATTTTGGGATTAGTTATATTTAAGATTGTGCCTGGCCCATGTGTGCACATGCAGGAATGGAGAGGGAACAAGGAGTCTTCCTGCTCACCTTACCCATTCTATGCCTTCACAATCTCAACCCCTTCATTCTCCTGGTGACAAAGATTGCTTCTGCTGGCACAAGACACCCCATAGAGAATGGGAAGTGGCAGGAAAAGGTGGAACTGTGGCCAAGACCTAGCAGTGGATCAACCTGCACAGCTGGCAACAGCAAATCAGTTTGGTGCAGAGGGAAGTGTGGCTTTACCACTGGCCCCTGGAATCTTTGCCCCAAAGATGCTGGGGATACAAAGATGTTGTCCTGATGAGGCAAAAGTAATAGCTTTTCTAGTGGTTCAGAGCATTTGGAGCTGGTTTTATGATAAGAGAGGCTGATATTAGTGAAATAGTGAAAGGACTGCTTCTACAGGACGTGAAGACATATTGCCTGCCTCTCAGCAGTGCAGGCTGCTGCTGGTTCTTCTATCCCAGTGGAGGAATTTATGCTTGCTGATGGTTGGTGGAGGACCAGCACCATGGACAAGTAGTGGATTGTGCCTGGCCCATGTGTAGTGGACAGATGAGGAAAGGACAAGCTGCCATATCCTAGTGTCTCTTAAGTAGTACCCTACTGACCGGGTTTTGAAGGAATAGAGAGGGTGCATTTGTATATACAATGGTATGTATAGTTTTCAAGGAAAAAACCCTCTTTCTGATGTACGGGTATGTCTGCACTACCACCCTAGTTCGAACTAGGGTGGCTAATGTAGGCATTCGAAGCTGCAAATGAAGCCTGGGATTTAAATATCCCAGGCTTCATTTGCATCTTCCCGGGCGCCGCCATTTTTAAAAGTCCCCTAGTCCGAACTCCGTGCCCGCGGCTACACGCGGAACGGAGTAGGTAGTTCAAATTAGGTTCTCTAATTCGAACTACCGGTACACCTCGTTCCACGAGGAGTAACGGTAGTTCGAATTAGAGAACCTAATTCAAACTACCTACTCCGTGCCGCGTGTAGCCGCGGGCACGGAGTTAGGACTAGGGGACTTTTAAAAATGGCAGTGCCCGGGAAGATGCAAATGAAGCCTGGGATATTTAAATCCCAGGCTTCATTTGCAACTTCAAATGCCTACATTAGACACCCTAGTTTGAACTAGGGTGGTAGTGTAGACATACCCTACTAGACTACTTGGTCAGCTGCAGGAATATTAATCTCCAGGGCAGTCAATCAGGATTTTCAAAGGTTAGTAGAGAGCTGCCTGAGCCATGATTAAGAAACAATGATTTGTAACATATCAATTCCTAATGGACTCCTGAAATTTCCCTTTTTACAGTTCTTCCTAGTTTCTTTTAACACTACTAGATTGAATTCTTGAAATAGTCTTGCACACAAGGAATCACTAAAAGATGCTATCAGTAAAATGTATTGATTTGGTAAAAGTCAGGTTGACCTTTGCAGGTTTGTATAGACTTCTGAAAGGTTGCTTTAGTTTACAATCTTATTCTGTTTTCAGTTTTCCTGAAAAGCAACATATTTGTAAACAGCTCTGAAAAACATAAGCCAACACCCATTTTCTGGCCTTTAATAAGAATTTTATAAGAATTTCATGTTAGCATTATCTTCAATTTCAAATTTCTTATACAAGTAGGTGATTATATTTGATCAAAATATTATCTAAGGCTCCAATTTTGCATTTTTAAGCATTTGGGTTATGTTACACAATGGAGTACTCCCATACATAAGTGTTTGAGAAACAGAGTTTATCTCTCTAGGTACCATGAGAATCAGGTTTTAAAAAATAGCAGAACTTAGGTCTTGCAACACCTGTAACATTAGAGATGACATTTTTGCACTATAATTTATCATAGTTGTCCATGTTAATTTATTACAGATATGTTTGCATATGTTTAGAAGATTTGTGGAATTATAACTTATTTGAGGTTGACTTATGAAGATTTAAGTGGGATTTCGATGGCACTAAAGCAGTATTAAACAATGTGATGAGTTTCTCAAATAGTTTTTCAGACAAATATTCCAGACAGCTATAACAGTCATCTGACAAATTCCTCATGCTTTCACCAATTTAAAATCCAAATCTGCAAACTACATATACAAAATGTTACTCATGCTTGTAGTTCAACTGTTTTTAATGAAACTATATGGCTGAGTAAATTCATGTTCAAATGTAAGTGATTGTAGGACAAAGCTAAATATGTGCCTACAAATGCATTTTTTGGCTCCTCGTGGAATTTTGAAAAGTGCCTGGTACCTAACTTCCATTGAAATAACTGAATATCTTTTTGGTGACAATTCTTGCCTAATTAACCACAATTTCTTGCCTATAAATTAAAATAGAAAGGCATGCCAGAATTTCCAAAACAATATTCACATTTAAGGCTTAAATTTTAAGCACTATTTCCTGTGGTAACACAAATACAAATGTAATTTCTCTGTTAAGAGGCATATAGCCCAATTCAAAGTCCACTTAAGTCAATGACAGAACTCCTGTTCACATCCATGGGCATTAGATTGGGCCTATAGGGAGTATCTGATCCCTATTTATTACGTTTACTTTTCTAACTTACCCTCCAAATCATTCTTTTAAAAATGTGCAGTTGTCTGGAATAAACATAGGGACTTTGAAGCTTTATAATGGGTTCCTGGTAGTTGCTGCTATTTTAATGAATCAAGTGAATGACATTAAGTGATGCATTAACATAGTAATGGCCACCAGGAATATTGCTCACATGATGTATTAACAATGTACTGGCCAGCAGGAATAGGTGTCCAATAACAAAAATACAACATCTTTCAACCTCCCATGTTGAAGCTTCAAGCACTGCAATGTTAATTGTAGGGCTCTTCCCAGATTATTATGACTCTGAGGTTGCTTGCATGCTTTCTAAGCAGGGTGTATTTTATACTTGTCAAGAGGCATGTCAGATGATTGTTTGAAATATGATTTATATTGGACACCCAAGGGCAGACATAATAGTCCTCAGAAACAAAGTCTTGGGAAACTGCATTCCATCCAACAAAGCACAAACAAAAAGCCTCCTAACTGACAGGCAGTAAGAGGTCTGATAAGAAATTCTGAGTTTTCAGACACTCTGTATCTGGCAGGTTTGGGCTGGATAATTTTCTGCTTCTAAATGTCTTCCTGAATCTTAATAACTGCACTCCCTGCAACACAAATCATTTAAAACAGCTATTATAATAGCCGAGGGTCACAATTTTCAGCAAAAGTGGGTGTGCCATTTTGTTCAAAACCAAAGCCCAGCAGACATCCCAAGGAACTTGTCTGGGGCTGGGTCTAGACTAGGTCCCTCTTTCGACAGAGGGATGTAAATTAGACACTTTGAAATTGCAAATGAAGCAGGGATTTAAATATCCCACGCTTCATTTGCATAATCACAAAAATGAGGTTTACAGGATCTTTCAAAAGCCTGCCATTTCTGAAAGAACTGCGTCTAGACCATGGTTTTACTTTCAAAATGGTGCTTTTTCGAAAAAAGCGCCATTATGCAATTATGCAAATGAGGCATGGGATATTTAAATCCCTGCTTCATTTGCAATTTCAAAGTGTCTAATTTACATCCCTCTGTCGAAAGAGGGATGTAGTCTAGACACAGTGTGGGTGTTGGGCAGATGCAAAAGAGTGAATGTTGCAGAACAGCTACAGAGTGGCTGGATGTGGCTACCTTAACCCGCAGCAGGAGTGGGCAAAAAGCAGCCTGTGGGCCGGCTGTAGTTCGCCAAGGTTAGCCCCTGGCAGGCAGTCAGATGCTTTTTGTTTGCTTTAACATCTGCCAGTCCAGCTATTCACATCTCCCATTGGTTACAGTCCCCCATTCCTGACGGGAACTATGGGAAGCAGTGGCCTGGCCTGTGTTGCTTCCCACAGCTCCCATTGACCAAGAATGGCAAACCACGGCCAACAGGAGCTGTGAGTGGTTGTACCTACAAACAGTGACGTCGTGAGGGGGGGGCAGTTGTCCCCGGGAGCCACACTAGGGGGCGCCAATTTAGTCCCCCTCCACTTCCCCTGTCATCCCTCCGCTCGCCTGCTCCTCCTCTGCCTGCTGCCGTCAGCTGGAGCCTCCTTTCCACCCCCAGCCCGAACCTCCTCCATCTCTGTCAGCGGGTTAATGCATGCAGGGGCCCAAACTGGAGGGAGCAGGGGAAGACGTAGTACAAGTTCCTCCCCACCCCCCTCCTCTCAGGGTCGGGCTCAGCCATGCACCAGGTTCGGGGCTCTGCAAAGTTTTCCTTTGCCCCGGGCGCATAAGACCCTCGCTATACCTCTGCCTACAGATGAGCAGGTAAATAGAATATCTGGTGACCCACCAGGGGCTAACCATTTCCAGTCCACAGGCCACTTATGGCCCACCCCTGGCCCAGAGATTGAGCCTTATCTTAGTCTTGCCATTCTGATCAGCTAGGGCAATCCTTTTGTTCTGACTAGTTCCTGTAATCAAAACAGTTTGCCAGGAACCAAGGTACCTCCTCAGCTTCTGATACCCATCGGCTGCAGTAGAGTGTCATGAAGTGATTTATACCATGTGGCATCTTGCAGTCCCATCCCTAGGTGTGTTTTTTTCATTTTTTGTATTTTGTAACTGTGCCTCAAGCCCATTCAAAGTTTAGATCTCTGGTCTGGGGAAACCCGAGTCATTGGCATCTACAAAACAAAAGAAAAAAATCAAACCATTAATTGGTACTTAGTACCCACTGGCAGTCACCTCCTTCCACCTGCCAGCAAGCCCTTTTGATCAACTCCCTCCAACTGCCTCCTGCCCACTGTAAACAGCTTGGAGGAAGGGGTTGGGTGAGGGAGGAGTCTGGGGAAGAGCAGGCTTGGAGGAAGGAAGCCTTCTGAATAAACAACCACTAGAATTATAAATAAACAGTCAAAGTAAAAGAATTATCAAGAAAAAAAAAGACCTTCCGCTGGGTGTTTCCATGAGGTCCATTTTGTACTACAGGCTGGTGTACAAACCATGAAGGAGAAAATGGTCAAAATTAAAGAGGATCTTCAACTACCTAAGCACAGGTTCTCTCTGATGGCTTAAAACAAATGTCTCCACTTGACTAGTGGATAATGGGAACCTCTGCCCATAGCCCCTGAAAGCAACAGAGGCCGGCTTTATTGCCCAGGATTGTTTCCTTTGTTTGGAGTTCTCCCCCCAAATGAAGTCTAAATCTTTAAAAAAAAAGATCTTCCCAGATGAGAATTTCTTCTTCTATAGTCCCTCAGTTCTTGCTGATGCATTCCTGCCTCTTTCTGGGTTTTGTCCTGGAGATGCCAATCAGCATCTACCATCTTCTCATCTCTTTCTGATATGAAGTGAAAGAAGAGTTCATATAGCAGAACCTCTTTCCCAGTATACCTTCCTGTCCAGGTTATGGTGATGAAAGACCAGCAGAACCTAACACCTTGGTACAAACACAAATAAAATGTGCACCATTGCAAATAGAATACTATTGTGTGTTACATCTAGAACGAGCAGAAACTTAGAACATTTTTTTTAAAAATCAATTAAAATTGAGGTTTCAAATTTTGAAAAAAAAGGAAAATTTCAACAATGTTTTTGAAAAAATATCCTTTTTCAAAAATATATAGAATTGGGCAATTCTTCAAATATTTTGAACTATGTGGGAATATTTAAAAAATATGACCCCACATCTTTTCAGACAGTTTTAATACTGACTTAACTGCTAAAATAACTTTGATAAAATATTGATAGGACTTTTGATACCTTGTCTTCAGTGGGTCAGGAGTTTACCCATGGTTAACAAAGTTCTTGGAGAAGATTGTCATACCAAGTGAATGCTGTTACTTATGTTCTATAATAAACTAGGAGAATGGACAGGGAGGAAAAAATGAGCCTCTAATTCAGATTTAACTTTTAGTATTGAGAAAGGGATTCAGGAGGCCACTGGAGATGGGAATAGCAGAATATAGTTGGGAGGTAACTGCCTGAAGCATAGGGGGAAAGTAGAGAGGAACAGTGGTCTTTATGAATAAGACGACACAGGTGATGGATATTTGAGTTGGCATAAATGGTACCTTCAGAACTTAATTGCATTGGTTCACAATGACATGCTATTAAAATGCTAAGTACCTCTTCTAATTTCTACGTGTAAATTAACCTAGGCAAAAAGTGAGACACAGAATCTTAGGCATGAAAAATGGCTTCATTGAAAAATTGAAAGCCCCATTTGGTCTCTAAACGTTTACAATATAATTCTGATCTCTGTTACACCAGTTTTACATGTAAGATCACTAGCAACTTCCATAGGGTTGTGCCTAAATTACCCCCAAATCAAGACTTTATTTGTTTGTATCATATTAAAAGTGCTCTTATGACACATACTTCATGTTCTCAATGCAAATTTATATTTCATTTTTCTCCTGTTGAAACAGGGCTAACTATTTAGAGCATTGCAGGAAAACAAGCTGGTAAGTGAGGTATTACTAGGTTAAACCAAATAGTGTTCTGATGTCACCACCTATTGGTTATCCATTTAGATGTGAAAACTAAATCATTTACAAAATAGAACTAGAGAAATAGTGTTTCTTATATATTCTTCCCTGTTGTGTTTTGCTAGTTTTTCTAATTAGCTTTTCTCCTTCTAAGTTAGAAATCTCAACTTTATAGTCATTAATTGGGAACAATTTAAAAATCCATTTAGGCAATGCAGGGGAATGAAAAACAAATGTGTCCAGCACATTGTGCTAATCGGAAAGATTACTTCACAGTAGCTGAAACATCTGAGAAAAATGGATCCTTATTTCTGGTGACATAAGTAAACTAATTTCTGACAATCCATTTTGAGCAAGGTAATTAGCCTTGTTTACTAATGTTTGTCCTATTAACCTTCTCTGGAATTCTAAAGATGCTCAGTATCAATAAATACTCAAGAAGAATGTGTTACCCAACAATCCTGTATTAATTAGGGCTGATCCTGGCATGCTGACAAAAGATGGAACTGGAGCGCTGAAGGCATGAGGTGGGAGGGCACAAAGGAGTGAGACTCTTTCTCCCTAGAGTTCGTTCAAGGAGTGGCTCTAATGCTACTCTGTAAGCCAAAGTAAAGCATTGCAAAGTGAGTTGATCATCCCTAAGAGGATATGTCTGTGCAGAAGGCACACTGGCAAAGGTCAAGAAGTCTGTTTTGGGGTGAATGCAAGATACATCTTTAGACAAGTTGTTAGCAAAGAATGTTAAGTATCTTTACAGATGAAACACCTGCCTTTGTAATAAATGAGCATACTGTGCCTCATTTCTGATCTCTTTATAATGTTGGCCCACCTTTAGCTGACCCCAGGCCATTCACACAGACAAATTCACAATTTATAAGGCATGAAGAGACCATAAAATCATCCAGAATGGCCTCCAATATAACACAGGTCATAGGATTTCTTTGAATTGATTCCCCTTTCAGGTAGAGTATTAAAAAATAGACATAGAATCTTAATTTAAAAATCGCTACTGAGGAAAAATATACCTCAAACCTTTGTTAGAGCATTGCAATGGTTAATTACCTGCACTGTTATAAATTGTAATTTATTCCCACCTGAATTTTCAACTTTTCAATCTTGTACTATTCTACGGTAGACTGAACAAACTATTATATATATTTTGACCATGTAGGTATTTACAGACTATAATGAAGTCACCCCTTAACCTTCTCTTTGTTAAAAAAAAATGGATGGAGTCCCTTATTCTGTTCTCTTCCCCTCTATAATATATCAACATCCTTTTTTGAACTGTGGATCTGGTGTAGTAGTCATACCAATGCCAAATATTGAGATAATATAACTTCCCTATTCCTATTTGAGAGACCCCTGTTTATACATCCAAGGATTGTATTTGACCTTTTGGCCCCAGCGTCACACTAAGCATCCAGTTTATTACCCAACATGAACCTCCAGCTCTTTTTCAGAGTCACTGCTTCCCAGATTAGATTTCTCCATCCTGCAAGAATGGCCAGCATTCTTTGTTCCTAGATGTATAGCTTCACATTTGGCCATATAAACATCTATATTTTTTGCTTGCACCCAATTTATCAAGTGATCCAGATTGTTTTGTATCTGTGCCCTGACCTATCCTTTATTTACCATTCTCTCAGTCTGTGTGTCATCTGCAAGCTTTATTAGTAATTTTGTTTTCTCCTAGGTCCCTGATAAAAATGTTAAATAGCAAATGGCCTATTCTCTCTGTGCTCTTCTCCCCTTGGTGAGAAGGGTCTCAGGCAGAGCATCCCCCGTCTGTCATGTCAGGACAGTCAGCCTTCCCCAACAAGATAGTTGGCTTTTTCTTTCCCTCCTAGGCTGCCTTTCTCCCCCTCTATTGCAGCCCTCTGACCTGACTTTGTCACAGCACATATATGCTTTGGTTTTGGTTAGCACCTACATAACACTTCTTCTCCAAAATATTTTACAAATAGTAACTACTTAATCCTTACAATATCCATTTGAGAAAATTACATAAGCATTATTGTCCCAGTTTCATAGATGGGGAAAATGAGACAAGGAAACTAAAGGCCTGATTTTAAAGATGTTTCTTAGGTGATTAACAGCCCAGTGAAGCATGGTACTTAAGCATATGCCTAGCTTTAAACATGTGGTTAGTTCCATCAATTCCACTTCAGTTAATGAGACTACTAATGGCTTAAAGTTAGGCATGTGCTTGAACACCTTTCTGAATCAGGGAATTGAACACAACACATAATGGATAAGAAAAAGCGAATGACTACTGTTAAAGTGACTAGCTCATGCCCAACCGAAAGAATGAACCGTGTTTTGGATAGATGGTCAGATTTGAACACTTTTAGAATGCATTGAAGTAATTGGGACCATTTGTGAAGCAGGGTGCTACCCAGAATAAGGAACAGAGCTCAAAGAATACTTACTAAGGACCAAATTGGGAACCTCATTCTCACCCTGAGCAATTACTCATGTAAATTGCCCCACTGCAGATCGTGGAACTGGTTCTGTAAGTAGCAACTCAACAAATGACAGATTCACAGTCTGACCCAAACAAATTATAATAAAAACCAATCAATCCAACCAATTCCTGAACTGAAAACAGGGCTGAATTACGTATCTGGTGTTAGTACTCTTCTTCACTATTGCCTACTAATGGTTCTTATCGGCCTCTTTTGACTATCCAGTCTTTAGGTGCTTATAGACTATTTGTTTTTCCTGTTACATTCCAACTCGGCTTTCCCTTTGATATTTTTATACAGTAATTACTCGTTTAACACGTGTCCGCTTAACACATTTTCACAATAGCACGATTTTTTTTTAGGGAATGTTTTTGAATAACACGACCATCCTCGAAATAACACAAAAATAATCAAGTGGCAGACTACTTCACGCGGTGGTATAAGTTGGCAGAAACAGTAGTAATATGCACGAGCGGATGAATACACGTGGTCACAGCACTCCTCCACTCATTCACGTGTTTATCTTTGTGTTTTAACAAACCGCGGCGACTTATGTTGCTAGTTATGTTGTATTGATAGATATCTAATGCTGACATTGACGACCCACCACCAACAAAAAATTGACTTTGCCACCACCACCTGAAACGCAACCCCCACCTTTTCCATTATTTTTAATGGGAAAATTGACCCCTCATTGCATGTTTTCGCTTAGCATGAACATTTTCAGAAATGCATCTATAGTGTTAAATAAGGAATTACTGTACCCACTACCTCTTCTTGTTTCCGCCCCTCCCATTTTTTTCCTTCTCCTCCACCCCTTTGTCCCCTAGTTCTGGACATCCAACACTCTGGTCATCTGAAGAAGTGGGCTGTGCCCACGAAATCTCATGATACCATCTATATGTTTTATTAGTCTTTAAAGTGCTACCAGACTATTTGTTGTTGTTTTTTAAGTTTATCCTGTACAGACTCTCGGCTACCCCCTGAAGTTTTTAATATTTGACTATTACTCTGAATTGTTCACCTATTTCTCTATTTGAAACAAACCTTTTTTGTGTGTAATTACAATATTCTCTAATTATTTATGACTGACCAATTATTTAACTATTAAATTAATACTATCTATAGCCAATCTGCTTCCATTTTGTGCAACACAAGTATTCTTATTTCATGTACTGAAGTACTCCATTGCCCCTCAATAATGCCAAGTAAATTAACATCAAGGTTTCTGCCTGCAAGTTTGCTGAAAGAGACATGTCTTTTTAGCTATCTTTTAAATCTGCTCTGACATTTTAATGGGATATAATTATTATAATGAGAAATCCATTATAAAGACAGGATTGAGGTCACATTAAGAAAACATTTTCTCTCTTTTTTAACACATGCAGTGAAATTTGTTGATCTGTTAAAACAGATTTAGATTTTATAGAAACAAAATAAATATAAAAATGGCCATTCAAGAGCAGTGGCATGAAAAGATTTGTTTTTATGTAGATGTAAGTCAAAGCATTTTATATCTATATTTATAGTCATTTTTAGTCACTTCAAATAAAATTCTGTGGGTATAAAGTCATTAGCAATACAGTGGAGAACCTGTGAAATTCCCCTTTATCCTATAATCAGTCTCAAAGTTTTGTCATAGTATTGTCAATGACATAAAATTTCCTTTAGTACTAACATATGGAAAGCATTTATTTTGAGATCGCATAATTCTGCATGTACCAGAGCAAAAAAATAGGTTTAATATATATTTGGACTATTTATTTACTTTAGAAACTTGCATGGAAAATATAACTGTACACAAAACCATTAGTATTCTGCTGGGAGGATTTGTGTTTTGTGTTGCGGCAGCTCACATTAAATTCAAGGTCTTAATACTCCTTTGTATTAAGGCTTGTGAAGCCCCATAGCAACTCTTGAAAAGACTTTTATTTCTTTAGCATATGTAAATTGGACAGGGTGAAGTCAATGTGATTTAAGGCTAACATCTCTTCAAGAACTCAGATGAGACAAAGGTTTTATTAAATGAAATGGTAGAGGAAATTGAAGTTCCAATATTTCGATGTAATGTGATCATGAAGATGGAAAATAATATTTAGTGAAATTAAAAGTGCAGACTTGAAATTTACATCACTCTTAATCTACATCTGTTCTTTTCATTTAATTTATCTGACATGCCCCACTTCTTCCAGGGGAATTATAGAATGAGATCTATTGGATATAGGGATATTAGTGAAACTGCATTGGGGTCACACAGTGATTTATGCAACATCCTTTTTACTATGTTAATCAGGCAAAGACGATGGTAAATTTTATAAGCTTCACAGAAGTTTCTCTCTCACTCTAACACACATACTGCTTTGCCTATTTTACTTATTATTTTGTATAATATAATCATAGTCATAGAATTTTTCCAATTATTTAAAAAGAGGAACAATATTTTTCTTCATAAAGCCTTAGTCTGGAAAATATAGAGCCTGGCTGTAAATTAGATCAATTTAAAAATTGAGTACATTTGATATCATTGAAGATTTAAAATGGTCTTCAGTAGGGCTCAATGAGGTACTAGTATCTACTAAGGCTTGACCTGCACCAAATAATTTGTGTCACAAGATTGTTTTATCTTGTACAGTTTATCAGAAATTCTAAAGTAACTGTCTGCAGTTCAGATTATTGCACTATTTGTGCAAGTGTTGAAAGCACTTCTTTCCCCTCACTTATCTGAAAAAGTGTCAAGGAACAGGAAAGGATAAACATATGCAAAATTTGTTGACTGATGCCTGCTTAAAAGTCAATAAAGAATAATGATGGTAAGAGTGCACACAAGGAAAGCAACCATTGCAAATGTCAGAAAAGGAGCTTTTACTCTTGCAGCTGCAGTAAATGGACACATGAGCTTTTCCACCTTTAGTGGAACTGGAAATTTTAAGGCACTGACTCAAGGAGGATCAAGATTGCATTCAGAGAAGGGAGGCCACTTTTCCATAAGGATACTCCAGAATCAAACATGCAGCAATTTTGTGCAAACCATTTTTAAAAAGCAAACTTTTTTGGATCCATTTTTATCACACAAACACAGGTCAAGTAGTCAGATGTCCAATTACTAATTTCAGTACAAAATCTTGTGGCTGCAAAATTACAACTGCCATTTCACAGCCTTGTGGTAGGGCCCCTTTGAGCAGCCTATCTAAAATGTTTTATTGCCAACAAATCATCAAAAGTTATCATTAGATATAATTTGCATTAAAGTAGCACAGAGGCCTCAGGGCCCTTTTGTGCTGGACATAGGCATAATAATAATCTAAGATTGTTACTGACCTTATTCACAATGTGTGTCTCCTTGCTCAATAGCAGGAGGTACTCATATAATAAATAGTAGTGTGATGAAGAGAGCAACTTTTGTGCATGTTCAGCGTGTGTCACAGGTGAAACCACAGGTAAAGGGCTGATGGGCATTATCTACTTCTAGAGAAAGGGAGTTACCGGGAACCACAATGTGACTCTTAATCAGAGCAAGCTGTCTGGCCTGCTCCTCTGTGGCAAAGCGAGAATTTTAGCCCTGAGTAGACAAGACAAACAAAGATTGAGGAAAAACACTGTATCTCCATTTTTACAGATGAAGAACCAAGAGATCAAATGTTCAGTCTGTAACAGAAATAAAAGATGAAGACAGATCTCTTAGTACCAGTCCAGTGATTTAACTCCAAAACACTGCAGGAAACATAGTAAATGGAATAACGACAATATAAAATCCTCAAAATACATACAATCAAGTATTTATGGCTAGAAGATTTACCTGGTTTTGTTCGGATTTGGGGAGGACTCAGGGGAGGAAGTGGGGGGCACAAGGAAGGGGGATTCAGAGGTGTGGGAGGATTAGGAGAGGGGCAAGGGCTCAGACAGAGGGTGGGGTGGCTCTGGGGGGCTCAAGGCAGGAAGCGGTGGGGTCCAGGCTGCCTGGCCACCATCTGCTGCCCTAGGCCAGGCCAAGGCGGCAGAGATGTGCTGCCCTGTAGGCAGCTGCTCTGTGGCCCTCTGGGACTGTCAGGGTGGCAATGATCCCCCTGTGGTCATTCTGGAGTGTAACTGTCCTGCTATCACAGCACTCCCTTTCTGGCTTATGAGAAACAATCAAATTCCAGACATATCCCATTGTCCTGGCACAACCAAACCCAGACCGTTAGGTATTAGCTTTAAGTTATAATAAGAGAAAGCTATATACCGAATTTGGTCCTTGTACTTACTGTTTAGGAGCAAAAGCTTCAGGGGGTAACTGAGTTAGTCTGTAACAGGAAAAACTTAAACAAGAAATAGTCTAGTAGCACCTTAAAAACTAACAAAACAAGTAGATGTTATCATGAGCTTTCATGGGTGCAACCCACTTCTTCAGATGACAGGAATATTAGAAGTCCAAATCCAAGAACAGCATGGCACCATAATATGCCAATGTCTTTATGGCTGACCTTGAACAACATTTCCTCAGCTCTTGCCCCCTAGCATGCTTACTCTACTTACACCACATCGAAGATATCTTTATCATATGGACCCATGGAAAAGAGACCCTTGAAGAATTTTACAGGGATTTCAACAACTTCCACCCCACCATCAACCTCAGCCTGGATCAGTCCACACGAGAGATCCGCTTCCTTGACACTACAGTACAATGAAATGATGAACACATTTCTACCTCCCTATACCAGAAACCTACTGACTACTACATTTACCTTCATGCCTCTAGCTTCCATCCCAGACACATTTCTCAATCTATTGTGTACAGCCAATTCCTAAGATACAACCGGATTTGTCCAGTCCCACAGACAGAGACAAACACCTACAGGATCTTTATAGATCATTCATAAAACTAAAATATCCACCTGGAGAAGTGAAAAAACATATTGATAGAGCCAAAAAAAGTACCCAATCATGAACTACTTCAAGACAGGCCAAAAAGAGAGAACAACAGAATTTCACTTGTCATCACCTACAGTCCACAATTTAAACCCCTCCAACACATTATGAACAATCTACAACCTATCCTAGAAAATGACCCTTCACTCTCAGAGACCTTGGGGGAAAGGCCAATCCTCGCTTACAGACAACCCCCTAGCCTCAAACAAACTCTTTCCAATAACCAAGCAACACACCTCCATTATAATCATTCAGGAAAACACCCTTGAAATCAGCCCCAGTAACAACTCTGCCCACACATCTACACAAGTGATTTCATCACTGGACCCAACCACATCCGCCACCAAATCAGAGGCTCATTTAACTGCACATCCATTAATGTGATCTATACTATCATATGCCAACAATGCCCCACTAGCATGTATTTTGGCCAAACTGGACAGTCTCTACGGGAAAGAATTAATGGGCACAAATCAGATATCCAAAAAGGCAATGCACAAAAACCTGTTGGAGAACACTTTAATCTACCTGGACACTTGTTAATGGATCTCCAAGTCACCGTTTTGTTTCAGGCCAATTTCACAAGCCAAATACATGGAGAAGGATTGGAACTTAACTTAATTTACAAGTTTAATTCTTATGCTAATGGTATGAACAAGGACATCAGTTGGCTCACACACTACCTTCCACATCCTATGACTTAACCTACTAACCAGACAATGGAGGTGCTAATTGTTCTTTTCAACCTGTTGTAACTATTTGAACCATCTACTCACCGTCTGTCTCTTTTTATTTTTTTCTCCTTTCCCCCTCCTTTTTTCCCTCTTTTTTTTCTCTTCCCCTCCCTCCACCCCCCTTCCCTTATTTATTCTTGGATCTGGACTTCTAATACTCTTGTCATCTGAAGAAGTGGGTTGCATCCACAAAAGCTCATGATACCATCTACATGTTTTGTTTGTCTTTAAGGTGCTATTAGTCTATTTCTTGTTTTTTAAATTTTTCCTGTTTAGAAGCAGTTCTTGAACAAACAGGCTCGTAGATGGACAGATGCACAGACTCTCATTTCTAGATGAGACTTTTGTGAAGGTCAGGATGCACATGAATTTCAGGAGAGCAAAGAGCATATACTGGTAAATAAGGAGGTGCATTTTGAACATTTGAGCTGTTAAGATGTATTTTCATAATATAGTAAAACATTTCTGGAATTCTCTGGAATATTTCTCTATAACAGACATGTAAAATGATTTCTAGGAAGCTTTCCCAGAAGGGAAAACAATCACAGCTGTTAATTCCCCTAGTAATGTAGTGAGCAATTAGGTATGTCTTTATTGGGAATTGGCAAGTTTTGCTATTAGTGCTGATTTGGCATTGCTTTCAATTTCTACCCATTATTTAAAGGTGAGATATTAACTCAGGTATATGTACTCACTTCTTAGGAAATCTTATTCCTTTTTATGGAAGAACAAGTTAGAGACATGTAGGTGCAAAAGCAAAAATGCATCATATTGAGCCATGCCTATGAAACTGCCAAACTACAAGAATGGGCACAGAGATTAAAAGAACAAGAAGGAGATTGGACCAGACCTCATGCAAAAATAAAAAAAAAAACCCTGATCGTATTACTACAAATAGATAGAAACATAAATGTTATATATATAATAAGCAATTCTGAGCTATTGAATCAAAATTCCCTTTGATTTCAAATGATAAAGTCTGGACAGATATAATAAGCTAATCAATTTTCATTAAAGAGCTAGTCAATTACAGTGTTAGGAGAATAACAAGCTGTGATTTTAAGATCAGAAATCAATGGGTGCATGGAGTGAGTAAGGACTTCAAAAATTGTTCTCATATTGACTTCATTCAAAATACTATGGCTAAGTAACATAAGGGAAAGCAATGTCATGCTTTGTTCATACCAAGGCCAATGCTGGTAATGCAGGGTACTTCCAGGGAACTACTGAGATGCTCACAGGAGCAAGATATGGGCACACGCAAATACACTTACCTAGGAGCAAAAAGTATAAATAGTTTACTTATTGAAAAGTATCTATCTCAAGGAAATATTTCCTGAGGGAAAAAGTCACATGCCAGGTGCATTAACTGTAAACTCAGGATGACTGAAGAGAACAAGAGATATGGTGGATCTAAGCCACCTCTTTGTTTTCCCAATCCAGGCCAGCCAGGAGATCAAAAAAGCTCCTCACATAATTTACAGCAGATTTAAGGGTAGGTCTACGATGCAATTAAACACATGCATGGCTTGCCCATGTCATCTGACTGGGACTTACAGGGCTCAGGCTACAGGACTGTTTAAAGTGTGAGCATTTGGTCCCAGGCTGGAGTCTGGGCTCAGAGACTCTTCCCATTCCTGTGGTCCCAGAACCTGGACTTCAGCCCAAGCCCAAAGATCTACAATGCAATTAAACAGCCCCATAAATGAGCCCAGCTGACATGGGCTTCCACAGGTATATAATTTGCAATGAGATGTCTCCTAAGTTTTCTAATTTAACAAAACAAGTAGATGGTATCACGAGCTCTCATGGGCACGGCCCCACTGCCCACAGAAGCTCATGATACCATTTACATGTTTTGTTAGTCTTTAAAGTGCTACCAGACTATTTGTTGTTTTTTAAGTTTTTCCTTTTAGGGTGTGTCTAGACTACAGAGTTTTGTTGACAAAAGTGGACTTTTGTCAACAAAACTATACCTGCATCTACACTACCGCCGCGTTCTGTTGACAGTAAGTTGACAGAATGCGGCAGTTTTGTCGATGGCGGTAAACCTCATTCAATGAGGAATAACGCCTTTTGTCGACAGAGTTCTGTTGACAAAAGGCGCGATTGCATCCACACTGTGCTTTTTTGAAAGAGAGCGTCTAGACTCTCTGTTGACAAAGCGGCTTGCTTTGTCGACAGAACTGGCTGTAGTCTAGATACTCTTTGTCGACAGAGGCTTTGTTGACAGTATCTGTCGACAAAGCCTCTGTCTACAAAAGCCTGTAGTCTAGACGTACCCTTACAGACTAACTCAGTTACCCCTCTGAAGCTTTTTATCTAATTTAGTCAGACAATGGGGCACCTGGACTGAGTGATGATCATGTAGAATGGCATGCATTCCAGTACACATCCCCTTATATCTAGCCTGTCCCTTCATAACTCTCCCACAGAGGGATGTGGTGAGGTCAGGAAGTGATGAGGAAAAGGTGGTGTAAAGCCTCTTTCATGAGGAATCCTCAGTTGTCCATTTAGAACAACTGGATGTGAAACTGAGTATACGACCTAGAACATTTTCAAAAGAATATGAAGCTACTCCACTGATGAGTAATCTAGGCTAGTGAGTGAGCTGCATGAGTGACCCTCCTTCATCTCAGTGCAACACAAGACTGTTGTAACCAAGATGGTCTCCCAAGATAGGGTAGTTTTGTTAACTGCACTTGTGTACCAAGAATTATGGGGTATGCCAACTGAATTACAGCAGCACTTTGAATGCAGAGGGATTGTGTGGTTCTTACAGTCAATGTTGTGTGCAATCAGCATGCACCTCACTTCACGTGCATGTCACTTTAGGAAAAAAATGTGGACAAAACCCAATGGAATCTGGCAACCCTGCAGGTGGGCAAAGGTAAACGAAATGTTTCGTGGGCCACACCTAGAACCCCAATGGGCCACATGTGGCCTGTGGGCTGCAGGTTGTCCATCACTTACCTACACACATGAAAATTAAGCATACTTTTGTCTTATGGCAAACACTGCATGTATAAATTATTCTTATGGGGAGGGATTCTCAATACATGGCAATTTTTAAAAACAAGATTGGATTTTTTTCTACATTATGTGCTTCAGGAATTATTTTTAGGCCATGATATGCCTAGTGTTATACAGGAGGTCATCATATTGGTTCCTTCAGATTTTGGAATCTGTGGATCTCTAAACTCAGCAAGGAATTCATTTCATAGCTCTCTTAAGTGCTCACAATTATTCATACTTTCCACTGTATTTTGAGCATAGCCATTTAGTAGGCTAGAATCTGGTTTTATAGTTGTTAAGGGTGATCCAGGATGGATAAAATGAAATGAATCATCAATGTTTTCAAAAGGAACATGGAGTAAAGATTATGTGAGCTTCCAAAGCTAAAAACATTTCTGAAACACTTACAGAAGTAACATTAAACTGGTATCTACATACATACTAGGGTATGTTAGTAAAACATGATCAGGCATCTATCTTGGAACCTATATTAAGCAGACTTCAAGGATGAAAATCATTATTTCAGCTTAGCATGGATGTAAACGAAGTCTTATCTCAGTCTTATCTGGTTATTGGCACTGTATGTTCCACATATGTCACGGGCAAAGTAAGTTGAAACATTTGGCATAGAAGAATATTGAGCCCTAGTCTAACCAACTCAGAATAGTAAAACAAGACTTTCCATTTTTCAGAAATTAAAAGTGTTTGTATAGAAAGACTCATCCAACTTGCTGCCTTATTAGTGAGACCATATAAATATACAGTATGTGTGAAAATCAGAACCCTCACCTTTCTTTCTTCTTGTATGTAAGTTTCTGAGTTCTAGACACACAGCATTAGAAGGGGGTTGTGATAGGGGAGGGGAAGGAAATGAGGAGTCATTATATATTTATTCTAGACAACCAGGATCATGGAGAGAGAATGGGTTTATAGTTATCCTGCTCTATTCTTTGTGAGAACCTCTTCTACCATAACAGAGTTAAAATTGGCTTTACAGTATGAGTCAGAACATGGGAGCTAAGGACAAATCCTCTTATCTGTGGAAAGTGGTCAAAAATCATCCTTGTATGGAAAAGTTAGTACCAGGCCTGTGTACTCAAATCCCATATAAGACCATATGATAGGTCTTGTATTCACCCTCTATACAAGGAGAGAATTTGATTCAGTCTGATTACACAGGCTATTCACTAGACCAGGTTTGGAGAAAGGGTAGTGTGACAGGGCTAGCAAGCCCCGCACTATTGACAAGCGCCATCCCGGTGCTATGGGGAAACAGGCGAAGAGGTGGCAGTGCGCCGCTTGCGTCTGCACGGCGCAAGTGCATGACATCACTTGCTGAAGCGGCAGGGGGACACTGGCATCTGTCCAGCGCGGGAGAGTGACATCACCCACCAAAGCAGCAGTGGGAGGATTAAAAGGGTCAGAGAGGACCCAAGATGGGGAGGAGGGAGGAGCGCAACCCCAGGGAGGAGGACCAACGGGGTAGCCCGACAGCCAGAGAGCAAGGAAGCCGGAGGCACAGACAGACGGGGTGCGGTATCCAGCAGAAGCATGTCGAAACCTGTAGGCGGGCAGGAAGTGGCCCAGGACGGGGTTGTGGAGTCTGCGGGCTGGCGAGTTTAGGGGAACTCCCCCGTCAGCCAGGCCCGGGAAGTAGGAATCCCTGCTGTAGGGCCCTGGGCTGGGACTCGGGTGTGAGGGTGGGCCCGGGTCCCTCTACCCCGCCACCCACAACTGTCTCCCAGTGCCACGAAGGCGGGGAGCCTTGAGAATGGTATCGGAGATTGAATAACTGAAAGACTGCAAGGAAACTGGTGGAGGGCTTTGGACTCGGCCCGTTCGGACCAGAGCAGGCTGCAGCTCACAGGGGTAAAGAGTTATCAAGGAGATGGCTTTTGAGTTCCCTTAGAGCTAAATAAAAGGGGAACATGCATGCCTTCTGAGTCCGATGGTTTACAGGGAGCAGAAGATGGGGTAAGAATAATCCCCAGTAGATTAGCAGTGGAGCTGTGAAATCACTACTGTACTTCAGGACAGCAACTACTGTGTTGGCAGCTCCCTTTTCCCATAGCTTCACTTTTTTTAGGCTGAAGAATTCACATACTCTCATAGCCACTAGCTAGCCCCTTGGCTTATATCTCCTCTCCACATTGGGACAGTCACCACAGAACACAGCTTTGTGGTACACAGGAAGTGTGGGTTCCCTGACCGACCGACCTGCTATGTTCCCTTTCCCCAAATCCTCATTACTAACTGTGTAACAGAACTACAGCTGTTCTGTTGCATGCAGAGGTTTCTGGCGAGAAGGGGAATGACATGATTTTCCCTGCAAGAGGTAAGATTTGATTGCAAGTTATTATATGGCATGGACTAGAATCAGGAATGTTCTTTTAATTCACCTGGCATAAGGCCACTCCATTTACCATTTGTATAGGTTTTCTCTGCTTTTTTTACAGTGGTTACTAACAAATCTCAAGAGCAAGTTATCTGATAAATTACACATCTTTTCTTCTATTTCAGATTGAGAAGAGAAACCTACCTTTGTGTTTGCTTTGTTTTCTTGGTATTATCCCCTTATGTGGGCATAGAATAGCAGAAGTCCACCTCTGGAGCAATATAAGCAATTGCATAAGCATGTTAACAAATACAGTGTTGGAATGTTAAACAAGTCCTCTAGAAATAGGGGAGACCCCGTCTGTCTCTTGTATTTTGTCAATGTAACCCTTGAAGCAACATTGTTAGAGATAGAAAAACTGTATAGATTTCTGTTCTTGTTAGGTAAATTGAATGTAGGGAGAGAATGCTTAGGGCCTGAACACGCACATGGTTATTTTTACTTATGTTTAACTTCATTGAGTTCCCCTGGACTACTTTGATTGTTTGGCATTGATCTGCATCAAGGAGCTAGATAAACATTTTCCACTAAAAAATGCCCAAATTTAAAGCGGAACCAGGTTTTGGCCAGAAATATTCTCTGGCTATTTGCTTTCCATGGATGTTTGAGCTGTATACACCAGCTCTCACAGATTTTTATTTCAAACTCTTCCACTTGAGTGGCATATAGAATATGGTATGGGATACTGCATGAAACATTGGGAAGAATGGTCCCCAAAATATTAGCCAGAGAGTACTGGCATAGAGAGAGAGGAATCTGCCCAAACTCTTCACTATGAGTTCCCAATGACATAAACCACTGAAGCAATCAGTATCAAAAGCATTACTGGCAAAGGAGGAGTTATAATGAGTCTATGGTTTGTGTGTGATCTGGGTGACTGCCCTGAACAATATTATAGAGAAGGGAGAAAACATCAGCATTTTCCTAAGGCCAGTCTTCAAGGAATGGCAAATTTTCCTTATTGTTTCATGGATATTGCAGTTTCCCCATGCTCCCAGGGTTACCATGATTTGTTTAATCTTACAAACATCCCCCAGACACACCGCTATTCAAACTGAGAGTATCTATATCAAGGACGGGCAATAAGCAGTCAATGAGAGCTGTGAGCGGCTGTACCTGCAGCTGCACAGGTAAATAAATAAAGTGTCTGGAAGCCTGCTAGGGTTGCCCTGGCTAACTGCATCCAGCAGGTGGGCCACTTTTTGCCCATTCCTGATCTACATATTAATCAAACACTTCTTAAATTATGGAATACCAGGCTTGAAGGGAGGAATCCCAGGCACACTTATTTATGTCATATCAGCTACATGATGTTGTGTGCAGTAAAGAATATTGAACAGTGGGCTTTGTAAAAAGACATTATAACTACCACAAACAGTGTTTTTAGTTCAAGTTTGCAGTTTTTACAAACAACAAAACCCCCTGCAAAGTAATCACTCTTCCGATTAATATTGAAATAGTCACTCTCTGGAATGAGTCAATATGCATTTTAATAACAATTACAATATGTGCTGGTCACACACTCTGCTTGCTATATAGATTATTTCATGTTAATATTTAATGCACTATGTTTGAAGATAAATATCCGTACTGCACTCCACATTATTTCCTCACAATGAGAGAAAAGTACATTCATTGCCACTCTGACAGGTCATGTTTTCGTTCTCTCCGTAGCACATGCAAATTTGGGTTTGATTTTCTGGTCCATGTTATTCCATATTAAACTGTATAAGGGAAAGAATAAATCTCTGGATTTCTCTGTACCACTAGGATGGCTAGAGTTGATGTGTCAGCTGAAGATTTATGCCTCCAGACAGCTGAAATAATAGTTTCCTGAAGTTGAGAGAAATTATGGAGCTTCATTAAAGCTGTCATCATGGAAAATTTTGCAACCAAGACTGTGCCTTTGATGAATGGTATTAAAAGCTGAAGTGCACTAGTTGATTTTGAGTTGAAACTTTTTGTGGTACATTCCCATGAAGATAAAATATTTAGCGCCATTCTATTTTGGACACTATTTTTGACAATAAGTTTCATGCCTCATTTGCCGCCAAAGTAATGAGATTTTAGTCAGTGCTCAAAGACTGACTTCACATTTTTCATGGCCAAAACCCAAATGGGTTATTTTTCTATACCAGTGTACTGCTAGTTCAATGAGGCCCTGAAGTATATGTAGACCTTGAGGCAGCCAAAGTATGAAACATTGTTTTCATAACAAGCAGAAGACTAGTAGCAAAAACACTGATTAATGATTTTGGCTGCCCATTGTTTTCTCTAATAAAAATCCTCTAATTAAATATTTGTATTGTTCCAAGAGTAGAGTGCATAGGTACATCTTCTAGTTTCAAAGGAAAGTGAATTTCTTCATATATAAATGAGTATTGACATCACAAATTAATTGTTAATCAAAAAAAGTTGTCTTTTAGCAATTCCTTTGTTTATCTTAAATTATAAGGCATCATAATATATTGACCATATAGTTTCATGTGTTGTTCCATATAGGTATGCATATGGTAATATGTAGCTATTGCTATCACTGTTCAGAAGGCTGATACCACAGTCTATATACTTCCACAATTAGGCTATGTCTACACAGTAACATTAATTCTGAAATAACTAGTGTTATTTCGAAATAACATAGTCCGCTTCTACACAGCCGGCAGTTATTTCAACAAAATGTCGAAATACTGTCAAGCTGGAAGACTTCTTACTCCAACTCCAGTAACCCTCATTTTATGAGGAATGAGGGAAGTCAGAGGAAGGGTGCTCTATTTTGAAATAAGTGCTCAGTAGGCAGCACCAAAACTCAAAATAAGCTATTTCAAAATAAGCTACACAATTCATGTAACTCAATTACGTAGCTTATTTTGAATTAAGCCCTGATATGTAGACGCGCCCAGAGAGACAGAGGTTATCTGTTATTACTATAGCAGCCATGTTGTGGTGCTTTTATAATGACTCATGAAAGAAAATATCATACTGCAATGCAAGAAAGAAAGACCAAAAGACAGAAAGCACTATGCAGAAAAGAAGGCAGAATATCAAAGGAATACTTGAGGGTATGTCTACACTACAAAGTTAATTCGAACTAACAGCCGTTAGTTCGAATTAACTTTCATAGGCGCTACACACGCAAACCACTAGTTCGAACTTAATTCGAACTAGCGGAGCACTTAATTCGAACTAGGTAAACCTCATTCTACGAGGACTAACGCCTAGTTTGAATTAAGTAGTTCGAATTAAGGGCTGTGTAGCCACTTAATTTGAACTAGTTGGAGGCTAGCCCTTCCCAGCTTGCCCTGGTGGCCACTCTGGGCCAAGCCAGGGAAACTCTTCTGCCCCCCTCCCGGCCCTGGAGCCCTTAAAGGGCCACGGTCTGGCTACGGTGCCCGTGCCAGCTGCAAGCCTGCCAGCACCTAGCCAGCAGACCCTGCACCTGGCATGGGATGAGCCAGCTACCCGCTGCCACCCAGCCCTCCCCCTCTTCCCAGGACCAGGCTGGCGGCTCCCAGGAGCCTGCCCGGGGCTGCAAGAGGCGGGCGCCCGCCTGGTCTAGTGCGGAGATCGTGGACCTCATCGAGGTTTGGGGGGAGGCCTCCAACATCCACAATCTCTGCACTAGGCACAGGAATGCGGCTGTCTAGGGCAGGATAGCTGCCAGCCTGGCCACCAAAGGCCACATGCGAACCCAGGAGCAGGTTTGCATGAAAATCAAGTTGGTCCAGTGAGACCCCCGACCCCGAGCTTAGAACATAAGAACATAAGAATGGCCGTACTCGGTCAGACCAAAGGTCCATCTAGCCCAGTAGCCTATCTGCCGACAGCGGCCGACTCCAGGTACCCCGGAGGGGATAGACCGAAGACAATGACCAAGCCATTTGTCTCATGCCATCCATCTCCAGCCTTCCACAAACAGAGGCCAGGGACACCATTCCTACCCCCTGGCTAATAGCACTCCATGGACCCAACCTCCATGACTTTATCTAACTTCTCTTTAAACTCTGTTCTAGTTCTAGGCTTCATAGCCTCCTGTGGCAAGGAGTTCCACAGGTTGACTATTTGCTTTGTGAAGAAGAACTTTCTTTTATTAGTTTGAAGCCTGCTACCCATTCATTTCATTTGGTGTCCTCTAGTCCTTCTATTATGGGAACTAATGAAGAACTTTTCTTTATGCACCCTCTCCACACCATTCATGATTTTATAGACCTCTATCACATCCCCCCTCAGTCTCCTCTTTTCTAAGCTGAAAAGTCCCAGTCTCTTTAGCCTCTCTTCATATGGGACCTGTTCCAAACCCCTAATCATTTTAGTTATCCTTTTCTGAACCCTTTCCAAGGCCAAAATATCTTTTTTGAGGTGAGGAGACCACATCTCTACACAATACTGAAGATATGGTGTACCATCATTTTATACTTCCCCTCTTCCTTCTTCCGCTGGCTTCCCCCCTTCTAGCTCCCTCCTCCCAGGTTTTCACCTCCCCTCTCCCACCCTCTCTCTTCTCCTCTCCCACCTCCTTTTTCCAATCTCCCCAGAGGTTAATCCCCCCACCCCCAGTTTTGTTAAATAAAGAGAGTTTCTATTTTTGAACACGTGTCCTTTATTTTTTACATCAGGAAGGGGGGCTAGAGAAGGGTAAGTGGAAGGAGGGAGGAATGGGGCACGAGCCCCCGATGGGGAGGACTGGGGTGGCTCTGCGGGCTCCTCAGGGTGGAAGCTCTCCTGCAGGGCCTCCTGGATCCTGACAGCCCCCCGAATGACACCCCCGCCCCCGGATGGCAGCCTGCGGCAAGTGCAGCCGGGCTGATGGCCGAGTGCTCTGATGTGCCAAACGTGGGCACTCAGGGCACTCCAAGTCAGGACTGCTTTGCTGTCCCTCATCGAGGTAGACAAGCAAGTGGGGAACCCTGAGAACTGTCTGTCCAGGGTGGGGGTCGGGTCCCTTTAAGCACAGCTCTTGGCTAGCCTGAGGCAGCAGCTCCACGCTCTAAGCCCTAACCTGATGCCCTGCTGGCACTGGTTCCGGCCAACCTTAACTTCGGTTCAGGGTCCACTCAATGTGGACATGCTAGTTCGAATTAGCAAAACACTAATTCGAATTAGTTTTTAGGTCTAGTGCACTAGTTCGAATTAGCTTAGTTCGAATTAACTAATTCGAATTAAGTTAGTTCGAATTAGTGCTGTAGTGTAGACATACCCAGAGAGATCTGCTGTAGCTTTATACCTGATTAGGATACATGGGAGAGGGGGAGAAGTACATATTTAAGCATTATGGTGTTTTTAAAATACAAGTAACAGTTCTGAATTAGAAGTCCCTCATAGTACAAGTCAACATTAAGATACTCCGGGTATTCACTTTTATATTTTGAAATGCCAAGCAAACAGAAAGTCCAGATTATAGCTTTTCAGTTCTGTGTCTGTAACACCCAATTTAAGTTCCAGAGAAATAAAGTGCTTTGTTGTAACTCAAGTTATTAGGCTCTATGTAGGTGTTCCCAGGTGAGATTTAATGGTCTGTGCTATAGAGAAGGTCAGACTAGATGATCTAGTGATTCCTTATGACTTTAACCTCTATCTAATTATGAAATCATAATGACTGACCTTAAACCCACTGAATGCAACTGGAGACTTTCCAGAGACTTCTATGGACTTTGGATCAGACCAACTGGACTATATAATATAGTTTATCATGCTCAGTGTTTTGCACTGTTCAATAGTGAAGTCATTCCCCACCAATATGTGAATTTCATAAAATAATATCCATACATATTTCGTCAAATGATTGTGACATATACCCATTATATTAGTGTTTGTCTCTTTTTAAAAAATACACACACATTAATACTCAAATTAATGTTACTTTTTTAAAAAGGGCAAAATGTTCTGAAAATTATTGGAAGTCTAACTTTTCCCTCTTAATAATGTCAACTAAGTGTTAATAAATGTTAATAGATTTCATCTGTAAGTATCACATTGCAAACTCAGAAAATTTAGAGATGGAATAAACCTCTCAGGTCATTCCATTGAACTACGAAATGGTTTGCCCCTCATGGACAAATGATGTGCTGTTAGTTTGGACTCATTCTACGTATCAGCCCTTGCTTATTTCTAATTAAACTGTCAGTTCAGATTTATAAACAGATTTGTTTCTAACTTAAATGTCAACAATTAGGGTATATCTAGGAAATTATTTCAAATTCACTAAAATCGAAATAACTCCTGAAATAACAAAATCAAAATAGCGTGTTCCCACTATGGGGGAGCATCGAAATTAGTCAGAATTATTTTGAAATAGCGCATCCAAACTGATTGGAGTAAGCCTGGGACTCAGAACCCCAGAAGCACTCTGGGGAGGGCAACAGGAAGGCAGCCACTTCCTGTGGCTACTTGGTCAGGCAAGCTGCAATGCGTACTTTCAGGGGCTCCTCTCTACACCTGAGTCTCACATGCCACTCCTCCACTGCCTCCTCCCTTGTGGGACACAAAATGAACTCAGTGTGCTCTGGTTGCCTTTACGAAGGCCACAGCACAGACACCATGGAGCTGGAGCTGCTGCAAAGCAGGGCCTCGTGCTGCACTGCATGGTGCAGTACTTCCACACTGTTCCCATGTTGCTCCAGTACGAGGCAAGGCCAAACCGCACACCATCATCACCCAAGTCCTGGCAGCACTGCTGCTGCAAATGCCCCTCAATCCCCTGGACACTGCAGAACCCTGCTTCTGGTGGCAGGAGACTAGTTTGGAGAGGTGGGACTGCATTGTCCTGCAGTAATGGGATGACCAGCAGTGGCTTGAGAACTTCCACATGCAGAAGCCCAAGTTCCTGGAGCTCTGCGAGTGGCTCACCCCTGCCCTCAGGTGACAGGACACCCAACTGACACCTACCATCCCTGTGCAGAAGCATGTTGCCATCGCCCTGCGGGAGCTCACCATGCTGGACAGCTAACGCTCAGTTGGGAACCAGTTTGGCATAGGGAACTCCACAGCTGAGGCCAAGCTCATACAAGTGGTGAAGGCCATCAACCATGTGCTGCTATGGATGGTCGTCACTCTGGGGAACGTGGAATGCATCATTGATGGCTTTGTTGCCATGGGCTTTCCCAACTGTGGGGAGTCATAAATGGCATGCACATCCCCATCCTGGCCCTCGACCACTGTGTCTTGGACTACATAAACAGAAAGAGGTACTTCTTCATGGTGCTGCAGGCCCTCATGGATCACAAGGGATGCTTCACCAAAATCAAAGTCATCTGGTCAGGAAAGGCGCACCATGCCCGCATTTTCCAGGGCTCCTGCCTATTCCAAAATATGCACACTGGTACTTTTCCCCTCAACCATACTATCAGATTCTGGAAGGTGTACAGATGCAGCGTACCCCTTGCTCCCATGGCTCATGAATCACTCCATGGGCAACCTGGACCCCACCAAGGAGCACTTCAACACCAGGCTCTGCAGGTGCTGAATGGTGGTGGAGTATTCATTTGGCTGCTTAAAGGGGAGGTTCAGGGGTCTCCTCACCCATCTAGACCTCAGCGAGAGCAACATCCCCTTTGAGGTGTTGGCCTGCCATGTGTTCCATAACATGTGTCAGAGCAAAGAGAATATTTTTCTACCAGGGTCAGAGGCAGAGGATGAACAGCTGACCAGGGCATACGAGCAGCCAGACACAAGTGCCATTCGATGAGCATATCAAGGCACGGTGCTCATCAGAGAGGCCTTGAGGGAGAGTTTTGTGCAAGGCCAGATGTGAGACTTTCCCCCATGCCTCTCCACGAGGTGCCCCTGTATTCCATCTGTGTGCCTTTCCTCCCCCAACCATCCTTTCCCCTACTCTCCCTTCCCACCTTCCCTCCCTCTCCTGCAGAGCAAATAAAAAAGCCTTCTTGTGTGAAAAAATAAGAGGGTATGTCTAGACTGCATCCCTCTGTCAGCAGAGGGATGCAGATTAGGCAGGTCGACATTGTAAATGAGGCAGGGATTTAAATATCCCGTGCCTAATTTGCATAAAAGTGGCTGCCGTGTTTTGCCGACTCAGCACTTTGTTGGCAAAAAGTGGCAGTCTAGAGGGGGATCTGTCAAGAAAGAAAGCCTTTTTCGACAAGAAAGAAAGCCTTATGCCTCCTGCAAGGAGGTTTACAGGATCTGTCGAAAAAGGCTTTCTTTCTCGACAGATCCCCCTCTAGACTGCCACTTTTTGCCAACAAAGTGCTGAGTCGGCAAAACGTGGTGGCCATTTTTATGCAAATTAGGCACAGGATATTTAAATCCCTGCCTCATTTGCAATGTCGACCTGCCTAATCTGCATCCCTCTGACGACAGAGGGATGCAGTCTAGACATACCCAGACTGTATATTGTGGGAGGGGGGATATACAACAGGGGAGGGACTGGGGAAAGAACCTGGAATGGGGAAAGGAATAACATAGGGGATAGGAGCTCAGGGATGGGGTTGGGACTGGCACCTGCCTTGGGTTGCTCGGGAGGCTTCGGCTGCCTGGGAGATCACACTGCCACATTTTGGGGCCCTAGTGTCCCCTGGGGGGTCTATGGGAAGCCATGGAGTGGGGGGTAGAAATGGCTGGTGGCCTGTTCCATGCATGAGGCCATGTGCTCCATCACCAAGATGAGGGAGGAGCACATGGCCTCAGGCTGGTGCATAAGCTGGTCCCAGATGGCCTTCTGCTGCTCTCAGTCAATGGCCCACTCCTGGCACACCTCTTTGAGCCCCCAGATGAGGGACTGCAGGCAGCCCATCAGCTCCCTCTTTAGATCTTTCTAGGTTCTCACTTTCCTCAGGATCCCATGGAGTTGGGTAGACGGTATGGGAGTTGGGGGACATTCCATGCTTGCAGCTGGCCCAGCTGTGAAGACACTGTCGCACTTGACCAGGAGCAGATGCTGCCTGAGTGTGGGCATGAGCCTGTGCCGTGTGCGGCACTTTCTGTATATTTCCATGATCCCAGACTCCTTCGTAATGGCTTGTTGTGGGAAGGTTTCCCACCATGGTGGCCGAAATAAGGCAGGCCTCTCCAGGAAGTTTGCGAGCAGGATTGAGAGAGGTTCCTGTGTGAGAGTGTCATGGAGCTGAGTGCTCCAGACTGGCGTCCCATGTGTACAGGCTGTTGTGCGACCCCCAGCTGAGTAGGCCAAGCGAGGAGTGCACAGCCCCTCACAGCCCACTGCCTGCCCCCGCATATAAATAGGGAAAGTGACAGAACTCACCTCAAGTACCTTCCCTGGGTTCCTCTGAGACCTGGGAGACATCCTATGTGAGGGTCCATGTGTGGCCTTGGTTGGAAGCCATCCAGCCCTACATATTTGAATTCCACTTTCTGGTGAGGAGATCCTGGAAGTCAGTCTACTCATCCCAGACCTTGATGAAGTCCAGGATTTCTGCACCAGTCCAGGCTGAGCTCTCCTGTGTTCCTGGCCAGTGACAGCTGAGGCTGCTGCAGGAGTGCTGGCAGCCATGGGAGGATCTGAGGGAACGTTGGTGTCTGCTATGGCTCTGTTGGCTCCTGTTTTATGGCATGGGGCTTGCCAAGCTATCCATGTGCCACATGCCCTTCTCCTACAGCCTGTAGTTTTAAGTGCCTCAGGAGTGGGAGGGAAGGGTGAGATGGCAGCATCAGGTTGTCCATGCTAATGCTATTTCGAAATAACAATTTCAAAATAAGCATTGTTCCCTAAGGAAAGGTACTGAGGGAGTTGGCAAATGTCACTGAGGAGCCTTTGGCCATTATCTTTGAAAAGTCATGGAGATCGGGAGAGATCCCGGATGACTGGAAAAAGGCAAATGTAGTGCCCATCTTCAAAAAAGGGAAGAAGGACAATCCAGGGAACTATAGGCCGTTCAGTCTTACCTCGGTTCCTGGAAAAATCATGGAAGGGATCCTTAAGGAATCTACTTTGAGGCACTTGGAAGAGAGGAAAGTGATTAGGAATAGTCAGCATGGATTCACAAAGGGCAAGTCGTGCCTGACCAGTCTGATTAGCTCCTATGATGAAATAACTGGCTCTGTGGACATGGGAAAGTCAGTGGATGTGATATACCTTGACTTTAGCAAGGCTTTTGATACGGTCTCCCACAATATTCTTGCCAGCAAGTTAAGGGAATATGGATTGGATAAATGGACGGTAAGATGGATAGAAAGCTGGCTAGAAGGCCAGGCCCAGAGGGTAGTGATCAACGGCTCAGTGTCAGGATGATGGTCGGTTTCTAGTGGAGTGCCCCAAGGTTCGGTTCTAGGACTGGTTTTATTCAATATCTTGACCTGGATGAGGGGATGGATTGCACCCTCAGCAAGTTTGCGGATGACAGTAAGCTAGGAGGAGAGGTAGATACGCTTGAGGGCAGAGATAGGGTCCAGAGTGACTTAGACAAATTGGAGGATTGGGCCACAAGAAATCTGATGAGGTTCAACAAGGACAGGTGCAGAGTCCTGCACTTGGGACAGAAGAATCCCAAGCATTGTTACAGGCTGGGGACCAACCAGCTAAGTAGTAGTTCTGCAGAAAAGGACCTAGGTGTTACAGTGGATGAGAAGCTGGATATGAGTCAACAGTGTGCCCTTGTAGCCAAGAAGGCTAATGGCATATTAGGTTGCATTAAGAGGAGCATTGCCAGCAGACCCAGAGATGTCATTATTCCCCTTTATTCAGCTCTGGTGAGGCCATATCTGGAGTATTGTGTCCAGTTCTGGGCCCCCCTCTACAAAAAGGATGTGGACGCATTGGAGAGGGTCCAGCGGAGGGCAACCAAAATGATTAGGGGGCTGGAGCATATGACCTATGAGGAGAGGCTGAGGGAGTTGGGTCTGTTTAGTCTGCAGAAGAGAAGAGTGAGGGGGGATTTGATAGCAGCCTTCAACTTCCTGAAGGGAGGTTCCAAAGAGGATGGAGGGAGGCTGTTCTCAGTAGTGACAGATGGCAGAACAAGGAGCAATGGTCTCAAGTTGTGGTGGGAGAGGTCCAGGTTGGATATTAGGAAAAACTATTTCACTAGGAGAGTGGTGAAGCACTGAAATGGGTTACCTAGGGAAGTAGTGGTGTCTCTATCCCCAGAGGTGTTTAAGTCTCGGCTTGACAAAGCCCTGGCTGGGTTGATTTAGTTGGGATTGGTCCTGCCTTGGGCAGGGGGCTGGACTTGATGACCTTCTAAGGTCTCTTCCAGCTCTATGGTTCTATGATTCTATGAAAGCAGGAGTACAGATTTTGAAATAACCAGCCCATTATTTTGAAATAATAGACTTGGTAGTGTGGACACTTGACTTATTATTTTGAAATAAGGCGGTTATTCTGAAATAACTCCCTAGTTTAGACTAGGGATGTTAAATATTGGTTAACTGAATAGTCGAGTAACCTCATGACATTTTATCGGTTAGTTAACTAGTCTATATTGCCTGGGGCGGGGCTAGCTGCCACTGTATCAGAGGCAGCAGCGTGGGGTGCTAGGTGGGAGCTGGTCCGTGAGGGGAACCAGTTTAAAAACCATCTCCTCTTGCGGACTAGCTGCTTGTCACCCTGTGTTGCTGCTGCTTCTGAGAGAGTCAGCAGTGCAAAGTGGCAGCAGTTCCTGTCTGGGAGGCGGGTCTGAGAGGGAAATGTGTGTAGTCTATAGCATTAACTTATAAGCTTTTGCTTATTGGTTAATGGTTAATCAACTACACTATTACATCCCTAGTTTAGACCAGGGCTTAGATATGGCTAATATGAGGATTTAAAATTCCCATGTATATAATCATAGTTATACTGCATAACACAAAGAAGGAAAAAGTTCTGCTTTATCTCAGCATTCTGGAAGAGAATATATTTTGTGATTAAATTTTCATAAAGAAACAAACAAAAAAAATACAAAATGGTAATTAACTTACAGGTTGTAAATGTTACCAAATGCTGCACATTTCACAGGATTTCCAATTAAATTATGTAGTTACACTATTCTACAACTCATCAAAGCTGCAATACCAGACTATTCAAAATAAAAAATTAGTACACAGACTTAACATGTTAGGATAACAATTAAAAAAGAAAGAGACACATACAGGCAAAAAGGGAAGAAGGGGGCTGTGAGGGGGCAGACCTGATGCATTCCAAGACTTCAGGCTGCACTGAACACTGTCAAATGCATAGCTGGAGACCAGTCTAGCTTATCTCTATGCTAACATTGTTTAAATAGATGTTAAATTGACAAGACAGTGTTTAGTGGTTAAAACCCCAATAATAGCGATTTGTGGAAATTCAGATAAGGGCAATTAATTTCTTGAAGAAAACATAATTGAAAATATTTTGGTTGATGAAATAAATATGCACCATTTGTGAACTTTTATACTTTCTATGATGTATGAAATTTATTCAGCTACTGTTGGCAAATCTCATCCAGCATAAAGTCATCAAAAGCAATGATAAATTTACATTAAAAAGTCAGCATTTGCTAAGAGTTATATCACAGTTGCATATTTGAGAAATCACTGTCATTTTGTACTGTAAGTATAGGTAACACTTTTGGTATCTCAAATAATACTGCATAAAATTGTTTACAAATGTGGGGGGGCGGGTTTTGTTTTTTAATAGTGACCTCTAATCTTAGCCAATGATAAATCAAACCAGAACTCAGAAACCCAATACAGCTCTTTCCCCATAGTAAAGAGCACGAAATGTAGCACATAAGGAGTAGTATATGAGAGCAATTTTCTGAAATATGTCCTTGTACTCCTCTCCCATATAAAAATGGGGAGAAAATACTTAGAAAAAATTCTGCAATTTTTAAAAAACATCCATTTTGCCATATCAATTCCATTGCATCACAGGTCCAATGAAGGCGATGGTACTTACAGGAAAGAGTGTAATGTATACTTCACATTCAATTCTCTCTCACTAGAGTCAAGAGGACTTTTGTCATTGATTCCAAAGGGTGGGATTTCATTCAGAGTGTCTATTCTTTTGTGTGTTCACAACAGCACTAGCTGGTTTCCTTGCCTAAGGGTCTCCTGGATGTGAAAATGTTCAGAGCAAGAAGGGGAAGTTAATGTTGACTGAGTCAGCATTCATTTATATGCCGACACCAACTCTCATAGTGAATGATGCCAAATTGCCAACAGTACATCATGTCTTGAATAGGCTGTTCTGACAATTCCCTCCTTCTAGCCTCATCCTGTTTGTTTCTGTAAAACAGCTCTGCAATGTAAACTGTGCACAAGGAGTGGGAGCTTATGGTGTCTAGATAGTGCCATGGGATACTACTACAGAGGTCCACTTAACCCCTCTAAGTCCCTTTTTTTGGCATGATTTATGCCCATCTGCTCACCTTCATGCTGCTATACAGAGGAGAGCAGATGGGACCTACTCTCCGGTCTTCTTCTGAAGCTCATGTTCATTATAACCTAATTTTAAAAATAAGTCTCAATGACACCAATGCCAGTCACCTTTTTTTTTTTTTTTTGTAATTCTCAGTAACAAAATTAGCTCTGACGATGATAGGCTTTGCCTCAAAAGGTCATAATGTTAAAGAGATACTAACAAGTGAACCTGGTCCCCATCCCTGGAAGCAGTCTTGTCTCCATTCCAAGCCTCCGGCTGGATCTGGGCATGACTCCCTAACATGTGGTCTGACTAGCTGCTGTTCCAATATTTTCCAGCAAAGACAGAGGAAGGGAATTTTATTTCCACTGTATCTGAAAATGCTGTTATTTCCAGTTTACTAGCTCCCTTTCCTTCTTTTTTATCTTGTTTAGAAAGAATAGACCTTGTATCTTGATAAAGGCTTGTTTCCAGGCAGAGTTTTAAAAGCTGTGTTGTTGCTAGACTATATATTAAAACCACTGTCAGGAAAATAGCTGTTATATTTTCTGTTGCCATTCTTTCCTTAGTAATGGATTCAGGTCTCACCTTTAATTGTGTATACTCCTTTTAATGATAACTCTTAATGTGGACTTGGCATATAATTTCCTACCCTTTACTGTCATATAATTTCCTACCCTTTACTCTCCACATGGTCCATTCAGTGATGTCCTCCTGCCATTTTAATTAGCCCCTTTACATATTTCTTTTCAGATGGTTTATTCTTTTGTTTGGCTAGAAATTAATGTCTTCAGCATTGGTTGTCCTACGCTCTTTCTCTGTCCCTCATCTTGACAAAGGAAACAACACACTCGTTAAATACCTATTTTGAAAACACACCAAGCAAAATACACAAATTTGGCCATTGTCACCATACTCCAGAATGTCTTTTAGGAAAATTCTTTCCAATAGTTTTTGCTCCTGACATTTGCTCTTTTCCTAGTGCAAAAGGGAACTTTGTTGACCTCAGAGATGTGTAGCAACCCACACACAAACATGTAGGAGCCAAAACAAAGTCTGGCTCTTTTCTTCTGCGGTGATACAAACAGATTTCAACAGAACAAAGGGATATTTTTATGACAACGTTTTTGAACTTTGACATAAAAATATTAACAAGCAAATTGATGTAAGGCTATATTGTAACTTGATTTAGGCTGTGCAACCGCACAATGGAAGGCTGTTAAGACTCTTCTTCTACCATTCCATGAGGTACTTGGAGCTTGTAGATGGAATGGCGGAGAGGCCCAGAAGTGGATGCAGCACAACTGTGGGACATAGGTGTGGTATAGTAATACATCTGGATAATTCCTTCCCATAGCAAAAAGGAAGCATGGAGGGAGGTATTGTTTATGGGGCAGCAAACTTAAGTGCCTACCTACGTGCATCATTTGGGATGGAGGGAAGAGGCTGTCACTCAGGTGACCTTTGCATTAAATTCCTTCATGTCATTTCAGTATGATGTTTCCCTTTGTGTCTCCTTTAAAAAAAAAAGTATTACCAACAAAGTTCAGATGCATGCAAACACTGACTCTTGCATTCTGTCTCACCAAAATGGAATATATGAAAACCTTACAATGAATAGCTCTCTCTGTCTTGTTTCTCCTCCATACCATGAATTCAACCTTTGGTTCAGTACATGCCTTTGTATCTGCTTGTAACATTGAAAAATATCTAGGAGTATGCAGAATCTTAAATATATCTAATTGCCTCAAGTAAACTGGAAAACATTAGGGTCTGTTCCATATACATAAATTACTGCTTTCTAGTGCTGATGAATCAGGAATGCCACATGCCAGTTTTTGCCAAAAGGCAGAAATGGTTTTCGCTTCCCTTTTGCATTGCTTAAGTAAATTATTTAGTGAACATTCAATTGAATTTAAAAATACTAAAACATTATGTGGCTTGGCTCTTGACTCTAATTTAATTGTTTTTATGAATGCCTGAGCCATTTAAAATGCAAGAAATCTAAAACAAGAACATTTAAAAAGTGTTTAAAAATAAAACCGAGCTGGGCACATTAAGCACACAGTTTACTGCAATAGTAGAATGATTTTAATTTATCACACAACATCTAACAACACGTGTAATTAGAGCTGGGGCAACAGATCTACATATTTTTGCTGTATATATAGTAACTGAACTGTGCCAAATAAATGAGGGGATAGTGTTCTGAACTGACACACAATTAGCCAGTTTCCCCCTTTCTCCTGCTTAACTGAACTATTCTCTCATTCTCTGTTTCTCTTTAGGATAATAAATCTTTCTCTTTGAAGAAATTATATTAATATTTAATTGGAAAACCTCATAAAAATGTTAGGAAAATATTACACAAAACACAGAATAATGCCCAAGAGAATAAACAGCGAGATTTGTGTTATGGAGTTTGGTTGTTCATTTGCATTCCATTCCAATCCCTGACCTACTAAACAAGTGCTTTCATTCTTAGTTTCTGGATAAGTGGAGTGAATGAGATTTAAGAAAAGGTGATCTCCAATATGCAGTTTACTAGGGCCATTTTGGAAAGGATGCTTATGTAGTATGAAGATGTTACATTTGTTTCCAAAGCATTAGATACATGCATAATTAAATAAGTAGCTTTTAGCAATTTGATATGTGCTTTGTGTACAATTCTTCCTTTTGATTTAATATCACTTATTTTATGCTGCCAGAAGCCTCTGTAATTTGATATTCAAAAGGTTAATGACATGCAAGCATTGAAGGTCAAGCCCTAGACAGAATCATAGAATACTAGGACTGGAAGGGACCTCGAGAGATCATAAGGTCCAGTGCCCTGACCTCACAGAAGGATCAAGCACTGTTTAGATCATCCCTGATAGATGTCTGTCCAACCTGCTCTTAAATATCTCCAGTGATAGGGATTCCACAATCTCCCTAGGCAATTTATTCCAGTGTTTAACCACCCTGACAGTTAAGAAGTTTTTTCTAATGTCCAACCTAAACCTCCCTTGCTGCAATTTAAGCCCATGCTTCTTGTTCTATCATCAAAGGCCAAGGAGAACAATTTTCTCCCTCCTCCTTGTAACATCCTTCTAGGTGCTTGAAAACCACTAGAATGTCCCCGCTCAGTCTTCTCTTTTCTAAACTAAACAAGTTCAGTTCTTTCAGTCTTCCCTCATAACTCATGTTTTCTAGACCTGTAATCATTTTTGTTGCTCTTCTCTGGACTTTCTCCAATTTCTTCACATCTTTCTTGAAATATTTTACAAAGAACTGGACACAATACTCCAACTGAGGCCTAATCAGTGCAGAATAGAGCAGAAGAATGACTTCCTGTGTCTTGCTCACCACACGCCTGTTAATGAATCCCAGAATCATGTTTGCTTTTCTTGCAGCAGTGTCACACTGTTGACTCATATTTAGCTTGTGGTCCACTATGACCTCTAGATTCCTTTCTGCAGGACTCCTTCCTAGACAATTGCTTCCCATTCCATATATGTGAAACTGATTGTTCCTTCCTAAGTAGAGTACTTTGCATTTGTCCTTATTAAACTTCTTCCTATTTACTTCAGACCATTTCTTTAGTTTGTCCAGATCATTTTGAATTATGACCCTCTCCTCCAAAGCACTTGCAACCCCTCCCAGGTTGGTATCATTTGCAAACTTAATAATCATACTCTTTATGCCATCATCTAAATCGTTGATGAAGATATTGAACAGAACTGGTCCCAGAACAGACCCCTACAGAACCCTACTTGTTATGCCCTTCCAGCATGATTGTGAATCATTAATAACTACTCTCTGAAAATGGCGGTCCACCCATTTATGCACCTGCCTTATACATCTAGGTTGTATTTCCCAAGTTTATTGATAAAAAGGTCATATGAGACCACAGGGCTGGCTTTAGGAAGTGCGGGGCCCAATTCGAACAATTTTGATGGGGCCCCGCAGCAATTTTGGTTGAGCAATGAGCAAAAAAAAACAACCCACGGCACAAAAAATCACACACACATACACACACACACACCCCTCCCGTAGCACAGGAAAACCCTGCGCTAAACTCACACCTCCTCCAGGCAGCTGATGCACTCCTCCTCCGGGGCTAGCAGGGGCAGCAGATGTGTATAATTTTTGGTGGTGCTCCATTAGCCACACCATCTGACCCCCGTTAACCATGCCCCGACCCCCATTAGCAGGGCTAGACAAACCCCGGCGAGAGCCACTCACCAGCCCGGCATTGCACATGCGCAAGACTGGCACTGCGCATGTGCGAAGCGCCGGTGAATGGGGCTCATGGTGCGACCGGCTGAAATCTACTCGCCACGGGCAAGTAGATTCAGCGATTTGTCGAGCCCTGCCCATTAGCCACTGACCCCCATTAACCAGGCCTCTGGAGGTAACACGCTCGGGGCAAGATGGACACATGACCAGAAGTAAAAGGTGTCATGTCACCCCTCTCGAAGGACTTTTCCCACTGTCCTCCTACCAACAGGGATTAGTTTGGCCCCCACCAAACCCCCTCATGCAACTATCCTGCAATTGCGTTAACCCAATGTGTGTGACATTAACTCGGGGGCAGAGAGGCTGGGGGAAGTGTTCCCTCTAAGGCTATGTCTACACTTGTGGCTTCTTGCACAAGTACAGCCGTTCTTGCGCAAGAACCCACAGAGCAGCCACACTGCCCGCCTGCTCTTGCGCAAGGAAATTTACAGTATGGCGTGGTAAGAGAGAGTGTCTTGCGCAAGAGCTACGCTCTTTTCTAACAGGTGTAAGCTCTCTTGCGCAAGAGGGCAGTGTGGATGCTCGGCAGGGATTTCTTGTGCAAGAAACCCCTATGGCTAAAATGGCCATTGGAGCTTTCTTGTGCAAGAGAGCATCCACACTGCCATGGATGCTCTTGCACAAAAGCACAGCTCGCACATGGCAGTGTGGACGTGTTCTTGCGCAAGACTTCTTGCCAAAGGCTATGTCTACACTGGCAGCATCTTGCACAAGAACTCTTTTGTGGAAGAGTTCTTGTGCAAAAACTCTTCCACAACAGAGCGTCTACACTGGCATGTACTTTTGCACAAGAGATGTGCTTTTGTGCAAGAGAGCCCATGGCAGTGTAGACGCTCTCTTGCGCAAGAAAGCTCTGATGGCCATTTTAACCATAGAGCTTTCTTGCACAAGAAATTCATGTTGCCTGTCTACACTGGCCTCTTCTGGAAGAGCTCGTGCAAAAGGGCTTCTTCCTGAGCAGGAGCGTCAGAGTTCTCGCGCAAGAAGCCCTGATTTTATACATTAGAATGTCAGTTTACTTGCGCAAGAACACGTGGCCAGTGTAGACAGGCAGCAAGATTTTGCGCAAGAGAGGCCGCTTTTGCGCGAGATCATGCCAGTGTAAACACAGCCTAAGAGTTTCCTCCCATGAGCAGAATGGATTTTGTGTTGTGCACCTGTACTGAGTTCATGTGGCTTGTTTGGATGTGCCACTGTGGCACCCAAGTTATTAATAAATATTTTATAAACCTTTACCTTTTCTCTCTGTTGCCATGTCTCCTCCCCTTGCTCCATCAGCTCCCCTGGTTCCTGCTGCTCCCCAGCTACTCACACTCCTCTGCTGTCCCGACTCCTGCCCTTCTCACTGCCCTCAGCCTTCCTGAGACCTGCCCCCCTCCACCAGCCCTTCTCTCCCCCCTGTGCCCACTCCTCCAGTAGCCCCACTCTGATCATGTGAGCTACCCCTCCTCATCCCCTCTTCTAACACCTCCCTCTACACACCTGCCCTGCCTCTCTCCTCTGGTGCTGGTCCCTCCCCTGCAGGTGTCTGCCCTTCTGCTTCACCCCCAGAATCTCCTGGCACCTGTACCTTCCCTTAGCCCTGCACCCTCCTGGTGCCTCCCCCTTCCCTTACTGCCCCTGCCCCTTTTGCCCTCTTTTTCCCTGATGCCCACCCCCTCACCACTCTCTGCCCTTCTTCCCCTCCTGCCCCTCTGTGCCCTCACACATGACTTGCTCCATCCCCACCTTTCTCATGCCCACCCCTTCTTTCAAGCCTTCTCCCAGCACCTCCCCCTCCCCCCTCTAGCCCCCAATGCCCTTCCCCTCTCCTCTCCTCTCCCAGCATCACCCTGTCTCCCCTCCCACTGACACCTCCCCTCCTGCCCTTTTCCTCATTGTCTCCACTTGGCCCCCTAGCATTTGTCTCTCCTCCACACTGTCCCTTGGTGCCTTCCCCTTTCTTCCCCCTCCCCCTCCGCACAAGCCCCTTCCTCTCCCACCCCTTCCTCCCTGCCCCACCCCCTCCGCACAAGCCCCTTCCTCTACCACCCCTTCCCCATAATTTTCCCCCTCCCTTACCTTCTGCCTTCCACTTTGCAGGGCCGGAGTCTGTGCTTGGACCCCGGACTCTGAATCTGGAGCTAGGCCAAGCGGCGCAATGCGGCACTAAGCAATTTTAAAGTCCTGGGCCGTGACATCACGTCACGTCCGGGCGTATCCCCACCCACCTGAGAATGCCGCGCATGGCAACGTGTGACGGCGAGGGGGAGCCTCACTGAGAGCTGTGCATGGCAGGGATGGGACGGGGCCAAGGGGGATGCTCTGGGGGCGGGGTGGGAGGACGTGCGGGTGGGCTGGCAGGTGGGGTCCAGGGCCTGCTCCAGGAAGAGCTGGGGGAGAGACCCAGCTCCAAATATTGCTGGAGCAGGGCCCCCGGCTCTGAATATTAACTCACTGCCCATGCTGCCTGGCACACTTCCTGGTTCAGGGTGCAGGGCCCCTTTAGGCATGGGGCCCCATTCGGGAGAATCGGGCGAATTGGCCTGAGGCCGGCCCTGTGAGACCGTATCAAGTGCTTTACTAAATTCTAGGTATACCATATCCACCGCTTCTCCCTTATCCACAAGGCTTAATATCCTATCAAAGAAAGCTATGAATCTGAGTTATACAAAATGTGTGCATTTTGACATGAAGATATCCCTAAAAGAAGAAAAAAAGCCCGACTCTTTCAAAAGATTCATCTTCAGATGAGCAAGTTTAAAGACTATTTTCATGTAGGACCTGTGTTTAACTAATTAATCTATATTATTTATGCTATGCAGGTTAGGAGTAAGGCTATGTCTACACACGAAAGTTATTTTGAAATAACAGCCCTTATTTCGAAATAACTTTCCTAGCATCTACACAGCCAAACTGCTATTTTGAAATAAATTTGAAATAGCAGAGCACTTATTTCAAATTTGGTAAACCTCATTCTACGAGGAATAACGCCAAATTCGAAATAGCTATTTCAAAATAAGTGCTGTGTAGACACTTATTTCAAAATAGGGGGCCTCCAGCCTTCCCAGGGTGCCCTGGTGGCCACTCCAGCCTCAACCAAGAACACTCCACTCCCTCCCCCTCACCCCCCCAGAGCCCTTAAAGGGGTAGACTCTGGCCACAGTGCCTGTGCCAGCTCCAAGCCTGCCAGCACAGAGCCAGCAGTCACTGCCCCTGACCCAGTGGCCCCAAAACATGAGCCAGCAAGCCACTGGCAGCTAGCCCTCCACCACTCCCCAGGAGCAGTCTGCCAGCTCCCAGGAGCCTGCCAGGGCCTGGAGAAGGCAGGTGCTTTCCTGGTCCAGGGTGGAGATCATGGACCTTATTCAGGTTTGGGGGGGAATGCCCCCAACGTCCATGATCTCCGCACGAGACAGAGGAACGCGGCCGTCTATGGCAGGATAGCTGCCAGCCTGGCCACCAAAGGCCACATGCGAACCCAGGAGCAGGTTTGCATGACAATCAAGTTGGTCCAATGAGACCCCCAACACTAAGCTTCCCCTCCCCTTTCTTCCCCTTGCTTCCCCCTTCCAGCTCCCTCATCCCAGGTTTCCCCCTCCCCTCTTCCACCCTCTCTTCTCCCTCTCCCGCCTCCTTTCCCCAGTCTCACCAGAGTTTCCTTCCCCCCACCCAGTTTTGTTAAATAAAGAGAGTTTGTGTTCATGAAAATATGTGTATTTTATTTGACATCAGGAAGGGGGGTTAGGGAGGGGTAGGTGGATGGCCGTGAGGGAGGAATGAGGCACAAGCCTCTAGTGGGGCAGACAAGGGAGCCTCTTAGTGCTCCTCAGGGTGGAAGCTCTCCCGCAGAGCCTCCTGGATACCGACAGCCCCCCGATGGACCTGCCGGATGGCAGCCTGCAGAAAGTGCAGCCAGGCTCACAGCAACGCGTCCAAGAGAAGCACCAGAATGCCTAGGGGCAGCTCTGGCACCATGGTATAGAGAGCTGTGGTGTCCCGAGAGAGGGCAACCAGAGCATACAGAGACAAAATGCTTTGCTGTCTCTCATCGAAGTAGACAAGCAAGCAGGGAAACCTGAGAACTGGCTGTCCAGGAGGGTCCCTTTAAGCACAGACCTCAGACAGCCTCAGGCAGCAGCCCCACACAGTAAGTCCTGACCTGGTGCCCCGCTGGAACTGGTTCCGGCCAGCCTTAAATGCGATTCAGAGTCCACTCTGTGTTGGCGCGCTATTTCGAAATGCATTTTGTGTGTAGATGCGTTATTTTGAAATAAGCTATTTCGAAATAACACTGTAGTGTAGACATACCCTAAGATAATATTGTATTATTTCTGATACCAGAATGTATCATTCTCTATGAAATGCAAGATTTTGGTAGCACATGTGTATTTTTTTTCCTGATAAGAATCCTGAGTTCATAAACCCTTTTCTTTTTGAGTCTATTATAATCCATTCATGCTAACACTGCTCAAATTCTATTGCATTTCATTCACACTTGACTATGCATTGGTAATCTATATATACACATGGTAAAATTTTCAGAAAGTGCCTAAATGAGGTAGGAACTTAAGTACCAGTCAAAAATCAATGGGACATAGGTGCTTTCAAAATATTATCCATCTAGTATTAGGCTTCTTTACACAAAGAGGAACATCAGTGTAACAAATAAATAAAATGAAACAAAACAAAACAACTGCTGTTAAACTAGTGCAGTATCCTGTAAAGGAACTTATTTCAGTTTTCTTAATTTGATTTTTACTGATCTAAGCTAAATTGAAATAAGAGCATCTATACACACACTTGCACTAGTTTAACCAATCATGTTAAGTACAGACAGTTAATTAAACTAATTCAAGTTTGAATGTCAGCAATTCCTTAGAGTTTATTACTCTTCAATAGGTAATGAACTCACTCACTATTTATTTCCTGTTGCTTCTACAATCACTTATTCAAGGTATAGACAACATTCCGAAGTGTGGGATTCCATCTCTGTTGTATATTCTTGTTTCATACACACAATTTTTACTGGTGTCTCAAATAAGCTCCTGTTCCATGTCCCATTGCAGTCCCAACTTAGTATTTTTCCAGGTTTGAAAAACCCAATGATGTCTGCCCTCAAAAAGAGTTCAGTGTTTGGGACAAGTGCAGAACATGTAAGAAAGATCTACGGACCAGATCTGAGCCCCATAATTTGCATTTGGTAGGAGAATTTTGTCTTACATCTTAACTCTTGTAGGTCTCTGTAGTCATATAATACAGAATTTTGCTTTTTAAATTAAAAAAATCACCCCTTAGAGCTCAGTGAAACTAGCCAGCAGATGAATTTAGCTACCTAGATTTGCCACTTTCCCTTTATCCATTCATTCTGTCATGCAATGTAAAAAAGTTTGCTTGCTTTGGCAAACAGATGCAGCATATTGTTCATAAAACCATTATTCTCTGAACGGTTAGCTTATTTTTTGCTCCTAGAATATCTTTCTTTTTTTTTTAAAGGGGAAGGGAAAATAAGTTAATTGGTCAACAAGAGCCAGCAGTGATGTCCTTTCATTTTGAAGCTCAATAACATTTGTTTCTTGAAAATCTACAAGGATCACTCTAATTCCATTAGAGTATTTCTAATGTCCCACAGCATTAGGGGCAAAATTCACAAATCTATGGACAAAGCAAGAAATGTTAACAGGGAGCAGAGAAGCTAGAGTTAGGATCCTAATCCATTTTTTATTGGCCTATGAATATAAGAAACTGAATTAAGTATAGAGGGATGAAGGAGGATACTGACAAAAAGGCACTGCTTTATGCAAAGACAGAGAGTAATAAGCTAATAGATCAGATGAATTAATTTATTGAAAAAATAGTATAATTAATAGACACAATTAAAACATTGCTGATAGACCACGAGAGAAAGGAAACATAGGAGAATGTAGGCACATTGATTAATGAATACGAGGATGACACTAATAATGGCTTTTACAAGAAAAGTAAAAGGACTACATTGTAAAATAATGAAAACCTTGTAAAATGTTATAGGTATTGATAAAAATCAGATAAAGGAATACAATAGATTGTGGGTGCTCACCATATGAAAAGAATTAGAATTACTAAGAGCTGATTACTTATATTACAGGTACAACCTAGATATATATGAAAGATTTCAACATTGGCCAACTGCAGATTGGAAAGGAATGAACAGAAGTGGGCATTATCAAGTGATCCACCCCCAGCCACCTGATCCCAGCATCTGGAAGTCAGAAGCTTAGGGATACCCAGAATATGGGGTTGTAGCCATTGACTGCCTTATCCTCCAAGAACTTACACATTTTTTTAAAAAACTTTTGACCCTCAAAATATGTCCTGGCAATGAGTTCTACAGACTAACTGTGCATTGTGTGAATTAACTCCTTGTGCATCACACTAAAATATTGTTTCTTCTCAGTATCAGTGTTTCATGTATTGACCATTCTAGTTGGAATGCCAAAAACAGGAACAAAAATGGAAAATCATTGCATGAATACAATTAGAGGGCACAGAAAATCCATATTACGCTTCCCATTTGCTACAAATGTGTTATCTGACCACATAACATCTCTGTTTCCCTATCTGTTTCCTTATCTGCTAAATGCGGGTAACATTACCTGTGTACATAACCCCATCTCCCTTCTCCCCTATTTATTTTGGGTCTGCACATCTTAAACTCATAACTCAGTCATCTGAAGAAGTGGGCTGTGCCCATGATATCATCTACATGTTTTGTGAGTACTCAGCTACCCCCTGAAGCTTCAAGAATTTCAAGAGTGGCCACTAATTTGGGTGTCCAAGTTGAGAGAATTTGGGCCTGATTTCCAAATGTACTGAATAACTACACCTCCCAGTCACTTCCCAGTGACTTCATATCGCGTTGTTCTGAACTTCTGAAAATCAGGCCCATATTGTCTCAAATTGATAACCCACTAATTCAGGCCCTAATACACAAGTGACTCCTTTTTGAAAAAACTGCCCTAATTTTTCTGGGTCTCAGTTTTCCTTCTTTATAAAATAAAGATAATAATATTTATCCAGCTTTGTAGTGACTTTGGGGATCTTTGAACAAAAAGATTTGCTCTTGGTGCAAAATACTAGCAACACATTATTTTATAAAATGGAGGTGCTTCTTACTGTGTCTTTTATATATCTTTGTTTAGGTTTAGTAGTTTATTTTACTGATTGCTTTTTACTCCTGTTTTCCAGGACTAGTTGTGTAGCATTCAGAGGGAATATAAAGTGATGGTAATATAAATTACACACTAGTAAGTAAATGCAATTTATATGATGAGGAAAGGAAAGGGAGGTGAAAACACAGAAAGCAAATAAAAGAAGGATATTAGTAAGGAAAGTTTTGCATTATCTTATATTTTGTTAACTGTTTTTTTCCTGTAATACCCTATTTATCCTCCCCATATACTATTTTAGCCATCTCTGAATCAGATCCATCATCTCCGTTTAAAGGTTCAGATAAATCAGATTTGAGTCTGTCCTCCCATCATTTCAGGTATCATTCCATGCTGTAACTCCAGCTGTTTCACTTTTATGACAGCTATTATTTCTATACCAGCTATTGCTATGACTCTATTGTAATTTGTCATTGATAGACTTCCCAGGTTCTAGTATTTCTCTCAAGTGTTTGCCTCTGCTGTAGAATATTCACCAGACTGAAGCTCTCTGATCATGCCATTCCTGAGCTCAGAGAATTTCACTGCTTCAAGGTGAAAACGTACACAGGCTTCAAAACTAACATAAATTTCTCTACGTAGCATCACTATTTACAGATGGGAGAGCTCATCAGGCAACTCTTCCCAAGTTATAATCTCTGCCTTCATTTGTAATGATTTTCATAGGACAGCACAAATTACTGGACAGCTGCATAACTTGATTGTAGAATTTGTTGATTCTTTCGTCACTCACCTATTGAAATGGCTTCCCTATAAAATTGGAATCTCGGGGCTTATTTCTGAAACCCAAGTGCTCCTTTGCATCTACAGTTTGTGACTTTTATATAGATACCTACATCTCTAGCTACATTATCTATCCAACTATGTCTCCATCAGTGGTGCAAATAAACAAAAGTTATTACTGGTATGGGACACAGATGCACACTTCCTTGGGGCGGGGGTAATGACTTTGCCACATGACTGAATATGGCCACAACATGACTGAATATCCCTGCCCCCAGCCTGGGACCCCCACATTCTTCCACTCACTTCCCCATCCCACATTTCCAGGGGGAAGGAGAGGCTGGGGCCGGCACAGCATCCAGAGCAGCTGCTGGCGTTCTGCTCCTTTCCCCACTGTCTCTCCCAGCAGGGAAAGGAGCAAAACTCCCAGCTCCGCTTTCTGCCCTTCCATGGAGTTGTCACATCTGTCTACAGTGCTGGGGAGTGGAGCTGGGAATTCTGCTCTTTTCTCTGTTGGGAGAGGCAGCGGTGAAAGGAGCAGAACTGCCAACCCAACACCACCAGCCCCGCACACAGAGACAGAGCTGAGCAGGAGGGGCCCGAGGCGGGCTGTGGCAGCTGGCACCCCAGGTGGAATGCGCGATTGGTGCCCCCGCTTGCAAGGCCGTCAACGGAGTTATGTCATCATCGGGTGCCCCGGGCACCCCGTGACGTCATCATCAGGCGCCGTTGAAGGCGGCGCCCTAGGCGACAGCCGAGTCGGCCTATAGTCACGGGCTGCCCCTGGAGCTGAGCGGAGAGTTTAGGAGAGGAGCTAGGAATTTTATTCCTTTTCCTGTAGCCCCTCCCAGTGCAGAAAGGTGCAGACCTTTCAGCCCCACCTCCTATCCCTCTACAGGGCTGCCATATCTCTGTGTATAGGGCTGGGGGGAGGAGGGGGAATGGGGCTGCTGCGGGGAGGGACAGTGGGGAAAGGAGAAGAATGCTGGCAGCTTCTCTGGCTGCCATTGCACTTCCAGCCCTGCCTCTCCCAACCCCAGCGCTATTCACAGAGACATGACAGCCAGTGCAGGGGCTGAGGATGGCCATCAGGGAGTCTTTGCAGTATGTCATGCAGGCTGAAAATAACTTGATGGTGAGGCGTACTGGATCATACCAACCCACACTGCACTGCACAATAATTTCATGTTAGCAGTTACAAAAGATGCTTTAAAAAGTGAGCCTTCAGATTCTTTAACTACAGGTTGCACCTCCCTGTTCCGGCACCCTTGGGACCTGAGTGGTCCCAAATGAGGGAGTTTGCTGGACCAGGGGAGGTCAATTCCATCCCTCTGCTGACAGGACTCAGGCTCTCTCGGGGTCTGTCAGCAGACCTAGTGGAGCCCCTTGCCCCGAGGCCGCTGGCTGCCACTTCCCCTGGCCAGTCCTGGCCACCACAGCTCTGCTGTCCTGTGGCCATCAAGCTCCGCTTACCCTTGGGCTGCCACAGTTCCAATGCCCATGGACTGGCAGGAACCCACTGGGCTGCCATGCCTCTCTGGCACTGCCACTGCCACTGCCACAGGGCTGCTATTGCTCTGGGGCTGCCAGGGAGTGGCTGCTGGATTCCATTATCTCAGGGCCAGCGCAGCTTCCCAGCTCCAGTACTTGCCAGGGCTTAGGGCACCGGGGCTGCTGGGGCAGCCAGGGCTCTGCTCCTTGGGGCCCCCAGGACTTCTTCAGCTTCACTACCCTGGGGCCACTGGAGCAGCCATGGATCCACTGCTCTGGAGCCACTGGGGCTCCACTCTTCAGGGTTGCCACAGCTCTGCTGTCCCAAGGCTTCTGTGGCTTTGCTGTCCCAGGGCTGTTGCAGCCAACTCCATGGCCACCCAGGCCTCTGATCCAGGGGTTCTCTGGTCTCGCAATATCCGTGGTCCTGCTGGATCACAGAAGTTGGTAGACCATGGAGTCCTGGACAAGAGAGGTTCAACCTGTATCTTAAAAGATATATTTATTGTTACCTTTGAATGCCACACTGACATGTACTCGTGAATGATTTATTGTGCCCGTATTACTATAGATTCAGCAAGATACACTAATATGTTACATAAGACCATATCCTGATCAGTTATAGCTGAACTAAAGAGGCTTGTTGTTCCAGAGTACCACCTCCTAGGGAGAGGCTGTACTGCAGCACCTCTGCCTCATCTTCCTCCTCCTGTATGGTGGCTTGGCCCTCTAGCTAGACCACACTAAGAGCCCCATCCCTTTTAGGGTAACTGCTCAAGCTCAAAATAATGAAAATTATTCCATTATTCTTGGGCTCAGTCCTTCACAGACTCTTCAGTCCTTTCTGGCCTCTGCAGAGTTCTTTATCACTTCATTACAGAATGTTTCCTCCCAAGGCATTTTTTCCCTGGAGACTTGTATCTTTCCAAGCTGCTGCCCTTAGGGCTTCTTTCTTACAGCCTCCCCAGCTGCCCTATCCTTTCAGTGATAGCTCCAGACAAGTTCCTTCCCACATGCCCTTCCAAGGTTCCTTTCTGAGGGTAGAAATTTCTAACTATGTCTTTCCTGTATCTTCTTCCTCTGCTGCCCTGCAGTGCTTCTCTCATAGGAATCACCTAGTCTAATTCTCCCCAGATGGGTCTAATCCTTAATGAGTTTCTCCCCCAGGTGCCACTGAATTAACTAATTGGGCTCTCCCCTTCCCATAAACCTTTAAAAATATTCCAAAAGAGGGCTGCACACAGGGTATTAGGGTATTTTTAGATATCTCACTCATTTTCTCTACTGAGGGCCTACATGGGCTCTCAATCACAACCACGTACATTCAGATTTTCCCCATAAGTATCTTCTAAACTATGCCCTGAAAAAGACTTCCACTGTTTTCAACGGGCTTTGGATCAAGTCCTGAATGAGGCAGGCTTCATACTGAAAAAAAATAGTATGTGCTCATACAAACAAAGACTGTGTCATAATGCATATACAGAATGGGCAGAAATACATCATGTAGCTTTCCTTAATGTTGGTATTTGGCTGGCTTGTGAGTGTGCCTTATTATTTAAACATTCCCTTTGTCTGGGATTTCTTTTCTCTTTCATCATATAGACAGCAGTAGAATGCCATGTCCTACAAAAAGATGTACACTTAATGAGACACACATGTGACTAGACATAACCTCTCTGCTAAATTTCAAGTTTATATCTGAACCATTATTAAACAAAAAAGTTGCAAATTGGTTTTTGTAAGAGGAAAAAAATCCCATTCTCATTACTCAGAAATGGCTGAACCATTTTGACTCAAACATTTACAAGATAAGTCTCACAAGTCAGAAATTGGAGCCCCAAAGATGAAAGTGAGAGAGTTAGAAGCAACTTACAACACTCCTTTAGAATGGAAATCCTTAGGGACCTCTAACTATAGATAACACTCTGTGAAAATGCCCAGAGACAGGTAGGCAGCCTAGAGAACAAAGCCCACTACATTTTTTTAATCTACCCAATACTTCCATTGGCCCCATTGTAACAAAACATAATACGGCTAATATGGCAATCAATTTAGCTTACCTCTTGTTCTAGGTCCCCAAGTACTGCACTGTAATGCATAGACAAAATGGGACTAATTTAAAGGTGCTGAGAGAAGTAATAGTTCTCTTGATTTTGTGTATATAAGTTAGGAATATAACATTGTTTTAGGAATTTAATTTGTGCAGGCCCATATTAGGCTTTCATATGAATTTCTTTCTGTTCAATCATACATTTATTTCCCTTGTTATTTTTACCATATTTTTCAAAACAGCTGTCTCATTAAGATAGCTTTTGGCCACCAAGTTACCAAAATCCCTGCTGAGGATGCAATGTTTCTCAAGTAGGATGTAATTTTATGCACTATAAATGAAAGATTAGCATAATTTCATCTTTCTTGTATGAGTATAGTTTGCTGCTCTGAACAATGTAGCTTAACATCTCCTATTCGCTTAATTAATTGATAGAATCTTCTATGTTCTAACCTAGAAACTATTCTTGGACTCAAAATTGCCTATCTTAATAAGATGAACTTTTCTTTTTCTCAAAATTATATCAAATATTATATTACCATATTATAAAATGTGTCATCAAATCAAATGATTGGGTGGGTGACTCCTCATTGGCAGAGTTTAAAAAAATATTCTCCCCTCATTTAAACCATTGTATATCTTTGACTTCAATGGAGTTACCCCTGGTTCACAGTGATATGTATGAGACAATATTTATGTAATCACTCCCCCCATCTTCTTCACATATGCATTAGATCCTCTTCTCCTTCCCTTATGGACCACATATGTTATAAGTTACAATCTCTTCCTACTGTTTAGAGCACTAGAATGAGGGGGCCCATTTGCTGTGGCAACCCACATCCTGAAGGCCCTATGGGCATTGGGTCTACAATCTATGAGACACATCCAGTCAACAAGAACACATGATAGGATTAGAGACATGCTCTTTGAGGCCCATGATTCTCTTAGTCATAATAGCAGAGTTTGATCCACAAGATGGCATCATTAATTCTGACTTTACTAGTATGATTCCTGTAGAAGTGGAAGGTTCTGCCTTCATCGTTCCTTCCCCATATAGGACTAGTTAGAGAATAATTGCTCTTTTTTATTCCAAACAACATCATCTTACAGCGTACTGACTTACATAAAATGACTGATTTCAGAGAAGAACATGTCCTCTCCATATAATTGTCAGAATACAGGTTTTATGTAATAGTTGGACAAGCAATTCTCTCTTTCCCTGGAACCCAGAAGACAGAAGAGTGGATAAGGGTTGTTCTTTATTTTGTTTGTGGGGTTTTTTTGTATGAGACATTATATATAAGATATTATCTATCCCTTTCCTAATGATAAATGTAATACAAGGGCGGAATTTCGAACAGGTAGGGAGGGCAACAACTGTGCGCTCCGGGACATGGCTTCCTTTTCATCCCATGCACCAGCCACTAAGGAGAGCTCCCTTCACCAGGATGATGTAAATCAAAATTCTATGCATTATCAAATCAAACACCTTACAGCGGTCTAATTATATTATGTAAACGTGTAATAGAACCAACCTTGCTATCTCCAAAAAGATTTTAAGTTAGTTTTACAGAATCAATTTTCCATAAAGCCATCTTGATTTGCATTAAGTATATTACTCTGTATTGGTTCTTTATCCATGGAATCCCATAGGAGCTGCTCCATTATCTTAGAATCATAGAATCATAGGGCTAGAAGGGACCACAAGAGTCATCTTTTCTAACCTTCTGCCAAGATACAGGATTAGTCTTGTATAAACCATCCAAGTCAAATGACTATTTGGCCTTCTTTTGAAAACGTCCAGTGATGGAGCTTTCACCATATCATGAGGCGGTCTGTTCCATTGTCCTACTGTTCCTAAAGTTAGCAAGATTTTTCCCTCTGCTGTGGTTTGAACCTTTTGTGTCTTGTCCTGACATCTGTGTCAAAAAGAGAACAATTTTTCCATCTTTTTATGGCTGCGTTTCAAGTATCTGAGGACCACTGTCATCTTCATTTCATCTCCTCTTTTCCAAATTAAACATATCCAGTCCCTTCAGCCTTTCTCACGTGGCTTACACTCCATCCATTTGATCACTTTTTGTGGCTCACCTCTGGATCCTTTCCAGTTTCTCTACATCTTTTCAGTACATTGATAATCAAAACTGAATACGGCTAAGGTCTAACCAGAACCGAGTGGAGTGGTACTATCACCTTGTGTGACTTTCATGTATTTCTCTCTTACTGAAACCTAAAATTTTATTTGCTTTTTTTTTCCCCCAACAACAGTCCCAAGTGTTGAAGTTGTGATCCACCCCAGCTCCCAGATCCTTTTCAGCAGTGCTGCTGCCAAGTTAATTTTCCCCATCCTGTATTTGTGCATTTGGATTTTCTTCCCTCAGTGTAGCATCTTACATTTGTCTTTACTGAATTTCATTTTGTTGTATAAAGCCCAATTTCTCAATTTATCAAGATCCCTCGAATTTTAGCTCAATCTAACAAAGTATCATCAATCCCCCAGCTTTGTTCACCTCCAGACTTGGTCAGCATGCTCTCTGTACCCACATATTGACTTTAAAACAACACCAGTTCAGATCCCTATGAAACTCCATGTGACACCGCCCTCCAAGTCAACATCATTCCATTAATATTATTTATTTGTGGCTGTTGAATCAGTTATGTATCTACTTAATGCTATGTAACCCAGAGACATCAAGACCACTGAGAGAGAGATTAGTGAGTCTGCTCTACAGGCTTAGCTAAGAGTCAGCCACCTTTTAGCTCCTGTGGTAGAAGCTCAAGATTTTAGCGCCAAAGATCCCAGATTTAGTCCTGTCTGATGATGACCTGGGTCTACTGTCTTTACAGGTAGTTCAGCTAAACCCACATTTCTCCAGCTTACTTATCAGAATGTCATATGGTACACTGTCAAAACCCACATTCCCCTCATCCATCAAATCAGCTACAAGGAAACTAGCCTGATTTGGCATAATTTGTTCCTGGTAAAGCCATGTTGGTTGCTAGTGATTACCATTTCATCCTCTAGTTATTTGCAAACTGAATGCTTTTTACATTGCTCCAGTAGCTTCTCAGGTATCAAATTCAGACTTACAGGTCTATAATTCTCTCGCTCCTCCTTTTTCCCCTTTTAAAAGATGAGCACTAGATTAGCCCTATTCTGTTCTTTGAGGATCTCATGTAATCCAGAGTTTGTAAATATTATTGCCAGTAGCTCTGAGATTTCTTACTAATTCTATAAGTGACCTTGGGTGAATATCATCTGGCCCCACTATTTGAATTTATTCAATTTGGTAAGAAGACCTCTGACGTGTTCTTTACTTATCCCAAACTGCATTCCTTCCTAGGACTGATGTCAGGCTGGTAGCCATATAATTTTCTGTCTCATGTGATTTAACTTTTATTTTTAAAAAATGATACATTAGCTTTATTCTAGTTTGCCGATGCTTTTTGTCTAGTTTGCTGATGCTTTTTGCCCAAGGGGTTTTTGCGCAAAAAGAAGCAGTGTAGCCACTTCAGTGTGTCCTTTGGCTTCCCTTATCAATTTTCTATAATTTCCAATTTCTGATTTATACTCATTGGTATCAGCTTTCCCATTCTTTAATTTGTTTCCTCTCTGAACCAGGTCATTTTTTAAAGCAGCACATCCATCTGCCTTAATTGTGGGATTTTTGCTTCTTTGTATATAGTTGTCTCACCAAAAACCCAATATAGTTTTATAAGCATAAAGTCTATTCATGTTATTACCCAGTATGCAGTACATAAAGCATGGCATCTGCAGACAGTTTACTGACACCTACAGAAAGGAACAAAGTGTGAGCAATGGGCAAACAAGGGATCACCTAGGCTTTGTCTACACTACAAGGTTTTTGCGGCAAAGAGTATGCTAATGACGGACTCGTTAGCACGAGTCGCGATGTCATTAGCATATTTTCTGCCGATGCTTCTTGCGTAAGGGGTTTTTGCGCAGCAAGAAGCAATGTACACTGAAGTGGCTACATTGCTTCTTTTTGCACAAAACCCCCTTGAGCAAAAAGCATCGGCAGAAAATATGCGAATGACATTGTGACTCGTGCTAATGAGTCCATCATTAGCATACTCTCTGCTGCAAAAACTTGTAGTGTAGGCGTAAGCCCTAGAGACAGAGCAACAAAGCTGCATAGAGGGCCTCAAACCATTGGGAAAGCTGGATTTCCAAACAAAAATCCTTGTACACACATGAAAGCAACAGTTGAGTCTATATACAGAACTGACCATGGGGACTGAATTTGAGAAAATGAAAACTTATTTACTATCTCACTGGGAAAAGTGATGAGAAGTGAGTGAGACACTATTGCCAGGAATAATCCTCAACACACTGGATAAAGGAGTTAAATGAGTACTATGACCCCAGAGAGAATGAGACAGTAAAGAGGGTTTTTTTTTTCTTTTTTTTAACCCCAAAATAAGAATCAAAGTGGAAATCGATATATACATTACACAACTGAAAACTCTGGCATCCACATGCCATTTAGGGGACATTAAATATAGACTAATTAAAGTCAGAATAATTTGTGAGACACATGATTCTAGATTTGGGAGAAATTGTTCAGAGAGACAAGATCTAAATCTAGAGAAATACCTCCAAATAGCAGAGCAGCAGAACTGTCCAGGGAGAAGATCAAAGCAACAACAGCTCATACTGAAGGGCAAGTGCACAGGTTAACATTAAAGGAACCCAGAAAGCCACACATAGACAGACAGGCTGAGAATGTGGACATTATGCTCCCGTGTATACACAGAGAAAAGCAACACAGAAGGGAGAAAGTGAAATACACTGCCTCTGGGAAATGATGGAAAAGGTATGAGAAACAGAACCATTTTATGTCCCAATATTGTAGCTATCTTGGGAAGAAAAAAAGCCACAGTATATTGAGCATATAAAAATGTCCTTTGACTGATCTGACACACTATGCTTACACAGCGGGCCATAGTACACTGCAGCTAGATTCATTACCAAAGAGGAATTTGAGCACAAGAATTTTTCCCCTGGGTATCCGCAAAGCAATGGGAAGGAAAAATCAGGAGTAAAAACAGCCAAAAGACTGATGATAAAGGCAGAACATAGAGGAAAGGATCCCTCTCTGGATATGCTGGAACACCACATACAGTCTCCGAGGGACAGGCTAGAAGCCCAGCACACAGACGAATAAGTTTAGAAACCAAGTTTGCTTCTCCGGCAGGACAGTCTGTGGCAGTCCAGCAGAGGAACAATGGATTATACATAAAACACTTAAGAGAATGCTAAGCTTAGCAGGAAGCAGCCTACAAAAAAAGAGCGAAGAATCTGAGGCCAGTGTGTCTAGCTCCAAATATCAAATAGCCACACCAAGCAATGGCAAAAGGCATTAATCCAAGCTTCAATGGGATGTGGGTGAAATGAGGTAAAAAATGACTGAAGAAGCAAATAGAGATTGCTACTATGTGGTGGCAGCCAGCCAGTGCATTAAGAAAGGTGTAGCCAAAGCCAGGACAAGTAATATATTAAAAGAACAACTTCAGCCATCAGGTGGTCTGAAGCAGACTGGTCAGAAAAAAATGAGACACATGAATAACATATTAGACCAACAAGACACCAATGGATGCAGCATCAGGGTGGAAGCAAGTCCTCCACCAATAGTGAAACAAAGATACTGAGTCCAGGTCTATTATAGACCCAGAAGGCTGGCTTAAGGGATGCAATTCCAGCTATGTAAATAACATAGCTGAAGTTGAAACACCTTAAGATGAGCTTGTCACCATCTCTAGAGCAGGAAGTTGATGGGACCAAATGCAAGGAGTAGGAGTACTGGTGCCAAATAGAGGGCACCCTCAGCATTTGATTTAGTGGGTCTTTACAAAACCCACTAGGTCAAAATCCAGAATATCGACCTCCGGTGCATCAAGTGGAGATGGGGAGCCTGGTGCAATGCGGGGGGCAGTGGGGAACAGGAGCCCGGCACCAATGCAGCAGCTAAGCTGCCTGGGAGCCCAGCATGCAATTCAGCTGGGCTTTTCAGGGGGTCGGGTGCGGGACCACAGAGGTCCAAGTCCAACCTATTTTTGCAAACCTGCCCAGAGCCTGGGAAGAATTTTTTTCCCAAAATGAATGGCTTTGCTCACACTGGCAATCCCACAGACTCTGATGAGACTTCTCTCAGGAAGAAGGACTGCTTGAATTCCAAAGAATTAGGCTGGAAATTACAAAGGAATTTAGGACACAAATGCACCTGAAGAGATCATCATTACAATTAAGACCCCTTTCTGCTGCCACAGGAAAAGCACTTAAACCCAGATCCTCTAAGGTATTTCAATAGGAATTAGGTACTTAAATACCTTAGGCTTTCTCCGTGAGTTCAGGCATCTAATTCCCTGCGGGTGTGTCTACACTGCATTATGCCCAAAGCAGCGAGGAGTCTGTATCAGCTGAAGTGCAGTGCAATATAGATATTTAGTTTTGAGCTGGAGCCCAGGCCAGGCCTACACATCTACACTTCAGTTTTATAGCCCTGACATCCAAGACAGCAGACCTGAGCCAGCTGCAGCTGTGCCTGTGTCTCTGTGTTCAGTGTAGACATATTCTTAGGATCCTTTGAAAATCCAAACCTAAATCCTCGTGACAGACAAAGAGGGAGAGGACACAATATAAACACCAGTATGTTTCCTTGGAAAACTTCCTTCATCCAATAAAACACACTGCATTTAAGCGCTGAATATGACTACACAGCTTATAGCTACGATAATGCAGCCCATCTTACAATTATTGTGCTCCTAAGATTCCTGTTGACATCAAGTTTTATAGGGGATTATTTAGGTCACAGTGATTTTGAAGCTTCTAGGTTTACATAGATAAATTCCCTGTATTTTATATTTTGTTTTCCAGTTCCAGTCTAGATCTGAATAACTGCATTTATGGTATTGCTGCTTGGAGTTTATGCATGTTGTACACACAAAGAACCTTTTATTCTTTTTTTTTTCAATTCATTTTAAAGTATTGATTGATAGAGTGGTTTACCTCGTAAGAAACATTTAAGATACTGAAGTATAAAAGGTTCTTTAAAGTATCTTTAATTCCTTATTTAAAAAAACCCTTCAGATAATCCATTATCTTTTTTTAATACAGTTTAATAATTATGAATATGACTCATACAATTCAACCTTTCAAATATCTTGTCATAAAATAAAGGTCAAGTCATAGAATATCTTAACAAGAAGTTCTCAAAGAATATAAATGGATAATATCGCAGCTTTCATTGGAGTTTTAACTTTAAAATACTCAGAACTTATTAATGTTAATTTCTGATGATTCTTTGAAACTACAGTTTCTAACTAGTTTAACCACATGACTAATGTTAAATGCTGAAAATTCTTATGGCATGTACTAAAATGTTTATAGCACTCTTCTAATATTAGTGGTTCCCCATCAACAATATGAGAATAGGTCTGGTTTTATACACCATCCTTTTATAATCTTAGCATGGACTCAATTTAAAAGTGTTCCAATTTTACATAAAATGAAACAGAAGAGTGAAAGAAGTGACATACAATCCAGCTTTAATAATCTGTTCATTATCAATTAGTATTCAGAATAAATTATCCTCTTAACCAAGACATTTTAGTAAATTCAGGGAACGGGTAGCTAAGGTCCCTTGGGAAGCAAGACTAAGAGGAAGATAATTGGCAGTTTTTCAAAGGGACATTATTAAGGGCCCAAAAGCAAACCATTCTACTATGTAGGAAAGATAGAAAATATAGCAGTAGACCATCTTGGCTTAACCAGCAGATCTTATATGATCTAAAAATCAAAAAGGAGTCTGTAGTGAGTCAGCTTGGCCCAGGACGAACGGGTGACTGTGGCCATTGGTGTGGCCCCCAGCCTGGCATACCCCATCATTCTGGGGTGTGATTGGCCCAATTTTGGAGAGCTGTTGCGGGAGACCAGCCTGGCAGGATTTGAAGTACAGAGTGCCTTAGAGGGGGATCTGGTAGATAACTAAGACAAGAATACAACCCAATAGAAGGCACAACGAATAGACCAAACTGGGTGGACTTGTGGGTTCAGACCCAGACACCACAACTCCTTCCAGGAGAACCCAGAGCCTCAATACTGGACCCCATTGTGGAATTGGCCTAGGACCAATGGGAAGATCCCATGCTAGTTTGGGCCTGTGAACAGGTGGCCTGGGTCAACAGCGTAATGAGGGACTCCTAGTGGGCAGTACGATGGCCCTGGCTCGGGATGGTCTCGGGGCACTTATAGCACCTGGACAAAGACCCTCGGACCCAGGATGAATGGACACAGCTCGTCATGGCATGTTGACACAGGAAAGCAGTCCTCCAGTTGGTCCGTGACATCCTGGCCGCAAGGCACCTGGGACATGCGAAAACCCTGGCACGGATCTTGTCATGCTTCTTTTGGCCCAGGGTCTATCAAAAAGTGTGAGACTACTGTAATTCATACTCTACCTGTCAGCTGGCCATGGACCCCAGAGTGCTGAAAGCTTCCCTGATCCCCCTGACAGTAATTGGCACACCCTTTGAGTGGATGGCCATGGATCTGGTGAGACCATTCCCAAAGAATACAGCGGGCTTTCACTATATCTTCGCTTTATTGGACTGTGCAATTTGGTTCCCCAAAGCAGTTCTCCAGCGAAATGTTCATGCCTAGACCATCGTGGCAGAAATGGTGACAATCTTTGTCCGGGTAGGATTCCTTCGGGAGCTCCAGACAGACCATGGGATGAATTTCACCTCCAGGCTTCTGCGACAAGTCTGCACCCTGCTGGGCATCAAGAAACTACCATCTACCACCCACAAATGGATGGGCTCGTGGAGAGGTTTAACCGGACCTTGAAAGTTATGATACAGAGGTTTCCTCCACAAGAATGACGTCAGTGGAACCAAATGCTCTTGTCCTGGCTTCTAGCCATCTGTGAGGTATCCCAGTCATCAACACACTTCTCCCTGTTTGAATTGCTGTACGGTCGACAATCACGGGGTGCCCTCAACCTGGTAACGGATGAGTGGGAACAAAGACTATCTTCCTCCAAGAATATACAACTTCATGTGTTCCATTTGCAGGATACCTGGCAGTAGTGCGGACCCTTACCTGGAAGAATCTGCAGGTAGCTCAAAAGGCCCCCCAAAAAAACAGTGTAACAAGGGGGGCCATCCACGGACCTTCCAACCAGGAGAGAAGGTATTGTTGTTTTTGTCATCAGAGGAATCTAAGCTCCTCAGCTGCTGGCGAGGACCCTATGAGGCAATTCGTCAGGTCGGTCATCTCACCTATGAAATCTATCAGCCTGACCACCAACACAAGAGGCAAATATCTCATATAAATAAAGCCCTAGTAGGTTCAACAGGGCCTAATGATTACCCCTCATCCTCCAGATCCAGCTCTAGGGCCCCAAGGTGGCAGAGGAGCTTGCGCTAGGCAACACCCTCTCCCTTCAGCAACGCGAGGAGGCCTGCCACCTACTGAAAGGCTTTCGGAGGTGTTTACTGCCCACCCTGGACATGCTACGGTGGTCCATCATAAAATCCAAATGACACGGGGCCTTGGTCTGTGAAGCCACTCCCCTCTGCCATGGCAAAGGTGAGAAGCAGTCCAGAAAGAAATCCAGAAGATGCTGGAATTGGGAGTGAACAAGCCCTCCCAGAGTGAGTGGCAAAGCCCCATAATACTGGTATCAAAACCAGATGGGGCCCTCCACTTTTGTACTGATTTCTTCAAGATAAATGCAATCTCAAAATTCAAGATTTAGTACCCCAAGTTGATGAACTACTGGATTGACTGGGGACTGTCAAGTACATTACAACATTCGACCTAAACAAGGGATATTGGCAGATCCTCCTCAATCCACAGTCCCAAGAAAAAGCATGTTTGCCACCCCTAATGGACTCTACCATTTTGTCCAGATGCCCTTTGGTCTACATGGAGCACTGGCAACTTTCCAGAACCTGATAGATCTCCTCCTCAGCATCCACACTGAGTATGCATCTGCCTATCAAGATGATGTTGTGATTTACAGCAAGAACTGGAGAACTCGCCTGATGCAGGTAGTGGCTGTCCTCCCGGCTCTAAAGCAGGTGGGGTTTACAGCCAACCCCAAAAAATGTTGAATTGGGTGGCTGGAGATGATTTATCTGGGGTATATCCTGGGCCAAGGACAAGTCTGCCCCTTGTGGAGAAGGTCCAAGTACTAAAGGAACGGCCAGCTCCGAAGACCAAACACCAAGTCCAGCAATTTCTTGGCCTGGCGGGCCACTACCTGGGTGCTTTGTACCCCAGTTTGCAACCATCGCAGTGTTCCTCGCATCGCTCCTGAAGAACAGTCCCATGCAGATCCACTGAACTGCAGGATGTGAGGAGGCCTTTCACTCACTTAAACATTGTATGAAGGACATCAATGCCTGCCTTACTCTCTGTTACCTGATGCTGCAGCAGTGTGCCTCCTCAATCCGGCACCAAGCGGGTAAGGACCAGTTGAATGCCAACTTGTTCTTACACCTGAGGGAGGGTTCGGAATTCAGCCCTGGCCATTGGGGACTGGACTTGAGGGGGGTAGTGTAGTGAGTCAACTTGGCCTCCCGCTGACCTGGAAGGGGAATTGCTCCCTAAGACTCCTCAGTGGGCAGTGCCAGAACAACCTAGCCCCACCCACAGGAAGCAGAAAGGTGAGGCAGGACTATAAAAATAGGAACTGAGAGCGCAGATGAAGCCCAATGGCCGAGCAAACCAGATGCTCTCCCCATACACCTGAGAAAGAAGGAAGAGTGGGTTGGGCTGCCCGGGCCACTGCCAGGCCCAGAAGATTGACTTGGCCATCCAGGGCCTCTGCCAGACTCAGGATATTGGGCTGAGCTGCCTGAACTACTGCTGGACCCTGACCCACAGTCCATGGACACGCTGTCAGCACCATTCTTCCCAGCAGATCCCTGAGGAGCAGAGGCTGTGGCAGGTAGGCCCTCAAGGGGAACTAGGAAGCAGCCTAGGAAAAGCTGGCACGTGGTTGGCTGATGAAATGGAGGTAAACTGGACAGCGCGTTGTGGTCTGGATGCCCACTGACAGAGTGATCTGGTCAGTGTGTGGAGGCCAGGATCCCTGCTGACCTCAACATTTTTCCCAGGATTCCTGCAGACCATAAGCAGTTTTCAAGTATCTAAAAGGGTATGTCTACACTACAAAGTTAATTCGAACTAACTTAGTTTGAATTAGTTAATTCGAACTAAGCTAATTCAAACTAACGCATCTAGACCCAAAAACTAATTCGAATTAGCGTTTTGCTAATTCGAACTAACGCGTCCACACTGATTGGACGCTGGGTAGCATTTAAGGGCAGCTGAAACCGGTTCCGGCAGGACATCAGGTCAGTAGTTGCTTTGTGTGGCTGCTGTCTGAGGCTATCTGAGGCTCGTGCTTAAAGGGACACCCCTGGACAGCCGGTTCTCAGCTTCTCCGCTTGCTTGCCTACCTCGCCGAGGGACAGCAAAGCGTTTTCCTCTGCGCCTGCCTGAGTCGGTGGTTCCCACTGGGGATGCCGCCGCAGTTCGCACCATGGAGCCAGAGCTCGCCCTGGGCATTCTGCTCCAGTTTTTGGACTTGCCGCTGCAAGCCTGCCAGCAATGGCTGGAGGCTGCCTGGCACCACCTGGTGCACGTCAGCCCCCTGCCTCTCCACCTGGCCTCCCTGGGGGCTGTGGAGGAGCCGCAGCAGTACCCGGATGCCAGCGTGCCCCGCCGCATCTGGCGTCTGGACACCAGCAGCGACTGGTAGGACTGCATCGTCCTGGAGCGCTGGGGAGACCAACAGTGGACCCAGAACTTCAGGATGAAGAGGGACACCTTCCTGGAGCTCTGCGAGTGGCTCGCCCCTGCTCTGCGGCGACGGGACACTCGCATGTGGCCCGCCATCCCCCTCCAGAAGCGTGTGGCCATCGCCCTGTGGAAGCTCTCCACGCCGGACAGCTACCGATCCGTCGGGAACCAGTTCAGTGTGGGGAGATCTACCGTCGGAGCAGTACTCATGCAGGTATGGCACTCACCAGCCACTGGGCCGGGGAGGAAGGGGGCTGCAAGGAGGGAATGGGCCGCCCCAGGGAAAATGGGGGCAGGGGAGGAGGCGACAGTGCCCCGCATGGGAGGGTTCGGTCTGTCCCGGCCGTACTACAGGCCGCCCGCGGCGGCCAGGATCGCAGCGGGGGTTGCTTCTGGGAGTGGGGCGTGGGGCAGTGCCAGGGAACGAACACTCCCAGCCACCCGGGCGCCCCAGTGATTCGCAGTTTGCTGTGTCTCTCTGCAGGTGGTCAAGACCATCAACTGGGTGCTGCTCCGCAGGGTGGTCCGCCTCGCCGATCCGGACGCCATCATCCAGGGGTTCGGCGCCCTCGGCTTCCCCAACTGCGGGGGGGGGGCCATCGACGGGACGCACAACCCCATCCGTGCCCCAGAACACCAGGCCTCCCAGTACATCAACCGCAAGGGGTACTTCTCCATCCTCCTGCAGCCCGTGTCTGACCACCGGGGCCAGTTCACGGACATTAATGTGGGCTGGTCTGGCAAAGCACGCGACGCCAGGGTGTTCCGCAACTCCTCCGTGTGCCAGAGGCTGCACGCCGGGACCATTTTCCCCGACCGCCACATCAGGGTCGGGGACGTGGACATGCCCGTCTGCCTGGTGGGGGATGTGGCCTACCCCCTACAGCCCTGGCTGATGAAGCCGTACATGGGGCACCTCAACTCCTCCCGCCAGGCCTTCAATGCCAGGCTCACCAGGGCCCGCATTGTGGTTGAGGGGGCCTTTGGACGACTGAAAGCCAGATTTAGGTGCCTCCTCACCCGCCTCGACCTCGCCGAGCACAATATCCCTCCCCTGGTGGCAGCATGTTGCGTGCTGCACAATTTCTGTGAGCGGAAGGGGGAGGCTTTCCTGCCAGCCTGGATGGCTGAGGCTGAGCGCATGGCTGGCCACTACGCTCAGCCCCACACCGCCGCCATCCGGGAGGCCCAGCGGGGGGCTGTCCAGATCCGGGAAGCCCTGCAGGAGACCTTCCTGGTGGAGGAGGAGGACTGAACTCTCCCTGCATGCCCCATTGGGGCCTTCTTCCACCCTCCCCTCCTTCCCCTTTCCCCTCCCTAACCCCCCTTCCTAATGTTAAATAAAGACACCTGTTTTGCAAACAACAATCTCTTTTTATTGTACATAACTGGGGTGGGGGGAGGGGGGAATGAGGGTGGGAGAGGGGAGGGGGAAACCTGGGAGGAGGGAGCTGGAAGGGGGAGGAAGGGGAGGAAGGGAAGGGAAAGCTCAGGGTTGGGGGTCCTGCTGGCTCTCCCGTCTCGCAGCACTGTGGGTGCAGGGGCGTCGGGGGGGAGTGGGTGTGGAGGGTGGGGCAGGAGGGACGGGGGGTGTGGAGGAAGCGGGAAGGGGAGCAGGGGTGGGAGGAGGAGCGAGAGCTGGGGCAGCCGCAGGGGCTGGAGCAGCAGGAGGCAGGAACCTGTCCACCAGGGTCTGGAGGTGTCCTCTGAGGGCACGGCCCTGCTCCTCCAGTGCCTCCAAGCTCCGCTGCCGCAGCCGCAGGTCCTCCCGGACCTAGTAGTCCTGGGTGCGGAGCTGGTGCTCCAGTAGCCGCAGGTGCCGCCGGTGGTAGTCCTCCAGGTTCCTGGAGCACCTGCTGGCCCGGGTGCGGGTGGCTGTTGCAGGCGGGGTGGTGCGCCCTGCAGTCCCAGGTGCTGAGGCTGTGGTGAAACAAGAACAGTGGTCAGTTCTCCCTGGGGACACAGCCCCGCAGCCCCCCTCTGCAAGGCGAGGTCGGCGTGTGGGGAACGGGCCAGGGCCCCTGCATGACACCCAGCTGCTGCTCCATGGTGGGCAAGGCCCAGGTGCACGGTCCCTGGGCTCCCTCTCCCCCCACCTCCCCGCACACATAAGGGGAGCATGATGGCACTCACATCTGGAGCCCCCCTCGGCCTCGGATGACACAGCCGATGTGCTCTGTGGGATGCCTCGGGGTCCTGGGTCCTGGGCAGGCTCCCTGCAGGCTCCTGGCTCTCGGCGTCCTCCTCTTCCTCTGTGTCAGAGACGGGTCCCTCTGCCCCGGGGTCGATCACCACCCGGGGGGCATGGACTGTGTGAGCCCCCAGGATGCGGTCCAGGGCCTCATAATGAGGGTGTGCCTCCGGGTCGGCCCCTGGCTGGGAGGCCCTGGAGTAGGACTGCCGCAGGTCCTTAATTTTGCAGCGGACCTGCTCCCGGGTCCGCATGTGGCCTCTGGTGGCCAGTCTGTCAGCCATGCAGCTGTAGACGGCCGCGTTCCTGTGGCTAGTGCGGAGATCGTGGACGTTGGAGGCTTCCCCCCAAACCTCGATGAGGTCCACGATCTCAGCACTAGACCAGGAGGGCGCCCGCCTCTTGCGGCCCCGGGCAGGCTCCTGGGAGCCGCCAGCCTGGTCCTGGGAAGAGGCGGAGGGCTGGGTGGCAGCGGGTGGCTGGCTCATGCCGTGCCAGGTGCAGGGTCTGCTGGCTGGGTGCTGGCAGGCTTGCAGCTGGCACGAGCAGTGTAGCCAGACCATGGCCCTTTAAGGGCTCCGGGGCCGGGAGGGGGGCAGAAGAGTTTCCCTGGCTTGGCCCAGAGTGGCCACCAGGGCAAGCTGGGAAGGGCTAGCCTCCAACTAGTTCGAATTAAGTGGCTACACAGCCCTTAATTCGAACTACTTAATTCGAACTAGGCGTTAGTCCTCGTAGAATGAGGTTTACCTAGTTCTAATTAAGTGCTCCGCTAGTTCGAACTAGCGGTTTGCATGTGTAGCGCCTATGAAAGTTAATTCGAACTTACGGCTGTTAGTTCGAATTAACTTTGTAGTGTAGACATACCCAAAGAGTGTTATAAGGAGGAGGGAGAAAAAAATGTTCTCCTTGGCCTCTGAGGATAAGACAAGAAGCAATGGGCTTAAATTGCAGCAAGGGAGGTTTAGTTGGGCATTAGAAAAACTTCCTAACTGTCAGTGTGGTTAAACACTGGAATAAGTTGCCTAGGGAGGTTGTGGAATCTCCATCACTGGAGATATTTAAAAGCAGGTTGGATAGACATCTGTTGAGGTAATCTAGATGGTGCATGGTCCTGCCGTGAGGGCAGAGTATTCGATTTTATTACCTCTCAAGGCCCCTTCCAGTTCTAGTATTCCATCATGATAGATAGCCATTTAAAATGGAATAGGATCTGGCAGTAGAAATATTGCATATAATTAAATACAAATATTGTACCTAATTAGCTTAGATGACTATTGCCACAGTTCAATTAAAAAGGGCAAAGGGATGCTGAAAAGTCCATCTGGTACAATTGGTTAATTAGATGTTATCTCCGGGAGCATCAGATTTTAATTTGTATTTATTTCTATACATCTCAAGTTAAACACAAATAAATGGACGCCTGTGTTGTTCTGACTGAAGAAAGAGAAAAGCAAGTTATACAGTATAAATGGACCTCTTTAATAAATTGTTCAATGAAAAAAAATATTTTCTTAAAAAAAATAGACACATAGGATTTGAGCCAAAGGCCATTTCTGGGATGATAAGCATGTCACAGCATCCCCTCCTTTGCCATCAGCTGACTGCAACAACAAAATATTATTTTCTATGAGACAATGTAATGCAAATTAGAGTGTCTGTAACAAAATCACCACTTATTCATCATGTAAAAGCGTGGCAAATTGAGGTGTGGAGGGTGCTGCAGCATCCCCAGGTTTTTTGTATCCCCCCCTCCACACCCCAATGCTGCCTAGGGTCCCAGCAGCCAGGTCTGTTGATGCTCAGGGGCTCAGCTGCCAGCCCCACATACTACACACTCGCTGCCCCGACCCATGTCCCCTGCATTCAGGGTTCCACCCAGCTCTAGGGGGCAATGAGGGGTCAGACAGAGGTAAGGAAGGGTGTAGCTCAGCACCCCCACTCCAAAAATTGTTGCAGTGTCACTGCATAACAGTACCCTAGTTAAGGGAGATCTCCCTGAGTTTCTTCTTGGATGTTCATCAATATTGTTTCAAAGTGCTTAGATCTTCCCAACATCCCAATTATTGCTCCACAGCTTTTCTAGCAGCTGCAAGTCAGGGCAAGGAACAAAGATATATTGATGCAGATGTGTATCCCTTATGCCTCCTGCAAGGAGGTTTACAGGATCTGTCGAAAAAGGCTTTCTTTCTCGACAGATCCCCCTCTAGACTGCCACTTTTTGCCGACAAAGTGCTGAGTCGGCAAAAACGGTGGCCATTTTTATGCAAATTAAGCACGGGATATTTAAATCCCCGCTTCATTTGCAATGTCGACCTGCCTAATCTGCATCCCTCTGCCGACAGAGGGATGCAGTCTAGACATACCCTCTCTCTACAATTCCTGAGGAAGGAGCCTCCTTTTAAGATTCCATTTGTACTTCGCACATGAGGCCAGGTTGGGTTTTGGACAATACAGAAAGCATTTTGCACAGCTGTCATCAGAACTATCATCATTGCTAATATTAGTGACATGCAAAAGCAAGATGAAAAAAACCCTGACATATAAAGAACATCTTCAGAACCAGTGGGTGTTCAATTCAGAATAAAAAAGTCATACCATCTCTGGCTTCAAATAATAAGCATAAGGAACATCTACTGGTCACTACTTACCTTCCAAAAACACTTGACCTGTTGGAAATGTATTTGGATGAAGTTTCAAGCACATTCAGCAGGATTACAGAATCAACTTCCTTAGATCAGTTAAGTTCCCTCCTGGCCTAGTTCCCATGCTACTCATCCCACTAAACAATTCTGCATTCTAGGAGGCTGATGTTGTGCTAAACATTTGAGGACTATGTGATGGGGGCTATGGAATAATTTCTAGCAATTTCATTACAGCTATGATAAATCTGCAACTCTCACATGTTACAGGTCCATTTCATTTTATATAAAAATAGACTTCATTAAGGCAACATCTCCTCTTGTTTCATAGCTTAATTGTACATTTTGTCTCCACTCTTAAATTTAATGAACTAGTTACAAGAATGATGACTTGAAGACTAAATTTGTTAGTCTTCAATGTGCCACCAGACTCATTATTATTGTGGGGGAAACACACTAACAGGGGTACCTATCTGAAACCTAAATGAAGCCAGTAATTTTTAATGTGGTATGTTAACCAATGGATAGTGTTAATCATATCATTGTAGTATGGTCCAATGAGAAAAATGCTCAGTTTACAACAATTGTTTAAAATAGCTCAATGAAACTAAGCATGAAGGATATGCAAGTTCCCTTTATAAATTTAAAGAAGTGTAAGCAGCATTTATGAGAAGGAACATGACTGCAGCTCCTTCATTTATTCATAAGCCTGCTAAATGCAGTTCCAGAGGGGTCATATTGTCCCTTCAGAAACATCATTGCTGCTTCTTCAAGTTTCAGTCATTAAGAAGCTAGCACTGAGAGATGTTAGAGGAAAAACATGACATTAGACAAGATTTCTTATCTCCTGGGAGTCAGGCAGCTAAGCCAGCATCTTCAGCATAGGATTTTTCTCCCTCTCTGAAATTACAGCTTTTATAGATCACATAAGGAATTGCTGTATTGTTATCTCATTAGCAAATTGTTGTTGCTACTGAGAGGATTTTAGAATTAGGAAAAGATCAGTTTAGAGGAGCTACCAAATGTCCTATGAGGTTATTGGTTTGTCAAGCAGCAATGGTAGCATTCAGGGAAATGTATCAAATGCTTATGCTTTCAAATGTAATCCATTGTTCTCATTGTCTCGGGTAATTTAAATAAGCAAGTTAATCAGTAAAGGTGCATCGACACAGCAGGGCTTAACTCTAAATAAGCTACGCAAATTGAGCTACATCAATTGGGTAGCTTATTTCGAAATAGCTTATTTCTAAATTGGGAGCATCTACACAGCACTTAATGCGAAACAGAGCACACTTCCTCCAACTTCCCTTACTCCTCAAACAATGAGGGTTACAGGAGTTGGAGTAAGAAGTCCTCCAGCTTGACATTATTTCGACGTTATTTTGAAAAAATGTCCTGCTGTGTAGATGCAGACTAATTTATTCCGAAATAACACTAGTTATTTCAAAATAATGTTGCTATGTAGACGTACCCTAAAGGATAATATGTAGTTCTTATATAGTACTTTTTATCACTAGATCTCAAAGTGCATTTTTCACATTTAGATTCCATGAAATCAATATTTTCTCTTCCAACAGGTCTTGTATATCTCAGGTTGTGTTTATTTAATTCAACTGCTAAGAAAGGTTGTGGTGCAACAGAAAGGGTGCATTTTGCCTGGATAGGTTACATGTGCTTTTTTTTGCTTGAAAATTTACAACTTATTTTAAAAGGATATTACAATGGTTCTTTTTCCTTAAAGTCATAACACAAAGGAAAAATTTGCATCCCCCAAAATGGAGTTCTTCAATGACACTAGTGACCTAGGTTGCATTCCTTCCCCTCTGAAATCAGTGGGAATTTTACCACTGATTCTGAGAGTGTCTGAGTACCTTCATACTAGGATCTCATTACTTTGCTGTCTGAGGGCTTGCCTAGGTAGCCATTAAATGCTCTGGGAAGCTGGGATATAAATCTATAGTGAATTTAAAGCACACTGCAGAACTTTTAGTGTATAGCAGAAGAGTTTCCATAGACACATAGTGCATAGCAGGCTAGAAGGCTGTAGATTTTGTCCAGCTTGCACACTCTAAATCACCATTTAAACATGCCTTCAGACTGTAATCTGTTGAAAATCTGCCATCAGAAATTTCATCATTCCTTGGTGTTTTTTTAATCCATAAAATAAACCCAATGGTGTAACCTTGATTGTTTTCTCCTGGGATGTTTTCCAGTATTACAAAATATGTGTTTTTTACTATTCAGGCAATTCTGAATAAAATACAGCTTTAACCGGGTAATGAAAAGTGGCTGATCAGTAATTAAATGACCATCACATGCTCCATATACTATCAAGTAAATAAAGTAGCAGTAACAGTATTGCCAAACTCCATCATTCAAAAACAATGAATCAGACCCTCCACAAACCATGAGATTGTCTTGAGATTTTTTTAAAGCGTATTACATTTTGGTTTCTTTTTATTTGACTTCTGGTTTTCTAACCCTTTAAGAGTCTATATTTTCAAGGTTGAAGCAATAACAAGGACTAGAACCTTCCTTTAAGAAAAGGAGTGTTGTACCTGTTTTGGTCTAGAACATTAGAAAGACAAGAGGGTGAAGTAATATTATTTGTATTGCATTAGCTTCTCTTAGGGTGTGTCTAGACAGAGGTGTTATTTCAGGAAACTTCTGGTATCCTGAAATAGCTATTCCACATCTTGACAGCACACCCCTTATTTCGAAATATGTTTTGAAATAATGGGTGCACTGTTCCAATGCCCCTGTAAACCTCATTCCATGAGGATAAACAGACATTTAAAGATTAAGGGAATAGTGGTTTCTTCCGAAATTTGGCACTGTGTATAGACAGTGTCAAATTACAAAACAGGTTATTTCGAAATTGACTCGAAATAAGTTATACTATTTGTGTAGCTCAAATTACGTAGCTTATTTCAAGCTAAGGGTGCAGTGTTGACTCACCCTTAGTGAGAGAGACAAGCTTTAGAGTTTTCATAGAGTTCTTCTGTGTAAATTCTTTGGACAGACCTGCAGAAGAGCTCTTTGTGGCTCAAAAGCTTGTTTCTTGCACTAATAGAAGTAGGTTAAAAAAAATTCTCAGCTCTCTTCTTTTTCTGAAGCAAGTTCAGATTTTGATGTAATCAACTCAAGTCAGGAACTGGATCTTCAAGAAAGACACCAATTGTTGCCAGACTAAAATTGTGAGAGTTGACAGAACTTCAGTGATATCAGGTGCTTGTCCTCAAACATCAGCTTTCCAGAGGAAACATTGTGTTATGTATAAAAGATTCAAAAATCTTCCACATGGAGTCCCTTAATAAATGCTTATCATTTACTGAAAGAAAAAAAAAGCATGAGAGAGAATTCAACAGAGATAAGAAACAGTCATCTAATAAGCTTCCAGAGGGCAAAGCACACCCTTTCAAATTTCTCTCCAGCATATAAAAACCAGGCTAGAACACAGATCTAGCCAGATGAGAGTAGAGATGTTGGAACTAGGGATGGCGGGGAGGGGGCGGGGGGGGGAGGAGGTTAGGGTGCTGCAGCACCACTACTAGAAGTGGTTTCCATTATATACAGGGTTCACAGTTTGGTTCAATGGCTGTAAGCTCCCAACACTATACAAATTGTTCCAGCACCCCCTGGATAAGACAGTGAATGCGTTTGCCCTTCTGCCTCCATGCATTTTCAACCAATAGGAACACAGAAGGCAGGTTATAATTAAACCACATGAAACTGATTTATGGTCAATTAGCTTGTAGTTACTGTATTAATACACTGAATAGCACATCATTTATGGTACAGGAGAAGGAGAAAAAGGTATTATCTCTAAATTAAACATGGAAAATGACAAATCAGATGTTGGGAAAAATCTGTTTGTCAATACTTGGCTTTATGCACAATTCCACAGAGAAAAAAGGAGGTTCTTGCATAAAAACTAATAGCTATTTTAGAAAAGAATGGGTGAATATTTAAGATTTTTAAATTTATATGTTATTGGCATTCTGAATACTTATGTATTACAAAATTGTTTACAAGTTAAATAAAAAAAACTTTAAAAATAATATTCCTGTCTATCAATATTTCTGAAACATACTTTAATTTCTCTAATGCATTTAGGAGTAGATCTTATAACAGAAAAAACCCTAATTGATTATTAATATCTATTACAGTTTAATTTTGGAGCAAAATTTAAGGTAGTGGGTGGATGGCAAAAACACTCCAGGATGTAATATAACTTTATAATTTCCCTACACTTTTAATATAGACCTATATATAAAAGAAAAAGATACAAAATAGTGAAAGCAAGGAAGATTCTAAACTGATATGCTCTTATATTCAAATATATGCTCAGTCTTGGGAGCTTACTTGTGCATGAATCTCACTCAGAGAGGCTTTATTTGCTTAAATAGAAGTACAGAGGCTTGAAGACCAGCCTCAGGATGCATGAAACAGTTTACGTCAATGACCAAATTCTACTCATAGACTTGTGCTTAAGTTATAAGAATCCAGCTAAATTCAGGCAGAAGTTGACAGACTAAAAGGTGATTTTCAGCTGTATTTTTCCCCCAGTTTGCTTACAGAATCAAAACCAGAAACCCATGAAGGTATAAGGTTATGTAGCGCCCCCTCTCCACCTGGTTACCTTCTTTAAGGCCAATCTGCTTACAGGTTTTGATGGATAGGTCTGAGTTCTTCTGGATCCCGCCACCCACTCAACTTTATTTTTTCCGATGGATTTATTTGGCGGTGTCTCCACCCCCCTCACTCCTTCCTGGCAGGGTCACCAGGGCAGCTTGGGAGGAAAATTCTAACCCAGGGTAATCCCCACCTATTGCAAGATAGTTGGAGATTCCCAGAAAATAACACAAACACATACACTATAATAAACACAATTATATTAAACAGGAGACAAATATAACATAACAGGGTAAAACACTATCTTTAGGTTCACCGGTGCCCAGCAACTGTAAGGTTAGTGTCCCGTTGGTACGTGTACTTTGTTGGGGACCTTGATGACTTTTGACCACAAAATTCTTCTCTGCAATGGTTTAGCAGTGGGGCTGACTGGGTCCAATACAGCCCAAAGGACTCACAAGTGGGAGAAGGCAGTAAATCCCTCCACAGGTTTAATATGCAGCAGGTTATAAAATCCCCAAACAAATTCCCTGACTTACTAACTAAAAGATGGTGCACTCACACACTCCATGAATGAACCCCAGGTTCAGAGATGACTAAGTCACTGCAGAGGGGCTGGTCTCTTCTGGCAGGGATCCTCTTCGGGCAGGAATCAGGCTGCTTCAATCCCAGAATTTCCCCTCACCACAAAGGGGTGCAAGGCTCAAGGTGCAGGTTATACAACTGCACCAAAATTCAAACTATAATCTCCTACCCCAGCATTCAGACACACACACAGCAGGCAGCAGCCCCGAACCAGCAGATAGAGCAGAACTGACCACGCAGTGACTGGTCTCACCCAGGGAGCCAGAGAGCCAACTCAGCCTGGCCGGGGAAGCCTCCCAGCAAACTCCACAAACTGGGAATCAACAGTGGAGACACAAAACCCAGCTGAGGGATCCTGCCTTCAGGTCCCTAGAGGCTAGTTCTCAGGGGGAAACCCTGCATGCAAGCCTAGGGCTTACTAGCCAGCCTTCCACTTGCCCCAGCTGGCTCCAGGCTCCCCAAACTATGGCTCCTCCTTCCCCTCCTGGACTCTCTGGGAGGGGCATCTCACTCCCTATGGGTTGCGGGGCAGACTCTGTCCCTGGTAGGGAGGGGGAGCCAAGGCAAACTCAGTGTGCCTGTCCCTGAGCTGTCAGCAGACAGAGCCCCAGGAATCTAGGTAATCTCCTTGGGGGTTACAGTTACAACAGAATAAGGGCCAAATTATCTTCCCTGCTGCCACGTCTGTGAAACCTCTGCAATGTTGTAGCCTGGTCATGGAGGTCTAACCAAATTCTGATGGTTTATCTCACCAATCCCCAGGCACATTAGTTGTTCCCACTAAAAAAGAGCCTTTGGAGCCACTGTGAATAGTTCTCTGAAAACATCCACTCAATATGAAACAGCAGTCAAAAAAAGCAAACAGAACTTTGGGGTTCATTAGGAAAGGGATGGATATTAACAGCGAAAATATTACATTGCCCCTACATAAAGCCATGGTACACCCATATCTTGAATACTGTGCAGATGTGCTTGCCTGATCTCTCTCTCTCTGATTTCGAAAAGGTTCAGAAAAGGGCAACAAAAAAAGAATAGGTGTCTGGAACAGCTTCTGTATGAAGAAAGATTAATAAGATTGGGACGTTTTACCTTTGAAAAAAGACAACTAAGGGGGGGGGGAGATGAGAAAGATCTATAAAATCATGACTGGTGTGGAGAAATTAAATAAGGAAGTGTTATTTACACAGTCTTCCTCTGTCTTGCTTTAGTTGTATGATCTCTTTGCCCTTAAGACTGAGACCCAAGCTGTGCTGCAGGTTTATTCTCTCTATGACACACCTTTCAACTAAAATAGGTACATAAGACACATCTAGAAATACCACTTTCATTCCATGAAATCACATATTCTCAGTGTACTTGGCCATTGGCAAAGTATTTTTTTCATTTCCAGATCAAAGTATTCCAATAGAATCTGAAAGCTTTCAAATAAGGTTTCCCAGTCCAATGCCTGGAGAATAATATTCTTCTACTATGCTTGTGTCCCCCTTATTAACTGAAAAACTACTCAGTATCAAAGGAAAATATATGGCAACCCCCTTCCACCAAACACACTAATGTTTCTGTTTAGCTATCTAGGAACATATTTTCATTTAACTTTTTTCATGTGTTATTAGTAATAACATTGGAACATTCATTCTCCTGTGTCCTAATGTTTCAAATAGAATACTATATACACTGTGGTTCTTTTACAATACAGTGAACTTTAACTTTTGCAATGCACGTGCATCTTACCCAGTGTATGAGAACATGGGGCACAGTTTTGCAAAGTACAAATCGATAAAATTTAAAGATCACACAAAGGCAAAACAAGTCATTTACAAAGAAAACTTCTTATGCAGAAGGAGTAACTGTTAGACATCAAGATGCATTTACCATTAGGAGATGAGTGTTCTCTTGGGTGCTGAAGCTTTTTGGTAAAAAAGAAAATCCAACAAAAAACAACTGAAAAGTGTTTTTCATTAGCCAGTCTTACCCTGAAACATATGTTGTTGGCCACTCTTGGATAGCAAATACTACATTAGATGCATTGCTAATCTAATCAGCATGGCTATTCCTATGTGGAGTAGAGCAGAGTTCCCTTGAAAACAGACCTTCCCCAAAATGCATCATTTCCATTTACACCTGCAAAACCCTAGAATGTTCAAGATCTGAAGCCAATTAGACCAGCTGAGACCCAAACACAGATTTAAGCAAAGGGTTGGAGGGCTATGATGGGTCAACAAAGAAACATTTTTAATCTAAAATGGTTCAAGTTTGATATAAGGGTTGCTGTTGAAGAAGGTTTTTTTTCTTCTTTTTTAAAAATTTACCTGGCACTGGCCACTGTCGGCAGACAGGCTACTGGGCTAAATGGACCTTGGGTCTGACCCAGTACGGCCATTCTTATGTTCTTATGTTCTTACTATATACTGATTCTCTCCTTCAACCAAACTGCCCTCAGTTCAGAAATGATCTTTAGTTGATCTCTCTAATATGTGAAGTATTACCACCAGTACCCCTGAATGGTGTCAATGATAACATTCACAGTATCCAGTTTTGAAGATGTGAATTCAGAGATGGACAGCAGTCAGTAGGGAAAACTGGAAATCCAAAACCAACCAACACACATAGCTACTACTGCGTAGCAACCTGAACCAGGGCTCTTGCTTCCTGACTTTCTTCTTGCTCAGCAGGTGGATTTCTCTCATACTTTCACAGTTTTAATTTTAAACTTTCACAAATTAGCACATCTCTTATAAGGGAAGCAAAAAATACACATGATGCTATAAACATTATAAATGACAGTAGCTCACAGATGGTATTAGAGATGTCATTACATGCTGTTTGTGCGAACAAAATCATAAAGAGAGGACTAGGTGGCACAGTTGAATAGTCCGTTACTGGTATTGTGACTAATGAAGAGCTGTCCAATTCTGCTGAGGAGGTCAGAGTGAGTGCAGGAAAGCCTGTGAGCAACTCACCTGAAAAATGAGTTTTGAAAGTAGGTAAGATAGTTTGTAACAGGCCAGCTCAAGCTGAGAGGCATGGAAAGACGATCTGTATTAACAGGGGAATCAGTCTGTGTGGGAGGTAAAGATGGAACAAGTTAGATGTGAGGCAGAGCTGAATGGATGAACTGAGGTGACTAACAGCTGTGGGAGTTGAATAACTACAAAACAGACAAAACACCTAGTTTTCAATGTGGGACTGTGAAAGTAACCATCTCCTGTATTCACGTTGGAATGGAGCTACGGGAGAGACATGGAACTAGCTAGCAGCTGTAAAGAAAAAAATATAGCTGTGAGAGTGATGCTGTAGTTGGCCTCTTGGTCAGAATGTTTGTAATTACATGGCTGTTCTAAGCTGCTCTAGCATGTGACTATTGTTACGAATACAGAGTATAGAGATATTAGGTATTACAGTTCACTCTTATGACATTGAATTGTAGCTCCTATGTCTATGGCATGTAATCTCCTTTTTAAAAAAAATTCCATTGCATCAAAAAAGTAGTGATATCATTTCAGAAGTTATTTCAAACTGCTGGACAATCACTTTCCAGTCATCTTAAGTAGAATGGGGAAACATTTACAAATATTATTCACACATTTTTTGAGAGAAAATTACAGGTTTCCACCATTTGCTAAAGCCGGTGAAATTGGAAAAAGTGAATGTTGTTAAGAATGTGATATTTTTTAATTAAGTTAATAGAGTAATAAATTATTAATTCCATATTTATTTACACGCTTAGACTTTTCAGATTTTAAAAGTCCTCCCCTTTCTTTCTCTCTCAATTTCTTGCTTTCTACTACTCCATTTTATTTTAACTGTGCAACTATTAAAGTTTACCATACAGTGCTCTGTTTACAGTTTGTTTGAAAAGCATCTATATGCTGATTTGTATCCTAATTGTCACTTTTTTTTGTATTTTCAAAATCCATCCAAGAGGCTAATGGAAAATCACCATCTCTTTGCTACTTTTGCTTATATCTAAAGTCCTTTATTTTCAGTTTTATTTTGTCCAAACCTTCCAGTGATCACAAACATTCTAAAAAAGGGTGAAGTCTGCAAAAATATTAACCTCACAGTTTTCTTGGTAAAATGTAGGGGTAATATTGGGGGATGAGAAGAGAAAACAATACACGGGCAAGAGTACTGTAAGAGTAGTTTAATGCCATGGTTTATTTCATGAAGATTATGTGTACATAGGCATGTGTGTGTAACTTCTGCTACACCGGCTTACTTTAACAGACAGGGATTCACATTTAAACTAATTTATTATTAACAATCACTTCTACATTGTGCAATGGATTGAATGTTTATAAACATAATTTATATTTTCATATATTTGAGCTGCCAAAAATTGGGGTTAAAAATAAGTATTTTCCCCCCTAAATCTTAGGAAACTTTCCATAACAATCAGTGAAATAAAAATGAAGGTCCCTATGTATACCCTAATACTGCACCTTCTAGAGTGAGGACTGTTGCTATTCTTCTCTTCAGCTGTAATATATATATATGGTATTGTAGTGCACTATAGCTTTGGTATTCTACACTTACCCTTCTTTATCTTGTTTTACTAATGTTCCCCCCCTTGGAGTTTTGTACTGTCTTCCTTGCTTTATAATAGTCAATTTATACCCTTCCTACATCCTTATTACATTTGAGAAGATGTGTGCAAAAATCTGAAATTAATTTCTTCTTGGTAATACCAAATTACATGTGACTGTTTTATCCCTCTCTCTGAAAGTTGGATAGCACAATATTTAGCTGACTGCTCCCTAACCAAATGACTCTGTATGTGGAAGTTCTTTGCCTACATCTCTAACTCTGGTTAAAACCCTTACTCCAGAACTCTGGCTTCATTTTCTGTTCCTTCCCTCTGGATTCTAAACTTTCTTAGTATAAGGAGACCTCATTTATCCATGTCTGTGAGGGGCAGATATAGGCACCTCAGACTTGACTGAGGGTTGAAAACACATTCCTGATGTTTCCACATAAACTTTTTATTTATAGTAGATGTCTTGAGTTCTAACTTGGGAGCTAGAGAATTATGTTAAGTGGTCATGGAGCAGTAATAATAAAAACAGCTAACTAAAACATAAGAACATAAGAATGACCGTACTGTGTCAGACCAAAGGTCCATTTAGCCCAGTAGCCTGTCTGCCGACAGTGGCCAGCACCAGCTGCCCCAGAGGGGGTGGACCAAAGACAATGATCAAGCGATTTGTCTCCTGCCATCCTTCTCCAGCCTCTGACAAACAGAGGCCAAGGACTCCATTTCTATCCCCTGGCTAATAGCCTTTTATGGACCTAACCTCCATGAAATTATCTAGCTTCTCTTTAAACTCTGTTATAGTCCTAGCCTTCACAGCCTCTTTTGGCAAGGAGTTCCACAGGTTGACTATGCGCTGTGTGAAGAAGAACTTTCTTTTCTTAGTTTTAAACCTGCTACCCATTAACTTCATTTGGTGTCCTCTAGTTCTTCTATTATGGGAACTAATAAATAACTTTTCTTTATTCACCCTCTCCACACCACTCATGATTTTTTATACCTCTATCATATCCCCCCTTAGTCTCCTCTTTTCTAAACTGAAAAGTCCCAGTTGCTTTAACCTCTCTTCATATGGGACCCGTTCCAAACCCCTAATCATTTTAGTTGCCCTTTTCTGAACCCTTTCTAAGGCCAAAGTATCTTTTTTGAGGTGAGGAGACCACATCTGTACACAGTATTCAAGATGTGGGCGTACCATAGTTTTATACAGGGGCAGTAAGGGTGTGTCTAGACTACAAGGTTTGGTCGACAAAAGTGGACTTTTGTCAACAAAACTATACCTGCGTCTACACTGCCGCTGAGTTTTGTCGACATAACGTCGACAGAACTCAGCAGTTTTGTCGATGGCTGTAAACCGCATTCCACGAGGAATAACGCCTTTTGTCAACAAAGTTCTGTTGACAGAAGGTGTTATTGCATCTACACTGTCCTTTGCATCTACACCGTCATGTCAACAAAGCGACTTGCTTTGTGGACAGAACTGTATGTAGTCTAGACGCTCTTTGTCGACAGAAGCTTTGTCGACAGTATCTGACGACAAAACTTCTGTCAACAAAAGCCTGTAGTCTAGACGTACCCTAAGATATTCTGTGTCTCATTTTCTATCCCTTTCTTAATAATTCCTAACATCCTATTTGCCTTTTTGACCACCGCTGCACACTGTGTGGAAGTTTTCAGAGAACTATCCACGATAACTCCAAGATCTCTTTCCTGATTTGTCGTAGCCAAATTAGCCCCCATCACACTGTCCGTATGGTTGGGGTTATTTTTTCCAACGTGCATTACTTTACACTTATCCACATTAAATTTCATTTGCCATTTTGTTGCCCAATCACTCAGTTTGGTGAGATCTTTTTGAAGTTATTCACAGTCTGCTTCTGTCTTCACTATCTTAAACAGTTTAGTATCATCCGCAAACTTTACCACCTCACTGCTTACCCCTTTCTCTAGATCATTTATGAATAAGTTGAACAAGATTGGTCCCAGGACTGACCCTTGGGGGACACCACTAGTTACCCCTCTCCATTCTGAAAATTTACCATTTATTCCTACCCTTTGTTTCCTGTCTTTTAACCAGTTCTCAGTCCATGAAAGGACCTTCCCTCTTATCCCATGACAATGTAATTTACACAAGAGCCTTTGGTGAGGGACCTTGTCAAAGGCTTTCTGAAAATCTAAGTATATTATATCTACTGGATCCCCCTTGTCTGCATGTTTGTTAACCCCTTCAAAGAACTCTAATAATTAGTAAGACATGATTTCCCTTTACAGAAACCATGTTGACTTTTGTCCAACAAATTATGTTCTTCTACGTGCCTGACAATTTTATTCTCTACTATTGTTTCGACTAATTTGCCTGGTACTGAAGTTAAACTTACTGGTCTGTAATTGCCAGGATAGCCTTAGAGCCCTTTTTAAATATTGGTGTCACGTTAGCTACCTTCCAGTCATTAGGTATGGAAGCCAATTTAAAGGATAGGTTACAAACCACAGATAATAGTTCAGCAATTTCCCATTTGAGTTCTTTTAGAACCCTTGGATGAACGCCGTCCGGTCCCGGTGATTTGTTAACATTAAGTTTTTCTATTTTTTCCAAAACCTCCTCTAATGACACTTCAATCCAGGACAGCTCCTCAGATTCATCACCCACAAAGGACGGTGCAGATTTGGGAATCACCCTAACATCCTCAGCCATGAAGACTGAAGCAAAGAAATCATTTAGTTTCTCCGCAATGGCTTTATCGTCCTTGATTGCTCCTTTTATATCTCGATCGTCTAGCGGACCCACTGGTTTTTTAGCAGGCTTCCTGCTTCTAATGTACTTAAAAAACATTTTGCTATTTTTTTTGAGTTTTTGGCTAGCTATTCCTCAAAATCTTTTTTTGCTCTTCTTATTACATTTTTACACTTAATTTGACAGTGTTTATGTTCCTTTCTATTTATCTCACTAGGATTGGACTTCCAATTCTTGAAAGATGCCTTTTTGTCCCTCACTGCTTCTTTTACATGGTGGTTAAGCCACGATGACTCTTTTTTAGGTCTCTTACTATGTTTTTAAATTTGGGGTATACATTTAAGTTGGGCCGCTATTATGGTGTCTTTAAAAAGTTTCCATGCAGCTTGCAGGGATTTGGCTGTAGTCACTGTGCCTTTTGGTTTTGAAGAAACATTTTGGGATCCCATTAATAGTTGCAGGGACAATATTCTGTGTAGCTAAGAGTTATAGCAGCATATATCTCATTTTGAGTTGGAGGAGCAATCACTCCCATCATAATCAGAGATTTAGTGTGGGGAGGGGGAATCTGTGGACTTCCTGTTTTGTTTCTAATCTGTAATTTGGATTTTTTTTTTAATTACCCAACTGTGATAAAGCTGGGGAAAGTGAAGGCATGCCAGCAGTTCTTACAGTGATGATGCCAACCTCAACCTTGATACCTATTTTTGTAACAGTCTGTCAGGAATGTTGATGCTAGCGTAAATGGATAAGCATAATTTATGAATATGCTTAATGTGTTTCACCACCTGTGCCTACCAGCATCAGTTCAGCACATTACGAGGCTTTGTATCAGTAAGGTCACTGAAGCAGATGAACAGATAAAATAGGTAAGAAAAAGCAGATATGTTTTTTCTACGTTATGAAGTCTTTGCATGCAGGTATGTGGCTGGATGGAAACAGTTATTATAATTTCTTACCAGCTGGCAGTGAGGAAAATATTCTGTCACTAACTAGGGTGATTACTACTATTATTATTACTACTATTGTTTCTATTACAGTAGCATATAGACATTCTCTTTGGAAGGCTGAGCCCAACTGTACTATAAACTCACTCTCTCTTGCGCGCGTGCACGCACACGCACGCACGCACGCACGCACACACGCACACACACACACACAGACCTTGTTCCAAGGCCCCAAATTGCTTCCTTGCAGAAGCTGGAAAGGAGTGGCTTGTTTGTCATATAAATTAGCAGGTCTATTTTCTTGTTTGCTCTTTTTAGAAATGTTTCACAAAAGAATAAATGTATTGTATCTAATAAGGAACAAACAATAAATCTTTGAATAAACTGTTATTGGACTGTACAATAATCTTGCTGTTCCATTTGGCTCACTTAGGATGGATTAAATAAGACTCAGGTCGCTACTAAATATTGCAAAACAGCCTCTACATAAGAACATAAGAACATAAGAATGGCCGTACTGGGTCAGACCAAAGGTCCATCTAGCCCAGTATCCTGTCTGCCGACAGTGGCCAGCACCAGGTGCCCCAGAGGGGGTGGACCGAAGACAATGATCAAGTGATTTGTCTCCTGCCATCCCTCTCCAGCCTCTGACAAACAGAGGCCAAGGACACCATTTTATCCCCTGGCTAATAGCCTTTTATGGACCTAACCTCCATGAAATTATCTAGCTTCTCTTTAAACTCTATTATAGTCCTAGCCTTCACAGCCTCCTCTGGCAAGGAGTTCCACAGGCTGACTACACGCTGTGTGAAGAAGAACTTTCTTTTATTAGTTTTAAACCTGCTACCCATTAATTTCATTTGGTGCCCTCTAGTTCTTCTATTTAGGGAACTAATAAATAACTTCTCTTTATCGGCCCTCTCCACACCACTCATGATTTTATATACCTCTATCATATCCCCCCTCAGTCTCCTCTTTTCTAAACTGAAAAGTCCCAGTCGCTTTAACCTCTCCTCATATGGGACCCGTTCCAAACCCCTAATCATTTTAGTTGCCCTTTTCTGAACCCTTTCCAAGGCCAAAATATCTTTTTTGAGGTGAGGAGACCACATCTGTACACAGTATTCTTTGTTAAAATATGATAAGTTATTCAGCATTGTGCCAGGGAACGTACATGCAGTTAAAAAATAGGCTTTGGTGTACATTCGTATGCTCAGACATGGCCCCAGACATATAAATGCAGGCCTCTGCCTTTTCAGGTAATCCTTGTCTCTCCACAGTAATGAACAAGGCATTCAACTTATTCTTCAAGTCCTGTCCTCTTGAGCAAAGGACACCTGACAAAACAGCAACAAAATGTCTCCCGAAATGTTCTCTTAATATAGAGACACAAATTAGCCCTTACAGTGCATTCCTCCAACAATCAGTTAAGGTTGAAATCATGCAATTTTTAGTAAGGCAAAACTTTCAGCAAAGTTACACTTTCTGGCATCTGAAACTGCATCTCACTGGCTCAGTTGTGTAGCTGAGATGAGGGGACAGGCGGGAGACAGTTCTAAGCCACTTCTATGCTCTTTCAGTCCTGGGCCAGTGAGGAGCAAAGCAGGTCTTGCACTAATTTCAGAGAAGTTTCAGTGCTCCCCTACATTATGTCAGCTGTAGAAGGTCATTGTGGTAGCCAGATATCTCGCAGAGAACAGTTTACTTTGATCCCACCCCTTCTTGGGAAGTTCTCTTTTTCATTCTTTCCACCCCTGCCCTCTGCTGGCTTTGTGTCACACAAGAATGCACTTGAATCAGAGAGAACCTTCTGTTGTCCCTTTAATGCCGGGGTGGGCAATCATTTTTGAGCAAGAGCTACTTCAAAAAAAAATTTTAAGTGATCACAGGCCACCCCAGAAAGGGTGGGGCCTCAGACGGAAGGGGTTTAAATAGCAGGAGTTGAAAGTGCTCCCACCTCGCCTACAGCTCCTAGGCATCACATTAGCTGGGGCCGGAAGCTGTGAGCCCTTTCAATTCCTGATATTGGAAGGGCTCGCTGCTCCCAGCCTCACTGCTAGAAGGTTGCCTGGGATGCTAGAGCCTTTAAAACTGCTTCTATTTCAAGAGCTCACGCCTTCCCCCGGGCTATTGCCTGATAGCCACAGGGAAGGTGCAAGTCCTTTAAATAGAAGCAGTTGAAAGGGTTCGTGCATCCCTGGCTCCCAGGCAACCTGCTAGCAGCAAGGCTGGGAGCAGTGAGCCCTTCTAATAGCAGGAATTAAAGGGGCTCGCAGTGGGGTCACAAGCTGGAGCCCTTTCAATTGCTTCTATTTAAAGGGCTTGCACCTACTGGGAGACTGCCAGGCAATGCAGCTGTCTGGGAGGCATGAGCCCTTTAAATAGAAGGAGATATAAGGGCTCACAGCTCCTGGCACTGCTAGTGCATTGCCAGGGAGCAGGGATTTTGCAAGTCCTCTCAACTGCTTCTATTTAAAGGTCTTGTGCCTTCCCCACTGTTGGCAGACAACGCGTAGCCTGACAAGCACATGAGGAAGGAGCGAGCCCTTTAAATAGAAGCAGTTAAAAGGGCTCAAGTGTTTCTGGCCCCAGGCAACATGCTAGGGGGTGGGGCCTGGAACCTCCACATGGGCTGTATCACAGCACTAGGCAGGCCAGATCCAGCCCCCTGAGAGGCTTTTGCCCACCCCTAGTTTAATACAACTTTCTGGCTGCTGGGTGTCTTGTGCTGCTGCACAGGACATGGACCAATGATTCAACTCTATTTTCAATGCACAAATGGTTGACCGCCAACTCCATATTTGCCAAACAGGCCCAGAAGGGGGGGATTTATTTCTCCACAAGAAATTCACCCTAAAAGATGCAGTTGGAGGCATCTATAAAAACTGTATTTCAGCTGCTTCATGGTGTATTAACAGAGCTGCAGTAAACTGATTGCACTAGTTGCAAGCATTAATGAAAATGCTTCTCAAAGCTCAGCAGCTTTATCTTGAGAGTTAATTATAATTTGTCTGATGGTTTACTTTTCCTCAGACAAATCTAGTAAGTGTATAGTTTGACCCCATTGTGAATTATAATCTTTTAAATGCATATGAAATGTATGTGGTGTAAGTAGTATAGTGTGTGCATGAAGTGTGCCATGTACTGAGGTAAGGCTGAATGGTGAATTATGGTAGTTCATTAGATTTTTAGAAGGCAGACTAAAGCAGAGCTTACTGGATCATTTAGATATTTGCAATACAAATTTGAATACAAATTCTACCATAGACATAGATATGGATTAGAGATAAATATAGCAGGAAGACTGAGGAAGATATATATATATATATATATATATATATATATATGTAAAGTCTGCAGCGTCTGCAGACTTTCAAGTCCTGCCTCTCACAATGGCCAGTGAAGATGTTTAACTGAAAAAGTCATGAAAATAGTAATGAATAATTATGAAAAACTGCCTATAGGTGAAGTTTATTTCTCAATCTTGTATATTTTTACCCCAACTTGGGACTTGGTATGTCCTCATAATCCATACTGATGACTTTTTTTGAATACCGTTATCTTCTTAGCTCCAATTGTATTTTGTTATTATGAGTTCCATAACTTAATTAGGCCTTGGGTAAGACTATACAGTGTTACACATCCAAAACTGCTGATAGGTTTGTTTTTATTGCCATCAGAATTTTCTTGGCTGCAAACACCTGCAGTGTTCTCAATTAATGGCACCATCAAGCTTTCCAACTTCCTCCTCCTTCTTTGTGGCCAGTGTTTTGGCTGAAATTCTACAACTAGTTTATATTTCTGGCAGTGATATTATTGGCAACTAGTTTCTGATGAAATTCAGAAGTCTAATAACTCTATTAATGGTGAAAACAGTATTTTGTAGCAGCATTCTCAGAGTGTTTTGATTTCATTCCTTAGTGAGGCCCCCTGTAACCAATGGAATTAAATTGCAGTGAGTGCAAAATCTGGTTTGTGTTGTTTTAGGTCTTTACAGTAGGTAGTGGTGTTTTCTAAGTCTCAGGGATATAGTATTGTATATACTTACAGCTAAATTAACCTAAAAGGGAGATGTAAAAATGCTGATTGCAGAAAGCCTAATATCTTGCAGCAATTAACACATTTTGCAACATGCATTATTAATTTTTATAACTCAGGGAATTTAAATTGACAGGTAAAACATCACATAAATAATTCAAGATGAGGAAAGACACACCTTAGCATTTTACTAATAAAAAGGTTGCCTAATTTCCACTGGAAGAAAACCATAATTTCTTAAGGTCTCTCTATTCTGTGAATACTAGTGAAACTAGCCCCTCCTGTAAAGAGCTAATTAGTTGAACTTATGTTTCTCTCTATACTTTACTCATGCAAAAGTTGGAGCTGTTTTTATAGGTAATGCATTTATAAATCATTGTGACAATATGCAGTGCTTACAACATTGCAGTAGGGTAACTAAAGAACACCAGCTGTATCTAAGCAACACTAATATCTAAATCAGAAAGTCCTTGTGAGGAATTTGTTTACCTTCAAAAAGAAAGCAGATTGGAGTGTTTTCATAAGAATTGGAAAGTGTTTTCATAAGACTGGAAAGTTTTCAAAAGAATAGAAAGAACTAAAATGAGTTATTTGTAGTTAATTGAGTTATTTGTAGTTAATTAAGTTCAAACCTACTTTGCAGAGATGAGAAATATATAATATATAATAGTTTAATAATAGCTACACAAGCAGTTAGAAACTAAAGAATGGTCCAGTACTGAAGAAAAACTGATTTTTGTGTTATTGGGTTATTGTATTATGTCTAGATTTTCTATTGCCATTTTTAAATAAGTACAGTTATAAATAACTGGTGCTGTTATGACTTTACTCTATTGCAGCGTTTCTCAATGTGGTCTGTGGGTCCACTTTGGGAAAGACACTAGTGGGCCCATGATGCTTTGTTTACAGAATCATAGAGCCTTGAAGCTCCCATTGGCTCCAGCTCACTGTTTCCAGCCAAGGGGAGCCGCGGGAAGTGGCGTGGCCTGAGCTGCCACTTCCAGTGGCTCCCCTTATCTGGAAACCCCTTGGCTGGAAGCCCACTAGTGGCTTTTCCATAGCTGTCCTGTGGCTCACTTTTTGAAAAACAATGGTCTATTGTTATCTTGAGATGATAGTGATCTTAATACTACAGAATAATGGGTGAGATTTAATATAAAATTATTCTGCAAAACCTGTTAATATACTGATTAAACTGAAATATTTCAGAGATACGGAATGTTTAAAAACATCAGGGGGCAGAAAAAAAATCTATATTTGTACATCTATATCAATATGACTTTCATTCAGTCTTTGCCTGTCTAAGGATTAAGTAAAAATTGCATGAGGATCCCAGAAGCTGGCTCATCCTGTATCTGAATAATTCTTTTAATATGTTTATGATAGAAATTATACACTTTAAACGTGACCTAAAAGAATTTAAAGGACAGATTCTGCTCAAAATAACACGAGTGATAGTTCAGAGTGACTATACTTCTTATACTGAAGCTTGCTGTATTTACCAGAGTTTGTATTTAGAAGTTCTCTTTTGTTCTCTTCGTTGTAGATGAAGCTTCACAGTGTACATTATTAACATTATTTATTTTTGAGTCAATATTATTTCTTGATGAGGTATACACTTGAATGCTCCCTTATCTCTTCAATCACTAGTGCTAAAGTGATTGAAGTGATAAGTGAGATTCAAGTGCTAAGGTTTGCACTAATACATAAAACACCATAGGTGCCCAGAAAATATTGTATATGTTCCATATTTTCTAAACATGCATTTTATATCTTGATGTTCCCATCATATAAAAGGTTTATCACATCTATCTCAAGACAATAGTTTTCAATTAAAGGGATAGATTTAATGACCATGGCATTTCATCCAGTTGCCTCTGTATTGAGTCCAATAAAGTTATATGTTAGCCAAACACGAGTTGAGAAAGGTATCCAGTCATGAGACAAAGAATCCTATGGTTCCTCTCATAGTTTGTTCCAATGGTAATCACCCTCGTGGTTAAAGTTGTTCGCTTTATTTGAATTTATCTGAATTTAACCTACTGGAGAAAAGCATTACAAGAACCAGTCATTGAAAGTTAGAGTTCTATGCTATTGGTATTTTCTCCCTCTGGAGATATTTATAAACATCATAGCCAAGCTACTTCTCATTCGTAATAATCTTGATAAACGATGCAGATTGCTCTCTTTCCTACAAAAAAGGATTTTCTCCAGCTCTTGAGTCATTTTTGTTGCTGTTTTCTGTACCCAGTTCAATTTTTGAACTTATTTTAAGGAGACTAGCACCAGACCAGTACTGGTCTCACGAATGCTATATGAAAGGCAAAATTATCACCCTCTTCCTATTCATTATTCCTCTCTTTAAGGATGGCATCAGCCCTTTTTTTGCTATATTTATCATAATGGGCCTTGCCGACCATGGAGCAGGTGGCAACCTGTGCATCTGCCGTGCCAGCTGGGACATGTGGCCCCAGCTGGGTGCCATGAAGGGGCCCTGGCCTGTTCCTCACACGTGTCTACATGTGAAGGCGCATGACAGGCTTCTAACCCTGGGGAGAGACACTGCACACTGCCCTCCCTCCAGACGCCCCCTCTACACAGAGGCAGGGCACATCTCCCCTGCTCCCGTCCCCCCCACACAAACCACACTATAGGCAGCACAGGGGCTGGGGTGCAGTCCTGGGCCAGCACCCACTCCCGGGGATAGCAGGATGTGATGGTGCGGAGACCTGCCATCCTCGCCCTGCAGAGGGGGGCTGGGTTTCACCCACTGTGTCCCCAGGGAGAACTGATCACTTCTCTTGTTTCACCACAGCCGCAGCACCTGCGAGTGCAGGGCGCACCACCCCGCCTGGAACATCCACCCGCAGCCGGGCCAGCAGGCGCACCCACAACCAGGAGGAGTACCAGCGGCAGCACCTGCGGTTACAGGGAAGGCAGGTCCACAGCCAGGAGCACTGGGTGCAAGAAGTCCTGCAGCTGTGGCAGGAGAGCTTGCAGGAGCTGCGGGAGCAAGGTCGTGCCCTCCGCGATCACCTGCAGACCCTGGTGCAACGATTGCTGCCTCCTGCTGCTCCAGCCCCTGCGGCCGCCCCAGCTATAGCTCCTCCTCCTACCCCTGCTCCCCCTCCTACTTCTTCCGCCCCCCCCCGTCCCTCCTGCCCCACCCTCCATACCCACTCCCTCCCAGGGACGCCGAGGCCCCCACACCCACAATGCTGCGAGATGGGAGGGCCGGCAAGACCCCCAATCCTGAGCTTCCTCTCCCCGTTCCTCCCCTTGCCTCCCCCTTCCAGCTCCCTCCTCCCAGGTTGCCCCCCCCCCTCCACCCCAGTTATGTTAAATAAAGAGAGTATTTGTGGCAACATGGGTGTTTTTATTGTACATCAGGAAGGGGTATTAGGGAGGGGAAAAGGGAAGGAGGTGGGGGGTGGAATGTAAGGCACAAGGCCCCATTGGGGCACGCCAGGGGGACTTCAGTCCTCGTCCACCTGGAAGCTCTCCTGCAGGGCTTCCCGGATGCGGACAGCTCCCCGAAGGGCCTCCTAGCTGGCAGCCATGCGGGGCTGTGTGTACTAGCCAGCCAGGCGGTCAGCCTCTGCTGTCCAGGCTGGCAGGAAAGCTTCCCCCTTCCTCTCACATAAATTGTGGAGTACACAGCACGCTGCCACCACGTGCGGAATATTGTGCTCGGAGAGGTCGAGGCGGGTGAGGAGGCATTTAAATTGGGCCTTCAGTCGGCCGAAGGCCCCCTCGGGTCCTGCTCAGCCTGGCATTGAAGGCCTGCCGGGAGGGGTTCAGGTGTCCCACGTAGGGCTCCATGAGCCAGGGCTGTCAGGGGTAGGCCACATCCCCCAGCAGACACACTGGCAAGTCCACGTCCCCGACCCTGATGTGGTGGTCAGGGAAGAAAGTCCCGGCGTGCAGCCTCTGGCACACGGAGGAGTTGCGGTACACCCGCGCGTCGTGTGCCTTGCCGGACCAGCCCACACTGATGTCTGTGAACTGGCCCCGGTGGTCAGACACGGCCTACAGGATCACGGAGAAGTACCCCTTGCGGTTAATGTAGAGGGAGGCCTGGTGTTCCAGGGCACGGATGGGGATGTGCGTCCCATCGATTGTCCCCCCCACTGCAGTTGGGGAAGCCCAGGGCGCCGAACCCCTGGATGACTGCGCCCAGATTGGTGAGGCGGATGACTCTGCAGAGCAGCACCCGGTTGATGGCCTTGACCACCTGCAGAGAGACACACAAAACCGAGGGTCACTGGGGTGCCTAGGTGGATGGGAGTGTTCGTTCCCTGCCACCCGCTCGCACCCCACTCCCAGGAGCAACCCCCGCTGCAATCCTGGCCACCGCGGGCGGTCTGTAGTATGGCTGGGACAGACCAAACCCTCCCGGGGAGGGCACTTACACCACCTCCCCTCCGTTTTCCCTGTGGCAGCCCATCTCCTCCTTGCAGTCCCCCCTTCTGGCTCAGTGGCCGGTGAGTGCCATACCTGCATGATCACCGCTCCGACGGTGGATCTCCCCATGCCGAACTGGTTGCCGACAGATCGGTAGCTATCCGGCGTGGAGAGCTTCCAGAGGGCGATGGCCACCCGCTTGTGGAGCGGAATGGCGGGCCTCATGCGTGTGTCCTGTCACTGCAGAGCAGGGACGAGCCACTCGCAGAGCTCAAGGAAGGTGCCTTCTTCATCCTGAAGTTCTGGGTCCACTGTTGGTCTCCCCAGCGCTCCAGTACGCTGGCATCCAGCTGCTGCTCCTCCATGACCCCCAGGGGAGACAGGGGGAGGGCTAGGGGGCTGGCCTGCAGCAGATGGTACCAGGCAACCTCCAGCAATTGCTGCCAGGCTTGCAGCAAGACATTCAATATGAGCACCGGAGTGCCCAGGGGCAGCTCTGGCTCCATGGTGCCGAGTGCTGTGGTGTCCCAAATGAGAGTGACCAAAGCAGGCAGAGAGGAAAACGCTTTGCTGTCCCTCAGCGAGGTAGGCAAGCAAGCAGGAAAGCTGAGAACCAGCTGTCCAGGGGCGTCCCTTTAAGCACAAGCCTCAGATAGCCTCAGACAGCAGCCACACAAAACAGCTACTGATCTGATGCCCTGCTGGAACCGGTTTCAGCTGCCCTTAAATGCGATTCAGCATCCAATCAGCGTGGATGTGCTATTTTGAAAAAGCAAAATGCTATTTCGAATTAGATTGTGTCTAGATGTGTTATTTCGAATTAGCTTAATTCAAATGAACTATTTCGAATTAAGTTAATTCACATACCCTTACTGTTTGCAAAAGGAGGAGTACCAGACTCCAGTGGGGACTGTCCTCAGCGTTTAATTTACCGGTCTCGCTCTACTAGACCCGCTAAATCGAAGGCTAGAAGATCAACCTCTGGAGCATTAATCTTATGCGAAGTATAGACATGCCATAGAGGTCCACAGATCTAGTTTTCTTCAGGAAACAGCTATTTGTCTATAGCAGTGGTTCCCAACCATTTTTATATCACAGACTGACAAACTCATTCAAACATGGTTGGTGGACTGGCTCTGAAATATTTACATATTCATTATGGTAATTTTATCTCATGGTATATCAGGCAAATCAAAGGAGGGGGTGGCTAACAAGTATTTGAAAAACTGCTGCGCACACACATTTTGAAAAAACAATAGAATAGTTGCTGATACTTGTTAAAGAGTGTTCTACAGTCCAAACATTTTGCCTCAATTGCACCAGAATTAAAGAGGCAGTAATTAACAGGCCTGACAGTGCTGACACATTCTGCACATTCATATTTTCCTATGCACCTAAAAATGCATAATAATGTGTTAACCTGCTGGCTGAGAACAACTGGAGGCCAGGGGGAGGCTTCCACCAAGTGGGGAGGAAAGAGAATAGGGTCGCAGAGGAAGCACCCATCCCACGGCGTTCGGCCCCAGCAGCTGTGTACTGCTTGGTTCCACTGGCAGGGGCAGCCATTCTCCACGCGGCACTTGGACCTGCCAGCTGGGGCAGCCACTCTCCATGCGGCCCTGCCAGCTGCGACATTTAGCAGCCGCCGGCGCTGAAACTGGGGCCACGGTGAGGCTGCCCCTGTAGGGACAGCCTCACCACAATCCCAGCTGCCAGCCACCCCACTCATCCTGCTGCTGTGTGGGAAAGTGGGTGGGAAGGGAATTTTTTGGGAACTCCAATAGGCGAGGCTAAATAAAAGCTGGGGATGTGTCCTGGCGACGTGCCATGGCCCAGCAGACAGGGGTTCGCGGGTTTGTCTTTTATTATTAATACCTGATTTCCCTATTATAAAAAATCACATTTTTAATGAGGCCACCGATGAAGTATTTTGTGATCTGTCAGTGGAACTATCAAATATCCTTGGCCATTCATTGCTAGATATCTCATTTCTAGATTCTTAATTAATTCCATAAAGGCTAAATACTGCAGTCTTCATTTAGTCAAAGAGTCGAAGTCAGTTATATTCTCTTATTGAAGAAAATAGTAGTTTCCTTTAGAATCTTTAGGCATTACAGGAATAGGCAGCAAAGAGAGGAGTTTATTTAGGGTTATTCTGGCAAAGCTTAGAACTGAAGTACCAATGGAATCCACACTGAAATATGTCATGCTTGTTGACAAAAGTCCATGTTACTTAATGACTGCCTCATTAATATAACTCTCAACCTCAGAAGTGACACACACTTTTGTGATTTTCCTTGAAGAGCAGCTGTAATAATTGGGATCAGTGTAATAGTAAATTAAATCCATAAAACGATGTTTGGTTTGTCTAAGCATTTAATGTCAAAGCAGCAAGAGGCCTTTGCTTTCACCAAAATTAAATAAAACTTGCTAACTCCTCAGCAAGAAGGGTAATTGTTAGATTTTCTTTTACTCAATCATTCCAGCTTCTCCTTTTCTCTCTTTTGTTTTCTCAGCAGGTATGCATGGTTAAGGAGAATCCAGATATCACAGATTAAAAATGTGGAACGTATTATCATATGGTTGAAATGGAACATCTGAGCTCTGATTTTGACTCCACTGAACTTGCTACCTCATCTACATTTTCTGGTAGAAGCACAAACTAATGTCTTTCTGTACCTCAGCTTCCTTATGTATAATATATATTTACCTCTCAGAAGTGTTGTGAGGCTTTCAAAGGCATTTTGTGATCACTGATTGAAAGGGGCTATGGAGAAATTGTTTTCTTCATTATCTGTATACCCCCCTTTTTCCCTTTCCAGCCCAGGCTTCACTCTGGCTGCTTTATATTTCACATCTCATTCAGTAGACTGCAGTTTGCCCTCCTCCTCTCACACAGATTAATAGTTCCTCTAGGAAGAAGCTGGGAGAGACAGAATGACTCACGACACAGAACTGGCCTATAGCAATGGACTGAAGGAATGAGAAATGACTGAAAAAAAACAACACACAGTGCTCTTTCAGTATTTTTTCTATATTTTTTTATTGAAAAAGTATTTAATTTGTGTTTGTTCAGCTTCAGAAGGCTTTCTCTATGATACTAAGTTACTATGAGCATCAGTGGACACTCCTAGAAAAATCTCACCTGTACCCTTTCTCTGAAGCAAGCAGATCAATTTTAGCTAGTCACAGTGTTCTCCTTGTCTGGGATTTCTGATCATCATAGTTTAGGTATTGTTTCTTATAGAGGAATGTGTTACTGGAAATATGGAGATTGGGTCAAGCAGGGAGAAGTGGTGCAAGTACAGAAATACTTGGAATACAATAGAAGAGTGGTAGAGTTGGGGAGGAGGTGCAAAATGAGTGCTACCTTCAGTTATACTGGTGGGCTTCCAAAGGCTCTCACACATACAACTAGCAGTAGCTGAAGGAAGAGGATTCTCACTCCTGTCCTCCCCACCCTTTTAGGTCAGCTATTTGAAGAGTGGATGTTTCACTCTGCTGTTACACGCTATTGAGCTCCTGGGAGAGGAACAGAACGGGAAACCCTCTTTATGTGGTACAGATGAGCCTTCAAGGACCATACTCCTGGCTCCAAAATGCATTTTAATACAGCCAAATGAAAGTTACGTATGTACAAACAAGGAATGTAGGTCATATCTATAGAAAGAGGGACTGTAGCCTGGAAAGCAGTGACTCATGAGGATTTAAGGCATTAAAGGGCTAATGTAATCTTTGGATGTATAAATGGGGGAGTAGTCACAAGGCATAGGGAGTTGCTTTTACCTCTGCATGTGGCTCTTGTGAAGTCAATGCTGTAATATTACACATAATTCTGGTGGACAGGTTTTTAAAAAGATGTTGAAAAACTGGGGATGGTATAAAAAAAAAGAATGATAAACATGACTCCAGGGTTGGAGAAAATGTTTTACAATAAGAGACTTGAAGAGCACAGTTATTTAGCTCATCAAATAGACTGAAAGATGACTTGATTACAACATATCAGTTCCCATGTCTGAAAGCTGAGGTCAGACAAATTTAAATGAGAAATGTGGTGCTTCTTTTGTATCAGTGAGAGGGATTAACCACTGAAACATACTATCAAGTGAAGAGGTAGAATTTCCAGCCCTTGATATCTTTAATCAAGACTAGATCTCTTCCAGGAAGACCTACCTTTACCAAACTCAGTGAAATATAATGGCTTGCAATGTACAGGAAATCAGAATGGATGGTCTAATGGTCCCTTTGGCCATGAATAGGGAATAGAAGCTGGTGACCAGTAGCTTCTCCCCAACATTTATCCCTTATAACACGTTTATGACAGTTCATAGGGAGCTATTGTTCTTTGATACTGAAAAGTAAAGTTAACTCAGTTTTATTCTAGATTCCATAAAACCATTTATCCACCCACCCACCAGTCAGACTGGAAGGGTGGGCATCTCTCTAGCAAATCTTTGTGTGTGTGTGTGTGTGTGTGTGTGTGTATGCGTACACATGTACACCCACATGGCTGTTACATATATGGTTCCCATTAGTGGGGTATGGGAGCACCTCCGTATATCCCTTTAAGGTAGGGATAATAGCACTGCCCTACTTTAAAAATGGAGACATGAGACCCAGAGCGATTTAGTGCCTTGCCCAAGGTCTCACAGGAAGTTTGTAGTTGTGCAGGGAGCCAAACGTCTGTCTTCTGAGTCCTAGGATAATTCCTTAACCATTGGAATTTATTGGTTTTCATTTGGCCTGAGGGTTCCCACAGTGTCCCTGGTTATGAATAATCTTAATATTAAACTGGCAGGGTAATAAGTAATGTTGGGTTACATTTGGCAAACTGCTGAGTGAGCTCAGCTTTCTCTGAATGTGATAGAAATTGAGGGCATCACACACCTCAAGAAACACTTAGCTCTTTGCAAGATAAGCCACATAAGCCTTCACTAGTATTTTTTCTCCTGACAGTACAAGATCAGAATCTACCCTTGGCCACACAACCCGGCAAAAATGCTAGGACTGACATTTCTTTTCCAGGACTTCTGAACATCCAAGTTTTTCTTTCTTGAAAACACTGCAAGAAAGTACTGTCAGGCAGCATTACAGAAATGGTCTATAACTCCAGGGCAGACAGGGTGAAGTGATTAGGGACTGGAAAGTGGATAAGTCAGAATAGATGAGACAGAAGCAATGGTTTTCAGCTGCAGAGTCACAAACCAAAGAAAGCTGAAAGATTTAAGTTAGCTAAGAAAAGGTTAACATTTAAAAATAAAGATCCTTTGATATAGCAAGGTTTGAATGAAGCATCCAAGTTGGCAATTCCAACTCTTCCATGTGTGAGAGAATGCTGTGTAAATAACACGGGGTATGGCTATACTAGCCACCCTAGTTCGAACTAGGGTGGCTAATGTAGTCATTCGAACTTGCAAATGAAGCCCGGGATTTAAATATCCCGGGCTTCATTTGCAAGTTCGAATGACTACATTAGCCACCCAGGGGGCTAGTGTAGCCATACCCTAATAGATTACTAGAATTTTATTAGTATACACCATACTTTAAAGCCTGATTATGCCAGATATGCAAGAACATATGGTTTTGGTTAAAGTATTTTAAATATAATATTGGACAGTTTTAGTGGAGTGTAACAGGATTGCAACTCACTGCTAGCATGCCTTTCTCGGTCTAGTCTAAGAATTAGTTCTTGATAGATTTGGGTACCCTCTTGCTGCCTGCTGTATGCTCGAAGATAATCTTGTCAGGTAGTATGCACTCCTGCCAGTCACCTTTTAGTCCTCCTTTTTATGGTTACAAAGGACACCAGGACAACTCTCCGTGCTTCTTTTCTGATGCTGTTGAGCCTCCACTCAGTGCTCTATCATTGTACCAGTGACTGACAGGGAAACATGTATATGCTTGCTACATGAGATTTCAGCCCAGGACCTTTCAACCACCAATCCAGATCTCACGCCCCATCCCTGTTGCTCTTTCCCTAGCCTCTTTCCTACCCACTCTATCTTCTGTTATATTCTCCTAGATTTATCACAGGAGCCTATTCTATGCCCCATGGCTACTTCACCCACTCCTAGCTTCTTTCTAGACTTCTTATGGCATAGTAGCATTCTAGAGCTTAACGTCTTCCTTGTTCCTACAGATCCCTTAGAAAGCAACTACAAACCCCTTCTTCTTCAGCCCTCTTCTGTTTTTAGCCTCTTGCCCAGCCCTTCCTCGGCTGGACTTTATTCTTAATTAACCCTAGCACTCCTCCTCTCAGGTGACCTAACTGGCTTCTCAGGCCCTTGTCAGGGCTGGTGTGGGTGCATACCCCATCACACGAGGAAAACAGAGAAGAAAAAAAGGAAGAATTCCTCTTAACCTCCACTCATGGAAGAAGTCATGAAGTTACTACATTAGGGGGTAGTATCTTGGTGTTAGGAGGTTTTTCTGTTTAGCTTTAGAGAGAGAAGTATTTTACACCTGGAAAATAAAGGCAAAGGATAAGGGGTCTGCAGGGATTGGATGGAACTATGGATATGATTGAGATGGAATGGAGGAGCACTTTAATTAATAGGGGGCACTTAGTTTTCTCCACTCTCTTATCAGCTGACCTTGCTCTTGAAACATGAACATTAGCTGACAGCACTGCAATTGATTTTAATGGTGGCACTTCTGAAACTAATGATTCAAAAATGGTGTCTGATATATGCACAGGTTAAATACTCATGAGAAGTTTGTTGTGTCAGATTTCTTAGCAGTAGTTTCTCTCCACCACTTTCTTATCTTTTTCTATTCACTTGATTCCACATCAGTCTAGAAATAGAAAGCACACTAATTCCAAGGGAGACTTTAAAAACAATAGCATTGATGTCTGTATCACAGGCAGCAGCAACAAAAATACTGATGAACTAGAGCGTCTAAGCATTACTGAGAATATGAATAGTTTGGGCCTATTGTTACCTGTCCAAAATGGTATTGTAGTTTCCATGAAAGATTAATCTGTTTTAATTTCAGTGGAAGTATATATTTATGATAAATCTGAAAGTGTCAGTATTATACTGCATAGGTCTGCAAAGACACTGCATTGTACTGAAAAAGCAACTATTTCTTAATAGTTTTGAAAAAAATACAGGTGTTCTTTATCTGAGTTATCTACATTCTGTGCTGATAATTATAACCCTAAAAGAGGACTAAACCAAAGAACGTTTGTCATTTAAACCAGTAACAGGTATAAACTTATTTAAATAAATCAGTTGAATTGTTTGTTAAACTGTAATAAAATCCCTTATGAACACACTTAAACTGTTTCACAGCTGATTTAAATTATTTTCAATGCAGCTGCATAGGCATTTGCACCATTTAACTAAAATGATCTTAAAACTTCTGGTTTCTGTCCAAATTGTGTAGTAAACTGGTACACCATTTGTGTATTTAGGCAAGGCCCTACTTAAACTCAGTCTGAAATACTTTCCTCAAAGTGAAATTCCCTCTAAAACTTGTATCTGAAAGTATGAAACAGCACTGGGAGGAAATATGTATTTGTTTTTTCCTCCTTTCTATCGATTTAGGAAACCAAACTTCCAGGATTGTCCTAGAGCCCCCAGGAATTAAAGATTAATCTTTAATTAAAGATTGTGTCATGTGATGAAACCTCCAAGAACATATCCAACCAAAATTAGCATCTTTACCATCAATTACTGATAGAGAATAACCTGAGATCTCTGATAGCTTGTTTTGGCAAATCTATCCTAAAATATGGTATACAGAAACAGTTGGGGGTGAGGCTTCCTTGGCTAATTAAGTGCAAGTAATAATAATGATTTTTCTTCTTTTTTCTGTTTTTTCTCCTTGTTACCACAATATTAACTCTACCAATAGTCAGTCATATTTGTATGTGCCAACCATTTGGTCTTTCTATCCTGTTTTAGATCATAGACACCTTAGGAAAAAAATCAGGCCTGCTGATGGGGGAAGGGCAAAGAGGAAAGGAAACTGCCCTGGGTCCCAGCACTTCACAGGGATCACGGTCTCCCACTCTCAGTTGCCATTGACATTGCTAATGTGGCACCGGCCATGGGCAGAGCCCTGTGCCCTTTAAATCACCACTGGAGCCCAACACAATGTGCTGCTGAGGCCTGGGCAGCATACTCCAGATGGTGTGAGGGAGGAAGCATGGTTCAGGCACCATTGAGGGCAGGCTATTCTAGCTCTGCACCTTCCACCCAAGACCCTACTTCTACCAGGAGCCACTCCCGCCCCACCCCACCCACACACCTTGCCCAGGACCCAGCAAGTCTGTCAACTTGCATGGACAAAATTATCTATACATTGACAGCATTCAAGTGCCCTAGTTCTAGAGAGGTCAGATTGCTTGATTAGTTCTTGCTTTGGCTTCTAAGGATAAGTTCACGTAATACGTATTTGAGTCTGCCCCATTTCATTGAAAATATTGCTCATGTGTTTCATAGCAGTGAGCTAATACTTAAAGCCAGAGGATTTTAAATACCGCTTAAACGATACCCATAACTCCATACTGGAAACAACAACACCTGTTCCTCATGTGAGTATTCAGGCGCATTAAGAATTTCTAGGCTTTGAGCTGTAACAACCGCACACATCACTATGTCTCCATTTTTGTGAAACAGGTATTCCCACATGGTGTTTGGAATTCGAAGTGTCCATTAGCCTCGAGTCTGTAGATGAAAGCAACTGTGAAGGTTAGAACTTATGTGAGAGAGCATCTCACAGGGGAATTAGGTATTTTTTCAACTTGCTTCCTAGGGTGGAGAATGCATCAAGGATCCAGGTAGAAAAGGCTTAGTGTACACTTTACAATCTCCCTTGGGTACTACTATATGCCATTAGGTTAACTAGAGACATTTCCCTTGGGCTAGGAAGCAGCATTACGGAATCCTAAATGGAACTGGTAGAGTAATTCAAAACATCATGAGTTATGATAGTCAGTGATAAATGTTCACTAAATTGCTCCCATTATGTAAAGATATTACTGTTAATAGGCTGATGGTATACAAGGAAGAGTTCAGAAATATCTTGCCATTAGGAATTTAATTTCAGATTCTTCTTACACTGCAATGTTTTTCTTCAAATTTTGTTTTTGAAGAGAACACGGCTTAGAAATTGCCACCTCTTTTCCAATTCTTCTTTTAATGTCCAGAATCAGATACTCATATTTCTAAGTAATTAAACACCTTTATTTTCCTTACAATTAAGTGGAAGATAATATAATGGAGTAACACCATTATTTTAAGATGCAATTAAGATCCCTTTTATAGTTGTGACAGCCAAACATAAATGTAATCACACACCAATTAACAAGTAATTATGCTGTTACTACCTAGATTTATGTCTTGCATTAGTAAGTATCTTGGATTTAAATCTTTTACAAAATAAGTTCAAAATAAGTTCAATTTTTATTCAATGCCAACACATGAAAGCAAATCAGACACAGAAAAATATTATACATATGAACCAAACTATGTTATTTTAAGTATCAGATTTACAATTGTGGGTTAGTAATTGCTCAAAACTCAGATAAAGCAAAGTTAATATCTTTTTGTTGTAGACATAACTGACCCACACATAATGTATTGGTTGACTTTCTCTCATAAATAATCCAACTGACTTCAGTCAAAACACTTATGAGCCAGATCAGTGTCATGGAGTTGGCCCACTGAATATTAAAATGTATATATATTAGCTCAATTAGATGCCTAAAGTATATACTGGCCCAATTCTTTTCTCCATCTTTCTTATACCAGTATAAATAAAAAGTATCTCAATTAAAGTATGAGAGGAGAACCAGGCCTCAGATGTACAATATGGGTGAGTTATAATTATTATAAGGTTATCATATGTATTCACTCAGTTTCTTTTGTCATACCCAACTGCAGGCACATATTCATTATTGTGGATTTTTTTTATTCTATTTGATCATTGTAGCTTGAATTTTTATACTGTCATCAACAGTAACCAGTATTAATACTACTTTAGTTTGCAGATATAACAATTCCTGCTTAGGAGCTGAGCAAAACCTAAAGTTCCTGCACCCAGTCTGTTGTCTAGTTTAACTGTGGTTAGTTACATGGAAGTGGTTCAGGGTTTTTTTGCTTTTTTTACTTGAGGCTTTAGATAGTTCTGAAAATAGTGGTCAATGCTATAACTATGTTCACAATTCTAAAAACCTTGGTTGAGGTCAATAGGCTATACTCTGGGCTAAGAGTATAGCCTTTTGGGCTAAGAGATCTCCTTTCTAATTTTCATTATTTTTGCTTTGGGAGACCCTTTTCCTCACTTATCTCCATTTGTTCCAATACTCCCAGTCTATAACAAGAGCTCTAGGCAACTTTGACAATCTTGTAAAAGTAAAGAGAAAGAAACTACCTAATGAACCTTATTTCAATGTCTTGCAATGTATTTTCCATGTTTCCCTTTGGGTTTGACTTTGAGAAGTCAAATTTTCTGCCAGCCTTCTGGTTTTGCAGCTTTTCACATTCAGCTAATTGCACAGTCAAAAGAAGATGGACATCCAAAACCTCCATATTTTTATTTGAATGTGTCCCTCTGTCAGATCTGCATGAGCCAATGGCTACTTTCTGCATGCAAAATACGGAGGCATTCATTTGTCCATTCAAAATTGTCCCCAGAAAATAGCAGACAATGGATGATGATAATTTTATCCAAAAGTATTAGTAACATACCCAGAGTGAAAGCAGAATTTTATCAAAAGGAAATTATGAATGTCGATTATATAAAGTTGTAGTCTACAGTGAACGTTTGTTTGATGCATGTTTTACACTACTCCAGTTTTGCTTTGACATGTTCATAGTACTGTAAATCTGACATTCAAGCCAGCTCCAGAAAGCACTCATTATTTACAGTTTAGAATGCAGTTAAAACTCTGCACACAGACAGACACAAAATCTTTCAGATGATGTATTTTTAAACTGATGCTTTGATATTACACTGACCGGGGAATATTTGTCCTCCCTATTTCCCTCTTCCACACAACTAGATGCTGGGAAAACTGCAGAAATATACATCAATGGCAACTGACTGTAGTATTTTCATTTGTCTGTGTGATGTCCCTATGGTACTTATTAAATTGGTATTTACTTTACCCACATTTACCCTCTGGCCCAATCTCTTCCCTTACATTTGTCCTTTTGGCAACAGGTTTAAAAAACTGTATTATGTATCGGGTAAAGCTAGTTTCATTTTGTGCCTGTGGGGCTGAAGGAGTTAACCTCTCACCTTCAGTACATACGTTTTAATACATATGGCCTCAGGTATAATACCAGGAGAAAGCAGTATGCCCAGCACAATTAATTAAATTTCACCTAGTTGTTAGACTTTCTTTGGCATTGCAATTTCGTTAGCTTGTAAATAGTTCCTCAAGCACTTGATCTATTAGAACTGAACTGGATTTTTTTATGCAGGTCAAATGGAGTTTTATTTTCTTCTTAGAAGTTGCACACTGTTTTCCCAAGGACAGTAAATAAGAGCTACTCTTCTCCCTCATTTGCCATTTCCTTCATATATTAATGCCCAGGGGCTTATGCTACATATGGTAGGGTAATATGGTTAAGGCATTATAGAGAATTTAGACTGAGAACAGCAGAGGTGTCTGATCTATGTTCCAGAAACTGTGTCTGGAGACCTGAGTGGGGTGCAGGGGAGCATGTGGGCTCAAGGGGCCCTGCTTGCCATAAAAAAAGCAGAAGGCCCTCTCCAACGTTTGACATCCATGGTCACTGAACTGGACTTTGGTGTCTAGATTAACTATGGAGAAGTTAAAATTGATCTGGGCATCCATATGGGCTCTCAAAGGAGCAAAGAAAATTATTCCGAGGGAACTGCAGGTTGTCATCTAAATTTGGTATACCAGACAATGGCTCCTCATGGGGCACTTTGTGCTTATCTGTCATATGTCTCCTCTGGAGTTCAAAACCCTAACTATTTCATCATCATAACAAGGGAAATAAAGGAAGACTGAGAAGTCCTAAAAGAGTCAAATGGTAGATTTGATACAGCATTCGTACTGGTTACTCAAGACCAAGGGTGGGCAATAAGCAGCTCACTGGCCAGACACAGTACACCAGGGTTAGCCCCGGTGGACTGCCTGATGCTTTATTTACCTGTGCATCCACAGGTATGGGTGCTCACAGCTTCGGTTGACTGTGGTTTGATGCTTTCGGCCAATTGGAGCTGTGGGAAGTGGCGTAGACTGGGATACAACTCCCCTCAGCTTCCACTGACGGGAAACAGTGAATCACAGCTAATGGGAGCTGTGAGCCACTGTACCTATGGACACACAGGTAAATAAAGGGTCTGACAGCCTGCCAGGGTTGTACTGTGTCAGCCTGCAGGCCGTTTATTGCCCTCCCCTAATCAAAACTGAGCAGCAGATATAGTCCAATGTCTTGGGACATATAGGTTGTTGGGGTTTGCTTTCAAGGTGAGTGGTGTGCACCAAAATGGACAGACAGATCAGTATATTACAGGACTCATCACTTTTGCAGGTTCTTTTTCCCCCCCCTATAGTGTAGCAGTCACTAGCCAAGGAGAAAACTTACAGAACAAGAAAGTCCTCTTCTGGTATGGCAACCAACTGGTGGTCCATTTAGTAAATAGTCAGCTAAAATTGGCTGGGTAAGGAGTGTCGAAGCAAAAACGCTCCTCTCTGTTTAGGCAGCTAACAAACAGCTTTATTAATTAATAAAGCACAGCATGAGCCAAACGTAGTCCCAGCAAAGCCAGGCCCAGTAAGGCTGCTAATACAATCAGTCCTAGTATCTTTATATCCTTAACCAAACAGTCTGACGTCAGGGCATCCAATTACAGAAATCATCAATTAAACTAGGAAAAACAAAGCCTTATCAACAAGATGGCGGACAGGTATGAGGGAGTACACCTCCTGTCCCAACCAGCACAATTAACACATACCAATAGCCCATCCTGTAGGCCTCTTCTCGCGGGGTGACAGAAAGTTCACCCTGGTCTACGTGCTTGAGAGAAAAAGCTGAAATGGTTTCTGTTATACAAGATGGCTTCTAGCTAAATATAAAATGGTTACTACAATTTTTCTACAACTCCCCCCTTTTAGCCTTTTAAAGGCTAACCTTGAACCATTTTATGCCTCCATTTCCATCAACGCATTTATTTACATCTCTTGTTTCCTTCTTGCTCATCATATTTTAACATCATGAGTTCCACATTCCCTTTAGTAAGGGTCTGTCTTGTGTTTTTCAGAATACAAGAAATACAGCATTTGATTAACTAGAAACAAAAATAAACACAAAAGAATATAGCTAGTACTAAAACTACTCCTTGCAAAATCCAAGTTCCCACATGTCCAATCGAGCCTCCCAACCAACCCCAGAGGGTCCTGTCTTCCTCCTGCCTTAGGCTTTCCACAGTTCTTTCAATCTCTAAGGCATTTTCCTCTACTTCCTTGCTGGTGTCAGTGATATACACACAGCATTCTTTTCTCACTAAGGCACAAACCCCGCCCTTACTAGCTAGGACGTAGTCTAGGGCCATCTGGTTTGGGCTTTTTCCCACCCTGGCTCCTGAACCATTACATGTCCAGCAGTACTTTCTAATTGGGGTCAGGGCTAGGTGGATATACCGTGGGTTAGTAAACCCTTTATCCTGCCAAGTATCATTTGGGTTTAGTTTACTAAACAGTGTGCCATATTTGAGTGTTGTTTAGTGGGACCAGAATCATTGGGATACCTCCTTCTGAATGTACAGGACTGTGAGCACATATCCAGCAACCTGTGGAATTAAATTCTTCGGAAACTTGGTTCATTAAAAGCATAAACACATTTGAACCATATAGGTTATAACTGCTAGGCATTAAATCCAAGATTAAGCATAAGCTCAACATGAATTGTTTGTCCAGCCTCATGCTGGCTGTTCTTCAGGACTTCGTAGTTTGCTTCACCTATCGCTGGCAGGTTCTTCTGGGCCGCAGCTGGTACCTTGGCCTCGGTCTCTCAGGATCGTCTGCTTCTGGGCCTGGATTGCCGGTACCAAGCCTGCGCTGATCCCCATCTACTTCTGGACCTGGGTCTCTGGTACCAGGTCTGTGGTGCTCCTTGTTGGGGCCAACCTCTGCAGGGGCTGGAACCGGTTTGCAGTGGGAGGCGTGAATTCAGGTGGGCAATCCCTCACACTTTACAGCGGTAGGAGTTGTCAGAAGAACCTGGTAGGGACCCTTCCACCTGGGTTCCAGGGCAGTCTTCCACTGGTGAACTTTCACGCAAACCCAGTCTCCTGGTTGTAGTTTATGGCACGGCTCAGTTGGGGCCTCCTGGAAGGTGTCCTTAACCTGTGAATGATAAGACTGTACACACCTCATAAGTTCCTGACAATACTTGACTATGCTTCCTTTAATAAGTGTGGCATCAGCCAGATCAATTTTTTTTTCTTTTTTTTTTAGGCTGTTTAACAGTCTTATAGGTTGGCCACATGTAATTTCATGTGGACTGAGTCCAGCTTTCCGATTAGGAGTGACTCTCATGCTCATTAGGGCAATCGGGAGTGCTTCTACCCATGTTAAGCCAGACCTTTCACATATCTTAGCAAGTTTGTTCTTTAAAATCCTGTTTCATTTCTCTACTGCTCCTGGGTGTTACGCGCAGTGCAGTGCTTGTCTGATAGAGTAGTACTTTGCCAGTTTTTGAACAATTTGTCCAGTAAAGTGGGTACCTCTATCACTGGAGATCACAAGGTGTATTCCCCATGATGGGATGTAATGATTTAGAATTTTCTTTGCCACTGTGATAGCATCAGTTTTCCTGCAGGGATAAGCTTCTACTCATCTTAAAAACAAACAAACAAACAGCACATATTCAAAAGATTGACATTTAGGCAATTGAATAAAGTCCATCTGTAAATTTAGAAATGGTCCCAAAGGCGGAGGTCTGGTTGCCGGAACTGTCTTTACAGGTTTACCCACGTTGTGGGCTTGGCAGATAGGGCAAGCCAGACAGTAATCTTTGGCTACTTGGGAGAATTTGGGAGCAAACCAATTTTCTTTTAAGGTGGCTACCATCCCCCCCTTTTGCCAACGTGCGACAATCCATGGAGCACGGAGGCAAGGTGAGGTAGCAAGACCACTGGGGCAACAATGCGGCCATCAGAGCTGCACCACAAGTGGTCTGGGTGCAAGGTGCACCCTGCCAGTCTCCACTCCTGCTTTTCCGATTCTGGGGCTTGGTCCTGCAGGAGGGCCAGTTCTGACAGAGATGGCATAGGAGCTGGCAATGGTAGGAGAGAAGGGAAAAACAGCAGATAGAGGAGCAGATTTCACTACATTCCAGACAGTACAAACTGCATAGCCTACTACTAAAACTTCACTAGAATTATAAAAGCAAAAAAACCATCTGTGTAAAGCACAAAGTTAAGATTATTCAAGGTACTTAAATTATTTTTTTCATTAAAACAACAATATTGTACACACAACAATGTTTGAAATACATATATCACAATTAAGACACACAAGACAAATCTGGACAGAACACAAACTTATTATGTCATGACACAGAACCATGGTTTTTCTTCAGTTAATTTTCAGCTGATATTAGCGCTTTTTGATGATCTGAAAGACAAGAAAACATTTCTACCCCCGTCGGGGTGGTCCATTATAACTTAAAATACTGCCTAAGATCTGCTCGGGGAACCGGTTATAGCTAGTTCCCTACCACTTCCATGGGCGAGTGAGCTGCAACTTTCCGAGAACAAGGGTGCTTCATCGGTACTCGTGACCTTCCACTCCCTTGAATTACCTCAGAGTTGCTAGCCCTTCCCAACAGTGGCATGCCTCAGTTTCCCTCTTGTACTGCAGACCAGGTTGTTTTTTTTTTTAATGTGTGAAGCTTCAAATGATTTACTGCCACAGAAACTCTTTCTTAGAACAAGGCACTTGCTAGTTACTATTTCAGCAAGCAAAAAGGTTTTCTTTTCCTGAAAAGAATCATATGCAGTGTTACAGGCTTACTTATGGGGGACAGTGCCCCCCTCTTCCAGAACAGACAGGCAGTTTGCAGACACACACAACCTTGGATCTGAAAGCAAGCCAAAAGTGCTATCAACTCAGCCTTGAACAGAAACACCGTGAAGTTTCTGGGCTTGGATTTTTAAAACAATAATTAGTTTCCTTGAAAGACACATTTAACCCTTAGGGTGCAGGTTTTACAAATTTACAATGTATAGATTCTATTTTTTTTTAATGCAGTTAACCAATTAAGTTTTAGTAGAATTCCTTATTTTCCCTGTAATAGATTTAACAAAGTATCTGTAGCCAAACGTTTAAACTTGATTGTTTCTTCGCGTAGATGATTAAAAGAGGCTGCAAGAAACAAGGAGTCATTTCTAAAGCAGTTTTTTTCCCTTACACATTACAATATTGCTTAATTTCTTTTCCTTAGAATTTGGAGGAACACTTCCCTTAAACTGTTAAACTTATTTTAAACTTGGTGTTTTGCTTTGGATCGGGCAAGTTTGTTACAGAAGCCTGTGTTTTCAAAGGGAAGAGCTAATTCCTTTCAGTTATTTTTTTGTGTTTCCTCTCTATCTGTGTATGCGTTATAAAGAGGGGTAGAGGGGTGATGTTGTGCCGAATTTCCCCACCCCCTCAATCTTGGTTGATATGGATGTGCCAACTGAGAAATCTCTTTTTTTTTTTTTCCACTTCTTGTGCATTATTTTGGCACAGAGGCTCTGCAGCAAGTTTGTAAGTTACCTATCTTACTGCAGGGCAGATTTTTTTGCTTTTCTGAGCTTCACTTTCATCCCTCAGGGCTTTAATTTTTCCTCTTTTCCAATTTGTTAAATGCTTACTGGTCCGTGGACCATTATGCACGTACATGTAGTACACAGGGTGCCTTTCGGCAGTGTGGGGGGATGTTTAGACTAACCCCCACCTAAACTAACTTTACACACTCTAAAGAAAGAGTCTGCCGGGTCTAGAGTGTCACACCTTAGCAGCTCATGAAATAAGGGGAGTCGTCACTCCCTCACATATCCACTGAGTCTCAAGGTTCAGCTGACCCCCCCCTCCCGCTTGCGTTCAGAGCTCCCTCGTGGGAGAGCCCCGGTGCAGCTGGGATCAGCTCAAGTCTCAGACCTATGCAACGGCATTCATACTTCACTGATTACATTCATACTCATTTTCCACACACATTTTTTTCCTACAGTTTCCACATTTAGATGCATCTTTCTTTACTGTCCAGTTCCCATGGGTTTCTATTAAGTGACGCTGCCCTAAGACACCCAGCACTTAATATCAGACTTCATTAGGATCCTATACCAGAAGGCACTTATCATAAAGGCACTGGAATTCCTGTAAACTGACCTACCCCCATTTTCTGCACACGCTTAAAAGATTCTGTAAGGCACCGAACCAAAAGTCCGCCTGCTTACACTGTTTTCTTCTGTGAGTAATTCGCCTGCTCGCCCTGCGAGTCACCAAATTAGAATCCACCTGCTCACCCTGTGAGTCACCGGATCAGAATCCGCCTGCTCGCCCTGTGAGTCACCGGATCCTGCTACCTCTCGCACTGATCCCCCCCTTTTTTCTTGTGAGACGCTGGACCAAAATCCACCCGCTCACAGGGGTCTCCGGCACCCACCCTAGCCCGACAGAACACCACGTCCTGGCGCCTGGAGACAGCCTGACGGAATGGGGAAATACTATGGCCTGGGGTTAGCCTCAGAGGTCAGTACTACATCTACAAGTAACAGAGAGAGACAACAAAGCTTTCCCACAGTTCCATGTGCTGAGAGAGCGTAATGGCACCACACCAGCTTTTAGCGTCTGAACACAGAGGGTCCAGCGCATGGCTGCCTCACTAGAGACACCAGTGTGCCCTTTTGGAACTGTGACACATAAGACAGGCCTAATAGACAAAGACAGACACAGACAGACAAAATGTTAGCTGCTCCACAAAATTGGATTCCGTAGCTCCCCTTACCCCAATGGCCAGCCGTCACTCCAAATCCCAATCCCTCACCAGGAGATTTCATAACAGGTATCCCCCTTTACCTTTTATTGAGCGCTCTGAGAGGTTTGGAAGTGGAGTGCCGGTCCGTCCATGCAGGCAAGTGGCATGTTAGGAATCTCGGTGGAACCTCCAAATTGTCGAAGCAAAAACGCTCGTCTCTGTTTAGGCAGCTAACAAACAGCTTTATTAATTAATAAAGCACAGCATGAGCCAAACGTGGTCCCAGCAAAGCCAGGCCCAGTAAGGCTGCTAATACAATCAGTCCTAGTATCTTTATACCCTTAACCAAACAGTCTGACGTCAGGGCATCCAATTATAGAAATCATCAATTAAACTAGGAAAAACAAAGCCTTATCAACAAGATGGCGAACAGCTACGAGGGAGTACACCTCCTGTCCCAACCAGCCCAATTTACACATACCAATAACCCATCCTGTCGGCCTCTTCTCGCGGGGTGACAGAAAGTTCACCCTGGTCTACGTGCTTGAGAGAAAAGCTGAAATGGTTTCTGTTATACAAGATGGCTTCTAGCTAAATATAAAATGGTTATTACAATTTTTCTACAGGAGGCTGATGAAGGCCATAGTTTAATATCCCTTTTCATGCAGTGCATATCCTGGGAGTGGATAATGAAGTTACTGATGCTCTCTTGATTTCATTATGATGAATTTTGGGAACTTGCCATACTATCCAGCAGGGATCCTCTCTGAGACCTTGGCTTATGGCAGCTGTGGGACTAGTTGAGACTCCGTTATACTATAGAATCTGAGGGCCTAAAAGTCCAGCTACTCAGAGTTTATGGTGTTTATGGCACAGGAAGGGCTTTATTGTGGGTGGCCCATACACACCAGATGGTACAATGGTGGTGCCTTTGACCCACTGCCGGTGGTCTCCTTCCACTATCTCTGATGGGCTAGTGGGCCTGTTCTTCTGGAGTAGGTTGGTGGGTTTTCCAGACCCAGGTGGGTATTTTATAGTATGGAGCTCCTAGAAGGGAAGTCCAGGAGGATGTATGCTAATGGGATGACAGGTTATCAATAATAATGGAAACCGTGAAAAGGTTGTCAAAGGCTCTGCCTGGAGCTGCAACTGTGGAAGGGAGGCCATGTAATTTGTGGTGACATTTGTTGATGCCGCCTTTGTTGTTTTGGGAACAAGTGAGCTGATTCCTACAGTAATTACGGACAAGTCACAACATGCATTAAAAATAACAGATATGCAACTAACTATAGAAGTGATGTCCCTGTACTTAAGGCAATGAAAAACAGACCAAAAGGGAACAGGGGCTTATGTGATGTTGATGGATTGTGCTGATGGGCATTTGTGTCCTTTAAAGGTGATAAGAGCCTCACTCAAAATCTGGAGCCTGGGGTTAGGCCTGATCTTCAGATATGGTGATGGCAGCTTCTTGACAAGGTATCAATTCAATGCAGCACTGAGAAAAATGTGCTACTCGGATTTTGACTCGGGTAAACTTGCTACACATTCTGTCAGGAGCGAGGCAGTGGCATAGAGGGTCTTATCCTGTGGCAGGTGCAGCATTATGGCATTGGAAATTCAGGTGTTATAAGGACTTTAGGAATGTAAAATCCCGGTTAATCAGTTAAGCAGTTAAATGTTATGTTTAACAGGTTAGCCGATTAAATGGGGGCTGCCTTCCCCTCCCCCCATAGCTGCAGGCTGCTCTGGCCAGGCTGGAGCACATCTGCCTGCGGCATGCCAGACCAGGCCTGCTGTGGACAGGGACTGCTCCGGCTGGGGTGGAGTGCTCCTCACCTGTGGCGGGCCCCAAAAGGCTAGAGCAGCCCCTTGCCTGTGGTGTATCAGGGACTGCTGCAGTCCACTGGTTAACTGGTTAAGGGTGATGCTTATCTATTAAGTGGTTAACTATTCACATCCCTAAAGGACTTATGTCCACACCCAGGAAAAGTTGGAGGGAATTTTACAAAAACAGTTAACTCAATGCCCATCAGCACAATCCTTTTTTCCCCCAAGAAGCTATGCACAGAGTGAGTAGTATTTGGATTTGCTCACACCTTATTGTACATAGGGCCCACAGGAGGGCAGGTAGAATGGCATCTAAATCTCAGCTGAGCTTCAGGATTGAAGCTGTTTGCATGCAGAAAAGGATCAGCTCATTTCACTTCTGTATTCACTGACAGGTAAGGACCGAGAGAAAACCCAATCTAAACAAGGCAAGAAAAAAAAGCAAGTAAGGGGGTCACTGAGTTATTCCTGAAGAGGGGGGATTCAGTGATGCTGTAGGAACATCACAATCAGCTGGAAGTTTTCAGGGAGGATGGTGTACATCTGTCATTTGGAAGTACTGACATATGGCTATATCCGGTGAAGCATGTGGAGAATCACCAAGCTACTCACTGGCATGCTTTGTGACTGGTTTCCCGTGTGGTTAGGAGAATTAAATGAATGGTCCCCAGAGGTAAAAGACATGGGATTTTGGTGATGGCCCTTGGGATCACATGATAGGGCAATACCTTGTGGCCTTTGCAGGCTAAGGTCCCTATATGGTTGCACCATCTGTCCTGCTTCTGGGGGACAAGGGGCAAAAGGGTGCAAAGACTCAGAGCTGAGTCCTGGGGGCAGGCTGAGAAAAGACTATCCCAGGGTATGGGTCATATGGGAAGATGTCATGTAATCCTGGATCTAGTCACAGGTCTTAAAAAACTTAAGGTTGCCAACTGGTTGCCAACTTTCCCAACCAGATGAACTGGACATCATTGACACAAATGGTCAGTGAAGTTGGCAACCCTAAATGAGCCTGTGCACTGGAACCAATTAAATGGTTCCAATTCATACAAGGGAGGGTTGCTAAATTTAATAAAAGTTGGAGCCTGCTGCTTAATTCTGTGCATGTTTACATCCTCTTTTTGCCCTCACATCCACATCAAATGGCAGCAAATCACAGAAAGTAGAGATGAGTCAAAACCAGACTGCTCATCTGGCCCGTACTTGAACTTCGGAAGTTTGGATGAAATGCGACCTAGGTGAGAATTTTCATGATAGGCAGGGTTTTGCAGAACAAAAAGCGCAATGCTATCATATACAGAATAGCTAAATTGTCCCTAGTTCTTGAATGCATACTTTGGAGAAAGGAGAGTTGGAAGGTTCGTCCCATTACTTGCATATATCATGAAAGAGCTAGTAATAATCACTGTCCCTGGTGAACACATTGAAGCATATGCACATAATCCAAAAGGTAAAGGGCAGGAGATGAGTCCATATTCCCATTGCATCACCTCTTTCCCTAATGCATTCCTAAATTTTTCCATCTGTTCTGTGATCTGGGAGTGATGATGAATAATCATCCTCCTATAGGATACTGGGGAACTATGCCTAACTGTGTTTTAGAGGGGAAACCGCAGCACTCAAATTATTTCCTGAACCCAAAGCTGAGTTTCCCTTTTTAGACCGATCATTTAATTAAGCAATTGGCAGCAGTCACGACCCACCCGAGGTGTTCATTAATCAACCCTACCACACAGTTTGAAGCATCTTATTGCAATTAGGAAATGGGCATGCTAAATCACATCAACATTTTAATCTCAAAACAAGTTGCTTTTTAAATAGCCTTACATCAAACAGTTCTAAGGGAATTTGTAAATACATATTAATTATAGATGTTGTGTGCTTAAATCCAAATATTTTGAACTCAGGTTGGGTTATTTTTCTTTCTCCTTTTAGATTTTAGAGGATTTGGGCCATCATTCTTCATTTGCTTTCTCCCTTGCCCTCATCACCTTTGCCTTAATTATGGATGAGTCTCTTAATATATGAATCAGATCTTTATCTTGCATCTACATTTGACAAATAAATTTGGAATTACTTGTCACTCCCCTCAGGACTTTCTTCCGTAAGTTTAAAACAACATAAACAAGTCAAAAGGTAAGTATGGAAAAACTCCTCCCTCCATCCCCTGCTCCCTAGTTATATAATAGCTGAAATTGCCACAATACACATTAACAGGAATTTCCATACTGAGTCAAACCAATGGTTCATCAAGTCCTGTCTTCCATCTTCTACCATGGCAAATGCCACATGTTTCAGACAAAATGCAAGAAAACCCGCAGTAGGCATATACGGGATAGTATGTGCATTGATTTCAATCCTATAAACAGAAGTAAAATTCCCTTGATATGTCTACATATATAGCCCAAAAATAAATATACAATATGGAATTAGAGGAAAAGTCTACTCAGAGTAAGGATAAAACTCTAAGTCTAATGAGTGAATTGATTACAATACTAGCTCACAGTCTTTGAAATATTTCTAGTCAGGTTTATTGCCACAGTAGTAACATGTTTTCTATTATTGAAAAATAACATGTTAAAAAGGTAATATACACTCAATAGTGCAGTTAAAATTATTTGATATGCCAGGTCCCTTAGCTTATCAAACAATGGTAAGCGCATATTATTTCTTTGAAGCTGAAGGTGGGAAAATGATTGCTAATATTTCAATGGCCATAAACCACACCCTAGTTTGAGGTCTTTACTCAAGGCTTGGCCACATGAAAACTTACATCCTAGCTTGCTTTGCACTAAATCTACCTTGCCATACAACAATTTTCTAACCCTGTTGCTGCACACTCTAATTTCTGTAGAGTTCTTAAGCAGAGCTGTTAATGCATTATAGCAGAGTCTACACAACTAGTTAGTGCCTGGCAGACTAGCATGCTTTCGATGTACACTCCAGTTTGCTGCACACTTATACTGAGGGCTTGTCCACTGTCCTAGAGATTCTTTTTCAACAAGATCCTATTAATGTCTGATACTGGCAGTGGATGATCAGCCAAAGTACAGGTGATTTAGATGGGAGCTGGACAAGCCCACAATTGTTAGTGGCTCTTCAGTGGAATTCTTATTTTCTAAATGGTGTGAATGCTACAATTTTCTAGATATATGGATCAGCTCATTTTTATTATTCCCTTTACCTAATTTGCCTAATCCTACAAAATAAAACCACTGTAATCTGCTGGCAATATTTCATCTTTGTTCCAAGCACTGTCATTGCAGTATAAAGCAAGAAATAGCTTGGGATTTATATTCATCAACTGTTAATCCCCTGAAAACTATTTATTCTTCAAGATTATTTGAGTAATGTATTGGTACAAACTGCTGTAAATTTAAACCATCACTACTACTATTTTAAACTGAAGTCTTTAATAGGTCACCTTCAGTCATGAACAGAATAGGATGAAAAGCCTCTTAAGAGTGGTAAACTTTCAAGGTACTGTCTAAGCTTACAAAAGGGAATCTCCCTGAAGAAGCATGTAAAAATCAATATTTCTTCTGCCTCAGCAGGATCCTCTTACTTGAGCCAGCAATTGAAGTTGGAAGTACAGCCCATTGTCTCGTGTATTTTATCCAAGGCCAATGGAGAATGGGTGGGTTTTGAAGATGGCAGAGGAACATGAATTTCTTATGTTTTTACTCAGTTGTTCCCTTTGAAAAAGCAGTTAGTGGATAAGATCCTTATTTTTATATTGTGTATGATTTATCACCCCGTATCTAGTTACCTTTTAGGTCTCCAGCATCTTTATTTCCAAACCTTCCTTTTCATTCAGATTTCTCTTCCTGGCCTCATATTTCTTGAGCAGCCTATATACCTCAATACTCAGTCTTTTTATTTAACTTTCCCCATAATATTGAGATAGTTATAATAAGCATATTAGCACTTGGCCAATGTATTGTATGCTCCTACTGTGTTGAAAGATCCTTGCAAATATCTAAAAATAAGGAATTCAGAAGTTAAAAAGAAAAGCCTAGTCAAAGCTAAGGCTTTGTGGATAATGAACGCTTCTGTGACCTTAAATACTGCAATTAAAGAGCTTGAGTTTGAGTTTCCTTCCACACAGCAAAGTTGTGAAAGTAACAAACTGAAGAAAACTAATAAGTTAAAAATGAATGTTGAGTTAAGCTTACCCATGGCTATGTAACAATCTCATCTCTTTCCTGGTTTCTTATCTGTCCAATGTAATATCTAGTTCTAAGTCTTTCAATTTAGGTACATGGTTTTTGAGAAATTATTGTCTACATAATCTTGGGTAGTAACACTTTTAAAAAAAAGAAAAACCCCAAAAGCTCAAATGTCATATATTTCTAAAAAGCTGTGAATTACCAGACTTAAACTAGTATCTACGTTCTGAAAAGCTACACTCAAATCATGGCCAGCCAAAATACTGCATCCATATGTCCCATTTAATTTACAGTTTTCTATGCAGCCTAAGGTTAGTGCCAACATTTATTAACCAATAACTTGAAGAAAATCAATAAAAATGCAAGTAAGCATCTGATTTTGGAAAGGGCTGTCATTTACCCCCATTTTTCAATACGTATGTGCATGTTTAAGTCAGTGGGACCACTCATATTTAATTTTATGAATGTGCTTAACTTTAATTAAATTGCTCAACCTGCACAATTTTGGCATGCAGGTCTGAGTCTTGAACTCTTATAATGGACTGGACAGGCATTTCCATTGCAGATCAAACAGTGTAGCCTAAAAAAATCTAACAAAGTTTGAGGCACCCTTTGTGGGATCCTGAAAACCTTGCACCAGGTGAGTATGACAGGGGATCTTAGATGCCATACCCCTCTGTTTGGCTGGAGGTGAGTGTGAAGTAAGTCCCTTCCCTCAGACTTTTTCCTTGGACTGGGTACTTAGCTCAGAAGCCAACTAGACTGGGTTCTATAGAACAGTTGTTGATCTGATTCAGCCCCACTTTCAAATTTGTTTGGAAGAATTAATAAAGTTGCCACTCATATTTAATTGTACTCTCTCATTTCATCGCTAATATCACTTCATTGAATGACCCAGTTTCCACTTCCCTCCCACAGCCTACATGCACAGGCAATGTTCCTTCAAATATCACTGAATGCTTCAAATGATGGCAATAGCCAGGTATGCATGCCCCGTCCCATGGTACAGGGAGCGATGGGGGTGCTGACATTGTGGTGTCTGTGTACTTGACTGTTTCAGATCTTACTGTGATCAGGCAGTGGTCAGAGTCACCATTACTGCCCTTGGTCTCAGGGACATATGGCCTAATAGTCAGAGGCAATAGCAAAACCCTTGGAGTCAGGGCTATGTGGCCTAATAGCCAGAGTCACTCTCATTGCCCCTTCCTCTCCACCAAATCCTGGCCCAGGTCCCTGTCAGCTGCATGTGTGGTCACCAGTCAGTCAGCAAGGATCCTACTGCAACATGCTGAGCTTCTTCAGGTACAATACACTAGTCATTACGCTCCCCTGGGCCACTTTCTACCATGCGTCCTAATGCCAGGGTCCGTTAGTCATCAGAGTCTCCCAGCTTCTTGGTGCAGTTAGCTTGTAGGCCTGTCACATAGTAGTTGTTATATAGGCTTCATTTTATAACTTCGTTTCATGTAGTTAATATAAGTTTTGTTTTATAGCAGCTGCTTGGCATTGAGGTATTATAAGTTAGTGAGAAATTGTTTAAAATTGTCTTTTAAACTTTGTAAGTCTGTAAGAAATCCTGCCTGTTCCTTTGTAAGAGAAATTGCTTCCTCTGAAATTAACTGTCATTTGTGTGAGGGAGGAATGTGTTGTCTGTGTTCTCTCTAGGGCATATGTGGGACTTGAGGGCCTGTCTGGGTATCAGAGTCTCCCACTTCCATGAGCCACATTCCAGGCTGATCTGCAGCAGGGGCTGACACAGCATGTCCTTCCTCTTCAGCAGTCAGTCCTGACTGAACTGGGCTACTCCCTTTTATTTTGTGGTAGTTGGAACATGTCCAGTAGTATTGGGTGGGTGGGTATTCTGTAGCTAAGCGTGTGTCAAGGCATAAAGAATCTGACGACAAAGGGATCTGGGGTCGGCTGATCCCCATCTAGACTACCGCGCTGTGCCGACAATCAGCTGATCAGCACAGCGCCGCGGCCATTTTGATGTAAATGAAGCGGCGATTATTTAAATCGCCAATTCATTTCCCTTTGCCGAGTACACTCATCTACATGGCTCTGTCAATGGAGCCATGTCATCTAGACACACCCTAAGAGTCCTGCCTTAACCCTGTTTGGGTCTGTTCTCCCCATCACATTCTGCTATGGGACCAGAGGAAGTATATAGGCTAAGACACTTGCTCCTCATTAGTCATAGAGGTAAACTTCCAAGAATATGTGAAAATTTATCCAACATGATGTCCAAGAGATTATAGATCAAACAAAGATTGAAACACATAAAAATGGGTGCATAAAAATCGAATCTTTACAATGAAAAATCATGTGCCTCTGTTTTATTTCTCTCTGTTGAGCCCAAGATACTTCTCATTATTTCTTTTGGTGCCATTGCCAGGTTCTAAGTATACAATATATCATACAAAGATGTTTATCTTTATCCTTTTAAAATCTTAATTTAATCATATATGGGTTTAGTTCTTTTATTGTTTATTTTAAGTTGTAAAAGTGTTTGAGGGTCTTTCCATAAAACAAAGGTATTAAACTGAACTTGATTTTTAGTTATAGAGGAAATTTACTAAAACCAAAATATACATTAATGTGTGAACTCTGCTTCCTTGGCTAATGGCAATCAAAATATTCTTCAACATGGTCATCATTGCTCTCACATTGATGAGCTCTTGGTAAGTCAGGAGGAAAATGGAAAGCATTGATTTTTGAAGGACTTCCTTGTATCTACATCCAAATAGCACTAGAATACATTTGCTTCTAATAATTTAATAAATTGAAACAGTTTGTGATTTTCCTCAATGGTTTATGATTCATTTTGTGCAAGAATACAATATAGGAAGTGATTAGCAAACAGCCACTTCTTGCAACATTTGTCGTTAGTTTAGTCTTATTTTGATTAGTCACAAAAATAAGTGATGATACAATTTACCAAGTGAAGAACAAGCCTTTTATGCACTACTGAATAATGCTTAAAACAGAGGCAAATTATGTGTGTGGTTTCTATTTAACATGATTACAGTGCAACCAATATCTCTTCCATTCTCTCAGTCTCAGCAACATTTTCATATTTTAAGCATAAATAAAGTGTGCTAAATCTTCAAAACCTGCCAATAGAGTCCAAACATTACCAGTAATTCACAATGTAACATATTGCACAGGAATGTGGTCTTACCTAACCCTAACCCCTCCCACCCAGACAAAGGCATGTGGGGAATACATGAGACAAAGCTATTGATAGAAATTCTACTTTACAATTATTAATATGACTATGAAGATTTTAAAATGGAAAAGCAAGCTACAAATGTCTTGCCACATATTGTTACAAAAAACTCTCACAAACAGGTTTTCCAACAGGTTTGCTAACATTCCTTATCCATTACAGTAAATCTGGTCAATGTTTTGATGAAGAACAGTCAGTCAAACACACAGATGAACACAGTCATAGAATGTGTCCTCCTAGGTCATCAAGTCCAGTACCCTGCTATTGTAAGCAGCACCCTCACACAATCTGTTTAATACATGTGTCAAGCTCCATTTTAAATCAAGGTTGGTTTCTTGCCCCCACTACTCCCCTTGTAGGCTGTTCCAGAAACTCCCTCCTCTAGTGATTAGAAAACGAAATTTACTTAGGGCCAGTTTGTACCCATTTGTCCAAAATTGTCTTTTAATTTTAGTAGCTAAACACTGTAATAGTAAATCAGTGGTCTCCAACTCTTTTAAGCATGAGATCACTTTTTTAATTTAAGTGCGATCCAAAATCGACCTCATACCCAAATACCCTTGCCCCACCTCCCTCCCGCCCCTTCTCCAAAGTCCTGCCACTGCTCAATCCATTCTCCCTCCCTCCCCCATCCTCTCTCACTTCCATCAAGCTGAGGCAGAGGGTTGGGGTGCAGGCTCTGGTCTTGGGTTAATGGATTTAGAGTAGAAGAGGGGCTTGGGGCAGGCAGTTGGGATGTAGGAGGGGGTTCTAGATGCAGGCTCTGGGAGGGTGTTTGGATGCAGGTGTGCTCAGGGCTAGGGGAGGGACTTGGAGTGCAGGAGTGGGTTCATGACTGGGGTAGGGGTTTGGGATGTGGGCTCCTACTGGGCACTGCTTACCTCAAATGTCTCCTGGGTGATGGTGCAGTGGGGCTAAGGAAGGTTCACCTCTGTCCTGGCCCTGCATCACTCCCTAAAATCAGCCAGAAGACTCCATCCCAAATGCTGTTGTGCCCCCTCTCTGCTCTGTGGAGATAGGATACAGGGTGGGAGAGGGGGCATCTTGACATCAGCCTCCTCCTCTCCCTCCCCTGACTTGCACAGCAGGCAGGAGGTTCCTGGGGCGGGTGGGGGTCAGCTCCAAGGCAAAGGGCAGGAGATGTGCAGCAGTGGGGGGAGGGACAGCTGAAGTGGTAGCACTTGATAGCTTCTTGGCCAAACCAGTCAGGATCACCTGTCACAGGCTCCAAGATCTACCAGTAGATCCTGATCTGCTGGTTCGTGACCACTGTAGTAAATAGTAGGGTATGCAGTGCACCTAGAAAATAGTTTGTTTTCATTTTGACACCCATATGATTTCCAAACACAGCTAAAATGAATTTCAGTAGCCACTTGCACAAAAATTCTTCTTTATTTCATCGTGGCAAAAATCCTTGGTGAAAACAAGCCACGTTTTACTTCTGCTTATCTGTTCCAGACTGCTTTTTACCTCTGCTTGTGCTATCTGTTCCAGACTGCTTTTATTTCTGCTTGTGCTATCTGTTCCAGACTGCTTTTACCTCTGCTTGTGCTATCTGTTCCAGACTATTCCATAGTATCACTATGGACAGTAATTTCATACTATAATAATATGAACATAGCAGTAAGAGTATATTACCAACCACCTGACCAAGCTGGTGATAGTGACTGTGAAACGCTAAGGAAGATTAGAGAGAGGCTATAAAAAAATTTAAAAAACAACTCAATAATAATGGTGGATTTCAACCATCCCCATATTGACTTGTTACATGTCACCTCAGGACGGAATGTCGAGATAAAGTTTCTTGGCACCTTAAATGACTGCTTCTTGGGGAAACTGGTTCTGGAACCCATAAGAGGAAAGACAATACAGGCTGATCATGAGATTTGGTCCACATCTAGCTTTGTTAATAAGCTGCTTGTTGTGCATAACTGAAATAATTACAAATTCTCTAACCTCTTTTATTCAAAACACTATTTTAATCAGATTATTGGTAGCAATGGTCATTATTTTTTTAATTCACCTAGACAGCACTTGAATAGTTTCTGATCTACTCGATATGGGAAAATATGCAATTAAAAGACATTTAGCAAGGCATTTTATAATAAGCTTCTTGCATGCACTACAATGGAAAACACTGCTTTTGCCTTCAAAACCAGATAAACTCCAGTTCATGGATTTGCCATTTTCATTCCTGAGCCCTGCTGCAACTTCAGGTTCATGAAGATAGGGTTGTATTGAATAGATTTTATGTTGTATTTCCCAGTGCAATGTTTTGGCCATATATGATTATATTATACAGCTCAATGAGAGAGTGGAGAAAATTGCATAGTGATTTAGAGAGAAATGGTACAAGAATGTGCTCTTCAGTTTAGAAAGAAATTCACAGAACTTAGTTATTTGAGCTAGTTGTAAGCACTGTTTAAATGAACAGAAGCCTGATATAGTATTCAAACAAATGTGTTTTTATATCTTTGTCTTTCTGGTGAAGTCAGTCTGATTGGAGAAATCCATCTATTGCCAGTAAGTACAGTATCCCACCATGTAGCTAATTATGCATATATTTGCAAGAAAGCAAAATAAAGGTGCTGCAACTGTTGTGATGGAAAACACCATAGAAACACACCAATGTTTATTAAACTAGGATATGATCTACACAGTTTAGCTTTGCTATGAAGTTCCTTCAATATTGCCATTGTGTGGGAGCAGGATTTTCTTCCCCTAAAGCTCTCTTTTTACACAAGAAATAGAAAATGTATGATCGGGTTTCCAGAGAATGAAGACATCCAGTAGCGGTTGGTTAAACAGCACCCGCAAAGAAAATCTATGTTCTTTAAATGACCTAGCATTTCTTACGCTTACTGGAACTTCTGTAAGGGCATATGTGCTAGTTTATACCTTAAATGGCACTCTGGTCCTTACTACAACAGTATTATGTTTAATCATACTTTTATTTCACTGCTACACTACTATTCCTTTCCATCATGCCTTGTGAAATGCAACTGCTGAACATTCCCATTGCAGATAACTGCATTTATAGAACAAATGACATTTGGAGTCTGCACCCAATCTATACAGCAGCTTTTCCATGGCCTATTGTTTCCTGTCAGTCCTGCTTATGAGGAAGAGCAGTTGATGTTAAGGGTGAAGTCGCTGCTGAATTAAACTATTGAGTGGCTTCTTTTGTGTGCATTCTTTTCTCCTGTTTAACAGGCTTTTAAAGGATGAAGTGGAGAACAGAAGATGTAGAACAAGCTACAGGGCTCAACCCAGTTATGACCTGACCTGGGATGGCATGTTGCCACATGGCACCTTATCTATGAGAAAAATCTGAAGGACGCAATGTAAAGGAGGGTTTACGTGTGGAACTAGTGATGCAAAACTTTGATTTATCTGGATTGAAGGTCCAATGTGAGATGTGACAGGGTGATTAGTTTTGGGTGGAACAATATGCCTTTCATTCAAGCTATATTGAAATGCATTAGAAGGAAAGCAAATCTGTTTTGTGTTGCTGCAATACACACATAGTTGTTTATGCGTTTAATCTCTAAAAAAGAAACTGGATAATCACACACCCTATAATTCACATTAAAAACACAAGTCTCTCTCTGGTCCCAGCAAAGATTGAATAGCAAAGCTCTGTAGTGAGGCCACATATTACAATGTTATATTATTTTAGACACATAAAAGCACCAGCATGTTTTATGATGCATTGTTTTGCTTTTTTTTTAACTCTGTGTCTTCACTTCAGACCCATTCTCCTTTCATTCAAGTCCAAGGGAATTTTGCTATTATTTTAGTGGGTGCATGAATGGCCCCTTCAGTCATTTGCAATTGTTGTTCCAATAATAAATCTTAATTATTTTTAAACAACATATATATATGTATACATATATATATATATATAGATAGATTCAGAGGGGTAGCTGTGTTAGCATGTCTACACAGTAGTGTTATTTTGGAGTAACTGACATTATTCCGAAATAACATAGTCTCCGACTATACTACAAGAAGTTATTTCGACATAATGTGAAAATAATGTGAAGATGGAGGACTTCTTACTTTCACTCCTGTAACCCTCATTTTACAAGGAGTAAGAGAAGTTGGAGGAAGAATGCTCTTCCTCAGACTTCCTGGTGTGTAGATAGTGCCAAATGTCAAAATAAGCTATTTCGACTTAAACTATGCAACTGACGTAGCTCAAGTTGCATAGCTTATTTTGGCTTTAGCCCTGCTGTGTAGACATGCCAATAGCTGAAAAAACTTAAACAACAGAAAAAGTGGGTTGTGCCCACGAAAGCTCATGATACCATCTACTTTTTTTTGTTAGTCTCTAAGGTGCTGCAGGACTATTTGCTGTTTTTTAAACCTATATATAGTTCTGCAACTTTAGGCAGCGACTACTCTACACAGTTTTGTCAACAAAACAGTGAGTGTACACATTACAAAGTCACCTCTGCCTACAAAAATGTCCTGCTTTGCTGATAAAACAAAACTACTGTAATGAGAGGCACAAAGGTTTTTTTGCAGCAAAGTTAAATTGTCACTGTAGACACTGCATTCATTTTGTCACCGTAAATGGCCTCCTGGAGATACACACGACTATCCTGACAGCTCTGGTCAACAGTTCAAATTCTGCAGCCCTGCATCCAGACACACAAGCATTCACCCATCCCCATTTAAAGGCTCATGAATTTTTGAAATTCTACATCCTATTTGCTCAATGTGGAAAGATCACATCTCAGCTGACCATGCAGCAAATGATCTCCCACTTGGAGCACACCCAAGTTGTTGAAGCTTCTGGCACTGTGAGGAGAGGAGGCTATGCAGTCCCAGCTCCAGCTTGGCTCCAGACTTGGGAACTTGGAACCTGTGGGCAGATTTCTCATGGCTTGTGAGGTAAGGTCTATCAACAGGACATGCATCGGTGCCAGGATAAGACAAAGGAGATGAGGCAAGCACAGCGAAAGGCAAGAGAAGCAAACTGGTGCTCTGGTGCAGTGCCAAAGACCTGCTGCTTCTGTAAGGAGTTGGACATCAGGTTGGAGGTGTGGGGGCTGTGGACATAACCTGAGGATGATGCCGAGGACAAGGAGGTTGAGTTGGAGGACACTGTGAAGAACATGCCAAGGTTGTCCAGTGGAATGGAAAGTCAGGTCCTCCTTTTTTTGCACACTGGAGGGATCTAACCAGTCCCAGCTGTTTGTCTCTGGCAAGAGGGAAGAGCACTGGTAAATGATCTTGAGTTGATGCTGCTCAGTTATGAACTATCCTTTGCTATGTAGATTCTAGAAGTGTGAGAAGGGACAGAAATGTCCTTTGCTCTATATATTCTAGAAACATGTGAAGGAATAGCAATGTACAAGACTACCTGTGTTTGAGCATGTTCTCCATTTCCTTGTGCAGCTTAGTGGTGTGGTGGAACAAAGTGTTAATACACACAAAGATTTCTCAGAAGTCCTTCAGAGACCTCTCCAGAAAACTTTCCTGCAAATACTTGCCAATCCTCTGTAAAGAGTTCTTGACAGCACTGCTTTGCTCCATCGTCTGTTGTAGAGAACTTTGCCAGATCAATCAGCAATCACGTGTGCAGGGACCAAAGTAGCACCTAGGCAAGCAGCATAGGGACCAGGTTTGACTCCATATGGATGCAGGAGATGCACGCTCATATTATTGCTTACTCAAGTGAGAAATCAGCTTCAGTGACCTCTGTGGAAAATTTTACAGTGTTGTGCCTCGTTGCCTGCATTGATCTCCTTCAAAAAGCTATCTAGACCCCATGGCCCATCTTGAATGCCCAACCCTCATCCAGACCAATATCACCATGCCCAGGGTGTTCACCAAGACATGTGCACACAAAGGGATGGTTAGAAAATAACTAGTATTTTAAAAGAGGTGCATTTTACTACAGTAATTCATTGCTGTGCATGAACAAACAACCATGCTTCTGTATATTATTTCTTGTGCTTCTGCAGATGTGGCCTTGAGGGGAACCACCCCTATGGGTTGGTGAAGCATATCTCATGGATAAAGAGGTGAGGATCTGTTCTGAGAGGTGCTCCAATCCTCAGAGGCTGTAAAAAAGAGAACATAGAAAATGGAGAGACCCCGAAGGAAAAAAAAATAAATTGGAAGGGCAGGACAGTAAGGAGAGTGATCAGCATATTGCAAAGGGGTTAGAATGGATAAGACAAGTGATGGAAAAGCAAAGAGATGTTGAAGCCCCTACTCACGCTTCAGGCAGAACACATGCATGCTTGGCACTTCTCCCCTGAAGCTGATATAAAACTGCTTTCTATGTTCTCTCCAAACTCCTCCTTATGCATTCTTTGCAACTTCTCAGAATATCTCAGAACCCGATTAACGCTACCTCTTCACGACTAAGTGGCTTGAGTCTGGAATGACCAGCTTCCACTCTGCATTCACTACACACTTCCCCACCAAAAGGGGTGCTCTCATTTTGATGTCCTTGTTGTACCACAGGGCTGGGGAAAACTTTACACACAGTTCCAGGGAGGTAGCTTTCTGCAGCTGAAAATTCTGGAGTCACTGTTAGTCATCCTCAAATTGCATAACTTTTTGATCCCACCACTTTTTGCTTGTTTTATGAACCTAAAAAGCAAAGGTGTATTGCTCTGTGAATGCCAAAAGTAATCTGGTATTTCTTTCCATGGCACCACAGACAGTCGGGCAACTCAGATTTCCTTTCAGATTGCATGCTCATGACTATCTATGATATGTTCATAACAGTGACCACAACAGAGGAGAGCAATGTGGATCCATTCTTTCAGAGATGGCATGTGCACAGTAAACAGAGACCATTGGGAAATGCCATAATACATAGTTGGAAGCCCATGGAATACTGAGATGGAAAGAACTGCATTATGGGATGTTGAGCCTGCATCCATGATGCACTGCAATCAACTCTACTTTCCCACAACTCCGAGCTGCTCAAGGTGTTGAGTAACACTGGGATAAGCTACCCACGGTAACTTATCCCACCAATTTATCCCATGATAAGCTACCAGCTGCTCTCACTGTTGATGCTATAGCACAAGGTATAGATGTATTCTGCCAATAGATGGAGCATAATTTGAACATATACAAGTTATGCAATTATGCTGTTTTCTGCTTCTCAGCTTAACTTGTACTGACAAAACTCTCTAGTGTAGACATAGCCTCACACAGTGTTTTACAAACCTAAATTAAGAGCGAGGTTGTGCTCAATCCAGAGTAAATTTGCACAGGAATGCAGGGAACCTTCAACTGCAGCTCCTTCAATGGAAGCTGAGGGTTGGAACAGTGAGTATATTCTGATAGAGATGCAGCTGTGTTAGTCTGGTCTAGCTGAAACAAAAGACAGGACTATGCAGCACTTTAAAGACTAACAAGATGGTTTATTAGGTGATGAGCTGTCGTGGGCCAGACCCACTTCCTCAGATCAATTTGTGGAAGAAAATTGGCACGACCATATATACCAAAGTGATGCAATCAAAAAAAAGTGAACACATATAAAATTGACAATTCAGATTTTAGAACGGGGGAGGGTGAGGGGGGAAGGTTACTGTCTGTGAGGTAATGACATTAAGGGTGATAATTGGGGAAGCTATCTTTGTAATGGGTGAGATAATTAGCATCTTTGTTAAGACCCATACGTAAAGTGTCAAATTTAAGCATGAATGACAGTTCTGAGGCTTCTCTTTGAAGTCTGGAGTTAAAATCTCTTTGAAGCAATATGCATATTTTAACGTCATCGAGAGAATGGTCAGTTTGGTTAAAATGGCAAGCAACAGTTTTCTCTCTGTGAAAGAGCCTGATGTCTGTTTTAGGCTCTTTCACAGAAAGAAAACTGTTGCTTGCCATTTTAACCAAACTGACCATTCTCTCAATGACCTTAAAACATGCATATTGCTTCAAAGAGATTTTAACTCCAGACTTCAAAGAGAAGCCTCAGAACTGTCATTCATGCTTAAATTTGACACTTTACGTATGGGTCTTAACAAAGATGCTAATTATCTCACCCATTACAAAGATAGCTTCCCCAATTATCACCCTTAATGTCATTACCTCACAGATAGTAACCTTCCCCCCTTACCTCCCCTCGTTCTAAAATCTGATTTGTCAGTTTTATATGTGTTCACTTTTTTTTGATTGTATCACTTTGGTATATATGGTCGTGCCAATTTTCTTCCACAAATTGATCTGAGGAAATGGGTTTGGCCCACGAAAGCTCATCACCTAATAAACCATTTTGTTAGTCTTTAAAGTGCTGCATAGTCCTGTCTTTTGTTTGAGTATATTCTGTGAGCTGAGAATAGTTAGTTTAAAGGCACAAAAAGGACAAAGTGATTATCTTGATAGTCAACATTACCTATTTTGCATTTTAAAGGTTTAGAAAAATCTAAGAGCATGACTAAAATTTTAATAGTAAGTGGGGCATTGAATTTACTAATGTTAACTTCATTAAAAATCAGGCTTATAGCAAAAAGAGAGCAATATTAAATCATTTAAACTCTGGGAAAGCAAAATGTTCAAATACCTTCTCCAAGTCCCAGCACACACTTTGAATGCACCCCACTCACAAACTTGTTTTTCTATTAGGAGACATGCTAAAGTAAATAAAACCGTTTCCAAGCTGTTCTCTCCATTATCCTCAATTTCCATTTGTATATCCTTATATGTAAAGATACATAATCTAAAGTTATAAGGTAGTTTCAGTACCCAAAATGGTACCATTGTGTGACCATGCAAGTGTTTAGAAATAATGGAATACTTATCAGCTCAGTGGTTTGGCTTTCATTTTGTACTTTTGTGTTTTTCGGTTTACACTGTCAATTACAAACATTACTAAATATTTTCCCAGTGGACAGCATCTGGTTGCCTAGTAGCACCAGCAGGACATGTTTGATGTTGCTTCTAGGAGGCCATTTTACTTTATAAGCCTCTTGCCAAAAATATAAAGGATCCCTCCCAGAGGCCCATGTAATAACAAGTATAGTTAAATAAAGAACTTGCATGTGGAAGTTATATTTACTGATTTTCTTTCCTTTATTCATTTTTCTTGTTAGTGCAATTGATCTGGGTTACAGCTGTAGTTACCTCGGACTGCAAAATTAATTGTTAGAGGCCTTATGCAGTAACATCAGTTATAATATCATCAATTTTGATAAGCGGGAAAATGTCACACACATACACACACAGGTTTTAAAACAGCTTAAATGTATGTTAAATATGCCAAAAGGAAACTGTGTAGACATTGCTGTTGATCTGCTATGTGTGTCACCTTGTCCCTGGAAAACCCATTGCAAATCGGAAGCACTACATTTTTGATTCAGAGTACAAAAATGAGAGCTAAGCAATTCCCAAATCTATTTCAGACACTCTCTATCAATTGGGCCTCCCTGTGGTCCCAAAGGAAGAATTTTGCCAGATCACAGGAGGTCATTTCTGCCCCCCCCCACCACTGTGCCCCCTAGGCCGGCTCCGCTCCTAGCCTGGCCTCTCAGCCGGCTTTGCTCCTGCCACCAATCCTGCTGCCCTGCCACAGCATCCCATGGTTCCACTGCAGGTGCTCCCAGTCCCACCAGCCCACAGTCCCACCACTGGGAATCCTGCCCTCCCTCCACCCCTGCCACAGCAGACCAGTTCTCAGCTGCCGGGGTTCTCGACTGTAGTCTTGTAATCTTGAAGGTAATAAGTTAGTTATAATGAATGTATGTTATAATATAAGGTTTTTATTAATTTTCAAAAGACTTAAATACAAAATGTAGGCGTCAGACAAGCATAAGGTAGCTTTGTTAACTTAGCTCCAGCTCAGTTTGATTTTAGCATGTTCTGATATTAAAGTGAATGGATGTAATGCATAGTGATGTTAGTATTAGGTAAAGCCTTGTAATGGATAGACAGAAGTTTAATGTTCAAAGACTCTGTGACTTTGTTAAAGTGGCTAGAAGTATTCTTTGTTCTGTGCTGCAATTGTGTACATGTGTTGTTTGTGTGAATGAGAGAAAGAATGTTTTAAGAGAGATAAGCGTGAAGGCGACTGTATACCCAGATGGCCAGAGGAGGGGCCGGAGACACAGAAGCACCAAATAATTATCAACAAAGCTAAAACATACTGAAGATGCAGACTGGACCAGGGCAGACTGACAAGCCCTGAAGTTAGTGGCAAGCAGCCCTTGATAGGGAACTGATAACAACTTTCACCAGAAGACAACACCCCGGAGGGGTCGTCAGCATACTGCTATCAGATGACTGCGAGAACAACCTCCGGATAAACATATGTCACAGAAAAACTGATTGTGATGCTGAGTGACTGATTAAGACCTGACAAGGCAAAATGAGTAGACTTACATGGTAAGAAAATCCTATGAAGGATGGGGTGTTTTGCATTATTTTTTGGGTTCCGTCCTGCTACGTCATGGTGCATCAGTCCGGACTGACAAGAACCCAGCTTCTCCCTCGCACTCAACCTGTCTGGCCAATAGGTTGGGCCGAACAACAGACCGGTAACTATGGCATCAACAGGATGTGTGTGTGTGTGTGTGTGTGTGCGCGTGTGTGAATGAATATGATGTTTTGTTACATTATCAATAAATGCAGCGTGTTGCCTTATCCCCCTGACAAAGATCCCGCGTGCTTCTTTTAAGCATAACTCTAACAGGGCAGCACTGGCCCTTCTGCTGCAGATCCCTTCCCCAATGGAGCCTGCTGGCATTCCGACTGCCCTGCGACTAGTTCAGACAGATGCTCATGGAAGGGCTCCCAGCCACTGGCCTCACTGCAGCCTGTCTGGCGGGGTTCCTAACCCCACAGGGCTTCTGCCTCTGGCCTTCCACTGGGTTTCTCTGGTTCAGCAACATCTGTGGTCCTGCCGGTTCATGGATGTTGCCAGACCAGGGAGTTGCAGCTGAGAGAAGTTGAACCTGTATTGTAGAGAAGTGCCCAAGACTCTGGCTGATAAAGGGTTCCATCCTGTAATCCTCATTCTGGCAAGATTCTCACTTACCACTATCAGTCGGAGTTTTTGCCTGAGTATGTCCTGCGCGAATGAATCCAAACTTTTTTTGTCGAGATGTTTTAATCTTCTCATTTAAGTCAAAAGAAACATTTTTTTTCTTGGTACATGTATTCTTGGGGAAAGATAATTGGTATATGGAAATGACTGGTTAGCTTCTAGCTACATGAAAAGTTAGTTGCAGTATTAAGACTGATAAATGAGAGACAAGGTAAGTGAAACAATATCTTTTATTGGACTAGATTCTGTTGGTGACATTGACAAGTTTATAGCCTTTTCACCAACAGAAGGTGGTCCAATAAAAGATACCTCACCCAAATTGTCTTTCTGGTACCCTGAGACCAATGGGCTCCAACAACATGGCAAACAACATATGATAAACACTTGTCTGGGGCTTCTCCACTGATGACCATTGCATTCTACATTAAAATAAAGACATCAAGATCCTCTAGTTTTCCACACTGTGCAAACCTCCTCATTACCAAAGCATCTAGGTACAAATACTGGGCAGAGGAGAGGAAACAATTTGTAAAGCTGCCTAAGGGAATTAAGTGCCAAAGTCCAATTCAAACGCAATTGGGTGCCTGGGTCCCTTAGGCTCCTTTCCAAATCCTCAGCCATTCATGAGAAAATGTCTCAGAAGAAATTAGAAGTTCATTCTAGCACTATGTGATATAGTGACTTTCAGCTATATAAAGTTATTAGGGACACAATGTGGCCAAAGAGAGATACGTGCACTGACTGTAGACAGTGACATTTAGGGTGGAATGTCTACTGATGCTCAGACACAAAAAACCATTACAATATTGTTTAGTCACAGGGATGTAATTCACAAATCTGTGCGCTATATCAACTACCCTGAGCTACTCATACCATTAACTTAGTTACTAAAAAGTAAATTTTCAAATGACTAATTATTATGGTTTTTAAACATATCTGAAGTTTCTGTCTTCATGGGATAAGTGAAAATAAGGGCCCAGTTCTGTATTCACTGAAACTAACGGAAATATTCCCATTCACTCTAGTTATATATGATCAGACATTTCGGTGTTTACAGGTGTGAAACCTATGCATAGACTTTCATAAGCTTTACCATTGAAAAAAGTCTTAAACAACTGACACTTTATGTATGTTTTTGTAGGATTAGTGTCTTTGAGGGGGAAAAAGAAAGCTGGTTGGAACTTTGGCAATTTCAAAGGTCCCAAAAAACTGTAGAGATATTTTCTAGAAAACATAAAATTTGTTGGATTCAAAAAGAGTTGTTCCTAGATTAAACTAATCAGACATAAAAAGTTGAAAATTTGAAATACAATATTTTACATTTATCTAAGTGAAACATTTGAATTGATCAATGAAAAAGATTAAATTGTTGAACATTTAGATGTGGACTTTGACCTTTTTTCCTTATAATGACTTGCAACAAACTTTAAAAATAGTTGTGGAACGGGAAACAGTTCCCCATCTAGAAAATATTGGGGAACAGACTTTAAAAGTTAGTGCTATCTCTTGTCCCAAAACAGCAAGTCGTCAACATATAATAAATATATATAGTGATCATTTACCAACATTTTTAGTAACTAATAGGTACACTACGAGCACGTCTACACAGCAAGGCTAAAGTCAAAATAAGCTATGCAACTTGAGCTATGTCAATTGTGTAGCTTAAGTCGAAATAGCTTTTTTCGGCTTTGGCACTGTCTACACAGCAGGAAGTCCGAGAAAGAACCTCTTCCTATGCTTTTGCTTACTCCTCATGAAATAAGGGTTACAGGAGTCGAAGTAAAAAGTCCTCCAGCTCAACATTATTTTGATCTTATGTAGAAATAACTGCTTATAGTGTAGACGCTGACTATGTTATGTCAGTTATTCGAAATAACACTGCTGTGTAGACATATCCTAAGTTAACTGCCTACCCTAAGGGTTTTTATTATTATTATTTTCAAACACAGATTCCACAACAGAATCCTGCTTGCAGCTCTGATCTATTTTTCATAAGGTTTTAAGCTCAGCATTAAGAAGCATATTACTATTTTCCCCCAGGTAAAATTATAGTTATTATACAACATTAACGGGAAAAATCAACTGTTTTTAGGTCTGTGTATTTACATTTCATTGCTAATATCTTTTTGTAGAACCTAAAATAATTTTGCAGGGCTTTCCTTTCAATATAAGATTGTAGGGGTAAATTGCGGAAGAACTCTGTACGTGTGAAGTATAGGGGTGATGAAGCCCCCTTTCCCATTTCCCCCTCCTTTTCCCTACTACTGAAGAGCCAGAGGCAAGCCTCTAGGAACATATGCCATTGTAGCAAGATTAAATTGTAGATAAGGGCAGGAACATAACAATCTTGTTTACCTAAATATACTGATCATGTAAACAAAGTCAAAGGACAAGCAGTACAGCTGAGCCATACTGTAACAAGCAATGAGTAACCCCCAGAAATTTCCGAACTGCCACAATCAAGGTAGAGACACAGTATTTAAAGCTGCACAAGAGCACAGCAACTTGGACCTCACCGATGGGCTTTGGGTACCAGTGCCTCAGAAGCTGAGACAGTCTCCCACTTCATCCGCAGCTGAAACGGGGTTCCCATCTAGCTGAAGGGATGTAAGAAATGCCGCTTTTCCTATCATGTTGTTCTTTTAGTTAAGGGGCACAGCTGATAGCTGTCAGGAAATAAACTGCTTGTATTTGACAGATACCTGTGTAGCGTTTTTTGTACTTTGAGAACCCAGTGTCGGACCTCAGACTTACTCTTGCCGGCAACACAGGTCATTATTAAATCTGTTTTTCAAGGAAAATACAAAGAAAGAAGCTGATTATGATCCCGTTTCTCACTGTTATAAGGAAACAAGGAACTTCTTTGAAAGACCTGGAGACATAAGAACAAAAGAACGGCCGTACTGGGTCAGACGAAAGGTCCATCTAGCCCAGTAGCCTGTCTGCCGACAGTGGCCAGCACCAGGTGCCCCAGAGAGGCTGGACTGAAGACAATGATCAAGCGATTTGTCTCCTGCCATCCCGCTCCAGCCTCTGACAAACAGAGGCCAGGGACACCATTTCTATCCCCTGGCTAATAGCCTTTTATGGACCTAACCTCCATGAAATTATCTAGCTTCTCTTTAAACTCTGTTATAGTCCTAGCCTTCACAGCCTCCCCTGGCAAGGAGTTCCACAGGTTGACTACACGCTGTGTGAAGAAGAACTTTCTTTTATTAGTTTTAAACCTGCTACCCATTAACTTCATTTGGTGTCCTCTAGTTCTTCTATTATGGGAATTAATAAATCACTTTTCTTTATTTGCCCTCTCCACACCACTCATGATTTTATAGACCTCTATCATATCCCCCTCAATCTCCTCTTTTCCAAACTGAAAAGTCCCAGTCGTTTTAACCTCACTTCATATAGGACCCATTCCAAACACCTAATCATTTTAGTTGCCCTTTTCTGAACCCTTTCCAAGGCCAAAACATGGTTTTTGAGGTGAGGAGACCACATCTGTACACAATATTCAAGATGTGGGAGTACCATAGTTTTATATAGGGGCAGTAAGGGTATGTCTACACTACAAAGTTAATTCGAACTAACAGCCGTTAGTTCGAATTAACTTTCATAGGCGCTACACATGCAAACCGCTAGTTCGAACTTAATTCGAACAAGCGGAGCGCTTAATTCGAACTAGGTAAACCTCATTCTACGAGGACTAACGCCTAGTTCGAATTAAGTAGTTCAAATTAAGGGCTGTGTAGCCACTTAATTCGAACTAGTGGGAGGCTAGCCCTTCCCAGCTTGCCCTGGTGTCCACTCTGGGCCAAGCCAGGGAAACTCTTCTGCCCCCCTCCCGGCCCCAGAGCCCTTAAAGGGCCACAGTCTGGCTACACTGCTCGTGCCAGCTGCAAGCCTGCCAGCACCCAGCCAGCAGACCCTGCACCTGGCACGGCATGAGCCAGCCACCCGCTGCCACCCAGCCCTCTGCCTCTTCCCAGGACCAGGTTGGCGGCTCCCAGGAGCCTGCCCGGGGCCGCAAGAGGCGGGCTCCCTCCTGGTCTAGTGCGGAGATCGTGGACCTCATTGAGGTTTGGGGGGAAGCCTCCAACGTCCACGATCTCCGCACTAGCCACAGGAACGCAGCCGTCTACAGCCGCATGGCTGCCAGCCTGGCCACCAGAGGCCACATGCGGACCCGGGAGCAGGTCCGCTGCAAAATTAAGGACCTGCGGCAGTCCTACTCCAGGGCCTCCCAGCCAGGGGCTGACCTGGAGGCATGCCCTCATTATGAGGCCCTGGACCGCATCCTGGGGGCTCACACAGTCCATGCCCCCCGGGTGGTGATCGACCCCGGGGCAGAAGGACCCGTCCCTGACACGGAGGAGGAGGAGGAGGACGCCGAGAGCCAGGAGCCTGCAGGGAGCCTGCCCAGGACCCAGGACCCCCGAGGCATCCCACAGAGCACATCGGCTGTGTCGTCCGAGGCTGAGGGGGGCTCCACATGTGAGTGCCATCATGCTCCCCTTATGTGTGGGGGGAGAGGGAGCCCAGGGACCGTGCACCTGGGCCTTGCCCACCATGGAGCAGCAGCTGGGTGTCATGCAGGGGCCCTGGCCCGTTCCCCACACGCCGACCTCGCCTTGCAGAGGGGGGCTGGGGGGCTGTATCCCCAGGGAGAACTGACCACTGCTCTTGTTTCACCACAGCCACAGCACCTGGGACTGCAGGGCGCACCACCCTGCCTGCAACAGCCACCCGCACCCAGGCCAGCAGGCGCTCCAGGAACCTGGAGGACTACCACCGGCAGCACCTGCGGCTACTGGAGCACCAGCTCCGCACCCAGGACTACTGGGTCCGGGAGGACCTGCGGCTGCGGCAGAGGAGCTTGGAGGCACTGGAGGAGCAGGGCCGTGCCCTCAGAGGCCACCTCCAGACCCTGGTGGACAGGTTCCTGCCTCCTGCTGCTCTGGCCCCTGTGGCCGCCCCAGCTCTCGCTCCTCCTCCCACCCCTCCTCCCCTTCCCGATTCCTCCACACCCCCCGTCCCTCCTGCCCCACCCTCCACACCCACTCCCCCCCGATGTCCCCGCACCCGCAGTGCTGCGAGACGGGAGAGCCAGCAGGACCCCCAACCCTGAGCTTTCCCTTCCATTCCTCCCCTTCCTCCCCCTTCCAGCTCCCTCCTCCCAGGTTTCCCCCTCCCCTCTCCCGCCCTCATTCCCCCCTCCCCCCACCCCAGTTATGTACAATAAAAAGAGATTGTTGTTTGCAAAACTGGTGTCTTTATTTAACATTAGGAAGGGGGGTTAGGGAGGGGAAAGGGGGAGGAGGGGAGGGTGGAAGAAGGCCCCAATGGGGCATGCAGGGAGAGTTCAGTCCTCCTCCTCCACCAGGAAGGTCTCCCGCTGGGCCTCCCGGACGGCGGCGGTGTGGGGCTGAGCGTAGTGGCCAGCCATGCGCTCAGCCTCAGCCATCCAGGCTGGCAGGAAAGCCTCCCCCTTCCGCTCGCACAAATTGTGGAGTACGCAACATGCTGCCACCACGGGAGGGATATTGTGCTCGGCAAGGTTGAGGCGGGTGAGGAGGCACCTAAATCTGGCTTTCAGTCGTCCGAAGGCCCCCTGGGGCGCCCGGGTGGCTGGGAGTGTTCGTTCCCTGGCACTGCCCTGCGCCCCACTCCCAGAAGCAACACCCGCTGCGATCCTGGCTGCCGCCGGTGGCCTGTAGTACGGCCGGGACAGAGCGAACCCTCCCATGCGGGGCACTGTCGCCTCCTCCCCCGCTTCCATTTTTCCCTGGGGCGGCCCATTCCCTCCTTGAAGCCCCCTTCCTCCCCGGCCCAGTGGCTGGTGAGTGCCGTACCTGCATGAGTACTGCTCCGACGGTGGATCTCCCCACACCGAACTGGTTCCCGACGGATCGGTAGCTGTCCGGCGTGGAGAGCTTCCACAGGGTGATGGCCACACGCTTCTGGAGGGGGATGGTGGGCCTCATGCGAGTGTCCCGTCGCCACAGAGCAGGGGCGAGCCACTCGCAGAGCTCCAAGAAGATGTCCATCTTCATCCTGAAGTTCTGGGTCCACTGTCTGTCTCCCCAGCGCTCCAGGACGATGCGGTCCCACCAGTTGCTGCTGGTGTCCAGACGCCAGATGTGGCGGGGCACGCTGGCATCCGGGCGCTGCTGCGGCTCCTCCATGGCCCCCAGGGAGGCCAGGTGGAGAGGCAGGGGGCTGACGTGCACCAGATGGTGCCAGGCAGCCTCCAGCCATTGCTGGCAGGCTTGCAGCGGCAAGTCCAAAAACTGGAGCAGAATGCCCAGGGCGAGCTCTGGCTCCATGGTGCCAACTGCGGCGGCGTCCCCAATGGGAACCACTAACACAGGCAGGCGCAGAGGAAAACGCTTTGCTGTCCCTCGGCGAGGTAGGCAAACAAGCGGAGAAGCTGAGAACCGGCTGTCCAGGGGGGTCCCTTTATGCACGAGCCTCAGATAGCCTCAGACAGCAGCCACACAAAGCAACTACTGACCTGATGCCCTGCTGGAACCGGTTTCAGCTGCCCTTAAATGCGACCCAGCGTCCAAGCAGTGTGGACGTGCTAGTTTGAATTAGCAAAACGCTAATTCGAATTAGTTTTTGGGTCTAGATGCGTTAGTTCGAATTAACTAGATGCGTTAGTTCGAATTAACTAATTCGAACTAAGTTCGTTCGAATTAACTTTGTAGTGTAGACATACCCTAAGATATTCTGTGTCTTATTCTCTATCCCTTTCTTAATAATTCCTAGCATCCTATTTGCCTTTTTGACCGCCGCATCCTTGCACAATCAAAACCTCTTAAAAAAACACTTGCACAATCAAAACCTCTTAAAAAAAAAACCCTCTCACATAAGTATCAGTTTTCCCCATGTGATAGATTTGATTCTTTATAGAAGTACAGTAGAATCACTGTGATAAAACATTACTAGATAATTCTATCATCTCTAGTACAAGTCAGTACTTAAATTAGCTCTAAATGAATGAGCAGAAGTTTTGTAGATTTGCCTTCCTTTAAAGAGAGTAAAGAGACTGTTAAATATGGAACAGGATACAGGAGCCCATTATTTCAAAATATAACGCGCTCGCTATTCTGACATCCCTGTAAACCTCATTCCACGAGGAGTAAAAGATATTTTGGAATAGCAATTTATTTCAAAATGAGTGCTGTGTAGACAGCACTAAATTTTGAAATAAGCTATTTCAAAATTCACTCAAAATAAGCTATGCAATTTGTGTAGTTCATATTATGTAGCTTATTTCAAGCTACAGACACAGTGTAGACGCACTTAGAGTCTGACAAGCTGATTGCCAAAGATTGTGAGCACTCATTTGGGAAAGAGAGCAAAAAAGCACTTTTAAAATCTTCCTTTTAAAATATCTTATGCCCTAATAATTTCAAAAGACAGCCTACCATACAATCACTTGACAAAACACATTACATCCAAAAAAAAAGAAGTTCTCAGGATACTGAAAATGGCTGATTTACACAATGGCTTGGCAACAGTACATTAAGTACTATGCTGTTGCTGAGGGTATGAGTACTTGTTAAAGCCATTCTTAAACTGTAACTGATTGGTTCTGGGTGAGAGGAAGTCTGTTTGTGTGACTCTTTTTACCATGGTGCAAAGGAAGCCCCAAGGCCAATGGAAGGCAACTGACTGACTCCAGATGTGTCCCCTATGATCTTTTCAAATGACCTAGTGTTTTCTATTCCCATTGTCTTCAGGGATTTGACTAGCACAGGAGAAAGAAAGGATGAACAGTATTTGGGACAATTGACTGATATTGGGGAGACTTGGTTCAATTTCTGCCTCAGCCACAGACTTCCTGTGTCACTTTCGGCAAGTCACTGCCTGAGTTGTCTATCTGTTAAATAGTGCCAATACTTCCTAGCTAATAATTCTTATAGAATTGTAACGTATATCTGAGCAAATAATGAGCAAGAACATGAATAAATAACAAGTTTTCTGAAAATTTCCTCTGTTTTTCAGCATCTCTTACTTCCATACACTAATGTAAATTTGGAGTAACACCATTGGTTTCAATGAAGGTGGTCCAGGTTCGGACATGATACCAGACTCTGACTCATGGAAATTAAAGCTAGAAAAAAATTATAAGAATACTTTAAGCCCGTTCTGTTGCCAATATAAGATTGTTGACTGAAATTATCCACTGTTTTTTCTGGTCCCTTTTGACAGCCAGGTCTATGCTACCTATATTGGTATAGTTATGTTACTCACGTTACGGCTACAGTGGGGGGGGGAGTTTTTGAAGAAAGTATGCAAATTGTGCTCGCATTTGCATATCTTCTTCCGATTTTTTTTCCAGAAGAGGATATTCCAATATGTGGTCCATCTACACGGGGCCAAATGTAGGAAAAAATCCCTCTTTTGGAAGCCCCTGGTATACCTCATTTTACGAGGAATAAGGGGGCTTCTGAAAGAAGGTTTTTTCCAACGTTTGGCCCGTGTAGACAGGCCAAATATCAGAAAATCCTCTTCTGAAAAAAGAATTGGAAGAAGATATGCAAATGTGAGTGCAATTTGTAAACCTCCTTCGGAACCTTTCCCCCCAATGTAGCCGTACACGCAGGGATGTGAAAAATCCACAGCTGTGAGCCACTTCTTATATTGACCAAACATCCTGTATAGACTGAGCCAAGTTGATGGGAGAAGCTCTCCCATCAACATGTCTAGCACCTCTTTGGGAGAAGGATTAACTATGTCAAGTGACAGAATAAGTTCTCCATTGGTGTTGTAGTGTCATCAATAAAGTGGTAAAACTGTGCTACTATATGTGAAGACAAAGTCTTAAGCCAATCAGTTAATCACAACTATATTTTTCAATAGACACTGAAATAAGAATATATAAGCTAATTTAACACATTCTGCTTTTACAAATTATCGAACAATTCAAGTAAGCAACAAGGTCAATTATACAGCTGATTCAGAAATGAAAGTTTTTAAACCACTTGCAAATCAAAGCCAAAGTAAAATAATGGGGCCCAAATTCTGCCTTCTGAAATCAATAGCATTGCATGGAAAGACAGAATTTTAATTCAAGTGTAAATTATGTCAATTTAATAATCAATGGCCTTCATTTAAGCGCATGCACCTCATGTTAAAACATAAGATCTTGTCATTGACTCAATAAAGATAATACTACTGATCAGAAATCAACTACTAAGGACTCTGAATCAGACTGAACTAGTGTAAACATTCAATCTTTATTCTATTTTTTTCCTCTGTTCTTTTCCTGATGATGTTTCATTAAATTTTTATTTGCAGTACATTGAGTGAGCAAGAACTCTTTCTGATTATTCTCTGTTATATGGTGTAATCTATTCACCATAAACAACGTGACTACTAGGAAGAATATAAATAGAATCATTTTAACGTTTTCTGTCTCTTAATCTTTTCTTCTCCTTTTTAGGTGAGTTGCAGCTTTTATATGTACATATCTGATTAATATTACTTCAGACAAAACAGCTGTAAGAAATTTATTGTAACCCACATTTGTTTGCTAAATATCTATTATGTTGCTTTTGGGGTTTTTTTGGTCCCTTAGTTTATCACATTTTTTTGTTTACTTTTGACAGGACATATTACACCTTCTGTCAAATAGCAGACAGGTAGACAGGAAAACAAATACCTTGTTACCGTCATGATGAAGGATAGCAGATAGTACAGATAAACAATTTTATGGACAAATTCTGTTCTGTTACACTAGAGTAAATCCACAGTAACGCCACTGAAAGAATAAAGTTACAAAGATAGTTCTCATGGCCCAGTCCTGCATTCTTTAACCATAAAATACTTACTGTCTTCAGTCGATATTTTGCATTTATGAAGACAGAAGAATCCAGTGGGTACTAGATATTATATCCAGATATCACACTTTTACCCATTCTCCTAAAGCCTTATGTGTCTTGTATTCCTCCACTAGGCCTCCCACCGTTTTCTGATCCTCTCCCCTCCCAGTAGTCCACTTCCTCCATATACCCTCAGTAAACTTCAGAACACATTGTGACCCTATTCCGTCTTGCCCCCACACCTCTGTACATTCTGTTAGCTGTCATGTCCCTTTCCTTTTCCATGCCTCCTAGGCTATGCAGGATGCTTTGATGCTTTCCCATCCTTTGACCGAATACCTTGCATCCACCTGATACCCTCTATCCCCTCATTGCCTACCTTGGATTTCCTGCACTAACCGCTCCACCCTCCCCTTCTGTTGTTTGTTCTTTAAACCTTTTGACCCCCAGATCAAATTCTATATCTTCTCTATGCTCTCTAATTTCCTTACTCAAGTCTTACTATTGTACCATCCCCACTCAATGCACTCCCTTGCCTTCTTTTGCAGGCATCACACCACTGTGACTCAAGAACACTTGAGCTCATGTCCCATTTCAGATTCATATTCCTTCAGACCCTGCTCCACTAGCCATTCCTTTCAAACAATCTCTGTGTTCCTCTGGCTCAACGCAAGAGGACCTGCAGCAAAGATAGTAACTAACAATTAAAATTTACAAAGGTTTATTCATCTAATCTATTATTATAATATGTTCTGTGCACATGAAAAAAATATCATAACTTTATCTTCCCCACTAACTGCTCAGTTCCCTCAAAACACTTTTGCTGGGAAAAAACAATGGAACACCTATAGAAACTGCAGATCAAGCCATTTTAGAGATATGATGAGCTGAAAGATTTCAAAACCCCTTAAAAACAAATGCACCCTAAACAGAAAGTACCTTCTTGAAGAACTCTTACATTTAAACATCCTTCTATTTTTTTCAAAGTTGATAGGCCCATGGTTTAAGAAAGCAACTACATAATACATTTTTCAGGCACTCATTTGTAATGTATTTTACCATTGTATCTGCCCTTAGATTTCATCTAACACATCTATCCTCAAGATGCACTTTAATCAATTATCTGTATAATCTAGAGATTATCCTTTATGTGCTACTCAGATCTATTTATAGACTTTGCATTCCTGTTTTGTCTCTACTGATGTGTTAACTGCAGAATTGATTTGGTTTTCACATAGGATTTAGCATTATGTTTAATAGTAAAATATATTTTAAGCTGAAGTGGAGCTGAAAAATTCATTATAACCTCATCAGTGAATCGGAATACACCATAACAGGATAAACATATGACCAATCAAAGGTGGTTTCATGGGCACAAATCTATTAAGTGTCATAGGCTGTTACCTTTTAGTATTATTATTCCATTTCCCAGTTTTATCACAGATTCTACTTGTACTTTCATAAGTCCATTCCAAAATCCCTTGAAGGTGAACAAAAATTAGATTTTGCAGTAATAAGAGCAAGTGAACTGCCATCATTGAGGATTTCAAATTTTAAAAATATTTATCCATGATTTTGTTTCAAATAGCTGCACTCTACTTACTTGCCCAATTTGAACAAAGGACTGGTTTTAAAAAAAAGTGAGCATCCATCCTATAAGAATGTGATCCCTGTCTCAAGTTGGAATATGAAAGATTAAGGCTCTCTAAATCACTAGTCATTTTTTAAAAGTTACACCAAATATATGACTGACATTAGTATTGGTGTCAAGAGGTCCCATTAATCCTTTCAGCTGAAGAAAGAGTACAAAATTATTGCTCAGGGGGAAGAGCAAGCAGAGAGAAAATGGTGCTTCTTGAATGAAGGGATAGACGTTTACTCTCAAATGCTGCTTATATTGGGATAGGCACAGCTTTTCATATTGCGAGGTTATGTTTGACATCTAGGGCATGTCTACACTACAGAGTTTTGTGGGAAAAATGGCTGTTTTTCCAACAAAACCTCAGTTATGTCCACACTGCAATCACACTCTTCTGAAAGTAAATCGAAAGAACAGACTTTATTTACAGCTTTGGTAATCCTCTTTCTACGAGGAAGAAGCCGTTTTCTGAAAGAGCTCTTTCGGAAAAAGGCATGTGTGGATGGGGAAGAGGGAGTTCTTTCAAAAGACAAGGAAAGAGGAAAAAGCACAGGTGCCCTGCTGACCACTGCATCCATAGTTATCACAGCTTAAAGATGAGATAGCATCCATTCACTGTGGATGCTATCTTTCGAAAAAGCAGATCACTTTTTTGATGAGTTTTTGTGTGTGGACGCTCTTTTTCGGAAGAAGTTTTTCTGGAAGATCTCTTCAGAAAAAAGGTCTTCCGAAAGAAGCCTGCAGTCTAGACATAGTCTTAGGGTTGCTATCACTACCACCATCACCAAAAATTCAGCACAACAAACCCATCCTCCCTAGCTACAGCACTAGCAAAATGTGTCAGGTGTAATTATGTAATTAACAGTGAGTTTCTATTAGCAATTAGTGTTCTGCAGAAAGGTTTGCATTGAGTCAGGTGGTCCACAGGTCAAAAAGTTTTGAGAACCACTGCTATTGGGCTTGTATCTTAGTCCTTCAATCCACAATAGCGCCCCACACAGAGCTCTCTGTGGTACTGCTGCTCCCTTAGTCAGCCAGGCAGGCAGCCAAGCAGCAAAAGGGCTTTACTTCCTCAGGGTTCCAGAGATCCTGAGCTGATTCTAAGCCTGAACTCCTTTAACAGGGCCTTTCTGAACCCTGATAGGTTGCTCTCTTTTTCTGGGATTGGGTGTAGCAAGGCCACAAGCCTCCAGCAGGTGCTTCGGGGTCTGATCCACCCTGTCACATAGACCCTCCAAGTTTTAATTGCATGAGATTATCTTCAAATGTTTTTCTTCAAACACTTTTTTCTTTAAGAAAACAATGAAAGCCATCAAAATATGTGACTTATTTCTTCATGGGCTTTGAAACATGGAAGAAATACATTCAATTACTTTATTCATGTCTCCCCATGATTTGAGAATCACAGATTCTGCTTATGTAATTCATTATTATGCCAAGACAGATCAAAGAGCATAAAAGTTGGATAATAATTTTTCCATCTAGGTTCTTAAGATTAGAACACTGACAATGTGACTTATTTTCTCCATACTCATTTTTACCAACCTCAGAACTAGAATATTCTCCCCCAACTATGAATCTTTCCCATACTCATAAACAAGTAACCTAAACAAGGTTACTTATAAACAAGTAACCTAAAAAAAGAGCATGAAAATAGTGCTGTAAACATAATTTGTCCATCCTACATTGTGCATTAAATTGCCAAGCCCACCATGTGTATTATATTCGAGAACTGAAGAAATTAATCTGTAGCCTCTCCTATCACAATGATTTCCAAATCAGTCATTTGGAAAAACAACCATTATGTCATATGACATGAATACTACAGGAAGTGTTCCATGGTAGGTAAGCAATGCTATATCACCCCCTTTTGATTCTAGAAGCTAGGCAAAAAATTGTAAATCTTGCAAGTAGTTCCAGTTGGGATGAGGACTTGAGAGTGATGTACATTAGCTTTAAAACAATGATTTTTATAAAAAAAGAATGTGAAATCTTGTTTCCCTGAGCATTGGTGGAACCAAAAAAGGGAAATGGTTTGATTTTTTGCTTTACTGAAGTCTAACTCAACCAATAACAACACTCTATATTCCTAAAGCTACCATATAAATTATTGACAATCTTACAAAAAGCAACACATACTTCAAAAACACACAGTTAAAGAGGAAGTTACCAATTGCTGCCAGTATTTAGGAAGTCATGGATAGATTTTAAAACACAAGTGTGTTTTCAATGTTGGTTGAAAATCAAGGATTTTGACAGGTCTATCTTGATATGGAAATTAAAAAATAACATCCTCAGTTCCCCTTTTGGTAGAAGTATATTTAAAATATGTCTCTTTGTGATTGTTTCAGATATGCCAAATCAGAAGATCCTAGATCTTGGTGGAACTGGATAGGAGTTAAGTAATTCTCGATGATTTACTGATTTGGGAAAAAAGCCACAAAGAGAGACTGTTCTGCAGCATGTCAAAGAAAAAATGTGTGACAAACCTAAGCCAGCAGCCTGCCACACTCTGCTGTCTGGGAGGTATACAGGACACTGGATAAGTGGTTTTCTCTTTCCAGAGTAAACTACTAGAGCCTGCTGCAATAAAATGAAGGCAGGAAACACCTGGGGATAATTAACTAGATTGCTCCCTTAGGCAAGTCACTCAACACCTGCAGCCAATTACAGCCAGTGGAGTTGCTTTAAAGGGCCTCCCCTAGCTAAGGAGGGGGGAAGACAAAGAATGGCAGACTAAAAGGACAAACAAGCAGAAGCCGTGTGTGAGTGGAGATATGGTTAACAGGTACCAGAGGGAGACCTTTTTGGAGGGGTTGTTTTGGAAAGTGGCTCAGGGAAAAAGCTGCCAGGTCAGAAGGAAAACAACCTTGACTGCTGCTGCTTTAGGGGCCCTGGGATGGAACCTGAACTAGTGGGTGTGCCTGGGTTCCCCCCAAACCTTCCCCCACACCAGCACTGAGCCTGTCCCAAGAAGGGAGACCAGGACTATCAGGAGTTTTTCACCCCAAAACCATGGACTAGCCTGTGATGAGTATGGCTCACTAAACTATGGACCCTACTGCCTATAAAGAGAAAGGGATTGTGTACAGGACCATAGCGAGTCTCTGAGACCCATGCACGAGTAGCACGAGACCCATGGGGCACAGCCAGAACTTTGCCACGTATGTTATGCTGAATAGGAAGAGATGCTGTATATGACTACGTAATGCTCAAGAAAACCGATCAAAACAATGGAAGCTGGAGGCAAAAACCAAAGGAAAGATTCTCAAAGAAGGAGACTTTAAATAGATTCATGACTAATATTTGTGGTATAAACACACAGCGATTCCCCTGAAAGACTGCAACATAACAATGCTTTATTTCTAGAATCCCGAAATCTAACACCAACCAAACCAAAAAAAAAGGGAAATATGGCAGGCTGCATTCTAAGGATAAGAGATACAATTCATCCCAAATTGGTCCACCCAAGCTCTTTTACAGATTGTCTTGAAAACCTAGATCACATGCTTCCCTCAGAGCTTCTGATCTGCAAGCTGAACCTGGAACCTCTTAGAATTTAAAGTAATAGCTTGCAATTTTAACATAGTGGTATATTTTTAATATACCACATCATGCTAACCTAAAAAAATTCACACTTAATTTGACATAATTAAATTATTGATTCAGACTATTTGAAGATAATATAGAATGGCACTGGAATATTGCCCAGAAGTATTGGGAAACAAAAACTAATAACCACACTGGTGTTTCTACTGACTATTTTAAGTTTAACAGTTTAAGATCTCAGTAAATGCAATTTATTATAGTTTGGGATTTGTGCTTCTGCAACATTAGTATCTCAGTGACATATGCATCCAAATGGCTGACTGAGACCCAAGAAAACTATGTTCAGACTGAAAAAGAAATGCCGGCAATTGTTTGAATTGTTCCATGAATATATTTAGAGGCAGAAATTGGTTGACATAGAAACAGATTACAAAATCTTTAGAAGTCATATTACATACACCTTTGTGCAAAATACAATCAAGGCATCAGAAAAAAGGATTATGGAATTGCCAGAGTAATTGTTAAATACAAAACACACAGCTGGTGAACGGCATCTTATAGCAGGCATATTTTAAAAAATGCCTATAAGACACTGAAATGAAATTTGAAGTAAATGATTCAAATATTACCCATTTCTGAATTAAAAATGGACATCCTCAGACAGGGAGGACACAAAATAGATGAAATTTATAATAGCTTGAAAGTTAGTTAGATGACCAACAGTGAAGTCCCAATACTTTTCACTATAAACCCTGGGGATTGTAGAAAAACTATGGAGAAGATTGACACTGCTGCAGTCGATCTTCCAGGGTTCGAATTAGCGGGTCTAGTGAAGACCCCCTAAATCGAATTCAGAAGGCTCTCCCATTGGTGCCAATAGTCCTCCTCCTCACAGGGAGTAAGGGAAATTGACAGGAGCATGTGCTCTTGCTGTATGGATGGCGCCAAAATGTGATTTAAGATGCTTCGATTCCAGCTATGTAATTAACATAGCTGGGTTGTGTATCTTAAGTTGACTCTCTCCTTTAGTGTAGACCAGGCCTAGGGTTTTTTACACTCTCTTACATTTCTAAACTTATCCTGGAAGGAACCTATACCTCAGACTTTATTACAATCTTATTTTCACCAGGAGTAACTTAATGGATATCAGTGTAGTTACACTGTTGTAAAACATTTGTAACTGAGATCAGAATCAGGCACATCATATTTATTCAGAGACTTCTTAACACTACTTCTATTGGTCATGGAATAAAACATGTAAAACTCTAGTGAACCATTAAATATAAATGTTTGCATTATTTAACACCATTAAGTTGATGCTAGCTATGATATAATGGAGGATTTCCCTAATCTAACCTGATCTCTTGAAAACTAACTGAAATCCTAGATCAGAGAAAAAAACCTGGAGACTGAATGAAAGTGTAACACCATTTACATGATCTAGAAGGAGTAGAAACATAATATAATCTGTCAGTAGAAATAGCTTGAAATTCTCATAATTTGGAAACATAGAAGGTTCCATAACAAGAAACTATAGTTGCGAAGGCAAGAATAATCTCTTCCTGGAACCTCGTCACAACATATATGGGTCAAATATACATCCTTTAATAATTACAGTTTCTTTGAGCTCTTTACATAAAATTCTGTTCCAGCTCATGAATGTTTTTCCTAATCCGACTTTTTTCAGAGCTAAAAATAGATGCTTCCATTCTATCCTATGAAATGTCCTCCCTTCCCTAAATCTGTTTCTAGAGAGAAGAAAAATTAAAGCATGCAAAAATATGACCAGACTTTGAGATCCACACAGGTTTTTTTTTAACTGCTTTCTCTCAGGAAACAGGGAAGACATTAACTTTATGAGATGGCTTGGTAAGTCCCAAGCAAAAGAATTGGGCAATTACATGTTCTGCAGGCGTTATGGCCAATTATGCACAGAACAAATAATGAATATCCAGCTATCTCATAAAAACAAAAGACACTTTTGGGATGAATCCAGGAATGTTAATTTCAGTCCCAAAGAAGTTTTTAGAAAGGTGTGAACAGACTTTATTATGAAAGTAACATAGATGGAATTATCAAGTTACCCAGCATTTGAAAAACAAAACAAAAACTAAACTAAACAAAAAACAACAATGCTGTCTCCCAGCTCAGTATAAGCTGTACCAACCTTTATTTCAAAATAATGGAGTGTCTACACAGCCATTCCATTATTTCGAAATAATTATTCCAAAATCTGTAACCCTCATTCTAGGAGGAATAATGCCTATTCTGAAATAGCTATTTCAAAATAAGGCGTGTGTAGATGCTTCACTGCTGCTATATCAAATTAGTCCCTCACCAGGGCCATTCTAAGTTATTCCTCCCCAGTGCCTCCTGGGGCTGTAAATCGAGATAGCATGTCTACATTAGGGAAGCCTGCTTCGGACTAATTTTGAGGCTTCCTTGCAGTGTAGATGTGCTATTTCGAAATCAGCATGCAGTGTAGACATACCCCCAGTGATTAGGGACCTCTGACAAGTCTAATTCATTAAGAAAGGTGCTCCAATGATTAGGAAACCAATTAATTCTGATTAATCAAACCTTTAAAAAAATCCTGTTTAAAATCAATAGTTTTTGCTTTGTTGTCCATTGACTTTGGTTCCAGAAATGTATTATATTGTACTTCTGTGAATGAGAGAACAGAAGAGTATCTTGATCAAACCAGTGTAGGTGCAGTTTGAACAGTGTGCATCTTAACTGACATGGTTCAATACAGTGCTAAACAGTTTGTAAACAACCACTAAAACTATCAGCCATTCCAAGATAAGGCATAACATGAAGCCTAGCACATATAATACTGAAAGTTATTTTGTCAGGTCAAAATTGTAAGAGAGATTAAAATAGTTTTAAAACTCAAAAATTCATTATAATGTATTCTTCTGAAGCTGATTGCAAAGATCCTATTGTTCTATGTAAAACCAATGCTTATGCAGTCTAGTGAGTTCCTAAAACAAAGTTATTGCACATTAGGGTTTATAACAGGGATACCAATTTTAATTGGATGTATTCCAGGAGATTTCATCAAATGAAATGATGTGTAATTAAAGATTAATCTTCAATTCCTGGGACTCCAAGTCAATCCTCTGGAGTTGGCATCCCTAGTTTATAGGTAATACAAAAATTTGACAAAATATCTAAGTCCTGCATTGCTGAACCTTCTGGAGACCAAAATGAAAAAACGATATTGTGTGACCAGAATGGTAGTAAGGGCTAAATTATGCTACTTTAAGGGTAAAACACACACACAATGGTTTCTGCGTTGCTAGCCTTTTTCTTCTTCCATATCTATTGATTAGCAAGTTAACACTTTCCTGTCTGAATTTTGTATGGAAACTTCTTACACATAATTGCACAAATTATTTACAAAACTGAAATCTGGCTCCACACATCTTTGGATCAAACAAGTCCTGTTCAAAATTCTATTTCTATGTCAAATTATATAAATTAGCTTTTATAGTCTTTCTTCTCCCCACTTTCCAAACTCTCAAGATTAAAATGATACTACTTAAAAAAAAAATCTCTCAGTGATATTCTGTGAGACAGGTGTTAGCCAGGGAGACTGTTGAACGTAGCCACCAGTGTGTAGCTGGTAGCACCAAGCTGGGAGAAAAATAAATAAAAGGAGAGCATGTTCTACCTGTGGGTCTATTTAGGGTTTTTTTTTCCCCTCCAACACTAATTTGGGAGAGAACAGGAATCCTAATGACAAAAAGCTGTACCCCATTTACAACATAGTCTGTGTGTTTCTTCATTGATTTTTAATGCATATAGTTCTTTTCTTTTACCCAAACCCAGGGGAGGGGATGATATTTACAAATATTATTTTTACACTACTTCTTTCTATGCATCTTAGGCCTATTGTCTCAAGCTTGGGGTGTGTGTTTCACCTGGAATTTGCCCCCACTTTCCTCAAGCACAGATTCTAGAGAAAGTCCTTCAGCTGTGGAAAATCTACTTAACTGATTGTCACAGATGTAAAAGGCATCATCTAACTCTCACACTTGGGAGGGATGCATGGGGGGGGGCAAGGGGCATGTTACTCCTCCAAACACCAGGGGTAGGAGGCATAAGGGGCCAGAATCTGTGGGCTGTCCAGGGAACTAGTGCCAGGGGGAGGGGCTGATCCTGGCAGCAGGGCTTGGGCCACCTCGGCCTTCATTGGCAGCTGCAGAGGGAAGAAGAGCAGTGTGGCCAGCCATGTTACTCAGAGGAAGGGTGGGACCATCCCCGCACTTACTGGTGGGAAGCTGAGTGACGCGGCCAGAAGCAATGGGGAGAGGAACCACAATGCTCTACTTCTCCCTCCACTGTTGGCGAGTGCAGGGGAGCCATCCCCCTGCTGCCAGCACCAGGCTCCACTAATTTTCTGGGCTGCATCACAGAGGGGAAGGAGATTGGGGGAAGAGGCAGGGTTGGGGCAGAGCAGAGGTAGGGGGCAGGGCATGGGCGGGACAGAGTAGGTATTGTTCCAGCCTTCCTCCAGGATAGGGGTGGCATGGGGAGCAGTCACATGACCAATGCCCCTTTCCCCCCATGTCCTTCACCATTCACCCCTGCTCATGTTGCTCGAAAGCCCACAGCTTGCTAATACTCCTCCAACTTGATCCCCTTTCATTATGTTTTTCTATATCACTAATCTCTGACATTGATAGTTTAGATCTAATTCAAAACAAGGCTCCAAATGAGATGCTGAGTGGTAGAGTCTGACAGATTTTTGCTGCCATTTCAAGGTTTTATGTTCATAGCCCTCTCCTCTTGGCAATCACAGTCAATGATTTATATGCATCATAATACTAGTCTGAAGAGACTAGCCTGTGTCAAGCTCTTTGAAGAAAGCCATAAGAAGGTGATCTTGTTGGGTCATCCCACTTTCCTCTCTGTAAGGCAAATATGGCCATTAGGTTTCACAACACTGTCAAGCTTCTGCAGTTTAAGCTTTTTGGGAAGCTAAGCTATTCTGCAGTCTGTAGTGTGCTGAATATTATTAGACAGCTAAAGTGATTTCTGGAAAGAGTTAATAAATCTAGCTGTTTACTTATCTTTGTTGAAGCTAAAAAGACTTGAAAATGAAATCGCATGTATGTATCTAGTCAACAAATACACACATCCTCTGCTTTATCGATTTTTCCATATCTCTAGCAAGTCAAACCCATGATTAAATACATATTTTAAACTCCTTGCCTCTCACTGTAAATGAGATTTGAGCTGCAGCTTCTTGCTAGGATGAAGAATCCCACATAAATGGTCTGTCTTAAGATACAGTTTTTCATTTTACTATTTCCATTTGCATTACATTACCATAATGCTGAAAGAAATGAAGCAGTAGAATCTTTTCCATAACTAGTGTTGGATTAATGCATGGGGATGTGGGGCACGTGTCTGTGTCCTGGCCAATTTGTGGACCTGTAGTAGGGCAGAATGGCTGCCCATTGACCCGGAAGGGGAAGAGCTCCTCCGCGAGCCCTGTTGGGCAGAACCTGACTCCACCGCCTTATCTAACCGGATGTCAGGAGGCACGGCCAGAAGTAGAAGTCGTCAGCCTAGGAGCTCAGTGGAGGCCCAGCCAGCAGAGGAGGCAGACATCTACTCTGTGCTCTCACATCTGCCGAAGGCTGAGGAGTGGCCTGGAGTCCCCTGCACCTGCTAGAGGTTGAGTACAGGCCTGGACTGACAGCCTGGCTGGAGCTGACAAGCCCCATCCGTCCAGTGGACCTGCTGGAGACTCAGGTAACCACGAAGGGAGGAATGGAAGTAGCCCAGGGACAGCCAGCCACAGTAACCAGTGACTGTTGTGTTTGTGTCACTGCCCCACCCTTACCTAGGGCCAGACTGTGAACGGTTTGTGTATTGCCTGGCCTGAACCAGGCCGGGGGTTTGGACGACCCATTGAACTGGGCTGAGCATTGGCCTGAGACCCAGGACTGAAGAGGCTCTTTGTGGTCTTCAGCGGAATGGCCACCCATTGACCAGAAGGGGAAGAGCCCCTTGTTGAGCCCTGACCTTCTACCTGGCTGCACGGGGGTGCTGGAATCTGTGTGGAAGAGAGGAACAGACCTATCACCTGCATTATGACCTCACCTCTGTCTCTCCTCATTTCCCAGAGGAACATCAGAAGTTAGAGCCTAGGCAGAGGGCTAAAGAGGTTTCAGAGCAGCCAACACCCCATGTCTCCACCCCTTCAGGCATGATGTCCAGGGCATGTGGCTTCTCCAGGGCTCCCCATAGTGGCCCAGGTTCCCTGGGTGGACCGTACTATTGCCAGCTTCTGACCTGGCCAGGGTGTAGGTCTTTAGGTAGAGTTCAGTTGTGGCAAACAGGGGCTAAGGTCCACCTCAGATCCACCCCCTCACACACACACACTCTAGGAAGAGGCTGGTGCTGCTAGCAGCAGCTGCATTTTGCAGTAGAGGAGCTGCTAGTTCCCACGTGTGAAGCGAAACCTTTGCCACAACCACTCCATGCCTGCCCAAGGGTATGACAAATACGTTAAACATGGCTAATGGATCTATTTGCCAACCTCTTCTTCATTTAACATACACAGCTAAATCTAGGAAAAAATCATTAACATTTGTATCAAGGCTTTTGGAGATTGTGATTCTGAACTGAGAATATCCCCTGGAAACTGTCTTATGATCAACATTATTCCTTTTAGTTAGCTTCATTATAAAGTCTGACATACCCATGGAGGGGGGGGGGGGGGAGATTTATAAATACACAGCATTAGTTTTAGAGTAATGCAGTGTTATAACAGATTGAAAAGGAGAGTGGACAAAACATTTGTATAGAGTAGCAGGGGAGTGACAAGTTAATCTAAATTCTTTTCCATTTCTAGTTCTCCTGATTTGTGCCTGAGCTGGATTCCCTTTTTTTTCTCCAGCAATAGTAGTCACTGCTAAGAAAGCAGAACTTCCAGAATGAGTTGTCAGTGTCTGTTGCACAGTTGTCATGAGGGCAGTGACATGGCCGTCACAGTCACTTGACTGCATGTGGACTTAGCACATCCAGTTATATCTTTCTCAATGTTTCTTTGAGCACATAAAGGCTGCTGAGGTGCTCTCCACTGACTTTGTTATCTATCTGTGTTTCTCCTTGTCAAATACTTCCTCCAGGACAATTCAAACTATCAGCAAAGTTCCTTTTTTTTTTTTAAAGAAAACCCTATTCTACAGTTCAATTCTGCACACTTTTGTCAGACCTTTGTTGCCTGCTTTATTTCATGTTTTTTTCCCTCCAAGACATGTTATTAGGAGTCACTTTTTGTACAAATATCCCCTGGAAACTGTCTTATGATCAACATTAACTTCTCCTGTTGTCCACTTTCCAAAGCACATACTATACAAATATCCTGCCAAAAATGACCATGGCTAACTTTGTATCCACTGCCACCTTAAACACAGCATTATATTAGTTCTGTTTTAGAATGATGTGCATGAATTGGATTTGTGTGATATTATCTGTTTTAAACAGGTGTCAAAAGTTCTGATTTTCCAATTGATCATCTCAAAGTGAGGGAGGAAGAAAGAGCAATGTACAATAAGTTGGAGTCCAGCTTTTGAATATTTGTTTACCATTCTCCACTTGTCTATGAGTTGTCCATACATAAAAGTAAACAAAGAACTGAAAAAATGCATCTTCAGCTATTTGCATACTTGTATCTAATTTTTGTGCCTAATTTTTAAATTCTTAAATAGCACCATCCGTATTTGTAGCTTGGTGAGTATGAGGTAAGAGGGTCTGTGCTAAGACATGTGTCAAACTTCATAGATATGTAAAGAAAAGAAAGGCAGAAACAGTAGATGTGGAAGCTAGACTCTAATGTGGAGCAGGGAAACAAAAATAAGAACTATCATGATAATGTCCTATTAGTGTCATATAAATATTGTTCCACTGAAAAGTGTTGGTGACGGCAAACAAGTGTCTGATCTCTGGGCAATGACAGACCTAACTGGAGCTGTTGGCTATGTTAGCTACCCTTCAGCCTGGCTGAATGGAAGAAGCAATTAAGCTCCTTTATGGTGTAAAACAGTTGAAACAAAAGATCTCAGCCCAAAGTAAGGAGCACATGGAAGGCCTGAGTAAGAATTAATTAAGGGAGAAGAAGTGTTTCCATGCTAACCAATTACAGATGCAGGGAATCAGGCATTGATTGTACTGTCTCAGAAGCAAAAATCTGGCAGGAAAGCCAAGAGACAGAGAGAAGCACTGGAAATGAGGCCTTGAGAAAGAACTTCTTTTCGGGAAGAGTGCTGTCCAGAAAAGCAGGCTTAGAATTCTGAGCAAGGATGCTGCCTCCCGGTGTTTGGTCCTAGTGTGCTCCAGAAAAGGGACTCTGCTTGCATTATTTTTTTGTTTGTTTGCAATTAAGCAGGATTGTACTGACAGAATACAGGACCTACTCATCAATTTCTCTTCCCATTATAAACAACCTGCAAGACCCCAAATATTGGCCAATTGCTTTCAGCCCAAAAAGGAACCATACAAATTTGAAATCCCTGAAGGCACTGAGAGCTGTGAGTGCTTGGTATAATGCTTCTTGAGGATTCACAAGACGATGAATCGCCTATTTACCCCCCCTGCCTTCAGCAGAAGCAGAATTGCTTGAGATTGGTCTCAGGGAGCTGACACCCCGTTAATCTCCCCAGAGCAACACTAGCCCTTGATTTGCTTTGCGGGTTAACTATAGGGGCACCCCAGTATTCGAGCCACTTTAATATTACAGAGAAATTATTCAAACTCCTGTGACTGGCTATGATTTGAAATACCAGGTTTCCTATTAAAAGTGGAGAGTGTACATACCAATTTGTCTGCTTCAAATGAGGACCAGCTCCTCTATCTTATCCCAGCACTAGATATTTATTTATAGTGAAAACAGACAAGTTTATCCTCAAAGGTTAAGATTTAAGAGATAAGGCGAGTGGAAGTGTTGCACATAAAACAAAATCATTTACTTGGTTTTAGAGTTTTAACTTAATTAACGGCCTAACTTTCTCACCCCAAACCTTCTGTAGAGTTTTTAAGCAAGGCTGGTTAAGATCCCATTTTCATGAATGTAATCATAGTGCCAGATTGCTTCCTCAGGTGCAGGATAAATGGGTGTGTCCTTGCTTTGTACTTATGTCACCCAGAGAAAGAACGAGAGAGAGATTACACAAAATGGAGTGATAAAAATAAATTACAGGACATTTTGGACAAAAAACAATAAAAAAATCTCTAGTCACTTAAAAAATTCAGGGCCAGTCCATAGATCTTCAGAGAACTGGACAAAGAACAAACATCAAATTAAAAAAAAAAACGTTGAAAATACAGTAATATTCTCACACTGAAAATAAGCATCCCCACCATGTATTTTAAATGTAACACTACTGCCCTATTATGTCCTGTGAGCTTTTTAAAATTAAACTGAACTGAGAAGTAAATTAGCACAATTTGAAGTGCCTGTTTCACTCCAGTTTGTTGATCTCTGGTATGGATTCCTCATTTTTTTTACTTATGAAGATTAAGGCTTTTATATAGTTCTAAAAATTCAGGTCTGTCCCAGACTGCAAATATGAGAGGTTCAAAAACAATAAAGGAGAGACTCATATCTCAGAATAATTGCTTCAGCCTGGCAAAAAATAGCCTTTGAATTTTCTTTAAAGAAACACAGTGTAAACCAGGTACATGCTCATTCTTTTCTTGCCCTGGAATTTAAATATGACATCTGTGTTGGCTGCCTTATTCTGCATCCATGAAGACTCTGAGTTTAAGTTGCTTTAGCCCCCCCGCTCTAACCCAATGCACTGACCCCTCCCCCATGGTCAGGTACCCCTAGCCTCTTCCCCGCTCTAACCCAATGCCTGGGTCTTACCAGAGCTGCTGCCACAACCATGTGCTTCTCCCTCCAGGTGCTTGGGTGCGCAGCTCTAAACTAGCAAGAGCCGCATTTCTTGGAGCAAAGAACCACATGTGGGTTGGCTGCCCCTGCTAAGAGCGATCAAGGCTCATGGCTTTAGTCTGAAATTTCCAAACCCCAACTGCCGACAAACCTGAGTCTTCAGCAGGCAGGATTGGACCTGGGGATCTTTGGGGCTAAAGCCATGAGTCTCCACAGCTTGAGCTAAAAGCCAACTGGCCCTTAGCTAAGTTTGCAAAGCAGACTTCACTCTCTCTCTCAATGGTCTCAGTGCCTCTGTAATCAAGAGGATTTACTGCCATGGTGGGTGGACAGGTCTCTGGCTCTATCAAGGAGGATAACCAGGAGGCTGCTTGCATGTGTGCTCAATGATGTGGGCCTAATGACCACTGCAGACCCCAACAGGGCCCCCAATTACCACAAATCAGATAAGGATCGAAGGTGCCTGGCCAGGTTCATTCTTAAGTGACGTACAGTAATAGTTGTCAGCAGACTACTCAATCACTACACATGTACTTACAACAATGGCCTCAGCAGAACCAGTGAGAAATTTCCACTGCTCCCCCAGCTGTACAAAGACTGTCCTCCCCCAAGACACCACTTTATATACAGGTACAACAAGTTACACATCACTGATGATGTTGTCAGGTTACCACCCTCTGATGCTTCTTAGATACCACCCATCACCCTGTAGCTTGTGGTTTGATTAGATCATATTGATCCATCATGCTGTCATTTTAGACCCTCTCCTGAACCTGGGTCTGTATTTGTGGGGAGTAGGCACTGAGGTCTTTTTTAATGATCTGGTGGTACCAGATGCTTTCCACTTACAACCAGTACCAATTATTCACCCCAGCATTTCTGAAAACTACACCATTGCCAAGCAGGAAGTGTTTAACCTTAGAGCAGGGGGCTGGACTTGATGACCTTCTAAGGTCTCTTCCAGCTCTATGGTTCTATGATTCTATGAACCCAAAGGGGAGCCACAGCAGCCTGAACAACCAAAGATACACTGAGACAACAGTGGCTGATAACGTTTTGGAAAGTTGCTAAACACAGGAACAATGGGAAACAAAGTACCCTTGGAGAGCAGGAAAGAAAGACTGCCTCATAACTTAGCAGCACTTGTATTCGGAAGAAGCCAATCTAAATGGAATCAGGCTCAGAGAAGACCAAACACAGCAAAGAAAATAACATGCAGAACTTCAGTCTAGGTAGTTAAAAAAAATCTTTCCAACTTTCTGCACATGGGAACCAAGGCAACCTCCCTTGCTACAGGCCTCGCCTCTGCTTCATCCCTGCTCAGCGCCCACCTCACCCTTCCTGCCCTTGCTCTTTGCCCTTCCCTGAAGCCCCCTCCCCCATGTGATGCAAGCCAAGGATTTATTACTAGGAGCTGTCATTTTATATAGTTCTTGTATATGTATTTAGAGTTCAAGATGCCTAAGTGTTACTAGACCTGAAAGCAGTGGCGGATATAGGGCAGGGCAAGCGGGGTGGCTGCCCCAGGCCCCGCACTTCAATAGGCCCCATGCACACGCTACTACCTGTCGACTGTGGCCGTGGTGCATGCGCAAAATTGTGCTGCCCTGGGCCCCATGCTTCAATGAGCCCTGGGCCCCACAAAACTCTCATCCGCCCCTGCCTGAAAGAAACACTTAGCACTTTTGAGGCTGGGATGCACAATGCCCCTCAATGGACTTATGCAAGGTGCTCTTAAATCTGTTCTGCAGACAGTAGCTATAGTCCTCTTCACTCTATAAAATTTATCAGAAATGCACTGGCCAGCCAGCAGCAGGTTGACAGAGCTAACCAGAGCCACACTAGTTAGCCTGTGACAGCTTCTTTGGGCCTCCTGTGAATGGCTCCCTGGGAATGCCCGCAGGGGGTGCAATGTTGAGCCAGCGGTGGAGCCCTGGGCCCTCCTGTCATGGTGGGGGGGCCATGCTGCTCAGTCAGCAGCTGCTTGCCCAGGGTAACAGTGGCCTTGCTGCCCACTCAGGCTCTCTTCCCCTGGTGTTTGGCATGGAGGCAGGAGTGTTTCAGGCTCTGACTGTGCAGAATGGTCACCAGCATGGGAGGGAGGGCAATCATGTCCAGCACCACCATGGGAACCTTACTCGTGGATGGTGGCTGGCAGCATCCAGAGCCCCTCCTCTAGCCGGCCACTATCTTACTGGTGTGCCTGCCCACCCAGTAGTCATTCTGCAGTATACATATGCCTGGCAGCAAATCCCTCCCTCAGGAGTGGCCAGAGGCTGGCTGCGGTAGCTGGCGCCCCAGACGGAACGCACGATTGGCGCCCCCATCTGCACGACCGTCAATGGAGTGACGTCATCATTGGGCGCCCTGGGTGCCCCGTGACGTCATCATTGGGCGCCCCGGGCGCCCCGTTGAAGGCAGCACCCTAGGCGACGGCCAAGTTGGCCTATAGTCACGGGCCGCCCCTGCCCTCCCTTAGCTTTTTATGAGAAACAATTGCATTCAAAGCACATCCTGTTTTCTTGGCACAACCTACTTCTTAAGTTCCTTTAAGTTATGATAAGAGGAAGCTGCATAGCATATTTGGTGGTCCTAGCTTTTGATTGCTAGATAAAATATGACTTACAAAGCAACTGGAATAACAAATGATAAAGCACAACAGAGACAAGAAGACACAGATGTGTAGCTTATAAAACACTGTAAAATAGATGAATAAAACAAAGTTAGATGTGATGGAACATAACATTTAAAATGATTAGCTGAAAAGGTGTTTTGAACTCATAATTCAGTATGTCAAAGCTTTTATGCTTCTTTATGACTGGAAATTTGGGGCACAGTGGAGTTCGTAAGATGTTAACAATAACCATATGACTTGTAATATGGGATAAAAAAGTGGAAAAGAATATATATAAACCCTTAGGCTCATAGTCCACTCCAGATCAGTGCAAGTTTGCAGTCTTGGTATTCCAGAACTGGGAAATCAGCCCTTTCTGTTTGAGCTCAGATGTTTATTCTGGCTGATAAATCAAACTTGAGGTTGAGTAGTTGGTATCTCAAACAAATAATAAATAGAACCCCCTAGTTACATGGTGGAAGTAGCATGCATGCCTAAATAAGATGCACCCGCAATTTGAATGTATATATTATACATAAAGTATTTATACTGATGAATAGTGAAACCACTTTCCTTGCCCACATTACTTGGAACTTGAGTAAAAAGAAATCTGTAATGGAAAGTTTGCTTTTTTACTTTTCTTTATTTAGCAAAACATCTGCTTTCTGCAGAAATGTCAGTGTTTTGTTGCAAATAGAAAAAGTCTGAGCATGAAATGCTCTCCAAAATTTGATTTGGAAACACTGTGGGTGCATCTACACTGCACCCATACCTCAAAATAAGCTACGCAATTTGTGCTACACGAATTGTGTAGCTTATTTCAAAATAATTTCAAAATAGCTTATTTCAAAACTTGGTGCTGTCTACACTGCACCAAATTTCAAAATAACTCACTATTCCGAAATGCCCTCCACGAGGGTTACCAGGACATCGGAATAAGCCGCCCGTTATTTTGAAATCTCCACAGTGTAGAAATAGCTTGTGACAGCACCTTAGAAGTGGTATCATTTGTGTACACTTCCCCATGGACCCAGTTCTCTGGCTGGACTGTATCTCCCATTCTACATTGCTTCCTTAGGATTCATGAAGCCCTGCAGCAGCTTGGTAAGAGAGGAGATGATGATGTGTCATGGAAACTATAGTCCAACCAAGGAACCTTGCCCATAGAGAAGAATGGTACCATGAAGCATATGAACAACTCATTTGAGCAATCACTTTAGCATTTTCAAATTAAAATTTTGAGCTTCAACCAAAAAGTTTTTTCAATAAACACCCTCCACCACTGCCCAAAAAGAACCAAATCATCAAATTTTCTGGCCAGTTCTACTTATTAACAAAACTGCTTGAGGTTTATGGAACCCTCTCCAATTAAGTAAATATTACCTAGGACATGTTCCTATCATAGCAGATGTGTATTTTCATTTGTGACTATAGATATGATCCGAAAACAAGGCATGTTAGGAACAAATTAAAAATTTTAAAGAATTATAGGTTAATTATTCAGATATAACTGAAGAAACGTGCATTGTACAGTTTTTGCGCATTTTCACTTTGCCAGAAAACTTGTGAGAATAAACATCTTAATTGTTTGAATTCATCTGTCAATGTCTGTTTAAACTTTGTATTACCATAAAAAAACATAAATTTCATTGAATTCAGATTAATTAAGGCTTTAACAGACTTTAATTTAATTGTATTTAAACATTTAAACAGAAAAATATTATTTGACTGAACTCATAAAGTTTTATTCTACAAATTAATCACTACTTGTGTTAAATGAAATTCTTACTGTTTTTCATTATTAGTCTAGGTTTAAGTGCATGGATTTGTTTGAATTCATTATCTGTGGATTCCAGTTATAAGTGAGGGTTCAGTTTTTCACAGAATTAACTACTTCAGGTGATTACAGCATTTTTTCCCTCTGCAATACAATTATATGGTTTACTGAAAATAGTAAGTTGACCAATTTGTCAGATGCTTCATTTATAATACAACATTGACCTTCAGGAGGTAATTGTTTCACTGTTTCTTTTACATGTTTTTATTTGATATTTGTAAAATACTCATGTTTTAAATTAGTAAAAACAACAATTTATTGAAGATTTTTGGAATACTATAAACAAACTGAAGCAGCAAGGTCAACAAATTGACTCTTTGAATTTAATTAGAGATAACTTTTTCAGTTTCATATCTAGTGTCACATATGATCCAGGATTTATGCCTCTGAATAAACCTTACAATGTGCAAAAAAAGTGCAACAGGAAGCTACATTTGGATGGCTAATGGTTTCAGTAGATTTCCTTACTATGCATTATGGAAAAAGAGGTTAAGGGTGGATCTCCCTGTTTACTGACCCCTAAAACAATAATTATTCATTAGAGTAAAATACCAATATCTGAGCTGAAAAAAGTATATTCAGCATCACAGTACTATGCTATAGCATCTCATTTTTTCCAGTGTTTGAATAACGTAAGTGAGCATTCACATTTACAGTGTCTCTCTGTTCTGCATAGCTTGATTACCTATTGTACAATACATTAAAATGTACATCATTAAATGGAAATGAAGTGTTGAATCATACTTAGCCTGACAGTTAATATACCAGGAAAATGAAGACTCTCACTATCATGCAGAAAAAAAGTTCATTATATCCAGTATTTATTCAGAGATGTGTGTGTACTGATTATGTTCCTTTGATGAAGGCAACTGGGCATGACATATCACTCTGAAGAATTTTAAGAAGGCATTTTGCATTCTCTCCCTGATGTACATGCTCACACAAACCCTCACCACAGGTCAGAATTCTGAAGCCTTTTCTCTGGCAGAACTCTCATTCCTGACAATGTGTTTTGCCCAAATAAGGAAAGTAGGACTGGGCTCATACTCATTACTAATTAACTAATGGTAGTTCAGCACTGTGGAATTCAAAACATAAAGAATTATAAGTTCTAAGATGACTCCCTTTCCACATCCCATTAGCATATAGACTCCCATGACTGACTCATTGCTGACATAAACATGCCAGGTTTCCTTCCCTTCATCACTTCCCAAAGGGATACAAAATACTTATTTATGAAAAATATGCTCGTTTTATTTCTAGATTGGCACTAACAGACTCAGTGAAAGAAGCACATTTGAGAGATCTGCTTGAAATATGCCATCATGTGACAGGCTAGGAAAGGGACAGAATTCCAGGGACCTGGTCTAAATTAAATGGATGGGTCATCTCCCTAGAGCAACACCTCCTTAACAGCAGTTGGGAGCAGGACTGAGGACCAGCTGCCCTCCCAATTGCTTCCCCTACTCCACAGACATGGACAATAGTGGACTCTTCTCATGCAAGAGACCAGTCCATAGCAGACTCCATAGGAGACTCTCTTTCTCCCAGACTTAGGGGGAAAGATGAAGAGCTGGGACTCCTGCCACTAGGGCCATGCTCCAAAGGCAGACAGTGTTCAGAAGAGGAAAGTGGCAGTGAAAGACTAACAACGGAGGTTTGCTCCCTCCAAACTCAGGAAGTAGCAAGGGATCAGCGTCTGTGACACAAATCCTATAGGAACATCAAATGATAGAGTTGGCCTGCCCATAATACCTGGTGAGGATCCAGCAGGACCTCCCTAGAGTGTGTCCAGACTTGTGGCAGCAGAGACTTCTCTCAGCAGAATCTGACAGGAGCAGCAGAAGCAAACCAAAGCTAGAGGACCTACATACTGAAGACCTTAACATTTTAGCCTCTGAAGTAATTTAAATAAATAATAGGCCTGAAGCGGAGGGTGGGAGAAGGAAATTAATAGGGTGTTTGAGCAGGAGGAATAAGAAGAGTGGAGGAAATGATGATGAAATGAGTTCAGTTAGTGGCAGGAAAAGATGCGTACTGAGCCCTGATGGTGAGGATGAGAAATAGGAACTTAAAGGAGAAGAGATTAGCCGGAGATGATTCAGGTAATATTTTAAATTTACAAAATCTTTCCACAGATATGTGCATGAGGAGAAAAATCCATTCCATTCAAACTTTAAGGAACTGAGACTTTGTGTGGAGAATTAGTCCTTCAGAAGCTGTTATATCATACTGGATGATTTACCACCATCTTTATTTGTCACTGCTTGTATTTCTTGTCCCAAATGTTTTCATTGGTGAAAATGTACAATAAATCAGTGCAAAGGCCCACTTCCCTAGTGTACAGGAGGCATAGGGAACACCTCTTACATCTCCTCCACCTCCTCTCCATTACAAGCTTATGTGGTGGGAGGGTTTTGAGCTAACTTTCTGTACTTGCATAACAGACCCAGAGTGGCTGAGTGTACACATGACCCAGAACATCTATGACCCTTGCAGCTCTAGTGGACAATTGATGTGCATCTCCACCTTTAAAGTAACATTGGGTATTTTCATTGTTTAGGACTAAGTGAGAATTAATATGAATTATTTAAACTCGTATTTCCATAGATAAGTACACTGGAGTTCCATTAATGTTCATTCAAAATGCATTAGCTTATTGCATTGGGGCTATTATCTTCTGGTATGAAAGTACTAAAAGTACCATCCCCCTATGGGTTACATATGGATAATTTCAAAGATTATTATTTTCTGATATCTGTTAATAAAGTGTTACTTAAATAGCTGTGGCACTCTTTAAAAGATAGCAAATGAAAATCTGAAAGAGACCAAAACTTCCAATATGCTTTGTGTTCATTCTATAAACAAACTTGATTTTTTAGTGAAGAGCAATACTTTTACACAGTTTATATTCATGAAGCACTGTAGATAACTGAAATATATGTATTAATTCACCTATGCTATTTGTATACACCAAGTTTATTGTGGAGAATGAACACCTGAGGGTAGAAACTTGCAAGCCATTTAAAGAGTAATATGACAGATTTCATATGTGGTCCTCATGAAATACTGTTGCCTGATTGCTCTGGCATCCACATGCAGATTATGGCCAGACTTAATGGTTTTGGATAACAGGTAATGTTATATATAACAATCACTCTGCAGTGCACTTTGCAACTTACATTTGTTACTGATATCTCCCAGCTTTCACTTTATGAAAGCTTTCTAGTCTGCGGGTATATTCTATAGACAAGAGAGATTCAGATTACTATATTCTATAGACAAGAGAGATTCAGATTAATAATGAGTACTTTTGTTTCAGGCAATGTTACTTTTCATGCTGAACAATCTGCCACTTATTACCATGCAGACACAAACGTAATTCTCAACAATTAGCCTCATTCAAGACTGCCCCAAAATTAACTTTAAATAAGAAGGAAGAGCTTTCTAAATTAGTTTATTACTTCGAACTGCATTTTCCCCATCCATTTTAAGTGGATTGCCAGCAAAGGGACTCATTTAACTTTTACAAATCTTTTCACTTTCTTTTACACAATATGAAAATGCATTTGTTTGAAATCCTGAGGTGATTTAGACTCATCTCACCTATTTGAATCTGAGCTTGTAAACATTATTTAAAATTGTTTCTGCAGAATCACAGGGACTGGCTAAGGCTCTCCAGTTGTGACACAGATTGTAACTGTACTCAGAATCCATTAGCCTAAATAGCTTTTGCATGCTAAAGGATGTGGAGAGTGATGCCATGAAATGGATGCTGTTAAAACTGAAAGGCCAGATCCTTAGCTGACGTACATCAGACTAGTGCTAATAAAAATCAGTGGAGCTACACTGACCTATAGCAACTAAGGATGTGTCCCAGTAGTTCTAAAATGCAGTTGCTAGAAAGAATGGAAAATCAATTATAAAGTTTAATATTTTATATATACATTAAATTAGCAACGTTAGGATCTGAAAGCAACTTGCAAGCCATTTAAAGATAAATCACATTGAAAACATGGAGTGTATGAATAAACCTGAAATGGCAGAATGGAGGTGAAGAAATGAGGATTAGAATCATCATGGGCAGTATTCCATTGTTATACATTACTCAGATGGATTATACCAACAGAAACTTTAGCAAATTAAAAAATAAACCTCCCACTGAAGCTGCCTAAAATGTGAAGTAGAGTCACTTCTCTGTTGCTGCTATTAAAAAAGTTCATTTAGAATTTTAAGGCTTCTATTAGAACTCAGACATGTATGCTTAAAAATGGATTTTGTAACCCTTGACTAATACCTTACATTGTGAGTAGTCCCATTTCCCTCAGTTTAGTAAATAAGAGAACATTAATGATTATTTCTGTTCAAATATTTCTAAACTAAATGAGCTAAACCTGGACAAATTACATTTTCAATGCTCAACCCAAAGATATATATAGTAAAAGTAACAGATTTACCCAGCATTGCTCAGATCCTTAACTCATTTTTTTAAACTAAAGAAAAATGTATATGTGTTATTGAAACTATTGTATTTTTTAAAAAATCAGTGTTATTTTTATGAAGTTAATTTTACTATTTTAAAATGGGAATTCCATCAAGTATATTTTAAAATTTCTCTGTTTTGTCTCTTTTTCTGTAAGGTTTATTCAGTATCAATCCTATTCCAGGTTCATTCTATTTTTCTGACTTATCTTCTTTGACTATCACTTTTAGCATTAACTCAGTTATGTCAGTTTGGAGAACTGTACTTGATTTGGTGATTCTGTCTCTTTTCTGTTTGGTTTTATGAGACATAATCCCAATCCACACACATCCTATTTCCCTGGCACGGCCAAACCCTTACCTTGCCATAACTTATGATAAGGGGAAGTTGTACACTGAATTTGGCGATCCTAGCTCTTAGGCCAGTCTACAGTACACGGAAATTAACACTGCTGCAGTCGATCTTCCAGGGTTCGAATTAGCAGGTCTAGTGAAGACCCACTAATTTGAACTAAAAAGGTGCCACCATTGGTGCTGGTAGTCCTGCTTCTTACAAGGAGTAAGGCAAATCAAGAGGAGTGTTTGCTCCTGTCAACTTCCCACTCTGTGGATGGCCTAAAACCAGATACATCAACTCCAGCTCCATAGTTAATGTAGTTGGAGTTGTGTATCTTAAGTTGACTGTCCTCTTTTGTGTAGACCAGGCCTTACTGTGAAGTTGTTCTTGATCAAATAGACAAACAAATACATTTTCTATAATATATAGTTGATAATCAGCTAATGCTTTGGTTTGCTGTCTAAATTGCTATGCAAATTTGGAATCAGAATGATGAGGAAGGAGCACTGTAGCCACTAGTCTCAGAGAGCAAGATGTGCTACATTGAAATTCACATTTAACAGATGTCCTTGAAATTGTAAATGAGGGGGTGAAGGTATGAGTGGGGAAAAAGCCCTATGCAAAAACAGGTCAAGAAGAATCATTCTCTCCCATGAATCTGTCTATCAAGTTCAATAGCTTTTCTCATGTTGCCTTCCAAATATTTTACATCTTATTTTAATTACTCAAAAGAAGAAGTCAGGGAAGATGTCCATCTCATTGTAAATACTTTAGAGACCTGAACTTTAAGTAGAGAGAATTAAGTCATTAACTCGAGAGCTATCTATAAGCCACCTCTGGAAGTAGAGCATCTGTTGCAGTCACTTTTTATAAGCTGCTTTCACCTTCTGCTCCTTCTATATCAAAGGAAATTAAACACTCTTAGCTTAGTAATCTTTCTAGAGAATTACGTCATGTATATTTAATTAATATTCAAGTTAAACACTTGCTTGATGTTAATTTTTCTCTTTTTATTTTACTGGGAGTATATTTTTAATCATACCATAAAAGACATGTGTTTTTTTCCTTTCCTTATTTTGTCAATCATTTGGTGCTTTGAACTTTTACCAGTTATTCAAACTTCAATACACATTCTGCTTCAATGAATACATTTTATTTTGAAAAGTGTTCTCCTTCCAGGATCTTAATTAATTAATGAAATGGGAACCATGTGCACACATATACTGGCAGAACCTGTCCAAAGTAACAGCTTATCCTAGTTGAAAATGGACAGATGAAAAGCATTACATACATTAATGATATATCACTGTGGTCACTAGACCTGATATAAAGCCCACTGAAGTCAAAGAAAGACTCCTATTGATTCCAGTGGACTTAGAATCAGGGCAGTAAAATGCATTGTAAGGGCATGATTATCTTTTTGCAATGTACCACAGCTTCCTAAAGAAACAAGGTTTTTCATATTTCTTATATCCTGTTAATATGCAGGGTACATATAAATCTAAATAACAAGCTGCACAGAAAATGGCATATTATTTTCCTGCATTCTAAGTTTATACATGTGTTCTAAAACTAGTTATATGTAAATATATTTTCATGAATCTGAAAAATTGGGTCCCAGCCCATGAAAGCTTATGTCCAAATAAATTTATTGGTCTTCAATGTGCCACAGGACTCCTAATTTTTTATGTAAAATCATGGTTTGCACCCCTCTGATTAAAATAAAAATGTCTTCTCATTTAATATTTATTGTATTAGCCACACTTTCTGGATCCTTTTAAAATAGGTTTTTTTTAATTCATAAATAGTTGATTTACTTTAATGGGGTGTTTCCCTAAACTGGCATTGGAGGTCCAGCAAGAAAGTTAAAAATGGGAACTAATTAAAAGCAAGGTGCTTTTATTTTTCCTTTTTTTTTGGACAGCTTCTTAGTTATTAAAATATATTAGCATCATACATTTTACATTTTCCAGTTTAGAACCAGAGGAAAAAGTACAAGTAAGGATCATTGCAGTCAGTAACTGCTGTGGCAGCAGGACTGTGGTCACACACAGTACCCTGCCAAGGGGAGCAATTTAACCCTTTTCACATCAGCCCAGAGTAAGAGGAATAGTAGATAGAATGCAGCTCATAATTAAAAGATAATAATCTTAATTTAACATTCTCTAACAAACCTATATAAACAAGCAATTATTCTTAATCTATGGCACATCCAGTAGATACTGTATCTTATTTACCCCTTTGGCTACAAGGGGTTATTAACTGCAATTATGACTGAGGGGGGATTTATCTTTAGGGGAAAACAAATATGGAACATCTGCCACATTCTGAGGTTTCAACTATACAGGATCATCTTTAAAACTTTGGTCAAAACTCCATGGAAGCCAGTATACCCAGAAAAAGAGCACATATCCTAGGTGTATTTCTGCCCACTGTGAACCATAGCTAGAGTCCATTGAAAGCAATGGGACTCTGCTGACTTGAATGAGATCAGGCTCTTTGTGGGTTACATTAGCCAGATTCAGGCCCCTCAGTAGAGCTACCTACTATTCACTCTGGACAGACCTGCAGCATGGGTAAGAAGTGAATTCAATCACTGGAATTCTCTCTCTCAAAATACATACATTTCTCCCACACCATTTAAAAAATGACTATTTCAACATTATTCTGAGCTACTGCCTCAAACGCGGTGCCCTGGTAAGACAGCTGGTCATCAAGGTTATAAACCAAGAAGAGCAGACAGACATTTTTTCTCTCCAGTAAAATGTTTTGGGGCCGTATTGTCAGAAATAAGCACTGGCCCACTGGAGTATAGTGTACAGCTACATTACCACAGATCGAATATGCTTTCAACAGGTCTCTGGTATGCAGCATGATTATGTACAATACAATTATGTAGAATACACCAGTGCTAGCGTAGCCATTTCCTCTCTCCTTTCCACACTCCGTTGGTTTCTTGGGCATTAAAAAGAACCATTCTCTGCACTGCTCCAGGTATGGATTATTCTTGCTTTTGGACCTCGGGTTAGGGCCCTTAAAACCTTCTTTCAATGTCAGACAATATAACATTCAACAGTGGTGACTTTATTTTTGTAAAAAAAGGTGTGGGCCCAGGAATGTCTAGTGTGTCAGGGCAAATAAAGATGGAAAAAGAGGCATCTCTAAAGCATCTTCAGAGATTGCTCAGAAAACAACCTGAGGTGGCTAGCATTTTGATTTTAACAATGGTGAAAGTGAATCTAAGGAAAATAGCGTGTGACTTGTCAACTGTACATGCAGTATTCTCAGGAAGTAATAGAAATGTTACTAGAGAGATAGAATTACAGAAAGGCTCTAAAATTATTCAAAATAAACTGAATTAGGTTATTGGATATCTGAGCCTGAAAGAAGAAATAGCTGAAGACTCATAAAAATAGAAACAAATAAGTCTCTCCAGAGATTAAACAACAAATCAAGTGTGAGAATGAGAAAATGAAGGTCTAAGAAAAAGGGTTAATCAAATAGTGTCAAGTTGTTGGAGCTAGCAAGGACACAAACAATGGTCAATGGATGCTTTTGTTAAACATTTGTGACTATTATTTTGCAACTACCAGTTTTCTTGATCCATTTGTCAAGGTGCATGCAAAGCACTAAAACAGAAAGCAAGTCCAGGGAGTAACCAGGCCCAATTATCCTAATATACCAATTACAGAGATAGAGATCAGATTTTCAAAGCTGGAAAACAGATAGGGAATATTGGAGAGACAGCATTTGTTTTGTCTTTCTATATTGATTTATCTTGCAAGCAAAGAAGAAAAAAGAAAATATTCCAGAAGTAAATCAAAAGCTAAGACAAAGGACAAGAGAACAGGCTCTGTATTGCCCAGCTGCACTCCAGGTACATTATGGATGACAAGCAGCAGTTCTTCAATAGCACTGAGTCATTTTTTTGGGTACAGATCCTTAAGCAATCTATAAAGATATATGCTTTCAAATAAGCTAGAAAACATTTGGGATTATTGTTTGGAGAAAAGCTCATCCAGGTGAAGTGATTTTCAATTTTTATTCTTCAGGAAACAAATTATTTTCAAGACTGATTATAGATGGGTTTTTCCAGAAGAGAGACATAATTTTTTTAGGCATTGAAATATTACTTCAAATAATATCTGATCATTCTCCTGCGACTCTTTACACAATATGTTAAGGTTCCAGAGCAAGATCATCTACTATCGGAATGTTTCCCTTGATATCATCTCAGCAAGAGGAGTCAAAGCAGTCAAGTCTCGATGGATCCTGCCAGTACCCACGCAGACCTCAATCTGGCATCTCTTGGGGAAACAAGGAGACTCAGGTTATCTGTTCATCCTCCCTGCCCAACATTTCTTCTACCACTGCAATCCTATTTTTGTGACTAACTGATTAACGTTAGCTATGCCATGGGGACTGTGACTGCCCTCTGATCGGGAAGTGTAACATAAGGTTTGCAAGGATGAAACCAGAGGAAAGCAAATTTGTATCCCCCTCCTAGACATCACCCTCAATGCCTCCTCCCACATGGACTCTGGAGTGTATGGAAAGGCCAGGGAAGAGCATGGAAAGGAGAGATGGAGGTGGCTTAGCATCCGTGCATAGACGTAGAAAGCGTGATCTGTTCCTTTATTATGAAAATATATGAAACAAAGATGGGACTTGCACTCCCCAGGAATCATTAAAGGTTTAGTTAAAAGGACTGTTCCTCTGTAAAAGAAAGATAAAGAACAGACTGGAAAATGAATTAACTGAATTGGAAGGAAAGATACAAGATTTTAAGATATCACTTAAGTGAAAATAGTAGAAAAAGATATATATTGAGTTGTCCTTAGCAATTGAATCAGAGAGAAAAAACAGTGACAATATTGATCCAGTCAACACAAAGGAAAGACAAACCTAATTTAAATTCTAGAGGGTGATAATACAGTAGTAAATCCATAAGAGATTAGTAAGAGAGTAGAAGGAAAGAGATCAGGGTTTATAAGAGAATTATAAAAATGAGATAGACATTAAAAGTACAATAGTATTGAAAAATCCAATTTTAACAACAAATACATGAGGCTCTTCTTCATGAAGGTGAATTCTAAATATGATTACCTAATTAACAGGAAGCAAAGATCACCAAGTTCTGATGGATACCCAGCTGAATTTTTCAAAATATTAGGAAAATTCATTAACCTCGTACTATTTGCAATGCAAGATTATTTTTTTTAAAGAGTAGCAAAAATATAAATTTTACCAAATTAAAAAGAAAATCCAAGAGATCCTGAATTCTCTTGCTGAATGTAATTACTAATGGAAAAACAGCTTTTAGCTAAAAGACTACTATATATATTTCACAAGTAGTTAGCAGTCTTTTTTTTAATTTTGGGAATATCAATATCACTGCATTTAGAGAGATAATTTCATTCGTTCAATATGGCACATGATCGAGATTATAGCTGTGCTATTATCTTACTTGATGTGGAAAAGGCATCTGACCAAGCTGAGTGGGACTACCTTCTGACTGTGTTATCTGTAAGAAAAGCAATTGATTCATACTCTGAATATAAGGAGAGATAAAAGAGAATCTGCTTTATAAATATTTGTTATTCGAGGGCATCCTTTGTCTTATGCTTGTTTGCTATTTCTGAGATATTGGCACATTTATTAGGAAATTGGTGAGCAACCAGAAGGAAAGAAACATCATTACATATATCCCTTTTTTTGCTAATGACATTTTATTTTAGGTAGTTAATATTACTGAAGGATTTATAAATGGGTTTTTCTGTTCAGTTAAATCTGTGCCTGTAAAATAGATAAATTTAAGTATTTGGGGGACTGTGGTGCTCCAAGAGAAAAGATTTAATAGCAAATTATTTGAGTATCCTAAGAACATAGGGTATGTCTACACTACAAAGTTAATTCGAACTAACTTAGTTCGAATTAGTTAATTCGAACTAAGCTAATTCGAACTAACGCATCTAGACCCAAAAACTAATTTGAATTAGCGTTTTGCTAATTCGAACTAACGCGTCCACACTGATTGGACGCTGGGTCGCATTTAAGGACAGCTGAAACCGGTTCCGGCAGGGCGTCAGGTCAGTAGTTGCTTTGTGTGGCTGCTGTCTGAGGCTATCTGAGGCTCGTGCTTAAAGGGACCCCCCTGGACAGCCGGTTCTCAGCTTCTCCGCTTGCTTGCCTACCTCGCTGAGGGACAGCAAAGCATTTTCCTCTGCGCCTGCCTGTGTCAGTCGTTCCCATTGGGGACGCGGCCGCAGTTGGCACCATGGAGCCAGAGCTCGCCCTGGGCATTCTGCTCCAGTTTTTGGACTTGCTGCTGCAAGCCTGCCAGCAATGGCTGGAGGCTGCCTGGCACCACCTGGTGCACGTCAGCCCCCTGCCTCTCCACCTGGCAACCCTGGGGGCCATGGAGGAGCCGCAGCAGCGCCTGGATGCCAGCGTGCCCCGCCACATCTGGCGTCTGGACACCAGCAGTGACTGGTGGGACCGCATCATCCTGGAGTGCTGGGGAGACAGACAGTGGACCCAGAACTTCAGGATGAAGAGGGACACCTTCCTGGAGCTTTGCGAGTGGCTCGCCTCTGCTCTGCGGCGACGGGACACTCGCATGAGGCCCGCCATCCCCCTCCAGAAGCGTGTGGCCATCGCCCTGTAGAAGCTCTCCACGCCGGACAGCTACCAATCCGTCGGGAACCAGTTTGGCGTGGGGAGATCCACCATCGGAGCAGTACTCATGCAGGTACGGCACTCACCGGCCACTGGGCCGGGGAGGAAGGGGGCTGCAAGGAGGGAATGGGCCGCCCCAGGGAAAATGGGGGCAGGGGAGGAGGCGACAGTGCCCCGCATGGGAGGGTTCGGTCTGTCCCGGCCGTACTACAGGCCGCTGGTGGCGGCCAGGATCGCAGCGGAGGTTGCTTCTGGGAGTGGGGCGCAGGGCAGTGCCAGGGAACGAACACTCCCAGCCACCCGGGTGCCCCAGTGATTCGCAGTTTGCTGTGTCTCTCTGCAGGTGGTCAAGGCCATCAACCGGGCGCTGCTCCGCAGGGTGGTCCGCCTCGCTGATCCGGACACGATCATCCAGGGGTTCGGCGCCTCGGCTTCCCCAACTGCGGGGGGGCCATCGACGGGACGCACATCCCCATCCGTGCCCCGGAACACCAGGCCTCCCAGTACATCAACCGCAAGGGTTACTTCTCCGTCCTCCTGCAGGCCGTGTCTGACCACCGGGACCAGTTCACGGACATTAATGTGGGCTGGTCCGGCAAAGCACACGACGCCAGGGTGTTCCGCAACTGTTCCGTGTGCCAGAGGCTGCACGCCAGGACCTTCTTCCCTGACTGCCACATCAGGGTCGGGGACGTGGACATGCCCGTCTGCCTGGTGGGGGATGCAGCCTATCCCCTACAGCCCTGGATGATGAAGCCGTACACGGGGCACCTCAACCCCTCTCGCCAGGCCTTCAATGCCTGGCTCACCAGGGCCCGCATTGTGGTTGAGGGGGCTTCGGACGACTGAAAGCCAGATTTAGGTGCCTCCTCACCCGCCTCGACCTCGCCGAGCACAATATCCCTCCCGTGGTGGCAGCATGTTGCGTACTGCACAATTTCTGTGAGCGGAAGGGGGAGGCTTTCCTGCCAGCCTGGATGGCTGAGGCTGAGCGCATGGCTGGCCACTACGCTCAGCCCCACACCTCCGCCATCCGGGAGGCCCAGCGGGGGGCTGTCCAGATCCGGGAAGCCCTGCGAGAGACCTTCTTGGTGGAGGAGGAGGACTGAACTCTCCCTGCATGCCCCGTTGGGGCCTTCTTCCACCCTCCACTCCTTCCCCTTTCCCCTCCCTAACCCCCCTTCCTAATGTTAAATAAAGACACCTGTTTTGCAAACAACAATCTCTTTTTATTGTACATAACTGGGGTGGGGGAGGGGGGAATGAGGGCGGGAGAGGGGAGGGGGAAACCTGGGAGGAGGGAGCTGGAAGGGGGAGGAAGGGGAGGAAGGGAAGGGAAAGCTCAGGGTTGGGGGTCCTGCTGGCTCTCCCGTCTCACAGCACTGCGGGTGCGGGGACATCGGGGGGGAGTGGGTGTGGAGGGTGGGGCAGGAGGGACGGGGGGTGTGGAGGAAGCGGGAAGGGGAGGAGGGGTGGGAGGAGGAGTGAGAGCTGGGGCGGCCACAGGGGCCAGAGCAGCAGGAGGCAGGAACCTGTCCACCAGGGTCTGGAGGTGGCCTCTGAGGGCACGGCCCTGCTCCTCCAGCGCCTCCAAGCTCCTCTGCCGCAGCCGCAGGTCCTCCCGGACCCAGTGGTCCTGGGTGCAGAGTTGGTGCTCCAGGTGCCGCCGGTGGTAGTCCTCCAGGTTCCTGGAGCACCTGCTGGCCTGGGTGCGGGTGGCTGTTGCAGGCGGGGTGGTGCGCCCTGCAGTCCCAGGTGCTGTGGCTGTGATGAAACAAGAGCAGTGGTCAGTTCTCCCTGGGGACACAGCCCCCCCAGTCCCCCTCTGCAAGGCGAGGTCGGCATGTGGGGAACGGGCCAGGGCCCCTGCATGACACCCAGCTGCTGTTCCATGGTGGGCAAGGCCCAGGAGCACGGTCCCTGGGCTCCCTCTCCCCCCACCTTCCCGTACACATAAGGGGAGCATGATGGCACTCACATGTGGAGTCCCCCTCGGCCTCGGACGACACAGCGGATGTGCTCTGTGGGATGCCTCGGGGGTCCTGGGTCCTGGGCAGGCTCCCTGCAGACTCCTGGCTCTCGGCATCCTCCTCCTCCTCCTCCTCGGTGCCAGGGACGGGTCCCTCTGCCCCGGGGTCGATCACCACCCGGGGGGCATGAACTGTGTGAGCCCCCAGGATGCGGTCCAGGGCCTCATAATGAGGGCATGCCTCCGGGTCGGCCCCTGGCTGGGAGGCCCTGGAGCAGGACTGCCGCAGGTCCTTAATTTTGCAGCGGACCTGCTTCCAGGTCCGCATGTGGCCTCTGGTGGCCAGGCTGGCAGCCATGCGGCTGTAGACGGCCGCGTTCCTGTGGCTAGTGCGGAGATCGTCGACGTTGGAGGCTTCCCCCCAGACCTCTATGAGGTCCACGATCTCTGCACTAGACCAGGAGGGTGCCCGCCTCTTGCAGCCCCGGGCAGGCTCCTGGGAGCCGCCAGCCTGGTCCTGGGAAGAGGCGGAGGGCTGGGTGGCAGCGGGTGGCTGGCTCATGCTGTGCCAGGTGCAGGGTCTGCTGGCTGGGTGCTGGCAGGCTTGCAGCTGGCACGAGCAGTGTAGCCAGACCATGGCCCTTTAAGGGCTCCGGGGCTGGGAGGGGGGCAGAAGAGTTTCCCTGGCTTGGCCCAGAGTGGCCACCAGGGCAAGCTGGGAAGGGCTAGCCTCCAACTAGTTCGAATTAAGTGGCTACACAGCCCTTAATTCGAACTACTTAATTCGAACTAGGCGTTAGTCCTCGTAGAATGAGGTTTACCTAGTTCGAATTTAGCGCTCCGCTAGTTCGAATTAAGTTCGAACTAGCGGTTTGCATGTGTAGCACCTATGAAAGTTTGTCGTGTAGACATACCCATACAGAGAAGAGGGTGAGTCTTCTATTTGTACTTATCTAAACACTAGTATTTTAAGATGATGCCCATCACTTCTTACATGGAGAGCAGCACCAGCACCTAAAATCTGCATTAACTTGTGTATGGGTGTCTGTGTGTGTCATGGCTATAGGATCTCCTAAGAAGGCTTTCACCTTCCACTCATAGCATAAGAAGTATGTATACATTAAACGTACATGGGCTGTCATAATGCTGGCCACAGGTGAGGAAAGACACATTGTTCACAAAGCAATGGTCTCAAGAATCCATGGAAGTGGTTTACATGTAAGCTTGGGAAATGTATATTTTTTTATTTTTTTATTTAAGTTGATGCAAATTATTGGTTTTTATTTTTAAGTTTGAGTTTTATGGATTAAAATGTTCCGAGTCATGCAAAATGATGGCTGGACCAGACACAGAGACTCAAAATGATAAAGCTATGTAACAATTACAATAAAAAATGTCAACAACACATATCCTTACACTCAACTAAAATTCTCACACAATATTTTTCTTCCTTTGTATATAGTTAAAATATATAAATATGTACATTTCAATTCTCATAGATTAAAATGTTTCAGTCTGGGTGAGTGCGTGCTTGTGTGCCTGATTTTATGGTGAAATTGTCATTTACTGATGTTTACTGAAAAAAGACTAATCGTTCCAAGTCTACCTCTCTGTAGGTGAGAGTAGATTCATGTTATCCTTAGATGTAGGTAGATTTCCCTTTCTCCTTACAAACTTCTGACATACAGACCGCTACCCCAACATAAAATTATGATTAGAAATATATTTGATAAGGAGCTATTCCTTTTTCTATCCACATTGTAAACCAAAACAGAAGTAGAATAGTTCAGTTACTCACTTGCACTCACTTCCATGACTGAGATGTTATATGAATTCTGTTATGGGAAATAAACCAAATAGATTATCAGAAAAGCATTTTAGCGAGAAGAAAATCCCAAAAGGAGTTAAAATAATATCTATTACATGCCATCTGTGATTGATAATTATGGCAGATATTTTCAAAAGTCCAAAAAAGGTAAAATGCAAAGTTAAATACTGATTGCTCAGGGGAAAATATGAGTTCTGTAGCTAGTTAAATTTATCTCAAAGGACTAAACATACAAGAATTTAATTTTTGCCTCTACCCAACAAATTTGAAGGTGAAGTCATGGAGATAGGTATAGGTCATTTGTTTCTTGCAATCAACATCTCTACAACTGCCATAGTTATGTGGATTTCAGCCACACCCACTTCCTTGTTCTTTATTTGATAGGTTAGGGAAACAGTAGTTACAGGGTCTGGCACATGTATGCCAAGAGAGAATTCTTCTTTCATATTTGCAGTGAGTTTTCAGGACCCTTACATATCATGTGACACAGAGGAGCAGGCCCCAATTAGATTGCCCCTAATACTAATATGTCAGGGGGTAATATACGCCCTCATGTAGGCAGTTATGTTATCTGAATGAATGCACTATGCTTTTCCCACAGTGCTGTTCCCTTTAGTTCACTCATGTCAAAGTATATATCCCACAACACCTTGTGCAGCAAAATTCAACACATAGCATAGGCTGATATGGAACTTGCCTGAAACAAGACATATGCCAGTTCTGCTCTGGTACAAGTTGAGAAGTACAGGTTGGACCTACTTGGTTCGACATCCTTGGGACCTGAGCGGTCCCATACCAAGGATAAGGGAGGTTAATGCTTGCCTTCTGATCTCTGGTCCCTGCTCCCAGGCACTCTTCCAAGCCATTGGCCTGCTACTGGTCACCAGCCCCAGTCGCTGGGCTCCACTCCCAGCTGCTGGCATCCCTGACGCTGACCGATCTACAGTTCTTAGCTGCAACTTCCCAGCTCCCAGCTGCGGCTTCCCCAGCTGTCACCAACCCTCCTGCTACTGACCCAGCTGCTGGCTCCCCAGCCACTGCCACCTTCACAGGTACCGCTCGGCCCTCTGCTGCCAGCTCAGCTGCAGCTTCCCATCCCTGACCAATGTGGAGGGCACACTTTTCAGCACGTGTTTGGTATTAGCTGAATTATATGCTGTAAGAAATAGCTTCCTGGAGGAATGGTGTATAAACCTCATATTCATATCTTAGCATTATCTCTTTAGATAATAATTTAGCTAAAGTTGTCTTATATGGTCTCTTCAAAATTAATATTGAACCACAAATGCAGTCAAAGCAATTGGCTATATTTTTTAGCAATATTGCATTTCAGAGCTGTCTCTTAAATATAAGAAAACATCTGCAGTGCCAGCATACAATTTATCATAAGTATTAAAATATAAAAGGTTTTTCCTATGTCCCAGCTCCTGGAGTCATGTGATTAGATAATTATTTCAGGTATTTTAAGTATTTTCTGGGTCTCATGATTGTGAAAAAAATATTGAAAATGTGAACTATATTGGCTAAATTATTAGAGCCCCAAATTTATCATAAACCACACAATGTGAAAAATGATAATCTCCCATTTGGTTGTAATGTTATGACTCATTTTTGCATGCTGGGATTGGCTATGCTGGAGATGTATGCATGTGGCTTAGAAATGCAGATTGCAAAATTTGCTCAGTTCTTGAACATATGTAAGACTTGCTGGAAGGGCTTGGTTTCTTTAATTCAAATGTTTGTCCTTTAAAATAATCTAGAAGTTATGTAATTTAGCAAGGCATGAGAGAAAACGTAGGTTTTACTACAGGATCACTTTTTGATCAGGTGTTCTCATTCAAAACCAGACATCTGGTCACCCTCGGAATCTTACCATTCTCCCGCTGAGCAACTTTTACCCTGCCTCCCTTCTCCCCACTCTCACTCTCCTGCAGCTATGTGGAGCAATGCTAAGCAGCATGTCTGAATCCTCTGCTGCCTGCTGCTGTTTTGTCTGCCATGTGGAGAGAGGAGCCCATGCCAATGGCTTGCAACTATGAAGCCTTCCGCCCTTACATTCCCAGAGTTGAGTCACTGCTGAAAAGCTGACTCCCTCACTTTTTTTTTAAAGCAATTTCTGCCTTTCCCTGCTCCCTCCCCACCACAAAGCACCACTGCCTTTGTCCAGCAAGCCTGGCCAATAATCCTTCCTGTTTTCAATGCAAGATAGTCAAAGTACAAGGCGCAGTTTAAGCATGGGAGTAGATATATATAGGATGGGGTGCTTAAAGGTACTGTTTGCAAACAGCTAGATAACCCTAGTGGTCTCATCTGACATTAGCAGTTTCAAACTCCTAGCATGAAATACAAATAGTATTATATAAACAATAATGGACCTCAAAATTATTTTAACAAGGAGGTTGTTCATACACAAAGGACCCAATATGCTTTTAAAAAGAAACACCCAGACTCTGTAGCATGTATGGAAAATGCCTATTACAATATAGCAAATCAATACTTAGTAAAATAAATTAGAAAAAGAGAAAAAAATGTTGCATTTGAAGATTAAATTTATGGGTTGTCTCGCTTTATAAAATTAGTTTTGCTGAAGGATTACCGTACAGCACGCACCTTAGGAAAATAAAATTGTGCATTTTTCATTGTCTTCTAATTTATTTTATGCTCTACTGGAGTCAGCACCAAATTTGTAGCAGAGAAATTATACACTGATAGTAGCCACTGAGTAGGAAGTTTAGTAGAACATTTGATGGAAAAGTTGGGGGTATATATTAAGTTGTTGAAACACGTTTAGAATCCCTATTGCTTAATTACACGTCCATGTGTACAAGGTACATATGTATCCAGCAGAACAGAGTGAAGAGTTTATTTAAAAAACTATAATCAGATGAGAGCTTTGAGTTATTCAGTTTGTGTTTGCTTTCTTTGTTTCTATTTGGAGTAAAATCATACACAATTATGTGTCATGCAACCATACTTCCCTCTGTTTGTAGGCTCCCATTTAACTGTTTACCCAGTGATAACAAAGTTGCTGTTATTATTTCCTCTTGTAAGTTTAGGGAATATTTTATGGAATCTCAGACACAACATTATTCTAACTGAGAAATTATTCACTGTCTAACACTGAGTTTAATATTTAGTGCTCTATAGTAGTCCTGCCATTCAGCATAATATGACCTTGACCCAGCACAGTGCTTAAGCACATACTTAAGTACTTTGCTAGATGGGGGCCTATTGCCCTCTTCTGGCATAATGCAGGATTGGATATAGTTTCTAATACACTGTTTAATAGCAATATGAATTAGGAACAGTATGTCAACTAATTTTGAATTTCCTGGTTTTCATCTGTTTTAATCATTAAATCTAGTATTCTTAGGTTTAAATCAATTTTGTTTTAGGCAGATGACTTGTAGCTAATAGACTGCTCACCAAAAAAATCAATGACTAAAGGTTTTCTTCTAAAATCTATCTTCCTCTGCAAGGAATAAACTGAACAATGTCACTAGATATGTCATTGAATACACTCCTGTTCTTTGAAAAAGGAATTTTCTGTGCTTTTACAGACCTGGTGCAGGATCTTTCAAATTGTCCTCAGGAAAACATTTGTGAAGTATCGTGTGAGGGTTTTTTTAGCCACAAAAATGATCTAAGCAGAAAAAAAAAACCCTAGAAGATGAAAAGTAGAAAGTCAAAATGAATTGCAGCAATAGATATACATGAGAAAAAATTAAAGCAGGGTACAGGAAGAGAAATTTGGTAATTTTTAAATGTACTTCAAGAAACACTTAACTTCAAAAGACAGTTGCTATTAGTAAACCTGACCAAGTGCACCTAACTCAAAACATGTGATTTTCATCACATGTTTAAGGGTACTTATAAGTCAGATATATATAAATAGGATATTGAACTACCTCCCTCTTTACTTACAGTAAAAAAATACAGCCGATTAATAGCTCAGGGCACGTCTACACTACACGGTAGATTGACGTTGCCACGGTCGATCTTCTGTGGTCCTGCTGTGTTGATCTTCCATGGTTTGATTTAGCGAGTATAGTATAGACCTGCTATATTGAACTCAAAAAGCACCCCTGTTGGCGCTGATACTTCTGACCCTATGGGGAGTAAGGAAAGCTGATGGGAGCATCAGCCTCCCACTGTGTGGATGGTGCAGAAACATGATGAAGGATACGTTGACTCCAGCTACATAATTTATGCATCTGGAGTTGTGTATCTTACTTCGATCTTCTCACTTAGTATAGGCCAGGCCTCAGTGGTCTCTCTTGGTACATGAAATGAATTTGTATCTTAGGACTGTCTCATAATAGGTAAGCACCCACAACACAAATGATGCCATGACTCATTGAACTCCCTCTCTCTCTCCTCAGACATCCAGGTTGATACCAAGTCTTTCCACTTTGTCGTCTTCAACATTTACAAAACTGACCCAAAAATCAACTTCTAAGGAACCAAAATACAGTTGTGAGGAACTAAAAGCCTATTTTTGGCTCATGCTGGTTTGGATCCCGATGTAATTCCTAAAGTTTGAGTGTCTCCCTTATGCCTAAGGCTCAGAGGAAGAGATCTACACTTTTCTTAAGGTTCATTTGGGGTTCTTGATTCTCCACGTATCAACAGGTCCACAGAAAAGGGGGGAAATGTGTCCCTGAAATCCCCATTGTCTCCAAAGGTACCAACAAAGGTCTGAAGGTATGTAGGAGCAAGGCCTCAAGGGAGCAGGTGCAGGATATGACCGGGGTTCACAGGAGATCTTTCCCTTATTTTTGTTCACCTAACTCTGCATCTCATTCCACAACTGCCTTTTGGCGATCTCCAGAGCATACTGCTGAACAACCAGCAAGGAACCAAAAAGTAGCATGATGAGACGGTGCAAGTTATAGTACCAATGTTACTCTTTGGTCAAGCTTATTTTTAATCAACTAAATCTTTAGTCCTGGATACTAAATATTACCTAGGGGAGTCCAGAAGTCTTCACCAGATTTACATGCACAGAAGTGAGGTACGGTATGTGTGCATGGCCTCCAGGTATTCTAAGTTTAATACACTGCCAGAGGGAACTCAGATATTATGGTGAAGAGGACAGTATAAGGATCTATATGGAATAGAGTTAAATACAACTCAAAAACTTCCAGGCACAATTTTAGAGGCAAGTTTTGTGCAATAAACTATTATTTCCATAGTAGAGTGCTTCAGTTCATGATGTATAAAGTTGTTGGTAACTAAATAATTGTAACTATTCTTATTTCAGTTTTCTCTAGACTAAATAAACTGAGGGGATTTTCTAAGAGAGCTGCAGTTCAGCCATATACTCACATGTTCCTTTATAACACAATAAACCAAATACGCTTTTTCTGCATTTTGCTAAAATAATGTCATTATAATCAAATTATTATGAGAGCTTTCATCTTTCCCTTTCTGTTCCAGATCTTGTGTGTCCCCTGAACATATTGCTGTTGTTAGAATATTTTCAAAAACATTTGGATTCTTTGTTGTTTTGAGCATGTTGGAGAGGTTAGTATTTACTTGACTTATTTTTTAAAAAAGACAGTCTAACAATTTTATTGTCAATAAAATACTCTGTTGTGTGCAATAACATCTGAACCATGAGAAAGACATGGAGACCTATGTACAGTACACTGTCATAATAAAGTGAGAACATTGCTCTGCACAATGCAACCATCTCCGTGATTCATTTTTCTCACCACTGTCCTTCTGAGATAGTTTAATTAACTTCCAGGGTCTCATTATATTTTCATTTCTGTGAAAGAAGTGCAAGGACCATTATGTGCAGTTCCTGTCATCCTCATATCCTTCCTGTCAAGTCAGAGTCATGCTACAACTGATAAAATAGCAACCCATTAATGCTTCATCTGAACAGTTTGCTTGCTATAAACTGATAAAAGGATTGACTGGCCAAGACTGGCATCTTTTCTGCTGAATCAGGTGAAGCAGAATATGTGGTAGACTCACAAGAGTTTGCCACCATGATCACCCTTGACATTTTGCATTTGCCTCACATAAAATATGTTTACCTTAACATATGCAGTATTTATTAGATCCTCTCAAAATGAAATATGCCTCAATATTTACGAGTAAGGAATTTATTTCAGGAAGTTGCTGTTTATAAGTTTATTGTAGTTTTGAGTAAGGTTGTATTTGACATTAATTGCTATTTTTTTCTGAAAATGAGACTCATGGATCAGCTTCTAAATCTGTATAAATTCACATTACACAGGGATCTGAATCACAATCCTAGAACAAGACTATGGTCTGTATGTGACATGCGATAAGGAGAGAAATAATTTCCAGAAATAACCAAATTTTTAAGTGATCTGTCTACAGAGTCTGCAGAGGGGAACAAGGCTGAAGGTGTTTTTAATAAAAAAGATGTTGATAATCTGTATTTGAAAAAAAATGTTAAAGATTGGTGATATCATTTAATCCATCACCTTAAATTATACTTTTTCTATTTTCCATGTCACATCATTCCATAACCAAATCTTCTTCTATGAAATGAACATTCAGTACAAATATTTGGATAAGGAAAATACTCCAGTTACTGTAAGCAATGCTGATTTTTTTCTGAAGCTTGCTAGGGCTGAGCTCTGGCACATTTAGGCTTGGCAGTTCATAGTCCTGACACCTCTGGGCTTGCTCTGTCAGTTATGAAGGTAAAAATATTGCTTGAGCCCTGAAATCTAATTGCTTGTGCCTGATCACCTCTTTCATTACCAATTAAGCACTGACTAAGTAAATATAAACTCTGTATTATTATCTATCTTACATTCTATCAAACCAGGTTTGCAGCAGACTTCTAAAATACTTAGAGGACAAATTACTAATCTGATAAATGGTAAAGAGCCCTATGGTGAAGAGCTCTGACTAAACCCTTGCAAGATGTTTTGTTTTCCATTCAGTAGGAGAAGCAGTAGCATTGATCATTTTGAAAACTCATGCAAGCACTATGGAGCATGTTTTGCTAAGTCAGACTGTGCATATTAGTCTCAGAGGGGTAGCTGTGTTAATCTGCAACTGAAAAAAACTTAAAAAGCAGTGAATGGTTCTGCAGCACCTTAGAGACTAACAAAAAAATGTAGAGAGTATTATGAGTTTTTGTGGGCACGATCCACTTCTTAGGTAAGTTGTGATATTTCTGCACAATGTATTTTGTATGGCTACAAAGTAATGGCAATGGAGTTTGGCTTTTCATGTCAGCAAGTGGAACTTTTCCTTGACCTATTGTAAATACCAGTCTTTAAGGAGAAGAAAATTCCAGTTTTTACAAATGTAAACTTTAAGGGAATGCAACATGAGTTGAAAAGCGTAGCTAGAGATCAATACTGTAAGTGGGGGGGGGAGAGAATTCAGTGAAAAAGTGGGAAATACTTAAGATTCTGTTGTGCAGGTGACAAAGGAACTCTCCTACGAGTTAAGAGATCAGGAAGAAATGCATTTGGTTGCAGGGTAATAAAAAGAGGCATGTAAAACAGAAAAAATATAGGAATTTTAAAGAGATGAATGATGAAAAAAAGAATTAGGGAAGCTAATAAATACACACATTTTAAATAGTTATTCTAATGCTGCACGTCAAATTTCCACTAGGATATTACAGTCTGGGTCAGACGGATTCCTCTTTTACTTTGGAATGAAGCCTGTGACTGGGATCCACACCTAATTCAGAAAAGCATCATTGTTCACTAGTGCTCTAAACCTGTGCTTAACTTTGAGCTCATGCGTAGAGCTGAGCCTGTGCTTGAGGACTTTCAAGAACAGTTATGAACTTAAGTACGTTCCTATGTTAGCAAGAGTTGGAACTGGGAAGGGATCTTCCAATTTGTTATTTCTGATTTGAACTACAAAGTGATGTCTGGTCCACTGGATAAGTCAGAGGTTTGCCAATAAGAAAAGGACAGAGTTAATAGGAAAATCAGTGTGACACAGAGTCAAGTCAATAAGAAAAAATATTATTTAAAACATCTATTTGCAAAGCTTCTCAGAAATAGGTACTTTATACATAAATTACAGCATTTTCTAGTTCTTTGAATTCATCATGTTGACCTTTAAATAAGTCTTGCTAAGCTAGGTAATAATAGTTAGGTATTTAATAAGAAAACATAATACCTGCACTTCTATCAAATCCTGAATAAAGGAAAATACACAATGCATTTAAAATGTCATTGTCATTTTAAAAAAAAAGGTAGGCAAGAAAAGGTCTATCTAATCTATCTACAAGCTCAAAGATGAGAAATATTCATAACGACGTCTTACAAGGCATCATACCTGAAATTCTGATCCTTAACAAATACACAGACTCTCTAATTAATGACTCATCTTCATATACAACTCAGATTTTCTTATAAACTTTTACTGTTTCATATGATGCACAAAGATCAAGTCTCAAATCTTGATTCATAAAGTTCTGAAGTTTTACCTCAAGGGTAGAAATTATATATATATAAAGGAGAATGTTTGTATGTATGTGCGCTAATAACTTGGACACTATGGGTATGTGTACACTACAGCGTTAATTCGAGTTATCTTAATTCAAATTAGTTAATCCGAATTAAGCTAATTCGGATTAATGCGTCTACACACAAAATGCAGTTCGAATTAGTGTTTTGCTAATTTGAACTACCGCATCCACACAGAGTGGACACTGAATCGGATTTAAGGCCAGCCGGAACCAGGTCAGGCAGGGCATCAGGTCAGGAGTGTCTGTGTGTGGCTGTTGCCTGAGGCTGTCTGAGGCTTGTGTTTAAAGGGACAAGCCCCCCCCGCCCCGGATGCTGGTTCTCAGTTGTCCCTGCTTGCTTGCCTGCCTCACTGAGGGACAGCAAAGCATTTGTGTCCCGGCACTCTGGTGCTTCTCTTGGATGTGTTGCTGCAAGCCTCGTTGCACTTGCTGCAGGCTGCCATCTGGGAGGTCCATCGGGGAGCTGTCAGTATCCAGGAGGCCCTGCGGGAAAGCTTCCACCCTGAGGAGCATGCAGAGCCTCCCTGGTCTGCCCCACTGGGGGCTTGTGCCTCATTCCTCCCTCACGTCCTTCCACTTACCCCTCCCTAGCCCCCCCTCCTGATGTAAAAAATAAAGGACATGTTTTTTCAAAAATATAAACTGTGTTTATTGAACAAAACTGCGGGGGGGGTATGAAACTCTGGGGAGACTGGAGAAAGGAGGCGGGAGAGGGGAAGAGAGAGGGTGGGAGAGGGGAGGGGGAAAGTGGGAGGAGGGAGCTGGAAGGGGGAAACAAGGGGAAGAAGGGGGAGGGGAAACTCAAGGGTGGGGGTCTCGCCGGACCAACTGACTCCCAGCACCGTGGATGCGGGGGCCTCGGTGTCCCCAGAGGGATGGGGAGGAGGGTGTCGAGGTTGAGGTGGGGGGTGTGGAGGTTGAGGAGGGAAAGGCAGGAGGGAGAGGAGGAGCGCTCGCTCGGGAGGCAGCAGGTGCTGGAGCAGCATGGGGCAGCACACTCTGCACCAGGGTCTACACGTGGTTGCAGAGAGCACAACCCTGGGCAAGCAGTTCCCAGCGGAACTCCCGGTCGTCCTGCACCCACTCCTGCATGGTGCAGTGCATGGCTCGTAGGGCCTCCAGGTGCTGCTGTCTGTACCCCTCGAGTCTGCGGGTGGTCCTGCTCAGCTCTCGGGTGTGGGAGGATGTCCCGGGCAAGGTGGTGCGCCCTGCACGCGCAGCTGGTGCGGCTATGGAGAAAGAAGAGAAGGGTCAGTTCTCCCTGGGGACACAGTGGGTGAAGCCCAGCCCTCTCTGCGAGGTGAGGATGACCGTGCCCTGCACCGTCAGAGCCACTGTGCTTGCACAGAGGCCATGGTCAGAATGTCTGCCTATCCCCGGGAGTGGGGGCTGCCCCGGGACCGCACCCATGCCCCTGTGCTGTGTATAGTGCGGCTGAGGTGGAGGGGAGATGTCCCCTGCCTCTGTGTATAGGGTGCTTACGAAGGGAGGGTGTCCTGCTGTGTCCCGTCCCGGGGTCAGGAGCATGTCAGGTCTCTTCACACACGCGTGTGGCTATCAGGCCAAGGCCCCTGTGTGACAGGCAGCTGGAGCCACCTGCCCGGGGTGGCACGGCATGTGCACAGGTTGCTGCGTGATCCGTGGTAAGCAAGGCCCACATGCGCGGTCCCTGGTCTCCCTCCCCACCCCGCCTCCCCGGATGACCCTGCTGACTCTGCAGGTGGGACTGCTCGGGGGTCCTGGCGGCGAGCCGGCTCCTTCTCCGGTCCCAGCTCGCTGCCCCCCGCGGTGGCACGGACCGTCCCGCCCCCCCAGGATCCGGTCCAGTGCCTCTAAGTTGGGGCAGGTATCTGCCCCTGCTGAGGAGCTGCCTCGAGTGGCCCTGGTGTACACCTGCTGCAGCACCTTTATCTTCAGACGCACCTGCTCTTGGGTGTGCCTGTGGCCTTTCTTGGCCATGGTGGCCGCTATGCGGCCGTAGACGGCTGCATTCCTCCATCTAGTGCAGAGATCATGGACATTGAGGGCCTGCCCCCAAACCTCAATGAAGTCCATAATCTCCGCACTAGTCCACGAGGGCACCTGCTGTCTACGGCCCCTGGCTGGCTCCTGGGTGCTGGGGGACTGGGTTGGGGACAGCTTGCTGTCACTGGCTGCCTGGCTCATGCTGTGGCCACTGCTGAAGGTCTGGGACTGCTGGCAGACCTGGCTCTGACACAGCAGTGTGGCCAGAGTCTACCCCTTTAAGGGCTCCGGGCCTGGGGGAGAGGAGGAGAGTTTTCCTGCTTTGGCCCAGAGTGGCCACCAGGGGGAACTGGGAAGGCTGGAGGCCCCCTATTTTGGACTAAGTGTCTACACAGAGCTTATTCCGAATTAGCTAATTCGAGTTTGGCGTTACTTCTCATAGAATGAGGTTTACCAAACTTGAATTAAGCACCCTGTTAGTTCGAATTTAATTCGAACTAGCAGTTTGCCTGTGTAGACGCTAGGAAAGTTAATTCGAAATAACTACATACCCTATAAAAGCTACCGCAACCAAAATTTGCGTGGGATAACTTTTTATCCAGGAGAAGGTTTTAAGGTACTGTGGGAAGGAAGAGATGGGAAACAGATGCCTCTCCCCAGGGCTGCACAGACCTTGGCAGTGCAGGGAGAAACGGCTTCCCGGGGGAAGCGGCAGGACCAGTCACTCACTAAGGCCGGTGGAGGGACAAGGAAGTGGAGGGCAGGCTCAGGAGCTGGTATCTGTCGACAAAGCCTCTGTCGACAAAAGCCTGTAGTCTAGACGTACCCCAGATGTAAAACTTTGCATTTGATCATACTAAAATGCATTTTCTTTTACTTGGTCCAGCTTAGCTAATGATCCAGATCACATTGTATGACTGCCCCTTAACTACATGATTATTTGCCTCTCTGTTAACCTGTGACATCAGCAGAGATTTTATATTTTCAGGTAATTGATTGAAAGTATTGAATAGTATCCAGCCTTCAGGGGGACTGGCAGAATTGACAAGCCCCTGGCCAAGGTGAGGAGGGGGCTGGCTCCATACTCCTGGAAGGGGCGGAGGCTCAGGCAGAAGGAGTGGGGGCTGGAAGGCTTAGCTTCTCCCATGCAGCCCTTCAGCACGACCTGGAGCCACCACCTGATGCTCCAGTGACAATTTAAAAGGTCTGGGTTCTGGCTGCTAATGCAGTAGTGATGGCAGGCGGTATGGGCCCTTGTGAATTGTTGGCTTTCAAGACAGTTGATCCCTCACTCACCTTTCAACGGGTCTGCCAGTCTAGTACAGATTTCTCTGGAAAGCCTGCTAGAAACATAACCATTTGTCCTAATTGACTACTGCTTTTTGAGGGCTGTTAGCAAGCTCTTTTTCCATTTCATGTGCTCTCTCCTGATATTGTTTAATGATTATTTTTAATGCAACTATTGTGCAGTATTTTAAAAATCTAAGTGTTACAATTATGCAACCACCTTTCGCAGCCAAACTTTTAATTCTTTTTTAATGAACAAAATCAGATTTATTTGAACCTATTTTTCATAAAGCCATGCTGACTGGCAATCATTATATTTCTGTCCTTTAAGTCTTTATCAATTTAGTTCAATCCCATGTAAGCCTTTTTTGCTCAGCACTGGCGTCAGGCCGTCTGTCCTATAATTAGCTAGGCCATTCTGCTTGCCCTTTTTGGACATTGGCACCATTTAGCACTTTCCCAGTCTTGTAGAATCTCTAGAAGTCCAAGTTTTATTAAAAATATACATCAGCAGACCAGAGGTATTTTCAGCAACATTATTAAAACACTTGGATGCAAGTTATCCATGCCTACTGATTTTAAAATGTTTATCCCTAAGTAGCTGTTGTCTAACATCCTCCATTACTAATGATCTGTGAAGTATTTCATTCTCATATGATATGAGTACAGCAGCCTGCTTCTTTTCACATATAGAAATATATAGTGAACATCTCTGCCTGTTCTGCATCACCAACAATTTTAATACCTCTATCTAGTAAAGAGTCAATACTATTGCTTGGATTTCCTTTGTTCCTGGTATAGTTTTAAAAATACTTATTTTCATTGGCTCTGCCAACCATATATTGTATTCTGATGTCTTTACTTTTCCTAATAAAGTTTCTGTATTTCATTACTTCAAATTGTTATCAATAATTAAAGCTTTCCCCCTTTTCTTTTTATGTGGTATTCATCTCTTTTATTTCTAATTGACTTCACTTCACCACTGAATCAGGATGGTGTTTAGCCAAAATTGTCCTCTTTTTTGATTATAGAATTATACTTTTGGCATTTTACAGATGGTATCAAAGAATTCCCCATATTCGTACACACTTTATTTTTTCCCAGTCACTTTTGCAAATACCTGAAAGTAAGTTCATTTGAAGTGCCATATACAGAGAGAGAGGGGGAGGGGGGGGAAATGTGTTTGAACTGTCTTCTGTTTTCCCATATTGAATGTCATCTGGTCATGATCCTAAGACTGTAGGGTACTACTAGTGAGACCAGTGATTGATTTCATCTGTGTCCATCATAATGCAATCAATAGTTATTTTATGATGGGGGCAATACCTTTTATGCTGGAGAACTGTCAGATAAAATGTCTAGAAACTCTGACATTTTACTACTGGATGCATGAGACCTCTAGCAAACGTATTCTGCTCTCATAACAACTCTTTTTTTCTTTCTTTTAGCACTTTACAGGTGCCTTAGGAATAACTCGTATTGTTCTCTAGTTTGGTTTAGTAGTGTGTAACAGGCTTAGTACTCTCTCTTAGGCCTTTTCAGTTAACACACTGATCCGTATGCATGCAATATCCTGTTTTTCTGAGCTACTGTTAAATCTAAAACAGGTACTGGTGTCTTTAATGTAGACTGCCACACTGCTTTTATCCATTTTATATTTCCTAAAGAGGTCATGCCAGTGATTGTGATATTCTTGTCATGTGCATCAAATTTGCATATACCAATTATATCATTTTGCTCATTAAAGAGAATGTCCAATTACTCTTGTTTGTTATCCAGTCATAGCATTAGTATGTAAGCAATTGAAAAAATATTTTCTTCTAATTTTTTGTCACATCAGTTCATGGCTGTTTGTTTATACCATATGTACCATTTTAGCAACTTGCTGGCTGCTTTAACTAATCTCCAATAGAGAAGATACTCCCCCCTCCCCCGCACCTGTAAAATGCAAGCTAACCCTTCATGCAGCCCCATCTTTCCCACAGAACTGGGGGGAGGGGGAGATGAATGTACCAAAGTGTTCACCTTCACATTAGTGTGCCAAGAGGTCACCTTCAGTATTTTCTGCTTTCTCTTGTTTGTCAGAATGGAAGGATCTTAAGGATATTTCGTTCCTTAGCACTTATCCAAGATCCCTAAAATATTCTTTAATCCACGTGACTCCTACTTCTTAGCTCCAATCTGTAACATCACCAGTAGAGACTTGCCAGAGATTTCATAATCACACCCTATTTTGCAGTTTTATCTCACATTTCAGTGCTGAGCAGACAGTACACTGTTTTGTTGCTCCTCTCCCTGGCTGGTTTCTCTGTCCATTCTTCTTAATATGAAGATTGTTTGCCTTCTTAAGATGGTTGAAGAGCCTCTTTTGGTAACTGCTTGCTATAGCACAAGGACATCCATTAGGTTTGTCTGATATAGCTTTCTGACTCTCCAGAGAGAGAGATTCCTAGGTGGTTGAGTTCCTGAATGTCTGGTGATGAGGTAGTGAGGTTAAATACTTTCTGGCCCCCAGTTATAAACAGCCAGTCTGCTTCTTCAGTTTTGAATCTCTTGAGTTCCCTAATCATAATCTGCCCCTTTGTAGTGTCTGTGTCAATGATTTCTGAAGGTACAAAGACTGCATGGATTTCCATTTTTATTTATTTACTACAGTCATATATTCAGTTTAGGGTTGGAATATTTCAAATATATTGAATTTAAGGAGAAATGATAAGCTTATAATGTTTTGATGGTGAACAACCACTCATAACTACACAATTATTATAGATGACACAGGTACCACTACCTAGACTTAGCCTTATCTGATATTTCCTATTCTGTGACCTTGCTTTCAGTGGTTTATATCTGATCCAGAGTTTAGCCATTTAGGCAGAAACTTTCCATGCTGTGTCTGTTTTGGTATGTTGTTTTTTTTCCCCTCTTTGGTTTCAGCCAAAATAGTTCCAGCATTTTCAAGACTGGTATTAAAAAATATATCATTTTGTCCAAATGGAAAATAGTCTTACAATCATTTGGGGGTGTTAGAGCCTCAGCTAATTTGGTAGCTGAGAGAACAGATGTGGTAGTGAACATTTTCCTAGTGTCAAGGCTGTGCTTTCTGCCATCCAAACTGGGCCAAGTTATCAACCTCCAAAATGCTGTTTATATCATCTCAGTTGGGACTTGTTAATTTGGCACCAGGGGTGGATGAAATTAATCAAGTTGCTCATTTATCAAAAATTTCAGTTTTGGATTGATCAAAGCTACTCACAAATTCAGGTAGAATTTTCTGAACAAGTTCAACTTTTTTGGTTTGGTCAAAATATTTTTAATGGTGAAACATTTCATTTTGCTTCAGAAGACAGGATAGAACCCTAAATCTATTTTTGTTCATATCATTCATCAGTTTGCATGCACAAATATTGGTGTAAGCATATGCATTTATTTCACATGTATCTTGGCTGTTACTCTTTCCAAATTGGGCCCCAAAGATTTTTTTAAAATGTAACTTCTTTGGATGAAAAGATAAATTGCTATTTAAAACATAAATTAATTTTAAACTGAAAGTCACTGAAATATTTGCATAGAAAATATCCCTCCTATCAGAAATAGAGAACAAACTTTTAATATGTTGTGTAAGTATTTATGGCTAGGTTGTGCTTTCAATGCTGAGAAAGCTGCACTGCAAAAGCACCAGCACAAGTATTTCTGGAAGTTACTATGCCTCCTGTACCCTTATGAAGAACATTCACTCTCTGCTTTTCCATTCCTCACTGGTGGAGAGATTAGCTAATAAATTACTGCTTGTCAATCTCTGATCAGGATTCTCTGGCCACTTTGCTAGATGGGAGCAGAGCCAAAGTTCTGTCCGATGTGCACCAGGTTATGTGTGTGGCAAGTGCACAGGAGTAGCAAAACCTTGAGCATGATAAGGATAAAGAATCAAGATCTTATTTAGCAGCAACAGCAGCAAAGGTTTATTCTAAGAATATATTGACATTTTCTTAAATTAATTTTCATGTGCACAATTTAGAAAGAATGCAAAAAAAATTGCATCAGCTTAAGCTGTGCATTTGTGCTAGACTTTTTTTCAAAAGACTGGGAATAAAATATACATACTCACTTTCCATTTGACCATTTGTTCTTTATATTGACTGCTCTGTCAAAAGAAAGTCTGCACACTTTTTTTTTTCTTTTTGGTGTCCAGCGATTTGAGCTGATTGCAAATCAGTTCCTCCGATTTTTCTATTAGATATTAGAATAAGAAGCCTTGTAGAGTATAATTTCCTTTTCACTGCATAATTTTATATAGCTCATCTGCTAATCTGTTTCTAAATAGAGGAGCCCATCTATGGCTAATTCTTTTGAATTCTGACTGACCTTGCTCTGCTCTCTCTACATATTACAATTTACTTTCCATAATAATGTGATCCAATCTGTGAAAGGTATTACAAATATAAGAACACCAGTAATAAACAGCATTAGAATATTTTCACCTCTTCAACATTTGTCTCTCTTTATGGTATAAGTATTAAACTACCATGCTTTTACTTCAGTCATGCTCTCTCTCTCTCTCTGTGTGTGTGTGTGTTTTAGCTATATATACATCATCATCCCAAGTCCAGTCAGGATATTAGAATATGACCACCAAAGTTGGCTGCCATTTTCTGTTGTTTTTATTTCCCAGGGTTACTACCTTTTCAGTTCCTTACAATGAACTGTATGGGCAACTCTTTTGTTCACATAGCCTGTTCTTCTGAATTTGATGGTGGTTTTCTTTTATGTGGATTGGTTGCTTTCCTTCCTGCTGCTTGATCCTAGCTGTCTGCAGTCAGCAAAATTTCACCTTCTCCTCAAATTTTCCTTTTTGCAGGTTATTGATTTAAATAAAGTAAACAATATTTGTCTGAATATTGATCTTTGTACACTTCATTAGTCTTTTCTGTTCCTACCAAACTAACTTCACTTATAAACACTTTTCTTTAATAACCAGGCCAGTCCATTATCCACTCTAGCAGCTCTGTAACACCAAACTTACTCCTCTCATGTGTGACATATCAGATTACTCAAAGATCAAGAGAATAATGTCTACAGCTTCCTTTCATTTAGGTCTTTTTTTCTGAGGAAGACACCGAGACTTTAAAAAAAAATCACAGTGAGAAGGAATTCTTGAAAGCATCTCTAGAGACAAGTGTTTGTGCATTGTTGTGGTTTAAAAAACAAAACAAACCCTCTAACAAATTGCTATATTATATTCTGCATTCTGCTCTTCTTTGCATTTTTATTTTTATTTCTTAGAAGTTTTATTTTGTGTTTTATGGGGTGCGAGAGAAGCAATTTTGTTCTTTCAGTAAATAAAATAAAAAGTATTGGTTTTATTTTATTTTAAAAAAAGGGAAGATGCATAAGGCTTAGGATTGTGGGGGTGGGAAAGAAGGGATTGTTGCTATGGAACCTGACAGCTATTTGCACTCCCATGTTCATGGAAACCAAATTACAGCATCCATTCTGGAGGTTATGCTTGTGCTACTGGAAGGAACAACAGGGGCACCTTTAGGCTTTCTTACTGATTGCAGTAGAAAGTGCATGCCTTTCTTCACCAATGGCAATGAAAATAATTATATAGTGCTTCAGAGTGCTACCTTTGTATGTACATCACCAGAGTTTGGGAACATATAAATTATTAATACTCTGACAACATTAATTTTTTGAAAAGAAAAAGAAAAAAACCTAGAAAAAGCTGAGGTAATAACCTTGCCTTTTTTAAAGTAAAATACAAACAGAAGGTAGAAAATACCGCCGGGGACCACATTTCTATACATAATGAAGGGACAGAAAAAGGTAAAGGAGGGAAATAAAGGAAAAGGAATATTTGGAAAAAGGAAGGAATCCATTTTGAAAAATGGCTAGTGATTCTGGGTGGCTAAACTTAGGCAGCACAGAAAGCCTTCCTTGTCCTCTACCTAGCAGCTGCAGAGACCTGCCAGCTGTTTCCTAGAAACTACCTTAGGTAAGTGTCACCCAGATAATGCACACTTTCTTGTGCCCCAATCATTTGTCACAACTCCACTACCCATCTCTAAATCCCTTTCAGGATCCCCCTCATCCCTGGCCCCAGCCCCGAGTTCACACACACCCTGCATGCCAACCAATGTTCCTTCAAATCTCTTCCAATCATGTGCAAATTTCTTCCATTCATGTGCGACATAAATCTTGTTATGTGTACTGATGCATGTGTGAATGTGCACTACCAATAGAAACACACACCTGGCTGTGGGCACTCTGCTAATCAGATGGGCAGCATTTTAATCTCTCCTGAGCAGTCACACAAGTGCACAGCCTACAGGAAACACTGATGTCAACACTCGGCCAAAGTCCTGACGGTTCTCACCCAGTCTGTCTCCCAGAGCCCACACCTTCTACCACACTCCAAATCTCTCAGCCCCAGCCCCTTTTTGCACTCCAACCCTCAGGCCCAGAGCCCTCGCGCCCCACTGCCCCAGCACTGAGCTCCCTACTACATACCAAACCCCTCATCCCTGCCCCACCTCAGAACCCATACACCCCCAGCTGGAGCACTCACACTCTCCTCTGCACTCTGAGCCCTTGCTGCAGCCCAGTGAAAATGAGGGGGGGGGAGGGATGGAGTGAGGGGACAGGGTCTCAGGGAAAGGGTGGGGTAGGGGTGAGAGAAAGGTGTTTGGTTTTGTACCATTCGACAGTTGGCAACGCTAGCTGAACACTTAGTGAAAATCAGGCCTCTTCAAATTGGGGCACCCATAAACTGAGCCACTCAGAGAGCCACTATTCACTTCTGAAAATGGAGGGCAAGTTTTCTGAAAGCTGTGCCTGCCTCAGAGTCCTTAAATATATGTTATCCTATGTTAGAAATGTGACAGTGTACATGATGGTGATTCTTGTTCTGTAAGCTTATATTGAGCTGCATGACCATAAACTAATAATGGGAATGGAAACATTAATGCCAGTATGTTATCAGGTGATAAGGGCCCACACATTTCAACTCTATAACCCTTAGTTTATTAAATGGTCAAAGGAAGTGGAAAGCTGACCTCTCAGAGGGATAATTCTGTTAGACCATTTTCTATTGCTAGGTATTCCTCTGTGTTCCCTTCCTTTCATTGAAATTGATTCTGTGAAATGAAGATATTTTCTGTGTACTATACCAAACCAAATCATACCACAGAAAGCAGAATTACACAAAAATGACAAAGCAATATACAGCTATAATGCTGGGAGAATAATGAACCCCTCTTACCCATACAGTACTGGAAATGATTTCTGGGCTTGTATGATATAAATGCAATTTTTATTTTGCAAAGGTCATGTTCTAATGCAATTCAGGGGCTGTAATTGGTAGTAATAGGTGAGTGAAACTCTCAACTGGAAGGCAGCATGGAATAGTAAACTAAATATAGTACTTAGAGTTAAAATTTCTGACTTCTGCTTCTGGCTCTGCCACTGACTTTTTTTCCCCAGTGAAGTAGTGTCCTATTTGGGGTTCAGCTCTCAGTGGATTACTAAACTAAGTGATCAGAATGCTACATAAACAAGGTTTTAAGCTACCAACATCGAGCTCTATACCACAAACCACAAACAGGAGATCATGATCTTAACAGCTTATAATTACCAGTATTTCATGAGACCAGCAAAGGCACTTCCTTAGTCCTGAATTTACTCTGACCAAAGATCAAAGCTCTGTTATAAACAATAGAAGTAGAAGAGCTGTTCCCCAAAAGTTTGAAAGCATCTTTTATAATGGAAAGTTTGGTGACTTTGTAAGGATTGCTGTCAACTCCTGGTATAATTCCTAATTGCTCCCTCATTCTTATTGTCTTTTTAGCCAGATAATTTCTTATAAATGTCATAGCAAAAGTCAATTTCAGAGGGATTTTGTGGATGAGATAATGGTCTTACACAATCTTTTCACTGGCTTTAATGGACTTTGGAGAAGGCTCTAAATTAGAAGGGGTACGTCTAGACAGTGATGCTATTTTGGGTTATGTCCGATATCCCGAAATAGCATTTTCCACATCTTAGCAACAAAATTTCAAAATAGACTGTCTTAAAATAAACTACACAATTTGTGTAGCTCGAATTGTGTAGCTTATTTCAAGCTACATGGTGCTGTATAGGCGTATCTATGGGGGAGTAGGGAAGAAAATGCAGACTTTTGTGTAGAAGTGGAATTTAAGTAGAGCAGAGGTGAGGCAGGAACAATATGAAAGAGGAGGTAACTAAATGGGAAGGCACAGAAGTAAGTGTTGGCTTGAAGCTAGTGATCGCAGTGTGATATGCTGAGCAAGGGGAGCCAATAGATTTAATGGAAGAGGAAGGTGATCTGGTCAAGATGAGGATGATCTTTGAAGTTGTGTTTTATAAGGTCTAGTGGAGCAAGTGTGTTTGTGAGCATGCTGAGGCGAAGAAAATTGCAAAAATCTAGGAAGAGGTGAGGGTTTTTATCTAAAGGGACAGAGAATTTAGAAATGTGGGGGAAGAAACAATGGAATTTGGCCACAGCTGGAATTTGTTTTACATGAGGGAGAGGGCTGTAAGTCTGGAAATTCTGGAGCTCTGTCTTGGGCGTTGTTTTAGTTGATGTTAAGACACTCAGGAGCAGTTATGGGAAAGATGAGATCACGCAGGACTGCCTGGAGAGTAAAAGACACACCCCTCCTGCTAATGACCCTTTGACCCTGCTTCTTTTCCCTTTATGCTCTGCCCCAAGCATTCATGTGACAGGCAAAGATTAGTTAACTCTTTATGGACTTAGTGTCCTTGCCTTGTCACAAAAACCTTTGTCCCTGTAACTTTGTATCTTTTGCTCTTATTTTGTAAGTGGTGATAAATTTTGGATATTCTCCTTTTAAAACAATGTTAACTTTAATAAGATCTATCTTACATTAACAAAATATACTAGTCTCATAAATCACTGATACATCTGTAAACGAATAGCTTTGAGTAAAAACAGTCATCAGAGCTTCATATTTTAAAAAAGACTTATAAACACAAAAAGTGCACAGGTTTTAAAATCGATACCATATTTGCCAGTTCTCCAGTAAAATTATAGTCTTTATTTTAATCAACAGAGAAAAGAATGAAAACTTTGGAGAAACATATGTTTCTCATACTTAAAATAACCCCCTTCAGATTTCTGTCCAACTTTGATTCAACCTCTGATAGCTACTGTCAATCAAGCATCCAGAATCTTTCTGTGGCCAACATAGCTGGCAAGCAGACAAGCTTGCATCTGACACAGATGCTACTCCCCACTATTTGGCTCATATGAAGGGAGTACATTAGACATCTGCTACACCATTTGATTGATTTAATGTGCAATACTAAGACAGCATTAAAATATGCTAAGAAAAACGGATCATATTCTACGAAGCTGAAATTAGAATTATGCTGTTTTTGTTGGTTTACATTATCTCAGATAAGAGAAAGCAAATTGATTCATTATTGGCTTTTCAAAAAGAAACTGATACTTTGTGCTTCATTTATTTATTATTCACTAATGAAAATGCTCGATGGGGTCTTCAGAGCACAAATGACAAAATACGTTGTAGGCACATAACCAGTTTGTATTTAAATCATAAGGCAAGATGTCCACCTTGCATTTGTGTGAGAGACAGGAATCGGCAGGTCAAGCTGCTAACCAAAAGGAGCACCACTTTGTCCACTGACTGATGGCATCTTTCCTCGGGTAGGGGGATTACTGTTGGCCGATCCACCAGCTCTGAATAACGTAACCTCCTTTGCAGCTTGTGTTAGATATAAAGGAGGGGTGGGGAACCTCCAGCTCACGGGATACATGCGGTTTGTCAGGGATAGCCTCTAACAGGCTGCCAGATGGTTCGTTTAGTGGCCATGATTCACCATTCCCAGACAATGGGAGCTGTGGAAAGTGGTACAGGCTGGGCCAAGGCTTCCCACAGCTCCCATTGGCTGAGAATGGCAAACTGCACCTACTGAGAGCTGCAGGGCTCTGTGCCCATAGACACTCAGGTTAACAAACAGTCTGGAGGCCCACCAGCAGCTAATCCTGACAAACTGCATGCAGCCCGTGGGACATATGTTCCCCAACTGTGATTTTTAAAAACAGTCAATATTGACCTAGCTCTACTACCGGAGGTATAACTACCATTGATTTCAATGATCTTGCGTTTTAGCAATGAGGCCTCTTGTCTGGCTTTTGGGGAAAGGTCATGGTGTGTGCCCCTTTCAGGGCCAGCAAGCTAGTAAGTGGCTTTTGACTAGTTCAGCATAGGAGCTCTGACCATCCCACAGGTGAATAGAAGAGAGGGAGTCCCCTACAGGTACATGAACAATGAACCTGGTGCTTAACCAGGCAGAGCAGCACCCAACTTCCCACCTATGGAAGCAATAAAATACCAGTTTTTGTCAGGATCTGCTGTTGGCATTGCCCTAGTCATTCCTTTATGTAGAGGGTGGGGAGGGTGGGAATACTGAGAAGGATTTTTTTTTTTTTTTTGCTTATTGTTCAAAGTGAAGTGTTTGGGATTTTTGCCTTCCCCACAGCAATTTTGGGAGACTTAGCTGGGTGAGCATGAAATAAAGCTAAGATGTTGCCAAAACTGCCAAACAGGGGGGAGAAGGTAGGGGAGACAAAGAGGGCAACTGCCTTGAGGCTCCTGGCTGCCACTGTGGCAGCTCTTTCACACGAGCATCACACGGCGCACTCTGGGCGGTTCTGAGGGCTGCCTGTGGAGAGAGGGTTGGAGTGCAGTGCGCTCCAGGCATCACTGACGGCTGCTATCCCCTGCCTTTTCCACTCAAGGCCCTGCCCCTTCCAGGAACATGGAGCTGGCCTCCCCCCACCTTGCACAAGGAACTAGCAAGCTTGTCAGCCCCCTGAATGTTGCAATTCATTCTGTAAACACGGGTTACATGTCCAGTGCAGATACTACATAGAGAAGAGATACAGTGATCAGATAAAAATAGGTCAGTGAAAGTTTTAAAGGATGTATTCTCTAAAGGAAAAGACATGACAGGTTTGGGGCTCCTATGACTGGTACAACAGGGAGCCTATCCTCCTCCTTTATAGCTCCTCCAATAACTTTCATCTGAGGTTGGAAAGACACCAGGGAGCCAAAACTGTCTCAGAGAGAATAAGACAGAGAACATCTTATTGCCTCTATATGAATCCATGGTAGGTCCACGTCATGAACACTGTGTATAGATGTGGTTGCCTCATCTCAGAAAAGATATTAGCATTGGAAAAAAGGTTCAGAAAAGGGCAACAAGATGATTAGGTGTTTGGAACAGGTATCATAAGAAGAGAGACTAAAAAGACTGGGACTTTTCAGCTTAGGAAAGAGGAGACTAAGGGGGGATATGATAGAGGTCTATAAAATCATGACTGGTGTGGAGAAAGTGAATAAGGAAAAGTTATTTACTTGTTCCCATAAAATAAGAACTGGGAGTTACCAAATGAACTTAATAGGTAGCAGGTTTAAAACAAACAAAAGGAAGCTTTTCTTCATGCAGCACACAGTCAACCTGTGGAACTTCTTGCCAGAGAATGTTGTGAAGATCAGGACTTTAACAAGGTTCAAAAAAGAACTAGATAAATTAATAGAGGTTAGGTCCATCAATACGTATTAGCCAGGGTGGGTAGGAATGGTGTCCCTAACCTCTGTTTGTCAGAGGCTGGAAATGGATGACAGGAGAGGGATCACTTGACGATTACCTCTTCTGTTCACTAGCTCTGGTGCATTTGGCATTGGCCACTGTTGGAAGACAGGATGCTGGGCTAGATGGACCTTTGATCCGACCCAGTATGGCCATTCTTATGTTCTAGTCTTGAGAGATGTTGAGCTGCATCACCTCTGCCCAAATTCAGTAGATGTAGGATGGAGTAAATTGTGGTCCAAGTTTTCAAACTAGAATGCACAACAAGTGTATGTACTGGATTTAACGTGTGCAAGTCCTCTCACCTGCAGGCATAGATATCTGGAATTATACTGATGGCCGTAGGGATTCAAACACCAGCCGGTGCGTAAATACCAAGGAATTTGCATGCATAGTTGAGCACCAAAGTATCAAAGTGTCTATTTATATTCATTTGTCAAATAATATAACTGTAGTGCACTTCTAGCCTCACTAAAGTCCACAGGGGGAATGGCTCTTTGACTTGGTAACATGTCATATCATCTAGTTGCACAAAAGCCCAAATTTTGTGTGTGTGTGTGGGGGGAGACGCTCTTAAATAAGACATCTGCTGTTTTTAAAAGTTTTGAACCACTTATAGAAAGACATTTGATTATCTACTTGTTTAGGAGCCTAATTTTAGGATGAATGGATAAGAAGATAGGGAGACAGATTGATTTTTGGCCCCCATCTCAATATATTCAATGAGAAGTGCTGAAACAATTCAGTTTTCATGATTGATCATTTAAAAAGGTTTTAATTTATTTGTTTTTCTATGTTTAAAAATGAACAAAGAACCAGGAGGTTTTTTTAATTCTTTGGCTACCAAGTGATCAGCTTTCCTAATATTTCTAATCATTTAAGCCGTCATCATGCGGTATATTAAAGCAGTAGGAAATCGTAGAAAGAATGCTAATGCTTTGTCAAAACAAAGTTATTCATCTGTTAATATTTTTGCCAAATGGCAGATTTTATACATTTCTTTAAAAATAACTGCAGTCAACACAATCCTGAAACCATTTCCTGTTAATATTTTCATATTCACTTTTTTAACCAACCGCCACTAACAACACTTTTGGGGAGCTTAGTCCACTCCATAGTGAAAGGCATAATTTGTTCCCTGTACATCAGAACACCATGGCTGTAGGGACACTATGAGCAACATGCTATGCTTAAATGGTCACTTTTCAAATATGAAAGTGAAGAAGTATTGCTCTTCTTCGGCAATTTTTCACCTTTCCATCATTTTCAAAGTAGGGATTTAAGTTACATCTAATGAGAGACTTTCTTAAGGAACTCACATTTATTCCTTGTTCCCACGAGTAACTGTAACCTTTTCACCAATAATAAGATTTTTCATAAATGAAATAAATACAAAATATTTTGTGGTGTAAAATACACAGACAAATAGTTATATTTTATGTTGTAAAGTGAAATGAGAAAACTCAATGTTTCATCTTCTTTTTATAGCTAAATCATTTATTTACTTGGGATATATTTACAGTCAGATCATGAAGAGGATTATCTGGCTATGTCAAAAGAAGGACAGGAGATATGTGACATAGGTTTAATTAGGCTGGAGTTTTAGTATTAGATATTTAGGCTTACCTGGCAGATAACAGTGTATAATACAGATAACCCCATGTTTATTCCATAATCACTCAGGAAAGGAGGGTTTTTACCAGCAACCCTTCTTTTTCCATCCAGGTTCCTCCAGCAAATCAATTGTCAGGACCTTACCACCACTCTCAAAGGAGGTTTAAGGTGAGCTCCCTTCTGTACCAATCATGGGAGTCCCCAGTTGTTCCTTGTTAATTCCTTTAATGAACACTCCTTTTTAAAGTTATTTTCCAACCCATTTATCTGGTCACTGTATATCTTTTGTTGCAAAGCTTTGGCTATTCCCTGTGGGTCTCACATTAGTGTTAGCCTCAGAGGCTTGCTGTGGCCCTCCACACAGCGTCTTTGTCTTTACTAGATCTCCCTTCATGAGGCAGATTTTGAGATGTCATGGGGAGGTTTGGGGGGAACCCGAGTCCGCCCACTACTCCGGGTTCTGGCCCAGGGACCGTAGGCAGTAACAATAGGCAGGGTTACTGCCACTCTCAAACTGGCAGCTTTTCCCTGGGCCACTTCCCCAAATGATCCCTCCCACTACCTTTCCTTTGGTACCTGCTCATCAATCCTCCGCTCCTGCACACCGCACTTCCTCCTTCCTGTCTCCTGCTCTTTTCCTTCCTCCTTCCTTGCCTGGGGGGTGAGACCCCTAACAAGCAGCATCACAGGCCTTAATTGGATGCAGGTGTCTAATTGGCTTGTATCTTCTAGCAAGCTCTAATTGACCAGAGGTGCCTGCCTGATTATGCTCTAGTTAGGTTTTGGAGGATTTTTTTTAACTCAGGTAAGAGAAAGCAGTTCACCCAAACCCCAGTATGTGTTCCTTCCATCACTGTGTGGCAGACAGCTAGTCTGAGTCTGTCACACATTTCTATGGATTACCTGTCCTGGACATTTGCCCGACACTTGAATAATGAGTTGCAACATATAGTCTACAGCCCATCATGCTATGCATGAACAGAACTGTTTGTAACGCTGCTGTGGGGAAGCTTAAAAAAAATCCCAACTACATGTAACTTAATATGGTGGTAGGGGAAAAATTCCTTCCTACTCCCCCCACCAAAAACTGTGTTGAGTCAGCAATCACACTGCACCTTTTGAAGCAGTTTTCATCTTTCTCCAACTATAAAGCTCTGTTTCCTTCACTCAGCTACGCCAGCCAAACATGCCCCTCTTTTAAGGTGCAGGGCAGTTAACGTGACAGTCAGTCACACTGAAGGTGTGTCTAGACTACACCTCTCTGTCGACAGAGAAATGTAGATTAGGCACATCGAAATTGCTAATGATGTAGGGACTTAAATATCCTGCGTCTTATTAGCATAAACATGTCCAACACTTTTTTTCGAAATGGAGTTTTTTCGAAAAAAACGGCAGTCTAGATGCGGATCTGTTGAAAATTAAGCCTTTTTTGACAGATCCTGTGAACCTCATTTTTGGGGAATACAGGATCTGTCAAAAAAGGCTTTATTTTCGACAGATCCGTTTTTTCCAGAAAAACTCCGTTTCGAAAAAAGGCGGTGGCCATGTTTATGCTAATGAGGTGTGGGATATTTAAATCCCTGCTTCATTAGCAATTTCAATGTGCTTGATTTGCATCCCTCTGTTGACAGAGGGATGCAGTCTAGACGTAGCCTGAGTGAATAGATAGACAAGCAAACTTTGACATTACTGGAAAAGAAAATGTGACATGGTACAAAATCAGAAGCTCTCCTAATAGGTATAAAAGTTGGCCAACTTCTGGTGCTACATTTAATGTAACATAATTTAGAATATATCTGAAGATATTCAATTCTTTTCAAGAGTTAAGCTGAGGAAGTGGAAGTTGAAGATTTATCTCTCGCATTCTGAGCAGTGGTGCTGAAAATGCTCTCCTGTCAAAGAAGAAAAATTTGAAAGAAAATAGATTGTACAGCTGAGGTGACATATAAACTCATTTCTTAGTTGTAGTTCATGATCTAGTCTCCTTTTTGACAATGGTTAATGTTTCCTCTGCAGCTCCTACTTTATATCTTTTAAAATGTCATTCACCAGCTTCTTCTACATGTTGCTAACATGTTTTCCACAAGTCTCCTGTTTGGGCCAGGGCCTGTTGTAATGATCTGCCCTGAAAGACTAATAAATCTAGTGGTTTTCCAGAGGGCTCTGTATGTGATGTTATGTTCCCAGAAGATTAACTTGTTCATAATAGAGTCTTTAGTTGTTAGTCATCCACACGGTGGCTAAAAACAATGGCTGAGGTGTAGGATCTCCTGCACAATCTCTGCAATGAAGACTAATGGAAATAGCGTAATTAGTTTCTCTGCCTTCTGATCTGGAGTTGTTCCTGTAGCACTTCAAGCTTCTACTTGAGAAGTGTAAAGCCTGATACTGACTAGTTACATTTACATTCTGTGGAATTTGAATGTGGTTTGCCTTTCCTTAACATTTTATCTTTGGATCTCTGATTTTTTTTTTCTATTGAATAAACTTCCGGTTCATTTTTACCACAAACTAGGCTCTGGTGTGTGAACCAAGTGGAGTAAGTTTCCCAACCAGAACTGAAAACTGGAAAGCAGGTATCACTCTTTCAAAGGTGACTAAGGAGGGAGAAGTCTGACAGTTGGCTAAGAACTCGGGGTGGATGAAGGCTGATGTCACCCTGTAAGGTGTAACTAGGTTGGTGGAAGCTGTGATGAATCCTTTATTTCTTGTGGGCTGGCCTTTGGTGTCATGGCTCTGAGTTGTAGAAGTATTGCAGTAAGGAATCCTAAGTTACAAGGCAGGCAATGGCAGAACTGCTTGCTGGTCTGGAAGGTCCCCAAAATATCACAGTAGTGCTGAGCAATTGTTCTTCTGTCTCATTCCCCGGGTTATATAGCCATAGTTGGGATTGGCTAGTAGTATACCCTACCAGCATTTCCCTTTCATATACCAAGGAATTGAGCTATCATTTCCTTGGTATATGAAAGGGAAATGCTGGTAGGGCATTCTGTGTGACAATCTTGCCATTGAAATTCACTAACCATCTGGGTTTTGAAAAATTCAAATGTGTTGTCCTTTCTTGTCATGATGCAAAGTCCATCTATTTGGCTGGATGTTTCAGGGGCAAGATTGTTGTACTTCTATAGGAAGGCTTATGCTTTTTTGGCTGTGGCTTTTGGGTAAATGAGGGGCATGGGAATATATTTATTTAATTTGTATTACGTTTTGTTGACTGGTGTTTGAGTGTGTGGCAGAAAAGTGGGGACATGTACTGCTGCTTTAGCTTGATATTTTTTCTATTTTTTAACTGACTGCAAGTGTGCCTACAAACGAGGGTCTTTTTTTTTCATTTTATTTTGTTTAAATTCAAATAGTGTTAAACCGAAGTTTTATCAAGTGAAGCAAACTCAGTTCTTTACAAAAAAAGACCGTTTGTTTTGTTTCAATGACAATCTATACCAAACAGCAAAACTGTAATAATTCATCCAAAACAAGAGCATATAGACAGTCTGCTGATGCTGTCCTTCTGAACAGATGTCTTTTCAAATCCATCATCTACTGTAACTAAGAATGGGCTGATACCGCTTCTTGCCCCAGTCTTATTTCAGCAGTGAACTTTACAAATGCTGCCAAAGTGCACCTGGCATAAATCCTAAAAAATGACAGATACTTACCAAATTACACTGGAATGAGTATGTCATTTGTTCAGCTATTAAAGCAGTGAAAGGACACTCTTGTCAAGGGAAGAAATGAGTAGTGGACCAATAAAAAAATCTATAAAAACATGCATCTTCTACTATACTGAGTGGAGAAGCAGCCATTATAAAAAGAGTAGATTGGTGTTCATGAATATTTGAACAAGCAATGGAACATTATATGTAAAGTAAAAAAATCTTCTAACTGGTAAAAATCTTCCCCTTAAGTGGAATCCCTTTCTAGTGTCCTAATAAATTAGGAGGAAAACATTTGCTTCAACTGAATGTAAGTAATCCTTCCCATTGTTGCAGTGATATATTATTGATACTTTGTTTTTCATTTCTCATGCAAAATTATTTTCTCTTGCAAAATGATTGGCCAGTTCAGGGAGGATAATAATAAATATTTTCCATGAGTGTTTATTACTTACTGTTGATGTATTGTGTCTGCTGTAGATCTCTGAATGCACTCCTGTCAATGCTGGTACTCCACCAAAATGAGAAGAGGAGCCAGCATCAACAGGAGAGAAGCCCCTGCTGGTCTTACCAACACAAGATGTCGTGGTGAGTATGTTGACTTCGGCAACACTATTTGCGTAGCTAAAGTAGATCGACAGCATAGTATAGACAAGGCCTTACTGTATCTGTTTTAGAGGCATTAGTTCTACTGGTTATTGACTCCATCAGTTATTTGGCATTTTTTCTTGCATCACTGATGGATTCCCCTAGACTGTTTTAATCTGTACTGTTATAGAAATGTAAACACAGATTCAGCCCCTCGACATGCGCTCATGGAAGCAATTGAAGCTATGCTGATTTAAATCTGCCTGTAATATTTTTATGTGTGAGTGAAATTTATTTAAAACCATCATGCCATCATGCCAAATTTAAAATCATCATTGGCATTATGTGATAGTCCTCTTTATTCACATCCCCAATAGGGCACTCAGTCACTATATAAAAGTATAGAAATACCTCACAGAATTTAAAAACAAAATAAAACATTAAATTAAAAAAAAAACAAATTCAGGCTTAAAGAACAATACAGAAAATACAGAATAAAGGGGAAGATTCTATTCTCAAAGGCTGGCAACAGTTAAAATAATTCCATTTTCCAAGATATGTTTCACAAGATCTCTCTTATATGGAAAGATAAATGAACTCAAACGGAGGTCAAGGGAGATTAGATTTCTTACTGTCCAGGCCACAGCACTAACCAGATTACCAGCCAAAATAAGGTGTGATGGAAGAATCTATTAAAGGTGGGCACTGTGGAGCAGTAATGCTCAATGGGAGGTCAAGACTGAACTTAAGTAGAAATTATTGCACGTATCTGAGAGCTGAATTTGGTCCATGGCTGGCTGTTTGCTGAAATGTTGATGGATTCAACATTTAGCTTTCAGATGGATGCTAAAACTTTCCTCTATTTCATATGGAATCTGCTGGAAAATAAAGGAACAAGACATTTTTATCTAGTCCATGGAAAAATGCTAATCCATCAGTTACCACCCTACTTGGTTGGTGAAATATTACAACAAAGTCTTTCTGTCTCTGTACTATTACCCAGATGTTGAAAGAAAGAAACAGGCAAAATAAGTAGTAAGGTAAGAAACAGTGGGTGCAAAGATCATTATTAAATGCAGTGAAAGAAAATAGAGTAAGCAAGCAATTCACCTGGCTCTTACATGTTGAGGTGTATAATCAATAGGCAGCCAAAGTCCATCCATCGCAGAGAGGGAATTTTACCTGCTATGCCATAAATTTAAGCCATAGATCTTAATCACATTGAACATCTTTTCATTGCATAAAGGCCTACTCCTGGAGGTTTTTCAATCTGTACTTGACATGGAAGCCTCCCCCTCTCTGAACAGACCAGTACTTTAATGTGGATAGTCAGGTGGAATAAATAAATGCCTTCTGCCCCTATCGTTACTGTGCTGGTCACCCCCTTCCTCGCCTCCCTCCCATAATTGCTACAAATAATAGTCCCAATTTTAAGCACTAAGGTTTATCAAATGTCTAAGGAAAGGGAAAAAGTAACCGACTTCTTAGCCAATTCATAATTGTGATATGGACATAACCGAAGCCAAAGTTGTAGCCCCAGCCACACAATCAATAAGCCTAGAATTAACTGGGCACACTTAATGTGGTCTCATTTCTGACATACAGGGAAAGGAGGGACATCAAAGTGGTGCTTCACAGCACAACACACAATCTGAGCTCTGCAGAGCTAGGAACACCTGGCCCATCAACTCTCAGCAAGTCAGTGTGAAAATAGGTCATTCAGAGCTGCTGTATTCGCGGACCAGGTATGCTTTTGGACATAGGTGACTGCTGCCTAAGGGGAAAGGTGCAGTGAGGGTCACCCACAAGGGCAGGGAGGCAGCATGAGGGGGCACCCATGTAGCAATTTGAATTTTGGCAGGGGCACAGGGAGGGTGCAGGGACAGAAGTCACCTGTGGTTAAAAGGGAGGGGTCTTTCCTCCTTCATGCACAGCAGGAAGATTGCAGATATCCTCCTCCTTGATAGCCCACACATAACCCATGAAAATGAGCCAGGTTGGTGGTATGCGTAACACCATTGGACCCGAGCGCCTTACAAGACTTAAAACGTATTTACAGGACCTTTTATACCCATCCCCCTCGTATTAACTAGGGCTATTGCATTTCAAGTGTCAAAGTTTATTACACTTTCACAATAGCATGTTATATTCCATCAGCTATAATATTTCAGGTATTTAGACATGATCCCTTCTTTTACCTATTGTGCTCATAGCTCTTAATAGTAGATGCTGTCAACAATCAATAAATGTGAAAGAATCATGAAAAGCACTGAAGGATAAAATTGCAAAGTTGGTGTCCAACAGCATGACTGGGAACAGGATTAAACCTGTGCAGGTATGCTGTGTCAAAATGCCACTTTTGTAATTTATTTTTACTGGTGTACAAATTGTGCAACAAAAAGCAGCAGTTTTCCGCCACAGAGTACTTACACTAACCACATGAACTATTTTCATAACACAGTAAATAAATTCTTAACCACATCATAGAATTTATTTTAAAGCTGTTTTCAAATAATCATGAGCACAAATTCTCTTTTAAAAAAAAAGCTACTCTCTTAGGGTATGTCTACACTACAAAGTTAATTCAAACTAACAGCTGTTAGTTTGAATTCACTTTCATAGGCACTACACATGCAAACCACTAGTTCGAACTTAATTCGAACTAGCAGAGCGCTTAATTCGAACTAGGTAAACCTCATTCTACGAGGAGTAACGCCTAGTTCGAATTAAGTAGTTCGAATTAAGGGCTGTGTAGCCACTTAATTCGAACTAGTTGGAGGCTAGCTCTTCCCAGCTTGCCCTGGTGGCCACTCTGGGCCAAGCCAGGGAAACTCTTCTGCCCCCCTCCTGGCCCTGGAGCCCTTAAAGGGGCACGGTCTGGCTACAGTGCCCATGCCAGGTGCAAGCCTGCCAGCACCCAGCCAGCACACCCTGCACCTGGCACGGCATGAGCCAGCCACCCGCTGCCACGCAGCCCTCTGCCTCTTCCCAGGACCAGGCTGGCGGCTCCCAGGAGCCTGCCCGGGGCCGCAAGAGGTGGGCGCCTGCCTGGTCTAGTGTGGAGATCGTGGGGGGAGACCTCCAACATCCATGACCTCCGAACTAGGCACAGGAATGAGGCCGTCTAGGGCAGGATAGCTGCCAGCCTGGTCACCAAAGGCCACATGCGAACCCAGGAGCAGGTTTGCATGAAAATCAAGTTGGTCCAGTGAGACCCCCGACTCTGAGCCCTGAGCTTAGAACATAAGAACATAAGAACGGCCATACTGGGTCAGACCAAAGGTCCATCTAGCCCAGTAGCCTGTCTGCCGACAGCGGCCAACACCAGGTACCCCGGAGGGGATGGACTGAAGACAATGACCAAGCCATTTGTCTCGTGCCATCCATCTCCAGCCTTCCACAAACGGAGGCCAGGGACACCATTCCTACCCCCTGGCTAATAGCACTCCATGGACCCAACCTCCATGAATTTATCTAACTTCTCTTTAAACTCTGTTATAGTTCTAGCCTTCACAGCCTCCTGTTGCAAGGAGTTCCACAGGATGACTATTTGCTTTGTGAAGAAGAACTTTCTTTTATTAGTCTGAAGCCTGCTACCCATTCATTTCATTTGGTGTCCTCTTGTCCTTATATTATGGGAACTAATGAAGAACTTTTCTTTATTCACCCTCTCCACACCACTCATGATTTTATAGACCTCTATCATATCCCCTCTCAGTCTCCTCTTTTCTAAGCTGAAAAGTCCCAGTCTCTTTAGCCTCTCTTCATATGGGACCTGTTCCAAACCCCTAATCATTGTAGTTGCCCTTTTCTGAACCCTTTCCAAGGCCAAAATATCTTTTTTGAGGTGAGGAGACCACATCTCTACACAATACTGAAGATATGGCGTACCATAGTTTTATACTTCCCCTCCTCCTTCTTCCCCTGGCTTCCCCCTTCCAGCTCCCTCCTCCCAGGTTTCCACATCCCCTCTCCCACCCTCTCTCTTCCCCTCTCCCACCTCCTTTTCCCAGTCTCCCCAGAGGTTAATCCCCCCACCCCCAGTTTTGTTAAATAAAGAGAGTTTCTATTTTTGAACACGTGTCCTTTATTTTTTACATCAGGAAGCGGGGCTAGGGAGGGGTAAGTGGAAGGAGGTGAGGGAGGAATGGGGCACGAGCCCCCGATGGGGAGGACTGGGGTGACTCTGCGGGCTCCTCAGGGTGGAAGCTCTCCTGCAGGGCCTCCTGGATCCTGACAGCCCCCCGATTGACACCCCTGGATGGCAGCCTGTGGCAAGTGCAGCCGGGCTGATGGCCGAGTGCTGTGATGTGCCAAGTGTGGGCACTCAGGGCACGCCAAGACAGGACTGCTTTGCTGTCCCTCATCGAGGTAGACAAGCAAGTGGGGAACCCTGAGAACCGTCTGTCCGGGGAGGGGGCTCAGGTCCCTTTAAGAACAGCCCTCGGCTAGCCTGAGGTAGCAGCTCCACACTCTAAGTCCTGGTTCCGGCCAGCCTTAACTTCGGTTCAGGGTCCACTCAATGTGGACATGCTAGTTCGAATTAGCAAAACGCTAATTCGAATTAGTTTTTAGGTCTAGATGCACTAATTCGAATTAAGTTAGTTCGAATTAGTGCTGTAGTGTAGACATACCCTTACAGAACAGTGAATTGTTCAGGCTAGGTTTCCATTCCTAGTTTGGGTAGGCTGAGTGGACTGTGGAACAAAGCCAAAAGAGGCTCCACATGACCCTTGAACTAGGCTAAATCCTGTTATCTGGGGTATCAGAACACTATCCCAGTTGGCCAATGGGTCACTGACTCGGGGGGGGGAGCTATCTATTGTCCCTCCCTCCCTTGCTACTGGGACTGTCCCCCACTTCACTGCCAACCCAATCATTTCCAGCGACCCATTGATGTGGGTGGATGACATATATCTAACAATTCATCTGATCTGAAAACGGCAAGATGAAGGGGTGTGAGACAGAGGGAAGGAAACAGACTTGCGTCGTGAATTGCTGGTGCTGGGGACTCATGAGCAATGGCACCCAGCATCAGCAGCCACTTCCGTATGCTCACAGGTGGGCAGAGGGATACTGCTTTGGGGCCCTGCCTGCTCCAGTCCCCAGGGAAATGGAGAGACCCCCTTCAGCCCAAGAATGAACTGGTGCACTGAGTGCTGCCCATGCAGCATCAGCCCTAGCCCTAGCTTCAGCCCCACAGAGCTAGGCCCTCCCCTTCAGACCAGGACAGCTTACTGCTTTGCTGGGAGCCCTCCTCCTCTGCTGGAGGAAATGAGTTGCCCCGCCCACAACTGCTCCCAGCTGCACCACCAGCAGCATGGAGCATGTGGGACAGGCAGCATGTGTCTCTGAGCCGGGTCAGAACCCCCACAGGTCAGTGCTCATGAGGCTGGGGGGGGTGGTCACCTGGCCCCCTCTGGCAAGGAGATTTAGGAGCTTGTTGCATCCTTCCCCGCTAGCAGCGCAGGGACCTGCCCTGATGTCCCCCTCCCCCAATGACTGTGCAAAGGGGAGTGGGGACATCCCTGCATGGGTATCCACTCCACTACCTGCAAAAATGGTCTGAAAATACCTAAAGGCTGTAAAGATGAAATAGTGTTTAATATCATCCATGTTTACTAAAAACCTATTGGAAATAACGTATCTATTTTATATAGTAAGCTACAGAAGATCCACCAAATCAAATGGTAAAATTTGTCCCATCGATTGACTTGTCTTCCTGAAAAGGGATTTTACATACTGTGCAATGTTTTACAGAAGAATTTTCATGACTTTCACCATTAAAAATCTCAACTGGACAAGAATAATCTTCCAGTGGTATTGATCCCATTGAGGCCAACAGCAGTTTTGCCATTTCTTCAACAGATGGTCAAGCCTACAAGGAGTACAAAAAAGCTTAAACCAGGAAATAATGTTATGTTATGAGCAAATACTGAGCGAGATGCTGATTTGTTTCCAAGACCTGTATTAAAGATAATTTAACAAGACATTTCCACCCTTCCCAACATGGAAGAATTCCTGGCTACTGTGGAACTGGGATGGCTGATGGCGGAGTGGCACTGTATGTGAAAGATAATGTAGAATCAAATGAAATAAAAATATTAAATGAATCAACATGTTCAATAGAATCGCTATGGATAGTAATTCCATGCTCCAAAAATAAGAAATTAGCAGTAGGGATATATTACCGACCACCTGACCAGGACAGGGATACTGACATTGAAATGCTGAGGGAGATTAGAGAGGCTACCAAAACAAAGAACTCTATAATAATGGGGGATTTTAATTACCCCCATATTGACTGGATACATGTCACCTCAGGAAGAGAAGCGGAGATAAAATTTCTCAATGGCTTAAATGACTGCTTCTTGGAGCAGCTAGTGCAGGAACCCACAAGGGGAGAGGCAATTCTCGATTTAGTCCTGAGTGGAGCGCAGGAACAGGTCCAGGAAATAACCGTTACAGGACCGCTTGGGAATAGTGACCATAATATAATAACATTCAACATTCCTGTGGTGGGAAGAACACCTCAGCAGACCAGCACCCTGGCATTTAATTTCAAAAAGGGGAATTACACAAAAATGAGGAGGTTAGTTAAACAGAAATTAAAAGGCACAGTGACTAGAGCCAAATCCCTGCAAGCTGCATGGAAACTTCTTAAAGACACCATAATAGAGGCCCAACTTAAATGTATACCCCAAATTAAAAAACATAGCAAGAGACCTAAAAAAGAGTCACCGTGGCTTAACCACCATGTAAAAGAAGCAGTGAGGGACAAAAAGGCATCTTTTAAGAAGTGGAAGTCCAATCCTAGTGAGATAAATAGAAAGGAACATAAACACTGTCAAATCAAGTGTAAAAATGTAATAAGAAAAGCAAAAAAAGATTTTGAGGAACAGCTAGCCAAAAACTCAAAAAGAAATAACAAAATGTTTTTTAAGTACATTAGAAGCAGGAAGCCTGCTAAAAAACCTGTGGGTCCCCTAGACGATCGAACTATAAAAGGCGCAATCAAGGACGATAAAGCCATTGCGGAGAAACTAAATGATTTCTTTGCTTCAGTCTTCACGGCTGAGGACGTTGGGGAGATTCCCAAATCTGCACCGTCCTTTGTGGGTAATGAATCTGAGGAACTGTCCCGGATTGAAGTGTCATTAGAGGAGGTTTTGGAACAAATAGAAAAACTTAATGTTAACAAATCTCCGGGACCGGATGGCATTCATCCAAGGGTTCTAAAAGAACTCAAATGGGAAATTGCTGAACTATTATCTGTGGTTTGTAACCTATCCCTTAAATCGGCTTCCGTACCTAATGACTGGAAGGTAGCCAACGTGACACCAATATTTAAAAAGGGCTCTAGAGGCGATCCGGGCAATTACAGACCGGTAAGTCTAACTTCAGTACCGGGCAAATTAGTCGAAACAATAGTAAAGAATAAAATTGTGAAGCATGTAGAAGAACATAATTTGTTGGACAAAAGTCAACATGGGTTTTGTAAAGGGAAATCCTGTCTTACTAATCTATTAGAGTTCTTTGAAGGGGTTAACAAACATGCGGACAAGGGGGATCCAGTAGATATAGTATACTTAGATTTCCAGAAAGCCTTTGACAAGGTCCCTCACCAAAGGCTCTTGTGTAAACTACATGGCCATGGGATAAGAGGGAAGGTCCTTTCTTGGATTGAGAACTGGTTAAAAGACAGGAAACAAAGGGTAGGAATAAATGGTAAATTTTCAGAGTGGAGAGGGGTAACTAGTGGTGTCCCCCAAGGGTCAGTCCTAGGACCAATCCTGTTCAACTTATTCATAAATGATCTGGAGAAAGGGGTAAGCAGTGAGGTGGTAAAGTTTGCGGATGATACCAAACTGTTTAGGATAGTCAAGACAGAAGCAGACTGTAAGGGACTCCAAGAAGATCTCACCAAACTGAGTGATTGGGCAACAAAATGGCAAATGAAATTTAATGTGGATAAGTGTAAAGTAATGCACATTGGGAAAAATAACCCCAACTATACGTACAGTATGATGGGGGCTAATTTGGCTACGACAAATCAGGAAAGAGATCTTGGAGTTATCGTGGACAGTTCTCTGAAAACTTCCACACAGTGTGCAGCGGCGGTCAAAAAGGCAAATAGGATGCTAGGTATTATTAAGAAAGGGATAGAAAATAAGACCCGGAATATCTTACTGCCCCTGTATAAAACTATGGTACGCCCACATCTTGAATACTGTGTACAGATGTGGTCTCCTCACCTCAAAAAAGATATTTTGGCCTTGGAAAGGGTTCAGAAAAGGGCAACTAAATTGATTAGGGGTTTGGAACGGGTCCCATATGAGGAGAGGTTAAAGCGACTGGGACTTTTCAGTTTAGAAAAGAGGAGACTGAGGGGGGATATGATAGAGGTGTATAAAATCATGAGTGGTATGGAGAGGGCCGATAAAGAAAAGTTATTTATTAGTTCCCTAAATAGAAGAACTAGAGGACACCAAATGAAATTAATGGGTAGCAGGTTTAAAACTAATAAAAGAAAGTTCTTCTTCACACAGCGTGTAGTCAGCATGTGGAACTCCTTGCCAGAGGAGGCTGTGAAGGCTAGGACTATAACAGAGTTTAAAGAGAAGCTAGATAATTTCATGGAGGTTAGGTCCATAAAAGGCTACTAGCCAGGGGATAAAATGGTGTCCTTGGCCTCTGTTTGACAGAGGCTGGAGAGGGATGGCAGGAGACAAAGCGCTTGATCATTGTCTTCGGTCCACCCCCTCTGGGGCACCTGGTGCTGGCCACTGTCGGCAGACAGGATACTGGGCTAGATGGACCTTTGGTCTGACCCGGTACGGCCGTTCTTATGTTCTTATGTTCTTATGATTTTACTTTCTCCATACCACCCAAGTGGAGGAATGAATCTGAGAAAACTGAAACTGACTAGTCAGAAAATGCTGTCCAATGTTCCAAGTGAGGAAAATGATGTGTGTGTGTGAGAGAAAAAAATTCTGGTTTATTTCAGTTATAATAATCAATTATAATAATATGTAAAGACCTGAGACAAAAAGGATATTAATAAATCATGACTCTCCACACAATTTTAAGAAGAGTTTGCTATCAGAGACAACATTGATTGCTTATTCAAAACATTTTAGTAGATCCTCAGTGTTAAGTACAGGTTGAACCTCTCTAGTCTGGCTCTCTCTGATCCAGCAACATCCCTAGTTTGGCATCATTTTAGTTAGCCAGATGTCCACTCATTGTGGGTGTGGCCAAGTTTCCTTTGGTCCCATAAAGTTTGTTTGTAGCCCCTAGTCCTGATTCTCAGTTTTCTCTATGTTATTTAGCTCTAATTTACCCCTAAATGTCTTCTAAGAGCCCAGTAAGCAGAAGAAGTGTTGGCAATGCTGCATCTCCCAGTGTGGTAATGTCTCAAAGATAAGTCCAGGGCCCAATTCATTACAAATGTTTTGCCCAGGTTTAAGGTAGGTTACACTTTTCAATTTGAAGAACAGCCAATAGTTCTATTGTATTTCCATTTCACAGAGAAAAATTGCATGCAGGTCACATATTTTCATGTTAAGGAAGACAGGGACAAAATACATTCTGTTGTAGAAGATATAAACAATATTATAAAATTTACAATATACCCAGCAATCAATCTCCATCTTTAGGATGAAAGGCATTCACAACATTTTTTCTCTTAAAAACAGAAAGTTGAGAGAAGAGAAATGTTTTAAAAATGCTGCATGTATGTGTACAGGGACTGCCCAGAGAAGTTGATATATCATATCATATTTGCAGTATGATTATAGTAGCATGTCACGGTGACATACTAATGCAATGTGACATACTAATGCAATGGAAGGAGATTGCCTTTGTACTTCAAACAAAGGGTTTGCCTTAATACTAGTCCTCTCTTCTAAAATCAAAACAATAGACAAGACATCCATTGTCCACTTTTTTCAACATACTTAAATGCTTCAGATTTTTAGTGTAATATTATATATCAGTCCAGGCAGGTTGGGCTCGTTAGCCTTGGTTGGCAGCCAGCCTAGGAGAAGGAAAACTCTGATTTCAAACCCGGGCAGATAGAGCTCGTTAGCCCTGTCAGGCCACTCATCTAGGAGAAGGACACTCCGACATAACACCTACGACCCGGGGATCTCGCTGTCATTGTCCCTGCTTGTGAGGCCATGGCAGATGAAGCCCAGGTGTAAAGGGTGGGACCAGTACTGTGCACACTGCACTCCACCTAAAAACTCCATTGCTCAGGTTTGAAGGGCACGCCCATGTCTACGAGCGACAACAACACCATCATCAAGCCCTGCAGCGATGGGAAAGGGGCGAAACGGCAGGTGGAAGATGACACTGGAAACCGCAGTTCCGTTCTTGCATGCAGGTGGTTCAGGTGTAAGGGTCGTTTGATGTTGACCCTGGAAACGATGACATCATTCGGCAGTATCCTGAACGACCAAGCAGCCTTTTCTAGGGATAGCACTGATTGCTCCAGACGGAGAGGGGCCTAGAAAAGGTGGCCCAACCAAAGCTCGTTTCCAGTCTTCCCAGTTGGCTAGCCGCAGTCAATGGGCATCTTTAAAAGCGGTCGAACTACAAAGAGAAAGATAAGGTACACACCTGCCTCAGAAGGTGTGATAGGACTAAAGCTTGCTTGCTGGAACATTAGAATCATGATTGATACAGCAGATAGTGATCGCTCAGAACGGCACTCCACTCTAGTTGCCCACGAATTTTCAAGACTGAATGTTGACATTGCTGCTTTTAGTGAAGTCCGCCTTTCTGAGGAAGGCAGCCTTCAAGAACATGGTGCAGGTTACACCCTCTATTGGTCAGGCAAGCCAGAGTCTGATAAATGCCTTTCTGGCGTTGGCTTTATGGTCAGGAACTCCATTGCATCCAAACTTGCAAACTTGCCAACGGGCCACTCAGATCGCATTATCTCCATGCGCCTCCCACTTAGAAATAAGCAGCATGCCACACTGTTTAGCGTGTACACCCCAACTCTTCAAATGGATCCAGCAGAAAAGGACAGGTTCTACAGTGATCTGTGCAACCTCATCCAGAATGCTTCCATAGATGACAAGGTCATCGTCCTTGGTGACTTCAATGCCTGAGTAGGTAAAGATTCAAAAGCCTGGAAAGGAGTGCTTGGCAAGCATGGTGTCAGAAACTGTAATGACAATGGGAGCCTCCTGTTAGAATTCTGTGCAGAGCAGCAACTTGCCATCACCAACACCATGTTCCAACAGAAAGACAGTCTGAAGACAACCTGGATGCACCCTCGGTCTAAGTGTTGGCATCTCATAGACTACATCTTGGTGCGCCAGAGAGATCTTTGAGATGTTTTACTCAGTCGAGTAATGCCCAGCGCGGAGTGTCATACGGACCATCGCCTTGTGCGCTGTAAACTCCGTCTCCATTTCAAAGCCAAGCCAAAGAGGGGAAGCGCCCCAAGGAAGAAGTTCCATTTTGGCAAACTCCAATCAATTGAAATGAAAGCTAAATTCCAGGCGAATCGTCAGTCAAGGCTTGAGGATCCCAGCTGTCCCACAAACCCCTCTTCAGATGCTCTTTGGAAACATCTCAAAACCACCATCTTGCAGACTCTGAAGATGTCCTAGGGTTTTCTTCTAAGAAGAACAAAGACTGGTTTGATGAAAACAATCAGGAAATTCAAGAATTGCTGATGAGGAAGAGATCCGCCCATCAAGTGCATCTTGCTCAGCTGTCCTGTCCTGATAAGAAGGCAGCCTTCCGCCTTGTATGTAGCAATCTCCAGTGCAAGCTTCGAGAGATTCAAAATGAATGGTGGACCAAATTTGCAGAGAGAACTCAGCTTTGCGCAGATACCAGTGAATACAGAGGGTTTTATGAAGCCTTGAAGGCGGTGTATGGCCCTTCGCATTACATCAGGAGTCCCTTGCACTCTGCAGATGGCCAAGTGCTCTTCACAGACAAGGTGTCTGTCCTGAACTGGTGGTTGGAACATTTCCAGACTCTCTTTAGCGCCAACCACGTGGTCCAAGACTCAGCAATCCATCGTATTCCACAACTGCCAGAGAAAATAGATCTGGATGAGATTCCGACTCTAGAGGAGACTGTCAAAGCCATTAAACAGCTGAAAAGTGGCAAGACAGCAGGAGTCGATGGAATTCCACCAGAGGTTTGGAAGCATGGGGGCCCAGCGCTACACGCCAAACTCCACGAGCTCTTTGTCTGTTGCTGGGAACAAGGCAAACTACCACAGGACCTCCATGACTCAGTCATCGTCACTCTGTATAAAAACAACAGGGATAAGTCAGACTGTTCCAACTACCGGGGGATAACTCTGCTCTCTGTCGTGGGAAAAATTCTTGCAAGAGTACTTCTTCACAGATTGGTGCCCACCATTGTAGAAGAACTCCTTCCAGAGAGCCAGTGTGGCTTCAGAGCTAATAGGAGCACCATCGATATGGTATTCGTTCTTAGACAGTTACAAGAGAAATGTAGGAAACAGAACAAGGGATTTTACATGACTTTTGTCGACCTTACCAAAGCGTTCGACACTGTGAGCAGAAAAAGTCTGTGGCTAATCATGGAGCGACTAGGGTGTCCCCCAGAGTTCCTCAACATGCTCATCCAGCTACATGAAGACCAGCGTGGCCAAGTCAGACATGGCACTGACCTCTCAGAGTCCTTCTCAATACACAATGGTGTAAAGCAAGGCTGCGTTCTCACACCGACTCTCTTCACGATCTTCTTCAGTATGATGCTCCAAAGAGCCGCAGTAGAACTTGATGATGAAGACGGTGTCTATATCTGATACTGTACTGATGGCAGTCTGTTCAACCTGAGGCGACTAAAGGCCCATACTAAGACAGTGCGGCAACTCTTTCGAGAATTACTCTTCGCTGACGATGCTGCCCTTGTTTCTCACATGGTGACAGCACTGCAGCGCATTACATCCTGCTTTGCAGAGGCTGCTGAACTTTTTGGACTAGAAGTCAGCTTGAAGAAAACGGAAGTTCTCTATCAGCCCGCACCTCTGGAAGATTACTGCCCTCCCTGCATCACCATTGGCGAGTCAGAGCTGAAGACAGTTCATCAGTTCAGCTACTTGGGGTGTATCATCTCCTCGGATGCCGAGGTTGATAAAGAGATTGATAACAGACTGGCAAAGGCAAACTGTGCATTCGGTAGGCTGTATAAAAGAGTCTGGAACAACAAGCATTTGAAGAAAGGTATGAAGATTGGTGTGTACAGAGCCGTTGTACTGAGTACCCTCTTGTACGGTTCCAAGTCGTGGGTCACCTACCAGCATCATCTGCGTCTCCTTGAGCGCTTCCACCAACGCTGCCTCCGCACCATCCTTAACATCCACTGGAATGACTTCATCACCAACACTGAAGTCCTCGAACAGGCGGAGGTTACTAGCATCGAGGCCATTCTACTGAAGACACAGCTGCGTTGGGCAGGGCACATCTCCAGGATGGAGGATCATCGCCTGCCCAAGATTGTGCTGTATGACGAACTCGCCACTGGCCACCGCGACAGAGGTACAAGGACTCTCTGAAGAAATCCCTTGGCGTCTGTCATATGGACCACCGCCATTGGTCTGCTTTAGCCTCGGAACGAGAGGCCTGGAGATGCACCATTCACCAGGCTGTCTCCTCCTTCGACAATACACGTAGGGCTGGTCTTGAAGACAAAAGGACACGGAGGAAGAATCGTGACACCGCAGCACTAAACTCAGAACAGAATTTCCCTTGCTGCCACTGTGGCCGAATCTGCCTGTCCCGCATTGGACACGTCAGTCACCAGCGAGCTTGTATCAGACGTGGACAAACCCCTTCCTAAATCTTTGTTCGCGAAGTTAAGCCATGATAATATAGTAGCACGTAGCATTCTCAGTCAGGTACAGGTACAAAATCAGGTACCACATTAGGGTAAATGCTGTACATATATTATAAGTAGCATTCACCAAACCTAAGGTCTTATAACACAAGGGCTAGATCCTGCAAATGAATGTATTTGGTATATCCCATTTAAGCCATGGGGCTTCACGAAGGGGCATGCATATCTATTCGTTCAAGTGAAAACAGGGATCATAAGCGAGCATGAGAAAATAAAGGAAGGAAAAAGAGGGAAAGGCTGAACATAACAAATATAAAAATCAAGAGATTACACAAATTATTTCTTGCCCAGCTTGGAGGCTCCCAGTTTCTTTTGTATATTTTATATATGGAATCCAGTGTAATATGAAAGTTAATGCAAGTAGCAAGGAAGAGATCTTACAAACAATGTAGCTGGGAAACTTATCTGTTATTGTAACAAATGTTAGGCAAAATATTCGTAGTGGATTTCTTTTTTTAACCTATATCTGTACGAGACATTTCAGTTGGGTATAAAAGCAATATTTAATGCCATCAATTATAGAAATATTTTAGATTGTATGTTTGCATAAAATTATATATTTTCATAAAATAAACAATCAGATCATAATGAAAATGAATTAGTTTTGTCCTACATCTTATTCTCATTTTCATGGGAATGAAATTTATGTTATGTTTTCTGCTCTTGCTACTAGCTTTGCCACATAAACAACAAATCATGCTTAATATATTCTGTGAAAGTTAACAACAAGCTGTCTTATATTGACACTTTTAATGTCCTGCAATTTCATTTGTCATTCCATTTTCCTTTGTTTATATGCTCAGGAACCTGAGACAGAATGTGGATAATCATTAAGAACCATGGGATATTTGAAAGAACAGTGCAACTAACTCTCATTTCCCACACCAAATTGGGAATGTAAATACAACATCCTGCTCAAAGGGCAAAAATGGAAATGAAAATCAGAGGCAACTTATTATGGATCTCTCAAGTAATCTAAGATATCCTGCCCCTTGTCCTCCCACACATTTGTAAAAAAATATGTTAAAAAAAAACCCTACAGAGTCATTAAAACTAACAAGAATTTCAGCCTACATAATAAAACCAAAATTCATTAGAATTTGATGAAGTCCACATGTAAACTTTACAGCTGTTCTACAACTCTGGAGTGGATTGAACCTGAACTCTAGATACAGGTATTAACCTCTGAATTGTGCAGGTCAGGCCTTCCTGTGATTGTTTGTGTGTACGTTAGAGTATAGAAGTTGATATGAATTAACGGCTGATCTTTGAATATTGTATTAATTGTATTTCATTGTAATCTCATCATGGGGCAAATTTTCAAAAGCATCATCCAATATTTTATGGGATTTTATGCACTAGATAAGTGTTTGCAGAATTGGGGATCATGTGTGCCATCTGATCCATGATGTTGACAGAACTCTATTTGCTTTAATGCAACTCAGGATATGTCTACACTAGCCCCCTAGTTCGAACTATGGAGGCTAATGAGGGCGACCGAAATTGCAAATGAAGTGCGGGATTTAAATATCCCATGCTTCATTAGCATGTTCCCGGACGGTCGCCATTTTGGAAATTGACTAGCCTGGAATAACTGCCCGCGTCTACACGCGGCAGTGAAACGGGAGTTCGAAGTAAAACCCTTAATTCGAATTAGCTGTTAAACCTCATTCCAGGAGGAATAACAGCTAATTTGAGTTAGGGATTTACTTCTAACTCCCGTTTCACTGCCACGTGTAGACTCGGGCAGTTATTCCGGGCTAGTCAATTTCCAAAATGGCGACCGCCTGGGAACATGCTAATGAAGTGTGGGATATTTAAATCCCGCGCTTCATTTGCAATTTCGGTCACCCTCATTAGTCTCCCTAGTTCCAGCTAGGGGGCTAGTGTAGACATACCCTCAGAGTGAACTTCAGGGTTTGCCCACATGCCAGATTGCAAGATGGTTCCAGCTCAGTTAAAGCAAAACATAGTAAAGGCCAGAAAGAACTATTACAATCATCTTCTTTGCTCTCCTGTATCAAACTGGCCACAGCATTTCATCCAATAATCCATATATTAAATCTAGTCACTGCTGATTGAGTTACAACATGTCTTTTAGAAAGTCATCACATAATGGAGACTTAACCACATCCCTTCTTAAGCCTGGTTTACAGTATATCGGAAAGTTGATGTGAGATATGCAGCTCCAGCTATGTATATTATGTAACTGGAGTCAACATTTCTTACATTGCATTTTTGCACCATCCACACAGCAGGAGGCCGATGGGAACAAACACTCCCATCAGTTTCCTTTACTCCTTGTGAGAAGGAGGAGTACCAGAGTGGACAGGGGCACCCACTAAGTTTGATTTAGCAGGTCTATACTAAACCCACTCAATTGAAACCTAGATCATCAATGGGGCAGCATCAATCTTCTGTGTAGTGTAGACATGGCCCTAGTAAACTATTCCAATGGCTAATTATGGTCACTGTTAAAAAAGTGAACTAGAAAGTGAACATGGTCATGTAAATAAACTACAAGTAACTTTCTTAAGAAAACTTCAGAGCCAGAATTTCCATGGAACGTAGAAAGGAAGTTTCACTATAACAAGGTACATACATCTATTTCACTCAGAAAATTTGCATTAGCCCATGGAGCTAATATAACTGGTGGCACAAATGCCCCTAAATTGTACATTGCTTGGTTTGTGCATTTCTTCTTGTGCATATGTAGGCCTTTTACAGATGAAGTGGATGAACACATATATGAAATTTTGGCCTGTCCTGTAACATACACATTTTAAAAAAGTACTGATATACCTTTAATTTGCCTCTCCTCTGCTTCATATGATCTTGGCTATCTTCAAAAGGGGCAGCAGAGTCCTGAGTGAAGTTACCTTCTTAGGAGAACCTGGCCGCTTTGTGCTTTGTCCCCATAGCTCACTACTATAATGGGGCCTGTTGACACTCGTTACATCATGTGTATCTTGTCATAGATGTGGATGAGATATTATGTAATTATGTTTCCTATTACATTAGTTCAGATGCATAATAAAATGTAAGGCTGGTTAATTTTTGTTTCCAAATTTGCATTATGCCCAACCCAGGGAAGATATTACATGTGATTCATAAACAAAATTGCATTTTAGGCATGTACTAGCATATTTATGGAATTATACTGCATACCAAATGATGTACTAAATTCAGATTTGAACATGGCAATTTCCCTTCCATTGACAATGAAGTAGTATGATAATTATCCCTTAATCAGACAATATGACAACCATACTGTGATCATTAGAAATACCAAAGTCTGTTGGTCATTAGACATTAAGGAAAAAAACGACTTTCTTGCAACAATCCAGATCAAGGTTAGAGTGAAAGTTAATGATACATTTCTACATATTTTTTTATTAAAGCTAAAGGGCAGGCTTGGTTCCGCTTGGGGCTCTCTATCCCTTTAAATACACCTGACATTCTCCTCCACACATAGAAGAAAACAGAATGGCTTATTTGATTATATCAGAACTGTTTTTATTCATTTTTTGTTCAAATACACTTTTAATTTTCTTTTCAAATTGTTTCTTTCTCGTATATTTCTCACAGGAGTCCAAGAATCATGCATGACATTGACATGAATACTGGTTTATGTTATTTAATAGTACTAGAACCAAACGAGTATTAAAAATGGGAGCTGTCTGAACTCTGAAAAAAGTCATTATTTGGAAATATTGTTATTTGCTATTCACACAGTCACATGTGGTCAGCAAATATTGTAAAGGAAAGTTATATAAGTTATGGAAATAAGTTATGGGAATAATTATATGTATATGCTATAAACAAGGGTGGGCAATAAGCAACCCATGGGCTGGATGTGATTCATCAGGGTTAGCCCGGGTGGGCTACTGGATGCTTTATTTACCTGTGCATCCACAGGTACAGTCTTTCGCAGCTTCTGTTGGCCACAGTTCACTTTTCAGTCAATGGGAGCAGCTGGGCTAACGCTTACCATAGCTTCCATTGACCAAGAACAGTGAACCACAGAGAACACTGGCTGCTAATGGCTGTACCTGTGGATGCACAGGTTAATAAATCATCCAGTGGCCCATCAGCAGCTAACTCTGGCAAACTGTGTCCAGTTCATGGGCTGCTTATTGCCCACCTCTGCTGTAAACTAAAAGAATTTGCACATAAATAAACAAACCAGCTATTCATTTTATGTTCTTTACCATTTGGAATTCTCTTGTTTAAAATATTTGAATCGTCCCCACGTATGACTTGGTGGCATATAACACACCACAAAGAACAAAATAGAAAATACTACATTGGAAATATCTACACATAGTAAAAACCTTTGAATAAGCTGGGTTCAAGCTGCGAACAATATACAACCAGAATAGAGGACAAAGGATTTGATCATATCCCACTGAAATCAAGAAGGGTCTATTAACTTCAATTGGGCTTTGGGTCTAGACCTAAAAAACTATATATAAGATATATCATGTGGTGCTATCAAGAGAACCTGACAAATACAGTCCTGGACTTTGCTATGCCACACCAAGCACAATGCACAAACATCACTTTGTACATTGGAAATGTAACTGGGTGGCTTATTACAGAGGAAATGATTGGAGAAGACACTCTTCAGAAGTCATCACTGAAGTATAGTAAGTAACAATTAAAATAAATGATGATCAGTAACATTACACAACCAAGAAAAGATATTCAACAGAAGATATCCAATTAGCATCCAAGTATATAGTAGTAATGCTTTGAATTGATATCACCATCATTGCTAAAAGTACTATTTTCTTACCTGAGACATTCACATTTTGTGCTAAACTCAAAAAAGAGTTCTCTAAAGTGGTGGAGGGAAGCTAAGCCAGGCAAATATAAGTGCTCTGGATAAGATTACATATTTGATGATATGGTACATGAGGTATCTTCTTTTACTATGCTCATTTGTTCTTTTCAATGAGTTATAGATTAGCAATTAACTACCACAACAACTGAAGTTAAGGTATATTACAGGAATACATTCAATATAGATTATGTGATGTGAATGTCTTATTGATCAACTTGCAGAAACTAACCTCAGAACTATTGCCAGTGGTACCTGGCTGGAATTACTTGTTTTACTGTTGTAGTATCCTGTTAGATCAGATCAGTCATTATAGTGCTAATAGGAAACAATTAGTTGGAATGGTACCAGTATATTATTTTTAAAAGGGTACACATTTTTACTCAAATTCTTCTCCACAAAATGCCTAACACAGGAAAATGTTTGCATCACATTTCACATACTTGTTTTGGAACAGAAGAGTCTTCATGCTATGGTCTTTGATTGGAAAAAAAATAAGAGTTTGCTATAGGTGCATATTCTACAGCTCACTCAAATTTAGAATTGCAGTAAATATGCATTTCAATGGAAAAAAGCTACAGACACAAGCAAATATTCTTTTGCTCTCCCTCTGTAAAGAACAGGTCTTTTCCTTTATGTGGAAGGCATGTGGAAGGCAAGTCATTTGTCATCAAATTGAAGAATACCAGGGGTACTTTAGTTTGGACTATTATAACTAGCAATCAATTCCTAATAAAGAGGAAAACAATCATGATGTCATAGATCTCTACTTATCATAGGTAAAGTGTTTATTTCATCAAAAATGGCAGTAGGAGGAGAAGGTATGCATAATATATTAAGAGACAAAATGACTTAACCACAAATCTAACAATTTTTATCCATCATTTCAGAACACTCTGAAGTATCAAATTGTCACAATCTGATAGACATGGCTTTCAGATTGCAAATGCTAAGCTCTGAATTTAGTGTTTCATTGATAAAATTTCAGAATTCATCCTCAGTGCTCCCTGTGTGGGTTTACCCACTAGCTAATTAACACTTCTTAGGATAAACGCCTGTCATGGCTTTAGCCTCAAAACATTGCACTGTAGAATTAAAATGCCTAACTACAAGGATATAGAGCCTGTTATTTAAATGTGTACAATGGTTGGAGACAAATGAATGGATGCCATTGTATGAATGTTAGTCATTGTCCAATACCGGGCAATTAGCTCGTCAAGCACTTTTGGAGACTTTAATCTTTTTAAACAAATAATATAAAATAGCAGGGACCACTTTTCTGAAGGTTGATTAGGGAGCCAGGATACCTTCCCGTTAGTGAGCATGCATAATATTTCACCTCACATTTATTATATCATATGTATGAATGTCAGGTGGTGGTGGCAAGTGGTGTGCTGTGAATTGGTATTATATTTTTTTCTCAGAATTCTGTTCATTCCTGTGCATTCATGTTAAAATATAATATTTTGCAACACTTTAGCATAGTGACACACATAAAAAGCATGTCAAAATTTCAAAAGCAAGATGTATGAATGGTTTGGCCTGGTACAATTAAGAGGTACCTTCACAACCTGCTGACATATGGTATGTGACATTCAAAATGAAGATAAGGAAGGTAACAGGACAGGATGAAAAAAGGTACTGGGTGGGATGGTAGGTGATATATAGCATACTCTAACATGTAAACAACTATGTTATAAATACAGGCGGTCTTCAATGTACATTTTTGAGGCAAAGCTATATAAAGTGAATGCTGTGAGGTTGCTTCCCAGGAAGAGTAATATGAAGGGGCCCTTTTCATTTTGTACCATTTGTTTTTCAAATAGTAAACTGATTTTCAAATATTTTTAATATTGGACTGTAACAATAGCGTAACAATTGGCTATATCTAGTAGTTATGCTTCCTTTTTCCAAGGGCTTCTGAATATCACTGTTCACAGCTGCCTAAAATTCAGGCATTGTATTCCATATTCCATTAAAATATTCTGTTTCTAACACCTTGTTGATTAAAAATACCTAGGGTTCTGGAAATGCTTGAAGTTTCTGATAAATGATTCAAGTGTAGCAAATTAAACAGTTGGACACCATTTCAATCTCTCTGAGTTGACTATGAAAAAAATGGTACCATATGGCTACTTTAACATCTCCAGGCATGTCACAAAGGTTACATGTTTAAAGATTCAGGTAATGCTTATTTTCAAAAGTAAAATCACTTTTATTACTTATAGGTTCAGATTCCGTCAAAGAGGGGTCATGGAAGACTCCAGTTATATTAAAAATGAAACCATCTTTCAACCTTTTACAAATAGCTGATTTTTTAAAGCAATAGAGAAAATATAACAAGATTTATTGAAGCAGAACCCTATTATACAAATGTGACTGGGATGCTTTTTCTTAGGGAATAATAATTAGTGTTTGATGTTGGGAAATATATAAAACATGACAGCTTTAGAATGTTACAGTGCTATCCTGTTGATGGAAATTATTATTTTTAAATTTAAAGGAATGCATCTGTATTCCTGCCAAAAAAGCAAAATATAGAGGAAGACAAACATAGAATACACAAGAGAAATGAACGAGATTTTAGTAAGCAAGATAAACTATATATGACTGAATTTTGTCTGTCCTGAGTGCTTTTGACAATATATTCATTAGTCCCAAATAAGGTTTTTATGGACTTAAAGTCTAGGAAGTGCCACAGGAATGAAAATATGAGATTGGTTAAAAGAACTGACCTGAACCTTTCTTAAAACTCCAGCAGAATCCTAAGCCTGTTCTGAGATTCTAGGAAAAATGTGTGTTTGTGGGGTTTTTTTTTTTTTTTTTACAGATTTAGTCTTACATTCCTCTGCTCTTCTTAGCTTAGGTGCACTTCTCACAAACAGAAAATATGGAGAAGCCTATTCTCATGTTTTCTGAGTCACTTTTGCTGACCACAAGAGATTGGATAATAAATGAATTGAGCTGGCTTTCTTGTAAAGGATTTAGTTTTCCAGGGTTGACAGTCCCCAACTTTTAAAAACAATAATTTCATACATAGATGAATATGCAGTACATATTGATATTATATATGCAAGTCCAAAAAAGAGAAGAAGGCCAAAATTGTTACTATAGTTTGAAGAGCAAGTCAGAAGCATTTTATCAAAAAATATATTTTAATGGAACATGCAGTTTCTATATAAAAATCTAAAAATTTCACTTTACCAGATGAATGAGCTACATAGTGCATCTTGGGAGTCACATAACTTCAAGTGGGAGATTTAGTTTAGCTAGGGGACCTGATTCATAGGAGAGAATAAGGAATAAAGGCATCTAAACTACAACTCCATGATTCAGTAGAGAAATGCATTTTAATGTTGTGACTCAAAACAAAGCATACTGAGGTCAACAAATTGGATAAAACATTTCAATATGTTAAATATTTCAAAATTAACATTTTTGAACTTCTGGTTCAACAAAACAGTTTCAGTGTCTCAACTTTTTATCTCAATTTGGGATAAAAATAGGTTGAAATATCAGTGTTCCAAGTAACATATATTTGGATTTTCTCCCGTTTTGGAAATAATTCAGAGAACACAAGTAGAGACCTTAATCACTATTTTAGGCCTCCGTTCAAATGTATAAGCATGATGTTTAACCTTTAACAACATACTTCAGTCTTATTGAAATCAATAAGACTTAAGCAATTATTGGCACCATTGGACTTTTCAAAACAGAAAGTACTAGAAACCATAGAGGAAAAAATCCTACAGAAATGTATTAATTGTATCAAGTCATTCTTATCAGAAGAATAACAAAATGCCTCTAGTTAGTAATTCTGAGACAGCTGAGGGAATAATTAAAGATAAAGCGTCAATATGCATAATTATTAAGGGGTAATTTTTGTCTCCCTTGCAGTTAATGAATTTATTTCATTTCAGTTAAGAAAGTCCCCAAAGAGAGTATGTTCAGTCATCTTTGTTTTCTTTTATTCTCATTAACAACAGTTTTGGGATAATGCAGATTTTCATTGTTACAAATAATATTAAATATCCAAAATATCATGCTATCCTTTAGTGATATTATTAAAATATGACAAATTAGTCAGAATCCAAATTTTTTAAAAAATTACTCTTTGTGACATTTGTTAGTGTTATTAGTGTTAGTGATATTTACCCCCCTGCAAACTGAGCTGTGGAGTATTTGGCTGGCTGGCTGGCTAAAAGAGGAGAACAATGCCTGATGGCTTGGGGGGGGAGGGGAGGGAGAGCACAGGAGATGTACAACTGCTGGAAAAGGGGCCAGCATGGTGGCCAACTCACCACACAGGAATAAGGGGTTTAAAAAGATCAACTTCTGCCTGGACCTATCCTTCACTGAGCAGGCTGAGGAACAGAAGTAGTGGCACCAGTACTGTACTGGTCAATTTAGCTGCCCCATGTACAATCACCCAGTGAGAAGGGTAGGGAAGGCAGCTCCTTCCCCATTTGAGCATAGAGAGGCAGGCAGGGGTTGGGATATGGTGGCAGGGGGAGCAGGCACTGGTCCCCTGCTCCACAGAACCCCTATGTGGAGTCAGCACAGTGACCAGATTAAAAAAAATAAAAGTAAACGCTTTCATGCCATAGCCTGGAGACAGATGCTAGGCTGCGTGGGGCCCGGACAATGAGCAGGCAAGGGAGAACAAACACCTTAGGAAGCTGCAGGAAGGGAGAGAGAAGGCTGTGTGTATAACTCAATCCCATGTACAACCCAGACAGTGAGCAGGGAGGAGTGGGGAGAAACCTCCCAGGCTACTCTAACATGTCTGACAGGGCTCTGAGCAACATAATGAACGCCCCCTGCCCTGCAGAGTCCAGACAGTGAAGAATGGTATGTGGGGAGAGGGGAGGGAGATACCTTGTGGCAGCAGAGAACAGAGGGCTCTGTGGCTGAACACAGACCCACGTAGAGACCAGCCTGCTCTGTGAAGGGTAGGTAGACCAGTGAGAAGGAACGAGGACAAAGGAGGAAGAAGAAGCTTCCCATTTCGAGGCAGGGAAAGGGAGGCGAGAGATGCTGGCAGGACTGGGGATAACAAGTGAAAGTGGGTAAAAGCCATTCTCTGTTTCAGTTGGGGAGGGGGTGGCAGGAGCTTGCAGGGAATCTGCATGGCTCCAGGGGACACAGAAAGGAGAAACGAACAAGTGGATAAAAGGGGAGGACTGATTCTCCTTTTTCTCTCATTCTAGTGGTAGCTGGTGGGAATAAGCGACCCACCAACTGGCATCCTCCTCAATCTCAAATTACCTTGTGGCCATTACATTTATCAGTCGACTCCATGGCCACCCAGATCCTGGTGGTGGTTTCTTAGTGCGAAGGTTTTTGGTGAGATGCTCATGTAGCAGTGGCCCTGGGGAGGATTCATGTCATCCCATGAGGATTTCCAAGCCCAGGGATCTTCTCCAGATCCTTGGTGCCATGTCATAGTGCACAGGAGCTGTCCTTGTTCAGGGCATCATTCTTGATGTAATATTACTGTGTGCTCTTGCCGACATGTATCACAAACTACCAAATCCCATGGAATCACTAATGGACCCAGGCACTAGCTCACTGACACTGAAAGCATTTTTGGGTCCTTTCAGTATCAGTGAGCTAATGCCTAGGTCCATTAAACATTCTATGAGAAGGGATCTGGAAGCTTGTGATATATGTTGCACTCAAGATGTTTGAAGACCGATCAAATCAGCTGGCGTGAATTGATTACCCTATGGGATGGTGTTGAGATAGGGTCTGCTCTTTTAGGGCTCTGAAGGCTAACAAGGCAATATGGTGGAAGGCCCCCTTTTTATACACAGGGATGGGAGTCCCCTCATGGCACATAAATTTGTTCTTGTGTTGAGATGGGGGGAGGGCTAGGAGGTTGGGACTTGGAAACACTTTAAGAGTGGAACTAATGCTCCAAACAAGAAGCAAATGATGGGAATTTTTCCAAGTGTTAACATTGTCCGGTCAGATATGCTTCAGCATATGGTCTGGTGGGAAGCCCCGAGTCCTTCCATGGTTGACAAGACCAGAAAGAACATGAACAAGCAAGTGGCCAAATTCTCAGTGCTCTTGTGGGGAGCAATAATACCACACCCAGGCATAGTCTATGGGTCACCAGAATTATTTCAGGAGAACTGTGTGCACCTATAGGACAGAGGTGTTGTCATATTTTTGGCTGATATAAAGGAGGACATTGGGATATGTCTGGGAACCCAGCTGGGTGTGGGGATGAGGCTGCCAAACTAATGGCTGGCACCTCCATGTGGTGGATATTCAATGAAGGTACTCCAAAAAAGAAGGCATAAAGTAACAGATAATGGCTTGGGGAAAGGACTTGAGGAGAGGTGCTCAGCGACTGAGTAAGTTTGGGCTTAGTTGGGGACTACTATAATTGGCACAGCAGGGAGCTAATCCCCCATCATTATAGTCCATCTTACTCCTCCTCTGAAGGGTGGTCAGTAAGGTTCCAGCAATGGATTTACTGGAGGGACTTGGATGGACAGCGGGAAGCTTATTGAAGCCCTCTGGAGACAGTCATGTCCCAGCACTGGATCTGCTGGAGGGTGGAAAAAAGGGGGGAAGGAGGCAGAAGTTGTTAAAAGTCCCCCCTTTTGGTTAATTATGGGGAAAAAACAAGGAGAGGTTGCCTGCACTATACTTTTTATCTGCTGAATTGTCCCAGATATCTAATAATAAAGTTGTGGCATGATTAAACCATACCATTTGTAGCAAATGTCTTCTCTCCTTCTTTCTGCATTGCCAGACAATAGTAATTCAGCAGCAGCTTTCATTCTAAAGGACTTTAAGTAGTGTGGCACATATGTAAATCACGTGCCAAATAGGCCGAGGTCTCTTTAAGAGACCCATTTGAGGGAGGTCGGAGTGAGTTGTGTACGGGTCACTGTTAATAGGCTTTCCTGTTAGCGGGTTAACTAATCTGCTGCAAAATTCCTCAGCGTTACAGAAAAGGGCCTACTTTCTGCTCCTGGCTCAACTTTCCCAACTCACACAGGACACCTTGTACCCCCACACCCCAGCAACTTCCCTGACTACTTGCTTTCATGAAGTCTGACCCCAGCAACAGGAAACCTACCCAAAATTGCCACACTCATCTGGAGAAACTTCTGGATGTGGAATGCTAAATCTGCCTAGCAACAATGACCCAGACACAACTGACGCCTACCTCTCCCCTGATGGCTCTCTTAAAGAGATCCTTCCTATTAGGCACATGCGATATATGTATAGGCTTTGAAGGTTTAGATGCTTTAGATTTTGTTACAAACTTGAAAGTCAGGCCAGGTTTGTAAGAAAGTTCACATATCCAGACCTTCTGAGTTGAATTTAATTTTCAGATACCAGTTTTAAATATGAGTAACTTAAAGCATACTGCAGCGGCTGGCCCAACACAGACTGTAATTAAAGAAAGTGTTCACACGAGCACCTGGAATCTATGTTTAACACAGTTTTTGTACAAGCTTAGAACACTGACATATAAATTATACTCAGGTCGATAGTTCTGATGCCTTTTTTAAAATGCACAGCAGTATTAAAGTTTCCAACAAGAAATTAAAATGATCTTTCCCATTTAAAGGGCTGTAGCATGTAGGTGGAATGTAATTACATAAATGTAGATGGACCAGAATCTGAAATTCTGCACCTTTGCAGGATGACACTCCTAACATCATGGGTAACAAAGAGACTGTTATTCATTCATTAATATCAAATAAGTCCTATGAAAAGCTGATTGCCTTCTGTAAGGCCACACACTATTTATATAAATCAATCAATATAATACATTAAAAGATCCATTAGTGGTCTGGTCTTAGCCAGTAACAATAAAATAGTGAGAAAGAGTAATCAAGCTTGATTGCCTTATTAATAAAAGTTGCTTTTATTAATTAAGAATAACACAATACAAGGACAGATAAACAGAACCGAATCCTTAGGGAACCTAGCTTGCAGCTGATGACAGTCTGATCCCTGTTCTGTCTGGTCCAATCAATAATTCAAACCTCTATTCTTTTATAGAAATCTTTGTTACCAATCTATTTGTTGACAAAAGAACTTTGCTTTTCCCTCATACATATGAAAGTTATCCCTATCCTCTTTGATACATATTGCCAATTTCCAAACATATTGCAATATTCAAACTTTTTGTACTAATATGGTTAGTATATTTTGCAGTTAGAGCACTTTTACTGATAAACAGACTAGTGTGCTAACCATGAGGCAATTTAGCTTCCCATTCTCACTAGCTAAAAGTTTAATGTAGCATATATAATTTAACGTTATTATTACAGACAATTCTTAAAGCTTGCTGGGGTTTGACTCCCTTGACAATAGGCTTTTGTTTAGCAATAGACCAGGGTGAACAATCATTTTTTCAGGGGAGACACTTCAAGAATTTTGGTACATGGTCCAGGCAGAGTTCGCTCTGGCACCACAGCTTCACAGGTGATTAATCAGCCCCGCCCAGTCAGAGATCAGAACTCTGAGCACTGTGCTGCCACACAATTTAGAGGGAACATTGGTCAGGAGTAGGGTCTTGATCAGAAAGGGTGGGGCTGAGAGCAACAGAGAGAGAAAGAGCATGAGAGTGAGAAAGAGAGAGCACAGTGTATGTGAGAGATAGACTGTGATACAGATTAAGTGTGTGTGGCAGTGTTTGTGTGTGTGTGTCTATGGCACAGACTGGATGTTTGTGACATTAACACAGAATGTGTGTGTGCTGGCTACTGCTGGATAAGTTTCTGAGAGAAGCCACACAATGTCTCTTTAAGACAGGGAAAGCTGTCCTGCTCTGTTGTCTCCCTCCTTCCGCATTCTGCAGAGATGGGACATGAGGGGGGAGTGTGGGTCTCTTTTGTGTGTGTGTGTGTGTGTGTGTGTGTGAGAGAGAGAGAGAGAGAGAGAGAGCGTGAGGGCACATGCACTGCCTCTTAAAACAGGCACTGCTCTTAGTCTCTTACCATCCATGCTTCAGATTGAAGCAACTCCACTGTGTGTCTCTATCTCCCCAACCCCTACTCAGCAGAGATGTGGTACAGGGGAAGGGGAACGCTCTGGGTACATCTACACAGCAGTGTTATTTCAGAATTACTGGTGTTATTCTGAAATAACATAGTTCATGTCTACACAGCAAGAAGTTATTTCTATATAATGTCAAAATAATGTCGAGCTGGAGGACTTCTTAATCTGACTCCTGTAACCCTCATTTTACGAGGAGAAAGGGAGGTCGGAGAAAGAGTGCTGTTTCTTGGACTTCCTGCTATGTAAATAGCATCAAAAGCCGAAATGAGCTATTTCGACTTGAGCTATGCAATTGACATAGCTCAAGTTGCGTAGCTTATTTCATCTTTAACCCTGCTGTGTAGACGTGACCTTTGACTTTAGCCCTTCCCTCTCCCTCCCATCTCCCTCCACTCTGAACAGCTAACAGGTGAATCCTTAGAGCAGTTAGGCTGTAGGATGGAGCAAGATGAGGGGAGGGGCAGCTGAGCACATACTGTTGGCTGTAAGTGTGCACACTCTGCTAATTAGCTGTGAGGGCCAGAGAGAACTGCTTGGTAGCCCTGATCTGGCCCCCGGGCCTGATTTTGCCCACCCTGCAATAGACCCTTTGACCTAATGGTCAACACTCCTCTCAACTCCCATCAAGTTCAATATATATTTAGCTCTTTTTCGATGAATTCCCAGCCCTACTGGAGTTAATGAGATTTTTACGACTGATTTAAGTGGAACCAGTATTTCACTCTTGGTTGTTGTTGCCATGTTGTTGTCATTTCTTTATTTCCCAGTTACTGCAGGAAGGCTTTTGCAAAACAGAAGAGATTTGAAATATATTCAGAAGAAGTCAGGCTCATTCTTCTCTGGTCATTTGCTTCACCACTTAAGGGCCTTTCATCTCCAGTTCTTGAAAGCTTACCCTGTGTTTGTATTGTCTATAACAGCATAGTTTTCTCACTGGTCAGAAAGATAATGTCTTATATAACCTGGCCCAAATCTTTTGAGGGCTTTAAGTTGACACCAGAAGTTGAACTGGGAGCCATTTCAAGAAGAAGAATAGTGTTGTGATGTGTTCTTGATATTTTTTCTTGTTAAGAAGGTAGACTGATGCTTTGAGAACATTAAGGTTTTGACCCATAATGACTCACCTTTATACCCATGAAGAATGTTTATGAATACATAGTTCTCTGTGACTAGGTCCTTCTTGAGAATCAGGGATGTAATATCCTGACAAGCTTAAGCAAAAGATGGCATTTCTCACTATTCTTATTATCCGGCAATCAAGAATGAGTCTAAAAAGACCCAGATACTTTGTGCTACATCAGTGAAAGGAGAGTAGATTGTTTAAAAGGAAGGAGAAGTGTCTGTGTTTTGGCTAGCTCCTCTAAGCATTACTTTTCTGAGCAGCATCCTTTCAGTTTTACTCAGGTACATTTTAACAGGCTATACTTCATCCTACTACTAATCTCATGTAAGCACTGTGACATCTTTTTAATGAGTCTGGCTGCGTTTTCAAAAAGAGATGTAGAGATGGGAGCCAGGACCATTTTATTAGTAAGAACGTCTGCTGTAAGTCTCAAGCCATTCCTAGGAAGTGTCTGTATACTTCTGCCCACTCCTTGCCACAGAATGATTTGTCAGAAATTGTTTCCATGTCTTTAAAAAGTTTTTACATGTAGTTGAAAATCTCTGAATGCAAAATATGCTGCACTAAAATATTGTTTATTGAAGAGGCCATTACATAAAACAACCATAATTCAAGTGAAGATTTCCAAAAGTTTTATATAGTTAAGTAACAACCTATATTTCCTTATTATGTTTCATTTTAATAGGTAGTAATTCTCATGTAGGGGTCTTTGGATAGGGAGAATAGAATCAGTATTTCAGGACTGCATTAATAGCTGGTATTTCATAGCCCGAACTACAGTGTTGTAACGAGTTTTTGACTTTGGAAGCAAATAGCCAAACTACTTAACTCATATAAACAACTGGTCCTGCTGTGATCTGAACTCTGTGTATTCAGCAAAGGTCCTCTTTTTGGCAGACTTTCACTGGCATTTCCACTAATACTGTGGGATTTGGGTTTGGTATTTTCAGTTTCAGACTTAAAGAATTCAGCTAATATTCCTACATCTTCTGAAGCTAATCACAAATAAATATAAATGTTTAAAGATAGCATTTTGAATATGCAGTCATAATTCATATTCAGTCTTTAGAAACACAACTTTTCTGCCCAAATCACAGCAATAGGATTATCCTAATGCATGAGCTGTGCTTTTGTTAGTGATACACTCAGAGGAAAGTAAGTGTTACGGGGTTCTCTCCCTACATTGAGCAGGAGGGGGTTAAACTAGCCCTGAGGGCTGAGAAGTCCCCATCCACTGTGCCTTACTGGGCATGCTCAAGGTGCTTGGCTATAAAAGAGAGCAGCTCAGCTCACTTGGGGCTGGTGGCCAGAGGAAGAGGACATGTTTTGCCAGCTCCAGGCAAACCGCATAGACTACCCATACACTGAGGTACTGCCATGCAGGCTGAAGGCCAGACATATCTAGAGACCTCCCAGGTTCCAGACAGTTACCAGAAGAAGCAGCCAGATCCCAGACGAAGGACGGGAGCTGGAGATTCATCAGTGAGCGGAGACACTTGCATCAGGAAGCAGCCCAAGGATGGTGATGGCTACAGGGTGAATGAGCCAATACTGGAGAGTCAGCGTCTTGCAGATGGAATTTTCCCTGCTGGCTCAGTGGTTAGAGCAAGCCACTAATAGGGCCCTGGGTTGGTCTCCAGTTTAATGGGAGGGCCTGGACCCCCCCTGCTGGGGGATGTAAACCTTTCCCCTACTTACCATATCTTGATAGACTCTGACCACTGGGTCATATTTTCCCCACAAGGGGGGATGAATTATAGACTGGGACTATTGAACTGTGCTACCCTGAATATGGGAGCAAGCTGGACTCTGACCATTGGGTCACTCCACTCCAGGGATAAGGGGGTAGGAGTATACAGACTTTGGTGAGAGGAATTAGATGCATGAACTGGGGAGAATATGAGAGTGACTGATGTGAGATGGGCACCCACACCCCTCCCTAAACTGGTTCTTTTCCCTAGCCGCGTAACAGTAAGACTTTCAGCAAAATTATTATTGCTAAATACTAGATGTGTTTGATAGCTAATATCATAAAGTCATTGCTCACATTTCTTTTTATTAATGGGCACTCTTCAACATTAGAAAGTTTGCCAAATCTTTCCTTTTTTATATATACTTTCTCACAGAGACTCCAATGTGTTGTGCGAGCTCTGAGGCAAAATCCCCTGTAGAAAGGGGATATCATGAAACTTCTACAACTGCTTTATTGTCAGTGATCCCAAATAGGGTTTCCAAGCATAACACCCCACCTTTCAGCTCTGCCAGAGGAACAGATCTTTCTGCTTTTCTGAAAAGCTCTAGGAGCATCTGTACTCCTTTTGCACATAAAAGAACCTCATCATGCTACCATGCAAGTCTGACAACACTCCCAAAATCACAGTACAACACATTATCCCACCCACCTGATTAATTTAAATTCTGAGGAATATGATATTCTGGAAATGTATCATTTTAACAGATGTCTTCCTTATGGGAGCATATTGTTTTAAAGATTCAAATACCAGTCTTGTAAGAGTATTAACTTGATCAGTTCCAACATTTTTCAGAGTCTAAAGCAGACATGCATGATCAATTCTCTCTAATGAAGGCTTTTGTTTCTTCAGTAGAAGAAACTGGACAAATAGTTAAAACGTTTTAAGTAGTGCTGCCAAAGTATCATTATTCAGGGCCACATATGCTCATTTAGAGAAAAAGGCAGAAAGGATCTCAGATTATTCTTAGAGATGACAAAGATGTCAGCAAATTGCCCTAGATACAGAGGTCCTGCTTTTTGTTCTTCTCTATGCAGTAGTTGTGTAAAATTTACCATAAATAGTACATACAGCTCATGAGTGCCATTATCTAAACAAATCTCTCCCTTAATCCTGCCCATTTTATTCAGACACATGGAAGTGTTTGTGATGTGGGAGAGTTTGGGATAAACTGACTATAAAATAGAAGAGTGATAGACATTTGCTCCAGAGCGCAATTAGGATCTACAGAAACAGATCTATTCATTCCTCAACTTGACACAATGCTTCCATGGAACTCCCATTATTTTTAAGGGGACGTGAAATACTTTGTGGGAAAATGATACAAGTAAAATAGGGGGAAAACACTACATCTGCTATTTGTATAGCTTTTAATATAATGGGGTGTTGATACTGAGTGGAGCATTTGGACACTACTATGATACAAAGAATATTTAAAAGTATTATTACAGCAAGTCTGTGTGGGTTGCCCTCAGTTTGTTCCCAATTTTAATAAGTTAAAATTGCAGCACTGCTGAATTTTATATGACTCATGAGCAAAGAACAATAGGAATATGTGAGCAATAGTTTATAGAACTGTAAGTGGTTAGGGTTTTCCTAACCTGAAATTTTTGTAATACAGCATTTAGGTACAAATTATAATTGTACCAAGTCAGATAAAATAGCTAACTCAAATAATATTTTTATAGAAAGCCAGCAACTGTGTCTGTACAGTAGTTAGCACAATGAAGCCCAACCTGAGTGGAAGCTCACAGTGCTACCGCAATACAAATAATGATGGTCCTTTGCAGTTTGATAATTGATACAATTAAATAGTTGAAAGCTTTTCTTTTTAAATGAGTGAATAATTTTATTTTAGAACCTGTTTAACATTCTGCTTTCCATAAGCTCATTAAGGGAGAGAAGTGTAATGAGGCTGAGATTCATACATTGTACATCTTCCTTACTGCTTGACAGTCTCAAATTTCACCAAATATTTTAGGACACAATCCTGTAAACTGCAAATCATCTGGAGAGACTCTGAGAAACCTCAGCTCCAACCACTGAAATTCATGGGAGTAAGGGATCTCAGCACCTCTTAGGAGGTACTCAGCACTTCTTCAGGATCAGTACCTTAAACAGATAGGTGTTTCTGTTATTCTGAAGAAAAAAAGAGTCTGGACAAAACTGTATTTTAAGCCTCAGCAAGCCAGATTTATAGCTAATGAGAATATTTTGCATTTTTATTACTCTAAAGTTATTTTTCTATGAACTTCAAATAGATATAATGCAGAATTACATCAGTAATAAGTCTTTATGTTCAGATTATGTTCAAATGTTAGTCTCTGTGCTTAGTATCCTGTTGAGAAGATATCATTTTATTTTTCCCAGTAATCCAGCTTTGGAAGTAGTATTTAAAGGATTTTTCCACCCTTGTATAAGTGAAATTGGAATCTCCCAAAGGAGACAGGAAAAGTTTCATGAAAGCCAACATAACACAGAAATTGCATATTAAAATGTCAGTATGAAGTTTTGTGATGAATTAACAATAGAGATATATTTAAACCCACTAAATCACGAGGAGACAGCCATTTACATACTATTGTACTGGTACAAAAACATATTCAAGCTGTTCCTAAAACCATAAAAACCAGCCCAACCTGGCAAGAGAAAGTGATCCCGAGTTTGTTTTACTCCAGGATATAGTCTAACATCTGGATGAAAATTCCTCCAGACATCAGCCAGTGCCTAAGCTGCAGTAAGAGGATAACTGAGAAGGCTTTCCATTTGCTTTCTTAAACTGGAATGAATTTAAGAAGTTTACATTTAATTGGGTTCTTTCTACTGAGAGCTAAACTACAGGGATACGTCTATAATGCCCTCTCTTGCACAAGTAAATATGCAAATGAGGCAAAGGGGTGAATATCGCCACACCCCATTTGCATACTTAATGAGCCGCCATTTTGCACAAGGGACTTTTGTGCAAAAACCCCCTCTTGTGCAAGAGCCGTTCTGCCGCTTTTTTTCAGGAAGAACGGTTCTTGTGCAAGAGGCGGTTTTTGCGCAAAAAGGTGCAGTGTAGACGACTACTTTTTGCAAAAAAGCCCTTTGCACAAAAATGGTAGTTCATTAAGCATGCAAATGAGGCATGGCGATATTCACCACTTCGCCTCATTTGCATATTTTCTTGCGTAAGAGAGGGCAGTGTAGACGTAGCCCAGGTGTATGGAACAAATGTGAAATATCCAGGCTGAACCCCATTCTCAGGACTGTTTGCAAGAGGTTATGTACCCACAAAAGAAAAAAGGAACACTTAGGCCTTCTCCATGGTTTTTCGATGACACTATTGTATGAAACTGACTCTAGCCTTTAAGTAATATTTTGAAAACTGTGTGATAAATTCCAGAGAACTTTCAATATGCCAGATGGGTAGATGGGTGCAGTCCAATGTTCCCTCTAATCTTTTCTATCTACGTGTGGATTTTTTTCCCCATTCATATGAAGAATAAACTTGTATGTGCACTGAGGCATGTGTGAATGTGCACCACCATTAGAAACCAAAACCTAGCTATGGCTGCTCTGCTGATCAGCTAGGCAGCATTTGAATTTGTTCTGAGCACCCTCACAAGCACCTAGCTTACAAAGAAAGCTGGTGCAGTCTGTCTGGAAACATGGCTACTGAGCCATAGCAAAGGATGAGTGGCAGGGCAGGGAGTAGCTTGAGAATATCACCACTTTCCTGATGGGAATACTGAGGCCTTCAGCCCATATTATTCAAATCACTAATGATACTCCCACTTATTTTAATGCACACCATTTGGTTCTTGTGTCACACAACAAGGAGGGGAGCTGAGCAGGAACACCAGTTAGTGGAGGAACATGTCCCAGTTCCTCTTGAGAGGTGCTGCTTGAAATGGGACATGTTAGCTATTGTCATTACTCCACCCAGGATACTCATGGTATCCTTCTTGTATGTGAGGCTCCTCTAGGTAGACCTGGTTTTTTTTTCAATATTTTAGTTAAACCTGATAAACTGGCATTAAAACAAACCAAACCAGTGGAAGTATTATTTATTTAAAGATTCCCCAATGTAGGCTTTATTGAAATCAATGGAAATACATACATGAGTAATGGTTATAGGACCCTTAGTACTGGAACAAACTAAAACCTGTTTTTAAATGGGAACTGTCAATAGAAATAGAGTAAACACAAGGTTGGAAATTGAAATGCAGTGACCCCTAGTGACTGAAATAAAATAAGAGCCAGTATCTTGAGAGCTAGTCTGATAACATCTGGTTAAGTATCTAATTGCATATGTACTGGATAAAACAGTTTATCACTAAAATATACTTCCAAATCACAAGAGCAGGGATTATACAACTAAGGCTATTAAAAGGAAACATTTGTTACATAAGGCAGGAGGGCACTCAAAATGTATGCACTGATGAAGAGGAGAAAATGTGACAGCGGAGGGACAGTTATGGTTTTAACAAAAAAAATAACCTCTTCATAAAATAAAAGTGTTTTCGTAATACAAATAAAAATTTTTTACTTCTATTGAAGAAACATTAACAGTAGTAGTGGATATAAAGAAACTGGGTGTTGTTCCTGACCTATTGCAAAAGAATGCCTAGAATCAAGTTGGTAATACCATGTGGAAATAAACAAATTGTATGTAATGCCAGGGCAGTGCAAAGTAAAAGAACAGCAGATGAAATATGACCTATTTCAAATGATAATAAACTCCCTATGTATTTACTTTTCCCTGAATATATTACTGGATAATTACACTGTTCAGATTATATGAATAAGATGAAATCCAACTACATAAATTAGAATGGGTCCCTAACTATTACCTATGGGTTTTTTCCTGGGGTCATCTTTGAGGAACCCTCCCTCCCCACTTTAGTTTCCAGTTTTTCTGATGTTGCAAGAAATTCTATGGCCTGGGCAATATTGGCAAGACAGTTTCAGGGCTGTGAAAGAATCACCAAATCTTCAGAAAGCAGGAGAGGCATAGGTGTTCTGGTGCTGGCAATCTGGGCAATTTCTCACCAATTGCCTACATCAGATTCTTATAGTCTTGCTTCTCCTCAAGATACATGTGGGGAAATGATCTCATTCCCCTCTTTGACTACACGACTTCTTAGCCTCAGGGATTTTTAAATGGAGAAAGACCAGGTCAAACTCAGCAAGCTCCTAATAGCCTCCACTAACCTGATATATCCAGGCAACATCTGAATGTGGAAATCAGATGACTCAGTTTACTGAAATGTACACACTATTAACACACATATACTGTTTAATTATCCACAAATTAAAACTTAAATTCTTTTTAACAGTCACAAAGCTTAAATAAATTGCTTTTTTTTATTTTTCATGCCCCTCTGTGCCTCCTGGTTCAAACTATTAACGTTTCTCCCTCTATTGTATGATATTCAATAAGGTGGAAGGAAAGACTCTTAAAGTCAAAACAGTGATAGTATCTGGAGAAATCCTTTGTAAACAAACTGATAGGAAATATATGGAATGGTACAACTGGAGGTCAGCAGAGATACAAAAAGCAGTCAAAAGAGATGGAGATCAATTCGCCTTTCACAGATAAAGTACAGTTTAGCATCAAATCAATTTTTTCCACAGACAATTGAAAGACTGTCTTCAAAAAGAGGATTTAAACACCATCTAAGATTCCACTTTTGTCATAGAAAAGAAGTGTATCGACTTACAAACAATTCAAAAAAAAAGAAGAAAACAGAAAGTGAGAGTGATAAAAATATGGAAAATTTACCTAAGAAGGAATTGTAGGAAATCTACATAATGAAATACTGAATACACACAGCCGCCTATTCCTTTTGTTATTTAATTGAGCTGTTCTGTGTGAACATCACTTAGGAAAACTCTGGTGTGAATGAGTGAAATTAATCTTGGCAATGTAATTTATCATAAGGGTCACACACTAGGGGTATGTCTACACTGCATTCCTCTTTCGAGAGAGGAATGCAAATGCAGCTGAGCAAAATTGCAAATGAAGTGCGGATTTGAATTTCCTGTGCTTCATTTGCATAATCACGTCCGGGTGCTATTTCAAAATACCCTATTTCAAAAAAAGAAATGCTGTCTACACGCGGTTATTTTGAAAGAAAACCTTCTTTCGAAATTACCCTTACTCCTTATAAAATGAGGTTTAAGGGTATTTTTGAAAGAAGGGTTTTCTTTCAAAATAACCGCGTCTAGACAGTGTTTCTTTTTTCGAAATAGGGTATTTCGAAATAGCGCCCGGACGCGATTATGCAAATGAAGCATGGGAAATTCAAATCCGTGCTTCATTTGCAATTTCTCTCAGCTGCATTTGCATTCCTCTCTGGAAAGAGGAATGCAGTGTAGACATACCCTAGGGGTATGTCTAGACTACATGGCTCCGTCGACAGAGCCATGTAGATGAGGCAGGACGACAAAGGGAAATGAAGCGGCGATTTAAATAATCGCTGCTTCATTTAAATCAAAAGGCCGCCGCGCTGTGCCGATCAGCTGTTTGTCGGCATAGCGTGGCAGTCTAGATGGGGATCTGCCGACCACAGAACCCTTTGTCATCAGATCTTGTAAGCCTCGTTTCATGAAGCATAAAGGATCTGCTGACACAGGGTTCTGGGGTCGGCAGATCCCCATCTAGACTGCAGCGTTGTGCCGACAAACAGCTGATCGGCACAGCGTGGTGGCCATTTTGATTTAAATTAAGCAGCGAGTATTTAAATCGCCGCTTCATTTCCCTTTGTCGTCCTGCCTCATCTACATGGTTCCGTCGACGGAGCCATGTAGTCTAGACACACCCTTTGAGACACATCGGCTTAGAATTTGTTTCCAGATGGAAGCACATTTACACTGTAATCAGGCAGTTTTTAAGTGCATAGATGCTGACAAGAACAACCTTTGTTCTGACATTCTGCAGTGTGATTGTCTTTTACTACACAGGTTTGTACCGTGCCTAAAAAAACGGGGGCACTGATCGCTGTTTGATACTTAAAGGTGGTATTGTAATGCAACCAAGCACTTTTTTGCACCCCAAATATGGTTGCATTTCAGTAATGTTTTAAAGGAAACCTGTAGAGTGGTACCCACATTAATGACTACCAATGGAAAACAAACTATCATGGTTATGTATTCAAACAACATACATAGTAAAATTTTGTTCAAGTTAAAGGCCACTTCTCGCAGGCAATTTGGGATTGGTGCTCTGGTAGGTGATGGTTTAAGACAAGTTCCACTGTATGTTACTGACCTACTTCCAACAGATATTGCAAATATGAAATGTAATTAGCCCTTTTTCATAAGAGCTTAAAACCCTTTGTAAACTACAGAAATGCAAATTATTACTAATTTTTAAAATGTTTAAAAACAGACAAACTGAAACAAATGTTCATTCAATGCTAAGAAATAACAAAAAAAGTACCCACTGTAAAATAAAATAGAGAGGAGGGAGAAAATTAATTACTGCTATTAAAACATCTCTTAGCGTGAGTATTAAAAGATGATCTAAAGTCTCAAATTGTCCTAACCCCGTTTTTGAAAATGTGAAAGAAAGAAGGGGAAAAAAAAACTTCACAGAATGTAATTCTTCAGTCTGCAAAAAGAGCAAAGTGTAGCTTATACTTTAATCTTTCTTGCAGTTTATTAAGAATAATGATATTTTAAAAGATTTAGAAACTGCTGAACAAGGTAAGCCTATTGCTATCTGAAGGGTACCAAGTCCCATGAATTATGTAATATGTATGACCTTTGAGTTTTCATTCCTTATCAATCAGTACTGCACCATTTTCATGATAAACTAATGCACCTGATAAATCACAACATGAATATTGAAAAGTAGATGTATTTTCAAAACAAACTAGTGTTCATTTTTACTCTAACTAGTTGTTGGATTTTTCTAGTTTTATCCAATTGATCTATTATGATACACAACACACATTCCTGGTTTGTTGGTAAAATTTGGCTGGAAACCAAATAGCTAGCTTTCCATAATCTGTTAAAAAAAATACTCAGGGGGTTCATACACAACTAAAACCTATTTCCCCAACTAAACAGTAAATTAGATTAGGTTATTCCCATACAAATCTTTGTGATGCCACTGCTCTATTTCATCCCCGCTCTGTCTAGTGATCAAGTCCCCTTGTACCCCCAAGGACCTCACATAGAATTGTAAATGGATGAGTGAAGAACCTTTCAGAGAAAAATCAGAACTTATTATTCCTCTCTCCTGTCCCACAATTTTGAGAGAGGTTTGAGGAGTCTCCTTTTGTCCTACTTCATCCATTTGGCCTTTTGCTGAGCAAAACCCTGGAGTTCCTCTTACTGCTGGTACCAGGGCTAGTTTAAAGTAAGAGGAAGGCTGCCCACCCCAGTTATAACTACATTACAGGAAGAGCTTAGTTTATTTGCTGGCCTTTTGCACCACCTTTCATGCTTTGTTGTCAGTGTCTTCTCCATAGCTCCAGCCCAGAATGTAATGGACACTTTTGAAAGGGCAGATTATGGTAGTAGTTTATTGTCTGTAGTATATACAGTGCAAAATGCATTCTGGGATGAAAGTGCCAGGAAGTCTGAGAGTGAAGCATCACTAAGAAAAGAACTCTTAGAGTTAGGTCCAGCAGAAATATTACTGTACAATGCTGCCTATCACTTGTCCAAAATTAAGCTCTGCACACAACAGAGCCTGCAGTGAGGGAGAAAATGGGGCACCTAATGTACTGCAGTAGTCAACTAGTCACATACACGTAGTATAAGAAATAGAACTTATGACATTCTGGGGGTGTGGGAGTGGGACAGGGCACGGGAGAAAAAAATTTAATTTCTGAAACAAATACCCTTCCTTTATTTGGAAATCTGTACTAAATCTAGTCCAAGCCAATTAGTGTGGAAAAAGAAGGAAAGCAAGCAGTTCACATTGTTGGTTCCTTCTGTAAATGACATTTTGGATGGAAACGATTTCCTACATATCTGCCACAAAGAGAATTGATATTTCATTTTCAATTGTTAGGGAATGTTTTATTACACATTGTAAATCTCAATTAGAATTCCATCCTTGAATTGCTCACAGCATTGATACAATAATCCTAAAAAATTAGCATTCAGAATTCAATGAATGCTTATGGTGTAGTGTTCTGAAAGGCATGAAAATATTGACTTAGATCAAAGTTGCTTGAAGCAGCAATTAACTGAGATTATCAGAAGAAAGTTTGGTAACCACTGAATGTAGCATCAGATGATGCACTTACAAATATCTATGGGTATGTCTACACTACAGCATTAATTCGAGTTAACTTAATTTGAAATAGTTAATTCGAATTAAGCTAATTCGAATTAACGCATCTAAACAGAAAATGCATTTCGAAATAGCGCGTCCACACTGAGTGGACTCTGAATCGGAGTTAAGGCTGGCCAGAACCAGTGCCGGCAGGGCGCCAGGTCAGGACCTCCTGTGTAGGGCTGCTGCCTGCGGTTATCTGAGGTCCGTGCTTAAAGGGACCCTACCCCCCCATCCCGGATAGCCAGTTCTCAGGTGTCTCTGCTTGCTTGTCTACCTCGATGAGGGACAGCAAAGCATTTGTGTCTGAGTGCTCTGGTTGCCCTCACTCGGGACACCCTACCACTCTGCAACATGGAGACAGAGCTGCCCCTGGGCACTTTGGTGCATCTTGTGGACACGTTGCCATCAGCCTGGATGCACTTTCTGCAGGCTGCCATCCAGGAGGTCCATCGGGGGGGCTGTCAGTATCCAGGAGGCCCTGCGGGAGAGCTTCCACCCCGAGGAGCACTAACAGTCTCCGTGGTCTGCCCCACTGGGGGCTTGTGCCCCATTCCTCCCTCTCGTCCTTCCACTTACCCCTCCCTAGCCCCCCTTCCTAATGTCAAATAAAATACACGTATTTTCAAAAATATAAACTGTCTTTATTTAACACAACTGGGGGGGGGATGAGCCTCTGGGGAGACTGGGGAAAGAGGCGGGAGAGGGCAGGAGAGAGGGCGGGAGAGGGGAGAGGGAAACCTGGGAGGAGGGAGCTGGAAGGGGGAAGCAAGGGGAAGAAGGCGGAAGGGAAGCTCAGGGCTCAGGGGTGGGGGTCTCGCCGGGCCACATGTCTCCCAGCACATCAGGAGCGGGGGCCTCAGCATCCCCGGGAGGATGGGGAAGAGGGTGTGGAGGTTGAGGTGGGGAGTGTGGAGATTGAGGAGGAGGGTGAGGAGGTTGAGGAGGGAGAGGCGGGAGGGGGAGAAGGAGTGGGAGGAGGAATAGTAGCTGGGGGGACAGCAGGCCCGGGAGCGGCACGAGGCAGCACGCTCTGCACCAGGGGCTGCAGATGGGCACAGATGGCACGACCCTGAGCAAGCAGCTCCCGCTGGAACTCCCGTTCTTCCTGCACCTGCTGCTCCATGATGCGGGTCTGGGCTCGCAGGGCCCCCAGGTGCTGCTCGTGGTACCCCTGCAGTGTTGCGGTGGTCCTGCGGAGCCCTCAGGTGTGGGAGCATGTCCCGGGCAGGGTGATGTGCCCTGCACGTGCAGCTGGTGTGGCTGTGGAGAAAGAAGAGAAGTGGTCAGTTCTCCCTGGGGACTCAGTGGGTGAAGCCCAGCCCCCCTCTGCGAGGTGAGGATGACCGTGTCCTGCACCGTCAGAGCCGTTGTGCTTGCACAGAGGCCATGGTCGGAATGTTCGGCTATCCCCGGGAGTGCGAGGTGCCCCAAGACCGCACCCATGCCCCTGTGCCGTGTATAGTGCGGCTGAGGTGGGGGGAGATGTCCCCTGCCTCTGTGTAGACGGAGTGTATGAAGGGAGGGCATCCTGCTGTGTCCTGCCCCGGGGTCAGGAGCATGTCAGGTTTCCTCACACACGCATGTGCCTATCAGGCCACGGCCCCTGGGTGTCACACAGCTGGAGCCACCTGCCACGGGTGGCATGGCACTTGCTCACATGTGCACAGGTTGCTGCGTGATGTGTGGTAGGCAAGGGCCAAGCGGGTGGTCCCTGGTCTCCCTCCCTGCCCCCACCCCGGTAGGGGATGATGATGGTACTTACCTAGTGTGGCCTCCCCAGATGACCCTGCTGACTCCAGTTCTGGGACAGCTTGGGGGTCCTGCCGGCATGGCACACTCCGTGATGGCCCCTCTGCCGTGCCCAGGTCAGGGCCCTCCAGTCCCGGCTCGCTGCCCCCCCGGGGTGGCACGGACTGTCCCCCCCCCAGGATGTGGTCAAGGGTGGGGAAGTAGGGGCAGGTGTCAGCCCCTGCTGTGGTGCCGCTCCTGGTGGCCCTGGTGTATGCCTGCCGCAGCTCCTTTACTTTGAGGCACACCTGCTCCTGGGTGTGCCTGTGGCCCTTTCTGGCCATGGTGGCTGCTATGCAGCCATAGATGGCCACGTTCCTCTGCCTAGTGCAGAGATCATGGACATTGGGGGCCTCCCCCCAAACCTCAAGGAGGTCCATGATCTCTGCACTAGTCCACGAGGGCATGCACCATCTATGACCCCTGGCTGGCCCCTGGGTGCTGGGGGACTGGGTGGCAGACAGCTGGCTGCCACTGGATGGCATTGTGTGGCCACTGGGTGAGGGGCTGTGGCTGCTGGCAGGCCTGGCTCTGGCATGTGGTGTGTGGCCAGAGTCTACCCCTTTAAGGGCTCCGGGCCTGGGGAGAGGAGAAGAGTTTTCCTGGTTTGGCCCAGAGTGGCCACCAGGAGAAACTGGGAAGGGCTGGAGGCCAGCTACTTCGAATTAAGTGTCTACACAGCACTTATTTCAAATTAGCTATTTCGAATTTGGCGTTACTCCTCGTAGAATGAGGTTTACCAAATTCGAACTAAGCATGCTGCTATTTCAAATTAAATTTGAAATAGTGGTTTGCATGTATAGACACTACTGAAGTTAATTCAAAATAACTGCTGTTATTTTGAATTAACTTTGCAGTGTAGACATACTATATGTATATCTAAATCTAAATATATATAATTCCAAAAAATGTTACTTGTGAGCAGGAAAGTTAGTCATGCAAACCTCTGATTTCCCAGAAGGAAAATCATATTACTTGGGCACCTTTATGGGGTAATGATTTAACAGCCCTTTGTGCCAAAGAAGGTATCCCTGGTTTTCTAGTAGTAAGCACATGCCATCCTTCTTGTCAAGTGCCTGCTATTTGGCTGTATCTGTCCTGCTCAGTGCAAATGAACTGCACTCCCTTTCTAACCTCAGTGAAAACAAATGTTTGACTGGTTATTTTATTAGTGCTGGAGTTGGGATTTAAACCACTATTCCCACTTAAAATGTTCTACTTAGGGCTGTAAGAGCAAATTTATTTTCTGCCTAGAGCAGGTGTTATTCAGAAACCTTAAACACAAGTGTTTAAAATGCTATAAAGGTAATGCTTTAGAGGTTTATGTAGTTTTTTTGAGTAAATGATATTAAAAATTTCTGTTCCTGCACCTGCCTACTCTTTGGATTAGCATAAGTATTCATATCTTTACAAATATAATGTGGCATTTGGTTATATTAGAAGAAAAATAGAAGCTATGTCCATCTGCAAAGCATCTGCCGTGAGAGGAACATGCATGTCTCCTAATTATGCAATAATTAAAAAGGGATTTTTTCCTTTTAATGCAAACTTTTAAAACACATGAATCCAGAAATTAGAAGATTCATTCTCATTTATTGTTTACTGAAATTTGTCATTGGAATTGGATGATTTCATTAAGGTTTCGTGCACGTTTCTAATGCACTTTCCTCTAACCAATACTATTAAAACTACACGTGCAATACTTATCAAAGCTAATTGTAATGACTGCTTGGCTATCATAATTATGATCACTATATGGGCTTGATGTATTTGAGAAATATGTTCTATAGTGATCTGAGTTCAGTGAAAGATTTCTGGAAATATTTATGTTTGAGTTATACTTTATCAACTTCAAGAGCAACTTTTTTTTTCCAATTTGACCTTGAATAGGAGTTTAAGAAGAGAAGTGAACACTGAAAAAGTCATTTCATGTCAAAAGTTATCCTTGTGAGGCTAAGCAAAATGGGAACATTAATTGGATAGGCTGATGGATTCCACAATCTGGTGAAATGTTTGGAATGAGAAAATGGCCATGAGCTAAAGAATACCCTGGGATCTTATCAAATCCTGTGGTAATACTTTTATGTTCATATAAATATAATGGATGACTTTTCAGGTTGAAACAACTTAAAAGCCTCTTTCAAAAAATGTTCATTAGCCATTCAAGTTAAACAAGCATTGACAAAAATAAATGGACAAAGAATTATAAACACTCTGTATAATCTCTTCCTCTCTATCATTCAGCTTTCATGGTGCATATAAGAAATTATTCCACACATGGATGAGAAAAAGCCACAGGTGGATGGAAAAGATTAGAGGAAACATTGCTAACAAGACATGTAACATTGTAACAATCTTACACAAAGTAACTGTGATGACCTATTTAGACAACCTTACAACTAGATCACATGAAGGCATAAAGACAAAGTCATTTCTAGATGGATATCCATTTCTTGAGTTCTGAATATTCACTTTCTCAACCATCACCTGGTAATATTTTGTGTAGAATTTAGAATTAGAGTGTAGTACCAACAACACTGGCCATGTATTAATGTACATATCAATCGAAAACACGGCACTCTGCTTTTGAAGGCACAGAAAATGATTCATCCCCTCCAAATCTCCCTCCCCACTGATATTTATTTCTCTGTAATATATCTGTTTCACTGAATAGTTCCAACAAGATCTGTGCACATTTGTTCTGGAAAAAAATACAGTTGCTCAGCTGGAGCAATTCTCTCCTTCAAAAATAATGCTTCATTTTCAAATACATATATTGCAGAAATAGATGTTTGGCTGAAGAACAATCCAATTTCTTTTAAAATAAATTAGAAGCTATTTCTTTCTTCCTTTGGCAGAATTTGGGGCATACTTATAAAGGAACAATTTTAATAAAATATAGAGTGGCCTCTGTAAATCTGCAGATATCCATTTTATATCAACAGGCATCTGCATCCATGGGTGAGGATGCAGACACCCATGGCTTACTTTTGCGGATATGTATGTGGATACAAATTTTGTATTTAGAACCCACAAAAATGTGGATATCCACTTTATATCCACAAGTACCCTTATTCATGGATGCGGATATCCATGGCTCATTTTTGCTGATGCAGATACAAAATTTTGGATCTGTGCAGTCCTCTATCTATAGTTAGGAAGGAATAAAAAATGTCTTAAATGGCTTTTTCAAAGTGGGGTGGCATAATCTATTGTAGAAGAGTATAATTATAAAGTTTGTGGGTGATACGAAGCTGGGAGGGGGAGGGGCTACATATGATTTGGAGGACAGAATTAGAATTCAAAACGATGTAGACAAACTGAAGATATGGTCTGAAATAAACAGAGGGAAATTCAGTAAGGACAAATGCAATCTACTAGAGTTAGGAAGGAATAATGAGTTGGACAAATACAAAATGAGAAATGACTGTCTTGGAAGAGTACTGAAGAAAAGGATATGGGAGTTATAGAAGATCACAAACTAAATATGAGTCAGCAATGTAATACTGATCCTCAAAAAAAAAAGTGAACAACTTTCTGGATTGTATTAGCACAAATGTTGTAAGCAAGACATACAATTAATTTTACCACTCTACTCGGCTCTCATAAGGCCTCAAATGGAGTACTCTGTCTTTTTTCTGGGCACTACACTTTAGGAAAGATGTGGACATACTGGAGATAGTCCAGAGGAGAACAACAGACAATGATTAGAGGTCAAGACGACATGACCTTTCATGAAACATTGAAACAAATGGGGTAAAGTCATGAACTCAAATTGTAGCAATGGAGATTTAGGTCAGACCTTAGGAAAAAACTTTCTGTTGGGGTAGTTATGTACTGAAACAAATTGCATAGTTAGGCTTTGGAATTCTCTATCACTGGAGTTTTTAAAGAATGGGTTAGATAAACATCTAGCAGTGATGGTCTAAATAACACTTTGTCCTGCTTCAGTGCAAAGGTCTGGACTAGATGAATTATGGAGGCCCTTCCTGGTCTATATTTCTATTATACTATGATTATTTCCTTCTCATCTCAACATGTAATTCAAAAAGATATTTAAAAATCCACTAACTTTTACCCTGATTAGCATTTTTTCTGTATTCACATTCTTTTTTCCCCCATTATGGCTCATGCAATAGTTATTGTATTACAGAAATATTACTGTATAGTATAAAAACTGCACAAAATCAAAATGTTTAGTAATATTTCTACAAAAGGTATCTTATACTATCATGTTATGTGGTGAGCAATACAGGTGATTATAGAAAGATAAAAAATCATTGTTTGGCATATGAAACGTTTCATACAAAGAGAAAGATGTCAGCAGTGAACTGCACACACACAAAGAAACATTACTGTCAAGCACTTAACTGTTCTTCACATAGTTGTAAACAAATGTATAAATAAACCATTTGAATGAGCCAATTATGTTTCCTGAACAAACATAATATTGTAGATGGCACACAAAATTCCTTAGTTGCGTCCCCACCCTTATCATTCATGGAATTTTCATAACACTCCTTCAGTTCCATCCCATTAATACCCTTACTTCTGCACGGCTACTGACAACAGTGCTACCCTCAGAACTGAGCATCTAAGACCAGCAACTGTTAGCTGGGGTGTCCCTGTTTGTAGCACAGAAGGAGTACTTTTTAAATTCCACTCTCAGCCCACCATACCCACTCTATTTTGGTCTCTTCTCTCTTTCGTGGCTGCAGGTATTGCAGGACCCACAGGGTCCCAGTTTCTTGCCAGAGAACTTCTTCTGCTCTCCCAGTTTGTGAGCCACAGCTGAAGATGTTAATAGGTTGATTATAGCTTCAAAACCACAACATTATCCATAGGTTTTTGCCCACTAGGGCTTACTCCTAAGATAAGCTTGCAATTAACATATTTTTCCATGTTCTTTTTGAACAATATTATTTATTAAGTTCAATAGCTTTGACTGTCACACACAGCAGCCCCATCTTACAGTTTTTTCACTCTCTTCTGTGCAATGAGACATCTGAAACAGGTTATTCCATATATTACAGACTTGGAGATGCTGAATGATGATGCCGGTTTTCAAGGAATAAATGCTAAAATGCTTATGTAAAATGTTTGAAAATCAGCATTATGTACAGATCACTAGAGTCAGGAGCATTAGGCTGCATCACTTACCCTCTGGACACCAATGAATGGAATGGAATGACTAGAGAATGAACTGCTTCCAGATCTCGGAGTCTACGTTAGAGCCAGATTAGATGGAGGAGTGGGAGCACAGGAAAGACAGATTCCAAAATTTCAGGAGAGTAGGCAAAAGGTTTTTTAATCTTTTGAACAGTATGTGCCAAAGGCTTTACCTAGAAAATGATAAGAAATGAACCACTGAGCCTAGCTTGGAACTATGTAAGTATTGATTTGGACTGTTTATCAAACTGGTTTACCCATAAAAGTTCTTGATGAGTAAGATTTGCCTTACTGGAAATCAGAATTACTGATTTATTATAGCTTAAACTATGAATAGACACATAATATAGGAGGTACATTTGGAGAGAACACATCTGCAATATAGCTAGATATGCCATGAACATCTTAATATTCCCTTCACCAGAGCACCAATAAAGCACAGCAGTCTCTGGATGCCTTGAAGCCCCAGGGAGCTAGAGCACATAACAAGGGCATGAATCAGAAACAAGTCTCCCATCTAAAACCGCTGATCACTGCCATTATACCAGCATCTGAAACATCAAATATAGATGCCCTGCTGGGAGCTGCTAGATTTGAACATCTGGGATTGCTGTCGAAGGACTTTTCCTGACAACATATCAACTGCACTTGGAACAAGATTGTCTTTCTAAAAGCTTCCTCTGGTTAACCCCTTTGAGAAGTGCCCACCAGATAGTGTTCAAAACTACCCCAGTTAGGATACATTATGGTAACCCAACCTGATAACTGTGCCAAGATGACATTTAGGAGAAAATGGCAACAGTCAGTGCACTAAGAACAAATGTAAATGCTATTTTTTTTGAAAACCTGGGACTCCAGGAGCTAAATGGGGGGGGGGGGTGTTCAAAAATATCTCTAAATTACAAACCTCCTGAAGGGCTAGACAAGTGTCCTCCGTATCTGTTAAACTTTCAAGTTGTTTTCCTAAACCAGCCAGCATCACCCACTTTCTACTTGCGTTACTTTAAATAACCTCTGGAGTGCTGCACTATGTGCTCCAGGCAGCACTAAGGGCTGGGGACAAGCACAGTGCGATGCACTAGCTACCCTGCCCCCACCCCTTCTGCCTGAGGCCCTGCCCCTTCCAGGAGTGGGAATGGCCCATAGAAGCTGTCAGGCAATAACACCAAAGGTTGCTGATTTAAAATAAGTGCTCTGGCAACTGATCTTTGTTCATTGCCAGTATGAACCCATAAACCATGAGACTGGTGTAGTTTCTTACTCAGGCCTGAAAGAAATCAGTAGAGTTTCCTAACCTCCACCTTCCTAATAAACTTTCCCAATAGCTATTTCCAGTAGGTGCATCTTTATAAAAGGGTAAAATGTAGCTGTGTTCTTGAAAAATCTATTATATTTCATCTATAACTCGTAATTAACTGCACCAAGATAGAAGCAAAATCTTATATTGTGGCCCTTGTAAAGATGAATTGCAAGGCCTTTTGAATTAATTGCAATGGATGTAAAGCACTTTAAAGTCGAAAGAAAAAGAATAATAGTAATTGTTGTGAGTAATAGATAATATACTCATTAACATTGCTGTTCCATCACTTTCTAAAATATACCATGTTTTTGCTAAGATTTAAAGACTAGGGAGACAAAGAGAAAAAAAAGTTTTATACATATGTTTAATTTGTTAATCAAATTGACTCTTTACATTCATTCAGAACTCAAAAAATCTTGAGGCACAAATTACAATGAGACTACCAGATGTAGTTTAACTAAACACATGTAAAGCTGGAAACAAATCTTTTAGGGCCCAAAGGATGCCCATATATATTTGTTTATCTTTCACCTGAAGTTTGCATACTTTTGACTGCTTGGGGATGAAGTGGGAAGTTGGCACTGAATGCCATATTCTAGGTGGGCTCACGTTAATGCACCTGCATGTTTTGCAGGTGCATCTATTCTTATATGAAGCATTCTCTGTACAGAACTAATCAAGGGTAACATGGAAAAACAGCACCAATAATGAGAGGATCACCGGTATTCATTTACACGAACACACTAAAACACAGAAGGACCAACATTTTCAATTCTGAGTGCTTAAGGTTGTGCTTCTAAATAAAAATGGCCTGATGATTATCTGTTAAACAAGTAAAAGGCAAATAATGATTCAATTACAACAGAAGTCTGAAGAATAACTTGGATCCTTACTTCAGTATTTTAATCAACATCAAAGACTAGGTTTATTGCAAATCTCTACAGCTGGTACTCTGATAATCAAATATGTCCATTTTTTTTTCACCTGGACAAACACAGGAAGGCTCGCCATTTCTTTAGCCATTATTTTTTAAATCAAAGAGACCTGTATAATCATGAGATCAAAGACAATTTATTTTCTTCTTGTTGGACAACTTCCCTTTTGAAATGCATAACTCAAATTGTAATTTAAGAACATAAAACATTTTCAGTATAATTATAGCATGCTCTTGTTTTATAAACCCACAGCTGAGCAGAAAGTTCCCAGATTGCAGATTTCTTTTTGGGCTATTTTAAATCTAAAAGTTAAAGCCATATTTATGATGGTTGTTTCTTAACCACTTTATGAATTATTATTATTGTGATGACCTGAAAGTCATGTCATTGATATAAATCACCACATATCCTGATATCCTGACACAGACAAAATACTTTTCACTTAAGTGATTGAGTAAATTCTACTGATTTTTAAGCCATGACAAACTGTCAATTCCTGTGGTATTAAAGAGAAAATAACACACATTTCCCTATTTAGACTTTACAATCTATGGACCTGAGCTTATACAACTAATAATCCCATTGAGGTCACATCTTTGGACATTCAATGGGATGTTTATATAAGTAAGATGATTGTGCAACTCTTCTCAGTTTCACCCATAACAATGAGTGAAATCTTATTTTACAACCTAATTTTCAATTGCTTAAAACTTAGGGTGCATCTATATAGTAGGGCTAAAGTTGAATTAAGGTAGGCAACTTCAGCTAAGTCAATTGTGTGGCTTAAGTTGAAATAGCACTTACTGCTGTGTAGATAGCTTAAATCGGCATTAAGTCAAAGGAAGAAAACTCTTCCTTTGGCTTCCCTTACTCTTCGTGAAATGACTGTTACCATGAGTTGGAGTAAGAAGTCCTCCAGCTCGACATTATTTTGAAACAAGACTTATATTGTATATGCACACTATCTTATTTCAGAATGACGCCAGTTATTCTGAAATAACGCTGCTATGAAGACGTACCCTTAGAAAAATATTTGACAAACTGAGCTGAACTATTCCTTACAAATGTCATTCTCATATTGAGTTGGTTTGGAAAATGTCTGTGAAAATGGTGCAGCCATTTGAGAGAATGAGAGTAGATACATATTTTTATTTCCATTCCAACTATGACATGTACTTAAGGCCTAAATTTATTATAATGCATGAAAATCATATAAATATAAATAATATTAAGTAGCACATGTTTGTTGCTAAGTTTTAAATGAAGACAAACCATTGAAGTGATAGAAGTTACCGGCTAAGCACCTGTGACACTAGTTTATAGAAATGCTAAACTGTTTGTTTGGATAACAGTAGCCTCTTCTGAACATGCAAAGAGATTATTTTCTCCATTTCAGTGTATTCAGTCAGTTCCATTCAATGACTAGTTCATTGAAAGCCTCTTTTTATTCATAGATTGCAAAGGAAAACTAGGTGCGAGAGGACAAGATCTACTAGTTCTAAATTCTTGATAGACAATGGACCAGAAATAATGAGTACAATTATATCACTACGGATAATATACTGTCTAATAATTCCGTTAGTTTTAAATGAAAAACATGTTTGATAAGATTTATTTATACAGCACATTTAACTAATAAGCATAATGTATTATGCATTTTAATTTAATTTGAGTTTCCAGCCAAATAGAACTTAAAATAAATCAAAAGGGAAAAAAATCTAGTAAATAAAAATGCATAATTGTTCTGTTTTCTAACTTAATAAAATAAGAATTTGAATAAGCTTAAATTAAGGTGTGTGTTATTGTTTAAATAAATGCATTAATTGATGGTAAATACTTCTGGTTGGCAAAAAGAAGCACCAATCTTAGCATAAAGGTTATATTTAGTTGCACGCCAACATGTTTATAATAGTTGATGAATCAATAAGAATTTAGGGAAAATAAGTATAAATGCAAAACAAAATTGAAATTGATTGTACAGTTTCTTCCTTGTTAATTTAAATCATTGTAAAAATTGTTGATTTTAAATGTTTTGATTAAGAGCAAATCACCCTGTAAGTGGCACCCCCATGTTTTTGAGCAGGGACTTGAAATGTGTCAGGGGGGTAGTCTTTGTGGGATTGAAGTGCCTTTGCGGGTATATGAATTATCATAGTTTGTAAAATATCAGGCCACATGTTATTTTTCCATAGAATCATTACCTTACTCAGTACACAAAAAGTGCACTGAATGAGCACCTGTTCCATATTTTGTTTTCCCCTCTTTATTCAATATGGAGTCACCTAAAGTTGCCAGTTTGGTTGGACATATTCCTGAAGATTTCATCCCAGGACATAATCTTTAATTCCAGGAGACTCCAGAACAATCCTGGAAGGTTTCCAACCTTAAGCCCCTACCTTATTAGTTCACACTATTAAAAACTTTGCTCTGGGAACAAAACTATTAAGTTTCCTCATGGGCTTGTCTATGGTGCTGTTTCCTATAGTATGAGAGTGCTCACAAATATTAATGAAATTATGAACACCCTGCTGAGATGAGGGGCTTAGTATTATCCTAGTTTCACAGATAGGGAAGTAAGAAACACAGTGATTAAGATTATAGAATTTAAGGACAGAAAGGACCCCTAGATCATCTAATCTGATGTCCTGTATAATCATAGATCACCAACACCACTCACACACTAAGATCAACATCTGAAATGAAACGAAACCCAGAGGAAACTACAACCCAGAAGAGATTAAACTATTATTTGCCACAGGAAGAGAATAGGCAGGACCGAGATGCACCATTGCGTAAGGCCCTCACAATCACAGGGAAATGATTAAATGAAATATTCCCAGCTAATTCCAGCAAGTGATCTATATCCACATGATGGAAAGGAAAGCAAACTACTCTCCCTCCCAACCTCAAATATCATGAACAGTTAGACCCTAAGCCAGGGGTTCTTAAACTTTGGGATACTGTGACCCCCCCTCTAAGTTGCTCACCACCTCCCTCTAAGTTGTTTGCGACCCCCTGGGGGGTCGGGACCCACAGTTTGAGAAACACGGCCCTAAGCACATGAGCAAGAACAAGCCAGGCAAGCATCTGAGAGGGAGAATGTTTGGTGCCACTTCACAGCCCTTGGCCTGCCCACCCAATATGCCATGTACTGCCATGGCCATGCCTAATGTTTCAGAGGATGAAAATAAAAAACAACCTTCCAAAATACACTGAGGAGTCCCTTCCTGGCCCTTACTGGTGGTCAGCTGAAACTGAATTGTGAGGTTCAGGAACATAAGACATAAACCAGAAATGAGTCCCAAGTCTCTGAAGCCCTGTGTCCCCACTCTCACAAGTGACTCTATCACACAATGACACTCAATTTCCACTTCATATCTCTCTTAAAATGAATTAATGTGTTTGCCCCCACAGTTCCTGGCGCGAGGGTGTTCCAGAACCTCATTTCTATGATCGTTAGAAGCCTAATTTACAGCCTGAATTTGTTCATTGCCAGTTTATGTTTGTTGCTAGGTTCCTGTGACAATGATGTCCTTTAGATTCAACAGATCTTCAAGCTCTTCACCTTCCCTTGTATTTATGCCCTTAATGTATTTATAGAGAGTAACTGGATCCCCCGTAGGTCTTTTTGTTAGTGTATACAAGCAAAGTTGTTCAATCTCCTTTCATAGGATTTGTCCTTCATTCTCCTGGTCATCCTAATAGCTCTTCTCTGCATTTGGTCCAGTTTATATTAATCTTTCTTAAACATGGGTGATCAGAATTGTACATAGGATTCAAAATGCACTCTTATCAGCCCCTTGTATAACAGCATTAATGCTCCTCTCTTCTATTGGAAATGTATCACACAATACAGAATAGGATCACATTTGCTTTTGTTGCAGCTAAATCACATTGGTGGCTCATATCCTATGACCAACCCACACACCCAGCTCTCTTTCCTGCAACTCATGAGCCCCAGATTACAGCAGAAATTAGTATAGCTCTAAGTGCATGATCCTGAACTTTGTACCATTGAGCGTCATCCCATTTCATTGTTTCCCTGTCTTCAAGATTATCCACCTCTTCTTCATGTATAATTTTTACCTAGTCTAATCTGTGATTCCTATACTCTGAATTTTCAGAATCTTTACTATCCTTTAGCATTGTATACATTCAAAGCATTGTCCCTATTAACTTTAGCTGAAGATGTGAGTGCTACAACTCATATTGTAGAGTCTGAACTCGGGCACCCAGAAAATGAGGAAGGAACATGCAGCTAATGACCACCTGATCAGATATTAGGCACACTTTACAAAGGCATTTAGGTGACTAACTCCAAGATTTAGGCACGTAAAATTCCATTTTGAGGTATCACAATGATATAAAAACCTCTGCTTGGCTGCATGTAGGTGCCTAAAAGGCACTTGGAACCTTTACAAGTGTTTGTAGTAAAAGTTCCTTACACTCTAAGTTTCTCCTGTCTAAGCCCCAGAGTGATCCTCAGAGGGCGCTGGGGATAAGGTAGATGTTCCTCCACACAATCCAATAAGCATACTCAGAAGTTGTCTAATTCTAGATAGAAAATCTGGGGAGGAAAGAAAGGTGAGGCTTTGCTTTATAACCTTTATCTCCATGGTTACTCACCCAGGACGTCAGAAACATTTGGTTCAAATCCACCCACCTCCCTCCGAAGCAATATGAACAGGAATCTGCCACTTCTCATGGGAGTACTCTAACTTATAGACTATAGATTCTCTTACTGAGCCAATTAATATTGAATTATTCAATTATTTAGAGTAAAGCAACTTCAATGGGAAGGGCTGAGGGAGATTCACGTCAGATTTTTCCATGAAAACGTATGTACAAATAGTTGAAGTGTTTGCTGCATTGGCCCTAACTCCCTAAAATCAGTTTAACATTTGTTTCCCCCATATAAGATTTACAACACTGCATTATTTGTAGCCTGAACACTATCTTTCTGCTGTACCTACACAAAATCCCTAAGCAAAGTTAAAATGCATAATAAACCAGGAACAAAATGTGACAATCAGTTACCTAAAACATAAATGTCAGCTATTGTATCTTGTTTAATAATGATCTATGCTAGGCTATAACTAAATTTTAAGTTTGCTCGAATATCTAGTAGTAAACTACCTCACATTTATCAAACTTTATTAGGCTTACTGAAATAATTAAATCCATAAAGCATTATTATTTCAACATTATAAATATGTTTAAATGCAGCTTAGTCAAAGAACAGCAAAAAATACAGTTATTATGAAACAAGGAGAGCACACTACAAACATATTTTAAAGCACTGCATGGTAAGACCAGATAAGGCTAAAGTACTTTAAAAAAATAAAGTTATATCATGCTCTCCAATTAGAAAACCAAACTTTCAGCATCTGATTTTACATCCAGTGTTCAATATCATCCTTTGTTACTATTTGTCTGATCAACTAAGTACCTAGAAAGAATACTTTTATTAAAATTGACAGCAGGAAAGGATTGAAGGAGTTGGAGAAACTGCAAGGTAATAATTGAAAAGTATAGTCATGATGTGCATGTACCAATGAGTGAATGCAGAGATGGCTGAACAAAACAATGGAAGAGTCTATAAAATATGCAAACTAAACGATCTTGAAGGTTCAGAATTATGCACGTATCACCCAGTATCTAGTCTGTTCAACTCTGGCTACCTCTTACCTATTTTTGTTTTACTCTCATCCTACAATACTATATAATCTTAGAATAATCTGGTAGTAATGGCTAGATCAGTTGTAGTCTTCAAAACACATGTGCTCTTGGTTTTCCATGGGTTACAGCAGTCCCCAAAATATATTATACACTTCAAATAAATGGAAGACCCAGAGTGAGAACTCTATGGAGATTAAAATGTATCCAGAAGAGATTGACTACCCTGCTGAGTCCCAAAGAGGTACTGTATTTGGAATACCCTAGTGGATGCTTCATTTAAATGACCATAGGATAAGGATGAGGCACGAGGAAGAGGACTATAAAACAGGAGAACAAATGATATCACCCCAAGGGTGGAAGTTCTATCAGCCAGAAACTAAACTGTATTGTGAAAGCAGAGTTGAGAGTAAAGTCAGGACAGAAGCAAGGAAAGTCCTAAGTGAGTTAGAATGGACAAAGGAATGAATGAGAAAGTGAGAGGGATAGAAGAGATTAAGGTCCAAAATGGTTAAATTAAAGATGCAATGACTTAGCCCTGCTACATGTGCAGACAAATCCTCCACCTCACCCTAGTAAGTTATTATACTGTAATTGTCTGGTGAGAAATTATTTACTGTATTGAGTAAAAATCATTAGGACCAACGGAATGGGTCTAGAAATAAAGGGGCCAGGTTGTGTTGCAAAACACATTGCATTTTCCATCCACATTTTTATTTTCTCACCAGCTCTAGTGACCAATTCAGAGCTGCTGCTTTTCCTCCAAAACTTTGCTGTTTCAGTCTGTAGACAACACTAGTAGCATTCAACTTGTTAGTTTACATCTTTGACTCATCTTCTTTCTCACCACTCTTCCAGTTTATTTATGACTTCTAGATGTATACAAGCATCAATAAATTTGTCCTCTTCCTTCTGTCCCAGTGACTAAACCATAATTCTTGGATGAATTAATGCATATTGTTCTGAACACTTAGGATTTGATCTACCTCCCAGGGATTTGGTCCTCTGAAGCATCATATAAAGGCTACTGTTACTTGGTTATTTCCTCTTTCATTACTGAAGCTACCTATCAAGATTTTTTGAGTTGCATATTGATTTCCTCTTTTCAATATGGTACAAGAATTTCCCATGGGACTCCCAGTACCTGCTATCTTTGGGCTAACTCCTCTTTGTCAGTACAGCCTGTGTGTATATATTTCCGAGAGTCAGGAGTGGGGAACCTAAGGCTCGGGGGCCAGATACAGTCCCTGGCTAGCCTGGATCCAACCCCGGGGGCTCTGGGCTCCTCCCCACCCAAGCATTGGGGAGCCCACAATGGAACTCTAGCCCCCGCTTCTCCCCATCTGAGTGATTTTTTTTCTGTGGAGCAGCCCCTGACCCAGAGAATGGTTCTACACTCCTGGCCTAGAGCCAAATACCTTGTAGCCACTTAATTAAATTGTAATAGATTATTGAATATGTTGCTTCCTATAGTTTACCACATGTGAAGAAAGAAGGAGTTATGCATATGCTGTTGCAATAAATATAATATGCATCTTAGTTTACCTTGTCATTATATATTGCAAGGAGTTAAATCAGTGGATGCTATAGCTGGCTTTCCCCAGGAATTGAAATTAGAGAGGGGTATTCAATTTTATGTGGAGGGAGGGTTGGCAAATAACTATGTGGATAACACTGCAATGTAAGTAGATGGCCATTGGGAAGATTGGAGGAGTCTAGAGGGGTGTACAAGTAAGGGTAACAAACAAATTAGATGCTGTTCACAGAATACTTCTAAAAGAAACATTGGGAAGCTGTGAATTGGGTGCTCCTGCCTTCTGACCAGGCTGGCTTACATATTAACATTTGCAAAGAAAGATTAAAATTTAGGTATGGGAAAATATGGGCACTGACTTTTAAAAATTCCTGTACCCTGCATGTTACGTATTGGTGAGTAAATTTATAAATAATGCTCTGCTCTGAAGAAGCTGTTTGAGTCTCTTTAAATCAGCTGCTGCCACAGGCTCCTTGAGGAAAAGGGCTTGTCCATGCAAAACACATTTGGGCTTCTTGGATTCACATTGTTGGTAAACAGGGGGCTACAACCCAGAGATCCAGTCTGAGAAGTAGGATCATGGTGCTCTACTCAGAGGTGAGAACTTGACAAAATACATCCCTGAATGAATGCATAATGGGGAATAAAAGGGACTTATACCACACGTCTCCCTTCAACTGTGACAATATGCAACATTGTATAGGCATCTCAAAGACATTGTGCATCCGTGTGTACATCATTCTATCAGGCTACATTTTAGAGGAAAATAGCAACTATCCTTTGTCTTGCACTTGCAGAGCTCTGATCATTTTAAATATAAAAATATCTCCCTCTTCCTACTGTAGCCAACCCCCAAATCCTCACGCCATGAAGAAAGAGGCATCTTATCCAGACAATTATTTACAATTTCTGCTTTTTGGGGGAAAGGCAGGCAGACAACAAATTTCCATGGACTTTGGTAAATTGGCAAGTACTCATTACCTACAACAACAATTACAAGGTTAACAATCTACAGTTGCCAACAGGTTCACAACATCAAGCTTAAAGCATTCTGCAGATGCAAATTTGTTTCAGAAGATTATAATACTTGTCTTTGATTCATAGACCTGTTGTTGTGCTATTTCTTCCTTTCCCACTTTTATGGGGATTACCATTCTGATGTTTATAATGTTCTCTCAGTCTCCATAGAGGATAACTCAATTGTACTTTCTATATGCTTTTATTACTGAATGAGCAGCATGTATTTTACTCAAGCTACAGCTCCTATTGCAAGTTGAGCTCTATTTTTAATTTGTTTATTATTTCTGTGTCCCCATTTCTGCAGCATCTGGATTTGTGACATAAATTACACAAAATGATGTTTTCAGGGTTTTGTAGCTGTGTTGGCCCCAGGTTATTAGATATTCTGATGGTGAGAAGGAGAGGCTCTTAAGCCTGAAGAGAAGTCTTCTTCAGATGTGGGAAATGTATTCAAAATATCTCAGCTAAATACAAGCAGAACAGCTTGTTTTGCATAAATAGTTACATGTGTTGTGTATGGTGGGGCCAATGGAACTGGGTCCCTGGGAAAGGTGGAGAGGGGAAGGTTCCATGCTCCAGAAGAGGTAGGGACTAGAGCAAAAGATTAAGGGGCTGGGGCTGGCTACCCCTTCCCCCCCCCCCCACCAGCCCTTCAGCACCATCTGGAGCATCCCTCCCTCTAGGGCATTTTGAATCACTGGGTCCCAAGGCATCTGGCTCCTTTGTCCTCCCCTTGTTGATATGCCTGGGCATATCGTCTAGAACGATACATATGTCTAGAATGGTATGGTTTGGAAGGTGTAGATCATCATAGCAGCAGAGACATATACATACAATTCTATCTCTTATGCTGGCAGGGTCTGTTGCTGTTTTGAGGTGGAGTGTCTTGGTTTGCGGGGAGCTTGCTTCTGATGATGAATTTGGAAAAGTTGGGAGGGTTGTTTGATGGTCAGAGGAGGGGGTTCCAAAAGTTCATTCAGACAGTGGTTCCCAGAGGGCATGGGTTGTAATGATTTGATGATACCATGATACCATAGTCAGAGTGATCCAAATGCCCTAATAATAACTATGTGGGTGAAACAAGACAATTGCTAGGGTCTTGCATGAATGCTTACTGAAAAATGATAAGACAAAAATCACCTGTGCTGAATACTTTTTCACTCTATATATGCCCTCTCTGTCCTCATCCTCTAAAGAAACCTACATATTACCTTTCAAAAGATGAACCTGGGATTGTAGGCTCAAGACTATGATTTTTAGTGTCTGACAGAGTGAAGAAACACACTGGATTTATATTTGATAACAATAATCTATAACCCGCTAAGCACCATCCCATTCCAGCTTTGCATCTCTGCCCTCAACTGAGAGGTGGTAACAGGGCACTTCTTGAATGATCCCTTGAAATGTGCTAGCTATTTATGCTGGTTAAACAGTCTATTCCACCCTGTGTTTCACTGTGACAGTCTGAATACATTTCCCAGACCTGAAGAAGAACTTTGTGTAAGGTCTTGTCCACACTATCTCCTCCCACCCTCACCCCCGTCAATCTACCCTACACAATTGAAGTCAACATACTGTGGTGTCTTCCGCCCTGTGAGGTTAGCAGAGTCTGCTCTCCCATCAATTCTGGCTACTCTTCTCATCCTAGTGGAGTACCAGAGTTGACAGGAGAGTGTTCGTTGATAGATTTATTGTGTCTAAGTAGACATGATAAATCGACCACCCATAGATCAGTCACTGCAGCGTCAATCCACCATGTAGTGGAGACAAACCTTAAAGTGGAAAGCTTGTCTCACCAAAAAGTTGGTTCAATAGAAGGTCTCCTTATCACACAATATTCTTCCCTTAAAATGCTCAAAACAAACAGATGAAAACACCTGCTATGTTCCTGGCTTCCCACAGTACTCTAGCAATAACCAAAAATGGCTCACATTGATGCAAATGCTTAAAGGATATATATCTCTTGAAGGTTTTTTAAAAAGGCAGGCTCTGGCAGATTGCCAGAGAGACTGAATTCTATAGCAGCATATCACCACTCCCACTAACAGCACATGTGTACATCTAGGAACTGTTAGTAAGAGCACCTAAGCTAATTTTAGTGCTCATAGTACTAAATATGGAGAGAGAAGACCACACAGAATTTACATTAAAGCAAAAACTGAGACATTACAAATATTTTGCACTTCAGCCCATACTATCCCAGGTTCTTAGAGTGGTTTACCAGCATTAATATATTCAATCTGACATCATATCTATTTAGCAGGCAATAATTATAATTCCCCATCTACAGATTGAGAAACTGAAGCACACAGTGGTGAAATGACTTACAAAATCACATAGCAGGGCCATAACAGACACCAAAACCAGATTTCAGTTGCATGAGTTAAAAGGCCATAGCCCCCCATTTTTCTCATTTCTCCATACTTGCTATTGCTTCTCTACTTCAACTTATAATTCATAGCACATATCTACAATACAATACAATACAATACAATACAATGATATTCAAGCAGCCCACAAAGCCAACAGACAGCCACATTCTGCATCAGCTGAAGCTTCAGGGCAGACTCATGCAGGCACATTGTAGCCCTCCAGGAGGAGGATGAGTTAGCTGAAGAGTAGTCTAGACAAGTTAGAGATTAATGCTAGCTAATTAGAGTGGCTGTTCAGGAAAGATGATGAAATCAATAATGACTACCTTCATAAGGGGATTTATCAACTTATTGATAACAAATGACAAAATCTAGAGGTCCTCAGCTGCTTTGAGTACTCCAGAATACTTTCTCATCTAAGTTAGGGAAGGATATTGAAATGTGAATCTCATTCCTTTTGTTTGTGTGTTTGTCAACTTCTGACTAGATTACCATACAAAGCAATCTGTATATGTGTTGAGGGCTGTAACTGTTTATAAATGTCTAATTTGCTATAGTAAATAGGTACTGAAGATCATGTGAAGAACACTTAGCCAATTTCGCCTAGTGAAGAATACAACTGTGCACTTGCTGGACAGAGCATATTGCATATTCCTTAGTTCATATTGACCTCTACTTTCTGTCTTCCTGGCATTCAAAGTGCTAATTTTAACCACACTCTTCTTAATATTGCTTTTGTAAAGTTAGGAGAGTTGTTGAAATGTTACCATTACGACATAACAAAAGCTATGTCTCTGATGGCATCTACATTCAATTTCAAATGTATCTACGTTTTCTAACTTTTGTATCCAACTAATATTTCCACTGGGATCAATTATAAATAATAACATAAGATGGATCATTCATGTCACTGTTGTATTGATGGATTTGGGAATGATTAGTTACCATAGTGATGGCTTGGCTAGAGCATGCAGGGAGAGACTAGTCATAGGGAGGTTGTGTTTTGCAATCACAGTCAACTTAATTGATCTTGACATGGTATAGAGCTGAGTCCCTTGAAAGAACTTTGCTATGTTCAAGGACACAAGAAATGCCTCAGATGCTCGCACCAGAAGGTAATGCTTCCCCCTTTACACATTGCTATTTTGCAATCTTTTGCATTTGACTAGAAAAGACTCATTATCCTTGTGTTTTGTGAACCAGTACTAAATTTAAATTGACAAGCATTCATGCAGGTGTTTTTTCATTGTAAAATGAATGTATCATGTTATCATGTATTTTGTAGATTAACAGATTACCCTTTAAAAGATCACTTTAAAATTGTCTAGTATCCTTCATCTGAGGATCTACAAGAACATTTAAAAAGGGACAAATATTATTTCTATTATACAGATGGGAAAACAGACACACAGAGGTTAAATGTTTTACTCAGTTACTTAAATACATCTAATCAGAGGCAGCAGTGATCATAAAACATATTTTACACAAAGGCAGCTATCCCATATTGAAATCCCATATTATTTATTTTTATTTTCTTCTATGTATGCAGATACATGAATTTGTAGTTCAGTAAGCTTGGCCTGGGTGTGGAAATAATAAAGCAAACATGAGCAAATTCAATTTTTAAAAGTTTTATCCATTAAAATACTCTTTAAGTGTGGTGTAAAGAACCTGTTAGATATTCCAAAATCTAAACAACATTTTTACATGAACATTTCCTAAAGTAAAATTGACCTTTTATTTGTAACAAAGTCATAAATCTCTGAAGCTGACTTTGAGTTCATATCCAGAACAATGATTTCACTAAAATTGGTATTTATGAATAGAGCTGGGAAAACCCAACTTTGACAAGCAAGCTTTAAATATATATCTTCCTTTTAAAAGTTATGAACAGACAGAAAGATGTAGTGTTATGTACTTTAGAATAATTCAAATCCAAGTACTTTATAAAAGTCCTATAATGCTCTGCACTCCATCTCAGAATGAGCAAATCTTTTAATGCTCTCTCCGTTCCTTTCAGAGGTAGCTGTTCAAATGATGATATATCTTATGTATTTTAAAAACTAATGTGTTTGATTCAGAAAAGTATCTCTCTCTCTCTTTCTGTATATATTTACTGTATATATGTCCTATACATATGCTTTTTTGCTATGTTGAACATCTGCATTATATCGTTGTGGCTGGCTTTTAATTAGATCAATAAAAAAGTTAACTTCTCCCCCCTTTAAAATAAGTGGAACTGTTTCCTCAGACAAATCCGAACCAATTTGAACATCTCCAGATTTTATGACATTTGGATCCAACTACCGACCTAAACATAGTTGTGTGGGCTTCTCTCTAACTATTTTCAGTGACAGATAAATCAGCAGGACTTTTGTAAAAACTTAGAGGTAGAGTAATTTGCTGTTGGCCCAGCTCAATAGGAAATTGTGGTATACCTCCATGACAGCTTAGTTGTGCTGGCCATTAAGTAGATGGAATGGTGCCAAGGCTTAGCCCATCCTGCATTTATTCCCAACTACTCCATGCCCACTGGCTCTTGTAAGAGAATGAACAGATGCACAGCAGCTGCCTACTCCTGTATTTCTCAACCAAGGTCTGGATAGCCAAGGTGGGAGGAGAAGAGTTTCTTACTCCCCTGCATGCATGTAGTCCAAGTCTCCATCCAACCCCGAATACTTATATTTTTTGCTTCTCATATACATCCATTGGCACTTTATATTATTCTTGTAGGAGAGAAAAGGATGAAAGGCAAGTTCCACTTTTTATATGACAATCAAATGCCATTTTAATTTAAAATCACTTTCTTTAAGACTTTCCAACAATTCCCAAAGATCCATTACAAGCAATTTTGCTTAGACACCAGCTATTTACCAATTATTTTTAGTGGTTATACCTTGTCCATAATACTGTGAACTCATTTTCAGTTTAGACTCTTCCTCTTTCCAGCCAAGCTTACATTTAAACATCACAACTTTTACCAGTCTTTTCCCACTTGCATAGAGCACATTCATGCTATTATTATAGTCCTGAACCACTGCTCACCATATTGGTTTATTGCAATTAAACAGTGTGATCTTTAGAAAAAACAGAGTTGTAAATTCAACTTCAGATGTATATAGAATAAGTCTTAATCCAGAATGTCTATGTTGAGCTAAAAAGTGTTCTAGAAGGTTAGTAAATGGGAGTTTATTGACCTGCAATGTCTTTTTATTTTCATTAGTGGCACAGACTGCTTTGTCCAGGGGTTCTTTTAACTATGTAGTATTAATTTCTTTAAAGCATATCAATGTACCTGAGAATAATAGGATTAAAATGTATGCAACCTTGAAGCATTCATAGAAGGCAACTCACTGCTTTTCGTACATATCCAGCTTTCAAATCTAGGACACTTAAATTGAATATCTAGTGTTCATTGTATTTTCTTTTTTAATATCCAGAAGTCTATTCTCTATCATTTTTCTTCTCCGGGTACAAAAGGAAATTAGGTAAATGTATTAATAAAACTTTTCTATATATATCCTCTGCTGTGACCTTAAGATAGAAATTGCTGTGGTAAGTTTCCTTCCTCAGAATTCTACAGCATGTAGGTCTGGCAAGTAAAGGGGACAAGAAAGGAAATAAGAGGAAGACAAGAAATTCAAGTGAAGACTGGCTCCAGAAATTGAATTTAACTTGGAAGTAATTGCATCACCCCTGATTCTTACAAAGTATAATTTGGCATGCACAGGGATGGGGAATAGAACTCTGACAATAAAGGGAGATGTTAAGATAAAATACAGGATTTGAACACCTGTACCTTTATGTTCCTAAAGCAGGTCTGGGACTGCCATCTAGTTCAGTGCACACAGTCAAATCATATACATCAGTCTCTAGGAATTCCAGGGCGGGTGACAGTCTTTGCTGGACCTTGGGCATGGAGGAGGGGGCTTGGCTTCAGGCTTCTGGAAGGGGCAGGGCCTTAGGCAGAAGGTATGGGGCTGGAGTTGGGACTCCGGTGGCAATTGAAAGGGCATGGGGCTTCAGTTCTTGCTGCTACCACAGTAGCAGCCTTGAGCTCTATTAAATCACTGAGCCCAAGGGCAGCTGCTCCCTTTGCCTCCCCCTCAGCCTCTTCACCCTGCCCCCCTCCCGTTGGCAGCCCTGGGGACCTCTGTTCTTTCAACAGTTCCTCCCAGACCCGAACTCCAAGCTGTCCCCACTTCTGGGGCTACCCCTTTCAAAAACAGGCTTTGGAAACATAACCACCAGAGCCAAAGGGAGAAAAGAGTTTCCAATAGAGATGCATCTCCCCACTGCTTAAACTCTTGCAAAAAAATTACCCAGATGCCTAGAAGATTCTCTGTAATTCTTCTTTGTTGTGTTAAGTTATTCTTTCCCCTCCCTTGGGTGGTCTACTAATATATTCATAGACACTGGCATTCTCTATAGGATTTTTATCTTCCTGTCTGAAAGAAATGGTTTTAGCTTTCACACGTACGCTAGACTAGTATCTGGAAACAGTGTGATTTGGAACATTTGGGTCCCTTTGATCCCCCACTCCCTTTTCTCAAGAGGTCAGTCGTGGAGCTACCGTCCCTTCGAAAGCTCAGCCCTACAATTCCCATTTGCAACCTAAATGACAGGTGGGCAACCTGGGATTACACATGCAGACCCAGTACCCTCCTTCAAGGTCAAAACCCCCTCACTGTGGTGCATATGTCCACTGTTCAGCTGTAGGCACACAGCTTCCAGCCACGACAGGCCCTTCTCTGATATGCCCTGTATCCTTCTCTCCTTAGAATTCAGTTGACCTTCAGTTATCAAGCCCACGGGTTCCTCATCCCCAAGTGTCTTCAGGGACTCCCATCGTTTCCTGAAGGCCTCCTTCCAAGACACATGTCTCTGTGCCTCCCAGGGCTGGAGCTACCCCCTGCTGCTTTGTCTCTCCCAGACATATAGCAGCCCAGACAACCTCCCTGTTCTCTTCCTCCCCCAGGAAAAGGAACAAAGAGTGGGGCCTTCCTCTCCCTCTCCCTCTCCATCTTGTCACCAATTGCTTAGCACTCCTGGAGAAGAATTAAAGAGACATTCTCTTGTTTCCGTAACAGCCTCTGTGGCTTTGCTTGCCCCTGTTTGAATTTCAGCACAAGATTCCTTCTTGCTGCTAACACCAGTTGGGATCAATTCAGCCACATTCAAAAAATTCCCAAAATAAATGGTGTAAAATTCTGTGACACAGCAGCAACAGTTAGATAAGCTTACTTTTGTTCAGCTTGAGGACATGCCATGGCTACAGGAATGAGGGTTTTTTTTTTTCCCCTCCAACCATTGCTAATTCTGTCATTTTCTCAGAAAAAATACTTCCTTCATTAATCAGATCCCTCCAGACTACAGAAATCTCTGCACCAGTATCCCTCACACAGGGATATCCTGGCCATTCACCCTGACAACCTTCAGATATTTGCTAACTGGCTGCGCAGAGGCCATCTTTACAAATCCTTTGTAGAGAGTGACCACTGTCTGGGAAGCCACTGTTTTCTGCAGGGCAGCGTTTCGCATGAGTTACCTGCTGCTTATTCCCACTTAGCATAGAGCATTTTTTTCCTCATGTGCTCAGTGGAATTAGTGTTAACATTTTTTGGTCCCTCTGTCTGTAGAGGAGACTTAGAATGAGTAACAGGAAAGTTAACTTGAATTTCCCCAGGGTAGGAAGTCTTTGTTAAACTCCTGCCAACTCTATGGAAAAGTACAAAATTCAGGATAGATTCCAGAACAAGGTGGCAACGTCATATGTCTCTGTAGGTCCAGGTTTACTAGAAAAAACAGAATAATCACAAATCACTGTCTTGAGCACCCAGCCATTTAAGTTCCTTGAGTATCGCTAATGGCCTTCACTAGCACATCTAGATGTATAAATGGTTTATATTTCATAATTCTAACTACATTACAAATAGAATATCAAGAATCAAGGGACTACAAGCTTTCCAAGGATAGGTTACATGCCTCAATTTGCATAAAGCATATTCGAGTTTTGCCTAGTCATACTCAAAAACATATTTCCATAAAAATATGGAGCTGCAACATCACACAGTGATGAAAGCAAGAAGTGAACACGGGTAATGACTTGTTGTATTATCTAGCCATATACAAAGTCCCTCTCAGAAGTTCTACCTTTGGAATGTGTTAATGTCCATTCTGGAAATAGTTATAGGGCCTAATTTTGTACAGTGTTCAGAGACATCAACTTCTATTAAAGTCAAGAGAATTGAGGATACTTAATACCTCCCCTGAGATGATCAGCTTCTTGCAAAATTGAGCCTGTTTATGCAGGAAAAATTCTGGCATGCACATGTACACTCTGTGTGGTAACATTTAATTAAGGTTGCTGTATATATTTTGACTGTGTGTCCCCTGTCTAGCTCACTTATGTATTCAAAATAAATATTCACCCACAAAACATTTGGAGACTTTAAATAATTCTTTGCTGGCAGGGCACACTAATGAGACAGACTAAAGAAGATTGACCTTAGTTCTAATTGGGCTTCAAAATGAAGCTTTTTACAAATTTTTTTGAAAGCTCACTATGACTAATTCTAGTTCAAAGCTTGCTAAGCAATACATACTAACACTTACCAGCAGCAAAGATTATATTAAATGGATAACTGCTGGTTAAACCATCAGTTATTAAAATCTGGTAATGTAGCATTTAGAGAAGAGATACTAGCTGGCATGGATTGTTTCAAGAAACAACTTTATTCATCAAACTCCACATTCAGCAAACTCCAGAAGAAAATAAAACTATGCCTCAGTATTGTTACTTAGCTGCACAAACTAGCCCGGATTCCCATCTCTTCCCAAATAATGCTGGCTGCCACACAACTCTCCTCTAGCTAGATATCACCACATAGAGATGTGCTTAGGGTCCAATATTGCGAGACTCATACTCTTAAATTTCCCTTAATCTGAATAGGCTGTAGCACTATTGCTTTCCTTGGCCTCTCTGACATACTTCCTGAGCACAGGTTCTGTCTGTGTCCCCTTCATGGAAATGGGACCCCATGATGTGGCTGCCCTATGCCTCCAAAACCAGTGCTAACTCTCCTGAACCTTTCCTGGAGCTCCAGTCTCCTGAGCATTCTGGGTTACAGTTCACTTCTTCAGGGACCCACAAATTTCCCATTATGCAGTGAAATTACTAAGTTCTAAAATCACAAAAGGCTGGGATAGGCAGCAGAACCTCAGAACAAGACATTGCAGAAGTGGCAGTGATAGCAGATATGAGCAGTGGCAGAGATAATGGTAGCAGCCATGATATAATTGCAGATGTGGGGGCATTGGTCAACCTGTCCCCACCACACTTGTCCTGTGTGGGAGGTGGACGGTGTGAATTTTAAAGACAAACAACTCTGAGTGGGTTGCAGTGGAGGAAAAGGAAAGTGGCGTGTTATAGGGGTGTTTGTTTGTGAGACTTTCACACCGCAAGATTTAAAACTGCAGCAAAGGACACTTCCTAGAGTACTGTGAGGCGGTTTTCTTATGCTTACATGCTTTCAGTCACAGTTGTGGGGGTTTTTCTAAGCCTGGTTCCCTCTTCCTTGTAATAAAAGTTTTCTTTCATTGTGCAAAGACTCAGTGCTTGAGAACCTAGGGAGGTGGCAATTCATTTTCTCAGATTACTAGAGGAGCTCTCTAGCTGGTTCTATTTTGTATTATTAAAAGGGTCCCTCTAGATATAGAACCCTCCCTCGTTGGTCCTGCCATCTCCACTGGCAGAAGGTAACATGAGGATACTTTTCAGGATACCCATACATATGAGACCTCCCATTCCATTGCCAGAGTCATGGTTTGGGAGATGGTGTTGAAGAAATTAGGTTGTAAGTTGTGAAGGCTAAATCAGAACCTCAAGCAGTCATTTTTCTAGTTAGTGCTTAAGGCTGGCCCTAGGAAAAGCCTTGATAAAATATGAAAGACTTCTCAAGAATGGAATAAAATATCTGAGGTCAGCAAATTGAGATCATATATCTTCAGAAAGCAGCAGGAAGCTCATTATCTAACCATAATTATCCATTTTCTTTTCTTTCTGAAAACAAAATTGCATGTCCGAACGTATGAATTTTGTACTCTGTTCTTAGCTAGGTCCAACTGCAATATAATATGGATCTTATACAAGAAGTTGTATGCATTGCATACAGTCATCTATAAACATCACACTTCTTTTGCTTTTTAAAACTGTAGGTAGTGAACATCTGTACTGCCAGCAAATGCATTACATTTACTAGTCTGGATTAGTTGGTAGCTTAACACCTCAGACCATGAATCATATGACAAGCCCTAAAGATTTGTTATAGCTACTTATTCAAGTTCCATTTGTTTGTACAGAATGTTGCACTGCAGTCATTGGATGGTTTCAAACTGCATGATTAATCAGTTATGTTCACAAATTTTATAAGGACACAGATCTTTGATCTGCATTGAAAAGTTCTGACTATTTGGGTGTGTCTAGACTACAGTGTTTTTTCGAAAAAAGTGGCCTTTTTTTCGAAAAAACTTCCCCTGCATCTAGATTGCCACTGTGTTCTTTCGAAATTAAATCGAAAGAACACGGCAGTTTTTCTGACTGCGGTAAACCTCATTTTACGAGGAAGAATGCCTTTTTTCGACAGTGTTCTTTCAAAAAAAGGCATTCTTGAATGCAAACAGGGCTTTTTCAAAAGAGAGCATTCAGACTGCCTGGGTGCTCTCTTCCGAAAAAAATGGCTCTCTTTTTCGAAAGAAGTGGTTGCGGCCTAGATGCTCTCTTTCGAAAGAGGCTTTTTCAAAAGGTTCTTTCGAAGAAGCCTCTTTTGAAAGAGGCTTGTAGTCTAAATGTAGCCTTTGTGTTGTGGTTTATTCTGAGGTGTTGCTTTCTTCAAGAGCAGTTGATCCAAAGTTCATGTCTCCTAAATCATCACTGAGTGTCTTACCCACTGGTTAAGATTAAGAAAGGCACCATCGGCTCCTCCTTTTTCCAGGTTATGACTGCTGCCCATGTCCCCCCAAAATTACCCATAGCCACAATTATTTGGCAAATTTGTGCCACATTCACACATAGTTTCAAGTCAAGCAGAAGTGAGGGTTTTTTGATTTGGGGGTTTTTTGGTTTTTTTTGTGAACACACAATTCAATTAAAAAAATGTGCCCAGCTCTATTTACTTCATTCTAATGCATCTAGTTTGGAGTTGGGAAGGCTCTGATATCACTTCAGTGTTCTCTGTTGCTCTTTTTAGTGTTGTGGTAGGGCCTGTGAAAATGGCAGAGATTCACTTTGAGGAGTCTGAATGGTCAGTTGAAAACCTTTAATTGTGAGATTTGCTGAGGGGCAGTTTAAAATTTTGAACCTAAACGCTTAGATATCTAAGACCCCTTCAATGACAGTTAGTCTCCTACGTGCCTATGGCCCAGATTTTTAAAGCTATTTAGGTGTTGCTGCCCTCAGCATTTCAATGCCTGATTTCATTTTCAGAGGTAATTTAGGTGGTCGATGGGATTTAGACTGCTAAAAACCTAAATCACCTTTGAAAATTAAATATTGCTTCCCTCAGCACTGTAACACCTAACTGATTTTAAGAGCCTTAATTTTAATACCCATATAAACAAATCAGAGTCTAAGTCACTTATGAAATGAGGAAATAGCCCTCAGATTTTGAAAAGGACAGAGGTGCTTAATAATGGAGATGAGTGCCAGTGAGGTTTTCAAAAGCCTTGAAGTGCCTAACTCCCATTGAAAGCTTTGGGGCTCTGAAAATCTGAATGAGAAAAGTATACACACCTTTAAAAATTGAGGATTGTTTCCATGAGAACTTTGATGTATTTAAATAATTCACTTTTCACTTGTATTAGCATAAAAATAAAAACCTAAGATTATATTACTTTAAATCCTGTCAATTCTGTTAAGCCATTTTTAAACCCCCGCCCCCAAACAAATATTGGTGCAAAAACTATCAATATGGCTAGTTACAAAGCCATTTCAAAGAATTTATCTTTGGGCTAAGAAACAAACATGATGAAATTGTCTGCCAAGGCTGATTTTCTTGAAATTATGTGCTTGAAAATTAAGGCCTGCGTTGAACGTGCCTTTTTATTTGTAACTATAGGGTCACTGCCACAATGTTATAGTAACTGTTTGCAGTGTTTACTCACAGAGCTCTCAGATATGCAAGACAAAAATATTAGAAAATGGCTATAAAGATTGCTGCAGTAATGCAGGCATGTGCTATCTGACCTTCGTCAGCAATGCCAGCGGCTTTTTTCATATGTTGTTGCCAGTTGTCATTATTAACAGTGACCATGAATTTCTTCCTGTCATAGTAATCAGACTACATGAGAGATGTTTCAGAGGGACTCCTTACAGAGAAGGTCACTAGCTCTTGATCTCATCAAGCTGCTTTCTTCGTTATTGGAAAAGGCAGGTGGGAAGATGAGTAAATGACACCCTCCAGATTTTTAGGAATACTGAAAACTAGGTATTATTAGGCTTTCAGACCAGGAAATCAAATACGGTATTGATCAGGAGGACAGGGAATCTTGAAGAAAGGTTATTTTGTTCGCCCTTCCCATCATCTGGACAAATTAAATTTTGCAATGTCAGACCAAATATTTTAGTATTGATTTTGTTGGATCTTTGCTTGACAGTTGAGCTGACTGAAAAAATTCAGTCTGAGGGACAAATGAGGAGCAGAGTTAGGCAGGTAACATTGGATATAGTCTTTAACAGGCAATGCATTCATCATGTACAAATAGGCTACAAGCAAGATAGATATTAACACATTTATATGTTGGTATTTAGTTGTTTGCTTCAAATATGCTGTTTAGCAGGTGCAGAGCACATCACAAGTGCTGCTTTTTCATAACAGCAGCAATGTGGCCTGTCCACTTAAGGTTGAAAAACCACCCTTTATTTACATGTGGCAGGAGCTCCCTCTGCTGAAAATGTTTCAGTCCGCTGAATCTTCTGGCTTTACGAAGTGTAATCTTATTTATCCATACACATTTGAAACAGATACACCTTTGAAAAATGTCTTTCCTGCATTTTTAGAAGAGCATAAAAAAGGGGGTAATCAATTAAATTGTACCACATGCATGTAAAACATTTTCTCTTGGCACAACAGTCTAAACTGTGGACATTTTTCACTGTTAGGTTGGAGAAATGGCTCTGAAAGGTATCAGTGTGCTTGTGTTTCAAATGTAAGTTTGCATTATGGAAGCCAGACTCTGACCTTAGATGCACACAACACACTGGGGTCTGGATAGATACACAATTGGTTCAAGCATTCCCACAGAAAATGCATCAGAAGTGCTAAGAGTCCTTGTACATATTTTCAGTCATGAGCTTACTCACAGATGCCCTCTGCAGGTAGGTTAACCTTCTTGCATGTTCTATAAAAAAAGAATGCTTTATCTTTTCATAGTTAGGCTGTCCTTGTTGCTCATCTGAGTAAGTGGGTTTTGTCCACTAAAGCTCATGATATATATATATATATATGTTAGTCTCTAAGGGGTGACAGGACTACTCATTGTTTCTTACTTCAACTACTTATTGGTAGGTCCTGATGTACTGGAAGTTATTACAGCTAGGTTGCAAGGGTGCCAGCCCAATTTTCACAGTAGCAGTGTAAACCTCATATATAAAGGAAACCATTTCAAACTTGGGGGGGGAGGGTGCAGCAGAACCCTTATTCCAGCACTGCTGCTAGACTCACAAACCATGTTTAATTAAGGAGCAGAAGCCCAACTTCATTTGTGCAGTTGGATGATACATGAGACCTTAGTTAGTTTAGCTCTCTCCAGACATTTAATTCACTCATCATGAACTGAGAGAGGTGGTGTAATGAGGAATTGGACTATGGGTGACAGACACCAAAAGGTATTTGTCTTATGGGTTTTTTTTTTCCATCCTGTGTTATTAATGTCTGAGGAGGTTACTTTGGGGATACAGTATCTCAACTGGAGAACAGGCTGCCACTGTACATTAGAACTCCTAAGTCACTTTTTATCTGGCCTTTTTTTGGAGTCTTTAGGTTTTCCATCCTGGATGAATTCAGTGTGGAACATCAAAATGAAATGAGTCCCCTCCAAACTAAAGATGGATTTACAAATCCAGCAATCAAAAATATCTTGGTAACTAATTAAATGCCCAGTGAAATCAAAGAAGGGATTCCCATTGATGTCAGTGGGCTTTGGATTCAGCTCTGGGTTAATATCCACGCAACGATCAAATCTGCCCAGAAATAATATCCATTTACCTGCCAAACTTGTTCCAGTTATATTTATTTTCAAAATACTAAATCCCAAGTACTTGAAAATTACATTTTATTTTAAATCTTCTGGAACTGGGTGTAAAAACTGAAACAATAAACACCAAACATTTGTGAATCTACCTTTTCTAAAACAGAAAAAGTGATTGGAGTAATGCCATATTTTCCTAATGATGGCCGAGAACAAATGACTATAATGGAAACCAAAGAAGACTCTGAACAGTAAGGTAATGCACTAGGATCATTGCCCAGTCCCTGATCCTGTAAACACTAATGTACATGCTTAACTTTAAGAATGTGAAAAGTCACATTGACTGCAATGGGAGTACTCACATATAGTAAAGTTAAATAAGTGCCAATATATTTGCATGACTGGGACCTTAGTTTGTCCTTATGGAATATCTTATTTGCTTTAATCATTATTTGGTTCTTTCTGTATTGATAGCAAGTTTCTGGTCTCTGTCAGGATCTCTACCAAGCATTTATAAACCTCAATTACCCACCTGGAGAAATAAAAACACAAATTGAAAGAGCCAGATGAATACCCAGAAACCATCTACTTCAAGACAGACCCAAGAAAACCAACAATAGAACACCACTTGTCATCACCTATAGCCCCCAACTTAAACCCATCCAACATATTATCAATAAACTACAACCTATACTAGAACAGGATACTACACTCCGAGAGGCTCTGGGAGACAGACCCATAGTCTCCTACAGACAACCACCTAACCTCAGGATGATTCTTACCAACAACCACAGGACATACCACACTAATACCAACCCTGGGACCTTTCCTTGCAACAAACCCCGTTGCCAGCTTTGTCCACATATTTACTCTGCTGACACCATTATTCGACCTAACCAATTCAGTTATAAGATCAAGAACACATATTCCTGCTCATCCAGAAATATAATCTATATCATCATGTGCCGACAGTGTCCGTCTGCTATGTACATTGGACAAATGTCTCAGACGCTTCGCCAAAGAATCAATGCACACAAAATGGATATCAGACAGTATCACAAATCAAAAACAGTTTCTTGCCATTTCAGCCAGAAAGGGCATTGTCTCAATGACTTGATTACCTGCATACTGCTTCAAAGACATTTTCACACCAGGCTTGAAAGAAAAACCTCTGAACTGTCATTTATGCTTAAATTTGACACTTTACGCCAGGGTCTTAAGAAAGATGCTAATTACCTTACCCATTACAAAGATAGCTTCCCCAATTATCACCTCTAATATCATTAGCTCACAGACATTTACCTCCCCCCCCACTCTGTTCTGAAATTTGATTTGCCCTTTTTACATGTGTTCACTTTTTTTGATTGTATCCCTTTGGTATATATGGTCATGCCAATTTTCTTCCACAATTTGAGCTTAACATTCATAAGCAGAGACAAAAATTTCTGGTCACATTGACGTCAACAGCATAACTCTCATTGACTTCAGTAGTGTCAGGATTTTACCATTGGCTCTTAAGAGCTTATGACAAAATCAGTTTGGAGGCTGCTATAAGGATAGTTGCTGTTGTTGCTGCTCCTGCTGCTCCTGCTGATGATTTAAATTAAAGGATGGCAAAATGAAAATTACAGCTCTTCCACACTTTGCATCACTTTATTGCAACAGTGCTATTTCCATTGACTTCAGTGAAGATGAAAAGGAGTCAGGGTAGAATCTGTCCTCCAGTATGCATATACTTATTTTAAAGTATAGGTCAGCTAAGCCAATTTATATACATTTTAATGCTGCACACCTCTGGGTAAAATTGTAGGCTACAATCTAGAGATTGGAGACAGGGAGAGCCTAGTTAAATAGATTGACACTTCAGTGCTGACAGAATGAAAGTACTCTTGGATTTTCCACACTGTTCAAAACAGGCCATAGTTTTTGTTCAATAAATCTGTCTCAAACAATCATATTTAAATATTTATTCACAGTCTTATTGCCCATCTTTCTCTATACATTTCTATATGTCTCATGGTATTTATATATGTTAAAATAATATGTCATTGAGGTAAAAGTGGTATCAGCATATTTAGAAACAGCATTGCTGCATCTAGACTGGCATGATTTTCCGCAAATGCTTTTAACGGAAAAGTTTTCCGTTAAAAGCATTTGCGGAAAAGAGAGTCTAGATTGGTATGCACGCTTTTCCGCAAAAGCACTTTTTGCGGAAAAGTGTCCGTGCCAATCTAGACGCGCTTTTGTGCAAGAAAGCCCCGATCGCCATTTTAACCATCGGGGTTTTTTTGTGCAAAACAATTCTGGGTTGTCTACACTGGCCCTCTTGCGCAAAAGCATTTGCGCAAGAGGGCTTTTGCCCGAACGGGAGCGTCATAGTATTTGCTCAAGAACACCGATGATCATACATTAGATCGTCAGTGTTCTTGCGCAAATTCAAGCGGCCAGTCTAGACAGCTGGCAAGTTTTTCCGGAAAAGCAGCTGATTTTCTGGAAGAACTGGCCAGTCTAGACACAGCCCATATGTATTATGTGTATTGCAAAAGGAATGGGCCTAGTGATGATTTATCTACAAGGAAATCTGAGTTTAAAAAATGAGATAACATTTTAATATTTATGCTCAAGCCTGCTGTGCAGCTCTGCTAGAGAGTTCTTGCTTGAAATGCAGGAATTACTGTACTTAGTAAAATATTACATAGTGCCTAGATTATAGGCTCTTAACAATTAATAAGCATTAAGTCATCCCTCCCTGAGAGGTAGGGTTTGATAAGAGGCATTAGCTCTATTCCGCACAGATAGCTGAAATAAGACACAGGGAAGTGCCATTCATGGCCCAGGGCCAGAGAGTAAGTCATTGAAAGAACCAGGAATAGAATTTTGGAATTCTGGCTTCTAAACCTGTGCCCTTATCATTAAACTACACTTTCCTTCATATGTCCCCCATCATAAGAAATCATAGATATATTTAAGATAAAAAGATATTAGTACTGATTAATGCTGTATAGCAAGGCCTGCAGGCCTTACGCCTGTAAGACATTTAGCTTAGGCTGGGTCTACACTACAAAGAAAAATTGCAAAAAGATATGCAATTGCAAACTGCAATTTGCGTATCTTTTTCCATGATTCTTCCAAAAGAGGCTTTTCCGACATTTGGCCCATCTAAACAGGGCCAAATGTCAGAAAAAAATCCTCTCTCAGAACATCCCTTCTTCCTCGTAAAATGAGGTTTACAGGGATGCCGAAAAAACACATCTGCTTTTCTGATTTTTTTTTTTTTTGGAAAAGCACACGCATTCCTTTGATGCGGCAGAGCTTTTCCAGAATACCTCCAGGATAGCTCTCTACCCTCAAACAAAACCTCAGGCCTACAGATAGGGTGGCACGAGTAACTAACTGATTCTTTGTCACAAGAAGAAAAGTTAATATAATAGATGTGTTAACTGCTGATAAGTTACTCTAATGCTGGTTAGAGTATTTTATGGATTTGTGCAGACACATGTCATCAGCAATGTGATAACCACAAGTTGTTATGGTGATTCAGCTCAGTACATATTAATGAATATGAAGGGAAATAACAAGCTAGCGTATGAAAAAATGAACCACCCAAATTTAGTGAGGTGTGAAAATACAGATAAGGAAATGGGGTTGAAACCTTCATAAATATGTATGGATCCCCATGGGAATGAGCATAACACATTATAAAAGATGTATACCAGTCTGACTGACTTCCGAGGTGCCAGGATGACACCTATTGGTGATGGTGGTATCAGTGAAGAGGAGGATAAAGATAATTACTGACACTCTGTGGTTGCCTAGCAGAAGATGAGTCATGCCAACCATAGGGCTCAACATTTTATACTATCCACACATATGCTGTTGTATTTCTGTGTTTGTGGGATTGTTTATCTGCCTAGGAAATTTGTTAATAAAGGACTTGTGAAAAATTGCAGTTTTTCCATGTGTACTCCAGCGGTGTCTCATTCTAATGATATTGGCAATAATCTTCAAAATATTGCTCTGGGGGATCCACTATCAACCCCACAGGGGTCTAAAAGATTAATCATGTAATCAATAATCAATACACCAACCCATCAATTAGTCAACACTGTAATGTTGAATTCTAACCTCAGACATGCATGTTAATCTTCCCTTGTCTTTGACAGGATCTATGTGTGTTCATCGGGGGGGGGGGGAGGGAGAGAAACAGAACCCACTGTCAATAGTCTGAGAATTTTCATTCAAAGAGGATGAGTACAATGTAATGTTAAATCGTTAGTCATTTACAAGGAAGAAATATTTTATTTAAAATATATCATTTTCTGTGATTTTGCATTGTTCTGATGGTTATTAAACAACCGAATACGTATCAACAGGATACTATTTTATGTACATGGATTAATGACTCAATTGCTCAACCGTTACTTACATTAATGAGCATTTACTCAGGCTATGTATACACGGTTGGCTTTTTTTGGGAAAAGATACACAAATTGCAAACCACAATTTGCTCACCTTTTTCCATTTTTTTTTCAGAAGAGGCTTCTCCAACATTTGGCCCATCCACACGGGGCCAAATGTGGGGAAAAACCTCCTCTTTTCAAAGAGCCTTTATTCCACAGGACTTCCAAAAGAGTACGTCTGCTCTTCCAAAAAAAATTTGGAAGAGGAGACGTGTTCCCTGGATTCAGAGGAGTTTTTCTGGGATACCTTTGGTATCCCAAAACTCCATAGTGTAGACATAGCCTCAGACAAGTAGTCCTGCTGAAGTCCCTGGGACAACTCACTCGGGTAACCGTTCACCAGCTGAGTAAAGGTTGCACACTAAGCTTGTAAAACAGCATATTATTGCAGAGGTTAACATTTTTTACATGTCATGTGGATTAAAGTCAATTATATTCCTTAGCAATCCTGTTATTTCTGTCCCAGGGGTAAGCAATTACAGTCTCACTATGTATTGCCAATGTGCAATTCTCACAAATGCTGCATACTTTTTCCAGAGCTGAACAGAAGAAATTCAGAAAGGAAACCAACAATGACAGACAGGTCAGACAAAAAGCTAGTTCTACTTGCTCTGGCTGCTAGATTATAAAAGTAATAAATGATCAAATATTACTTTGGCAAAAAAGACATCAGTAATATTTAACCCAATCACCTTTTCGATCCAGTTATCAAATGTTTCTGATAATTGTTATGGTTTCTTTTAGCATGTCTTTGAAACAAGTGCCACTGTTTCTTTCCTTTAGAATGAAACAATATTGTAACAGCATTAGTGATTTGCTAGGAGCATCCTTCTTATCTTCTTTCATTTTTCAAGGGTAATTTACCAGCCAAGAACAATGACACACTTGTATTCCCTTTGCCAAAAGATTCTGAATAATCTTATTTATTCTGATACAGTATCTTTAAAAGATGCTGCTGCTGTTGGAATTTTTTTATAGCGTTTCACTATGTTTTCTTTTGTTACTTCATAAAATATGTATTGTTAAATTGTATCTCTGGTTCTTCTGTATCTGACTTGCCTGCCTTTCTGTAGTGCTATAATGCCTTGTTTAGGTGGTGCCAAGTATTGTGAACAGCAGATATGGAGGTTTCTAAATTGCCCCAATAGTCAAGGAGAGAAGTTTATAATAACAGAACAAAACTGACTGAAATAGTGAAACTGATGATCGGCAAGGGGAGCAAAGGGGCTGAATTGTGAGACTTCCCTGAGGCTCTGTACTCAAATGTTCTCTCTCTGTTCTAAGAATATTTGTGTTTGTTATTTGACCTTAGAACAACAGTACCCATACAGTCAATACTGTAAACTGTAGCGTAGGCTAGGCATATGCAGGTTCACCACCATAGCACCTAAAGCCTGCTACAGTTTTTATCTGTGAAAAATGTTAACAAGTTTTCCGAGCGTAGACTTTGAAGTGAAGTCTCATTCCACTTTAATTGTTCTGGAATGCGACAGCAGTGATCAGTAACTGGCAGATATGAAGTTCTTCATTCCAAGGGGAGTAAAATTTTCCTTGGAAACACATCAGGTGAAGAGGAGGAAGAGAAGATAAATTGTTACTAATCCATGCTGGAAGGAGTCTCTGGTTCTCCATATTACAGTGAAGCAGAAGCAGCTTCTTCTAACATGACTGCTGGCCAGTGCTAAAATGCTTGCTTCCCCTCCTTCCCTGTTTGAAGAAGAGCCCTAGATTTATGTGTAGACACAGAAGTGGAAAAGAGAAAAATAAATGTTCTCCCTCCTCCCATATTCTCTTGAAGAGGTAAGAAGCTGTGAAATAATCCTTGCAACAGCAGTGATTAAAGGAAAAGTCCTGACACCTCTTCCTGAGGTGAAGAGAAGAGAACCATATTTGTCTGCTGTTCCACTGGGGATATAGGGGGAGGAGTGGAATACTCACAGCACCAGTAGACATTTTTGTTATTGAGCCCTTCCTAAAACCTATGAAGTGACTTAGCCAGTCTGTCCCCAATATATTATGCCCAAAGACCATCAATAAGATATTCCTGGCCTCAAGATGGACACTCATGGGTCATGTTACTGATATACTCCTAAAACCAATGCAAGGTGAAGGATTCTGCAGCATATTTTATTGTTTGGAGGATCTAATGCAGCTCCTCCACTGTTATAATTAATTACATCCCTAAGCCAATTTACGTCATCTGGTAGTCAGAACTTCCATTTCTCTCAAATCCTATTTATTTCAGGTTTCATCTGATTTTAAAAAAACAGCCCAATACCTACTACTGTATCATAGAATCATAGAGCTGGAAGAGACCTCAGAAGGTCATCAAGTCCAGCCCCCTGCCCAAGACAGGACTAATCACAACTAAATCAACCCAGACAGGGCTTTGTCAACACCTCTAGGGATGGAGATGCCACCATCTCCCTAAGTAACCCATTCCAGTACTTCACCACCCTCCTAGTGAAACAGTTTTTCCTAATATCCAACCTACACCTCCCCCACTGTAACTTGAGACCATTGCTCCTTGTTCTTTCATCCGTCACTACTGTGAACAGCCTTTCTCCATCCTCTTTGGAACCTCCCTTCAGGAAGTTGAAGGCTGCTATCAAATTCCCCCCTCACTCTTCTCTTCTGCAGACTAAACAAACCCAAATCCCTCAGTCTCTCCTCATAGGTCATGCGCTCCAGCCCCCTAATCATTTTGGTTGCCCTCCTCTGGACCCTCTCCAATATGTCCTTTCTATAGTGGGGGCCCCAGCACTGGACACAATATTCCAGATGTGGCCTCACTAGAGCCAAATAAATGGAAATAATCACTTCTCTGGATCTGCTGGCAATGCTCCTCCTAATGCACCCTAATATGCCATTAGCCTTCTTAGCTACAAGGGCACGCTGTTGACTCATATCCAGCTTCTCATCCACTGTAATCCCCAGGTCCTTTTTTGCTACTTAGCCATTCAGTCCCCAGCCTGTAACAATGCTTGGGATTCTTCTGTCCCAAGTTCAGGACTCTGCACTTGTCCTTGTTGAACCTCATCAGATTTCTTTTGGTCCAATCCTCTAATCTGTCCAGGTCACTCTGGACCCTATCCCTGCCCTCCAGAATATTTACCTCTCCACTTAGCTTAGTGTCATCTGCAAACTTCCTGAGGGTGCAATCCATCCCCTCATACTTACATTATTTATCAAGATAGTATAGCACATCTAAAAAAATATTAATGCCATGTCAGACCATTAAGCTGTAATTGAAGCACAACAAAAAGGAAATGCCGCCAGACATAAGCAAATATTGTGGCATGTGATGTGAAACTGGCAAATTTTACTAATTTCAAAATGGGATTAAAAACTGTTACTTTCCTCATTTTAGTCATTGAAAATGCTATTTGCTTACTAAAAGTGAAGCAATGGGACATCTCAATAACTGATTTGTGGGTGCTATAATATGTTTAAGTGACAACATTTAGGCCCACAATATTACTGGTGAAGCAAAAGAGGTCTTGTTAAGGCCAAGCGGAAAATCTGACTCTTAGATTTTAAGACTGTAATTTCTTCAGGGCAGGGATCATACCATCTTCGGTATGAAGAACAGTTCTTCATATATCTTCAATAATTGAACATTAAACCATAATGATTCTGGCATATATGCCAGATTTTTTTTCCAGAAGTCTTTGGCAGAGTTAGACTGAACTTTCTTTCTGAACTTTCTGAGAGTTTTTAGAATTTGTGTAATATCATTGACTCTAGTTCCAAGCACTATTTCCAGTGCTGCAACTATAAACTTCCCCTTTCAAAACAGTACCAAAATTATAATTATTTTCCTGCATACAACATTCCGAGTTGTACAGCTGAACAATGGAATCCTCTCCAACTTTTGCAATGGCAAGCATTTTCTCTTAGAGATATTATGCTATGCTATTTATTGTTTTAAGGATGTTTTGGAGATACTGGCAAAACAAAGATGGTAAAAATAGTAGAAAAAATTATTAAATTGTGATCAAAATATGTTATCCAAATTCCACTTTCATTTTGTTAAATATCCCCATTTAGAACTGAACATATCTGTTATGCCCTATATACTTTTAATGGCTTTTAATTGTCTTATTTTGTCCCTTCAAGGTATATTACAGGCTAATAGGGATTCCCATCATGGGAGGCAGGAGGGGTAGTTGCCTAGATTCATTAACTAGCATCATCATCAAAATATAAGGAAATATGTTTATGAAACAACCATAATGTTAGATATAAAAGGAAGTAAAAACTGTTTAGAAGTGACTGGTTGCACAAATAAAATGTTTGGTGAGCCTCTTGAGTACCTGTGATTTAATTTTGAATTTATTTATTTTTTCCCTCACACAAAGTGGTTAATTTTTGATAAGTCCCTTTAGAAAGATCAATTAATCATCCTTCAGAGTTCCCCTTAGTGAAACAATAAATGGTACAAAGGGAAACTACACTAGAAATAGGAGAATTTGCATAGAAGAGGACTAAGTATTCATGTACTAACTACAAAGTAGAGGGGAGAGATTGCTAGGCTGGATCTATTAATAATAATAAGCATTCAAAAACATTAAGTACAGGAAAAATAAACTTAGCAAAAGACTCTTATGTATTATAATGTTAACCATGAAATTAGTGCAGTATTTCCATTGTTTTTAGGGCATTATATTAATTTGGAAATAGTAATTTGATTTGGTCTGAAAAGTGTGATACAGAATAAAGCGTGATATGTCTTTAAATTATATGTTAAGCAAAAATATAAAACCATGAACTCTATGTCCAATTGCATATCTGAAAATCATTTTGAAAATCACAAGTTATTTGAATAATTGATCAAATACGGAAAACTGTTTAGAAAGTATTCTTTATGATAAGTACTCATCCTATAGAAATAAATAAATGCAAAATGCCATGGCGAAGAATGTGACAAAGTTTAGATGCTGATAATTTAAAGCCCCCCACTGATATCTATGGGTATGTCTACACTACAATATTATTTCGAAATATCTTATTTCGAAATAGTTAATTCAAAATAAGTTATTTCGAAATAACACGTCTACACACAAAATGCATTTCGAAATAGCATTTTGCTATTTTGAAATAGCGCGTCCACACTGAGTGGACACTGAATCGCATTTAAAGCCAGCCAGAACCAGGTCCGGCAGGGCATCAGGTCAGGAGTTACTTTGTGTGGCTGCTGCCTGAGGCTATCTGAGGCCTGTGCTTAAAGGGACCCCCCCTGGACAGCCAGTTCTCAGCTTTCCCTGCTTGCTTGCCTACCTTGCTGAGGGACAGCAAAGCATTTTGTCTCTGCGTGCTCTGGTTGCCCTTACTCGGGACACCACAGCACTCTGAAACATGGAGCCAGAGCTGCCCCTGGGCACTCTGGTGCTTCTCGTGGACGCATTGCTGCGAGTCTGGCTGCACTTTCTGCAGGCTGCCATCCAGGAGGTCCATCGGGGGGCTGTCAGTATCCAGGAGGCCCTGCGGGAGAGCTTCCACCCTGAGGAGAACTAAGAGCCTCCCTGGTCTGCCCCACTGGGGGCTTGTGCCTCATTCCTCCCTCACGTCCTTCCACTTACCCTTCCCTATCCCCCCTTCCTGATGTCAAATAAAATACGCGTATTTTCATGAACACAAACTCTCTTTATTTAACAAAACTGGGGGGGGGGGAAGGAAACTCTGGTGAGACTGGGGAAAGGAGGCTGGAGAGGGGAGAAGAGAGAGTGGGAGAGGGGAGGAGGAAACCTGGGAGGAGGGAGCTGGAAGGGGGAAGCAAGGGGAAGAAGGGGGAAGGGAAGCTCAGGGCTCAGGGTTGGGGTTCTTGCCGGACCAACTTGATTTTCATGCACATCTGCTCCTGGGTTCGCATGTGGCCTTTGGTGGCCAGGCTGGCAGCTATCCTGCCATAGACGGCTGCATTCCTCCATCTAGTGCAGAGATCATGGATGTTGGAGGCATCCCCCCGCAAACCTGAATAAGTTCCATGATCTCCACCCTGGACCAGGAAGGCACCCGCCTTCTCTGGGCCCTGGCAGGCTCCTGGGAGCTGGCAGACTGCTCCTGGGGATCAGCGGAGGGCTGGCTGCCAGTGGCTTGCTGGCTCATGTTTTGGGGCCACTGGGTCAGGGGCAGTGACTGCTGGCTCTGTGCTGGCAGGCTTGGAGCTGGCACAGGCACTGTGGCCAGAGTCAAACCCTTTAAGGGCTCTGGGGAGAGGGGAGGGAGAGGAGTGTTCTTGGTCGAGGCTGGAGTGACCACCAGGGTGCCCCCTGGTGGCCCCCTATTTTGAAATAAGTGTCTATACAGCACTTATTTCGAAATAGCTATTTCAAATTTGGCATTATTCCTTGTGGAATGAGGTTTACTAAATTCAAAATAAGCACTCTGCTATTTTCAATTAATTTCGAAATAGCGATTTGGCTGTGTAGATGCTAGGAAAGTTATTTTCAAATAACTTTGCTGTGTAGACATACCCTATTTGACTTGGATCAGTACCTACATTTGAGAGAGAGAGAGAGATGGTAAGACAGACTGCAAATTATTTTCCTTGTCTAGTTATGATGTGGTTTTGTAGTTCTGGATATACTATGGTCTGGTCAGACCCAATCAAAATAAATATATATGTGAGTCAGAGGCAGGTCTGTTGAAAGAACGGGGACATATAAAAAATGTCTAACCCCTAAAACTTTCTTATAAACCATTGAGTTCCACTGTCAGCCAATAATGGCTTCACATATTTCTTGGATGTCACTTTCAAATCTGAAGAGTTGTTTGTCTACACAATGAATAATGTCTCTTGTCCATCTTGAAATTGTTGTACTGCTATACTGAATCCTTTCAAAAATAAAATAAACTGCACATTCAGACATTTTGAATACTGAATACAGAGGCACATAGCAAGTCATTTAAAATGAAATATTATTTCTTGTGTCTCTTTCTTTAATTTATATAAAAAACCCTGAAAAAAGTGTTTTGAGTGTTATAGAATTAGTTGCTGAACAAATGTTTCAATCACTCCCTGTATGTGAAATCAATGTGAAAGTAAATTAAGAGCTAAATCTGTATATATTGAGTTCTGTAAGCTTCTTAAACCATTGGCTTTCAAATCTTTCATTTGTTGAGAGTTAACTGTTCATGCAGTACCTACTGTAATAGAATTTAAAAGATGTTTTGTGCATTTTTTAATTAAATATAGATACTCAATTGACACCTTGGAAACTTCTACAACCCAAGAATAAAAATAAAATAATCTTCATGTCATATTACAGTATTTGCAGTGCTGGACTCAGCTAAGTCAGCTAGCCAGCTAATCTACCTTTCATACAGCTCACTAATTTGTTGTACAAGTTCATTTGCATAGAACACTTATGTATTCTTATGTTCATTCTTCTATAGAGCAGTGGGAGGGAGGTTTGAAAGAAAAATCCATTTTAAATTCAGCATATTAAATGAATAACTAGACAGTTTACACATTTAGTGAGCTTCACCCTCATTGGTGTAAGTAGGGTGGTCCACTCTGGTGAGTGGTAACATTAAGATATTTATTGCTGGTATTCCCTACTGGAAAGATGCTAGAGCAGAACGTGGGGCCACCTGCCACCTATAGCTCCTCTGGTGCAGCTGCACTGCTATCCAGCCTTGTTCTCCAGTAAGGCTGTATGGACCCCAGAAAGGAGATGTAGCTTCATGGAAGGGCAGGGGGCAGTGCTGGGGGAGCTGTTGCTGTGTGGCCAGAGTGGCCCTATATTCTCCTACTTTCATCACTGCCCTGTGGTTTATAAATTGCATCCAGAGCAGAGGGAGGACAGAGAAGAGTTTCTCCCCAGGTAGCATGTGATGGGGAGGAGATAGGGAGATTGTGGGGGGCCCAAACAAGGGGGGTGGGATAGGGAGCAGTCATTGATGGAGATCATGCCTCCCTGGTGTGTCCCTCCCATGGTAAGAATTAAATTCTACTTGCACCATTGCTCACACTGCTTAGTTTTGTAAAAACAGTGCTTCTCTTCGAGTCTGTGTATACTAAAGACTTTTACTAAATAGAAAAAAAAAAACCTTTGCAGTTAAAACTGTCATGGTATTTTAATCTCATTTTATGCCTTAGGTGTGATAGCATTCATGTTTTCATCTCTAAACTCCAAATATTATAATTTGCATTATAATTCTATGCTGAACTTTTACAAATATTTTTTATTTTATTTTATACAGTATATATATAGTCTCTACATGTGTGGCCTGCTGCAGTTTGAACTCTGTCCTCACCTATCATCCCCTTAAATTTTTTTTTCAAGTTAGCTATGGATCTGAGGTTTTAAACAAATGTTTGCGTTGGCATCTGTATACCACTGAGGAGAGCCTTTACAAAAGTGATAAATGGACAAAGTCTATACAGGGTTGTTCTTACTCAGGCAAATTTCATGATGACCTCCATTTCTTGGAATTTTGCCTGTGTAAAGAATGGATCAGCTTTGGATAACAGCAAAGGATGATTTTCCACATGATGCAGTGCATTAATATATTTGAGGGAGTTTGTCTGTCTGCTCAAAAACTCCTCAAGCGGTAAGAGCCAAATTCAATATACAGCTTCCTCTTATCATAACTTAAAGCAGCACAAACGTTTGGTTGTGCCAGGAACATGAGATGTGCCTATAATGGGATTTCTTCTCATAAAACCAAAAAGAAAAGAGACAGAATGACCAGAAAGGGGCTGGTTGGTGGCATGCCCTCCCCGTTCAGATCTGCCTCAACCCTGATCCTCCAACCCCTTGATTCACATGGGGATGTTGTGGCTGTTCCTCTTTGTCAGGGTGCAAATGGAAAGTGCACAATTTGCTGCATTCCTCACTCTGGCTGGGGAGCGCAGGGGGCAGCTGAACATGCACCTGCACCAGACAGGGGACATGTACCCATCTCTTGGCTGTGCTTGCTGGAGCTGCAGCAGTCATGGAGAGGTGATTCTCACCTGGCCCCAATCTACTGTGATGAGAGAGGGTTGGGGTGGTTGTATACCGGGGAAGCCTGTATACTGAACCTCTCATCCCCAGCCCCACCCCAGAGCAATAACTTAAACGAAGCATGTACAATTTTATTTTATTTTTCAGAAAACAATAATTAATTGTGTTAAGTTACCGAGAAATACTGGGTAAATCTTCTAGTTCTAATAATTGAGAGAATTGGCTCTATTGGCTTTTTGTTGCTGGTAACATTATGATTGCTGCTACAGACAACACCTGCCATTTCCTTAGTTTCTTTTGTAGTGTTACGGGTACTTTACTGGTTACTTTCAGGTGTATCACTTAAGAAATTGCATCTATCACTTCTTTTTTTCAGTGGAAGTGGGAAAAAGGTAGAGAAATAGACCTTATAATGGGGCCAGCAGAGCACACTTCATGAGATCCTCTTTGTGATTTGCCACATCGCTTGCATGAGGTACATGTATGATTTTAATTCTGCAATTAAGGTGTGAGTCACAAAGCTTGCCACCAAGTGTTAATTGCTAGGAGACATTTAAATTATTCTGCAGTCTACAGTTAGCAGTTGGCCTCGGTATATTCTTTGGTTTCAAATTAACTTTGCATGTATTCAAGCACGATATGAATACAGATATCATACACATGACAACAGATAACTTAAATGTATTAGTTCTGACTTGCAGATAACCATGTCAACCAAATGATGGATGACAACCAAATTGGCAATAAGTCATTGATAGGTGATGATGATGTACAAAAGTCAGCTTTATCAGTCTTGTATTTCCCAACATTCTGGTGTACAGACAACTTCTATATTTCTAATATTTTTAATACACCGTAGTTACAGAAATAGCTCAGTTCTCTCCTTGATCTACAGTCAGTTTTTGGCAAGTTGTTTGGCTGCTCCAACTATTCAGGGACTTTTCTGGTTTCACAGTGTTACAGAGTCACTGTCCTTTATCTGCTTCCTGTTTCTGCTCTAGCCTTGCCCAAGTCTTATTTTAACTTTCTTAATCCCTTTCCATTCTCTACTTCAACATTGTTCCAGTCCTATTACTGACCCTCTCCAGCCTTAAAGCCATTTCCTAACCTTCCAGTCTTCAAACCTACTCCAGCCTTCATCTGCACTCCGACTATGATCCTTATTTGGCTTGTCTACAGACTTTGTGCTTGATTTTTATGCATGGCCTGTCCCTGACTCTAATCTCAGTGTTGCCTTTTGGTGTGGTCCTGACTGTATGACCATCTTTGAGCCCTGGTGCCTGTTTGTGACCACAGTTCAAACCACTCCACCTGACCACCTGGAACCTAGAGCCTGATTGTCTCTATGCTAGACCCTCTAAATAGGACCTTCATGTTAACCAAGGATTTATGGGGCACGAGGATGCTCCACCCAGATTCCCTATTCCCCAGCTATGTCTCCTATGGTGCTGGCTGGGATGCTGTGGGAGCCACTTCTTGGCTAGACTAACTTTCAGGCCACTTCTAGCAGCACAATGCAAATATGATTGAACATACAGGATAATGTGAACTGAAATTGTGGCACTGACAGAATATGCAGCAAGTATGTCTTACATATTTTGTTAATTACATAAGCTATCAGTGCACACAGATATCTGTAATTAAGATACTTTGTAGAAAATAGTTACAAAATACTATATTTACAGAGAATATAGGCTCATTTGAGTAATTTTTCAAAGGAATTGTTTACTAAAAGCAATAATGAATCAAAAAGTCTCAGATAACCACATAAAACTTGAGAGATGACAATCAGTAAAAATGGCTAAACCCCTAGAAGTTGGACAGCTAACCAGTAATTGGGTATTTTTTGTTTTAGGATGAGCCATATTTGTACATAATGATTTCTAGATGCAGATTTAGCCAGAACTTATCTAAAATATTCATACCTCATGTGCAAATTTTGATTGAAACTTACATAAAAACTGGGTTGTTTAGAAGATTCCAGTGTTTCTTTTTCTGTATGGGACAGATTATCCTGCTGTAAATGAGCATTTTGTCATACAGTTAATCAGAAGCAAAAAGTGCAGGACCATCGAAAGAAAAAAAACACAACCTTTTGGTTTGATTTTAGAACAAGGATTTGGGTTGGGTCTTTATCTGAATAATTTTGCCTATGCCTACCTGAACATTTAAAATAGATTTCTCTGAAAAGCTGTTTGTTACTATGTTTCAATAGGCTGTACATAGCCATAAAAAATGGAGTGCATCATGTTTAATTACTAGTGCAGGGAACAAAATGAAGTTATCCTGCATTTAATAATAGAAATAAGAGTCAGGTATAAGCTATTGTATTTTACATTGAAAGCACAATCCAGAATTCACTGAATACAGAAAAGCTATCTTCTTGCTTGCCACACACAATGCCTCCTCAACGACTTATTTATATGCATTGTAGATAAAGAACAAAGCATGTATAGATCATAGGTGATTTCTTTATAGCATAAAGCACAGATTATTTTATTAGAAAAGATTGTAGGTTTCAGATGCCTTGCTCCTAGTATTTTGATTGCTTAACATGCTCATAAAAGGGAATAATTCCCTGATGACTGGCATGCCCTAAATATCTGGATAGATAGCTAGATATGTTTTTGTATGTATACATAATTGACAAAGTTAGTCATATGGGGAAAGTGCTGGGCTTATTTTTTCCAAATATAATTTTACCAATACGCTTACTGGATCAAAACCTCTTGAGGCCCTATCTGTCAAAATAACATTTGAGAATTTTAAAACTATAATTCAATAAAAATCAACACCATAAAATACATTTTAGAAAGCGTTACATCTAATAAATAAAGCCCAAGTCCATAAAATCATGCACCATCCTACCTACAGAATAAAGGTTTCCAGAATTTTTTTTAAATTGCTTCATGATCATGATGGTATTTTTCCAATAATAACTTATTCTCTGAAATTCTTGAGATCAGCACTGCAAGCATACAGTGGAAAAGGCTGAAATTCACTTCTATGGAGGAACAGAACAAGACCTATGACCTCAGAAGTTCAACTTAAATTCTATTTTGTGTATCACAGAAAAGACACTCATTAAAACCATCTAGCCATTGAGCGTCAATTTCCAGTCCTACAAGGAGTTCCATGCATGTGAAACCAATTGAAATCAGTTGATATCATAGAAGTCAATTGGGCTCTGTGTGAGAACAGAGGTTGGCCCACATGCAGCTCCCAGCAGAGGGAGGACATATCTAGACTATGCTAGACTTTCGAAAGAGGATATGCAAAATACCTCCCATTTGTCGACAAGCCGCAGAAACCTCATTTTTGAAGAAAAAGCAGGTGTCGACAAACGGGAGGGTTCGCTGACAAAACTGCATCTTAATTACTTTCACTTTTGAAAGTGCCGGTTTTGAAAGTGAGCTCGAAAGAAGATATGCAAATTCTAAGCCTATGTAACTCTGAGGGTATGACTACACTACGGGATAAGGTCGAATTAAGATATGTAACTTCATCTATGTTAATTTGTAGTTGAAGTCAAAGTATTTTAACTCGATTTATGGCGTTGTCCACACTGCAGGAAGTAGAGGGGAGAACACTCTCCATTCGACTTCCCTTACGCCTCGTGAAAGCAGGATTACTGGCATTGATTGGAGTGCCCCTTTCAGTTAGAATTAGTGTGTCTTTACAAGACCCGCTAATTCGAACCCTGGAAGATCTACAGCAGCAGCTTCGATCTTCTCTGTAGTGTAGACATAGCATGAAGTGTGTTGCAGCAGAATTTCTGTTTTCAGAAAACTGTACTTCCTGTTTTTCGTTATGTCATAGTAGCATGCACAAAATAGGACCCTGGAGTTTTCCTCTAAGGTGCACTGGGAGCTACTGCAAAACACACTCAGAGAGCACACTGTGCAGAATTTCCCCTGAAGCAGGAATAAAAGTTGGATTCACTGCAGCATTCAGAGTTTTTGATGTAAATACCTCAGGGTTTCCTGCTTCCTTCTATTCTTCTAGAGTCGACTGAATATTCATGGGAAGCATGGATGCCTTTCATTTCTGCACATGCATTGACCTCTCATGGAAATACTAAACAGTGTTTTTGCCCAGCATCTTTATATGTTTTAAATGCATACTAAATTCACCCATTCCAGAAGTTCATATATCCATGGGTTTTAAAAACAAATGAACAAAAACCAGCCAGAACCAGATGACAAAGAACAGCAAAAAATAACTTAACTATAAGCCAGATCCACAGCAGGTGAAAATCCACACGGTTCCTTTGAATTCAGTGAAACTCTGCAAACTTATGCTAGCAGAGAATTTGGTCTAATATCTGTAAAGCTTGACATCTAAGTTCATACATGTCACCCATTACCAAGGTATGTTTGGACCAGATACTATGGGTATGTCTACTCTACAAAGTTAATTCGAACTAACAGCCGTTAGTTCGAATTAACTTTAATAGCGGCTATACATACAAACCACTAGTTGGAATTTAATTCGAACTAGCGGAGCGCTTAATTCGAACTAGGTAAACCTCATTCTACGAGGACTAACGCCTAGTTCAAATTAAGTAGTTCGAATTAAGGGCTATGTAGCCACTTAATTCGAACTAGTTGGAGACTAGCCCTTCCCAGGTTGCCCTGGTGGCCACTCTGGGCCAAACCAGGGAAACTTTTCTGCCCCCCTCCTGGCCCCGGAGCCCTTAAAGGGCCACAGTCTGGCTACAGTGCTCGTGCCAGTTGCAAGCCTGCCAGCACCCAGCCAACAGACCCTGCACCTGGCACGGCATGAGCCAGCCACCCACTGCCACCCAGCCCTCCGCCTCTTCCCAGGACCAGGCTGGCGGCTCCCAGGAGCCTGCCTGGGGCCGCAAGAGGCAGGCGCCTGCCTGGTCTAGTGCAGAGATCGTGGACCTCATCGAGGTTTGGGGGGAGGCCTCCAACATCCACGACCTCCGCACTAGGCACAGGAATGTGGCCGTCTAGGGCAGGATAGCTGCCAGCCTGGCCACCAAAGGCCACATGCGAACCCAGGAGCAGGTTTGCATGAAAATCAAGTTGGTCCAGTGAGACCCCCGACCCTGAGCCCTGAGCTTAGAACATAAGAACATAAGAACGGCAGTGCTGGGTCAGACCAAACGTCCATCTAGCCCAGTAGCCTGTCTGCCGACAGCGGCCAACACCAGGTACCCTGGAGGGGATGGACCGAAGACAATGACCAAGCCATTTGTCTCGTGCCATCCATCTCCAGCCTTCCACAAACAGAGGCCAGGGACACCATTCCTACCCCTTGGCTAATAGTACTCCATGGACCCAACCTCCATGAATTTATCTAACTTCTCTTTAAATTCTGTTGTAGTTCTAGCCTTCATAGCCTCCTGTGGCAAGGAGTTCCACAGGTTGACTATGTGCTGTGTGAAGAAGAACTTTCGCTTATTAGTTTTAAACCTGCTGTCCATTCATTTCATTTGGTGTCCTCTAGTCCTTCTATTATGGGAACTAATGAAGAACTTTTCTTTATTCACCCTCTCCACACCACTCATGCTTTTATAGACCTCTATCATATCCCCCCTCAGTCTCCTCTTTTCTAAGCTGAAAAGTCCCAGTCTCTGTAGCCTCTCTTCATATGGGACCTGTTCCAAACCCCTAATTATTGTAGTTGCCCTTTTCTGAACCCTTTCCAAGGTCAAAATATCTTTTTTGAGGTGAGGAGACCACATCTGTACACAGTACTGAAGATATGGCATACCATAGTTTTAGACTTCCCCTCCTCCTTCTTCCCCTGGCTTCCCCTTTCCAGCTCCCTCCTCCCAGGTTTCCCCTTCCCCTCTCCCACCCTCTCTCTTCCCCTCTCCCATCTTCTTTTGCCAGTCTCCCCAGAGGTTAATCCCCGCCCCCAGTTTTGTTAAATAAAGAGAGTTTCTATTTTTTGAACACACGTGTCCTTTATTTTTTACATCAGGAAGGGGGGCTAGGGAAGGGTAAGTGGAAGGAGGTGAGGGAGGAATGGGGCATGGGCCCCCGATGGGGTGGAGTGGGGTGGCTCTGAGGGCTCCTCGGGGTGCAAGCTCTCCTGCAGGGCCTCCTGGATCCTGACAGCCCCCCGATTGACCCCCCCCGGACGGCAGCCTGCGGCAAGTGCAGCCGGGCTGATGGCCGAGTGCTGTGATGTGCCGAGTGTGGGCACTCAGGGCACTACAAGACAGGACTGCTTTGCTGTCCCTCATCGAGTTAGACAAGCAAGCGGGGAACCCTGAGAACTGACTGTCCGGGGTGGGGGTCGGGTCCCTTTAAGCACAGCCCTTGGCTAGCCTGAGACAGCAGCTCCACACTCTAAGTCCTAACCTGATGCCCTGCCAGCACTGGTTCCGGCCAGCCGTAACTTTGGTTCAGGGTCCACTCAATGTGGACATGCTATTTCGAATTAGCAAAACGCTAATTCGAATTAGTTTTTAGGTCTAGATGCACGAATTCAAATTAGCTTAGTTCGAATTAACTAATTTGAATTAAGTTAGTTCGAATTAGTGCTGTAGTGTAGACATACCCTAAGATATCTGAGTCAGACAGATCAAAGTAGAAAGCTTTAGGTACTAAATCCCCTTGTGACAACAACTTAAAATTGAAAAAGATTTAAGGACATTAGCCTAGCTTTAATCTTGGTAATAGAATATTCACTTGATAATTGAAGTGATCTACTTTAACAAGCAAATTAAAATCTCAGAAGCAGCTGTCATTTTTAAAATGTATTTTGAGCACATTACAGGCTCTGCAGCTTTCCTGTGTGCATCTAATAGATTACATTTTTCACCATTGCTCAAATCAACACTCTATACAGCCACTGATTGACTTGTTACAGGGTTCGGTCCATCCCCAGTTGAGTGAGCCCTGCTGAAAGAACTTGCCAAATGAGGTTATGATTTTGGTGGAACATTCCACTTCCTTCCCTTTACAGCAATGCAAAACATGTCTGTCACCAAGTATTGTGGTAACTCTCTCTGGTAATACTCCTCCAAATACCATCTAATGAGGTTGGTCTGCTCCAGTAGGCATTACTCAATCGCTGTAAGGTTGGAGGGCTATGTCCAAGACTCAGTAAGATCAGTTTGCTGTTTGATCTGGGAATATTTTAGGAAATAAGAAAGATCTACACAGCAACAATGGGTCCAATTGTATTGACTGTATCTACTTATGCAGGGACCATTGACTTGAAGACCTCCCCATTCTATATGGCAAGACTATAACACAAGGCACCTCCACAGTAGCACACATCTTATCTCCCAGACTCCATAGACATCATTCTATGGATTCTGGGATCCATGGAGTTCATGAGAAGATTGGGTAGAGGAAGGACAGAAATACTATCCGCTCCCATCGGCCCTGTGGAGCAGGCAGTGCTACCTTTTGGTTAGGTCCTATGTTCCAGTGGAGATTCCCTTTCAAGGAGGACCTCCAGGACAGCCAGTGAGGAGGAGCCTTTTAGCATAGCCCCAGTGGAGACCCACAGATTGTGTAAAGGCATTTCTGTGTAGAGGATGCTGGCCTACTGTCGATCCCCCGCGGGATTCCATCTATGCCAGGTGAGAGGAGAGAATCAGGCTTTTTTATTATGGATGTACACCCTGAGAGTATAAGTGGAGTGTTTTCAGTGCCGGACACCCTGCTGTTTAATTTGCTCAACGCAGTTGTTCGCCACAGGCTGAGTTTGCTGACATTCAGAATGAAGCACATGACACCACTGCTTGGTCAAACATTTGTTTGATGCTATAGCTGTACTTAATTATTTATTATTGTTGCTTCAGATGATGTCAACACTGGGAATATTTATCCTGCTTGTTCTCATCATTTAATGTTTGATGCTTTAAATCTTTGTTCAGCAGCACTTCAGTGAGGTGATGGTAACATAAAACAAACCGGTAAATAAACAATTACAAAGTGGGAACAACACCATGAGCTCATCAAAAGCAAAACAAAGACAAAAACTGGCAACATCCACAGCCCTGTGTTTTTATGACAGAAGTTGGACATGTTTTTATTTGCCATCTGAAACTTAACAACTTTAGCAGGACAGTACTTGCTATATTACACTGAGAAAATTGTTGAATTTTGACTTTAGAGACTTTAGAGGCTTACTTAAATACATGCTATGACCACAGCTTGAGTACTGCGTGCAGATGTGGTTGCCTCATCTCAAAAAAAGATATCTTGGTATTGGAAAAAGTTCAGAAAAGGGCAAGAAAAATGCTTAGGGTTATGGAACGGCTGCCACATGAGGAGAGAATAATAAGATTTAGACTTTTCAGCTTAGAAAAGAGACAAATAAGGGGTGATTTGATAGAGGTCTTTAAAATCATAATGGGTGTGGAAAAAGTGAATAAAGAAGAGTTATTTACTCCTTCACATAAGACAAGAACCAGGTCACCAAATGAAATTAATAGGTAGCAAATTTAAAACAAACAAAAGAAAGTATTTCTTCACACAATGAAGAGTCAACCTCTGGAGCTCCTTGACAGAAGATGTGAAGTCCAAGACTATAACAGAGTTAAAAAAAAAAGAGCTGGATTAATACATGGACGTTAGGTCCATTAATGGCTATTAGCCAGAATAGGCAGGAATGGTGTCCCTAGCCTCTGTTTGTCAGAAGCTGGGAATGGGTGATGGAGGATGGATCACTTGAGAATTACCTGTTCTATTTATTCCCTCTGGGGCACCTGGGTTTGGCCACTGTCAGAAGACAAGATACTGGGCTAGATGGACCTTTGGCCTGATCCAGTATGACCATTCTTATGTTCTGAGTCCCCACTACCATTTAGCTGAAGCAACTGAGTCTTGCTGGAATGTCACAAATGCAATGTACTCCACTTAGGAAGGAAAAATCTGTCTCACACATACAGACGAATACCCAGAAACCATCTACTTCAAGACAGACCCAAGAAAACCAACAATAGAACACCACTTGTCATCACCTACAGCCCCCAACTTAAACCCGTCTAACACATTATCAATAAACTACAACCTATACTGGAACAGGATATTACACTCTGAGAGGCTCTGGGAGACAGACCCATAGAATCCTATAGACAACCACCTAACCTCAAGATGATTCTTACCAACAACCACAGGACATACCCCACTAACACCAGCCCTGGAACTTTCCTTGCAACAAACCCCGTTGCCAGCTTTGTCCACATATTCACTCTGCTGATACCATTATTGGACCTAACCAATTGAGTTATAAGATCAAGAACACATATTCCTGCTCATCCAGAAATATAATTTGTGCTATCATGTTCTGACAATGTCCGTCTGCTATGTACATTGGACAAACGTCTCAGACACTTCGCCAAAGAATCAATGCACACAAAACAGATATTAGACAGGATCACAAAGAAAAAAACAGTTTCTTGCCATTTCAACCAGAAAGGGCATTGTCTCAATGACCCGATTACCTGCATCCTGCTTCAAAGACCTTTTAACACCAGACTTGAAAGAGAATCCTCTGAACTGTCATTCATGCTTAAATTTGACACTTTACACCTAGGTCTTAACAAGGACGCTAATTACCTTACCCATTACAAAGATCGCTTCCCCAATTATCACCACTAATATCATTAGCTCACAGACATTTACCTCTCCCCTCATCCCCCTTCTGTTCTGAAATTTGATTTGTCCTTTTCATATGTGTTCATTTTTTTGATTGTATCCCTTTGGTATATATGGTCATGCCAATTTTCTTCCACAATTTGATCTGAGGAAGTGGGTCTGGCCCACAAAAGCTCATCACCTAGTAAACCATCTTGTTAGTCTTTAAAGTGCTACATAGTCCTATTTTTTGTTACATACAGAATGGGAAGCAACTGTCTAGGAAGGAGTACTGCAGAAAGGGATCTGGGGGCCATAGTGGACCACAAGCTAAATATGAGTCAACAGCGTGACGCTGTTGCAAAAAAAGCCAACATGATTCTGGGATAAATTAACAGGAGTATTGTGAGCAAGACACGAGAAGTCATTCTTCCACTCTACTCTGTGCTGATTAGGCCTCAGTTGGAGTATAGTGTCCAGTTCTGGGCACCACATTTCAAGAAAGATGTGGAGAAATTGGAGAAGGTCCAGAGAAGAACAACAAGAATGATTAATGGTCTAAAGAACATGACCTATGAAGAAAGAATTGGGCTTGTTTAGTTTGGAAAGGAGAAGACTGAGAGGGGACATGACAACAGTTTTCAGGTATGTAAAAGGGTGTCACAAGCAGGAAGGAGAAAAATTATTCTCCTTAGCCTCTGAGGATAGGGACAAGAAGCAATGGGCTTAAATTGGAGCAATGGAGGTTTAGGCTGGACATTAGGAAAAACTTCCTAACTGTCAGGGTGGTTAAACACTGGAATAAGTTGCCTAGAGAGGTTGTGGAATCTCTATCTGTTGAGATATTTAAGAGCAGGTTAGATAGACGTCTATCAGGGATGGTCTAGATGGTACTGGGTCCTGCCATGAGGGCAGGGGACTGGACTGGACTCGATGACCTCTCGAGGTCCCTTCCAGTTCTAGTGTTCTATGATTCTATGATCCAAGTAATAACTTGGCTCAGCTTTCTTAGCCTGGAATTTGACAACAACAAAGCCTTAGGAGGTAGGACTGTAGCTTAAGTAACACTGAAAGCAACCTATCATTTCAAATTAATCAACCATCACATACACATATACATCCAAATCCCCCATACATTTATTACAATGCAAAAACTATTGGAAAAAATACAGAAAAGGGAAAAAAGTATTAATAAAGGATTGTAGGAATTACTAAATATTCATAATGTAGTGTTCATATGAGATGTTTGATATTAGAACCAAAACATGCTGACCAAACTTTCTCATGCTTTTTTACAATCAGTTTTGTATACCTTGTACAAAATGTCTCTTTGGACTTGTCTTTCGTGTGCTTTTTATTACTAACAGTAGAATAATGGCATTGTCTTTGACACTGCCTAATCTGTACAATGATAATTCGAATTCTTTTATTTCCACCCTATTGTTTTAGGTGACAGGTGACAGCCCCCACTACCGACATACAGTGTCATATCCAAAGGCATATAGTGCAGCATTACATATTCATCATCATAATAAGGATGAATTTTGGAGGGTGATAATTCTGTTAGCTTGCTTTTGCATTTGTCAGAGATCCCCACTTCTCTACACTAGATTGCGGATCTTGATTTAGCACCTGCCATATTATTCATTTCAAAACTGGAGAGAACATGGAAGCATTCAATCTTTAGACATCGTGGTTCAGGACAAGGAGTGACAACAAGGGCATAGCCTGCATGCAAATGAGGCCTTTGCCACCTAATCAAGCCTGATTTGTGTGCCTCTAAAATTGGTTGTCAACACAGCTGTAGAATTAATTTTTAAAAACTCAGATTTAACTGACAGAAAGGCTTGCCTGTGATGGCAAGGCAAATTCTATATATTGCATTTTTTAAAGCTAACTTCACAATTTACTGTATTTAGCATGTCATCCCTGAAAAGAAGTAAATCATCCTGTGTTTTCTTTTGCTTTTTAAAAGTATTTCTATAAGGCTCTCCTAGGCTGATCTAATAATACAGTTGAGTTCTGCACATGGATCATTCAATAATTGCCTTGACCTATCCATTCCCTCTGGCATTATTGGCCTCGGTTGGTAAATAGGATACTAGGCTTGATGGACAATTGGTCTGACTCAACATGGCCATTCTTATGGTTTTATCCTTTCTATGCCATAATTATGTAATTAGGTACATTGGGCCATAGTATATCATTATTGGGGAATGCTGCTTAAAATTAATGGTACAATACGACCCTCCGAATTAACATTTGTCATCAGAATAAAGCTGTTTTTAAATAGAGCAGATTCAACCAAACAAGAAAATTCTGGGTCTCAAGATGTCATTGTAATAGGACTTAAAAGGTGCAAATTAAAATTAGCCTCCCCAGGTAACCTGAACACTTGAATTTCAGATTAGGAGAATCTTTTGTGAAGTTTTCCATATGAGGTGGCAGTCTCCTGCAATATATGGAACATATCTTACTGAATGAAGTGAAACCTTATTGAATTAAAGAATCTTAGAAGTTCATTGCATTAAAATTGAAAATATATATGTATTATTGTGGGATTGTATGTAACATTTGTCAGAAGGGAACATGACTAATGTGAACCCTGGAAAGTGTTATGAAGTTTGAAACAGTATATAGTGAGAAATTTGCAAGAACTTAGGTTATGCATGAACTCAGTCAGTCCTTTGGAGCTTTGTCATAAGGAGAGGACTCTTATCTGCTAACCACCTGTATCTGTCCTCATGGTACAAGACCAAATTCTATAAAGGAGATAATCTTAGATTCATGGGGGTGCTCACTTCAAACTGGGGCAATAATGAACTTGTAACTACAAAAGAAACTCTTAGGGGTGGGTTGAAGAACTGATCACCTGCCAGAACCCATGTTCAAGCAGAGGTGATTGGTGCTAAGCTTATTAGCATGTGTGTGGGTTCTTCTACTCTTTTAATATGTGTTTTTCTGCAATGCTTTTGTGGTAAGAAAAAATGTGCTTTCTTAGAAAGAGCTGTATGATAATTTAATGTAGATAGGGTAGCTGTTTGTAGTCTTTGAGAAGAAGACAAATCAGGTCTGCTTAGGCAGTCTTACTAGCTAGGAAACTAACAATGTAGACACAGAACTGTCCAACCTGGAAATACCCGAGTCAGGAGGAAGACATTATTATTATTAGATGTATCTCTGCCTAAGTGAGATTATGGCTTGAGAGTTGAAAAGCAAAAGTGCCTTAGGTGGACCATGAAGGGGTAATACAAATGTAGTTTCTCTCAACTGAGACAGTCAGTTCAATAATTAGCTTTCTTTGTCTAGTAATACAAATAAAACCTATTTTTATTCAAAGTTGTATTATGCGCTCAAGGATTTCCAAATGAAAACGTTAAAATGTTGGGGGAGTGGGTTCAGTCAGAATTAGAGCTAATACTATTTTTGTACCATACCGATAATAAGAAATCACATGTAGGAAATCAGCTTTCAGAATAAAAATTCATATATATATATATATATTCAATGGGTGAATAGACAGGAGCCACAATCTTAATTAAAATGCAAATGGTGCTGCAGAACGCCAGGGAATATTTGGCTTACTGTAAGAAAACTAACCTTGAGATTTCAATTTCCTTTGTCCAAAACACACCATCACTAATCTAATAGGGTAGTTCATCTGTAATTAGTGATCAATCAGGCAAATTTCCAAATTAATTAAATAAAATTAGTGAGTATTTAAAGGGACCATTAAAATGTACAGATATATGCTATTAAATTAGGTTTTGTGCACTGGGACTCTTTCATGTATGTTGTGACTGAAAATGAGCAAATGTATATCTCTAACTAATTTTCCCTTTAGAAATCGTAACGAGTCATATGAATTATATTCTGTTATTTAGGAGTAAGGAAAATCTTAATTTCAAACTACTGAAATAATCTGGATTTTTAGAAGTACTAATGGTTCACACAGAAATAAACAAATAAAATACATTCAGAAGAAATTAAAGTAAATCAATTTACTACTCTAATTCACCTCCTTAGTCATGACTAGTGATCGTTTCATTGTGATTCTTCTGTCATGTCTGCCTCTCCTCAAATCTAACTTATTTTCTCCCAGATCACTTTTTCAAATTCCAGTCCACCTTTCCTTTCTGCTCTAATGTGAGAACCAAGCAGAGGCTATGTCTAGACTGCAGGCTTCTTTTGGAAGAAGCTTTTTTCGGAAGAGATCTTTGCATCCACACACAAAAGTGCATCGAAAAAATGATGCACTTTTTTGAAAGAGAGCATCCAGACTGATTGGACACTCTCTCACATAAAAGGCCACCTGGAACCACTTCATCCAGAGCTTTAGGTCACCGATTGAGTCTGAGTGCTGGTGCCAGAGCCTTGCAAAGACATGCTCTTAAAGGGACCCCCCTGGACAGCCATTTCTCTGCTTCTGCTGTGTGCTTGCCTACCTCTTCGAGGGACAGCAAAGCTCTAGCAGTGCCTGCTATGGTCGCCCTGCTTTTTTGGACGCCACAGCTTTTCTCTTGGTGCCATGGAGCCAGAGCTGCCCCTGGGCATGCGATGGCCCCACACGGCCATGCTGCAGTTTTTGCAGCACTTTGTGCCAGCTACCTTCCTGGTCCTGACCAAGCTCGACCCCAAGCTCATTCTGGGAATCCTCTCCCTGAAAGTGGGAGCTACACTCTGGCAACAGCACCCCACTGTGGACAGGCGTTTCCGGAGGCTTGACACCAGGACCAGCTGGTCATGGACTGGTGGGATGACCAGCAGTGGCTCCAAAACTTCCTCATGCAGAAGGCCACATTTTTGGAGCTCTGTGCCTGGCTTGCCCCCACGCTCTGGAGACGCAACATCCACGTGTGGCCTGCCATCCCCTTGTAGAAGCGAGTCATAATTGACCTCTGGAAGCTGGCCACCCCTACAGTTATCGGTCAGTGGGCAACCAGTTTGGCATGGGGAAGTCCACTGTTGGGACCCTCCTCATGGAGGTAAGGCACTCTGAGGCTGCAGTCCCTGCAAGGGGGGGAGTCCTGGAAAAGGGGACTCTTGGGAAAGGGGTGTTGGGGCCTGAGTGGGGGGAAGCCCCATCCTAGGTGGGTTGTGCCATCTCACCCTCACACAGCCCTGCTGCTAGGGGGGTGGCCTCATAGGGCTCCTGGGGTATTTGGGGAGGGGTGGGAGAGGGGGGTGGGCACCTCCCAAGGGCTCAGGCACTCCCTCTCTCATTCTCTTTTTTGTGTGTTTTTTGTGTCCTTCTGCAGGTGGTGGGGGCCATCAACTCGATCCTGCTGTAGAGGGTCATCTACCTGGGATACCTGGACCCGATCATGGCCAGATTTGCTGCCGTAGGGTTCCCGACCATTGATGGGACCCACATCCCGATCCAAGTACCAGAACATTGAGTGGCCCGTATATTAATAGGAAGGGCTACTTCTCCATGGTGCTGTAGGTCCTGGTCGATCACCATGGACACTTCATGGACATTTTTGCAGGTGGTCGGGCAGGGCACACGATGCCCGTGTGTTTCGGAATGCTGGCCTGTATGAAAAGCTGGAGGTGGGCACATTCTTCCCCGGCTGTGAGCTAGCAGTTGGGGACGTGCAGATGCCATTGTGAATCGTGGGGGATGAGGCCTACCCCCTCATGCCATGGCTTATGAAACCCTATACTTGCCACCTGGACCCCAGCAGGGACCAATTTAATGCCCACCTGAACTGGGCCCGGATCCAGGTGGAGTGAGCCTTCAGCTGCCTCAAGGTGCATTTCAGGTGCCTGCTGACCTACCTTGATGTGGGGGAGCACAACATCCCCGGGGTGGTCGTGGCATGTTGTGTCCTCCACAACATTGTGGAGAGGAAGCAGGAGGCCTTCCTCCCGTGGTGGAAGGCAGCCGCCGGCCACGAGGGGCAAATCTTCCAGCCGCCGCAGACAGCTGCCATCTGCCAGGCCCATCAGGACCCCAGTAACTCTCCTCAGGGCTGCCCCAACAGGGGCCTCTGGCTTGCTGCCCTATCCCTTCCCCACCACAACCCCTCTCTTCGCCCCTTCCCTGATCTCTCAATAAACACACCTCTTTGGTTTCCAACAAAATGAAGTCTGTATTTATCTTACATTAAGAAAAGGGGAAAGGGGCTCATAACCTGGAGGAGAGCGGGGGCATGGCTAAATGTGCCACCTCATGTGCGGAGACCTTGTCGGAGTTGGGGTCAGGTGCGTCTGGGGACCACAGAGTGTGGGCAGGAGTGGGGGCTGGAGTGGGGTCAGGGATGGCAGGGGGGCCAGGGGGAGGGGCATGGGCATCACTTAGGGGGCAGGCAGAGGGGATTGGGCATAGCAGGGGGCAGGAGAGTGGAAGCCAGGAGCAGTGACAGCAGGCAGTTGTGCCATCATGCGTGACACGATGGCACATATGTTATCACACTGCTGCATGTGCTGGTCCCAGGCACGGTTCCTCCACTCTGAATCCTCGCGGGCCTTCTGCAGCAGGGTCTGCTGCATGTCACATAGGACTCTGACATGCTGACGCATGAGTTCTTCCTGTACCCTGGCATGACTTCGGGTCCCCCTGGCTCTGGTGGCTGGCTGCAGTGGTGTGGCTCAGCGCTCAGTCCTGGCTGGTCTGACTTTGGAGAACACAAAGAGGGAGAGGCAGTCAGTCATCCATGCAGATGCTGTCCCTGAGGCCGTGCTCTCGTGAGCAGCATGCTTTGTACTTTGACCTAGTTTCCACTTTATATAGGATTCCTTTTTAATTTTTATATAATTCGAGATCTCCTTGTTAAGCCAAAGTGGTCTCCTGCCATTCTTCCTATCTTTTTCACAATGGAATAGTGTGCTTTTGTGCCCTTAATAAAGTCCCTTTGAAAAACTGCCAACTATTTTCATTTTTTTTCTCTTAGTCATGCTTCCCATGGGACCTTACCTACCGGCTCCCTGAGTTTGCTAACGTCTGCATTCCTGAAATCCACTGTCTCTATTTTGCTATTCTCCCTTCTACCATTCCTTAGAATCATGAACTCTACCATTTCACAGTCTTTTTCCACCCAAGCTGCAGTCCACTTTCAAATTCTCAACCAGTTCCTCCCTCTAGTAGAGCAATCTCCCTTCAGAAGCTTTCTCCACCTTCTGAAATTAAAAAAAAAAAAAGTCTTCAATACATTCCAAGAACTTGTTGGATAATCTGTGCCCTGCTGTTTTATCTTCCCAAAAGATTTCTGGGTAGTTGAAGTCCCCCATCACCACCAAGTTCTGTGCCACTCCTTTGAACCTAACCCAGAGACTCTCAACAAGTCTGTCTCCTGTGTCCCTTTCAACCTCAGTCCAAATGTATACGTTTTTAATAGATAAGCCATGCCTCCTCTCTTTTTCCCCTGCCTATCCCCCCCGAGCAAGTTGTACCCTTTTATGCCATTATTCCATACTGATTTGATTTTGCCCCCATGCCTTCAGTTCTTTCTTCTGTCTCCTTTATCCCAGCTATTATAGCCCAAGCTATCCCCAATTTCTGACCCATCTTCCAGATCTCTATGCTTTTCATTTACCCGTGGGCTTTGGCCACTTGCCCCATCAAACTAGTTTAAAGCCCTGCTCTCTAGGTTAGCCAGTCTGTGTCCAAATACTCTCTTCTCCCTTCCTCGATAGGTGGGCCTCATCTCTGCTTAGAAGTCCTTCATTCTGGAACAGCATCCCATGGTCAAAGAAGCCAAAGCTCTTCTGGCAACACCAGGCATTCACCTCCAGGATATACCTGTCTGCGTCTAGGTCCCTACTTTTGACCAGAAGGATAGAAGAAAACACCACCTGCACCCCAAACTACCTGGCCTGTACTCTCTGAGCCCTGTAGTTATCTTTGATCTGTTCAAGGTCACACCTTGCAGTATCATAAGTGCCCACATGGATGAGTAGCATGGGGTAGTATTCAGAGGGCTGGATGATTCTCAACAATCCCTCTGTAACATGTTGGATACAAGCTGTAGCAGGCAGCAAACCTCCCAGGATGTCATATCAAGGTGACAGATGGGTGCCTCCATCCCCCACAGATGAGAGTCTCCAAGCACCATTACCCTAAGTTTCCTCCTGGGAATGGTGGCTACAGACTTCTCAGCCTTGGGGGTACATTGATTTTCCTCTTCTATAGGGGGTTATTCCTCATCTTTCATATCCAGGACAGAGTAACAGTTCTCTAGAACCCTAGAATACGGGACCCTTGAGGTAAGTGGCTGTCTATAGTGTGTGCTTGTGGGTTACTTGCTGTGTGCTGAGCTTGTGTTTGTCTGTTTGTTTTATTTGTTTGTTTGAAGGAGCATGTGCTGTGGCCAGCAGTTGGAAGCTGTGAGCTTCTAAAGGTTTGAAATCTAGAAGCCTCTGTTAATTGGCTGAGCCTTAGTCAGGGGGCGGGGCTATCAGGAAGGCCAGGGCTTTATAAAACAGTGAGTCAGCGACCAGGGGCAGCAAACAGGGAGTTTTGAGAGGGAGTTTGGAAGGGGAGTGGGAAAGGGCCAAAGTACACTTGCCATTCTTTATAGTTTAGTTTAAAGGTTTTAATCAAAACTTCCTGATTTAACTAGAAACCCTATCAATAACCTAGGTAGCTGTAGGAGAGAATGCAGGCAGAAGCCCAGCAGCAGAGTGGGGCTATCCTGTTTATTGCACTCAGTGTAACATGTATCATTACCTGACCTATGGGTGGATGGCATATGTGTGCATTAGGTGCAAGGAGCTCCTGGCCCTCAGAGACCGCATACAGGCTTTGGAGGCCAGGGTGGCTGAACTGGAGGAACTGAGGGAAGCAGAGAGGTCTGTAGATGAGGCTTTCCAGGACACTGTAGAATTGTCCCAACTCCAGTCAGACAGCTCCAGCACTGTTAAGGAGGATGAAAGGCTCAGGGAAGGAGAGCAGTCAACGAGAGCACAGGGAAACCTTCCCATAGTTGGGACCCTCCTTCCAGATGTTGGGGTATTCTCTTGCACTGTGGTTACCTCTCCGGGGGAGGGAACTCCAGTCAGTAGGAAAAAGCAGTTGTTAGTAATGGGAGATTCGATCATTAGAAATGTAGATAGCTGGATTTGCGATGACCGGGAGAACTGTATGGTGACTTGCCTGCCTGGTGCGAAGGTTGCGGATCTCCTGAAGCATCTAGATAGACTTATGTGTAGTGCTGGGGAGGAGCCAGTGGTTGTGGTACATGTAGGTACCAATGACACAGGGAAGGGTAGCAGAGACGTCCTAGAGGCCAAATTTAGGCTGCTAGGAAAGAGACTGAAATCCAGGACCTCTATGGTGGCATTCTCAGAAACGCTTCCAGTTCCACGCACAGGGTCAGGTAGGCATGCAGAGCTTCAGAGTCTTAATGCATGGATGAGACGATGGTGTAGGGAGGAGGGGTTTAGCTTTATAAGGAACTGGGGAAACTTTGGGGATAGGGGAGCCTATACGGGAAGGATGGGCTCTACCTAAACCAAAGTGGATCTAGACTGCTGGCACTTAACATTAAAAAGGTCGCAGAGCAGTTTTTAAACTAAGAGATGGGGGAAAGCCGATTGGTGCAGAGGAGCATGTGGATCGGAGAGCGACGTCTCTTAGAGGAGAATCTATTGATAGAGATTCCCTAGGTTTTAGTCAGGTGGAGAGGATGGATGAGGATAAAGTATGGGCCAGATCAGACGAAAAACATTCACATAAAAAAAATCTGACAGATCAGAAAAGGGCAGACAAATAAACAGTGACAAGTTTTTAAAGTGCTTGTACACAAATGCTAGTCTAAAAAGTCTAAAAAATAATATGGGTGAACTAGAGTGCCTCATGTTAAAGGAGGATACTGATATAATAGGCATCACAGAAACCTGGTGGAGTGAGGACAATCAATGGGACACATTCATTCCGGGGTACAAAATATATTGGAAGGACAGAACAGGTCGTGCGGGTGGAGGAGTGGCACTATATGTGAAAGAAAATTTAGAATCAAATGAAGTAAAAATCTTAAATGAATCAACATGTTCCATAGAATCGCTATGGATAGTAATTCCCTGCTCTAATAAGAATAAAACAGTAGGGTTCTATTATTGACCACCTGACCAGGACAGTAATAGTGACTATGAAATGCTAAGGGAGATTAGAGAGGCTATCAAAATAAAGAACTCAATAATAGTGGGGGATTTCAACTATCCCCATATTGACTGGGTACATGTCACCTCAGGACGAGATGCAGAGACAAAATTTCTTGATACCTTAAATGACTGCTTCCTGGAGCAGCTGGTACAGGAACCCACAAGGGGAGAGGCAATTCTCGATTTAGTCCTGAGTGGCGCGCAGGATCTGGTCCAAGAGGTAACTATAACAGGACCACTTGGAAATAGTGACCATAATATAGTAACATTTAACATTCCTGTGGTGGGAAGAACACCTCAGCAGCCCAACACTGTGGCATTTAATTTCAAAAAGGGGGAGGTTACTTAAACAGAAATTAAAAGGTACAGTGACTAAAGTAAAATCCCTGCAAGCTGCACGGACACTTTTCAAAGACACCATAATAGAGGCCCAACTTAAATGTATACCCCAAATTAAAAAACATAGTAGACGAGCTAAAAAAGAGCCACCATGTCTTAACAACCATGTAAAAGAAGCAGTGAGAGATAAAAAGACATCTTTTAAAAAGTGGAAGTCAAATCCTAGTGAGGTAAATAGAAAGGAGCATAAACACTGCCAAATTAAGTGTAAAAATGTAATAAGAAAAGCAAAAAAGGAGTTTGAAGAACAGCTAGCCAAAAACTCAAAAGGTAATAACAAAATGTTTTTTAAGTATATCAGAAGCAGGAAGCCTGCTAAACAACCAGTGGAGTCCCTGGACAATCAAGATACAAAAGAAGCACTTAAAGATGATAAAGTCATTGTGGAGAAACTAAATGAATTCTTTGCTTCAGTCTTCACGGCTGAGGTTGTTAGGGAGATTCCCAAACGTGATCCATCCTTTGTAGGTGACAAATCTGAGGATTTGTCACAGATTGAAGTGTCATTAGAGGAAGTTTTGGAATTAATTGATAAACGTAACAGTAACAAGTCACTGGAATCATATGACATTCACCCAAGAGTTCTGAAAGAACTCAAATGTGAAATTGTGGAACTATTAACTGTGGTTTGTAACCTATCCTTTAAATCAGCTTCTGTACCCAATGATTGGAATATAGCTAATGTAATGACAATATTTTAAAAGGGCTCTAGAGGCAATCCTGGCAATTACAGACTAGTAAGTCTAACGTCAGTAGCGGGCAAATTAGTCGAAACTGCTCAGCTACAGTTCATCTGCAAATTTGACACTACCAGTTTAGGATTAAACAAAGACTGTGAATGGCTAGCCAAGTACAAAAGCAGTTTCTCCTCTCTTGGTGTTCATACCTCCAGATCAGCTGCTAGAAGTGGACCTCAACCTCCCTGAGTGAATTAACCTCGTTATCTCTAGCCTTATTCTGGCCTGCATATTTATATCTGCCTCTGGAAATTTCCACTACATGCATCTGACGAAGTGGGTCTTTGCCCATGAAAGCTTATGCTCCAATACATCTGTTAGTCTATAAGGTGCCACTTTAAGGACTCTGTCGCTTTTGCAGATCCAGACTAACACGGCTACCCCTCTGAAACTTAATCTATTAGAGTTCTTTGAAGGGGTCAACAAACATGTGGACAAATGGGATCCAGTAGATATAGTGTACTTAAATTTTCAGAAAGCCTTTGACAAGGTCCCTCACCAAAGGCTCTTACGTAAATTAAGTTGTCATGGGATAAGAGGGAAGATCCTTTCATGGACTGAGAACTGGTTAAAAGACAGGAAACACAAGGTAGGAATAAATGGTAAAGTTTCAGAATGGAGAAGGGTAACTAGTGGTGTTCCCCAAGGGTCAGTCCTAGGACCAATCCTATTCAACTTATTCATAAATGATCTGGAGAAAGGGATAAACAGTGAGGTGGCAAAGTTTGCAGATACTAAACTGCTTAAGGTATTTCAGACCAAAGAAGACTGTGAAGAACTTAAAAAAGATCTCACCAAACTAAGTTACTGGGCAACAAAATGGCAAATGAAATCTAGTGTGGATAAATGTAAAGTAATGCACATTGGAAAAAATAAACCCAACTATACATATAATATGATGGGGGCTAATTTAGCTACAACTAATCAGGAAAGAGATCTTGGAGTCATCATGGATAGTTCTCTGAAGACGTCCACTCAGTGTGCAGCAGCAGTCAAAAAGGCAAACAGGATGTTAGGAATCATTAAAAAAGGGATAGAGAATAAGACGGAGAATATCTTATTGCCCTTATATAAATCCATGGTACGCCCACATCTTGAATACTGGGTACAGATGTGGTCTCCTCATCTCAAAAAAGAAATACTGGCATTAGAAAAGGTTCAGAGAAGGGCAACTAAAATGATTAGGGGTTTGGAACGGGTCCCATATGAGGAAAGATTAAAGAGACTGGGACTTTTCAGCTTGGAAAAGAGGAGACTAAGGAGGGATATGATAGAGGTCTATAAAATCATGAGTGGTGTGGAGAAAGTGAATAAGGAAAAGTTATTTGCTTGTTCCCATAATATAAGAACTAGGGGCCACCAAATGAAACTAATGGGCAGCAGGTTTAAAACAAATAAAAGGAAGTTCTTCTTCACACAGCGCATAGTCAATCTGACTCCTTGACTGAGGAGGTTGTGAAAGCTAGGACACTAACAGGGTTTAAATGAGAACTAGATAAATTCATGGAGGTTAAGTCCATAAATGGCTATTAGCCAGTATGGGTAAGGAATGGTGTCCCTAGCCTCTGTTTGTCAGAGGGTAGAGATGGATGGCAGGGGAGAGATTGCTTGATCATTACCTGTTCGATTCACTCCCTCTGGGACACCTGGAATTGGCCACTGTCGGCAGACAGGGTACTGGGCTGGATGGACCTTTGGTCTGACCCAGTATGGTCATTCTTATGTTCTTATGTTCTTAATGTGTGGTTTGGGAGCAGGGGTGGACCACTGCCTGCTGCCAAAAGTAGCAAGCTGCCAATGTTCTCCCTGTGACAGAGCCATCCCTCGTCCACTGGTGGTGTGATAGTAATCTCCTCTAGCTGGATAGCTTCCTCAGCTTTGGATGTCTGCACAAGAATACTCCTGAGACTCTCCTTGCGTGCATGGATGCTCCTCAACCTAGCTATCTCCTCCTGTAGCTCTCCCACTTGCTTCCTGAGAGATTCCATCAGCAGGCACCTTTCATATTGGATGGTGCCCCCAGCCTGGATTTCTGTAAGTGGGAAATATGAACCACAGTCTCTGCTAAACCACACCAGGCTCTGGGTAGAGGCTTCCAAGGTCAGATAGTCCATCTGGCTACAGGTGCAGGTGGAGAAGACAGGAGTAGCGCTGGAAAATGGGATGAAGCCCTTCTGAACTACACTGGTTGTACTATGACACCCTCTTACAAACTACCTCTCAAACTCCCCTGTAGCAGTCCCCTGTGTGCTAGCTCCCCCAGGTCACTTAGCGTCTGGCTTTTAAGGCCTTCTCTCCTAGCTTACTCTTACTCCCTTGTTAACCACACAAGTGATCACAAGGATGACTGAGGCTTATCCAGGGTGGTCATGGGAGCAAAGGCTCAAACAATCTGACGGTATGTCTACACACAATTTTTATTTCAGGAAAAGGATGCAAATACCACAGCACATTTGCATACTTCCTATGCTTTTTTTTTTTCAGAAGAGGTTCTTCCAGTATTTACCTGGGTCTACACGTGGCCAAATTTTGAAATAAACCCCTATTTCGAAAGACTCCTTATTCCTCCACAATGATGTTTACAGGGGTCTTTTGAAATAAGGGTTAATTTCAAAATAAGGGTACAAAATAAGAGTACAAAACAAGACTCATGATACTATGTGATTATTTTCTTTTACAAAGTATATTTTCCCAAAGCCCCAGCTCCTGAATTCATCTGATTACGAGACACTCTCAGCTTGTATTACAAAAGAAATATGTTTTTCATGATTTCATATAAAAGTGTAGACATGGGTAAATACTGGAAGAGCCTCTTCCGAAAAAAAAAAAGTGTAGGAAGTATTCAGATGCGCCGCGTCTTCTCCCCAAATAAAAATTGTGTGTAGACATAACCTCAGGCACACAGTCTCAACTGACACAGTAACACAATTTCAGACTTTTATATGAAATCATGAAAAACATATCTCTTTTGTAATACAAGCTGAGAGTGTCTCGTAATCAGATGAATTCAGGAGCTGGGGCTTTAGGAAAATACACTTTGTGAAAGAAAATAATCACTTAGTATCATGAGTCTTGTGATTCTATAATGAGAGCTGGCCACTCTGATTATTATTTGCTATTTGTATTATGGTAACTCTTAGGACACAAATCAAAGAACACGGCCTCACTGTGCTGGGCATTGTACAGGTGAATAAAAAAGATAGTCCATGTCCCAGAAAGCTGACAACTGATATGTCAGGTAGATTGCAACAGACAAACAGGGTTTGAGTAGTTTGGGAATAAAAAATAACAATAAAGAGAACAGAATTTAGCAGAATCACTTTCTGATTCAATAAGTGGTACATTACCAATATCCATCCCTCATTAGTTTTATTTTAAATGTCAGAAGAACTGACATTCCGGAAGAAATACTTTGAAATAGCTTATTTCAAAATAGCGAGTCTCCACTACAGGGAAACCTGGAAATTATTTTGAGGCAGGCTCCTGTAATGTGGACATGCTACCTTGATTTAGAGCCCCAGGAAGCACTGGGGAGTAATTACTTTAAATAGCCTCATGGAGGAGCTATTTAGAAATAGCAGCAGTGGAGTATCTACACTACTGCTGTTCCAAAACAGCTATTTTGGAAAAGGTGTTATTCCTCGTGGAATGAGGCTTACAAATGCCAAAATAAGCCACCTGTTATTTCAAAATAACAGGCTATCTGTGTAGATGCTCACATAGTTATTTCAGAATAACGGACATTACTCTGAATGTGCAGACATACCCTTAGTGTCTACGCTACCCTTAGTGATAGACTCTGATTGACCTTGGTACAGATGAAAGAAGGCCCAGTGAGTATTTATCTCTTTTCATGTTTCACACAAATGCCAATGACAACCAAAGTCGCTGAGCTGGAGAGGAGTGCAGGAATTAGAATCTGCGTGTACCCCATAGGTTTCATACCAACCAACCCAAAGAAGACCAACTTTGTCTGGCTCTTTCAATTTGTTTCGAGGTTTATAAATTACCCACCCGGAGAAATAAAAAAACAAATTGAAAGAGTCAGACAAATACCCAGAAACCATCTACTTCAAGGCAGACCCAAGAAAACCAACAATAGAACACCACTTGTCATCACCTATAGCCCCCAACTTAAACCCATCCAACACATTATCAATAAACTACAACCTATACTGGAACAGGATACTACACTCCGAGAGGCTCTGGGAGACAGACCCATAGTCTCCTATAGACAACCACCTAACCTCAGGATGATTCTTACCAACAACCACAGGACATACCACACTAATACCAACCCTGGAACTTTCCCTTGTAACAAACCCCATTGCCGGCTTTGTCCACATATTTACTCTGCTGACACCATCATTGGATCTAACCATGCCTATTACAAGATCAAGAACACATATTCCTGCTCATCCAGAAATATAATTCATGCCATCATGTGCCAACAGTGTCCGTCTGCTATGTACATTGGACAAATGTCTCAGACGTTTGCCAAAGCATCAATGAACACAAAACAGATATCAGACAGTTTCACAAAGAAAAAACAGTTTCTTGCCATTTCAACCAGAAAGGGCATTGTCTCAATGACTTGACTACCTGCATCCTGCTTCGAAGACATTTTAACACAAGACTTCAAAGAGAAACCTCTGAACTGTCATTCATGCTTAAATTTGACACTTTACGACTGGGTCTCAACAAAGATGCTAATTACCTTACCCATTACAAAGATAGCTTCCCCAATTATCACCTCTAATATCATTAGCTCACAGATATTAACCTCTCCTCCTCATCCCCCTCTGTTCTGAAATTTGATTTGTCCTTTTTATATGTGTTCACTTTTTTTGATTGTATCCCTTTGGTATATATGGTCATGCCAATTTTCTTCCACAATTTGATCTGAGGAAGTGGGTTTGGCCCACGAAAGCTCATCACCTAATAAACCATCTTGCTAGTCTTTAACGCGCTACATAGTCCTGTCTTTTGTTTCAGCTAGACCAGACTAACACGGCTACATCTCTATTACTATTCTAATGCTGCTTATTGAGACTGGATTCAAATAGAAATAGGATAATCAAATCAGGCCTCAACCTCTACATGCAGGATTGGGCTAATTTACAAAAGTGGTAATTGATGACACAGCAAAAAAAAAATCCTCTACTTCACATAGCCTTGAATGGAATCACAAAGAGAACAAAGTGACAGAGTGACAGCATGGCTGTCCATTGTGGTGATTATGCCATGGTATTAAGCTTTCAAAAGTGACATAACATCACACAGTGTTATGAAGTAAACACTGGAGCATCAAATCATCAGTTATAGAATCATAGACTACTTGAACTGGAAGGGACCTCAAGAGGTCATCAGATCCAGTCCCCTGACCTCATGGCAGGACCAAGCACCATCTACATCATCCCTGATAGATGTCTATCCAACCTACTCTTAAATATCTCCAGTGATGGAGATTCCACAACCTCCCTAGGCAAGTTATTCCACTATTTAACCACCCTGACAGTTAAGAAGTTTTTCCTGATGTTCAAACTTAATCATCTCTACTGCAATTTAAGCCCATTGCTTCTTGTCCTATCATCAGAGATCAAGTAGAACAATTTTTTCCCTCCTTCTTGTAACATCTTTTCAGGTACTTGAAAACTGCTATCATGTCACCTGATCTTCTGCGCTAGAAACTCACTATCCATTCCAAGATATTCCAAGGTACCTGCCTCTATAATATGTCAACACCAACTAAGACACATGCAATAATTAAACATCAGCTTACAGAGGTTGAAGCTCTGGCTCCAAGAAGTTATTTAGGACCATTATTTGTCTCTCGTTGAGTTGCCATTTGACACTGTTTTCCTCCATTTTTGTGGAGGAACTGGTTCAGTCATTCTCTTTTTCTGTCCCTTCAGCTATCTGATTGTTTAGAGGGAAAGAGACTTAGATTATATCTACACTGGGAAAGTTTGGAGACAGAAGTACTGTCGACATGCAAAAGTTGCCATAAATGAAAACTGGTCAACCTGGTTTTTCTGTCCCCCACCCCCCACCCCCCCCGTCCATTGTCAACAATTCATGGACAAATTGCTAGCACCCTGTTGACAGATAGAGCAAAACAATATGGGTAAGCATCCCACAGTGCAGTGTTGCAGGAAGGCAGTGCTAATCCCTGTACTTCTTGGGATTCCCTTGTAGCTCTGTGCGGTCTCCGTGCTGAGGAATGTCAAAGCAACGCAGCAATCTCTCAAGCCCTCCCTTTGCAGCAGCAAATTGTCTGCTGTTGTGTTCCTAGCAGGGCAGAACAGAAGCATTCTAATGATTTTTCATTTGTTGCCCACACAGAGCAGTTCAATCAGCTGTCACATACTTCCGGGAGTTTTGAAAAGGGAGGGAAACATGCCTGCAGAGTAGCAGAAATCACATAACACTGAGTAGAGCCATCAGGGCAGGCATTGTGGGATATTGGCAGGAAGCCAGTTCTCTCGACAAAACAAACAACAGAGTTCACCCTGGCTTTTTGTTGACAATAAAGGGAGGGGAAAAGACAAAAGTCTCTCACAGGAGTGGAAGCTTTTTGCCATCAGAACTGGGTGTTCTTCCCGACAAAAGTTGCAATGTAAACGCTCTCACTGTTTTGTTGCCAAAAAGCCATTTTTGTCAATAAAACGCACCAGTATAGTTATGGCCTTAGCCTTGAGATGTGGAATCTACTGCAATGCTGCCTGGATGTTTTGTGTTCAGACACCACACTGGTGGGCATAGAATAAATACTCTGAAGAAAAAAAAAAAAGATCAGATGGAATATGGTGCTTAAAAGACATGATTGTATCTAGAGAACCCCAGACTGAGGATCACTGCATTACAGCCTCTGAACATATTTGTCATCACTCAGCTGATGACAAGATGTGAAGCTTTCTGGAGATAGTACAGACAGAAGTGATGTAAAAGCTTATGAGATGGGTAGAACATGAAGCGTTAATGTGGGAAAGTGGCAGATTTAATTGATTGATTGATTGATTTTACAATGGAACATTTTTAGGCCATAACATGTTCTTTCCCTCTTTCTTTGGAGTAAATTTGGATAATAAATAATACTATATTATTATCCCAGATTCACTCTGCTCTTTCCTTTAAAAATTACATTTTTCTTCATTATTTTTTTTTCATATCTTTTCAGCAAGAATCACTTCAGCCCATCACACTGAGGCCAAAGTTAAGTATTCTCAACTCATATCTAAGTTGTAGTGTTTCTCTCTCTGCCAGAAACAAATTGACCTGCTATAACAGTCAGGAGCTGCAAATCATCTAAAAGACAGACATCTGCCATCTTACTGCACTGAAACTACATTTTTTGGAAGAGACTGGCATTGAAAGTGTGGGAACAGAAATCTACTATATATCTGAGAAGTTGCTTATGTTATCCTATATCATCCAGCATTTTAGCAGTTGGAAGAGATTTGTTAACAATGCCACTTTGTTTGGCTGTTTAATATTTTATTTTGTTTTGCTCTCTGTTTTATGGTTAGCTGTATTGTATTTTAATTGCTTGTTCAGCTTGCCGAACATCTCAGTGGGAACGTATGGGAAACTTTATAACATTTTAAATAATTAATAATAATTAATAGACTACTTTAAATTAAGGTTCTTACAACTTTCCCAAGTCTTCTGCATATGGCAAAGCTTTCACAAGTTATTTCATCTTTTACAAGATTTCAAAACATTTTTTTTCTGAATGTAATGTGAAATACTTCAAAAGCTTTTGTTTCTTTTGTTTTGTAACATATTGTCCCCTGCATGCCATGAAAAAAAAAAGAAAAAATGACACATTAGAAAGGTTGTTATTGAAAATGATACAATTCAAAAAAGATTTGATATCATTTGATTGGGCCTAATTTTCTCATCCTTTGATATCAACAGAAGCTACGAAGGCTTAGCAGTTCTGAAAGTCAGGTCATTTTCATTTTGGTGCCTAAATATGGCAGTAGAAGCCTAGTCTTTGGCATGCATATTTAAAATACTGGGTATTATTTATGACATTTTAGAATCTGATCTTGAATCATGGAAGTCAAGGGGAACTTTTGATTAACTTGATGGCTTTCTGATTAGGCCTGTAGAGAAAAACTGTAATTTAAGGCACAAGAAGACAACAACATTAAGATAGAACTTTAAATATTTTCCTGGCTAATGAGTGCTTAATTTTTCATCCTTACAGTTTCAAGTCTCTAAAGATGGCACGTACAATCATGACCTTGAGTTCAAAATATCACAGTAGAAAAAAGACTCAGCAAGATCCTAAAAATGTAGACATATATGCACTCGTAGTGGGAGGAATGGTAGATATACCTGAGCATAGCAGTTAATATGTAATGGATGAGAACTCATATAAACCAGAAGCAGAAGGTAGTATTCATGAAGAATTCTGGCTTCTTTTAAATGTTAAATGAAATAACCATAACATCACAGCAATCTATTTTACAGTGTCCCTGAGAGCGAGATACACAAGTATCAGCAACAGCTACTAAACATGTTCATTTCCAATTAGTTCCATCAGAAGCTGTAATTTTCCAAACATCTGTGTCAGTACAAAAAAAAAAAAAAAAAAAGCACCAGAAACTTCTCTCACCTTGTGACTGAACATTAATTGATACAGTGTTCACATGCTACAATCATGCTTATTTGAACAGGTTACTAACAGTTGGTTGAGAATAGAGACCCGGAGTAGAAGAAATAACCACAAAAAGGCACACTCTTCCCATTAGTCAATAAAACATTTAGGTAACCCAAAGGGTATGCCAGCAAAAATATTTGGCATCCGTGCTCCACTAGCACATCACATTTGTCTGATCTGTGGCAATCATTCACAAATCAGCTGATGGACTCACAAATCATCACCCACATTTTGGGTTATGAGGAAATATCTGGGAAAGTCATTGCTAAAACATTTTAAAATTAAAAGGGGTTGTGAGACATAGCAATGTCATTCTGAAGCACTGTTCTGTATGAGATACATAATAGATTGTAAGTAGGGCAGAAACCTCAAGTCATAGGCAAAATGCAAGTCTAATTGAATGTCTAATTTGTGTATTCGGTGACAATGCTTCTGGTCACAAAAGAAACAAATCAGGTAGATAAACATGCAGATGCCCAATTGACATCCAACTGGATACGCATGCCCAAACACTCTATTTTCATGTACAGCTCACAATTAGATACGTATGAAAGATGAATGTCAGAAATTTTGAAAAAATCAAGACCTTACTTTTTGTAAGACTGTGGGTATTAAATCAGGTAATTACATTCTGCATTTTCTATATACTCTCTGTAGTTTTGGCTGGATAGGAAGAGTGTGCCTTTTTGTGGTTATTTCTTCTACTCGGGGTCTCTATTCTCAACAAACTGTTAGTAACCTGTTCAAATAAGTATGATTGTAGCATGTGAACACTGCATCAATTAATGTTCAGTCACAAGGTGAGAGAAACTACTCTCTGTAGTTTTGGCTGGATAGGACATTCTACATTTTCTGACTTAGGCATAGATACAGCTCTTAACTTAAAAATGTGTTCAGTTTTAAGGACATGAGAAGTCCCACTGAAGTAAGTTCAAGATAAGGTTCTTCTTGCTGGACTGGAGCCTGAAACGATTACATAAGGGCTACATCCAACTCCAGGGGAACCTGCATTTTTTAGCTGAGTGAAGTGATCCTTTATCTCACATGTCTGCCTTGTGATTTTATTCATGTTTCTAAAATGTTTTGAGATACTCAGTCGAGACATTCATTATAAGTGTAAAGTTGTATTATGTTTTATTTAAGATGGGTTAGAAAAGGCTGCATAGGTTTTATTAGGGAAGTAAAGGGAAGGGAATACATATATATAAAATGACAGCTTTCTGCAAGGCAGAGAAAACAAAATGAATATGATATTTTGTTAAAAATTGCGTTCATAACCAAGGTAGAGCTTCTCCCTACTCAATAAGACCTTCAGTGCCTTTAAAATATGTCCATGCTACCTGGAATATATAAGAAGGGAAATTATTTACTAGTATCTAATCTTCTACGTGACTTGCAGCCAAGGTACTTTTGCTGCTTCAGGTGTTATTTGCTTTTTTGCTACAAAGCTTATCCTTCATTTAGATTTATTTATAATAATCTATAATATGTATCTTTGATGTTTCAACTAGCTGGCTAATTTTTTCCCCTTTGGCAAAATTATCAGTTGCAGGTCTCCTAATATTTTATGAAACCCATAGTCTCTCTTACTTTTTTACTATTTATTATTCTTCATATTTTTGGCAACCTTCAGACAAGTGTGCTAGAGACCTAAAGACATCATTATTCCCTGTGTCAGGGTTGCTCTTTTGTCTTCCTTTTCCTCATCATTCATTAATGACATATAGAGAGTTGTCTTCTGAGTCTTTTATATTTCTTTATCCCTCATATTTTATGATACATAGAGCTGTTTTACAAACCCATCAAAGTCTTCAGTATTCCACACTTACCTGTGTCTGTATTAAAAGATCTTTGTCATTTATTAATATTTAAATAGGCCTTCCTGAATCTTGAGACATTCTTCATTATTCCAGTTTTCTTTGTCTCACATCTCTCAGATTTTCTTCTGTTAGATTCCATCACATCATACGTCCATTGAATTCAGAGGTGCATATTGCACACGAAATGGAGTAACCTTGATTTACAACAACTGTGGATCTTGTTTCATTATTCTAAAGTTATCTATCATGTCAAAAATCAAAATTCATAAAGGGGTTTCTTTTTATATTGTATGTACCTTGAACTTCATTTGCAACCATTTATGTGATAGCCTCCTTTCGAGCCCTTTAACAGATGATAGTTCTGGTTCTACCATAAAAGTCTATTGTAAGCAAAATTACTTTTTATATTCCGAGTAAAACATATGTTCAAAGATTTAAAACAATCCTGCTATTTCTACTCTCAAAATCTAGATTATAGCATTTATATTGTATATTAATGCAGGGTAAAAATAACACACATATGAGGCTTATATGTTCTACATGCTAGTGACACTGAATGTACATATAAGCTCACTTGTGAAAATAAAAGACTTATCTGAAGCCATTATGAAATGTCATGAATTTCTGTATTTCACTTTTTTATTCCTCTTTGTTTTTGGACACAAGAACAAATTACATTTTGAAATACTTATCATTCTTGAAGACCTGTGATTCTTTCCATCATCATGAAATGAATGATGCTTGTCTTCTGTACATTAGTCTAAATAAATAAGTATGTCTTAAAACTCCAGTATCTGTACTCTGTCTGCATTCTTTTTCAAGGGCACATCTACACCACAGGGCAAAAGTCGAATTAAGATATGCAACTTCAATTGTGTCAATTGTGTAGCTGAAGTCAAATAGCTTAATTTGGCTTTTGGTGCTGTCTACACAGCAGGAAGTTGGAGGAAGAGTACTCTTCCTTTGACTTCCCTTACTCCTCATGAAATGAGGGTTATAGGAGTTAGAGTAAGAAGTCCACCATCTCGAAATTATTTTAAAATAACAGTTTTCTGCGTAGATGCACACTTTGTTATTTCAAAATAACGTCAGTTATTCTGAAATAATGCTGCTGTGTAGATGTACCTCAAGATAGCTCGTACTCCTGTTTTCATAATGTTGAGTGAGGAAATTGTCTCTAATTCACCTGTAGTGAGGTGGTGTAGCTTCCCTTTAAGCCACAAGGGTGAGAAACCACATTCCCCCTAGTGGGTGGATCCAGGATTGCCACACCCCTCCTACCAGAAGTAAGCCACTGGAACAGGAAGTACAAAGGGCTGGACTGCCTGCTTTGTTGGAGCTGAGATTCAGAGGGAGGCAGGCAGATTGCTGCTGAGGTCAGTGACACTCTGCCCACAAGGGGACTTACTGCTGCCATAGACCTGCTGGGACTGCCATGAGCCATCTACCCAGAGAAGGCAGTTATATACTGAGGAGAGAGGAGGAAATGGCTTAGGAACCGCTGACCTTAATCTGGCTGCCTCTTTGCCAGAGGCATGGTCAGAATGTTACAGCTGGAAATCCCACTGATACAGTGGCAATCCACTTTGTCATGGTAAAGCAGTGTGTCAGGGTCCAGTGGAGCAAGGTGGACTAGACCCCACCTGCCACCCCACTGTTCGTCCATCGGGTTGATGAGGACCACCCAGTGTCATCAGTTTAGTTGGGGGTGGGTTCGGAGATGGCTGATTAGTCCAATCCGAGCCCAGAATTGACGGTTGCAGTGGGGACATGGGAAATTGGGCTGCCGACCGGAGAAAAAGAAGATACCAGCCCTGGACTTGCGAAGAAGACGTTTCTCTGCAGCATAACGCAGTCTCTTTTGTTCATAGGCTATTGCACCATCATGTATTCGTCTGCGCCAGGCGGAATGATCATCAGCAATGTTCTCCCAATTTTCAGGATCTATGTTACAGTTCTTGAGGGAGGCCTTGAGGGTGTCTTTGAATCTCTTCTTTTGACCTCCAAGAGATCGCTTGCCGTGTTGTAATTCGCCATAGAGCATCTTCTTGGGCAATCGATCATCGGACATGCGCACAACATGGCCAGCCCATCTAAGTTGTGCCTTGCAAAGCATGGTGTGGATGCTTGTCATATTAGCCTTGGGTGGCAGCTGTCTCTCCCAGATGCAGTAGCCTGCATTCATTGGTTATCTGATGGAACTGGGATGCTCAATCCCTAGGGTTCGCTCTGTCCCTGGAGATTAGAGCTGGGTGTGCACTGTCTCTGTCTCTGCTACAAGAGCCCAGAATGGATTGACTGCTAGGTATGTGCTCTGTCTCTGAACGAAGAGACCACATCTAATTGATTACTGGATTTTTTTCTGGTTTTGCATGAGAAGTCCAGAGCTGATCAACTACTGGGTGTACACTGTCTCAGCAGCAAGAGATAAGGACCAGCTGACTGTGGCATTTGCCCAGTTCCTGCTTAAGAGGCCCTAGAGCTATAGCCCATTGACTGTACAGCCTCCTGGGAGAACCTGCTTCAGCATAATGGGCCAAATCTAGCTGCCTGTTGGAGAATTTAACCCCAATAGGCCCATTTGGGAAACTAACACAAACCTGCTAATTCCCCCAATACCAGGCTGGGAGCCTGACAACAGTGAGGTGGAGTGGCTTCCATCTGTTCCAGGGAGAGGAACGGCCACCCTCCAACTACACCACCATTTCTCATTTGATACTCTTCCTACACAAGCAAGGGTTAGCACTGCCAACATCTATATAGAGTTCTAATTATAGATATAGTGTATGGATTGTAAACACAACTAAATAAGAATTAAGACACCCAACCAAATTCTATGGGGACCCAGAAGGCCTGATTCACTTCTCTCAGCAGAAACCACAGGTGTGGAAATGGTTCCTTTTGTGGAGACAAAGTGTACAAGCCACATATAGTGATTTTCATCAGGTACAAAGTGGGTGAAGAGAACCAGGGAATGCCCCATGAGAGGGAACCCAAGAAATGAACAGATTTCAAATTGTTCCCCCATAAAAAGAAGCCTTGATCAAATTACACCTAGATGAGGGCCCCAGGTCACCCAAAGCTATAATGCAGTTATGTAACAATGGCACAAGGATGCCAAATGGTAAACTTTATGAAGGAAATGCATTTTTAGAAGTCATTTGAAGGAAAGGGAGCCAGCTTGATAAGGTGCATGTTAGGTGAAAGGCTGCTAAAGCATATGGGAGCCATGAAATCGGATGTATATTAGGAAGTGAAAGAGGCAAAGGGAAAATATTGCGCACTGCTGATTAACGTCTAGAGATGCAGTAAACTGTCAAGAAGAACTGTTTAAACTACCAATCAGGGAGCTTTTATGTATATGTAACCTTTAGCTAGGGATATACTATCCACACAACTACAAAAGTTCATTGATAAATGTTGACATGTTTTTCATATCAGCCCTGAAAATGTATTAGTTCAAAAGGAATTCCATATCTTTAGATTTTTTTGGAGGGCGTGTGGCATGGCTCCCCTGTATTTTTTTCCTTTTTCTACTATGTTTCCTATGATTCTTGGATTCTGACAATCAGCATATATTGTGGAACTAAGGCTTGGCTCCTCTACACCGAGGATCAATGCAGCAGCAATTGATCCACCGCTGTCAATTTATTGTGTCAGCTTAGACATGATAAATTGATCTCCGAGTTCTCTTCCATTAATGCGAGTACTCTACCAGGATGAGAAGAGTAGCTGGCATTGACGGGACAGCAGCCCCCACCAACCTTTCCAACATGCAAAATGCAGCGGTAAATATGTCGACATCAGCAATGCTATCTGTGTAGCTGAAGTAGATGGATGGTGAGGGTTAGTATAGACAAGGATTAGGGGTGCTGGGTGTATGGCTGCATTCCCTGGTTTGAAGTAGTTTCCATCATACAGAGTTTCGTTTAATGACTCTTAGCACCCTTACTATACAAATTGTACCTATACCACCATGATAATCAGTAGTGTAGTGGGATTTCATTATTTGTTTTTAAAATAAAAAATGAGTAGCACTCTACTAGCTTCCCAGAAGTCAATGTGAGTTTTGCCATTTGCTTCAAGCTGGACAAGTATTTTGCCTAGTGTTTCTATTTTTTGGCTGTGCCTATATAGACTGAATGTTCTGAGGGTCTGAATGGAAAGGAAAGGATCTGCTTTAAACCATTAGAATTTTAAGTGATTTTGTTGGAAATGGGGTAATCCACAACAGGTATGTACACAAAGCCTTTTTACCACTACCAAACCTTTAGAACTTGTGTTTGTGGTTACAGAAGTAGTTCATAGCAACTATTAGAGAACCTTAGTTTAATTTGATCAAGTAAAGCAACACTGAGAAAAAAATTGATGTTTGTGACAGCTTTGTACATTTCTCTTTGTGGTTTAATGTAACTGGAAAATTAAAAAAACAAAACAGGCATCTGAAGTTATGGGAAGAGGTAAATTAACTGTTTGAACACTGACACCTTCCAAAGAAAAGTCAGATGGAGGCATATTAGGATAAATGACTGCAATTTCCAAAAAACTAAAAAAAGATAAACAGTGAGGAAAGGCAGAAGAATAAGTCTACATTGTGAGTGGTGCACAACATTTAGTGTCATGCTTTATAGGATCTGGTCCAAGGGCGAAGTTTTGGGGAGGTAGGGGAGGAGGCAGCCATGTGCTCTGGGACAGGCCTTGGTTTTCATCCCAAGTTTCTTCCTGGAATATCAGGAAGTGAGGCAAAAGTGCTTGTATTCTGTCCATGAATCTCACACCTGGCTGGTGAAGGGAGCACACCAGTCAGGAGTGAGAGGCATTCACAGTATGCAAGTACTTTCCCCTCATGCCCTGATAGTCTGGGGAACAGGATGAAAACAAGCCATGCCCCCGTGTGCATGACTGGTGTCCCCACTACCCTCCTGAAATTCCACCTTTTATCAGGTCCAGGCCCAAATTAATCAAGTGGGAGCCTGCACGTTAACTTCAGCATGCTTTTGATCAGGTTCATAGCATAGTTATAACTCCACATAAACTTAAATACACCAAATGTGTTGGCTTACTATGTCATTATTATCAGGATTTAAGATGGGTATATCTGTGGTTCTGATCACATGCCCTCTGTGTCTCTTACAAAAAAGAGAGAAAGTATTGTTTATATAAGTAATTATGCTGATAGATCTAGTAAGGACAGCAGTCTATGAAGCACTAGAAATAGCAAGGTATCTAACTAGAGAAAGAAGCAAAGTGGTAAAAAAAAGGGGGATTAAAAAAGGGTGAAGTCATACAGAAAAAGTGAGAGAAGAGTTATATTAACACATACCTAAGAGCGAAAGACAAAAGCAAACATCTACAACATGCTGGTGAATATTCAAGTGAATAAAGAATTAGATTCACTTCACTTTGTGCATCTTTTGTTCACTTTTCCATGAATATTTAGAGAACAAGCTTATTGCACTTGTTTGTAGTACAGCAGCACCTGAATCCACATTGTTTAAACAAAGTACCAATTCTGACATACACACCCCCATCTCCTGCTGAGTGGTACCTTCTCCATGAGTAGTCCCATTGGAATTTTTGCAGAATAAGATACTACTCCCCATGAGTAAGGATAGCAGACCTCTGGGCTACAGTAGGAGCTAGTTTCATAGCCCAAAAAGCTTCCAATTTATGGGTTAGATTCTAATTCTTTTACTGACATTGATTAGTACCTTATTGCATGGGTAGTCCCACTGAAATCAGAGGACAGAAGTGTGATAGCACCTATATAGCACATGACAGATATCTTGTGAAAGAGCAGGGAATCAACACATACCATCTAAATCTAGATCCATTGTCTTAAACATAAGGCTATCTTTCCTGGCTGTAATGTTCATAGAAACAATATGGTTTTAGTGAACTGGATGGGTATTTGAAGAAATGAACATGAATTCATGTTGAGATCTACAATCTAAGGATTATGTTAAGGAATCAGTCAGGAAATAGAAGCATATCCCATGTCTTATTTGTTGAAATCACATCCATTTTAAAGAACTCAAATATCTATTTGCTACTAAAATGTTCCATAACAATCTATGGAACAAGAGTCACTCATTGATATTACTTATCAAATAATTTCAACTAAAATATATCTGAGAAAATTATAGAATGCTCGCGAAGAACTGACCAACATAAATGACTAATTTTATTGACTACATTATTCACCATAGACAAGACTATGCCTTTAAGCAAAAAGCCTTGAGAGAAAGGTGGTGTGGAAAGTGCTCTGCCACAGGAGGAACTGCGACTCTTCTGCATCTTCCTCATTCTGGGAGAGAGAAATTTGCCTCCAGCTTATACCAACCAGCATCAGTTTGCAAGAGGGGCTCCTACCCTCTTGCATGGATGAATAGCCTACTTATTTGTTTAGTTCTGCTGTCAAAAACAGGAAAACAAAAATAATTGTACACTTGTGAGATTTAATATGTTAATAGCCAGTGCATCAAACTCTTTTCCCAGACTACACCATTAAGTTATTGTCGTTTTTATTAATTTCACATTCTAAACTTAGCTGCTGCTCTTACATAGATCCTTTCACTTGGTGTTGCTAACATGCAAAGAGAATTACATAGGCAGCTATCTAATCACAATGCAAAAACCAAGAAAAAAGTCAAAGTTCTGGAGCAAGCCCTCGTAATTCATACAAAACAAAAGGCATTATAATTCCAATGCTTCATTCCTTTGACAAACATTATACGAAGGGCAGAAAATGCCCAGAAATTAATCCATCATTCTGACACAGTTTTTAATGAGAGGGAAATGCCAAAAAAGACAATCCATTATCATTGCTATTCAGAAACTGTAATATCATAGACCAGCTTAAACTGATGGCTAAATAATGTCTTAAATATAGCTTTCATGGCTGTAAGCTTGCCACTCATTAAACTTTTTTAAATGTATTAAACATAATGTTGTCCAGATTATTTGTAAATGATATATGAATGGATTTATTTTTTTATGTATTTTGGAATTTTTAAAAGCATGAACAAGACAAGGATTCTCCTCTTTTGCCGTTTTTGAATTGGTCTTCATTTGATTAAAATACAATGTAACAGTGTCCCCTGGTGGCCAAAAGGGATTCAAAAGAGATACATTCGCTTCATAGAAATCCCCTCTTAAAACAGTCAATAAATTGGGAACTATTGATTCAGTGTACTGCATGAACCCTCCACTTCATTTACACCTAAATAGATTACATAAACAAGTGCTAAGCACAAAGGGCTGCAGACTGCAGCATGGACACAGCTTCAGGCAAATGCTTTATTTAGGTAATATGACCTAATGTCCAACACTCTGAACTGGGACTCAGGAGACTTCTGGTCTAATCCTGGTTTTCTCAGTGGCTTCCTGAATGGCCCAGGGCAAGTAATTTTCCCAATGTGTCTTGGTTTCGCTATCTGAAAAATGAGGGTTATAAAACCATATTTGCAAATCGCTTTCAGATTCACTGATAAGAGCTAGATATAATTATTTTTTAAAGAGGTAGTGAAAACAAGAGGCCTTGCTATTCACATATCAGTTTGTTATTCACTGCGACTATGGATAGAGCCATCAAAGGCTAGTAGCCAAAATACAGCCTAATTCCCTGGATGTCCCTAAGACTTTAACTACCAGATGCTGGGACTGGATGATGACTGCCCTGTTCTGTTCATTCCCCTGAAACATCTAGCATTGGCCTTTGTCAGAAGACAGGGTTCTGGGCTAGGAGGACTATTGGTGGACCTGTATGACTGTTCTTATGTTCATACCTGCCTTTTTTTGTTAGTTTGGAAATTAACATTTTAAAGTGATCAGCATGAGTGAATTGAGCAGTCATCACAGCCAGTATTTAAATGCAAATCATCTGAAATGCTAGGGTGATTCAAGAGCAAAATATCTTTAGACATTTGCTACAGATTTAGTGCTTGTGAATTTGAGGCACTAAAGGCACAGGCATGAGCCAAGTACAGTGTAAGTAGGCACTGTCCATGCATCTCTATTTTGCTTACATAAAGAAACATTAGCAGTTATTCTTTCTGAGTGTGGATTGTCAATAATGTGAAGGCTTTCCTCCTTCTGACAAACAGATATTAAACCCACTCTTCCCACATGCAACCTAAAAGCCAGTGTACTCAACCTCTATGCTACCTTATATCACAAAGCCATTAGGGAGATACTATGAGACTACTTCTAGACTGCAGGCTTCTTGCGCAAGAAGCTTTTTTGGAAGAGATCTTCCACAAAAACTTCTTGTGCAAGAATGCATCCACGCTGCAAAAACGCATCGAAAAAGCAATGTGCTTTTGCGCAAGAGAGCGTCCACACTGTCTGGATACTCTCTCGCAAGTAAGCAGTGATTGCTATGAATGGCCACCAGGGCACCTGCGCTTTTTCCTCTTCCCTCTTCTTGCGCAAAAAACTTCTTCCCCATCCACACATGCCTTTTTGCGTATGAGCTCTCATAGAATGAGGTTTACCAACTGTTCAAAACCCCCTCTGGTCTTTCAATTTACTTGCGCAAAAATGTGCTTGAGGTGTGGATGCTCTACAAGTTTTTGTGGGAAAATGGCCATTTTTCCACAAAAACTCTGTAGTGTAGACAAAGCCTGAGTGATATAAATTCCTTTTTGGAGTTTCTTAAAGAACTAAATGTCACATCTGTAGCTTCTAAATTTTCTGAGCTTGGATTTTTTTTTTTTAGAAGCTCACCTTTTGTGGTTGTTTCTCGACAGTATGGGATCTAAGTATGTCATAAACTTCATAACTCATGTAGTCTTTCTCCATTGACTTTGGTTAATGACTATCCATGCCATAAATTAATTGTAGCAAGGACCTAAATGATTTTCTAGCTGAGGAAAAAACAAAGCTTACACAATTCTAACACAACTGTCTGCTGATATATTTAGATTTCGACAGGAAGCAATAACTATAACTAAGGCCTTCTCAAGCTCCTTGAATTCTCAAGCAGAAAGACATGGTCTTATGTTGAAGGTGCTGAGCTGAACAAAACTTGGTTCAATTCCTAGGTTTGTCACAGATTGTTGTGGGTCCTTAGGCAAGTTGCTTAGGTTATTTCTACACAGCCTGTGGTGAACAGGTTTCAGTTAGCAGGGCTTGTGCTGGTGCTCTAAAAATAGCTGTATAGACAGGTCTTTGAAGTTACAGTTTGAGCTGGAGTTTGGCTCTGATCCTGAGGGAGAGGTGTGGGCTTCCTGCCCCAAGCTGTGACATAACATAATAACATAAGAATGGCCGTACTGGGTCAGACCAAAGGTCCATCTAGCCCAGTAGCCCTGTCTGCCGACAGTGGCCAGCACCAGCTGCCCTGGAGGGGGTGGACCGAAGACAATGATCAAGCGATTTGTCTCGTGCCATCCATCTCCAGCCTCTGACAAACAGAGGCCAGGGACACCATTCCTACCCCCTGGCTAATCGCTTTTTATGGACCTAACCTCCATGAATTCATCTATTCATCTTTAAAGCTTTGAAGCATGCTATTTGTAGACTGCTAGTGTAAACACCTGTAGGTTCGGAGGCTGCAGGCTGTTTGGATATACACTATATGACAGATTTTTAAAGGTATTGAGGGGCCTAGTGGAATTTTCAAAATACCCATCCTTAGGTTAATGTTAACTGCCACTTTAATGTACTGCAACTTTCTGACTCAGGGGTGTGAAAAAAACCCACACACAACTCAAGCACAAGTTACAGTGCTGTAAAGGGCTCCTAGTAAGCGAAGCGCTAGGGTGGCTGCCCAGCAGAGATTCAGGTGCTGCCCAGCTGATTAGCAGAGCACCCACAGACCGCAGAATTTGTTTCTACTGGTGGTTCACATCTGCACATGCCTTGGTGCACATAAACTTTATTCCACACATGGATGGAGAAAAATTAGAGGGAACATTGGTTCCCAGTTCTGTTAGCTACTTTCCTTGTGGAAGTGGTTTCCACAGAGTTCTGCTAATGCTCCGGCTGTGGTCCAGGCCTGCCAAAAAGGAGGCAAATGAGTCACCTGCCCTGGGGCCTGATGATACAAAAGGGCCTGGAGCTCCTAGCCACCACTACTGCAATTGCAGCAGCAGTGGCACCGAGATCTCCAGGCTCTTTAAATCTCTGCTTGAGTGGTGCAGAGCACACTTTGGGCAGCACTAAGGGCTGCCTGAGGGAGGTGCTCCATTGTCCAGGATGTGCTGAGGGTTGTGTAACTCCAGCCCATACCTTCTGCCCGATGACCCGCCTTTCCCTGACCTACCCAGGGGCCCAGCCAGGCTGTTGGTCTGACTTCCATGTCCACACTCTTACTTTAAAGCACTACCATGGCAGCACTTTGATTTTAGAAGTATAGACGAAGCCCAAGGTGCATTTGAAAAGCCCAAGAGTCTCCTAAATATACAAATCTGTCCCTTATTCTCTGTCGTGGTTCCCATGTGCAAAATGGGGATAATACATCCTTGTCAACCTCAAGCATTTCGACTGCAAATTTCTTGAGACAGTCCCTTTCTCCTGTTGTGTGCATATACAGCATCTAGTACAGGGGCCTGAAACTCATGGTCCACAGGGCCCTATCCAGCTGGACAGTTGCACAATCCAGCCTGGGAGTCCCAGTGGGCTCGGGGGGTGGGGTGGGGGGAGAGGGATAACCGGTCCATTCCTATCCCCCAAGCCTCTCCCCTTCCTGCCACTGCCCTGCCTACTTCCCACCATGGCTCCCAGTCCCCCAGAGACATGGCCTTGGGCATTAGTGGGGGAGAGGGGGTGAGATGGCATGGTGCAGCAGAAGCCAAAGGGCCTCCCGTGGCAGCAGGCATGGGGAAATGGAGCATATTCGGCAAGTGCACTTGTTTTGCTTCCCCATGACTCCTGCCATCATGGGAAGCAGGGCCGTCCTTAGGCATACGCAGAGTACGCAGTTGCGTGGGGCACCACTCTGCCAGGAGAAACAGGAAGCAGTGAGCAGGCAACAGCAGGGCTGCTGGGTCCTAGAGAGAGCCCAATGCGCTGCCTGCAGCACAGTATGAGGGAAGGGATTGGCTGCTGGGGTCTCTGGGAAGGGAAGGGGTTGGGGGAAGGAACTTACCTGTGTGACTCTCTCCCCTAGCGTAAGGTGAGGCAGGCTGGCTGGGTGGCTCTGTGGCAGTATCCTTTCTTCTCCCCTCCCCCATGGAGCACCCTTCTCTCCCCCCTTCCCTCCGGCAGAGCTGGGTTGGGTGAGGTGCTCGGGGAAGGGGGGTTGGGTGAGGTGCTGGAGGGGAGGGGGCTGGTTGTGTGCTGACTGGGGCAGGGGCGGACTGGCCCAGCGGGCCGTCTGTCGAAGGGCCAGCTGATGGCAGATACGCGGGGCGCCAGCACGCCGCAGCCTGAGCCTGGCACCGGCACTTTAAATTCCCCGGTGCCAGCCAGGGCAGTGTGTGGGGCCAAGGGAGCACCTGCACGGCACGTTTAAATGCCATGAAACAGCTGAGAGGAGAGAAGCCCCGGTATCTTCCCTCTCAGCTGGTTTGAGCTGTGCATGTGGATGCTGCTGCCGGTAGGGTTACCAAGTAGACTCCCCCCCCCCAAACTAAATGGACACACTTGATCATGGGTGGGTGGGAAGCAAAGCTGGGGGGCCGCAAGGCTGGTGGGGGGGGTGCAGTGGTGCTGGCCGGGGGAGGTCAGGAAGAGGAATGGGCCAGCGGGAAGCAGAGTTGGGGGCGGTGCAGGGGGGCTGTCTGGGGAAGATCAGGAGGGGAAGTGGGGGAGAACCGGCTGGCCTGGAAGGCAGGAGGTAGGGGGCTGAGGGCACAGGGTTTGGTGTGGGGCATTAGGGTTGGAGTATAAGGTTGCAGGGCTGGAGTCAGGGCAGAGATATGGGGGACTCTTGGTAAGGGGTAAGGGTTAAGATGTGTGGGCATGGGGCTGGAAGGTTTGTGAGGGCAGCTCAGGGCAGAATGTGACAGAGTTAGGGCAGGAGGGGTGGATTCAGGGCACAGGGTCTGATGGGGGGGGCTCAGGGTAGGGAGGTGGGGAAGCAGGAGTCAGGGCAGGAGGTAGAGGGTGCAGAACTCAGGAGGGAGCTGGAAGAGATTACGGGCTTACAAGGGTGACAGTGCTGTGCTGATGACTCCTCCCAGGGGGACAGAGCTTCTCTTTCCTGGGACTCCCCGCCCCCTCCTGCCTCCTCGCAGGATGGCATCGAGGAGGTAAGTTTCTGGGGTGCAACAGCCCCTGCTGCTCAGGCAGCTCGCACGCCAGCTGTTTGGGGAGGGGGAGTGCAGTTGCACACTTCCCAGAGGTGCTGCAGGATTGCCAGGTACTGGTCCCAGCTGCCCCTGTCCCCTGCCCAGACCCCCCACAAGTACCCTGTCCCCACCAACACTGTCCCCAGCACCCAGCACCACCCTGTCCCCAGACCCAGCACCCTGCCACCCACCGTAGCACCCAGCACCACCCTGTCCCTGGACCCAGCACCCTGCCACCCACCGCAGCACCCAGCACCACCCTGTCCCTGGCTCCAGCACCCTACCAGCTGTGCCAGCATCCTTGGGACCGCATTAGTGAGGCTTTGGGGGGGGGGGGTTGGCATCTCAGTTGTGTGGCCCCAACTGACTTTTCTGTGGGTCAGTGACCCTTGACTCAAAACAGGTTCCCTGCCCCTCTCATATATAAAGACAATGCTAAAACCTTTTGCATCTGACATAATATTTTATTTAAAAATGAAGCCTGGCCAACATACCCTCAATTGGGGCCAAATCCCCATCTCACTGCAGCATCATAACACTCCTGCACCACCTGACCCCAAATCTGAGCCTATCATACACTGGAACCCCCTGTCCTGAACCTCTTACATCCCCAAACTCCTGCATCCCCACATCCTCAGTCTTCTGCCACAACATTCTTGCACCATCCACACATGGCAAATGTGTGTCCTGAGCCCATCATACTCACAACCTCCTTGCCCTGAGCCCCACACATATCCAACACAAACTCCTGCACCCTCACATCCTCAAGCCTGTGGCTTGCTCAGCACCCCAACCTTCCACCTGAGCCCAACACTCCCCAGCCTGGAGCCCCCTCCCTGAGCCAGCATCCCCTTCTCCTGCATCCAAATTCCCTCCCAGAGCTTGCACTTCTCACCCCTTCCCACACTCAAATCCCTCATTCCCACCCCAGAGCCTGCACCTCCTCTCTCAACCAAGTGAGAGCGTATAATGGCTGGGCTAGCAAGTGATGGAGGGGTGAGGTCTTGAGGAGGAACGTGATTTTAATGTATTGGTGGGGTTCCTTTTTTTTTTTTTTTTTTGCTCGACAAACGTAGGCATAGGGGCACCAGTTTAATAATCCTGTGTAGGGCACCATAAATCCTAAGGACGGCCCTGATGGGAAGTGCAGGGGAGCCGTACCTTCCTCCCCTTGTAATTTTCAAGGCCACGTCCCTGGGGAACAGGGAGCTATGAGGAGAGAGAGTGAAGAGGGAGTTTGAAGGGGTAGAGCTTGGGGGGCAGGAATGGACAGACTCCCCCTCGCCCTAGCCTGCTGAGACTCCTGAGCCAGATTGTGCAACTTCTTTGGTTGGTGATGGCCTGTGGGTTGTGGGTTTGAGACCCCAGATCTAGAGCAATGGAACCTGAAGGTGATATTTTAATGCAAATAATGAGTATAAATATTTTGTTGTGCTTCCTTTTCTTATTACTTTGATTCTAGCACTGCAATTCATTGTATAAACTATATAAAAGATTTTACTGGGGCTGTAGGACAGTTTTGTGATTTACAAAAATAATTCTATGTGTTGCATCCTCTCTCTTTTGCAATGTAGCCAATTTAAAATGTATAAATAATGAATCACATAGCTTTTGTATCTTACAACGGTGCAGTCAATATAAATATAAACTATTAATAAAATAGTTTTTGATGATAAAACTGAATTTTCTTAAAGAATATAAAGATATTATAGCAAAGTAAATAAAGAATTTTATTTAAAAAGATAATTGAAGTATGTAAAGCCAAGACTGGAACTGTGCTTTTGTTCTTAAATATATATGGGCTCTACAAAAATTTAAAGAAAAATAATCTATTTTTGATTTTACAATATCTTTATATAAGAGAAAACAAGGACTCAGCAGTGATCAGAGAAGAAATGCACTGTTAACCCAAGCAGGTAGTCAAAGCTGGAGTTGTGCCAGCTGGAAGTAGAACTTGATGAAATTCAATATATTCTTGATTACAAAGAATGTACAAAGTTCTGCTTCTCCAAACTGGAGAAATCATGAACAAAAGCAGCAGTTTCTTAGCTTACAGCTCAAAGCCTCTATCCCATACACCCCCAAAGCCCTCTCTATTTTTACAGTGTGCTTATCACCTTCCTTGGTTTTATTGCCTCTTTCTTTCTCTCTGTCCTATCTGGTGTCAGTTTCTGTGTGTTCTGCCTACACCAGGGATGCGCAAAATCAGGCCTGGGGACTGGATCTGGCCTACCAGGCATTTCTCTCTGGCCTGCCCAATGGATTAGAGTGTGCATGCTTACAGCTGGCAGCCTGTGTTCAGCTGCCCTCCCCCACCTTGCTCCCAGGAGTCTCCTGCTAGCTGTGCAGAGCAAGTGGTGAGGGGTGGAGGGGAGTGCTGAAGTCAGGATGTCCTCCTGCCCCTGAACCAAATCTCTGCAGAGTAGGGGCCAGGGAGAGGAAGACACAGCAGAGATGCTCCAATCTGAAGCATGGAGTGCCTGTCTTAAGAGGCAGTGCCCTGTTTCTGTGATTTCAGTGCTCATACTCTTTATCTCTCTCTCACACTCACTCCCCCTCCCCCCATACCTCATCTCTGCAGAGCTGGGGAGGGGGGAGACAACAGAGCAAGACAGCTTTCCCCTCTCTTAAAGAGGCAGTGTGTGGCTGCTCTCAAAAACTTACATAGCAGTAGGCAGCACACACACACACACACACACACTGTGTCACTGCCACACACACCCAGTCTGTGCCACACTGTCTCTGTGCCACACACACACACAGTCACTGTCACACATTCTCCCACCTCTGTGCCACACACACTCAATCTGTGTTACAAAGTCTCTCTCACACAGAGTGTCTCTTTTTCACAAAGTCTCTCTCACACAGAGTGTCTATCTTACAACGGTGCAGTCAATATAAATATAAACTATTAATAAAATAGTTTTTGATGATAAAACTGAATTTTCTTAAAGAATATAAAGATATTACAGCAAAGTAAATAAAGAATTTACTCTTTACACACTCTTTCTCTCTCTGTGTAGCCCGCAACCCCACCCCTTCTGCCTAAAGCTCTCTCCCTTCCAGGAGGCCTGGAGCTGGCCCATGACAATGTACCAAAATTCATGAATTGCCCCCCCCACCTGCAAAAATTATTGCTCACCCCTGGCCTATACCCACCTTCCACCCACCCACGTATGCTCATCCAAAACACAAACAAACTCCTTCAACCTGGTCTGAGAGAACTCCTTGGGTGTGTCTAGACTACACCTCTCTGTTGACAGAGAGATGTAGATTAGGCATATCGAAATTGCTAATGAAGCAGGGATTTAAATATCCCACGCTTCACTAGCATAAACATGGCCTCCACTTTTTTTTCAAAATGGAGTTTTTTTGAAAAAAATGGCAGTTTAGACATGGATCTGTCAAAAATAAACACTTTTTCAACAGATCCTGTAAACCTCATTTTTTGTCCATAGAGGGATGCAGTCTAAACGTGGCCCTTGTGGGTTACAAGCCCCCTTTGTTTTGGTGGTGGAATTGTGATTAACTCATCCTGACAATTGTGCTAGCTGCATGGTGTGTTCACACTCAAAGAGATTTGTGACATGTGCAGTCACCAATACTGAGAAGCATAACAGTATGAAGTAGAAGTACTCCTCTTTCTGTTAGTAGTAAATTACCTTTACAAGCAACTTGAATTCATGTTTAGAAATTGACCATGCCTGTGAAATACCTGCTGAGTGGCAACTCTGATTCACTCAGCCTGAACTTATTCTTGAGGCAGGAAACCTTCATAACCTCCTTAACTAAGGGAGCCCAGCCAGCTGTTCTCAGTGCTGCAGAAATACTCTTGATCGGCATGACCAAAGACACCCAGCTCATCAGAATAACCCCAAACCTTTCACATAGCTAACTAGCTGTGAAAGGATCAAAGTACAAATGTGAATGAGAGTCTCTGCACAGCATGACACATAGGAGTGCTCTCCTAACACAAAGTATGGTTCGGTTATATTGTAATGCAACAGCATGAATCTTTCTTTTCTAAGGGCTGCACATGTTGCTGCAGATGATAATGCCGCATCAGACATGGCCCCTTTGTGAGCATTAGAGTGCTCTATTAATTGCAGCATTGTCATTAGCTGCATTCCCTTATTTTTAAAGTAATTCTTTTCACATTTGCATATCTGAAAAAATTGCTTCCTCCAAGGACATGTAAGTGGAGTATGTAAATGTATCCGGGTGGAGAGGGGGAGAGTAAAGAACTGAGGGAAGTAACCTGACTTCAGAGAAAAACTATCCCAGTGCAGCAGAAGCAACAGCATAAGGGTTTGTTTTAGTTATTATTAGAAATCTATTCTGGCCCTTTAATATGTATGAGCCACAGCTGCTACATTACAGAGAGTGTCTGGTCTTGATTCTAGACTATTCCCCAAATCAGTGCTTTTATGACATTGTCAAATATGTTAATATTCCCTCTTCTCCCTCCCTTCCACCACCAACCATGACAAGCTCAGCAGCTTTTCTTAACCAGGAAAACAACATTTTTAAATGTTTAAGATTCCTGCATTTGTTAGAATCTTGACTGAAGTTATCCTTAGCACAATTTAGTATTTCCCCCTTAGTTCTAAGGATATTCTACTTTCATTTTTGTTATTTTCTATAGAAAATCTAGTTTTTAGTGACTATTTAAATAAAATAAACAAACAAACCAACAAATAAATAATGATTTCTATTTCAAAGAACACAATATTTAATGACAACTTGTTGTGCAGCAGCATTTCTATAGAAGAGGCTGAATTGTGTGTGCTGTGATGTTGGCCATTCCCCTTTATAACTTGTTTGACTTATTTAACAAAGTTTTTATTAATTTTATTTATACACTTACTAAACAGAAAGCAGATTCAAAATCATATTTTTACTCCAAAAAGAGTTTTTGTAAAGGTATTGGACAGTCAAAAAAATCTTTCTGAAAGAACTGTTGGAGAAAAAAGGAAAAATTCATTATCTCCCCTTTCCCAGAAAAAAAAATCAATACTTGAAATCTTTTGTCTATCTGTATAGTTAGTTGAGAAAATGAAGCCTCGTTATGAGAATTGTCATGATTTCCCTGCTGTGGGTTTTTTTTTTAATTTCAATTTTTTGTCAGTTTCAACATTTGAAAAATGCTGACTGTCTCTATTGACTGGGAGGATTTGCAATCCAAATAGGAAAGTTGAACATTTATTTTGTAAGGGACGGGGGTGGGGGCAACATTGGTGTCTCTATTCAGGGAAACTGCTTTTTGTGTCTGAGGACTTATCTTTACTCACTGTATCCATACGGAACCAATGTTGCACAGCTGGTGAAGATGCACTATGTTGAAGGGAGAGGACTCCACCAATGGCAGAAGCTACATTAGGGTACATCTATACTGCAACACTATTTTGAAATACCTAGCACTATTCCGAAATATCTTAGTCTGTGCCTACACAGCAGGCAGTTATTTCGAAATAGTGTCAAAATACTGTCAAGCTGGAGGACTTCTTACTTTGATTCTTGTAACCCTCATTGTACAAGGAATAAGAGAAATGGGAGGAAGAGTGGTCTATTTCAAAATAAGTGCGGTGTAGATCTCCCTATTTCTAAATAAGCTATTTTGAAATAAGATATGCAATTGACTTAGCTCAATTTGTATAGCTTATCTCAAGTTAAGCCCTGCAGTGTAGATACACCCTCTGTTCCCCTCAGCAGAATGCCATTTAAGTCAATGTAATGTACTTCACTCAGGGAAGTGTTTTTTTTCTCATCCATGAGCAACATAAGATACATCAGCCTAACTGGTAGTGTAGACATCAATAACCAACAATTTTATTTATGTACATTTTCATTGTACCAATTGCTTAATATCTTTGTTTCTCATGCTCCTGGCTCCCTCAAGGTGAGTGAGTGTTACTCATGAAATCTCTGCTCAGTTAGATCCTGGAAGTTTACTCCAGTTCCTCTATGTGTTCTGTGAGTCAGTCAACATTTTTCATTCTTACTGTAGGCTATAGGGTTAAATCCTGCTCCTGCTGGAATCAATGCAAAACACCCATTGACTTCATTGGGTCCAGAATTTTACTCATTCTTTTTAATGGTACTTAAATATCATTTTTGTCTCCCTTATCTCTGTTTCCTTCTTTCATCTGGTGTGGTTGCTCTTTGAATAACATTTCCTGTGGTGACTAACAAGTCTCAGTAACATTGGACAGATCTCTAATGTCTCCATCTTCTGGTGCTTCTCATTGTTCAACATTGTTGACCAGAAAAGCTACCTAATACATTCTGTATGGGAAACTACTTACCACAGCAGGGGGACATAGTTGTTCCCAAAAAGCTCTCCAAAGTACAGAGGCTGTTAAATAAGCTAGATAAATATGGTTGCCCCCTATTTAGCACACATAGACACAATTATGGGGGTTAGTGACAGTGGAGGAGACAGACATGACAGAGCAGGGCATGTCACTCACTGTACTTTACTTTCTATGGGATGAAATAATATTTGTTTCATTAGGGAGACAAAGTTTGAAAAAAATGTGTGTCAGCATCCTGAAAGAAACAACTAGAGCAGTGAAGGGCAAACAAAACTAGTGAGTGGGCTGCATGAGTGACCCTCTCTCTGCTCAATGGACCACATGACCAGTGGTGGGCAACTTGCAACCCATGACCCACTGGGGTTTCACCTGCGGCCTGCACACTCCCTCCCTGTCCCCTACCCCCACTCCCTCTCACGCTCTTGGACAGTGGAGCCCCTCACTTTCTACTCCTTCCCCACCCTCCCAGCAGAGTGCCATTAATCCTTTGATTCATGCTCTATCCCTGCTGCTCCCCCTCCCTCCCAGAGCTTTAACAGCTGCAAACAGCTGATTCACAGTGTTCAAGGTCTGGGAGGGTAGGAGGCAGAGGCGTGGGGACAGAACACAAATCAGTGGATTCATGGCACTCTGAAAGTGCAGGAAGAGAGGAGAAGGAGGAGGAAGTGTGGGGCTCCAGTGTGTGAGAGGTGCGTGGGGGAAGAGGGCAGGGAGATAATGCTTGGGCCACAGGTAGAACCTCCGTGGGTCACGGGCCACAGATTCCCCACCACTGAACTTGAGAAATAAGGCTAAGACCTGCCTACCCTGCTGGTGACGAGGATTTCTCAGGTATGTGGAATTGTTTCTCTCCTATACCCATCCTCTGGTATCTATTGGCAGGGCATATAGATTGATTTGAACTCTCCTGTCACATACTGGACAAAGTGGCCTCATTATGTCCCAGGTAAAGTCCATGCACCTCAAAGGAAAAATTAACAGATTTCCCTATTTTTGTGTCTCTCTCTCTTCTTAACAGCTTCTACACTAATGCAGGGGCTCTGAAATGTCATTGCACCATGACCCCTTTCTGACAACAAAAGTTGCTTCACCACCCCAGAATGGGGGGATGGGGACTGAACCCTGAGCCCACCCAAGCCCCCTGTTTTAGGTGTGGGAACCAAAGCCTGAACCCAACTGCTATGGGCCAGGGGGCAAAAGCTGAAGCTCAGAAACTTCAGCCTCAGGCAGGGAGCCTGCAACCTAAGTCCTGCTGCTCAGAGCTGAAGCCCTTGATCTTTGGCTTCAGCCCTTGGCAGTGGGGCTCAGGCTTCAGCCCTGACCCCTAGCAAGTCTAAGCCAGCCAAGGCATCCCCATTCAAAGAGGGTCATGACCCACTTTGGGGTCCTGACCCACATTTTGAGAACTGTTGCACTACAGAGTAATGCACTGCTTCTGGTCTTTCTTCTGAATATCACATCACTGCTCTAATTAATTTTGCACATAATATTGCTGAATAATTATTGCATTTAAGTGAATCACGATCTCCTTATGGGTAATGCTGGCAGGAAGTAAGTAGCGGGAGAGGAGGAAAGGGAGGAGCCAAGTCATGGAATGTTGTGCTCTCCTGCTATCTGTGGAAGTTAGTGATCCCTGAGGCTGTAGGTCGGAAACTGTCTGTAAATAGAACTGATTCTGACAATTGGGAATAGATATCTACAATGAAGAACAAGGGTGATTGCACCACAGCAGAGAGCTCTGGCTGGTTGTTGGGCACAGAAGTGGCCAAAGATTGAGAGGACTGCATGTTCCCTCTTAGAGTCCCATAGACTGCATGGAATGGCAATGAATTTTGGGCACCTCTGATCCCATGTAAATGGGAAAAGAAATCAAGAAACAAGTGCCACATTTCTTTGAATACTAACAATTTCTTTCAAAAGTGGTAAGCTATTTTGACTTTGCCTTAAACCTCAGATAGGTTTGAAAAGCACTGCCCTTTGCTGAGTATATGCCTACCACTTCACACCCTGCACAGTACTGCAATAATATATCTACAACATATGATCTGTGAAGTATCATATGAAACCTAATAATCCATGGGTCATTAATATAATTATAAAATGCAGGTATTAACCTGGCATGTAATGTTACTAGAATATGTCTAATGTTACTAGAATATGTTTAAGACAAAGACAGACTCATCTAGGTAAAGATGATTAATAGATTATCTCCTGCCAAAGGAAAAAAAGCATGACACCTCCAACCATAGGAGATCATTTGTATAGTAGCATCTACCTGCACAGGATGAAACAGCAAGGAATCTTATCTTTCAGAACTTAAGATGCCGTTATTCAGCATGAACATTATCTAAGGGTACCTTTCAGAAGAATGCATTTCAGAGAGTCACTGGACAAAAAAGGAAAACGAGATTCCCCAAGTTATCTTTCAACCAAGGAGACCAAGAAACTGAGCAGTTTGGACTTTATCCGTGATCCTGACCAAGGAGGTGGTCAGCAACTTAAGAAGGAGTTATGATAAGAATCTCATCTTGAACCAAGACTGTAGTTTGTCAAGTCTTAGACACCAGAAAAGATGTTTTCACTTTTATGTGTAAATCACTTAAAACCTATTTTACCTTATTTCCAAATTGACTCTGTAGCGTGTTTGATTTGAAGTGACTATTAACTCCAGCTAAAGCAATAAACTGTAATGCTTTTGTCTCTTTAAAGGCACAATAAAACTTATTAGTTCTCTAATACATGTTCGACGAAAGGGCTAGATATTTCAGGACAGATGATTTTGGGAAAAATCCAGAACTGGGAGGATGTTGGGAGTCACGTTACTAATACTAATCAGTAGTGATGGAGAGTGTCTGAATCAAGGCTGCTTAGTACAGATATATCCGGGGCATGCTTGTTTGCCGAATGAGAGCATCCAGACAGGGAGCTACAGCATCAGAGCATCTTAAAGCACTTAGGATTATAGGACAACTGGTGACAACTTCTCACTGTCTTCAGCTGAACTCCAAAACATGACAATTTTGCAAAATCATGCATTGGGTGATCATTATAACTCTTAAAAAACAACATTTTTGTGGCAAAATGAGACCTGCCTCACAGCCATATGGTATCAGCAGGCTTAATCATACCCAAGGTCTGACCGGTTTAAATGATCTGGCAGCTTGGTGTCTGAGTGACATCTGGTGGGATTTTTTTTTATTTTTTGTAAATTTGTTCAACATTGTGAACCTCAGGAAGTTTGCAAGGTTTCTGCAAATGAGTTTGAAGGGCTTGTTCACCAGAGCTTGAATTACCAGTAGGTTCCCCAATCAGTTTTCATCTTTGGAAGGCAAGAGAATCCTACAGCCTCGCTATAAATCTCTTGTACTTTGTGCTTTCAGGAGCATGCTATAAGTCTTGCAGTACAGTATCATTAGCATTTCCATCTGAATCCTGGAGCAGTGCGTCATGTGTGTCTACGATGTTTTTCTTTGCTAGAACAAACGCAGCACAATTGCAAATACATCTTCTGTGAGTATGCACTTTAGCAAGTCTAAAGATTAGTAATCACACAGAGCAGCTATTTCATGAGGAGTGACAGAGCCCGTGTTTGACCTTCATTCATAATAGGAAGGAGATCACGTTTAGAGCTTTATGCAAGTCCCACAATATTCCCACATTGTAATCCTAGCAAGCTTTTTTTTTCTGATTTAACCAATACAATTTCACCACTTTAAGTCATATTAAAGAAAGGCTTTGCTGAATTGAGTAACAGTAAAAAAAGGCTGTTTATTTAATTGTCCAGTATATTTACTACTAGAATATCGGAGAAACGTATAAAGATGGCATACAAAAAACTAAATGAAAATAATATTACTAAGGTTGTAATCTTAACCTATCAAAAGTTAGGAAGTGCCAGATTGAACACCTGTGCAACCTTGACTTGTCCCTCTAGTGCATATGCATTAGGATACAATCCTTAATTATATTGTAACATTCTCTTTTCCCCACAGGATTCCTGCCTCATTCAGTACACAAGATGGGCAATGCTCAATGAGCAGCTATTCAATGGTTTGTTTTCTCCTTATTGTTCATTGTTTCACCCTAGACCTTATTTACTGCTTACTATTCAAATCTGTCTCTGAAGATGAAATGATTAATTCCCTCAAGGGATTTTCCATGGTGCTCATCACTGTCATATCTGAGTGCTTCACAACAAATAATTTATAGTCACACAACTCTGTGAGTTGAGGAGTGCTCTTATCCCACTTTTATTGATGGGGAGCTGATGTACTGAGTGGCTAAGATCTGAAGTGTCTACTGTTATTGGGTGCCCAATCTGAAATGACCAGACTTTTCAAAATTCTTAGTGTTATATTTGTGTATTCAGGCACAGTTTCCACTGAGCTCTGTTGCAGCTGTGAGTGCTCAGCAGTTCTGCAGATCAAGCTCCAGAGTCTCAAGTTGGGCAACCAAAAATTGAGGAACAATGTGTGGCCACTTGTGCAAAGTTTGGCATTAGTCTGTTGCTAGGAACACTGTCGCAGAGACTAAAGGCATTGATCAAAGCCACACGGGAAAGACAGGGGCACAGGAACAAATCTGGGCACTTACCGGTAGGAGTTATGATAAAAAAACCTCGATATAATATATACATACAATTACCATATGTATGATTACTCCAGCCAGGTCAGGCTAGTCATTTTGGAACTCAAAGTATTCAAAGTATTAGATTTAAGTATAAAAGAGAAATAAAAATTCTGAAGTGCATAGACTAGTCAAAACACAAAAACAATATCCTTTGAAAGAATACAATTACAGAGAACATATGTGCATTGCAGGAAGTAACAAGTAGTAACAACAACAATAACATAAGCATGTGTCAGGAAGTGAAACAATGTGAAAGAGACACTGTGTGTGTGTGAGTGTGAAAGTCACTGTGTGATACTGTGTGATAAGTGGGAGTGAGCCTGAGAGAGTGGGTGAGTCAATGTGTGTCAATGTGTGTGGGTATGTGGGTGAGTGACAGACATTATGTGTGACACTGGGTATATTTAAGGCTTTTCAAAGAACTTGTATTACTTGCTTTAATGTCATGTGGATCCCAAAGAGATAAACTAAAATCCAGCATTCCTGTGGGGATAGACTATGAGAGAGTTCATAGGCTACTGCTTAGGGTTGCCAGGTGTCCGGTTTTCTACTGGACAGTCTGGTTTTTGGGCCCTCTGCCCGGTAAAAAAATCTAGAAAATACCGGACATGTGCAATCTCCAGTATTTCCTGGTGTTCCGGCTGGGCTCCGGACGGAAGCTTGGCGGGGGCGGGGGAAGGGGTGGGGGGAGTGACTGGGGGGCGGGGTGCAATCGGCGCTGGGAGCCCTGGTTGAGTGTGAGGAGGAAGAGGAGGAGGGGCAGCCCGGTCCATGCTTCTGCGCGCTGGACAAGCACGTGTTGGAGCCGCAGCCGGACTGTCTCGCGCGGGACAGGAGCACCCTGAGATCTGCACAGCCCGGGTCAGTTCTGCTCCTCACCGGCTGATTAGCTCCCCCACTCCCTCCTAGCCGGCCGGTTGGTTGATTCTCCCCGACTTTTCCTCCTGGTCTTCCCTGGCCAGTCCCTCCCCACCCCCACCCCCACTCCCGCCGCCAGCTCTGCCTCCAGCTGGCCGGTTCCTGTTCCAAATCTTCCCCAGCCAGCCCCGCTGCACCCCCCGCCAGCCCTGCTTCTGGCAGCTAGTTCTCCCTCCTCCTCCTCCTGAGCTCCCCCGGCCAGCTCTGCCCCTGCCGGCCATCCCCCCACCCCGATATCCCACGGCCAGCCCCGTTCCACCCGACACCCCCCCCCCCTCCCCACCGACCAGCCCTGCTTCTCGCTGGCCCCCCCATTTCCCCCGGCCAGCTCCGTTGCCCCCCCCCCCGGTAGCTCTGTTTCCCAACCACCCCCTCCTCCCAGCCAGCACCACTCCCCTCCCGGCCGGTCCCTCCCCCCCGTCCATGAAGTGTGTCCGGTATTTTTTTTATGACTACCTAATAACCCTATACTGCATCGGCTTGGGAGCTACCATATGGGTCACAGGCTAGAGGTAAGTTGGGATTTTGTAGTCTTCATACCAAAAATGGGTTCCAGACACTGAATCTACTTAATTGCTCATCATTCTCCACCCAGCCCCTAGCCAAGAAGCTGCTGGCCTGCCCAAGAGGTCTCTTCCCACCCCTGAGAACTTGCTGGCCTGCCCAAGCTGTCTCTCCCAGACTCAGCTCTAGTCCTTTGCAACCAAAAGAGAAACTGGCTGATAGCCCCAGTCTAGCTCCCTGTGCCCTGGAAAAAAGGCTCACTTGCCTACAGTGAGAGCGGGGCTGGGAATTGCAGCTGTCACATGCTGGGAAAACAAATGGCTGAACCAGTTTCTGGCCAAACAGTTGATACCAGGCTTCGCACCAAAAAGCTGATTTGCCAGATGGGGACAGCTGATAAGCTGCAGTGCCTGGAAACAGCTGACAAGCCTGCCCATGTAATACCAGACTGGCTGCCAACAGCTGATCTTTTCCTGGGTGGACCCTCCTGGGAGCAGCTGCAGGGGGGAGAGGCACTGGAACACATGCTGCCTGCTGTGCATCCACTGCTAATTAGCTGGATGACATGCAAATCTCTCCAGTGTAGCCACACTTATGTGCAGCTTACAAGGAACACAGAATATTGTCCATCCTATACAATGAATGTGGCAAGGGTCTTGTGATGAAAACAGTAGGTGATTATAAGCCTGCTGGGTAGACAATAGTTATATTAGCACTGCTATTGTAGCAGCAATAGTGACTGGAGCCCCAGGCTCTCTAAATCACTTCTAAAGCCACAAAAGGACTGCTCCAGGTGGCTCTGGGGGCTAGATCAGTGGGGACTGACACAGCACAGTCTGGGCAGTGCCCTGTCCCTTCTGCCCACAGCCCCATCCCTTCTGAGAGCAGAGTCACTGCACCCACCTTGCCTAGGGTCCCGGCAATTCTGTGGGCCGCCCTGAATAGCATGTTCTCATCCTATATGTGGGGACAAATGCTCGAGGGGGATGAGAGACATACTTTGCCAGTGAGTTCCACAGATAATTGCTGACAGCAGAGGAATGGGTGAGACTGGAATTTTGGTAATGAGTGGCAGTGATTAGATTAAATCCCAGGTTTTTCATGCTCTGGTCCCTAAAAATCAGACCTGAAGCCAGTGTGTGTCAAATTGCTTACTAATTTTGCCTGCAAGCTACTTTAAACACACACCATAGAAATCTGGTCATACTAAGGATATTTGCATAAACAGATGAAAAACATTACCTAATTTGAACAGGCAAATCTGTTAATAGGTACAGAAATGAGCTGTGCATGTACAAACACATTTGATCTCATTTTTTATATCTACTCTTTGTATTGTGGTAGATTTCCCCCCCGCAAGTATAACTATGTTGTATGTAAGGGGTATATGCCATATGTGCAAAAGGTAAAATAAGCAAAATCAGACCCAGTAGAGAAGTACACAGAGTAACAAATAGCTTTACATTGAATTTTATGCTTCTATATTATTGAATTATATGCTGAATTCTAACATAGGTCACAGTAGCTGGCAAATGGCAATTTTTAACTTGCTTTCTAGGCACGTAGTACAGTTAGGAAAGATTTTCACATAATCAAAGTTGGATATTTCTAGAGAGATCAAAAGAGTCTGTGAAGTGGAGAGCAGGTGCTACAGACATCTTAGAGGATCTGAGAATGCAATTAACCAGCAAATGAGCCTTGGAAAACCTAGTCTTCCTGAACAGATGAGCACAATAAAAGCCACTGAGAGATGAGATGGCCAAAGCACACTAATAACAGCAATGAACATATAGACATCTGCCCTGTATCTTAACCTTTAGGAAGAGAGAGTGGATCAGATACAGGGAGGCGAGTAGGTGCAATTATGTAAATGTGTGGGCCTTTTGAAGGAGATGAAAGTTTATTGATTGCTTTTACGGAGGCTCAGTTAAGCAGAACACTGCTTGCCTCTCTTTTTTCACTCCAAGTGAATTGGTACTTGGGATGGCTAGGCCTGGATGAAAACAGTAATGTGGCTCATAGTAAATTAGAGAAAACAAGTGATCAAACTTCACTTATATTCTAACTTTTTTCTATGATTCTTGTGAGCATCACATTCCAGCAGTGAAGGTACCTCACAAGCTCCTTACATTTGTATGGATCTTTAGCCATGGGTGGTATTTTGCATTAATTACATTCTGGACAAATGAGTGCACAGAACAAAATCACCTATTCTGTATAACTTCTGCTGATACCAAAAAATTATACAAGGCTTATATAAAATAGTGGGAAAGTGAACTTCCAAAACTTTTTAAATGGGCAGCATGAAAATTCTTTTATAACTCTGGTCTAATTTTTTTCTTGAGCTCTGCAATCTACATTTCAGTAGCTTACATACGTACAAAAGTACTAAACACCAGGTCCACTGATAGGGGGAGGGGGCAAAGAGGGCAGTTGACCCATGGCCTGGTGATTCAAAGTGCCTCAGGGCTCCAGCTGCCATTGCTGTTCAAGTAACAGCAGCGGCAGCCACGGTCTCATGTCCTTTAAATTACTGCTGGACTGCCACGCTGGGTGCTCTGGGCAGCACTAAGGGCTGAGGGGCAGTGCTGAAGCAGCTCTGAGGGAGAGCTGAGGCCCAGCTGCCCTTGGCCCCACCCCTTCCACCCTCATCCCTGTCCCTTCTGAGAGGGTGCATCCAGCTCCCTTGACTTTGCCCGGAGGTCTGCAGAGGCTTTCAGCTCTGCTGCTAATCACAAAAGCTATCCCATTATGTTATAGGCGTTCAGCTCAGGATTTTCTGCTGTGACTCAATGGATCAGGGAATGTCAGGGCCTTAAAATTTGCTCTGATGCAGAGAATTCAACTGTGGGGCTAGAGGAATGTGGTGGTTCATCGTGAGACAAGCAGAAAGATAAAAGTAAGCAAATGTAACTCAGGTAGCTTTAGTCCAGGCTTCTACAGATCGTTTGACAAAAGAGCACTCTCTCTCTCTCTCTCTCTCTCTCTCTCACACACACACACACCCCATCCTATGGACTTTTAAAGGTTTCTGTGTTCATCAATTTAAATTACTATGACCTATAGAAACTTGGTAAAGGCTGGCTTGACTTTCATGCTATCTAACATGCCACTTTTTATAGTTTAAGATTTAAAAAAAATCAGGCTTCATCATATGATCATGGCAATGAAATGCAATGTATTGTTAAGTCCTTTTCACTTGTTTCTCTGACCACTTCTGGTTACTTTGCTAAGACTGAGTACCTCACCCTTTGGTTATAAAAATAAATTTGTCCAAAGCCAACCTGTGTGTATCATTCATCTGTCCACAAATGTCAGGCAGACCACTTGTATTGTAATTGGCTGATTTGACATTTTTAATTGTCTTTCAACAACCAGGAGCCTGACTCTACACCACTACTCACATTGAATAGTTCCACTGAAATCACGTACTTCAGGTACTGATGTGAGTCAAAGTGTACATTTCCAATAGTTTGTTTCTTCTTACTATTATTTTTATTAGATTCTAAAAAAAATTTTACAGAACTGTCTAATTTATGTGTTAAAATTCAGGGCCAGATACCAACACCACTAGGCAGGTAAGGATTTACCAGGCCTACCTCTCTGAGGCAGCTCCAACCCCACTGCCCTGCTGGCCATGTTCCAACTTGAGTACCAGTATAAAGGCCAGTGGAGCAGCTCAGTCAGGGCTGACCACCACAGAAGAAGGAGATGCTGCCAGAGCTCGGCAGGAGGAGCAGCAGACTAACTGACTGACTCACTGATGGATGGATGGATGGACGGACGGATGTTGCAGCAGCGGAGGCTAGCTAGCCAGCAGAGACCAGCTGGGGAAACTCCCAATCTGGAGGAGGCAAGTAGGGAAGACACTGACTGCCATGAGGCAAGTAGAAAGTAGCCCAGGGTGGGGAATTGGAGCCCCAAGAGCTCAGTGTGTTGCAGATGGATTCCCCACTGAGCTAATGGCGGGACACACCCACCACTGATAGGGCCCTGGGCTGGGATCCAGTGGAGAGGGAGGGCCTGGGTATCCCCTACACCCACCCCCATTAAACACCAAGGGGGCACTACCATTGTTGTTACTGACTTTGGCCACCAGTCCCTATTGCTCTGTGGACATGGATTTGTTATTGACTTGGGCCACTGAGCTCTATTGCCTCATAGGCAGGGGTTACTATTGATTTGGGCTGCTGGGCCCTACTCTCCCACAGATGGGGGGAGGCTACTGATTTTTGCCACTAGGTCAGAATCATGTATGGGGAAAAAGGGGTAATGAGAGGCCTGGGAGTACCTGGGGTCTGTAACATTCACGGGGCCTGACAGGCTCAACACGCTACCTCTGAGGTGGCTGGGCATACTCCCCCATGACAACTGGGCATACTCCCCCATGATGGAGAATGTGGGCATTTAGTGTGATCCCTCCTCTGATATAACAGAAAGTGTGGAGGGAGGAAATTGAGTTGCCAAGAGACTGGAAAAAAAAACCAACTATGGGGAAGGGTGTTTTTTTTTAGCAATATCTTTTAGATGGGATGGATCCCAGCAAGTTTTTCAAGAGGTCGCTAAACAACCAACAGAAGCAGGCCACCCAGCAGCCGTCGCCCCAACTGCTTCAGCAGATGGTGATCACTGAGGAAACTGGCCACCCAACAGCAGGCCCAACAGGATCAGTTGGTTCTGCAAATGATGGCGTTTGGCGGGCTGCACCTTCTCCTCTCCCTAGTCAGGAGAAAGATGGGGCCTGAGGTGGCACAACAAGGTTGCCCATATGCCTCACAAAAATGGGACCCCATGGTGACCTGGAAGCCTTACCGGATTACATTTGAGCAGGTCGTCACCATTGCAGGGTGGCCACAGGAACACCAGGCCACCATATTGGCACCCATACCTGATGGCCTACCAGAACCTGGACCCCTGAGAGGCACTGGAGTACCCATGAGTTAAGGTGGCCAGGGTGAGCTCTGAGACTTCTTACCAGTGGCTGCACCAGGAACAATATCCACTGGGAACCAGGCCTAGTATGGTGGCCCAGAGGATTCAAGATCATTGCTGGTAAAGTGGCACGGCTCTTTTGAGGTGACGAGAAGAGTGGGGCCTCTTGATTATGAGGTGCTGCTGCTGAGATGGCGGAAGGAGATGCGGATATACCACGTGAACCTCCTGAAAGCCTGGAAAGAATGGGAAACTATAATTGCCCCATACTCCCCAGAGCCAGAGTTGTGACCATAAACCAAAGGATCCCTGGAGCAAAAACGCATAGCCATTGGGCAGGATCTTGAACCAGAGCAACAAGAATAGCTGTGTGTACTAGTTGACCAATTTGCGCACGTCCTGTCAGCCAAACCAGGAAGTATAAGACTGATTAGTCATCACCACCATCCTGGGCCAGAAGGTAAGGGATAGCAATCACCCATTCCCCAGAAAAATGTGGGACATAGTAAGGGAAGAATTGGGCCAGATGCTAGTGCTAGGGGTAGTTGAGGAGATACGGAGTGAGAGAAGGAGCCCAATTATGTTAGTCCCCAAACCAGATGGGATGGTCAAATTTTGTGTGGACTTTTATGAGGTGAACACTAACTCAAGGTTTGATGCATACCCAATGCTCCGAAGAGATGAGCTGCTAGAACAGTTAGGACACACGGAATTCATCTCCACACTAGATCTCACAAAGGGGTATTGGCAAATCCCGCTAACCCCATTGGCAAAGGAGAAAACAATGTTTCCTACACCCTTTGGACTTTATCAATTTATAATGATGCCATTCCATTTACATGGGTCCGCAGCCACCTTTCAGCAGCTCATGAACCAGGTGCTGAATCCACATAATGAGTATGAAGTTGCTTACATTGATAACATCATCATCTATAGTGCAAGCTGGACTAAACACTGGTGTAACCCCCTTTTTCCTCCCTGGGTTACTCGGGAGCAGTTCACACTCACAAGTGTGCCTGGGTGCCCGATAGTCTTGACATAAAAGGAGATCCTGAGTACCCCAGTGGTGATGTTGTTTGGTTGGGGGAAACCTATCCATCCCCTTGCTGCAGTCCCTTGCTCATAAAGAATGTACAATGGCGGTGCCTCCACCTGGCTGGCCCTGTACACACTTACTGGTGTGCCTTGCTAACTCCAGAACAACAATTACAAATCACAAATAATATACATCTAATAGATTGCATTAGAATGAACAACCTTTACTTAACTTAAGAAAACAGGATTTAACAAATTAACAGTGAATAACATCAATTAACAAAGTACACGGAAGGAAAGGGAACTTATCTAGCTACCATTTGCACTGCCAATATTTATCCCACCCCAGAGTGTGCACACCCCTGGACTCAGAGTCCCAGACTCTTGCTTGTGTGGGCGCGCTTGAAGAACTGCAGCTGTAATGGAGATTCTCTGTAGGTGGTGTGTATGTGGGTCCCAGCTATGCAGCAGCTCTGGTTCACTGGACTGGCCTCTCTGCCTCTCTTTGAACCCAGAGTTAGTCTGTATCTCTAGGGTCTGTCCCAGGCAGCATTTTCCCAAAGATGACCAGTTACTCACAGTCTCCTGCTGTGTGCTGGATGCAGAGTAGCTTCTAGTCACAAGTACAGCCAAAGGACCTCCCCTCTAGGGCAATCAGAAGCAACCTGCTAGATCCCAGTCTCAAAGGCTCGCTGTCCCAGTCTGTAACTGCAACATAACAGGTCCTGAACTGAATCAAACTCCTCCACAGCAGCCTGGCTCCCTTTCTGCTCCAAAAACAGAGGGAAGAGTCCACAGACTGCTGAGTCTTCCTCCACACATGTGGAGAGACTCCAGATCTCCAAAACAAAAGACCCTTCCTTCCTGTTTTCCCCCAGGGCTCATGGGAATTGTAGTCTGTGGGGCTAGATTGCAGCACACAGGGTCTTCCCAGAAAATAAGCAGAGGTACCTTTAGTAAGGGGACTACACTGGCAACATCTAGATCAGTTATTGTAGCCCCTGGGGGAAGCTAGTCCCACCACAAATCCAGCCAAGTGACACTTTAGCAAACGGGAGGTGACCTATTTGGGGTGCACAATAGGTAAAGAGAAGTTGTGACCATTAGTGGATATGGTGCAGGCCGTACAAGAATAGCCCACCCCCTCGACAAAGAGGCAAGTACATCAGTTCCTGGGAGTGGTGGGGTATTACAACAAAATTTGTGCCAAACTTCACCTCAATAGCTGCCCCCCAATAGACCTGATAGTGAACCAATGCCCGCGGAAAGTAGAGAAGACTGAGGGCTGTGAGACCACCTTCCAAACTCTGTGGGGCCAGCTGACACAAGAGCCAGTACTTCCCCAGCCCAACTTTGTGAAGCCCTTCATCCTCCAAACAGATGCCTCAGAGGTGGGATTAGGATCAGTATTATTCTATGAGGTAGGAAGGATAGAACACTCCATTTTATATTTAAGCCACGAGTTATTCCCCCATGAGACTCATTATTCCACTGTAGAGCGGGAGGCACTTGCGGTGAAGTGGGCCATCGATGCTTTCCAGTATTATCTCTTGGTGGCCCCTTTATGCTGATTACAGACCATGGCTTAACAGTATGAAAGACACAAATGCGTGAATCATATGCTGGTATTTATGCCTCCAGCTCTACACTTTTCAGGTGGTGCACCAACTAGGGAAAGTCCACACTAATGCCAATTTTTTTTTCTGAGTTAGTGCAAACAACCAAGATGAGGCATCTCCCCAGGACTCCCTCTTAAGGGGAGGGTGAATGACAGGGTGTACCAATCCTGCACTGGGACGACAAGGGTTAACCATGCCTACATGCCTACATGCCCCCACAGCTCGGCTGGGCATGCTTCAACTGGAAGACCAGTATAAAGACCAGTGGAGCAACTCAGTCAGGGCTGACCACTGCAGAGGAAGGAGCTGTGACCAGAGTTCGGGAGGAGAAGAAGCATGCAGACGTTGCAGCGGAAGCCAGCCAGAAGAGACCAGTTGGGGAAATTCCCGGTTGGAGGAAGAAAGTGGGGAAGATGCTGGATGCTGTGAGGCGTATAGGAAGTAGCCCAGGGCACAGAGTTGGAGCCCCGAGAGCTCAGCCTGCAGATTCCCCACTGAGCTAATGGTGGGATACACCCACCACTGACAGGGCCCTGGGCTGGGACCCAGTCAAGAGGGAGGGCCTGGGCCCCTTACCCACACCCCCATTAAATCCCAAGGGGCCACTACTGTTGTTGCTACTGACTTTGGCCACCAGGTCCTATTGCCCTGCAGACAGGGATTGCTATTTACTCAGGCTCCTGGGCCTTATTGACCCCATGGACAGGGGTTGCTATTGACTCAGGCCACTGGATCCTACTGCGCCGCATACAAGGGGTGGCAACTGACTTTTACCGCTAAACTGGACTCTTATATGGGGAAAGAAGGTAGTGAGAGGCCTGGGGATACTTGGGGCTATCATATTCATTGGGGTAGAGTACGTACTGGGGAGCTTGACGGGCTCAACATCCTGGATCTGAGGCATCTAGGTGTACTCTCCTCCTTACAACCCCTTAATCACATTGAGTTGTACCTTTTTTCCTAAGGGTACATCTACGCAGCAACATTATTTCGAAATAATTTAGTCCGCATCTACACAGCCGGCAAATATTTTAATATAATGTCAAAATACTGTCAGCTGGAGGACTTCTTACTTCAACTCCTGTAATCCTCATTGTACGAGGAGTAAAAGAAGTCCGAGGAAGTGTGCTCTATTTCAAAGTAAGTGCTGTGTAGATGCTCCCAATTTAGAAATAAGCTATTTTGAAATAAGCTACGCAATTGACGTAGTTCAATTTGGGTAGCTTATTTCGAGTTAAGCCCTGCTGTGGAGATGCACCCTTAGATAACCACTAATTTAATGGAGCTACTCATGGAATAAGTCTCTATGCAGTGGGAGGAGTAAATGTCAGAATATGGCCACTAGGCTGTCATTCTCTTTGATAATTTTGCTTGTATATTCCACCTCCCAGCCACCGTCACATTTGCTTAACTTGTGACAGGCAGTTACACAAGACATGTACAAGCTATTGCCAGTCCTGATGCTTTTCCATTCACTTGATAACTTTATTTTAATGTTATCAGTTTGGCATGTGAGACATCACAGATCTTTAATGATTTGGCTCTCACAATAGGACAGTTAAGATGAATGATATGCCTCTATCATTTACCCAGGATCAAGAAAGTTAAAAACTTTAGTCATGAAACTGATATTTAGAAGTCAAACTCTGATTTAAAAACACACTTAGAAATATATTCTGAAGCATGCTTACAGAAAATCTTATACTGAATTCTAATTACTACAGAAGAACCAGAAAAAATCTCCTCAAGTTTGTTCATTTTGCTTTCAACTAAAAGGCATTAATTTTTCTTGTATAAGGTATGTGTAACTGGCTGCCAGTGTTTGCCTGAAGCATGCCATTCTATTAATTCCATAGCTTTTGCTGGAGAATATTAAGTAGCTTTTGCTGACTCACTAAGACAGGTGTCTCTTTATGCCACCCAGATATAAGGTAGGTGAGAGAAACTCCTTAGAAAAAGTCAGGGAGGGTGGGTGGATATATAGCTGGAGGGAAGAAGTGTTTGAACTAAAGTTCTGATAGGAATCCTTAGGGCAGCCAAATCTTGTCAGATGGCTTCAGCTGAACTTTAATTCCTTCAGGCCATATTCTGACAATTTTCTCACACTCTCAGTAACCCCACTAAACCCAATAGAAATATGGAGTATGGTACTATCTAAAAGTATGGTAGCAGAATCCATCCCAATGTAAATAAAACCACACCCAGACAGGGGTGATTATTAGCTCTAGTCTTTGCATAAACTTAATTTTACTTATTGACTTAGTATCTCCTGTGCTTTGTTACCTTCAGGGCAACCAATTCTTCCTACCACTTTCCTTCTCCACACTGGTAGTGTTCTCTTTGAGCATCTTGCAATAGATCATTTTTTTATTTTCCATGCCGTCTCTTCCCTCCAGGTCAAATCCAACCTAAGATAAATCTTATGCTTCTACCATTGGTAGCCTGATGACAGTTTGATCACCATAGATGTCTCTGTCTAATTATTGCTCCCACAGTTTACTGCTCTACGTGGCACAACACTTCCACACTGGCTACACTATTTCTCCAATCAGTTCCTGAGATACTTTTTGGTGAAATGCATTTAGCTTCCTGTTGTATACTTCTACTATTCACCTGGTTTCTGAGGCATATAGTAGGATTTTAGGGAGGGGAGGGAGGAGGGAGGACACAACAGCACTGCACAGTCTTATTTTAGTCTGTAGCTGTATCTTCTTACTGCTCCATATGTTTGTCAAATGAGAAAATAATCGACTGGCTTTACCAATTCTTATCTTCCCTGGTCATTAACAAGTATTGTACTTCTAAGACAGATGAAGTCGTCATCAGCTATTTCATATACCTTTCTGTCATTCACATATCCATCAATGCTGAAAGCATTCGCTCCATAGTCTTGGTCTTCTGCTATTATCTCATAAAGTGTTGTTTCATTCCCCCCAAGCTGATATTCATTATGACTATCATCTGAAAAATCTGTCTCACAACTTATGTCTTACCTTGACTCTCCTGGCGTCCTTGGCAACAGTCATTGTTCCTTTAGTTCTCATGACAATGCACAAGGGATGTGTGGATAACCACTCCATGAAATCATTCCATGTTTCCTTCCTATGTCCTGACAGAATGCAGACTCATACAAATTTTTTATTAAACTAATTTTTTGCTGGAATTTCCCAATGTCTCAGGATTTTCCAGAGGGTTTCTTGGCGAACTCTATCAAACACTTTCATAAATTCAAGGAAATGTAATCTGTCTTTGGCTGATATTCTAAGTCCTTGTCAATACATTTTCTCAAGGTGAAAATCTGTTCTGAAAACATCTTCCAGATCAAAATCCAACCTGTTACTTCCTGGAGTTCTTTATCAACCGTGGTTGTCACCCTATTTAAAATAATACAAATCACCTTTCTGGAATCAAATGAAGTGTCACCCCTCTCCAGATATCACAAATAAACTGGTGCCCCATTTTAGGAATTTTAAAGATAACACAACTTCTGCAGTGTCTAGGACATAACTCCTTTGACAGATCTTTCGGTAGGACTTGTATATGCAATTCAGCATCATTTCCCTTCCTCTCCTGTTTTTAAAATTTCAGCATCCAACTTCTCACAGCCTGATGTTTTAAAACTCATCATTTGGTTTATTGCCTCAGTTCCTTTCTCAATGGCAATTACTTCCAGTGATAGAGAAATGAAGAGATTGCTCCACATCTTTCAGTGTGTGCCAGTGCATACTCTTGTTGGAAAATAGTTATTGTTATTTTGTCCTTCATGAACTCCTGTCTTTAATTCTCTTCTCTTGTAAGAAGCCTCTGAGAATTAGAGCCAATCTTTGATCTTCTCAGCCCACCATAATGCCAGTTGTCTCTACACTTGTAAAACAGCCATTGTTCCTCAGTGTCTAACTCTTCACATTGATTACTAAGTTGCAGCTTGAAATGTACCTCCACTTCTGGATCTACTAATTTTCTAGTATCATGTATAGCTTTGGTCTTGCCTGATGTTATATTCTTTAGTGATATTGGTGAGAACAGAACAGCTGGTATAGCCATCTAAATCAGGCAAATTGCTGGTACCTGCTAGTGCAAGGGTGGACAATAAAATGGCCGTGTTTCATCAGGGTTATCCCATGGTAGGCCTCCAACACTATATGTAACTGTGCTCTGCAGGTACCAGTGATTGCAGTGCCCACTGGCTACCAATTCCCATTCCCAACCAATGGGATCTGTGGGAAGTGGCTTGGATGGGGACACCATTTCCTGCAGCTCCCATTGGCTGGGTACAGTGATCCATTGCCCATGGGAACTGCAAGTGCCCCATACTTGCATAGGTGCAGATAAATATAGTGGCAGAAGCCCACCAAGGGCTAACCCTGGCAGACTAGACTTGGCCTACGGGATGGTATTTGCCCACCCCTGTGCTAGTGTATGGTAGGTCAGGCTAATAGCCAGTCCCAACAAGCATGCTTTCTGTTATGGAAATGCTTTAGGAACCTTTCTTCCTATGCAGTTTTTGCATTGGGCGTACATTATTTCCACACAAGGTAAAACAAACTGAGATGGATACCTTATGATAACTTCACTCACAAATAGTTTCCTCCTTTTGCCATTATTAGGTTTTGGAAAATGTCACTGCTAAATGCCCTGGTATAGACGAATGTTCATGTCAGAAGAGACCACGGTCTTGTTTTTATGGGGACAAACAACATTCCAAACAAAATTTTAGAGAAGGCTAGAAAAGACACCTTTGGTCAGCAGTCCTGATCCAAATTCTAAAGTCAATAGTAGTATTTCCATAGATGTCAATGGATTATGGAACAGGCCTGCTTTGTTCCCCCCAACCCCTGAATCTGCCACTGATTTCCACATTAGAGTAAATTCAACGGTTTACGTTCTCTTAGGTAGTTAAGCTTTGTTCTATTATCTTTGCTTTAGAGACCCCCTTGGGGGAATGTTGGTATGTGAGTATTTTTTAAAAAAATGTCTAAAGAAGTAAAATGAATAATCCTTACACCTGTAGAACAATAGAAGTTATACAGATAACAGACCTTAGTCTATCTCTGGACTATAAATATATGGAAATTGCATGTTATCTATCCTTAAAGATCTGACCCTAAATTTCTGTTTGAGATCTAGTCTCCCTGAGAGACTAATAGCAGGCTAGCTACTCTATTTTTAAGCTGTTAGTCCAATTCATGCTAAGAATCTGTCCTGGTACCATGATATTGGTCAGCTGGAGAAACATGCACAAGTGGCTGAATGAAACTATCCCTTCATCAAACACTACTCAAAGAAAGAAACTTTATGGGATATACATCATAGGACATTCAAGGAGTGGCTCATGATAAACAGGGATGGCAGAGCCTTGTTCATGTCTTAAGCAATGTTGGACCATGAAGGAAGACTGAGATACAGAATCCAATTGTTTCCTTTCTTTTCAAAGTGTATATAAATTCTTTCCTCTGATCCATACTTGTGTATGTATCTTCCATATTGTGTAGTCATTCCATGCACTACTACCATTGATATTGATGGGAATGGTGCAAGTTAAATAAATGCATTTAGGCAGTTGAGACCTACCATGCATAACAGAGAAAATGATTTTACCATCAAGATGCCTCAGAACACTGAAACCTTACTTGTAAGGAACACCTGTATGGTTGTAGAGAAAGCATTAATGATGGTTTAAGTTCAGTTTTAATCCCACTGGATCCATCAGCTGCTTATGACATCTCGTGTCCTGACATTCTGTTTGATCATCTAAGGCATATATTGCAATTTTGGGCATATAATGTTTGTGCAGTCAACAACAAATCATGACCTAGATCGAACCACAGAAGTCACTAGGACGAAACACGTAATTCAAGATACAAGATAATCATGTTCTTAACTGTCTTGCTGTATCAAGGCCTTATTTACCAGGGAGTTTTAGAGTACATAAACTATTCCCTAAGATATCTGTAGGTTTTCCTTCTGCTAATTTACTTACCTTGTATCCATAGACTTTGAGTGCCACAATTCAGCATTACTAAGCCGAAACTCAAATGGCACTTTTTCACTGTCATCACCATCTGTTCTCTCCCTGATACAAAAATCTAGGCAGCTGGCTAGCAACTTGCTTTTTAAGCTACATAATGTAATGGCTGAATTCTTTAAATCTGGTGATAAGAAACTGTAAATCCTTTTTAAAAGTTAAATGAGTTATACTGATCAGATTATGTTGGCAGTATTGATTACTTGTACAGTAAGGGCTTATCTAGACTACGCTGAAATTTCGAAAGACATCTTCCAATCTCACTTTTGAAAGCGGAAGTAGTCGGGATGTGGGTTTTTTTGGCAACCCCCCCTTTTTTGAAAACCTCATTTTTTGAGGAAGAGCAAAACTTCGTCTTTCAAAACTTCAGCATACTCTAGACATAGCCTGTCACACATATTCCATGCGTTTTTCCTCTCTGTGCTTTTTAGATCTTTCTAATGCTTTGAACTACATTCCAAGTGATAACAAAAGCATTTTATGAAATGGGAATCATTCCATGTGTTTGCCTAAGAACCCAAGTTGGGTTCAAGCAGAGAATCCTCTCCCTGTTTTTCTCTCTCCTCAGAGTCTGAAGAAACATTTAGTTTTCCTCAGGATGGAGCACAATGAATTATTATATGCACAAAACAGACTAATAACAGCTTGCACTTTGCCCTCTTCATCCGTGTCCCAGGTCGAAGTTGTACCTTAGTTCCATATGGTCCCTCAGATTACCATTGTTCTCATGTAGTTAATTTGGCACACTGGTGATTTGGGGAAAGGGATCGCTCAGTGGTTTGCGCATTGGCCTGCTAAACCCAGAGTTGTAAGTTCACTCCTTGAGGGGGCCACTTATGGATCTGGGGCAAATCTGGATAGTACTTGGTCCTACTGTGAGGGCAGGGGACTGGACTCAATGACCTCTCAAAGTTCCTTCCAGTTCTATGAGATAAATGTATCTTCATATATTCAGTAAGTGGCTTTTGCTTCCAATGTACATGCAGGTGCCACCACCTGCTTTAAGCCGCACTCAAAATAAACCCCCAACAAACCCGTACTATTCAAATGAACAGCTCCTTCTGCTCTCCCTCTGCTAAGCAGTTCCTATCCCTTGGTTACAAATTGTGCTACAGGGGAGCCTAGGTCCTCAGTCTCTATACCAGGCTCCAACAAAGACACCCTAACCATGCAGTGGCTCTCCATTCCTACCACTATTGCATTTTTCTAAAACCAATTTTCTACCGAGACCTTTTCCCCAACCCTTTTTCTCATTCCAGGACTTTCCCAGCCCCTTTTTCAGCTCCTGGCCAGAGCCTCTTTCCAGGCTTCTTTCTGGGTCACTCCCTATAGGTACCTCTCTTTTGACCATCAAGCAGTGCTTTTGCAGCCTGGCCCTTTTCCCCAGGCCTTGTTGTAAGATATAATGCCTGTTCTTTAAAGGAACAGAATTTGATGAGAAATGGGCTTGACCTAGGCTTGCCCTCAAAAGGGACAACTCACCTTATTCCAGTTGTCCAAGGGACAATTAAAAGAGAAGACATTACAGTCTACAAACATATGAAGGATATGAACCGAAAGGAAAAATTAACTATTTAGTGTGACACCTGGGAGTATGAATGTAGAGAAAATGGAAATCAGAATGAGTGTAGCACATTCTCAATCTGTTTTGTTTGTTTGCTTTTTCCCCCAAAACATTTATTTTTTCCCAAACTTTCATAAAATATTGACAAAATGTAGTGAAAAAAGTGTTGTATAGTTCTAAACCAGAACTACAGGGAGCCCCCGACTTGCGACCGCCCGAGTTCCAATCCCCAGCACTTACAACCATTTTTGTATATGCGAAAGGGGCCGGAAACCTCCAACTTACATCCTTGGCCTGCATATATGACGGCACACGGCACCTATTGTAGATGAGGGCTCGAGTTACAACGCCCCAACTTGCGATGTTTCCCCCGGAACCAATTGTGTCGCAAGTCAGGGGCCTCCCGTATACAGAATTAAGTAAATAAAGTCTATAGCCTCAGAAGAAAACAAATACACAACACATTTAAACTTTTAAGAATTTTTCAGTAATATGACATTAGCCATAGCATGTCAATTATTGCATATTTTAACAGAGCCTTTGGCGTCTCCATTTTTTTGAGTTATTTATATATTCTGCCTTTTTTGTGGATGTAGGTTGTTTCACATCGCTAATGAGAGCTTTTAGGTTTGTAATGAATAGAATACCTACAATGAGAATCATGACAGAGGTTGTGAGTTTCAGGAATTTTCTGTTTACCATTTGATATTCTATGTGGGAATTCACTGCTCACCTTTTAACACATGCCTGCTGAGCGACACTATGTATACTAACAATCAACTGCAAATAACCACCTTCATTCCTTTCTATAGATAATATTATTTCTTTATGTGGTATATTTTTTGTAACTTTTAAAGTGGCCCAATAAAATGGAAGTCAGCCACCATGTATTCTTTGTAGGAGTACTTATAACTATTGACATTAACTTTTTCTTAATACAAAAAAATCACTTAATAAAATATTTTTTACTTCTTTCACTAACGTTGCCTGTAGGATAAAAACTTTTCTTATAAAAATGATTGACTCTGAATGAATATGGGTATAAAATTAAAGCACTGGGATGCCCAGAGTTTTATATAGTTTTGAAAGTATGGTGAAAATGATTCTCAGAATTAACAGATGTATATGTATATAATGGGCTATGTTTAAGAACTTTTCATTTTATTACAGGTTAATAGTGAGGCTTGCATGTGAATTGTATTACATACAAGTCATTGTTAAGTAGTCATAAAGAATCCCTCTCTGGGTAATGACTAATTGACATCTCCAAATGTGTCTTAGGACTGGCTCTTAGGATGTATATGCAAGAAGGGCAGGCCCACAAACCTTCTTATTCCCATATAAGTTATGATCATCTTCTGTGCATGAAATTAGCATAAATGGAAATACTTTGGTTTTTTCCCTCCCAAACATGTCATTCCTGTATGCCTAAATGATGAATTTCCCAGGGTGTAAATATCTTTTTTGTCTTAGACCTCTTGAAAAGCCAGCATCAGCAATGCAAACTTAACACTGAGAGCAGAATGTTAACATACATCCTTCCTTCTAAAACCACTCTTAAATCACTAGACATCCAGGCCTCTTATTAATCATGTTTTCTAATTATTTATTAGGACAAGGGATCTGTGCACCTGGCAACATTTACATTTGCAAGTAAGGGATTTCATTCTCTATGGCAGAAGTCAGGTTTTATTATTTGTCTTAGCCTTGTAAAAGTCAGCTGGTTTAGCTAGGAAGAAATATGTATTAATACAAGGAATAATGAAATCCTGAAAAAAATAACCCATTTTCCCCTGGTGATGAACACTAGGCCAAATGTGGCATCAGTTAAATACACACACACTCTCATTGAATTCACAGTATTTGGTCTGTTTAAATTCAGTAAATATCAATAAATATATTTGTTGTTCTGAACAGAAATAGATTTGAAATACTGCTAGCTCTGGTATTTGTGGAGTTGTTTCTAGATGATTTGCGGCAAGGAACTTCATCTTCTTGGAGCTCAGTAAATTTAGGTATAGAATTGGACAGGCATATAAATATTCCATGAAAACCCCCTATTGCTTCTGAGTATAGTTCTGAGTGCATGAACTATAAGCATGTGACTTTACAATATATTTATAAACAATATTTTACCATAAGATGTTGATCAATATGTTGTGGAGAGAAAAGTATGGAAGGAATTCAGGAAATATCAATGGCAAAGGGGAAAATTGTCCCATCATTATGCTTTATAAGCACAGAATAGGATTTAAGGACATTTAAAATTTATATTTAGAAGCACATGCCCTGCTTTTTTACAAACTATATTAAAAATAAGTCATTTTTAACAGATTTTTTCTGATCATGATTTTTGGCAATTTTTCATACTGTTAGAGAACTTCCCAATTGTATTGGCTTTGTTTCTCAGCTGCTGCCAGGACTTGCATTCATTCAAACCGCAATTTACCATATAATGATCACTAAAAGGAATGAGTTATTATAATACCAAAGTAGTCCATTCAAGTGATCAGAGCTGAATATTTTGAATTAGGACTCCAGTTTCTCTCTCATCCATTTTACATCCTAAAATACCGTAGGTAAGTCTGCAAATCTTTCTGGGTGAAAGCCACTTCACCTAAAAACTGACAGAGTAATACTGGGATTTGTGTGGGCGATATGTAGGAGCTGGGGACAAAAAAAAATCTCTTTCCAAAACTGGCTCCAGAGCTTGAGACTACACCTGTATCCCAAATATAAGGCATTTGGGGCAAAATATTTGTATTATTGGAGGTCTTTTTTTTGGCCCTAGCAATCATCACAAGAATGGATTTCACTCCCTAGGTCTTAAATAACCCTAACCATAAAAGCTGTAATGTAATACATATTTTTTTCAAAATATAGCTATAAGTACTTTGAATGAAAACTGTATGGAAGTGCAAAGAATTATCATTATATATTAGAGAGTTCACAATAACTAAAAAAAGTTTAATGTTTTCCTCCTGTGTTTATTTTAATGACACCATATTTTGACCAGCTGTATTATCTACTACATGTCTTCCAAGCATGTCCTGGATAATCAATATTTCTCATTTGTCATCTAAGATCTGCAAAAGAAGATCTAAACATACCATTGTAGCTGATTAAAGTCTTAATTTACTTATGGTTGTGTTAAGTGATTAGATCCAATTTAATGGAACATCATTTTATAATTGTGCGTCTACTTTACAGGGCTTAACTCAAAATAAGCTATGCAAATTGAGCTACGTCTATCTCTTGATATGAGGGTGATGCCTGTCAGGATGAAACAAGTCATTGAGGAGTCCGACGTTTGAACATCATTGCATTCTATTGTCAACCATCTCTTCCCGATTTACACTGTCAGTGCCTCCCCTCTTAATATATACTTCTAGTGAGCCCTTGTAGTCCTCTGTCTCCCATGAGTTCTCTTACCATGACTAAGTTGAAGAAAGAGGACTTGCTTTAGAAGACAGATCTCAAAGCACTTTACAGTCTAATTTATTTAAGAATAAAAAAAAACTTTTTAAAGAAAGGAAATTAACAACAATTTAATTGTTCATAATGTCAATCAATTTCAGGAGGACTTTTCCTCAGGTTAAAGCATGCCACTCGTATGTTCAATAATTCTGCCAAATCTCTTGTTAAATCTAAAATTGACAGCTTTAAATTAAAAGACAAAATAAGATCTTATTTTTCTTTTGACAGTGATGATGGATGCTGAACACAGCAATACGAACCATATTATTACTTTTAGGGTAGCATTGTTCCATCATCATTTCTGTAAATACTTCTGTTTCTATTTTTTTTCTGAATTTCAAGACAACATGCAGGATTATGACCATATAAGTGAGACAACTGACTAAATATATTTGCATACCATAGCCTTAATGATTAAAGTCTTGTTTTACTTAAGAGGTTTCTTCGCACTTAATAAACATACTTTGTTTTTATATCATAGCCATGGCCCATAACATTCTTTAGTGAAACATTAATTAGTACCTCATGGCAAACTAGGAGTTTTGGAGAACCGATTAACAGTGAAATAATGATACTTTTAAAATTATTATCCATATATATCTTTTCTTTTCTGTTTCTTCTCCTTTTTTCCTATGAGTGACATTGAATGCTCAATACTACAGGTTGCACCTCTACAAACCAGGGCTCTCTAGTCCAGCAACATCCATGTTCTGGCAGGACCACGGATGTTCCAGGATCAGAGAGTCCTGATGTGTTGGGGGAGATGGGAGCCTGAGCAATGCAGGAGGGGGTGGGTGGGAGCATGACACCAGGCCCAGATGGACTTCATAGGGATGCAGAAGCCAGGAAGCTGCCATGCTGACAGAGAGAGGGGGGCGAGATTCAGGAAGGCCAAAGTGTAGATCAAGTGGACTGTCATTGGGCCGGGAGCCGGGAAGGTCAGCGGGACAGCAGGGTAGAGGGTTCAGCTGGCAGCATAGGAGTGGGGGGCAGAAATGACCTCCTCTAGTCCGGCAAAATCCCTCATCTAGGACCAGTCAGGTGCTGTGGGTGTGGGACCAGGGAGGTCCAACCTGTAATAGGTCTGTCATTAATCTAATGTCAACCAGTTCATTTTTGAGTTATTTCTATTTTCAAACAGCTGATCTGAGTTCCTAAACTCTTGACAGAATACATTTGAGGTCTAGAAACCTATGAGACATTGGTACTCTGCAATTTTGGCCCTTTGAAAGAGGAAGAGGTTTGTTGAAACAAAAAACAGGACTATGTAGCACTTTAAAGACTAACAAGAGGTTTGTGTCACTCTTGTCCCGTATGTCTTTTCATGTTTTCCTTTGAAGCAACAGTCATTCCTGTGCTCAGCAAAAAAACTTTTCCTTAGACAGGATCTCTCATGTCTCTGGCACTTGTGTGAAATGCTGCAGAGAAACTGAACATCTGGCAACTCACCAAGCCAAAGTGACTGGGAAAAGCAGAAAATTCCTTAGAGAGAGAAGAACATCTGTTTGATAGGTAGTGAAAAATAAACTAGAAATAAACTCATTTTAACAGAGAGGGGGGAGGGGAAATGGTTTTGGAAATGCTGATTATTCATTTTATTCAATTAAATTGCTGTAAACGTATTTGACAGTCGTGGAAAAGCAATCATGAATGGATTGCTGTGCTTAAGGAAATAGATGTAGGGACCCAAGTTTGAACTTAATAGATTCACAGATTTCTAGGACAGAAGGGATCATTGTGATCATCTAGTCTGACCTTTCCCAACATAATCCCAAATCCCTGATCACAGAATTTCCCCAACATAATTCCTAGATCATATTTTTTTAGAAAAAAAAGCCACTGTTATTTTTAACATTGTCAGTGATGGAGAGACTCCTCCACAAACCTTGGTAAATTGTTCCAGTGGTCAATTATGCTCAGTCTGAACATACGGCATAAGGATCTTGCGCAAAAAGCCCACAGAAGTCCACACTGCTTCTTTTTGCACAAAAACCCCTTGCACAAAAAGAAACGGCAGAAAACATGCTAATGAAGTCACGACTCTGCTAATGAATCCCTCATTAGCATATTTTCTGCCGAAAAAACTCGTAGTATAGACGTAGCTAGAAAGAAAAGTCTATAGTAATACTCATTATTTTGGTAAATGTGAACTTAAAACAAAAGAATTCTTCTCAGTTTTCTCAAGTGGTCATAACCTGATAAACCATCAGAAAGTGAATAATGTGACTAAAACTTTATCACTTATTATCAGGGCTTGACAAATCAGTGAATCTACTCTCCCTTATGCCTCCTGCAAGGAGGTTTACAGGATCTGTCAAAAAAGGCTTTCTTTCTTGACAGATTCCCCTCTAGACTACCACTTTTTGCGGACAAAGTGCTGAGTCAGCAAAACGCAGTGGCCATTTTTATGCAAATTAGGTGTGGGATATTTAAATCCCTGCCTCATTTGCAATGTCCATCTGCCTAATCTGCATACCTCTGCTGACAAAGGGATGCAGTCTAGACATACCCTCTGTGTTAAAAGTCAACTTGCTCATTCATTCTACCCCAGCCCATTCTAAACTACTAATTAGGCCCTGTTAAGTGCACCCTCAGGGAATTAATTGGTGTTTAAGAGAACATCTACACAGTACAGCAAAAGTTGAATTAAGATACGCAACTTCAGCTACGTCAATTGTGTAGCTGAAGTCGAAATAGATTAATTCGGCTTTTGGCTCTGTCTACGCAGCAGAAAGTTGAAAGAAGAGCACTCTTCCTTTGACTTCCCTTATTCCTCATGAAATGAGGGTTACAGGAGCTGGAGTAAGAAGTCCTCAATCTCGGCATTATTTTGAAATAATGGCTTCCTGCGTAGACGTGCGTTTTGTTATTTCAAAATAAAGTCAGTTATTCTGAAATAATGCTGCTGTGTAGATGTACCCAAAGTGACCTGAATGCTGGATCAGCTGTTGATTCCTAGCATTCTGTCACATTTTCAGTGAGAATTTTGCATACTTGTCAGTGAGAGGAATGGTCCAATAAAATACACCAGCATCGGTAAATGCAAGTGTCAAATTCAAAACTTTCTGGATTTGCTCATGCAATGGGAGAACATATCATAATGAAGTGGGTAGTATTTCCTCCACAGAAAATCCTGCTATCCTGTAGTGGATGGAATCAGAACATCTCACCTGTACACCACAGGTGCAATACAGGTTAGACCTAGGAGATTATTCTTTAGGTCAACAGATTTTGGGACAGACTGAGTGCCCTTGTAAGTTCCAATTAATTATAATGTACTACAAAATTATTCTGAGAATTGATGTCCTTAGTGGCTAGGAATTTGCAGGAGGGAAAAAGGACAGTCCTCATTATTACACTAGTACTCTTTATTATTCATAGCAAAACTGGTAGATTACCACCATGAAATCTGATCAGAGCCTCTTTGTGCTAGGTGAAGTAGAAAAATACACATGAAAATATAGTCCCTTGTCTGGAGAGCCTACAGTTCTGCTGAAAACAAGATACAGACTAAATATGAGTCAGCTAATGAAACTGTGTCTGCAATGATCCCACAAGATGGGCACACACTTAGAACAAACAATGTTTGTCATTCCCCCTTATCCTTTATAAAAGGAAGCCCACACTGACAACATTTACTGAAGTGAGTTCTGTTTGAGATAACACCAGTGTCATCACCTGAGAGAGTGTTTGTTCACAGAGGCAAACTGACAGTGACAAGAACACTACAATATTTCAACCTTGAAGAAACATACACATGGATCTGTCTCACACTTGCCTTCATTTACCTAAAAAGTATTAGATTGTGTTAGCTGCACCCAGCAGGAATACAATAGTTTGTTTCTACACATGCGAAGACTATGCCTATGAGATGGATGAGAGATAATATCTGCATTTATTCACCTCTATGCCCCATGCAATCAATGAATTTCAAGCAGAATAAAACTTCACAGACTTTATAGTTGACATCATGAAAATATACAATGAAAGCAGTGAGTGGATAAAAATCACTATGACCATACTAAGGAGAAGAAACTGTCTTCTTGGTCTAAACAAATAAAAATAATATTTTGCTCTTATAAAACAAAGGACTCTTGGATTCTAAAGTGCTGGTTTGGAGTAATATGTCTGGCTACTACAGAGCTAAGATTTCCTTCTGAACAAAATGTTCTGTATTTAGTGTCAGTCTCCAGCCTGGAGAAGTACTGTAAAGCTTTGGATGGATTTTGCGTACCTAACTTGTGCTCAAGACATATTTATTGAAGTATTATGAATGACATGATTGCTTGTGCTGCTGTTGTAAAGTACAAATCAAGTTTCTGCTGTTACAAAGATGTCTGCTTTCATTTTCTTTTTGGTGCCTTTCTAACGTGAGCTTTCATTACAGAGGAGACTTTTTTTCTTTTTTGCAAATTGTAATATAAGTTATCATAGAAATGTAGGGATGAAAGGGACCTTAAGTGATCATTCCTAGTGCTCCACTTAGGCAAGATTAAGCAAAACTATACCATCCCTAATAGATGATGGTCCAACCTGTTCTTAAAGACATCCATTCTACAATCTCCCTAGGAAAACTCTTCCATCATTTACATATCCTGAGAAAGTTTTTGCTAATATCCAACCTAAATCATTCTTGTTGCAAAACTATGCCAATGATTTCTAGTCTACCTCTTTGTTAAATCGTGATGTCCCAAACTGAGCATGCTACTTCAGCTGAGGCCTCTATAGGGTCAAATGTCGCAGAAAAAATGACCTCCAATCTCTTGCATAAGATTTATTAGGCACTGTTATGCAGGATTCTAACAACTGAATTTCAAAAATGTAATTTCAACTTTATATTCTGAGTTTTCTATACTGTATGGGTGTGGTGCATGATTGAATGTTTTCATATTGAAGTCTCTTGGTATACATTAAAAACAACAAGGAGTCCTGTTGTACATTTAAAATAAAAATATTCCATCAGTTTATGCAATAACTTCATCAGCTGCCTAATGGAAGCAAAACTTCACTCAGACCAACAAAGTACAGATTTCATTGTGATCACTATTCTTTTGATATTCAAATTATTAACCATATATAGGGTCATAGTGTGCCTTCAGTTTTTAAGCAGAATCACCTATTGATGGAAGATGTATATGAAATTTCCAAGACTTAGTAACCCCCCCCCCATTTTATTAAGGACCCAGTTCAGCAAGATACTTAGAACACATGCCTAACTAAGCTAGTACATAGTTCCTTTGGGGGAACTATAGAATAAGGCCTTGTGTGAACCGTTTAAAGCAGTGGTGGGCAATCTACGGGCTAAGGACTGCAACTGGCCCATTGGTGTTTTACATGTAGCCCATGAGACATTTTGTTTACTGTTGCCCATGCACAGGGTTGACAAATTCTACTGGTTTCTATCTGTGTAGTTATTTTCCTTCTGTTATTACAGAAGAGACACGCTCTTAAAGCAAGGGCACATGAAGTGAGGTGCATGCTGATTGCACACAACAGTGCCTGTAAGAGCTGGGCACTTCATCTGCATCCAATGAAAGAGCTGCTATGGTTGAATCAGCACAGCCCCACAAATTCTAGGCACTCAAGTGCAGTTAGAAAACTACCCTATCCAGAGAGATCAGCTTGGTTATGACAGTCTTGCAGCCTACTGAAATGAAGGAGGGCCATTCATGCAGCCCACGCACTAGCCTAGGTTGCCCGTTACTGGTTTAAGGTGATGTAACTTACACATTTCAGGGATGTGAAAAACATCCCTCCCCTTCCCGCCCGAGCAACATAAGTACCATTGACACAAAGCATGTCTACCCTACACTATGCTGGCCAGAGTTATTCTCTCACTGACATAGCTTCTGCCGCTCATTGAAATAGAATAATTACATTGATGGGAGGGTGATCACCATTGACAGGATAGCATATGGTGAAGACATTGGAGCTTCTGAATCGATGCAGCAGCCTCATGTAGCACAGTAGACGAGACAAGCTCAGTGAACCAATAACACTACTCACGCCACAGGCTTAAAGGGTACATCTAGACTGCAAGCCTCTTTCGAAAAAGCCTCTTTCGAAAAAGAGCATCTAGACTACAACCAGTACTTTCGAAAAAACACAGTTTGCATTTCTAGCGCTTTTTTTCGAAAGAGCACTTTCGAAAAAAGGCATTATTCCTCGTAAAACGAGGTTTTCCACGGTCAAAAAAACTGCCATGTTCTTTTGATTTACTTTTGAAAGAGCGCAGCAGCAGTCTAGATGCAGGGGAAGTTTTTTTTTTTTTTTTTTTTCGAAAAAAGGCCACTTTTTTAAAAAAAACCCTGTAGTCTAGACACACCCAAAGTGAGGTAACGTGCTTATACACCTTGTGTAGGGCCAGATGCAAAGGTCCTTGCATCAGTAGAAAACTTCCCATTGCTTTCAATGAGCTTTGGCGCAGGCATTCAATGAGGGTTCACCTTAAAGACTATATTAAGCTATAACCAATTGCAAATATATTCACAAGATACTTAATTTTTAAACGTTTATTTAGCTTCAAAAGCTAAAAGCTTCTTTTACAGTAAGCCCTCAACATGTGCAATTGTAAGGTAGAAGTAAAGTATTGGAGTATTAACACACACACACACACACACACACACACACACACACACACACCACACCTCTGTTTGGACATAGAAAGAGAGCCTACTTCACCTCTCAATATTGTAAGACACATGTTAGGTGTATCAACACTTCAAATATCTTGGAAATTCTGACTGAAAATGTCATGCATACACACCTTGCCCTAAAATGCTTTGGAAACCAACTAAATAAACAATACTTTTAGATTATTGTTGTGATTGGGTGTCTTTAATATAGATTCCATGTAAGTTTTTCAGTGGCACAGTTTTTTTCACTTGTTGTTGTGCTTTAACTTTTATGTCTCTTCACTTACCACACCAAAGATTGTTTTTCAGCTACTTGTCATTGTTCTAATTTAAGAATGTGGGAGAAGTCAGTCAGCAAGAGAGATTGAGATTTCAGTTTGTTATCCTCGGGAGTAAGAAACCATTTAACTTTGCCGGATGAAAATGCCACCAAAGATAAAGACACTAACCACATGTGACATTGCCCTTGAAACGACAAGTAATTACAACCACAAGTGCCACTCACACACTAATAGGATAGAGACGGTAACTGATAATGTAATAATAGACCACCAACAGGAGATGACACAGAAATTCCCCATTACAGTGGTTTAGATTAGATGCACAATTACCTTCAAAGAATGGGATGTATCATCTTCACTCATGTCTCGTATACACAGCATCCCTGGTTCTGACCTCATACACAGCAGCTTTATACAGGTGTAAGTCATTTGATTACAGTCCTGATTTACACCAGTGTATGTGGATAACAAATCATGTCCCAGGTGGGCATACAGCCTTTAAGGAAACATCCTCTATACTTTTTGGATAAATGTGTAGAAATATAATTATTTTCTATAGCAATTGCCCTTTGAAAAAAACAAACCCTAGAATATGACAAAGTTATTTTTAGGGTTTTTTTGTAGCCTTCCATAACAGAGATAACATTTTCAACTATAGAGTAATATATTTCAAAATATAAGAATATTTCAAAATAACAGGCTTGGTAGTGTGGACGCTCTGCTTGTTATTTCAAAATAAGAGGAGTCATTTCAAAAAAACTCCCTAGTGTCGATCAGGGTTATGAGAGTTGCCATACATTATCATGTAACCACATGTAACCACAACTGGCAAACACACATTTCTGAGTTTTACTTTCACTATCGTTACAACGAATATTAATATTACTATACATAGAGGCTGTGTCTAGACTGGCCGCTTGAATTTGCGCAAGAACAAATTCTAATGTATGATCGTCAGTGTTCTTGCGCAAATACAATGACTCTCCCGTTCAGGAAAAAGCCCTCTTGCGCAAATGCTTTTGCGCAAGAGGGCCAGTGTAGACAGCTGAGAACCGTTTTGCGCAAAAAAGCCCCGATGGCGAAAATGGCGATCGGGGCTTTCTTGCGCAAAACCGCGTCTAGAGTGGCACGGATGCTCTTCCGCAAAAAGTGCTTTTGTGCAAAAGTGTCCATGCCAATCTAGACGCTCTTTTCCGCAAATGCTTTTAACGGAAAAACTTTTCCATTAAAAGCATTTGCGGAAAATCATGCCAGTCTAGACGCAGCCACAAAGTTCAGCTGGACATTTTAAATTTTGTTTTCCAATTTGACCAATTCCGCCCCCCCACTGATTTATTTTTGTGAATCTTTTTTCCCACTCCATTTTTCTTCCAGCTCTAGTAGAAAGTTAACTTCTGAGATATTTCAGCTTTCTACATATGTGTTTTCTTGTGATTCAGTGCATCATATCAGTGTATCTATTACCCACATGCTTCTATTCAGTGCTCATATTTTCATACTTGCCAAGTTACAGGATTCTGCCTTGGCTGCCAGTCCCATCTTGTAGCAGCAGTATGAGATTATGTTGGCAAGTACACACAGGTACCAGCAATGAAATTAATTGGAGGATCCTGCTTTCATATGGAACAAGGCTAGCACTATCTTTTGAGTTTCAGTGCAGCTGTCCCTTTGCAGGTACAGTAGTATGATTTGGAATAGCTGACCTCTTATGCTATATCTAAGAAGGCAGTTTCCTGGGATTTAGGAAGCAAGTGATCATCTGTAACATAGAATAAAATCTATTTCCAGCAGATTGTGATGTGGCAATGCCAGGGACAAAGGGAAGGGAAAAAAATCTGCTATGCAGAAACCAATCTAGCAAAAAGCTAGACCAGAATGTCAGAACACAACAAGAGATTTTGATGCATTTAGAGAGCTTCAAGTAATAACAATAGCAAAACCTTCCCAAGAAATAGGTTGCTTCTGAATTAGCTTTTATCATCCCTGAGAAGATTGCAGCATGGATGAATAAGGTCTTGGTTTGATAACAGTGAGAAAATTATTTCCTGCTGATACATTAAGTTCAAAATTTTATCTTAAGGACATTTTACAACATTTCACCTTTAAGATCCAGCATTTGTTTCTACCACCTTTAAAATAAAAATCGTGCTAGACACGTATATGCAGTCATATTTGTCACAGACTGATCATAGCAGTGAAAGATTTGCTTATGGATATGTCAGCCCAGCAAACATAGGTCCTCTTACACTGCAAGTCTGTTTCTGATCTTACAGCAATATAATTCTTTTGAGCCAGATCCTGGATCCTAGGTTTGCCCCCTCTTTCTTACTCAAATAACTCAAAGAGAAATTAAAGTAGCCTTAATTCAGCAGTTGATTTACATGCCTATTTATTCCTTTTGGTGTAGAAAGCATTCTGGGACAGGGAATGGAAAGGGTCTGGCACATGCCAGACACCCTAATTTGATGAGTGGTACAGTCATGAGTGGGCCAATGCTATCAGACTAGCAGCTCTAATTTTTTTCTACCCAGGATGTGTGCAGGATCAAGAAAGGAATAAAGATAGATTCCAATCACTTTGAATCAAGCCCGCAGCTATGCCAAGCATGAGCTTGGCATCGCTAAGTCTAACTTGGTGCTATGGACCAGGATGTAATTAGCTTGACTTGGAATCAGGGAAGGAGTCAGGCCTAATGGGCAAAGCAAGCACCCAGTCTGGGCAATGAAGCCCAGGATCAGCACCAGAGTCAAGGATCAAGACAGAGTAAAAACCAGGAATGAAAGCTGGGGATCAAGAGTCAAGGTTATATACCAAATACCAGAGCCAAGGGTCAAGCAAGAGTGAGGGATTGCATCCACACCTGGTAATTAATATTTGGAAATAAGGCATAAGATCAGGAGCTGTAGGCGAGGCAAGGATCAAGCACAGAGCAGGAGTACAGTTGGAACACCAATTTAGACAGGGCTGGGGCAGGAGTCAGGATTAAGAAAAAGGTCTAGGTGAAGATACAGCTCAACCACAACCAGAAATCACAGACAAATTTCCTCTGCCTCCTTCAGGCTTAAGTAGTGGAGCTGAGTGATCCTCCAAGTAGGGCTGCCTTGGTTGGGGCTATACCCCATATTAGTTATTAGAACCCTCAAATAAGACACAGTATTCTATGCACATATTTTGCATATGTATGTTTTCATTTGTGCAAATTAGAAAACCAAAACCTTAGAATCTATGCTTAAGTTTCCTCATCTGTAAATGATGCAAACTAATACCTTCCTTATATGGCATGTTTTGAGGCTCAAGTGCAAAGTGCTTAAATATCCTTGTATGGAAGGTATTATATGAGGGCAAGGTATAAATGATTAACTGTTGCTATTAATTTAAAACCAATAACGTGAATATCACTTAAAACCAGCCTGGAAGCCAACAGAGAATATGTGGGATGATACATTGTGAAGTAGCTGAAATTGCCAGGTGGTCTTCAGGGCTAGGCCCAAAGAGAACATAAGGGATGCATGGACCTAAAAGTGACAATACCATGGATAAATAGGTTGAGGTATACATTCTGGAGAAAAGGTCATAACTGCTCTATGATGCACTAATGAAAACACACACACACACACACACACACTTAGCTATTTCTGCTGAAAATCTCAGAATTTGACCTTTGCATGGAGGCAAAGGTCAATTAGACTCTCAAGACTGCAACCTGTTTGACAAAGGCAAAGGACTGAGTGGATACGAAATTTGTGTTATGCTCTCTACCCTATAAATGGCCACTGCACATTCAGGCCATAACAGATAGCAGTGCAGGGAATTTAATACTGCTGCTATGTGTGCTGTACCTGTTCTATGGATAGAGAAGTTTTAGTCTTCAGTACTACCAATCAGCTGCCTTTTGTGATCTCTCTTACTCACACACAACATTTAAAGCAATAAAAAGGATTTCGTGATAATGAATTTAAAACATTTTCAGATCTTCCTTTTGATATGCCTTACTTCTCTCAGTTCAGTAATCACCTTAATGTTTCTTAAACAGAGTGGTTTGCATTTAATTTCTTTTTTCATGTATTTAATTTACTCCTTGCTCCCAGAAAAGTGCCCTATTGGTAGAACTCTGGTGATTAAAGATTTTTCTCCAATCACGTCTCAGTATCATAAATAGGTACAATTATGATTTTCCAAAGTAAATAACAATATTTAGTTACACTCCAGCTGCCTCCTGAGAATCACATATAATTACCCAAATCTGATATTTTAATTTAATATCTTTACTGCAGTGACACGTTGAGTTCCTGCTTTACAAAAATTAATGAGGTTTGGTTTGAAAATTAACTTGAACTGTAAATAATTAAGCATCTCTATATTTACATGTCCACAGGCATTTGTTATGCCACAGCAGGAAAATCAAGTCTCAGCTTTATTCATGAAGCTGTCAGAACAATGTTTCTCAACTGACTAAGGTTGACTCGACTACTGTGGATGACTAAAATAGAGGAGGGAGGGAAAGAAGGACTTTTTGGTGCCAGAGAGCTGGGAATATCTGTATTATTTAATCTGAACCAATGTTTTAGTAAGAGAAAATTACCCAGTCACATTTAAAGTCTTCTCCTTTCACAATTGTGTATGAGTACACACATGCACTTTTTATACTAAGTAGTTCCAAATACTAGGTAAAATTGTAATTTCTTCTATCCCAGGTCAGGACTAGGAATATGAAAGTATAACCGTGTACATGGTTAACCAATGAGCCTTGGTTAACCTTCACAGTTACATGCAGTCTCGGGATATGCATGGGACACTTGCAGCCCTTGCAAATTGGCTCCCAGAATGCTGCCTGCCTCCTACTCTCCCCCACGCAGCTACCGCTGTATCACAGACAGCAGCGTGTGGAGGAAGGGGGGCAGGCAAGAGCTGGTACCCATGGGGAGCCTACTTAAAAATCCAATCCCCTCACACACAAACTCCTGGGGAGCCATCTGCCACCCTGCATATAACTGTGCAACCACTGAAATGTGCAACAGTTACACAGTTACTTAATTAAATGCATTTTAACAGTATTCTGCTTAGGAAGAATAAATCAGTTTCACACATACAGAATGGGAAGTGTTTGTCTAGGAAGGAGTACTGCTGAAAGGGATTTAGGGGTCATAGTGGACGACAAGTTAAACATGAGTCAACGGTGTGACACTGTTGCAAAAAAAAGCAAACTCTGTGCTGATTAGGCCTCAGTTGGAGTATTGTGTCCAATTCTGGGCATCACATTTCAAGAAAGATGTGGAGAAATTGGAAAAGGTCCAGAGAAGAGCAACACAAATGATTAAAGGTCAAGAGAACATGACCTATGAGGGAAGACTGAAAGAACTGGGCTTGTTTACTTTAGAAAAGAGAAGACTGAGAGAGGACATGATAGTGGTTTTCAAGTATCTAAAAGGGTGTCACAAGGAGGAGGGAGAAAAAAATGTTCTCCTTGGCCTCTGAGCATAGGACAAGGAGCAATGGGCTTAAATTACAGCAAGGGAGTTTTAATTTGGTCATCAGGAAAAACTTCCTAATTGTCAGGGTGCTTAAACACTAGAATAAATTACCTAGGGGGATTGTGGAATCTCCATCACTGGAGATATTTAAGAGTAGGTTAGACAAACACCTGTCAGGGATAATCTAGACCAGGGCTACTCAATTTTGGAACCCCCATGGGCTACAATGATACTCACAGCATATGCTGAGGGCCGTAACTTACATGCAAATATATATGCAAATATATGCAAATAGCTTCTTTCACACTGACGGACATGAATACAAAGATTAAAGCAAGACTACACAACACATAGGCTCCATTTAAGTCAGTTCTATTGATATTAATAAAATGCAATATTTACCCAATTTCCACCCATATGAGAGCACTTTTAATGAGCAATGACAGTCCAGGAATTTAACTAGTAAAATGCATATCAACAGAAGACCATTATATTGACTACTTTTTTGTTTTGGCTCCCACCCGCAGGCTGCATGTTGATCCCTGTGTAAACCCAAACCACACTGCAGGCTGCAAACAAACAGGCCATGGCCGCATGCGGCCGCATGCTGAGTAGCCTTGATGTAGACAGTGTTTGATCCTGCCATGAGGGCAAGGGACTGGACTCAATGATGTCTCAAGGTGCCTTCCAGTTCTATGATTCTATGACAAGTCAGGACATTGGCCATTTGTTCATTAGGCCAATTCCATCAATTCCATGTGCTGACTAGAAGACTGATGCACTCCCAGTCCCAAGTGCCTCTAGCCACTATTTCAGTGCACAACTGGTTTTTTTTCAACTAAATGATATTTTCACAAAAAAAGTGTTTGCTTTCTATTTTTTAATTTTGTTTAAAATCTGTACCTTTTGATCCCCAAGAGTATTTATTTTATGATAGAAAACTGGAAAATATTAGCCAAAAAATGGAAAAATTCTATTCTCCTCATCCTGGCCATATTGCATGATGGGAGGCATAACCCAACTAGGTATCCCAGCTTGAGGAGGAAAATGGGAGCATGATGCAAAAAAACCCAAGTCTAATGAAGTACCAGATAGTCCTTTTCTGAATCATACTACAGGTTGACACTCCCTAATCTGGATTTCCCTAGTCCAGCAACTCCCCTGATCTGTCTTTGTTGGTGTGATCCCGTGGGACCAGAAGCATTGCCAGACAAGGTCAGATGGCGCGCAGGAGTCCTGGGCTGTAGTGGGGCTGCTGGAAAGAGTCCCAGTCTGCAACGGGGCTGCTGGATGGAGCGCAGAGATCCAGGTGTGAAACTGCTGGGGAGATCCCCTGGTAGTAGCAGGGCCTTTGGGCAGAGTGTGGAGCCCTCCTAGGTGGCAGCAGAGACATGGGGAAAAAGTGGAGTCCTGGGTGACAGCAGAACCATAGAGAGTGTGGAGGGGTGAAGATCAAAGCCCCAGGAGGCAGCGGGTGACCAGGAGGAAATGTGAAGACCCAGGTGCATTGCTCTCCCCTGGTCCAGCAAATTCCCTGGTCCAGGACTACTCAGGTCCCAACAGTGCCAGACCAGGGAGTTTAAATCTGTATTTCAGCTTTGGGCAGGAAAACAAACCCCATTTTCTGGTCTAGTTTTCAGACTGTGACTGACAAAGTGCTGCTACACTGCATCTCCCAGAGACTATTCCTACATAATGCAGTAGCTCTAGCCAGCCCAACGATGCCAATGTCTATTTCTGGCTGGCTGCCTGCCAAAAGTCCCTGTGCCATACAGAAACATAAAGGCATTGACTAATGGGGCAATACAGAGCCTCAAGGAGAACTGAAAGGCTGCCAAGTGTCTAAACCTTTCCCAGGCCAAGTAAGTGGATTTTTTGGGATTGAGAATTCAGAGAAGAGAAAAGTAGAGTTCAAAATTAAATTTATGTCAATATGAACTGTGAGTAGGAAGAGGAGAAGAATTTGTTTGGTGCTTTTTTTTTCTTTTTTGTGTGGAAAGAAAACTGGATTTGGGGGCAGCAAGAAGGGAAAAGGCAAACCTGAAGTATGAATATTTTCTAAGGAACATTCTGTTTTTGCTGTGCCCTTCAGTAACGCACCATAGTTCTCCAAATATCAGATAGTTGCAAACCAGTTTGCTAGGAGTGAGCTCTTCCCTCTGCTTACATCTTGGGCTACTTTACAAAAGTTTTACTTCCCTTTACTCCCACTTTGCATGTGTCTTCCTATGAAACTATCTGTAAAGTTGTGAGGATGTTCCTCACTAGGGGTATGTCTACACTACCACCCTAGTTCGAACTAGGGTGGCTAATGTAGGCATTCGAAGTTGCAAATGAAGCCTGGGATTTAAATATCCCGGGCTTCATTTGCATCTTGCCGGGCAGGCGCCATTTTTAAATCCCCTTAGGTCGAACTCCGTGCCCGCGGCTACACGCGGCACAGAGAAGGTAGCTCGAATTAGGATCTCTAATTCGAACTACCTACTTCGTGCCGCATGTAGCCATGGGCACGGAGTTCGACCTAAGGGGATTTAAAAATGGCGCCCGCCGGAAAGATGCAAATGAAGCCCGGGATATTTAAATCCCGGGCTTCATTTGCAACTTCGAATGCCTACATTAGCCACCCTAGTTCGAACTAGGGTGGTAGTGTAGACATACCCTAGATCACATCTTAGGGTAGTGTAAACCAGTGTTCTTCCATTCAAGTTATTCCATCATCTGATAATCTGTCCCTGTGACTTCAATGGGTTATACTGCTTAACACCTTGCTGGATCAGCCTCTATTGAGTCCAAATATATTTCCTGGTGCACTTTGAGTCTACAAGTTTAGCCTGATATATTTTGGAACACTGCTGCATTTTCATTGATGGTATATGAAGTATGGGTTGGATAAACAAGGACAAATGCAGAGTCCTGCACTTGGGATGGAAGAATCCCAAGTACAGTTATAGACTGAGGACCGACTAGCTAAGCAGCAGCTTGTCAGAAAAAGACGTGGGGATTACAGTGGATGAGAAACTGGATATAAGTCAACAGTATGCCCAGAAGGCTTATGGCATATTGGTGTGCATTAGGAGAAGCATTGCCAGCAGATCTAGAGAAGTGATTATTCCGCTTTATTCGGCCATGGTGAGGCTACATTTGGAGTATTGCATCCAATTCTGCCCTTCTCCCACCCCCTTACAGAAAGGATGTGGATGGATTGGAAAAAGTCCAGTGGAGGGCAATAAAAATGATTAGGGGGCTGGAGCACATGACTTATAAGGAGAGTTTGAGGGATTTAGGCTTATTTTGTCTACGGAAGAGAAGAGTGAGGGGGGATTTTATAGCACCTTTTAACTACCTGAAGGGGGGGGGGCAGTTCCAAAGAGGATTGAGAGAGGCTCTTCTTAGTAGTGACAGATGACAGAACAAAGAACAATGGTCTCAAGTTGCAGTGAGGGAAGTCTAGGTTGGATATTAGGAAAAACTACTGGAATGGGTTACCTAGGGAGATGGTGGAATCTCTACCCCTAGAGTTTCTAAGTCCTGGCTTAAAGCCCTGCCTGGGGTGATTTAGTTGACATTGGTCTTGCTTTGGGCAGGGGGTTGGACTTGATCACCTCCTGAGGTTTCTTCCAACCCTATGATTCTATGACTTTACAGTATAGGGCCATCAAAAGGAAAGTGAAAGGAAAAGTATGGTCAGACACCAGCTTCAGAGAATTGCTTTAGAAGAGATGAAAATGCAGTAGGATTTAGACTGAGCCTTTAATTATGTATTTAAATGTCATCTGCTACTTTATGTTAAATTGCTTTGGGTTAAGACAGTCATGAGTGGGTATTGCATTGCACTGTTAGGCTACGTCTACACTGCATATACATTTTGAAATAAGCTATTCCAGAATAGTTATTCTGAAATAGTTTATTTCAAAATAGCACAGCTACGCTGCAGGGAAGCCTCAAAATTAGTCTGAGGCAGGCTTCCCTAATGTAGATGTGCTATCTCGATTTAGGGCCCCAGGAGGCAGTGGAGAGGAATAACTTAGAATGGCTCTGGTGAGGGGCTATTTCAAAAGAGCAGCAGTGGAGCATCGACACATGCCTTATTTCGAAATAGCTATTTTGGAATAAGAGTTATTCTTTGTAGAATGAGGTTTACAGATTTTGGAATAAACTGCCCATTATTTTGAAATAACGGAATGGCTGTGTGGACGCTCGCATTGTTATTTTGGAATAACGGCCATTATTCTGAAATAACTTTGCTGTGCAGACATACCCTTATAGAGTAAGTTATAGGATACTGAGATGTGCTTTATTTTGCAAGCTTCTAAAAACTCCCTAGTTAAAGAAAACTGTAACTGGCTAAACAAATTTACCAGAAGGATTAGAACACAAATAACATGTTCAAAATATAAACTATAACATACTAAGAGTTAAAGGACATGAAAATATCTAATGATGAAAGAATAGCATTTTCCCGGTTCTATACCTTGTATTATTTTGATTGATTTTACCAGCCCTAGTATAATCACAATATAACTCACAAACAGCAGATGAAACAATACCATCTATTTATCATATTTTCCACTAACGTATCTTTTCCATTTTGTTGTCAATTTTCTTTCTGTCAGTTCTTGTTTGTTAGGAGTGCTTTTCTTGCTAGAAAACATAAGAGACTTGATAGCATGGTTGTATGTTGCCCTTTCTTATAACCCTGACTTTGTTTTGTATCATAAAATATTTTTACAAAAGTATCTCCCATTCAGCAAATCTGTGTCTCATAAAATGAGTAGATACTGCAAATTATTCTTAGTGTGATTAAGACTGTACTAATATTGTTGTTCCATTGCATTAAGCTGCAGATGTGTACTTCTAAAGGGGAAAAAATAAAAGTTACTGTCATCTGGGATGAGAATGGGCTGAGAGCATGATGAAGGCAAGACTATGAGAGACTCCCTAATAAAGCTGAAACAGTATTCTCTCTGCCAACAAAGACGTGCTCAACTGAATGGGCAACAGTGACTAAATGGTCCTCCCCCCACTTGAAATGGAGTGACCAAGCAATAAGTTTGCTACAGAAGGACTTGCCTTCCTGAACTTCACTGTGCTGACCAATGTATCCCCATAAAGATCAGCCCAGTACCTCTGGAAAGGCCAACATGGGCCTTCACACTTTGTAACCATTTCAGTCCTCAGCCCATGCAGCGCTATTAAAAAGGCGCATACCTCACAGAGAACCAAAATGGAGAGGGGAGAGAATTGGAAGCTCCTTTCTTCTCGATGCAGAAAACAAGACTATGTATGCTGCCCTCAAAAGTTTTCCCCATAACTCCTCACATAAGATGGGTGATACAGACAGTGGGACAGCCTGGACTCAAATCTGATGTTTTCTGCTGGGCTACTTACAGTGTAGGAGAGCCTAGGACTATGTTCTCCCTCACACAGTTTCCCATGTGAGTGGATTTAGTAAACATACCAATGCCATGAGATCAAGATGCAGCATTTTGGTTTGATGGATACTGCTTTTTAATAACCCAGTGTTCCCCAATTTCATTGATTTAGTTAGGAGTGGTCCTGCTTTTAGCGGGGGTTGGACTTGACCTCCTGAGGTCTCTTCCAATCCTATGATTTTATGATCACTGAAAGGATTGAGCTCTCAGAGAAACTGCAGGTTGAACCTCTCTAGTTCAGCACCTTTGGGACCTGACTGGTGCTGAACCAGAGAATTTGCTGGACCATGGGAGGTCAATATTGTCTAGCAGCATTACTAACACTTTCACAGCTTACTGGGCTCTTAGGAGACATTTAGGGGTAAATTAGAGCTAACTAACACACAACTCTGAGAGCTGGCACTGGTGGATTTAAATAAGCTTTATGGGACCACAGGAAACTTGGCCACACATGATAAATGGACATTCAGCTAACTAAAATCATGCCAGGCCACGGATGTTGCTGGACTAGAAAGTGCAGGCTAAAGAGGTTCAACATGTAGCTGCTTTTCAAGCTTCAAAGACCCATTTGATCTCTGCTATAGTCTCACTAACTGAATTAACCCAAAATCAGAAGCAGAGGAAATAGCTGCCTTTTAGCACTGGTATTTTTTTCATTATAGGTGAAAAACACTTGTGAGAGTTGAAGACAAAAAAGAAAGTTCACAAATTGAAGTTGACAGGTGATGCAGATTTTTCACTGTATTGTGTCAGCAATACACGCAGCATAAAAAACTGCTAGCTATTAACATAGCAATTGAGCTAACCACAACACTGCCTGACTGTTATCTTGTCTGAATATAATTGGCTCATTAACCAAAACCCTATCAACTTGCTCATGACTTTGATAGAGTGAACAAGTGCAAATCTGAACTTGGAAGAATATTTTATACAAACAGGGTTGGAGTCACTATCCATTCTTGCTGTTACATTCCTTTACTTTTAAGTTGTTTTTTTTATGCCTAGGAATAAGGCCTGAGCTTTATCAAAATAACTGGCAGTCCCTGCCTCTCCATAGCATCTCTGATAACTGTTCTACCTCACTAACTCAATCTGTGCTTTTTTTTGTCATCTGGCTTTCACAGACCTGTATGCTTCCACACTAATCTGACCCAATGAGTTTTCTGTAAAGGTCAGTTTATTATTTGGCATGTCTATCTGAGAATCAAGTAACGAAGTAATAATATTCAGAGGAAAGTCTATGATGGGGCAAAAATATATTTCTTCAGGTGAGTGCTGTGTAATTTCAGAGGTTAAGAAAGGGAGAAGTGTTCTTATATTCAACATTGGCATTTGAGTCTGTTTACCATCTGGACATCAGCAGGGGAATTTGATTTCATATTCAGTGATTTATCTTTGTATTTGGTAGGTAATAGGTCACTTAAGAGTGATGCAGCAATCTGTCTTTCCCATATGTACACGTTGATAGCTATTATCCAAAAAACAATGCCTTGATCTGGTATATTACCAGAGAGGACCATAAACTAGATGCCCAAACCAGATATCAATGGATGGTTAAGTAATCAAGAAATAATGTATTCCCTAAAATACTAGGATTCTTCTCCAGCATTTTCAAACATTCATAATATATCAGTTTTCAAGGACATAGCTACAAATAGTACATGCCTTAAGGGAATGTCAACAGATTTATATTTTCAGGAGCAGGTCAAGAAAATACTAATGGTTCTGCTGATCTGGTTTCTTGTGGCTCTGCCCTGGTATACACTAGGACTTTATTTTGAAATAACCCCCCACTTCAAATTTATAAGCAAAGTGTCCACACTAACAAACCTGTTATTTTGAAATAACAGGCCGCTAAATTCAAAATCTATACTCCTGCTTTTCATCAGGCTTAATGCTAATTCCAAAGTAGGTACATCAGAATAATGGTAGTGTGGAGGTTCCAATGCAGTTATTTCAAAATAATTACTGTCCAGAGCAACTCGAACTAATTACTCCCCAGTGCTTGCTGGGACTCTAAGTTCGAGGTAGCACGTCCATATCAATGGAACCTCCCACATACTATTTTGGGGCTTCCCCATAGTGTGCACACGCTAGTTCAAATTTGTTAAATCAGGAGTTAAGTCAAATTTACTAATTTTGAAATACTTACCTAGTGTACACATAACCTCTGAGATGCAAAACTTATAATCAAGAATCCATGGGAGAAAGGTCCAACTCAAGAGAGTGCTGGTATCAGCTGTGTGGACTAGAAAGTAGCAGAGAGCTAGACATGCCAGGAACACTTCAATTTCTTTTTGGGACGAGGGAGGGAAGGTTTTTTGACTGAATTGGATTCCAGTCTTATTTAATCTTAATTTCATACATTGTGTTTCATTCAGATTGAGAGTTTAATCTTTTTGTGTGATGCGTTTATTTTTTGAGGACTCGTATTAAGTTTATTTATAGAGAATTTAACAGAGGTTAACATTTTTAACTGCCAACATTGTCCATGTTCCTTTCAATACTCGCAGTGATCAGATGAGCAAATGGCACAGCTGTTTAACTGGCTATTTTAATATTTTCTCTCATGTTCAGAATGTGCAACCCGGTCATTAATTTACACCTGGTTAGGCAGCACAGTGGATTTCATTTCAGTCTTTAAGTAGTTCTGAACATGTAAATCACTTTTTAATATAAATATTATTATTGTTATTGTTATTATTAAACTGTGACAGGTTTGGTCACAGGTTTCCTTCAGATTGTCATTTGATATACTGAAAATAGTACTGAGCCTGCCTATTTTCCTTCTGGGGAGCCCCGCCATCCTGTCCTGCTGACCCAGAACCTCTGGTCTCTCACAGTGATGGCACTAGGTAGAATCCCCAATTTCTCCCTGCTCAAATGGGAATGGATTATCCAATCTTTCCCCATTGATTGTCAGATCAGGGTGACCAAATTCCCCCATGGAATAACCTCCATAATTTAATACACTCAAATGCCTTTCTGCATATAACACAGCTGCGTAAAACATTGAAGGTAATTCCTAAGAAAAAATCCTGAAATATAATGCAACTCTAGCCATTTACAGTGAAAGCTGGTCTTTTGCTTTCATGCACTGGGCTAGAGTGAGGAAACTTGAATTATTTTCCCAGTTGTTCTATGTACTTCCTGTGGGACTTTAGACATGTCACACACATTACAAACTTTTACAAGTGCTCAGTGATTTTGGGTGCCCAGATTGAAAAGTTAAGAGCACATTTTGTCAAAGTGTTGAAAATCCAGGTGAAGCCAGTTGGAATTGTGGGTGCTCAGAACCTCTAAAAATCAGACTAAAAAAGACTAAAGGTTAAAGTTAGGCACCCAAAACAAGAGACCACTATTAAAATTTTCCTTTAATCATGACATGCCTCTATTTACCTAAAGAAAAATTAGAATACTTACCACCTTCATATGGATGTTGTGAGACTATCCCATGAGTAAGTAAAGGTTGTAAAGTAATTTGAGATCACAGCATGGCTGCTTTCTCTCCCTTGTTAGGAAGTGAAATTTATAATTAGTTAATTATTTTAATATTTTGTTATTGTTTGACATCAATGCAGAAAGTGAAAGCCCAGTGGAACAGCAAGTAATTTGTTATTTGCCTCTCCTTTTTAGTCTTTTAAATGCTCTTGTGTACACTATTATTTTGCTATAGAAATCATCTTCCATTAGCTGATGTTCCCAAGATTCTAATCATGTTGCTGAATTGTTTGTAGATTTTCTATATACCACGTGGAAAAAAAAAAAGAATGTACAGCAGATCTGTAAAAGAACAAACAAGAAGTTTATCCACAAGGCCAAATTACACATTTATATTAATCAATCATAGCAACATAATTAGTATCAAATTAGAAGTTACTTGAGATTCGATTAATAGGTAATTGTCTTTATGCACTTGGGAATCCATTGTTTCTATACTCCAGACCAAGATAGTAATTAAAAAATATCACAGTTCACTGCATTGTAATCATGTGTAACTTTTTAGGTTCCCATTGTTCAATGGAGGTAGCAAATCTTTGTGTATTCATACTTCATGATCTATTTATGAATGAAAAATGCACAAATAAATAAGTTATGTACAATATTGAAAATATGGATTTTGTTTTAAGGACCCAATCTGCCACAGATATAAGATCATCAGGATCAGACTATGTCTGCTACAGTTTCATTTTGACTTATGGCACCAGTTTATTAGAAAACACAAACTGAAAAGAGTTTAAAATAATATATTATGTTTTTAAATGGTAGTTTTTAATTAAAAAAAACCTAGGATTAATTGGCCTTACAAAAATTCATGTAATATTATTATGTCTTTAAAAGGTCCATATTTACTGATGTCCTCTTTCTTGAATTAAGCTGTTGCCGTCATTGAAGTCCAGCTTAAGTTGATTGCTTGCCCAGCGTGCTGAATACACTGTCACTTCTTCCTTTTGGTTTCAGCCAGTGAAAATCAGCCTCTTCCATTAATCTAGTTTTGTTTTACTAACTCATTTAAACAGTGTACTGATTTGGCCTATGATTCCCCAGCTCAGGAGAAAACAATGGGTGACCAATACTGGCCATTCAGCTAAGACAGTAAGAGAACAAAACTATCTCAGCTAGGACTGTCAATTAATATGCGTTAACACCTGCAATTAACAAAGAGCACAATTAAAGAGTTAATTTTTGTAATGTGTTAATCACAGGCATTTTTGCGGCACTGCCCCTTTGAAATGTCACCAGGCATTTCAAAGGGGCAGTGCAGTAGGAGCCTAAGGTCAGCTGGAATCCCCAGCTGACCCTTGCTCTGGGTAGCACTGCCCCTTTGAAATGCTGCCACTGCATTTCAAAGGGGCAGAACCTGGGGTCAGCTCTGTGGTGCTGCCCCTTTGAAGCACCACCTGTCAGCCTGGGATCCAGCTGATCCTGGGCTCCCATGGCACTGTCCCTTTGAATTGCTGGGGCAGCGTTTCCAAGGGGCAGCACTGCACAGAGCCGGGGTCAGCTGGGGACTTCATCTGATTCTGGGATCCTGTGGTGCTGTCCCTTTGAAACGCCTCCGCTGAGTTTCAAAGGGGCAGCACGAGCAGAGCCCGGGATCAGCTGGGGACTCCAGCTGATCCTGGGCTCCTGCGGTGCAGCCCCTGTGGCAGCATTTCAAAGGGGCAGCTGTACTGAGCCTGGGGTCAGCTGGGTCCAGTTGATCCCGGGCTCCCGCAGTGCTGCCCCTTGAAAAGACGCCGTAGCATTTCAAAGGGGCAGCACACGCGACTAATCGCCCGATTAATTGTGATTAAATTTTTTAATCACTTGACAGCCCTAATCTCAACTAAAGCCAGATCTTCACTAAACAGAAGATTGATGTTGCTGTGATCAATATTCCAAAGTTTGATTTAGCGGGTCTAGTTAAGAATCACTAAATAGAACTCAGAGGGCGCACCTATAAGTGGCCGGTATTCCTGCTTCTGTGTGGAGTACGGGAAGCTGATGGGAGCATTTGCTTCTGTCAGCCTCCCACTATGGGAGGAGGGCAAGGAAACTCGAAACAAGGTATGTTGACTCCAGCTACATAATTAACATAACTGGAGCTACATATATTGATTCATTCTTCCCTTTTAGTGTTGATCTGGCCTAATAGTTTACAATATTATTGTTAATTTCAGCGAGAAGATGCCATATTTTATTGCTCCCATCATGCGGTTCTAAGAGAATAATTCATCAGTACTACCTATTCTGTGCATATGATCGTAGATGATATTCAGCAGCAACTACTCCTGTCTTTTTCTGGATCCAGAATGATAAACATGCTCCTTAAAGATTATAGCTAGTCTCCTTTGTTGTACAAGCAGAGAAAAAAATGAAGAAATCAGCACCGTGTTGTTCACCCTGCAGTTGGTTTCTCATGTTCTATCCCTCAGGGGCTTCAGGGAAAGTTTCAGTGAAGGGCTTTACTAGAAGTAGGATAACTTTCTGGGTTAACCCATTAATAGCTCTCCTCTTTGGGCTCTCAGCCACAGTGGAGAATTGCTCCCTCACACAAGTAAAAATTGTTAAAACATAATATGTAGGCATAATTTCATGGACATTTTAAAAAATATCTAAATCTTGAGCTATGATCTGTCATGTCTTGCTATTTTGCCTCTTTGAAGGGTTTTAAATAAGCCACTGCTGCATCTGATGCAAGGCTGTGCCAGTCTCATACATATTTCTAGCTCTTTCTTACTATTGAGCAAATTCTTACTAATACTGGAGATACCAACTGATGTGTGTCAGAGCCCTACTTGAGCTCCCCCTTCCAGACACTCATCAGGCTTCTCTGTTTCGTCTCAACACACTGGACTGTGTGCTTTTAGCTCCCTCAGTTTGAGCACAGGCCAGGCACTGTCTCTGGCCCTGGACTTCTAAACACACACCTTGGCTATGTCTACACTGCAGGCTTCTTGTGCAAGAACTGTTTTGCGCAAGAGTTCTTGTGCAAAAGGTCTTGTGCAAGAGCACGTCCACACTTCCATGTGCTTTTGTGTAAGAGATGTGCTTTTGCACAAGAGCGTCCGTGGCAGTGTGGACGCTCTCTTGCGCAAGAAAGCTCTGATGGCCATTTTAGCCTTAGGGGGTTCTTGCACAAGAAACCCCTGTTGCCCATCCACACTGCCTTCTTGCACAAGAGGGCTTATTCCTCATGGGGAGAGGAATAACTCTTGCGCAAGAAGCCCTCTTTTCTGATGCTTTACTGTAAATTTACTCGCACAAGAACACGCGTGCAGTGTAGACGCTCCGCAAATTTTTGTGCAAGAACACCTATTCTTGCACAAAAAGCCTGCAGTGTAGACGTAGCCCTGGAGTGTACAGATTCCCTTTCGAGGACCCATGCCTGAGTGCTGAAATCTCACAGTCCAACTGCCTAGGTCCTGGGAGTAGAGCTCTGCAGAGCTCCCCCAGACTCTGCAGCTGCTTCAACTCACTTATTCCAACCTTGGGCCCACCCTAGTTTATAATTTACCTCTTTGGGAACATGTGATAATTTAACCCAATATATATATGAATGGCAAAAGTTTTCTAATACAATGATGCTTTACTTTAGACAGCCCAAGTGATATACAGACATAGGTAAAGAATAATATATCATTCCTTTCCTCAGTTTCCTCACTGCTTGAGTGTTCTTTGTTGTTTGGGTCAGTGTCCTTTCAGCTGTTTAAGGATTCCCTATTTCACATGTCTTTTCCTCCAGCCCAGCTACCTTCTTCCCTGCCTAGTTGTTCAGTCTAAAAAAGACCCCTTCTATTACAAAAGATTATCCCTTTGTTCCTTTCATCTTCCCAAGCTTCCTTCATCTCTTTGAAAAGGGAATATTTGTTGTTGGGTTTAGGGGGAAGGGGGCTGGTTGAAATCCTAGCACTTACACTCAGTTTTGGTGTCCTATTTCTGGCAAAATTCCATTTCTTCAAACTGCAGTGCAACTCCCAAACCAAAGAGAAGTTGGAACAAACTGTTTTTAACTAGAATATGGAGCTGCACAGATCTGTTCAGGTGCTTATGGTCTTTACCAACCTATATACATAGACAGACACACAGGTGCCAAACCCTTTCTCTTTAGTACCAGGCAGAACATTAACCAGATAATCACAAGGAAATAGGCCTACAGAGAATTCACAATCTTGAACAAAATGCATAAATTGTAGATAGTCTCCAAACTGTCACATCATGCAAAGAGTATTTTGTCCAAAACAACTTCCTAGATCAATAAATTTCCCCACTCAAGGTTTTGTGGATGGATGGAGGACTTTGTGTTCACTCATGAAAAATGATTTGATTTGTCATCATTTTGGGCATCATTCAAAGAGCAATGTCAAATAGCATTGGAATGAGAAAGAGCAAAGCAATTAATTTTTTCAGTCTGCTGATGCCAGTATATCTGTTTGTCCTCATCATATGACTGCTTCCTCAAAAGGATGTATACACGTAAGATATATTTATGTGAATAAAAATATGTGTTTAATCCTGGGCATAAACACTATTCAGTACTGACTTCAATCAAGGATAAATTCAGGAAGTGCTGTGCACTGAATAAAAAGGATATATTCTGCCCTTGATGTTTGTACTGAGAACGAACATTTAGAGTTAATGACAGCTGTGCATACATCAAGAGAGGCTAAGTGTTGGTTAATAATGAGGTGTTGATTGGAATAAGATATCATGTTGCATATATCCTATAAGTGATAGGACAGTTTTAGTTACCAAAGAGAATAGTACTCATAGAAATAGTCACCATTACAATCTATACACAAGCCCCTGAAATGGAAGAGAAAAATCTTCATTTCATTGTGAATGAAATTGTATGAACTGCCCATCACAAGCTAGCTTCTGTTTTAGGTCTACTGTATGTCCTAATCTACAATGAACCAGTTACTGAGACATATTGAGGCATACAGCTTATGGAAAGTTTCCCAAGTATCTCCTGATAGATCATGAATATGGTTCAAAGGTGGTAGGCCAATATCATTCCAGTGAGACCTTTTTTTTCCTGACCATTTAAAAATAAATGTATATGTCTCTTCTAGAAAGAGGCTAGAAAGTTCACCATACAGAGATTCAAATTTTCTCAATGTGAAGGCATTCAAATCGAGGCTTCTAATCTGCAGAATCTACAAACCCATGCAGGGAAGAGGGGCTCTTCTCTTGGGAACACCACCTGTTTACACTTATTACAGAGAAAGAGACTGATTATGGAGTCAGAACCAAGCATTTAATCTAGAGAAGGCCTAGATTAAAATGCTGCTTTGATGCAGATGCACAAGTACAGCTGTGCCACTGTATTCCTTAAATGAAGATGCTCTAAGGGCATGTCTACACTAGACTATGTAAAATACATAACTGGAGCTGGCTTACCTTAAGCTGAGCTTAGTGTTGTCTTCATAGAGGAAGGCCGATGCGTGCAAATACTCCTGTTGCCTTCCCTGACTCCTCACAACTGCAATGAGTGCTGGCACCAACCAGAGCCGCCCTCAGCATTCAAGTTAGCGGGTCTCAACTAGACTGCTGAATTGAACTCTAGAAGATTGATCTCTGAGACGGCAAGTGAAAACGTGGCCTAACTGAAGAAAGTTTTCCCATTACCTTAGTTAATCCACCTCCCTGAAAGGCGGTAGTTTTGTCAGCACAAGAAGCTCTCCTGTCAATGTATCACTCGCTGTCTACCCAAGAGTTTAAGGTCGGTATAAATACATAACGCAGGGTTGTGGATTTTTCACACCTCTGAACAACATAGTGATACTGACATGGGTCTGTAGTGTAGAGCGCATCTTTGTCTGGGCTATTCTCAAATAAATCAAATAGAAATTGTTTATTCCCAGTCTTTTTTTCACTTCATTCTCTGAGGAGTTGAGTGGATATTGAGTGTTCAGTAATTAGCAGCATTGGGCCCATATGCATCTTTAGACGTTTATATACCTTTGAAAATCAGTCCCCAGTCTTTATCAGTAAAATCTCCTACTGTCCCCTACTTCCATTCACGTCAGTGGGAACTACTTAGCAGCTTTGAAAATTAGTTCACTGCCAGGTTCTTAACTTCAAGCAAACCAATTTGGAAATGTGGGCATGACCCATTGACAGGTCAAGTGTTCAGCACTTTTTGCGGCTTAGTTGTTTCCATAAAAAAAAAAGTGGGTAGCAGGAGGAAACAGCCATGGGAGCACTACAAAAGGAAATAAAATACATGTTATTTATTTATAAACTATAACTGAAATCCTAAACATTCTGCCACATTAGTGAAAGTTAAAGTATTAAATTACTAAAGTTTGAAAACACCCATTAGTCATGTGTGGGAAGTTAGCGCTTCCTTCCTATTATGGGAAAATGATAAAACAATGTTCTTGCTTTCCTTCTTTTGCTTGTAATCTCTTCCTCTGCTCTCACACCCAAGTTTCATTACCAAATAACCCTACCAAACCAAGAAGAAAGTTTCATAACCGTTTTTACTTTTTCAAAATTATCCCACTATTGCCATCTTGTGGATGATATGTACCACAAAGTTACTCATCTACCATTTTCCTTTGCTTCTGCATTAGATGGGAATGACAGAAAAATTGCTAATACCTAAATTTCCAAATCTGATCTATTAAGTATAATGTTCCAAACACCAACCTTTTTTTTAGAACTACTGAAAGTTTATTCTGCCTTTTTTGTTTTAAATAAATTGGTTAAAATGAAGTTGTTTTAACTTTTTCAGGTAAGATGATTGAACATGTTACTAATAAAGTAGCTTAATGAAAACCATAGCATCAGGCTGAAAATTAATCTATACTATAAAGACTGTTTTAAATTATATTTGGATATTTTACATGATACTTTGTCATTAGAAATTGTAGGCCATCAGAAGATGGTCCAGAGGTTAAGATCCTAGCCAAGAATGGGTTTTAATTCCTTATTCTATTACAGACTTGTGGTGTAAGCATGGGTAAATATAATTTAGACTTTCTATGCCTGTTTCCCACTTATAAGATGGGGAAAACAGCACCTTCCTACATCATTGGGGTGTTATAAGGAAGAATGCAACATTGTGAAGAGCTCAGGTAACCTCAATTATCATCCTATCTTAGCACCTGAAATAGATAGATAGAAAGCTGTGAGGAGAAAAATGGGTTCTTATAAAAACAGTTTTGTTAGAAAAAGAGATTTTGTTGGTCACCCTGGCATGAGCGATCAATAAGGAAGCGGATGAGTTAAATATGAACTTATCAGAACTTCTGAAACCACAAGAGAAATTTCAGCCAGAGGAGGCCCAAAGTCTGGAAAGAGCTGTCAGAGGTTTGTGTGGCCCCTGTGCTAAAAGTCAAACCTTGTGCCTATTATGGCAAATTTCTGCTTTCAAATGTTGTGTGGCATCTATGGAACCTAAAATATAAACTGACCTGAACGGATCATCAAAATGAATCAATCAGCTCCTCTACTGTAGTGAGATGCGAACCCATAAAGGTCCCAGATACACATGCATTCTTTTCATGTAAAAGGCATCAAATCAGTTTGGCACAGTCAAAAGAATTCTCTCTCTGAGGGTGCATGTACACTGCAGAGGGGCTTAACTTGCAATAAGCTACGCAAATTGAGCTATGTCAATTGCTTATCTTATTTCAAAATAGCTTATTGCAAAATAGGGAGCATCCACACCGCACTTATTGCAAAATAGAGCACTCTTCCTCTGACTTCACTTGTTCCTTGTACAATGAGGGTTACAGGAGTCACAGTAAGAAGTCCTCCAGCTTGACAGTACTTTGACACTATTTCAAAATAACTGCCTGCTGTGTAGACACAGACTAAGTTATTTTAGAATAGCTCTAGTTATTTCAAAATAGTGATGCAGCGTAGACGAACCCTACATTTCTTATAGGTCTCAGGCCAGTCCTGTGCATTGAGGTATGATCGTGGTAGACAGGAATCAGATATGTTTTGGAAACTTGGGAGAAAAATCAGAACAAAGGTGCCTCCCTCCCATCATGTGCCTCCTGTAGGACCAGATTCACTGTTCATGTCAGCCTTAGGCAAGTAGATTTTTGGGGGCCTCTAGGCTCCAGGGTGGAGGCAAAAATGAGGGTTCATTGTGTGGGAGGGGGCTTCCAAGGACCAGGGTGAGGGTGCAAGTTCTGAGTGGGAGGTAAGGTGCAGGAATGGGAAGGACTGGGAGTGCAAGGTGGGAGACAGGTTCAAGGAGCAGGCTGTGGTGAGGGTGAAGGGTGCAGGAGCAGGATGGTGATGCATGTTCTGGGAAGGAGACACAGGGTAGGAGGGGGCAGGGTATTGGGGTGCTAATAAGGTGCAGCTCCCGGGGGGGGGAGGGGAGACAGGTAGCTCTGCATGGTGTGCACAGGACCATTCCCAGCCAATGAGAGTGGTGGAGTAGAGCCTCTAGGTATGTGCCACTAGTGGCGATGCACATGGCCCTAGCCAGGAGGGAAGAGGGGAAACAGCAGCATGCAGAGCTACTCCCCTCTCACCCCACCAGGCAGCACTGCAGCACACAAGGGCTTTAGGGGCTGCATCTCAGGGTCCCAGGCTAAAGTGGCCCTGGGATGCAGCCCCTTAAGTCCCTTTCATAATTTGGCTCTGGCCCCCTTTCTTCCCTCCCATGTCTATCCCCCACTAAAAACCATGATGAAAGATGCTCGTTTCTGAAAAAAATCATCCCTTTCAGAGGCTGGGAGTGATCTGGGCACTGCTGATTCAGGCTGCTGACGTTTCATAGGTCATCTTCCTATTCCTGCAGTAGCAGATGCAAGGGAATACCCCTGTCCTCTACCATAGCACTTCCAACAATGCACACAAGATGCTCTATGATGTCCCTTGGTGGGGAATCAACTCTTGTTATCCAGCTCCAGTTAAGCTTGCCATGTGTTTCCTTAGAAAAATATCTTCCCCTTTTTTAATCCCTATTTATTTAAAGACGTTTTATCCAGTTGACAAAATCTAAATCACATAAATATCAGGGGCAATAAAATAATCATTACAACAAGCAAGCTTCTTGTTAAGAAAAAAAATCCTTCTTCAGTACCAGAATCATTAGATTTCTCAATTTAACAGGGTGTTACCATGCTACAGAGTGACCCACGAACAGGCCATTTCTAGTCATTTTATTAAATTGAATGAATTCTCTGGTTCTACATATTTAACCTTCAATTTCTGCTCCTCCGGAGAGGATTTTTAATGTGGCAGGAGATGTTCCAGCATTATGTCTCCGTATTGCTTCCTGAGAAGCTTGAGACTTTCCTGCTTCTTAAAGTTAATTTTCAATATGGCCTTGATGCAAATTCCCCCAGGGTTGCTAGCAGAGAGCTTTGCAAGCTGTTTCAAGCTGTGTTCAAAAAAAGCTTGCAAATGTATGTGACAGGCAGTTCTCAGGCCCTGAACCAGGAAAAGGGTTCACATTCCAATGAAAACATTTTTTTCCCCCATGGTCAAATCTCCATAGTCAAGTTCTGGCTTACAGGACTTTGTGTTCTTTTGAACTGCATTACTGGAACTCAAAGTGGAACTGAGCCTCAGTTTTTGTACAACAGTGGTATTTTGACTTCAGGGAAACAAATTTTCCTTCTAAAATTGGATTAGAATTATGTGGCACTTCCCTTTAATATACTCAAACGACTATGTGATTGAGTCAAACCAGCACTGGGACTCAGAGGGACAAAAGTTGTGACATTTCCATTTAGATTTTAGAGAGAAACTCAGAACACTCCCTTTATAAACTCAATTGATTTTTTGGGGGGAGGGAGGGTCTTGTTTCTTTTTGTTTGTTGGAGCTGGCTTGAATAAACTCAGCCAGTCAGGAACAAAGGAGAAATACCAGCCGATAGCTATCAAATGACTTTACCCATGCAATCCATCTAACTCTGAACTTTAAATAAACACCTAGGGTATGTCTACACTACAAAGTTAATCGAACTAACAGCCGTTAGTTCGAATTAACTTTCATAGGCGCTACACATGCAAACCGCTAGTTCGAACTTAATTCAAACTAGTGGAGCACTTAATTCGAACTAGGTAAACCTCATTCTACGAGGAGTAACGCCTAGTTCGAATTAAGTAGTTCGAATTAAGGGCTGTGTAGCCACTTAATTCGAACTAGTTGGAGGCTAGCCCTTCCCAGCTTGCCCTGGTGGCCACTCTGGGCCAAGCCAGGGAAACTCTTCTGCCCCCCTCCTGGCCCCGGAGCCCTTAAAGGGGCATGGTCCGGCTACACTGCTCGTGCCAGCTGCAAGCCTGCCAGCACCCAGCCAACAGACCCTGCACCTGGCACGACATGAGCCAGCCACCCGCTGCCATCCACCCCTCCGCCTCTTCCCAGGACCAGGCTGGTGGCTCCCAGGAGCTGCCCGGGGCCGCAAGAGGCGGGCGCCCGCCTGGTCTAGTGCGGAGATCGTGGACCTTATCGAGGTTTGGGGGGAAGCCTCCAACGTCCACGATCTCTGCACTAGCCACAGAAACGCGGCCGTCTACAGCCGCATGGCTGCCAGCCTGGCCACCAGAGGCCACATGCGGACCCAGGAGCAGGTCCGCTACAAAATCAAGGACCTGCGGCAGGCCTACTCCAGGGCCTCCCAGCCAGGGGCTGATAAAGAGGCATGCCCTCATTATGAGGCCCTGGACCGCATCCTGGGGGCTCACACAGTCCATGCCCCCTGGGTGGTGATCGACCCCGGGGCAGAGGGACCCGTCCCTGACATGGAGGAGGAGGAGGAGGATGCTGAGAGCCAGGAGCCTGCAGGGAGCCTGCCCAGGACCCCCGAGGCATCCCACAAAGCACATCGGCTGTGTCGTCCGAGGCCGAGGGGGGCTCCACATGTGAGTGCCATCATGCTCCCCTTATGTGTACGGGGAGGTGGGGGGAGAGGGAGCCCAGGGACCGTGCGCCTGGGCCTTGCCCACCATGGAGCAGCAGCTGGATGTCATGCAGGGGCCCTGGCCCGTTTCCCACATCCAACCTCGCCTTGCAGAGCGGGGTGGGTTTCACCCACTGTGTCCCCAGGGAGAACTGACCACTGCTCTTGTTTCACCACAGCCGCAGCACCTGGGACTGCAGGGTGCACCAGGAACCTGGAGGACTACCACCGGCGGCACCTGTGGCTACTGGAGCATCAGCTCCACACCCAGGACCACTGGGTCTGGGAGGACCTGCGGCTGCGGCAGCGGAGCTTGGAGGCGCTGGAGGAGCAGGGCCGTGCCCTCAGAGGCCACCTCCAGACCCTGGTGGACAGGTTCCTGCCTCCTGCTGCTCCGGCCCCTGCGGCTGCCCCAGCTCTCGCTCCTCCTCCCACCCCTGCTCCCCTTCCCGCTTCCTCCACACCCCCCGTCCCTCCTGCCCCACCCTCCACACCCACTCCCCCCCCGACGCCCCCGCACCCACAGTGCTGCGAGATGGGAGAGCCAGAGGACCCCCAACCCTGAGCTTTCCCTTCCCTTCCTCCCCTTCCTCCCCCTTCCAGCTCCCTCCTTCCAGGTTTCCCCCTCCCCTCTCCCACCCTCATTCCCCCCTCCCCCCACCCCAGTTATGTACAATAAAAAGAGATTGTTGTTTGCAAAACAGGTGTCTTTATTTAACATTAGGAAGGAGGGTTAGGCAGGGGAAAGGGGAAGGAGGGAGGGGCATGCAGGGAGAATTCAGTCCTCCTCCTCCACCAGGAAGGTCTCCCGCAGGGCTTCCTGGACGGCAGCGGTGTGGGGCTGAGCGTAGTGGCCAGCCATGCGCTCAGCCTCAGCCATCTAGGCTGGCAGAAAAGCCTCCCCCTTCCGCTCGCACAAATTGTGCAGCACGCAAAATGCTGCCACCACAGGAGGGATATTGTGCTCGGCGAGGTCGAGGCGGGTGAGGAGGCACCTAAATCTGGCTTTCAGTCATCCGAAGGCCCCCTCGACCACAATGCGGGCCCTGGTGAGCCTGGCATTCAAGGCCTGGCGGGAGGGGTTGAGGTGCCCCGTGTACGGCTTCATCAGCCAGGGCTGTAGGGGGTAGGCCGCATCCCCCACCAGGCAGACGGGCATGTCCACGTCCCCGACCCTGATGTGGCGGTCGGGGAAGAAGGTCCTGGCGTGCAGCCTCTGGCACACGGAAGAGTTGCGGAACCCCTGGCATCGTGTGCCTTGCCGGACCAGCCCACATTAATGTCTGTGAACTGGCCCCGGTGGTCAGACACAGCCTGCAGGAGGACGGAGAAGTACCTCTTGTGGTTGATGTACTGAGAGGCCTGCTGTTCTGGGGCACGGAGGGGGATGTGCGTCCCATCGATGGCCCCCCCACAGTTGGGGAAGCCGAGGTAACCGAACCCCCAGATGACCGCGTCCGGGTCGGCGAGGCGGACCACCCTGCAGAGCAGCACCCGGTTGATGGCCTTGACCACCTGCAGAGAGACACAGCAAACCGCGAATCACTGGGGCACCCGGGTGGCAGGGAGTGTTCGTTCCCTGGCACTGCCCCACGGCCCACTCCCAGAAGCACCCCCCACTGCAATCCTGGCCGCTGCGGGCGGCCTGTAGTACGGCCAGGACAGACCGAACCCTCCCATGCGGGGCACTATCGCCTCCTCTCCTGCCCCCATTTTCCCTGGGGGGCCCATTCCCTCCTTGCAGCCCTCCTCCCCCCCCGGCCCAGTGGCCAGTGAGTGCCGTACCTGCATGAGTACTGCTCCGACGGTGGATTTCCCCATGCCGAACTGGTTCCCGATGGATCGGTAGCTGTCCGGCGTGGAGAGCTTCCAGAGGGCGATGGCCACCCGCTTCTGGAGGGGGATGGCGGGCCTCATGTGAATGTCCCATCGCCGCAGAGCAGGGGCGAACCACTCGCAGAGCTCCAGGAAGGTGTCCCTCTTCATCCTGAAGTTCTGGGTCCACTGTCTGTCTCCCCAGCGCTCCAGGACGATGCGGTCCCACCAGTCGCTGCTGGTGTCCAGACGCCAGATGTGGCGGGGCACGCTGGCGTCCGGGCGCTGCTGCGGCTCCTCCATGGCCCCCAGGGATACCAGGTGGAGAGGCAGGGGGCTGACGTGCACCAGGTGGTGCCAGGCAGCCTCCAGCCATTGCTGGCAGGCTTGCAGCAGCAAGTTCAAAAACTGGAGCAGAATGCCCAGGGTGAGCTCTGGCTCCATGGTGCCAACTGCAGTGGCGTCCCCAATGGGAACCACTGACACAGGCAGGCGCAGAGGAAAACGCTTTGCTGTCCCTCGGCGAGGTAGGCAAACAAGCGGAGAAGCTGAGAACCGGCTGTCCAGGGGGGTCCCTTTAAGCACGAACCTCAGATAGCCTCAGACAGCAGCCATACAAAGCAACTACTGACCTGATGCCCTGCCGGAACCAGTTTCAGCTGCCCTTAAATGCGACCCAGCGTCCAATCAGTGTGGACGCGCTAGTTTGAATTAGCAAAACGCTAATTCGAATTAGGTTTTGGGTCTAGATGTGTTAGTTTGAATTAGCTGAGATCGAATTAACTAATTCGAGCTAAGTTAGTTCGAATTAGTGCTGTAGTGTAGACAAACAAACAAAACCACATCAGCACTGTGGGGAATAGTGAGACAGAGGGGCCTAGGTGAAGGAAGTCCTGGGATGGTTACATTTTTGTGCATGTCCGGGTATCATATGCAACCTTGTTCTTTGCAGTAGACTGCCACAGGTGCTGTACTTCTGCAGAGCTACTCTGCAGCAGAACAGGTGTTGAGTAAGTGGGTACCAGGAGTCCTCAGAGCAGGTCTGTGACGGGGCAGGTGAGGAATGCAATTGGTAGTGGCTGGAGCCAGGATTCTGATCAGAGTAAGTTGGTAGTATCTGGGAGGGGGCATGGGAAATAGTTTTACAACAGAAACTGAAGGGGAGGGCAGGCCTGGAGCTGCTTGGTCTGCAGTCATATGAGCACTTGGAACATGTAAGCTATGTCTACACTGCCCCCTCTTGTGCAAAAAAATTTGCAAATGAGGCGAAGCGTGGAATATCACCATGCCTCCTTTGCATAATTAATGAGGCTCCATTTTTGCACAAAAACCCCCTCTTGTAAAAGAGGCGTTTTTCCTCTTTTTTCAGGAAGAACGGCTCTTGAGAAAGTGTGTGGGGGGGGGAGGTTGTGCAAAAAGGAGCCATGTAGACGGCTCCTTTTTGCGCAAAAGCCTCTTGTGCAAAAACGGAGCTTCATTAATTATGCAAATGAGGCACAGTGATAGTCTATGCTTCACCTCATTTGCATTTTTTTTTTGCACAAAAGGGGGCAGTGTAGACATAGCCGTAATGTTTAAGAGCAACAGTGTGGCTTCATTCTGGCATGTTCTCCTTTCAATACTTCTCACTGTCTGGCCACTCCTTCAGTTCTTATTTTTGAGCCTCATGAGAGTGCAGCATATCATCACATAGAAAGCCCTCCCTATTTTTCTGTGGTCGCTTTCTAATCCTGTGCAGCCATTCAGGTGACAATAACAAAGAGGGAGGGAGGCTGGGCTCCCAATGTCATATCTGTGAAGTCAATGAAACATTTTACAGAGGCACTAGTGTTCATAACACAGAGACCCCTGAATCAGTGTTTTAAAACACAACCACTATTTATATACCTATCATTCAGGCAAACACACATGAGCCACAGCCTCCCAAAATGGCGAGTAACTGCAGGGCCAGGGGAATTCAATGTTCCAGGATAGTGCTCTGCCCCTGGGTATGTCTACACTACAAAGTTAATTCGAACTACAGCCGTTAGTTCGAATTAACTTTCATAGCGTCTATACATACAAACCACTAGTTCGAACTTAATTCGAACTAGCGGAGCGCTTAATTCGAACTAGGTAAACCTCATTCTACGAGGACTAATGCCTAGTTCGAATTAAGTTGTTCGAATTAAGGGCTGTGTAGCCACTTAATTCGAACTAGTTGGAGGCTAGCCCTTCCCAGCTTGCCCTGGTGGCCACTCTGGGCCAAACCAGGGAAACTTTTCTGCCCCCCTCCCGGCCCCGGAGCCATTAAAGGGGCACGGTCTGGCTACAGTGCTCGTGCCAGTTGCAAGCCTGCCAGCACCCAGCCAGCAGACCTTGCACCTGGCACGGCATGAGCCAGCCCTCCGCCTCTTCCCAGGACCAGGCTGGCGGCTCCCAGGAGCCTGCCTGGAGCCGCAAGAGGCAGGTGCCCGCCTGGTCTAGTGCGGAGATCGTGGACCTCATCGAGGTTTGGGGGGAAGCTTCCAACGTCCACAACCTCTGCACTAGGCACAGGAATGCGGCCGTCTATGGCAGGATAGCTGCCAGCCTGGCCACCAAAGGCCACATGCGAACCCAGGAGCAGGTTTGCATGAAAATCAAGTTGGTCCAGTGAGACCCCCGAACCTGAGCCCTGAGCTTAGAACATAAGAACGGCCGTACTGGGTCAGACCAAAGGTCCATCTAGCCCAGTAGCCTGTCTGCCGACAGTGGCCAGCACCAGGTACCCCGGAGGGGATGGACCAAAGACAATGACCAAGCGATTTGTCTCATGCCATCCATCTCCAGCCTTCCACAAACAGAGGCCAGGGACACCGTTCCTACCCCCTGGCTAATAGCACTCCATGGACCCAACCTCCATGAATTTATCTACCTTCTCTTTAAACTCTGTTATAGTTCTAGCCTTCACAGCCTCTTCTGGCAAGGAGTTCCACAGATTGACTATGTGCTGTGTGAAGAAGAACTTTCGCTTATTAGTTTTAAACCTGCTGTCCATTCATTTCATTTGGTGTCCTCTAGTCCTTCTATTATGGGAACTAATGAAGAACTTTTCTTTATTCACCCTCTCCACACCACTCATGATTTTATAGACCTCTATCATATCCCCCCTCAGTCTCCTCTTTTCTAAGCTGAAAAGTCACAGTCTCTTTAGCCTCTCTTCATGTGGGACCTGTTCCAAACCCCTAATCATTGTAGTTGCCCTTTTCTGAACCCTTTCCAAGGCCAGAATATCTTTTTTGAGGTGAGGAGACCACATCTGTACACAGTACTGAAGATATGGCATACCATAGTTTTAGACTTCCCCTCCTCCTTCTTCCCCTGGCTTCCCCCTTCCAGCTCCCTCCTCCCAGGTTTCCCCCTCCCCTCTCCCACCCTCTCTCTTCCCCTCTCCCACCTCCTTTTCCCAGTCTCCCCAGAGGTTAATCCTCCCTCCCCAGTTTTGTTAAATAAAGAGAGTTTCTATTTTTGAACACGTGTCCTTTATTTTTTACATCAGGAAGGGGGGCTGGGAAGGGGTAAGTGGAAGGAGGTGAGGGAGGAATGGGGCACGAGCCCCCGATGGGGAGGACTGGGGTGGCTCTGAGGGCTTCTCGGGGTGGAAGCTCTCCTGCAAGGCCTCCTGGATCCTGACAGCCCCCCGATTGACACCCCTGGATGGCAGCCTGCAGCAAGTGCAGCCGGGCTGATGGCCGAGTGCTGTGATGTGCCGAGTGTGGGCACTCAGGGCACTCCAAGACAGGACTGCTTTGCTGTCCCTCATCGAGGTAGACAAGTAAGCGGGGAACCCTGAGAACTGTCTGTCCGGGGTGGGGGCTCGGGTCCCTTTAAGCACAGCCTTCGGCTTGCCTGAGGCAGCAGCTCCACGCTCTAAGTCCTAACCTGATGCCCTGCCGGCACTGGTTCCGGCCAGCCTTAACTTCGGTTCAGGGTCCACTCAATGTGGCCATGCTAGTTCGAATTAGCAAAACAGTAATTCGAATTAGTTTTTAGGTCTAGATGCACTAATTCCAATTAGCTTAGTTCGAATTAGTGCTGTAGTGTAGATATACCCCCCCGGCACTTGGCCAGTGAAGACAGCCAGCTCTGTAGGGGAGCCATTAAAATGCTTACTGTCCCCACATTTTCCACAGGTGGTGTTCATTAAGGAAGAGCTCAGCATTGCTGAGGGTGAGCAGGGAATCAAGGGAGGGTCTTCTTCAACACTGACTTCTGCCCTGTCCCTTATGCAGCTCATCTGTGTGCAGCAATGGTTGCCCCCTCTGCAAAATGACAGTGGACAGGTTTCGAGCAAGAGACAGAGCAGCTCTGTCAAAGAACCTGCGGCAGTGGATTGCCCAGTATTTCCATGAGAGTTTTGTGGAGATCTATGAAGCAGATTCCCGTGAAGTGACAAAGTCCATCAACGCCTTGTCCCACCGCTCTGACTAGGCATGTGGTGGTTTGCGCGCGACACAGACACAAGTCAGCCTTCTGCAAATCCCCTCCCTGAAAGCTCAGCACACACAGAAATGAGCTCGCTTTTTGCAACCCTCTTCCCCACAGCAACTTGCTTCATGCATTCCAAAAATAAAAGCGACTTAACAAGAGGCCTCCTATTCTGTTTCCACTTCACCACACTCTGATCACTGTGACTGGATGACCACTGGCGGGGTAGAGAAGAGCCCTTGACTGCAGGTATCTCTGAACACTGAGTTGTTCTCTGCCTCTGAGTCCCCTTCCTCCTCATTGTTCACGATTTCCTCCTACTTGCTCAGTAGACCCTTGACAGGGCCCCAAGTTGCTAAAGTATCGCTGGGTCTTTGCAGTGGAGGTGGGGTTGCCACCAAGTATAGTTTCCAATGCTTTGTAGAACCCTCAGCTGGTGGGTACAGCACCAGAGTGGTGGTTTGTCTCCTGCACTTTGTGGTAGGCATTCTGTAACTCCTTCACTTTGACCCTGCACTTCATTGTGTCCTGATCATGGTCCCTTTCAGTTACGATGCATGTCTGTCTGTCTGTAGGTATCAATTCCTACGGCTGGAGAGCAGCAGAGGTTGGACAGCCTCCTGTCCCCCAAATGCTGATGAGGTCCAGCACCATGGTATGGCACTAAGCAGGGTATTGCCTGGTGCATGGACCAGCCATGGAAAGAAACACTGATCCTACTGCACATCTCACCGAGCAAATCAAGAGGGCACTTTCACAATTCCAAAAGGGCACTTTCAAACCAACGACCAGACTGCTGAGAACAGACATTGTGAGAAATCTCCAGAGGCAATTGCAATCCTATAATAGACCAGGGTATCTACACTAATGCTGCAGTGCTGTAGCCCCGGTAAAGAAGGCTGTATTCTTCTCATCGGGGTGTATTTTTTACAGCATGACAGTGGCACAGTGACTGCACACAAAGTCACTTGGCAGTGTGTACACATCTTCCCTTGGAAAACAAAAAGCTGCTTTACTGCCCAGAAACCTGCTGGTGTAGACATACTCCTAGGCTATGTCTAGACTGTCCCGCTGTGCCAGATCAGCTGATCATCGGCACAGTGCGGCGGCCATGTTTATTTTAATGAAGCAGGGATTATTTAAATCCCCGCTTCTTTGCCTATGCTGAATAAACTATTTTACATGGCTCCGTTGACGGAGCCATGTAGATGAGGGTTGTAGACATAGCAAAATGAAGCTGCGATTTAAATAATCGCTGCTTCATTTACATCAAAATGGCTGCCGCGCTGTGCCGATCAGCTGTTTGTTGGCACAGCGTGGTAGTCTGGACGCTCCGCGATCGACATCAAAAGCCTTTGTCGACCACCCCGTTATGCCTCGTGGGATAAGGTTTACTGGGGCGGTCAACAAAGGCTTTTGATGTCGACCGCGGAGCATCCAGACTACCGCGCTGTGCCGACAAACAGCTGATCGGCACAGCGTGGAAGCCATTTTGATGTAAATGAAGCGGCGATTATTTAAATCGTTGCTTCATTTTGCTATGTCTATAACCCTCATCTACATGGCTCCTTCGATGGAGCCATGTAGTGTAGACATACCCTGAGTGGTATACAGATCACCTTCTTCATAACTGGGTTATACAATTCTGTAATTATTGATGTTTGTTAGAAAAGATGTCTCCCACTTCTTCCATATATTCCACATTTTTACTCTCTGCTAGTGTTATCAGAAGCTACGTATACTCTACAAGTTTTTTTGGCAGAAAACATGCTAATGAGGGACTCATTAGCATAAATCATAACATCATTAGCATATTTTCTGCCATTTCTTTTTGCGCAAGGGATTTTTGTGCAAAAAGAAGCACAAAAGCCCTGTTTTGCACAAGATCCTTATGCTTTTGTGCAAAAAGGAAACATCCACACGGCTTGGTTTTTGCGCAAAAGCTGCTGGTGCAAAAAGGGATCGGAAACAAGTATGCCCATGAAGTGCGAGAAAATGCTAATCCACGCTTCATTTGCATTGCCTCTTCCGGCAAAGCTCGTAGTGTAGACGTAGCCTGAATGCTTCTTGTGTGGGAGGAACAGAAGCAGAAAAATCCACTAGACGTCACACTCAAATCACTCAGAAAAATATCACCCTAAAATTCGGGGGTTTGGGGGGGGGGGGAAATGTCCATTTATTAATTTTTACTCAGAGAAAATGCAGTTGCAAAATACTAATCTTTCACAGTCCCACATACTAAAATCCCTGCAGAAAAAGGTTTAGGAACGTTCTTATAAAATATGAAGTGAAGAATTCTGCAATATTCAATGACCAGTTAATGTGGTCATTTACAGGATCATCATATTTTCCACCCAGTAATATGTAACATTATCTGCTGAAATTTGGAACTTTTTGTAGTCTGTTGATGTAGTAATTTGTACTTATTCAGTGTAATGGTCAAATTAAGTTGTATTTAATTTACTTTTGAAGTAGAGTGGAAGGCATATGTCTAGATATAAGACACTGAAAGTAAAGTAACTTTATATTACAATATACAAGGGGGCTGTGCCTCCTGCTCGCTACGTTCACCAACTCCCCTCTCTATGGGAGTAGATGTCTGGCCAGAGGGAGGGTGCAAGAGCAGGGGAGGATACAGGAGCAGGCTGGGAGTAGGTGTCTAGCCAGGAGGGAAGGGGGCAGGAGCAAGCCTGGGGGTGTGTATCTCAGTGGAAGGGGTGAGTGAGTGGGCTGGGGGTGCAGAGTCTCAGTGGAGGGGGTGTGTAAGGGAGCTGGGGGTGTGAGGTCTCAGCAGGGTGGTGAGTGAGGGGACTATGGGTGTTGGGTCTTGGTTTGGGGGGGTATGAGTGAGTGGGCTGGAGTTGTGCAGAAGGTGGAGTCTCATTAAACCATCCTCTCAGCCCTATGCATTCCCAGCCAGTCACTCACCCAGTCACTCACCCAGAGCTAAGTGGCCCCTGTTCTCATTCGAGCCAGGGTCCCCCCAAAGTCCCCACTGTCAAGTTGACCCAACCAATGTCCCCCTGTTCCCCAGTGCCCCCTAACTCACCCAAGCCAGGGGGCCTCTGAATCCTTCACAGCTAGGTGCCCCTAGCCAGGTCCCCCCTTCCCTACGTCTCACAGCCAGGTGCCCCCTTCCTGCCCCACAGCCAGGTGTCCCCTCCTTGCCCCTCCACAGCCAGGGCCCACCGGCCAGCTCGTCCCTCTCCGCCTGGGGCCCCAAGCCAGGCTGATCCCGAGGTGGGGCTGGGCACACTGCTCCTGGCTCCCTTGCACACCAGTGGGACTGCAGCCCAGATGCTACATGTTGGGCCAGACCACACAGGAAGCACTGGGGAGATGGGAGGCCATGTGGCTCTCACCTCTTGCCTCCCTGGAGCACCAGGGTGGAGGGCATGCAACACAGCAGACAAAAGGCGGGGGGGGGGGGGGCACATCCCCAGAGCCAGACCATTCCCTTTTGCCTTCAGTGGTGCACACCCTCCTTGTGTGCATGCAGGAGCCCGAACCCTGCCGGGAGCTGGTGCAAGCCGGAACAGTACATGTGGGAGATAGGGTTCCTGGCACCAGAGAGGGAGGGGACCGCGTGTAGGTAAGAAGACGCGGCAGCACTGCCACCATCAACTGAAATCCTGGAGCCCTGCCCCCAGGGGCTGCTTCACTTCAGGTGGCAGGGGGAACTGGCTAAGGGGAGCAGAACGGGATTCTGGATGACAGATGCTACCCACAGAAGATGCACCATGGCCAGGCCAACCTAGAGAAAAGGAGCAGGAAGGGAGGAGGCCACATGGCTGAAGATGGAGGTGGGAAGCAGGATGCAGAGTGATGTGATGCATTTACTCTGTTGTCCCATATTTATACACACCCCCATATTAGATAGATACAGAGAGAAAGAGAGAGAGAGAGAGAGAATTTAAATGAGCTGTTGATCATTTCATGCATTTAAGTTTAACATTACTTCTAAATACTTTTTTAAAAATGTAATGTAATGTTTCCAAATCACATAGTAGTTCCATCAATAACATATACATTCAAAATTGTGTTGGACACTTAAAACAGATTAGATCTAAAAGTTTAAAGATAACATAAAATAAAGAAAAATTGAAAGAAAGGGGTATTCTTATAATATTTCTTGAAAATGCGTATATAGTAGAGGTATTTTCTGGTGACCCTCCTAACAAATTTGTTTAATACTTTCTGTTATAAAAACAACTTATGATTTGCCACTTAAGTTCTAACAGCTCCATCATTTTCTCTTAATGAATGGACTGACTTTGTATTAGGTTGTATTGTCCAGAAGAATGATGGGCAGTAGGAGACACATATATCTTGGGGGAAGTCTGTGTCACCATTCCTCACTAGGTCACAACTGAGAATACCAAATTTAGGCCAAGTCATTGAGGAATGAGTCACCCCCCCCAAAAAAAACTGGTGACTATGCTTCCATAATATTTACCAATGCAGAAACAAAAATCAATTTCTCTCTCACCACACTTGCTAACAAAGTCACAAATACAAACTCCTTACGTATTCCAGTCTAGGATTCAACATCTAGAAAGTAGATTTAATGGTGAGTGGCGATTTGAAACCCAGGGCATCAACCAAAGGGCACTTCTCATCCCAAAGGAGCAGCCACATACCCAGGTCAATATATAACTCAGATCTTACTCAATAAACATGATGTTGCAAATTCTTTAGTATCTAACAGCTAACATTGGTTAAAAGAATCAAATACATACAATAATTACAAAGTTCTTGAATTGTGCTTGAAGCTGTGATGAAATAAATTGCTGGTTTGTTAAGTGTCTGCTTGCCTCTTGTGTTGGAAGGATGTGTACTTAGGAGATAAATTTACCATACTTTAGTGCTTTTTGGAAGCGTCACATAAAGAATAAAATGTTCTGGAAAAACCATTCTACATACTGAAGTGTATATTTGCAAAAAATGGAATGAATGTTTGTGTAAATATTCATTCAGATTAAATTAGCAACAGTAATTCTGTTTTCATGTTGTTCACAAATTGTTCTCGTTTGTTCTTGGTGATCACTCAAATGGTCACACTTTACTAGCACAAATACTTTTGATTAACTTAAATCAATGAACTGTCTCCTAAAGTAAGGATTTGTCTGTAGTGTTCAAAACATGATGTGGTTGATTGGTTAAAAAAAGTTCAAGAGAGGAATAATAGCTATGTAAGGTGACTTATGTCAGTAAACATCCTAGGTGAGATTTTTCAAACTGAAATTTCAAATATTCGCAAGAAGGTAGGAGCTATTATTATAGGAGAAAACAATAATATCAAGATATACCAATGATTTCTGAATAATGAAGAAATTGAGAAATTTCATAATCTGCTCATGACCATTTTGCAAAGAGAATAAGGTAAAATTCAAAAACAAAAGAATATTACTCTAGGGCTTAGAGTCTATTTTAGATCTTTTAGAATAATACCCCCATGCTGACATTCTCTATTCTGGAATGAAACCTTTGTGAGGCCTGGTCCACAATAAAGGGGAAAATCGACTTAAAATATGAAACTCCAGCTATGTTGATTACATAGCTGGAGTCGATATAGCTTAAGTCACATTTTCACGCTGTCCACACATGAGCAAACACTGCCATCAGCTTCCCTTTCCCCTCATGAGGAGCAGGAGTGCCAGTGCCCTCTCAGTTCAAATTAGCAGGTCTAGTGAAGACCCACTAATTTTAATCCCAGAAGATTGACTGCAGCAGCACAGATCATCTGCGTAGCCTCGATACGGCCTGAGTGAAGCAATTATTCCAGAATAAAATCACTTCTATTATTTCTGGAATAGAATAACCACATGTGGAGTTATTCTAGGGAAGTTATTGCAGAAAGGGACATTCTTGCAGTGTTTTTCCAGCTGTGCTGAAACTAGCAAATACTAGAAATGCTCTGGTGAAAGAATTATCTGGATTCCTATGGTAAACTAATGGATACTAATTTTTGTAATTTGAGATTTTCCCATTTCTGGAAGGCATAACTGAAGCAGAGGCGTAGCAAGGGTGTTATGCACCTGGGGGCAAAGGAAAAATTTGCGATCCCCCCCCCGCCATGTGGCACGGCCCCGAACTTGGTGCACAGCTGAGGGGAACTTGTACCGCATCTTCCCCCACCCCTACAGTTTGGGGCTGGGCTCCCGCATGCACTAACCCGCCGGTGGAGATGTAGGAGGGTCGGGCTTGGAGCAGAGAGGTAGGGAGGAGGCTCCAGCTGTCAGTGGCATGTGGAGAAAGAGCACGTGAGCTGAGGGATGACGGGGGGAGCAGAATGGGATTAAATTGGCACCTCCCTAGCATGGTGCCCAGGTGCAACTGACCCCTCCGACCCCTTCGCTACACCACTGCCCCCCCTCTTGCAGATCTATCATCTTATGCATGTGCAAGATCTGTGAGAGACATCCCATGCATCTGCAGTTAGTGTCTGTGGTGCCTGCTTCTGGGTGGTGTCTCAATGCTGCCACATTCATCTCCAAAGAGGGGGCTTCCCAAAGCAGGCCCTTGCTGCTGAACCCCAAGGCATCCACAGGTCCAGTCTCCTTTCAATGGGCCCACTTCCCAGGGCTCATTGATCTTGGATCTGGCTTCCATCCCCTCTCCAACCTTTGCAACTGCCCAGAGGTGCTCACCGTCCGCCTTATACATTCCCACCTCATTCACCCCACAGGGACAGTCTCTGCCTCACTTGTCCTAGGGACTATTCTACCAAGACGTAATACAAAGTTTCCATGTAAAAGAACTAAATACAAAGCTAAAAACTTCAATGAGAGAATGATTAATACAGAGACGTGTCTACATCTGCTGCAGGGACACACCTCTGCCTGCCTCCACTGCTCTCCCCCAGAGTCTACAGCCCCATTGCAAAGCGGGGGAGGGGAAGGAAAGAGGCTGAGGCCCATCCAATGGGACTGAAGCAGTCATGAGCAAGCCATGCCCGGGAGCCATTCTCTTGTCCATTGCTGGTGCTGTGTTGCTTCAGGCATGCTGAAATGCAGTCACCTCTAGCGTGGGTTGGACAGCTGTTTAACACCTGCACAAAGTTTCAGGCAGTACGGTCTGCCTTCCTGCAGAGCCCCCATCAGAACCACTGTGCCCTCCTGGCTTAGCAAAAGAATAAACAGGAGGATTGGAAATTAACCCGCCCAGTCTCACATCCCGTAGGCAGGGAATGAGCCATCTACATTAGGCCCCAGCTGGAGTATCATGTCTAGTTCTGGGCGCCACATTTCAGGAAACGTGGAGAAACTGGAGAAAGTCCAAAGAAGATCAACACAAATGATGAAAGGTCTAGAGACCATGAGGTATGAGGCAAGGCCGGAGGAATTGGCTTTGTTTACCTTGGAAAAGAGAAGACCGAAAAGGGACATGAGAGCATCTTTCAAGTATCTAAGGGTATGTCTACACTACCACCCTAGTTTGAACTAGGGTGGTTAATGTAGGCATTCGAAGTTGCAAATGAAGCCCGGGATTTAAATATCCCGGGCTTCATTTGCATCTTGCCAGGCGGGCGCCATTTTTAAATCCCCTTAGGTCGAACTCCGTGCCCGCGGCTACACGCGGCACGGAGTAGGTAGTTCAAATTAGGATCTCTAATTCGAACTACCGGTACACCTCGTGGAACTAATTAGAGATCCTAATTCGAACTACCTACTCCGTGCCGCGTGTAGCCGTGGGCACGGAGTTCGACCTAAGGGGATTTAAAAATGGCGCCCGCCCGGCAAGATGCAAATGAAGCCCGGGATATTTAAATCCCGGGCTTCATTTGCAACTTTGAATGCCTACATTAACCACCTTAGTTCGAACTAGGGTGGTAGTGTAGATATACCTTAAAAGAGTATCATAAGGAAGAGGAAAAAAAATTGTTCTCCTTGGCCTCTGAGGTTAGGATGAGAAGCAATGGGCTTAAATTGCAGCAAAGGAGGTTTAGGTTAGACATTAGGAGAAACTTCCTGCCTGTCAGGGTGGTTAAACACTGGAAATAATTGCCTAGGGAGATTGCAGAATCTCCATCACTGGAGATATTTAAGACCAGGTTAGACAGACACCTGTCAGGGATGAGCTAGGGCAACTCAACTTTGGAAGCCCCAGGGGCCACACTGATACTTACAGAACATGCTGAAGGCCTCAACTTAAGTGTGGTTGCATATGCAAGCAAATATATACAAATAGCTTCTCTCACACTGACAGGCATGAATACAAAGATTAAGAACATAAGAACGGCCGTACTGGGTCAGACCAATGTAGCCTGTCTGCCGACAGTGGCCAGCACCAGGTGCCCCAGAGAGGGTGGACTGAAGACAATGATCAAGCGATTTGTCTCCTGCCATCCCTCTACAGCCTCTGACAAACAGAGGCCAGGGACACCATTTCTATCCCCTGGCTAATAGCCTTTTATGGACCTAACCTCCATGAAATTATCTAGCTTCTCTTTAAACTCTGTTATAGTCCTAGCCTTCACAGCCTCCTCTGGCAAGGAGTTCTGCAGGTCACTGGCAAATTCAGCATAGGAGGAAGGGGGGTCCCCACGCCTCAGCTCCCAGCACTCGCAAGCGGAGTTCACAAATGACAAAGCTCTTCTCGCTTCCCCACCAGCCAAGCCATCACTTTACTCCGGGTTTTTAACATGTGCTGTCCCTTGCCTTTGCTGGGCACTGCTCCGGGGTGGACCCAGCTCTCCTAGCCCAGAATCATGGAAGTGCCCAAAATGTGGCGTTGGGGAACACAAGCACCCAGACCCATGATCCTCTACCCTGCTGTTCTTGCCCCAAGGCCCCCCCCATACACACTGTCCCACCCCCCCAAAATGCTCCTGAGCTACCTCTTCCTCCCAAGATCCACCCCCCACTTGTACTCTCCCCCTGCCATTGCCTGCCCTTACATGCATCTGGCCCCCCACCCCCTGCTCTGTGCCCCCTGGCCCTGGCCTGCCCGACCAGGAGCTGCCACTGGAGACTGGCAGGTTTTCTACCAGCTGATGCCAGAGCCAGGCACCCCCCGCACCTCCCCCAACCGAATCCCCTTCCTTTAGAGACCGGCAACCCCAGAGCCCCCCCCCAACCAAATCCCCCTCCTTCAGAGATAAGCAACCCCAGAGCCCCCCCAACCAAATCCCCCTCCTTCAGAGATAAGCAACCCCAGAGCCCCCCCAACCAAATCCCCCTCCTTCAGAGACAAGCAACCCCAGGGCCCCCCCCCCCCACTCCCCCAACCAAATCCCCTTCCTTCAGACAGGGCCGGACAGAGGCATGGGCGAACCGGGCAGCTGCCCAGGGCGCCAACCAATGGAGGGCGCCTGATGGCAGCTGTAAGGGGCGCGCGGCGTCCCTTACAGCTGCCATCAGGCGCCGTGCGCCCGGCTCCCGCAGCGCCAGCCCACCCGCATCCCCGCGGCGCCGGCCAGCAACACCCTTCCCCCCATGGCCGCGGTGTTATACCAATAAAAGCAAGCAGGATCTTATGAGAGGGATAAGGCAAAAAGCCACATTTATTGTAAAGATAATAATAAAGAATAAAGAAAAGATAGAAGCAAACATTCATTGTTTAACTACTTATTCCTATCACTACTTAACCCTTATACACTTATATATATATATATATAATCATTCATTCAATCATTCATCCATTCATTCAGGTTCTGTGTAGTTATTATAGTTACCAGCCTGGAAGTTGCTTGTGACAGAGTACTGGCCAGGTATTCTGTACACAAGTGATAGTAGTGGAGAGCGAAGTCCTGATCAGATGCACATCTGAAGCTCCTGGTAGGCTGGCAGCAGAACCTTGGACTCTGACTCCACAGTCTTTTGGTCCAGTCTTTATAGGAATTTCTTCCTATGCCAGTCTATGGGAATTGCTGCGTCATGCTGATGTCTACAGGGTGGCTGCCAGGTGCTCGTCAGTGATCTCATAGGGTGGACCTCCAGTCTCCAGTTTTTCTCCACTTGACACCTTTTGGTTGCACTGGCACCTGATGCCTTCTTCAGCCCTTTGATACTGTATTCTCAGGCTGGCACCTCTCAAACCATTCATTCATTGTCCAAGCACTCTCTCTCTTACACACATTCCCTAATTAATGTTTCACATACAGTATTTTGCATAATAATAATTTTACATATACAAGAGTTGTAGTTACAAAAAGTTACAAAAGTTTCTGGGTGGCATTTCTTAAAACATTCTCTCTCTGAGTAAGGAGTTAGTTACTGTTATAGTTACAATGTTTCACTTTGCGATTAGGGTTAATTGGTTCACAATGCTTTGAAGAGAACAGGTGTCAATTGTGTAACAATGCCCTTAATCAATTACAGGGCTTGGCTCCCAGAGCAGAGTTAGTGGCTTGACAAGCAGCCACTTGCAAAAGTTTGAGTGTGCCCTGGGAAACAGAGAGGGGAGCTGTTTCTGGCTACATAGTATTATATTCTTAACAAATTATATTCTAGAGGGGCAATAATTATAAATCTAAACATTTAACAATCTTAACAAATAATAATAATAATAATAATAATAAACCTAAACACTTATCAAGCTTGATAACACTAAATCTAAACACTTTAACAAGAATAAATCTAAACACTTATATGCTTCTTCTACTTGGGGAATCATTTTTAATACTTTAATATGTTATCCCTACAGCGGGGCCCTACACAGACTGACGCGGGTGCCAGCAGCGACGGCCGGGCTGGACTGGGCCGCGCTTGCGCCGTGCGCCCCAGGGGTGAGCCACGGGCTGCGCACCAGCGACTGTAGCCAGGCCGCGCATATGCCATGTGCCCCGGGGGCGGGCCTGCGCATCCTAGGGGGACGGGCCTGCTCCCCACTGGCGGGCCCGCACATGCGCCATGCACCCGGGGGCGGCGCCACGCGCACATGCCTGGGGCACCAGAATACCTCGGGCCGGCCCTGCCTTCAGAGACAAGCAACCCCAGAGCCCCCCCCCAACCAAATCCCCTTCCTTCAGAGACAAGCAACCCCAGAGCCCTCCACTAAATCTCCCTCCTTCAGAGCTAAGCAACCCAGCGCCCCCCAACCAAATCCCCCTCCCACAGAGCCAGAGGTACCGGTCAGGCAAGTTAATCTTACTTTTAAAAGAGGCTGCTCCTGCCGGCTGCCTCTGCTCAGTGCGTTCTGGGCGGCAGCACATGGCCCAGCTGCTGGCTCACTGATCTAGCGTCAGGTGAGCCTGCGTAATGTGTACTCACTCTCACCCCGGCCTGGCGCCCCCATAGCCTGGTGCCCGGGGGCAATTGCCCCCCCCATCCTCTTTGCTACGCCTCTGAACTGGAGAGTGACACCAGAAAAGAACTGCAGGGACACAATCCAAGTCCTGTTCAAGTCAATGGGGTGCAGATCAGGGCCCTGAAGTGCTGAACAAGATACCTGTGAGTAACTTCAACAGACATCTCCTCAGCCCTCCAAACAATGTAAAACAGGAGTTATCATGTTTTATTTTCCTGAAAATACCGACCTTCATTATGTATTATTGGAATAATCAAACTATTCTAGACTGCTGAAGGAATTGATCTGTTATACTCACAGGGAGAACATATGTGTACAGTTTGTTACTCAGTGCCTCACACAAAGATTATGTCCTACATATTGTGGGAGTTTTGTCAGCATAGACAACTTAGATTAATTCTAATAAATTGTCACTAAAGCACTCATTTAATATTGTGTGAATAAATTTCATTTTCTAACATTATGAAACAGCCAAAAGTATAATAAATTATGTACCTCACCCTCTGAGAATTTGTGCATAATTTACCAAAACAAATTGATTTTAGCAGAAAAGCTGCTAATTTACAAGGGTAGGAAGTGGTTTACTTTAGTGGGATGAATTTAATTTCAATTTCCCTGTTTGCATGAATTCACTCCAGCAATTCATCACTGCTAGAATTAAACTACAATTGTGTTTTGATTTAGTAGGCAGCATAGAACATATTATAACTGAATGACAATAAACTGCCCTAAAAGATAAGGTGTGAAATTTGCAGATTATGTGTGCAGGAAATCACAGAAAAGTCCCCTTTACATATTAAAAGTATATAATGACAATACTAAAATTGATGTGTTGGGAATGATGTATTGGCTTTCCAACAGGAAGAGCTCCGAGGACTTCATGCACAGATTGGTTGTCAACTTAATATTTTCACCTTTATGTTTTTGATTATAGTATATATATATTGCTTATGAACCATAATATGAGGATTCTATCAAACTTGTACATTATGGATCTGAGGGTGTGTGCATATACGAACAAGTAAATATGTAAACCATGTACGCCACTTGCTACTCAATTCAGTAGAAGCCATTCATTTTAATCCATATTTATATTAGATAAGTTACATATACAAATTAAAATGCATGCCTGGTTCATTTTTTTAATTCACTTTTTCTATCTGTCACAAGTTAGTTTCATATTAACTATAAAGAGAATTGGGTACTGGTAACCCAAATATCAATGGGCCCAATTTGCTTTATTTAATCGGCGTTGGACATGTAACTACAGTGAAGGTGGCTAGTGGGAATACCTAAAGAGAACGAGTTCAAGCTCTGGTAGCCAATGGGAGAATTTGTTTATGCTACATGCTCTCCTTATCTGTTAATCTTACTGACTACATGGCTCATCTATCCTTTTGACTTTGGGATTTTATTTCAGCCTCATTTCAGGCAGCTGTTGTCAGCATTGCTTGGTGATATTTTCCTTCCAATCATGGAAGTTAGGTCAGGCCACCCTAGTTTGGAAGAATTCATTTCGGGGGAGGGGGATGAGAGGTTGAAATCAAAGACTAGGGAAAGTGTTAATGTAGGTTATATAGTTATATTTAAACTATGTATCTCAACCTTCAAACCTGCCAATGGGTGCCTTATGCCATTGAGAGGTGTGACAAATGGCTAATGTGGAATACCGCTACATTGTTATGTTGCACCATGATTGGCAGTATTCTATTCTATTCTATTCTATTCTATTCTATTCTATTCTATATAAAGCCTGTTTTAATTATGTATTCACACTTTATGGCTTAGTGAAAATGGGCATGGTGCAGGGCAGAGCCAATACCATGTACGAGGAAAAGAAGGATGACCCAACAGAAAGAACATAGCAACCAAAAGCCAGCTCTGTTCTATCTTTTCCCCTGTGCTGTGTTGTCCAAATATTATCGGCTTCATTTCTCCCCCTCCATATACACACACCTTCCTCACTAAAAGATCTTCTTTGAGTTCCTACTCACTCTTTCTCCTTCCAGACCTCTCTCTGCTTCTTGGTGAGAAGAAGAGAGAGGACAGTGGACATGGGAAGTGGAGGAAAAGTTGTGGATCAGTAGCCCTTCTGCTGAGGAGCATCACATGACCAGTTGCAGTGCAGAACATACTGCATAAGGTAAAACAGCGGAGAGCTTTGTTTTATACTATGTCCTTAAAGAATGGGAGATTTTCTACCAGTGAGGAGATGAAAGTCATAACCCAGAAGTTCTGCCTGTAACATTCTGATTTTATTTAACCCTCTTGTATACGCATCAATGTTCAACTTTATACGGAAAAATGTATTATTCTGTTTGGGCATATTGCTCTCTGGTTTTGAGAATATTTGCTGAAATGCAACACACCCAAGTCCCTAAGAAACATTTGGATAAGAAGAAGGTGGGAGGCAAAAGAAGTTCCTGTATTTTAAGTAAAACTAGCTATTGAGCTAAAGATTTGGGGAAATTTATCAATCAATCAACACAGAAAATAAAGCAGCACAACTTTCTGACAAGCAAAACAAAGAAATAGGACAGAAAAGTAAAAGCCTCACTCAATCCCTTCTACACAGAAACCTTTTGGCCACTGTCATTTCTGCCTTTTCCCTTTCACTTTGCCGCAGCTTTTTTCTGCTGCTGTTCATTGCTGCCACTCCCACCTTTACTGCTGCTTGCTGCCACCTCTCCCTCTAGCTGTGCAGTTATTCCACCATTTAGCCCACCTCTTAGCAATGTCAGCTTTGAGTGATTTTTCACCTGCTGGTGGTGAATTTCACTACTGCTGCTGCATCCCCTTTTGCTGCATCACAGTCCCCACACCAGGTTTGCCCTAGGCCAGCTTGTCAACTCCAGGGATCTCTGATCACACACTCCTCAATTCAAGACCAGGCCTGCTAGTGGAAGGAAGGTAAAAGGGGCAACTGTCCTGAGGTTCAGCAATTCTAAAGAGCCTGCAGCCCGGGGCCCTTTAAATTACTGCTGGAGCACTGCAGCGTATACTCCGAGTGGCTCTAGGGGCTGGGGGAGGATGGGTTGTACCACACTCAGGTCTAGACTGTGGCCTTTTTAAAAAAAAACTGTACCTGTGTCTAGAGTGCCTCTGAATTCTGTTGAAAGTAAATTGAAAGAATGCGGCAGTTTTGTCGACAGCGGTAAACCTCGTTTTACGAGGAAGAACGCTATTTTCAACAGAGATCTATCGAAAAAAGGTATGTGTAGACGCGGGGAAGAGGGTTTTTTTTCAAAAAATAAAGGCCTCCAGGAAGAAGCCCTGGTGGACAGTCCATCCTTACATGCTGAGCACCTCTATTGTTTCTGTCCGCAGTCTCTTAAAGGCACAGGCACCCAGACAGGTATTGCTGTCCGGAAGCCAGCCAAAGCACCCGTGCTAGCCATGTCCCAGCCTCAAAGCCCTCCTGCCCTTCTTGGGACAGTGAAGAGGACCCACCAAGGGGCTCCAAAAGGTGGGCACCAGCCTGGTCAGGGCCTGAAATAAAAAATCTCCTGGAGCTCTGGTCTCAGGAGGAATCCCTGCAGACCCTGCAGTTGCACCTCAGGAACATGGACATATATGAGCGCATGGCCCAGGGACTGGCCAAGAAAGGGCATCAGCCCCACACCATGGACAAAGTGAGGGCCAACGTAAAAGAACTGCAGCAGGGGTATGCAAAGGCCTGAGACCAGAGCTCCCGCTCCGGGGCAGCCCCACAGAGCTGCCCATATTATGCAGACCTGGAGCAGATTCTGGGCAGTGGGGAAGCCCAGACTTACTGCGTCTTGTGGAATCCAGGTTTTATCTATTATCCATTAGTCCTTTGGGCTCCTAATGGAGCATAGGGCCTCCACAGTCATTCTCCACCTCTTGCGATCCTTAGCGATAGTCTTGGTTTGATCCCATGTTAAGCCAGCTGCTCTTACTTCATCCAGGCAGCTTCGTCGCCATGTTTGTTTGGGACGTCCCCTTTTCCTCTTTCCCTTTGGATTCCATTCTAACACTTGTCTTGTGAGACACTCCTCACAGTCCTTATGCAGAATGTGGCCTGCCCATCGCCATTTTTATGGAGGAATTGTGGACCAACCCCTGAGGGAGGACGAGCAGGAAGGAGTGACAGGAGAGCTGCACCAAGAAGAGAAGGAACAGACAGCAGCGACCCTATCCCAGGAGCCAGTCCTCCAAACCCCAGGCATCCTCGGACATGGGGGAGGGAACATCAGGTGATGCTCAGGCTGCTGCCCAACTCACACACTGTGTCACATGTAAAACCTCGGAGTCTCCTGTCTGAAGGAGGGCCCCTTACAGTGACGGCATGCCCTCAGGGACAGCGAGTACACAGATACATGATTGTCTCCTCCTCTTTTCCTCCACAGCTGGACCCCCCACTCAAGGGTAGCATCACACCAGGCCCTCCACCATCCCAGACGAGTGGCACCCGCAAGCACTGGTGTGTCTACACGGACCTGCTGAAAGAGCACATAGTGGCCCTGCAGGACCTCAACAGGACTCTTCAGCAGAGGATGGAGGCAGAGGCCGAGTGGTGCAACAGGCTGCTGGATGAGCTGGTCCAGCACCGCAGTTCAATCTGTGCCACTATGCCGGAGGTCCTAGCCTTGCTTGCCCCTGTCATGGGCACTGCTCCTCCTGTACCCCAGGACCCTGCCCCCCCAGCTCCCCATTGTCCCTCCTGCTCCTGAGCCCTCACAGACCCAACAGCTATTCCCCCTCCTGCCCAGCCCAGGACTGGCTCTAGCTCCACCCGACCCCAAGGCCGTGGCGGTGCCAGGATGCAAGGTGGCAGGACCCTATGATCAGGGAAGCAGCGGCCTACTTGAGCCCCCTCCCCCCTCCAAGTTTTCAGCCCCCTACCATTCAAGTGTGAAAGAACATTTCAGTGATGGAACAAAATCTTTATTTCTGAGTGAAAGCTGTAGCTTGTATATAAACAGAAGAACAGTAAAAGAGAGAAAATTTTGTTTTAAGCAGTTAGCACATTTTCCTTACTGATATTGTTTCTAATAAACATCCGGTTTCCTTTGTAAACAGACTCTGTTTTTTTATGTATTCTTTATGGGAAGAGGGTGAGGGTTGTGGAGGGAAAGGTATGGGTGGGCCAGGCCAAACCCCCCATGGAGGAGGCCCTGGGGAGAGTCAGTGGGCTCCTTCAAAGAATCTCTCCCTCAGGGCCTCTCAGATGCAAACACCAGACTGGTGAGCCTGGCAGATAGCAGCTGTCCGGGGCTACTCCAATTGCCTCCTCTCGCCATCAGCACCTGTCCCCCACCCCTACAGGAAGGCCTCCCCTTTCCTCTCCACAAGGTTATGGAGCATGCAACATGTGGCCACCACATCAGGGATGTTGCGTTCGCCTATGTCCAGCCGTGTGAGGAGGCAATGAAACCTCCCTTTCAAGGGGCCAAACACACATTCCACCTGGATGCAAGCCTGGCCAAGATGCATGTTAAATAGCTCCTTGCTCGCATCCAGGTGGCCAGTGTAGGGCTTCATGAGCCACGGCATCAGAGGGTAGGCTGCATCAGCCACGATGCACACCGGCATCTGCACATCCCCAAGTGCGAGGTCCCACTGTGGGAAAAATGTTCCTGGCTGCAACCTGCAGTACAGGTACGACTTGAGGAAGACACAGGCATCATGTGCCTGCCCTGACCACCTGATACAAATGTCCATAAATTGTCTACGGTGGTTGACCAGGGCCTGCAGCATCATAGAAAAGTAGCCCTTGCGAATAATAAATTGGGCTGCTCGATGGGGCGGTGCGTGGATTGGGATGTGTGTCCCATCAAGGGCTCCTCCGCAGTTCAGGAAGCAAAGCCCAGCAAAGCCGGCAACGATGGTGTCCAGGTCTCCCAGATGGATGAGCCTCTTCAGCAGCTATGCATTGATGGCCCTCACCACCTGCAGAAAGAGACAAATGGACAGATAGAAACCAGGGAGTTAGACAGGGTACCTAAGACCTTGGGAGGAGACACCACCCCTCCCCTTGTCAGGGCTCCCCTCTCCCCCACATCAGCGCAGGGTTGGCCGAGGAGCCACCTCCCACTGCCACTCCATCCCCCACTCCCCCTTGCCCTTGCTTGGCAGTCGCCCTTTTTCAGCCCCCACACTCAACAGGGCCTGTCCCCCGAAAGCGACTTACCTCCATCAAAATGGCCCCGACGGTAGACCTCCCCATGCCAAACTGGTGTCCCACTGAGCGGTAGCTGTCGGGGGTGGCCAGCTTCCAAAGGGCAATAGTGACCCGATTCTGCAGGGGGATGGCGAGCCGCAGGTGGGTGTCCTGGTGTGGCAGAGCAGGGGTGAGCCAGGCACACAGTTCCTGGAACGTGGCCTTCTGCATCCGGAAGTTCCGGAGCCACTGCTCGTCGTCCCAGAGCTCGTCGTCCCAGAGCTCCCAGAGCCGGTCCCACCAGTCCGAACTCGTCTCATGTCTCCAAATCCGCCTGTCCCCAAAAAAGTTTGGAGGCAAGGGCAGAGCTCCTGCATCCCGGACAAAGGCTTCGTAGCTCTGGTCCGGGTCTATGTGGGGCAGGAGCTTCATGGGTAGCTCCCAGGGGCAGCTCCAGCTCCATGGCCAAAAAAACCCAATGAAAAATAGGAAAACCAACCAGAAAAGAAACTGCTGGGATGTCCAAGAAAACAGGACAACCAGAGCAAGCACTGCAGCAGCTTTGCTGTCCCTCTAGGAGGTAGGCAAGCCAGAAGCAAGAGCAGAGCAATGGCTGTCCTTTAAGCATGCGTCTCTGCAAAGGGCATGCACCAGCACCAGGAAGTAAATGCTGCCTCCATGCCTTGCCAGAAGTGGTTCCGGATGCCTTTTTTTTTTGAAAGAGCATCCAGACTTTTTCGATCCACGTAATGCAATCTAAAAAATACTTTTGAAAAAGCCTCTTTCGCAAAAGGCGTGTAGTCTAGACATAGCCTCAGGGTGGCACTTATGGTTGGGGGGTCAGCGTGGGGTCACAGCGTGGGGTGACTCCCTCCTCCATTTTGCTCAGGGTCCCAGCATGGCTGTTAGTTCTCCTGTTCAAGACTAAAGCAAATTTTAATCCAAAACTACAACAATTGCCAACTTTGGCAGAACAGGTCTGTTTGCTTAGGCCAGCTAGGTGTGTCTATGCAAAAATAGTCTCCACTTGAGGTCTCTTTTCTTCAGTCTATCAAGAGGTGGCAGGGGAGAGCTCAGTCAAACCTATACACACAGATAAAAAACACAATGATATAAAAATTACTTACATAATTATAAAACAGATGAAACAATTACTTCTCTGCCCTAAACAATATGCTTTGATGCTTGGGAATAAAAGTACCATATTTAATGGATTGTATATACACTATGAAAACAAACCAACTATTTTCTGTTAATTATTTCAAGGTATGGAACGAGGAAACCTATCATATTTATGGCTCAATTCATGAAACCCTTGTAGCAGATTCCACTGTTTATGATACTATAAACAGTTCTATCTTTATTTAATATTGGACTCAAAGAAATCCGTCACTTGCATGCTTTTCTTAGTTAAGCCCCAGACAAATACACTGAATTAAAAATACAAAGGTCATTGAAAATATTTGATTCCTTCAATGAAAGAGGAAACTTATTTGCTACAGATTGTGCCTATTCTTTTCTTGTCTTTTATATGCCTCAAATTGTGCTATGAAGTCAATTAGAATGAGAAAAAAAGGGAAATTGAAACCTCTCTTGAAAATGCGCTTGTGTTTGTTTACAGATTCTGTGTGCATTCAGTAATTTCTGATTTACATCTGTATAATTATTTAAACAAAGAGTGAATGCTAAAGAGGACAGAGTAAATTTTATTTCAAGAGTATACTTATCTGATCCTTACAGGATTCATATCTAATGTAGTGCATGCTTTGTTTGAACTCTGCTGCTTATTACATTATGCATATTTATTAGATACAATATTGAGAGCACAGTTGACTTTTTCATTGCTCCTATAGGTTCAAGGGTGACTCTCATGGTTATTTACTTAGACTGTAAGTTCTGTGGGTCAGGGATCATCTTTCTGTTTATCACAGTGCCTACCACAATGGGGTCCTAGTGTATGATAGCAGTTCGTAGGTGCTGCCACAGTACAAAAAAACACCAAAACCAAAAAAAACCACAGTAGCTCTAAAACATGGACTGGCTATTAGCATACTCTATTTATTTATGTCCCTTCCTTCAGTATAGTTTTAACTTTTATTTTGTACCCTCATCTCTCATAGTCATCTAAAATAACCCTTTCTTTATTCTTTTGCTACTAGCTCCTTCTTCTCTACCACACCCTAATTTCCCCATTATCATTTTGTAATGGAGTGTTCACCCACACTACCCCAGAAGGGGGGGCTAATATAGGCAAAAGAGGCCAATTAGTCATGGGCTGCACCTGGAAGGGAGATAGGCTGCAATAAGGCTTCACTGGGGACAAAGCTTACCTGGGCAGAAGCAGGAGGGGTTTCCATAAAGCCAGGGAGCTGATCACAGAGAAGGTAAAGGAATGCACTCATAGGCTAGGTCTACACTGGTGGCTTCTTGCGCAAGAACATCTTGCGCAAGGGTTCTTGTGCAAGAAGTCTTGCGCAAGAAAACGTCCACACTGCCATGTGCGAGCTGTGCTTTTGCGCAAGAGCACCCATGGCAGTGTGGATGCTTTCTTGCGCAAGAAAGCTCTGATGGCTATTTTAGCCAAAGGGCTTTCTTGCGCAAGAAATCCCTGCCGACCGTCCACACTGCCCTCTTGCGCAAGAGCTCCTGTGCAAGAGAGCTTACACCTGTTAAAAAAGAGTGTAGCTCTTGCACAAGAAGCCCTCTCTTACTACGCCGTACCGTAAATCTTCTTATGCAAGAGCGGGCAGGCAGTGTGGACGCTCTGTGGATTCTTGCGCAAGAATGGCCATACTTGTGCAAGAAGCCGCGAATGTAGACATAGCCATAGAGTCTGTAGTTGCACTCTCTGAGACAAGGGATGGGAAGAGCATATGCATGAGCTTGTAATAAGCAATGTAGGATATAAGTTCAGGGAAACAGCAGTAAGGGCTGGAAGAACATAGTGCTCAGCTGCAGGCTTATGGTCTCTAGACTAGCTCCTGGGGTGGAGGGTTTCCCTGTAAACCACAGCAGGTGTGACAAGCTAGGGATAGCCTGGGACAGTTTGGAAGCAGGGTTTGATACTGCCCCTGAAAGGAGAAAACTTCAGTACAACTTGCTTAACAGCTTAACCAGAAGAAAGCACTGCAGCTCCAGGACCATGGGAGTGGCTATGGACAGGGTACATAGGAAGATAGGCTGAGCAACTGTGAGAAAGGGCTTTGAACCTTGTAGTGAGCTAAGTCCTAGATGGCTTACTAGGGGGTACCAGAGTGATAAGGTACCCTGTTACACACCTCTCCTAGAAGTAATATATTGTAACTTATATCTCTGCAATTTAACTCTGTACTGTGATGGATTGTGGGACCTGCTCTACCCATCCTAAGTTGGAGGGAGAAGTATGAAAATTATTGTTCAAAACAGGCAGTGCATTTCTGAAATTCCTCTGAGGTTATGCCAAAATGTGGCCAGGTACTTTTAGCAAACTGAAGAAAATAAATGTTAGGGAAACTGGGAGAAAATGTGGCTTTGTTACAGAAATCATATGAAGCTGAAAACTGTGGTGTTTCCATAATCCCTTCCTGATTTCCTCCCCGCCCCCCATATGCATTCTGCTGCTTAGATAATAAATATTAATGGACTTTTTCATTGCTCCTATGATTCAAGAGTGATTCTCATGGCCACTCTCTTAGATTTCTTAACCCTGTGGGATAGGGAGAGTGCAGGCTGCCTTCTCCTGTTGAATGGTGCAATCTATTTCTCTCTACAGTATAAGTTATTTCACGGTCCAGGATTCAGATTCAACCAGTATGCATCTATGTACTATACCAGTCCCATTGTGAAGATACTATCTTATTCCTTAGAATCTCAAATTTCATTAGAAATGGGAGTGTCTAGGTGAAATAATTGCAAAGAGATGCTCAGAAGAGTGAATGGAATACAACCAATTTGAGATGGATCTGCAGAGGGCTGGGAACAACACATTCAAGTGGTATAAACTACTCCATTTATCTCAGTGAGGTGTTCGCGTAAATGCCTAATTTTGGTGCTTTGAATAGCTATTTTGTTCACTAGTTCATTCCCCATGTATGAAAGGGAGGGTGAGGGTCAAAGATCTTCACAATGATGCTGTAAGTAGGTGGCATTTTGGAGACCACCGCTCTTCCCTTCTCCTTTTAGACTCCTTTCCACCAGCAAGAAGTCAAACCTATGAGCATGTTCAAGCCTTACAAAGGGACCGCCAAGCCATGGAGACCAATTGCAATGCCCACGATATTTTGAAGATCTGCCGAATCCACTGTGTGCAGCTTTTCATGTTTGTGACTTCATGGGTGAGGCTTATTTGTGCGTGGAATTTGAAAGAGCACCATAACCATTTTTCCCACATCTGACCCCTATTAGAGCTAATGTGGAATCCTGAGGTAGAGCCATGCATCTATATTATCTTTTTCCCATTGGGTAACTTACAACTCTTTTCCCTCCCCACTATCTTTTCAGATGTTTGTATGTACATGAGTATGTAAAGTAGTAACATTGAACATGTGCAGAATGTTACTTGCAATGGTGTTTCCTGCAGAATTTTTTAGTTTGGAGTCAGTGCTGCTTAGCATAAATTGTTTACTCTAATGGTTGCATTCTTTGTTTTATCTAGAATATGTACTGAACTAATGTGCTATTGTTACAGCTTTTATCCCCAGTTTCTTCAGTAATCCTTCTGGTTAATTATCCTGATTTTAAAATTGTTACGGTTAACATCCACTGATATTTTACTTTCAGCATTTTGGCATTCAGAATTGCTTAAATAAAGCAGTTCAATCTTTTAAATGACAATAGTAGTTCTCATTAAACCAACCTGCAGGACTTCCATTCTGCTGTAGTTAGAAATATTACAGCCTACCATGTTGCAGTCATTAGCATATTGTTAAAAATACTCTTGATCTTTTTCAGAAAGTTCATCAAAATTGAATTTTTGTTTGGAAACAGAACTGTTTCCCAAGGGAGTATCTGTTCTTCTCATTATTGGACTTAGGCTACAGTAACTGAATAACTCTGACTAACAGACTGACTTTCTACTTTGCTCATGCTGTTTGTACACAATATCCACGAAAGCTTTGGTCTGTTGCTGCAATTCTTAGCATAATTTTGGAACATAAAATTTGTATTAGCCTTTTGCAAAAAATAGCCTTTTAAACTGTTACTTTAAGTATGGTGATACCATAAAAATAGCTTTTGAAAACTCTACCGGCCATATATTCCCCCTTAAATAATTACATATTTTAAATATGTAAATAAAATAATTAATAAATAATTACATGTTCTGCCCTTAACCATAATCAGAAATGTTCTCTTGCAGTTTTTTGCATTCTCCCCAGTTTGATATAGATTTATTTTACCAAGTAAACAATGTTCTGCAGGAAATTTCATGTTATCTAGATATAGATGGTGGCATGAACTGTAGAAATAATATTACATTTCATGCATCTAATTCTTAATCACCGTATAATAATACTGAAGCTTATGCTACAGGTTATTAACACGTAATGAATGTACAATCAATATATTCTTCAGAAATCAGAATTGTTTTTGCTTTCATTTACATAGCATAATATGTGATGCTCTCTGGAAGAGAATTGTCAAGGTGATTCATCAGAACACTAGTAGTGTATTATCTATATTTCAGTGCTCAGGCAAAGGGGAGTGCGGAAGAATATTCAGAGAACTAATTTCAGACAAAAGATGATGGGCGAGCATTTCCTTTCTGCTGATTCTGGTAATATGGGGGTGCTGTATTTAGGCAGCTGGAGATGCTTATCCTTGTAAAGTAGTACAGATATTGATTCACAAGCCAAACGCATTCAGTAGATTTCCTGCTTGTCTTTGTTTGCATTAAGTAGCAGATAGCTAGAAATATACAGACAAATATTAACCCTCTTCTGAGAACTGATAGAAGAGGCTAACTCTTGCCACCACTTGTTGAAGAAGAGTATTTCAGGAATTCTTTACATCTTTTGGAATTCTGGGAACCTCCCTCTTTCTCCTGATCATAGTCTTATGTTTATATGTCTCTTGAATCTTCAGTAAACATATTTTTCTTACACCTTCCTTTCTTTAGTAACTTCTGAGTGGGGGAGTGCAGCTTTTAAACATGGCCTTCAAACGCAGGTGCCCACTGTGATATATTTACAAATTCCTCTTTGCTGTGAACCAAAAGGGACAGATCATCAGCATATGTTAGTTTTCTCTTTCTCCACTGGTTTGGTCTCTAACTGATCACATAACTAGGATGAAAAGAGAAGTAGACTCAGCACATTGCATTTTCTCAGTCCCACAATTATTTCAAAATTCTCTGAAATTCCATGATTTGCTACCACCTTAGCTTGCGATTCTCTATATGTATGTTCTATATCATCTCTGCTTCTCAAAGTCCTCCTCCCGTCCATCTCAACATGCAAAATATCAGCTCATAAGCTCACAAAATCAACTCATAGGCTTTCTCTGGATCAGTAAGTGCTACATAGCAGCTATGCCTTCCATTTATCATTCTTTCAAACTTCTGTCTCAATGAAAATATGTCCACTTCAGTAATTCTTCCTTTCCTAAAACTTGTTGAGCCTTTACTATATTATCTTCTACCTTGCCTCCACAACCTTGTCAAGGACTTTGAGAGGCTGACTTAAAAAGCTGACACTCTAAAATTTGGATCATTTGTATCACCATCTTACTTTGAAGCAATTAAAAAAACCCAAAACCTTCTAGTCATATGACTCCCTTTTTTTCTGCTGTCTTGTTTACCTTTTGAATAGATCAGATTTCCTTACCAGTGATTTCAGGCCTAGCATCTAGCCTGTGGAACTTTAAAGTTCTTTCTTTCTTTCATTGATGATTCGGGAAACTTGCAGATAAGCTCATATCATGCCCCAGCAATCTCTCATGAACCTGGTGTCATATACAGTTACTGAGCTTTTACATCGCCTGGCTCTCTGCACCAAGGAAAGGGCAACGAGGGAAGCAACCAGGTTGTAGAGTAGCCACTCTTCACCCGCACTAGATAGTAAAAGATCAGGTAGGTAATGGGGAAGAAAATGGGATTAACCCTCAAATTTAGGATTCAATTTAACAGATTTATTTTTATTACTGATGATAAATAAAAAGGTTAGCAGAAATGAGAAAGCAAGGTTAACGATTATGAGAATACAGAAGATTCTTCTCTGTAGAATTTTGTATTAAATATTTTAATTTGTGAAATTTGAAAGTGATTTTCACAGAGAATGTCAATAGGCACATCTTGAATAAGAAATAAGGTGCTTGAGGTAAGAAATAGGGCAATGATTTGGAAAGATAAGGTATGAGTCTTCAGTAATGTTGGAGATGGGTTACAAAACTTTGTTAAATAATCTGATCATTAGAACAGAGGGAATGCTCTTTGCAAGCCAGCTGATGTTTTCTTAAAAGCCTTTCATATTCAGAAGCTGAAGAATGGGAACAAGAAATGGGTGGCAACAACTGACAAGAAAGCTTGTTCTTTTGGAAACCTGCCTAAGAATGTAAAGAAACAAGTTTAAGTTGTTACTGATTTAGTAGTGAAGGGAAGGGAATAACAAATATTGTCCAGCGGGATTTGTAATAAGGCCACTAGGACAATGGGAAGTCACCCAGTTGATTTCTTTAACTTCAGGGAAAATATTTGAAGACTGGATCTGTGCTTGATTACTACTACTACTACTACTACTACAACTACTAGAAATAAATCAAATAGTTTCTTACAAATGTTGATTTCTTGTGTCTGAATGTCTCTTGATCCTATCTAAGAGGCAACCCGCATCCTGTGTCAAAAAATGGCAGATGTGAAATCCTAACCCCTTTGGAATCAGGGAAAACTTTACCACAGACATCACTGAACCCAAAATTTCTACCCAGGTGGGAATAGTCATCAATAAGCACCAAGAAATCTTAATATAGACATTAAATCACTTATTGGGTCTTGATGTTTTGGCCATTCAGTGGACAAAATGATCTGGTTTCTCTTTACTTTTTTTAAGAGTGTGTGGGTGTGGGTACAAATCCTAAAGATTTAGCATAACATAAACCTTCAGGAAACACCATCATCTCTCCCACTGACCCCAGATTTCTGGATTTCCTTTACCTCTACCTGCTGTCATTAAACTAGGATTCCAACTATTCAGCAGCTTAGAAATCCTTAAGCTTACCCTTTTCACCCTTAAACATATCTGACACTATTTCCTCTATTTTCTGTTGCCTCCTTGGTTAGATCAAGAATATGATGACCTGCTCTTAATATAGGAGTTAGTGATATTTCACTTTGTACAGAAACCCTTTTAGGAAAGAAAAGACTGAGTTAGCATCTGTTGATCCTGTTCTGAAATCAAGGATATTAGCTGAAACTCAGCTGGGAACAACCATTTTAATTGCTTTACAATAACTTATTGGTTTTTACTACCTTTGGGAAGCCTAATAATTTAATCAGACTCAAACAACTTGTCCATCTCATGCAATTATCAAGATCCTTAAGATCTTAATGATTAAACTGTTAATTTTCTGCTTCTCTCATGTATTTACTAGGACTGTCAAGTGATTAAAAATTAATCTTGATTAATTGCATTGTTAATAACAAAATACCATTTATTTAAATATTTTGGATATTTTCTACATTTTCAAATATATTGGTTTTAATTACAACACAGAATAAAAGTGTACAATGTTTACTTTATATTTATTACAAGTATTTGCACTCTAAAAAAGCAAAATAAATAGTATATTCCAACCCACCTAATAAAGTACCGTAGTGCACTTTCTTTATCATGAGAGTTGAACTTACATATTTAGAATTATGCACAAATATCTGCATTCAAACATAAAATAATCTAAAACTTTAGAGCCTGCAAGACCCCTCAGTCCTAATTGTTGTTCGTTGGAGTGATTGACTGAAGAAGTCTGATTATATTTGCAGGGACAATGGTGCCTGCTTCTTGTTTACAATCTCACCTGAAAGTGAGAACAGATGTTCTCATAGCATGTTTTAACCAGTGCTGCAAGATATTTACATGCCAGATGTGGTAAAGAGTCATGCTTCAGTCATCATTTGGGAACATGCATCCACACTAATGACAATCTCCACTCCTCCCAAAAAATTCCAGATCGGTGAAGATAAATACATTTTCATTGTTTGAGCCAGATACACTAGCAGGTTGATTTTCTTTTTTAGTGGTTCCAGTTCTGTGGTTTCTACATTGAAGTGTTGCTCTTTTAAAACGCCTGAAAGAATGCTCCACTTCTCATCCCTCTCAGATTTTGTAAGGCAATCCTGATTCTTAAGTCCTAGGTTCAGAGGCGAAGCTATCTTTAGAAATTTCACATTGATGCCTTCTTTGTACTTTGTGGAATCTGCAGTGAAAGTGTTCTTAAAATGAAGAACATGTGCTGGGTCATCACTTGAGGCTTCTGTAACAGAATATGGCTAAAACAGAGTAGGGGGCATACAATTCTCCCCCAAGGAGTTCAGTCGCACATTTAATTAACACATTTTTACAAGCATAAGCTTGAAGGGACATATGCATATTTAGCATATCTGGCATGTAAATACCTTGTAATGCCAGCTACAGAAGTGCCATGCAAATGCCTGTTCTCACTTTCTTGTGATATTGTAAATAAGAGGAGGCAGCATTATCTTCTGTAAATGTACACAGACTTGTTTGTCTTAGTGATTGGCTGAAGAAGAAGTAGGACTTAGTGAACTTGTAGGACCTGAAGTTTGACATTGTTTGGTTTTTGAGCGCAGTTGTGTAACAAAGATCTACATTTGTAAGTGCAAATGTCTAATAAAAATAATATACAGAGTTAAATTGCAGCACAGAATACAATACATATGAAAATATAGAAGAATATAAAAAATATTTAATACATTTAAATTTGCTTTCTATTCTATTGTTTACCAATGCAATTAAAACTATGATTAGTAGCTTTTATCACAATTTGAGTTAATTGCATGAGTTAATTGTGATTGATTGACACTCTCGTTATTACTTATACCTCATCTTCTCTTCCCATATTAAAACTTCGCTGATTTGACACTCTTTTTATTTCTATTTGAAATTAGTCAAACTGAGTTTCAGTTTTGTCATCCAGGGTAACTAATTTTCCCAGTTATAACTTTTAATTTGTTCATAATGGATAACACAAAGACAACAATCTGGCTGTAGAAGATGGCACTGAGTTGGTCCTGACTCCTGATGAAGTAGAATGTGTTCTCTCCCTCTCATTACATTATTCTTTTAAAAATATCACTCCACGATCCTCCCTGATATAACTCCATTGAAAATGGCATAGTGCACCTTCAGTGAACTTAACATTATTTTAAGATTTTTGCTTCATAGAGCAAATATAAATATTTTCACAGTGGCCTATAATATCTTAATTATAGGCCACTGTGTAAGACCTGAATTGCCCAAATTTCTATCAATCATCTGGGGTCCCCTTGCATAGCTGAATGTCAACACTCAGCTACATTGAAACACAAATTATTTCATACATTCCTGATTTCAATTTTTATATATGGAATATTAATGTAACTAGATAACTATAATGATATATTGATTTTATGAGCTTTGGAAAAGCAAATGGAGCTATCACCACACCCCTCCCCCCAAAAAAGCATGAGAAAAGTGAAACACCTGGAAGCTGTTTATATTCAAACTGAACACGGCAAAATATGCATGAGATCATGTCGGACAAGAATGCGGCTGACGAGTGTACAACGAGGGGGGCAAAGTAGCAAGGAGCCTTTTCTCCATGGTAATCTTCACAAATACTGTCTGGAGTTTGCCATGACTGCAGATACTGTACCCTTCTGTGCCCAGGCCATGCTTTGCTTGGCAAGTGAGATCTCCAAATGCAGGGGAGGGAACCAGAGTAATGGTTTCCTCTCTGCTTCAGCCACTTTACCTGGCTGCCTATGCATAGGGGAGTATGCTTAAGCCCCTAATGTGTAATGCCTTCTGGTGCATTCAGCATTGTTTCTTTTTCCAAGGCTGTACCTATCCAAGAAAAAGTAAGTTAACATATAGTTGTTAAATAATAAGCTCTATCTCATCTTAAGAACTGATATGATTGTGCTACGCAATATATTCATCAGAGTGAGGGTCAGATCCCTTTACTGACCCTTAGCAATTTTGTCCTTGGGTAGTTCTGTTTAAATTAATGAGAGTATCTAAGGAGTCTGGCTTTATGAATGGTTATCCATTTCCTTGACCCTGATGTTTCTATTTCAGTCCTAAAAACCAAAACTAACTTGTCTATTGGCTTTTCTGTCTAGTCCATATTGTATTTATAAATTTATACATCAAATTGAACACAAATCAATAAATAATTAACTATTGTCAATTCCCTCTTTACCTATTAAAGTGATTCCTGGCTTTTAGTTCATTTTCTTTGTCAATGACATGTAGCAAGATCAGCTCTTTTTTTTTTTAATTAACTGTCATTTATTTATCAAGAAGATATTTATGCAACAGCCTTTGACAGGGTAATGTTAATAGTTTATGCCTGTATATAAATCCTAACAGAAGTCTATGAATTTAGATTTTAGCATATGATTATTTTATATTTGCATCCATCTTGCTAGCTATTGTGTTTTGGGGGACTTACTGTACATTATTTTCTAAAGGAAACTGATTTGCATTTTAATAAGAAAAAGTGAACTAGTTTTGGAAACTGTGGCTGTAGGATAACTACAAGGTCAAAACTCCTGCAGACAGCTTTGTAGAAAGGCTGAGAGACAGAGTAAATAAAAACATTCACCTTTAGGTCATCTATTCAAATATGGCCCATGACTACTGTAACAAAAATTTTGAGGAGGTATATGAATTGAGTTGACAGACACAGCCCAATTTTTAGTAGCCAAATCACCAACCACACTATCAATTTACTCTTCTATTTGCAGTCTCATCCAAGAGACTTGTAGCTTAATGGTCATGGACAGTAAGTTACCCTCTCAAATTCATGGTGGCACCTTCAATCTCACATTTGAGACATGATGATTGATGAGTGTGTAGAATGATTGAGAACTGCCACTGCCCATGCTAAATGGAAATCACCATTACCTGCCCGAGAGGGAGATGAGTCAAACAGAAGAGGGTCAAATATAGGAGCTGGCTGCAATATATGAACTATTACACTACTCTTTTTCTGTGTTATGTTTAAGGTATTTAGATAAGGCAGTGATAACTGCCTTACCAATACCAAAACTAGAAACAGCAGTATCAGTATTGCAGACTTAATTTCCCACCTTTGAATTGCCCACAGGTTCACAACAAAAAATTCTGTATGCGATTTTCTGAGTCCAGCAGAAAAATGCTCTTACATTTAATAAAATGTGTAAAAAATCCTTCTGTCTTTAACAAACAATAAATTCATTAAATGGTCTGGTAGCACTTTACAGATTAACAAAACGTGTAGATGGTATCATGATCTTTCGTGGGCACAGCCCATTTCTTCAGATGACCGGAGTTTTTGTTTTCACGTGGTACGCAACTGAGAACCCTGGATAGTCAAGTCAATCCAAATAACTGGTGCATTATGAACATACAGGTTCCTCTTTGCTTCTTTGCCAATATAATTCAAGCCTACTGTGGAGACTCAGTTTTGTAGGGGAGAGAGGGGGCCAGATCATCAGCTAATATAAACTGAAGCAATAATGATTTATATCTGGTAAAGCTCTCGTCTAAAGAATAGATCAAGTTCCTTACCCACCCATGGCCAGTTGGTTGTGGAGGTAGTGGTAATGTTGCAGTGGCTTTTTTTTCCTTGTTGGTACAGCCTACCATTGCTTGTTGGTTTTGTTATCTGAATATTCCCCAAGTAGGAAATAAACAGATTTCCAAAATGTAGGGTTTTTCCATTTATTTATTTATTTATTTTTTGCTAAACACTTAAGTAATGTTCAAACTGGAGGCTTGCTAAATTAAAAAAAAAAACCCTAAACTTATTGCTTATTTCTTGAGCTTTCCCGATTCCTATCTTGTTGTCACAGGAAGTTTAATTTATAGTATTTTAGTCTCAGGCTATGTCTAGACTGCAGGCTTCTTCTGGAAGAAGCTTTTCTGGAAGAGATCTTCCGAAAAAACTTCTTCCAAAAGAGAGCGTCCACACTGCCAAAGTGCATTAAAAAGCGGTCTGTTTTTTCAAAAGATAGCATTTACACTGAATGGATGACATCTCGCATGTAAGCTGTGATTACTATGGGCGGAATGGCCACTAGGGCACCAGTGCTTTTTCCTCTTCTAGCAAAAGAACTCCCTTTTCCCCGTCCCCACACACCTTTTTCTAGAAGGGCTCTTTCGGAAAAAGGCTTCTTCCTCATAGAAAGAAGATGTCGGAAAACCCCCTGTGTTCTTTTGATTTTCTTTTGAAAGAACACAATTGCAGTGTGGATGTAATTGAAGTTTATTCAGAAAAACAGCCATTTTTCTGGAAAAAAATCCCTCTGGAGTGTAGAGAGAGACCCTCAGAGAGGTAGCCATGTTAGTCTGTAACTTTAAAAATGAGTAGTCCTCTGGCACCTTGGAGTGCCACAGGACTACTCACTGTTTCCATAGTAAGTAATTAAGTAATTAAGTAATTTTGTTTTGAAATGACACGTAAGAGAAACATATATCAGCTGCTCAAATTCTTTTCTAAAACTTAAATTGCTCAGTAAGCAGGCTGCTCTTAATTTTGCCAGCAATGCGCTGGCATTTCAAAACTGTTGCACCTTTCAGAAACATTTGCCCTTCTCTACACAAAGCTTGTGAATGTAATGCACTTGACTAATACATGGAAACAAAACAATATAAAATTGCCTGCTGATCTGTTACAGGGTCATGTTGACTTGTACAGTGAGATTAAGTCCAGCCCCCACTTTTGCTTAGGCTTCCTTCTGGATGATGTGACTGAGAGGAAACATGAAAACAAAACTATATAAGGTTCCTTTTAGGTATGGGAGACCATAAGTTGGTCTGTGGAAGGTTTGCAGAAGGAGCTCTTAAAGGATTTGTAGCTAAAACCTTGGAGAAGGCTAGTGGCTAGCACTGAGTTCTGGCTTTGAGAATCTCCCATTATAAATGTTAATTCTTTTAGGAGCAACTGGATTAACTGTAGAGTTAATAACTGCAGAGCTGGCAACCTTGCCTGTTTCCCCTAAACAGAGAAAAAACCTCTGATACTAGGAAAAGGATGTAAACCTGAATCCATCTTCTGAAGTCTTCCAGTGAGAAAAGAGCTTGTCTTTTACATGTTATGGAACAAGTCCATCTTTCATCTTTGGGAACAGAGGTCTCTTACCATGAAGGAACTCCTCCTGTTCTAATTGCCAATGAAAGGGCAGGATGTGAGGGCAAGAGAGGGAAGGGGTCATATTCCTTGTATTCAGTACAACCCAGATTTATGGTAATTCTTTCCATACAGATGTGGAAAGTGCATTTTGAAGCAGGAGATGGATGGAGTTTATGGACCTGAAGCTATATGAATTCATTGCACATTACTAATGTTGAAAAAAGGCACTTCCAGAAGCACAATGGGAGCCATGGAAGATTTCCGCCTGCTTGTAAATGCATTCAGGATCAGTGTGTGTTGCTCTACCTAGTGCATACTTCTGCAGAGTATGTTATATAGACAGGTTTTACCCCATTGTGACTTATTCATTTTTTAAAAATGGAAAACTGTGGAATATTAACTTTAGAACTGATTAATAAAAAACACAACTCCCAAGTTTTGCAGTATTCACAATATTTACATATCAAAGAATACTCTGCCGAAGGCAAAAAAAGAAAGACTTTACACAATGGTTTTCAGTAGGAGAAAAAATGTATTGCTTTAGATAAGAGTATAACAGAAGTTTACCTGCTTTAGCTTATATAAATGGTATTTTGGCACAAAGGAACTGCCTTCATGAAGAAATGGGAAAGAGCTGTAAGGGGAAACATTCCTGCAGTAGAATGTAAATTGTTATGGAGAACAGAGAATCATCTCCTATTTGTGGTGTTTTAGAAGGAGGATAATTCTCCATTAGTAATTCTGATACCTAATAGCAGTCACAATTAAAATGGTGACCCGGGAAGGGCTGCATACTGGAAAGAATGCTGAGGACATGGAACTTTATACAGCGCCTTTAGGTCTGTCAGTTATTTTTCCTTTTCGTGGCATTTTCAATTACCTGTATTGTTATGAAAAAGTCACTTCTATAACTCTGCAGACTAATGCATAATGGCTATGTCTACATTGCCCAGTTTTGCACAAGAACATATGTAAATGAGGTGTGGCGATGAATATCGTTGCTCCTCATTTGCATACTTAATGAGCCACCATTTTTGCGCAAGGGGCTTTTGCGCAAGAAGGAGCAGTTTACACTGCTCCTTCTTGCGCAAAAACCCCCTCTTGCACAAGAGCTGTTCTGCTGCTTATTTTCAGGCAGAATGGCTCTTGCGCAAAAGGGGGGTTTTGTGCAAGAAGGAGCATATAGACTGCTCCTTCTGGAGCAAAAAGGCAGCTCATTAAGTATGCAAATGAGGCGCAGAGCTATTTATTGCCGTGCCTCATTTGCATATGTTCTTGTGCAAGATTGGGCAATGTAGATGTAGCCAGTGAGCCAAATGCTTCTGCAGGCCAAAGGAGTAATGAGACTGACAGGAAACTGGGCATTGCGTATCCTTAGCAACCAAGCAGTCACCATCAGATGCTTCGTGGGGTTTACAAGAAGTCTCTAGTGGAGACACTTTTCTTTCTCTATAGCGTAACTGAAGTTAGGATCATTCCCAATGCCTGTAGGCTGATGTTGGAGTGATGTAACAGCAGTTCTTTCTAGATTTCTAAAAAGGCAGAGAAGATATGTCTGCTTCTTGATAGTGTAAAGAGGGGTCAGACCATTGCCACAATTCAGTATACCCAATTAGGAATGCATCTCTGACAGTTAACACTCCCATCAGGGCTCTATCAATACAGACACCACTTTCTCCTACTCAGTCTAGTGCTCATGCAAATAGCCAGACATAGTCCAAAACCAAACTAGTAATAAATTACTAAAATTATTAACATTAGCACTGGAAGCACCATTTTTGAATGGCTAAGGTTGTAAAATAATGGCTGATCTTTCAGGGCTAGAAAGAAGTGAGCAAAGTGATCGCTATCTGGGATGGCACTCCTGAACATTATTGAGATGACTCAGAGGAACGTATGAATAACAAGACTATAAGTTAACTTATCAGTGAGTATACAATATATTGAAATAAAAAAACACTTTAATTATAAGCAAATATTTAGCACCTGTGAATTACATAGATGCTCAGTAATGTAACTGAATCATCAAATATGAGGAAAGAAACTATCTAATCCGGAAAGATCTAAATGGGATGACTGCTGAACAAGTGATTAAAATTGAAAAATAATCTCTCATAATACGTCTTTTGTACAGGTTGGTAAAGGCTGTACTGGAGTAAAGATGGTTTAAGTGACAATTTCCCAGCTGAAAGCAGGGAAATATAGTAGCCCTTTGAATAATATTGAATGCCAAAGCTAGGAAACATGGTGTAAAAAAGTCATGGAAGGTAAAAGCAGATCTTCCATATTTTAGAGGTAGACAGAAATCTCTCCTGAAAGGATGTTAGATTCACTCTTCATCTAAAACTAAAGCTCAGCTTTAGCTCATCAGACATAAAACATATCTTCTATTTTCCTTTTCAACCATTAGAGATTTGGTGTCCAGCCAAATATGAGTTTATGGTTTCCATATAAGTATGGAATTTGCTAAATGTCTCTTCATTCCTGTGGTTAAAAAAAAATCACTTGATGGAAAGGAATTAAAATAAAAGGAAACTATCCTAAAGAACTGAAGAAATTTTGAATTTTTATATTGATAATGCAGTTGTACTATGACTGCTTTATGCCAATAAGTAGGTGGAAATTCAGCTGCATAGAGAACATTAAGGACTTTGCTTAAGTAGGCAGGAAAACATAATGCTGAAAAAATGCAATTAAAGGCAGAAGTAGTTTTAAATAAATGTACATAAAATTATGCATCATATATTGAATGTCAGAGAAGTTCCATAATAGCCCTTATAAACAATTTTTTTTCTGAAAGCACAAACCTTAAGGTGGCTTCAGATTCCCTGCTGAATATAAAGCTGATATAAAGTCACTGTTAGAATAATATTAAGTATCTGACTGAAGCGGACCAGAATAATGGCATTCTTAGTAGAGGATATTAGCTCCTTAAGGTATAGCTACACTGCAATTAGACTCCATGGCTAGCCTAGCCAGCTGACTCAGGCTATAGGCTGTCTAACTGCAGTGTATAATGTCTGGGCCTGGGCTCTAGGATCCTGTGGAATGGGAAGGACCCAGAGCCAGATCTATCTTTGATGACCAACACATACTGTCAGCTATCTGTCTCGGCTTGTTTGCACGTATGTGTTTGTTTGTGTGGGTGGGGGGAAAGGAAGTGGCAGAGGATTCTAATTGGATTAAATTTTAAAAACAAATTATTATAGTTGCAGATACAACAATGCATTTACATTACAAGTGGGGTGTTGCTCACACAGTGTCTGGCTATATCCATATTGGCACTTGTTGAGCTAAGTTTTCAGATCAGGATATTTCATATTAGTACATTTTTTGCATTCAGCTTTTTTTGTTGTTACTGTAACATGCTCTCCACATTAGACTTGCAAGAGCTGAATTAGGCCAGGTGGGATTAATTGGCTAATTAGGTGTAAACAGGGAGGCTTTAGGTTAGAGACAGCTAATTAGATAGAAGCTCATCTGTGAAGGGACAGGTCAGGCTGGGAGGATGACAACATAAGGAGTTGCTGGGGGAGGCTGGAGTTATTCCATAGCAAAGAAAGATAGGAGTTGGAGCTGGTAGACCCAAAGAAATAGGGGGAACAGAATAATAGGAAGCAGTTCAGGGAAGGAGTGCTGAGGACAGGAATGGTAAAGTCTAAAACCGCTGGATTGAGGGTCCGTGAACTGGAATCTGGAGTAATGGTTGAGGTCAAGTTCCCTACCTGCTATTGAGGAAATGGCGCTATCGGGGCAGTGCTGGAGGAGACTACCTGAGCCCATCTGATATCACGGAAGGAGAGAAGATATATGGTGACCTGGCCAAAGGGCTGTCATAAAGAGGAAACTGTCCAGTTTGGGCAATATACACGGCAGAGGAGCATTGGTGGCACATGAGACATCATAGATTGCTGTGATATGTCATCGAGTTACAGAGGGGGAGATCTAGGTTGGATATTAGGAAAAACTATTTCACTCGGAGGGTGGTGAAGCACTGGAATGGGTTACTTAGGGAAGTGGTGGAATCTCCATCCCTAGAGGTTATTAAGTCTTGTCTTGACAAATCCCTGGCTGGGTTGATTTAGTTGGGATTAGTCCTGCTTTGGGCAGGGGGTTGGACTTGATGACCTCCTGAGGTCTCTTCCAATTCTATTATTCTATTCTAATTTGTGTCCAATTATCCTTTGGCACAGAGACTGTCTAGTTTGGTCAATGTACATGGAAGAGGGACATTGGTAGATGTGCAGATGGATAAGCCCCTGATGGTGTGGCTGATGTGGCTAAGTCTTGTGGTGGTGTTGCTTGTGTAGATATGTGGGCAGAGCTGGCAACATGATTTGTTGCAGGGACAGGTTCCTGGGTAAGTGTTTCTGTGTGGTGGTGTGTGGCTGTTGGTGAGTATTTGCTTCAGGTTGGGGGTTGTTTGGGGAAGAGAACTGTCTTGCCTCACAAGGTCTGTGAGAGAGATTGTTTTCCAGGATAGGTTGTAAATAGTCAATGATGCACTGGAGGGGTTTTAGTTGGGAGCTGTAGGTGATGACCAGAGCTGTTATGTTATTTTCCTTATTGGGCCTGTCCTGTAGTAGGTGACTGCTGGGCACTCATCTGGCCACTCTTCATCTAGAGCCCCTCCAGCTAAAAGCACTCTAGAGCATCATTGACAATCTGCAACCTATCCTGGAAAATGATTCTGCACTCTCACAGACCTTGGGAGACAGGCCAGTCCTTACCTACACACAGCTCTTCCCTCATCTGAAAGAAATACTTACCAGCAGACACACAGCATACAACAGAAACACTTACTCAGGACCTATCCTTGCAACACACCCCATTGCCAACTCTGTCCACATATCTACACAAGCAGTCCCATCACAGGACCGAACCACAGAAGCCAGACCATCAGGGGCTCACCCACCTGCACATCCACTACTGTGATATGTCATCATGTGCCATCAATGCTCCTCTGCCATATATATTGGCCAAATACAAAGATCAGTAGAATACTTTAACATACCTGGACAATCAGTAACAGATTTAAAAGTAACCAACCTTTTACAAAAAATCTTCAAAACCAGACTACAACGAGATACATCAGAGTTGCAATTCTTTACCAAATTTAACAAGATCAAATTAGGACTAAACATGGACTTAGAATGGTTATCACACTAGAAAGGCAATTTTCCCTCTTTGTATTTACACCTGCCCATCAACTGCTGGGAGTGAGTCACATTCACCCTGACTCAATTGGCCTTGGTAACACTGAGAAGTAACTCCTTTCTTTTGATACGCTTGTGTTTGTGTGTGTATATACACACCTACCTCTGTGATTTCCACTCCATGCCTCTGACAAAGTGTTTTTTACCCCAAAGATGCTTATGTCCAAATAAATCTCTTAATTTTTAAGGTGCTTCTGGGTTGCTTGTTTTAACACACACAAAAAAAAGACTTATCTGACAAGTTATCTTAAATATTTGTAGAATATTGTTTTATTGTTGTTGGTTTTTTGCGCAAAAATCCCAAGACATCTAGAAAAACGCCTTGTACATCCTTCAGTAAAAGAAACCAAACCAAACAAACAAGAATCCATAACAGCCACATTGTAAGTAGGCTCAATGCTATAGCTCTTATTTCTAATTGTCTAGGTCTTTTACCGAAGTGTTATCACAAATTAAAGGAAAGGAGACAAGGGAGCAAAAAACCCTTACAGATTAGGCATGTCAGAAAAATGCTGATAGGAGACATCATGCTTAACCTTAATAACCTTTGATCAAAATGTAAATTGTCTTCTGTAGAAATCATTACATTGTAATTATTTTCTCAAAAGGGTCATGATTATTAAAATAGCATAGGATTATCTCTAAATGATATGCCTAGAATAAAAATAATTACACCAGAACAGAAGTATCTTGTTAAAAACAGAAATGCAATTACAAAGTTTATACAAGGACTGGAAGATTTCTTTTTAAAGTGTACACCTGTTGATGAAAGTTATACATCTTGACCATCTAGGACAAATAAACTACATAGATTGCTACCTCTACGAATTTCAATGAAGACCATCAGTCTTTCTAATTAGTCCTCTTCATTTTGGTTTGATTAAGAACACCTTGATGATGCTTGTTTGCACTCTCACATGACATTAATTAGATCCCAGGGAGCACAAATTTGGCAAATCTTGTCACTTAGCTTGTTAGAAAAACAGAAAAATGAGCCTAAGGCAGTATACATTAGGAAACAAACTGTTCCTCCCAGCTAAAAGCTATTAGCAGTCATGTTTGTCTCTTCAAAAAATTGTAGTTATTTGGTGAGACAACTTTGAAGGTAAAAATATTCCATGTCTGATTCTAAGCCTATTAAAGTATTGAGATTAGCTGGGTAACATGATTTATTGGGCTGGATTTATTTTCTTTAATCTCTTATACTATCTCAAAAATGTAGAAAAATAGAATAAAAAAGTAGTTGCCACCACAAAAGTACTATACACAACACTGATACAGACTATTTGTATATCATTGTATGGTATTTTTATTGTACAGGTTGTATGTCCTTTAACCAGGACTCTCTGGTCTGGCAACATCTGTGGTCTGGCAGGACCAGAGCCGTTGCTAGACCACAGAGCCCAGGTATAGTGAGGTCAAGCTGTAGGACAGAACCATGGTGGGGGTGGGGAGCAGTGACTCACCTGAGAGCCCCATATGGAGGGTGGGAGATGCAAAGGGGTAGGCAGCGCAGCAGAGAGTTCTGCTCCCTATGGCTGGGAGTTAGCAGGGATCGGCAGCAGCTGCAGAGCTCGAGCCCCGGACGCAGCCAGGGAACTCCAGACCTGGCCATGGAGCTTGGGGTCTGGCAGTAGCTATGGAGTTCTGGCCATGGAGCTCAGGATCCAGCAATAGTCGTAGAGCCCCGGCCATGGAACTTGGGTGCAGCAGTTAGGAAGCTGCAGCCTGGGGAGCCACAGCTGGGCAGGCAGCAGTGGTGCTGGACCGGAGCCCTAGCAGGAGGCAAGAGTTCAGCATGGGCCTTGTTGGGAGGAACCTCCCCTGGTCTGGCAAATCCCCTCATTCAGGACCCGTCAGGTCCTGACAAGGGAATTCCAAGCTGTCACACTTACAGTCTCAGATTTAGCCAAATAATTTAGACTCTCTTTTTGCAAACACTTTGGCATAGGAGTCACTCGTAACACACAGTTGTTCTGCCTGAATTCAGTGGAAGGAGGTACATCTATAAAGTTTCTTTCCATAGGTTTTTTCACGGCAGTTGCAAGAACAGAGCTTAAAAGGACAGCTTGTTTTACTCCATTCACTGAAAAGTTTCCTGGAAAGTATAATTTTTAGCAAAAATCACTACAGGAAAAACTACAAGTGGATTTCATTCTGGTAAAAGGCTGTCAGACTGCTCTTGCTTTCCCCCTTGGCATGTAACTCACATTACAACTAAAACAATTTTCTAGAATCAGCCTCTTAGCATAGTGCTCTCAAGTCTCAATATGCACTTTTCTTGTTCCTACCTTAGGTAAGGTCTACACTAAGGGGCAATGTTAAATTAAGTTATGCAATTTCAGCTATGTAGTTGGAGTTGATGTACCCTAGTTAGAGTTACTGTGGCATCTCCACTGTGGGGAGGACGTCAATGGGAGAAACTTTTGAGGGTTGGCTTTCTGGGACTAAGCCCTTATAACTGAGCCCTCCTGGAGCTGAACTGGTTCAGCATCTGTGGCGTTCTGCAGGGGAGGAGGGTAACTCAAACTCTGTGCCTTGGCTGAATGTCTGGCCCAGCAGGACAGCGTGGTGGGGAGTCCACCAGGCAGGAAGACAGGCATCAGTGGCAAGATTGGCACAGTGCAGCACAACCATAGGGGGATTTCTATGACCTAACCTGTCAAAGGTCTCATTCCCCCAGCCATGAGAGCTTGGTGCTGGGATTGGTGGAGAGGGGCTTCTTCTCTGCCATTCCCAGCAGCTCCATGCTTGGCTTGGCAGAGAGGGGCTCCTCTCCATTGGACATGACATAGATCCATTCTGGAGCCAGCAGTGAGGGGCTCCTCTGTGCCAGTCCTTCAAGGCTTGAGGAAAGAGGTCTCCTTGCTATACCCCCAAGACTCTATGTGGGGTTTAATGAGAAGCTGCAGTGTTGCACAGATAAGGGGGAACTTATCTGGTCACAGTTACAGAGCAATCTGTATTGCTTCTAAGCTGGACACAAACATACAACTAGCTATATTCAAATGCTTGATGTGGATATCTAGGAATAAAAAATGTGAGGCTTACTTATAAGATGGGGGACTCTGACTGGGAAGCAGTGACTGAAAAGGGTTAGAACAATCAGCTGAACATGAACTCTCAGTGCAATGCTGTGGCCAAAGGCTAATTCAATTCTTGGATACACAAACAGGGAAATCTCAAGCAGGAATAATAGAGAGGTTATTTAACTCTCTACAACTGGAATACTATATGAAGTTTGGTGTACACAATTCAAGAAGAATGCTAATGAATGGGATAGGGTTCAGAGAAGATCCAGAAGGAAAATTAGAAAACATATCTTACAGTGATGTTCTCAGGAGCTCAATCTATTTCGCCTAACAAAGAAAAGGTTTAAAAGTTGACTCAATTACTCTTGATAAGTACCTACATGGGAAATTCATAATGGGATCCTCAGTCTAGCACAGAGAAATATAATGCAGTCCAGAGGCTGGAAAGTCATATGAGAAATAAAATGTAAATTTCTGAACAGTTAAAGTAATTAATCATCAGAACAAATTACCAAATCCATCACTGAAAAATTTCAAAATCAAGATTGGCTATTTTTGTAAAAAGATCTGTTCTAGGAATTATTGTGGGGAAGTTCTATGTTCTGACAGGCCAGAATAAGTGATCATCATAGTTCCCTTCTGGCTATGGAACTATGAAGTATTTAAAGATTCCAATCACCTTATTTTTGTCATTGCCTGCTTCAGCTCCATTTTGCCCTTACTTCTCATTGGAATTTCTTGGTCCCCTTTATTCACTTGTAGTCTCACATTTGTCCAATCCCAAGTGTAGCCCAAATCTAAAAGTCTGAGTCAAATTCTTAAATCATAATTTTTGAATGGGCTGGAAACTGGGAGAGTTGGTTTCTCCATCCTTATTTTTGTTGGAAGAGAAACTGAATTTAGCTGAGATATTTTGCCTACCTCTTGGCATCTAGAAATTGGACATGTCATAAAGTAACTTCTAACTATTGGGGAAAGAGAAGGAGATAAACACCTGCATCACAGAAAAAATTATGCAAGTGTTTCCAAAGTGTAAGACAAAGGGAGTTCCATGGAGATTACATAACCTACGACAGTGTTTCTCAACCTTTTTTTATGAAGTACCCCTTTAAAAAAATAAGTACCCTCAGTACCTAGTTTTCAGAGACACACAATTTTTTTCTACCATTGCAACACATTTGTTTGAACAACTTAATTGTAGCTGCGTGAGCAATGAAATTTTTGGGTGTAAAATGTACAAAAATAATAAAGCGCTGTAAAACTTTTTCTCCAAGTTTCAGTTGTGTTGACATACCCCCCAGATTTCTCTCGAGTACCCTAAGGGTACTCGTGCCACTGGCTGAGAAACACTGACCTAGGACATCGAGTCTCACCCCTTGTGTCATTTTGTTATTGTCCATATCTAACTCTTGAACACATTCTACCACACACACGATACCCTGCATTTGTCTAAGTGCCTCTATAATTGTTCTATGCCATAGTTTTGAACATATTGGTAGTTAAGAACTGTCAATTAATGTGCATATATGTTGATATGCACAAGGCAGTGGAACAGCATATTTATTCTGATGCTTTTTATTCCACAGTACATGTAGTTTGGTGTCCACATACCAAGGGCTGGCACTCCAGCTAGCATTTCATCATTTAGGAGCATTTAGGAGCATTATATTTGTCCTTTTGAATTTAACATTGTAACAATGTGATTTACTCACTCTGTACGCACTGGATAAATCACAGCAAATTCCTTTATTCTCAAACTTATGAACAGGTTGGCTTTTTTCCTCTGTGAACTCTTTACCTTCAAGGCCCCTTTAAGCTGCTGTTACAATTACAACATCTGGAAGGGCAGATAAGGAACTCCATTTTAAAAATGCAGTCAGCAACTTTTTCCAGGAAACTGAATTTGTCACTTCTGCAAAGCATGTCCTCTGCTAGCTCTTAAACTGACATCCCCTGACTGTGCTCAGAATCAGGCCTCCCAGAGTAAGATTGCCAACCCTTCAGGACTGGCCTGGAATCTCTCGGAATTGGCGTCAATCTCCTGCTGACTTTTGAAAACAAACCTGGAAATTTTAAGAAAATGACACTACATTATGTTGGAAAAATAAATCTCCTGGAACAGCTTCAGTCACAATTGGCAACCCTATCCACAGACTAGTTTATTTAAGGAGAAATGCTATGAAGACAAGAACTGGAAAAATATAATAAGATACCTGGTTTTGGGTTTAAAGCGTGCTTAATTCTGTGCAACCCATGGTGTGAGAAACTGGACCTTTGTCTGCCTCTAGTGGCTGGTACCCTTTAGGTAATATAGATTTACAGTTGCTATCACTTTATAAGAATTGCTTTAGGTGGAGTTGTGGAGTCTTATCTCTCTAGTGCTCAAGGTCTGAGGTTCAAACCTTGATGAAAGCACAAGTGGGAGAGTGTCTCTACATAGCTACACAGTCTTTTCTAGCTTATGGAACAGTTATGCTGGAAGGGCCCCGAAACTAATCCCTAGAGCTAAACACCATTAATCTTTGGGCATGTTCACAGGTGGCTTTGAGCTTTGGGGTCAGGCATTCTTCCTATGCTATATACTGGCACAGTTTTTATATAACTTCTATCCCCAAGATAGTAAAAGAGAAATTATGTAAATACCATGGTATCTTTGTGGTTTTGCAAATTTAAAGATTCAAGCATGCTGTTCTGACACAGAATGGAAACCCTGTGGCTTTGTCTACACAGTAGCGTTATTTTGGAATAACTCACGTTATTCCAAAATGACATAGTCCGCTAGCTACACAACTAGCAGTTATTTCGACATAATGTTGAAATAATGTTGAGCTGGAGGACTTCTTACTCTGACTCCTATAACCTTCATTGTATGAGGAGTAAGGAAAGTCAGAGGAAGAGTGCTCTCTCTCGGACTTTCTGCTGTGTATCAGTGCCAAAAGCCAAAATAAGCTATTTCGATTTAAGCTATGCAATTGATGTAGCTCAGTTGTGTAGTTTATTTCGGCTTTAGCTCTGCTGTGCCTTGTATGTTCTCATGAGTAGTTACAGTGTCATAGGCCACCTCAGCAAAATCCTTAGGATCATATTTGCAAATTTGAAAGAGCTTCAGCCTAGGCTCTTACTTTCTCAAACAAATATTTGTCATATGCTCAGACAGATCTAGGGTGAACATAAATGTTGTTCATTGTTAGAAATATTCCTCTGGCACAAAGATTCCTCTGGCTGATGCACTACAGGCTAGCTACTATCATAATATTTATTTATTCATTTTTACCACTAGTTCTTTTTAGCATTCTTGCCTGCCTTCAGTCTGTATTTTGCTTTACATCCCTGGGTATTGATAACTTCAATGGCACTTTCTTGGGTACGGCAATATATATATCTACCTTGGTTTGGCTTGGGTTATGTACTAAAGTTACATATTTATACAAGTTTATAGTGTCGGATGGTGAGTTGTTTGAACATGCGCATAGGAGAAATGTTGGAATTTCACAGTGTGATATGTATGTCCTTTTGACCCCTGATTTACATTGTGGATATTATGGACGTGAATGCCCTTTTCTTTTTGAGAGAATACATTAGTCTTATTCTCACATTATGCTTTCATAAATCAGTGGAATAGCTTTTCTGAAGATGAATGGCTGTGCAGCCTCAGCTGGGAAATTAATAGGAGGTTTGCAAACCACAGCCAATGGAAACATCATCAACCCACATATCAGCTCAGCAATGTTTTTACTAAAAGCCTCTGCAGCTGCATGATTGTAGTGCAATTTATTTTCAAAGGCCATCATTTCAGGCAGGTTCAGTTGGCTTTTAGCAGACATTAGTGGCAATGCCTTACATTAATCGTAGTTCTTTCATGTATTGCTCTTTTATATTTGTACTGCTGTGCATGGAGGAGACTAGCCCTATCAGCTGGTGTCAACTCTCCTACATTCTTAACCATTGCCACCACCAATACACACAATGGGAGAAAAGAATTAACCTGACATTTGATGCTCAATTTTCATGAACTCTAAGGCTAAAGGCAACCACTATGATCATGTAGTGTGACCTCCTGCATACTATAAACTTCCCTTAGATAATTCCTAGAGCAGATCTGTTAGAAAAACATCCAACCTTGATTTAAAAAATGCTCAGTGATGGACAATACTCCATGACCCTTGGCAAATTGTTCCAATGGTTAGTTATTTTCACTGTTTAAAAAACATACCTTATTTCCAGTCTAAATTTGAGTTGATTCAGCTACTCAAAGCTGGTATACCATTATCTGCTAGATAGGCAAGCCCATGATCAAATATTTGTTCTTGAGGTAGGTACTTACAGACTGTTACCACATTGCCCTTTCACTTTTGATCTGTTAGACTATAACAGCTCAATCTATGTAGCTCAGTGTTTCTCAACCTTTTTTTATAAAGTACCCCTTTAAAAAAGGCACAACATTTTTTTTTCTACCTTTGCAACACATTTGTTTAAACAACCTAATCATAGCCGGGCGGGCGATTAAATTTTTTGGGGTAAAAAGTACAAACATAATAAAGCGCTGTGAAACTTAAAACAAAAATTCTGTTTTCTCCAAATTTCAGTTGTGTTGATGTACCCCCCAGACTTCTCTCGAGTACCCCTGAGGGTACTCGTTCCACTGGTTGAGAAACACTGATGTAGCTTATCATTATAAGGTACATATTCTAAACCTTTAATCATTCTCAGAGCTCTTCTCTGAACTATCAACAACTTTCTTAAATTATGAACACAACAAATAGACACAGTATCCCATCATCAGCCACAACAGTGCTAACTAGAGAGGTAAATTAAACTCTCTAATAAAGTGACACAAGGTGTGGATGTTGGATTAAAAGGATGGATTATAGACCAGGAAATTACTATTGAGATTATTTCCATTATTCTATGCTACACACAGTATAAATGCAACAGGTTTTATCAAAAATCTAGACAGGTACCAAACATTGATGATAGTAAATACATATGATATACAGCCAATAAACTCACCAGGGTCATCTTTATGATACTCTTCCTCCATCCTTAGTGGTGGAAAATAGTGTTAAAATTGTCCCCACAAACCCACAACCATCTACATCCTTAACTTTGTGATGGAATTCATTTTACAAATCACCCATCAGTGGAGGGCATGCAGCCTATAGGGCTAATTTACTTGCCTATAGATATCTATTTTCTTATAGATTTCTTATTTCCTTATGGTTTTTATTATATGTTTATATTAAAATAGTTTGGCTGTAACACAGGTGCCTTACAAGCCACATCCTGTATGTTGCACTAAGGCAAAATTAGCATACATATATCTGAGACCATTCACCCAGATAGCAAAGTTGGTTCACATATATTTGGGACTTTTTACTTTGCTGGATGGTGATGACCTAAAGCATAAGGTCCATTTGTGATGTATTAAAGCAGATTGGCATAGGGACTTTCCCAAGTACATACCCTTTTTAACTTAACAGGTACGCCAGAAATAATCTGAAATAACTGGTTAAGACCAGGAGCTTCAGGAGGTAGCTGAGTTAGTCTGTTACAGAAAAAAAACCCATATAGTTTGGTAGCACTTTATAGACTAACAAAATATGTAGATGGTACCATGAGCTTTTGTGGGCACAGCCCACTTCTTCAGATGACTGGAGTTATAACTCTGGTACCTGCTGATTTTAAAATTTCTAATGTCAGTTGCTGCGGTTTTGATACTTGTATAATGGAAAGCATTATCATATATTCTGACTACATCTATTTCTCCCTCCTCCCGCCAAGAACAGAACAGAAATTGAGCATATGTTTCTTCTGCAGTATTATTAAAATTATACCATTTCCATTTTGTAGTGGACCAATACCATTAGCATGATTCATTTTGTTCTGAATAGACTTTAAAAATTAGTACTTATTGTCCTTACCCTACTGACCATTAATTTTTCCTTATTTTCCTTAGCTTCCTTTATCAATTTCCTAGCTACTGCTTTATATTTATTGCTGTCAACTTTATATTTCTTCCATTTGTCTTATTATATTATAAATGTCTTCACTTCCCCTATGAATTAGTTAACTATTTTTAATCTATGTGGGTATCTAATAAAGTGGTCTTAAACAATTCCCAATTAACATTCACCTTTTGCTGATTAAATTTCTTCTGAGCTGATTTACCTCAATCATTTTCAGCTTTGTGAAACTGGATCTTTTTAGCCACTGTGTGTGCATGTACATATTAATAGTTTATTCATTTTGTACAGTATACATGAGATCACAATCACTAAGCTACCAATGATTTTGTTTTTTTAGTTCTGTGATCAGTTCCTCTTTATCTGTCAAGACTGTCAAATATAGAGTCCCCATGTTTGCAATACTTGTTTGCGTTATGAAATTATCATCTATAATATTTAGAAATTTTGACGATGTTTTAGTACAAGCAGTGTAAGACCTCAGGCATATGTCACTCAAATCAAAGTCCCTCAGAATTGTAGAGTCAGTATAGATAGATACATGAGGAGCCAGTTGCCCTGTTCCATATTGCCATTTGATGGTCTCTGGCAGACACCAACTAATATCCCTTTTAGACTTTATCTCTTAGGGAATTGATCCAGAAGTGTTCAAGGTATTTTCCCCCCAGTTATCCATGGCTGAAAAGCATAATGCCATTTTTGACATACAGTGCCATTCCTTTTCCCCTTTCCCCCACTAAATACTTTCTAGATAAGTTCTAAGCTTTCATTTTAACATTCCAGTTGTATGATTGTCCCACCAGGCTTCTGTAATACAAACTCATAAGAATTTGTGCTCAGAAATGAGCAATACCAATTTCTGTTGTTCATTACCCTGGCTTCTAGCATGTGTTATAGGAAACTAAATAATTTGTTTTGCCATTTGCTTCTTTGCTTAATTTAGTTCTCGGCTATTTGATCCTGTGTTAAATGTAAGCATTTTTTTCCTTTCTTTTTTAAAAAGCTCTCCTGACTACGTTAGCCAGTGTATTCTCCAGCAGATGGGTTTTTCTTCTACTGAACTGAAGGTCATCCAAACTGTCCAGGCCCCTCTCTCCACAGAAAGTGGACTAATGTTCTACAAAACCGAAACCTTTCACCCTTCATCACCTATCTGCCCAGTGATTCACTTCAAGAATTTTCTGCTTTCTGTCTTCTTTCCTTTGTATAACAGGTAAGGTCTCCCAGAAGATTCCCTTGAATATTCTTCTTCAAATATCTGAGAGTTATCCCACGATGCAACAACATTGTCCTCTATGAACAATCACCTTGCCTGTCAACTTCATACATTTATACAGTCTTACACTGATGTGTCATTGTGAAGGGTTGGGGCCCCTGGAATGCTGATTGAGGTGCTGAGATACCACTGAGTCAGCCTATTCTGTCCCCCTGGTCCCCCCCCATTAAACCCTGTCTTGCTGAACCAGGCACTAAGGCATCCTGTAACAAAACACAACAGGCAGACCCACACCCAACTGAAGAAAATACAGACACTGAAAACAGCTCTGGGAAGACTCCAAGTTCTGGCCTGGAATCCCCCTTCCAGTTACAGTACTTCTGTTTTCCAGATGTTTTCAAGTATTCCTTTGGGGTAATGAAGCAGAGGTAAAGCCAGCTGAAGACAATAATTGTTTTCCTTCCCTGCTTTATATAGAATTTTCATAAGGCATGAAGCCTTATGTTTGATTTCTGTCCTTCCATCTCCCCATAGAACAATTCATAAGATCAAGGAGTTGGATAATATTGGGTGACCAGGTCATCTGCAGGAAGACCAAGCCAGTTCACAGTCCCTTGTACTAGCTAATGAGCCATTAAGCCCTGTCTGGTTTTTCCACTGTAATCCCTGAAGCATCAGCAGTGGGAGTGACCCAAAGCAGTAAATATGAAATACAGCTACAGTAGTCAATGTCTCTGACTTCTTTTATAAAAACAATGCATGTAAGTTGCAGAATTGAATCCCAAGAAGTATCTTCTGCCTTCCTCAGACAGTAAGGCAATTCTTTGTGGGCAAGCTTGCTTTTCTGTTAAGTTTGGGATGAGCTGCTATCCCCAGGTGTGTAATATAGAACTCTGTAGTCTTTTGAACTAGCTGGGTCTTAATATTTGTCTTTCACACTTTTCATGTTGACGACCTGGAGCTTCTATGTGTCTGGAACTCCTTCTGGTCCTCATCCCTCTAATGGCTGCAGCCTGCCCATCTTCATCTGTCTCAGGCTGTGAAGAATTCCAACCTGATGTTTCAGACTCTGCCTGACACTGATATTTTCACTTTTTTAAACCTGTATATAGTGAAACAGGTTGGGGCCATATTGTATTAGGACTGAGTCATAATTTCTCCCTTACTCTGGGGAGAGCAGGGGAGAAATAAATTGAGTTAATCCCTTTCTGTGGGGAAGATTCCTCCCAGCACATGCTGAGCCAGCTCCACTAAGTGTATAAAACCATGTGCTAGCCCAGTGTTTCTCAACCAGTAGTATGAGTATCCTTAGGGGTACTCGAGAGAAGTCAGGGGGGTACATCTGAAATTTGGAGAAAACTGAATTTTTGTTTTAAGTTTTACAGCATTTTATTATTTTTGTACTTTTTACACCCAAAAATTTCATCGCCTGCCTAGCTACGATTAAGTTGTTTAAACAAATGTGTTGCAATGGTAGAAAAAAAAATTTGGGTCTGAAAACTGTAGGTACTGGGGGTACTTATATATATTTTAAAAAGGGGTACTTTATAAAAAAAGGTTGAGAAACACCGTGCTAGCCAACTTGCTTCTCTAAGGGTATGTCTGCACTACATGGCTCCTTCAACAGAGCCATGTAGATTACCTTTGTAGACATAGGAAAATGAAGTGGTGATTTAAATAATCGCTGCTTCATTTAAATTAAAATGGCTGCCGCGCTGTGCCGATCAGCTGTTTGTCGGCACAGCGCTGTAGTCTGGACGCTCCCTGGTCAACATCAAAGGCATTTGTCAACCTCCCTGGTCAGCTCGTGGGATGATGTTTACTGGGGAGGTCAACAAATGCCTTTGATGTCGACCAGGGAGCGTCCAGACTACAGCGCTGTGCCAACAAACAGCTGATCGGCACAGCGCGGCAGCCATTTTAATTTAAATGAAGCGGCGATTATTTAAATCACCGCTTCATTTTCCTATGTCTACAAAGGTAATCTACATGGCTCCATTGACGGAGCCATGTAGTGTAGACATACCCTAACTGTGGTTCAGTATGTAGTAGTCAGTGCTATAAGGCTGAACATATTTCTCCTTGGGGGTACAAACTGAGGAGCATGACATTTTTTCCTCTCCCCGTTGCCTTTTCTTATCTGGATGCTGAATGGAATATTCCTCTGTCTTTATAAGTTGTCATAGTTTCTCAAAATGTCTTAGGAGTCTCCTCCCAGAGGGCCTCTCAGAAGGGAGTGACTTATTGCTTCTAGATCCAGTTTTCATTTTCATTCTCTGCTCCTGGTTCACTTCCTTATACCTCCTGGCATAAAGCAAGGGATTAAATCAGCAGTAACAGGTTGGAGCATAGCAGATCGGAAGGGCAGACAAGCAGTGTGAGGGTTACTCGTGGGGGAAGGATGAAGATGCGTACTGGAACAGATTCATCTTAGAAATGCTGAGCTTACAGCACTAACACAGAGCTACCAGGTCCTGGTCAGATTTGATGGGCTGAAACTTCTCAGTCAACATGTGCTAAGGATTACAGGGAAATAAAGGCATTTATTCCTTCCCTCCCAGCTCCTCATTCCTAATTAAAGATCAAGCTACTGGCCTTAACAAGGGATCAGAACCTTGATTGCACCCTCCCTTCCTTGGCCGATAGGTAGGGAACTACATGAATCTGCTTCTGGCAAAGGACTAGTAGGTTACTCCCCTCCCTCCCATTTAGCAAAGGGGAGAATGGGGTCTGAGACTGTGACTGTGTCTTAGTGCCTGGTCTGCTCCAGAGTCAGGACAACTGTGAATTGCCCCTTAACTGGGGTAGTTGTGTTTTGTTTTTTAGCAAAGCCAACCTAACTGATAGCTACACTACTTGTAGGAAACTCCATTGGGGAGCAGTTCCAGAGTAGTACCCCTGACTTTAGAGGGCAACAGTTCACAAATGTGATCAAGGAGAGTCACAGTGTGGTCTCATTTTTCCCCCTCCTAACAAGAGGTATTGTATCCATGTGATTATATCCTAGGGTGCAGGGAGTGGAAGACATAATGGAGCTTGTAGATCTGTTGCATGTTTGGGGGCATATGGGGCATGTTTTTCCTTGCCATAAAACAAATAACGGCCTTATCCCTAACTATTACACAGCAGATTCAGCCACCTTTATTCATGTGGGGTACTACCTCACTTTGCAATTACTCCCACTAAAATAAAAAGAATAGGCATGTGGGAAGTCACTACATTTGAAAATTATTCTGGTGATACTGTCAGTGCCAAGATCTGTGGAGCAGAATACATCCAGCCAAATTGTATGTGGGAGTGTAATGATTGTTGGATGCTTAAAAATGGTTCCTTAAATGTTGTGCCCTTGAGGATTGAAGAGTAAGTGTTCACTAGTATACCATGTGGATACAGAGTTTTTTGACAGACTTTTTTTCCTCGATATGCTTGATAAATTTGTGTACTTCTATTCATAATTTAGCTTTCTCGTAGTCTTAGCATCCTTTGATTACCATGATAACTAAGAATCAGGGACAGCAGCACCTATCCCCAAAACAGACTATATTTTACATAAAGCATATTACTTCCTAACCCCTGTACCTGACTTGCATCCTGAACAAGGGGCTTCACAGTCTATTTCCCGTTCCTAAGAAAAATAGGAAGGTATCCAAGACCGGGGATTAAATACTTCCAATACTCCCAGATCTGTAGATTTTAGCATTTGGAACAGAACAGATTCAGTACTCAAAATGAGTTCTCTATAGAAAGGTTGGTAAGCGAACTGGGACCCAACCCCAGATCTGGATCCAGGGCTTAGCTCTAAAGCTTTGATTCAGAGTTATCCATTTTCAAAAGTTTTTGCAATGTGGCTTCAGTTAAAGATAAATGATTTTGATACTCACTTCCAAGCTTAGTAGAAAAAGGAAGTACTGGAAATTAGGGGAGTCTGTCTCCATGCAGCCATCATCCTGAAATAACCCTTCCCTCCCACCCAAGTTCTAAAAACTGGACTGGAAATGTCATGGGCACATGTTCTATTACAAGATAATCTATAACCTCCTATTCCCATAGAGATTGATCTATCTCAACAGCATTCAAAACAGAGGTATTGGGGCCTCTCCTGATTTTTTTTAAAGGGTTTGTATTCAGTTCAAGGATCTGGACTAATTGTTATTTTATCCCAATTAGTTCACCCATGCCAATGTAAAACATTTACAAAGCTAAAGCATAACGCAACTTGTACTTTTCAGGGTGTAGGTAACTGTACATGAATACTTCACTTGGATTATGTAATTTTGATCACATCCAAACATAACTTTTTAAAAGATCAAATATTCAAACACCTAAATACTGCTTGCAGACACATGCATCCACAGTTACCTATATTGTGCATTCATTTAGACAAGCACTCTCATGCACTTATCCATTGGGGTGACCTCAATTTAGGAACCTAAATTAGGAATCTTGTCCTGAAGTGCAGGATTGTTTTCCTCTGGGATGCTCAAAGATGGCTTAAGATTTTATTCATGAAGCCCCATTTATAACAAACATAGCACTGAAAGCTGCCTGTTGGTCTTTTCTCATCTCAATGTGCAGATAACCTCTATTGACACTAATAGGAATGTGCATGTATCAAGGAGAAACAGACTAGAGAAGTGAGAGTCACTTTGCTAGACCTTGCAGGTAGCCTCTGGCAAGCATGAATCTAAGGAGCCTGGTGCATTTCTCAGGCCTACTGAGACATCTAGAAGAGAATTGAAACATCTTCTACTGTTCAAAAATAATCTGGATCTTAGGTTCTGAATTTAGGAGTTAGTTAAACTTTGTGAAGTGACATAGTTATAAATCTAGTGATTTGAAATATAGTTATTAGTGGGGCCTTGATACATTGTCATAGATGTGGTAAGATTATTAGGAACATTCTGGAGGTCAGGGTGCAGCTTCAAGATAATTCTTCTGTAAATAGTGTAAGTCTTTGTGTTACAAGGAAGTGTTATGAATTAAGATTTCTAAATCACTGGCAGTCATAGCAAAATTAGTTCATACATATGGAGGTTGCATTTCCAGGGAATAAGGCTTTTTTTTTTGTGTTTTCCATATCCTCACAAAACTGAGTGGCAAGAGTACAGTAGGCATTTCCTTCCCATGATTAAAAATGTACATTCAAAATAATAAAATTTTTAGTTTTGCACTTGGGAACTTTGCACATCTCATTTGCATTAAACTGCAGATTTCATGACTCTGAAAAGTAAACATATCTACATATTTCCCATATACACTTCCTCTTATAAAAAGATTTGAATATTTAGATGGGTATCATTTATATCTGTTGTCACTTTGGATTTGAATGTAATTTATCAGCCTTTACAAAAATATCTCTGCAATATCTTGATTAAACAAACATGAAATTGCTAGATTACTCAGACCTCTTATAATCTCTCCATAGAATATTTATTTATGTGCAAATTAGATGTTGCTTGTAAAATTCCTTTATATTCTAGTAATGTAGAATATGAGAGACCAGAAGTCCCCATAATATTCAGCTGCTTTCTCTGTTACTTGGACTTGATTGTATCTGTTACTGGCTTAATTGGGATTTACATTAAAGGAGGTATGTAGATTAATGAAAACATATGAATAACCACAGAAAAACAAAAATCAACTCATATCCATATAAAGAACCATGCTCTATACGCTAATATAGCATTCTCACAAAGTGAATATGAAGGAATTTGTCACTAAAGCACCTGGTCTAAGGTGATAGAAGTCAATGTTAAGGCACCTATTGACTTGAAAGGATTTGGGCTCAAACCCTATATCTTCTAGAATATCATCATGTCACAAAAGAAAGTCAGCCTCAGATCTACTAATTGTTATGCCAGCCATTATTTTTCCAACCAGGGTTTGTGATGTAAATAATGATAAAACTAAAATTCTGTTAGGAGCAACCTATAAGAATGCCAATAACCCCTTCATTTTTGAATGGTGTGCATAAACTGTCCATAAATCAATGGTGGCCATATGGCTATGCCCACATAAAACATTTTAGATGCGTAAGGGTGAGAATCTGTATTTCATTTGGATCCTTTTCCCAGGGTGAAGGGGAAAACAGTAACTACACATGACTCAGCACATAAGTATAAATTACCCAGGACAAAATGTGTTCTTGTTTCTAGGAATTTTGTACTGCTTACCAAGCTTCAAGTATAGTCTAGTAATGAAAGTGCCACAACAATAAAGAAACTGCTGTATCTCCCTAGTAATTGTGTTTACTTATGATTGTACAAAATATAGTGGTTAATCCAAAATGGATGACTACACAAATTAAAATTCTTCATGCATTTGCATCTGTATATAATGGGCTAGTTTGAGCTTTTAGGTATGAGTTTGGACGATGGGTGGTAAGTAAACTGGATCGCCCAAGGAAGTGTTCACTAACATACCACCAGATGACAATTCCTCTTTTGCTTTCTTTTTGATCCAGGAGGATATTAACTTCTTGATATCTTATGCCAGCAGAAAATCAGCTACTCTGGCCATTAATTGTGGAGGAAGGAGGGAAATGCTAAGGTTTCATTCATATCCTGCCCCTTATCCATCTTTTGCCCCTTAGCTCTGAGGAAGGAGTAAGTGCATACAACACTCACTCATACACACCAGACCCAAAGTTTAGAAAGTCTCTACAGGGCTCTTACTTTCCTATATAAGCACATTGAACAAGTTACAATCTAAACCTGAATATGCACAACTACTTGTCTGTGTGCCCAAATGCATAGTCTGGCAATGTTGCATTTCCCTGGTGTTGCACTGTGATTTAGCATGACTGAAGAAATCCAGTGGGTTCCAAAAACCTATCTTCAGTTACGTTTTTTTCCCTTGAAAAATCTCACTTAAAGATCCTAGGAAAGAAAAGGAATATATCCACTTACATGTAGAAAAGAATTAGCATGTACTCCCCCTTATGCTCGTGCTTTGATCTAATTGTTCTTACAATTTAGAGTGTATAAACCAACTTCACTGAATATGTAAGTTAAAATTGTGGTGCACAATTTCATTCTAAAATTTATTTTTAACATCAGCTTTTTTAGCAGCAATTACAATTCACCTTTAAGAGCCTTCACTAGAACTCTTCTTTCTTCAAGGGAAAATATTTACTACTGCCAAGTTAGAAACAGCCATCCATCTCTGTCAGTTGTCTGTTCCCAATGACTACTGTTTTTTCTGTTCCTTATCCACCACTTAATACCCCAGGGATCTTTGCAAAACACTTGCTATTCCAGGGTCACTTTGCACAGCAGTGTTTTCTGAACCTTAATGATGCAATTTACACTGCATTGTACCTCAGGAGCGCATTTTGTTATTCAGATGCTTGGTCCCATTTATACAAGTTTATTCTTGGTTAGCTACAGGCAGTAGTTGTGACTACTAAATTTTGCAGTCTTGGATTTTTTTTTTATGGTACCCCTCATCAGAGTCTCTAAGGCTGATGACAGCCTTCCAGTCCTCCCGGTATACAGGATGATGTCTAGTAACACCTCCTCAGCCACAGACCACAGAACAAATTGTAGCAGAGTCACAGTTCCTTTCTTGTTCTGGGAAGGCAGTAAACTACTCTAGCCCTCTTTGTGTAGCTACTTCACCTCCCCACTGTGTGCCCAGCCATTGAAGCTGAAATAACTTGTCCACCTACTTGCTCACAGAGGGTGAAATCAATTAAGTAGCCCTAATGAGGAGTCCCCATTACCAGGATCACACCATATAAGTGTGAAAGGAAAGGTTTCCATTTCACTTAGTGCACTTTGTAGAGCAGTGGTCTCCAACCTTTTTAACTAGAAGATCACTTTTTCAATTTAAGTGCAATGTAAGGTCTATCTCAAACCCAAATACCTTTGCCTTGCTTCCTTCCTGCCTCTTCTTTGAGGCCCTGCCCCTGCTCCACCCTTTCTCCAAGGCTTCCCCCTGCTCACTCCATTCACCTTTCTCCCCCATCCTCACTCACTTATACCAGGCTGGAGTAAGGGGTTGGGGTGCAAGCTCTGGTCTTGGGCCAAGGGGTTTGGAGTGTGGGAAGGGCTCCGGGCTTAGCCCAGGGTAAGAGATTGGAGTCCAGGAGGGGATACAAGGTGCAAGCTCTTGGGAGTTTTGGCGCAGGGGAACTCACATCTGGGGTGGGAGGTTGGGTGCTGGAGGAGGTTCAGGACTGGGACAGGGGTTCAGGAGGCAGGCTCTGGCTGGGCACCATTTAACTGAGATGGCTTCCAGCTGGTGGAGCAGTAGAGTTAAGGCAGGTTTACTCCTGCCCTGGCCCTGCACCACTCCTGAAAGCAGCTGGCATGTATAGCAGTGGCTCCATGGGACCATATGCTGCCCCTCATCTACAGGCACTGAGCCCACAGCTTCTACTGGCCACGGTTCGCCATTATTGATAAGTTGGAGCTTAAGGAGTGATGTCTGCAGGCAAGGCTAGCATGTGGAAACTGCCTGCTCTGCCTTTCTCAGGGGCTGCAGGGACATGCCAGCTACCTCCAGGAGCCGCAATTACCACAGGGATAATGGCTCCAGCCACTACTGGTTCAGCATTTTAGAACCCATTACTCAAAGAATTAAATTTAAGCATAAGAGAGAAATGAAAATTATGAAATGCAGAAACAAGTCAAAAACCACACTGAACCCACTTTGCAAGCAGTAAAATAAATAACTGCAACCCCTCCCCCCACATGTGTTGGGTTGGGAGAGGAGATTAAAGGACAGTGTGTGTTTGTGAGAATGACAGAGACACACACGGTGTGAGAGTGACAGAGATTTGCATTGCCAAGCTCCCTCCATCCCCTTCTCTCTCTCTGTGGAGATAGGGTACAGAAGTGGAGGAAGGAGGAACACCCTGACATGAGCACCCTCTCTTCTCCCTCCCTGCACAGCAAGTAGGGGGGGCAGCCCCAAGGCAGAGGGCAGGACCAGCAGGACAATGAATGGAGGGGCAACTGAAGTGCCAGTGCTAGATAGCTTCCTGGCCAGACCAGTCAGGATCACCCGTCAGTCTCTCCAATCTCTACCAGTAGATCCCGATCTACCAGTTGGTGACCACTGTTGTAGAGTAAATGCTGTGATAATGCTCTACTGCTGAAACTCTCAAACCCAATTTTCCACTGTCACCTTCTGCCGGGATTGTGCTGTCTTGCATGAAATCCAGTTCAAGCTTCCTGCCTACTCTACCCTTCTAGCCCATCTTTCCCTCATTCTGCTCACCACATGCTCTACCACACAGGAAAGAGTGTGTATGTGAGTGTGACCTAGGGTGTGAATTTGAACCATCTAGTTACACTGGTATAACCTCTACGTAGGTAAACTTATTTCAGTATGAGTAGGTTTTTTTTAAATTTAGTTTTTCCCCCCTTGGGAAGGGGTTTAAATTGAATTGGAAAAAATAGCCATTCTTTTATACCAGAATAGGTATGGCCAGCTGGGGAATTACATCTGTAGTCAAATGCTTAAATCACTAAGGGTATGTCTACACTGCCGGGCTTAACTCAAAATAGCTATGCAAATTCAGCTACGTCAATTGTGTAGCTTATTTAGAAATAGGAGGCATCTACACCGCACTGATTTCGAAACAGAGCACTCTTCTTCTGATTTCCCTTACTCCTCGTACAATGCAGGTTTCAGAAGTTGGAATAAGAAATCCTCCAGCTTGACAGTATTTTGACACTATTTCTAAATAACTGCCTGCTGTGTAGACGCGGACTAAGTTTTTTCAAAATAATGTTCCAGTGTAGACTTATCCTATCTGTTTAACTCCATGTAAACATCACACTATACCTTGCGTGGATAGCATCGGGACCACAATCTTTATTTTATTTTATGAACTTCTCACACACAGCTCCTTCCTCTGTGTGTGGAAGCACCTTCCCAATCTCAAAAATAAAACCACTACTCTCTTTCTCTTTTTGCACTAAATTCCTGCCTGAAGAGCCCTCCACCCATTTCTATCATGCCTAATAGACACTGACATTTATCAACTAGTTTGAGTAGCTGTGAACACTTTATATTTTCCACTGCAAATAAAACTGTAACATTGGCCACAACTTGATGTTAGAAGGCTAATAAAATTGTCACTTTGACCTCCTTACTTGTTTATTGTTCCCATTCTCTCCCTCGTTTTGTCACTCTTTAGACTGAAGCCTTCCATGGGCATGTCTACACTAGGAAATTATGTCGAATTTAGTTATTTCAGAATAGCTTCTGATTTAAAAAAATCAAAACAGCATGTCCACCCTATGGGGAAGCATCGAAATTACTCAGAATTATTTCAAAATAGTGTGTGAATGCTGATTGTAGCCTGCCTTGGACATAGAGCCCCTGGAAGCACTCCGAGGAGGGCACCAGGAGGGTGGACACTTGCTGTGGCTGCTTGGTCAGGCAAGCTGCGACATGTGCTTACTGGGGCTCCTCTCTACGGCCACTTCTCACACGCCACTCCTCCACTGCCTCCCCACTCATGGGACACTAAAGGGATGCAGCATACTCCGATTGCCCTTGCAGACACCACAACATTTCCCACCATAAAGCCAGAGCTGCTGCAAACCAGTGCTAGGCCCACAGGTCTCGGGAAGCGCCTCATGGGACAGTTTTTCCAGACTGCCCACATGCTGCTTCAGCATGGACCATAGGCCCTGATCACCCAAGTCCTGGCGCTCCTTTTGGGGCACATGCCCCTGAATCCCCTGGACACTACAGGATGCCACTCCTGGCAGTAGGAGACGAGCTCAGACTGGTGGGACTGCATCGTCCTGCAGCTATGGAATGACCAGCAGTGGCTGCAGAATTTCTGTATCTGGAAGGTCACTTTCCTGGAGCTCTGTGAGTGGCTCCCCCCTGCCCTCAGGAGATAGGGCACATGCATGCAACCCACTAGCACTGTGCAGAAGCTCATCACCATTTCCCTGGGGAAGCTCATCATGCCGGACAGCTACTGCTCTGTCGGGAACCATTTTGGCGAGGGGAAATTCACAGTCTGGGGCATGTTCCTGTGGAAAGCCAAGGCCATCAACCAGGTGCTTCTATGGAGGGTCATCACTCTGGGCAACATAGATTCCATAATCAATAGTTTCACCGCCATGGGCTTCCCCAACTGCAGGGGAGCCAAGATAGCACTCATCTCCCCATACTGGCTCTCATGGATCACAGGGGATGCTTCATCAACATTAACTCTAGCCTGTTCCAAAAGATGCACGCTGGCACTTTTTTCCCTGACCACGCCATCAGAGTTGGGAGGTGGATATGCCTATTATGATCCTGCGCAGTGCAGCCTACCCCTTGTTCTCCTGGCTCATGAAACCCTACACAGGCAGCCTGGACTCCACCAAAGAGCACTTCAATGCCAGGCTGACCCGGCGCCTCATGGTGATGGAGTGTGTGTTTGGCTGTTTAAAGGGGAGGTTAAGGAGTCTCCTTACCCAGCTGGATCTCAGTGAGCACAACATCCCCTTTGTGGTGGTGGCCTGTTGTGTGTTCCACAACCTTTTCAAGAATAAGGGGAAGACTTTTCTACCAGGGTGGGGGTGGAGGCTGAGTGGCGGGCCAGGGCATTCAAGCAGCCAGACACCAGTGCCATCAGGAGAGCACATCAAGCCCTTCTTCTGCTGCCTGGAGTTTTAAGCTCTGAAGGAAAAGGGGAGCACTAGATATGCCAGGTATGGTTAGAGTGGTCAGAACTGCAGCTGTGAGAGGCCTCCCAGGCCAATTATTTTTAATTAGCAGCAGTGGAGCATCCACACTAATGCTATTTTGAAATTTTGAAATTAGCATTATTCCCCAAGGAAAGGAGTAGAGATTTCAAAATAACCAGCACATTATTTCAAAATAATGGGGTTGGTAGTGTGGACACTCCACTTAGTGTGGATGCTCCACTTAATTCGACCTAAGGGGAGTTATTTTGAAATAACTTCCTAGTACAGACCAAGGCCAAGTGGAGGCCATGCCTTCCCTTTAATTGGGGAAAACACCAAACAGACTGAGTGCTAACAGAAGTAACCCTAACAATAATAGTGTGCAATGCTTTATAATTTAAAGCATCTCAGTTGTACAATTATGACTTATGACTTGCATATTGACACAGTTAGCAAAAAACCATGTACTCTGGTTGCAAATGGTAGCATGTTCTTTTGCTGTTACTTTCATATCTTCAGTATGACACATCATTCTAAAGTTTAAAATATAGCTGGCTAATAACATACTAAAGAACTAGCTGGACTGAAGTGTTTTTTTTCTTGTTCCCCAGGCACTAAATATTAGAACAAATATTTAGAAGGTGACCAAATGTGTAAAAATGTATTTGATAATGCTTGAATTGTCCACTGGAAACAGCAGCATTAACTCAGTCATCTCTGGTTGTTAGTTTCAGAGTGCTGTGGAGGGAGTCTTAATAGTAGGAAAGACAAGAAACAGGAAAGGCAAGCTGCCAGTGCCTCTAAAAGAATGGTGCAGGCAGAGTTTGAAGAAGAAGGATGGAGCATGCCACCTAACCATGGTCTACAGTCATTTCAAAATGATAAGCAGAGTGTCCACCCTACCAAGGCCATTATTTTGAAATAATGGGCTGGATATTTCAAAATAACTACTCCTGCTTTCCCCAAGGAATAACGCTAATTTCAAAATAGTTATTTTGAAATAGCAGTAATGTGGACATTCCAGTGCGGCTATTTCAAAATAACTACTCCCCAGCGTAATTCTAACAATTACTCCCTCGTGCTTTCTGGGGCTCTTAGTCAAGGTAGTGCATCCACATTTAAGGGGCCTACCTTCGACTTGCAAGGCTTCCCTGTAGTGAGTATACGCTAGTTCAATTTTACAAAATTGGAAGTTAAGTCGAATTTAGTTATTCTGAAATAATTTCCTAGTGTAGACATGCCCTGAGTGTCTAGCACAAGAGAAGGGCTGATGTCTATAAAGCTTAGAGGCCTGCTATCACTTTAATCTTATAAACCAATGTTTCTCAAAGTGGTCTGTGAAACCACTTTGAGAAACCTGTTACTTGGTAGCTCCAGTGTGTTTACTTGCTGGCACCATGGCCAAGAAGCCCCGTGGCTCCTATTGGCTCCATTTTACTGTTTGCAGCCAAGGGAGCTGCAGGAAGTGTCATCCTGGCCCATGCCACTTACCACAGTTCCCCTTGGCTGCAAATGACAAAACGGAGCCAGTAGGAGCCACAGCACCAATAAGTAAACACAACGGAGAGGCCAGTTAACAGGTGTCTCAAAGTGGTTTCATGGGCCACTTTGAGAAACACTGTTGTAAATAAACAAACAAAAAAATCACTGCACTTGGATGTATTTTCCCTAGTGCATTAAACACATTTGATGCTAAATGGTGAATTTGAGGGGTGGAGGACAGAAGTTTAAGAGAACCCCCCCCACTGAGCTTTTCAAAGATGCACTCTAAGTGGAAGTCGGAAGGTGCCTTGCATTATCTAAAAGCAAAAGAGGTGACTGGCAAGGTCAAACTATTTCTAGAAGCAGCATTTAAAGTCTGGTGTGACTGAAACTTGAAAAGCCCTGAGAAGTCAAGGGACAATGGTGTATTTAAAAAAAAAAAAAACTTAAGTGAAATGGGATTTTCCTCATAGGTAGCATGAAAATAAAAATAGAAATTCACTTAGCTACTTAGCTAAGTATAACCAGTAAAATCAAATAAAAGACGAAATGCTGAAACTGGAAACACGGGGAGGAAAAAAAACCCTAGATATACAATTACTCGAAATAACAGCATAGCCTTCCAGCGTACTGTAATAGTGCCAGCTCTGCAATTTGACTGAACCTCCAAAGTAACCATTATGATGTATTGTGTGTCAAATATTTCTGCTGCAAAGCTGCATGTATGGGCCAAGGTGGGCTGAGTAGGCACTGAAGTGTTGTTCCATCAGCTTCAGCTGACTCCAAAATTTGAGAAACAAAGAAAAAACAGCCTGGTGTGAAATGGGAGTGCCTGTCCTTGGAGTCACCATGGAAAGTGGTATGCTGGAATATTTTGGCTTAGAGTTCTTTGGTTTTTTTCCTTTACTTCTGAAAATAACAAACAGACAGACCAAAAGATCCTGATTTTTTATAACTATTTCTTTTTGTAAACTGAAACATTAACTACTTCAGATCAGCATCTTTTCTCCAAAGTGTTCACAGTGGTAGTCTACAATTCTCCTGAAATTACTGGCATCATTAAATTTGCCCTGGGATGTTCACTGGGGAAGCCTCTCTTGGCCCACACATTGAAGCAAACCTCAAATTCCAACATTGGAACCATCAGTGTGGTCCAACCTATTTAAAAAAAAAAAAAAAGCCTGCTCTGTCCTGTTCCATATACTTCTGGTATGTCTTCTCACCTCTCCCAAACACTGGGGACAGTGAGATGAAAAAGGAATGATATTCTATTTTACCTTCTGCTGTTTGTGTTCCCCATTTGGCTACAGTCCCTGGAGTGCAACACCACAGTTGCTTTCGCAGGTGAAAATTATGTGTCAAACATATGGGACAGAGACCATTTTCCCCTGTCTGTACAGAACTTTGGGGGACTTTTAGCATATCTGCAGCACGTAGTAATAATGATGTACTGTTAAGCCTTGATTTAATAGATAATCAGAGCAATAAAATAGATTATAGTGCTGACATTTTAGATTTTCATTAGTATCACTCCCCCTAAAATATCTTGGTGGAGTTTGGAGGGGTGAGCCTGTATACAGACAAAAGAGACTGATGTAAAATTTAACTGTTATCTAAAATATGGGAGGATTATAAACGTGCACACAATTTTAAATTAAGTCCCCATCTGAAACATGAGTATAAAAAACTCCATTATATTTATTTAGGCATTGGTTATGTATTTGTCTTTTTTTTTCAATCTCCTTACTCTGATTATACCATTCCAAATCTCTCCCAAGATCATTACAAACATCACTTCATCTTGCTTGTTAATTCATGTTGATACTCTTCTCCATGTTCAAGGAGAGTTGGAATGTTAAACATACTCTTTGGAATTAATAGTACAATAAAATACTGATTGAAGGATGCGTTTTCAAAACTAGCCCCTGTCTATGGTTGCACATATCCATTTTCCCTGCAAGAAAACTCATTTATTGACAAGATGGGTAACAGTGCATTCAGATACATTAGGAGGTATATATGCAGGTTTTGGCAGGAATAACAGAAGTACATCCAAATCTTGTGAGGATAATTTTTCAGAGGGTCTAAACAAAGAAAGTACTGTTGATCTTATGAATTTCTGTCCCTTTGGATTTATATTCAATACTTTTTTACTGCAATTCAATACTCTGGGAAGTAGTTATTCTTTAGAATGCCTCCAGATGGTGCTGTTGTCATATGAACCATTTTCCATAGCCAGCATATGCAATTATATAGTGTGAAGAATCGTCTACATATGGATGAAGTTATCAAAACTGGCTATGGTATAGTTCTGAAACTGTTTCACAGAGCTATACTTAAAGACATAGATAAGGAATATTTGAAATTAGCTGTGATTCAGTATTGTACAACTAGTATAAAGGCATAGAATTATGCACTTTGATATCTTTTCCTGTCATTTCCCTGTTTTAACTCAGGACCTCATACTGTTGATTACCTATATGTGTGTGTGGCTATAAACATAAACATGTCACATGTTAACTTTTGAAAATGCACCTTGGCTTATATGTGATCCCATTCATTCTAGTTTCTCTTTCCATACACACTTGTGGGTTTTTTGTTTTTGTAATTAACTATCAGAACACAGGGGCTACGTCTAGACTGGCATGATTTTGCGCAAATACTTTTAACGGAAAAGTTTTTCCGTTAAAAGTATTTGTGCAAAAGCGCGTCTAGATTGGCACGGATGCTTTTGCGCAAAAGCATCTCTGGCCAATCTAGATGCGGTTTTGCACAAGAAAGCCCTGATCGCCATTTTAGCCATCGGGGCGTTTTTGCGCAAAACAAATCTGAGCTGTCTACACTGGCCCTTTTGCGCAAAAGCTTTTGCACAAAAGGACTTTTGCCCGAACGGGAGCGTCAAAGTATTTGCGCAAGAAGCACTGATTTCTTATATTAGAATGTTAGTGCTTTTGTGCAAAATCAAGCGGCCAGTGTAGACAGCTGTCAAGTTTTTGCGCAAAAGCGGCCGCTTTTGTGGAAAAACTTGCCAGTCTAGACACAGCCAGGAAGTTTTATAGAAAAAATCCAGAAAATTCCTGATGAAGTGGGTTTTACCCACGAAAGCTCATGATATTATATATTTTTGTTATTCTCTAAGGTGCCACAAGACTACTCACTGTTTTTCAAGTTGCAAACTAACATAGCTACCCCTCTGAGGCTATGTCTAGACCACAGGCTTCTTTCGGAAGAAGTTTTTCCGGAAGATTTCTTCCGGAAAAACTTCTTCCGAAAGAGAGCGTCCACACTGCAAAAGCGCATTGAAAAAGCGATTTGCTTTTTTGAAAGATAGCGTCCATACTGAATGGATGCTATATTGCATTTCAGCTGTAATTACTATGGACGGAGTGGCCACCAGGCACCTGTGCTTTTTCCTCTTTCCTCTTTTTTCGAAAGAACTCCCTCTTCCCTGTCCACACATGCCTTTTTCCGAAAGAGCTCTTTTGGAAAAAGGCTTCTTCCTTGTAGAATAAGGATTACCAATGTAAGAAAAACCCCTCTGTTCTTTCGATTTTCTTTCAGAAGAACGCTATTGCATTGTGGACGTAATTGAAGGGTTTTTTTGAAAAATGGCCATTTTTCTGAAAAAACTCTGTAGTGTAGACATACCTGAGACAAAATTCCTGCAAGTCCTAATTATCTAATACTAAAATGTAAAAGGTTTGAAGAAAGATGGGAAAAATCTCATTATAGGTGCTGGTGCTATAATAAAAATGATATTTGTGCATGGTAGGCAGAATCCTAGAATCTAATAGGAAATATGCTTTTAATTCTACTGGAAAGATAAGTAATGTAATGACTTGTATATCAGTGTGTGTTTGTCAAAAACTAGTAGGCTATTGTACTCCTGGGGCTTGATCTAAAACTTGTCACTTCAAATGGACAGGCTTCCCATTGAAGGCAGTGGGTTTTGGATCAGGCCTCTGATTGCAACAAGTAGACAGAAAGGAAACATTCTTTTCTATTATAATGGTCACCTAATTTATAAAACCATGGCACAAATTCAAAGGCATAGCAGTTTCTGCAACAGTTTGGCATTCACAGAAAATGTAGTAAGCGATCTGAAATTGGCAAGAGCAACTTGAATCTCACCATTCATTTTTGGACATCAAACTCCGATTATGTTAATAATTTTATTTAATAAAATCCTATTTGTGCTGCAGGAAAATACCATTCAGTGCCGAATTTAATTAGCTGACATGGCAGGCTACCTCTTACCACGATTCAGAGCCAAACCCTGACGTCTTATTCAGTCTTCACTCATGCAAAACTCCAATTGACAGAAATAGATTTTCCTGAATGAAAAATGGTGCAAGTGATGAAGAGTTTAGCCTGTAGATATTCACTTACCTATTTTTTCTTTGTATCTCCCAGAATCTGTAAATACATATACCTGGTAGTGTTTGGGTGGTTGTAAGTTTCATTTATTGGAAAATATAATAAAGTTATAATATGAAAGAAAATGCTGCAACCAGTACATCTTATTAGTTTGAAAAAAATGGGTACAGAATAAATCCTGAGGAAAAAAACAATATATAGTTTCCTAAAACTTTGAATGTTCTGTGGAGAATGACATAGCATAAATCTTCCCAAGAATATTTTCATTTATTGCAACAGAGTATTTACTGAAACCAAAGGCTATATAGGATGCACTTGGGAAAAAATGAATATCAGAAGTATAGGACCTTGGGGGAGCATGGGGATTCTAAATGGGAATCATCTATGTTAGTAGAGACGTCAGGTAAATAGATTACTTTAACGCATTTCAGTGCCAAGACTATTTTTTGAACAGTCAACTCACTCTTCCAAACCTCATGTTCTGCTTGGTAGATCTGTAGTCTTGCATGGTACCACAAAAAACATTCACAGAACATTGTCCTGTTTCATCTTCTTGCCCACAGCCAGCTTTCCCCATCTATTCTCATTTCAAGTGTTTTCAGATTAATTCAACCAAAAGGCAGGATGGAAAAAGTGTTGGACATGTTATAACTAGTAGGGTTTTTTAGCCAACAGGGAAATTGCAGCATATATGGACTATAGTTTACACCATATGCTTAAACTGAAAAAATTAATCCTTGAGTTTCTGGCCAACGCTAATCACAAATACCCCTACTCAGTAAGCAAAAAACATATTTAAATTTACGCAGAAAAATCAGTTTAACAACATTTTGTCTTTGTAGATTTCTATTTCTCTTTGATTGTCTTGAACCAAGTCTATAATCTTACAGAATATAGGCCCAACATATCCAGGTGCTGACAATTCTACATTGTTCATCGAAGGAAACAATTCCTTCAAAAATTATGGTAATTACAAAGTGACATTTTGGAACATTTTGGACTCTTGGAAGTGTTCTGCTGCCAGAACTTGTTTAGATGTCTAAGATACTTCTAGAGTACTCAGTTCATTGAAATATGGCCCTGAACTGTTACAAATAATAACTGATTTACTTGTCTCTTAATGACTTACTGTGCACAGTCAAATCACCTTTAATCAAGTGTCTTATCTTCCCTTTACTATAATGTTCTGCTGTGTAGAAAAGAATACTTTATATTTATTTGCTTATATAGTTATATGGATGTCTCATTTTGGTTTTGGTATGTTGTGTTTATATCTAAATGCTTTTGTGTATTTCCTATTGCTTTTGTATTTGGATTCTGAAGTGCAAGATTCTTATGTTAGAATGTTTCAACGCAGTTGATGAATCCTTTGCTTTCTTCTTCTGTTTGAGGGGTAGAAAATAGGATATTTTACTATGCAAAGTTGGTTGCGAGCCAAAGGGGTTACCTTATTTGCTGTCTTTAAAAAAAATGTTTAGCCAAAAAGCCCCATTAATATCACAGATGGAATTTTGCTTGCAAACCTGTTTAAAAGGATTTTGGTGTTAAGATAATTCCCACAACACAGAGCAGCGGTGGGGAAACTTTTTGGGGTCAGGGGTTGCTGACCCACAGAAAAATCAGTTGGGGGCAGCACACAAGTGAGAAACAAAGTGAGAAGCCCCTGACTGAGAAGGAGAAAGACACTCGCCACATTCCCCTTGCACACCAGAGCCTGGGGGGCCCAGCCTAGTAGATTTTGTGTGCTCCAACTCTATGGGTGGTGGGTGGCTGGGGGGGCTGCAGCACTAGCACAGATTCTCCAATGCTGAGCCTCGAGGGCTGGATCAAGGCAAGCCAGGGGCCATATGTAGCTCCCTGGGCCTGAGGTTTCCCACCCCTGACAAAAAGCCTCTCTACTCTGATTTCATCATCTTAGACCACATACGGCTTAAGTTGTTCATTAAACAAAACATTTATTTGACACATGTGGTGTTGGAGCCATACCTGAACTAATACTGCACCACGCAGAAATAACTAGGTCTTCTCGCATGCATCCACTCATGTCCTTATTCAGCGAGTCTCATTGTCTCATTGATTCACCTGCTTAAATTTAGGCATATGTCGAAGCACGGTACTTTGAATGAGAGCGGTTCTCCAATGGAAATATGGCTCTGAAGCTTTGCTGTTAGTAATAGTAAGAAAGAATCAGGAAAAAAGCTAGCCTGAAGTAGGCCTTTGAGTTCACTAAGCCATTGAGTTGGATGGGTTGGGAAGCATCATCTAGGATCCAAAGTGCTCCCTTCTTAGGGAGAAAATAAAGCTTTTTTATGACACAAACACTATGGAGTTCATAGGTCTCTCCAACATCTTCTTGCAAGCAGCTTCACAGAAAGCTCCAATTGTGGCCATTCCTGGGGAATCTATATATAAACCTGTTGCTGTGCTATTATCACAGCCATTGGCTATTTCACCCAGCTATGTACACAAGACTCTTATTATTTCTGGCAGTCATTTGCTGAGTACGTATGCTTTGTGTCAGATCATCTTAAATTTTAGGGCAGGCTTGCTCAGTATTCTTACTGACATAAGTAAGTTATTCAAGATTCAAAGGTGTTTAGATTTTTCTAAAGATTTGTTGCATATATGAATTATTAAGGATTTCTATATAATTATAAGAATTTGTTCCAGTGTGTGTGAGAAGTCTAAAATTCTGTTTCATCAGCTTATTGATATGACCACAGTGTTGTTTGCACCTGCAGGAGGTCACCATCTTTGTAACTTTAATCTTTGAACTAATCCAGCTCTCACCCACTAATTTATGTGCCTTGCATACTAATCACATAATATTTGACTCCTTTTATAGCTGCCTTGAAATGACACAGCCTACTTTAGTATTTTTTTAGTCTTTAACAAGTGAGACTGGGAATTGAGGAATAATCAGTAATGGTTATCTGCCTTTCCTATTTAAGAACAATAATGATGTTCACTCATCCCGAACAAGGCCTTTAATTAATCATTGTAGTTATGCAGGTTGAAGTCCCACTGTTACCGTCACTGAAGCATAACAGTAATATAAACTCCTGCTTAAGTGCTTTTGTTCTGTGATATAAATCTTTAGATCCATTCTGAACTTATTAAAAATATAACCCGGGCCCATTATATTTTTTATTTTTTTATTACAATATTTTCAAACAAGTGTATGTGTGACTCACAACTTTGATTTTTCATTTAGCTGAATTGTTAGGTACATTATGTGTTTGTGTACACCTGAAAACATCAACATTCTTACTAGCACCCTCTCCTTAAAGAACTTACCCTCCACACATAATCTTTCATTAGACTTCACAATGGGTAGCTGAAATTGCACAAAGTACCACATAAAGTTCAGTTTATATTGATATTTGGCTACTTATGTATTTTAAATGGGAAAAGGGAACACCATAGAGCCACCTGCATTATTTCAAGTGCTAGTGCCTTTATTGGCTATTGACTGCAATGTAATGTTCACCTCTAACTTGGAAGCTGAGGAAATAACCTAATTATGTTAAATGCTACCTATCACGCTATCTCGCTCCAAGTGAATAATGTAAAAGAAATGACTAATCACATTCTTATGGGAGCCACATAGCCATTTGTCACTTGGAGTCCCTATCAAAGTGGCCGCACATACACGTCCTTCTATTGTAAGACACAGGAGCACACAAAAATCCATCCCTTTGCATTGAAGGAACTTGCAATTGTGCAGCTGGATTTTCCAAAGAGCAGAAGTAGAAATGCGCAGGGAGCCAAGCACCTAGGGTACATCTAGACTACAGGCTTTTGTCGACAGAGGCTTTGTCGACAAAGCTTCTGTCGACAAAGAGCGTCTAGACTACAGCCAGTTCTGTCGACAAAGCAAGCCAGTTTTTCAACAGAGAGTCTAGACGCTCTCTTTTGAAAAAGCACAGTGTGGATGCAATAGTGCCTTTTGTTGACAGAACTCTGTCGACAAAAGGCGTTATTCCTCGTAGAATGAGGTTTACCGCCGTCGACGAAACTGCAGCGTTCTGTCGACTTACTGTCAACAGAACTCGCTGGTAGTGTAGATGCAGGTATAGTTTTGTCGACAAAAGTGAACTTTTGTCGACAAAACCCTGTAGTCTAGACACACCCCTGTAGTTTCTGGTAGGGAAGACACATACAAATATTACTTTTCTTTGATTACCCCAACTCTCTTGATCCTTTTGAAGGCAGATGTGATGTCTGAAGTGCGTCACACAGCGCTTTATTCAGAGACGTACTGAACCATTGTTAATCACAATTACTATTTGAAACATATTGATCTAGGTGCCAGGTAAAGTCTGAGTCATGTGTTACGTTGCTCTAGTTTTTGCCATGTTTTCAATTAAGCACAAACATCACTTTCCGTCCAAAAGGGAGTTTGAGTTCAATACCTGGCTTCTGTTCCTGTTTGTAACACAGGAATGGTACTTCCCACTATAGGGAGAGAGACAGCATCATGTGGATACATTAGTGATTGCTGTATTCAAAGTGCTTCACAAGCCATTAGGTGTATCATAGGGGAAAACATTGAATTCAGCTGTATGTCTAAAAAGTAAATCAGACTCTTAATGAGGAAGTTTGGATAGGTGGTCTGGTTTTCAATTAAAATCACTGAGAAACATTTTCCAGGTATATTTTTAATTAAAGGCTCTCCCCACATTTTCTTAATCTCTTTTCAACAGTCCTATAATATTTTTATGGACTTGCTTTTTCAGGGGCAAGCACAAAAGTAAGGCAGATCTCTGAACAAGGCGATATCAAAAAATGAATTTCCCCTGATGCTTTATCCACATGAAAGCCCTCCAAATGTATTCCCCTGCTCCTCTTAGTAGTTTGTATAATGAGATCGGTGGATGTGAACACTAACATCTCCCTGTTCCATTTGCGGCTGCTAGAAGCCAATGGCTCACAGTGCTGTGGTAATGATTCTGTTTGAAACGGGAAGAGTTGCTGCGGTGCCCTTTCTTCTTTCTCCATGTAATTTGTTATGTGCTGACAGAATGCTCAGCTCAGGCCAAAAAAGATTCAGTCCCTGCCCCAAGACCTTACAGTCGAAGAGGGACGAAGTTCAGACAACACACACTGGGAGGCCCAGAGGATGGAGACTAATTTAGGGTTTCAGGAATAGGAAATTGGAGTAGTGATGGCCTCACTCACAGCATGGTTAGCATCTTGGAGAGAGATGTTAATGGAGAGGGAAGGTGCTTGGCACATTGGGCAGAGAAGGTCATTGCATTCACTGGCAGAAAGACCAGAATGATAAAGTGCTTCCATGCTCAGTATGGAGGCACTTGGAAATACAGGGAGTGTTTGGAGTAACATGCAAGCACAGAAACACTCACCTGGGAATCTGAACATCATTGGACTAAGAGTGAAACATTTTCTGACAGCAACTTCTCCTAAGTGTCCTTATCTTGCCTGAGCAGGATGTTCCCTTCTATACACAGCTGTAATTTGCCCTGAATTTGCCTGGGATTGGCCTTCTCTAGTTGTTCGACAGTTTGCCTAATGAAGAGGGAGAAACTCCATCACGACAAAAGGCCTAGCTGTTTTTTTTTCTATTTTTGACCTTTTCCTCAATTTACTCTCTTGCTTCTCAGATGGTAGCTGCTAATGTGCCAAATACAAGCCACAATAAATAGCTCCCTCATAATCCCTTTTGGAGTTATATACTATCCTTTTTAAAATTTCCCTATATAATACCTACCTGTCTGTCTGTCTCTTTCTCTCTAAGTTAAAAAAAAAATTGTCACAAAAAAACCACAGAGGAAACAGATTTTTTTGGAGAGGGGAAACTGTTTTTCTCTTCACTGAAAACACATCATTTGGTTTATCAGTGGGAAAAAATGTTTTCTAAAGTGTTCACTTTTGCAATTAAAACTCAATTTTTGAAGAAAACTTTCCATAAAAATGAAACAATGACCATCCAAGTCTCATTTTTTCATTATTAGGAAGATAAATTTCCCAACCAGATCTCCTTTATATGCAGTGACCTGGTTGGTGGATTCTGGCTCCACGCTGTTGGCCATGATCAATTTAGCTTTGAAGATGACTTATAGTGAAATGATATGCCCTCATTTGAAGCACTGTGTTCAGTTTGTCACCTAATCTTAAGATATTATGGCAATAGAAATAGCCCAGAGAATGTGCTAAGCAATCTTTATTGCAACGGTGAGATTTGTATTATAAGAGTAATTATTTTGCCTCAAGTGGGGACTTCATTGATATAATCAAGTCCGGGGCCAACTTATATTCCATTTTTGATATATTTTTCCATCTATTGTTGCTATTTGAGTATTATATTTGTGATTCTCACTATTATGATAATGCTAGCCAATTAGCCCGTCATAAGATGGGATTTTCAGGTCTCTCCTCCACCTTGGTCTTCTCTCCTGAGCCTCCGGTCTCTCTCTCTCTCTCTCGCTCCTCGCTCGCTTGCTCCCTCTCTCTCTCCTCCTACTACCACACCCCCCCTCTCAGCTCTCCTCCGCCTCCTGCCTCTCTCTCCATCTCTTTCTTTCTCTTCTCCCCCTCCTGCCTCTCTCTCCCCTCCATCTCTCCCTGGCCCCTTCCTCTTCCCCTCCTCGTCCCGCCATGGTGCTCGTCTGAGTGCTGCCTGCTCAGCCGGGCTGCTGCGAGGGAGGGGGGTGGGGCAGTGACATACACGGCCAGGGGGCGGAGCCATGTATGTCACCGCACCGCCCCCCCTTTCCCCTCCTACCGTGGGGGAGCCCAAATGTCCCCTTGCACCACTGGCTCCCCCGTGGTGGCTCGGCTGAGGGGCGCAGCACTCAGCTGAGCACCGTGGCAGGGGGGGAAGGGGGGACGGTGACATACATGGCCCCGCCCCCTGGCCGTGTACATCACCGCCCTACCCCCTTCCCCTCCCTCTGTGGTGTCTCAGCTGAGTGTTGCGCGCATGGGGAGCGCAGACCCCCAACGGCCACTTGCCACCGCTTGCTCCCCCGTCACGGCCCAGCTGAGCGGCGCAGCGCTCAGCCGAGCCACCACGGAGGGAGGGGAAGGGGGCGGGGCACTGACGTACACGGCCAGGGGGCGGGGCCGTGTACGTCAGCGTTACAGACTCACGGACATTGAGTGACATATATATGATTCTTACAGCTGAATCTTGGTTCTTTAAGAAGCAAATATAATGCTATTTACATTCTAGATATTTTCAATTTTAAGATTTTTTTGGTTGAACATCTTTATTTAAGGCATCTATTGTTATAATAATTGCATTCAATTATTATTTTGATATTTGAGGATAAATCTCTGTTTAATAATGATATTTGGAAACACGATAATTAATATAAAGCATATCAGGTAAATTAGTTGCAAAAAACTAGGTTTAAATTGCTTGGTGGGATTCCACTTTCATGTGCAACAGAGTTGAGCAAAATTACGAAAAACCAGAAAAGGTAGTTGTGTGTGTGTTTGTTGATGCTGGATTGCTGAAAGGTTCAGAGTCATCAGTTTCAGTGAGGTCTGATTCATCCAGTCATTTGCACCTCTCACTCTAAGACTGTTTACACTACACGTTTTGCCGGAAGAGGCAATGCAAATGAAGTGCTGGTTAGCATTTTCTCATGCTTCATTTGCATAATCTCTTCTGATCCATTTTTGCACAAAAACATGCAGTGTAGACGTTTCCTTTTTGTGCAAAACCCCCTTTTTGTGCAAGATCCTAATGCCTCTTCTCATTTGGAAAGGTCTGCCTTGGAATGCTATTTGTCATATCAAAAATAATGTGATGAGTCTTCCATAGAAGTCTGAGGCCTGGCCAGCACAAAACCAGGAAGGACAGCTTAAGGCACACAACTCCAGCTCCACAAAATGCGTAGCTAGAGCTGGCTTACCTTAAGCTGAGCCTGGTCAGTGTCCACACTGTGGGAGATCAATGGGTACAAAAGCTCCCGTTGGCTTCCCTTATTCCTTTCAAAAGAAGTACCAGATGCCGGCAGGAGCTGCCCTCGGCATTCGATTTAGGGGGTCTAGAGTAGATCCGCTAAATCAGACGCCAGAAGATGGACCTTCACCAGAAGATGGAGTGTCAATCTTCTGATAAGTATAGATGTGGCCTGAGAGTTTTGCTTCACTGACAGCAAGATTTGGCCCAATACCAGGAAAATGGAGTAACCTTTAGCAGGCTTTGCAAGGAAGAACAACTTTTTGTAACTCCCTCTATTCTAAGTATATATGAGCACTTTACATGTATGGGCAATTGACCTTCACCATACAAAGACATATAATTTCCAAGTTGTCAAAAAGGTTTTGTCACATTGGTTTCAGTGATGTAATTCTTCATACCTTGATCATTATCTCAAAGGGTAACCTACTGTTATGGTGTTGAAATATCCCACTGAAAAGTTTAAAAGAATCTTTTTTCCTAGACTTCTATCTGAGAACAGTTCTACCATTCTTTTGGTTCTCTCTCTCTCTCTCTCCCTCTTTTTTTTTTTTTTAAACTTAAGAGTAAGACATTGAGGAGCTCTCTGAAAACCCTCTATCTCACAGCTACTGCATATGCCTTTTGAAGTGGAAGTTTCTATTATAACTAAGTATCTTTAATACAAAAGAAAGTGGTTGTTTAAATACACATAAACAGAAACTCATATTCTATAATAATGAAGAAAAGCTGTTGAAGGAAATGTGAATATGTGCCACAAATATCTTGCATATATTTGATGCTAAATCTTCTAAGTCTGACTCTTTGAAGAAGCAATCTTTATAAAGGCAAAAGTTTCATGGATGCCAAAATGAATATATTCAATATATGTGATCTTATCAACTTCACAATTACATTAACAATGGGGGTTACTACTGTTGCATTTATTTTATTATTCTTTGCATACAGCAAATCCCATATTGTCCATGCCTTATTAGAAGGTATGGCAACTTACAACATGCAGTAGGATTGAATATTAATTGTGCAAGTTGGGAATAAGACCCAAAGGAGCCTACCCATGTTACAACCCTCTGCAGGGATCAGACAGTCAAAGCCCTTATGCTCAGTGACGGACTGCAGAACTCTATCCCTAGCCAATATACTAACAATCCACTTTATGATATGATTTGAGGGCAGAGTCAAGGATGAGCGGAACCAGTGTAAGGGATTGGGAAGCACACACTGTGTTTTCTTAAAGGTTATATCAGTGTCTTCTGCAGCTTGCATCCCTCAGAGGAATTGTATCTCAGACACATTCCAGGCTAGATATGGACAGATTGTGGCATAATACTCAGTTGACAGCTTTACTTTCTATTATTTTGTAAATTTGGATTTTCTACACTCTGTGAGCTCCCTGTCATAGCAGAAATGTACTCACTCTGACCATTGGTCTTCATGATTCACCATATATCTTCACTACTCAATGCTCGGAGCTGGAAATTATATTACATCTTCAAAGACATGGGAGCTGAGGGCATGATACTATTCTGTTTACAACTATAGAAGCAGGATCAAGCCCTAGGGGAGAAAAGTACATATCCTACCACTAGGTCTCAGCCACTCCTACATCCAGAAGTACCTGAATCTTTTGAGGTATTTTGCAATAGCTTCAATTTTCTTAATATTTCCTTTTCTATTACCCGCAAATGTTCCTGTAGCTGGCCATCTTTCTGAACACAGACTATACTCTCCCATTATTTTTTAAAAATGTTTGATGGACCATGTCATTATATATCATGTCTCAGGAAAAAAAATGGATGAAACACTGAAACAGCTACTTTGTTTGCCAGTCACAGAACGATTCTAACCATCAGAATTTAAATTATTATCTAACTGCCTGATATGTGTATTAAAAGAGACTGTGTCCTTGCCTTGCCTTGTAGTACTTCTGCAAATAGAATTACTTAATAGGATTACTAGTGAACTATGCCGCACACTTCTATTTCAGTAATAGTCTTTGTACATCGTCTGTGTTTGTACTTTACCTTTATAACCACATAAGACAAAATGGTACCAAAAACAAGATGTTCATGTAAACTATATAATACTGTATGTTTTAAAACATTATAAAACTTATTGATGGTATAAAACCTATTAAAATTATATGTTCTGAAATATGTTTGTGTATTTAATATGATCATAAATTTTAGTCTATACTATATAACATCAAATATATCAAGTGTGTGTCATTATAGTGGGTGCGTCTAGACTGGCAAGTTTTTGCACAAAAGCAGCTGCTTTTGCGCAAAAACTTGCCAGCTGTCTACACTGGCCACGAGAATTTGCACAAGAGCACTGACACTCTACTGTGCGAAATCAGTGCTTCTTGAGCAAATACTCTGACGGTCCCGCTCAGGAAAAAGCCCTCTTGAGCAAATGTTTTTGTGCAAAAGGTCCAGTGTGGACAGGCAGCTAAGACATTTTGCGCAAAAGCAGGCTAAACGGAAAAAAGCCCTATGGACGCTTGGAGACTCTGTAGCCACAGTCAGCTCTCTGGACTTCCTGGTAACCCGAGCCCCCTTAAAGCAGACGCAGGCAGCTGAGCTCACGAGGCAGGAGCCTTCCTCAGACCTCTGGCCAGAGGTCTGCCACGTGGCCCCTGCTGTCCAGCAGACACCCCCCAAGCATGATGGCAGCTCCAGGTGGAGATCAGCCACCCGCACCCCCAGTGCAGGAGGCCCCCAGGGCCAGAAAAAGAAGGGCCCCATCCTGGTCCTCGGGGGAGCTGGAGGCACTGCTGGATCTGTGGCAGGAGGAGGAGGCCCTCCACGACACCCGCTCGCGGCGCCAGAACGCAGAGATCTTTGCCCGCATGGCCCAGGCGCTCGCCCAGCAAGGCCATCCAGCCCGGACCCTGGAACAAGTCCAGGCAAAAGTCAAAGAACTGAGCCTGGGCTAAGTCCGAGCCAGCGAGGGCCAGGGGGCAGGAGCCGACACCTGCCCCCACTACCAGCGGCTCCAAGCCATCCTGGGCCAGCCAGCACCGCAGGCACCGGCCGTCCCCATGGACAGCAGCATGCGCCCCCCTGTCACCAGGACCACCGAGACGGGGGAAGGAGACATCCCCAGCAGTGCGTCAGAGGATGAGGCCAGCGCTGCCACCCTGCAGGCCCCCTCCGGCAGTCCTGATGTCTCCCACGCATCCTCGGAGGCTGGGGAAGGATCCACGGGTGAGTGTTGCACTTTGCACTCACAAGGGTGTGGGGGGGGAGCCAGCCGCCCGGAGGGGGAAGGGGGAGAGCACGTCACTCAGGCCACGTGAGCTGCACGCTGTGTAGCATTAGGCAGTAAGCAGCACGTGCAACCACGTGCAGCCTGGTGACCGAGCAGCATGTGGCCGCGGCAAGCAGCTCCAGGGCACGCCTGGGACCGTGCTGCTCACACACATCCGGTGGGACCGGGGGGAAGGGTGGATGCCGGCTGGAAGCAGCCAGGGCCCTAGGGGCTCAGGCCAGAGCCCGCACCTTCGCAAGGGTGCAGCACACAGACCGGCACACTGTCCCATGCCTGGCTGTGAGGCACAGCCAGCTGCTTCTGGGAAAACCGCAGCAGCACAGCCCATGAGCGTGGCCCCCACTGAGCTCCTCGCCTGCTCCCGGTGCCTTGGCTGGCCCCCCCGAGGGAAGTCCCCACTGCAGCCACACATGTCCCTGGGCTACGTGTGTGAGGGCTAGCGGGAGGGGAAGGGGGGAAGCACTCGGGCTGGCCCTAGGGCCGCCTGAGTTTTGCTGCAAGGATGGTACGCTCCCCAGTCACTCTCTCCTGGTTCCGTCCAGGAGACATCCCACATGATGGGGATCTGAGAGCCCAGACCACGTCTGCCAGATGTGCTCCCAGGCACTGTGTGGGGATTGATCTCGCTCCCTGTCAAACACCATTGATTAGCCCAAAGCCTCACAGCCTCCACCGGCAGGGAGTTCCACAGGTTAACACAACATAAGCGCCCTCCCACCCTCCACGGGGCCAGGACACAGACCGGTGGTTATAATACATGGAGGAGGACCCTACTCCAGGGGCGGTCCTCTATGCAAACATACAACACGGGGGGGAGGGGACGTAACCGAGTGGGCCGAAGCCACATCACTGTGGTGTCATCTGGACTCAGGGGTGGGGTGGAGGGCATGAGGTGTAGGGACAGTGGCCGGGCTGCCTGACTGACCCATCCTTTCTTCTGTTCCCTGCAGCGGGACCAAGCACAAGCCGGGGACCCTCCAGTCTGGCAGCAGTGGCAGTAGCAGCACCCCCAGCCGCCCAACCACTGCGGCAGCGGCTCCGCCACCGGGACCAGCTCCTTCGGCACCATGTGCAGGCTGTCGAGCATGTTGAGGCAGCCATCACTCGGCGCATGGAGGCAGACCTGCAGTGGCTCCAGGAAGCCTGGGGCGCCTTCCAGGCCCAGTGCATCTGCATGGCGGATTCCATCGCCACCCTCACCGCCCACATAGGCCATGCCGTCCACTATGGCATGGCCTTGCCCCGTGCCCCCGCCATCCCTCCCCTAGCAGTGCCCCTCGCCCCTCCTGCAGTGGCCCCTCCTGCTCCTGTCCCTGCCCCTCCTGCCCCTCCTGCTCCTGTCCCTGCCCCTCCTGCCCCTCCTTCTCCTGTCCCCCTCCTGCTCCTGTCCCTGTCCCTCCTGCCCCTCCTGCTCTTGCTTCTGCCCTTCCTGCCCACCTCCCCGTGCAGACTTCCCCGACGCGGCCTGCCCCCCATGTGCAGGTCCACCCCCGCAGGAGTGGTCGCAGGGGCCACCCCTCCCAGGATTAGCTCCTCCCCCTCCCAGTTGAAAACAAAACTGTGTTTGGTGTTTATTGGGAGGTAAGGGGAGGGGCGGGGGAAGGGTTGGGGATGGGAGGGAGTTGTATGGGGAGACCGAGGTGACCCTACTATGGGGCCTGTGCGAACATGTCCGTCAGGGCCTCTTGGATGCGCACCCCATCCTGGTGCGCCTGGTGGATGGCAGCTGTGTGGGGCTGTTCATAAGTCTGGCCCTCGGCTGCCATCCATGCAGGGAGGAAGGCCTCCCCACTCCACTCCACAACGTTGTGGAGCACGCAGCACGCAGCCACTACCTCCGTTGCATTCCGCTCACCCATCTCAACAACGGAAGTGGGCTTTTAAGCGGCCAAAGGGGCACTCCACTTGATTCCGGGCCCGGTTGAGGTGGTCGTTGAACCGGGCCCAGTTCTGGTCCGGCCGCCCTATGTAGGGCCGCATTAGCCAGGGCAGCAGGGGGTAGGCCGCATCCCCGATGATACAGATGGGCATAGGCACATCCCTGGCAGTAAACTCCCGCCGAGGGAAGTAGGTGCCCACCTCCAGCCTGTGAAACAGGCCGGAGTTGTGGAGGATGCGGGTGTCGTGTGCCCTGCCGGTCCAGCCCGCATAGATGTCCAGTAAGCGGCCACGGTGGTCCATGAGGGCCTGAAGAACAATTGAGCAGTACCCCTTCCTGTTCATGAAATGGACTGCTCGATGCTCCGGGGCCCAGACGGGGATGTGGGTTGCATCCAGGGCTCCTCCGCAGTTGGGGAACCCGAGGGCAGCGAAGCCAGCCAGCGTAGTGTCCACGTCGCGCAGGCGGATCACTCTTGGGAGCAGGACATCGTTGATGGCATGGACGACCTGCAGAAGGGTGCAGAGAAACACAGGGGAACACATCACATAAGGGAGGGGTGAGTGTGCGCTCCCTTGGCCCCCACCCATGATTCCCTCTGTCCTCATGCACACACACATGCACATGCACACACACACCACAGCCCCCTCGCCCTACGCCCCCCACCCCACCAGCAGGCCTGTGCAAGGGAGGGACGGCCCAAACCCCTGGGTGGCCAAGCCTGGAGTCTTGGCTGCCCCTGGGCATGGAGTGCAGCACCCTCCCACCACCCCACTCTCCACTCTCCCTGGGACTTACCTCCATGACGATGACACCAATGGTGGATCTGCCCGCCCCGAACTGGTGTGCCACCTATCGGTAGCTGTCCGGGGTGGCCAGCTTCCAAAGTGTGATGGCGACCCTCTTGTTGATGGGGATGGGTGCCCTCAGCCGGGTGGTGGCTCTCTGGAGCGCAGGGGCGAGCCAGGCACATAGCTCCAGGAACATCTGCTTTTGCGTGCAGAAGTTCCAGCGCCATTGCTGGTCATCCCATTGCCCCAGGACCAGCCGGTCCCACCAGTCCGTACTGGTGTCCAGTCTCCACAGTGGCCTCTCCACCCTGGGGTGGGGATGCCACAGGGATTCCATGGCCTCCCTGGTGAGGGAGTCCAAAGTGGTCTGCGCCTCCTGGTCCTGGAACAGGAGGGCACCAGCCTGGAGCACCAGCTGCAGGCACTCCAAAATGGCTGGCAGGGGCCAGAGCAAGCACGCGGCCACCCCTGGCTCCATGGCAGACAAAACAAGGCAAAAGAAAAAAAAAACAGGCAGAAGCACTAGGTGGCAAAAGGCAGTGGTGTCCAAAAGGTAGAGAGCAACCACCAAAACTGCTACGGCTGTCAGTCCCTACAAGAGGTACTAAAGCATGGAGCAGGAGAGAAATGGCTGTCCAGGGAGATCCCTTTAAGCACGTGTCTCAAAGGAGCTCTAGCCCCCCACCCCCCGGAAAGGGCTGGTGCCCTTTTGCCCTCTGCAAAATGGTTCCGGGCTTCTGCTTTTGCGCAAAAGCGTGCCGCCAATGTAGACGCGCTTTTGCGCAAAAGTGCATCGTTATAACGATAACTCAGTGCTAATCTAGACGTGATTTTGCGCAAATACTTTTAACGGAAAAACTTTTCCGTTAAAAGTATTTGTGCAAAATCATGCCAGTCTAGACACAGCCAGTGTGATTAGCTAATGGACAAGGACCCAGTGGATTTATGGGTGAGATTCTCAGCCTCACTCCGGCTGTCTTTATACAGGTTAGGAAGGTCACAATGGTGGCATTACAGTTCCTGAGTTTGGCCAGTGGAGAATTCCTGTGGTGCAAATGCTGTAAAAGATAACTCTAAGGCAGCCTTTTGCAAGCTTAGTAACGGGGGTTAGCACTGGGAGTGGGGAAGGAGGGCACAGAGAAGTGAAGGGCTGCAGTATGAAGCACTGAAGAGATTCTGGTAATGCCTCTGTAGCAGGAGGCTGCCATAATGTACACAGGACCCCAGGCCTGAGTTAGGCCATGGGCTGCTTCAGCACCTCTCTGAGGATGGGGAAGGGAATAAAGATGACTCCTCCTGGACTGTAGAATCTCGCCCTTTGGATAATGAAATCCTGGCTTGCCCGAAATCAATAGCTAAATTCCTGTCACTTCAATGTGGCTAGACTGTCACCCCATATGTCCTCTATAGCACAAGAAGGAATGTGCAGATGTTATAGGTATTTCGATTCCCAGTGAACAAGAAGTTTAAGTTGTGGGAGCTACAATATTTTAAAGTAACTTGAATAGAAAGGGGTTAAGACTGAAATGTTCATTTAGAAAGAATTAGCTTCCTCCCACCAGCAGTGAGGGTACAGGTGGATCTCAGGACTTGACTGGTCCCAGACCAGGGGATTTTCCAGACCAGGGAAGGTCCATCCCCCCGTAGTCGTGCTGCCACTGGGCTAGGTCCCCAGCCTGCCCCCACTGCAGCCTTAGCCCCCGGGGCTCTCCCCCCCTTTACTGCCAGGGCCGGAGTGCGGTGGCCAGAGCTCTGCGGGGGCAGAGCTCCACAGCTGCCTGGCTCCACAGCTGAGGCAAGAGCTCTGGGCTGGGGTGGAGGGCCCAGGCCAGAGCTCCCTGGCTGCCACTAGGGCAGGGGCTGGAGTTCCCCATCTGCTAGAGCCAGAATGTGGCCGGAGCTCCATGGCTGGGGATGGGGCCAGAGCTCCCTGACGGTTGCTAGAGTCGGAGCTCCCTGGACGGGGCTGGAGGTCCATGGCTGAGGCCAGGCTAGAGCTCCCTGGCCTCTGGGGCCAGAACTCCCCACCATGCTGCCTGTCCTCCCTCACACACACACTCTCTGGGCTCCCGGCTGAGTCGCTGGTGCCCCTTACGGCGCTACTGCCCACTGCCAGACCTCCCTCTTCCTGGGCTCCGTGGTCCAGGAACATCCATGGTCCATGCTGGACCATGGATGTTGCTGGACCAGGGAATCCCGATTAAGGGAAGTACAACATGTACTAAGCTGTGCTCCTCCTTACCCCGTCCATGCCCCTCACTGCTCCAGGCTAGGGCCACAACTGGGGAGGCTGTGGAGCCCAGCAGCCAGTGGCTGGGACCCCAGGACTAGCAGTAGATCCCCTGGAGCTGGTGGTAGGACCAGTAGTCACAGCTAGGACACCCTGGTGTGGGGTCACACTGGGTGCAAAGCCTGGGAGTGCTGCTGCAGCGCCCCTACTTCCCATGCATATGCCGGTATAACTTTTCTTTTTGGAGGTCATAATCCTGCCCCTGGTGCTAGCTAGTAACAGATATTTCAGAGGAAAGTAAGAAATACCTGCAGTGCAGGTTGGCCACTCTTCAGTGCCATGCATGAAGAAAAGAATGCCTTCCAGACACTCACAGCCACTGAGTCAACACAATGTAGCAAGAAATCTGAATGTCCTCAGTGTTTTAATTGGCCCAAAAGTTTGGACCTACCACTAGATGTCAATAATATGCTGCTATTTCTTTTCCATTATGGTTGCTATTCTAGGAAAGAAACCACAGTCCCTCAATGGTGGCCACTTGCAGTCTTTCCTGCCCTGTCCCCTGCAGGCCTTGAAGGGAAAAAGAAAGCTTCTGCAAGAAAAGCGTGGAAATAATGAGGCTAAAGAAACTGGGAGGTAAATGGGCAAGAGTCAATCACCTGAGGAAGATGACCAGGATGATTGTTGGTCTGAACACAGAGCAGGGATTAGTATGAGCACATTTATATTGCACGCCAAGACTTTAAACTAGATACTGATACATACTTCTTGCAGTAATGAATCCTCAGAAGGGTTGTTAACAGGGGAGCCCACGGGGGCCCTGAGCAATGGGGGTGGCTGCTCTGTGCTCCTGGAAGGGGCAGGGCCTCAGGCAGAAGGAGTGGGGCTAGAGCAGCCACCTGGATGGCTCAGTGCCCTACCCCCCACTGACCCTCAGAGCCCACCAGAATGTACGGCCTGGGGCCCTGGAGCATGCCACCTGGCGCTCCGGCGGCAATTCTAAAGGGCCCCGGGGCTCTGGCTTCTCCCACTGCCAGAAGCCCCAGGTCCTGAGAATTGCTGGGCCCTGGTACAATTATCCCTTTTGTGCTCCTCCCCCGCCCCCCGCCCTGCCCCACCCCATCAGTAGGCCTGGCTGTTAATTTCCAGAATTTACTTTTCCTTCATTTGGAAAGGCATACAGCATGTTAATAAGATGAATGACATCAGAATCTGCTGAGAATGGGTGCAGTTCTACTGGATTCAGTTCACTGTGACTGTTTGCACTGGGTTTGACTCTGTTCCCCCTTTCTTTCCAGAATGGATTGCTTATCAGCTCACAATGTGTTTCCTTTTTCGTGCACTAGGTCTTCATCCAGTTTCTTAATTAGCTCCGAAACTTCTTCCTTGGGCTCTTCAATTTCTTGTTAAGGCTACAGTTTGATTTCCCAGAAAACTTGCCCTTGGGATATGAATTCCCCCATTGTTCTCTGCCAAAAAGACTGTTTAGAGGGGAGAGAATCACTTGGCTCAAAACTGTCATTTTTTTACACTCTCTCTCCTTAAGCAGTCACCTCCTTAACTGCAGATAAATGATATTGACTTCCACTGCTCATTGTAGCATGCCAAGTCATTCATTGCTTTGCACCATACAGAATTAACCCTGCCTTTCAGACACACATCATCTGCACTTTAATCCCTTCTCAGTGTGCCTTTATAAGCCTTCTTGATACTCTAGTTATTTTCTACTGTATTTGAATATTTATTATTTGTTTATTTATTTTGCTAATGGTGTTCACCCAAGGGACAAAGTGAGGTCAATGTGAGGGGATGAAACACATATACTCTTCCAGTCCCCTGTTTATTTATCCTCTACCTGTGAAAGAGGGTATGTGGCATTAGTGTGCCGTTTGTTAACTGATGAATCTTCTAAAACTGAATAGTTTGTCTCATCTGACCTTAAATGGAGGTTCATTGACATGTGAACAGCAGTCTGGGGGTGGCATATGTCTGAATGGCAGTGTAATAACAATATATTGAGATATATCATCTCATAGAGCTAGAAGGGACCAGAAGTCATTGAGTCCAGTCCCCTGCCCTAACAGCAAAACCAAGTACCATCTCTGACAAATTTGCCCTAGCTCTCTAAATGGCCCCCTGAAGGGCTGGGCTCACAATGCTGGGTTTAATAGGCCAGTGCTCAAACCACTAAGCTATCCCTCACCCTGTGAAAGGGTGGGGGCAGGGAATGTAATCAGTTTTGTTTCTGTGGCTGGTCTCCCATGCAGTGAAAAGGATAAAATGAACAGTGCCCTGAAGTAAAAGACCTGGGCTATGTCTACACTTGCGGCTTCTTGCGCAAGTATGGCCGATCTTGAGCAAGAATCCTCAGAGCATCTACACTGCCCATCCACTCTTGCACAAGTAAATGTACAGTACGGCGTGATAAGAGACGGCTTCTTGCGCAAGAGCTACACTCTTTTTTAACAGGTGTAAGCCCTCTTGCGCAGGAGCTCTTGCGCAAGAGGGCAGTGTGGACCGTTGGCAGGGATTTCTTGCGCAAGAAAGCATCCACATTGCCATGGGCGCTCTTGCGCAAAAGCACAGCTCGCACATGGCAGTGTGGACGTTTTCTTGCGCAAGACTTCTTGCACAAGAACACTTGTGCAAGATGTTCTTACGCAAGAAGCCGCCAGTGTAGACAAAGCCCTGGTGTTTTGCTGATGGATCTTACGCTCGTACACCAGCAACAGACCTTGTAGCCCTTGTGGGCTGAAATCGTAACCTCTCTGCACCCTATTCCCTCCTGGTGGAAAACAGTGGAGGCGGCACTCAGAACAAGCTGGGTCCTGGGGGACAGTTATGGGTTACATGTAGGAGCCCTAAAACCCCCAGAGTGGAACCACTTCATTTCCTTGTATATGAGGATATGGGTAATGGCGGCTTGCACCTATCCTCTCCGTTTAAATTAGTAAAATTTGAGGTCTACTTCCATAAAATCCATCCATATCAGTCCTTATTTGTCTGCTGTGGCTGGATCAGCTGAGAGACTGATATATGTAAAAGACAGGAAGAATCATCTGAGCAGCTACTTGGCTGCCATCAGACTACTCTCCATCTGAATGTGCTTAGAAAATATTTCATCAGCAGGAGAAGGGTTAATAGTAGAGTGCTGGTGCCTCCCAGTATGTGTATTAGTCTGAGTTGAAGTAGTGTTAATGAGTCAATTGGTGGCACCCTTTCATCTGAGAGATCTGAATAAAACCTATGTCTCAGCATGGTATTACATTTTGTATGCTGTGGGAGATGAAGTGTTCTCATTCAGATGTCCACCAGGGTTATGTAAAAAGTTAAGTAAATTCATCTAAATTCTTCTGTTTCCATTGGGGAAAAAAGAAATCCATTCTATCTGACTCTCGACACTGAACTATTCTGTAGATGTAGACTTGCTGGCTCTATCGTACTGTCAGCAGTGTGCCACCTCAGAGTTAACTGCATTTGAGTTGTGAGTGAAGTGGCCCCTGTGTGTCAAGACTATGTATCTCTGTAAAGCACTTTGGGGCTTTAGAAATTGATAAATTATTGATAGATAAATCAATAATAGCATTAGTGATATTTTTATTTCTACTCAGCAGTTGGGCTTTTATTGCATTCTAAGAAATATCCCTTGTGATGCAACCATTTATGTATTCAAATTTTCATGAGAGCACTTACTCATGAATATTAGACCAGATTCTGACCTCTGTTAAGCTTCTGAACACCGGTCACTTCATTGACCTGAGGCTGTCTGGGTTTAAATGCTTGTAGAATTTATCAGTCTGATCTCAGTAGCAAGGGGATCATTTCAGAGAGATGGAGGTGGAGGACAAAGTTGTGGCAGGATATTATATCTAATTACACCTTATTGTATATGATGGTCTTAAGGAGTCAATGATCCGTATGACTACCAATGGTGAAAGCCAAAAGGAAGCTACTGGCATGAAGACTGAAGATAACCAAGATAAAACTCAAACTTGGGTTTTGGAATGTAAGGGCAATGTATGGAACAGAGAAGCTATCTCAGGTCACAGCAGAGATGTGATGCTACAGCTTACACATCCTGGGTGTCAGTGAGAGCAGATGGGTAGAATCAGGAAGCCAAGAATCATAGAACACTAGAACTGGAAGGGACCTTAAGAAGTCATCAAGTCCAGTGCCCTGCCCTCATGGCAGGACCAAGCACCATCTAGATCGGGTTCGGCAACCTTCTCAAACCAAAGAGCCAAACGACATCAAAATTTAACAACAACCTTGGGAGCAACTTTGTTGTATTCTAGACAGAATGATGGAAAACATCATGAGGATGTTACCATCCTTTGAAAAAGGAAGTGGAGTATTCCCTGCTTGAGTGGAAATCTATCAGCAGCAGACTTATGAGAGCCAGATGGAAGGACACACAAAAATATCACCCTTATTCAGTGCTATGTTCTGACAAATGACAGTGATGAAGATGTAGAAAAATTCTACCTTACATTATAGGCAGATTTAGACAGAGTACCATGCCATGACCTAACTATTGTTATGAGATACCTGAATGCCAAGGTTGGTAGGACCTCAAAAACAAAAACAGAGGAATGGGAAGGCATGTACTGTGAATAAAAATGGAGAGGCTTGTTGATTTCTGCAATATGAAATACTTAGTCATCTGCAGAACCCTATTTCAACATTGTGAAATTCACAGTCTGACATGGTGTTCTCCAAAAAGGAGCAATAAGAACCAGATTCACCATACAATGATCAGTTGTAAATGGTAACACTTACAACAGATGTTAGTGAGAAATGGTGCAGATGTTGGAAGTAACCACAGCTGGATGAGGCAGCAACCAACTCTGTCAAAGTAAAACTGAGAAGCATGGGGCCACCAAACAAGGGACATAGATATTATTATATTGATAATCTAAAGTGTGTAAGATATTAGTCCAGTATATATTGGAGGCAGTTGATAACGTTCTCAGAAAAGAGCAAGCTGGTTTTTGGAAAGGTGTGGCTGCACAGAACAGAGATTCCCTGTGTGACACAATAGAACAATGTTTAGAATGGCAATGGCAATGCTACATAAACTTCATAGACTTTAAGAAGGCTTTTGATAGCATTAACAGGACCAGTGTATGGCATATTCTGAGGGTATATGGAATCCCCCTCCTTATAATCAACATTATCAAAAGCTTATATTTCAACTTTATATGCAATGGTGATCACAGTGAGCTCAGATTTGAAGTCAAAAGAGGAAATGTCATGTCTGCAATCCAGATCAGCATTGTTATTGACTGAGTATGCAATGCACAAAAGAAGACATGCCAAGAGGCATTAAATGAAAACCCTTCTCATCCCTTGCAAATGAGCTCACTCTCCTGTCACCTATCACAATATATGGAAGAAAAAACAGCTTGACTCAATGCACTCAGCAAGCAAATTTGACTGAAAATCAACCTCAATAAGAAAAATATCAGTACTTTGGATATAGCCTCACCATTACCAGTAAGAGTGATAGAGCAAGCGGTGTAACCTTTGGGTTACATATAGCCTGTCGAGATTCTACCTGTGGCCTGCACACCTCCCCTCTGCCCGCTCCCCCCACGCCTCTCATGCAATGAGCTTTGCACTTACCTACTCTTCCTCCTCCCTCCCAACACTTTCAGAGTACAGTGACTCAGTTGATTCATGGAGTTCAAGCTCTGGAAGGGACAAGGGCACAGTTACGGAGAGGAATCAAGGAAGAGGCTGGATGGGAGATTGATAGAAGGGTTGGAGTGGGGATGGGAGCTTCATCACTGCCCTACATGCCAGAGACATATTGGGAACATGACATGACATATTATATCCTTCAAAGTTGGAGAAGGATTTGAAGACATAATGGGCTGAATGGACCTAGATGTAGATTGGGGGGAACTGTCACCAAATGATCCCCTTGCTGAGTACTAACGAGACAAACTAATTTCACCAAAAGGTGGTAAGGAATGAAAGGATTTGGCTTGCACAACTCCTAGAATAAAATATGGTGAAAAACGTAACTTTTCTGGAACTATGTGATGCCACTTAAGGGTAACATTAGTCACTGAAATAGCCTCCTGGAGCTGTGATAGAATATAAATTTTTAAAACGCCTTCATTGAATCCATAACTGACCTGAATGAATCATGTTTACTTTTGCTGTAACATGTAAGGTTGCAAGTAAAGGAAAAATGAGGAATATTTGGACTTCTGGTTTCCACTCCCCCCCCCCTCCCGCCCAAGTAAAACCTTGAAAAATGTCTAATAAAAAACATATTGGTTCCCACAGAGTGCATATTTATGCCTGCCAAGTAAAGATATGTTCTTTTGTATCCCAATGGTTTAAAAATTTAATTCTCAATCATGTAAGTTCTTTACCTCATATGGTTTAGCTGACAAATATGCAGTACATTTTACCTCTTTAAATAAAAATGAGTTCCGAAGCCTGCTTTACTATGGTTTTCCAAGGATAAATGAAATATCAAAGGGATTACAGTACAAAGGGTACAGACTGAACTGGGGCTATATCTATACTGCAGTTATTTTTCGGAAAAAGGTACGCAAATTGCTCTGATTATTTATTACCTTACCACTTAAAAACAACAACAAACAAACAAAAGCAAAAAAAAAACCTCCACCCCCAACACCCTTTCCCCAAAAAAAGCAAGAGCCCAATCTTACAATTTAGAATGTGCCTCTTATCCCACTTCCCTCTGACATCTCTGGTTTTGGAAACCCAGTGACCTTAAAATGGTTCTAGGTAGGTCCCGCTCTTCACCAGTGCATTACACATTATAGGTCTGCAGCAAGCATTATAGGTTTGCAGAGGCTTCTTTTCAGTTTCATACTTCAGGTTGCATCTTCCTGGTCCAGCAGCCTCTGGACTTGACTGGTCTTGGACAAGTGCATTTGCTGGACCAAGGGAGGTCATTTCTGGCTCCCCTGCCGTGTGCCCCACCAGCCCTGGCCCAGCTGCTGGTCTTCTGACCAGCTCCCCCCTTGCTGCCAGCCCTTCTGTTTTTCTGGCCTGACCAGGCTTCCTGGCCCCAGCATGTGGTCCCACTGCCATGCACCGGGCTCCTCACCCCACTGACAGCTCACTGCCAGCAGCTGCTGCCCTGACATCTCTCAGGGCTCCCAGCCACTAGCCCTCCACTGGGACTCTCTGATCCTGAAAGACCATGGATGTTGCTGGACCAGAGAATCCTGGTTTAGAGAGGTTCAACCTGTAATTGTAGGGGTTGAATGGGCTTGTTTGCTTGTAAAAGTCTTTTCCTTCCTTATATCTGTTACTCAGGTGGTAGCTTGAAATCCTTCTCTTTGGAGAAGACAGTGCACAATGTTGTTTCAGGCTCACATTCATTCAATATAAAATTATAGAAACAAGAAAGGCTTATCAAGAGAAAAACTTCCCACTACTTGACCAAGATTACATATGCAGTAATACTGGTTCCAATCAAAAAAAAAATTAGTTGCCAGCTGCATGCCAGAAGAAAATAGTAGCCCAACAAATGAAATTCTGAAACTAATATAGTTATAATGAGTTTCTTATGGAAAAAATAATTCTTTTCAAATACTAAAAACTATGGGGCAGACTCTGGGTGAAATCCTGGCCCCACAGAGGTCCATTTTAGTTTTTTTATATTTCACCCTTTCTCACAGTTTCTTTGGAGAGGCTGTTAAAATCAGTGCAGTTTCTCCACATTTGCTCTAGCATAACAGATCAAAAAGCTGACCTTTGTCTCTAATGATCTATTTCCCATGTTACATATATATCAAACTTTTATAACATATTTCACTATAGGCTCTCATTGCAGCCTGTCCTTCTCTAAACATACTGTTGAATCATAAACTCGTAAGCAGGTTCTCTTACAGCAAACCCTGGGCCTAATTCTGGGTGTTGACTGCTCTGGGGTTATCTTTTTCTGCTCTAGGAAGAAATTCTCCTCTTATGCACACAGTAAGATTGTAGAAAATATAGTTGTCAGTTATCCCAGACTAGTATTGTATTAATGCAGGTTATGACAGGCACATCAGCCAGTTTGACCCATGCCTTTAACCTTTAATGTGAGGGTGATTTACTAGCAGCAAATGCATATATCATTTGGTCACTTCCATTTTGACCTCCTCTGCTGTTGTTCTTCAGGACAACAAAGGATTTGATGATTGCATTGCTTGATGGATGGATATAGCCATCAGTTCCTAGGTAGCTAGTAGCAGTGCTGCATCCAGGATATATCTCTTTCATAACCAAATGAATTAACTTCACCTGCCCACCAGCCCCTCTTGTCCAGACTCATCCTTTAAAGGCTGAAGGAGTGTGATTAAATTCAATCAAGTGTTTAAGCTGAAAGAAATTCCCAAGAAGTTAAATTGTTCATACATTTTCAGAATGAAACATGGATTTTTCTTTGAAATGACTTTTTATTTAGAATTTTACTTTCATTATTTTAAAGTTAACTCTTCAACTAGAACAAAATGCTGCCTTTGACCCAGAACAATTTTACTTTTCAGTTTTGTTGCAAAACCCAAACACTGGCTGTTCACATAATGCTGCTACTTAGGGCTAACCTCTAGCTTTTGAAACCATTGCTGCAATAAAGGTATATATGTAGAGAGGGCATAGCACTAGCTGTATTAGCAGCAGGCATTCCATATGTAATCCCCCTCGCCACTCCCTGGATTATACGGGAGCAGGCAACACTCACCTGCATACCTAGGTGCCATATCATCACCCTTGCATAACGGAACTGAATCTAGTGATCTTATAGCATCCATATAGAGCAGCAGCAGTGTGATGCATGGTGGCACACAATAGAAGTTCTGAACCTTTTTTAAATTTACGAGTTGATTTAATGAAGGAACATCCCATCAGGACCTTGATCACTTTCATACAATGTTTCTCAAAGTGAGGCAGAATGGCTTCCCTGGGGAAACTCTAATATCTCTTCGGAGAGAGAGATCGAGACACCCAAGTAAGATAAAAAAGAAGTTTTTAATTCTTTTTTCTTATTTTAATCCTTTTCTGATTCTTAATTCATATTTAATCATTCTTACTCAGATTGCAGTAAATGTAGAACATCTGTATATGCAGAATATTTTATAGATAGCTCTGCTTTTTCAGAATCCTAAATGAATTAGCAAAAAAAAAAGACACATTAACATGTGGTCCTGGTTTGAAAGAGACTAACAAAATTCACTTTTCCTTAATTTCTATTTACTTCCCTTAGGAAAATTCTACCCAGGAACTCCAGCTGCTCCAAGGTTTGTAAGTATTCAATTTTGTAGTCCAGGATCAGAGTATATTAAAGAAAGGCATGGCTTTTAAAACTTGTCTCTGGGTCTGAAGTGCCTCAAAATTTAGATAGGATTTGTTTGGATTCATTTTACCACCTTCATGTCGGTCCCTATTTAAGGTACAAAGAATTGTTTCCCTATCCAAAGCAATACAATATTGCTCCTTATCTAAGGCCTTTGCACTCTTATTTTTTTTAATTTATTTTACACTCAAGTTATTTGAAACAATGGAAACTGATTTGTATCAAGCAACTCTTACCTATAGAAATACTAATTTAATTAGACTTCTTTAGCTGAGTCACTGTCTCAAGATCTGTTTATTGGTGATGTTGCAAGGACCATTATTCTCTGTTTAATGCTGACATTATTTGTAAATATTCCCAGTGTTCCATCCCCTCTCGCCCGCACACACAAAGAAACAAAAATATTTATTAAGGAGAAAATACAAAAGCAGAAATGCAAAATGTAGAGAATCCAGATCATCAGCTCATATAGATTTCCATGGCTCTGGTGAAGACTATGGAGTAGAGTGACTTATACTCCCTGAAGATTCAAATCAATAGAGTATCTTGTCCACAATTTCCCTTACTCTGTATTTTTTTGTCCTGAAAGCTGCTATTCGTGAAATCTGGTTTAGATTAAAAGGCATGAAAACTGGACAAGGGTTTGATTCACCATTGCACTGATGGCTGGGTAATCATTGACACCAGTGCAGATTTCAGTGGGTGGAAAACACTAATCAGTCAGAATAGAAGCCATTTATACCTCCTTTGCTCTGGTGCAAATAACAACCATGTAAAAGCCAACACTTATTCCATTATCAGAAATGTACCAATATTTGGACCAATTACTTTCTTTGCCTTCCTTTTGTTGTATACCTTTACTTCACTCACACATGTATTTAAAGTAAAACATGACTTTTGGGATCTAAGTTATCTAGCAGAATTGTGGATGGCTTTCAGAAGTTCCATGTGAGCTCAACTTCTCCTTGCTAAGTTCTTCAGGACATCATCCAAATGCTGGTAGTGATAACTATCATTTAAATCTTTGGCAAAGAATTTATTGAAGCTATAGTAATAATCTCAGATACATCATTATCTGCTTGGCCACATACAGGAACATTTCTCTTCTTTTCATTTATTTTTTTCCCTTAGATTTTCTGATTCAGACTGAACCACAGGATACTAAATTCCCCAGTTCAAGAATATTTGTTTGCTAAATTTTTTTTAAAAGTCCAAGTTTAGCCATCAGCATTCCTTACAGTAGTAAGAAACAACCCTTACTTTTGTTTACAGTGTAGGGTTATAAATTATATTGAAATATCATTCAGTTATAGTCGTTCTCTAAGATTGCAAAGAGATGGATGGTCTCCAGGGTAGGGTTGTCATAGAAAGGAAAATCAAACCAACTGAATAATACAATAAGTCTATGTATCAAGCCAGCTCAACCAAGCAGTGATAAGAACTGTGGCAGTCTTTGAGGAGCTGGCTGACAGATTTCATTTGTCTGAGTTCAGATCTTGCCCCAATGTCACATGTCACATTTTCCCACCATCCCTTTGGTGTTCTACTGGCACCCTCCAGGTGCTGTCAGGGGATTTGAGGGAGTCTGCCAGTTAAAATGCTTGAATGACTAAGTCAAGAATACATGTAAGGAGCCATTTCTTCTTCTTTTATTTAATTTTTTCATGCCATACAACTGCCACATCTCATGCATTTGATTCTACAATGCATATATATAAAGCTTTCCTAAACCTTTAGAAAGACTGTAGTTCAAAACTGAGCTGGGACTTTTCCTGTACATACAAATATCAGCACACATGGAAAACCAAGGCGTACCCATGCATAAGCCCTTAGGCAACATTTGAAGAGTTAACTCTAAAACCTTCAGCTCTTGGTATAATTCATGAATCTAGAAGCCATAGTGCTGATGAGGGTGCTATTTTTTAGCTCAGGCTGACAGCTGAGGTCCTATCCATTTATTGTCAAATGTCCTTATGAAACTGTCCACAACAATAAGGAGGTAATCTCACCCTGGCCAGATTTGATTTGGAGTAATATTCTGAGGGGACTTAAAATTTCCCTTCTACTTTAATTTACTTAAGTTGTCCTTCACTACTTGTACTGAAGGTAAGTGAACTATTTCTGAACACTGATTTGGAAATAAAGATGCTGCCTTTCACTACAGAGGTAGCGGATGACTATAGTTTTAAGAACCTTAAAGCAGTGGCGTAGAGAGGGTGCCTGGGGGGCAGTTGCCACCAGGTACCACACTAGAGAGGCACCAGTTTAGACCCCTTCTTCTCCCCCTGTCATCCCTTGGTTTGCCTGCTCCTCCTCCACCCTCTGCCGCTGGCTGGAGCCTCCTCCCCACCTCTCCGACTCCAGCCCGAGCCTCCTCCATCTCTGCTGGTGGGTTAGTGCGTGTGGGGGCCCGGTCCCAAGCTGGAGGAGGCAGGGGAAGATGTGGTACAAGCCCACCCCCCTTCCCAAGTTCGGGCTCAGACGTGCACCAGGTTCGGGGCCCTGCCGTGTGGCAGCAGGGGACACAAATTTTGCCTTTGCCCCCAGTCACATAACACCCTTGCTACGCCTCTGCCCTCAAGAGATATTAAACTGTGCTGCAATTTTTCTCTGAAACCAGCATTACCTTTGCTGAGTGGTAGCAAAAGTCCAGTTTGCTTTAAACTCAAATTATATTTCTTTTCACTTTATTTACACATGTGCACCAGTCCTGAAATGAAACAGACAACCAGAAGTTGGGGCAATACTTTCTTTTGGGAACTTCAGCCCAACAACAATGCATGCTCCAGGGCACAACTCTGCTTTAAGAACTGACTCTAATCAGAAGCACTGGTACAGAGCAATTTCTCCAGTTACTTGCACATCTCTCCTGCCCACAGCTGCCTCTTCACAGCATCTTGCATAGCCCAACATGAAACACAAGACTGCCCATCTTTCCAAGAGTTAAAACTTGCTCACTGAGGATATGTCCACACTGCGTCTGGGATCATATTCCCAGCTCAGGTCAGGAACCAGCTGCACTTGAGATAGAAGTATAGCCCAGGCTGAACAAGCAGATGAGGCTAACTCCTAAGTACATACTTGGGGGGCTGAGCAGGTTTGCTCTCAAGTCTTGCCTCATTGTCACCTACACTATCTCCACTTACACAGCTATTTTTAGCACACTAGTGCAAGCAGTACAAACACATCTGTCTATCTATGACTACGTGTAACAAAACTTATATAGCAATGGAAAAGTTTTTAGAACACTTTGGGATCATGCTGGGTGAAAAGTTTATATAATCATGTAAAATTATCTATGGCATCTCTTGAATATGGATCTATCCTGTCACTTTTAAACCTAATAGAGTGCAAGAGTAAAAATAGAAAGAAGATAATGAATAACTGAACACATGTAACTTTTATCTGAGAATGAATTGCTCACAGAGTATTTTCATTATTCTATAGAACCTAGAACCAGTTCTTCGTTTTGGTAAGGTCCTGTGAGGTCTCTGCAGAGGTACAGAATAAAGCTGGCAGGTCTAGTCAGGCTGAAATTCCTTATAAGAGGGGATTTATGGAGGTAATGACTATGACTGAAATAGCTTGAGTGGTTTAAATTTTAAACATACATATTACCGATAAAAAATAGAGGGGACTATAAAGTATAGGTAGCTTGGGAGATTTTTGACTCTAAGGTGCCAAGTCCAAATCTTAGTTACGCCACACTTACAAATGAATTTGCTAGTCTGATCCCAGCTTGTTTTTGTCCCTATTACAAAACAAGTTACAATAATATGAAACCTCTGCTAAAGATGGGCGAGGCGAGGTGCAAAAATATTGAGTATGGCTTGTACATGAGAGAGTTATAGATCCGGAATGAGGTGCAATGTAACAGAAGCATGGGAAATATTATACAATGCCTTCCAACACTTTATTCAAGAGTTTTAGCTTCTCAGTTTTAAAATTGATTCCTCAAATTAGAGGAAAATATAGCAGAGTAAATTGAAAATCTCTGAAAAAACTGAAAAGAAAAACATACCAAATCAAGCTCCTTTTAATCAATTGAATCCAAGACTACAATAGCTGTCAAAAAAGTGCTATGCTGTCCTGTAGTTATTACTCTAGCCTGACACCAAAATGCTCCCAGCAATATTGTTTTGGCTTATTCATAATGTCTGAAAGTTGTTAGCAGGAGTTGCATTAAATCACCTTGTCACCAGTCCTGGTTTTTATCAACATAACTGAAACAAATTCTTCACTTAAAGAAAAAAATATATTGTTTTCAGTTAACTTAAGTCTATATAGCTGATTTCCCAAATCACATTTTCTAGTTAATGACTAAAACATTAGAGCGGTATCTAAAAGGCAGAAACGAAACACTTTACCTTTTTGGCAAGATTTACAAAAAAGAAAAATGCTGAAATGAAATAATATTTTACCTGGCACTTTAGTAAGTGCCCCCTCCTCAATCCTTGCCCCCCCCCAAAAAAACTGTTTAGCCAAAAATAGCTTGTTAGCAGTGATTTTGTTTTTATGTAAAGCACCAGAATGATGCACAAAACCAACAATCTTTTGTGAGAATAGTTTTGGATCTAATAGACTGATCATGCAAAGACATACCAGGAATAGTGTAATGCTTATTATAGGTTCCAGATTGCACAGAATTGGGCCCTAACTTAAGGTAAGATTAACAGGATGAGGTGATAAATGCGGCACCATAGGATGGGAGTGAGGAGAGCAATACAATAAGATTGCATGGCTGCTGAAGTGTTCATCGCCCACTGCTGCTTACTGCTGAGATTTGCTTCAAACTCAGGCAAAATTGCGGGTTATATGAGAGGTGACTCTTGTGTGTCACATGAGAAGCACTTGGGATTCAGAAGTTAAGTCCACTTTCTTCTGACTGGTGATCATCCAGAACGGGGAGCAACTCAGGTGGTAACAGCAGCAATAAGCACTAAGCTAACTTATTCTTTTTTATAAGTCAAAGAATAGTGCCTGTCCCCAGTGCTTAAGGGGAACAGTTCTGCCTGGACTCCCCAGAGTGGTCTTCAGCCTCATGCCAAACACACCTCTTAGGCTCTGTCATTTGTTATGGTTTAAGATGCCTTGCCCATAACCTACACTGAAGGAGTATTGCCCATCCAGATCTGGATTCTGACTGCTTTTTTATGCTATCAGATGAACAGAGAATTCCTTCCAACATTTCTAGGAAGATATGTGGCTTTTATGTTGACTGTGTCTCTTTAAGGCACTGTTTGCAAAGAATAGGAAAACTGTTCTCAACAAAAAAAAAAAAATAGTCTCATGCATGCCAGTGACCAGAAGTGTCCAAGATTTTACTGCAAGCATAACCCAATTGTATAGGATTTGGAAAACACTAGGATGTGGACAATTTAGGTCCAAGTCTCTGCTCCAGATGAGTGACATAACCACTGGACTATTGTCTAGTCCTGAGGTGGGAGAGTTTCTATTAAAGAATAATTTCAAAATTCTAGTTGTCATTCTTGTGCAGAAAGAAAAATATCAGGATCTCACTTTTTTGTGCGATAGAAATGTGGTTTTCTAGCTAGCCCTGCTTGTCACTCAAAATGCCCATTTACATGCAACAGATTTGTAAAATGCTATTTGCCCACTCACTTGAGAAGGGTAATTTTTAAGAGTAAGTAAAATGCGTAGTTACCCCTTTCCCCATTCCAGAATCATCAGCATTCATAGTATAGAGTAAATGGGCAGATGTTGTGCCTCAGCTGGTATCTTTTTATGACAGTTCTGCAAGGCTGACTTACAGGATATCTTGATTACAGTAAAGTCAGTAAATCTCCTAAGGATTCATATCTCAGTGACAGTAAAGCAACTAAGGCACTGGGATTTCCGGTAAATATACAATCATACATTCTAACCCCCTTTCTCTGGCATTTACAGTGGATGCTACATCCCTCACCCTAAATATTCCTTGGTGAAAAGGGAAGTCAAAGCATGTGTCAGAAGGTGATGTCAGCCTTGTCAGTCACTCGGAGGCTTTTAGCAAGACTGCCGTGTTTGCTGCTATGTTATTTCCCTATGGCCAGCCTCTATTTGAGTTCTACAGAGGTGATTGCTAGAATCAGTTGGAAGGTTGCTTGATTCTCAAATGGGCCTGTGCCAAATGGTACAATGTGCTGTTTTGGAGGGGAAAGCCATTCATTTCCAGCATTTCCCATTACAAAAATTCTAGCAGCAGATGCCTTGAAGTTCCTTTCCTTTCGTCAGCAGAAGGTAATGAATTGTCCTATGGTGTTTTTGCTATTCAGAATCTCACAAAGTAGGTGCCTCACAGTCTAGAAAAGTTTGACTATACCCAGGAGTCATTATATTCAGATGCCTTCTCTAACCAAGCTGATCAGAACTAGGCAGAATTGACTCTAGAAACTTGAGGAATTCAACCTGACAGTCCCAAAGATTCCAGAGACACAGAATGTGAGAGTTGATGTCTTGTTCAGGAGCAAAGATTCGAGGAGGGAGTGTATCCATAGCTGGACCAATTAGCCAGCAATCTGAACCACATTTCCATATCTTTCTTCAGAGTCTCTCATTCTGTCCAGTGAGATGAAATGCTTTCCCAATTCTATACACAGATCCAGTCCAAAAAATATTGGTGAATCCAAAGAAGAACAAAGCAAATAAATTGCTCCTTATTTATCCCCATTTGCTATCCAGACAAATTTCACTTAATACTTCAGTTGCTAGTGGAATCTGTACCAATGGGATACATTCATGACACATTGTATGCTCTTCAAATAACCTGACTTACTTCCTCCTAGAAATCCACACTGGGAAAGATTTTTAAAAAACTGGGCATGTTCAGTCTTGAGTCCATGAGGGATTTGATGAAACTTCTACTATATTAAGGGCTGTTATAAAGAGGTTGGTGATCAATTGCCTTTAGCCTTGTAATTTTGTAGGTCACAAATTAGTTCATTATAATGAATGTATGTTATAGCATAAGGTTTGGATTAAACTTAAATACAAGATGTAGGCCTCAGACAGGCCAGGCAGCTTTGTTAACTTAGCTCCAGCTCTGTTTGATGTTAGCATGTTCTGATGTTAAAATAATGTTGTAATAGATAGAAGGAAGTTTAATGTTGAAAGACTTGTAACTTTGTTAAAGTGACTAGAAGTACCCTTTATTCTGTGCTGTAATTGTGTAAATGTATTGTTTGTGTGAATGAGAGAGAGAATGTTTTAGGAGAGATAAGTGTGAAGGCCACTGCAGGCCCAAATGGTTAGCGGAGGGGCTGGAAACTCAGAAGCACCAAATAATTATCAACTAAGCTAAAGCACACTGAAGACGCAAATTAGACTGAGACAGATTGATGAGCCCTGAAATTACAGGCAAGCACCCCTTACTAGGAATCCAATAACAAGTTTTACCGGAAGACAGCACCCCTAAGGGGTCATCAGTATACTGACATCAGATGACTGCGAGAACAACCTCCAGATGAACATATGTCCCAGAAAAACTGATTGGGATGCTGAATGACTGATTAAGGCCTGACAAGGGAAAATGCATAGGCTCGCATGGAAGGAAAATCCTATAAAGGATGGGTTGTCTTGCATGGTTCTTCGGGATCTGTCCTGCCGTGATCATGGAACATCAGTCCAGACTGACAAGAACCTGGCTCCTCCCTCGTACTCAGCTTATCTGGCCAATAAGTTGGGTCGAGCAACAGACTGGTAACTATTCCATCAGCAGGATGTGTGTGTGTGTGAATGCATATGCTACTTAGTTATATTATTAATAAATGCGGCATGTTGCCTTATCCCCCTGAAAAGGATCCAGTGTGCTTCTTTTTAGCATAACATGCCCTCCATGTCCTCTGTAGGTACAACAAGAAGTAACAGGCTCAATTTTCTGCAAGGAAGATTTAGATTGGCTATTGGGAACAACTTACTATCTATAAGGATAGTTAAGTATTGGCATAGGCTTCCAAAAAAGGTTGAGAAGGTTGAGAAATCTGACACTACGGTGGAGCAGGAGTTAGAATAGTCAGACAAGCACCTGTCAGGGATAGTCTAGGTACACTTGGTCCTGCCTCAGCACAGCGCTAGACTAAATGACCTCTTAATGTCCTTTCTAACCCTACATTTCTGAGATTTTATAATTTTCAAATGAGCAAGTGGGTTTAGATGCCTAGCTGGCTTTGAATATGAATGGAGTAACTGACTTAATATATTCTGACTGTCTGAGAGGAGACTGGCCAATACAAAACATATATTTCTGGGGGGAAATCCAGTATGGGAGTGCACTGGGGTTGCCCTGCAGTATAACTAGGGATTGTAAAAGTTACAGTGTGGCTGGCAGGTTGCAATTGCATGAATACATTTGGTAATGACCTGCATGCTGGTGCTGGTTATGAGCAGTGCAGGTGGAGGCCGTGACAGTAAGACATTATAAGGCACTCCAGAGTACAGGGAAGGGGTGACCCAGCCCCATACTGGTTTGAGTTTAACCATGTACCTTACAAAATACAAACTGGAGAAATATGGTATTGCAAATCTCTCAGAACATGAGCCTGATCATGCCCCTGATACAGGGGTGGGTAGTAAGCTGCCCGCAGACCAGATGTGGTTGGCCTGATCCTGTCCCCACTGACTTCGATGAGAATCTTCCTACTGCCTTCAGTTGGATCAAGCCTTCAGAGTGATTGTTTTTTAAATAAAATATTTGGATATTTGGAGACAAGCTTCTCAAGTGATTATTTCAAGTACTTTGCATGACTTGCTAGGCAGAATTTTTTTTTCATTAAATTAGGAGTCTTGGAACTAAATTTCTCATCCTGACCCCCATTTCCACCCTCATTTCTCATTTCCACCCTCCCTGGAAATACAACAACAAAAATTGAAAAACAGTACAGACCTCTAAGGTATGTTAGAAAATCAATAAGAACTGTTTTGTAAATGCTGCTTATGTAATAATAAATATTTGTTATTTAATAGCAATTCTTCCAGATGCTGAAATGACAATAAAGTAGTGTTGGCAGTAAATCAACCGTATTGGAACACTGCATAGCCTGAATATAACAGGAAATTAAGTACAGTAATCTTGGGAATAATTTCATTTCTTTTAACTACAATTCTTCAGCGTATGTTTCTTTTATAGTTTCCAGGTCACCACATTTTCACTGATTCATTGTGCTGCTCAATGATGCTTCACGTGATGATTGTTTCCAAGTCATCTTGCAAGGAGAAATTGGTAAAGTCTAACAAAAAAAGGAAATATGTACCAAATGGTTTGGAAGTAATCTGAATACTTCCAAATATGGGCAGCCTAACAACCACTCCATTAAAGATTTTCACAGAGAATTCATACCCATCAGGAAAAGGTATGTGTTTAAAAATCCCTTATTACAAATACAGACAATAGTAAAAATAATGAAAATGAGTCAGAAGATGATTTGTCGGCTTATAGCTAGTTGAGAAATTGCTACTTTGCACTACTTCAGAAGATTTAGTTAATGTCAGCAGTAAAAGTTTCATGCACTGTGGGATTATATGAATAGAAGACTCAAAACACAAAAACAAAAAACGAAAGAAAAAGCAAAGATGCAAAGACAATAAATATGAAAAAGTGAAATAAAAAAATTACAGAAAGATTATGGAGTTGTTGCATGCATTTTAAGAAATTTTATACATTAGAGCTTAGCAAGCTCTATGTCTTTAATGGCTGTTCAGTTTTTCAGGGTCCAGAAATCTTTTTCTATAACTGACTTTATTTACTATGTATCTACATCTACTGCTCTGCCAAAAATTGTCTCGAAACACCTAGCTGCTTTTAGTGCCAATGCTGTGTGTGGTACTGTGTATTTGTACAGAATAACATGGTCTCTACCATATGGAGCTTCCAGCTTAAGTCAGATACAAACAATGAAATGAAATGTAATAAAGTAAGTGACAGTGCAAATTTTAACAGGGGTGTATTGTCTGAGTGAGATAGTAACTGAAAGGCTTTATAAAGGTAGTTTTAAAAAGTGACATTTAAAGAAAACAAGGTCAATTATTTTAGTCTGGATCTTGTTTTTGTTATGCTTATAAGAAGTATACAGGATCTTTTTAGAAGAAAAGGCAATGTGCCACAATTGTTGACAACATAAAACAGAAATTACCTTATGCATAAACACACACACACACTGTCCCACCAACAGTGTTATAGTAATTATAGCTATATTTATAGCTGACAATCAGAGGATTAGACCAACCTGAGTTAATTTGGACACAAGAAGGGAGACAGGTTCTGCTGGTTGTGATTCTGATGCTTCAAGGCTATAGCTTGGCAGGGCAAACCCAGAGAACCATCACAAATCTGTCCACTCCTATAGTCTCTAGCTCCCATTTGAGTCCATGGGTTTTGCAGAGTCATACTGCAATCAATCACATATCCACAAGAGGTTTTTTTTCAAATTGTTTCTTCTTTCTTTGCTTGTTTTTTTTAACATGTGTGCTTTCAGGGAGTTGCCCCATATGGGTTTTAGCTTATCTGTCCATTCCCAAGGTTAGGGACACTTGCTTTACCTCTACGGTCATCAGTCTGCTCTTATCATGACTGGAGAGTCTATGTGATATTCCAGTCCTTCCCCTCCCCCCGACCCATTTTGGTACATCTGAGCCTAGAAATGACTTTTAAACTTACCTAATTAACACACATTTCTTTTTTCAAATGATACCAAAACACTATTACTACAAAGTACAGAACTATTTGTAACTACACCTCACAAGATTCTGTAACATCTATCACTTACATCAACAAACCCTATAACATATGATGACCATAACACTGGTCTACAATTTTTTAGAAGTCGTCTGCTTCAGAGATAAAATGTGCTATTTATTATGTATTTTGATGTGCTGAATTCAAATATGACAATTAAAACAACTGATTGGTTACTGTTTCCAAGATATTTAAGTTTTTACATTTTACGTCTGTGTATATTGTGTAGTTAGTAGAGTTTTAATCATAAATTGTAAACCTAGGTCTTTTCATGTGTTTATGGTTGCTTTACATGATAATATTTCACCTGTCCTGTTTATGTAACACTTTAAAAATCAGCAAAAGGGTTATATAAATAAAATGTATTATGAAACAAAAAGCAAAAAACTATTATGTACATAGTTTAGTCCTATTCAGTGTCTACTCGGCGCTTCTTGGCTTGTCTCTTGTATTCATTAAATGGAGCATCTCTCGTCACTGTCCAGCAATAGTCTGCAAGCATTGATGGGCTCCATTTGCCCTGATAGCGTTTCTCCATTGTTGCAACGTCCTGGTGAAATCGCTCGATGTGCTCATCGCTCACTGCTCCGCAGTTTGGTGGAAAAAAATCTAGATGAGAGTGCAAAAAACGTATCTTTAGTGACATGTTGCAACCAAGGCTTTTGTATGCCTTGAGGAGGTTTTCCACCAACAACCTGTAGTTGTCTGCCTTCTTGTTTCCGAGAAAATTTATTGCCACTAACTGGAAGGCTTTCCATGCCGTCTTTTCCTTGCCATGCAGTGCATGGTCAAATGCATCATCTCGAAGAAGTTCACGAATCTGAGGACCAACAAAGACACCTTCCTTTAACTTAGCTTCACTTAACCTTGGAAATTTTCCACGGAGGTACTTGAAAGCTGCTTGTGTTTTGTCCATGAGCTTGACAAAGTTCTTCATCAGACCCAGCTTGATGTGTAAGGGTGGTAACAAAATCTTCCTTGATTCAACAAGTGGTGGATGCTGAACACTTTTCCTTCCAGGCTCCAATGACTGTCGGAGTGGCCAATCTATCTTGATGTAGTGGGAATCTCTTGCACGACTATCCCATTCGCAGAGAAAACAGCAGTACTTTGTGTATCCAGTCTGCAGACCAAGCAGGAGAGCAACAACCTTCAAATCGCCACAAAGCTGCCACTGATGTTGGTCATAGTTTATGCACCTCAAAAGTTGTTTCATGTTGTCATAGCTTTCCTTCATATGGACTTCATGACCAACTGGAATTGATGGCAAAATATTGCCATTATGCAGCAAAACAGCTTTAAGACTCGTCTTCGATGAATCAATGAACAGTCTCCATTCATCTGGATCATGAACGATGTTGAGGGCTGCCATCACACCATCGATGTTGTTGCAGGCTACAAGATCACCTTCCATGAAGAAGAATGGGACAAGATCCTTTTGACGGTCACGGAACATGGAAACCCTAACATCATCTGCCAGGAGATTCCACTGCTGTAGTCTGGAGCCCAACAGCTCTGCCTTACTCTTGGGTAGTTCCAAATCCCTGACAAGGTCATTCAGTTCACCTTGTGTTATGAGGTGTGGTTCAGAGGAGGAGGATGGGAGAAAATGTGGGTCCTGTGACATTGATGGTTCAGGACCAGAAGTTTCATCCTCTTCCTCTTCCTCGTCTGACTCAAGTGAGAATGATTCTGGTGCATCAGGAACCGGCAGTCCTTCTCCGTGGGGTACTGGGGGTATAGCTGATGGAATGTTTGGATAATGCACAGTCCACTTTTTCTTCTTTGACACACCTTTCCCAACTGGAGGCACCATGCAGAAGTAACAATTGCTGGTATGATCTGTTGGCTCTCTCCAAATCATTGGCACTGCAAAAGGCATAGATTTCCTTTTCCTGTTCAACCACTGGCGAAGATTTGTTGCACAAGTGTTGCAGCATATGTGTGGGGCCCACCTCTTGTCCTGATCTCCAATTTTGCAGCCAAAATAAAGGTGATAGGCTTTCTTAACCATAGTGGTTATACTGTGCTTTTGTGATGCAAAAGTCACTTCACCACAAACACAGCAGAAGTTATCTGCACTGTTCACACAAGTACGAGGCATCTCTGCTCACTTTGGCTAAAGAGAAATGTGTCCCTTTGCAAAATCAAACACTGACAAATAAGAGAGCACGACACTGTATGATTTCGAGAGCTGATATAGGGCAATTTGTTCAGCAGAGTGATGTAAGCTTCGTTATGATTGCATCATCCATGACTTCTAGGAATAACATGATGCAATTCATATCATGTATGATGCAATACCAGCTTCAGATTGCATCATTCATTGTTTTGCCTAAAAAGCAAGTACTGTCCAAACCCAGTCATAGATTTATTCATAGATCCAGTCAAAGATGTATTTTAGTCATTTCTGGTTTAAATTGAGATCTCTTCCCTTTATAACTCACTTATCCTCCACCATTCCTAAGTCAAGGGTCGTATATACTGACCCAATAGCATATCTTGAAAACTAGAGCCAATCAACAATTTTAAGCATCATTTTCGTTCTCAGTGACCCAGAATTAGTAAAGTTTGACTACATTTATTTCAGAAGCATTTTGGCTGTAGAGCAGTGTAATCAATCACTAGGACTGTTCTGGTCTGTTTCTGCCTTGACATCAGTGACAATCACAGGCAGCCTGTCTGCTGCATCTTTACCAATGGCACTAAGGCCATTCCTTTCTGCTACTCAGGAAGGGTGGCTAGAACAATAAAGCAAACACAACATATTACTCGAACATTACATTTAATAACAAATGGTCTGGTAGCACTTTATAGACTAACAAAACATGTAGATGGTATCATGAGCTTTCGTAGGCACAGCCCACTTCTTCAGATGACCAGAGTTATAGTACTAATTTACTGTTGCTACCATTTAATACTTATACTTTCAAATAAGTCTGTGACAAGATTCCCATTGACTTTCATTGATCTGCACCAGGCCTGTTATATGTAAGGTACATAACCTACGAAGGATCCAACACCTTTTGAGAAGATGCCAAGTTAGCTCACTTTCTAGTCAAGTCAGTGGGAAATGAAGGAGCTCAGGAGCATATGTTAGGCCTCAAGAAGAGGAAGGCAGTTCCAAGTAAAAGGGACAACATAGATCAAAGTGTGAAGGGTGCAAAGGGAGTGACCATCTAGGAGGCCAGGAAACACTGAGGTGAGTATGGACATGTCTACACTAGGGAGTTGTTTCAAAATACCTCCCCTTATTTTGAAATAACAAGGCGAGCGAGCATCCACTCTACCTAGCCTGTTATTTCGAAGTAATTTTCGAAGTTTTTGTTATTTCAAAATAATAACTCCTGCTTATGAAGAGGAATAAACTTATTTCAAAATAGCTATTTTGGGAGTTATTTCAAAATAACTTGGTAGTATAGACACAGCTTATGAGATAGAATTGAGATAGAACAGAGCTGTGGGCTGAAGTGGAGCTGTGCATGTTTTCAGCCAATATTTATGCAATAAATGAAACATTTCAAATCTTAATTTACCAACACCAGGAACTTGAAAATCAAAAAATCATAAAGGGACATTATGGAGCTGTTACATGGATTGTCAGCTCTTTTGTGTGTTGGAACAAGCTCTGTATCTTGTTTGCAATCTTGCAGAATGCTGGAAAATAGTTTCAAAAGAAGAGGGTCACAAAAAACAAATTACAATGATCTGCAAACTTCCTAGGGAATGGGTTTGATGAGATATGTGTGTGAAAAGTATTCAAAATGAGATTTGTACCACTAATTTCTTCTTAGCAATATTCCTTCAGGGTTCATGCTATTCCCAGTTGTGCAAATGACATCATTAGACTGCCAGGTAAATTGAAGCAATTATCCATTCACTCTTAACTAACACACACATTAACACACTTGCTTTTTGATAAGAAGAAATGATCTTTCAACTGGGAAAAAAATTGATCATTGAAGAAGTCTGTAGCTGCAGTTTATTTAATTGCTGAGGAAATGACGATACCCAAAATAAATGAAACCAATATATATGTATTTTTTTACATTAGAAAGCAGTATCTGTGGTGTCTGTGAAGAAAACATTAGGATACAAAAACACCTTTAGCCTAGTGTCCTTGCACAGAGAAAATAACTGATCATTGACAAAAATAACTGATCATTATGCAACACAGTGAGCTTTATATTTCAGTGCATCATACAGTGAAATGCCACGTGAGGAACCCCACAATGCCCAGCATGAATCATGGTAGCAATGATTAAATATATAGGGCCATAGACTAGGCATTCATAGTACAGACATTTCCCATAAACAAGACACACAAAGAGTACACATCATAATAACAACAATTAATAATAATTCACCCAACTGGAAATAAAGAAACTCTTCTGCAACAAGCATGCCTTTCACTTGCAAACAGCCCCATTGAAGTCAAAGTGATTCCTTGTGAGAGTAACGATTACTGCTGTGAGAGAAGTTTTATGCTAAAGATGCACATGTCACTCGGTGAGATTGATTCACAAGGTGCTTTGATTCAGGAAAGGAGTTTTGTTCCATGGCTGTACATTTCCTTTTGAATCTTGTTGCCTCAGGGTCCTGCTACGCCTATGCCCGGAAAGGAAGAGTGGCAAGGTCCTCCGAGTGGGCTGCAGAGGATGCAGCCAATGAGGGTCCAGCACAATCATATGAAAGGAAGTGCAGGGTCAGTCTGAGTGTAGGCTGTTTGAATGAACCATACTAGGTGTGTGTGTAGCCCACACACCTAGACTATGTCTACACTGCAGGCTTCTTGCGCAAAAGTTCTTGTGCAAGAGCGCACCCACACTGCCATATGCTTTTGCGCTAGAGTGTCCATGGCAGTGTGGACACTCTCTTAAGCAAGAAAGCTCTGATGGCCATTGTAGCCATAGGGGTTTCTTGCACAAGAAACCCCTGTTCCCATCCACACTAGCCTTTTTGCACAAGAGCTCTTATTCCTTATACTCTTATGCAAAAAGCCCTCTCTTCTGGCGATCTACTGTAAACTTTGTTGCGCAAGAACGGGCTTGTAATGTGTATTTTCTGCAAATTTTTGTGCAAGAATGGCCGTTTTTGCTCAAGAAGCCTGCAGTGTAGACATAGCCCTACTGTGGTTCACTTTTTCAGGGACTGGGGGAGCAAGAGGTGCTTTTGGTTGGCTTCAGGAGCTGAAAGGGCCTGGATAAATCATTCTGATAGCAGGGCAGCAAGATGTTGATGGCAGGAACCAGGAACGCAAGAAAATTTCTTCTGGCTGGCTTCCAGGACTCACTTAAGACAGGGGAAATTGTCCAGAGAAATACAGTTAATTAAAAGGATGTGGAACATGGTTGCCACTTACAGGGTCCCTGAGCTGGGATCTGGAGCAGTGGGAGGCGTTTGTTCTCCATGCCTCACCATGGGATATAGACAAGCCCAGGGAAGGGACTGTCTATGAAATTATTACCTCTTGGAAGGGGACTGATCTAGACTGACACATAGGAAAGCCAGGATTGGAGGATTCATGGGCTGGCAAAGAGCACTGAGAGAGGAAGTATTGGATGTACTGCTCCACCCCATGGTGGGAATCCTGCACATGTAAGCTGGCCAAATAGAGTATTGAGGTTGGTTCTCAGTCTGATGAAAAGGGCCTGTGCCTGGGGCGGGTTATAGAGGGTTTGGAGCTCAGGGAAGGCTGCAGGATATTACTAAAGGGCTTTGAGGTAGGCCTGGTTGGACAGTGTATCCCAAGGGGGGCCATGTAGGTGGCTTGGCTAGAGGACTGAATTGCTGAAAATCTGCTGAGAAGGCCATTGACCTGAAAGAGATGCTCACAAAAGGAGGATGAAAAGGACCGAGGATTGTAGACACCATCAGCCAGAGAAAGGGGGAGGGCGGGAGGGGAGAGGCAGGTGTTGATCCTGTTAAAGGTATGAAGAGATTCAAATGTATTTAGTAACTCTTTGGACAATTTATGCTTTTGTACCCTTAGGCTCATATTCAGGTTCCTACTTGATGGGGGCACAGATTCAGGGGTCTCTCAGAGAAGGCAAATGAGAGTGGGGCAAAGCTGAGTTAAGGGAGAGATACAGGTGATACTACAGGATACACTGCTGTATAGATCTTCCCTCAACATAGGCGAGGCAAACAAGGTTGCTTTACTCCATTGGAGTGGCCACCCTGGAATCAGCCCCCAGTCTGGAGACTTGGGGTGAAGCCTTTCTTCTTCTCGTCCCATTCAACATCCTAGTACTTGGGACAGCGACTTGGACAAATGTTGGGCATAGGATTTTCTCCTTGGAGCCAAATCTTGTCCCCCTCCAAACAGAGAAGGCTCCAAACCCAGTGCTAGAAGCTTGTTTTCAGGGAATACAACAGCAAGACATATACATGGGAACTCTACAGAGTGAGTGGGAGCATAAAAAGTCCAGGTCCACTGGACTATGATCTATACTTCCACTGCAGTAGCAGCTGTGGATTGAATGCACTCAGACAGGCAGTGGTGAGTGCTCAGGATTCCAGTCTTCAATTTCCTATAGCCAAAGATGTGAAAACTTTGTATTTAAAAATGAATAAATAAAAATGTGAACCTGCCTTGTTTTTTTTTTTACTGATTGTGGTATAATTCACTTCCCCTTCAATTTTACTTGTATTTATCCCTTTGTTTGCTTGGCTCAAGAGTTTTTTTACCAGTGTATAAAATGTGTCTCTCCACTTGGGAACCAGCACTTAACAGCCCCAGCTGGAGGGCTGTATGTTTAAAATGCTCAATATAAAATGACCGTGGATGTTAAGAAGATCAATAAAACAAGGTGTATAACACACACATTATATTTTGTATGACTTTTTGAAAGCCAAACTAAAGCAAACGGAAAACACTTTCTCTGCTCATTGGCCTGATGTTCCAAGGAATGATGTATTTCCCTGGCCATAAAACCTGGGTATATCAGTAACAGTAAGCAGTACAGGAGAAGTAACTGAAAAAGACAAGATTTCATGTATATCCTTGTCTCTAGTGCCCCTTTGGGGACAGGATGGGCACTACATCTGTCTCAGAGACGGGCTCAGATCTCTGACTGTGCTGTTTCAAGTATTAGCCATTTGCCCCCTTTGCATGAGGAAGTCAGTGTAGTTCAGATAAAAACTTAGTTGGCTTCAATAGCCCACAGAAACCAAAGGGACTGGACCTCTCCTTTCTGAGGGGGTCTGGAAAGGCAAGGCTTCCAAACCATTTCTCTGGTTAGCAGCCTCTGCTTCCCTATTTTGGTTTTCCACCTTGCACTAAGCAAGGATCCTCCCTTTTAAGGACCTGTCCATCTCCAGTTTTGATACATCTCACGCATGCATCAAATTGAGGCTAACTGTGCCCAGAAGAATTCTTTAACCCTTTCCTGGCTGGTGTTGAGATGTGCTCCATCATAATCTAAAGTAGCCCAATGTCTGAGAGTCTGTAACGCTGAAATGCTGGCTGTTCCCTCTGGGCGGCCCGTGCTGCATGGGGAGCGTGGGGCCCAAATGGCTGCTTGCTCCGCTTGCTCCCCCATGGAGGCCCAGTTAAGCAGCGCAGAAGTCAGCCGAACGCCACAGCGGGAGGGGAAGGGGGGGCGGGGAGGTGATGTGCAGCATGACAGCGGCTCCAGGACCTTCCCCCTGGCTGTGAACGTCACCACCCCACCCGCCTTCACCTCCTGCCATGGCGCTCGGCTGACTTCTGCACTGCTCAGCCAGGCTGCCACGTGGGAGCAAGTGGTGCAAGCGACCGTTTGGGCTCCGTGCTCCCCATGCAGCACGGGGAGTGCGGAGCCCAAACGGCCGTTTCGGCTCCGTGGTCCCCCGAGTGAGAGGCAGGAGGGGGAGGAGAAGAGAAAGAGAGAGACAGAGAGAGAGGCAGGAGGTAGAGGAGAGCTGGGGGGGGGGGAGGCAGTAGGAGGAAGAGGATAGAGAGAGAGAGAGACAGAGTGAGAGACCGGAGGCTCAGGAGAGAAGACCGACGTGGAGGCGAGACCTGAAAATCCCATCTTATTATGGGCTAATTGGCTAATAACACCAGCTATGATGATTACACTTATGAAAATAATCTTCTGTATGGTCATGTATGTAATGCCCACTTCCCTGGGACATTTGTTAGCAGCAGAGTTCGAACCTGATACTTTTGCTGCTTAATGCATAACTCTACATTGCTTCATCTTAAAAAAAAAAAAAAAAAGTTTTTACGCCCTTAGCCAAGGCACTGAAAGGCTCACCTATCTCTAGGTGGCCTAATCACCCCTAGAAGAGGACAGAGTACCATGCCAGATAGGTATGGCTTAAATCTGCATGCTTTCCATTTCAATGTATGTTGCTTAGACATGGTTACAGGAATTTTTCAACCACAGTTTAATTAGAAAATGGCACACGTCAAAAATGAGACATTTTGTAGAAAAAAATCATTTTGTAATGTTTGTTGGGAAGGTTCCCAGCGTGAATCCACCCCCCAAATAACCCAATCATTAGGGCGTTCACCTGGGATTTGAGAGATCAACAGGCTTTCTGGACTCTCTCTTTCTCACTTTGCTTTCTTGGGTGGGTCTCCCTCGTGGGTTTTTTTTTTCTTCACAGCAAGAAAACAAATTCAGAAGGACTCATTTTCATTCCACTTTGAAACTAAAACAAATTGCATAGGCATTCATGACTGCTGCAAGAAATGATGCTGCTGAGAAAGTGCCTATGCCCTGTCCATTTTTAATCTGTGCATAGCTTTGTTCTCACTTATTAAATCTTCTCTGCTTCCAGCCAAAGCAGGGGCCCAGCTCCTGCTATCAAGCTTCATGCATGGCCCAAAGGGAGGGCTGAACAATAGTGCAGCCAATTATTCCTCCCCTCAGTATCTTCTGGCCAAGGGCATTGGACCTGCTTCATTCCTGAGTTCTATTCAATAACAATGAAATAATGGTTTGTCTAGGGGCTAATCACTGTTTTCTGAGTAAATGAGTATACTGTCTCTGTCTTTTTGGTTCCTTTGATCATTACAATTACTCTGTTTTGCATCATCATTACTACTGGCTGAAGCCAGGTGGCAGACTGCCAGGTGCTCGAGGTCATGATGAATTAAGCAAGCGGCCATATTGGGCCAAGTGAGTTTCCATGTGAATGACTTTATAGGAGATTTACATGCATTAGTCCTAATCTTTATCCTCATTGTGGTACTGGGGTGTAAAATGTATACAAGACAGGACATCTCAATTTCCCCAGCCCAAGCATTTAGAGTTTTCCTTATGCTTTTCTTTGTGTGCTATCCATATGATTGCTCTCCCAGTCCCTCACTCATAGTCCCTCTCTCAGTAGACACAATGGACTGATGCATTAAGTTCGCCAGCCATCAAAGACAGAGGAACATAATGTGTGAGTTAGACAGCAATCATTGTCATATTGTGTTCAAAGTCATAAAATAATCTGGTAAATCTCCAGAGTAAAGTAAGCTCTGACAACACCTAAGACAGTTGCCTGTGACTCCTCTCCTTACTTTCCATGACCAGTGACATTAAGTAGAAACAGAGATTAATTTTTGACAAATTATATAATCTCTTTGTACTTTAGTTTTTCCATCTAATTTCTCTGATTTAGTTAGGGTGTGTCTAGACTACTGGGTTTTGTCGACAAAAGTGGACTTTTGTTGACAAACTATACCTGCGTCTACACTACCGCCAAGTTCTGTCGACAGTAAGCAGTTTTGTCAATGGCGGTAAACCTCATTCTACGAGGAATAATGCCTTTGTTGGCAGAGTTCTGTCAACAAAAGCTAAGTGTGGATGCAGGGAAGAATTTATGTCGACATTAAAGGCCTCCGGGAAGAAGCCCTGGTGGACACTCCTGCCACAGCTTTCAACTCTATTGTTCCTGCCTGCAACCATATTTAAAAGGCACAGGCATCCAGGATTACCATTCTGGCAGCAAGCCAGGACCCTGAGACCACGCAGATCTGTCTGGTCAGGAAACTCGGAGCCATGTCCCAGGGACAAGCCCCCCGAAAGCCTCCCTGGCCCTTCAAGGGACACATCCCTCCAGGAAGCCAAGGGCACCAAACGCTGGGCACCCTCCTGGTCCAGGCCCGAGATAAAAGCCCTCTTGGAGCTGTGGTCTGAGGAGGAGGCTCTTCAGCTCCCACAGTCCAGGCGCAGGAATGCGGACATCTACGTCAAAATGGCTGATGGCCTGGCAAAGAAAGGCCACCACCCCCACACGATACCCCAGGTCAGAGCCAAGATGAAGTAGCTGCGGCAGGGGTACATCAGGGCCCGTGAGCGCAGCTCCTTCTCTGGGGAAACGGCACACTACTGTACCTACTACGAGGACCTGGACCGGATCCTGGGGGCAGGGGAATCCCTGCCTCCTGAGAGGCTTGTGGAGTCTGGCTTAAAGACCCCTGTGCAGCAGCAGCTGCAGCTCCAGGCAGACAACCAGGAGCTCCAAGAGGAGGAGGAGGAAGACAGCGCCAGGAGCACCCAGGAACCAGACGCCCACGCTCAGGAGGCCTCCCAGACAACTTCAGATACCAGGGAGGGAACATCAGGTGAGTGCTGTGAGGGTCCAACACACACAGGGCAGGGCAGGCGGGAGCAAAGTGGATGGTGCTGTGCTGTGACATATGCTGAACACAGCCTGGGGGGGGGGCACACCCATGGCTGCCCTCAAGGAGGGCCATCCTACACCTGCACCCGCATGGCTGTGAGGCACCACCTGCTCCTGGAGGCAGTGATGCCAGGTGCAGGCATGGGTCCGGGACACTGGGATTGCCACACAGCTTCAGGCTTCTCAGCGATCTGCGGGACCCCCAACTGTGGCCTGACACTTGTCTGTGCTGCTTGGCCATGGGGTGTGTGTGAAAGGGGGCAGGATGGTGGCCTGCACACTTTCTGGGTTCCAGGGAGGCCATGGCTGCTGGCCAGGCCTTACTGAGATGCACATGAGCATCCTCTGACCCTAGGACAGGCACTGCCTGATGAGAAGAAGGAGGGCATGCCCTCTCAGGGAAACTGTGAGCATGCATGACTGATGACTTTTCCCTCTTGTCCTCCACAGCTGGACCAGCTGACCAGGACGGGGGCACCACACCTCCCCCACCACCCAGACGGCTGCAAGGAACCCGTCGGCACTGGTGCACATATTTGAACCTGGTGCGCCAGCACATCTCGGTCCTGCAAGGAATGCAGGACGCAATGAACCGGATGATGGAGACAGCAGCAGAGTGGTGCGGGCATGTGCTGGAGGAATTTGCCCAGCAGCACACTGAGATTTGCGCTGCTATCCGGGAGGCCATGGCCTTCCCCAGTCCTGTGCCTGGTCCTGCTCCTCCTGCTCAGCCTGCCCCCCCTTAGCCCCTGCCTCCCAGACCCAGGTACAGCCCCGCCTCCTGCCCAGCCCCCTATTGTCCCAACCCGCATGCGCGGCCGTGTGCGAGAAGTCCTCCACAGCCAAAGTGCTAGGGGCTCTTCATCAAGGCAGCACCCTCAGCCCTGAGCCTCCCTCCCCCCTTCCAGGTTGACATTCCCCCTTCCCACCTGTGAGAATCACTGAGGGAAGCACTTTACTTTGTTTACGATCACTTTATTTTTCTGAACAAAAGAGTATTTTAGTTTTTCAAAAAACCAACAGTGAAATAAACTGTACACATTTTTTCACCAACACCTGTCTCTGTTCTCAGCGTGTGATGAATGCGTACAATGTGTGAATGTGGGGCCGGGAGGGGTTTTGGGGAGGAAGGCACCAGGGGCATGGGGCAATCCCACATTTGGAAGGCCCTGGGGAAAATCATTGGCCTCCTTGGGAGAATTGCTCCCTCAGGGCTTCTCGAATGCGCAAGCCCAGCTGGTGAGCTTGTCCGGGGCTGCTCAAAGTGCCTCCCCTCCACATCAGCCCGTGTCCCCTATGCAGGGAGAAAGGCCTCCCCTTTCCTCTCCACTAGGTTGTGCAGCACACAGCATGCTGCAACCACATCCGGGATGTTGTGTTCCCCCATGTCCAGCTGAGTGAGCAGGCATCTAAATCTGCCCTTCAGATGGCCAAAGGCGAACTCCACCTGGAAGTGAGCCTGATTCAGGTGGGAGTTAAACAGTTCCCTGCTTGCATCCAGGTGGCCAGTGTAGGGCTTCATGAGCCAGGGCATAAGGGGGTACGCCACATCAGACACGATGCACGTAGGCATCTGCATAGTTCCTCTCTGGGAAAAATGCCCCAGCCTGCAGCCTGCAGTACACGTAGGAGTTCCGGAATATGCAGGCATCATGTGCCCGGCCTGACCACCCGACACAAATGTCTGTGAATTGTCCCCAGTGGTCGACCAGGGCCTGCAGCACCATGGAAAAGTAGCCCTTTCTATTAATATACTGTGTTACTCGATGGGGTGGTTCGCGGATCGGGATGTGAATCCCGTCGAGTGCTCCACTGCAGTTTGGAAAACCCAGTCCCGCAAATCCAGCCAAGATGGTATGCAGGTCTCTGAGGCGGACAGTCCTGTGAAGCAGCTCCAAATTGATGGCTGTCACCACCTGCAGAAAGGGACAAATACAAACACATATAAAAGGACATTAGAGGAGTTGCATGAGATGATGAGAGGTGTTCCCCCATCCCTCCCCTCCCAGACCCCGAAAGCCCCCACTCAGGCAACTCCCCCGTGCCCCCTGCACCACCGCAGGCTGAGGCCAGGCAGGCTTCTACCACTCCCACCCCATCTCCCATTCCCTGTGCCCGGTCCTGACTGTCCCCCTTATCCGCTCGCCCCCGCCCCCATGGACTGTCCCCCGAGAGTCACTTACCTCCATCAAGACGGCCCCAACAGTAGACCTCCCCATGCCAAACTGATGTCCCACGGAGTGGTAGCTGTCGGGGGTGGCCAGCTTCCACAGAGCAATAGCGACGTACTTCTCCAGGGGGATGGCGGCCCACTAGTGGGTGTCCTGGTGTTGCAGGGCAGGGGCAAGCCAGGCACAGAGCTCCTGGAAGGTGGATTTCTGCATCCAGAAGTTTTGGAGCCACTGGACGTCGTCCAACTGCTGCATAAAAAGCCGGTCTCACCAGTTGGAACTGGTGTCCAGCCTCCAAACTCACCTCTCCAGGAATAAGTTCGGGGGCAAGGCGGTTGGGCTGCAGCCTGAGTGAGGGGCTCAAAGCTGGGCTCTGAATCCAGGTCTGCCGCAAACGTCACGATGCTCTCATAAAGACGCAGCAGAACTTCCATCATCACATATGGGGCCATCACCTACCCAGGGGCAGCTCAGGATCCATGGCCAAAAACACAGTGCAAAGCAAAAAACCAAACCTGAAAATAAACTGCTGTGGTGTCCGAGGAAGCAGGGCAACCAGAGCAAAAACTGCAGCAGCTTTGCTTTCCCTCTAGGAGGTAGGCAAGCCAGAAGCAGGAGCAGAGCAACAGCTGTCCAGGAGGATCCCTTTAAGCATGTGTCTCTGCAAAGTGCATGCAGCAGCGCTTGGACTTTAAGGCTGCCCCTGTGACCTGCCAGAAGCACTTCTGGGTGCCTTCTTTTGTCGACAGAGCGTCTGCCAGTCTGGGCAGTCTTTGTCGACAAAGAGGATCGATTTGTCAATCCACGTAATGCAGTCTAGACGCTCTTTGTTGACAGAGACTTTGTCAACGGTATCTGTTGACAAAGTCTCTGTCGACAAAAGCCTGTAGTCTAGATGTACCCTTAGAGTTGGTCTTGACTGAGAGGTGGGTTGGACTAAATGACCTAAGGTCTCTTCCAACCTTAATCTTATATGATTTTATGATGTGTAAAATGAAGATGACAATTATCACTAGCACATAGGAGGGCTCGCCTTACTTCGCTATTGTTTATAAAGAACTTTGATATTTACAGATGGAAGACAATCTAGAGGTACAATTAGTCATGTAGCTACATTACTATATGTTGATTTAAGGAATGAAATACACATACTATCTTTTAAGAATAAATCAGAATGGGTGGTTCTGATATTCCCTGTTCAAAACAAATGAATGGGTTTTGCCATTCAAGCTTCCCCCAAATGATTTTTATATCTTATTTATTTATTTAGAAAGAAACAGGAAACTGCGATTCACTAAAAATAGCCATATCTGACTGGAATTTCTGCAAAAATATTAAAGGTTAGATTGAATAATACATTGACCTATTATAGAAAGTTCAAACTCTTAATATTAATATTACATAGGCAGAAAAGCCTGATTTTATTATCACTCTTATCAAATTTATACCTGTGCAATTCTATCGACTTCATTGGGGTCATTTCTGATTTATATCAGCACACATGAGAGCAGAATAAGACTAAGAGCCTTTTTTTTCTGATACACCAAAAATTCGACCTGTCTGTCTTAAATATGTCAAAAGGAAATACTTATAAAAAACTGAGTCGGTGTTCTTATAAGGCATTGAATATTTATTAACATATTACATGGGATTGTCATCTGCTTAAAGTGAAACCAGCTGCATAATTTGGTTAAAGAAAAAATATGAGGACTTTTTTTGATAACCGTTGTCCTTCATGGCAACTGCAAATTTAGTTAGCTAGTAGGCATGAACTCTTAGGGCCTTTGATAACATGAGATTGGAGTAGTTTTAATGCATTTAATGTATCACCTTCATTGTCAAGGCCTTGACATTTTTCCTTTTCTGCACTTATCCATTGGTAAAGTGTAACTTAGCCCCTAAATATATATACAGAGATAAATCAGGTTTAAGTGATGTAGATTGCAAGTTTCCCACTAACTATAAATTCATATAGACTGTAGGCTCCACCACAGTCCTTCACTGACACACAATTTATTCTTCTTATTGGTGTGTTATATAATTGCTTCCTTATTTATTGCCATGAACAAATGTGGAAATTAACACATGGACTAGAAATATTTATATTTATAATTTATTACTCTCAGACCAAAAGTTCTGACAACACCAAGTGAGAATTTATCTTTGTGTCTCTTCAATGACCTTCGTTGACACAGCAGCTGAAGCTGAGTATGGAGAACACCAGGGTGCCAGGAGGTGAGGGCCTTCATCAAGCTGGTGATTTGATTTAAACAAAATTCTACTGCTCCCATCAGGCTACTGTCTGAGGGAATCTGGCAGACCAGTGAAGCCATGCAATGTCAAATTACTTCTAAACCTACTTGAAACCTGCTAAATTTACACACAGAAATCAGATGAGGAGAAAACTATATTTGCCATCAAGGGCCATTGAAAATGTAAGTTATAGCAATATATAGTAAAAAGTGTGCTGCTGCTTTGGGGGTTGAAAGGCTGTGAAGAGAACTGAGGAATTCTGTGCTACTCATAAACAATTGTCTTACAACATTAAAGATTAGATCCACCAGTGTGTACGTCTGTTGAATTCCATCAAAGCTATGCCCGTGTGCATCAGTTGATGACTCTGCCCCTAAATTCTTTATTTTTGCATTCCTAAGGTTTCTGTTAGATTTCTAGTTCTTCCTACTTCTGGTTGGCTTGGCAATACTGCACCAAGAGAATAGATTTTCTCATGACATTTGGATTTTACCTCCACCCATGGGGCCTGCATTTTCTGAGTTATATGAACTCCTAGAATAACACTAAACAACTAAACATTTTATATTCTTGATAAAAGAACAATCTGAATTAAAAAAAAAGGGTTGGAGCAAAGACTAGAGGAAGTCAACCACAAAGGTTTTATTTTGCAGGAAGGTTCTTCTCTATCTAATTTGCAAGCTGTTGGTCATAGCATTGAACCATCACACGATGTGGATATAGTACAAAGTGCCTTATTTTGTGGTTGTACATTGCTAGGAATGTGCTAATTCTCCCTTAAAACAAAAAGGACAACAAAGGGGAAACAGTTCCCAGTGAATAATGCATGGATTCTTCCCTGAAATAACCCTCCCTTTCCTATTTTAATTTTAGCAAGATGTATTTTAATACTTTTCTATTTACTTAGTTGTTAATAGTTACTAAAGAACAATATAGTGGAGTCTAAAAACAGGCAGAGAGAGAGCGAAAGCTTCCTCTGAAGCGCAATCATTTCATTTCTAAAGAAATCATTAAACTGATTCTTATGTTTTGGTTCTGTTTTGCCCCTCAATGCCTTGACTTCATAGCAAACTGGGATACTTACCTGTCTCAGTGCAGAGGACACAAATCAGAGAGCTGTCAAGATGACCTATGCAGAAAGACAGTGGTTTACTATTAAACAAAGGACCTTCCTCAAACTATATAAAAATGTGTCCTCTTTCTCATGTGTGTTGTGTGCTTTACTCACCAGTGTGCAAAGATGGAGTGTGGAGACTGAAGTAGAGGGAAACACAGCTAGAAGTGTTATCAAACCTGGTATTTGGGGGGCTCATGGTGATGAGCTCTGTACCACTGCATAAGGTTGTAGACTTTACAGATGTAGAAACAAAAGAGGGCTTTAAATCATACGTATACAAGGTCCACACCCCACTGAGTACCCAGGATTTGAGTCTGACTCCCTTTAGCTAGACTGTCATATTTGGCAGGATGTTGTCAATTGAGTCAGGAAATGGAGCTGTCAGGCAAAGAGTGAAAACGACCATTAGATAGTTAATCCCCCAGCCCTCAATGAAAGGGGAATTAATGCAGGGAGCTCACTTGAGCATCATTCAGAGTAGCATTTAGATATATGGTATTAAAATATCTTAGCTACTCCATTTGAAAAGTCCAGTGTAACAAAGAAGTGTGTACTTTAATTGGTTAAGTTAAAGGTCAGTGTGTGTGGATTTATGTATGTCATACCATGGGTCGTTACCTATATCTCTAGCATCCTTGATGGAAGCCATTGGATGTAAGTCTAGGGGTGCATAGAAAGCAAAGTATCAGGCTTGTCTGAAGTGTAGCTTGGACCATGTGTCACCATCTAACTTCCTCTGTTTCTACCCACTTTGTGATGCGAATGTAGCAATGAGCAGTGATCTGCCCTTGAGTGTAAGTAGTCTTCCACCATCACTCCCATAATTCCCTGTTGCATATTTTCCTACTTTTCAGACTCCTGAGTCCCCACCTTCTTTTTAATCCATGGACTGGAAGTTTTCTAATGCACATTCCCTTGAACAATATTACACCATCTGTTTTTCCCATGTGTGTATTGCCGTGACAACTTGCTCCACCTAGCTCCTGCCACTTTCAAAAAATTTCTGTCCTCCAGCATGCTACAAATTGGTTGGAGAACATTATCATCATGCTAGTATCCATCTGCAAAAAATATTTTGGAATGAGCTATGTGATGAGTTGTTCATTTACCACAGATCTAGAGGGGGTTAAAGTGGCCGTCTGGGCCAATTAGCTGCTAAAGCTGCACATGGAAAGCCAGGGAGCAAAGAGTTGATTAAAGGAGGCTCAGACGGGCAGGACTAGAAGGGCCAATAAATCCCAGAGCTGATCAGACAGGGCTGCTAGGCAAGGCTGCAGTTAGCCAGCAGCTGCAACAGTAGCCACTCCTGTCCTTGGAAGAGAGTTTTGGAGCTGGTACATCTAGAGAAAGAAGTGGAACCAGGTGTGGTAGGAAGCAATTCAGGGGAAGGGCAGTGGGGCTGAGAGAGGATATCCTAGAACTGCTGAGCTGAAAGTCCCTGGATTGGAATCAGGAGTAGAGGGCAGAACTGTGTTCCCTTACCAGCTACTATGGGAATAGCATCATGGGGCCATAAGAGGTAAGGCCATCTAGGACTCATAGGAAAAAGGAATGTTGCTATCCAAGAAGGGGGAACAATTTGTTACCCAGCCAGAGGACTGAGTCACGAAAAGGACAGTGTGCTTCCTTCGGACCAAGAGAGGGACCAAACAATGGCATGCAAGCCATGGAAAGAGTCATTGGCCTCAAGAGCTAATCTCCAGAGTGACTAGGAGGGTGTGCTAGCCTCGCAATGCTAGACCAAGCTCAAATAACAAATTCATCTCTGCTATAAGATTTCCCGATTGCTATCTGAGGAAGGAATCCATTGAACAGTGGTGTAATGCTAGAAGAGGGTTAAATACCTCAGATCACTGAGCCAATAGGCAAAGGATGCACATGACCCTGCAACAGGGAACTCGACAGGGTGCTTAGCACCACCCCTAGCATAGAGCCCCCCATCAGCCAAAATAGCCTCTTGAACCATGAGGGTCTTATTGTGAAGAAGGGGGTGGCAGTTCAAGGGGACTCGCATTCCTAGGAGCTGTCCACAGAACTTGGTGCCACCTTAGATGTGAGGATATTCTTGACAGATTCTCTTAGAACCTCTTCAGGGAAAGAGAGACAGAACAGACTGTGGAAATGAAGTCTAAACAGACTGTGGAGCAGGTACAGAACACTGATTCACAGCCTAGTAAGAGTCAAACCATCATATATTTTATTATTATGGACATGTACTTCATGTTGGGTTTATTGAGGCAGAATTTCTGTGTTATAAAGCATAATACAGCTGTCCTGGAGGAGGGTGTTTTATGCAAGTGGATTGTGTGTTTACCTTGGGTAGCTTATGGTACCTTCCTTCATTAAACACCCCAACCTCCCAGTGACAGATGAGTTATCCAAGATGGATGCTAAGCAAGAAAGGGGGAAAATGGTGGTGTTTATTGTGTGTGGCAGCTGTGAAATGAAGGTCCCTGGACTGGAATGAGGAGTAAAGGGTGAAACTGGGGTCCCCTACCAGCTATTGAGGGAGTGGCACCATGGGGCAGTGAGAGGTAAGAGTGCTTAGAACTGATAGGAAGAAGAGATGTGGCTATCCTAGAAAGTGGGGAGGAGGGGAACCACTGGTAAGGAGCCTGCCCTTTTCCCCTTTCCTCCATGTTCTCACCATGCCTACAAGATATCCAAGGTTGATACCAAGTGTGTGTGTGAGGAAATAACCACAGCTATGTATACTAAACATTCTGTGTTTAATATTTAATATACTCTTGAATCATTAAGAGAATATTGCATGGTGTACTCCATGACATACATTTTCCAGTAATCTTTTTTTTTAATATCAGGATGGAGTACATAATATTTTTGGTGTGTACCATTGCTAAAAAGGTATTGCCCCATACATACTAGTACTTGTGAGTCCTTTTATCTGCAAGAACTATTCAAGTTCATTGAGATGTTGCTTCTTAATGATACCCATGCGTCCTTTGGGTAATACAGTATTGTTTCATTTAATAGTGCTAATAAGTCTGAGAGGTTGCAAAAATGATAAGTCTTTGTGGCTGTCATTTGTTGCTTCTCATGTGCCCTATTAAAGATGCATTCTCTTTAGCTAAGCAGTATTTGTCTGATGTAATAGCAAGGGTATGTCATTTGCATGTCCATATTTATTTTTCTGAATTCCATGAAATGCTTTTTCAGATAACTGTTATATTGTGCTCTAACTCACCACGTTTTCCTTCTTGACAGGTTGGGGTGCTGGAGTAATTAATTTAGCCAGTGGTGAAGGTACATTTGTGAGCAAAGACATTGGTCAGTTTTTATTCCACTCCTGGAATATGATGATAGAAAACTTGTCATGGAACTGAAATTCCATGCAGATTTTTGGGTAGAGAACGTTCTTGGATCACCCTGGTAGCTCACTAAGCTGTTCTACTCAGTGAATGCAGTTCTGCTATCCATTCACTAAAAGGCTTCAGTATATAAATTGACAGCATCCCAGCACATGCCTCAAACAGCACTTTTTAAACTTTTTCATGATGGTGCTTTAAAAATATTTGTTTTTCAGTATATCTGCCTGGATCAGAAGGAGTATTGTGATTGCCCTTTATGATAGATTTCACCCTTTCCTCTCAAAACAAATTTCAATAGTACAAAATCATTTGTAACTAAGAAAACAGTGCTATTTACCATACCTCTGTTTGTGTATATCTCACACGTCCAATGCCAGAAATAAGAATGTCTGCCCATGAGAAACAATGAGGGAACAATTTCTAAACATTCCATAATGATGCATATTGTGGCCTTCAGTATAGCATTAAAGGCAAGTTCAATTACTTTTCAATTAAGCTTAATTGCATAATCATTCATCGTGTGTTACTTTCTTCTGTGTTCCCTAGTTGCATTGTTCTAAATTTCTGCTGATGAACTGATTAATAGTTGTTGTTGTTTTGATGTTGGGGGCTGTGTTAGTCTTTTGCTGAAATGCACTGCTGCAAATGTATTTCCCTTGCCTCCATATTCTACAATTAATATTTCAATTTTTATTAATTGAAGCTCTTTGTGACTTGTACTTTTTGAGAAAAGGACAGTGAGAGTTCTAAGAGATCATCTTTAAGAGGTTATTGTCAGAGAGGGAGAAACGACAAATGCAGCCCCATCTGGATTCAATATTAACTTTGTAGGTGAACCCCTCGAACCACTATCCACAACTACACCATGCACATTGAGGTATCATGAGGCACAGGGGAATCACTTGTGTGTACTGGACACTGGGAGGGAGGCATTGTCATTCTACACTGAAGTTGCCCTCTCCAGTACATATATACCAGGGTTAACAGATAACAGAAGGAATGGTGGGACACAATTTATTATAAGCAATCACATTTTTTAAGCCATGGTGTTGCTAGTTTCTCAGGTAGGAAAGGGTCCTTGGCATTTAGGCGCCTTCCCCTCTCCTCAACCCAGAAAGAAAGGAATGCTTTGCTAACAGGCATTGGAAAACTGGCAACGGAAGTAACATTTATTCACAGTTCACAAAATGTAGAGCAACAGGACAGTCTCATATTTCATTAACTTCACCCTGACGTGCATCGGTGTGAGCACAGAGAATCCTTACTTCCCTTGAATACAAGGAAGCAGACCCAGAGGGGACAGGTGTACTTTCTGATTCCATGCACCTGGCCTGGAAGCCCATGGAGTCTTCAGTCCACTCCATGCAAAAGTTTTCACATGCATTATTGCAAATGTTGTGCATATGGTAGCAGACCACAATCACATGGACAGTATTGACCACACTGGTATCCAAATGTTCTGTAAATCATGCCATGCCTGCCAAAGGTACACTTCACAACCATCTTAGAATTGTTGGGCATGTAATAGAACCTTCTTTTAGCAGGTGTTTTGTTGTCAGGGTATGGTTTCATGAGACAAATTAGGAGTGGGTACGCAGATTTCCCCAGAATAATAGTAGGAATCAACACCCCATTGGTGATGACATTAGTAAGAGGAAACAAGTTGTCAGATTCTCCCAGGACCTCCTGAAAAAACTCATTTCATGCTCTTTGAAAGTGCTACTCATGGTGATGTTTATGAACCTCTCTGGTCCAATAAAGCCTGCAGAATTATGAACCTTTAGGGTTTACATGGGCTCTTGCTCCTTGTGGAAGGCAAGTTATAGGTATGTATGTCATCAGTGGCCTCAGTGCAGTCGGGGAACCCTGTTCTCTGAAAGCTGCCTATTACTTCCGGCACACTTCTGCTACCAGCTACATGGGGGTAAGACACAGTAACAATTCTATGACCTCAGTCACTCAGAAGAAATGGGACTGTTTCTTATGTGAGGTACTACTTAGCACAGTGGCTCTCAACCTTTCCAGACTATTGTACCCCATTCTAGAGGTTGATTTATCCAGCATACCATCAAGTTTCACCTCACTTAAAAACTACTTCCTGACAAAATCAGATATAAAAATACACAAGTGTCACAGCACACTATAACTGAAAAATTACTTACTGGTACTTTCTCATTTTTAGCATATAAACTAAGTCTCTCAGAATATAAATATTGTAGTAGGACTGACCATCTTCAGACTTACTATTTATTGCTATGCAGGGTCAAGTGTTGGTCCTAGTTGAATTAGTTGCCTGAATAATCATCCAATTACATACAAGACATATCTTGGTTTGTGGGAAGGCGACCTTGACATTTAGATAATGGGGTGATGTATTCAGGATTTACACAATAAACCTTTATTTCTGACGTTTTTGGTTTTGGGAAGAATGATCATAACTGCAATATTTTCTTTGTAGCCTGAAGAAATAGTTCTTAATATTGTTCTGATTCTTTTTATAATATTCTCTGAGGTCTGATGTTATTGCAGCTATACATAATATAACTGTCATATATGTACACATGCACTGAAATATGTATTCTCTTAGTAAGAAAAAATGCATGTTGTATTGTTACATAAACATTGTTTCTTACATGGAATTCAGGATCTGAAACACTGGTACCTAAGTTAGCCATTATTACAGTAATCTAGCAAGATTTGTGAAGACTATTAAGTGAAATGTTTTATGGCTTCATCATGGAATTCCTATTTATAAAGATCTCTAAAAATACAGTCATTTGGCCACAACCAGTATTATGGGCAACAAAGGGAAAGATCTGTATGTAGTGCATTAAAAAAAATAGTATATATAATCATTAGTGACCTACATAATAAAAGTATAAATAAAAAACTTCAAAAATGAAAATATAATGTCAATTTTTAGAATACGAGGATGGATCTTGAATCCCTCAGTCAGAGTTCAGAATTTTAATGCTATCCTTTTTTATTGCCCCCAGAAATACAATTTAAAGGTAATTAAACCAAGCCTTCTCTACCAGCAAACAGTGAATCTGCTTTATAATATTTTCAGTTTGTTAACTGACCTTTACAAGAATTTTTGCCTTGGAATTTTTCCTCTTCTCTTGAATTTGTTATAGCCTTTTTCAAGAGATGAATACTCAGCTGCTTTGAAAAAGGTTTTGTACGGATAAATTGAGATAGACTATCTCTAGGCAGCCTCTTCTCAGATTAGGACACCCACTTGCCTCTGTCTCAAAAGATCTCTTCAATCTTTCCAGTGCAAGAGAAAAGACTTTTTGTGACACACATTTATTCCATTTAGGTTCTATAGAAATAAAGCTTTACATTCACATAGAAGAATGGAAGTTAGTGGATGAATATTTCTTTAACAAAATGCTTTTGACATTAATTTTTTATTCCCCAAATAGTGCAAGAGGTGGAATGGGAAAGGTATCCCCATCTTCAGATATTAGAGATAATGATGATTGATGATTATTAGTTGTGTTCAGCATGCAAAATGCCTGAATATCAATAGTTTCTACACAAGCTATTGGCAGGCTTTTGTTAATTATTTTGTCAAATTATTTAGGAAGTGCAGAGACAGATGGACACCCCCAGTCATCTAGAGAGCTTGGAATAGTCTTAATACTATGATTTTGTGTTCATATACTGCCAAGCACAAAGGGATAAAGATCCATGACTAGGCCTCTTAAGTGCTATTCCAATGCAAATATATAATAATATATAAAATATATAAGGATTTTAAAACATGATGTTCTATAGGAATTATAGTCCCCATGTGATATATGGAGAAACTGAGACACAATATAGCTGATCTGTATGTTAGTCACACAGATCCATTGACTCCTTTAGTAAAATTCCCACTGACTTAAATGGACCAGACCAAACCCACCAAGTTATTGGTAGATTCAGAAAAAAAAGTCTGATGAAATGTTTGGAATGAATTTTTTGCCTGTATATTTTTTTACACATGTTGTACACATTTGTGTAGATATATTTATTTAAGCACAATCAAAAATGTAGGACAGAATCGTCTTCTGTTATAAAAGGGCTGATTTGGACCAGCAGAAATTTTGACCCAATGAGAAAATTCATCCCTGAACTGGCATTTGAATGGGATTTGATCCAATTAAAAGAAGTGAATGCAATAGTATTAAGGTTTATATATTGACTTTCAGAATGTAGTTAAAATCAGATTCTCAGAATGATTTTGAAATATAATCAAAATGATCTCAGCAAGACATAAAATGCCCACATAAACCTCAATGTTTCCTTCTGCAATGCTATGTGTCTTGGAATGTCTCCTACCACACTATTTTACTAGATGTGTGCCATGTATTGAAGGGCATGACCAAGTCCCTAATGGATACCATTCTTTATATATAAGAAAAAATCAATGCCGACTGTTTGGAAAGCAATGTAGTCTGAGATGAAGAGAAGATGACCTGTGATCAGTTGTGAAAAATGAGTTAATTCTACTAGATATTGCTAGGTAAGCAACACAGTGATGCAAAAAGAGAAATCCACTATTGTTTTCTAAAACAAAAATAGATTTCTGTACAAGCACAGCCTTAAGAGGAAGGTGAAAGGATGAATTGAGTCTCAGAGGGATGTTTGAGACACATTGCCTTTTGGGCTCCTCCTGGACCTGGGATAGTTTACAGCCCACTTTTCTTCTGGACTGCCTCTGACTGTACAGTCTAATCTTTTGGGTCTTTATGTTTAGCAACCATCTTCTTGGTGACCCAGTTATTCAGATATTTGCCACATTTCTACCAGTGAAGAATTTTGTGTAATAATATTTCTCTGTGAACGTTTTTCATTAATCTAGTTGAAATTGTGATTAATTATTTTCCTGTATTTATCAAATCTAACAGGATCATTTAGTTTAACATTCATACACTGAAGAGTTACTGTACTGTTTTGAAAGTAGGCTGTCTTCTCTTTTTATTATAAGTACGTATAAAACTAGTACGAAATTTCTTTCAGTTATGCAAGGTTTGTTGCAAAATTGGATACGATAACTTTTGCATAGGAAGATTTTTTATCTCTGAGGTGAAATTGCATTACTTAGCTTTTATTCCTCAACATTGAGTAGAACTCTTAATTTACAGTATATGGTCTACTGAATGGAAATATGACTAATGTACAGCATCTTAGTACAATCCAATACTATTTGGTTTGCTTTTTAACCATTTAGCTCATACTTGTTCAGATCAGAACTCAGATGTGTGAAAATCATAGAAATTGTCATTACAACTTGCTGAAAACAGATATGTCAAACAAAAGCTCAAAGACAATGTGGGGTTTTTTACCCTGTGTAAAGGTACCTGTGGGATTTCAGCACAAAAAATCCAAGTCAGTTAACTATTTTCTTGGCTGCAAACTAAACTGAAAAGATTCTCTAAGGGTAAAATGGTATAAAGCAGATATAATCAAAAGCTAAATAGACTCAGAGATAGTTAATGGTGTTTTAAAAAACAATTAGCTACTTAACATGCACATGCTATATATTAATTTGCACTGATGGTGTACAAAAAGGATGGGTTTATGACATTTCTTGCAAGTAGAATTTCACAATTGTAGATTGGGCCATTTTAGGAACTTACATAATATTTTATAAGGGATATTATGATTAATGGTTGTGTAAATGTCTATAGGAACAGTGTAACCATCTCCTAATTAGTGATGGATGGATTGGATATTAAAGGTACATTTAGAATAGGACAAAAGGCACATTATATTTTTAAAATGTGGTAACTGACATTTTTTAACTAACGTGTAGACAGAACAAAATGCACTTCAAACCCTGCACTCATCATGAAATGTAGGGTTCATCTTGGCCAGTTCCCAAATGTTAAAATGCAGTTTACTCTGTCCACATTAGGATTTTAAACTATAAATTAGAACATGCTATAACACATTTTAAAAACGCAATGTACTTTTTATCTTAATACAGACATTAAGTTAAGTTCAGGTAATTACTAAGGGCCAGATAGTGTTTGGCTACTATATTGTTTTAGAAAGGCATGAAGGTACCAGAAGTTTGCTTACTGCTTGTGTCATATGGTTAGGATGATGCTATATTCATATTCCCTGTTTTATCTTGTACAACATTAACACCCGGAGGAGGAGTAAAAAGCCCCCAACTTCTCCCACCTCTGTCAGTGATGAACAATGTAGAGCCAACTGTGCAGTGAGTGTCAATGAACTAAACTGTACGGCAGTGAATGCTGTCACTATGGTATGGGGTTCTCCAGGAGTCACAGTAACTCAGAGGCAAAGTTCAACACATGGTCCCACATTTACTGTGCAATTTTCCTTTTGAAGAGCTGTATTGAGCAGATGCAATGGAGTCATACATGTTTGGAAGTGGCGGGGAGCTGGGAAGCCTGGTGGAACAGAAGAGGGGGCAGTAAGGGGCCAGAAATGACTACCCTGGCCCAGCAAAATCCCTCATCTGGTACCAGTTAGCTCCTGAGGTGCCAGACAAGGGAGGTCAAAACTGTACCTGAAATATTCTGGCTAAGAAATTGTAGCACCGAATTTAATTGAAATTTAAAAGACAGAAATAGCCATATTTTTACTCTGATGAATACTAAATTAAATTGAAGTTAGTTAGGTACCAGAGGCCTTCTGTCTCTTCCCTCCAACACCCCTGGCCAGCAGGGGACTTCTTTCTCCCATTTCTCCCCCCAGCTTCCTCTGTTGACAGGTGCCTTCTGTCTGCCTGACACCCCAGCAAACAAGGGCTTTTTGTCTTCCCCCTCCCGGCAAGGTGGCAAAGGACCAGGGAGAAAAGGTTTGGGGGAGGAGAGCTACTTTCCCCACATGGTGACAAGAAAGATGGTTGGCCTGAGCCCCGCTTGCCACTGGCTGCTTCCCAGTGGTCTTTCTGCAGTATAGCTCTCCCCTGCAGTATTGCTGCCCCCAGTGGACACTCTCAGTATGGCATCCCTTCACTATGTGCCCCTCCCTTTTCATGTTATTGAAAACAGTGCCATTCTTGGCACTTCCCATTTTCTTGGTACAGCTGAACTCTGACCTTGCATGAAGTTAAGATAAGAGGAAGCTGCATACTAAATTTCATGGTCTGAGCTCTTCCTGTTTAAGAGGAATAAACTGACTTGCAGATAGAAAGACAGACAGACAGACAGACAGATATTTCATAGATAGATAGATAGATGCCAAAATGCTGTGAAAGTAAACAGCTAAGTAGAATTACTTTATATAATTTATAATAATAAAAACCTTATTCTGCAATCACTTATGTTGAATAAAGTATGGTATATAGGCATACACTTAAATGGTACTTAAGAGTATTCTTATTTAACTAAAGCAAGGCAAAATGAGTGATATATTCAGCAATAAACTTTAAACTGTTCCCTAAAAATCCCAGGGAACTGTTAACGCAGTTTACAATAGTTAAAATCCACATATTTTGCATTATGTATGTATGTTTAGTTTTATATTGCTATACTGAGAATTTTCCTTTTAAATTTTCAAATGTAGGTTAATTTGTTTCTTCAGCATTATATAGATCTTGACTTCCTAGTTAGCTAAGCGATAAACACAAATTGCATTTCTACAATATAAAATGTTTACATTAGTAAATGGAATTTAGCAAACTCATTAAATACCTTGATCAATAAAATATTCCCATAAGTTTATACTCATATTAAACATTTACCAGTGGGAAAAAATTATCTGATTATTAAACTTTTATTAGCTTTTATCCCCCACCAAAGAAAGGTAATCCATTTTTCCTGAGGCAAAAATCCTCAGTTTTTGCTTTGAAAGTACTTGTTTTCTTTAATGTGTTTTTAATAGTTAATTAAAAATAAAATAGGATCTTTTTTGGAACAAAATACATCTAAGAACTATAGAAATAAAAATGTACGGCAGCAGAATGAAATGGTATTCCTAGATGTTTTAGTTACTGTATGTACTGGGACGAAATTATGCTTTCATAGCTAAACTCAGCTGTCATTGAATCAATCCAAGGGCAGGATGTCATTGTAGGGATTTACCATACATAAGTAATAAAAGGTAGAAGGTGATATTTTGAAAAGCACTCAGTACTGGTCTAACTTCTATTCCCAATGATAAAACTCTCATTAACTTCAGTGGAAGCAACTCACTCAGAATTTTTGTGCACTGAACCAATTGAAATGAAATGTATTTTTTCCTATGGCTATATCTACACTGGAATTTGAGGCGGATTCACCCACACTATCGAGGAGTACATGCCTACCGTCAAGCTAACTAGCCCCTCCCACTTCTTTTGCCACTATGGCTACATTCTATTTTTAGTGTGCGAGTTTGATCAGAGAGAGTGTGGGTACACCTCCTTGCAATCACACCCTCATGTCAAAATGCAGACATATCTAAAAGGTGTGATCTGTATACGCATACATTATACTCATGTAACTTCATGTGCAGATATTAGTTCACCAAAGTGCAATTGCAGGGGTGTGCACAAAGGGAATAGAATTGGAGGCTATGTTAAGGAGCCACTGAAAATTTGATTCCCAGAATTTTGTGCATTTTCTGAAGAAATAATAATTCCTAAATGTTTTAAATATGTCTAACAGCCAAAACAAAAGGAACATGAGCAAGCTTCAGATACCCTCCCCGGCAAAAAAAAATATCAAGGATTTAATGCCCCACTTTATAATAAACATACAACTCGAACAGGGATGAGCCCAAAATGTTCATATTTCCCTCAACCTCAAAAATTGGTTCTGTGGCTGAGCTTTCATGCTGCAAACTGTATTCTGTCACTGATAAATTTCCAGTGGAACCTGTGAGAATTGCATGTGCAGATCTAAGTGGGTAGTCAGAAATTTCAGCAGATAGGAATTCAATTTTAGTAAAGCTATGAACACCTCCAAAGAAGTTATATAATGGTGAGTGCAACAAAGAACACAATCTGTAGTTATTACTCTAATTGTGTATTACTTCAGAGGTTGGGGCAGTGAAACCATATATTGGGAGTAATTAATTCAATACCCTTTCCTGCAATCAACTCCACTACTTAGACATTAATTAATAGTCTCCCTTCTTATAAGGCTATTCAACTCTAGTTTGTCAGGTCTGTCTGATCCTGTATATTTTTAACATAACAGGACTATAGATTATATTATTTATTCTTTCATTCATTTAAGCAGTAAGCAATATCAGCAGCACACTCATTTGCAGCAGGGCTATGGTGGTGTACACAACATTTTCAAGGTTGTTTGATAGTAAATTATGGAGACATGGGTTTTTTTTTTCATTTTTTGGACTGTTTATTTACATCTAGTAGAAAAGTAAATTTTCTTGGGTGTGACTAGGTTTGCTCCAATATCGTATAGAACATTTATTGTTTCAGTGAAACTTTACTTGTCTTTTATTCTGTCACTCGAGGCCCACTGATAGGCCAAATATCTGATGCAGTCATGTCAATGTGACAGAAGTAAAGTAATGATAAAGTCTGGTCCTAGAAATAATATCCTTCAGTGTAGAGATTATTCATCAGTATACATATTCCTGGAAAAACAGGACGTTTGACCTACATTTTCAAAGGGTCTGCACCCAACGCTCACAAAGCCAAACAAACATATGTAAATCAGCAGCCAGGAAAGCATGTAACTGTGCAGCCCTGACTTGTGCATACATATTGGCTGTGTCTAGACTGGCCAGTTTTTCCGGAAAATCAGCTGCTTTTCCGGAAAAACTTGCCAGCTGTCTAGACTGGCCACTTGAATTTGCGCAAGAACACTGACGATCTAATGTATGATTGTCAGTGTTCTTGCGCAAATACTATGACGCTCCCGTTCGGGCAAAAGCCCTCTTGCGCAAATGCTTTTGTGCAAGAGGGCCAGTGTAGACAACCCAGAATTGTTTTGCGCAAAAAAGCCCCGATGGCTAAAATGGCGATCGGGGCTTTTTTGCGCAAAAGCGCGTCTAGATTGGCACGGACGCTTTTCCACAAAAAGTGCTTTTGCGGAAAAGCGTCCGTGCCAATCTAGACGCTCTTTTCCGCAAATGCTTTTAACGGAAAACTTTTCCGTTAAAAGCATTTGTGGAAAATCATGCCAGTCTAGACGTAGCCATGAGATATTATAATCTAGGATTTTGAAAATGTCTATCTTCTTGTAATATCAATACAATTTGCTATTAAAGAGTATCTCAGGTAGGGGAAAGCCAGCCCACATTCTCTCCCATAACATAGAATCTCCCCTTTTGCTTTCTTTGTTTTTATATGGCGCTTGTGCTGCCTTTCATTATTAAAATAGTCTTGAAAATGTAAACCTACATACACTGGTGCTAATTGACTGCTAAAACTCGAACGAATGAATGACTTCACCTGTGCAATAGAAGTCTAAAGATTCCTCCTCCACCCCCCACAAACATTTTTTTAATGTAAATATAGTGAAAGCTTTCTTATCCCGCACTGTTAACTAGGAAACTTTGTTAAGGAGTATTGCCCCATCCACAATAACACTGCACATGTACCTGATTCCTGCCTGTCCTGCCAGCCATTGCGGGGCTTCTGACAGCCAACACTGCTGGTTGATGTCTTCTGCAGGTGCTTCCTTCCCCCTTGACCTGCCTCGAGATGCCAGGAGCCAAACTGGCTGGTAGAAGGCAGAGCAATAAGCTTAGTTACCTGGCACATTCAATTAACTAGCAACCCCCATTCCCCATGAATGCCAGATAACAAAGCTTTCACTGTAGTTAAATGTTGAGTATATCCCAAAGAACCATATCACTAACACTTCCTCAAAACCTCAGGTCAGCCACTGTGTATAATGGGTCTCAGCAAGAAATCAAGATAATATAGTGATGTGGTTGTATGTAGCACACACAATTCTAATTCTGCTTCGCCGAGACCCAGTCTCCTCTCTCATATCCTTGTTGTTGCTAGTTCCTATTTATCCAAGGTCAGTTTGTTGTACATCATCTGCCACTCCTTGGAGGGAAAGCATGCTTATAGAAATGGACCTCAACTTGATCTTTTCTGGCAGAGAGCTCCACATCCTGTTGCTCTCAGTTGAAAATGTTCTATTCCTGTCACATTACATTTTCACGCTATGGGCTGTCAGTCATGGTGTCCAGAGGTCACTGATGATGAATCATGGTATCACATAATTGTTTTGCACATATTTACTTCTCTAAAGAGTCATGGCATAAGTTAAAACACTTGCTTAATTGATTGTGTCTATAGAAAGATATTATTGTCAGAATCCCATATGAATGAAAGGTGAATATTTTTTTCCTGTTTGCAATTTCCCTTATTACTGTTTTCTCAAAGTAGATTAATGTAGTTCTTGCCCTTTTTTCCTCTGATTCCTACTTTTTTAAAAATGGCCCTGCTCTTTTCTTTGTATTGTTTTGCTGTGGATAGCGTGATATCATTTCATAATGCATGAAAATATCATCAGGAAAATAATAGGCTAGAGTAAATAATTAGCTTAGGATAGTGTCTTGTTATTTATAATAGGATACCTTGTGAATTTTTGCCTGGGCCACGTCTCCATCTCACTTTAGCAGATGTTGCTGATTCTCCTAGGGATGTTCTAACCTTCAATGCTTTATTTTCTCACTGAGTAACCAGATGCTCAGCCAGCCATGGAAATATCTAGTTCTGGCAACGTGTGTGTCTGCTTCACAAAGAATACAAATGAAAGCAACTAGTCTATTCCAGCAGAGTTTTATAATAATAATGTGTTCAAAAATGCAGTCCTTACTCTGGCAAAACTCCCACTGATGTAAGCTCTGCAGCTGTTTTGAACACACAGCCTACTCGAGAAAAATGTCTTTCAGATCTGGACTTTGCTCCTGGTTCTGTCATTGGCTTCCTGTATTTCCCAGTGTTTCCCACTCTGTTTCCCAGTCTGTGAAATGGAGCTACTGCGCAAGTGCTGTGTCTGTGTCAATATACTTGCCTTTGAAATTGGAGGTGTTGGTATTAGGTAAATGCCAACTGCTAGCAGTGTACAAAATGCTGCCAGAAAATTCAGTGAAAATGTGTACATCTCGCCAGAATTGTTCAGGGGGAGAGGTGGCATGGGCCTTTTCCACATTCTGTGTTTATTTTATTTGTCAGATTGCAGATGAATATGATGCTTGTTCAGATTCACTGTATAATGTAGATTTAGATACTTAAGCAATACTGATCATGATTTGTTAAAGGATAAAATGCTGAAAAAGTCATTGTAATATGTCTGTGTAATCTGGTTACTACGAGCTTGTGGGACCTAATTAGTGCAATGTACTTAGTGACTAGGGATACCAACATCAGGGAGACCACATGGTTAAATAATGTAGCGATGATCATGAATATTGCAGTCACGCATTTCTATCTAGAGGAAACAAACTTGGTATGCATCAGGATGAACTGCTTATAAGACACCCATTTCCTATAACTAGGAGGGCAAAAACCTGGTCATAATAGCATTTGCAGTCTGCTGGTTCCAAATGAAGATATACATGTTCATACTTTAAAGGAAAAAAATACCATACTTGATCTGTAGCATCTGTTTCTAGACTCTGCCAAAAATGGAAAAGAAAGCTATAGAAATTTCAGCACGAAATATGAAACATGTTTTCATTCCATTGTGTCCTGTCATTGACCAATTTGCATTTTCTGGATTTTCCGAACAAGTATTTTTGAAAATAGAACAAAAGAATCTAGTCCATTAAGAGTAACTTCACTTAACCTCTGGGGGAAAATATTCTTGTAAAGTACTTTCTTTCTCATGAGGAAATGCAAGCATAATCACTATATCCAGTTACCTTTTTGCCCCAGATCTTTGATTAAAAAGATTATTTTATGATACTTATTATTATTTAATGTTTTCTGAAAACAGCTTTGGTTTTGTACAATGATGGCAGTGAAATCTCTCTTTGGGAAAAATCTTATCTAATGAAGTGCCATACACAGTATTCCTGGCTTTGGAGATATTGACTGTTTATAAATCTTTCTTCCCTGTTAGGTTTATGAAAGCTCTTTTGTTCACCTACATACAAAAACATGACTCCTCACATTTGCAAATACATATACAGTTCTGCATAGTGAAGACAGAGGACTATGACAACCTCTCTGGTCCATTCAGATATGTTCATTGTGTACCAAAATGTACTGAGGTCACTAGACTGCCTCCCTTGGTTTGAGTGGGCTTTGGATGATATCCTATTTTAGCACTAGTATGATATTTTCAATTCCAATATACCTCTTGAAAATATCTGAACTATGGCATATCCCATATACAAATACTGGCTGTCACTGCACTTTGATAGCTTCACTTTTGCCATTATATTGGTGGAAATATTCTGTGATTAACTTTCAGCATGACATATAGCCATGGAATACAAGTGATACGCTCCTGTGCCTTCAACATGTTGGAGAGAAGGGGGAAATCATCAGCTTAAAAGAAACATTTCAATCATTCTTCTTAGTAATCTGAAGGGAGATGTAGGAGCTTTCAACAAAAAGATTAAAGAGCAGAGGAGACACATTGGTTAGCTCGTTCTTTCATTTGGACATAATAAATGATACACCATGTGTCACTATAATAAATAATTTCTAGGATGGTGAATACACTTAACGGTTAAGCAATAGGTGAGTAACTTATATTGTCAGGTCAGTGGAAGGAAGACGAAGAATTAACAGAGTACTTAAATGGTAACTGAAGGATGGATAAAAGTAGTTAAGAATTATGTCATGTGACATCAGTGTTGGACCTTGTGAAGCCAAATATGATATTATCTCAAATGACAGTATTATTGTTAGAAGTCTAAGTGATTAATAAAGGAAATAGTGATGATTCAAATTTGAGATGGCAATTTATTAAAGATTTATCTGTCTTGCATTTTTACCAGCTCCACTTTACTTATTATAACTTCAGGTACCTAGATAATATTAATCTTGGGGATGCAACCAGATACAGTTTGCAATATTCCTCATCAAGATCATATATGTCATTATGGGTACATCTAGACTACAGGCTTTTGTTGACAAAGAGCATCTAGACTACATCCAGTTCTGTCGACAAAGCAAGCCGCTTTGTCGACATGAGAGTGTAGATGCAAAGGACAGTGTAGCTGCAATAACGCCTTCTGTAGACAGAACTCTGTCGACAAAAGGCATTATTCCTCACAGAATGAGGTTTACTGCCGTTGACAAAACTGCCGAGTTCTGTCAATGTTATGTCAACAGAACTCGACAGTAGTGTAGACACAGGTATTGTTTTGTCGACAAAAGTCCACTTTAGTCGACAAAACCCTGTAGTCTAGACACACCCTATGGATCTAGTTCGTCTACCAATGAAGTTGCTGGGAGGTTTGCTATTGAGTTGGATAGGACCTAAGTATATAAAGAACTGTGTTTATTTTATATTCAAAGTTGGACTGAGATGTAATCTCAACCAATATTGATCCTGGATTTGACTCTTTGGGACACCTCCTTGGTTTTGTAAATCAGCAAACTTCAACCTGAGTTTATGGAGCTATGCTGATTTACACTAGTCAAGGCTCTGTTTTTTAAGCCAGTACCAATTCCCAATATTGCTTCATTTTTAGAGTGTGTTTGATTCTCTCAGTGCTCTAGATTATATTCATTCTCCATCAAATAGAGGGTGGAATTTTCTTAATTACATCCATTGCTGCCAAGAGGATTTCCTGCTCTCCTTTATTGTCCTCCTCTATCATCATCTATTCAGCTTTGATGAAAACATTTCACATTTTGCCTCTAAATAGAAAATCATCAATTACGTTTTACCAGACTTCACAAATATTCATTCCAATCTCCTCTGCTCCTCTCCCATATATACAAGCACAGCACGCTGATAGTATGAGAGGATACAAATGTGGGGGAAAAGCAAACTGGGTTGAATGTTGATTTAGAATCCATCCAGGCTTCTAAAGCTGTACATTTTTTTAAAAAGCAAAACAATAATAGCAAACAAAAGAACAAAAACAACAAAAAAAGACAACCCAGCTCAGGTTTATTTGCCTTTTTACCTCATTGACATATAGCCATGTTCCAACAGACACTAATGTTTTTCAAACGATTATTATTTCGCAGCACACAGTGGCTACGTCTACATTGCGCATTCTCGCGCAAGAAGATATGCAAATGAAGCGTGGCGATGAATATCACCACACCTCATTTGCATATATAATGAGCCGCCATTTTTGCACAAGGGGCTTTTGTGCAAGAGCCATTCTGCCATTTATTTTCAGACAGAATGGCTCTTGCGCAAGAGGGGGGCCCCTTGTGCAAAATGGCGGCTCATTAGGTATGCAAATGAGGTGTGGCGATATTCATCTTGCGCAAGAATGCTCAATGTAGACATAGCCACCGTGTTAGGTGTTCCATACACAAATACATATGGGGCAGATTTACCTCACTGTGTTCCTCCACATTGCCTGGTTATTTACTGCAGTATGAAGTGCAATATAATTTTGCTAGCAAACTAGACTAGTGTTTTGTACCCATCAGAGCAGTGGTCCATCTAGCCCAGGATCCTATATTCAGCAATGGCCAGTACCAGAGCTTCAGGGAGAGTGTACAGACCAGGGCAGTTTCAGAGAGATCCCTCCCTCCCAGCTTTTGGTACTCAGGGTATGTTTAAACTACAGAGTTTTGTTGGAAAAACAGTCATTTTTCCGACAAAATTTGAGGACTGTCCACACTGCAAGTGCGTTCTTCCACTAGAAAATTGAAAGAACAGAGGGGTTTTTCCGGCATTGGTAATCCTCATTCTATGAGGAAGAAGCCTTTTTGCGAAAGAGCTCTTTCGGAAAAAGTGTGGACGAAGATGAGGGAGTTCTTTCAGAATAAGAGGAAAGAGGAAGGAGCACAGGTGCCCTGGTGGTCATTCCGTCCAAAGCAATCACAGCTTACATGCAAGAAAGCGTCCATTCAGTCTGGACATTCTCTTCTGAAAAAGCAGATCACTTTTTCGATGCACTTTTGCAGTGTGGACGCTCTCTTTCGGAAGAAGTTTTTTCAGAAGATCTCTTCCGAAAAAAGCTTCTTCCGAAAGACGCCTGTGGTCTAGACATAGCCTCAGTGATTAGGGTCACTTGACCAAAAGATTATCCCTGACCATATTGGCTAATACCAGTTGATGGACCTATCATCCATAAACTTAGCTAATTCTTTTTTTACCCACTTACGCTTTTAGCCTCCACAACACCTCATGGCAATGAGGTCTACAGACTAATTATGCTTTGTGTGAAAAAGTACTTCCTCTTGTTTGTATTAAACCTTCTGTATATTGATTTATTCAGCATTATTTTTTTGTTTTCTTTTGTGGGCCATAGTAAATAACACTTCTCTATCCACACCATTATGATTTTTATAGACCTCTCATATCCACCCTTATGTCTTTTCGAAGCTGAACATGCCACACATTTTAGTCTCCCCTAATAAGAAAGCTCTTCAATACCTTGATTATCTTTGTTGCCCTTCTCTGACATTTTTCCAGTTCCACTGTATTCTTTCTGAGTTGGGGAGATACAAACTGGACACCAAATTCCAGGTGAATGAGCACCAGGAATTTGCATGTTGGCATCATGTTATTTTCTTTCCTATTTTCTATCCCTTCCCTAATGGTTCCTAACATTCTATTAGCTTTTTTGACCACTTCTTCATGTTGAGCTGAAATTTTCAGAGAAATATGCACAGTGACTCCTATATCACTTTTTCTAATGTGTAGTACTTCACCCATACCTATGTTGAATTTCATCTGCCATTTTCTTCTCCAGTCATTTTGAGAGATCTCTCTGAAACTCTTTGTGATAATTTTGTATTTAACTACGCACTTTGCACTGAAATATATGACTATATAATATGAAAAGAAAAGGTAAATGAGATCCATTGTCCTTGTTGCAAAGATCTTACTGATAAATTAAAACATAGTATGCTAAAGCCATGGGGGTTCAAATAGGGAAAAGGGAAATAAAGTCAAGAACAGGTACTTAGATTTGCTGTGCACACATCTTTATAGCTGCATTTTATCTTTATACTTATAGTTATAACTATTTTTTCTCCTAACCCATTTACAACTATAATACTCCCCCATTGTTTTTATCTGAACATATTCTATTTTAGATTCAGAATAATTATGGAAAGCAGATCAAAGCAGGGTTTCCAGATGTAAAGTAAGTCTTGATAATCTAGACTACCTGGAAAAGACATCTTGCTTATGTGTTTCATCAACCAGACCCCATAATTTTTATGAACTTTCAAAGTGCATATTTCTGTTCGGAGCTCGGGAAATCTAAAGAAGCTTCCTCTGTGAATAAGGGGCATTCGGGCAGCTGCAAGTTGCAAACTTTCATACTTTTGTGAAAACCATGGCATTTTCACTTTGCAGGGCTGTAGCAAATTAAACAAGAGTGCTGGCTCATCAGGGTTCATGTCCCCTACAATTCCCTTTCTGACAGTCTCAGGATCATGTGAACATCAGGCAAATCCTGATTAAAGTCACTGGTTGCCCAAGAAAATTAGTTTTACCACTAACAGTTTTTTGTCCTCAAAGTTTTAAAATTCTCCTGTCATGGGCGCAGCAAGGAGACCCAACTGATTTCATTTCCCAATTCTATAAAAAGGTTCTTAAAAGGATGTGGAATGTTTGCTGCTCCATTCAGCCTTCTTAAATTTGTGATCTCACAGACCATAGTACTCTAATCAAAGTTTGCAGAACTGATCACTGTATACCACAATCACAGTTCTGCAAACAGCTCACTCAGATTCTGCTTAGTCTCAGGTAGAAAAGGTCTGTGCTCTTCCAAGCAATAATATCTATATCCTAATTTCCTTGATGATATGTAACACTGAATGGACATAGTGTGCAGCACAGACAACCAGTTCCTACATAGATACAGCCTAATTGTTAGAAGAACACATTGAATCAGACATCAACAAACTTAACTTTCCTTTTTTTTTTACCTCAGAATTTGAGTTTTGTAAAGACAAAATGAGAGAGAGAATTGAGCTCATCTATTTTTTTCCTTCCCTGAATATGGAGAATCAAATTCTGCCTCAGATTATGAGTAAAGATTTCTGTAGTGATACTCTCCTATCTCCATAACATAAAAATGTCACATAGTTTGATACAAGCATTAACCTTTGCTCCAATGGAAGAGTGTAACTCTTTCAGGTCAGGACTAGAGGGCATTGGCAGAGCTGTGTAGAGGGAACGGTGTCTTGCTCAAGCCAGTGTGATTAGCATTTCATTTTATTCATCATGATATTCATTTACAATTAAACCCCGGTGGCAATCAGATATATGAAAAAAGCTGAATTTTTGTTTTAGCCCCAATAATGAAATCACATAATGTTTTACTTTTCAATAGTCACCATTCATATACAGAGGGATGGCACCAAGTGGAATGTAATATGAGAATATTTGAAAGGAAGGCAGTTACCTAAGTTAAATGGTTTTGACCCTAGAAATGAACAATGTCAAATGGATTTGCTTTCTCAGATATTCAATTATGGAGGATTTAGTGCTTCTTTGGCTATCATCATCACTTATAGATCTGATCCAAGGGACAAAATCCCAGTATATGCTCTGCTACAAAATTATGAGGGAGATAGCTTGATAAAGCTGAAAAACATATTTGAAAACCTTCTAGCATCAGGAATTCCTTGTTATCCAGTCAAGGTGATATATTGTATGTCAATAATAGTGTCACTTAGCAATTGTTCACATCGGAGTTCTATTAAAGCCTTTTCCAGAACCACTAGAAATTCTACTGACAACCAGTGAAAGGACTGATGAAAAGCATGCTTTGGATTACCAGAATTACCTCTCTCTGATTTTCTTGCACTATGAGGATTGCATGACAGGGAGAATGGGTCCTAAATAGTGTCTGGAAAGCAAAAGGTTAACTTCATACTCTTTCTTGTAGGGTCAGATATCCCATTTAATGCTACCACTATGGCAGGGTGATGAAGCCACCCATCTCTGTGACATATAAGCCACCCTCTTCTCTGTGAGCTACATGTAAATACTGTCTATCTAAAATCACCAAGGCTATGTCTACACAGCAGTATTATTTCGGAATAACTAACATTATGCCGAAATAACACCGTCCACATCTAAACTGCAAGCAGTTATTTTGACATAATGTTGAAATAATGGAGGACTTCTTCCTCTGACTCCTGCAACCCTCATTTTATGAGGAGTAAGGGAAGTCAGAGGGAGAGGGCTCTTTCTCAGACTTCCTGGTGTGTAGACAGCGCCAAAAGTCAAAATAAGCTATTTTGACTTAAACTACACAATTGACGTAGCTCAAGTTGTGTAGCTTATTTTGGCTTTAGCCCTGCTGTGTAGACATGCTCCAAGTGATTTGTCTTAGAGGATATAGTAGAAGGGTAATGGTTAGAGCAGGATTTTTTGAGGTTGCCATCTCCTGTAATTGTATCAACAGAGGTAAAGAGTTAATTATACAACATCCAAGAGACCATAAATATATTACTAAATAAAAATGTCATGAGTAATAGGCAAAATTGACACGTGTATCCAGAAAGTTTATAAATTCTATACAATTCTTGTACCTCTAACAAACAGATTCCCGCCCCCACATGAAAGTTTTCAAACAAAGTAGTTGTAATTCTTTACAGTTCACTTATGTCATATTCCATGCTAACTATCCTCCAAGACATTCCCAACCTTCATTTTGTCCCTTTATAATGACAAATTTGTGATCACAATATTTCTATAATGTGAAAGTGACAGTACAAATTACAAACAGTATCAGAGATTTTTTTTTACCACTTGCAGATGGTATCCATCCATAAATTAATCATTCCCATAGCTCATTCAAGAAATAATGGCTGAATATTCAAACGTGTTATTTGGATTAAATTAAGAATGAACAATTATATTAAAATAAACACCTTTTTAATGAGCCGTTAAATTGTATCAGCATTTCAATATTTAAAGTTAACATGATTTACAATTTAGTAAGTAAAAGGCTGACAAAGAAATGGATATGATCAGAACTAAGACTACTTTACAGAATGCAATAGTAAATCATCTTAAAATGCAAGTTAAAAAGCCAATCAAGTTAAGGAAGTGTTTTATTTATTTATTTAATGATGCTAATCCAGGGATCTAATCTGGGATCTATGTTACATATTAAAAGTTCTGTTCTCCTATCACTTATGCAGAGTATAACTCAGATGTTCATACAATTTTGATGACCAAGGTGCGCTACACAGGTCTGTCCTAAAAGATGTATGAAAATGATATTCTGCCCTTTAAAAGGTCTTGGCAGTTATATATATGAGAGGTCTGCATCGCAAAAATGAGGCTGAAAATGAACATCCTAAAATGTTGGCAAAAATTATACAGTCATTTGCTTTTCCGACATAATACAAATACAGAAATCCTGTCTCCTTTGAAATCACTGATAAAACTCACATTTATATCAATGGTTTCAGATTTCATCCTAAGTGTACAAGTCACTTAGGATGGCTATTACATTGCCATCCTACTTAGCTTCCTAGCTACAACACAGAATATCATAGTCTCCTCACTGGATGTATGCCAGGAGTGAGAAAAATATATTTGTGAACATTCCTTCACCTAGCAGCTCTTGATTTGCTTCAGTGAGATCCAAGGTCATGAATACAAACCATGATGTGTTTTGTTGGTGTTCAGAACTTTTGCAAAAAAGTAAACGTGTCTGAATATTCATGCAAACACATGCTCATGTACAAGTTTGAGAAAAAGTCATGTGGCTATCTAGAAACCTCTTTCATTTCTTGCCTGTTTAAAAAGAGATTGGTTCCCAATACAGGTGCAAACAACATCATGTGGCATCATGATGTGGCAACATCATGTAGGTGACCAGTCACACACATGCATTAGAAACAGTCACAGTTGTAAGTGAAGTAAAGAGCTTCCACACCAAGATGGAAAATTGCTCACACACCAAACAGTTCCAAACAGCAAACAGCATGACAGCAATGGAAGTTTGTACAGACAATTCATGAACAGGAAAAAGGGAACCATTTTCAGAGGTAATGAGTTGCTATGTATAGTTTGCCTAATACTAATCTCAATACTACGTGTACAGTGTTTGCATTCAGAAATGGACAGAATAAGTGATTCATCACCAACGTCAAGTAGTGGTGTTATGTACTACTATAAATTAACACTGTGGATTAGACAAAATGCCCTCAGACAAGCGAAATGGTAACCTATTTCATCCTGTTCCAGGCAATACCCTTCCTAGCAGGGGTTTAAAGAGGAAGTATGGATTGAACTATTTTCAGCATTCTGATGATACTCATATCTAGCTCTCCTTTTTTTCTGACAGATAAATGGGGAAGTGACCTTTTTCTTAGTCCATAGTAGTGATTTGGCACAAGTGTGTGTGCACTGGCTGAACACACAGAAGCTCAGCACACAGAAGGTGGAGTATGGGGGGAAGGAACTAAAGATAAGCAAACACTATACCAGTCCATCTGCTTGAAGATATGTGTTTACTGCTAAGGATAAGTAGAACATGACATAGCCTGGCTTTTATGTTTTAGATGTTGAAATCAAAATAAATATTCAGTTTTGTTTCCTGGCTGGTGGTGGAATGTTGACTTTGTGAGGATAAGTAAGCCTTGCTAATTAAAACAGACTTCCCTGTGTGGGTTGAGAAGGCAGAAGGAGGGGAAGGGAAAAAAACGGAAAGGAAAAAAATATGCTTGCTCCCTAGCATTGTACCTTAGCAAGAAGACCTGTGATGGGAGATTGGAACCCAAAGAGTTGGGGTTTTATGGCTGGAATTAGATTCTAATGTTCATCTGTTGAACACAGTTGTGAATATTTGCTCTCTGTCTCTCTCTAGACAGACCTCTCTGGTAGACGAAGCCATGTAGATGAGATTACTAGACATAGCAAAATGAAGCGGCAATTTAAATAATCACCGCTTCATTTACATCAAAGTGGCCGCCGCGCTGTGCCGATCAGTTGATTGTCGGCACAGCGCTGTAGTCTAGACGACCCCGTTTCACGAGGCATAAAGGATCTGACAACAAAGAGTGCTGGGGTCGGCTGATCCCCATCTAGACTACAGCGCTGTGCCGACAATCAGCTGATCGGCACAGAGCGGCGGCCATTTTGATGTAGATGAAGTGGCGATTATTTAAATCGCTGCTTCATTTTGCTATGTCTAGTAAACTCATCTACATGGCTCCGTCGATGGAGCCATGTAGTCTACACACACCTTGAGGGTATGTCTACTCCACAGCGTTATTTCAAAATATCTTATTTTGAAATAGTTATTTCAAAATATCTTATTTCGAAATAACTCATCTACACACAAAATGCATTTCGAAATAGCGTTTTGCTATTTCGAAATAGCGCGTCCATACTGAGTGGATGCTGAATCGCATTTAAGGTCGGCCAGAACCAGGTCCAGCAGGGCATCAGGTCAGGAGTTACTTTGTGTGGCTGCTGCCTGAGGCTATCTGAGGCCTGTGCTTAAAGGGACTCCCCCGGACAGCCGGTACTCAGCTTTCCCTATTTGCTTGCCTACCTCGATGAGGACAGCAAAGCATTTTGTCTCTGCATGCTCTGGTTGCCCTCACTTGGGACACCACAGCACTCTGCAACATGGAACCAGAGCTGCCCCTGGGCACTCTGGTGCTTCTCGTGGACACGTTGCTGCGAGCCTGGCTGCACTTGCTGCAGGCTGCCATCCGGGAGGTCCGCCGGGGGGCTGTCAGTATCCAGGAGGCCCTGTGGGAGAGCTTTCACCCTGAGGAGCACTAAGAGACTCCCTGGTCTGCCCCACTGGGGGCTTGTGCCTCATCCTCCCTCACGTCGTTCCACTTACCCCTTCCTAACCCCCCTTCCTGATGTCAAATAAAATACATGTATTTTCAGGAACACAAACTCTCTTTATTTAACAAAACTGGGGGGGGGGAAAGAATGAAACTCTGGTGAGACTGGGGAAAGGAGGCGGGAGAGGGGAGAAGAGTGGGTGGGAGAGGAGAGAGGGAAACCTGGGAGGAGGGAGCTGCAAGGGGGAAGCAAGGGGAAGAAGGGGGAGGGGAAGCTCAGGGCTCAGGGTTGGGGTTCTCGCTGGACCAACTTGATTTTCATGCAAACCTGCTCCTGGGTTCGCATGTGGCCTTTGGTGGCCAGACTGGCAGCTATCCTGCCATAGACAGCTGCATTCCTCTGTCTAGTGTGGAGATCATGGACGTTGGGGGCATCCCCCCCAAACCTGAATAAGGTCCATGATCTCCACCCTGGACCAGGAAGGTGCCCACCTTCTCTGGGCCCTGGCAGGCTCCTGGGAGCTGGCAGACTGTTCCTGGGGAGCAGTGGAGGGCTGGCTGCCAGTGGCTTGCTGGCTCATGTTTTGGGGCCACTGGGTCAGAGGCAGTGACTGCTGGCTCTGGGCTGGCAGGCTTGGAGCTGGCACAGGCACTGTGGCCAAAGTCTATCCCTTTAAGGACTCCAGGGAGGGAAGAGGGAGAGGAGTGTTCTTGGTTGAGGCTGAAGGCCCCCTATTTTGGTATAAGTGTCTATACAGCACTTATTTCGAAAGAGCTATTTCGAATTTGGCATTATTCCTCGTGGAATGAGGTTTACCAAATTTGAAAGAAGCGCTCCACTATTTCGAATTAATTTCAAAATAGTGGTTTGGCTGTGTAGACGCTAGTAAAGTTATTTCAAAATAACGGCTATTATTTCAAAATAACTTTGCTGTGTAGACATACCGTAAGTGCTCAGTATATATTATACATGAACAATAACTGTGATTTCAATAGGAATTTTGCTTCAGTAAGGACCATATGTTTATGAACATATATATCAAATGACTATGCTGAAAAAACATTTAAAATGTATTATATGCTACATTACTGAATATCCTTAAATGTTTGACATTGGTCATATGTGTGTGTGTGTATATGTGTGTGTATGAGACTGTGTTCATCTGAGAGTCTATTTTTTAGATTTTCACAGCTCCCTAGGTATAATTCTTTTTGTTAAATTACCAGTGAGAGGGTATTTTATACAGTAACCAAGTGTGGTCATTTCTTTGTCTTCTTTTTTATTATCATTTAAAAAGATGAACTACAAAAGGTCTCAATGGGATGGAGGCAACATCTTGTTACCAGGAATCTCTGAGGCTATGTTTACACTGCCGGTTTTGCTGGCAGTGAGTATGCAAATGAGGTGTGGATTAGCATCTCGCTGCACCTCATTTGCATAATTTATGCACGCCATTTTTGAACAAAGGGTTTTTGCGGAAAAAAAAGTAGTGTGGATGTTTTCTTTTTGTGCCAAAACCCCTTTTCCCGCCAGATCGGTAAATCTCCTTTTTTGGGGCATAAGGATCTGGCGGTAAAAGGGGTTTTACCACAAAAAGAAAACAGCCACACTACTTTTTTTCCGCAAAACCACCTTGCATAAATTATGCAAATGAGGTGCAGCGATATGCTACTCTGTGCCTCATTTGCATACTCACTGCCAGCAAAACTGGCAGTGTAGACGCACCCTGAGGTTTCTTAGGGTGTGTCTACATAGCAAAGTTATTTCAGAATAACAGCTGTTATGCCAAAATAACTATGGGTATGTCTACACTACCACCCTAGTTCGAACTAGGGTGGCTAATGTAGGCATTCGAAGTTGCAAATGAAGCCCGGGATTTAAATATCCCAGGCTTCATTTGCATCTTGCCGGGCGGGTGCCATTTTTAAATCCCCTTAGGTCGAACTCCGTGCCCGCGGCTACACGCAGCACGGAGTAGGTAGTTCGAATTAGGATCTCTAATAGAATTAGGATCTCTAATCTCTGAGGCTATGTTTACACTGCTGGTTTTGCTGGCAGTGGGTATGCAAATGAGGTGTGGATTAGCATCTCGCTGCACCTCATTTGCATAATTTATGCACACTGTTTTTGAACAAAGGGTTTTTGCAGAAAAAAAAGTAGTGTGGACGTTTTCTTTTTGTGCCAAAACCCCTTTTCCCGCCAGATCGGTAAATCTCCTTTTTTTGGGGCATAAGGATCTGGCTGGAAAAGAGGTTTACCGCAAAAAGAAAACAGCCACACTACTTTTTTTCCACAAAACCACCTTGCATAAATTATGCAAATGTGGTGCAGCAATATGAAACGAGGTGTACCGGTAGTTCCAATTAGAGATCCTAATTCGAACTACCTACTCCATGCCGCGTGTAGCCGCGGGCACGGAGTTCGACCTAAGGGGATTTAAAAATGGCGCCCGCCCGGCAAGATGCAAATGAAGCCCGGGATATTTAAATCCCGGGCTTCATTTGCAACTTCGAATGCCTACATTAGCCACCCGAGTTCAAACTAGGGTGGTAGTGTAGACATACCGTATGTGAGCATCTACACATCAATTCTGTTATTTCAAAATAACGGATGGCTTATTCTGACTTCTGTAAACCTCATTCTATGAAGAATAATGCCTTTTCCAAAATAGTTATTTCAAAATAAAGTGCGTGTAGATGCTCTACTGCTGCTATTTCGAAATAGCCCCTCACCAGGGCCATTCTAAGTTATTCCTCCGTGGGCTCTAAATCGAGATTGCACGTCTACATTAGGGAAGCCTGCCTTGGGCTAATTTTGAGACTTCCCTGCAGTGTAGACGTGATATTTTGAAATAAGCTATTTTGGAGTAACTATTTCAGAATAGCTTATTCCGAAATAACTGTGCAGTGTAGATGTAGCCTCTGATAAAATTATAGAAGGGAATGGCTATGTCAGCCATGGCCAACCCAAGGCTCACAAGCCACATGCGGCTCTTCCACACACACCCCCAGGTGTGGCTCACGAAGCACCTAACCCCATGGCTCGAAAGACATCCCCTTGCACCGCAAAACGACCCTCTCCTCCTAGCTCCCTGTGCTGACCTGGTCAGGGGAGCCATCCGGTGCAGCCATGAAAGCTGCAGAAATAAAGTTGGCGGCAGGTGACGGGAGCCTGCTGTGGCCAAAATCCTCAAAATGCGTTTAAATGTGTTTTCTTAAAGGGGCAGAGCCTTTTTTTTTTAGAGCTTTTTTTTTTCTTGACCAAACGTGACCGGGGGCTCCTTTTAAAGGGGCAAAAGGGGCAGCCCTTTTTTTTTGCTCGACAACTTTGCCCCGGCTCTTTGCACTGGATCCACTGCTATCTTGGCTCTTTGCCCAGAATGGGTTGGCCATCCCTGGACTATGTGGATAATTATATTGGTTTAGTTGCCCAGAGCAATAATCATTTTCTATCTCACTTAGTTTGGTCTCCAGGTCTGTAATAACTAATATTTCAGAGATCGTCAAGTACATACAGAAATCACTTAATTACAGAAAATGTTTTACTGAATAGTAGAGGATTTAGGGAAGACTTGTAAAATTTTCATAACCAGAACTGGTTGGGTGACTTAAAAAAACACCAAACACTATTTGGTTATGGTATGTCCCTTTAAAAATAATATCCACAAAGAAACCTTTAACATTTCAAGGAGCTGATTACATCTCCATATACATCTGTCTTTCCAAACTATATTGTTCTTCTCTCTACTCATTTACCCAATACAGTGCTTTAAAGCCTCTGAAATCCTAGATGGCATGTGCTTCCCCACCACCTTTGCTTGTGTATGCAATCAGCTATCCATTACTTAATTGTTGCTTTTAGCAACTACCACCTTTGGGCCATATCCTGACATTGATCTGTATGTGCTGAACTTCCCACTAAAATCAATTGGGAGTTCTGTGGAAAAAAAATCGAAGGCAGGAAATGGCCCTCGTAATGAACACACAAAAAAATCCATCACAGCCCTCATTAATGAAACAAACTACAATATTAGGGAGCTACCGATGTTAAATGAATTTTGAGTATTCAAATGGGTGAATATGCTTATTTAATCAAAGACATAACTCATTTCCTCTGACCCTCAAAAAAGCTCAACCCAATTTATTTTACTCACATTCTCTCTCTCTTTTTTTTTTTTTAACATAATGGCACATTCCCATTGAGATGCATCAGATGACCCATTAGGTCTTTTCCATCTCTAGTATCGCTGATTGATTGACCCAGGAGAGGAAACAGCCTTGGAAGTGAGATCAGATATGGTAGTACATTATCTCTAGAAAGAAGACCCTTCTATGCAACCTGTACAACAAAATATTAATGAGAAAAACCCTATGGTCTACTCTCTTATCCAAGTGCCTACTCCTCCCGTCCCGTCTCAGGTTTCAACGGAAGATTTGACTGCAAAAGGATGTTTACAGTTGCAAGGATGTGTAGGACAGTTCTCAATTTCTCTTGCAGGGATGGCTGGCAGAGTTTCAATATGCCAATGAAAAAATGGCATTAATAAAAATATTTTCTTCCAACTCTTTTGTTAATTCCTCCCTTCTCTATGACAATTTCTTTTCAACTCACTCTACTGAATGAAGTAAAGGATCATAAAATAAACTGTTCCACTCGTTTATGTCTCTGTATTAGGGTTCAGTCATGACTTGCTGTCTAAGCCGGTTATAAGGCTTACTGCCTGGGTAATAAGGGCATGGGATAAAATGCAAATAGTCCAAGAAATCTTTTGAAAGATCTTTTAAAAAAAGTCAAATTATTAACATACTTCTAATGGCATGTGGGTTTTTTTCACTTATCATGAAGAGCTTCTTTTCATATCTGTAAAATATGTTCAATAAACCATCAGACATTTTTTAACAAAATCAATACATTAATTAATGATGCATTCTCCACTAGCAATGAGTTATTTTGGAGGGTGGAATACTGCAGGGTAACAAAGACATAATGATGTTATCAGTGAAAATCCGCAGTAGCTCCACTGAAGACAATGGAAATATGCCATACTTTATCAAGATAAGAAAGATATGAGATTCTAAAAGTTAAAAAACAATGGATGATGCATGCCATTTAACGATGCGGAAGATGTATAACTACCTTTAGGGATGTACAGCTAACTGAGAGATCCTTCAGACGCAAAATGTTTAATTTTATTTCTTTAAAAAGTCTTTAATTATTTAAGTGCTGCCACAGGTTGTTCACTATTTACAGACTGTGAAATCCTGGCTCCACTGACATCTATAGCAAAATTCCCATTAATTTCAGTGGAGCTAGGATTGCACCCATATAGTCTGTAAAAGAGTGAAAACCTGAGATAGCACGTGTGCAGGTAGCAACATTAAAAAAACCCCACTGAGGGCACATCTAGACTACGTTTTAATTTCGAAAGAGGAAATTCTTATTTACAAGATACTCAACAATATAATATATAAGTAAACAAACAGGATACAAAAACTCAGGGCACGTCTAGACTACACTTTAATTTCAAAAGAGGATATTTATCAGATATTTAGGCTAATCTTCAGATCGCTTTTTCGAAGGCGGGTCTTTTGAAAGTGAAAGTAGTCTGGAAGTGGGTTATTTTTTTTAAAAACCCTTTAAAAAAACCGCTCTTCCTAAAAAGAGGAAGTTTATGTGGTTTTTCGAAAAAGGGTTTTTTTTCTGGAAAAAACACATCCAGACTACTTTCACTTTCGAAAGACCCGCTTTAGAAAAAGCGATCAGAAGAAGATATGCAAATTCCTCTTTCGAAATTAAAACGTAGTCTAGATGTGCCCTGAGTTTTTGTATCCTGTTTGTTTACTTATATATTATATTGTTGAGTATCTTGTAAATAAGAAATGCCTAGTAAACAATTACGAAACCACAACAGAAATGGTCTCAACTGATGCGCTATCCTGCCATCTGCTACTAAGAAGGCACGTATAGTTTAGATTCAGAAAACTGTTCATCATGCCAGAGGTTACACTGCATAAATTGAGATTTCTGTAGAAAACAGATTATCTGTTACAAAATTCCATGTGTTAACTATTTTTCTCTATCACATTATCCAGATTTATCAGATATTTAGGCTAATCAGATATTTTGAAATATTTTAAATGAAATTTTAAAACTACCTGATTTTACAACCTTCATGTTTCTCACATTGGTAGAGGTTAAAAACATAGGTTAAAAAGATATATCATATATAAAACACTACATCTACACTGGCAGCTTCTTCCGGCGTTCTTCTGCAAAAACTTGCTGACTGTCTACACTGCACGAGCGTTCTTCCAGAAGTAAATTTACAGTATAGCGTTGTAAAACAGGGCTTCTTCCGGAAGAGTTATTCCTCTCCCCACGAGAAATAAGCCCTCTTGCGCAAGAGCTCTTCCAGAAGAAGCCAGTGTAGACAGGCAACATGAATTTCTTGCGCAAGAAACCCCTATGGTTAAAATGGCCATCAGAGCTTTCTTGTGGAAGAGAGCATCTACACTGGCATGGATGCTCTTGCGCAAAAGCACATCTCTTGCGCAAAAGCACATGCCAGTGTAGACGCTCTCTTGTGGAAGAGTTTTTGCACAAGAACTCTTCCGCAAAAGAGTTCTTCTGGAAGAAGCTGCCAGTGTAGACATAGCCAAAGGCTATTTATATAGGGAGAGGGCTCATGCAGAGTTATCACATGGCCTCTATATTTGTCATTATCTTATTTGGATCATTTTTGTAGCTATTCAGTTAAACCAGTGGTTCCCAAACTTTTCAGCATCACGACCCCTTTTTGATTTTTGAAAAACCATGAGTTAAACAGTTTTCAAGAATTTTGTCTGCCCTTTGTGCCATGAAACATTAAATAATCACACTGAAAATGTAAGGCTGGATCATGTAAACTTTCCATTTTCCCAGCATAAAATAGTAACTGGTCTTTGTGTATATGACAAACAAAGGAACTAGAAATGAAAAATCTACCTCATTAACTAGGGTTAAGAGAACTGGGTTGCACAATGTTCACTCACAACTGCTTCCCAATCTCTGATACTGGTGGTTTTTCATTCATTATTATTATTTATGATTGTGGCACCAAGAATTGTTAATCAGGATATAGGTATCATTGTGCTGAGCACTGTACAAAAAAGGACAATATGTGGCCCGATGGGAACTTACTCTGAAGAGTAAGTACAGAATTTGAAATACCTCCCTGGGCTCTTCCCCGAGTTGTACCTCAGGTAGTGCAGCTTTGCTCTGCCTCGTCCTTACCATAGGCTTCTTTTTCTGGCCTTAGGTCCAGTGTTCCCTCTAATTTTTTCCATCCATGAACAGAGCATCCAAGCAGGCCAGCCTTGCCACCCCTGTGGTGTCAGGAGCATTCTGACTTCAGTAGCAAACTATTACTTGTGGTGGGAAAAATTGTTCATTGATCCAGGAGAACAGTACAGCACTTCAACCTCAATGGGACTCAACTGTGCATAGAGATAAGGAAGAACTATTGCCAATGTTATTTATGTGGATGATTGATGTACATGCCTGGAAGGAATATAGACATGTCATTTCACAAACAGAAATGAATATAGCCAAGGTGAAAACCAAACCACTTGCTGACACTCCTCTAACATTTACGGTAAGATCTAGAATGCACTCTAACATGTGAAGGATGTCACAACATTTAGAAATAGCTTGTAATAAGCATTTACTGGTTGAGTGTATATACTACTTATTATGATTAAAACAACCTGCATGGCTGAATATTAAATTTCATTACTTATTGAGTTTAATGGACACTTTAAATTAAAATACATATGCTAAAATATTCTTTCATAATACATCATGGACAATGTTATGGACAACAGATGCTTTTTCAAGGCAATGTGCAAGTCTAATTATTTTAGAACCTTGGACTATATATGGGAAAACAGTGAATTAAAAATATTAAGGGTTTTTTTTTTTCTGTTCTATTGAGTCCTTTACTGTAATCTGGTTTATATTTCTGTTTTAATTTTGTGTATGTGCCCTCTAACAAAGTACTTAATTTTTTTAAGTGCTCTGCAATAAGCTGGATGGAACATGCTATATTATACCTATAAATAAATGTCATTTCATGCATTCTGCTTGCAAGGTATATTTGCATATGTGTTCACTGTCAAAACTAAAAACAAAGAAACAATAACCCCCCCACCACTAAACCCCGCCCCCTCACCCAAAACCACATGGCTGCCACAGGACAAAACAAGGACAAATAATAAATTTGTCCTGACTGGTTTTGATATGCTCTAAAAGGACAGTATTAAAAGATGCCTTCATACGAAATCCCACACAAGGTCATATGGGGCTCAGAGACCACTAAAACTTCATTCATTAAGGTGATTAAGCATATGCCTTCTGAAATCATTGTGCCTATTTTCATACTTAAAGTTAAGTACATAAGTAATTTAAGGCCAGAAACAGGAGCCCTTATACCATGTATCAGGCTAAATTCATTTTTGGACTTATATCCATTCAGAATCTCCACTGCAATAGGGAAGTCAAAAGGGATATAGATGCCAAAAGTTGACTCAGCTAAGGACTTAGGGTTGCCAATTTCTAGTCACACAAAACTGAATATTTTTGCCCTACCCCTTCCAACAGCCCTGCTTTGCTCCTTCTCTAAGACCCCGTCTTTGCTCCTTCTCCATCTGCCTTCCCTCCAACACTTGCTCTCCTCCACCCTCACTCATTTTATCAGTCTGGGATGAGGGCTCCTACTGGGGTTATGGACTCTGGGTAGAGTTGGGTACAAGGAGTTTTGGATTCAAGGACTGGGGTAGGAGGTGAGGACTCAGCGGGGTGGGAGGGGAGTTTGGATGTGAGTGGAATCCAAGCTAGGGCATGGGGTTGGGCTGCAGCAGGGCTTTGGGGGCAGCACTAATGTGGCTCCTGTAAGTGGCCACTAGGTCTCTGCAGTCCCTAGGCAAATGGTGGGTGGTCAGGGAGGCTCTGCAGACTGACCTTGTGCCTGCAGGTGCTGCCCACACAGCTCCAATTGACCACATTTCCTAGGGAATTGGAGCTGTACAATGGGAGCTGCAGGGGTGGTGCCTGTGAGAGTGAGGGCAGCATGCAGAGCCTCCCTGGCCATGCCTGAGTCTATGGGCTTCAGGTATCTGGTGGCTGCTTTCAGGAGCCCCACAGAGCCAGGGCAGAAGGAAGCCTGCCTTAGCCCTGGGCCCCTACTGTGCCACTGACCAGACTTTTAACAGTCCAGCCCTTTTGGACTGGGCATTCTGGTTGAAAACTGGACATCTGGCAACCTTACCAGGGAGTGATACAAAACTCTGTTGCATTGGCCACACTTCCATAAATACCCCTTTAATGTGCTTGGTCACAGAAAAGGGAGGGAATCAGCACTGCAGTTGCACCTCTCCCCACCTCCCTTTGTGGTGCAAAGAAAGTGCCATTCCCACAGTCGCTTGAATGTAGTGATTACAATTTCAACTTTTCTTCCACAGGGTGAATAAGGAAATGGATGAGTGACGCTCCTTATGTCTTTCCCCTCAATCTACACACACATAGACACTCAAAATTAAACTTGTGTGGGTGGAGCTAAGAGTCTGAACCAGATCCCTCTGAAATCAGTGGGAACCTTGCACTGATTTTGGTGGTCTTTGGATCAGTCCCCAGATAGGGGCTCTTTTTAGACACAAGGAAGGCAAAATATCACCACTCAGATATCACCACTCATGGCATCTGTCAAGCTTGATGTACTTTGACAATAAAATGAGTGCTCCTTCTACCACCATTGTTTCCTGAAATCCTTTGAGATTGCAGAGCCTGGTAGCAGGTGTCATCTTATTTGTTCTTTATTCATTGGACATTGTTCATTGACAAGCATTATTTTTATATTATTTATTATTAGCGGCCATACTCTGCTACTTTGATTCCCACCATACTGGCATCTCTGGTTAAGCAAAACCCTAATTATGAATGTCAGCATGCATGGCACTAGCTGTACGTTTGTTGCTAATAACCGATCACATTTTTCCAGGTCTCTCTGCGATACAGTACTTGACAGCAAATCAATGCAAGCCGCATTACAATACTTCTTTCTGTCATAGCAGTTATTGCAGTATGGTATGGCAAAGGGAAACTAATAGTTCTTTACCAGTTTCATGGAACTGTATTACAATAAATGCAATGAAAACATCTCTCTTGTCACATTAAGGTTGTTGATGTACATTTTTTTTGTCTTAGTAAACGAGAGTGTAAACTATTTGGAAAGTTAGAGCTCTCTTCTGTGTGTGTGTTTGACAGAGAGAGAGAGAGAGAGACTTGCTTTCTCTTTGATGCCTAAAGCATTCATTGTAATTTTGAAAACCTTTTACAGCTGTAAACTACCCTCAATATGTATGCTCACTGGTGTTTTGTCATGGCTCAGGGGCAATAGATGGTCCATAATTTAAGATGTGACATGTTACTTTACTCTCTTCTTGATCACAGTTTCTCCCTTCAGATTTAAAAAGTCTAATGACACTAATTCACAGCAATCTATTGTTTAATTGGATCAATTTCAACTGCAAATGTTGACCATTGATTTCAACTATAATCACATTTAAACCTGGCTATGAGACTGTTAAAAAGTTTTTCAGAAAATGGTCTGAGACAAGAGGGCATTAATTTTTGTACCAAGTTGTCACTTTAATGTTTAATTATACTTAAGCAGTTTGTTTTCCACTCTCTTCATGTACGTCTACAAAACACAGCAGCATTATTTCTAAATAATATAGTGCATGTCTACACAGGAAGCCATTATTTCAAAATAAAGTTGAGATGGAGGACTTCTTATTCCAACTCCTGTAACCCTCATTTTACAAGGAGTAAGGGACGTTGAAGGAAGAGTGGTGTTCCTTTGACTTCTTGCTGTGCAGACAGCACCAAGAGCCCTGTACACACACACTTTATTTTTACTATTATAACTCAGATTTTTCATTTGCATCAGCTACTTGTGTTGTGTTTTCAGTTCATCTTCATAAAGAGGCAGTGATTATTTTTCAAATGTTTTAATTGTTTTAAAGAAATTAACTAGAAGGTTTATAACTCCTTCTCTGCTTCCTGGCATGTCCTACTCAAGGAAAACCCCCTCAGACCAGGCTACCAACAGAAAACAGTTCAACAGAGCCTTAGAAAGGCCAGGAAGAGACACTGACCAATTGGAATCCAGCAAGTCAGTTAAGAAAGACAACCTGCAGCTTCTTAGGGCAGTGTGAGGTGAGACTAGGACAGGAGAGGAGGTCCTCAGGGCTGATGTAGAACTCCAGGGCAAAATCAGGATTTAGCCCTCTAGTGCTGCAATTAGGAGCTTGCCTTTGAGTTTTGCTCATCTCTTTCAAGATGCAGACAGCCAACTTCTGAGTTTTGTTACCATTAGTTAACTCTTTAGAGACTGGTTACTGAACTCATGGCATGGGATCGCAAGCTCTGAATAGTTGACCACAACTTCTGGTCTAAGGTAGGGATCACCTGAAGCACCACACTTGGCTCCAGAATATACAAAGAAAAGCCTGAGACAAGAGACTTCTCAGAAAAGCAGGTAAGAGCTCACCAGAAAAGGGAGCCTAGGAAAGGTACTAGAGAAAGGAACAGGTTCTGAAATGCCTATGAGTGGTGAAGCTCTAGTTCTAGTGAAAGGACTTTGCTGGACAGAGACAAGAGGTCCAGATTGTTAGGGAACTACATGCTGCTCCAGAGAGAGAGCTGCAACATTTTGACCTCTGTGAGGACCCAGGTGAAAGCAGAAGACAAGACTCCAGAAGTGGATTCTGGATCAAGAGGGTTTGTAGGGGGAGATTTCAGCAAATCCAGTAATGTGCCTGAACCACTATTGCTTACTTCTTAAACTTTAGCAACCAAGCTAACAGGCCCAAATTAGACCTAGACCACAGTCAGGAAAAAAAGGGAGTCTGGGTGCCACAGAGAGGGCAGCTTGACCCCGTGTCCTTCCTGAGGCCCAAATCTCTAGTGAAATCGGTGAGCTATACATTTAGAAAAACAGGAAGTTTGCCTAAATGCCCTAAGACATATATCTGTCAGGGCCTCTCCCTCTCCCCAAGAATGGAGTCTCTGAAAAAGAAAAAACTGCATCTGGTGAAAGTGATGATCAGAAGAAAACCTCTTGCCTAACCTTTAAAAAGTGCTTGCCTAACAAGTTTTTGAGTGACATGTTATTGTAATGCTAATGGATAAATAGGGAAGGAAAGTTTGAGTTGGGGGACAATTTTGGGGAACACTTGGAGGGATGCCGCGAGGACTCCTTGAGGACTCTTCACATCTGGACAAATTGGAGAAATGGTCTGAGGTAAACAGGATGAAGTTTAATAAAGACAAATGCAAAGTGCTCCACTTAGGAAGGAACAATCAGTTTCACACATACAGAATGGGAAGCGACTGTCTAGGAAGGAGTACGGCAGAAAGGGATCGAGGGGTTATAGTGGACCACAAGCTAAATATGAGTCAACAGTGTGATGCTGTTGCAAAAAAAGCAAACATGATTCTGGGATGCATTAACAGGTGTGTTGTGAGCAAGACACGAGAAGTCATTCTTCCGCTCTACTCTGCGCTGGTTAGGCCTCAGCTGGAATATTGTGTCCAGTTCTGGGCACCGCATTTCAAGAAAGATGTGGAGAAATTGGAGAGGGTGCAGAGAAGAGCAACAAGAATGATTAAAGGTCTAGAGAGCATGACCTATGAAGGAAGGCTGAAAGAATTGGGTTTGTTTAGTTTGGAAAAGAGAAGATTGAGAGGGGACATGATCGCAGTTTTCGGGTATCTAAAAGGGTGTCATAAGGAGGAGGGAGAAAACTTGTTCATCTTGGCCTCTGAGAATAGGACAAGAAGCAATGGGATTAAACTGCAGCAAGGGAGGTTTAGGTTGGACGTTAGGAAAAAGTTCCTTACTGTCAGGGAGGTTAAACACTGGAATAAATTGCCCAGGGAGGTTGTGGAATCTCCATCTCTGAAGATATTTAAGAGTAGGTTAGATAAATGTCTATCAGGGATGGTGTAGACAGTACTGGGTCCTGCCATGAGGGGGACTGGAGTCGATGACCTCTCGAGGTCCCTTCCAGTCCTAGTATTCTATGATTCTATCTCCCATCTAGGACTTTGGGGAAAAGACTGGCTTGCATATCTATTCAGCCTTTGGGTAAATAATTAAGAGCTCTGAAGGGGCACCGTTGGCTTCATAAAAGACTTATTGACATCCCATTGTGGAAAATGAGGCCGGGATACACTTTCTGCTGTGTGCTTGGAGACCAGGGGGCACATGGGGCATTGTCAGCAATAATAGCAGGGGCTAATCTGGGGTGACAGCCCACATTATTATAGTCGTGCACAGAACCATTTGAAAGGAAAAATGTCATGTGAAAGGGAAGCATGTCCGACTCCACTCTCAGCAAAGTATATGTAGTAGTTAGCATTCTTCCCTAGATTTTTCCTTTATTGTGAATGTGAGGGGAAAAAAACAAGCCATCATCTGAGCTTTTTCCCATGCTGGTTGTTTCAAGTGCATTTCCTTGCAAGATTACCTGTCTTATTCTTATACCCTTTTCTTACACCGAAGACTAGAGACACATTTTTAAAGCATTATCAGAAGAACTCCAGCAGTTTCATGTTTAACCCAAGTCTGGGCTGTCAAATACTTAATATTCTCTGGATTTCTTAATATGATTGTATTCTTCCTGCAAGTACAGCACTATACGCTAGGCAATCAGTACCTGTCTTCCAAATATTGTATTTTTCCCATGATCCTCCTTCCATCCTTCTGTATGATGGAGCGTTGCATTTAAAAAGCCAGTATGCTAAACCAATTACCCTGAAACATTCCTATTAAGGAACTGACACTGAAATAAATGCATAAACCAACAAGCATTGACTAAAATTCATTTTATTCAATTTTAATAGTACTACTTCTTGATTAACAAACACTCAGGTTAAAGCAAATGTAATTCTTATACAGTAAGCACTGTGGTCTCTGGATTATTTTTGTAGGCAGGCATAAGAGAAAAGGAAGTGGAAAGTAGAGAGAGGTTTTGCGATTTTGATTTTCAGGACAATCATACTCAAAGGATACAATGATGAGTGGTTTCATTAATCATGGAAAGTAAATTGCACAGTTCATGTCAGATCAGTATTTAAGTTGGCTTATACATGAGCAAGCTATCATTTGAACTGAATTATACACATTAATTTTATTTATTTATTTATTGTGCAAAATCCCCGACTTCTTACAAAGCTTAACATAATCATCATATTCATTCACAGGGGAAAAAAACCCGGTGGGCTGGGACTAGAAGCGTTGCTGGGCTAGGAAAGAACAGAGCCACAGAGCCCAGGATCAGAGCCCCTGAGCTCTGGCAGGCCCATGGGCCAGAGCAGTAGAGCTGAAGCACCCTAAAGGCAGGAGCAGTGGAGCTCCAGGGAGGCCGGTAGCCAGGCACAGAGGGTCAAGCATTGTCTTTCCCTGGTCTGGCAAATTTCCTGGTTTGGGACTGGTCAGGTCCTGAGGGTGCTGGACCAGGGAGGTTCAGCCTGTACCTTATTCTCACCCCCACCCAGCAAAGAAACGGGCCTATTACCCATAATCTTACCAAATGATGGAGGTAGCTTTGAAGTTGAACAAGGTGCTAAGGAACCCAGGGCCTAATACTGCCCTGCTCTTTTGCACCTGAACAAGGGGGGGCAACAGATTCTCCCAGCATTCTTTGCATGGTTACCATCACTGTGGGACGCAACCCCAGAGAGACAGTCTCCACAGCTACACAGCCACCTCTCCCTCACAAATGTGAACTGGCAGGGAGGAAGTAGAGCAGGGCTACTCAACTTTGGTAGCCCCGGGGCCACAATGATACTCACAGCACATGCTGAGGAATGCAACTTAAATGTAGTTGCATATACATGCAAATATATATGCAAATATATGTAAATAGCTTATTTCACACTGATGGGCATGAATAAAAAGATTAAGGCAAGCCTACACAACACACAGGCCCCATTTAAGTCAGTTCTGCTGATATTAATAAAATGTAATATTTACCCGATTTCCACCCATATCACAGCACTTTTAATAAGTAATGACAGTCCAGGAATTTAACTACTAAAACGCCTATCAACAGAAGACCATTATATTGACTACTTTTTTGCTTTGGCTCCCATCCACGGGCTGTGTGTTGCAGCACTGCGGGCCGCAAACAGACAGGCCATGGCCCGCATGTTGAGTAGCCCTGGAGTAGAGTCTTGACCATATTGCAATTGACATAGTAATGTTCACCATCTCCTGAGAGGAGCAGGGGAACCATTAGGAACTTGATGACTCAGACAGCCACATTCTAATTCCTGGGCTGTTTTAGCTCCTTTTCAGGGCAGATTATGCAGTAAGGAACCCTAAGGGAGAAAGCATATGCCAGAGCTGAAAGGTATTCATAAAGAATGCCTTGTTACCAGTTCCCTCATGTTGTAATGAAAAGGACTCCAGCTTTAGTGCTAGTCCTGTTTGCAAATGTATAGCATCAATCAAAAACTACGGCAGAAATGCTATGTATCGGTGCCCCAAGCAATCTAGGGCTATCATGGTTGAAAACAACAATTTGAACAACCCCTGGAAAATAACTGCTAGCCAGTGCTGATTCTAAAGCATGGAGGTGACATATTTTGTCTACATTTGCTCTGTGCCACAGGGAGTGACTACATTCTAACCTTGGATTTTAATACCCTATATGCAGGCTTGTCTTGCACAAGGATAGAAGACTCTGCGGATTTGCGTGTATGGCATTTACTAAAATTCTTCTCATCAGTGGTGAGTCTATGGTTCACTACACATAAAAGAAAATGGGGGCTCAGTTCCCAAAATCAAAAGTTCCTCAACATCTGAGTAGGCCAGTACTTTTTTCAAGGAGGCTCTGTGCCTCTTTGTTAGCACCCACAACCTTCCTCATTGGCAGATACTGTGCTTTGCTTCCATTTCCACTGCTCCAGCAAAACCTGCATGTAGGGCTAGAGCCATAGAAGGGAGGAAAGAGGGTTTATTAATTCTGAAAGCTTGAGCCAAATATTACAAGTGGCATACATTTCATGGGTTTGGTACTAGATCTATTCACTCCTCCGTGCAGTCTAAAGCCCCCAGAGCCTCTATGTAGATTCTTTGGCAGGTTTCAGAGAATAGCAAAACAATAAGAGCAAGCAGGCCATCTGTCCTTCTAAGTCCTCACCTCCAGTTCCTTCAGTCTCTTGGCTTGTACATCTGCATAGAAGTAGAGGATAGCAGGACAATAGTAATTTAAAGTCATTCAAGCATTTATCAGAGAAGGTATGTATATGGATTTTAAAAGGATGCAAAGGAGAAAATTACTTTAAACAAGAGTAGTTAATTATATAAAACTAGGGTAATCAGAGGTCCAAACAGTGTGGCAGAATATAACTAACATCATAAAGAGGATGAGTAAAATCAAATGGAATGAAAAGGGTTTCAGACAGCTAGCAAAAAGTACAAATATTTCCAGTTCTAGCTTGGCTGTATCAATAACTTGTATGCACATAGTGATAATGTCTTACAATTATACATACATATATAGTCACTCTCTCTCACTAGTTATCCACGAAAAGAATGAAAATGGGTTTTGCATTCATCTCATCTAAACTCTAACTTTCTGACAGCTGAACTAATTTTACGTGTAAAGGACTTAAAAAGTGGTGGTGAGTAAGTTGGTTGTGCCTAGTACATAGTAAGCTTTCCTAGCATCTGCTTTATATTTTATATTTCATTTCATTTTGCTGCTTTATTTCTGAAATGTGTCACTTGCATTATCTTTCTGTTCCATAAAATATCTGTATTATAGCCACAAAATGTCTTAACAAAAGAAGAGGCTGGCTGAGAAATAAGTGAATAGGCTTTACTAAATAATGGTGCATCTACACAGCAGGGCTTAATTTGAAATAAGCTATGCAAATTGAGTTATTTCAAAATAATGTTGCTGTGTGGATGCACACAAGATAAATGGAAATCAAGAGGATGTATTAGTAATTTCTATTATCAAGCAGAGCTCTTTTCTACAAGAATCCAACAAGCAGAGCAGAGCATCTTGAATCCTGACAGCTTTGTGGCAACTCAACCTCATTTAAAATACCGAAATCATCTTGTAACTCTTAGAAGACCTGGTTCCAAGTCTGGAGCTAAACCTCATTTGCTTGGCAATTGTTACAGTTGGCTCAGTAAAAACCTGTATACCAATCTGCCAGTTGTGCTGAGTAAATGGCACTAAATCTAATCATATCTTTCTGGATTGGCCTAAAGTATTATACTATGATCCTGATCCTGTAAACACTTACAGCCATGAGTAACTTTATGCATGTTTCTATGGAGCTCAGTGGGGCTACTTGTATATGTAAAATTACTCATGTATGTACGTGTTTACAGGATTATGGCCTTATATCTCCATCCTCTGCTTTCTGCCTTCTCTAAAACAAACTTTTAAACATAATTAGACACTAAAAGGTTTAATTTATTCAGTTAAATTAAGATTTCTGTAAAATGTTTTGAGTCTTGGTGCTTCCTCCTGTCTCTGTTGCTCCTGAGACAACATTATCTCCATTTGTGCTCAAGTCTCTTACCTTAATAATGTCTCAAGATCTAAATTGTTACATTTCTTTATCAGCCAAACAATATCCATTAAGACTCAGGGAAGACAACCTTATTTTACTATGCCTTAGAAAATTAAATGTCTCTTTTTTTAGACTTCTTCCACACCACTGGAAACCCTCCTCCCTCTTTATTTAAATGAATTAAATCAAGAGATAAGTGTTTATTTTATCATACAGATTTAGGTGTATCAGTTGTGGGCTCTGTCACTTTTAAAATTAAATATATACATTTTTTCCCCCAATAGAAGATAGCTAGGGAAAGCTTTGAAGCTAGGTAACTATTGAGACCTTCATGACAACTTAATTCATTATTTCGTGCATGATAATATTATCAGACTTGTTCTCTTCTTTTCCATGAGATGTGGACATAATACATCAAGGACAAGAATGTGTGCGGAAACCATAATACCTGGCTACTATGATATACAGTGCCATTAACAAAAAAATAATTGATAAAGTCATACAAGAAAATGTGACACAATGAAATATGGGACAGTACAGTCTAAAGAGGTAATTCAATCTAAAATGTGACCATTGAAGTAAGTGAGATGGGTGGTATATTGAATAAATCCATAAAAGACTAGGTTGCCTAAAAAGGAACAAATGAAAGGGTTAGCATGAAAATCTATATTAATTCTGGTGTCTCCAAGGATAGGCTAACTGGATGGTCTAATCACCAAGTCTGAAACAAGCATGAACAATTCAGTGATAGAATCAATGTTTCAACAGTGAAAAAATAGACCTTGAAACTCGGAGTAAAATAAAGAGGGCAAGGGAAACTAGCTGTGACCCCATTGCTCTTGCCAAATGACAGACATAAAAGATGAAGGTACCATCTGGACAGATCTCATTTGCAGGAAGAATTTCTGATTTCCCTAACCACATCTAAGTTGGATTCTGTGATATATCTTCAAAGCTTGTAGAATTACATGTGAAATATGAAATTTTTTTGCAATGCCTGGAGATAAAATGCATGTAGTATAGATTCAGCACAGCTATATATTCAACAAGTAACAATTCAATAGCATTTATAAAACTGTTCCTCCAAAAGTGAGTTCATTTGCTGTCAAATTTTTAAAAATGGACCTAATCTACCTACTAATTTACCCTCAAATGGAAATAGATTCTCAATTTTTAGCTACAATGAAACATTTCTGAAGAGAAACAAACTATTATTTACCCTAGTGGTTAAAAAACATGTTTTTAACCTCAAGAGTACATCTACACTACAGAGGAACATCCAAGCTGTCACTGTCAACCTTCCAGGGTTTGAATTAGCGGTCTAGTTAAGATAGCTATTCAAAGTGAGAGGGGCACTACAGTCGATGCTAGTAACCCTGCTTTTTCACAAGGATTAACGGAAGTCAAAGAAAGAGTGTTCTTCCTTCATTTTCCTGCAGCGTAGGCAGCACCAAAAGCCAAGTTAAGCTACTTTGACTTCAACTGCCCAATTAACGTAGCTGAAGTTGAGTATCTTTGTCCCATAGCGTAGACATACCCTAAGTTGTGGAACAACAATCTATCTTCATTCCTTACTTTTGCTTCATATCAACTTGTATTATGTTATCTGAAATACACAGCAACTCACAACACAATTGACTGCTTTTGAAATCTAATGTGATTTTATTGGGATAATAAAATATCTTTGGAATTTATGATCTTAGAAAATTTAAAAAGCCATTTAAATATAGTATCTTTGATTGAGAGACTAATATTCTTACACTAACTAAACACTGAGAAAATCAGAAGCAGAATATGACCACATTCATTACTTTACTACTATGTAGCAAATATAATTACACATGAAAGTGAATATTGTCTCATTATCCTTAAAATTAAATATTATGTAATGCATTTCAGCATAACTGTTTTTGTAAAGTCATCATGCAAATTCAAAATCATTCCTTGTACAGCAATCTGTAAGAACAGGAAATTATATTGTAATGCATATTGCATTTAGTTTTTTATCTTTAGTATTTTGGATAATGACTGCCAATAAAAAAAGAGAATAATAAAGCACAGCTTACATGTCCAGATCTTGATTTCTTGTAAACCAATACTTAATTTTTTAAAATCTGTTATTTATGGAATTTATAGCAAGTATGAAATATACTATAAATGAGTAACACCATATCAGGTGTGGTGTTGTTATATTCAGGAAAAAGAACACAGACAAATTCGAAGAGTATTCACAGATATTTGATGCAACACTTTTAGATGTTAACATAGTTGTCTTTCAAACAATTGATCAAAGTTTGATTCCTAGTGGAATATAATTTAATATTGCTTAGAAGAAGTTATTTTTCATAGCAATGCCATAATCAGCTGTGCAATCTAAGTTTTATTCTTAGTATGGAAACAAGGCCATTGTCTGTAAATAGGATATGAAGAAGGAATATTTGGCATTGGAAGTATGGAATTTCATGGTAATAAGTCAAAGGCAATAAGCGGAGTGAACAGATCAGATCCTTGGTCCTTCAGAAATACACTTTTCATTGCTTCAGTTTGTTATAAAACCAGAATAGGGTGGAAAGATGAAACTCACTAAAAATGAGAGAAGTTGGGAATAGGCTGACCTTAGGCTGCTCTAAATTACACAGGGGATGTTTTGGCCTTTGGGGACCCTATATAAGGTAATGAATGGCATCAGTTTGTGCAGCTGACTAGGCCAATAATTTTTTCCCATACAAACACCTATTCAAATGTATATACTGAGTGAATGAGATTTATCCCTTTATTAATGCTCAACAGTTAACAGGCTATTCAAAATAGTAATGTCCGAAGATTACCAATTATTTGATCTTGTTTATAAATCAATATTGTCAGAATTAAGCAGATGTTCACTGCTTAATTTGCTCCTCTGTATATTTATGTGTGGGTAATTACATTAGTGTAAAAACAAAAAGTTGGAAGCTGTTCAAATAACAGTTGACTAATGAAGGTGGGTTTTCTCTGATAGAAACATATTAGCCCAGCTTTGTAAAGTTTTATAGAGCTTCAGCACAACTCGATTAAAAAGAACGATGTTTGTGCTGAAGAAGCAGCTGTAGAACTTAATATATCATTGAAGATTCTACTTCTAAACTGTGAACTGAGTTTGGAGTTTGACACTTTATTAATTCTTTCATTTTAGCTTGTCTTGGTTTAACAGACCTTTAAACTGCAGATATACCCTGCAGGGAACTGGTTAGTTGGTATTTGTTTTAATACATACAAAACCCATCGAAGTTAATAGTAAGATTCCAATGACCATCAGTGGCCTTTGTTTCACCTCAATGTCCTCCAAGCTAGGAGGTGTTACAACTGCTCTGGAGGATAGGGTCATAATTCAAAATGATCTGGATAAATTGGAAAAATGGTCTGAGGTAAACAGAATGAAGTTTAATAAAGACAAATGCAAAGTGCTCCACTTAGGAAGGAACAATCAGTTTCACACATACAGAATGGGAAGCTACTGTCTAGGAAGGAGTACGGCAGAAAGGGATCTAGGGGTTATAGTGGACCACAAGCTAAATATGTGTCAACAGTGTAATGCTGTTGCAAAAAAAGCAAACATGATTCTGGGATGCATTAACAGGTGTGTTGTGAGCAAGACACGAGAAGTCATTCTTCCGCTCTACTCTGCACTGGTTAGGCCTCAGTTGGAATATTGTGTCCAGTTCTGGACACCGCATTTCAAGAAAGATATGAAGAAATTGGAGAGTGTCCAGAGAAGAGCAACAAGAATGATTAAAGGTCTAGAGAGCATGACCTATGAAGGAAGGCTGAAAGAATTGGGTTTGTTTAGTTTGGAAAAGAGAAGATTGAGAGGGGACATGATCGCAGTTTTCAGGTATCTAAAAGGGTGTCATAAGGAGGAGGGAGAAAACTTGTTCATCTTGGCCTCTGAGAATAGGACAAGAAGCAATGGGATTAAACTGCAGCAAGGGAGGTTTAGGTTGGACATTAGGAAAAAGTTCCTAACTGTCAGGGTGGTTAAACACCGGAATAAATTGCCCAGGGAGGTTGTGGAATCTCCATCTCTGAAGATATTTAAGAGTAGGTTAGATAAATATCTATCAGGGATGATCTATAGTACTTGGTCCTGCCATGAGGGCAGGGGACTGGAGTCGATGACCTCTCGAGGTCCCTTCCAGTCCTAGTATTCTATGATTCTATGATAACAGTAATTTAGAATGAGCCCAGTTCTGCAAACCTTACCGAATACATATAGGATTAGTTCCTAGGTGTCAATCATTTATTTTAATCACATTAAAATATACATTAATATACATTAATATACATATTAATATACATTATTAAAATTTCTTCAGTTCCCAGTTTGGGGATTATATAAGATTCAATGGGGAAAGCAGAAATAAGCTAGTTATTTTTCAGTCATCACACAGCAAAGGGTCTGTTCAAATTCCTATTTATTAAGGTATTTTTACTGCTTGATTGAAAAGGATAAAAATCTTTAGGCATTTTAGTGGGATTTACGGTGCTAAACTAAGCCAAATATTTTATTTGTTGCCCTATCAGTTATTGTGTGGCAACTTATGGACAAAAACAAGGAACATTCCAATTGTTTCAACACTAGTTGGAAAGTTATAGAATCCGTATTGGAAAGCCATGCTATTTTACAAGATTAAAATTTATAATTGTATAGGGTATGCTCAGACACCAATTTCAAGAATGAAAGGGTTATGCTAATAATGATTAAAGATGTAGTTTAAATTGGGACAAATATTACAAGACAATAAAAACCCTTGAAAAGAATATAAACAGTTCTAAATTGCATAAATGTCTTGGGATAGCTATGAATTAAGTATAGATCATCATCTCCTACTAACTTTTGATAGATCTCATTAAAACTACAGCAATAGAATCTGCTAAATGTCTCCTGAGAGATATTATGTGTAAATGCAGAAATTAAAAAATGAATATTGAATGATTCTATTGAGAAATTAGGGCCATTCAATTGTGTTAATGGCAGCAGAATATCAGATCTATGTTTCTCATCTGTTTTCCTAGAAAGAAAATGGAAATCTGCATGTAATTTACAAATTTGATGAAGTGTATTTCCAGATAGCACTTTTGCATAATATTTAAACAGTGCTTTATTAAACATTAACTCTTTTGTGCTAGTTACCTTTGTTGCACCTATTCAAAGCAACTGACTTCATAAAAGGTACATCTGACTTTCCTGGCATGAAAGGTTTATGGACAAAATCCTTCTCTCTGAGCTATACATGAGAGATCTCCTTAGTTTTATCTACTTATCCTCCATGTGATATAATGGAACCAATATGAACAAATGAAGGATTAAAAAATCAACCCTTGCTCCAGAGAGGAAAACCTTATCTTTATTCAGTTACTTGGAAAAAATCAGAGCTTTTAAATTGATAGCTGCCTACCCTATAAATGCAAAATGGGATAGTGTGATGTTGTTTAGGGACATGTCAGTGTTATCGGTCTCTGAAGCAGGGTGGCAAAATATTACCAAGTAATGCATGGGTGTGTTTACTATTATTGCTCTGAGTTCTAAAGTTATTTTTCTTCAGTCTTTGACTTTAACAGGGGGTTACAACCGAGTAAGGAATGTAGGATTTAGCTTATTATTTCTTAGAAATAGGTCGATTTTTAAAATTAGATTTTGGAATATACATGATTATATTTAACATGTTTAGCACATCAGATTATTTATCAAAGGATAACAGGTCACATTTTACACTTGATTTATTTGTTAGTGCTCCATACACTGATGTTATATTGACAAATGAAAATGATGTCATGTAAGTCCATAAAATATTTTTGTTCTGTTCTGACACGAAAAAAAAGTTGTGTGCTGACATGTATGAATAAGATGAATTCCAGAACTATGGTGACTCATCTCATTTTCCATATTCTATGTGCAAAAAGTGGAAGATAGTAGTCTATTATGTATATGGAAGAGAGCTGAGGTAATATGGATGCTTTATTTCAAAAAAATAAACTTCAACTGTATTTCCCAGGTTTCTGATATTCAAGAGTTTTTGAAACTTTCTTGAAAGGTAATTTGTCTTAAAATACTGCTTTGTGCCTCAGACTTTAATTTCATTTTAAAACATGTTTTCACCAATGTTTCCTTTCAGAGTACTGAGATAATAACAGTTACAGTGGATGACTAGATTAGAAACTAATGTTTTGTTGTAACTAGAACTTCTGCCTCCCTTTTACATTACTACCACAAATGTAGTCAGCATTGGAACTTCAACCCATACTTCCTGATGGGCCAGATAGCTCAAGCATAATGAACCACATAACTGCAGCTGGAGATTTTTGTATGTGGAAAGGAGCCATGGTAGCATGACATTTGAGCTATATATGTAGGGCCGGATTAAGGCATGGGCTAGCCGGGCAGCTGCCCGGGGCACCAACCTATGGGGCATGCCTGATGGCAGCTGTAAGGGGTGCGCAGTGCCCCTTACAGCTGCCATCAGGCGCCGCGTGCCCGGCTCCCAGATCGTGGGCTGCAGCAGCTCCCAGAAGCCTCCCTGCAGCGGCCGCCCGGGGCGGGGGCCACATTAACCCCCACAGCGCCAGCCAGCAGCGCCCTTCCCACCGTGGCTGTGGGCCCTGCACGGCCAGGTTCTGCCCGCCCCGGGCGGCCCCGGGCTGCACGCCAGTGGCGGTAGCCGGGCTGGGCCGGGCCAGGCACGTGTGTTCTGCCACCGCCAGTTACACGTGCCCTCCTCCACGCGCAGGGCAGGGGCGGGGCCGAGCATGCGCCCTTCCCCAAGCCAGGGCGTAATTAAACTTTCTGCCCAGGGCGCCGGAATGGCTCGGTCTGGCCCTGGTTATATGTTCAGCTAACAATACAGTAAAGATACACCCTTAGGCTATACTTCATATGCAGATGATTCGCAGTGCTGCAGTTAATCTTCAGGGGATTTAGCAGGTCTAATGAAGACCCATTAAATCAAACTCAGAGGGCGTCCTCATCAACCCTGGTACTCCTGCTCCTCACAAGGAAAAAGTGAAGTCGATACAGTGTTTGTTCCTGTTGACCTCCTGCTGTGTGGATGGCACAGAAACGTGATTTAAGATATGACGACTCCAGCTACGTAATTAATGTAACTGGAGTTGCGCATCTTAATTCAACCTTCTGCTGTAGTGTAGACCTGGCCTTAGTTTCTTTACTTAACAAGTTAGAAAGACATTGTTGCTCTCTTGGTGTTGATATTGTGACTGAATTAGCTCACTGACTTCTTAAAAATTAAGAAATCAACTTGAGAAAGATCAGTTTCAAAACTAATGTAAATACTAATGGAGATACCTCCTTCGTATCTCTTCTTTGAGCATGAAAATAACCCTACCATCTGTTCTTGAGGTGAAAGACAAAAGGTGCTTTCAGGTGCTACTTGTAAACATAATCCATTTTGTTGTAAACACTTTCTTCATGAAAGTATAAATAAAGGGCCACTGAGGGGGAAAAAAACAGTAAGAAAAAGTTCAGAGATTGAGCGATCCATATCTGCTTTCAATTCAGAGACTCTTTTTTTTCACCATAAGGAGAAAAGTATAGTGAAAAAAATATATTCTCCAATGTCATCTAAACTTTTAAAAGCACATTAAACTTAATCCTATAACAATGATGCAGGATTAATGTCACTGTATCCAATTCAGTTTCTCTGTGATTAGCACTATTGATTTTGGGAAACTTCTTAAACATATGACATTTTTTGGATTTATCAACACTTTTATTGACAGGGATTTAAATCAACCTGTTCTCATTTTTGAGAAGTGGATCAGTGGTCAAAATAGAACCTTCATAGTTTTCTAGAGGGATAGCTCTGAAAGGATCAAGGAGGATAGACAATAATATCACCCCAAAATGCAAATTCATATTCATATTCTGTGTTTTTCTATGAAAATAAGAAAACTCCAGTAATCATGTTTCTGTCAAAAGAACATGGGCAGGCCCCTGGAGAATCTTTCTGACTTCAGTTACAGATGTCACTTTCCAAAATTTACCTGCCTTGTTTCTGGGGGAGCAGGATCTCAGAGCTTTGGCCTTTCACTTTTGAAATTGAGATTTAATGCCAATAAAGGATTCTTTTACAGTCAAAGTTGTCTGACTTTACTGAAAGGAGACATTTAATCAGGCTGAAACATTATTATTAGATGTCTGGGACTATCCAGCAGATAACATGTACGGTGCAAGTAAATCCTCTTATTTTCTCCCATAATTCACTAGGGAAAAGTGCCTTTACTAGCTCCTACCCCCTCCTTTTTCCACTGATGTCCCACAAGCAGATCCATTGCTGGGACCTTGCAATATCTGGGGGAGGGGGACTTCAACTAACCTGTACCCTTTCCATCCAGACCCTTCAGAATATCCATCATGGAGCTTTACCAAACACCCGCATAGGAGAGCTAAAGTGGACTACAGTGATGGAGGTTTGGCTCCGTAGCATACAAATCATAGGAGTCCCCAACTACCCCCAGGTCACTCATTTACTGAGCATCTCTCCTCAAGTCCTTACCCCAAGTCATTTCTCCATTACCGTATGCCTTCTTTCATGGAGTACCTACACTTGACATCTACTAAACACTTAAATAATGAGTTGCAATATATGGCCTACTGCCTGTCATGTTGTGTATGAACAAAGCCCACCAGAACCTTATGTGAGGAAGGCAAAAGAACCCTACTGCACCTGTCCAGTACTGTGGCAGGGAAAAATTACTTTCTTGCCCCCTGGGATGCTTATTGTAATTCCCACAGAAGATAAAGCCAATAAAGGCAATATTACCACCAACCCAGGGAGGGAGGGTAGGGTTCTGCTGATCCTGTTCCATGAAAAGAAAGGAAGGTCCCAGCACAGGCTGACCTTTTTAACCCCCATTCCTGGGTGGCGAGTCAGCCACCATGCTGGCCCCTTTCCCTTTATGTCTCCCTGCTCTTCCAAACCATCAGGAATCACTCTCTTCTTCCGGCCAGCCTGACAACTATCTCCCAGCTTAAGATGCAGGGCAGTGACCTCAGCCCATCCACCTTGAAATACATTTTAGCTCATCTGCATTCTAGGAAGACTGGGGAAAAGAATTGAAAGCAATTTCATGTCACTCTTTCTGCAAGTTTCCTCGTGTTGCCAGGCTGGCTCACAATGACTATCTTGTTAGCCTTCCCCCCCCCCCCCCAGAAATGGTAACACTTTGACACATGCTAAGTGGGGATATGACATTCACTTATTTAATTATACACGTGTAGTCCCCTTACTAAAGGTACCTCTGCTTATTTTCTGGGAAGATCCTATGTGCTGCAATCTAGCCCCAGAGACTACAATTCTCATGAGCCCTTGAGGAAACCAGGAAGGAAGTTTTGTTCTTTGGGGGGGGTTCCTGGTCTCTCCATGTGTGTGGAAAGAGACTCTCAGCAGTCTGTGGACTCTTCCCTTTGCTTCTGGAAAAGAGGAGTCAGTTTGCTGAGGAGGAGTTTTAGCCAGTCCAGGAGCTGTTAGGTTGCAGCTACAGACTTGGATTCAGAGCCTTTGGGACTGGAATCTAGCAGGCTGCTTCTGATTGCCTTTTGGCTATACCTGTGGCTAGAAGTACTACTCTGCACCCAGCACACAGAAGGAGACTAGAATCATCCACTCCAGCTGCAAAATCTTCAAGCGTCCTGAGGAGTGCATACTCTGGGGTGTGATAAACAGGGGCAGTGCAAATACCAGATAGATACGTTCCTATTATTTCTGTGTACTCCGTTAGTGTTATTCACTGTTAATCTGTTAAGCTCTGTTTCTTTAAGTCATTAAGTAAAGGTTGTTCTTTCTACTGTAATCTATCAGATGTATACTATTTATGATTTGTAATGGTTGTTCTGGAGCTAGATCCAGATTATTGCTGGAATAATTTTATTCCTGGAACCTCCCAAGGCACACCATTAAGTGTGTACAGGGCCAGCCAGGTGGAGGCACTGCCATTATATGTTCTTTATGAGCAAGGGACAGAAGCAAGAGGGTGGATAGGGTTTCCCCAACTAAACAACATCACCACTGGGATACTCAGGATCTCCTTTTATGTTAAAATCATCAGGCGCCCAGGCACACCTGTGAGTGTGACCTGCTCCTGAGTAACCCGGGGAGGAAAAAGGGGGTTACACCCATTATTCAACTATATATGTAGTAAGAAAAAAACAATGACAACACTGAAAGATCTGATACACACTATCATGATGGTTGTGAAACTGCAAAGCATTCAAAATCTGTAGTAGTTCTATTTGCATATTAATGATGCTGAAGGCCAGATGCCGCTAATTACAACCTACCCACTCTGTCCAACGTACCACAACCAAATACTCATGAGCAGACCTCTTAATTCCATTATGCAAATGATACTTAAGAAGTGCAGAAATAAATTACAAATAGTGGCATCTAGAGCAGTGTATTGGCAGGAGGTAAATTAATAAATATATTCAAGAAATGGAAATTAAAAATTATTATTCAACTAGATTAATCATGGCTGAATAAATATGAAAGAAGTCCATTTCTCCTTAGTCTCATGTGTAATAGACTGAAATTTCCCATAACTTGCAACAATATATTAAACAGTATTTCCAGAAAGAATCAGAGTGCTGAACTGGTGCGGAATTTTTTAAATGTTAATAGCAGGGTACATTCTTACTTATTAAAAATACCACCAACAAAACCATCAGCTGACATGAACTAGCAAAGTTCCACTGATGTAAATGAAGATGTGCTGCTTTAAAACAGCATAAACTCTGCTCCTAAATCTCTGTTATTCACAGGCAATGCTTTTATTAGATTCTCTACATAATTAGTGAATGAATTAAATAATTCAGAACTGCAGTTGTTCTAGCCTTAACATGTTTGAGCGTGGTGTAATGCTTCAGGACACTGATCCATTAGAAACTGTCCATTTATTCTCATGTCAGGTTTCTAAAGGCTTTGGAAATGTTATAATTTACCAATGAATGAAAATTTAAAAAGTAGATAATGTTCCTTTATACATTATCTTTGTGATGCTCTAATTCAGCAAGCTGTCTGGTGTGGTATTACAGGAAGAAGGGGTTCTGACAAAAAGATGTGGTTCTGATTATTATTTGTTTGTACAGGCTGAACCTCTCAAGTCCAGCATTCTCTGGTCCTGCAACATCAGTGGTCCAGCATGATTTCAGTTAGTCAGTTGTCTGCTTACAATGGGTGAAGCCAAGTTTTCCATGGTCCCGTAAAGTTTGTTTACAGCCACCAATCCTGGTGCTCAGTGTTCTGTGCTGTTATTTAGCTCTAAATTACCCCTAAATGTCTTCTAAGAGACCGGCAAGCAGCAGAAGTGCTGGTAATGCTACTGAGTGTAAGAATGTTTTTATGCTTTATCTACTTATTTCCTTGTGCCAATACAGTCAAATTGTCTAACAACACTAATACTTTGTTATGAAGAGAGCTGATAAGCCCTGGCAAGGCATAGGCTTATACAGAGTGTATCAGTACAGTCATACATTACTAAGCAGGATTGCAAGCACCGTTCCATTTATTTTCTGCAGAGAAATAAAAATAAAAAGTGATCCACTCGCTACAATATTGACCTCCCAGGGTTTGGCAAATTCTGTTTGAACACTAGTTATATCCCAAGGGTGTCAGACTAGAGAGGTTCAACCTGTATTATTTATAGTGTCTAAAGGTAGGGCTACACTATGTAAACACCCACACCTGGCCCAGTTCAGCTGACTCAGACTCATATTGCTCAGGCTGTGGTACTGTAAAATTCAGAGGTAGACGTTGGCGCTCAGGCTGGAGCCAGGGTTCTGGGATCCTTTCTGCTTTAAAATGTAAAAAAATGAGGTTTCTCTGTAGACATTTTCAGGGGGATCCTCCCAAGTGTGAGGGGCAGTAAGAGAGAGAGCACACAAGTGTTTGTTTCATAGTTTAATTCATGTGCAATGGAGGCTTATATCATGAGCCGATTAGTGGTGGGAATCAACATTATGGGTATGTCTAGATTACATGGTTCCGTTGACGGAGCCATGTAGATTAGTTTACTAGACATTAGTTTACTAATACTAGATTAGTTTACTAGACATAGGAAAATGAAGCGGCGATTTAAATAATTGCTGCTTCATTTACATCAAAATGGCTGCCACACTGTGCCGATCAGCTGTTTGGCAGCACAGCGCGGTAGTCTGGGTGCTCCGTGGTCGACAAGGTCCACAAGGCATAACAGGGTGGTTGACAAGGGCTTCCCTTGTCGACCGCGGAGCATCCAGACTACCGCGCTGTGCCGCCAAACAGCTGATCGGTACAGCGCAGCAGCCATTTTGATGTAAATGAAGCAGTGATTATTTAAATCGCCGCTTCATTTTCCTATGTCTAGAAACCTAATCTACATGGCTCCGTCAATGGAGCCATGTAGTCTAGACATACCATATGATAGTGATGAGAGATGATTGAGTGAGAACAGGTCAGGAAGGGCCTTGAAATTAATGCAAGCAGCTTAAGTTTGATGTGAACAAGAAGGAAAGCAGTGGAGGGATGCAAAGAAGCAGGTGACATTCACAAAAAGGTAAGCTAACTTTGCAGCAGCCCTGCTCTGCCTCTGTATTGATATGAGTGGAGACAGACTGCATTGGTCAAAGCCTGAGGAAAAAAATGTTACAATAATGAAGGCATAAAATAAGAGCCTGGTCTTTTACTTGCTATTACCTGACTATTCTTCCATGTCATGGCTGTTGCGTAGCATATCTGGTGCCTACATGCAAGGAATAAACTAAAATGTTAGGACATTTAGGACATTCCTGTGTGTCTTGCAAACAAGACCAATGGAATTTTTTCCACATTCTTTTAGCCTGAAGACTCCTTTGAATGTGGTTATGAGGCTTCAGAAATTTTGCTTTTCAGCCAGCCAGTTTCACTGGCCTTGCTAAACAGAGGGCTACAAAAACAAGCAAACAAGCAAACATCACACTGACCTGTGCAAATTATGATGATTCATACTTGCTCATATACTATGCTTGCCATCCAAATATCTCAAAGCATTTTCACTCCTGTCAGATTGGGAATGTATGTTATTTATTTATTATTTATTTTAAAAAAAATTACCCTGCCTCTCTATTTAAAATATTCGAGGTGGCTTATCCGTGTAACATGTTATCCATGTAACAGCATGTGCACTAGCCCTTTAAGGGACATTGTAGCCAAGCATGTTCTAATTTCAGTTCACTAGGGAACATGAAAATTGTAGAAGATGTCCTTTTCAGAGGGGACCTGAGAACTATAGGCTGCTGTCAGATCAACTTTAAATGAGTTCCTGGGAGTATAGGAAACTGTCCTCCCTCATAGGGAAAAGGAAAAAGAATTAAGGAAAAAGCAGACTGAATTTTGATCTCCACCAAGAAAGGTAGGAAGCCACCAGGAAGGGCTTTCAGGAAGACACCTACAAAGTTAATAGCAGAAGCAGGAGCTCTGCAAAGGGGTTAAGCATATACAGGAAAAAGCTTATGTCAGTGTGCTAATGGTGTAAACTTTAGATCTGGATGATTCTGGCCTTCCATATTTCCAGTGTCAGTAGAGTTTAAATACAATCCTAGTCTATTTTGTGGAGGTGGAAAGAGAGACAAATGCTGCCACCTGTATCAGTACAGTTCTGTATTGGGTTAAATTTCTTGTATTTAGCTCATGTGGGTTGATCCTTCTGAATATTGCATTTCCAACAAGGATTATCTATCTTTTTTGCATAGCCGGAGAAATCTTTGTAGACAAGCTTGATTTTCACACAGATTGGGCCAAGCTGCCATCTATCTATGTGTTTCATACATCTCTCTGTTCCCTTGGACCCACTGGATCCTGAGAGGTATCTTCTGTGGTTTCCATGTTGTGGATCTGGTGTCAGTTTGAAACTTCTTGCTATGTGGAATCCTTCCTTCATGAATAAGGTTTGTCAGGCCATTGGTATCCATATTCTGATGCTTTGCTTATACAGACAACATTATTCATTTGTGAAAAATACCAGTTTGCATTCCCTAATATATATTTGGCGTTATTGGAGGGTAAGTATCATACACCTAAATCACAGCTACCTATCACATTCATCTTATTCGAAATGTGTACTGGCAATTTTTGTTGGTGGCCTACCCAATCCTTACACAGAACAAGTTTTCCTGATGCATTTCTAAGATCTCTACTTAAGAACTATGAAGAATTAATATAATAAACCATTGTAAATTGTAATAAATATTTAAAATACTGGAAATAGTGTACTTTAAATGTAACTACTTATTAATTTTCAACATTCAATCAGATTGTTACTTTAATCGGTTTTTGCACAAGTGTCTTTATCATTGATTATAGGTCTTCTAATGATGCTCGAGATGTCCACATAAAATAACCTACAGCTGGCCCCTCCACTGCATCCCAGGAATTTTTAAACACTCTGGTCTGGTAATAAGTCTGATCTAGCTTCTTGTTCCAAGAACTCTGGTTCAGCTTGTCCCAGTTCTTCACTATTGCAGCAGCTGCTGGGTAGGCATGTTAGGCAGCAGATGCCAAGAACAATGTAATTTATGCAAATGAAGATCAACCTGTCTTTCATATTGAAAGGATTGCAGCTTCTTGGAGCCTTTTAAAAACGAGGATGGCTAATTTAGGAAGCAACAATATTCACTAAGAGGACACACATTCATTCTGCTGTCAGCATTAGAGGTTACTGTAGAATTCAGCTGGCAGATGTCAGATTCTGTGGGGACACAAGGAATTTTTGGGCAACTCATCTTGACCCAACTAATCTGACTGACTCCAATAGCCCAGCTTCAGTCAGCACTAGTAAGTAGTCAGGAAGCAGAGGCACCGGAGATGAAATTGAGATCAAATTCTACAGAGCGCAGGAGCAGGATTGTGAAACCATTCATGTGGGGGCAGGAGAGTTGACAGTCACATTGGGCCCCTGGGAAAGGTGGGAGGGGGGCACAGGGCAGCTCTGTGCCCCTAGAGGGGGAAGGGCCATGGGCACCATGCATGAGGATGGGGAGTAGCCAGCCCTCATCATCACCTGAAGTGACAACTAGTGCACAAGTCCTGCCCCCAGCCTTTAGAGCCAAACACAGCACACTACACAGCACCCCAGCAGCATTTCAAAGGGCCCAGGGCTCCCAGTGTTGTGCTTGCCCTAGTAGCAGCGGCAGTGGCCGGGAACCCTGGCTCTTTAGAATCGCTGGGTCACGGGGCAGTTGTCCCCTTCTTCCTTTCCCCTGCTGGCAGGCCTCATGTAGGGTCAACAGTGTAATTCGTTCTGGCAGGAAGAATCTGTGTGTGAGCTGGAAGCACTAGTACTAATTGTGAGTCTGAAGATCTGGTGGGTGCAGAGGGAATGCACCAGTATTTATTATGAGATGGGAGATTTGGAGGGGCAAACTGGACTGTTTAGGGGAAAGAATCTGGTTCGATGTCTTCCATATGAAATTTCCATTCAGTTTCTCACCCTTCTCGTGTTGATATCACCATCAACTTCGTCTTCAGTTGCTCATGAGCAAGAAGTTTTATACCTCTTAAATTTACCCAATGTATTCTGAGCTGCAGAAAAAAAATCAGTCAGAGAAGACTTAGAAAAAGCTCCAGATTGAATGAAAAAGTGACATTCCACCACTTTAAATGCCCTACACACCTATTAATATCAACAGGTATCTAATAATGTAGAATTGACTCCCATTAGAAAACGTGTGTAGAAAATCTGAGGAAAACCTTTGTCACCTGGATATTTAATCTGTTTTAAATTAATTAACCCAAATCTGCATTTTCATTGCAAAGATAACATCTGTTATGATTTCAGTCACAAAAAGTAAATATTTCTGCAGATGAAGAAAGGTTCAGCAATAGAGATGAGTGAAACATTCACATGTGCACTATATGTTAGAAATATTAATCTCAGCACAAAAGAAATTGATGTCAAGAGAAAGTTAATTTTTTTGGAATTTGATTAGCACAGCCTGAAAGAGAATCAAAACTTATTTAAGAAGATACTGGGGGGCTGCCCCCCTGCTCTCTATGCTTGCCAACCTGCCTCTCGCTGGCCACTGTCGCTGCCAAGAAGCCTAATGACATCTCTGACTATGTTTGCATTTTCTTGCATATGGATTTGTGGCCATTATCAGCTCAGTTATGTCCAGAATTTCCTGCTTTGTTATGCTGTTTAACTGGTACTGAGAGGCATCATCATTATAAAAAATGTAGACCTGACCATGCCTCGGAATTGGAGACTCAGGCAGCAAACTTGTAGTAGCTCGAAGTGAGGCTTCCCCTATGACTCACATGGTATATGGTCCCCTTCTTGTAATATTAGCAATCTTGGCATTAAATGACGAAAAAGTATAAGCACTGTTGTACACTGAATGCTGTTGTGAAAATGCTCACCGAGAACATCTGCTTGGAAGAATGACTGCTGTAGCTCCTCTGAGTAAGCAGGAAGAGGAGGTAGTCATACTCAACCACCATTATAGCAGCTATGTGATGCTCATCCACAGTCTTCTCTGAATGCCACAGCTCCACAAAATTCACATATAACTTCCATGTCACCAACATCTAAGATCTCAAATATTTTGAGTGAATTAGACATGGAGCCAAGGAATAAATTTTACCTATGCTCATGTACAGTCTGCTTCCTCCATCTAATCAGTAGCACGCCATTCTGCCACTTGATCTTCGCTCACATTTTCTACACTACATCATTCCCATTCACAATTACAGACATACCCCCCTTACTGTGTTGTAATTTACAGCCAGTAGCTGAAAGTAAAGTCGTGCTGTCCATGGCCCCAAGTCACATGCACCCTTCTTTGCTCCTGCCCCACCACACCCCTAGATAGGCCCTTCTATCTGAACCCTCCCAGCCCATCCCCCCCACTTCCTCCCTTCAATTGCCAGCCAGTCCTGCCTCCTGCACCCTTCTTGCTCCTGCCCCACTCTCCAGTGCTACTTCTGTGAGCAACAGCACAATGCTGAGTGGCTGCCCCAGCAGATCGATGGAGGCCTGGGCAGTGGGTGATGCTGGTTTGCTTTCTCACTGGCTCTGCAATGGATTTTCTGAGGCCCAGCTGTGACTCCAGGCCAGTCATCATCTTAGAGGGAGCAGGCCGGATGGAGCTTGGGGCTGTGAACTGCTGCACACAGGTACCAGCGGGACCCGAGCGAGGGCTTCTGGTGTGGAACCCAATGTGAACCAATGTCTCAGGTTGGGATGTGTGGCCAAAACTGCCCTTCCCAGCCTGGGTTGTCAGTAGGGATGGGACCAGCCACCCACTCCCTGTCCATATGGGGGCACCCAGCCTGTTCTGGGATTGTGTGGAGACCTCATTTTCCCCTGCCCAGTCTCCATCTTCAGGTGTGTGGAGGAGAGTTGCCACCTTCACATGCTGTCCCCTGCATGGGATGGGGGAGCCCCTTAGCTTCCCCTGCTCATGAACTCTTATACTGGGATATACATTGATGACATCATATAAACTGATGACGTGATGACATCATTCTGTCGTGAAGTGCAGCGGCAGGAAAAACTTTTTTATACATATCGAGAGATTTATATAATGGGTCCTGTTGAAATAAAGGATTGTTTTGCAATTAATATTGAAGAAAAGCAAGGTCAGAATCCTGCAGACCATATGAGGATGCTTTCTGTGTTTAAAGGCAGAAATGTAGGGACTTTAAAGGCAGAAATTTAGGCACCATGGGACTTTAGGTAGAGTTGGGCAACAGCTGAGCAGGGCTTGTGGCTTACTAAATATTAGACTTAGATGCCTATAATGGCAGTTAGGCACCTAAGTCTTTTTGAGGCTCTGTTCCCTTAGTGCCTAACTCACTTAGATACATTTGAAAATCCTACTAAGGCAATTACATATTTAAGTGCCTAAATACTTGTAAAATATAGCCCTTGTTTTCTTCCCCCTTTGCAGTCTGGAAACTTTTTCTTTGTTCCCTGAAATGCTCCTCAGAATATTTGTTGTGTTGTGTTGTTTTTGTCTCTGATCCCAACACCAGCTGGTTAGAAAATTGACCAGGTGCACTCTGTACCATCTCCTCTCTAACACTTATTAAACAAGTGAGAAAATATAATTGGGACTTTCTCTGTTTCTCACTTCATAAGGTTATACATTTTCTGGAATAGTAATGAGTGCATTTTAATATGGCTGTTATTTTATCATCAGACCAATAAAATAATGTAGAAAAAACAGACATTTGTATTAGTGAGATTTCTTCTACTTGTGATATTTTTCACTTATTTGATTAGTGGCATATGTTTTTTCTTTAAAGTGCTGAAGAAATGGAACTACAGTACACTAAACAATATGAGAAGGAAATATTTCGCCATCTCTAAGACAGATAGAGAAACACAGTGATTTTTTGGGGGGAAGGGGGATTATGGGAGCTGGCTCACTTCTCCACTTCTTACTTAGGCAAATGTACCATTGAGACAAATCCTACAGCTTTTACTTAGGCAAAGCATCCATTTAAATTCAGTGGGAGCTTTGTTTAACTGCAGGGCTTACTTTTGGTGCTAGTGTAAGATACATAAACACCAATATTTTAGAGTTAAAGGTAATGTTTTGGCTGATATTTTGATGCTTTATCCTTTTTTACCATTTGTTTTCTGCTATGTTCTTGGTTATGATCATGGAAAGTCAGAATTTGCAATAGCTTCTTAATTAGAAACAGAGGTGGCCCATGAGTATAGTCCGACTCGGCGGTTGCCTAGGGCGCCGCCTTTAACGGGGTGCCCGGGGCGCCCGATGATGATGTCATGGGGCGCCCGGGGTGCCCGATGATTACATCACGCCATTGACGGCCGTGGAGGCGGGGACGCCAATCGCTCATTCCGCCTGGGGAGCCAGCTGCTGCAGTCAGCCTCAGTCCGCTCCTGATTAGAAATAAGACTGGGCCAGAATATTTGTCTAATGTTCAGCTAATTTCATGCTGTCTCAATATCAGTGAAATGTGTTTCATGCAAATAACAGATTAGGCTGTATTTGATGGCTCTCAACATCTGTCAGGGAAAAGAAAAGCTCATTAGTAATTTGTAACTATCTTGTGTCATGGAAAAATATAAATCACTATTACATTTTAGAAAAAAAATAGTACCAAATTATGTTGCAAAATCTTAATAATTAATTCATTGAAATGCTCAAGCCAATCCCTTAGTGTAGATGTAATCCAAACATCTTCTGGGTCTGTCTGGTGTACTGTCCATCTGGTGGCACTGAGACCATTTACAGAGAGAATAATGAATCTGTTCTACTGCCTTAGCTGAGAGCCAGTTGGGTTTTAGTTTATTCAGTAGAGGCTCATGTTCTAAAGGTCCTAGGTTTGATTCTGCCTGTTGGCATTACATGGATACCAAGTGTCAATCATGTTATCTGTCTGTAGTGTGGAATGATTTTAAGGGACAAATTATAAAAAGTGCTCAGCCATCACAATCAGAGCTATATTGCTCAGCTCCTGTTTAGGCACTTGTACTGAGATTTTCTAAAGCCCTCAGCACCCTACTGAAATCCCAGCACTTCAACTCTGCTGCTGGGCCAGCTCTAACATCTTTGCTTTCTTACATAACTCTTGAGCAACTGACCCTATAGTGAAACTTATTTATGGTGTACAGAGTTTCTTATGCCTTTTCAGAGAAACCGAACAATGAAATGCCTATTTTCACTCACAATCTGTGTGGGTTCTGGGACTTACCTACATTAGTCCAGTTGAATATCAGGGGCAATTCTGGGAATAGAATCCTAGATCTCTACACATAGTACTCTAATGTAGGGAACACTCAGAGCAAGTTATTCCTACATGAAAATGTATTGTTTCCCACTGTACATCCCAATTATAATAATGGAAATAACAAGATCTAGTGGAAAATCATAAATTAGACATGTAAAGGTAACTGGTGAGAAACCAGTGTCATCCGTTACTGATAGTTCTTTAACAAACAGAGCACAGGCATTCTTGTATTTGAAAGCAAAGCTGCTGTACTGCTCTGTAATGAAGACTCAAGGCAATAGCTTAATATGTGATGAGTATGTGCTAGAATATTCACTTTATAGAACTGGACTATTTACATGTGATCCATTAATTATCTTCATTTGATCTTTTGATGAACTATAATTCACTATAGATGAAAGGTCAAAGAAAGGAACACAGAGAAGTGGAAAGTGGGAATTAAGTCCTGATTAGAGGAGACTACTTCAACCAATGACTCTGATCTAACTGCCTCTCACACTACCAAGAGCTGCCTTACAGTTGCATACACTAATAGAGGTGCATGTGTAAGTTTTATTTTCATCAATAAAACATATTCATAAACTTCCTTTCCAAAAATAAAGATAAAGTGGTTCATTTCAAGATGTCTTGATACTCTTTCCCACCGTCATACCTTGCCTTCTGTGTTTAGTAATCTTTTACTTTACAATTCCTATTGTCACAACCAACTCAATGGTGGGTAAATCATGTAACTTACGTTTCACCAGGCTTTAACCATTAAATTACAAGTTTTTAAGTCACCAGTGTAAGCCCTGTGATGTCAAGCTCTGGAGGGAAAAGAGCTCTCTACCTCCTTAATGTTGAAAAGGGGAAAGTGTTACCATAGAGAACTTCATTTGCATACACAGTGTACCAACAATTGCACCAATAGCACCTAGGAAGTCTCCATAAATATTGATGAACTTGGATTTTTGCAGAGTAGGGGGAAGCCACAGAGAAGTTTGGTAAAGGAAAGGAGTCTTACGGCAAAGAGGACTATAAGTGCCTTTGGCTCCTCTTCCATCGATACTTTGCTGCAAGAAATTATGTAAACTGAGGACTTCAGTGTGGGAGATACACAGAGAATAACAAAGTGGCCTCTGGTGAGATACCATATTAAAGCTGAATCACTAAAGTAGTGTAGGTAGTAGCACTTCCAGATTAAACCAAGCAAACAGTCCTTTTGGGACTGAAGGCACACCTGTAAAGAGACACTGGCACTACTGCTACTCTCTGATCCAAATCATGAGCATGATTTAGTGGATGAGGGAGGTTGTTCACTCAAGGATATTCTCACTGTTGGTTACATGGAAAGTGAATTAAATTACTGCTAAAGTGATTGGAAAGTGGGGGATATTTTACTATTTATTTGTATATATTGTTTCCTCAAATTTATTATTGTATTCCCTTTTTCCCGAAGAAAGGTTTCTTTGCTTGTATATAATCTCACAGTGCTTGTGAGTGAGGAGTGACTACTGTTAAAGACACTCTGCCTAGGTCTTCACTAGACCAGGCAGGTCAGCTGCAGGTACGCTATTCAGCTACGCAAAATGCATAGCTGCATTCGGCTTACCTTAAGCCAAGCCACTGCATAGTCTACTGCAGGAGGCTGACAGGAGCACATGCTCTGTCAGTTTCCCTTACTCTTCACAGAATGAGGAGTACAGGATGTTGGTGGGGGCTGCCCTCAAAATTTGATTTGAGGGTCTTCACTAGACCCGCTAAATCGAACACTAGAAGATCGACTTCCAGAGAGTTGATCTTCTCCATAGTGTAGACAAGCCCTCTGAGAGGGTGTTTTTAGTTTTCTCAGATATCTGAGTGGTGTTGGATCAGGATATTTATATGCCAAGAGGGGCCAAGCTATATAAAAGCCAGCCCTTTTTGCTGCTATTAACCATCTGGCAGAAGGGTTCCTTGAATAACTATAGGTATTATCTCATGCACACTGACTTCTGCTGCTACAGAAGTAAAGTAATCTTCAGTAGATAATAATTATTCTTTTATATACTGGAAACTCTCTTTCATATACCATGTTACAAGATGGACTTGGTTCTACTCCAGCCCACCCGTGCCTCATTAACAGCCTCAAGGAGGTCTGATGGATGACAGATATTCCCTATAAAAAGCCAGGGGAATAGGGAGAACAGGAAATAAAAGAGGGAAGCTATGGAAAAGCTGCAGTGAGCAGCAAGCTCCTTGTCTGGGAGCAAAGTTGGGGCCAAGAAGCTAGAGTCAGAAGGCCTAGCTCCATGTTGAAAAACTAGGGAATAGCACCTTTTGGAAGAGCAGACTGGGACAGATTTCTAGGTATGGAAGAAGATGCAATAGCTGATTATATTCTTTTGTGTTGTGTTGACAGACTTTATTTTGCATACACTGTGTAACAACAATTCCACCAATGGCATTTATGGAGGTTATCATAAATGTACACAAACTTGATTTTTTGGGGAGTAAGGGGATGTCACAGAGAAGTTTGGTGAAGGAAAGGAGTCTTATGGCAAACAGGACTATAAGTGCCTTTGGGTTCTGTCCTCTGTTCAGTGAAGGTTTGGTTATTAAATTGGCCCCAGGTAGGGGTGGTATTAATGACAAGAGACTGTGTGGGGAATTTTAGGGGCATTGAAGAGGGGAAAGAGAAGCATGGTGCTGTTGACCCACCCCTTTGCATGGGGCAGGCACTCAGATGGTAGCTGCCCTATTAGAGTTAGAATATGGCCCAAGATCCTTTCTGAGAAAATGTCTCAATATTATTTGTGTGCATAATGATGCTTGGTTGTATTAATTTTTTAAGGCAATGTGTTCAGTAATATCCTTTGCCCATAGCTCCCACCAATGCCATTCATACTCCCTAGGGCTACGTCTACACCGCACATTGTTGCGCAAGAAGATATGCAAATGAACATCGCTGTGCCTCATTTGCATACCTAATGAGCCACCATTTTTGTGGAGGGGGCTTTTGCACAAGAAGGAGCCATCTACACTGCTCTTTTTTGCACAAAAAGCCCCTCTTGTGCAGGAGCCGTTCTTCCTGAAAATAAATGGCAGAACGGCTCCTGTGCAAGAGGGGGTTTTTGCACAAGCAGGAGCATTGTAGACAGCTCCTTCTTGCACAAAAGCCCCTTCCACAAAAATGGCTGCTCATTAGGTATGCAAATGAGGTGTGGCGGTATTCATCATTGTGTCTCATTTGCATATCTTCTTGTGTAACAATGCACAGTATAGACATAGCTGAGTAGTCTTGCAGTTGTTGAAATCTTCATTTATAAATAGATTTGTGTGCACAAATTGCAGACATGCTAAAATGAGTCATTTGGTTGGATGAAGAGTCTTTATTCCTGGGTCTATGATCAGGAGCCTATATTAGGAGGCTCAGTCTTAAAAAGAAAAAGGAAAACCCAAAAACCTGTATATATGAGGAAGCAAGTTAGGGATCCTATAGAATCATGGCCCTATAAAGAATACTGTGCTTACAACTAAGACACTTTTTGGGAAGTGTCACTTCCCCAGCTTGTTCTTGATGGAAAACGGGCATTTCGTATTTGCCAAACTAGATATCATAGAAAGAGTTCCAGAGCAGCCCCCTAGATTCTTGAGTACCCATTAGCCTATGTAAGCTTTCTAATTTGGATCTGAACTCTGCAGATTAAAAATCTAGTCAAATCCTATTTCTTATTCCTCTTAAATTAATCTGTGTGGTTTTTTTTTTCTAATTTACAGTTAGGAGAAAGAAATGCTTAAGGAAAGTGATGTGGCTAACTTTGACAAAAAATGTGCTGGTTCATGGTCAGTGCTGAAACTTAAATGCTTACTCCATAACTGTTGCATGCTTCTTTTGTCAGTAAGGTTGGTCATTTGATGACTCCCTTTGAAAAGGGTGATGCAGTATCATGGGGGCAATGTGTCTGACTGACACTGTATAAGCTTGATGGCATTACTATTTGTCCAGGACAGGGACTATTGATCTGTCTGCTGGGTGGTCTTACTTAGTAAACAGACTGTTACCTAGAAAAAACTATTTATCTTTATTTTCCCTCCAGCAATACATTGTTTCATGCTTTACACATTTTTTAACCTTGGGTGCACTTATAAAGCTGGATCTACTTCTCAGATTTGCCACTGATTTACTATATGATGTTGATTAAGTCGCTTAGGCCTAGATACTTAAATGTATTCCAATCATTGCTCCATTCAACAATTGAAAGCCTAAGTTACTTAGATGGTTAAATCCCACTTGCAAAAGTGACTTAGTGATATTCAGTGAAATGAAGGCTCCTAAAACCATGCAATGAAGAACAGAGCAATGATTCAATACTATTAATCTAGGGTTTAGCATCTAGTTATCCACTTCCAAAATGTCTGCTTACCTACGTATTTTAGCCTGACTTTACTCACAAGGAGAGAGTGCTAGTTAATATGAGAAAAAAGCTTTTAAAATCCCTGGATGAATTATAATAAGTGCAAACTCTGTCACATTTTCGTGTATCTGCACTGTTGCATAAATGAAAGATCCTGCAAACAGGGCCCATCACTAGTCAGATAAATCTAAAATTTGTTTGTTTCCATCATGGGAAAATAACAGAGTATTTATCTGAACTCTAATGGTGTTGATTCAGTTCCAGAATCTTTCCAGTGGCTTGGTAAAAATACAAATTAGTTTTGAACCTCACGTTAAAAGTTGAACCTAACCATTATGCAGGATGAATCTTAGGCTTTCTCCTTCCATCCTCAGTCTACAGGCATATCATGGAGCTGCAAACAGAAATTGTGACTGAGAAGCTGAGTGCTGATCTGGGCACTAGTTGAGGAGGGAAGTGAGGGGACATGCTATGTATCTATTCACCTGCATAGGTGTTGGTTCATTGTGAGTTCCTTAAATAATCAATGTAATTCAATTAAATAATTAATTAAATAAAAAGTCTAATATTGATAATTTGTCAATAGATGGTGCTTAACTTGCTCTCTTTCTGCATTGCTCTGGGGCATGTGCCTTTGCAGACCTGGGATAAAAAAGGAAACCAACATGTGGACAACTATGCATGAACCAGAGTATACTAAGATTAGATGTTCTTAATCTTAGATCTTCTGCAAAGGTAAAAACTAATTTATCTGGACATAGGACAAAAGTTCTTTGTGTTTTTCCTTTAACATGGTTGACAGTAAATAGTTTTAATTTCATATTTTATTCCTGTGTTATTCATGCTGTGCTGTAGCAGTGAAAGGCACTAAAAAATCATGAATGCTCTCAGAGCTCACTTAACTTCTGTTTAAATTGTGTAACAGAAGCTAATGCGTGGATATCTGACCTGATACAGCTTGTTAAAGTGGGGAAAAATGTTTTTACCTTCCCTTCCCCCGCAATGTTATTCTTGAACTGGTGAAGACAGACATAAACGAGAATGAACAAAACATGTAGCACACAAAATTTTCTTATCCTTTGCATGCGTTAAGTATTCTTCGAAGAAGCATTTCTGGTTGTCAGTGTATCCACCTTGATCTACCTTTTTAAAAAGGTAGTACAATAGTATCTTATCTTTGATAGGGAAAAAAAGAAACATTGTTAACTCTATGGACTGCACAGTCTACCTACTCCATCAATTTATATTCTTATGTGGTATTATGTTCCTTTTAGGGTTATCCTGGCTGGTCTTCTTGCAATCACTTGTATTGATGGGAGGCCTGTGAAAAGAAGAGTCTTAAATTTTACACTGCAGATAACAAAACTCAGGCTTATACTGATCTCCAGGATTGGTGATTTCCACAGTGGAGGACTTTCCATAGCGAATTCTTAGCCTTATGCACAAAGTAGTTGAGTTTTAGGATGTTCCCAGTGTCCCTTTAATAGGTTTACTATCCTAGACTCTCTTTGAAATATCTAGGTCCTAGCCAGTCTACATATTTGAAATTGAGGATCAAGAACATGGAACAGGAGTGAGGGGGTCTGGTAAGTTACTTCATACAGTGCATGAAACAACTGCAGCTTCCATGTGTTTTTCACCATCAGTCTCATATGGAGTGATTATTAATTTTAAATGGCAAGAGACATATACATGGATTGCTATCAGAACTAGACAGTATTTTTTTCTTTAATACTTAGTTGGTTAGGTTTAATAATCATATTGAAACATTTGCATTGCATTTCAAGAAAAAAATTGTATCCATTTTTTAAAATAATTTGACAACACCTACATACCATGACATGCTGCCAGTAAAATATTGTTTCTCTCTACTTGACCCAGAATGGGCTGCTGAATCGGGAGATATATAATAAAATGAGTGAGTCCACATTAATAGTTTTTCCTCTTGCCTTCTGGGCTATTCTTGTTTGTCATCGTTGTTTTATTTCTTTGTCTTGGTCACCTTCTGTGTCTTACTGAATTTTTAGATGGACTTTTTTTAGGGACAAGGTCCCTTATGTTTATATATTTTCACTATAGAGGAATGGTTTGTTCATGTGTACTTCCCAAGTTTCTATCATGTTCCTTTTTTGTGCATTCGGAAATACCTATATTCATATCAAATGCGCCGTGATAAAAGTGACAGATTGCTAAAGCTACCAATGACAACATTTTCTTACTGTAGTTGTTACCATTGATTTGCTCATCATGTGCTTCTTTTTGTCACAAATGTGCACTGAAACTAACTCCATCCAGTGATTGTTCACTCTTTCATATACCTATTAACTAAAGAGTTAAATAGTTTTAAATCTGTTTTAATTGCATTGAATCTTTATATGAAATTGTAGTTATTGATGTATTTAATCTTTATTCATGTACTATGAATAACTTTGTTTGTCTTGCCCTGAGAACTATACATAGTTCTCTTTCAATAAGGATCTTAAATAGCTATAAGCGTACACCCGCATGCTAAGGAAACTCTTGGAGATGATACACTGAATGCTTTGGGTGATTACACTTCTAAAATTCAGGGAACTTAAAATGCCAAAATGTTCATTGGGGTATCAAATGTTAGGCAACTAATTTTGGGGGGAAATTGCTATAGTACCATATTGATAATGGGTCATAAAGTTTGTATTAATCTTCTACCAGATTCTGGAGCATTAGGATACAAAGATTAGCCTTGCCCATCATCTATAACAATGATTTCTTAAAGTGTTCTGGGGCCCCACTTTAGAAAAGCTGCTAGTGGGCCTGTACCGCTTCCCTCAGCTCTGCTTGGCTGCAAAATGCGAACTGGAGCCAATGGAGTCCGTGAAGCTCCCTGGCTATGGATCCTTTAGGTAAACAAAGCAGTGCAGGCCTGACAGCGGCTTGCCCAAAGTGAGACTACAGAACACTTTGAGGAATACTGGTCTATAATATCAATATAACCATGTTTTTAATTGAAATTTGTGTTCATAACAATTTCTCAAAGTGTATCTAGTGCTTCTTAGTGCTGCATCAGTCACACACTAACAGATCCACAAGGCAAAGAAGGCGGGGTACTATTAATCCAAACTGTTCACTATTAAAAAAGAAGTTTAAACACTTTGGCCACCAGGCAGAGTTCCTGGGCATTCTCTTCTGAAAGTCCATTCAACCCAGGCAAAAGTATGCAGATTAATGTTTGTACACTTAAATGAACAAACAATGGAAAATGGAACGTTAAATCATAGGGGAGGGGGGGACACCAGTTATGTTTATAGTGTGGTAGTACACACACAGTGCACTATGTACTTACTAATGCATTGGCATTGCAGTATCTTCCTCAGTCTACAATCTGAAAGGTAAAAACATGAAGTTTGGGGGTACATAAACACTAAGTGCAAGCAGAGTAATAGGAACGGCAGATGTTCAGGTATTAGTAATTCAATATTGTGTTTTTGTAAGTTATGATTTCAACAGCCCCTCTTACGATTCTTCAGTTCGTTCAACAGAAGCAATTCAGTGATAAATTCCATTTTTCATAAGACTTTAAACAAATCTTAGATATAATAACCACAAAGTGTATCATATACTATAATCTAAAATTCAAATAGATGGATCATCTCCTGCTTCTTGAATGAAGACATTTTGCAGGTAAATGACCTGTGGTGATCTCATGATAAAGTCTTTTATTTTTAAGGAAAAAGCTTTTATTTATTGCAGATATAATTAATCGTGTCCAGAATAGCACCTGAATAGAAGACTCTCTTTGATTATGTCCATGAATGAGAGATTGAAGAATTTAAATGTGCCAAATGGACATATTTCATTGTGCCCATATTTAACTTTGTTCCAAATATTACAGGCTGGGTTAAAACCCAACTAAAAGTCAGGGTTAAAGATCATAAATATTGATATCGCAACTCAAACTATGAAGTATAATGCTGACTTCCTTTACCTATCGATACAGTCTGTTCAGTATGCAGATGAGCAGTTGCTCCCAAATGTGACTGAACACTGCAATGTTTTCATAACACTGTTCAGTTCAATGAACAGTGTATCACATACTTCATTATAAAGTTTCTTGTTATAAACCATGAATTTTTATCTTCTTAGCTATCAGATCAAAAAGTGGCCTTCAATGTAGCTTCATAATGAGATTTTTATTGCAAAATTTAAATCATTGCCCTTTGCATTTAAAATGGAGCAGCTGAATAAATGGGATTTCCATGCCATTCTTTTTATTACTAATTATAGTACTTGGTCCTTTTTTCTTTAAACTTAATTAGCCATGAGTGTAGATTGAAGATTAAATCTGTCAGAGACTCAACATACCCCATTCACATTGAAGACCATGTAAATTTAGGGTGCTCAACACGTTGTAGCATTTGGGACTCATTTTTCAGTTTGTAGGACAACATGTATTGGGTACATATTTACTGAGTGAGAACCATATTAAACCACGTGATTTTTAGCTTTTTTTTAAATTGCTGTAGTATAGCTCTAGCTTGTCTTATAGCTAGAACTGAAAAGCCCAAAGTCAATTATTTGAATTTTTGTTTAGAAATTGCGGGGGTGGGATTATCACCTCTTCAACTGTTTCCATCTGGCAAAAGTTATAACATGTTGAACAAAGTGCAGAATGTTTCTCTACTTTCTTACTGTTATGTTGTCTAAGGTTTTTTTGGCAATTGGAATTCAGTAACACAGGACTGAACGTGGCACTTTCAGAGAGAAAAATAACTTAAAATGAAAGTGTGATTTAACAGCAAAATATTCCACACTACCACTACTACACCACACTTCACTGCTTTTCTAACTTCTTTCAACTGGAAAAAATCATTTTCTTATACGGTTTTGTGGGTTTTTTGTTTTGTTTTGGTTTTGTTTCACAAGGAAAACTTTCAAAAATTGTCAGAAGATTCCAGAAGATGTTAATACAAGAAAATGGTCAATTATGTCTGGTTTTGCTTGGGATCTTGGGCTTTTTTAATTCAACAGCCAGACATTATTTTAAATCAACTGTGCCAAACTCATTTCAGTTACAGCCAGCAAAAGTCTTGCATGAACTAAGCATTATCTTGGCTGCAAGATTAAAAATTAGGAAGAATTTGACATAATTCAAGAAAACAAAGACCAAAGAGACTCATCTGTCATTGAAGATTCAGTGACACAGCTTAGATGGAACCACATCGGAAAAGTTTCTGAGAGGGATGGAATAAAAAGAACTCTGATACCTTCATGACAATGTTTCTGAAGATAGATTTTACCAGTTTTTAAAAATGAGCACAGTCCATCTGCACAGGACCTTAAAATCTCTTTTTCCACCTTCAACTGAACGAGCTCAACACTCGGATTCCACTAGGCACCTAAATTTGGAAAGAGACTAGTTTAAACCTTCCCCTGAGGTATGTCTAGACTACAAGCCTCTTTCGAAAGAGATCGTCTAGACATCCACAAGACTTTTTCAATCCGCTTTTTCGAAAGAGAGCACCCAGGCAATCTGGACTCTCTCTTTCGAAAAAGCCCTGTTTGCATTCAACAACGCCTTTTTTCGACAGAGCTCTTTTGAAAAAAGGCATTCTTCCTTGCAAAATGAGGTTTACCTCTGTCGAAAAAAACACTGTGTTCTTTTGATTTAATTTGGAAGAACGTGATGGCAGTCTAGATGCAGTTGAACTTTTTTCGAAAAAACTGTGTAGTGTAGACATAACCCTGGAGACCTGCAATATGGATGCAGCAACTGGAGAAGAGAGAACATCCTTTTTGCATGAAGCAAAACCTAGGAGGCTGATGATTAAGAAGATGTTGAATAGGCGGGGAAATAAAAGCAATGGATGAACACAGTGGAAGGACAACATAAGAAAGATGAATACTAGAAAAACTCATGAAGTACCATGGAACACATGAATTAATGACAATCTTTTCACTATTTTCAGTGGGCTTTGACCCAAGCCAAAATTGAGGGTCACTTTTATTTCTATTTGAGCACATTTTTTCTGCAAAAAATACTGATCTGGAAAAGTTAAACATTTCACAAACTGTTCATGTTGTAGAGAGGTCTGAATAACTCAGTTTCATTTAGATATTTAGATATTTTAAAAATTAAAAGAAACTTTTCATTCATCCAAAAATGAATTTGATTTTTAACTTTTTAATTCTCCAGAAAGTGGAAGAAAAATTGCTTTGAAAATGACCCAAGAGATTTTTCTTTTTCTCTCTCTCTCACTCTTTTTTTTTTTTCAGTTGGTAATGAAACCCCATTATTCACAAAATTCTAATTAAGGCTAAGGGACTGGATATAATTGTTAATCTTTTGTATGTCATCTTAGTGCTCTCTGTCATCATTTGTACATCAGGAGATAGAAAGAAGAAAAAGTGAGAATTATTATCCATTAGAAGGAATGGCAAATTGTGTTCCTAGAAGGAATTGATCCTTGTGTGCACATATTGTGTGTGTACATCTAAAGAAGGAGGGTCGTATTACCTATGCTGTAGAGGAAGTATTTTTCTGGACTACAGTGAAGGGGCGGAAGGTGAAGCTGAGGAGCAGTGTGGTAAATACCGTAGATTAATATTTCCCAATCACCACAGAGGAATATAAAATAGAAAGCAATGGTGGGGCGGAGGGAGAACGAAATGGAAAACTTGTCAGAAACGATTAATAGGACTATTATAAAAGTTCTAGAATATTGTAGAGAACCGAGTTCCAGCAATATACTTCTATTTAATGATAGATTTCCACTTTGGAGAAAAATTATAAAAATGTCAACATTTTCTGCCTAAAATTCTGTTCTTGACAAAATTCTATTTTTCAAGCAAAAAAAAAAAAAAAACCCAAAAAATGTTTTGTAAGATTTTTTTTTTACTAGTTTTAGCTTTCATGTTATGTGATTTATTTTTATTTATGTGTTTGTTTTATATTTACAAAATTAAGGCTATAGTGAAAGCATGTTTTAGAAAGGTCTTTAAGAATCTTCTCATATATGCAAAACTGTGGTATGTGATATTCAGCTTATGTCTGTCTTTAGTACTTTTTTCAGGACCACTTCCCCCCCCCCCTTTTCATATATAATAGTTAAATATAATACAGGTTGGACCTCACTGGTCCGGCACCCCAGGACCTGACTGGTCCTGCATGAGGGTATTTGCTGGACCAGGGAAGGTCCTTCCCTTCCTGGCCTGTGCTGGCTCCAGCCTGCCCCCACTACTGCCCCAGCCTCCCAGGGCTTTCTAGATGCTGCCAACCCCTCTGCTGCTGGGGTGGAACACTATAGCTGGAGTGCCGTAGCCTCCTGGTTCTGCAGCTGGAGCTGCGCAGCCATCTGGTTTCATGGCTGGAGCTGTGCAGCCACGGCAGAACTCAGCAGCAACCTGGCTCTGCGTCTAGGGCTGGAGCTGTGTGGCCAAGGTTGGGGCGGAGGGCCAAGGACAGAGCTCCCTGGCCACTGCTGGGGCCAGATCTCTCTGTCGTGCCACTCGTTTCCCCACCCCCACTCACACACTAGGTTGCAGGTGCCCCCTAACACTCTCCTGCCCCACCACCAGACCTCCCTTTTCCTGGGCTCTGTGGTCCAGAAACATACGTGGTCCAAGCTGGACCACGGATGTTGCCGGACCATGAAGTCCCAGTTAAGAGAGGTACAACCTGCATATTCTAATAGCAATTTGTGAATGTAAACTTTTCCTTGCTTTAAGGAAACAAGTATTTTTACTATTTAAGGTAAATGAAGGCACATTGGCTACAAATTTACACTATACAATAACTGCATTTGGCTATGCCTTATTAGGTAATTTATGAATCTGTAAAGCTGTTTGCAATTATCAGAAACAGTTAAATAAACTCATTGATTGAACCTTGTAGCTACTTCTTTATCATTTTTCTTTTTCTTTTAGTAAAGCAAAACATTTTTAATAGATTACTTTATTGGAAGTTTTCCATTGAGTTACTGATTTGAGTTTCTTTTAAGATGTACCCATCAATCCATCTCTCATTTCCTAACTTAGGCATACATAGTTAGGGTAATATAATACAATTCATTATATAAGAATATATTCATACTTCACAATTGTCATCTTGTAATACTTACCTGTTTCTTGCAATGGAAAAGAGAAAATGATTTTGGTAAATGGTGTTATAACAGTTTTTACATTTTCTTGTTTTATTAAAAATCAGGTTAAACAAATCTGGTATTAGATATAAATTGCCCACTTTTAGATCCAAGTACTTCCCTGAGATATATTTTCTTCCATTGAAAGCAAGCACAGATACAACTTTGGACAGAATTTCTATCTTAAGATTTATTTCTCTACATCTGTATTAATAAATACTTGTTTCCTTAAAGCAAGGAAAAGTTTACATTCACAAATTGCTATTAGAATATGCAGGTTGTACATAAGAACATAAGAATGGCCGTACTGGGTCAGACCAAAGGTCCATCTAGCCCAGTAGCCTGTCTGCCGACAGTGGCCAGCACCAGGTGCCCCAGAGAGGGTGGACCGAAGACAATGATCAAGCGATTTGTCTCCTGCCATCCCTCTCCAGCCTCTGACAAACAGAGGCCAAGGACACCATTTTATCCCCTGGCTAATAGCCTTTTATGGACCTAACCTCCATGAAATTATCTAGCTTCTCTTTAAACTCTGTTATAGTCCTAGCCTTCATAGCCTCCTCTGGCAAGGAGTTCCACAGGCTGACTACACGCTGTGTGAAGAAGAACTTTCTTTTATTAGTTTTAAACCTGCTACCCATTAATTTCATTTGGTGTCCTCTAGTTCTTCTATTTAGGGAACTAATAAATAACTTCTCTTTATCGGCCCTCTCCACACCACTCATGATTTTATATACCTCTATCATATCCCCCCTCAGTCTCCTCTTTTCTAAACTGAAAAGTCCCAGTCGCTTTAACCTCTCCTCATATGGGACCTGTGCTGCCACTGCTGAGGCCCTGGGCTGAGACACAGTGGAGTGGGTGGGCCTTTGTCCCTTCTGCCCCCTCTCACCTTGGGTGGCAGGCTTCCCCCTGTGGGGACAAAAAACCCTGAGCTCATCGGCTCTGCACCAACAAGGAGACCCAATTCCTAACTAGCTGATAAGCAGGCCAGAGCTTTAAAATGATTACCTGTTCCTACTGTTTGTTGTCCCGCCCTGACCAAGGGCTAGGCCTATAGACTATGGACCCCGTCTGCTGAGGGCTTGGAGCCTTTACCTATATGAACTATTATTTGTAAACTGTTTGCTGTCCCGCCCTGACCAAGGTCTGGGCTTTATAAACTATTGACCCATAGTCATTCAGAGCTAGGCCTGTACCTGTTCGCCTGCTGCCCTGACTGAGGGCTGGGCTTCATAAACTACATCTCAGCCTGCAGAGAGGCTCAAGTCCCTGAACTACTGAAACTGTCTGATTGCCTAAAGTGGTAGGTTGTTGCCCTGCCCTGACCAAAGGGGGGCCTTTGTGATCTGCTGCTCGGCCTGCGGTCAGGCCTAAGCCTTCCCTGTTAAACTGTTTTTAGAATGCTTGGTGATTTGGCCCTGGGCAAGGGTAACTTTATGGACTGCGGCTTAGCCTGAGCCTCTAAACTGTTTGGGCCTCCCCTGGGCTAGGGCTAGGATGCCAAAATTACTATTTAGCTGGGCCAGGGTTGTTAGTCAGCATGGTCTCTCTCTGACCCAGACCATTACACATGCATATTCAAAGGATGCCCCAATTTAATCATCCAATCAAATATGTGTACCCTCAAAATCTCAGGCTGCAGAAATCCATTTTTGGCCTCAGGGGGTTGGCAAAAAGATGATATAAAAGGGACCCATAAAAACCTATGGCAGTAGTTGTCTGGGAGGATTTTACTTCCTCGCAAAGAACTTTCAAGCCCTTTCTTTACTTATTCTTTCTAAGTTTCTCTGCTATTCTACCCTGTAATAATACTTCACCTTTTACCGAGATCCAAGTTCCACTGGCAAAGGGGGCTGGTCCTTCCATGCCCATGTTCTCCAGGAGGGTGAATACAATTGTATACTCAGGTTTCAATTTATGCTACCCTCCAGGGTGCTTGAATTCATTTGTGCAACTCTTGATGTGTGTTTTGTATTTTTTGCAATCTTAATACCAATCATAATAAAAATGGTTTTTAATTTGGTACTATCCCAGTGTAAGCATGATTGCTGATGTAGTCTTCCAGATCTGCCTTCAGAAATAGAGCACAATAGCTCTCGGTGTCTGTGACCTGGGTAGGAGGACAAACCTAAAACCTTCTAGTCAGATTAGGTGAACCATACCCATATCAATTACCTGATTCTTAACCCTAGGTAACAGTGTATGGCTAACAGACTGTTATTAGCTGCATCTCTAGTCAATATCCTTTAGAGTGAACACGTGGCAACTCACATTAGCTAGGTTGAGTAACCATGCAGGCACCGGGTACTTGGGTGAGGACTTGTTGGAGGTACAAGGTATACTGAGGCATGGATGAGGAACTGTGAGATGCAGGGTTGTGACTGCAAAGGCTGTCCAAAACATTCTTCAGTCATAAGTGTAAGCAGGGGCTGAACTGCTGCTTGCTATCAGCCAGCTAAAAGGAGGAGTGGGTGTGCCCGCTACAATTGTTTAGCTCTGCAAGATAATTAACTGCTAACTGTTGATATGTAAATACAGCTCATGCCAGGATGGGGAGAGAATATGAGGTGTGGCTATGTAAATCCCATTCAGCCAGGGCTGATGGAAGGTCATTGTTGGAATGGAATGTGGAGAATTGTAAATAATTAGGGGCTGTTTTGGGGGTCATTAATCATGCTACCCCTAAATATGGGAACTGTAAAACATGCCACCAGTGCTTGCAGGAGAGACACCACCATCATGGTAAGAGGTCTCTGACGAACAAGCCTCCCCCCTTCCAGAGTTGAGTGAACTGAGCTGGGGGGAAGGGCTAAAGGGCTTGAGTCAGTCTGCAGCACACCTGCCAGGTGTGAGCTGTAAGACTGGCCCAACCTGCCCCTTTGTTTTAAGGACAGGCCTAAAGCAGACTCCACGGGGAGTCCTTTTGCTAGTCCACTAGAAGCTAGATTCCTTTGCTAGTCCAGCAGGTAGTTAAAGAGTTGGAATCAGTGAGGCTATGTCTACACTGGCAAGATTTTGCACAAAAACTTGCTGCCTGTCTACGCTGGCCGCGAGTTCTTGCGCAAGAACACTGATGTTCTAATGTAAGAAATCAGTGCTTCTTGTGCAAGAACTACGACTCACCCGCTCAGGAATAAACCTTCTTGCGCAACTGTTCTTGCGCAAGAGGCAGGTGTAGACAGGCAACTTGAATTTCTTGCGCAAGAAAGCCCGATGGCTAAAATGGCACAAAAGCACATGCCAGTGTAGATGCTCTCTTGCGCAAATACTTTAACGCAAAAACTCTTGTGTTAAAAGTATTTGCACAAAATCTTGCCAATGTGGACGTAGCCTGAGAGCCGAAATCACTGGTTTGGCTGAGAGCCAGACCCATTGCAGCCAGCGAAGTGGCAGCAGGCGCAGAGCAGCGACCAGCAGCGGGGCGCAGAATGGTGGCAGGCGAGGAGCGGTGACCAGCGGTGCAGCGCAGCTGGTAGGAGCAGCGGCAGGCGACCAGCGGAGCATCCGGTGGTGTGGGATGAAACAGCTGGTGGAGCATGGCGGAGTGTCATAAGGTGCCCCCTATCTATCCTCCCCACCCCCATTTCTACCCAGGTTGGGAGGTGAAACCCTGCGGGTGAACTTTTGGACTCTGGGTGGCACTGGCCAGAGACACCTTTGGGGTGTCGGACTCTTTGGACTTTGGGTGATTCTTGGCTGGGGGGGGGCTTAGCTCATGTTTGGGTCATGAACTCTGTTTGTGGTATTTCCCCCTAGTTAATGCCGTATGACTTCTCTTTCTCTGTTTCATTAAGGCTGTGTCTAGACTGGCCAGTTTTTCCGGAAAATCAGCCGCTTTTCCGGAAAAACTTGCCAGCTGTCTAGACTGGCCACTTGAATTTGCGCAAGAACATTGACGATCTAATGTATGATCATCAGTGTTCTTGTGCAAATACTATGACGCTCCCGTTCGGGCAAAAGCCCTCTTGTGCAAATGCTTTTGCGCAAGAGGGCCAGTGTAGACAACCCAGAATTGTTTTGCGCAAAAAAGCCCCGATGGCTAAAATGGCGATCGGGGCTTTCTTGCGCAAAAGCGCGTCTAGATTGGCATGGACACTTTTCCGCAAAAAGTGCTTTTGCGGAAAAGCATCTGTGCCAATCTAGACGCTCTTTTCCGCAAATGCTTTTAACGGAAAAACTTTTCCATTAAAAGCATTTGCGGAAAATCATGCCAGTCTAGACGTAGCCTAAATGTTTCTTTCCTACACTCAGACTCTGTGCTTGCAAGTGGGGAAGCATTGCCTCTCAGAGGCACCCAGGGGTGTATGAATTTCCCAGATTACTGGGTGGGGGCTCAAGCCAGTTCTGTGTGAGATGGACCCCAAGATATTGAACCCAGCCCTGGTTGCTGCCAGGCCTACCCGGCAGAAGGGTTACATAAGCAAAACATCAGTCTAACACTTTGCTCCTATCCCCTAGAACAGAAGTTCTCCACCAGGAGAGTACACTCCCTGGTGCAGGTGCATCAGATTTTGGGGGAGGGGGAGCATATGTCAAGCCTTCTGATGATTAGCTAATTATAGTAGAAGTGTACAGATAGGCAGGCGGATGGCATGTCACAGTTCCACTCGCAGAAGTTTGGGCTGATTGCCCCTCTGCCATGACGGGGAGTGGAAGGGCCAATTGGAGTGAGGTGTTACAAGCTAACGCACAGAGTTTTGACACCACTCTGGTTTGGCTCAGCTGCCCCTGTTGCCCTAGTCATAATCTACCATTGTAGGCAGATGCCTTGTTTAATTATATCTAGACTGACCCTGGGTGACTCAGAGAAGGATGAGGAACAGGGAGTGGTGAGGTGGGACTGAGATGAAGTTGCATTCCAAAGTTAGAAACCACTCAAGTTTGCCTGCAACCTTAATTCAGCCCATGTGTGCATGTGCATTATGATAGTTTTTAATTACATCATCAAATGCTAACATGATGCCAGGTTGCCTGCAGGCAGGATTGAACCTGGAACTTTGGGGATAACACCATAAGCCTTTACTTACAACATAAGCTAAAAGCTAACTGCCTGCCAGTTTAGCAGACTTCACTTGTTTTTTCAGGCTTTGTCTACCCTGAAAGGTTTTGCGGCAGAAAAATGCTAATGAGGGACTCATTAGCATGAGTCGCAACATCATCATTATATTTTCTGCTGATTCTTTTTGCGCAAGGGATTTTTGCGCAAAAAAACCCCTTTTGCGCAAGATCCTATGCCTCTCCTTTAAATCAGGCCACAGGCCCATGAAATGGGGCAATGAACTTCAGTGGGAGCCTCTGACAATCTGTGCTTCCACTATCCATCTATAAAATGGGGATAATATCACCCTCTCACAGGAGCTTCATTTATGTTTGGGAAGTACACTCAGGTGCTACAGTGTTGAAAATCCATGAGGAAATTAATAATTCTGCCATGGAATACAGTAAAGGCCATGTGCCCTTGTTCTGTGGCTGCACTTGGGCCATGCACCCCTGCCCTGACCCTTGGAGGGTTATTTTTCATAAAAGTTAGGAACAGGTCATGGGCTTTGTGAATTTTTGTTTATTGCCTGTGACCTGTCTGTGACTTTCACTAAAAATAACTGTGACAAAATCTTAGCTTTAGTGATTATGTAAATTAATTATCATAATGAAAACCCAGGAGGGGGTGAATTAAGTTTGCACATTGGTTATTTATTGAACGTATTGTAAACAGATGATCTGCTCGCTCCCTGTGTACTATGAGTCATAAGAGGTGGTACTGGAACTAGATGGCTGGCTTCCTTTGGAGGTATTGGAGCATGAGAGGGGGTTGAGATAGCTTGATGCCTAGACCAAGTAGCTCGTTATAGGTACTCTGTGTCAACAGCAGCCTATCTGCTTGCAGAGCAGCAGTGAGGAAAGGGCAAGTGAGGTTGCCACACACAGGGGAAAAGAATCAGGAGTTACCACACATCTGGTAACTCAGGCTATGTCTACACAGCAACATTATTTTGAAATAACTAGTGTTATTTCAAAATGATTTAGTCCACATCTACACAGCCGGCAGTTATTTCGACATAATGTCAAAATAATAGCAAGGTGGAGCACTTCTTACTCTGACTCCTGTTGCCCTCATTTTATGAGGAGTAAGGGAAGTCGGAGGAAGAGTGCTCTAACTCGAAATAAGCTATTCAATTGACATAGCTCAATTTGCATAGCTTATTTCGAGGTTAGCCCTGCTGTGTAGATGCGTCCTTGGCGGATGCATTATGGAAGGCAGGAGCAGCTGCAGGGATGAGAAACCCACACATAGGGGGTAGGCAACCAGCTGAAGGCCGTGCTCTGGAGGGGTCTGAGGCTGCTTTACACTCTGTTTCAGCTCCTGAGGCAGTCAGAGGTAGCACTGAACCTTCTTTAGTCCTGGACTCAGGGGGTCCCAAGGTTAGTCAATGATTCTCCTTTAAGGCCCAATAATGGTTAACATCCCCTTTGGGGATTACAATCTCTCTCCCCACACACTTTCAAATCCCTGGGCAGGTAAGTGTCCTAATATTATGGGAAACCCCTTTTAAGTGGGGGAGCTTGATTCTCTGAGATTTCCTATAATCACCCCCACAATTTCAAAACAAAAAATCAAATAATTGACTCTGTTTCCCAGAGCAGCGTGGGGTCAGACAAGCAGAAACTGCCTATCTCGGGCTCCCAGGGTCTACCAGTTGATGATGATAGATGGGTTAGTGACCAGTGGCCTAAGTTGATAGCCACGTTTGGAGTCTAGAAGGGATTTTTCCCACATAAAAAATTGGCTAACTGCCGAGTAGGGTGGTTTTTTTTAAAACTTTCCATTCACCATTATGTAGGGGTGGTTTGGTGGAGATGGATTGGTTAAATGAAATGTATTGCTCCCTTGGCAAATTCCACTATGCTTGTTGAGTCTGAAAACATTCAGCTGATGTCTCTGTAACCCAGAGGTATGCTTGTCTATTGGTACCAGGCATGGCACTGAATAGAGAGGGTATATGCCTCTGGTGGCAGGATGATCCTCTCGGGCTTGTGCAGTATGTGGCTCTCTTCAGTTTTTCTCTCTTGCTTCCCTTCTCTATGCAGGAAGTAGGCTGGCCTTTGGCAGGCCTGAGGGTATAGCAAGAGTATGGCTTTCATACCCACCTTTAGGTTTATGGTTCACTCCATTGTGCCTGTTGAGAAGCACACTGGACCAACACTGTCAGGTAGTTTGGGGTGGTTACCCCAGATAAGTAAAAGTTCTAAATATAATTGCAGCCTCTGCATTTCACCACATGGTGGTGTCTGTCTTTTGTTGTGTATGTGTCCTCCTCAGTAATGAGCTGATCTTGTATCATTGGCTTTGACAGCTCATGTGGCAAGCTATAAGGGCATGTGTTGGGACTAATACAAATTTACAAAAGTAGATTATACTATAGGCCCCCGAGTTTCATAAATTGCATTTGGGGAAAATAGGTGAGTGCCACAGAACCGTTTAAAGAAACAATCATAACTTTGTCAGAACTACCTTTTTTATAAGATATGGAAAACCTGTATCATCAGTGTCTGCTTCTCAGTGACAAGGTGAAAGAGAAGAGAGATACTGACTGAACATAAAACTGGGAAGTCTGAAAATATTGCGCACACAAATTCTAACGCCATATGACATTTCATTGATGTTAATTGCACAAAACTCTTCACTACTCAAATGCTCACACTTAAACCCTTCATATACATTTCTAATTTGTGGGAGAAATGTGTTAGGTTGGCATAGGCCAATTCAATATTTGACATATCAGGCAACATGCCATATGCTCTGTTTCTGTATTCTGAAAATTGTGTGACAGGGAAAAATCAGTGACATTTAATCTTCATAAATAATGCAAGCATTCGTTGTTGTCAGTTACATTGTTTTCAGCTGTCCAGATATTTTAAAAACCACCAATCAAAATTCGTAGATGGGGTTCTATTGTTTCACTTTCAAGCAGACTGCTGAGATGAGATACCAAGCAGGGAGGCTTCTGTGGGGGAAAAGCTAGCAGAGCTATGGAAGACAGGATTTGAAATGCTGTTGCTTTCTGAAGTTTTCTGCTCATTAATTGAATGCTAACTAATCCACAGTTATGGCCTTGCTATTAGACCAAACAAGAAGGTGTTTTGTCATTGCTGTAAAGACTGAAAGAATAGATAACATTATAATTCATTTATTTGTTTGTCTGTGGACATGGATGCTGTCTGAAACAGGGTACAGCAATGCTCAAATTGTGGGAAAACACCTGGGATTAGAGATGATAAATGGAATGAGAATTTAGCAGTATTTTATAGTACTGAACAGAGAGATGATTGAATGATCATCAGTGCTCTAGTGTTTCGAGGGTGGTGGGGGATATTAAAAAGCAATGCCTCATCTAATTGTAATAAACCTGTGTTTAGTTAGTATGAATATAGAAACTATGTTATTTTGTGTACATTTTGGACAGGAGGAGCATGGACTCACTAGATAAGTGCTAGGAGGACTGACTTACAAAACAGATGAAAAGTGTCCAGAGGTTTTCCCCTGAAGTATAAGGAGTCTCCAGGAAGCTTAACACAGGTGTTGTGAGAGAGACAACATGCACATTCATTACCCTAAGTGTAGTGGATGATCCTCAGCAGGACAGAAATATAGCAGGATCATGAGGAGGTTCAGTGATCGCTATCTGGTGGACCTGTCCTTGAAGAAACAAGCTAGCCAATGTCACTTAGGGTATGTCTACACTACAAAGTTAATTCGAAATAACAGTAGTTATTTCGAATTAACTTTAATAGTGTCTACACAGCCAAACTGCTATTTCGAAATACATTTGAAATAGTGGAGCACTTATTTTGAATTTGGTAAACCTCATTCTATGAGGAATAACACCAAATTCGAAATAGCTAATTTGAAATAAGTGCTGTGTAGACAGTTATTTCGAATTAGGGGGCCTCCAGCCCTTCCCAGTTTCTCCTGGTGGCCACTCTGGGCCAAACCAGGAAAACTCCTCTCCTCTCCCCCAGCCCCGGGGCCCTTAAAGGGGTAGACTCTGGCCACTGGGCACGTGCGAGAGCCAGGCCTGCCAGCAGCTGCAGACCCTCAGCCTATGGCCACACAATGGCAGCTAGTGGCAGCCAGCTGTCCCCCGTCCAGTCCCCCAGCACACAGGGGCCAGCCAGGCGCCGTTGATGGCGCGCGCCCACCTGGACTGGTGCGGAGATCATGGACCTCATTGAAGTGTGGGGGAAGGCCCCTAATGTCCATGATCTCCGCACCAGTTGGAGAAATGCCGCCGTCTATGGCCGCATAGCAGCCACCATGGCCTGCAAGGGACACAGGTGCACCCAGGAGCAGGTGCACCTGAAAGTTAAGGAGCTGCAGCAGGCATACACCAGGGCCACTAGGGGCGGCGCCACAGCAGGGGCTGCCACTTGCCCCTACTTCCCCACCCTCGACCTAATCCTGGGGGGCAGGGCGGTCTGCGCCAGCCCGGGGGGCAGCGAGCTGGGAGCTAAGGGCCCTGACCTGGGCACAGCAGAGGGGCCACCACCAGCTATCCCGGCACCAGAGTTGGCAGGGTCATCCGGGGAGGCCATACCAGGTAAGTGCCAGCACTGTCCCCTACCCGGGGGAGGGGTGGGGAGGGAGACCAGGGACCGCGTGCATGGGCCATGCCTCCCACAGATCACGCAGCCACCCGTGCACATGCAGGCATGTGCCATGCCACCCTTGGGCAGGTGGCTCCAGCTGCGTGCCACACAGGGGTCATGGCCCGATAGCCACACATGTGTGTGAAGAGACCCGACACACTCCTGATCTCTGGGTGGGACACATCAGGGCACCCTCCCTTCACACACCCCCTCTACACAGGGGCAGGGGACATCTCCCCCTCACCCCGGCCTCACTACACACAGCACAGGGGCACGGGTGCAGTCTCGGGGCAGCTCCCACTCCCGGGCAGAGCCGGACATGCCAACCATGGCCTCTGTGCAAGCACATTGGCTCTGATGGTTCAGGGCATGGTCGTCCTCACCTCGCAGGGGTGGCTGGGCTTCATCCACTGTGTCCCCAGGGGTAACGGACCACTTCTCTTCTTTCTCTACAGCCACACCAGCTGCTCGTGCAGGGTGCACCACCCCTCCCGGGACATGCTCCCGCACCCATGGCCTCAGCAGGACCACCACCACGCGGCGGGGGTACAGACAGCAGCACCTGCAGGCCCTGCGAGCCCAGACCATGATCATGGAGCAGCAGGCACAGGACAACCGGGAGTTCCAGCGGGAGCTGCTTGCCCAGGGTCGTGCCATCTGTCACCGTCTGCAGGCCCTGGTGCAGAGCGTGCTGCCCTGTGCCAGTCCTGTGCCTGCTGCCCCCCGCTACTGTTCCTCCTCCCACTCCTGCCCCCCCTCCCACCTTTTCCTCCTCAACCTCCACAGCCTCCTCTTCAATCTCCACACCCCCCACCTCACCTTCCGCACCCTCCTCCCCATGCCTCCGGGGACGCCGAGGCCCCCTACCCCGCGGTGCTGGGAGGCAGTTGGCCTGGCGAGACCCCCACACCTGAGCACTGAGTTTCCCTTCCCCCTTCTTCCCCTTGCTTCCCCCTTCCAGCTCCCTCCTCCCAGTTTCCCCCCTCCCCTCTCCCACCCTCCCTTCTCCCCTCTCCCGCCTCCTTTCCCCCGGCTCCCCAGAGGTTCATCCCCTCCCCCCCCCAGTTGTGTTAAATAAAGACAGTTTCAATTTTTGAAAATACGTGTATTTTATTTGACATCAGGAAGGGGGGGCTAGGGAAGGGTAAGTGGAAGGACGAGAGGGAGGAATGGGGCACAAGCCCCCAGTGGGGCAGACTGGGGAGGCAGTTAGCGCTCCTCAGGGTGGAAGCTCTCCCGCAGGGCTCCCTGGATCCTGACAGCCCCTCGATGGTCCTCCCGGATGGCAGCCTGCAGACAGTGCAGCCAGGCTGCTGGCAACGTGTCCACAAGAAGCAGCACAGTCCCCGGGGGCAGGTCTGGTTCCATGTTGCAGAGTGCCATGGTGTCCCAAGTGAGGGCAAGCAGAGCACTCCGAGACACAAATGCTTTGCTGTCCCTCAGCGAGGTAGACCAGCAAGCAGAGAAACCTGAGAACTGTCTGTCCGGGATGGGGGGTCGGGTCCCTTTAAGCACAGACCTCGGATAGCCTGAGGCAGCAGACCCACACACTAAGTCCGACCCTGATGCCCTGCTGGCACTGGTTCTGGCCAGCCTTCCCTTCGATTCAGGGTCCACTCAATGTGGACACGCTATTTCAAATTAGAAAAATGCTATTTTGAATTAGTTTTTGTGTCTAGATGCGTTATTTCGAATTAGCTTATTTCGAATTAACTAATTCAAAATAAGTTAATTCGAAATAGTGCTGTAGTGTAGAGCAGTCCTTTGGCTGATTTTTATCCCCTTTGGCTGGGGATGAAAAAGTTGGTATAGATCCACTTTTCCTCTTTAGATCCTAGTTGTAGGTCCTGCACGGAACTGTTTAGTTAAATGTGGAGACATGACTTTTTGTCCTTTACTACATCCCTTATTTCAGTGCCCTGTCTAAACAGTGGGGATGAGTATCGTCAAATGCACAAAGAAGGAAAGGAAATAATTATCCCTCCTGAATTGTTGGAGCCAACACTTAAAAAACTGACACTGATTGAAATTAATTCTCTGGGGAGTTCTAATTAATGATCACTTAACTAATGGAAACCAGGACTGGAAGGGATCATTTTAAAAATAAGCTTGAGTAAAACTTGCAACAAGTACTTGAGTGTAGGTGGGTTTGAAAATGTGTTCCTAATAAACTTCAAAAAGCTATGTGACACCTAAAGAATAGTAGCAATATCAAACAAGTCTCTGAATTAATTCCTTGAGCATCAATTTATTTTGAACTACTAATGTCTTAAAATATATTGTACTGTAACATACCGTAGTAAACAACTACAGTAGTGTATTGGGCCTACCCTCAGAATGATATATATTACTGTTTCCCTTGAGTTGGTGTTTTTGTTTTGTTTTTTTTTATTTCAAGTTCTGAAGCAGTTAAACTACAAACATTTAATAAATAACACTGGAAAAAGTGACACGCTATCAGTTAAAATAAAAAGCTATGGGCTATTTCAGTTTAGTACTTTCACTTCATTCAGACAGATCTTCATTTTACAAAATAGCCTTTATAATTCATGTCAGAAGTAATGCTCTTAATATTTAAAGACTTTATCTAAAACCTCTCTAGTGTCTTTATGAAAATCTCACCTTTCTCTTGTGCTAGTCTAGTCTTGCCACATATTCTAAGATACCAGTATCCTAGGAGAACCTGAAGTTTTGGTCTTCCTTTGAAAAATGGGAATCTCAGTTTCTTTACTAAAGTTCAGACTACATTCTCGATAACAGTTCTTTCCTTCTGCTGTGTTACATGTAGATTAATGTCACCCCAGGATGGAGAGACTCCATTCTATTCCACTGAAGTGACACTTAAAAGTTCTGCTTATGCTTTGTAGAATTCCTCTGCACAGGAATGAACATCTTTTCTTGATATATGCTATCTACAGCCCACTTGCCCCACCAAAAAACAAACAAAAAAACCAAAAAACATAAAAAACCAACAACCAACTCTATTATGTTATTTCAAAATGAACATTTGATCTGTATTTTGGGGGTTATTAAGAAAACACCTATATATGTCTTTATTTCTTCTTGATTTTATTATAAAATCTCTTGATGTGCTGTTTGGCTGCATTTTTATCTAAGCAACTAAACAAATATAAATAATTCAGTTGTTTCATTGGCTTCCTGGCCCTTTTGGTGATGTTTAATTACTTATGCAAATATGTTCCTAAAATAATGAGAGTTTCATTATCACTCTATAATTTCAAAGACCATGAAAAATACAGAAATCTCATCTATTTGTGGGATGACTTATAGAATACAGAGAATAAAAAGTAGTTTCAGCACTTAAAAATGTGCATTAGCTTGGCTATGCTCTGTGCCTTTTATTTACTTACTAAGATGTATTGTGTAGGCAAATGTTTTTATATTCATGAAAATTCTCTCTCTTGGCTATTTTTCAGTTAATGTATTCATATGTTATATCTCTTTTGGTATTGCATCAGTTAGCTTTCTTATTTGTAGTTATGGTATCCAAAGGTGATATGTTTTTGACCCCCTTCCTGAAAGAACAGGTATCTTCTTTCAAATTCACACTTCTTTTAGTGATTTCCTCTAAAGCCTATGCCTTATCATTAAATAGAGCGGGGGGTCATATCAGAAATACTGTATTGGTGTATTACATTTGGTAAATGGTTTCAAAGGAAACAGAACAGGATAGAGAGATATTCTATATTGACTTTCTGAGGCAGGTATAATACCGTATTTGTCTTCTAGTTTGTCTTGATGCAGACCTTCACTATGCAAAGACTTATGCATATGAATAACATAGCCCATATGAAATCTCCTTGAACTCAATTGAAATATTTATATTGAGCAAAATTGAACATTAAGACTTTCTCCCCCTTCCCCCCCGCCCCCACACAGTTAGGGACATAGAGAGGAGGGATTGCGTCTTCTATAGTTTGTATAGCTAAAATCACACTTAATGCTTATTAAACAATTTCTTGTTAATCCACTCAGCCTATATTCACTGTCAGTTTTGAAACCCTAACTGTTGCCCTTGAATTTGGTCACTTGGCTATAGTAGTAGAAGCATGCACAGGTTGGCCATTTTAGATTTAGTCAGGGACTATAGTTCTGTAGCCTGTATTTTGCCCTGGCCAATACTAGGGAGGGTTTTGTTTTTTTTTTTAAATAACTGCCCTTATTTCAAAATAATAAGTGGAGCATCCACACTACCACGCCTGTTATTTTGAAATAATGGGCTGGTTATTTTGAAATAGAGTGTCCACACTCATTGAACGCTGAATCACATTTAAGGCCACCAGGAAGCACTTCAGGCAGGGCATCAGGATATCACTGTCTTCCTGGAGGTGCTGCTTGAGGGTGTCTGAGGCTCCAGCTTAAAGAGATCCCCCTGTACAGCCGTGTCTCAGGCTCTCCTCCTTTGCCTACTTCCTTGAGGGACAGCAAAGCCTTTCCTTTGCCTGATGTGGTTGCTCTTGCAGACATTTCAGCACTCTAGCCTTGGAGCCAGACTGCCTCCCAGCAGTGGACAGCTCTTATATGTCCTAGTGCGCCTCCTGCTGCAGTTTCTGTGGGCTGCCTTCCAGGCCCTGCAGGAACATGAGGCCAATTGTGGGGCAATTACTCACCTCTCTCTGGGTGCTGCTCATGCAGCTCAACCCCTCCCACCCTCCGCTGCAAATTATGCACCGCCGCTTCTGGCGAATGGACACCAGCTCCGACTGGTGGGATTGGATCGTCCTGGAGTGGTGAGATGACCAGCATTGTCTCCAGAATTTCTGTATGTGGAAGGACACCTTTCTGGAGGTGTGTGAGTGACTTGCCCTTTCCTTTGGTGACAGGACATGCATATTAGACCCACTGTCCCCCTCCAGAAGTGGGTCGCCATTGCCATCTTGCTATGCTGGACAACTACCAATCTATTGGGAACCAGTTCAGCCTGGGGAGATTGACTGTTGGGGCTGTGGTCATGCAGGTATGGTTCTGCAACTGTGGGGGTCTATTGATGGCACCCATATCCCCGTCTGAGCCCCTGAACACCGGGCATCCGAATACATTAACCCCAGATTTGGAGATGTCGTTGGCACCCACTAAAGTTAGGGAGGTGGGATGGGTTCTCCTGTGGCTTAGGGAAGAGGTCATCAACCTCAGGAGTTCATGGTGGTATTTCTCAGTGGTCCTGCAGGCCCTTGCCAACCACCGTGGTCGGGAAAGGTGCATGACATTTGTGTCCTTTGAAACTCTAGCCTGTTCCGGAAGCTGCACCCTGGGACCTATTTCCTCGATCGCACCATCAGGGTTGGGGAAATAGGTGCTACAGGGCTCACAGGGCAGTGATATGCTCTCTCTGGAGGTCCTTGTGGGCTCTCCAGTGCCAGCAGATCACACGGGGTCGGGAGGATTGCACAGAAGGTGGCGACTGCTCTTCTCTTGCAGCTGGTCCAGCTCTGGAGAACAGAGAGAATCATCCCGGGAGACACTGTTCATGAAGCCTAGTCCTTGTCTCCTCTCCCCAGACCTCAATGAGGTCCAGGATCTCCTCACCAGACCAGGAAGGTGGACACCTCTTCCTTCCCCAGGCAGGGTCCTGGGAGCTGGCTGCCAGCTCCCTTGCAGCCATGGAGGGTTCAGCGGGAGCAACAGGGTCACTAATGGTGGCAGAAAGCACTGGTCTGGTTGCTGCTGTGTCACTTAGGGCTGTCAGGGTTTGCTGTGTGTCACACACTGTTTCCCCTGAGGTTGCAGCTTTAAGGGCTGCAGGGAAAAGGAAGCTATAGAATTCTGATGAGTGTGGACAGGGTGGCCAGTTGGGTACCTGTGGGATTTCCTGGAGGCCTTTTATTTCAAAATAATGTCAGCTGCCCTGTCTACACACACCCTATTCCGAAATAGCTATTTCAGAATAGATGTTATTCCTCACAGAATGAGGGTTACACAATCCAGAATAAGATGCCTGTTATTTTGATGTTATTTTGAAATAACAGGCTTGTGGTGTAGATGCTTGCAATGTTATTTCAGGATAATGTCTGTTATTCTGGAATAACGCTGCTGTGTAGACGTGCCCTTTGAGAGCTCATGTCACTATATGGTACTAGGAAAAACATACATGCATACATATGAAAGGGTCACAAAAAAGTTTTTTACGCTCATAACAATCTTATCCCATTCCCTTCACTTCAAAACAAATATGTGTTTCCATTCATCTGGGAACATAAATGAGACACTAATTTTGTAGTTGAAGATCATTCATTCAGAATGCACTTTCACCTTTAACGTAAACTAGCAGCCTGCTATCTCAGACACCTCTACCTACAAAACTGGGTCCTCGGGGCTAGTACTTGATAAGTTATATACAAAGAATGAAATTTTCAATGCTGTCTTCCAATGCACTTTACCCCTTGAGCATTATTGTACCTTGGGGGAAGAAAGAAGAGGTGCTGCTTATTCGCAGTATCTTAGTTTTGGTCATTCATAAAACAAATAGAGTTTGGATGCGTTTGCTCTCTATGGTAATAATATTTTGTGTAGAGACCAAATCCTTGATTGACTCCCCCTGGAGGCAACATAGCCCAGTGGCTAGTGCACTAGACTGAGTTTCAGGAAACATGAGTTCTAGTGTGGGATCCTTTAATTGACATCTTGACTGTGTATTTCCCCATCTCCAGGATTATATATAACTCCTTTGCAAAGTGTTCTAAGATTGTTGAAAAGTGCTTTGTAAGTAAACTTGGGATATTATTTTTATTGATGTGTGTGTGTAATTTGTTTCCTTACCTTTTCAAGTAAAGGATGAGCTGAAGTCTTAAAAAAAACCAAAAACCTATGTTCAGAGCTTTTCTCTTTTGGTACATGAAGGGCTTTGCTGTGTGTTAAATGCTAGCTAGGAAGCTGCTGGAAAACATCTAACCATGAGCAGTAGCCCAGACTATCTTTATTTTTATCTTTATTCAACTCATCTGATCAAGTGGGTTTTACCCATGAAAACTCATGACCCTATATATTTTTGTTAGTCTCCAGGGTGCCATTCATTTTTATCTTTATTTTTGTTTCTCTATACACCATTCCCTTGTGGTGGCTGCCACCATAACAACTTTCTTCAAGCCAGAAGGGCAGAAAGTCCATTTCTTAACGGTGCTACAATTGATGCATATCTGTGAATTGGCTTCTGTCCGGGGATTCTGAGGAGCAATTCAAGTGCAATCTCTTTCAAGGAGTCAAGTAACTCACCTCTGACTACCTGTAAAGTGAGAGCCCTCCTATGAGTATTTGACCCTGTATTTGTTAGGTAAGTAGACTTCTCACAGTGAAAATAGTCCAGGAGATCAGAATATGATGGCTCATCCAAGTCGTGCTGTTTTGTGAAATGACTGGGACGCAGTCCATATGGACCAAGAGTATCACTTCAGCCAATACAGGAATTATTTAAATATTGAAAGACTCTTATTTATTTCTGGCAGGCTTAATTTTAAATCTTCTAATTTTAAATCTTCTAATACCAGACCTGAAGTACAGCCTCTCAGATTTAATTGCTGATGTTCTTTTAAATTATGTGGGCCAATTCCATGTATGTAGGAACAACGTAAAAGCTCCCATTGTGGTTTTTTTTATCAGTACGCTTCAGCGAAATCAGTCTTGATAAACATACAGTGGGTCATCAGACAATGAACATTAATTTTCTTGTCTCTTTCTTTGATGTTGAGATCAGAAATGATCATAATGATTTCATCAGATGAGCCAAAAACTACTTATTATTGTTTTGTGATGTGGGCAATTCACTACTGAAAGTTCTGTTTGTTTAAGCCCAAAGGGTAGACACGGTCTTCATGCTCCAAAGGTGAAAAGCTTTATTTAATGAGCCTTCAAAGCATAGAAAGGAAGATGTATTTGAAACAAAACAAAGCAAAAAAAAAAAAAAAAAACCCAAAACCTTTTATGGCATGCTACTGTTTAAAAGAGATATTGGGGGAAATCCAATCTCAAGACAATTTTCTGAAACCAGAAAGAAAACAATGCAATTGCCGAGAAAGCAATCAGACACTTTTTTTTATACTACATGTCTTGATTTTTAATAGAGATAGCTTTATCTCTCAAGACACAATTTGATATTCAATGTAATATTTCTGGAGACTACAAAGAACTTTCAAATGGCTCTGTTAGGATTTCAAACTCAGGTAATTTAAATATAAAAAGCTGTTGACGAAGAAAAATCCTTCAGTATTGCAAACTGCAGGATCTGTTTTCTTTCTGGCATATGCATGTATGTCTAATATTAAACATATGTATGAGTTAGGTATGTGTGTATACCAGTCATTTCCAGCATTTAGTTCCCTTTTGGCCCACCAGTAAGCACAGAGTGATTTCCTGAGTCATGGTATTCCTTTTTTGAAGAGAAGATCAAATTTTGGAAAGATATATAAGATAAAATATTTTGCCCAAGAAATTATATCCTTCAGCAGGTAAGCTAAACAGCATTATTTGGAATCTCTAGATCATGTCAAAGAAGTAATAGGAAACCAAGAATGCATTTTTTGCTATAATTGTGTATGCACATCTATCTAATTTTATCTTATAAAACAATAGTGAATTGCATTGCTGGAAAAGAATATTCAATTTGCAGATGCCAGAATTTCATCCTATTCCATGACCTTGAGAGCAAAATAAATGTTAACCATTTAAATTTCCTCAATCATTAATACAGGCTGCTGATGCCTTATCTTATTAGTATACTTCAAAACACAGAGACACAATTGTGTCCTAGTTTAGTTTAGATGTCCATGTGTTATGATTTTAAACAGTAAGTTATCTAAAAATAAAACTAGTTGTTTACTGCTCTGAGATATATCTTAATCAGTCAACCGAATGGAAATATATCTCATCATGTCATATAGCTGACATACCTTAATGCTCTATCATGTTACATTTTTGAAAGTGTCACGTTGGAGAAAAATTCATAGTGTTTTGGGAGCAATCTAATCCTGCTTCCTGACAGCCTTTAAATATGGTCTATTATACTTCTGATAGAAGCAGAGAATAAGATTCTATTTTTTTAAAATTATTCAGTTTTTGCATTTGTGCCCAGAAATAGGTCTGTTTATTTTTTGTTTTGCTGCCTACCAAACAAATATATATTTCTTTTACAGGAAAAGAGGAAGGAGGGTATCACAAAATACCTACTATTCAATAGTTCTACCCTCCACTCCAGAATATTCAGATGTTCCTTTTGTCTTAGCATGGCTAGCTTCATGGCTCTATAGAGCTATAAAGCTACTATGTGTGTGACTGAGGTATAAATGATCTGTCATTAAAATATCAAGGATTCATAATTTCATTATAGATATTTAAAATCTCATAGGCTTTATTACTGTCAGCATCGTAGTAAATACAAATACATCTTACTCAGTGTTTTGGCATAAATAAAATAGAACTGATTATGGAAGCATAACACCAACATTTCAGCAAGCATATTACAATTTTTTTAGGACATCACCTTACTGAAGGGTATGGGATTTTTTTTTCCTGTCATGAAATGCATTTAGGGCCCAGCTGTGTAAGGCAGCAGAGCACCAATAAAGCAACATCAGTGGCTGGAATCATTATACCTTTGTAAGGAATTAACAGTTGAAATCCTAGTAAAGGTAATGGTAACTCCATTCATGGCAGTGGGAGAGGGTTTCAAGCTATAACTATTGAGGCAGTCTGAGGAGCAGCGCTTATTGTTGTTTTGGTAAGGGGCAACTAATTCCACTCTTGCCCTACCTACACCTACCCCATTTGGAACAGCTTACACGGCCTTCCCTTTTATATGCTACCAGAAGATTTACCTAGTGGTGCTCCTGTCCTTAATTCAGTTAAATTTTAGTGTCTTGGAAAATAACCTGAAAATGTACATATGTCATTTAAATGTTTGCTTTGGGCTGTGGCTGGGGGATGAGGAGTTCAGTAGGCAGACTGCCCCAGACAGACAGCACTACTTCAGCCCTCTTTCACCCTCGCTTATCTGAGGAGTTCTTGAACAGACAGACAGACAATCTCACATATACTTTTGGGATACTGAAATAGCGCTGCAGTGTAGATGTAATAGGTTGAGCCTCTCTAGTCCAGACCTCTCTGGTCGAGCAACATCCCTGGTCTGGCATGATTTTAGTTATTCAGATGTCCACTTATCATTGGTGTGGCCAAAATTTACACAGTCCCATAAAGTTTGTTTACAGCCATCAGTCCTGGTTCTCAGTGTAGCTCTAATTTACCCCTAAATGTCTTCTAAGAACCCAGTAGCCAGTGGAAGTGTTGGTAATGATGCTAGACCATATTGACTTCCCATGTTTCAGCAAATTCTTTGGTTCAACATCAGTCAGGTCCCAAGGGTGCCGGACTAGAGAGATTCAACCTGTATTTCACGGTCATCTGAAGAAGTGGGCTGTGCCCACAAAAGCTCACGGTACCATCTACATGTTTTGTTAGTCTATAAAGTGCTACCAGACTATTGGTTGTTTTTTCAGTTTACCTGTACAGACTATCTTGGCTACCCCCTGAAGCTTCACACACATTGTCTGTTTCCATGAAACATTTAGATTTCAACAAAGCAGCATTTTCAAATAACAAATTGTTTTATGGATTTCTTTTTTTTTTCATCAGCTGTACCCAAGATACCACTGGCATCCAGAGAAATTATCATTTATTTTCCAGAAAAAAAGTCAATTATCCATTATCTCTAGGAGCAGAGAACTCCGGAGGGAAAAAAGACATTAACATTATGAATTTTACTTAAACTTTAGTTTTTAAATACAAATTTCCAGGAAAATTCATTATTGTAGCTTACTATCATATAGATGTTTACTCAAGTCTTTGTCATTCCAACCACCTTTCATCTCACCTGTCGCATAGACTTCTCCCTTCTTGAAGTTATGCCTGTAGGAAGCAAGAGTTCAGAAAAGAGCAACTGACCTTATGGTATCATCATGGATATAAAATGGAAATGATATTTTGACAGCTTGAAGTATCAATACTCTGTCATATAACCTGAGGTGTTTCCTATGGACTTGGGATCATTTCACATGCAATAGCTCTAATATGTCTTGGCATCTGTCTTAAAATACATGAACTGTGATTTAAGATCTATGATAAAATCTTGCACATTCAGTAAATTTGAAGCACCACTTCTGTCCTGGCCAGAGAGCACAACAAATATAAAAGTCTTAAGTAAGCAGTGCGGGAATTTGAAAGACATGCCAGAGATGCATTATGTCACTGGTTCAGTATACCTATTTTATCTCCATACAGGTTGGACCTCCCGGTTCCAGCACTCTCAGGACCTGACCAGTCCCAAACCAGGGATTTTGCTAAACCCAGGAAGGTCAACACTAGCCCCCATGCTGCCGGTCTTCAGGCTCTTCCCCTGACTGCCCGCCCAGCGGGGCTGTCATCTGCTGGTCCCCTTCTGCCAGCCCAGCAGGGATGCCAACCCTACCGCACCCAGTCCTGGCAGGACTGCCAGACATGCTGCTGCTCACCAGATGCTGGCCTCATTGCCACCAGCCTGGCAGGGCTCCCAGTCGCTAACCCTTCTGCCACCGGACTCCCAGCCAGAGGCTCTCTGGCAGAGACACACAGTTTAGGGAGGTTCAACCTGTATTAAAATGTTAATGCAAATTGCTGTGGTTGCAGATTTTATAGCTAAGTCATATATGTGTTTCCATTCTGTATTTGAGGAATCACACTAAGATCTAGCAATGTGGGAGACTGAAGCTGATAACTTCCAAAAGCAGAGAATAAAAAGGGAGGAGATTGCAGATGAAAGCAGTTCAGAGGAAGGCATGGAAAATCTGTAAATGCGGATGTTTAAGAGCCCACCAAGTAGAATGGATATTTATTTTCTTGAGAGCTCAAACTCTGTCTGTGCTGTCATCTTGGATTTGTACTCCCTGCAAGGAACATCTCTGAAAGCAATCTTTCCCTTAAAGACCTAGGACTCAGCTGATTGACACTTCAAAGGTCACTCCCAGAAGAACCGTGTTCCAATCAATGCTTATACCAGCTTTGAATTCTTGATCGTTAACCCACGAGTGCCAAATCTTCATGCACATGAAGGCATTTTACCTGCTTATCTCAAGTGTTGGGGGAAATATTCATGGAATTATAAAACGGTAAGTGAACGTGGGAAAATATTCAGAGCAAGTGAGTTTGTTAAACTTAAGTACTAATGCAAAAAACCTGATTCTAAGTACTGTGTCCAATCTGGAAGAGAAAGTCACAATACACCTATGTCTCAGAGGGGTAGACATGTTAATCTATATCTGCAAAAACAACAGGGAGTCCTGTGGCATCTTAGCCTGGCCTACACAAGGACTTTATTTTTAAATAATTACCCCCTCCGAAAGTTGAATTTATAAACCAAGCTCGTTATTTTGAAATAATGGGCTGAGGATTTCAGAATTTGTACTTCTGCTTTTCATCAGGAGTAATGCTAATTTTGAAATAGTTGTTTCAAAATAATGGTAGTGTAGATGTGCTGATGTTGCTATTTTGAAATAATTGGCCTCTGGAGGCCTCTCGCAGCTGCAGCTCTGACTGCTCTGCCACACCAGGCATCTCCATTGCTCTCCTCCTTCTGTGGAGCTGTAAAAGTCCCAGGAGTGGGAGAAGGGATTGTCCCACATGGCCAGCTTCACAAGCCCTGTGCAAGGAAGAACCACAGGGAGACATGAGTGACCCCAGTGTTCCCTTAGACACTCTGATGGCTGCCAGCACTTCTGCTGCTCCCATGGCCTCCACTGCCCAAGGATGCAGAAGAACTCCAGCCTGGACTGGTGTGGAGATCCTGGACCTCATCGAAGTATAGGGAAAGAGTCCAACCTCCAGGATCTCCACACCAAGAAAAGAATGCAAATATCTACAGCAGAATCACCACCAGCCTGGCCAAGAAAGGGCACACCAGGACCCGTGACCAGTGCCGCATGAAAATAAGAGCTGCATCAGGCCTACCACAAGGCCAGAGAGCAGATGTTCATCCTACCCCCCACCCCCAGGAAAGTCTCCCCCTTGCAGCACCATGGATAAGTACCCCTTTTGACTGAAAAACTCCAAGGTATGGGAGTTGGGGGCAGAATGGGGATGTGTGTGCCATCTATGGCCCTCCCGCAGTTAGGAAAGCCCATAGTGGCAAAGCTGTCAACAATGGTGTCCACATTGCTTAGAGTGACGACCCTCCAGAGCAGGACATGGTTGATGGCCTTGGCTACCTGCATAAGCACAGTCCCAACTGTGGATTTCCCTATCCTGAACTGGTTCCTGACTGTGCAGTAACTGTCCAGTGTGGTGAGCTTCCAGAGGGCAATGGCCTCGCACTTCTGGGTGGTGGGTCTCATGTGGGTGTCCTGAGGCCTGTGGGCAGGGGCGAGCCACATACAGAGCTCCAGGGAGGTGACTTTCTGCATGTGGAAGTTCTGCAGCCACTGCTGATCGTCCCATCCCTGCAGGACAATGTGGTCCCACCAGTCCGAACTGGTCTCTTACTTCCAGAAACAGTGTTCCATGGTGTCCAGGGGATTGAGGGTATGCATAGCAACAGGAGTGCCAGGACCTGGGAAAGCAGGGCCTGCAGGCCATGCTGCGGTTTGCCCTCCTCGTTCTCATTCTCATCCTGCTGGAGCAACACGCAAGTTGTTTGGAAGTACTGTGCCAAGAGGCACACCACAAGGACCATGAGCCTGGTACTACTTTGCAGCCGCTCTGGCTCCATGGTGTCAGTGCTGTGTCGTCCGTGCAAGCAACCAGAGCACAAGAAGATGCATGTCCCATGAGTGTAGAGTCATTGGAGGAGTGGCTTGTGAGATACAGCCATAGAGAAGAGTCCCTGTAAGCATGTGTCATAGCTTGCTGGACCAAGCAACCACAGGAAGTATCCGCCCTCCTGGTGCCCTCCCCAGAGTGCTTCTGGGGTCTCTAAGTCTGAGATAAACTCCATTCAGTGTGGACACACTATTTTGGACTAATTCAAACTAATTTCAAGGCTTTCCTGTAATGAGGACACTCTAGTTCAATATTTTTTAATTGGGAGTTATTAAGTAAAAATTTCTAATTCTGAAATAATTTCCAAGTGTAGACATGGCCTTAGAAACTAACAGATTTATTAGGGCATAAGCTTTCGTGGGTAAAACCCACTTCATCAGATTAACTGGACTGGAAGTTACAGAGGCAGGGGTATATATATTGTGTTAATGAGGCCAATGAAGTCAGAGTGGAAGTGGCTCATTCACAGCATTTGGTGTGAAGATTCAAATATCAAAAGAGGGGAAATTGCCTTTGTCATTAAGATACTCATTCAATCCTACATTGATTGTATTGAATTTACAAATGAACTCCAGTTCAACTATCTCCTTTTGTAATTGGGTTTTGAAATTCTTTTGTAGAAGGATGTCTACTTTCAAATCCATTATTGAATGTCCAGGGAGGTTAATGTGTTCCCCTACAGGTTTATGTGTGTTACCTTTCCTGATGTCTTATTTGTGTCCTTTTATCCTTTGTTGTAAAGACTGTCCAGTTTGGCCAATATACATGACAGAGAGGCATTGCTGGAACTTGATGGCATATATCCCATTAGTGAATATGCAGGTGGATGAACCCCTGATGGTGTGATTGTGTGATTAGATCCTGTGATGGTGTTTCTTGTGTAGATATGTAGACAGAGTTGGAAAAGGGGTTTGTTGCAGGGACAGGTTCCTGGGTAAATGTTTCTGTGGTGTACAATATGGCTACTGGTTAGTATTTGCCTCAAGTTGAGGTGCTGTCTGGAGGTGTGAACTGGACTATCTCCCAAGGTCTGTGAGAGTGAGGGATCATTTAACACGATAGGTTGTAGATTGTCAGTGATGCACTGGAAGGGTTTTAGGTGAGCGCTGTAGGTGATACCCAAAGAAAGTAACAGAACACCATTGGTTATGTCTACACAGCAAAGTTATTTTGAAATAACAGCCCTTATTTCGAAATAACTTTCCTAGCATCTACACAGCCAAACCGCTATTTTGAAATTAATTCAAAATATCAGAGTGCTTATTTCAAATTTGGTAAATCTCATTCTACAAGGAATAATGCCAAATTTGAAATAGCTATTTCGAAATAAGTGCTGTGTAGACACTTATATCAAAATAGGGGGCCTCCAGCCTTCCCAGGGTGCCCTGGTGGCCACTCCAGCCTCAACCAAGAACACTTCTCTCCCTTCCCCCCTCCTCGTAGCCCTGAAAGGGGTAGACTCTGGCCACAGTGCCTGTGCCAGCTCCAAGCCTGCCAGCCCAGAGCCAGCAGTCACTGCCCCTAACCCAGTGGCCCCCAAACATGAGCCAGCAAGCCACTGGCAGCCAGTCCTCCACCGCTCCCCAAGACCAGTCTACCAGCTCCCAGGAGCCTGCCAGGGCCCGGAGAAGGCGGGCGCCTTCCTGGTCCAGGGTGGAGATCATAGACCTTATTCAGGTTTGGGGGGGATGCCCCCAACGTCCATGATCTCCACACTAGACGGAGGAATGTGGCCATCTATGGCAGGATAGCTGCCAGCCTGGCCACCAAAGGCCACATGCGAACCCAGGAGCAGGTTTGCATGAAAATCAAGTTGGTCCCACGAGAACCGCAACCCTGAGCCCTGAGCTTCCCCTCCCCCTTCTTCCCCTTGCTTCCGCCTTCCAGCTCCCTCCTCCCAGGTTTCCCCCTCCCCTCTCCCACCCTCTCTCTTCCCCTCTCCCATCTCCTTTCCCCAGTCTTACCAGAGTTTCATTCCCCTCCCCCCAGTTTTGTTAAATAAAGAGAGTTTGTGTTCTTGAAAATATGTGTATTTTATTTACATCAGGAAGGGGGGTTAGGGAAGGGTAAGTGGAAGGACGTAAGGGAGGAATGAGGCACGAGCCCCCAGTGGGGCAGACCAAGGAGGCTTTTAGTTCTCCTCAGGGTGGAAGCTCTCCCACAGGGCCTCCTGGATACTGACAGCCCCCCATGGACCTCCCGGTTTGCAGCCTGCAGAAAGTGCAGCCAGGCTTGCAGCAATTCATCCACGAGAAGCACCAGAGTGCCCAGGGGCAGCTCTGGCTCCATGTTGCAGAGTGCTGTGGTGTCCCGAGTGAGGGCAACCAGAGCACGCAGAGACAAAATGCTTTGCTGTCCTCATCGAAGTAGGCAAGCAAGCAGGGAAACCAGAGAAATGGCTGTCCGGGGGGGCGGGGAGGGTGTCCCTTTAAGCACAGGCTTCAGATAGCCTCAGGCAGCAGCCCCACCAGTAAGTCCTGACCTGGTGCCCTGTTGGAACTGGTTCCAGCCAGCCTTAAATGCGATTCAGAGTCCACTCAGTGTGGATGCACTATTTCGAAATAGCAAAATGCCATTTCGAAATGCATTTTGTGTGTAGATGCGTTATTTCGAAATAAGCTATTTTGAAATAACACTGTGGTGTAGACATACCCTTTGTTTGGTCCTATAGTATCTCTGTTGGTGAAAGAGAGAAGCTTTCAAGAACTCTGTAAAAGCTGGAAAGCTTGTCTCTTTCACACCAGCTCAAGTTGGTCCAACAAAAGATAAGATATTACCTTCCCATCCTGTCTCGCTCATATCTCCTGTAGAACAGATTCAGATGAAACTGCTCTGGTTTTGTTCTAACAAAGCAAAGTAGCTGAAACCCCATTTTAACTTAACACTGGTGAATCTAGTCCAATGTTTCCATTCATGAATAACCAGGATAGCTTGAATTTCACAAACTGATACTTTTTATGAGCTGCTCATGCATATTCTACAGACCCTGGAGATATGTGCCAAAATATTTGGTGAATACCTTCATATAGTGTATATATTTAAGAATACTATAAGCTCTTCACAAAGAGGAGGTGAAATGTTTCAAAGTATCCATTCAATACTAGGGAATACCTTCCACTGATGATTACTATCCTAGACATGCTGAACTGGAGTCTTAATTCCCACACCAAATTCACATGGATTACTTTGAATCATGTGGTTCCTCTGCTTCACTACCAAGAAATGGTCCTTCCGTTTCTCTGTGAAACTATAGACAATTCCATTGCATCTAAGCTATTTCCCAAGCGTGTGTGTGTGTTTCATTTTGAATTACTTGCTAAGTAATTATGAGACACAGAAACCTACAAAAGTATCATATTCTTGGTCATACTGTGGCAGCTTTGTATTCCTGTGGTGGCACAGTATACCTCAGCTAGCTAATTATGGCCAGATTTTCAAAAGTGCTCAGAACACAGCAGCATCCACTGAGAACAAAGGGAGCTGCAGTGTGACTTGAAAATCTGGACATTAATTGCCCATGCACTGGGTTGTCATAGAGACCTCATAGCATCTATTATACCTCTCACATTTGGTCTCTGGTAAAGGGCATGTGTGGGAGTAAAAAAGGGCAATGCCTACAATATTTATGTCCCTTTTGCAATCCCTGGCTGCTGGAGGAGGGTTAGTAACAGCCAGCACTGTTCACAATAACCTTCACATTGCTCTAATCTGAGGCAGAGGCAGGCCTATTACTAAGCCTGGGATTGCAGGGGTCAACAAGACTGTTGATAAGGATCACAGACTGTTCCTCATTCACCACTCAGAATCCAGCCCATAATGTTTAACAAACATACAGAACACAGCATTTCTTGGAAGTATTTTGCACTTCATAACTGTACTCTCCATTCACATAGGCTGTGTCTAGACTGGCGTGATCTTGCGCCAGAGCTATGCAAATGAGGCTCAGCGTGGAATATCGCCGAGCCTCATTTGCATAACTAATGAGCCGCCATTTTTGCAGAAGAGGCTCTTGCGCAAGACGGAGCTGTCTACACTGCCCCTTCTTGCGCAAGAAAAACCCTCTTGCGCAAAGCTGTTATGCCTGAAAATAATCAGCATAACGGCTTTGCGCAAGAGGGTTTTTCTTGCGCAAGACGGGGCACTGTAGACAGCTCCGTCTTGTTCAAGAGCCTCTTCCACAAAAATGGCGGCTCATTAGTTATGCAAATGAGGCTCGGCGATATTCCACACTGAGCCTCATTTGCATAGCTCTGGCACAAGATCGCGCCAGTCTAGACACCGCCATACAGTATCTCAAAAAGATTTAAAACATCTTAGGAAGAGAGGGAGTCTTCAGACTTGTGACACAGTTGGTTTCTTGGAATTGCATTGTAAGTCGAAATGTTGTAAGTCAAAACTACTTTTCCTATAGGAATCAATGGTAGAAAGAAGGGATTAGGTCCTTGACCAAGGCTTGATACACTATTTTCACCACAGTAACCTAGATTTTGTACTAAAAGAATTACAGATGACTAATGTTGCAACAATGTATTTCTATACGCTGTATTTTGAAAACAATATTCAAATAAATATATCAATTTTCATGTGCTTTGACTTTCCAGAATTCATCAGGCCAGGGAGAACAGTGCACATGCTAAGCTTTAGCCAATTACTGTTCAAGCTTTCTGATTGGCTCCCAACCCTAGGCTCAGCCAATAAAAACAAGCAACAAAGTCACCTAGCAACAAGCTACCATGCTGACTCAAAGCCTATCAGAAGCTACGCCTTCCAGCTTCATACCAGTATATCCCAACAAGGAAGTTATTTCAAGTGAACTTTATGCAAATTCAGCATCATAAGGGTGAAACAAGCATCAAAAGGGCAAAATGGAAAGTCAATTGAAAAACATCCTAATTGGCATCTGTCACGTTATTGGATTCTAAAGATCACTGTTGCACCCATGGGGGGGGTGCTTGCCCCAAAAGTCAGCACAAAGGAGGCCATGTGAGGTGTGTCATGAAAGCTTGTTTTCTACTGATTCTGTATATGCTATTCATGTACTTGTATAATATCTGTATGTGGAGTTATAAATATGAACTCTGTGTTGATGCTGGAAAATTCTCTGTCTGAGGCAGAGCAATGTGCCAGGAATGTTTGTTCAATGGCTATGCTGATGAGTGAGGCTTCAGGGACAATAGATCTCTGAATGCCAAAGACACACCTGGGGAATGAATATGTATGCCCGCAGACCAGCCAGAGTAATGATTGCTGGCTTGGGACACACGATTAGGCCACTGACCATGTGACCTGCTACAGCTTGGAAGATGCCAGGAGAGGTATATGAGTACCATGTGGCACTCTCTATCTTGTCTTGAGTTCAGCTCCTGATCCCAGATGCAGTCTTGCAGGGAACAATGAGCCGGGAAGAACCGTGGACCCATCCTGACATAGGATGTACACCAGAGACTTTTAAGATAGCAGTTGTAACATCTCTTCTAAGAGCCTGCATTTAGAACTTGGTGATTCGATGCATGTAATGTATTCTCCCTAACAACCTTACTCTCATGCTTTTCTTTCTTTTAGTAATAAACCTTTAGATCTTAGATTCTAAAGGACTGGCTCAGCGTGATCTTGTGCATAAGATCCAGAGCATAAATTGACTGGGACCTATGGCTGGTTTCTTGGAACTGGGAGAACCCGTTTGGGGTAGGTGAGGTTGGGTTCTAAAAACCCTCACCTGTGTGTTAGGCCCGGGGCTGATTGGGACACAGGAAGAGCTGCGGAGTCAGAGGGATTTTGCTCGTGAGGCTTCTGGCTGGCCAGATTGGCAGCTGAAGTGTTCAGTGTGACTGATTTGTGGCCTATTTGGGAAGGTCTCCAGTCTGGGGCTGTAAGGAGCCCCAAGTGTGAGCAATTTGCGCTGAGCAGACCCCCTCAGCTGTTCTCAGACCCAGCCCGGTCCGTCACAGCATCTGACATAAGTTGAACATCGTGAGTCCAAAGACTCCCCATAATTAGTGTCTTCTGCTTGAGGCTGTATTTCAGAGAACTTTGTTCTGAAATTCTTAAACTTCCAAAAGTAAAGTTAACATAGACTTTTCAGTTTCTCTTTTTAAATATGTAGTTTATTCAATAGGTTTAATACATTTTCTGACCTTTTATGACTCTATGGGACAGTGCTCATGTTGCATTCACACATTTTTGTATTAAAATCGCTGTGTATTTTCTGGTAATTTCACTATTGTGGTACATGTAGTGTGCATAATAATTTGTTACAAATGATGGGGAAGAAGAGTATTCTTATTTTTATCCCCTAACTTTATACCCATTGTGGAAAGTAATATGTGTAGGAAGGAATAGCTAAATAAATCTTTTAAGTGCACTGATTTTTTTTTTGTTCATTTAGTGACCTTTTTAATCATACTACTAATGTTTTATACAATCTTCAATGTAAATAAATGTTCTACTGCTCTCTCGGTTAATTCCCATTATTCCATATTTATGCCATTTTAAAATAGTAGGGTAAGTTATTGCCTTGTGGTTTTCAAAGGAGAGTTTTTTATATATATATATATTTAGGGCCTTTGCATGAAGGAAATTGGTTATTATTATTCCTGAATGTCACAAGCTGGCTGATCCTATAATAAGACATGCTGGTTTCAGATCTGACTTTGGCCTAGCAAGCCAGTGAAAATTAGTAAACACAGCTGACTGTGGCTGAGTGACTTAATTATATTGAATGATCACAGATGCAGGGAATCAGGAAGGACTGCTTTAAAAGAGCGAGGATCACAGCTTATGGGGGAGGGACCACAGAGCTGGCTGGCTCGCTCGCTCCTTTTTGAGGGTTTGCAAAGGGACCTGCAGGGAAGAAGTTAGACTCCTATGGGGGAGTGCTGAGGTAGAGTCTACATGGATCAGGAGACTCTCTCAGGGAAGCTACCATAGTACCTGGGGGCAGGGATACATTGGGGAGTCCTGCTAGGGTACAGGAGTAGAAGCTAAGAAATGGAAAAGCCCAAGAGCCAGAAGAATGATTACTTGGGTATTTGTTTTGTACTCTCACTTTTCAGTTGGGCATTTGCTTACCTGGAAGTCATTTGAACTTTTTAATGACTTGTCCAGTGAGCCCAGTCATAGAAGACCCACAGAGAGATAGGCCATTAAAGGGCTGAGGGTGATGTCAAAAGGGGGCACGAGATGCCTTCAGGCAGGAGGGTGCATTGCTAATAGGGAGACTGCACTATTAGACTTCTATTCTTAACTCTGCATACCTGACCACTCCACTTCTCCCTCTCTCTGTCCTACAAGAGATGGGCACCCATCAAAAAAACAAGGCTCACTTCTATTCATCCTCTTCCAGAGCAGTGTTCAACTTTTGCCTTCTCATCTTCTCTTCTTACAGAAACCTGAAAGCATACCAGCATTCAGGAAACTCTTGGCTCTGCTGCTGGAAAGGACAGTATTGTTTGTGTGTCTATATGAATAGATTCATGGAATATAAACTTTACAATTTCACTAAGTAAACTAAACAGACACCCTCCTTTGGTCTCCTGGTCATCTTTCTGTGTTAGAAAACACATCTTTCTTACTAAAATAAGGGTTTATACTAAAGAGGAATGTATAAAGGAAAGTAGACAAGGACAGAGTGAAGTAACTCCTTGTGTAACTTACCTTTTGACAACTAACACAAGAAGAGGTTGCTTCATGATAATAATGCAGTGAGGCACTATTTTTCCTACTGCACATGTCCATCCCATTTTGAAAAGTTCTGAATTTTGAAAAACAGTTTGAAAACAACTGAAAACCAAGCTATATACTATATACAGTACAGCATATGCTGTTCTTTTTGGTGAACAAATTCCTGTCAAATATGAAGTTTCAAAGATCGGCTGTTTTTGAGTTATTTTTTGTGAAAAAGTATGGAGGGAGAATTCATTTGTTCACCTTCCTGAATCTTCCAAGAGAGAGCATTTCAGACGTGGGAAACTTCAACTCAAAGTATGTACAGGGACATGTTTGAAAAGTTCATAGTGTTTTGAAAGAGATCAGCAGTTTCAATACTGTACTCAATACTTAAAAGGGGTAAATCCAATATCTGAAGAACTAGGATAATACAAGTATATGCTCTGGAAAGATCTGCTTATGTGGAGACCAGGAGGAGCTGTAGTTTATACTGTTTTTCCTATATTTGATGTACTGTAATATGAAATAGGGGAATCAGTTAATAGCCTATTTGAGGTGAGTAAATATCTTCATATTTCTCTCTTGTTTTCCAAGGATATATCACTCTATCTTGACTTATTTCTCATACATTCTCCTTAATGTGATACTATTGCAAGCAACAAACTATGCACCAGGGAATAAATAAAATAATGCAGGGGGATCTATTGTTCAGTCAATATGCTAACAGATAATTTACTCAAACCTTTCAGGAAAGCTAAAGGTGAAATAATCCCTGACAAATATATCTATGTTTTGTGATGTTTCACAATTTATTGTTTGAGAGTCAGGCTACTCATATATATAGGAGCTAGAATTACTCTTTATTATTAATAATTTTCTCAAGTTAAAAAAGAAATATCAACCAACATTCTGCACTTTTCAAAGTCCTTTTTAACAGCATGACAAATATTGATTAGAAATATTTCCCCCCAAAATAACTAGCCATTTTGGAAGAATAGTGACCTTTACAGAATGATTATCTTGGAATCTATGCTGATTTTGTGTCCGAGAGTAAATATAAAATGTCAGATAGTTCCCAATTTATAAAGCTAAGGAAAAGAACCTCACTGTAAAGGCTGAAAAGGACAGGAACTAGTTTCAACTCCTTTAAACATGCCAGTATGTCACATGAAAACACTGCTGAGTAGCCTTCCTTAAAAAGCGATGAGACACTAGAAATACCTTACTTTTCCCAACACTTTTTGACAAATCAGGTCCTCACTAACAGATGTTTGCTCACAAATGCATGATTAAAATAGTGCACAGGATTAGAGTCCCTCGCTGTTCATAATACCCAGTGTGAAACACTGCAAACCTCCTTAAGTCTTTGAGAAGTCTCCTCTGATTATAATTTTTCCTAGATTTGTTATATGTAGCTTCTGCATGCCACAGAGGAAAACTGCACCTTTTTCTTTCAAATTCTTCCACCTTTTCCTGCTTCTGCAAAGCCTAATTAGTTTTGCCAAGAGGTTTGTTTGTTTTCATGGGGGCTAATAAGAGTATGAGCCTCACAATCCAAAGAAAGACAAGGGAAATTCTGATAGAAGGTGCTGTGATCCAAGCTTAGATGCTGGGGAGAGGTTTGGCTGGCAGATTGATATACTAACAGACCCCCCTGTGAGGCACATAGTCACCTGTCATGGGATGGCTGCCCCTACTCTGGTTAGAAGGGGATAAAGCAGGCTAGAGAAATCCTATTCAAAGTCCTGGCCAATTAGGGAAACACTTTTAAGAAGCCAATCAGAGGGCAGCTTGCTGGGGCAGTCCTGTATATAAGGGGCTGCTCAGCAGAGAGAGAGAGAGAGAAGTTGGGTCCTGACCAGGGAGGACTCAGGACTGGTTCCCCTTTTTCCTTACGCCATACTTTGATACCTAAGGGTATGTCTACACAGCCAAACCGCTATTTTGAAATTAATTCAAAATAGTGGAGCGCTTATTTCGAATTTGGTAAACCTCATTCTAAGAGGAATAATGCCAAATTCAAAATAGCTATTTCGAAATAAGTGCTGTGTAGACACTTATATCGAAATAGGGGGCCTCCAGCCTTCCCAGGGTGCCCTGGTGGCCACTCCAGCCTCAACCAAGAACACTCCTCTCCCTCCCCCCTCCTCGGAGCCCTTAAAGGGGTTGAGCTGGCACAGGCACTGCCAGCCTGCCAGCCCAGAGCCAGCAGTCACTGTCTCTGACCCAGTGGCCCCAAAACATGAGCCAGCAAGACTGGCAGCCAGCCCTCCACCGCTCCCCAGGAGCAGTCTGCCAGCTCCCAGGAGCCTGCCAGGGCCCGGAGAAGGCGGGCGCCTTCCTGGTCCAGGGTGGAGATCATAGACCTTATTCAGGTTCGGGGGGGGGGATGCCCCCAATGTCCATGATCTCCACACTAGACGGAAGAACGTGGCCATCTATGGCAGGATAGCTGCCAGCCTGGCCACCAAAGGCCACATGTGAACCCAGGAGCACGTTTGCATGAAAATCAAGTTGGTCCGGTGAGACCCCCAACCCTGAGCCCTGAGCTTCCCCTCCCTCTTCTTCCCCTTGCTTCCCCCTTCCAGCTCCCTCCCCTCCCCTCTCCCACCCTCTCTCTTCCCCTCTCCCACCTTCTTTCCGCAGTCTCACCAGAAGTTCATTCCCCACCCCCTCAGTTTTGTTAAATAAAGAGAGTTCGTGTTAATGAAAATACATGTATTTTATTTGACATCAGGAAGTGGGGTTAGGGAGGGGTAAGTGGAAGGACGTGAGGGAGGAATGAGGCACAAGCCCCCAGTGGGGCAGATCAGGGAGGCTCTTAGTGCTCCTCAGGGTGGAAGCTCTCCCACAGGGCCTCCTGGATACTGACAGCCCCCTGATGGACCTCCCAGATGGCAGCCTGAAGAAAGTACAGCCAGGTTCGCAGCAACGCATCCGCAAGAAGCACCAGAGTGCCAGCCTGCTAAGGATTGAGCAATTCCCAGTGTGAGCAGCAGGAGTCATTGCAAAGGTCACAATGCCATTACATAACTGTTTGTCTCAAAGACCAATATGCTTCCATAGTAGGATCACCAACAAATTACAGCTACATGAGGAGAGACATACTTAGGCTCTTGCAGTGTACCCCTGTTCTGCAGTAGAACTGCACCAATTTTACATTTTCTCCATAGTGATGAAAAGATGATGGAAGCAAGATTTTGGTCTTGGTACATAAGCTATATTTGTGGTTGTATGTGATTACAGGTTGATGGACTTCAATGTCCTTGCCAACAGTAGATTTGGCCCTGTACTTTAATGGAGCACATGGATAGAACTTGATAATGATGGGGAAAATGCATCACTGTGCTGTGGTGTACATTACTTTATGCTAATAGCCAGGGCTCGCCAAGCGGCGGTGAGCCCCACTCACCAGCTGCATGGTTTCGCATGGTTCTGCGTTCTGCGCATGCACAGATCGCTCTGCGCTGGCTCTTCCGGGTTGTAATCTACTCACCACACGTGAGTAAATTACATTATTTGTCGAACCCTGCTAATAACATTTCTCTCCCTTTCTCTTAAGGTGAAAATAACTTCTCTATTCAATACATAGCCAACTCCAGGGACTTTGTTCTGAAGTGTAGAAACTCTTGATACTGGAAATATTCTAGGACATGCCGGGGACAGAATGAATGTGAACCAGAAGATGAAGAGCAGGGTACGTTGTAAGTTGGAGGGGTTGCAGCTGAAGCAGGATTGTATATTTACTGTCCTTGTTAGCCTCATAGTGACTGTGTCAGCTAAGAGAGCTACTTAGAGCTGTAAAATGGCTGCCCTTACTTGTGCCTGCAGCCCCTTAAAAGCAGAAATGCAAATAGCCTCTCTTCAGACTCTGCACTGACACAGTGATTTATCTGGCCCCATATGTTATCATTTCTGATAATGCCTCTCTTTAAGGCTTAATTCTGCTTCACTGACTTCAGTAGCTCTGTCCTGTTTCTAATGATTTCATTCAAGAAGCAGGGTTAGGCCGCTAAAATATAAATAACACGAGAACATAGTGAGTTACAATTAGTAGTATGAGTCTGTCTGGGGAGAAAAGTATGATAGCCTTACTGAATAAGAGATATAACCAATGATAAACAATTATATAAGCGGAGCTGAGAGTGTAAACAGGTTATTTGCACTTTCTGTGGTGGACTGCATAGTGTACATAATAAAGTGAGACATTTATTGCCTTTGTACTACACTGACAATTTAAACCAGAAATATATGAATTGGCAAAAATACCAAGAAGATGACAAACGAGTTGAGGGGCAAACCTGAGAAGATGCTTAATTGAATTAACCTGAAATCAGGGATTATTAGAAATGGAGGCCTGAGGTCTGCCCTAATCTCTGTTCTCCAAGTAGATGTTGGAATTTTTTTCTGACAAAGTAAACTCTGCCAAGACTGGTTTCCCCAATCCACATGAGTGTCCAAACCACTGGTCTATTGGCAGTATAGTTTGTTCATCTTTTGCAAAAATCCCCCAAAGTTAATATCTGTTTCAACTCAGAAAGAGAAGAAATATTGATGTCTTAAGTTTCATGGGATGAGAACCATTTTCCATCATGTTTTGTCCCCAAAGGACTATTCCAGTAGCAGTGAACAGCAAGGATTATATCCTCTTCCTCTTGAGAACAACCTCTGAGAATCATAGTCCTCTTGCTGGGAGATCTTTTTTAATGGGAAAATCCTCCGTGCATTTGGGAGGTTGGCATTACAACTGCTTTGCCTAGCCAGACTGGTGCAAAGGTGCCTGTTTCTGTACCAAGGATCAGCAAGAGAATAAATCTTGCATTTCATCATTTTACCTGAAAGAAGAACTAAGCCCATGGTATGCAATAATACATTTAAAAACTGTCATAAACTAACATTGTACACTAGTATTTTAGGAAGAGCTCATGTTGTAAGATATACTTAGTTCTTGCTGGATAACACCATTTTATAAATGTGTGAATGCAAAAATGTAAAAACTCTTGGGACCCAATTCTGTCCTTCCTTACATAACTATAACAGCAATCAATGGAGCTGGATATTGGGTTGGTCAAAACTACTTATCTGTTATTTTCCAGGAAAATTACTAATAATACTGGGTCAGGAGAATGATGCTCCATGGGATGCTTCTCTTTATTGAATGGGGAAAAAACAGCAGGTAATTTCTGAGTGTAGAAGAGAGGTATGTGTCATAGAAAGATGGAAGTCTGAAGATGGGTCAGCCTATATGAGTCAACCATAGGTGAGATATATAAGGCTCCCCTTTATGTCCTTACTTCCTCTGTTGCATGTCAGGAATCATTATTAAACCCTGGCTTCAGTTTGCTACTTCCATTGTGCACACACTTAGGAGGTCAGTGAAGTTCATGGCCAGGGTTTGTGAAAATGGCACAGATGAGTGTGCCATGTACCTGGGCTTTTAGAATACTTCAGAGAATTCAAAATTAGAAAAACCAGGCTTTGCCTGTCAGCCAGATGGGTGGTCTCCCCTTCTAAGCCTCTTCCCTCCCGCCTCCAAACAACAAAAACCTACTGTCTTTCTCAGTTTTGAAACATTGTGACCTTCCTATGGCTTGATTGCCATTCCCAGCTCATTTCTTACCATTATGAATAATTCATTAAGCATTGTAATTCACACTCCATGCAGCAGATTGGTAGCCATGGTCATATGCATGTATCTTCCCTCTGAGTTGTAGTATTTAACTTGTTTAGGTCACAGTTCAGTAAGTTATTAGAAGCATATTAATTATTGCTATCCATTAGGCAAGAGTAGTGTAAATGGTGGGTAACATACTAACTGGTGGAAGATCTGACATTGCACTGTTGATAATAAATGAAAATGAAAAATTCTACACAAGTTCAAAGTCCCAGGTGCAATCATTAATGTTGCTATTAAAAATTATGTTATGCTGTATTATGTGGGGAGTACTGGTCAGTGAACAGATAATCTGTTCTTAAGATACTTAATGAGGGAAAATGTTGGGATGCTGACTCATATCTGTGTGGAATAAGATTGGTTATTTCATATGAGTTTAGCAATAAAGTACAGTATATCACAAAGCAATGTGGACAGTTCAGTTTGTCCCTCAGTTATTCAGTTTTTCTTGAAGCACTACAGAGATCCTCCAGAGAGAGAAATTCATTTCAAAGGGTATCTTTCAAGCATTCTACCTTAGTCTTGCATTAGGCAAACTGTTGTAAATGTCTCTGGTTCAACAGTACGGACACTGCTAAGTTTCAGGTAACTTCATCCCTGAAAAGTGACTGTGTATAACACGACAATGTGGGAGCTCTATTGATTTGTGAGGGGGTGAAGTCTGGTTTTGTTTTACATATCAGATTTGTTCAGTTTGCTCTTAAAAATATGTTTTCTTGGGTGTTTTTTTTTCAAACTCAAACTCATTCTGGGCTGTAATATTCAAAGAGGAAAGGTTTGTAATGGTTAAACATTAACAAATGAGTTCCTTCCATCTTTCATACAGGGGTGACACATGGGGGAGGGCATGTGGGGGTCACATTTTTCCTTAGATGAGTCACATGCCCCCCTGAATTTTAATTATCAAAGCAGGAGCTCTCACTCTGCTCGCCTCCTTCCATGTCTCTCTCCACCACGGGCACAGGTAGCCTCTGCTTGCATATCAACAACAATGAACAAAGTTTTGCAGGCTGAATATAGTTCAGAAGTAAATTGTATAATGCTTAGATTAGCAGTGACATCAGGTTTAAGTGGATTTGGCAAGGTTTCATTATCAGAAATTCTGGGTTTGCATGGATGTAGCTGAGGAATAATTTTTATTGTGGCTCCCTAATTTCTGAAGATCGTGCCCATGATAGAAAACTCCACAGTTTTGCTTGGTCTCTGACAGACAAGCTGAGCTCTTGCAGGTGGAGGGCAGGGCAGGGGAGGGAATATTTTTCCTTCACTGAGAAAAATTTGATATTCAAATCAGTTGGACACATGATCCTGGAATTTCACAATGCCACTCTTACAGAGTCACTCTTCTCAGTTAGAATCATGCTTTCACTGATTATATCAAAGGCCTAATTTTCTGAGGTGTGGAGAACCTTCAGCTTCATTGAATGGGAGTTGTGAGTGAACAGCAATTCTGAAAAGTAGGGCTGTGTGAATTCCCTAGGCTGATTATAATATATATTTAACTGCAAAAAACAATAAAATGCATTATAATATTAGCATAAGTTATATAAAACTTTCTTCATATGAGCTAGAATCTCTGAACTGAAAGTTGCTTGTAAAATGTCTTTATGTAGTAATGGCATTATGTAGTAACAGGACATCCCCCTCTTTAAGTTTCAGGAAGGCTTGGGACAGCTAGATCTGTCCAGTTAGCCCTGCCCTGATATATATCTGTGCTGGATGTGGAACTTAAAAAGAGCTCATACAGAAGCAGCTGTAGGTGAATACTGCAGGCAATAATGGGACAGTTTGAACTGATTGCAGCTCTGGGAAACACAGAATCTGGGGAAGAGTGCTCCTGATTCAGGAAGAGATGAAGGAACAAGACTGGACCCAGCTTGGGGAACTCACGACTCACAGAGAGGGACACAGAAATGAAGGTTTGGCCTGGAGGCCCTCTGAGTGTAAGGACTAAATAAAATAGACTCCAGAAGAAGACGGTTATAATTACTACAGGACTGTGTTATGGAGTTCCTAAGGAAATCTGAGCAGAAGGGGAAACTGAGACAGGATGCCACTTTTTCACCCCAGGCCATATGGGGTGTGCATACACCTTTAATTTTCATTTCAAAAGAGGTGTGTATAACACATATTACAGCAAACTATATATTGATAAATGGATAAACTATATTTTGATAAACTATAAGCAACAACTAAAAAAAAATGCAGATAGCAGACTCTGAAATTTACAAAGTAATGTCAGTCTTTCCATTATAAGCCAAGTTCTCAGAACCTGATAACAATTTGTGTGGATGTGGGTGGGAGAGTAAGGGAGGGAATCATTCTATGAAACATTATGTTTGAGGATCCTCTCACTCCACAGCAATGAGAAGTCTTATTTAATTTTAACAGGACTCCTAGTAAAGTGCAGCATAGCATGAGAAAAGACCTTTGCAAGTATATAGTTACATTGCTAATATTACAAGATTGCTATTGAGAAACACAGGCATTGGCTTGCATGCTATGAAGGCATCATGTCCATTAGCACTCTGTCCATTTTAAATTGTCAAATATAAGCCCACACAAATTTCCCAAATGGGATGTCTCCTTTTTAACTCTCATTCTTTTTGTTCATTCTGGATCCTATTACTGGCAATGGGATTTACTGAAGAGATAATTATCTAATACATGTCTCTTGTTGTTTATGTAGTTTGGAGTTAATTACATAGTAATTAGGTTTATTTCTTTCAGACTTCTTTAAGTGTCCTCTAACAATTAAATAATATGTATTTTGTGTCCTCTATCCTACTGAGTCTATTTAATATAAGCACACTTCAGTTAAAGTTTTCCTTTAAATGAGAAACTATGTATGTGTATATAATATATGTGACTTTCACTCCATATTTTAGAATGATATGACACTGTTATTGATGCACTTAATGGTTTTTTGGATTGGTCATGCCATTAATCTTTACTGACAATGGTTAGCTTCTGCATGTATCAGGGACAGTGTTGGTTTCCCATGTTGCCCATGTTTTTAAATACATACAAGTAACTCACCAGTCTGTTTCCTTTTTAACTGCTTACATGTGTTTTGTGGCAAAAGTTTGTCCATTGTCAATTTAAACACTCATTTTTAGTGAAAAACAGTGGGTTCTAGAACAAACTTTGGTCACTGAAGAGATCCACAATATTTAATAATTTCCAAGATAGCATGCCTCATCTATCCTGCAAAGTAAAACATATTTGTTCAGAAGTGATTAGTGATGCCAGAGATTTCAGCCAATCCATATAGAGAAGGTGAACATGAAGATGTTGGGCATGTTCCAACTCTAACTAAAGCACCATACATGGGCTGATATAAAAAAGTCAATGGTTGCCAGTAGTTACTGCAAAGTACTATCTGAGATTCTACAATTTACTCCTATACTTAATACATGTAAAATATTGACCTTTTAATAGTGAACACTGCAATGCATGCACCAAATCTATGTAACAATAGCATCTATCCATAGTTCTACAATTGCCAAGTATCAAAGTGGAAATGATACTTTCCTCTTTAACACTCTTTTTAGTCTCCTTATATAATGTAAAGGTCTGTTTCTCCTCTTATGAGCATTCCTCAAGTCTCCTCGATGCAGTAATTACAGATATGATGGCAATGCTTGATTCTGTAGCACTGAACTTCAATACAGTTGACCAGCGGGGTCAGTGAAAATAAATGACTTTCTTTGTCTAGGTTTGCCTTGTCTTCCTTAATAGTATCATTTCATACCCTTAGTTCAAGGACACAATTTTGTTGTGCTATAGCACATTAGGGGATAAATATACTACAAAGAAATTATTTGCCTGTAGCTTTTTTCTCTCCACCTAATATCAAATAACAGATTCTTTTTCTATAATTTCTGTAAAATAAAATCTTCTCTGATCTTGAAACAAACACTTTTAGCTACTTTGACTATGTGAAAGACTGCTAAAATATATTTGTGACAACAATAGTATTGTGCTGTACTGACAGTTTGCATTACACAGTAAGAAGCAGCTATCGTAGTATTATTATTAGTGGAAGGCCTAAATTCTTCATTAACTTAAGCTGGCAATTTATGAAAATATTGCTGTCCATACGGGAATAAAAGGACAAAAAGTTATAGTAGCATTCTTAAGATCACAATAATTTACATACGCATGCAGATATAATCTGCAGGACAGTCCAAAATATAATATTGAAATCAGAATTCTATTCCAAACATCTTTTGCCAGTGGCTAATAGTTCTGATCTTGTGATCACGGCATATAAAACTGCCCTTAAATTCAATGTGGACTACAGTGATCATTGTTACAACAGCAGCATTTGCCATATAGTTTCCCATAAGATTTTATTTCTAATATGGTTTTATAGTTCCAGTTTGTATTCTTCTCTCTCTGACATTTTAAATGTCGTACAGTGAGTTTCCTCAGGGAAAGTAAATCAGCTTTCCTCCTGGAGTGCAAACCTGCTAATAATAATATAAAAGTGCTGTTTGAGAGCAAAAGTATTGTATAGTTGTTATGGCAACTGGAATCTAAAAGGAAGTGTACAGTTTTAAGGGGCATCTGCTTGATTCCCAAACAAATTCTTCACCCCAGCTGACCTCAAAGGAATAATTTTAAATCACTCTTGCAAGATGCAAAGAGTGACTTCCAGCTGAGAAAGCACAGCTCCCACTGGCTCAGTCAAAAGGAGGCTCCCTTTATCTCACCTGAAAGTGTTGCTGCCTCAGAGCCACAAGAGTCCCAGCGTATGTCTTAGTTCTGTTAATGTGCAGGGCATATAAATGGCAAATCCATCTGGGGCACGACTGAGTGATTATAATGTCTGGCCTCTAGTTGACAGACACAACTTTTTGTCTGTCTAGACATACCCTGAAAGGTTAGTTCCAATACAAGTATGAAGTGTTGTGAGCACAAAGTAAAAGGTAATGTATAGGACAGAGAGCAAATGGGAATCCATCCTGAATTTATGCCAGTGCTGTTGTGAGACCAGCACAAGTTGCTCCTGTGAACTAGCAGATGCAAGACGTACGGTGGTTGCCATTAAAATGTCAGATATTGTCAGAGGTTACAACAGAGAGAGGAGAAAACTCTGGTAATCTCTGCTATTTTAAAAATAGGAAATATCTGTCATCAAAGCTGTCTAATATGAAGTTTTTATGGGCTATACTGTGAGTGGGCTAATGCACATACAAACAGTAATGCTATGTGGCAAAGGTTTTTGGTGATTTTCTTACATTACACACTTACACATTCAGACAATTGAAAATGAGGGACATTTATACTGAAGCCAATTGTGAAACTTTCATGGGGGAAAAAAAGTGTTATTAATTAAGCAGGAAAAAGTCTACTTGCTATCAGGCAATAGCTGGGAACTACGGAAACAGGACTGATTCTTTGTGGAAGGGTAAGGATGCTTATATGTACAATGCAGTACATTAAAATGCAGGTTTCAGCAGTCTATCACTGACTGAAATCAACAATACAGTAACCTTGACAATATCAATGCTAACAAAGACCTTGATTCAAGGAAGTATTCCCATTCAGGACAGTACTTATGTATCATGTTGTTTTAGGCATGTGTTCAGGTCTAATCATATGACAAGTGTTTTCTTACATCAGAAACACAACAATTAAACTCTCATCTTATGTCAATGCACAGATTCTGGAGAAATCATGTTTTGCATGAATGGGAAGTGTATTTTCATGATAGTTATTATTGTTGCTTAAGATTCAACTTCAAGTAACAGTAATGTTTAATATATCTTGAGAAATCTTAATATACTTGTCAGTTACTTGATATGTGATGTACTTATACTTTGTTTTGTAACTGTCAAGTTTTTGTTCTTTTTTTCAATAAACTTAAAAATCTTAGCAACACAAACTTACACTTAGTGCACAATAGTAAAGCATTATTTTAATTTTGTATCAAGAAAAGAAGGGAACTAGGGGAAATCAGCATGTATTAATAAGCCCAGTGAAAAGATATCTTTTTTTATAACTGTCCCATGCTGTTTTCCTTTTACTTCAGAATTTTTTTTAAAGGATGCTTTCCAGTTTCTCAATTATGCTTTCAAAGATGGAGGTTTACATGGATATTTGTAGACAAAATGTGCATCTTTAAATATCACTACATTATTTCTAGTTCATAAAAATTGTCACCTTGCAGTCTGGTTTTATATAAAGAGGATTTATGCATTCATTGCATTTTACCATAGAAGTCCATTTCATTTACTTGACCCTGGTGCCTTGTCCAAACAAGCTCATTTGAGCTTTACCCAGATGGTGGCCATTTGCTTCAGCCTCATTCATTACTATCCCCCAAATTAGGGCAGCTAGCCAGCTGGCAGCGAATACAGCTTTCTGCTGTAGAGATGACATGCTTTCATCCCTGCACTGGTAAATAGAGGATCCAGCTATAAACATACTAACCTGTGCATCATTTTCCTGATTAACTACGTGCACAAGCTTGCTTCTGTAATTTCTCAGGTTCATTTATGCTTGAAATTTTATAAGTGGATTAATAGATATAGTCATGGATGGATTACAGGAAGAGTGGAAAAGGAGGTGAACTGAATTAGCAGAGTACTAGTGCTGCAGTTCTGAAAACTAAAATAAGCTATTCTGAGATATAATATACAATTTCCCAAGCATGGATATAATAGAGAGAAATCTGATCCGGGGGTGGAGGGGGGAGGAAACAAATTTTACATTTTGATTTACTAATGTATGTCTTATTTCAATTATCTCATCTTCATCAGATCAATTTCAATCAGTTGCACACTCATTGTCCTGGAACTAAGTTTTGCTATTGTAGCATCAGCTGGTAAAGGGACCGATAATATAATCACACCATAGAGAAGAATATAACTGGAAGTTGGTGTTTCCTACCAGGGCCGGTCCAGAACATTTTGGCACTTGAGGTGGGGAGCTCAAATGATACCCCCATATCCCCTCGCTACACCAGCAGCAGACACAATTTTCTACACTCTGGGTCCTAGTGGCGCCCTCCCCCCACAGTCTGGCACCTGAGGTGGCCGCCTCAGTTCTCCTCATGGTAAGGCCAACCCTGTTTCCTGCTTGAAACTGGCCTTCAGTTCAGTCAAAGTGTCCTCATACAGACATTTTTTTTCCAATGTGAACTTGAATTTCTACTATGTCGTTTATTGCATAGTCTGTGGAAGAATATAGCAGTGAATATCCAGTTCTAATGGAATCATATAAAACATTTATAAATAGCAAACAAATGGCCAGATACATTAAACATTAATAGTATAATAATGCATTATTGTTTTAGTTTATTAGTGTTACATAATGAATTATTATCAGGATATGTTTTGGTGGTGGTGATTATTATTTGCATTACTGCAGAGCCTTAAGGCCCAGCCTGTTGAGTTAGGCACAAAATAGTAGGAAGTTCATGCCTCAAAATGCTTCAAATCAAAAGGGTGAGAGTTTTTATGCATTCTGTATAATGTAACCTATATTGGTTAGTTGAGCAGGCACTTAGAAATGTCATGTGTGCATATTTTAAGAGTAGGTAAGTAGATAATATTTTGCTTTACTATATACATTTTTAGTGATATTTATCTGTTTGATAGAGAAATGAAAGTAATACCTCTTTGATAGAGTAAAACCTCAGAGTTACAAACACCTTGGGAATAGAGGAAAGTTCATAACTGTGAAATGTTTGTAACTCTGAATAAACGTAATCATTGTTCTTTACAAAATTTGCACCAGAATCTTGACTTAATACAGCTTTGAAACTTTTATTGTGCAGGAGAAAAATGCTGCTTTTAACCCTCTTAATTTAAATGAAACAAGAATAGAAAACTATTTCCATACCTTGTAAAATTGTGTTTTAAATTTTCCTATTATTTTTAGTAGTTCACATTTAACACAGAATTGAACCTTTTTAAAATGTGTTTGTTTCTTATGTTGCCTGATTGCACACAGCTGGTTCCAAATGAGGGGTGTGATTGACTGTTAGTTTGTAGCTCTGATGTTTGTAACTTAGGTTGAACCTCCTAAATCTGGGACTCTCTGTTCTGGCAACATCTGTGGTCCAGCAGGATCATGGAAGTTGCTGGACCAGAGAGCCCCAGCACCCTGGAGTGCGAGACAATTGGGAGTCCAGCCGTGGGGAGCCCCACCATTGGGACTGGTGAGCCCCATCCTGGGGAGCCCCAGTTGGGCACAGCAGCAGCAGCGCAGCTGTGGAGCTTCGACCCAGCAGGGCAGCTGTGGAGCCCCATCCCTGGGAAGCTCCAGCTGAGCAGGACAGAAGCGGGGCCATGGCAACGGGAGAGCACCGTCCCTGGAGAGCCCCAGCCAGCTGGCAGAAGAGGGCCATAGCTAAGGGCTGGAGCGGAACCAGCCAGAGGGAGGGACAGTGTCCTGGGAAGCATTATTGTTTTAGTTTATTAATGTCACATAATGAATTATTGTCTGGGTATGTTTTGGTGGTGGCAAATTCCTTCATTCGGGGAGGGTCAGATCCTGAGGGTGCCAGACCAGGGAGGTCCAACCTAAAGTTCTGCTGTAACTAGACTCCATTATTATAAGGTTTTTTACACCAATACCACTGTAGGAAGAACCTCCATTATCACTGACATTTGAAGTTACAAGCAGCCATCATAAATGGACAAAGACAATGACCAAACTTACAATGAAATTTCACGTAATAGTGGTCAACATTTGTTTTTCTTAGATAGCTGGCCAGAGCAAAACTATTCTGTTTCAAGGTAACTCTCAAGGTTTTGATATTTTTCTCCCCATTGGAACAAAACCAAAACCTTTAGAATGTTTCCACAAAAAAGACATTGTGTCAAAACCTCCATTTTGGGATTGAAAAAATCAGATTTTCAATGTCTCTGTCTTCCACTTTCTGCCCTATAATGGCCTTTCCAGAATAGCCACCTGGACCTTAGAAACCAACCTAGCAAAGGTTTAATCAAAATCAATATATTTTCATGGCACATTTAAACTGTGACAAAACAGCAGTTTTCAATGAAGAAACTCTCTGTTTAAAGGTTTCCAACAAGCACTACTATCTTATATTGCACTGAAATAGTTAATGTGTTACTCTGAGAGCACTAAAGAAAATATGAGTTAAGAGTACAATCATTTTACCAGTGAGTGTTTAGATGCAGTCTTTGAAATTGACCCATCTCACTTGGTATTCATTGAGAGCAAACTGTCTAGGACTGGCCATCAGCAAGAAACTGACGAAGGGAAAAGGGAAACTCTATAAACTGGGCATGAAGTACTTTAAAATTTGCATGATATGATCATTTTAGGTGTGTGGAAAAGAAACTGTGGATGCATTTGTTATGAAAAAGCTTGAAAAATCTCTTCAGACTACAGACTAATGAAATCTGAATTGACTGAAAATATGCTGTTCTCTAGCCCAATATCTCACCAAAATGGCTATTCATCTTACATCTTTATAGGAGAGAATATGCAATATTTTTGCCATTTTCAAATTAAGGAATAAACAAGAGAGTTAAAAAAAAACTGAGTTAGTTAATTCAGTACCCTTTTGATTTAATCCCCATCTCCTGTGGATTGGTTTCTTGTTCATCTCTGCAATATTATAACTCAGTGTGTATTTGAGGATTTAACAGGATTTTTTTAAAGATTTATATTAAAACAAACTGAAGTATAGCAAATCCTTTTGGTTTACTTTTAGTTAGTTAATTTTTTTCAGGGATTTGTTTAATGCAGTTTTTATTGAATCTGGCTCTTAATTAGGAAGTGTATTTTGAAATTTCAGTAGCTAGCTGGTGGATTTTGTTTAGTACTGAAATGATTATTATTAAAAACATAATGCGGTTCCATATGCATGGCACTAAACACACCTCCAGTCTAGCCACATCCCCATTTAAGTATATAGTACATCCCCATTTAAGTGCCAGTATTTCAAGTAAAATATAAGTACCCTTATAAGGGCCAAATTCAGTACAGGTCGTACCTCCCCTGGTCCGGAAAAAACCCTTGTTCAAGACCGGTCAGGTCCTGAGGGTGCCAGATGTGGGAGGTAAACCTATACTGTTCCAATACACCAATTAAATCAACAGGGTGCTGAATTAACAAATAAAGGTTTGGGGTTTTTTTAAATCTCTTGTGTGGAATTGTGTATGTAGTGAGGGTAGTAATGGAGTAATGGGGTTCTCTGCCTCTGACCTTTGCCTTACATAGTAGCAATATGTAATTAATTTGTAGCCATGTCAATCTCAGGATATTAGATAAAGAGTGTGAGGTAATAATTTTTATTGGACCTATTTTCATTGGTGAGAGAGAAAACTCTCTCCCATCTTGACTCTACATAGTAGAAGAGCAGATAGTATTTAATAAAACACTAGGGAAAAGGAAGGGTAAGTCTTCAAAGATATAAAATGCCCCCCAAAGGTCTGCAAAATAAGGAACTGGGCTAGAGTTCCACTCATCACTTATGCAAGCTGTCATCATCAGCACAGAGTCACAAGTGGCTTTATTTTTATTTTCCTCAGTGTAACTGCATATACTGAGCAATTATGTTCAGAGGTGTCAGGATCACTCTTGTAAATAAGTGCCACCAGCACCATTCAACTGTACTCAGATTAGGGAGGCTCTGCTCCATGTTCCTTCACTTATGGAGATAAGGTGGACATCTACATGGAGCAGGGCCTTCTCAGACTTTGACCCATGGCTATGGAATTCTCTTCCCTGGGACATTTGCCTGGCTCCAATGTTGGCACTGTTTCAGCACCAGGCCAAGGCCACGCTTTTTACCCGTGCTTTTATTGGTGTTTAGGTGTGTGTGTGTGCGTGTGAGTGTGTGTGCATGTGTCCCTCCTCTTGAGGTGTTTTAGCAGGTTTTATGTACCCCCCCCCCTTGGGGGCCTTGTATTTTCCTTTATACACATTTATGTATTGTGTTTTAAAAAAATTGTAAGCTGCTTTGAATATTTTAAATAAAGAGGAGGTCTAAAAATATTTTAAATAAATAGCTAAAATAAATACTTTCCACCTCCACTACTGTAGGTCAGAAGGATGGTTGAAGGGCCCTCAAATCAAAGGACCTAATTTCCAGATCTTGGTTTCTGCATTCATGTATATTTCCACAGGCCCATATTTTAAGTGCATGCTTTGAACCAGATTCAGCCACCCATGTCACACTTAAATCAATGGAACTACTTTCACTGTATGGTATCACTCAGCATCGATGAAAGTGGCTGAATCTGGCCTTTTCTGTGCACTGGGACCTGAATGCATACTAGCATCCATTTGGCAAGCTGCTTCTATTTACCAAAGTGCTTATTAACCATATGTTTATCTTTGGGCAGGTGCTAAAATCCCATGGACTTCAGGGAAGTTTAAGGACATGCTCAAAATTAAACATGTGCTTTGCTAGATAAGGAGAGAAAGCTCTTTTTAAAAATTAGATGAAGTTGGGTCTATTACAAACTACCTGTGAGATCTCCTCAAACACTCACCACAAAAAGGATAAGCTTCCTCCTGGGCACAACTGACATCTTCCACACACTCTGCAACATTATAAGCTCCCTCAGAACACCATTCTTGCAACCATGAGTGGTGGGTATAATAAGCCGGAGGAGGCTCAGCCTCCCCTGGCACTGCCATGGCCGAGGAAACCCCATGTTGTGAGGTTTGGGCAAAGTCTTTCCTTTATTATGCCCCATGAAGGTTCCAGGAGGGATGAAGAGGTAGTATGGGCTATTTGGTTTTCTGAGTTCTGCAATAGTGTCCCTGGACTCCAGAGAGATCACCTGAAGAACTCGGAAGCTGCATAGCAAATCCCACCTCCTCAAGCTCCATGGAGCCTGCATGGGTATGGTGACTATATTTTCTGAACCAAAAATGTTAACCATGTTATCCATACCCCCTGACCTGTTAGGCTCCACCCACCTGCCATGGAAAGTCCCTCCCCTGGGGGTAGTACTTTCAGGGTCAAGATGGACACATGACTGGAAGTAAACGGCTGTCATGTGACCCCTATAACAACTCCCCCACCATCCTCTATCAATAGGGATGGATTTGGGCCTCATCAGACACCCCCCCCCCCACAACTATACTGCATTAACCTAGCCCCAGACTTAGGGTTCCATGACACTGCAGCGCTAGGTGTCCAACCTCGGAGCTGCATCTACACTGCAAAATAATAAGTCTTGGATCCTGGATCTCAATTTGACTCAGGGCCTAGGATTATCCCATAATTTCATGGGACAGCTTCAGCTGCTCCAGCCTGCAGAGGGCCCACTGCATAGAGGGGTTGCTCTCATCTGGATCAGCCCCTGTCTGTGGGAAACCTGGGGGGTCCTGCAGGCAGGAACTGTGCTAGTGTCTGGAGCAGCCTTTCTCCATGGGGAGTCCAGCTTGCTTTGGACAGGATCTGCTCCAGAGGGGTCTGGGAGCCAGCAGCAGCCCCAGTGTGACCTAACATTAACCAGTTAACTGATTAATGGTAATTTACATCCTTAATGAGATGTACTGCACCTGAATTTTTGAAGTTACTGTGAAACCAGTGTCCTCCGTTTCTGCAAGCCATAATCACAACACTGAACTAATCATGTCAATTACAGTGTGGAGAAGACCATATCACTAACCCTCACTACCACTGCTTGAAAGATACATTCCCAAAGAGGTCAATGGGGCTGGGCTATTTTATATTGAAAGCTACTGAGAAATGTACATATCTATACCATTATGGCAATGTCTATATTTTGTAAATAATACCTAATAAAAATTGCCTAATGAGACCAATTCCCAATCTGCTTACAAAGGGCCTGATCTAATTTAAACTTTAAGTTAGGATTGGGCCCAAAGCAATCTGTTGACATTACCCAAGAAGATCCAGTTAACATTTAGTCACCCTTCAAAAATATAAGGGTATGTCTACACTACAGCATTATTTCAAAATATCTAATTTCAAAATAGTTATTTCGAAATATCTTATTTAGAAATAATGCGTCTACACACAAAATGCATTTCGAAATAGCTTTCTGCTATTTCAAAATAGCGCATCCACACTAATTGGACACTGAATCGCATTTAAGGCCAGCCAGAACTGGTTCTGGCAGGGCATCAGGTCAGAAGTTACCTTGTGGCCAGGGTGGCCAGCAGGGCACCCTGGGAAGGGCTGGAGGACCCCTATTTTGAAATAAGCATCTACACAGCACTTATTTCGAAATAGGAATTTCGAAATTGGCACTATTCCTTGTGGCATGAGGTCTACCAATTTTGAAATAAGCCCTCCACTATTTCGAATTAATTTCAAAATAGTTGGCTTGTGTAGACGCTAGGAAAGTTATTTTGAAGTAATGTCTGTTATTTCGAAATAACTTTGCTGCGTAGACATACCCAATGGGATGGATTAATAAAAGCCCCACTGCCTAGTAAAGGTGATCTTTGAAGAAAATTGGAGAGATTTTGAATTGACTTTTTCTGAAGCACTTTCTCTAACTGGATGTGGGGTCTTTAGCACATCCACTTTGTGTGTCACAATAACTCGGAAATGCATTGTGTCAGCTAACTCCATTCAGGTCTAGGCAATGTGTAGTCCAAAGACAGAAGAACAAATCCCTTGAAACTGGAAGTCAAAACATCTCACCTCTTCACAGAGCTCACAAAGGGCTTGTTTACCCAGAAACACAAGTCATGACAACTCTCTCTGGAGAGAGACGATACATCCTGCCTCTCTGTGGATGCACCAAGTGTTTTTATGTGGCATCTTAATATGCTGTTTAAATCATCAACTGCTTGGATGAGGAAAACTCACAAAGAGTCTGTCCATCATCCACATAAGAGTGACACAGTGATTTCACCACTGTGGTAACACACCTGATCTCTTTGTGGGCGCTTGTGGAGCAGCAGGAAGCCCAAGGCAGTGTCTCACGGGGAGAGGTTGGGTGCTTTTCAAACTTTTTGGCCAGTAGACCACCTGGCTACATGAAACCATTCCATGAACCGCCAGCTGTTAACGGAAACTCATAATTAATTACATAATTACACCCGAGCCACTTTGCTAGTGCTGCAGCTCAGGAGAACGGTTTAATTTAAATTATTAAACAGATTAAGCATGTTAACTTTCTCATTTTAGTTTATCAAACATCATTTTAAATAAAGTAAAATATTAATTTATGTCTAACACAAAAGGTTTCAAAGTTTTCTTTATTTATGGGAGGGGTGGGGAACCTTTTTTGGGTCAGGGATCACTGACCCACAGAAAACTCAGTTGGGGACCACACAAGCGAAAAAAAAAAACACTACAAACACTCCTCCAACCCCCCCCCCCAACCCTCACTGATGTGGTGCTCCAGTCTCAGAGGGCAAGGGGAAGGGTCAGGGCGGACTGAGGTTCAGGGCTTCATATAGGCCAGATTTACTTTTCTGGGGTTGTGGAGTTAGTGGATTTTATGGACCCCCTTAGGCTCTGGGGTGGGGACAAAAATTCAGAGACAGGGCTGCCAGCAAGTGGGATAGGGATGGAGTTCAGTATCTGGGTGGGAGATGGGGTACCGAAGAGGGAGAGATTACAAGGTCTTGGTGGGACATGATGGGGTGCAGAAGGGAGAGAGGTTGTGAGGTCTTAGTGGGAGATGGGGTGCAGAAGCAGGCTGGGAGTAGGGTATCTGGCCAGGAGGGAAGGTGCAGGAATGGACTGGGGATAGGGTGTCTGGCCAGGAGGGAGGGTGCAGCAGGGGGCTTGGAGTAGATGGTCTCGCCAGTGGGTTGCCCTGCAGTGCGCATTTGGGGGCATTTTCAGGATTCTAGCTCCACCCCCCCCCTTCCTGCAGGCCCCAAATCCCATTTTTAATAAAAGGAAAGGAAAACTGTCCTGCCTGGGGGAGGTGACAACCACCCTCACCACAAGCCCTGTGCTAAATGTGCATGTGCCTAATGCCACACAGCGCCCGCCACGTTAGCACAAGGACCTGGCTCCAGTGTGGACCCCACAAGCACTGAAGGCACTGCACACAGCCCCAGCTTCTAACAGGAGGGCACTGCACTTGCATGCCCCAGTCATGAGAGGCTCAGCATGTGCCGTGGCTGCCTTTTCCAGTTCACGGCCCCACCCGTAGAAAGGGGTGGGATTTTAGCCCCCTCCCACCCTTTGACTGGCACATTACCCTCATTCAAATATGCTGACAACACAGCACCCTACATCTCCCTCAGTGAGGAACAGTTCCCATGGTGTCTGTAGTGTCCCAACCGTTAGGGCGGCTGGTGCAGAAAGCCAAGGCGCTGGTGAGCACAGTGCAGGGTACGCTAGGGCTGTGCGGGAGGCAGGTGATGCTTACCCACAGAAAAGATGCTGCTCATGCAAGATGGGAGGACCATGGGAAGTGTGTTTGCACTGTGTCCCCCCTGCATACAGGCCTGTAAATCCAGGACATTTCATTACTTGATGAGGACACCGAGACAAAGTATTAAAAATAGGGACTGCCTCAGAAAATCCGGACATATGGTCAATGTATGCATGGTGATAGCTAGAAATCCCTTGGCCTAAAGGACACCAGCTATCAGGCCTGTCCCCACACCCGCATCTATCATTGGGGGGTGTCACAGTTCCTCAAATGATTAAGATAAACAGGTGAGGTAAACTAACAGGATTTTATTATAACAGTAAAACAGGAAAGATAAACAGGTAAGTAATAGTTAACAGGATTTTAAGGACTCCACTGTACAAGAATAGAACAAAAAGAAATAAAAGCTAGACTGTGACCAAGATAGCCAATGGAGAAAACTCTAGTGATCAGGAGAGTGATCACTGGCACTGTACCATCTCTCGCAGCTTGTCTTGCCCCGGCGACCCGATTCTGGTCTCATCCCAGGAGTAGCAGGAACAGCAACTGGATAGCAGCGATGACAGGCTTTCCCCAGTTATTCCCTCCCCTGCGTCATCGTGGCGGCAAGTGTGAATGAATACAAGAGGAATGGCAGATAGCTGCACACTCCTTGCTTGCGAGGTGTGCTACCCAACCCAGAAATCCTATGGCGTGGTACCGACATACCCAGCTGAGCAACTGCACACACTGCCACTCAGATGGGCAGCCCTGAGCTGAGCTAGAGGCAGCCCTTATATGGTAAACTTGTTGCCAGGCTGACTATGGTTATCTGTATGCTGTCTCTGGGCAGACTATAGCCATGTGACCACAGGGTTTTCTCGCCACAGCGTGGGAAAGGCAGGAAAAGGAGGAGAAGAAGGGTGACCAAGATGGAGTCTGGTTGTTGTTTCAGAACTCCAAAATGGTGACTATGCCCAAAATGGAGGCTGTTGGAATTTTGCCTCACAATGGGGCATTACAAAAGCATCTCCAAACCAATACCTTTCCCTAGGGCAGCTTGGATTTGGGGAGAAGCAGGCTCTTCCAGGCAGGTGTGTGGAGGTGCTCTGGTCTTTGGCCAGCTTTGGGCTCTAGCAGGTGAGGCGGGGGAGAGAGGGGGGATATGTTTGGGGCTTACTGGGGGGAAGGGGGAGCTTATGGTTTTGCCAACTAAATACCCTTCCTCCAAATCACACACCGTAGTTGTTACCATCTGCCCCACATTGGAAATTATTCAGGGTATCATCAAACAAGTACAACCCACTTGCTACGGGGACCCCATCCTGTTTTTTTTTCCTGGATCCCCCACTTCTGGCTTTGAACAACCCCTCAACTTCTCCAAGCTCATGATCAGAAGCAAGATTCCTGTAGATTAGAAGAGATCAACACAAAAGAGACTCAAACTCTGCCAGAGCAATAAATATACCCCCCCTCCATAATACACCTTTAAAGATCCATGAATCCTACATATGCCTGTCACAACGTGTGGAATTCACAAGGAAAATGATACAACACAAATCCACCCTATCACCTGTGAGTGAACACAAAACAATCACTCCATGTATGATCTATAAGTCTTTATCCTACAAGGAAACCTACACAGCACTTTCAAAATTGGAACCCGCAACCTGAAATATATAGGTCTGCAAGGAATTAAAAATCATGAACAGAACAGAGACACTGAATTTATGGCTCATTACAACAGACTGTAATCCACTAACCTCTTTTTGTCTTATGACTGCAAATGTGTTAATGGGCCACTCTACTTTGAATGGTCCCTTAGCTTGTGTGCTAACTGTTTGTGCTGAACTAGGGTTCTACCTTGCATTTAGCTGCGATGCTTGGAGCATCTGCCTTCCCAGACCTATAAAAGAGCTCTTTTCTGGCAAAAAGCAGGTTTCTTTCCCAATAGGAGTTGGTCCAATAAGACATATTACCTCACCCACCTTGTCTCTGTTTAGATCTTGAGAGTCAAATGGTCAAACCCTCATGCTCTGGAAAAGAAAAGGTTATTTTAAAGTCTCCTGGGACTCATATTCCAAGGAGAAATAAGATTGCAAAATATAGCTCAGTTCAAAAGTGGGTATTTTTTGAGGAATGCATTTCTGAAAATTATAAATACAAGGGCAAATATTGTTCATTACTGGGTGATAAAATAGTTATAAGCCATCTAATAAGGTTATTTTGTTTGTGCATAGTGTTTATTCCTAATTGGCATTGTTTGTTTACCTTGCAGATTATTATACTCTATGTGGTAAATTAAATTTTGCAGTTGCATGAATAAGCATGTCTTGAATCAAAGAGTTTGCAGCAAGCTCTACTGTCAGGGTCAAGAAGAGAAATATATTATTTTAAAATCACAATAATTAAATCAATTTGAATCTTTAACAAGAGATTGTTGAAGGAATTAAATATGATAATTTTGTTTTTAAACAATAAGCCTGGAAATATATATAGAAAATGAAGGCAAGTCAAGGAGAAGAAAAAAAAATCTCTGAAATTCGCATGGCAAAATATCATGCCAAATTGTTCAAATGTACAACAAGATAGGGTTCTCCTAAAAACTTACAGGATCCAGAGGACTGTCCGTTCTGGGATCTAGGATTCTTAACAATCCTTGGTTGTTTGGCTTCACTGAAGTCACTCCACTGTTGCTTCCAGGTTGGCAGTTTTTCCAGCTTCTCTTAAAAAAAATCTCTAAATATAGCTTAGAAACAAAGGGAAAATTGAAAAACGTATTAAAGATAACTACTGTGATGGTAGTTGATGTAACTGAAAATACAGATTGTAATATCTAAACTGTAGCTGGTAACCGAGCGCAAAAATGTTTGTATTAATTTAGCCCCCTCTTTAAGTTACAAATTGTTCATTTGTGGACTTATCTCATAATCTGTGGCCCCAATCCTGCAAATATTTATTTACTACCTTAATTTATTTTATTACCACCTGTAGTGACAGTGAAGGATGGTAAAGTTATGTATGTGCCTAAGAGTTTGCAAGATCTGGAGTATTAAGTGTATCGCTTTTTGGAAGTACTCACCAAAACATCTGAGGGTGTGTCTACACTGCAGGGCTTAACATGAAATAAGCTATTCAAATTGAGCTATGTCAATTGTGGTTTTTATTTCGAAATAGCTTATTTTGAAATAGGGAGCGTCTACACAGCGCTTATTTCAAAATAGAGCACTCTTCCTCTGACCTCCCTTACTCCTCATACAGGGTACGTCTAGACTACAGGCTTTTGTCAACAGAGGCTTTGTCGACAGATACTGTCGACAAAGAGCGTCGAGACTACAGCCAGTTCTGTCGACAAAGCAAGCCGCTTTGTCCACATGAGAGTCTAGATGCTCTCTTTTGAAAAGGCACAGTGTGGATGCAATAGCGCCTTTTTTGACATAACTCTGTTGAAAAAAGGTGTTATTCCTCGTAGAATGAGGTTACCGCCATCGACAAAACTGCCACGTTCTGTCAACTTACTCTCGAAAGAACTCAGCGGTAGTGTAGACGCAGGTATAGTCTTGTCCACAAAAGTCCACTTTTGTTGACAAAAGTCCACTTTTGTCGACAAAACCCTGTAGTCTAGACACACCCAGGGTACATCTAGACTACAGGCTTTTGTCGACAGAGGCTTTGTCGACAGATAACTGTTGACAAAGCTTCTGTCGACAAAGAGCGTCTAGACTACAGCCAGTTCTGTTGACAAAGCAAGCCACTTTGTCGACATGAGAGTGTAGACGCAAAGGACCGTGTAGATGCAATAACGCCTTCTGTCAACATAACTCTGTTGACAAAAGGCATTATTTCTCGGAGAACGAGGTTTACCACCGTCGACAAAACTGCCAAGTTCTGTTGACACTATGCCGACAGAACTCGGTGGTAGTGTAGATGCAGGTATCGTTTTGTCAACAAAACCCCACTTTTGTCGACAAAACCCTGTAGTCTAGACACACCTTACAGACTAATTTTCAGATTCTGGGCTATTTCATTAAATTAATTTGGACTGTTACCTTTTTAACCATTTGTGTGATGTGGTTGTAATGTATTATTGTGCTCCATTACTGCCAAGCACAGATCATTGGGCAGACCCTAACTGCCAGGTTAGCAAAAACTAACTCAACACAGGGGTCATAATGGGAGTGGCTTGGATCTTTTGAAAATCTGGTATTAATTAGGTGACTAATACAAATTGAATTCTCTTGACGATCTGTCCCCGACTTGTTTTTTGTTTGGTGGTATGTGTATGTGTCTGTGTGCACACACATGTGCACGTAAAATGTACTATTGCTGCTCAATAGCACTTTTCTAATAAAGATCTGAAAGCCCATCATAAGTACAATTAGCATCGGACAAGTATTGTTATTTTCATTTTACAGATGGGAAGCTGTTACCATCATTTATTCATCAGGGCCTGTCGTTTGCTCAAATGAGTAATTTTTTCTTGGTGTATGTTTATTTTGGTAAATAAGATTTCTTTTCTGGTAAGAGTTTGTTGTTGTTGTTCAGTAGCAGGGGGAGTGTAAATACAACTCCCTGCAAAATTGCAATTGGTCATTGAACAACTTTTATTTATTTTTAACAACTTACCAGTTTTGTGTTCAAGTTTTGCACAATTTCACTTGCAATATTGGTGTAAGTGATATTATAATGTCAAGGAAAGTATCTCATATACTTCTGCTGACATGGTATGAGTCCCAAAGGAGTCATTACCATGATAATGCAAGCACTGGAGCTGTTAAGATGTCAATGAAGCATCTCTCATGCTTCCATCGACATGGTAATGGCCCCACAGGAGTCATTACAATGTCAGTGCATGTGCCAGAGTGGTTCAGGTACCAGTGAAAGTGTCATTTTAGTGTCAATGTGGAAATTGTCCCATGAACTTCAACAGTCATGATGAAAATAAAAGAGTGAATGCCCCAAATACTATTAGAGCAATGCAAAGCATCTAAATGTAAGTGTCAGTGGGAACAAGATCCATTCCTAACTCTTTTGTGCCCTTGTGCTGTAGTGTATGAATATGGCATTCCAAGATCACTTGTTAGCACGAAACGTCTGCTCTTCTATACCCCTTCATATAGCAATGGTGATAAGTGTCTTTGTTTCTCCCTGAACTGGAAAGAATGGCTGGATAAATGGTCATGAAATGAATGGGAGGGGGGGAAGGGAGAAGGGGAGGCTGGAGCTGCGAGATCATACCATGGAAAGCTCCATTTTGTCTTGCATCCTATTTAGAAAGGTAAATTAAGTTCTGCTCAGCTCCAGGTTTGGTCATCTTTCAGCTAAGCCTTAAAAGTGATCTCCTCTCTGCTTTGCATAGCCTTTGCAAACCCTAGAGGACTAAGATTTTGCCTCGGTGCACTGGGTCAGTATTTCTCATGCATAGTATGATGCTGTTCTCTTATCAGAGGGTGGATGCATCTGAAATGGTCCATATGTATAGGAGCATTTGGTTAGGAAGCTACTGCCATCCATTGTGCTGTTTGTACCTATATAACTGAGGGTAAACATTGGGCCTATCATTTGAAAAGAGATTTGTGATCTTTGATGATGAAAACCCCAACCAGTTACTATGGATTTATGGAAAGCTCATAATACCATCTACATGTTTTGTTACTCTTTAGGGTGCTATTAGACTATTTGTTGGTTTTTAAGTTTTTCCAGTTACAGACTAACTTGGCTACCCCTCTGAAGCTTATGGATTTAATGTTTTCTTCATATGTAATAATGAGGTAATATCTTTCATGGCAAACTGCTAGCTTTTTGCATAATACAAAATTATTTAATGTAACTGCAGATTCCTTTCAAAATCAGATTCACTATTCTCTACCTAAAGAAGACACTAGCATTTATTCCTCTATCTTTTTCTTTGCTTTGTGACTGTTTATTGTGTTTGAATGTCTGCTTTTATATTAACTTAAAATGACAGCTGACCCTCAGTCCTAGGGGATGAGAGGATACCAGCAAGTCTCTTGCTGTTTGCCAGACATTAACTTACTTCTTTCTTTCTTAATGAACCGGTATATAGTGTGTTTTTCATAAGGATTTCTAAACTGTGATATTTTGTTGCCATTGCCTGACAGGTATTATTCTTGCAGTTATTCCTTTTGCACTCTGGGCTACAATTGTGTTGCTGGACTTTGATGGACAGCACACTATTCTTTCTTGCCAGCTGTTTTTTAGAACTCCTGAGGAAAAATAAAGCACCAGGACTAACTCGCCTGATATTGACAAACTCATCAGCACTAAAAAATCCCTAGCAGCAGCCACCCTGTGTCCTTCCCTCTGTAATTCACACACTCGCCTTTGAAAACTTTGATCAAAAACCTTTTTAGAACATTAAACTGGAACTTCAAGGAATCCATTAAAGAGAATTTCAAGCTCTTCTGAGGTATAGGCTCATTTGTCTTGTTAGAGACTTAAGAATAAGACCATGTTTCTGACACTGTACAAAAGGCAAGGGACATTGCAACATGCAGATATAGAAGAGATATTGAGTGGGAGAAGGAACAAGTGAATCTAAAAAAAAAAAAAAACCCTCCATTAAAGGAGGAATAAGCATAGCAATTCCAAGCTTAGTAGAAGGTTGCCTATTTTTTTTCTAACTCTCAAAAGTCTCCATATCTTTGAATTTTGGCTGAGTGAAATCAGAAGTGTTAAAACTTTACAAGAACAAGTGGTAAAGCCTCTCTTGCCTTACACGGGTCAGACGTGTGCAGTGAACATCTCAGTTGCACTCAGAAGGCCAGGGGACTTTTCCAGGCCAGTGCCTACAGAAAGATTCTTCTACTCAATAGAATGGACACAACCACTCTCTATCACAGAACAACACAGGTGGCTATGTACGTATGAAAACATATACTGCATACGCTAAAATGGTGTGGTTGGCACTCAGACATATTGTGTCCCAAGACCTAGATGCTCCCCCTACAGTTTGATATTCTTGGATACCACCTTCTTCCAAGAGCAGTGCTTTAAAATCTCAGTGTAGATGATAATCAGTGTTTGTAGCCAGACAGGAACCCCCCCCCCCCTCTGCAACATCCATCTTGCTTGCCCTTCTCTGAGATGCCTGGAACATACAGGGCACACACAGAGCAGTAAAATCAGCATAGTCTTTGAAGCCTTGACAGGAGGCCTGGATATACTAGCTCACAGTGACCCTGGACAACTGTAAGCATAGATATGAGGGTGATCGAGCTAATTGCTGACCTCGAGGCTGAGAGAACTGCCTTGGCTGGCATCCATATTGATACAATCACACACACTCGTCCGCAGGGGGGGGGAGGAATCTCCCGCCCAGTAAAGAATGTCCAGTACTCACAATTTAGTTATCTCTCTTGCAAGTGTAAATTAAGTTGAAACTCCCTTGTAAGAACTGGCGTCACAAAGACGGACCAACACAATTTGACATCTTAGATAAGAAAGAGGATACAGGCCCCTATGGGTATAAAGATGGGTCCAGCAGCACACTCACTCTGAGCGTCAATCTACCATCTATCTGCTGGTCAGGTTAGATGATTGGCCTCCCGAGTCTCCACGGGGATGCCCACCTCGTATTCATCTTTCCTAGGAATTGAGAGACCAGCACTGGCCTGATACGCTGAAGTCGAGAGGCACAGAAGGGGGTAAAAATTGTACCTGGATGTGTCCTTTGTCTTAAGTGTACACATAGACTTAGAGCTCTTTAAAGATTAAGCTGTCACTTGGTACCATTTTCTATCTTTATTTTCTTTGTAACCATTTTTAGGATCTACATTTGCTAGCAGTTAAGAAATAGAGCAATAGCCATTGTAACCATATGATTTATAAGCTTTTTTAATAAACCTGTAACTGTTTAAGCTTTAACCTGACTCCTTCAGTTGCTGTAACAGAACCAAGCACAATTTAAAAGAACTCCAGCCGGTCATAGGGCAGACACAGTGAGGGAGAGCTGGGCGTTTGGGTCCTGTCACCTCCACGGGACAGACCCTTTGGGGCATCTGTCAGCCTTCCCTAGGCTGCCCTCTGCGAAGGGACTCCGGTCCTAGCAGCTAAAGACATGGATGAAATAAGCTCTCCCTGCACACCTTTGGGGCATCCGTCAGCCTTCTCTGGGCTGCCCGCTGCGAAGGGATCTTGATCCTAGCAGTTGAAGACTTGGGTGTATAACACACACACATACCATGCACTGCCCTGACCATCGGCTGACAGCGTTTCACAGTGACATGGTTAAAAGATAGGCAAATCCTAGGCAATTTGTCGACTAAAACGTGACTAGGGTCATGGCAGTGGCCATTTATCTGCATGTTTTCTCCTAGATGTTGTCCAAAAGATTTGGAGATGGCAGCTATAAGGGGTTTTGTTCACCATTGTCTCTCCAGATTATACTCAATTACAGTTGGATAAACTTGAGTTGGTTTCATTTGAGTAAGCACCAAGAAAGTGTGTCTGCACAGGTAATTGGTCTGAAGATTGTTTAGGGATGAATTGGCTGAACTGGATTTAAATGGATCTTTGCCTGTGAAAATACCTTAGGTTGAGCCCTTGGATTTTAATCTGAATGACAGATTTAAATAATACTAAATGTGATTTTATTACAACTAATATATTGTCACTTAAATACTGAACTTTGATAAGAAACTCCAGAGTGTTGTCAAAAAGTATATTGCATTATAGCTTCATATTCACTAATCTTGGACAAAAGACTCTGCTGAATCTGGCTTTTTGGGGGCTTTCAGTAGAATCCAGTTATATATTAGTCAATCTCCTTTCCTCATTGATACGTGTAAAAGAGAAGAAAAGAAAGAAATGGTTTAGAATGAGATAAATCTTATGAAATATATTTTAAAATAACTTTGACAAAGTAAAAAATGCATTGAAGGAAACTCATAATTAAAGAAGAAATATACCAGATGCTCTCTAAACACACGGCACAACAGGGTGCAGTCTTAATAGCTTTCTGACTGTACCCTGTTGTGTCTAGGTACAGTACTTGAGGACATATGGTACTATTTGTTCCTCTATGTGAACGTCCTGGCTTTTATTGTTTTCTGTCACTTCGTTTTAATATCACTTGTGATCTGAATATGCAAACTATTCTTCTAATAAAAATAATGACTGTGTTGAAAGTCCTCTGAATTGTCTGGCTGTTTTATTTCTGTTCTCATCTGTAAAATTGACTATGGGGCTTTATCCAGTATAATATCCAAGTTTTGGAACACACAGACTCCCAGGCCCCCAGAGACTAATTTAGGAATGGCTGTAGCTACTTGGCCTTAAAGAAGAACATTACAGTTTCATGTAAGATGTTGTCTAGGCTTTGCTAACAGATATGTTAAGGATATGATTCATGATGGCTCTGCTTCATTCTGTCAATGTCCAGTGCTGAACTGTGGAAAGGACAACGTTAGCTATTACATGTGCCCTTAGTCTTATGCTAGCCAGGCATCAAAGAGTGAAGACTCATATAATGCTGAACATCTGAAGAATGACATTCTAGTTTATTTTACTTATCTCAAAAGTAGGGCAGGGTGAAATTTTTGTCTAAAACGTTTTTTTTCTGAAAAATGCAGAGAAGAGTTGACGGAAACATTTCATGGACTCATATCAAATTTTTAGACAACAAAATTAAGGAGAAAATGTGGTTTTTTACATTTCTAAAATTAAACACTTTTTCAATTTCAAGTATCAGAGGAGTAGCCATATTAGTCTGAATCTGCAAGAACAACGTGAAGTCCTGTGGCACCTAAGGGTATGTCTACACTACAAAGTTAATTCAAACTAACAGCCGTTAGTTCAAATTAACTTTAATTGCGGCTATACATGCAAACCGCTATTTCAAATTTAATTCGAAATAGCGGAGCGCTTAATTAGAACTTGGTAAACCTCATTCTATGAGGAGTAACACCAAGTTCGAATTAAGTAGTTCAAATTAAGGGCTGTGTAGCCACTTAATTCGAACTAGCTGGAGGCTAGCCCTTCCCAGGTTGCCCTGGTGGCCACTCTGGGCCAAACCAGGAAAACTCTTCTGCCCCCCTCCCAGCCCCGGAGCCCTTAAAGGGGCACGGTCTGCCCACGGTGCCTGTGCCTGTTGCAAGCCTGCCAGCATCCAGCCAGCAGACCTTGCACCTGGCATGAGATGAGCCAGCCACCCACTGCCACCCAGCCCTCCACCTCTTCCCAGGACCAGGCTGATGGCTCCCAGGAGCCTGCCCGGGGCCGCAAAAGGCAGGCGCCCACCTGGTCTAGTGCGGAGATCGTGGACCTCATCAAGGTTTGGGGGGAGGCCTCCAATGTCCACGATCTCTGCACTAGGCACAGGAATGTGGCCGTCTACAGCCGCATGGCTGCCAGCCTGGCCACCAGAGGCCACATGTGGACCCAGGAGCAGGTCCGCTGCAAAATTAAGGACCTGCGGCAGGCCTACTCCAGGGCCTCCCAACCAGGGACTGACCCAGAGGCCTGCCCTCACTTTGAGGCCCTGGACCGCATCCTGGGGGCTCACGCAGTCCATGCCCCGCGGGTGGTGGTTGACCCCAGGGCAGAAACGGAGGAAGAGGAGGATGCTGAGAGCCAGGAACCGCAGGAGTCTGCAGGGAGCCTGCCCAGGACCCAGGACCCCCGAGTCATCCCACAGAGCCCATCTGCTGTGTCATCTGAGGCCGGGGAGGGCTCCACATATGAGTGCCATCATGGTCCCCTTATGTGTATGGGGGGGGAGAGGGAGCCCAGGGACCATGCGCCTGGGCCTTGCCCACCATGGAGCAGCAGCTGGGTGTCATGCAGGGGCTCTGGCCCATTCCCCACACGCCGACCTCGCCTTGCACAGGGGGGGCTGGGTTTCACCCACTGTGTCCCCAGGGAGAACTGACCACTGCTCTTGTTTTGCCACAGCCACAGCACCTGCGAGTGCAGGACGCACCACCCTGCCTGGACCAGCCACCCGCACCCGGGCCAGCAGGCGCACCCACAACCAGGAGGAGTACCAGCGGCGGCACCTGCGGGTACTGGGGCAGCAGCTCTGCAACCAGGAGCACTGGGTCCAGGACGACCTGCGGCTGCTGCAGCAGAGCTTGCAGGCGCTGGAGGAGCAGGGCCGTGCCCTCAGAGATCGCCTCCAGACCCAGGTGGACAGGTTCCTGCCTCCTCCTGCTCCAGACCCTGCGGCCGCCCAAGCTCTCGCTCCTCCTCCACATTTGCTCCCCCTCCCGCTTCCTCCACCCCCCCTTCCCTCCTGCCCCACCCTCCACACCCACTCCCCCCTGATGCCCCTGCACCTGCAGTGCTGTGAGACAGGAGAGCCTGCAAGACCCCGAACCCTCAGCTTTCCCTTCCCTTGCTCCCCTTCCTCCCCCTTCCACCTCCCTCCTCCCAGGCTTTCCCCTCCCCTCTCCCACTCTCGGTCCTCCCTCCCCCCACCCCAGTTATGTAAAATAAAAGAGATTTTTGTTGTCAAAACAGGTGTTTTTATTTGACATTAGGAAGGGGGGTTAGGGAGGGGAAATGGGAAGGAGGGGAGGGTGGAAGAAGGCCCCAGTGGGGCATGCAGGGAGAGTTCAGTCCTCCTCCACCAGGAAGGTCTCCCGCAGGGCTTCCCGGATCTGGACGGCCCCCCGCTGGGCCTCCCGGACAGCGTCGGTGCAGGGCTGCACGTACTGGCCAGCCAAGTGTTCTGCCTCAGCCATCCAGGCTGGCAGGAAAGCCTCTCCCTTCCATTCATATAAATTGTGCAGCACACAACATGCTGCCACCACGGGAGGGATATATGCTCGGCGAGGTCGAGGCAGGTGAGGAGGCTTCGGAATCGGGCTTTCAGGTGTCTGAAGGCCCCCTTCACCACAGTGCGGGCCCTGGTGAGCCTGGCATTGAAGGCCTGCCAGGAGGGGTTGAGGTGTCCCGTGTAGGGCTTCATTAGCCAGGGATGTAGGGGGTAAGCCGCATCCCCCACCAGGCACACGGGCATGTCCACGTCCCCGACCCTGATGTGGCAATCAGGGAAGAAGGTCCTGGCCTGAAGCCTCTGGCACACGGAGGAGTTCCGGAACACCCTGGCATCGTTTGCCTTGACGGACCAGCCCACATTAATGTCCGTGAACTGGCCCCGGTGGTCAGACACGGCCTGCAGGAGCACGGAGAAGTAACCCTTGCAGTTAATGTAGAGGGAGGCCTGGTGTTCCGGGGCACGGATGGGGATGTGCGTCCCATCGATGGTTCCCCCACAGTTGGGGAAGCTGAGGGCACCGAACCCCTGGATGACCGCGTCCGGGTCGGTGAGGCGGACCACCCTCTGGAGCAGCACCCGGTTGATGGCCTTGACCACCTGCAGAGAGACACACCAAACCAAGAATCACTGGGGTGCCCAGGTGGCTGGGAGTGTTTGTTCCCTGGCACTGCCCCGCGCCCCACTCCCAGAAGCAACCCCCACTGCGACCCTGGCTGCCGCGGGCGGTGTGTAGTATGGCTGGGACAGACCAACCCTCCCGTGCGGGCCACTTTCGCCTCCTCCCTGCTGTTTTCCCTGGGGCGGCCCATCCCCTCCTTGCAGCCTCCCTCCCCTCCTGGCCCAGTGGCTGGTGAGTGCTGTACCGGCATGAGCACTGCTCCGACGGTGAATTTCCCCATGCCGAACTGGTTCCCGACGGATCAGTAGCTATCTGGCGTGGAGAGCTTCCACAGGGAGATGGCCACCCGCTTGTGGAGGGGAATGGTGGGCCTCATGAGAGTGTCCCGTCAACGCAGAGCAGAGGTGAGCCACTCGCAGAGCTCCAGGAAGGTGTCCTTCTTCATCCTGAAGTTCTGGGTCCACTGTTGGTCTTCCCAGCTCCAGGACGATGCGGTCCCACCAGTCACTGCTGGTGTCCAGACGCCAGAAGTGGCGGGGTATGCTGGTGTCCAGGCACTGCTGTGACTCCTCCACGGCCCCCAGGGAGGCTGGGGGAGAGGCAGGAGGCTGACGTGCACCAGATGGTGCCAGGCAGCCTCCAGCCATTGGTGCCAGGCTTGCAGCAACAAGTCCAAAAACTGCACCAGAATGCCCAGGGTGAGCTCTGGCTGCATGGTGCCAACTGCAGCGGCGTCCTCAATGAGAACGACTGAAACAGGCAGGCAGAGAGGAAAATGCTTTGCTGTCCCTCGGTGAGGTAGGCAAGCAAGTGGGAAAGCTGAGAACCGGCTGTCCGGGGGGTCCCTTTAAGCACGAGCCTCAGATAGCCTCAGACAGCAGCCACACAAAGCAACTACTGACCTGATGCCCTGCTGGAACCGGTTTCAGCTGCCCTTAAATGCGACCCAGCGTCCAATCAGCAAAATGCTAATTCGAATTAGTTTTTGGGTCTAGATGCGTTATTTCTAATTAGCTTATTTTGAATTAACTAATTTGAAATAAGTGAATTCGAAATTACGCTGTAGTGTAGACATACCCTTATAGACTAACAGATATATTGGAGCATAAGCTTTCATGGGCAAAGACCCACGAAAAAAAGTTAAGAAAGAAGTGGGTCTTTGCCCATAAGAGCTTATGCTCCAATATATCTGTTAGTCTATAAGGTGACACAAGACTTCTAATTGTTCTTTTAATTTCAAGTAACTCCTTATTTCTAACTAGCCAATTAGCCCGTCATAAGATGGGGTTTTCAGGTCTCTCCTCCACGTCGGTCTTCTCTCCTGAGCATCCGGTCTCTCACTCTGTGTCTCTCTCTCTCTCTTCTCCTCTTACTGCCTCCCCTCTCTCTCTCTCAGCTCTCCTCCGCCTCCTGCCTCTCTCCCTGTCTCTCTCTTTCTTTTCTCCTCCCCCTCCTGCCTCTCACTCGGGGGAGCACAGAGCCCAAACGGTCATTTGGGCACCATGCTCCCCGTGCTGCATAGGGACCGCGGCGCCCAAATGGCTACTTGCGCCACTTGCTCCCCCGCGGCAGCCCGGCTGAGTGGCACAGAAGTCAGCCGAGCGCCACGGCGGGAGGCGAAGGATGTGACTCAGGCAACAGCGCCACCCAGAGGGAACAGCCAGGGAGGCAACAGCGCTGCCCAGAGGGAACAGCCAGCATTTCAGCGTTACAGAGTCACAGACATTGGGCTACTATATATATGATTGTACTTTACTTAAAAAGCCTCAAAAAATGAAACAAAATATGTCATTGGGGTGAAATGAAACATTTTGCTAGACCTAAAACAGTTTATCTGTCTCTCCTCCCTTCCCTACCCCATGTCCACAAGGTTTGTTTGTTTGTTTTGGTGTAACAAGAGAAATGAAAAATGCTTATTTTCAATGCTATTCTCAAAAGTTGTTTCCTAACATTATGCAAACTTAACCCAAACAATTTATTTCTCTGCCTATCTATCCCCCTATCCAGAGAACAAACTGTATTTAATAATGGGCTCTTCAAGCTAGCAGAGAAAATGATAACATGATACAACAGAGGCAAGCTGAAGCTAGAAAAATTCACAATGGAAATAAGATGTCCATTTCTAAGAGTTGGTGTGACTAACCATTAGAACAATTTATCCACTCTCGTGGTAGATTCTATATCAATGCCCATTTTAAAATCAAAATTGAATGCTTTTCTAAAATATCTGCTGCGTTGTATTTTGGGGAAGTCCTTTCCCCTGTCATCTATAGCAGGTCAGACTAGATGATCACAGTAGCCCTTTCTGGCCTTGGAATCTATATGATTCTTAACTTTGCATTGACACCCACCACCAAAGGAACAGAACACAAGGTCTCTTTGTTCACAGCCTAGCCTGCCTCCCTCTTCTTGACTGCCTCATCACTATATCCCAATCCCCAGCAATAGCATCAGTTGTGCTACCCTTCATCTCCCATAAGCAAACTGAGGTGGCAGTGAAGGATGGGGAGTAGGCAATGCCATGGCCACTAAAAGGCAGACCGGTAGATCTGGCTAGGCATTCAGTATATTATTTCCATGGCTGCAGTATATTATTTCCTTTCCAGAGCAAGAGATGGGCAGGAAGGAATTTTAAGTCATAATTCATTTTTGGGGGGTTGAGGGGTTATTCTTCCACTGTCCCCTTTTCAGAGTTCACCCTGAATGTCCAGTCTAGTTCATATAGTGCACTTTCATAGATAGAGATACACACATCAAAAGCCCCTCAATGAAGATAGTCACTTACATTGCCAAAACTTTGCAGTTCCTAATCAGGGGGAAACTTCCATTGAGGTCAAGTAATTTTAGGAAGGTGTTTTGAGGTCAACAGTGGGTTTTGTCTGAGGCTTTGGCCCATTAAGAAAATACACTGATGGAGCAACTTTTGTGAGTATTTTTAAGGTAAGTGTTTTCCGTCTAAGCAAACTTAATTAAAGCTAATGAGACTTGAGGAAAGGGAATGAAATAAAGGCATTGGAAAAACTAGAATGGCTGGAAAAAAGACAGTAGGTGCCTGGAGAGTTATTTATTCTTTGGGTCATTTATACTAAGGGTAGTGTGTATTATATGGGAAATGAAATTGGACAACATAAAGGGACCTGCAAAGTCCAATATTAGCCAGTATATACCAGCAGTAGATTGTGATTACTGTTGACAAATACTGCTGTCCAATTATTGCTGGGTTGGAATAGTAGAGTAATTCCATCCTCTCTACACAATAGCAGTTTTATTTCTCAATGGATCTGGACACCTAGGGCTAGAGCCACAAAATAATTTGGTTGCCGAGCGGCACCTAAATTCAAAATTCAGATCTTCAAAAACTGATGCCTAATGTGCCATGGCAACTAAGTTTCCATGGCACCTTAAAGTGTGCCAGGGGCATGTGCTGGCAACTGGTGCCTATCTCACACCGAGACCGTGGCAGGATCCTCAAACTAGAAATTCCTTTGCCTATCTCACCTGCAGGTCCCAAAATAGCAAGTGTCCCCAGAACAACCTAAGAGATTAGGTTCCCACAAAACAGAAGCACAGGTGTAGCAGCTTTCCATATAACCTTGAATCCAGTGGTTAGCACACTCATCCCAGATGTGGGATACCTGGGTTCAAAGCCCCATCTCTGCCTGATGCAGTGCATGGAGGTGAAGCTCTGTCTTCACTCTGTGAGGTGACTGCCCCAACCACAGGGTTATCAGTGATGTGCTGTGGCTCCCTCGATCTCTCCTGTTGAAGCCATACCAATTTGTGTGAATAATTCAATAGTCATTGGGTGACATAAAGACTAAGAATGACTCTGCCTGCTGATGGCTAAGACACTCACCAGGGATGAGAGAAACCCAAGATCAAGTCCCTGCTTCAATGGCCATATACTTAATGTTCAGGGGGATCCTATTTTAACCATAGTCAACTCACTAGGGCACTCTCATGAGAAGTAGGAGAGATCCATCAGACAGAGAGGATTTAAACATGGGTCTCCTACATCTCACATAAATGATCAAAGTTGATGGTGGCATTGCCAGCTGTGTTCCTTATCACCTGTGCACTTCTGTGGTGGCGAGTGTTCCATGTGCAGTTGCACAAGAGAAGATTCCAATGCTGTCCTGCAGATTAGCACAGCTAGATCTTATGTTTCTATTTGCACATACCTTGGTGAACATAAAATATTATTCTGCACATGGATGGAAAAAATTATGCACATGGATGGAAAATTTAGAACATTGATCACCAATTTCATTGTCTGTGAGAAAGAGGTTAGGAACCTAATTCCAGGAGACTGTTCACAACTGTGAATCCCATGTGAACATAGTCCTGTTTCTCTTGCCTAGAGTTAGACATGTGCATTCATTTGAGGGACAGGATGAGGCCAGATCCACCTTCTCAGCCTTTCACACTGGCTGCATAGGTGGCTGCCTGCTCAGCATGCAGTGCTGGCTTTTATGGATTTCGTTCTAGCCAAATTCCTACATTATATGGTATAGGGAGTCTGAGTGACTAACTTAGGACTTGGGATTGCATTAGGCATCAGAGTGCCTAAAGTTTGGGATTGCACTACTTGAGACTTACACCCCTTTGTGAATCCATCACTAGGAATTTTAACAAACAGAAGCTGCTCTTAACATGGGGCTGAGGGAAGGGAGTCAGTGGTGAGCTCTCCAAAGGGGCAAATGAGATCCTCCCCCAAATATTGTAGATGAGGATGCGGGACGGAAGTGGGAGCAAATTGCACAATATATGTTGCCTGAGTAAAAAAAGAAATGTGTTTGCCATTCCAGAAGAGAGGACAGTGGTGTCAATGAAAATGAACAGTGTCCAAGTTGCAGTAAAGCAAACACCTTGTCAGCTGTGCATTGGCTTTTGTGCAATGGCGTTACAGGGTCACTTAGCAACAGAGACTGCCTTGATTCTCTCTTCACTATTTCTTTCTGTTTCATTAGTCAGTCATCATGTTTGGGGCATCTCCATAATTCTTCATGTCCTTCGTGTGCATCTAATAACAGCCCTCCTAGATTTGCTCATCATTTTGCCCAACGCCTGTATTATTTGTCTGGACAGAGACAATGTTCTTTACTTTCCCAGAATGAGCAGTCTGTTCTGTCAGAAATAAGCAAATTAGTGGGATCATGCACCCAGGGCATTCTATGCTTCCCTCTGCCTCTTCACATCTTTTTGAGGCTCCAGCAAAATAGCTTTAAATTCTCTTCCCTCTGTCTGTTTCTGATGTGCAGTTGCAAGTCAAGCCCTGGGCTTGCCTTTTGCACTCACTGGAAGTTCAAAATTGTCTCCTGGTGCAGGGATGCCATTCAGAATATTTCTGTGTCGTTCAAGAGCTCTGTTGGCTTCCACAGCTGAGGAACTTTTTGAAATTGCTGCTAGTTTAGTGACACAATTTTCTGCTATTAACTGTTTCTTGAAAGGGAAGCAAACATACTCTTTCAAGATTTGTTTAACACCAGTGAACAATTTGCTGAAGTAGTTATTTCACAAACGATGGGCTTCATGGTAACCCGTTGAGGGCCAAGATATCATAGATGCCCAGAATTTGGTGAATGTTCATATGGCACTGTTCACACTGAAGAAATGTAAAGATGTCCTGCTTGTTGTGTGTCTACAGGGGGCCATTTGGACATTAATTTGCTGATGAGATAGCTCACGTATCTAGAGCATTGCTAGATGGTGGTGTGTCTAAGCACACTACATTAGTGTGACGATTAGGGGACTCTGTCTCTGTACAGATTTTTATTCTGTTTGCAGTTTGATACATGAAGGATGACCTCCAAATATCAAACTCCATTTTGAGTTAGTCTGCTTTCTCTGTTGTCCTATAATCTCCATGAAATGTTAATGGCTGGTATCACAGAGCTAACAACGTAGATCATTAAGGATTGATATTCTTCTATTTAAATGGACCTTTGGACAAAAAAGATGGCAAGGCCAAAAAAAAAAAAGTCCACTCAAGTAAGCCGGTAACTATGGAATAGATCATGTGATAGGAAGTTTGATCACCTGATGATGCTGATCAGGCATTCATCTGACAAGGGTACTGCAACGTTAGATAGAGGGAAAAGAGACCAAAAGTAGAAACAAGACTGTGCTGGAGGAAACTCTGACCTGATACCAAAGAATGCGCCAAAGGGATGAGGATAAGAAGGAAGAGGAGGGTATTTATTGTTTTATCTGGATCTTTTAGGCTGTCTATATTAAAGAACAGATGTTTTAGGATTACTTTTCAAAGCCTCTGTGTTATGCACTGTAGCTACCAAGTGTCCCTGGAGAGGTAAACTACAATGATTGCAAAATTGGTAGTGTGGTGTTCAGCGAAAGGTTGTGCTTCAGCAACTAAGATGTCTTAAGAGCTTAGTAGTAGACTTAGTGGCCCAAGGCAGCTGGGCCATGAAGGAGTAACCGAGGCTGTGCTCAGGAAATGTGCCAGAAATATCAAAGAAAGAGATGGTACTGGAGCCTGCACAGTTCAGTGGAAATTTGGAAGGGCCTAAGCACCAGTAGACTGGTCCTTAGCTTTTACAAACCTTTTCATCAGCATCTGTGTGAGAGGGAAGCCAGAGTGAAACCCTTGCCATTGACTCGGCCTTCTGTCACTGAACCATTGCCCTGGAATCTGTTGCTCTCAAAGGACCCCTCCTTGTCAGCCCCCAAAGATTTCTTAGAAAAGTGCAAGCAGCTGTGCATAGCCTAAGCAGTGGGTGATAGTGCTGCACCTTTCTATTGCCTGCACACTCTGATCATTGTCAGATAGAAATGTTTGCTGCCATTCTGCATTGTCCTTTGAATACAGATAGGCCCATGACTTCCTCCCCTCCCACCATCCCATTTTTTCCCTTTGCACACCTGCAGCTACCCACAGTGCAGGTGTCAATCCCTCCATATGTATTACTAGGAAGGACTCATTCCTCGGAGACAGAGCTGTGGATGATCTTGCATACCATAGGTCCTGTAATCCTAAGCACAAAAAAATAGGCTAAGGATGGAGTTCTTAGTCTTAAAGCTGTGTTTTTCCACTGTTGCAGGTGTAAGGAGAGCTCTTTAACCTGCCTTAGCATAGATTTGCAGTTTAATGTTTGTTGGCTTTCATTATTCAACCTCAGCAAAGACTCCGACATACTGGGCAGATGTAATTGCATTTGTGCTTAAAGGCAACAATAAACATGGATGTGAGAAACCAAATATACTGCTGAGTGACCTTGGAGAGGAATGCCTGAGGCTCCATGCTGTGGCAACTGACATCATTAACAGTGACTATGATGCCTGAGCTCTTGGAATAATCAGACTTTGGAGGAATGTTTCACAGGGGGCACCTTATTCTTGTCAATCTTTCATGCACTCATTATGATGCCCTGTGTGTTTGATTATGTGAGAACAAGCGAGTTCTACCTTGAGGCATATCAGGAACTCCAGCCGGAGGTATTAGAAATCTTGACAGAGTAAAGCAGTGTATTAAGAGCTTAGCCACTGAGGATCCTCTAAAAAACCCAAGACTCTGGAGTTCTCTTTGCATAGCCCATTTCATCTAAGACATCAAATAACACATGTTCTTCGCTTTTGACTATGGACTTGTTAATTTAATGTCAGAACTGAAAAATAAATTCATTAATTTTCCAGATGCCAGGTGAACTTCCTTGTGTCGTGGGCAAACTTTTTTTTCTTTAGAGATTTATCGTCGAATCCTTTTGAATTAATCATATAATCATAGTGCTGGTAGGAAGATCAAGAGGTCATCAAGTCCATTCCCCTTGCACTCGGAGCAGAAACTAATTAATGCGTGATTAAAATCACTTATAGATAGGACAGTAAAATGATGTAAACAGGTACAATTGTTTTCATGCTGAAATGTGATCAAGAATGAGAATCCCTTCTCTGTAAAAATAATTTATCACATAGGTTTAAAGTGAACTAGCTGGGATGAACTTAACAGGAGAATGTCAGAAAGCCAGATTTAACGGACACGGTATTCCAAGCAAACAGTTTGGCTGTTTGTATAAACACGTGTTTGTAGCCGAAGCCCCTGAGCAATCTTGTCAGCTTAGGATAACCTTGGTTTGTCTTAAACTCTGGTAGAGCAGTGAATGAAAGTAACCTGTTTTATAAGGCAGTTTTAGCCCTAACATGAAAATATAGCTGCTATGTACTTTAAGAATATTAATATTCTTTAAGTATACTTTAAGAATATTAATATTAATAAGTTACAGCACTTATCAGTGCCATGGATTGCTTTTGATAGGCAAGATTTTTGTCTCAAGCTATACACCCATACAAGGAAATAAAAGAATGAAATGATCTCCCACCCTCTTTTACGTCTCTGTGTTGACTGTATGGCTACGTCTAGACTACAAACCTCTTTTGAAAGAGGCTTTTACGAAAGATACTTTTGAAAAAGCTTCTTTCGAAAAAGAGCGTCTAGACTACAACCAGTATTTTCGAAAAAGCAAGCTGCTTTTTCGAAAGAGAGCACCCAGCTAGTCTGCACAGTTTGCATTACATAGCACCTTTTTTTCGAAAGAGCACTTTCAAAAAAAGGCGTTATTGCTCATAAAACGAGGTTTTCTGCAGTCAAAAAACCTGCCACATTCTTTTGATTTACTTTCGAAAGAATGTGGCAGCAGTCTAGACGCAGGGGAAGTTTTTTCAGAAAAAGGCCACCGTATGTGCCTTAGCTCCAGGAGGCTTTAGTAACCAGCGCTACTCATTTTCTCCTCCCTTGGACCAGGTTGATGACAATGGACAGAGCCTTGACTCCACTCCCTTATTTGCTAGCCAATGTATCTAAGTCATCCAGGAGCATGGAAGAAGCAGAAGAGAAACTGAGTGAGGGATTCCTCTCTCTAGGGAGTTTCAGAGGGGTAACCATATTTGTCTGTATCTGCAAAAACAAGGAGGAGTCCTGTGGCACCATAAAGACTAACATGGTTGTTTGGGTTTAAGCTTTCATGGGTTAAAAACAGTGCATCTGATGAAGTGGTTTTTACCCACAAAAGCTTATGCCCAAATAAATATGTTAGTCGTTAATGTGCCACAGGATTCTTTGTTGTCTTCTTTCTAGGAAGGAATTCTCATCTTTCAGCAGAAGGTGTTCTTCAGAATATACTGTTAAACTAGCTTTATTTACAGTTACACGTTACCAAACTTTCTATACTCATTAAAATTGAACCCAACAGTTTGTAATAGTTTTTTTAACTTGTTTTGTTTGGTACTTTTCTTCTTTCTGTTTTGGATTCTGTATTTCAAACCAGTTGCCCAAGACTAGAACAAACCTATACTAGGACACAGATAAAAGGTCTCCTAGGGCGTGTCTACACCCTTATTTAAAAATAACAAGGTGAGTATCCACACTACCAAGTTTGTTATTTTGAAGTAACAGGCTTGTTGTTTTGAAATAATATCCTCTGCTTTGTAGAGGAATAAGCTTATTTTGAAATAGTTATTTCGGGAGTTATTTTTTCAAAATAACTTATTTCAAAATAACCTGGTAGTGTAGACATAGCCCTAATATTGACAGATTTCATATTTCCTAGTACTAAAGCTGAAACTGACTTCGGCTTTGCAACCTGTTATGGCAGGGGTGAGCAAGCTTTTTGGCCCAAAGTCCTTGCCAGGGTCAGGAATGTTCACAAAATTGGGATTAGGCTGCAGGAGGGTTGAGGGCTTTGGCTGGGCGTGCAGGCTCTGGGGTAGGAACAGAAATGAGAGTTCTTAGTAAGAGTGAACAGAAATGTGGGAAGAGCATAATTCATTCAATTAAGATAATTTCTCAACACTTTCTTATATAATGTTCTGTATATTAATGATGTGCACATCATATCCATTCAGCATCCATGAATTATCTGCTCTATATTATGCTTAAAATATAGGTGTTTGGCTAACAGGAATTTCACTAACAGATAACAAAAGATTTTAAAAAAGCCTTTCAGAAGAAATTGAATTACTAGGAAATTGTAAAGGTCTGATTCTTTAAAATATACATTTTATTTGCATAAGCCAGGGGTAGGAAACCATTTTTGGGTCAGAGGCTGCTGACCCACAGAAAAAATAATTTGGGGGCCCTCACTGGTGTCACCCCCAACTGAGAAGGAGAAAGACACTCTCCACATTCCCCTCACACACTGGAGCCTAGGGTGGGCCAAGCCTAGTAGATCTTCTGTGCTCCAGCCCTGTGACAGGTCAGTGGGGGAGCTGGAGTGGTAGACTGGGTTCCCCAATGCTGGGGGCAGGGGAGCCCTGAGCCAGATCCAGTCAAGCCAGGGTCTGCATCTGGCATTAGGTTCCCCGCCCCTGGCATAAGGAGATGTAAAGGCAACCATGAACCATTCCAATGTACAGTATGTTTCTGCATTCAGGAATCTCATTTTATCTTATAAAGTAGGGCTCATCTCTTTGTAATTACTGGGTGGATATAGACTTCTAATCAGGCAGGGTTAGCAGAAAAATGCACTAACACTATAAAACTATATCAGAAAATAGGCAGTCAGTAAAAGATTCAGAGGAAAGTATCAGTGGGTATGCCTACACAGCAAAGTTATTTCAAAATAACAGACATTATTTCAAAATAACTTTCCTAGCATCTACACAGCCAAACCGCTATTTCAAAATTAATTTGAAATAGCGGAGCGCTTATTTCGAATTTGGTAAACCTCATTCCATGAGGAATAATGCCAAATTCGAAATAGCTAAATCGAAATAAGTGCTGTGTAGATGCTTATTTCGAAATAGGGGGCCTCCAGCCCTTCCCAGGGTGCCCTAGTAGCCACTCTGGGCACAACCGGAAAACTCTTCTGCTCCCCCCCCCCCCACCCCAGCCCCAGAGCCCTTAAAGGGGTAGACTCTGGCCATAGTGCCTGTGCCAGCTGCAAGCCTGCCAGCACAGAGCCAGCAGTCCATGCACCTTGCCCACCACGAGCCAGCAACCCAGTGGCACCCAACCCTCCACCACTTCCCAGGAGCAGGCTGGCAGCTCCCGGGAGCTTGCCAGGGGCTGCAAAAGGCGGGCGCCTTCCTGGTCTAGTGCGGAGATCGTGGACCTCATTGAGGTTTGGGGGGAGGCCTCCAATGTCCACGATCTCTGCACTAGATGCAGGAACACGGCTGTCTACAGGCGGATGGCTGACATCCTGGCCACCAAAGGCCACATGCGCACCCAGGAGCAGGTGCTCATGAATATAAAAGAGCTGCGGCAGGCCTATGCCAGGGCCTCAGGGGGCAGCTCCCAACCAGAGGTTGACCCGGATCCCTACCCCTATTATGATGCCCTGGACCACATCCTGCGGGGGTCAGATGGTCCGTGCCTCCCAGGTGGTCATCGACCCTGGGGCAGAGGTCCCTGCCCATGACACTGAGAAGGAGGAGGAGGAGGAGGACGGCCAGGAGCTTCAGGAGCCTGGAGGGAGCATGCCCCGCACCCAGGACCCCTGAGCCATCCCAGCAAGCCTGTTGCTGGGGTCATCGGAGGCCGGGGAGGCCTCGACATGTGAGTGCCATCACTGTCCCCTTATATGGGGCGGGGGGAGGTGGGGGAGAGGGAACCCAGGGACCGCGTGTGGGCCTTGCTGACCACAGAGCATGCAGCAACCAGTGCATGTGTCGTGCCATCCTGGGCATGTGGCCCCGGCTGGCTGCCACACAGGGGCCCTGGCCTGTTACCCAAACGCATGTATGTATGCAGGCACATGACATGCTCCTGACCCCGGGGAGGGACACTGCACGATGCCCTCCCTCCAGAAGCCCCCTCTGCACAGAGGCAGGGCACATCTCCCCTCCCCCTGCCCCACGCCCACACTATATACAGCACAGGGGCCAGCTCACACTCCGGGGATAGCAGGACAATTGATGCAGAGACCTGCTGTCCTCGCCTTGCAGAGGGGGCTGGGCTTCACCCACTGTGTCCCCAGGGAGAGCTGACTACTTCTCATGGTTCTCCACAGCCGCAGCAACTGTGAGTGCAGGGCGCACCACCCCACCCAGGATAGCCTCCCGCACCCGGGGCCAGTAGGCTCACCCGGAACCAGGAGGAGTACCAGCGGCAGCACCTGGGGTAACTGCAAAGGCAGGTCTGCAGCAAGGAGCACTGGGTGCATAAAGACCTGCAGCTGCGGTGGAAGAGCTTGCGGGAGCTGCTTGACCAGGGCCGTAATATCCGCGACCACCTGCAGACCCTGGTGCAGAGTGCTGCCTGCTGCAGCTCCAGCCCCTGCGGCTGTCCCAGCTATCGCTCCTCCTCTCACTCCTGCTTCTTCCTCCCGCTTCTTCCTCGCCCCCCCTCCATACTCGCTCCCCTCCGGGGACACCGAGGCCCCCGCACCTGCAGTGCTGGGAGACAGGTGGACCATCAAGACCCCCAATCCTGAGCTTCTCCTCCCCCTTCCTCCTCTTGCCTCCCTGTTCCAGCTCCCTCCTCCCAGGTTTCTCCCTCCCCTCTCCCACCCTCATTCCCCCCTCACCCCAGGTATGATCAATAAAGAGAGTTTGTTTTTGGCAACACATGTGTTTTGTTTTTGGCAACACATGTGTTTCAGGAAAGGGGGTTGGGGAGGGGAAAGTGGAAGGACATGAGGGTGGAATAAGGCACAAGGCCCCAGTAGGGCATGCCAGGGAGACTTCGCTCCTCCTCCGGGTGGAAGCTCTCCCACAGGGCCTCCCGGATACGGACAGCCCACTGATGGGCCTCCCGGCTGGCAGCCATACAGGGCTACCCATAGAGGCCAGCCAAGTGGTCGTCCTTTGCCATCCATGCTGGCAGGAAAGCCTCCCTCTTCTTCTCGCACAAATTATGCAGCACACAACACACTGCCACCACATGCGGAATATTCCACTCGGATAGGTCCAGGCGGGTGAGAAGGCATCTAAAATGGGCCTTCAACCAGCTGAACGCCCCCTCCACCATGATGCGGGCCCTGCTGAGCTTGGCATTAAAGGCCTGTTGGGAGGGGTTGAGGTGTCCTGTGTAGGGTTTCATCAGCCAGGATTGTAAGGGATAGGCCGCATCCCCCACCAGGCACACGGGCATGTCCACGTCCCCAACCCTGATGTGGCAGCCGGGGAAGAAAGTCCCGGCGAGCAGCCTTTGGCACACGGAGGAGTTGCGGTACACCCGCACGTCATGTGCTTTGCCGGACCAGCCTACATTGATGTCCACGAACTGGCCCCGGTGGTAAGATACAGCCTGCAGGATGACCGAGAAGTACCCCTTCCGGTTGATGTATGGGGAGGCCTGGTGTTCTAGAGCACGGATAGGGATGTGCGTCCCGTCTATTGCCCCCCTGCAGTTGGGGAAGCCCAGGGCGCCAAACCCCTCGATGACCATGTCCAAATCATTGAGGCAGATGACTCTGCGGAGCAGCACTCTATTGATGGTCTTGACCATCTGCAGAGGGACACACAAAACCGAGAGTCACTGGGGTGCCAGGGTGGCTGACAGTGCTCCTTCCCCACCACTACCCCGCACCCTCTCCCCAGGAGCAACCCCCCCTGCAATCCTGGCCACCGTGGGCAGTCCGTAGTGCAGCTGGGACAGAACAAACCCTCCCAAGGAGGGGACTTGAACCCGCTCCCCCTCTTTTCTCTAGGGCAGCCCATCCCCTCCTTACACCCCCCGCCCCAGCACAGTGGCCAGAGATTGCCATACCTGCATGAGCACTGCTCTGACAATGGATCTCCCCATGCCGAACTGGTTCCCCATGGATCAGTAGCTATCTGGTGTGGAGAACTTCCAGAGGGCAATGGCCACACGCTTGTGGAGGGGAATGGTGAGCCTCATGTGCATGTCCCGTCGATGCAGAGCAGGGGCGAGTCACTCACAGAGCTCACGGAAGGTGTCCTTCTTCATCCTGAAGTTCTGGGTCCATTGTTGGTCTCCCTAGAGCTCCAGGACGATGTGGTCCCACTGGTCGCTGCTGGTATCCAGATGACAGATGCAGCGGGGCGAGCTGGTGTTCAGGCACTGCTGCTGCTCTTCCCCGGCCCCTAGGGGGGTCTGGAAGAGGGCCTTGGGGTTGGGCTGCAGCAGATGCTGCCAGGCAGTCTCCAGTAATTGCTGCCAGGCTTGCAGCAAGACATCCAAAATGAACACCAGAGTGCCCAGGGGCAACTCTGGCTCCATGGTGCCGAGTGCTGTGGTGTCCTGAGTCAGGGCAAACAAAGCAGGCAGAGACAAAAATGCTTTGCTGTCCCTCAGCGAGATAGGCAAGCAAGCAGGGAAAGCTGAGAACAGGCTGTCCATGGGGGGTCCCTTTAAGTACAAGCCTCAGACAGCCTCAGGCAGCAGCAACACAAAGCAACTACTGACCCGATGCCCTGCTGGAACCAGTTTCAGCTGCCCTTAAATGCGATTCAGCATTCAATCGGTGTGGACGCGCTATTTCGAAATAGCAAAACACAGTTTCAAAATGCATTTTGTGTGTAGACACGTTATTTCGAAGTAACTTATTTCAAATTAACTATTTCAAAATAAGGTATTTCGAAATAACACTATAGTTTAGACATACCCAGTAATAATACAGTAAAGACAAGGCTTTGCCTGTGTGGAAGTATTTTATTGATATTATGTTGGAGCTGTATGGCCCAGTAAATAATCCTTTTGCATCACAGAATACACAGGAAAGGCCTGATACCTTTCCTCAGACTGAAGAATTCCTTATTCTGCTGACTGAGACTACTTAATGAGTAAGGGTATTGGAATATAGCAGAAAGGTTTCATAGAGACTAAATATGTCTGCATCTAGCCCCAACATATATAACTTCTAGAAACATCCCATAAAGCTGAAGGATAATTTCTGCAAACTATATTTTTGAATACAAAGAAATGTGCTAAGGGCCACTATTGTTAATTACTGTAAAACAGTCAGTGATTGGTACCTTCTGTAAAGTTAATTGTCTCATTAACCTCAGCCATTGTAATCTAGTTACATTATGAAGGGGAATCAAAATAACAGACTAAGATTCAATACAAGTAACTACATTTAAAAACTGTTTCCTTTTCTGCTGTGGTGTTTTGGAGTTAAATGTGTGAGTCTAAGCCCCTACTTCTTCCTCCCCACCACACAAGCAAAACCAACGTCAGCCATTTTTCTTTCATTCCCCACAACAATCTAAAAGGACTGGATGAGGAAGGAAGTGGAGGTCAATCAAGGGGCTGCAAAAAAAAAGTTTTCGAGATTTAGTTTAAACCATCACGGATCCCTAATCCTATGACATCTAAACATAGACTGAGGGATGGTAGAAAATTTTCAGTCACAAAAGTTGACACAAATTGTTCATGTTTTGTGTGGAACAATGTTCTTTAAAAAAAAAATCTAATTGAGTCAAATCCACAGCTAGTTGAAGGAAGCAGGAATGTCTCAATTTTTTTTCAGTGGGCTTTCTCTTGTGGCATCCTATATATAACATAGATTTTGGAATCACATGAAATACAATGAGCTTGTTGAAGCAATTCTTTTTTAAAAAACTCTTCTGTAGGAATGGAGTACATAGCGTCTTTTTAAAAAATATTTGAATCTTCTGTGTGGAAAAATATTCTATTTATTATTGTTGCTCTTTTGAACTTACTATTTCCAAGAATTAGAATATCTAAAGGACATCTGGATTTCAGTATTAGAAGCAAACATTATGGAGAAAAAGAATTCTCCATGAATATTACAAATAGGTATATCTGATTGAAAACAACTGGTTAAGATGCAGCTACAAGCTCTAAATTAATAGTTCTTTTGTAAAAATCATGTTGGGTTTAGATTCTGACATGCATCAAATGCAAAGCATGTATAATGTTGGGTTGCTGAGCATTTGCATATGCATACTTAAAGTTTCCCAGAGAAGAATATTTATCATCACTTTCAGCTTTGGGTATATTTGAATTTCACAAACACCATAAATGAGCTGTTTATTAGAACAAATCCTAGTGCCATCATTTAACATGAATAGTCTATCTTTAAATTGTCCCTTATGTGGCCCCTATTCACTACTGTCTGTACTACTCTTTGTATCACCAGCATGTTATTTTCTTCTCTAAACATATTTAAAAAAATACATACTCTTAAGTTCGCAATCTATTTTGTTCACTGTCTTTGTATCTGTGCATATTGTAAATCATTTAGGCCTCTGAGCTTTCCAAGATTGTCAATATTTTATCCACTGTGGCTGTGATCCTAAATTTATACACATGCTGTCATCACACAGGACGGTAAAATGAAACATGTATAAGTATTTTCAAGATTTTCCCCAAGGAAATCAGCACTGTTAACTATATAAAGCCTATGTACCAGCTGAGCACCAGAAGACAAAAGTGGCATGTAGCACATTAGCCATTTAATTGCAACATTTTTGATGGTCTCACCCTTAAAATAAAAGGCTATGATGGTATGAATACATTTTCCTAATGTATCGTTATAGTGCACAGGCATTTATTCATAGTAATAGTGCTTGGAGGTCCTAGTAGCTTTTCTAGGCAAAGTTTTATACTTTAGTTTTTCATTACTATAAGCATATTTTTACTAGAATAAACACATAAAGAAGAAAGAGACTAGCTGGACAATTGTACATTTAACCTCCAAATATACATATATATGATCACATTTCTCCAATGACATAATTTGAAATGGAATGGAAACAGCTATATAGTTTATACCGATTTTATTCTTATTGTAATAGACTTTACATAATAATAGAATTTCTAAAGGAATAGGAATTTCTTATACAATTATTTTATTATATAAAACAATGGGATCCTTAGTCATATTAAGGAATAAAGGCTGTAGGAGTGCTAATTTAACACTCTTCTTTATTTCATGGCATTATGCCCTTTGTGCAAGCATACAAATTTATAGCTGAACTCATGTCTGTGAGGATAAAGCCTTTTTTTTTAGTGCAGCGGGAAATAGCCTTTTACAATATTAATAAAAGCTTTCTCTATTTACTATATTTCTTTGACCTATAATGTCAGAAATATAGATTACACCATTAAATCATACATTGCTACTTTCATACGGTTTTACTTCACTCTCCTTTGCAACGAATATGTCCAGATTTTTACAACATCTGGCAATTTATAGCAATTAGTTCTGGACAGGCTTTACTGCTGTCATTCTTGATTGCAAAATCCAAGAACATACACAAATTATGATTAGTAATGACTTGTCCAATGACTAAGTAATTCATCTTAGTCATTTAAACCTTAAATCTATCAAAGCTGACAGCTTTGGCTGTTGTGCTGCTGTATTTATTTGATAATATTAAGCTTTTTATAAATGTTAAACCTTTCAGATGTGTAAAAATGTTGATGTAAACATGCAGGAAGGAGATATCGTTCTTTATATACATGAGCTTTCTATTAAAAAGTGATTAAAATTGGTTTCATTGTTGAGGCTTACTTGTAAAATAGGTATATTCATTAAATAGTTAGATCCGTCACATGTTAATTAATACCATCTTCATTAACTAAAAGTATGTTTGGTTTCAAATTAAGCCCTTATAGTTTAAAAATTATAAAGGGCCAGTAATAATAACACATCATTAACAGCAAAGACTTCTAGGATAACATGCTACTTTTAACTTTAAAGCCAGCTTATATTGGCATCTGGTGTTTAGAGCTAATTTATTAATGTGGGATTATTTTTTGTTTCCCTTTCATGTCTTCTAATATACTAAACTAAACAGGTGAATTTTGGTAGCACTTTAAAGATTAACAAAACATGTAGATAGTATCATGAGCTTTTGTGGGCACAGCCCATTTCTTCAGATGACTGGAGTGTTGGATGTCCAACACTCTGGTGGGCTGTGCCCACGAAAGCTGGTGATACCATCTACATGTTTTGTTAGTCTTTAAAGTGCTACCAGACTATTTGCTGTTTTTTAAGTTTTTCCTGTTACAGACTAACTCGGTTACCCTCTGAAGCAGGTGAATTTTGTTGTGTGTTATTAAACACAAAAATATGCCAAGTAATTTGCACCTTGTTGACATTTCAGACCATGTGGTTATGAAATAAAAGCAAATAATATATGTTCTTTGCCCATATGATATAAGATAACTGCATATATAAATGCCCCCCTAGTACTGTGCATTGTACACAGAATGCTGCAGCATCAGTAGCTACGTCTACACTGCACAGTTATTTCAGAATAAACTATTCCAGAATAGTTATTCCGAAATAGCTCACTTCAAAATAGCACATCTACACCGCAGGGAAGCCTCAAAATTAGTCCGAGGCAGGCTTCCCTAATGTACATGTGCTATCTTGATTTAAAGCTCCAGAAGGAATAACTTAGAATGGCCCTGTTGAGGGTCTATTTCTGAATAGCAGCAGTGGAGCATCTACGCATGCCTTATTTCAAAATAGCTATTTCAGAATAGACATTATTCTTCGTATAATGAGGTTTACAGAAGTGGGAATAAGCCATCCGTTATTTAAAAATAACTGAACTGTTGTGTAGATGCTCACATAGTTATTTTAGAATAATGGCCATTAGTCCGAAATAACTTTGCTGTGTAGACACACAAGTGACAGAGAATCAACTTCCCCCATTGTGAGAGAGCTGAGAATTGTTTGGAGGAATGATCCAAAGCAATATGTCAATATCTGGACAACTTTTGTTGGTGGTGGTGGTGGTAACACTGCACACTATCTAGCTGTTCGTTAAAGGACACATAATGAATAGTCACAATTTCAGTATCTCAAAGATGGATTGTCTGTTGCACAGGCCACTAAATATTATTTAGCTGCTTTTTGATACTAGGGATTAGAAAGGAAATCTTAAATAAAGACATTTGAGACTTCAAACTCACAATTCCATTAAGGCCAGAGATCATAGGCAATCCTTTTCCTGTATCAACCACAGTGCATATGTTTGTTCAAAAGGAAAAGGAAGAACTAAAAGGTGAGATTTGGGAGAAAACCTCTTTCCTCTTAAAAGGTGTAGAATGCATTAATCAGCAAGCATTTTCTCTGGAAAATCTGGTCACTTTAAGGTTGGCATGGTTAGTATCTGCAGCTTTGCCTCCAGATGAAAGTATATCTAAGATTTTTAATATTCAATTGGTGTATTTCACTGGTGCACTTCAGTTATCTGACTTGTATTTGATTAACAGAAGATTAATATGTGAGAAGATTACTGTGTTTGATATCTGTGTTAAATGCAGGACTTGGTGTTCACTCAGAATCATGTAGGACATAAGGCAATACATTATACAGAGAGAATATTGTGTTGATGTAGTCATGTCAGTCCCAGGGTATTAGAGAGATAAGGTGGGTCGGGGATACTTTCTACTGGATCAACTTCTATTGATGAAAGAGTTTGTTTCTCCCCAACAAACAGTGCAATAAAATGCATCCAGTCACCCACCTTATCTCACTAAGGCTATGTCTACACTGCACATTCATTTTGAAATAAGCTATTCTGGAGTAGTTATTCTGAAATAATTTATTTCAAAATATCACGTCTACACTGCAGAGAAGCCTCAAAATTAGTCCAAGGAAGGCTTCCCTAATGTAGACATGCTATCTCAACTTAGAGCCCCAGGAGGCACAAGGGAGGAAAAACTTAGAATGGCCCTGGTGAGGGGCTATTTTGAAATAGCAGCAGTGGAACGTCTACACACACCTTATTTAGAAATTGTTATGTTGGAATAGGCATTATTCTTAATAGAATGAGGTTTACAGATTTCGGAAAAAGCTGTCTGTTATTTCAAAATTATTTTGAAATAATGGAATGGTTGTGTAGATGCTCGCATAGTTATTTCGGAATAATGGCCGTTATTCCAAAATAACTTTGCTGTGTTGAGATACCCTAAGGGTATGTCCACACTACAGAGTTAATTCGAGTTAACTTAATTTGAAATAGTTAATTCGAATTAAACTAATTCGAATTAACGCATCTACACACAAAGCCTATTTTGAAATAGCTTTTTGCTATTTCAAAATAGCGCGTCTACACTGAGTGGACCCTGAACCGAAGTTAAGGCTGGCCGGAACCAGTGCCGGCAGGGCATCAGGTTACGACTTAGTGTGTGGGGCTGCTGCCTGAGGCTAACTGAGCTCCATGCTTAAAGGGACCCTACCCCCACCCTGGACAGACAGTTCTCAGGGTTCCCCGCTTGCTTGTCTACCTCGATGAGGGACAGCAAAGCAGTCCTGTCTTGGACTGCCCTGAGTGCCCGCACTCGGGACACCACAGCACTCGGCCACATGGAGCCAGAGCTGCCCCTGGGCATGCCGGTGCATCTCGTGGGGTTGTTGCCATTAGCCTGGCTGCACTTGCTACAGGCTGCCATCCAGGGGGGTCTATCGGGGGGCTGTCAGGATCCAGGAGGCCCTGTGGGAGAGCGTCCACCCCGAGGAGCCCCCAGAGCCACCCCGGTCCTCCCCACCAGGGGCTCATGCCCCATTCCTCCCTCACGTCCTTCCACTTACCCCTCCCTAGCCCCCCTTCCTGATGTCAAATAAAACACACGTATGTTCAAAAATAGAAACTGGGTTTATTGAACAAAACGGGGGGGGGGGGAGGAGAGACTGGGAAAAGGAGGTGGGAGAGGGGAAGAGAGAGGGTAGGAGAGGGGAGGGGGAAACCAGGGAGGAGGGAGCTGGAAGGAGGAAGCAAGGGGAAGAAGGGGCAAGGGAAGCTCAGGGCTCAGGGTTGGGGGTCTCGTCGGACCAACTTGATTTTCATGCACACCTGCTCCTGGGTTCGCATGCGGCCTTTGGTAGCCAGGCTGGCAGCTATTCTGCCATAGACGGCCACATTCCTCCATCTAGTGTGGAGATCATGGATGTTGGGGGCATCCCCCCCAAACCTGAATAAGGTCCATGATCTCCACCCTGGACCAGGAAAGCACCTGCCTTCTCCGGGCCCTGTCAGGCTCCTGGGAGCTGGCAGACTGCTCCTGGGGAGCAGTGGAGGGCTGGCTGCCAGGGGCTTTCTGGCTCATGTTTTGGGGCCACTGGGTCAGGGGCCCCGGTGGCCACTGCTGGCTCAGGGCTGGCAGGCTTGGAGCTGGCACAGGCACTGTGGCCAGGGTCTACCCTTTTAATGGCTCTGGGGCTGGGGGAGAGGAGAGTAAGTTTTCCTGGTTGTGCCCAGAGTGGCCACCAGGGCTCCCTGGGAAGGGCTGAAGGCCCCCTATTTCAAATTAAGTGTCTACACAGCACTTAATTTGAAATAGCTATTTCAAATTTGGTGTTACTCCTCGTAGAATGAGGTTTACCAAATTCGAATTAAGCGTTCTGCTATTTCGAATTAATTTCGAAATAGTGGTTTGCATGTATAGATGCTATTAAAGTTAATTCAAAGTAACGGCTGTTATTTCAAATTAACTTTGCAGTGTAGACATACCCTAAGAGAATAAGCAACTGGGTGAATAGTCATGTTCAAAGCACTGGCCAAAGTTAAGAACATAAGAAGATAAGCATGGCTATATTGGGTCAGACAAAAGGTCCGTCTAGCCCAGTTTCCTGTTTTCTGACAATGGCCAATGCCAGCTACTCCATAGAGAGTGAACAGAATAGGTAATCATCAAGTGATCTGTCTCCTGTCATCCATTTCCAGCCCCTGACAAACAGAGGTTATGGATACCATTCCTACTCATTCTGGCTAATACATATCAATGGACCTTACCTCTATGACTTTATCTAGTTCTTTCTTAAAATCTGTTAAAGTCCTGGTCTTCAAAATCTCCCCAGCAAGGAGTTCCACAGGTTGACTGGGTGCTGCATGAAAAAACAGTTCCTTTTGTGTGTTTTAAACGTGATACCTATTAATTTCATTTGGTGACCCCTTGTTCTTATGTTATGGGAACAAGTAAATAACTTTTCCTTATTCACTTTCTCCATACCTGTCATGATTTTATAGATCTTTGTCATATCCCCACTTAGTTGTTTTTAAGCTGAAAAGTCTGAGTCTTTTTTATCTATCTTCATACGGCAACAGTTCCAAACCCCTAATAATTTCTGTTGCCCTTTTCTGAACCATTTCCAATACCAATATTTTTTTTGAGATGAGGTGACTACATCTTTATGCAGTATTCAAGATGTGGGCGTACCATGGATTTATATAGAGGCTATAAGATATTCTCTGGCTAATTCTCTATCCCTTTTTAAATGATTCCTAACATTCTGTTTGCTGTTTTGACTGCTGCTGCATATTGAGGGGATGTTTTCAGAGGATTATCCACAATGATTCCAAGATCTCTCTCCTGAGTGGTTATAGCTATATTAGTCCCCATTATTTTGTATGTGTAGTTGGGATTATTTTTTCCAATATGCATTACATTACATTTGTCAATATTAAAATTCATTTGCCATTTTGTTGCTCAAGCATCTAGTTTTGTGAGATTCTTTTGAAGCTCTTCACAGTCTGCTTTGGTCTTAACTATCTTGAGCAGTTTAGTATCATGTGCAAATTTTGCAATGTCACTGTTTACCCCTTTCTCCAGGTCATTCATAAATGATTAGTCCCAGGACGGACCATACGGGGATACCACTAGTTACCTCACTCAATTCTGAAAACTTATAATTTATTCCTACCTTTTGGTTCATGTTCTTTATTCAGTTATCAATCCATGAGAGGACTTTTCCTCTTATACCATGACAACTAACTTTACTTCAGGGCCTTTGGTGAGGGACCTTGTCAAAAGCTTTCTAAAAATCTAAGTTGGAATGAAGAAGCCAGAAGGTGTACACTTCCCAGGAAAGTTTCAAGTTGTTAGGGTTTTTTGTTGTTTTTTGTTTTGTTTTTTAAAATTCCAGATTTTCTAGAGTGCTGAGAATTGAAATGGATCAGGTTGAAAGCAAAGTATGCTTGACTCCTTCTCTCTGACAATCCCTAGACAAAGATTATCTTTATTGTATGACCCCTTCCTGTCTTTCTTTCATTGCAAGCCAGCAGAGAGCACCGACATTTGTGATTGTATAGCTAGAGTGCCTAAAGCACATATATCTGAATGCTCTGGTTCAGATAACTTGTCATTCAAAACACCACCTACCACATGGGAGCAGGCAAGCTTTGAGCAGAAAAAGGATGTGTTACAATGTATAATAAAGATGTAATTTACCACTTAAACTATATTTTCTCCACTTCCTTATTCTGTTAAAAAATAAAAGTTCAAAAAGTTTAAGGTTTTTTGTGTATGGACCAGATCCTCATCGGTTGCAAACTGATGTAGCTCTGTTGAAGTTAAAGGAATCAAACCAATTTACAGCAATTGAGTATCTGTCCTAAGTATGCAAATATAGTCATATGAAAGAAAGCTGTATACTGAGATTCAATTCAAACATTAATATTTCATCTAAAGATCAGAATAATAAAAATAAAACTCTCTAACTTTCAGTGCACAAGGATTTTGCAGCTTATCCATGGCAAATTAGTTCTAGAATGACTGAGTAAATAGTTGAGGCATATACACGTTTCTACACTTCCATTCAATTATACAGATCATCTTAGAAACTAGGGCTTGACCAATCAAAGGTCATATTTTCAGCAAGTCTCTGCTCCATTGAGTGCACCTCTGGAAGTGGGCTTTTACACATTTGGCATTTACACAAACAGAAGTGTTGGACATTCAGCAGTGCAATTTGGAGGGCTACCCCCATCAAATTGCCCCAAACTCCATGGTGTCCTAGGTGCTGCATGCTGAGTATGAGCCAACTCTGGCTTTGGTGGCCAGCCCCATCTCCTGGCTGCTCCCATGCTACCTGCGGTTGCACCCAGCAGGTCCATCTCTGGGGGCGGGGGTCATGCAGGACCCAGGACAACCCCCTGCTCCAGCCCCACCCCACCCCCATTCCACTCCTTTCCCTGAGTGATGCAGCCTGTGATACTAGTGAGAGGGGTCCCTGGTTCTGGCAGCAGGAGTTGGACAGGCCCCCACCCACCGGTGGCAGCTGCATTCCTCTGCTTCCCACTGCCAGTTGGAGGAGGCCCTAAGGGATCCACCCCTTTCACCAAGTCCCCTTCCCTGAATGATGTGGCTGGGAGCCAGAGGGGCAGAGCAGGCTGGGGCCAACTAGATCCACTTCCCATCACCACCATTGAGTGTAGGGGTGGTTCCAGCCCCTGTTACCTCTTGCCCTGCTCCTGCCCCTGCAGTCCTCAGACAACCCCCACTGCTGAGAGGCCCCTGTCTGCCATACACACTGTGGCTGCGTAGGGCACCAAAATTTCTGGGAATGGTATTGTCAGTTTGTATGTCCAAATCCTGTCTGAATGCACAAAACAGATACCTGTGTAATTTTGTGGGCTTAACCCATTGCTCATGCAAAACTAGGAAGGGGAGGGACGAAATTTGACTCTAGCCACCTGGTAGTATGTTTTGAAGAGACACAAGTCTCCTCTCAGCCTTTGTGTTACAACCAAATTTCAATTTAGGCAATTGTAGTCTAGCTAATTCTCCCTACTATTTGAATGGACCAGATTCTCAGCTGGTGCAAATTGATGTAGTTCTTGAAAATAAACAAAGATGACCCAGTTTAGCTAAGAATTTTGGCCCAAATATTTTTCATTTCCTATGCTAAAAAATTGTTGCTTTCTGCTATCAAAGAGTCTCCATGTTCTACCCCAGAAATGGCTGTATATCTGAGGCAAGTGAACCTATACGCACAACAGCTTTTAAATACCTTTGTTTAAAAAGCACTACATAAAGGTGAATTATTTTATAGCATTATATCATTTAAATTTAATGGCAACTGTAATTGAACTGAATTTTCAATGACTTTTATTCAAATGGAACTTGGCATAAGTAAATTGGGAGAAAATATGCATAAAAATAAATATATATATACAAAATGCATTTTCATATGAAAAATAGCCACCATATAGAAAACAGTTAAGATGAGGATTATCCTTCAAAATAAATCTCTAATAAGGAACACTTTCTTGAGCTGAGTGACACCTTTGTGTGGGGGGGGGGGGAGGAGGTGTCTGTTTGGAAAATCATTTTCAGTACACATCTTGCCATAGATCCATAGATAATTCTGGAACCTGATTTGTATAGCATCCTTTATGTTAACCACACATATTTCTATCCGATATTTAGGTAAGATACTTCCTATATCAAATATGGTAATTTAAGAAACATAGAAATCTCTATTTCATTATAAAAAACCAGGATGCTGGAAAGAAAGCCTTCATACAGAAATATATCTGCTGTATGTGCTAGTATATAGAGTCTAAAAAAAAACCCCTCAAAGCTGTCAAGAACTGCAATATGATAAAAGGAGAAATGATGAAAAGGGAATGGCACCTTGCAGCTGACCGTATAAAAGCATAAATTCCTCCTGGGAATTCTGTATATAAAAGATAGGTTTCAGTACTTCCCTAAGAACACTAGATCACATTAACTTATTCAAATTGGGGGTCAGATCTCAATGTTCAGGTTTAAAGCTGTCCCACACACTCCTTGATAAGAAAAAATTGACAAATCACACTTTTGAATAAACTCATTTTAATCCTTTTCTTCCTTTTGAAGTAATAAAAATATCCTTGTCATGCAGTTACTATTGCATTTAATGGCTGTCATTTAGCAAAATGGAGAAATGATATCTGAGCATAATGCCTTCAAATATCGCTAATAGCATTTTTCATGAGGACAAATACTTTAATTTTACATGAATATGACTGTTACTCCATGATTATTATTGAAAACTCAGCTGCTTCTCCTATTATGGTAGATTGATAAGAATGGTTATAACTCTTACCTGTCATTTATGTAAAAGATTAGTAATATGAGCCATCCATATTTTCACTGTGTCATGTAACACTCATTAGTGCTTATCCAGAGTTTTGTCCAATTATCACCTGACATGATTTTCATTTAGCATTTTAAACAATAGATATTCTCAAAATGTTATATTTTAAAATAATCCAATGCATGCCTTTTTTGTTCCATTTTGCTAAACATGGCTTTAGCTCAGAATTTGTCACTTTTGTCTTAATTTGTAGCAATATTCCTGCACAAGTGAGCATTAATTAATCCTAAATTACAATGGAATTTATAGGGAATTACAGGTGACACCCACATCAGTATCAAACGAGTTCATCGTGATTAAACTTATTACCATTTTTAATTAACCTTGTGTGCCCCTGTATGGAAAATGTACAGTCACTGAATGGCTTATGTGATTTGCAGCTCCATGGGAAACAAAACCTGCTGTTAAAGAGGTGGCCATGGAAAGTGAATAAAAGGCCACCTATATGCTGAATTAACATCTGAAAGAGTGGAGTTGAAGAGTACCAGACAGGTTACAGATTTTGGAACTCAAGCTGATTTTGGAACTCAAGCAAAACACAGCACTATTCTTTGGAAGGGTAAGTGCATTTGATTCTCTGTCCCAATGCAACTTCCATGGCGAGGACTGTCTCTGTGTTATTTACTTGTACAGTGCTCAGTACAATACACTCTTAATGTGCAGGTAGAGTCCCTAAGTGCTACAAAATAATAAATGGTAATGATAGCTATAATTTTAAGAAAATTGCAGAAATCCATTAAGATGGCTAGCCCTATTCTGTTTCATAAAGATATGTTTCCCCCATCACTACCACCTTTAGGGGGGGAAAAGCAACCTCCAAGTCAATCTACTAACTTTCTGATGGATTTAAAGTCAGTCAGTACTTTGGGATATGTAGTGTTGTCCCAGCCATGTAAGTCCCAGTATCTTAGAAGGAAAAGGTGAGTGAAGTGACATCTGAGGAAGAGTTCTGTGTAGATCAAAAGCTTGTCTCTCTCACCAACGGAAGTTTGTCCAATGAAAGATATTACATCAGCCACCTTGCCTCTCCTTTGGGATATGCCATTGTTACAAGGGAGAATATCTCTTCTATATTTTTCTTTTTCATTATGAATTGTCTTATAGCTGATTGTTAGTTTAACTACATGATCAATTGATTTCTGATGATTGTGAGTCTAATACCCTGTAGGGTCATATGGAAATGATGTGTCTTGTCTGTATTATCATGTGATGTCCCAGAGCAAAAGTAAACAGTAATATTTCAGTCACGTATATCATCAAAACACTTTTTTCATAGGAACAGTAGGGATAGTTCTTTTGCAGGAAACAAAGGCCCAAACACTCAAAGGTATTTAGATACCTAATTCCCATAGAAATCAAGGGTTTTTATAAATGAAATACCTTATGAGGATGTGGGCCAAAGTGCTTACAGCCGGACTCAAGCAAGGGTAGTTTTAAGGGCTGACTTTTATTGTATAGAAAGAAATTATTTTGTGCTAATGGTATCACTGTTTGCCCACTAAAGAGTGTTGTCTCTGGATGTAGAGTGTATATATAAAAGGTTTTTTAAAAAAAGCTATCCCCATAATAATTTAATTTCTAATTCTTTTCCAGGTAGCTATTGTGACAGTTCCCTCTATACGTTATGAAAAGTTCTTTTTAATATAAATATGCATGACTCAAAGATGCTTTGAACAAAATACCTCATGTTTTCTTCCAATTTTAATGTTACAATTTGCTGGATCTGTATATCTTATTTTGTGGTGTGTATTACTCTTGTATTTAAAGTTAGAAATATGAAGTATGAGATTGTTAATGAGAGACATCAATGATGCTCTGGAAGCCTTAATAACTGGGTGATCAACTTAAAGTCATGTAAGAAGTCTTGATTGTCCTGCAAGCTGAAGGGTGATTGGACTGGTAAAGTAATAAACCATCTTGTTAGTCTTTAAAGTGCTACTGGACTGGTAAGACATGTGACCATACAACCTGGGGCTGGGATTCCATTTTGACCGGGTAATTTTCCATGGAAAGAGGAATGGAGAACAAAGGATTCCTTGGCCAAGGGAAAGTCTATTTAAGCAATGGGGAGCTATCAGTCCCTTTGTCTTTGGCTGGCCTGGGAACAAAAGAGTACTGGAGACCCAAGTCAGAGTAAAAGATCATCCTTGACTTGAAAGCTTGACTGAGATAAGAACATCTTTTAGGGTAATTATTTATTTGCATTAATTTTTAATGCAAAATTAACTAGCTATGCATTTTCTTTACATTTTAATTTTGTAACTTACTTTGATCTGTCTGTTTTCACTTGAAACCACTTAAATCCTACTGTTTGTATTTAATAAAAACACTTTTTATTATTATCAAGCCCATTGTAAATAATTGTTACCTGCAGGGAAAAAACAGTGTATGTATCCTTCTTTCATTGTAAAAGAGGGCTTACCAGAATGAGTTTTCATTGTGTAAAAATTTATACAGAGAAAGACAGATTCATTTGGGGGTTTGAGCCCTTTTTTGGGGTTGGTTTCCTGGATGCTGTGTCCTGTAATGCAGTGGAACTGCATTCTCCCAGAACTCAAGTGGTTCAGTGTCTGCATTGCTCTTGGGGGGGGGGGCAGTTACCTTAACTCCATGCCTTGTCTGGAGGAGACCAGAGAATCTGGCCCAACAGAACAGGGTGGAGGGGCACCTCAGAGAACAAGAAGGTGGGTGTTAATAGCATAATCAGCACACCAGGGAACAATCTCAAGGGGTCTTCCATAACTGCATCCCTTCACAGCCATTTTGTAGAGGCCTGTGTTGACATGGAGTTTACTATTTTAGCAATTTAGTCTTGTCAAACCTCATGGCTCAATTTCCATTTCACAGGCATACTCACAATCCATCAGATCAGCAACTTAGGTTTTGGGTTTTTTTTTCTCATTCTCTTCTGGACCAACCAAAAAATTATAGAGAGACTGCTCCATCAGCTATTTAAGACATGAGCTAAAGCAGAGTATTGCATGTACAGCTGAGAAAATAATAGCTGTTTCAGTTCACTGCCAAATCTGAAAAAAATGGAGAAAATTTGAATCATAAACCACTTTTATCTATATTTATTTATTTATAGGAAACTTAAGTAACTCCCAATACCTTTTTGCCTAAGCTTGGCATTCCGCCTGTTTGTACTGTGAGAAGGGACAGAGATCCTACTACAAACTGCGCTTTCTCTGCTGTATAAATCCCCTCAAATCTCTTATCTCCACCTAAGCTGTGATTTGGGAGAAAATGGGGAGAGCGAGACAGAGTGTGTGTGTGTGTATGTGTAAATGTGTGTGTGAATGAGAGAGAGACAGGGAGACAGTCTGGAAGCTGCTACAGGTTGAACCTCCTAAATCCAGGACCACGGATGTTGCTGCACCAAAGAGCCTAGGAGGCAGGAGAAATGCAGGGCTTGGGGAGGTCTGACTAGGCCAGGTGGCATCTGGGGAGTCCCGGCCCCAGCGGGGGAACCTCCAGCTGCAGTGGAGCTCTCAGCAGCTGGATGGCCCCAACCGGGAATCCCGGCAAATCCCCGGTGGCAGTGAGACTAGGGTGACGGGACGGCCTTTGCCGAGGAACCTCTTGGCTGAAGTGGAGCTGGTGGAAGTGGGTGGCCAGAATCCCCAGTGGCAGTGGGGCCACCCCTAGTAGCAGGATGTGGCAGGGCTGCCAGACACCCCAGCTGGGAACCCCCTGGCAGCAGCAGGGTCAGCGATGGCCAGATAGCCCCATCCAGGAACCTCAGGAAATACTGCTGGCATCGCTGCCTCAGGGTGGCCAAGCAATCCTGCCAGGAAGCCTGGGAGACCCTGAGGCAGCAGGCAGGCAGCAGGGAAGGGAGGCATGCCAGACCAGTGTTGGGGGACCAGCAGCAGGGCAGGGAGCTTTAAGGAGAAGAGCCTGGGACCAGGACAGCCAGCAGGGGAGCACTGACCTCCCCTGGTTGAGCAAATTCCCTGGTCTGGAATAGCTCATGTCCCAAGGGAGCCGGACTAGGGAGGTCCAAACTGTATTCTATGTGTGAATGAAATTTCAGATATGAAATATTGGGTCTGAAATGGATTTTTCAACTTATTCAGGAGAAATTTTTTGGCTTGCAGAAACTTGAACTGAAAAGCTGTGTGATATGATTTGGCAAGAAACACTGCAAGTTTTCATGGTATATTTGCTGTATACACCCCTGTCTTACTTGCTAATTTGTATAGAACCCTTAATATTTGGTAGGTATGGTGGGAACTATCCTATGAAACAAATGAGATACTTGTTTCTGTCTTCATCATTCTCCCAAAAACCTCCAATTAATCTAACTATCTTCAGTAGACAGTTTAGATGCCAAAGAATTTAGTATAGCTCTCATTTGATATAACTTATTAACATAAATATGTAATAAATAAATATGTCTGAACCGAGAAATAATTTTACAGTGGTTGGAATTTTTATAATGTCTTGACTATATATCTTGCATGACAATGTCAAATGTACTGAACATGTGAAACTGTAAGCTACAGTACTGTTTTGTATTGCAATGTGTACCTCATATGACTGCAAGTATGGGATAAAAGGATTCGCTTTTCATTATAAGACAAATTAAAATTTAATTGCCTGTTAAAACACAAATGTCAAAAGCAAATTTTCAAGCCAGGGTTGTGATCCTCTCATGTAGTATGTTATATCCCTATTTAAATGTAAATTAATTCTCTTCTTAATTTTAAATGTATTTTTCACAGAATGTATTGAAGTTTTATTTCAAAACACTCTGCTGTGCTATTTCTGTATGAAAAAGTGCATTTGACAGCATAGGCACATCTGGTTTCAAGTTCCATATTAGAATCATGTCATCATATCTAATCTCTAAGGTCTGAAACTTATTAGTGACTCTCATTTCTTAAACAAAATAAGTTCTAAAATTGTATCCTTAAATGTGAACTAGTGACTATCAAAGCTAAGGGCTACATTTACAAAGGGACTTTGGTTTTGTAATGCTCAATGAAGTCACCTAGCAGGAGCCTGGAGTCACAGTGAAAGTTGATCTGGGAGTCACCTGACCCCTGAACCGTAAGATTATACAAGGGCAGGAGCTGAACTATGTAGGCCTTTGGCCATTTGCACCAATTTAAGGAGAGAAATTTCAACAAGAAGATAATGAGTCAGTGCATACCTATCTGAACTCAGATGGACTCCCAAGGAACTGTGAGCTAGAGTGAGGATCATGGCCTTTAGGATGTATGTTGTTATCTATATTCTCTATATTCTGTGTTTTATCTGATAAGTAAACAACAGTATTTTAGACTGCTGTACAAAGTATCCGTGCAGTTTATCCACATGCCTGCTTGATCAGGTACAATGCCTGGCCTCTCTTTAGGAGGATTAAAAGACCCAGAAATTAAGCAGACAGATCCCTATACAGAAATCTAGGGAGTAGCCAACATGGGAGCACTTAATTTGACTGGAGCTGTAATGTGCTCTGACAATGCCTACACATTCAGGCCCTACTTGGGAGTTAGGCATAGGAGCACCTAGTCTGAGACGCCTACATAAGTGGCTTTGTATATGCCCACTGACAGAAAATTAGTCACCTAAAGCAGCGCAGTATCTATAGAGGATTTGTGCCAATCAATTTTGTCTAAATGAAGGCAAAAGAATTAATTACACTCAGTCCAGGATCCAGAGCTGGTGTATATCAGTGGAGTTCTACTGACCTCAGTGCAGCTCATCTGATTTTCGACAGCTGTGCATCTAGCTCTAAGCCTTCCTCCAATACATTTTTACTCTGATTCATATTATGTTCTTTTAGTTAGCATATTCAAATACATCATGATTAAAAATTAGTATAATTTAGCCTATATGACTTATGAATGAAAAATAAAAGGCATTATTTTAAAGTTCATAGGGTTACAGACATGACCATAATGGTTCAGTTTCATTCAATTATCATTCAAATACAGCATGTAATTGTAAAACTTATGGAACTATGAAAGTGGAAATTTATAATGATGCAGTCTTAATTTCATTAATTTAATGAATAAAGCAGATATTACACTAAGACAGACGTCAAATTAAAAACTCGCAGATTCTAATTAGCTTTAGAAGTCTCTTATGTCTAATTGATATGGCTGTCATAATTAATTTAAATACTGATTTCAACCTGGCCAGGATGCATTCACTCGCATTTCATTCACTAGCAGCCTTTAAAGAAGCATAAAAATGGGACATGGTTTTTGTAACCAAGTTTTGATTTACAATAAGGTATTGGGTTGACTTTGATGAACTTAGATTGTGTTGCGGTATTTTAGCTAAAGTTCACCTGAAATGTAAAGCAGAATTAAATCACACTCCATTAAGATTGCTTAAATGAAGCTACCTGCACTGTAGAACCAATGCTAATGCCAATGACTTTTGTAACAAATTCCGCAGAACAGCTCATTTTAAACATCCTTACAAATGTACCATATCATTTTGAACAGTTTTTGTTAGAAAAGAGTAAAGATAATAACAGGGGGCCCAGTTCACCACTGTATCACTGCAGTTTTGCGCTGGTATAACTCCATTTTTACCAAATAAGTTATAACAGCAGAGTAAAAGTGGTGAATTATGTCTTTTGTGCTTCCTCTAGTTCACTAACCGTTAAAAACAAGTCCTTAAGGACCTTATCCCAAGTCTCACAGAAATTATAACACCTGCAAATCAGGAGGCAACACTTAACCTTAAACTTTAGGTATTGTTTTACAATGTATGGGCTAATTAAGGATTGAATTTTGTACACAATATTTGGGCAAGCAGTCTAAAAAATGGTTAACTAAAAGGAAATTGACGTTAGTGTGATTATTTGTATGACCATGGAAAGAATTATTAGGTTCTAAAAAAGTTGAAGAAATTGAACAATTAGATTACAGCTCTTTTCTACACTAGAAAAGTAAATTTTGTATATTCCTGGCTATAAATATGACCCAGCAAATGTATATTCTTGATTTGATGCCATGTCAAACTAGATGCATATTAGTATGCATACGATATGCTGACTATGTCCAAAACTTCAGTCAGGGTGCAAATTCCATTGTACAGAGTGCTGCACAAGCAAAAGTGAGTCAAAACTTATGCTTCTCTCTTTCCTGAATGCCAGTGTGTGTATATTATATATTGACTGCATCTGATTATATTCATATAACATATTAATACTGGCCACCCTTAGAGCTAGCAAAATGAAATACACCCTGAATTTTTTAACATGCCTAAGAACAGCATATGAGGTTCTATAGCCAGGAATAGTTGAAATACCAAGTTTGTTGCATAATATATGAATAATGCTATTAGGTAACTCATAAAAGTGAATTAACATAGTTCAGTGGCAGCTGCAAACATATCTGTATAGTAGTTAATGGTCAGCAGTTCTATTATAAATCCTCCAGTTTTAGCTATCCACTAGTTCTGCAAATGAAACAACATACTAAACATATCCATGCTAAAATTACCAGGTGCCTGACTGACTGTATACTATAAATAATAATTAATTAATTATTATTAAAAATAATAATTAATAATAAGAAGAAACAACTTGCTATATAAAGGATAATGGGTAGCCATCTTGCGGTGTTTATAGGAGAATGAATGGCTGTGGTGTGATAAGGTCAGGAAATGAAGCCCAAAGATTGTGTGATATAGTATGATATAGATGAGTATAGGGCCAAATCCCACTCTTTCAACTTGCTCTAATCATGTTTGTGGACTTTAGTAGGGAACTAGTGTGAATAAAGCAAATAAAGTGAGATATGGCCTATAATTGTAAACGATGGTGGGAAGCATCTAGAATTTTGTGTGACCAAATCTTCAGCTGGTGTTTATTGGTATAATTTCACTAAATGGAGTGGTGAATGGAGCTACACTAGATGATTTTTGTGAATAGATGATTCCTGTGAATAGAATTTTACATTTACCCGTATTCAATATTTTAACACTATCCATCTGAAATTGTATCAATAGACAAATTCTCCTCAGATGTAAACTATGGCACCTCAAGACTGCACTGGTGGAACTAAAGGGAAAATTTGACTCCCTGTTTTGGTTTCTTTCAGCTTAGCCTAGTTCTGAGTAAAACAATTCAATTTAATTCTTAGTGGCAATTGAGATTTAAGTACCCTCATCCTTGCTATTAATTTGTTCCAGCTGGTGTGTTTTATAATCAGATGAAGTGTTTGATATTTTAGATTAACACAGTTTAGGGGTAAGAGGCTAGGTGCATTTTTGGCCCAAAGGGGCTAAGAATAGAAAATCAAATCTACCTCTGGCCAGTCCAGACTTATCGTTATCTCTATGGAGCTCTTAAACCTTTGTGATTAATCACAGAACTTAAGGTTTTTCTTAAGTCAGAAGTGGAAAAAAAAGAGAAATTAGATGAATTTACTAGGGAAGCCATTAAAACTTGCTTCCCCATTTTGTTCTGCCCATGTGTCACTCCCCCCTAATGTTTTCCTTAGAATTAGAGATCACATGCAAATTTACATTTTTAAAGAGTGGTGAATTAGATAATTGTCTGAAAATGAAGAGTTATAAAAAGCCATGGCAACATAATAAGACAGCCATATAAGACTAATTATCACTTTTTTGGCTTACAATAGCTGTCATCTTTTCCTGCTGAAAATCAGAACACTAAACACCAGAAGAAAAGTGGAAAACAATAACAACTGCAGAAGCATGTAAAAGAGCTATTTTCTGCCTTGCTAGATATAATAAAGTGCTTGCATATGAATAGTCATTCATCATGCAAATGAATAGAGTCATTTGTTTAACTTATATTTCATAGAAATGAAAAAGACGCTTTTAAAGAATCTCTTCATTAAAATTTAGACAAGATTTTCCCATTTTACATTTTTCCTCAAATTGTCTGGCCTTTTAAGTTTCACAAGAAAAAAATATGTTTTCTTATTATGTTGTTTCTTTACTTCTCATATGGCTCATTTAATTGCTTCCACAGTGGATGGTAGGCTGCTGTAAACTGGAGTAACTCAATTGCCTTCAAAGGAGCTGGGCTGATTTACGCAAACTGAGGATGTTGCCCCCTATGCCAGGTCTTGGGATATCTGCTTTTTTGAGAATAACTCAAGTGTGCAATGCTTCAAATGTGCTTTCCTTGAGTGTTCATGGGAGTAAGAAATATATAGTAGATAGTGCTGTCCCTGTCTGCACCCCTGCCCCATGCTGGCCAATAGGGTTATAGCTGTCCTAGTCATCATCTCTGGCCCCTCTGCCCCCCCCCCCCAGTCATTATACATATAACTGTCCCTCCTAGCAGAGTCCAGTGTGATGGGGTGGATTGAGCCTGAAGCCCCCTGCTGGGGGCTGGGGGCTTTGCCACACCTCACCCCAGGGAGAAGAGCAGAAAAGAAAACCTCAATGTGGAGTAGAGTGGCTGCTTCTCTGGCAGCCAATCAGGGCCCAGCAAGCTAACATAAAAGAAGCTGCTGGGCAAGGGCCTTGCAGTTCCTCACTGGAGCTCAACCCAACCAGAAGTAGTCTCTGACTGTGAGGACAGCAGCACTTTGGACAGCTCTGAGTGAGAGCTGAACTTTAGTCCTGGATAAGCCCCAGGTCCAGAGATTGAAGACTAGCCACAGAACTTCACAGAACCCAAGACAGGATGCATTGAGAACCAAGTCTCCAAGCCCTGAGAGATGGAGCTAGACAGAACAGCATCTTGGGAAAGTGGCCCAGGGAGCAAGGTATCAGAAGACACTAGAGACTCGTAGCAGGCAACTGCTATTTACAGGGTCCCTGGGCAGGGACCTAGAGGAGTGGGTGGGTCTGGGTCCCCCCCAAATCCTTCAGCAGCTGCAGCAAGGGGGTAAGAAGATGCCTGGTCCTAGGCAATGGAGATGAAAGCTTTCAGGGACAACTCCACTCCCAGAGAACAGCCAGGGCTGAAAATTGCAGATGTGCCCTCAGCCACAAAGGGGCACTCACACGAGATGGGAGCCCCTTTGTACCCTCCCATTCCATTTTATGAGAAACAATTGAATTCCAGACATGTCCCATTGTCCTGGCACAACCAAACCCTAACCTTGCTTTAAGTCATGATAAGAGGAAGCTGCAATCCCAGCCAACCCCTTTTTCATGAGGCCCTGCCCCTTTTGGGAGCATGGAGTCAGGGCCTCCCCTTGCCCAGGGCCCAGTAATTCTGTTCCACAGTATAGTCACATGAAAATAGTAAGGCCCAAATCCTGAAAGGTATTTTGGTGTCCAACTCCCATTGACTGAAATGTCTAAATACGTAAGAGTCTAGAGCTAAGTGCATATATATATATATATATATATATATATATATATATATATATAATCCCTAAGGCAATTTTTTTTCATAATTCCTGGCTGGTTGAAGGTGGGAGGGCCAGATAGGAGTGGGGGAACACTATGACAGTGGCAGTAGAGGGAATGTGGTAAAATACAAAGGGCTGAGGATAAAAAAATTAAATAGAATTGTGACTCCCAGGTAATTTTTCTTCCACATAATATTTTCAGGATTTCTCCAGAATAGTCACAATACAGAAGGAAATCTGTACCTCATTCTTTTATCACTGGCATGACCTCTCTCTTAAGACTATCAACATTTGAGAGGTGGGCAATATTTCAGTCAAAACTAAAATACTGTGGGTAATACATAGAGAAATTCCTTCGGTGTTCTCTAGTGTTTTCTTGATGGCAGTGAAATTGACAATCTACATTGTTACAGTTGTCATGATATACATGAGAAGTGTTCTTTGAATGATCGTTGGGGGTCATGGCATTTATAATATACAGAAGAGAAGCAAAGAAAAAATAACGACACAGAGTAACTTTTTAAAAGGTTTTGCAACTCTCTCTCCAAGTGTTGGAATACAAAAGTTTAAAGTAACTCATTAAGGTAATATTGAAAATGCAAGTCAGCAGTGCTTAGAGTTAGAGAACTACGAATGAATATATGAATATATTATACCCTTAACCTAGATGCTGCTGTGCATATTATAGACACACTTTTGATTTCAGATAAAAAATCAGATCCATTTAAGTAAACAGGTATAAATATTTTAATATCCAAGCACAATCTTTTCCTATATGCTAGGGAGAGGTTTAAAAGTGGCCTGCAATCAGAAGCTCCCTATGTTAGGAGTAATGTGGAGAGGGGAAGAAGGCTGATCCTCTAGACCAGAATCCACTACGGTAGTTTTAGTTCCAGGTCAGATCCAAAACTTGAAGTGAAAGGAAGCTCTTTCCTGGTGTATGTTGGGATACAACCCAGATCTCATGAGAGCAGCCATTCTCATAGGGGTTTTATACTGTTTGCTAGATAACACATGAAAAGAGTTGTTCATTAAGTGAAATGTAGGCTTGTGTTTTCAGAAAGTAAGTTATATCATGTGTTTTTTATGTCTATGGTGTCCCATGATGTGTGTGTGTAAGAGAGAGACAACAAACAAAAATATTGGCAATGAGCCAATGAGCTCTTTTCATAGACAGTAATTCTCCTTTGGCCTAAAACAATAGGCTCCGGTACATGTTCCAGATCACTAAAGTGCCATTTCAGGTTTCTGACCAGAGTTTCCACTTCTCAGTTTACAGCCTTTTAGCAAGGGATAGCTCAGTGGTTTGAGCATTAGCCTCCTAAACGCAGGGTTGTGAGCTCACTCCTTGAGGGGGCCATTTAGGGATGGTATTTGGTCCTGCTGTGAAGTCTGGGGACTGGACTTGATGACCTTTCAAGGTCCCTTCCAGCTCTATGAGATGGTATATCTCCAAATTATTAATATTAGAATAAGATGGGGTACCCGGGCAAGTCACCAGCAATCAGTTTAGTTCTCCAAAGCACCTATTTCTTTACTTCTTTGTAGCACTCTATAAAAGCATTAATGACATTAAGATCCCATTTAAAGCAGTGCTCAGCCAACGGAAATAATTTCACTTCGCCCCTAGTTGAAGCATTAGATGAAAGTGTAAATTGCACTCCTGTTGTCTATAGAGCTGAGAGTAGCAATACAAGAGAAAATGGTCTGATGCACATTTTCTAAAACTCCTTTAGATTTTGGGCTTTCACAGAGAAGCTCTTGAGTCCCTAGCCTCACTCTACAGTCTAATGCACAGTGTGACATGTTGAGCTGCACTGCATGGAATGCTTTATTTTAGCAGTTTCTGGGGCAGTTGCCTTTAGCTGTGTACATGCTCTATAATGTTGCTGTTCTTGTCCATTTTGTCAAGAGCTGAATATGTCTGGCTTGCTGTAGAGCTGTCTTCTGTCACTCACTAGTCTCATGCCTTGTCAAGTCACTTCACTCACCATCAAACACCAGGATTTCCACTCTAATTCCTATAGAAACCTCTCTTGAATATTGTGGCATTTCTCCAATCCAAACTCCCTGCCACTTAAAGAATTATAGTACTTTTGAGAAAATAATAACTCTGCAGATTGTTGGTGATTTGAGAGTTTGCAATCTTCTCTGAGTCATTATCCAAACTATTTCCCACCAGGACGCTAGGCAGAATTTTGCAGCTGTATTATGTGCTGTCTTTAGACTAGTGATGATTTTTGGGGGGAGGGGAAATCTTAGCAAACCATTTCAGACAAAGTTTGCTTTCTTTCTGTTCCTGAATTATCTGCAGACAGGTAAAATGAACTGAAAACTATTTGCTGAATAACTTGCCAACTTGAATGGCTCATTTTGAGCAGTCAGCATTCAAGGTTACAATACTGGGGACACTGTTATTGTGGTTTTGGTCCCTGAATTGTTATTTCTCAGACTCAGACTCATGAAAATACCCGTGATCAAAAACAAAATTTGCTTTCCGTTAATATTCTTCAATATTCACTTAAATTTCACTATTATCTTTCATTTTCCTTCTGGTGCATTTATGTCTTAGAATGTGGGGAGGGGGGAAAAAGGGATTAAAAAAAGATTTAAATGGCTAATAAATGTGAAATAAATACAATTAAATAAAATTATATTGAAGAAAAGTGATAAATATGCACAATGTTAATGATCCAATTTCCTTTCCTTCTAAAAACCACTTGTCCCCAAAGCAATTGTCCCATTGTGTAATAATATTGTCACTCTACTACATCATAGTACACACCATTACCTACTAATAATAGCTTTTACAATGTCTGTTTTACTGACATGGAAAGTTACTCTGGACAGAAGTTCTGGACAGAAATTTCACATTGCACCCCATTAGTGCTGTATGAAAGAGAATGGTATAAAATTGAACACATTCTGTATATTGTTTTCACTGATATTCCCTGTGGTAACCTGAGATGTTAACACTTAGTAATAGCATGGGCATCACCTCATGAGTGCCCCCCTTGTGGCAATGTTGGCATTACCCTCCCACACACAGTGGCAGCCCTGTGCAGATTGGTAGATGTATCCCTGCCTCAGTTTCCCATTAGGAGCTATGAGTAAGTTCAGAGAGTATAGTAGAGTGATCAGTGTCCCTTAGTGATGTCTAGTGTGTTCAGTCATAGGCTATTGAGTGATGCAAAAATGTTTGCCCCAGTGTCCTAATGGGGGGCGGAAACACAAGTTAATATTAATCTGGTTTCCCCACCTGAGTCCATCTGTCTCTTCTGGTCACACTATTTACTAGTAGGCACTCAACTCAGGATTCTGTTCTGAAGTCAGGCTTATTGCCATCAGTATTTCTTTCTTATCTGAATTTAGGGCTCCTGGAGGAGCTCTTCTCTGGAGCAGTGTGGAATTCCTCAACACCTTAGACCTCTTCCTGGGTCTGATAAAATTCTTTTGCTTGGATCAAGCCTTCCTCAGCCTTTGCCATTTCCAGCCCTCTTTGAACCTGCTACCCACAGTAGCATCTTTTCCAGCTACCTTTTTTCTGTTAAACTTTAACACACTTGCCAGAGAGGTACCTTGTCTTAAGCTTTCTGTAAGGTTCTGGAGCATCCTGCCTCACCACTCCTCTTTAGGAAAGTCTTGGTGTTCCCTAGACAAGTAACTCTTACCTAATCTAGGTAATTAACTACTGATGGTTGGATCTAAGTTGACTTATTCTCCTTAGCAGAGCCTGTCTCAGGTAGGCTGGTCCTGGGCTCCCCAAAAAAGAGCCTGCCCTAGAAACATGCTTAGTTAGTATTTCTGGTGCTTATACCTCTGTAATCTGTTCCATTAAAGGACAACATGTACATACCACCAGGTACTAGAGCTTCACACACAAAAGCAGGACTGACAGTATATTCATTAGAAAGCAGTGCTGCACATACTATGTGGGAGGACACACAGATAAGCAGACACACGGACACAAATATAGTTCAGTACTATATAGAGACGTTACATTTTTTTAAAATATTGTGTATTCCAGATCCATTTCTCTTGATATTTTACTTTGTAACTAGGTTTGCTGTTTATTTGCTGTATTTTTTTAACAGGCATTATATTAGCTGTGGGAGATATGAGCTTAGGAAAATTTCTAACTGATCTGACATTTCATCTTCAGATTGTTTCTTCTTCCACTTGCACCACTAAATAATTTTATTTATGAAGTACCTCCCTGAAAAACTCCATGAGCAAGCTCTGTGCATCAAATAATAATAATTTAGAATCCATGAATAAAACATTATAAACTCACTATGTAACAGCCTAACAAAAACAAATCCACAATCCAAGGTCCTTTAGAAAGTAGTAGAAGAAGAAAGACATAAGAGAGGAATAAATACAGGGCCAAGAGTGGTTAAGTATATATATTGATTTTAAAAAGTTCTAAAATATCTTTCAGAAACTTCTTTTGCAGATCTCCCTCTGCTCCATTCAGTTGTCTTCACCAGACCTACACCATGACCACTGCAACATCTTGGCTTCTTCCTCTGCTGCTCATAAACTGCCATGTTCACATCAACTGTCACTGCAATATTACTTCCTTCCCTTTTGACACAGACTACTTGGCCTTCCAGCTTCATGCAAGCCATGGTTGGTGGGATGTGTGAAATGTCATTCAATTCCAGCTCCAGCCAACCTTAAAGAGACAATATTTTGGAGAACTCATACCCCCAGATATTTCGATTATGGGAAAATTTCATGAATTGGGGTAAAAATTTCCTCCCACAACCAATGTAATAAATATTTTTACTTTTTAACCACAGAAAGAAATCTAGTTATGAAATAAAATATCAACAGGAAGAATTAGGTCAGTAGATGGTGCTATAATATTGGTTTTAGGTTCTCATCAGTAATTTAAAAAAAAGGTTTATTGCACAACTAATATTTCTAAGCACATAATAAAATAATACATATGTATGTTTACATATGAAATAGCAAAATATTTTATAAATGTATATCTTTGGAGTTTTAAATCAAATTTATTTTATTGTGTACACGATAGAAATAGACACATATCTGGAAGTTGTTTGGTTCTTTCTCCTGACAACAATGTACAGTTATTAAACTGTTTCAAAACTTTCCACTGTTTTCATTAATACAGTAAAACTCCAGTAGTCCGGCATCCAATTGTACGGCACTCCCGATAGTCCAGCATCAAAATGGCAAGAGTCTAGTGAGTGAGCTTCTGCAAAAAATGAGTCACAAGGCAGCAGCAGCAGCAGCTGAAGTGAGTGAAACCAGACGGGACTGAGTCAGTCTGCCACTGGCATTGTGTGACACTGGACAGTGCTTGTGCTACAATAAAAAGGGTTAAAAACACTTTATATACAGTATATACTGTGTGTATGTATATATATATATATATATATATAAAAAACCATCTTATAGTACCTCCTGATAGTCCGGCATATCTGATAATCTGGCACCACCTAGGTCCCAAAGGTTCCGGATTATCAGAAGTATGCTGTAGTTTTATTTTTGCCCAGTCTTCATGCAAACATGAATTATTTCATTTGCAACAGATCATCAATATTGCTGATATTAGTAATAAGGAAGGCAATCCTATGTGAAAAGAAAGCCTTTTATTGTCATTATTAATTACTGCACTGTCATGGGACTTAACTTTGATCATCTGCAAGGCAAGGGAAAGAAACCCAATTACTCAAGCTCCAGTATCTGGGGGACAGAGTGAAGGTGATTAGTTAATTAACTCCTGACCAAAGGAAGCTGAGTTATAAGTAAATGGATGAAGTGGGAAAGATGCCCCACTTCAGGAGAGGAGAGAGGCCTTTCTGATGAAGAGAAACCCTGGGCTAATGTGTAAAAGGAGTTATGCTGAGTCTCGGTGGATGGAAGGACTATTAATATGAAGATTTTCTTGAACCTTTATGTGGTCTTGCTGGTTCTACCTCAGAAGGGATTTAGACTTTGATGTGATTTAAGTAGAGAGACAAGCTGGAAATTCTATAATAGTGGGGAGAAGATGAAACCAAAAGGTTATTGCAGGAAGAGCCTGTTGTAAAGATCATTGGAGATGAGGACTGTGTGCAGTACTGCAGCAAGAGATAAAGGAGTGCCCATGAGGTGAGAAGTCATTCAACACATGTGTCTATGGTATCTAACGCACAATTGAAATGCAAGATTCTTGCCCTAAATATCTTATATCCTTAATTGGGTATTATGAGGAGGAGGGATGTTAAGCTGAGTGCAAGGCAGGTTTGTCATTGTTCACTGTAGCTTTTTGCCACAGCTGTGCATTGGAACAACTGGAGTGATTGTGTTTCAGAGATGAACAAAGATTCCCAGAGATATGTACTTTATCAGGGGAGTGCAATCCACAGCACTTTGAGGGACGCAGCATACGCCTTTCCATACAGCCATTTAGCTCCATTAGCAATCATACAGGGAAGGGATGGAGCTGGTTCTTTGCCTATTCTATAACCCTCATCTTTACCAGCCCTGGTTTTGACTGAGTTGCACCTGGAAGAAAAAAAAGCTTTGTAGTAGTCTCTGTCATCCCTTGAACACAGAGCTGTACAGTTCCAGCTAGTGCTTACATATGCTACCCAGGCACTGGGGATCCTGTTCAGTCTCATCTTTATCACTGAAAGATAGCATAAGAGCAGGTCATGATGTGGCTGTACGTGTCTGGGGCTTATTTAGGAGGCAAACTATTACACAGCAAGCTAGAGTAAGAAATTACAGCACATCAGTTTGCCATGTGGGCAGTGCTACAGTCCGGTGAAAGTCCCAGAATGTGACTCTGCTGTGACAGTATAGTAAACTTGATATGGTGCAGATTCATACCTTAGTTTGAATGGGATGCAATGGTAATTCCAATGACTGAAGAATCACCTGCCAACATAGTCAAAATTAAGATAACAGGAAGAATCCCATACAAAATTATTCTTTTGAGCTATATGTAGCACCCAGCAGGAGGTAACTAGGTGAGGGCTGCACTTTCACCCCTTTTGTATCCATGTGATGGTTTAAACTAAACCAATCTGAGGGTAGAATATTCTACATAACATACTAAAGCACTCATTGAATTTCACAACACGTGACGTGCCAGAAACACTAGTTTGTAGGCATTATCTGGAGCTAACACTATATCTATATAAAGTTATTGAGAAAATGTGGCTGAATGAATAATTATTTCACAGGGAAACCAAGTAATCTTCTCTGTGGACAGAATAGTCCATTAATTGTGCTGAAGGCCTGCAGAAGCTATTGGACTTTATACTGAATTCCACATTCAGAAGAGGAAATGACATGTTCCATGACTTTCTCTCCAGTAGGAAAAGGAGGGAATCAGGAAAAACATTGCTGCCTGAAGCTGAAATTGGATTTGTATGCCTTCCTGGGGCTTGAGGACGGAACAGACCAGGAGTAGCTGAGGCTCTGCAAGACTTTGACCATGTTTACACTACAAAGTCGGAAAAAGATACACAAATTGCGAACTGCAATTTGCGTATCTTTTTCTGCTTTTCTTCCAAATGAGGCTTTTCTGACATTTGGCCCATCTACACGAGGCCAGATGTTGGGAAAAAACCCTCTTTCATAACATCCCTTCTTCCTCGTAGAACGAGGCTTACAGGGATGCCAAAAAAACGCGTCTGCTTTTCCACATTTTTTTTTTGGAAAAGCAGATGCATTCCTTGGATGTGGCACAGCTTTTCTGGGATACCTCTGGTATCCCGGAAAAGCTCTGCAGTGTATATATAGCCTTCAAATACACTCATCTCACCCTGAATGTGTGCCTAAATAACATCCAACTGAACTGAGACCTGACAAACTAATTGTAATCTACGTTAGTAGGGTTCACAAGCCAACCTGTAACATGATTATTTGGAATTTATTTCCTTCACTTGTTTTATATAAGATTTCTGTTCCTTACTATTCAGACAAGTTGAGAACTATGCAGGGGGGTAATCAGAATTCAAGAAGTGAGCAATGCTCTATATTATGTGCAGTGTTATGGGATGCCACAACACAGTAGTGCAAGAAATAGCAAGGAGGGCCACCAGATGGCCTTCCCAATGAATAAAATTGATAATAGGTGGCCACTAGGAGAATAGGTGATCACTAGAAGAAAGGGTGGCCAATAGATGGCCATAGAAGGAGGTTTCTTTCCTCCTCCCTGAAGAACTGCTTCTCTCTCTGCCATCCAGCTCTGTGCTGAACCCCAAAGAAGTAAAGCTTAAGGAAGTCACAGTACCACCAGTGCTTAATTTGCAGAAGTTTCTTTAAAGCAGGCAAGTTACTTACTTTCAGATTAGTAGCAATGTGCACTGATTCAAGCTTCCCACTTCCTGATCAATGAGGCGTAAAGATATAATTGGTTTATAGTAGCATAGGAGGACAAGCAAAGTACTTGTTAGGATGTAGATATTAGACGTTTACATGTGTTCACATTCTTGAATCTAAAACAATTCTGAAGAAGTTTTAGTAGAAAGGAGTGATTGGTTTGGAATACTGATTTCCTTTTAGAAAGCACTTTGTAAAACAGCATAATTAAAAAATAAAGTCAAAAGAGTTGATTATGTCAGTATACACAAAGGCTGCGTCTAGACTGGCATGATTTTGCGCAAATACTTTTAACGGAAAAGTTTTTCCGTTAAAAGTATTTGCGCAAGAGAGCGTCTATACTGGCATGTGCCTTTGTGCAAAAGATTTGCTTTTGTGCAAAAAGCATCCGTGCCCAGTATAGACGCTCTCTTGCGCAAGAAAGCTCCGATGGCCATTTTAGCCATCGGACTTTCTTGCGCAAGAAATTAACATTCCTGTCTACACTGGCCCTCTTGTGCAAGTATTCTTGCGCAAGAGGGCTTATACCTGAGCGGGAGCATCAAAGTATTTGCGCAAGAAGCACTGATTTTGTACATTACAAAGTCAGTGTTCTTGCGCAAATTCTCGCGGCCAGTGTAGACAGGCGGCAAGTTTTTGCGCAAAAGCAGCCGCTTTTGTGCAAAATCTTGCCAGTCTAGACACACCCAAAAAGAGTCTCTATTGCAATCAATAAAATTCCATTTGTGTAAAACCACTTTAAGTGAGAGGAAAATGAGGACCTTAGTTTCACGACCTAGTCCCTTAGTACCAGTAAATCCTGTGAGCATAAATTCTGCTTCAAGAGTCTTAAGACCATTGAGAGCATAATTTGGACAATATTGCAGATTTGCACCAAAGAGCTGGATCTGTCTCCATTCTTGAAATAAAGGCACATTTTAAAAATAAGAGAATATATGTTAGAAAAGTCCTAAAATATTTATGGCCAAAATTGTTTCAATTATTTGTAAAACTAAGACAAAATGCAGTTTCTAATTTAAAATTTCTGTATATAGATGTGAGGCAGGAGCCTACAGCAGAGGTGTAACTTTCAGCTACTGCTAAAAACATGCATTGTTCTTTGCCAACGTTTATTTAACCCCATTCAATACTCTGCTAGCTGCAAACAGATCTCTTTAAACTATGTTTCAGTCTTAAGATGGCTCTAAATGGCTGACAAAGAACACATTAAAATTATGTGAAATCTCAACTGCACCACTTAGTTGATTAAAAGAACCTTGGAGGTTTCAACAACTTGTATGTATTATTGAGTTCAGGATTTTCCCAGGATCATCAACTACAGAAAGATTCTAAAGTGGGATATGGGTGTGAACTGGGCTAACTTCTACTGGGGAAACTGAGACCATCAATGTTAATTTCAGTATGTTGAACATGAGTCATATTTTCTAAAGGTTAGCAGTATTAAACTTCATATTTTCTTATATTGTGTGCTGTTGATAGCTGTTGTTGTTATCTATATAATTTCTGAATTGCTCCCAAGCAAAAATGTGCAGCAATAACACAGAAGTACATTGTGCAGTTAGGATGTAACTCATTATAACCTCATCTCATCATGTAAACCACTAGCTCTGGGGTCCATTAATGCACTTAGAATGTGTCTTATGGGCTTGCATATGAAACAGATTAATGCTTTCGAAATCATATTTTAATTTTTAAATATTCTTTCAAGACAAAAGAAATCCTCTTTAGGCTGCGCATAAGCAGTATTTTAAATCTGTGTGATTATAATGGGGCCATTAATTTAATTTATTATTCTCATACAACCCCCTCCCCCCCACACACACACATATTACAAAGGGTTGGTTTAAAGTAACAGTAGCTAGGAAGCTAACTAATTCTCTTCTGAACTATTACTGCTACACGTGCAATCCAAACCAAACTTAGTTTTCACGGTTTTGGAGATTTTTTTTCACCAAATAATTTCTTCATATGATCAAAGTACACACAATAGCTTTTAATATCATTTTAATTATTCTGTTTCACCTGACATGTTCAAAGAAAGCAGCAATATACTTCCATAAGCAGCCTATGCAACTCCAGTGAAGGGTGTAAATCAAGAGAGGCCATGTCTGTTGTCTTCTCCATTTGTCCATGGTGTAATTCAATAATATGTTTGTAGTAAGAACTAAATATACAAGGACAGGTCCTCTGTTTGACTTCTATGGAGCTATGACAATTTACATCACATGGGATCTGGTCCCATGAGCACAATCCTACACTCAGAGACAATCAAGGGAATTATATGTGTGTAACTGAAAGCAGCTTTTGGTCCATTTTGATGCATCATCCACTTCAGCGTGACATGTTTAAAACCTATTGCTATAAATTAAGTTCCTGCAAATGTCCTGAGAGCCATACAGCCTCTGGCCCTAATTGTGAGGTTATTGTCCAAACAACGTCTCTAATACGTCTACACTGCACACCTATTCTGAAATAAACTGTTCTGGAATTTTTTTCTAAAATAGTTTATTTCGAAATAGTAGGTCTGCACTACAGGGAAGACTCAAAATTAGTCTGAGGCAGGCTTCCCTAATGTGGATGCACTGTCTTGATTTAGAACTGTAGGAGGCACTGGGGAGTAATTACTTTGAATGGCCCTGGGGAGGAGCTATTTCGAAATAGCAGCAGTGGAGTATCCACACCTACTGCTATTCTGAAATAGCTATTATTCCTCATGGAATGAGGTTTACAGAAGTCAGAATAAGCCGTCCATTATTTCGAATTTATTTCAAAATAATGGAATTGCTGTGTAGATGCGCACATTGTTATTTCGGAATAATGCCCATTATTCTGAAATAACGCTGCTGTGTAGACGCACCCTAAGGGCATTCAGAGCTATTTAACTTTGGTGCTGAAGGTCTTTTAGTTGTTTGCTCATCTCATTGAGAGTGCAATCAGAACATAAAGCAAACAAGACGCATAAAGAAACCCAGCCGGGAAACTGATGTTAGTCAAACAGGAAGCAGCAAATTTTATTATAACTTCGATTAATGCATTCGTGCCAGATTACATTTGAATAGTTTGCTCAAACAAACTGTTACAACATTCTCGTTTACTTCACCATAAGGCAGTTTCAGAATTGGGATTTAAACTGACTGGCTGACAGGAATAGAAACAAATTCTCAGGAACTTTGCAATATATGAAAAATGTAATCTAATAAATATACCTAAATCACTCAGACAGTACAGTCTGGCAAAATATGTGCTTAACTTTAAGCATGCGAGTAGCTGCCTAGCAATTGGTGGAATTGCTCATGTTTAAGTTGAGCATATACTGAAATGTTTTGCTGTATTAAGAGAGAGAGAGAGAGAGAGAGAATGAATGCCTGTTTACTAGGAGACCACAAGTTCATGATTTACTTCCGTGTAATATAATAGAATTTATTAGTTCAATGTCAGCCTCAGGTGACTATACCTTGTGGAAGAACCTTCCACATCATAAATTCTGGTTATGCAATGTTCATTCAGTGAAAATAAGAGGAGACTGTTGAAATAAGTTATCCTAGTGAGACACAGAATTAGAACAATTAGAAATGCAATATACATTCCCAAGTTCTGGTTCTTGCTTCCAGCATTAGTGTTACTAAATTGGAATACAATATACTGGCCACTAAATCAACAAATCAATTACTTCCTAGGCAGATGTAGGCTGAATGAAATGGACAGCTAATATCTCCACTCATTAAAAAGGAGGATAATGTGAAATTCATGTCTTCCTATGAATTTGGAAATAGCGTGGTGACAAAGGACTTAGCTGGATTTCTACAATTCATATTGGTGACAGCTGTCTTCAAAAAAACATCTTTTATGTGGGTCTCCAAGGAAGGATGTGGTCTTATTTAGTAGTCTGAAGCTGTGGATGACAAGAGTGAAAGAGGGAAGATGTTAATATGAAAATAAAATTAATCCTCCAATTAAACTGATGCAGAAAGGGAACAAAGTTTCCCTGATAACCAACTGATTTATTTTGTATAAGTCTCCCATGAGAAATTTTATTAAATGTGCTGATCAATGTCTGATTGAACAAATATCCTATTGGAGGTGTGAAAGTTGGCAGAGATGCAGCTGATATTTGTACTTAATAAAAATTCCTTTGTTATGGTTTATATTGTCAGATGGAACTGATGAAAAATGTTTGTAGATATAGAAAATTGTTTACAAATGTGATAGATGGAGACCAGTCTGCCAAGAAAATCTTCTAAATAGCAAAAAGTATATATTCTGCACATAATCTGACAAAGCGCTTCAAACTTCTGTATATAATAAGAACTGCAGTCTCACTGTAAATACTGAAAAAACACTCTGAAATCCCGGTGAATGAGGGCATTTATTTGGGACAGTACAAGAATTCAATTTTGGATTTAGGTTTTATATCCTAATCTCCCTGGTATGATCTGGAGTAATGTATTTCTCTCAATCCCATTTTCAGTTTCCTGTACTAGCAGACAAGTCTTCTGTCTCTAGTGCTATTTGCTCTAGCAATAGAATCATAAGCAGCATATATTGATGCGAACCCCCAGCAATACTGCTCGTATGCACTGCTCAGAGGATCGATATCCGGTGTAATTTATCTGGATATGGCTTCATGCTACTTCTGGGGGAAAAGAATTAAATTCATTACACAAGTGGATAGGGTATTAAAGGTAATTAATGAGTTTGGCAGGTCTTCTGCTCTCCGCATTAATTGGGAGGAATCCAAGATCTTTCCAAAGTAATAAAGCTTTGCCCTTTGCCAGGTTTCAAGTATTCCCTTTTAAAATGAAGATCTGACTTTTTTCAGCAATTAGGAGTTTATGTAATAACTTTATAAATTAGCTCACAAAATGGGTTTTGGAGCAGATAATAGCAGGTTTAATACACTGAATTTTTCGTCCTTTTTCTAACAGGAAAGTAAAAAAAAATCAAAATAATAAATAGAGATTTGTTAAAGCTTTGTATATTGCAGGGGTCTCAAACTCCTGGCCCATTGGCCATCCTTGGCCACAGTGATTGAATAAACCAGCCTAGGCCTCCCCGCAGGCCAGAATGTGGGAATGGCTTTCCATTACCGGCCCTCATGCCTCACCCCTTCCCACCATGCCCGGCCATCTCCCTCCCATGTAACTTGTCACTGAGGATGATGGGTCTGGTGCCATGTGGAAGATGCAGTCACACCTGCTAGCACTCCCTGCAGTGGCAGGAGCTGCGGGGAAGTGGAGTACAATGCAGTAAGTGTGCTCACCCAATGCACTCCACTTCCCCTGCAGTTCCTGCCACCACGGGGAACGTGAGAGGGTCTGACGATTGCAGATACATGGTGCCAGCCCCACCCTCCCAGTGATACCTGAAACTGCATCCTCAGGGTTGGGATGCCATGGGGGTTAGAGCGTTGGGCAATGGTGGGATGGAACAAGGCTTAGAGGCCAGTAACAGTCTCCTCCCCGCCCCTTATCCCCCAGGAGTCCGGGCCAGATTGTGTTCTCACTTTGTCCTGGGATAACCCGCGGGCTGGGAGTTTGAGACCCCTGGTTTGTTGTTTAGAGCAAAGGTCTGAGAGACAGGATCCCAATTTAACCTTGGACAATCCACTTCAACCTCTTTGCACTTTGGTTCCATCATCTCTGAAATAGATAGATAGTTTGAATAAAATAAAATACTAACCTACCAACTTTGACAGGGATGGTCACTACCCTGGCTGTGGGGAACTGTCATTTTACTTTTCCAAAGATCATGTGACTAGTATCCTTAATTTCTCTTCATAGGATCTTGCACCTTATACATTTAGATACACCCAAAATCTTAAAGTGATGTTGAGTTTCATAGACTTTCACTCTCAAACCAGGTGAAACCATTAGTTAAAATAATGTCAAGTGCAAAATCATAAACTGGCCTCGACTCACATGGAACTCAGTCCAGTTTTCCTCAGAAACTAAGCAAAGCTTTTGATTAACATGATAAGAGCTCTGTGTTTGTGAGAGAACTTGAACCATACAAGTATCATATAGAGGGTTGCTGCTGATGCTTTGGGCTTCTCTCCTCAGTAAGGCACAATTGGGGCTGAACTGAAGGAAATATTTAGAAGTTAGTCAGATAGGGAACGTGGGAAATAATATATGGGCAAGATCAGATGTGAAACAATCGTGCATAAAAAAATCCAATGTGTCTGTGAAAGGCGGACATATAAATAGTGGTAGTTTTCTAACATGCTTTTACACTAATGCTAGGAGTCTGTTTAATAAGATGGGTGAACTGGAGTACCTCATATCAAAGGAGGAAGTTGACATAATAGGCATCTCAGAAACATGGTGGAATGAGGACAATCAGTGGGACACTATCATACCGGGATATAAATTATATCGGAAAGACAGAACAGGTCGTGCGGGTGGCGGAGTGGTACTATATGTGAAGGATAATATAGAATCAAATGAAGTAAAAATCCTAAAGGAATCAAAATGTTCCATAGAATCATTATGGATAACAATTCATTCCTCTAATATGAATATGGCATTAGGAATATATTACCGACCACCTAACCAGGACAGTGATAGTGATGCTGAAATGATAAGGGAGATTAGAGAGGCTACCAAAATAAAAAACACAGTAATAATAGGAGATTTCAATTATCCCCATATTGATTGGGTGCATGTCACCTCAGGACGGAATTCAGAGATTAAATTTCTTGATGCCTTAAATGACTGCTTCTTGGAGCAGCTAGTACAGGAACCCACAAGGGGAGAGTCGATTCTCGACCTAGTCTTGACTGGAACGCAGGATCTGGTCCAAGAGGTAACTGTTACTGGACCGCTTGGAAATAGTGACCACAATATAATAACTTTTAATATTCCTGTGTTGGGAAGAACACCGCAGCGGTCAAACACTCTGGCATTTAATTTCAAAAAGGGGAATTACACTAAAATGAGGAAGCTAGTTAAACAGAAACTAAAAGGGAGAGTAATTAAACTAAAATCCCTGGAAGCTGCATGGGAACTGTTTAAAGACACCATACTAGAGGCCCAACTTAAATGTATACCCCAAATAAAAAAACACAGTAAGAGACCTAACAAAGAACCACCATGGCTAAACAGCCATGTTAAAAAGGCAGTGAGAGAGAAGAGGGCAGCTTTTAAAAAGTGGAAGTCAAATCCTAGTGAGGAAAATAGAAAGGAACATAAACACTCCCAAATTAAGTGTCATAATGTAGTAAGAAAAGCCAAAAAAGAGTTTGAGGAACAGCTAGCCAAAAATTCAAAAAATGATAGTAAAATGTTTTTTAAATACATTAGAAGCAGGAAGCCCGCTAAAAAAGCAGTGGGGCCCTTGGATGATAAAGATATAAAAGGAGCGATCAAGGAAGACAGTGCCATTGCGGAGCGATTAAATGATTTCCTTGCTTCAGTCTTCACGGCTGAGGATGTTACAGAGGTTCCTAAATCTGAGCCAGCCTTTTTAGGTGACAAATCTGAGGAACTCACTCAGATTGAAGTGACATTAGAGGAGGTTATGGAATTAATTGATAAGCTGAATAGTAACAAGTCTCCGGGACCAGAAGGCATTCACCCAAGGGTTCTGAAAGAACTCAAATGTGAAATTGCGGAGTTATTAACAGTGGTTTGTAACCTATCCTTTAAATCCACTTTGGTACCAAATGACTGGAAGATGGCCAATATAACACCAATATTTAAAAAAGGCTCTAGAGGAGATCCTGGCAATTATAGACCGATAAGTTTAACATCAGTACCAGGCAAATTAGTAGAAACACTAGTAAAGAGTAAAATTGCAAGGCACATAGAAGAGCACGAATTGTTGGGCAAAAGTCAGCATGGTTTCTGCAGAGGGAAGTCGTGTCTAACTAATCTGTTAGAATTCTTTGAAGGGGTTAATAAACATGCGGACAAGGGGCACCCAGTGGATATAATATACCTAGATTTCCAGAAAGCCTTTGACACGGTCCCACACCAAAGGCTTTTACATAAATTAGGTGGTCATGGGATAGGAGGAAAGGTCCTTTCATGGATCAAGAATTGGTTAAAAGACAGAAAACAAAGGGTGGGAATAAATGGTAAATTTTCACAATGGAGGAGGGTAACTAGTGGTGTTCCCCAGGGGTCAGTACTGGGACCAATCCTGTTCAACTTGTTCATCGATGATCTAGAAAATGAGGTAAGCAGTGAGGTGGCCAAGTTTGCAGATGACACAAAGTTGTTCAGGACAGTCAAAAGCAAAAGGGATTGTGAAGAACTACAAAAAGATCTCAGCAAACTGAGCGATTGGGCAGCAAAATGGCAAATGAAATTTAATGTGGGTAAGTGTAAGGTAATGCATGTTGGAAAAAATAACCCAAATTACACGTACTACATGATGGGGTCAAATTTAGCTACGACAGATCAGGAAAGGGATCTTGGAGTTATAGTGGATAGTTCTATGAAGACATCCACGCAGTGTGCAGCGGCAGTTAGTAAGGCAAATAGGATGTTAGGAATTATTAAAAAAGGGATAGATAATAAGACAAAAGATATCATACTTCCCCTATATAAAACTATGGTACGCCCACATCTCAAGTACTGCGTGCAGATGTGGTCTCCTCACCTCAAAAAAGATATATTGGCATTAGAAAAGGTTCAGAAAAGGGCGACTAAGATGATTAGGGGCTTGGAAAGGGTCCCATATGGGGAGAGGCTAGAGAGACTGGGACTTTTCAGTTTGGAAAAAAGGCGATTGAGGGGCGATATGATAGAGGTATATAAAATCATGAATGGTGTGGAGAAAGTGATTATAGAAAAATTATTTACCTTTTCCCATAATACAAGAACTAGGGGACACCAAATGAAATTGATGGGTAGTAGGTTCAAAACTAATAAAAGGAAATTTTTCTTCACACAGCGCACAGTCAACCTGTGGAACTCCTTGCCCGAGGAGGCTGTGAAGGCCAGGACTCTATTAGGGTTTAAAAAAGAGCTTGATAAATTTTTGCAGGTTAGGTCCATAAATGGCTATTAGCCAGGGATAAAGTATGGTGCCCTAGCCTTCATAACAAGGGCAGGAGATGGATGGCAGGAGATAAATCACTTGATCATTGTCTTCTGTTCTCCTTCTCTGGGGCACCTGGCATTGGCCACCGTCGGCAGATGGGATGCTGGGCTCGATGGACCTTTGGTCTGACCCAGTATGGCCATTCTTATGTTCTTATTTCTTATTTGGCCTATTGATCAGTGATTATGTGATCTGGAATTTGACCTGTCCACCAGTAGAATCTGTCCTCAAACACTACAACGTTCCCAGATTTATGCAAATTCTGGAATTTAAGAAGAGTAATCTGTGAATATTTCTTTTTTTTTTTACCTTTGCCCTTGTTCTTTGCTCCATTTGGCTACCCTGCTTTCCTACCAATTTCCTGGGAAGCCCCCTTACCAATGATCCTCACCAAAGAGATAAGGCCACAGGAACATAATAAACCCTTTATTCAGAAGATGATGCATATCATTCCCTGCATGTGCTTCGCTCTTCCTTCCCCAGCCTACACTTCTGCAGTGGTTTCTTGCAGCTATACAGAACCCTTCTCAGCATCCACAGAGAAGGCATGAAGGCAATGCCATAGCGCCAGCAGATTCTCTCTTCTCATGGATAGACATGTGAGTGTGCCCTCTGTACATATATTCCTGGGGCATGGCAGGGTACTCAATATCTAGTCATCTGTCTGGAAACTCTTGTGGTTTTACTATTTCCATTACCCTAAAGCATCTAGCAATCTACCATAGCATCTGGGATTCATAGATGTTATGGTTATGGTAATGGAAATAGTAATACCACAAGGGGTATCCTATTGTATTTCCAGGATCCTATTGCCAAGTAATGTCAGGATCCTATTGTGCTAGGCACTCATAGAATCATAGAACCATAGAACTGGAAGAGACCTCAGAAGATCATCAAGTCCAGCCCCCTGCCCGAGGCAGGACCAATCCCAACTAAATCAACCCAGCCAGGGCTTGGTCAAGCCGAGACTTAAAAATCTCTGGGGATGGAGACTCCACTACTTCCCGAGGTAACCCATTCCAGTGCTTCACCACTCTTCTCGTGAAATAGTTTTTCCTAATATCCAACCTGGACCTCTCCCACCGCAACTTGAGACCATTGCTCCTTGTTCTGCCATCTGTCACTACTAAGAACAGCCTTTCTCCAGCCCCTTTGGAACCTCCCCTCAGGAAGTTGAAGGCTGCTATCAAATCCCCCCTCACTCTTTGCTTCTGCAGACTAAACAGACCCAACTCCCTCAGCCTCTCCTCGTAGGTTATATGCTCCTCACTCACAAACACAAGCTCAGCACACAGCAAGAAAGCCCCAAACACAACACACACTTCCCTCAAGAGTCCTGTATCTGCTTCTCCTTTACCTGGAGAACTCCCTCTCTAAACTCCCTGTTAGCACTCACCTGTTCGCAAGCTCCCTGTTCGCAAGTAGTAGTTCTGCAGAAAAGGACCTGCGGGTTACAGTGGATGAGAAGCTGGATATGAGTCAACAGTGTGCCCTTGTAGCCAAGAAGGCTAATGGCATATTACGTTGCATTAAGAGGAGCATTGCCAGCAGATCCAGAGATGTCATTATTCCCCTTTATTCGGCTCTGGTGAGGCCACATCTGGAGTATTGTGTCCAGTTCTTGGCCCCCCACTACAAAAAGGATGTGGACGCATTGGAGAGGGTCCAGCGAAGGGCAACCAAAATGATTAGGGGGCTGGAGCATATGACTTATGAGGAGAGGCTGAGGGAGTTGGGTCTGTTTAGTTTGCAGAAGAGAAGAGTGAGAGGGGATTTGATAGCAGCCTTCAACTTCCTGAAGGGAGGTTCCAAAGAGGATGGAGAGAGGCTGTTCTCAGTCGTGACAGATGGCAGAACAAGGAGCAATGGTCTCAAGTTGTGGTGGGAGAGGTCCAGGTTGGATATTAGGAAAAACTATTTCACTAGGAGGGTAGTGAAGCACTGGAATGGGTTACCTCAGGAAGTAGTGGAGTCTCCATCCCTAGAGGTGTTTAAGTCTCGGCTTGACCAAGCCCTGGCTGGGTTGATTTAGTTGGGATTGGTCCTGCCTAGAGCAAGGGGCTGGACTTGATGACCTTCTGAGGTCTCTCCCAGCTCTATGGTTCTATGATTCTATGATTCTACTTAGCTGGTTGGTCCCCAGCCTGTAACAATGCTTGGGATTCTTCCATCCCAAGTGCAGGACTCTGCACTTGTCCTTGTTGAACCTCATCAGATTTCTTGTGGCCCAATCCTCCAATTTGTCTAAGTCACTCTGGACCCTATCTCTGCCCTCCAGTGTATCTACCTCTCCCCCTAGCTTAGTGTCATCTGCAAACTTGCTGAGGGTGCAATCCATCCCCTCATCCAGGTCATTAATAAAGATATTGAATAAAACCGGTCCCAGAACCAAACCCTGGGGCACTCCACTAGAAACCGACCGCCATCCTGACATCGAGCTGTTGATCACTACCCGCTGGGCACTGTATGAATACAGGACAAAAAGATGGTTCCTGCTACAAAGAGCTATGCAGCAAGACACATTTAAGATCACATAAACAGTGCAACTACATTCCTGCTTATGCCATCTTCAAAAGAGAGCTTAGTATGATTGGTGTCGGATCCATGGTTTGCAGTGAAACTATACTCAGCTGGAAAGAGCAAAATGATGAAATATGAGAACACAGATTTATGTTAGTTATTGTGGATTAGTTGGCGTAAGAGTGCTTGATTGTTAGTGTATCCAAGTACAAAGGATTGTTTTAATTAATTACTACACCCTAGTGGAAACAGAAAAATGCCCATTAAGCAATCAGCTCAATTATCAAAGACTTGTGGGAATAATTTAACTTCATCATTTGCTGGAAAAAATAAGTATTGCACAAGCCATTAAAGAAATCTATATAAAATGAAGATTAAGTCAGTTAGCATAATAGTATATCAAGGAGGAAGCCTGAAGTGAATAATGGGAATAATATGCTTAAAATCCCCAGCAATTCACACTTGTAATCTGTGATTAAATATTACTTTACCTGTTGCTGCTCATCCTGAATAATCTCAAAATGTTTGATAAAACTTATAAACTATACATAAATGAAAGTGTTTAACCCATCCGTGAAATGCAGTCATGTCTGGGGTTGCACATTCCTCTGCTTAATAAAACCCAACAGCATGGCTCAACAACTTGAGGAAGTTAATTGTAGACAGCTAGTGAGTTGCCTTGCAAATAATTTTGATCTTCCATTTAAATAGAGTAGTCATGCAATTTTTCATTTCTTTGGAGTCATTTAAAGCTATTTGATCTTTGCCACTTACCAGGGAACTGATTTACTCCATACACTCTTCTCCCTTTCACTCTCATGAGCTTGTTTCACTTCCCACAACAGACACACATCCATACATGTAGAAAATTGTATCATGCAGAGTCTTTCTGCTAGACCTCTGCATAATCAGTAGAATTTCATCTACCCAACATATTCTGGCTGAGGGGCTGTCTCTGGTCTCACTCCTCTTACCCTTTTCCCTCCCCTTTTGCATGTAATTTTCATTAATGGGTAACTTACTATGGACACTAGGACTGTAAAAAACCAAATGTTTCACAATTACTCAGATGAATGTGTAATTTTAATTTTGTGAGAGTTATAATTCCTACTAAATTGTCTGCACACTCATCCAGTCATGAAACAAAAGTACCACCATCTGATGGTATGTCTGCATAGCAGACAAAGGTGTGATTAGACGTGTGTTCTCTAACTAACTTGAAAAACAATAGTAATATAGCTGCTTCAGCAAGAGCTGAGAACAAAAGTACAAGACCCTCAGGGACCCTCTGTACATACTTGGGTTGCTAGCCCATTCCACCAGGTCTACAGGTTGCAACTTTCAAATCTGTGATTTTCTCATCTGGCAACATCTGTGGTCTAGTATGACCACAGATATTCCTGAATGAGAGAGACCCAGGGCAGGAGGGCCAACAGCTGGGAGCCCAGTGCAGCCCTCTGAGTCTGCTAGCAGCAGGACCGAAGCAGCCTGGGTGAAGCGTGATTGGGACTGTCTGCTGCCTGGCAGCAGGCCAGGGGTGTGGCTACAGCAGCCAAGGAGGAGAAGCCAGCCACAGAAGCCTGGCAGAATCAGCGTGGCTGAGGCCACATACTGCCTGGCAGCGAGGTTGGGACTGCAGCAGCCCAATCGGGCAATGTGCCATTCTGGTAGTGGGGCAGCTATCATCTTTGGAAAATCATGGAAGACAGGAGAGATTCCAGAAGACTGGAAAAGGGCAAATATAGTGCCTATCTATAAAAAAGGGAAATAAGAACAACCAAGGAAACTACAGACCAGTCAGTTTAACTTCTGTGCCAGGAAAGATAATGGAGCAAGTAATTAAGGAATTAATCTGCAAACACCTGGAAGATAATAAGGTGATAGGCAATAGACAGCATGAATTTATAAAGAACAAATTATGTCAAACCAATCTGATAGCTTTCTTTTTAAGGATAACGAGTCATGTGGATAAGGGAGAAGTGGTGGATGTGGTATACCTACACTTTAGTAAGGTATTTGATACAGTCTCACATGATCTTCTTATCAATAAACTAGGCAAATACAACTTAGATGGGGCTTCTATAAGGTGGGTGCATTATTGGCTGGATAACCATTCTCAGAGAGTAGTTATTAATGGTTTACAATCATGCTGGAAGGGCATAACAAGTGAGGTTCTGCAGGGGTATGTTTTGGGACCGGTTCTGTTCAATACCTTCATTAACGATTTAGATATTGGCATAGAGAGTATGTTTATTAAGTTTGCAGATGATACCTAGTTGGGAGATTAAACTGACTGGTCTGTAGTTTCCTGGGTTGTTCTTATTTCCCTTTTTATAGATGGGTACTATATTTGCCCTCTTCCAGTCTTTTGGAATCTTTCCTGTCTTCCATGATTTTCCAAAGATGATAGCTAAAGGCTCAGATACCTCCTCTATCAGCTCCTTGAGTATTCTAGGATCCATTTCATTGGGCCCTGGTGACTTGCAGACATCTAACTTTTCTAAGTGATTTTTAACTTGTTCTTTTTTTATTTTATCTTATAAACCTATCCCCTTCCCACTAGCATTCACTATGGTAGGCATTCCTTTATCAGGCTTCTCGGTGAAGACCGAAATAAAGAAGTCATTAAGCATCTCTGCCATTTCCAAGTTTCCAGTTACTATTTCTCCCTCCTCACCTAACAATGGGCCGACCCTGTCCTTGGTCTTCCTCTTGCTTCTAATATATTTATAGAATGTCTTCTTGTTTCCCTTTATGCCTGTAGCTAGTTTGAGCTCGTTTTATGCCTTACTCTTTCTAATCTTGCCCCTGCATTCCTGTATTGTTTGCCTATATTCATCCTTTGTAATTGTCCTAGCCATAAACAAAAGAGCTTGAATTGCAAATATTCATGAGCCATCATAGCATAAAAATATTTGGAAACATTTTCAATGAACAAGTTCAAATAACTGATCAAGCGGAGGAAATTGGTCTCTGGTTTCAAATATTCTGTGTAAAAATTTTCCTGAATTTGTTGTCAATTATTTATTTGCAAGGCACTAGAGATAACAGGACAAGTGTGTGAGGAAGAGGAAGTGTGACCAGTGGTGTTGTAACAAGTGCCTGTTTATCAAACTGTGTGCTAGTGTCCTTGCTGTGTACATGCAGAGCAGCCAGAACTGCTCATTCTGAACTAAAAGGAGTTTTACAGTGGAGCACTGTACTCCACAAATTCAATGTGGCCACTCATGGAGTAAACCAGTGGTTCTCAGCCAAGGGTACATGTATCCCTGGAGGTATTCAGAGGTCTTTGAGGGGGTACATCAGCTCAAGTAGATATTTGCCTAGTTTTACAACAGGCCACCTAAAAAACACTAGCAAAGTCAGCACAAAGTAAAATTTCATACAATGTCTTGCTTGTACTGCTCTCTATATTATACACTGAAATGTAAATACATTATTTATATTCCAATTGATTTACTTTATAATTATATGGTAAAATGAAACAGCAAGCAGATTTTCAGTAATAGCATGTGGTGACACTTTTCTATATTTATCTCTGATTTTATAAGCAAGTTGTTTTCCAAATGAGGTGAAACTTGTGGTATGCAAGACAAAACAGACTCCTGAAAGACATACAGTCGTCTGGAAAGGCTGAGAACCACAGGAGGAAGGCACCATTCAACATGAGAAATCTGGCCCTCCATGTTCATTGCTAGCAATGGATATTGTGAGTAATATTGCATGCATATCAGTCAGAACTTAGGCATGATAAAACCACAGTAAAATTATCCAGTTTGATTTAAGTAAGGTATAGTTTATGTTTTCATTCTAGTTCATAGACATTTATTTTAAAAATGAGTTCAGTGTCTGGGATTGGTGCATTTGAAGGAGTGGAAGGGGGTTGGAGCTAGTAGAGATAGGTCTAAACATGTAAAATTATGCATTTATATTTTATTAAGATTATAAAAGTTTAATTTCTATTACCTCTTTCGAAGGACCCCCCTATGGAGCCATGTTCTTCAGGTAGCCAGAGCAATCGCTGTTTCAGTAACTACTGCACTGATTTCAGCTAGAGACATGATCCATCTGAAAAACCCAATCAACTTTTATTCACTGGCAAGACTTAAAATTCCCCCATCTGCTCAAAGAAAGTTAATGACATGTCTGGCTAGCTCTGGAAAAAGTAAAATTCCTGCAAGGAGAATGTTATTTATTAATCAGATCTCTCTGTAGGGAGGAAAAAGAAAAGTTAATTGATCAGGTAGAGCCCTTTCCAAAATGGCATTCTGGTTATAGTGCCACACAAGAGTGTTAGGGGGGTGAGAAATCACTCTACTGCCCTGAATAGATTATTTTAACTGCAGGTAGCTGAGCAGGTGCCAGGGGGCGTTATTCCCCCTCCTATAAAGCAGAACAGGGAGTATGAGTAGGTCGAACATTGACTCTACCCTCTTCTCTGCCCCCAGCTCACACAAAGGGGGAAGAGATGTACGAATTGTTTTCTCCCACAACAAATGAATCAGCTTTTGAGATCCATAGTCTCTACATCTTCAAGCCACATCAACTATGTGCTGCTGCTTACGTAGGACTTGTGCCATAGCCACAACTGAGCCCTCTCAACTCAACCCTGCATGTCTATCTTAGGTAATTATATAAGCCCATTATCATAGTAGCCTCACAGTCTTATCATGTAGAATCATAGAATCCTAAGGCTGGAAGAGACCTCAGGAGGTCACTGAGTCCAGCCCCCTGTCCAAAGCAGGACCAATCCCAACTAAATCATCCCAGCCAGGGCTTTGTCAAGCCAAGATTTAAAAATCTCGAGGCATGGAGATTCCACCACCTCCCTAGGTAACCCATTTCAGTGCTTCATCACCCTCCTTGTGAAATAGTTTTTCCTAATATCCAACCTAGACCTCCTCCACTGCAACTTGAGACCATTGCTCCTTGTTCTGCCATCCATCACTACTGAGAATAGCCTCTCTCCATCCTCTTGGAACGTCCCTTCCTGAAGTTGAAGGCTGCTATCAAATCCCCCCTCACTTTTCTCTTCTGCAGACTAAATAAGCCCAACTCCCTCAGCCTCTCCTCGTAGGTTATGTGCTCCAGGCCCCTAATCATTTTGTTTACCCTACACTGGACCCTCTCCAATGCACCCACATTCTTTCTGTAGTGGGGGGGTCAAGAAGTGGATGCAATACTCCAGATGTGGTCTCATCAATGTGGGGAATAATAACTTCTCTAGATTTGCTGGCAATGCTCCTCCTAGTGCACCTAATATGCCATTAGCCTTCTTGGCTACAACGGCACACTATTGACTCATATCCATCTTCTCATCCACTATAATACCCAGTTCCTTTTCTGCTGAACTGCTACTTAGCCAGTGGGTCCCCAGCCTGTAACAATGCTTGGGTTTCTTCTGTCCCAAGTGCAGGACTCTGCACTTGTCCTTGTTGAACCTCATCAGATTTCTTTTTGACTCTATCCCTGCCCAGAGTGACCTAGACAAATTAGAGGATTGGGCCAAAAGAAATCTTCACCACTTTAAGGAAGGAAAATATATATTGTCCTGATTTTCACATACGGGAACTGAAAAACAGGAACATGTCCCAAGGTCATAGAGAAAGTAGGGAATCAAACTCAAATTGCACAAGTTCTAAACTAGCATCTTTATCAGACAATCCTTCCTTTCTGAGATTTATATTTGTACAGTGCTTTGGAGCCCTTTTGTGCTGACAATCTCTGTTATTGTTACTGTGATGTTTTAGAGCAACTTTCTTCTAAGTACTCAAGGGATTACATTGCACCCTCTTCAGTGAGTTAAGAAATATTATGGTTAGTAGGACTGTATCAGCGTTCAGTTTCAGATAGTCATTCAGCTAAATTCTGATTCAAATTCTAGTACTTGGCTTTATCTAAATAATTTTTCAAATATATATTTAAAGTAGATGAGTAGCTGCAAACTGTGGGACACTTTTTGAATATATATCTGTCCCTCGACATCTGTTCAAGTTTCCTCTTCTTGTAAGCTTTCTTTTTGTATTTCAACTCGCCAAAGATTTCTCTGTTAAAACAAGTAGGTCACCTGCCATATCTGCTATTCCTTCTGCACATTGGGAGGTTTTGTTCCTGCACCCTCAATAAGGCTTCTCTAAAATACAGCCAGATCTCCTGGACTCTTTTCACCCTTATATTGACCTCCCTGGGGATCCTTCCCATCAGTTCCCTGAGGGAGTCAAAGTCTGCTCTTCTGAAGCTCAAAGTCCATATTCTACTGCTCTCCTTTCTTTTCTCAGGATCCTGAACTTAACCAGCTTATGGTCACTGCTGCCCAAGTTGCTGCCTATTTCTACTTCTCCTACAAATTTTTCCCAGTTTGTCATCAGTAGGTCAAGAGGAGCATGACCCATAGTTGTTTCCTCCAGCACTTGCACCAGGAAATTGTCCTCAACACTCTCCAAAAAATTCCTGGTTACAGATTCCAGATTGCAAAGCTTACTGCTAGAAAACTTTACTTAACCACAAGAACAATAAGAAGAATTAGTGAGAAAATGATGCTGTCGACCTCATAAACTGCTGTTCTATGTCTAGGCTTCATTTATATCAGATAGCAATCTCCAAAACCACCCATTAGCTATTTTTTATGCCATGGAGTGGTATGGAGCTAGAACTATGAAGTTTTGTTGGATGGATGATCTGTTCATAGGAAAGGGAAATAAATCTATATTTATCATATGTAAGCTCTCACTTCCATTTGATGCACAATACTCATGTCTTACCTCTAAGATGTGCAGTGGTGAATAGAAGCAACCAGGAAGAGTTCCTCTTAGATAAAACTCAGATCGTTATGGGAAATTTTTTCTCCTTCTTCAAAGTCTTCACCTATGGAAAACTGGAGGACTAGGCCTCTCTCTCATATAATTCAAAATCTAAATATGAAGCTAGTGGGAGAGCTGGACTGACAATGTCAGTTAACTATTCATATAATATCCATTCTCTACATCTCAAAAACATGAAGAGTGTCATCTTCCAGCTTACTGTTTGCTTGGTAAAAAATCAATACCTCAAGAAAGAGCAACAGGCTAAGTCTGAAGCTTGACAAAATTGAAGTGAAACTTTTAGGAAGAAGATGTTTCAGGTAACTTGAGTCCTTTAAAACATTCCCTACTTAATTCTTCTCAGGGGCATCTATTTTCAGACTGTTAAATCTGTCTGCAGTGTTGCACTGCTCTCCTCTTTCTTCTATCCAAACAGATTGGGTAGCAACAATTACCATTTGCATCTAGACCAGGGGTCCTTTAAAACATTCCCTACTTAATTCTTCTCAGGGGCATCTATTTTCAGACTGTTAAATCTGTCTGCAGTGTTGCACTGCTCTCCTCTTTCTTCTATCCAAACAGATTGGGTAGCAACAATTACCATTTGCATCTAGACCAGGGGTCCTTTAAAACATTCCCTACTTAACTCTTCTCACGGGCATCTATTTTCAGACTGTTAAATCTGTCTGCAGTGTTGCACTGCTCTTCTCTTTCTTCTATCCAAACAGATTGGGTAGCAACAATTACCATTTGCATCCAGACCAGGGGTGGGCAATAAGTGGCCAACAGGTTGGACGCAGTTCACTGGGGTTAGCCTATGGTGAGCTGTTGGATACTTCATTTACCTGTGTGACTCCATCTATGTCCACTTGCACCTTCCATTGGCTATGGATCGCTCTTCCCAGCCACTGAGAGCTGCGGGAAATGGTATGCGCCAGGCTGACGCTTCTTGTAGCTTCCACTGTCCAAGAACATTGAATTGTGACCAACAGGGTCTTCAAGTGGTCATACCTGTGGATGTGCGGGTAAATAAAGTGTCTGGTGGTGGCTAACCCTGGCAAACTGTATCCAGCCCACGGACTGCTTATTAACTACCCCAATCTACCTGGAAGTTTGTATCTTGCCACATCAGATACAGACTTGACCACAGGGACTCTCTCATTCACCACATGGCTTGATTATTCCAACTAGGATCCAAGCCTCACAGCCTGAAAAAAGCCTTAATGGCACTAAAGTCAGCAGTCTGTCTGTTTAGGAAACAACCCTGATGCTCCACTCTCTGAAATGGTTCCCCATTGAGTATAAAGTCCAGCTGGCTTCCCTCCAGAGGATTGGCCACAACTACTTGATTAGTTGCCAGGTAGACATTAATTTGTTCATAATTTTAAAGTGGATTGATAGACGATGGGATAATAAATGCAATTGATACAAAGGCTCATAGATTACAAAACAGAAAGTTTTATCACCTAGTCTGACTTCCCGTATAACACAGGCCATGGGAATTTCATGAATTAATTCCACTTTGAACTGAGAGGATATCTTTTAGAAAACATCCAATCGTGATTTAAAAGTTGGCAGTAATGAAGAATCAATCACAACAGTTGATTAGTTGATCCAATGGTTAATTATTCTCACAGTTTAAAATGTGTGCTTTATCTCCAGATAACTGCTTGTTTTCAAATTTCCTTTGAAATTATAATTACCTTGCAATTATTTTCACAACATTTGCAAAGTCCCCCACCCTACAAACCTTATACAGTCTGAAATGGTGCTTTTCTCTCTTCAAAACATTTCTACAATCAGTTCTCCTTTCAATTTTGATTCTCAATTGTTGCTGAAACTTATTTAAATGACTCTTATTTTCATCTTTAAATTTATTCATTTTAGTAGGTCAATGACTGCATTAGTCAGACATGTGCCCAGTGCAGACTCTGCCTGGCAAAACACACAACAAAATAAGGAAAAATCCTCCAACCTGGCATCAAATCAGGAAAAGTGAGGAGAGGACCATTACTCAAGGGAAATCAGCACCTGACTTAATCCACGAAGACAAAAATTGGACTATCTTGTCCAATAGCTAATCAGGTGGTAAAAACCTTTAGTCCCTTGTACATGTCTTAGGAATGATTTTCTGTAAAGTGACAAATTGCTTTCAAGAAATTGAAACAACAGTTGATTGCTGTATCCATGCTTTGAATGGCTTATGGTAATGTTAATAAATAGGTCAATATAACGAGTCATTCACATTTCAGATTTTGGTCTGAAAGGCTCAAAACATCATTTTCACTTCTTGGGATATAATAGAATAAAAGTAAAAACAAGTAAACAATCTTCTGATTTAAAAGTTTTGTATATGCAAATTAACGTCTCCATTTTATATTTGGTTTTATTATGAGACACATTATGCTTGAAACATATTAATATTATTGTATGCATGGGAGAGAGTGTGGATTTTATATTTGGTAGAACTAGAAGCCTTTTATTTCAATGAACAATGAATTCTTCCCAAAGTATAACAGTTTGTAGCGACTTATATTTTTTCCTTAAATTTCTGTGAGATAGATATTAACAATCATATGGATTCTTATTTGTCACAGAAATAAGAGTTCTGTTTTAAAAAGAAAATGTGACAAAAATAACCATGGAAATTATGCAGTTTAAGGACAGAAAGGTAACTATGCATGTAACATGTGAATACATCCATTACTAATTTTTTTTTGTGTTTGAACTTATGTACAATGCCCTCTTCGAAAACTCCTTAAGCTTTTTAGTAGGCTGGTTGGTTTATGTAAGAACTAAATGAATTGGAGCTATGAAAACTAATTTTATTTAAAGTCATTTGCAGAAGGTCAATTGACAGATCATTTCTTTCCTTCACTACTGTTAGCTTGACTTTTCTTGTCTCCCTTCCTCTCTGACTCACCCCCCAGCTCAGAGAATTAAAATGTTGCATCTCAAATAATGTTTTCTCCTAAAGTATGTCACTCCCCTTTTCATTTGCTTCTTTCCACTTCTCACCTTCCACATCCTCAGTTTTGCATAATTCTGCACAATTTACCCATTTCCTATTTTTCTCCTCTCATTTCTTCTTCTGGCCCTCTGCTTTCTCTGTATCTTTCTCCCACACTCACTTTTGTGCTTTTCCTTTTAAAGCTTGACTCTTTGCCCATCCCTTTCAAAATTATTTTCTTTCTATTCTCTTTAGGGCAGTTATCATTTTTCCCTCTGTCTTGTGCATATTGCCAATCATAGTGTTGCTCTGTAACAAATAAAGATTACCAATAAAGGCATCTATGTAAGAGGAAATAGTTCAGCACATGTAATGAAAGATGGTACAGTAATCATGAAAAAAGTGTCAAGTGTGTGACAACTGGCAGAAAAAAATAGGTTAAGTTTCTTTTGATGAATTAGGTCCTGGGAAACTCATAACAACACACAATATTTAAAGCTCTGGATAAAGAGAAGCAGCTGCTATTGATCAATACATTCAATAAAAGGCAACACAATTTTTCTAGCCTGAATATGGCTGGAAATAAAAACTATCATCCGAAATTCATGTGGTGTAGGCTAGAAACCATGGGTGATTCCTCATGCTTTAATTCACAGAAATTACACCAAGGATTAATTTGACCTAATTTATTTTCTTATTTAACACACAACCTTTATTTAAGGCCTGTTCCTGAGTCTGATGAAGACAATGAGATTTTTTGCCACTGATTTCCATGGGAATAGGATTTAGTTCTTTTCTACTTATTCGGGTCCTTATACTGTACCCTCACAGAGTGCTGAACAATTATCCCATGGTGTCCAACGTGCTAGCCACTAGCCACATGTAGCTATTTGGTCAACTGAGTGTGGCTATTTGGCTTGAACAATATGACTACAGTAATTCCTCATTTCACACGTGCCCGCTTAACACGTTTTCGCGATAGCATGATTTTTTTTTTAGGGAATGTTTTTTGAATACACAACCGTCCCCGGAATAACACGATTTCCCCAGCCAGCCCGTTGCCGGCAGCTGTGCGGGTCTTCCCCGCACCATTCCCCGCTGACTCCCCCTCGCTGGATGTCTTGCCCCCTCTCTTCCGCCCCTGCTTGCAGGTTGGCGGCTGGGTTTCCCCGGCCACCCATCGCTGGCAGCTGCATGGGGCTTCCCCCACCTCCCTGCAAAGCGGCAGAGGGTTCGCCGCTCGCCGCGCCGTTCCCTGGCGACCCCCCCCCCCCTTGCCGGATGCAGTGCAGGTCCCGGCAGACCCATCACAGGGGCATACTCCCAACCTAATCTCCCTCCCCTCTCCTCCCCTTCCTTTCCCCAGAGCCAAACACCTCCCCTCCCTGCTACAACCCAGTCCCCTTTCTCCCCCAGCCTTATGTCCCGGTCCCAACAGACACCACCTCTTGAAACACAACCCCCACCTTTTGCATAATTTTCAGTGGGAAAATTGACCCCTCATAACATGTTTTCACTTAACACTATCATTTTCTGAAACATATCCATAGTGTTAAATGAGGAATTACTATACTTGGCCGGTTGAGTGTGGCAAGTTTGCTAGAGCAATAATCTCTATAGTGGCATCTGCTTCAGAAGTGGTTGGACACCATGAATTGTAGACTATACATATATGTATTCAGACATAGGGTTACTTTCAAAAAGTATATATAACTATTATAAAAAGACCTTAATTGAACTTTTAAATAAATATAATAAATTAGAAACTAGATATATGAAAATTAACAATTTCCTAGTATTACAGAGCAAAAGCAACAAATGTTAGAAATGTTGTGTTGTTTGTATTATTAAACCATTTTGGAAATGCAGGAACAATTTCTATCTTTGCTTAATGTATATTTTTTATTAATAAGGGTCACAGAAATAACTATAGTATGTCTTGTAAATGCTGCAGTCTTAGGGCTGGAGGAAAACAGAATCAAATTTTAAAATGGAAATAGAGAAAAATTATCATTTTGATTGTGCTGGAAAATCCATTTTTCATTTCTGTGATATCATGTTGTGATGAGAACTAAACTGAGAATGAAACTCCGGATACCTGATTATTGTTTCCTGCTGCATTGTTGAAAGATCACTTTAAATTCTATATCTGCAAAGTTGTTTTAAAAGTTTCAAAGTATCTATTGAAAGTATACCACCATTAGAAATTGGTCAACTAGTTCAGAAAAAAGAATGATCACTTGCTCTTCACCTTGATAGATAGATTGATAGATAGATAGATAGATAGATAGATAGATCTATAACCATCAACTGAAAAAAATAATGTATTTGTTAAGAGTAAAATTAAAATTCATTTCAGAGCATATATCTATTTTCTAATTCCATTAAGGATGTAGGGATGCAAAAATGCCTAAATCACATATAGACTATGTTGCTGTGGCCCTGTATGTCCCAGGATATTAGTTAGTGAGATAATATCTTTTAATGGACCAACTTTTGTTGATGTGAGAGATAAATTGGAAGCTACACAGAGCTCTTCTTCATAAGATAGTCTTCCCTCTCTCCCCCTTCCCCCCCCCACCCGAAATAGAAAACTGGAAGAAATGGAAATCTTACCACAAAAAAACAAACTTATTCTCATAATTCTTCCAAACCATTGTAGCAGACCAAGGAGTTTTTGTCTGATGATCTGAATCAAACCTTAGAGCCAATACTTTTAGAGTCGCTGAACATGGAAAATATTTAACTAGGCCAAAGCCAAATATGATCCCAATTCCTGTGTGCCATTGAGGGTTCTAGCCCCTGATTTTCAGAGGTGACGAGAGACTCTCAGTGCCATGAATGCAGCTGAGAATCAAGCCAAATGGCCTCAAGCAGGTCATTGACAAAAAATCACCCATCCATGAGTGATTAAAATGTTTATAATTTGTGTCTTGCTAGATACTGAGCACCTTCATCGCCTGCTGATTGCTTGGCATTTGACAGGGCTTAGCACCTCACTGGTACCTCACAGTTGGGGCCATACAAAATTGCATTTCAAACACTGTATAGTTTTAAGATGTTTTGGGGATGATAAACATAAAAATGAGATTGCAATAAATACGTCACATTTCTCAAATGCACATAATTCACCCGCACCTGTACCACATTTGAATCGCTAACAAGTTCTAGATCAGTGGTGGGCAACTTGCGACTCAGTGGGGTTCCACCTGCAGCCTGCGCACCCCCTGTCTGCTCCACTCCCCCATGCACCTCTCAAGCACTGGAGCCCCATACTTCCTACTCCTCTTCTTCCCTCCCAGGACTTTGAGTGCCATGAATCCACTGATTTGTGCTCTTTCTCCACTTCTCCCCCTCCCTCCTTGAGCTTGAATGCTGTGAATCAGCTGTTTGAGGCTGTTCAAGCTCTGGGCGGGGAGGGTGATAGAGTTGGAATAGAGCATGAATCAGAGGACTCATGGCACTCTGAAAGTGCTAGGAGGAAGGGAAAGGAGTGGGAAGTACGGGGTTCCAGTGCCCTAGTGCACAAGAGAGAGGAATGGGGGAAGGAGGCAAGGAGGGGGTATGCGGGCCGCAGGTGGAACCACAGTGGGCTGCAAGTTGCTCATCACTGGCCATTTGGCCCACTGGGTGGAAAAAGGGCCACTCATGTGGCCCATTCACTAGTTTTGTTGCCCATCACTGCTCTAGGTCCTCTTATTAATCTCATCAGTTACGTGCTCCAGATTTCCTAATTTTTGCATGTAGTGGGTTGTCAGAAAATAAATAGTTCAATTTTTTTCCTATTCTACAGGTCTTGTTCTACTCCCCTGAATTTTTATGTGAACTAAGGACATACTGTCACTGTGGTAGAAGCCTAACTGACTTCCATAGTAACATTAAAAGGGAAATAGAAGAAAGGTAAGTGCTTGTCCTTTCAAAGTGACATAAAATTGCTGAAGCTGGTTCATAATGGAAAGGAGCTCCGAGTTTCTCCTTTTTTAATATATGAAAATTAAAGTAAATCCTTCACTTGTTGTTGACATCTCTCTGGCAAGTATGTACACAAAGTAAAAAGTAGAAATAAAAAGCCTGGTGGTAACTCATTGCATATCTCCACTTATGAATTATACATCTTGCTTCTTTAAAAAGTGGGCTCTGGGAGAAAAATTAACAGGGAAAAATGCATCCGAGGACGGTATTTAAAACATGAGTTTAATGCAAGTAGCATTTGAATTCTGGAGTTAATACAATATTGCACTTGTATTCAAACAAAGAATATTAAACTAATAAATAAAATCAGGGTCTATTTGAATATGCTTAAAAAATTCAGATTTGAGTGATTAAATGCTACTCTTAAAAAGTTTTGGTGGCAAACCCTCATTGTAAATCAGCATAGCACCATTAAAGTCAAAATCATTGCACCATTTAAACCAGATCCATTATCTTTTATCTTCTTGTTCTACACACTTCAAAAATATTCACTATTGACATATGAACCTGAATTTTTTGTATGCAGTTGTCATAATATGAAATCATTTTTTTCACATCACCCTGCTGTTACTAAATGCCGGTCATCCTTATCGGGCTGTTTCATGTAGTTAAAGATTCTAAAATCATAGACGCCAATGATCCTGTAATAGTCTTGGAGGTCTTCTAAGGTGGGCTGTAAGGCTCATGCTTTTAGATCCGTCCCTTCTGTCAATGTCAATTCAGGAGTGCAGCTCAACACTTGCATTCAAGGGTTGGTATTGGTTCATATTTCACTTAAGTAACCTCAGCTTGGTGCTAATGAAGCATCACATCCTCTGTTGGCTTCCATAGTTGTAGTTCTATCCACATCGCTGTAGGATCTGACCCAAAGTTACTTTCCCCACTCTGTCCCCTCTCCACTGTTCCCTCTCAGAGCTTGAACAGCCTCAAATAGTGTTTACTTTGTGTGTCCGTGATAGATAACTACACCCCGCAACAAAGTTTTGGTAAAGTTATATGAATGCCAGTCCAGGCATGTCCCATCACTCAACCTATCATAGGTTCTATCTGACTGAATCTGAGGAAATTTGTTCTTTTAGATGTTTTAATTGTTTTTCTCTAACTCCACTTTTATATTTGCAGGATTAAATTTTGCTGAGAGCTCTCTAGCAGTGATTTATTTATTTTCTCTTTCCCCTCCCTACCCTTTTTTTTTTCGAGCTCTCTCTGTGGGGAAGGGCTTACAGCTCTCTGTATCCTATTCCCACTGTATAGTCCACATATACATATTTCATATTATCCCTGCCCTTTCCCTTTTTTTGTTGCTAAACATTTTTGTCAGCTAAAATGAGATTGATAGAGAAGATGGATTCCTGTAAAGTTGCTAATGGTCCAAATGTTATACCGTTTTGTCAACAGCACTCTATTGTTGAAAGCAATTTCTCTCACTGTGTCAATATATATGCCATGCTGTGTTGATATTAATGGATCTGCCAGGAAAGGCATTTAATTAATCAGTTCCCAGAATAAACACTGTCAACTTTAATTTCCTAGCTGATAATAACGCTTGGGCCAGCCTGGTGGTCAGTAAACAAATGTTGTAATAATTTAGATTTGTGTTGAAACGGCCTTGGTTCAAGACCTAAAAATGCTGCTTAGGTCAGCAATTTGTTTCTTTCAATCAGGGGACAAATTTCAGCTGCCTGACAGCACTGACATTTGTAAAGGGGAAGAAAAGAATAGTTGACAGTTTTTCAACAGGTCATAGCAGCAAAAGAGCTTGCCAGAGTTCTAAGGGAAATTTGTCTACATTCATTCATTGCAAAGCTGCTGTTCAACAGCCATTCACTCTTTTATAAATGCTGCTATGGTTAATAGGATTTATATTATGGAGCTTCAGGGGATTTTGCATTAATTCAAACTGCAAGAGATCACATTTTTAAATAAAGGTCCCTTTCCCTGTTTAAAGGCACTTCCTATGTCTGTACAAATGAGCTTTGTATACACCTTCAAAGGTTGCATAACACTTCTAATTAAGATTTTCCTTAGTGTTTTTACTAGAATTTCCTTACTTAGGTGCAGAATGAAATAGTTAGCACAAATTTCACTACAGAGCAAATACAGGGGACTGATTTAATATCTATTAAAGTCAAATAGTTCAACAAAGAATTAATTCATGCTTGTGGAGGTCAGGCTAGATGAGTACTCTGGTCACTTCTGACCTTATCATCAGTGAATGGAGAAACTCTGACTGATCTGAGTGAGCACTGGCTCAAACCCCAGGTCTACAATTTAAGATGAGATAAACAGCACAACATTTATCACAATAGTTTTCAATAAAGAGAGGGGGGGAAGAAAAGAGAAGTTGAAATTATTTGAGTCTCCCATGCAAATTTTCTTCCCCCATATGGACTTTCAAACCATAGAAAGTCTCTGAGACCATGGGCTTTGCATCATTGGAAGCCACTTCCGGACTGGTTTTGTCCCAGTGAGAGCACATGAACTGAGATGACCGTTTAAAGTTTTGTAGCAGAATTTTGCTCAATCCTAATTTACCAGAAAAGATGGTGAACTAATTTGTTTGTTTTATTTCTAATGATGCCACTGAGGGATTTCCATATTTTGGAGTGACGTCCAAAATTCAGATGACTGGTCTACATTCTACACCCAGAGGGTGTTGATACTGTCTGAGACAGTGAATGTAGAGCCTGCTCCTGAGACGTATTAAACATTTGCAACTTCCATAGATTACAGTGAAAGTTGCAGGTATTTAGCATAAGGAAGATACTTCTAAAAAATCAGACTTTTGGAAAATGATTATGTGTGTCCAACTGTGTCCTTTATCAACCATTTGGTTCATTTTTCAACAGCTCATTTCATTACCCAGAAATGTCTCACTTAGGCAACTGGGTTTTTCTTATTTCATACAGGTAACTTTAAGTAACTTACAATGAATATATCTGTACAGTACAAGTTATCTAAAACTCTGTTGCCATACTTAAAAAAACCCATCATCAGCAACACCTGCAGTACTATATTTGCATACATAATTTTATTCTTGTTCACTGTGTATCAAATCCATCTACAGAACTCATCAATATGCCAATTTAAATTATAGACTACTCCAGTTTTTGTTCTGCAGAGAAGCATTTTGCTGCACAAAGCTATCAGTCAAAAGTTAATTTAGGGCCCAAATTCATTTTAAAAAGGCACAGGCAGAGCATGGTTGTTTTTTGTGAAGATCTTTTTAGCATGAGTCTGGATGTGATGCATAAATGATTCATGAAGAAAAATAAAGGATGAGTTACAGAGATACATGTCAGCTTGTGAGAGAATTGCAATGAGTTTGTATATTTTAAGCTGTTGACATTGGGAAAATGCATTCCTTTTATTTTTAATTGTGTTGTTATTTGTTAGAATTTAATATTTATCTGGATAAATAATGCTAATAGTACAAGATTAATGCTAGGGTAACCAGAAAGTACTCTGCAGTCCTACTCAGATAGCAAACTCCCTTGGTTTGCACCACTTCTACTAGTGTTTTCACATTTGAATAGTTACAGCCCGAGTGCTCTACTGTTGGCAGTAACTGTAATGATCACATATACAATCAGTAAAGAATAACTGCTCTTGTTCCATCTATGTCCCCCCAAAACAGCTGTAATCTTCTGGGATAATGCAGTTCACAAAAGTATGAGAGCTGAAGAGAAAGCATTACTGATTGACTGGGTCACAACTATAGTACACTCTACATGGGACAGGCATGTCCAGAGTCTGCCCACATGCCACAAGTGAAGGTCCTCTTTGATAAAACTTCTCCACCATAGCCTGAGTGAGAACCCAAAACAGAGTTTCTATAGCTAGCAAATGGAACAGAGGAGATTCTGTGAAGTGTGCTAAGCACTTTAACATGCAGACCCAATTTACCATGGACATGATTAGATACTATGGCTATAGCTGCAGACCTTTGGGAAATGGAACATGAAAGCATCTATTCTGGTTCTGCACCCCTTTTGGATTCTTCCACCCTTGGAGACCATGTGGTAGACAGTTACATGAGCTTTAGGGCTGCCTTGATGATTTTCTTTTTTGATAATAATGTTATTCTGGGGGATTGGGTGAAACCTCAGGCTATGGCTACACTATGAGTTTTTCCAAAAGAGGCAATGCAAATGAAGTGTGGATTAGTATTTTCCCGCTCTTCATTTGCATGTTCTCTTTCATTCCATTTCTGTGCTAGGGGTTTTTGCGCAAAAACAGGCAATGTTGCTGTGGCTGTTTTGCACAAAACCCCCTTTTCCCGCAAAATCCTTATGCCTGTCCCAGAGAGGCATAAGGATCTGGCAGAAAAAGGGGGTTTTGTGCAAAACAGCCATGGACACACTGCCTGTTTTTGCACAAAAACAGAAGGAAAGAGAGTATGCAAATGAAGGGCGGGAAAATGCTAATCCACGCTTCATTTGCATTGCCTCTTGCAGAAAAACTCATAGTGTAGACAAAGCCTCATTGAAGCTGGTGGGTATAACAGAGCCATTCATTCAGGATAAATGTAAAAATGCAATTCAGCTCCATTATGGAGTATATAGCTGAAACATAGAAACCACCTCCCTGAACACAGGCCATGTACTAGGGATAGAATAGGAGCTGAGCTGTGTGGTCAGAGGGCTTCCCAAAAGTAGAGCCTTGCAAATCCACAGATATCCACTTTATATCCACAGATATTTGCATCCATGGATGGGGCTGCCCATCTCCATGACTTATTTTTGCAGATACAGATGTAGATACATATTTTGTACCTAGAAGCCTGCAAATTTGTGGATATCCACTTTATATTTGCAGGAATCCACATCCACAGATGTTGATGTGGGTAGCCACAGCTTATTTTTTGCATATGCAGGTGCAGATGTGGATACAAATTTTGTATCTGTGCACGTCTCTACCCACGAGGTCTGAATGAACATGTAAGGAGCTATGTATTTTTCAATGGAGCTGTGTATCTGTGGGAGGGAAGCAGCTAACAGCAAGGCAGGTCACTGTGACATGCAGAGCAGAAGGTAGCATGACCCAGAGAAAAAAGCTAAGAGAGAACTTTGGGATAGAGTTCTGTCTAGAAAGACGATTGGAATTCTTCAAAGATCAAAGAAACAGTCTCCTTCTATCCCTCCTATCCCCTAATATTTTTGTGTACATTCTTTGTAAATAGCAGTATTGCATCAAAGAAATATCTGACTCCATCATCAGTTTTTCCCCCAATGACAACAGTTTCAAGGATGTTAAATACTGGCTAACTTCTCAGGTCAAAAGGGGCAATGCTGGTGGAATTCATTTCCCAGGAAGAGAAATTATGAATTGGTATTTCTGATGATCCAAGATGCGGGGAAAATAATGGAAGTGGTTTCAGAAAATGAAGATGGTTAATAGGAATTCTAATAAGGCTTGCAATGCCTGGAGAATTTGTGAAAAAGAAAGAAAGATCTTTCTTTCTTTGTTATACTAAAATGATATACTGGTGCATGCTAAAACCATCTAAGAGGAAATGAAACATATACAAATAGTCTATGATAAAGGGAAGGCTGCCAATCTGAAACGGAAGCCAAAGAAATGTAAAGTGTTTCAAAAAGAGGCAATTTACCCTGGAGATACAGTGAGAGGAAAATTTCCACTGACAACACAAACTGAAGCTGTGAAGAATAGGCTAACTCCATAGATGCTCACAGTTGTATAGAGTTTTGCAGGACTCTGCTCCTATTATAAAAGGCTTTAGTCTTCTTGAAACCACCCTTAAGACCCTGATAATTGGCTAACCACTCAGGTCAAAAGGAATAACAATAAAGTATTTGATCAAAGTCTTACATTTACACAGCATCTGAAATGCACATTGCTTGTACAATGAGGTTAGAAGATTTGGAAGATGTGTGTAGTGTTAGTCTTCTTTTTCATTCTGTATCAGCGGGGGCCTTTTCTGCTATTATCCATACATTCCCATTCTCAGCTATTTAGGCTATGTCTACACTGCTGGTTTTTTTCGGAAAAAGGTACTCTAATTGCGAACAACAATTTGCATACCTTTTTCCGATTCTTTTTTTGGAAGAGGCTTTTCCAATATTTGGCCCATCTACATGAGGCCAAATGTCCGAAAAACCTCCTCTTTCAGAAGAGCCCTTCTTCCTCATAAAATGAGGAATACAGGGCTTCCAAAAGAGCGCATCTGCTCTTCCAAAAAAACTTTCGGAAGAGTAGATACATTCCCTGGACGTGGAGGAGATTTTCCAGCATACCTCCAGTATGCTGGAAAAAAAACTCCGTAGAAAAGACACAGCTTTTGAGATGTCAAAGAGCATGCATCACTCCTGAGAAATAAGATCATGCCTACAGTTCTGACAGAATCAAAAATAAAGCGTATTTTGCTCACAAAAGGTAATAGAGACTCAACACATTACATTCTCAGGTCTTTTGTCTCTGTTGACAGAAGGAAAGGCCTTGAATTAATGCATTTATCAATAGAATCAGAATTATGGAAGAACACTGTTAAAATTCCTCCCTTTTGTGTGTTGGGGGGAAAGGAAGGGCCAGAGTGAATTAAAGAGCTTGGCCATACCTTGTGCTGACAGAGAAAAATAAGAACTTTGATATAAATGTATTGTTGACAGACTAAAGTAAGAAACTTCAGGAAAAAAATGATTGTTGACAAAAAAGAAATATGAGCTCAGCAGAAGGTATAGGTCAACAGAGTGTAGGACATGACTTGATTGGTAGAACTTTGTGGGGGGGAAAATGCACTCATTGACTTGTTAATGTGCTATACCTGATTCAATGCATTTAGTTAACAAAAGAAAGAAAAAAAAACAGTTAGACATTTTTTGGTGACCACTGACTTAAGTTCAATGAAGTATGCCCATGGAATTAATTTATCACATTTACTTCCACTGCAGCCAGGACCAAAGTGACTCTTACTTTATCAATATATTTTTTTCTATCCTTGCATTTCTCAAGTCAGAGTGGATCCTCAGCTAGTATAAAATAAGTGTAGCCAAAATAACAAGACTAATTTACATTAGCTGAAGATCTGGCTCACTGAGTTTACTTAATTCCAGGGTTTTATCTTTCTACTGTACCAGGGGTTCTCAAACTGGGGGATCTGACCCCTTAGGGGGTGGCAGGGTTGTAACATGGGAGTTGCAAGCAGTCAGCCTCTACCCATGGAAGGTGGATGAATACCCCAGCCCCTCCCCTTCTGACTAGATGACACTCCCCCCCCCCCCCGCCACCCATTGCAGTGGCTGGCACTCACCCCAGCCTATTGTCCTCATCCCAAGACCATCCCCAAGCCTCCAAGTTTCTCTCCCTCCTAGCAGGTAGCACCACACCAGGTTCTCCAGCTATATAGAGCATCAGGCAGCCAGGCAGCCATGGACCAATCCTTCCCAGCTAGCAGGGACATTGGTTGGCCAGGCTGCTGCTCCACAGCCTGATCCTTCTAGATAGTCAAATCTTGAGTTTGTTTATATTGTTAACGATTGAAGATGGACACTGAGCTCACTGCATGGGATGGTCTGCTCCAGCCCAGCTGCAACAAGGTCCCTTGAGTGCATTCCTTTCTGGACTGCTGCCTCCAGTCTTTCCAATGAGCTCCTCCTCCCACTGCTGTTGCTGTAGAAAACCTGACTAGGGCACCAGAGCAGACACATTATGTTGAGTCTTCAAGTGGAAGAAATCTCTTAAGTGAACAACCGTGAATGGACAGTAGAACTAGGATGAAAATAATCTTATTTTACCCTAGTTTTATCTTTCCCTTTTTTCTTAGATCAGCAGTAGGTGCAGGTGTCCCTTTATTGGTATGCTTGGGGTATATTTCATGGCCATAATGGGCATGTTTTCTAGCATAAACAATGTGCGTAGGCTTTTTCATATTTCACATTTGACATCTAACAGATCTCAGGGCTATGCAAATTCCAGAAAACTAGGATATCACCAGGGGATTCAGGATATCTGAATAATAGGCATAATTAATAGCTCGTCTGTAAATGCAGTTATTTCTTTACCTAAAACTGATATAATTTGAATGCTATACGTGGGACAAGGCAGGTTTTCAAAAGTGTTACCAGATTTGCCCAATACTCTGGGGTATGCTCATTTATCAGGGTTACTCTTATGGGGCTGGGGGGAGGTTAACAATTATATCAGTGTGCTGTTTGTGCTTACTTGTGCTCTCATATGGAGCTGAATTCTCCCTGCTGCCAATTTCCCCTCCCACTGGAGCTCTCCTGCAGGATCTAGGTTCCTCAGGATGGGGTTCTTCCCACCTTAGCAACACACACAGACACTCACACCCACTAACAGAGCACATCTGAGAGGACTGGGTAATCAGCACTCACAAGCTGACCCCCTCATATGTCCCTGGACTCAGCTGGCTGGCAATGCCACACTGCACCCTCATGTGCCTTTGGACTCAATGGGCTGGATTAAACAGCACTTTAAGCTGCCATCCTCATAAGCCCCCAGGTTCAGCACCCCCTATCCCCACTTTCACACCACAGTCATTCACTGGTAAACCACACAATGAGCAAACCCCACAGGATTTTGGGCACTACAGGGATCTTTAGCTTGGGTACAAGAAGCGTTGCAGAGCGAATGGGGAAGCCAAAACAACACCCCATAAGGAAGAGTGAGTGAATGAGAAAGAAAGAGAGAGAAGCAACCAGCTTAACAATGAAAGTTATTTATTTCTGAGTAGTGAATAGATATCAAAAAGTTACAATATTAAATCTAACAGTTACAATATTAAATCTAAATTGAAACTGATTACCAATGTTAGGTAACCATATAACAGTTTACATAGGGCAAGGTCAGGAGGCTATGCTTAGAGAGGTAGTTGATGGGAGGGGGAGAGAGAGAGAGAGAGAGAGAGAGACCGCACCACTCCATGGAGCTTGCATTGATCGGGGTTCCCAGATGATGATGGTAGCCGGGGCTCCAGAGGGCAGGAGACAAGCAGAGCAGAGCCCCCAGCACGATCAGACAGGAGATGAAGAAGTCTCAATGGAACTGATGCAGTTTAAATCCAGGTATCAGAACAGTTTTTCTTGGGGCAAGGATAGGAGTTTTTATAGGGATAGGACAATAGTTCAAAGAGAAAGAGGAGAGACAATAGAGACTGATCACCCCTGGTTATGAGTGATGTTCCTTGAAAGAGCTCACAATGCAACTAGGCAGTTTCAGTATTTTAGATGTCAATAGGATCGTCACTAGAATTGGTCTGATAATGACTAATTTGGGTGTGAGCAGGCCTGGGTTCATTAGCATCTGGAGTAGAGATTTTCCATCAGGCAGTGCTTCCCTGCTTTTGGTATCCTGTGGTTCCTGCCTTGGAAGAGCTGGTCTCCATTCTGTATGCTAATGAGTTCTATCTTCAGTGCAGATGAGGCTGGGGTGTTTCCTTAATTAGTTTAGGTGTGTCTTCCCTGGCCTTTTCATTGCTTTGTCTGATTCTAGCAAAGGCTTAGGGGAAGTGGGGGAGGATGGTTTTCCATGAATGTCACTCCCGGGCTCCCAAAAGCACAAGGCTGGTAGGTAACAAAAGAATACAGCTCCCTGTTAGGTACCTAGTAATGCTAGTCAGAGAAATTTACCTTGATTCCTAGTCCATCAAAAGCAAACTGCTTTACAAAATGGTGTTCGTTTCTCCTGAACTTCATTTTGGAGGAAAATAATTCCTACAATGCTGACAGATCCCATTTTGATATTTCTTAGAACTAAATGTTCTGATTTTGCATCTTCAAATAACTTTTGTTTGTTTGTTGTTGTTTTCATGAATTCCCTTGTAATTAACAGGAGTCACAAGTTCCAGAGCACTCTTGAAAAATCTGGCTGTACAGACTTTCATAATTTGACTGGTATTTCAATTTCTTAATGGTATTAAATACATTTAGCATGCCTTTCTGCATTGTTACAGATTCAAAGATTCCTTGGACATCTGTAGTAGGTTGGACAGCCAGCAGAAGAAGCAAAATGAAAATCAAATATATAGAAAACCATACATAGATGAAGATCTGTTGTGGGCTTGAGACACAGATGTCAAGAAATAAAAAGTCCACAACCAATAAACAGAACACAAAAGTATTTGAAAGTCACATTGATGGGCTCAGGATAGGTTGTGTACACCAAAAGGAAGTTACATAGAAAATATTTTGCCACCTTTGCAAAACATAGCAGTTCTTTTGAGATACATATTAGAGAGGTTGCCGTGTTAGTCTGTATCCACAAAAGCAATGAGGAGTCCTGTGGCACCTTAAGGACTAACCTATTTATTGGGCATACATTTTTGTGGGTAAAACCTCACTCTGTCTGGTGCATCTGACAAAGTGGGTTTTTGGCCATGAACATTAATGCTCAAATTGGTCTTTAAGATGCCGCAAGACTCCTAGGTGTTCTTTTGAGATACTCATTGAAGAAAGTGAAACTAAAATATACATTACACACAAATCAAAGCATATTGACAATCTTTCACAATATCAATTAACAGTATTCTCTGGTTCCAGCCTGCAGATCAGAATTTTCCCAGTCCCTGGCATGTCCCCACCTCTGCAGGTATTGGAGAATCACAGGGAATTTCCATTAGAGGCCAATGCGAGCAGCGGGATTTGCAGGTAATGAGAGCTGCAATCCTCCAATACCTGTGGAGGCACAGGTAAACATAACGGTGGCAGGCCGCCAAGGATTAACCCTGCAGGCTGCTGTTCTTTATTGCCTACCCCTGCTCTAGTCCATATTAACCTCTGCACCCCCATTGGTTAGTCTGAAGCAATTATCACTACATTAAAATGATTTTTTAAAAGTTACATCTAAGGGAACATACTTTCTGAATGGTCTGAATTAGAAATGAGCCCATGTCTGGGTCAGAAGGGATACAGAGTTATTCTACAACAAAAAGAATTTTAGGGGTCAGGTCAGAAATCCAAAACACATAGGGCATATTTAGACTACGCTAGACTTTCAAAAGAGGATATTCAAATTCTGCGGGAATTTGCCTATCTTCTTTCGAGTTCACTTTAAAAAGCAGCACTTTTGAAAGTTAAAGTAATTAAGATGCAGTTTTGTCGGCGAACCCTCCCGTTTGTCGACAAGCTGCTTTTCCTTAAAAAATGAGGTTTACGCGGCTTGTCGACAAACAGGAGGGTTCGCCGACAAAACTGCACCTTAGGGTAAGTCTAGACTCCAGGGGTTTTTTTTCGAAAAAAAGTAGCCTTTTTTCAAAAAAACTTCACCTGCATCTAGACTGCAGCCATGTTCTTTCGAAAGTAAATCGAAAGAACATGGCAATTTTTTCGATCGTAGTAAACCTCATTTTACGAGGAATAACGCTGTTTTTCTAAAGTACTCTTTCGAAAAAAGCTGCTATTGAACGCAAACTGTGCTTTTTCAAAAGAGAGTGTCTGGACTCTTTCGAAAAAGCGGCTCACTTTTTTGAAAAATCTGCTTGTAGTCTGGATGCTCTCTTTTGAAAGAGGCTTGTAGTCTAGACGTAGCCTAAATTACTTTCACTTTCAAAAGTGCCACTTTCAAAAGTCTTCGTTCAAAAGTCTAGCGTAGTCTAGATACGCCCTTAGTGTTGTCTTTGGAATTACATTAAGGTGAATGAGGTTCACTTTTCCAACTTTGGTATATCCCTTGTACTACTAATCCTTCATTATAGACACTTAAGGGTGATTTCAGGATCAGTGCTGAGGGCATGTCTACATTTGTCATTTAAAACAGAAAAAAGTCCTTTTTTTTTTTTGCCCCCAAACCCTTGGAACGTTTACACTTGCTAATGAGGTTTTGCAGTGAAAATCAGAAGTTTCACCGCAAAAAGAAAACCCCCTCCACAAGAGGCTCTTACCAGTGCTGGTTTAGCAGTGATGCGCAAATGACTACACATTCCAACTGTTCACAAAGCTTTTAGCCTCTTCAGGATATCCCGAAGTGCCTAGATGACCACAGTACCAGCACCTATACTGCTCTGATGCCAGGTAGACAGAAGTCTACCTCTTCCCCTGTAAAGCCACGGGAACTTCGAAACTCTCCTTTCTGTTTTCATGGGAAGGGCTCACTTTCATTCTGGACAGGTTACGATGTCTTCTCCACTGAGCAAAGGACCTCCTGCTTGTAGCAATGCTGAGCTATTGTTTGGAGAGAGGGGGCTATGCAAGCCCCAGGATGTGCTGTGATCATCCTCTTCCCCATTTCAGGAAAGCTGCCTTGTGAGACAACTGCCCTCACAGTGTTTCTCTCATTAGCAATGGAAATGCTGCAAATGTAAACACTCCCTGAGCTTGTCTACACTGGCAAGTTGCCATGCTGGAAATTTCTCGCTCAGCGGGGTGTGAAAAATCCCCCCAGCAGAGCAGATTTCAACACAGTAAATTGCCAGTGTAGACAGGCTTCTAGCCCTGGGAGTTACACCTCTTGATGAGGTGCTTTTTCTAAAACACTAGGGCTATGTCTAGACTGGCATGATTTTCCGCAAATGCTTTTAACGGAAAAGTTTTTCTGTTAAAAGCATTTGTGGAAAAGAGCGTCTAGATTGGCACGGACGCTTTTGCGCAAAAGCACTTTTTGTGGAAAAGCGTCCATGCCAATCTAGACGCGCTTTTGCGCAAGAAAGCCCCGGTCGCCATTTTAGCCATCGGGGCTTTTTTGCGCAAAACAAAACTGGGTTGTCTACACTGGCCCTCTTGTGCAAAAGAGGGCTTTTGCCCGAACGGGAGCATCATTGTATTTGTGCAAGAACACTGATGATCATACATTAGATCGTCAGTGTTCTTGCGCAAATTCAAGTGGCCAGTCTAGACAGCTGGCAAATTTTTGCGCAAAAGCAGGCACTTTTGCGCAAAATCTTGCCAGTCTAGGAGAGCTCTCTCCCAGCACTGGTACAGTGACCGCACTGCTGCAGCAGCATTTTAACACTGCAAGAGTAGGCAAAGCCTCCAATGCCTGGGAAATGAGTGAATAAACAAGCCAGCACTTTTCTTTTACAGGTTCCCTATCACAGGTGAAACTGACAGCAGGGAAAACCGCAAGTGCAGACCTAGTGTTGGAGCCTGATCCTGACAGCTACTGATCACTTCAATATACCTCCCCTGGCTTTTAAATCAGTGGTAGTCAGGGATTCCCACTAGCCTGCAGAAATGAATCGTATGTGCTGCTGACAACACTTATCAAGCCTAATATGACCCTCCCCCCCCACACGCACACATAGATAAATTTCACCCTTAATGCGAGCTGAAGGAAGGTTTGTCAAATGCATTATGGTTCACATTCCCTTTTCTCAGTCTGATCACAGGTGTCCACATTAAAGACCATTTGTCCCTTAAATGTTTCAACTGATTATTTGGATTGTACCACGTAGTTATGTGCCGGTGGAGGGAAGGTGTGTCACATCACAGATGAGTGTATCTACATCTTTGTGTTCTTCTAGTTTTCTAGGCTCTTCACCATGTGTGTGCCCCCACCTCCTCTGTGGTTTTTTAAAGCCACTTGCCTCTTAATGGTCTAATTACCTCATTAACTTCCTAGCCCTAGTCAGGCCTGGTAATCAGGCACACGGGTCTCTGATCAATTAGACCTTCTCCAGGGCCAGGGGAACCTAATTAGCTTAATAGTGATCAGAATCTGGCTCAAGATTTCTCTTAGTACTGCTTCAAAAATCCCCATTCTAGTCAATGGAAGCTGTACACAAAAATCTTCAAGTAAACTCTAGAATTGTAAAGGTATGTGCTCAATTGTTACTATCCAGAACAAGTCATGTTTCCTCTTTCATGTAACTGTACATTTTCAGATGTATGTTAAGGCACAGACTTATATTTATATAGTCCATATACTCCATGTTGTTCATCAATTAAATGTTTCAGCAGAGTCCTGAGATATCACTTTAGGACACTCAGAGAAACAGAGACAGCTTTTATTCTTGTTGTCTTCTTTTTTGTGTTATAGTTTGCCATCTTTATCACTTTATATTATATGCATGGCAAATGGCTTATGTGATTAAACTCCACAGCAAATGTGGAGCATTTACTAAAGGTTGAATAGCTATTTACTGCTTTGTATAAAAGCAATGGAGATTCTTCTTAAGCCCATAAATTCGCTTCAGATAAGTTTGCAATGTTTTTTCTCTTTGACTTTGATCCTCTCAGCCCATCTTTTCTCCTTGAAAATAGCAGAAATTGAAATGCTGCAGCACAATAAAGAAACACTTCACAAAATCATTTTAACACCCAAGTTCTTATGAATCTAAATATCTTTTAAGGATCTGGGCCTTAGAGCCAGTTTTGCAACCAATGGGGCACACGCACACTTGTAATTATCCCTGTTACTTTGATCTGCATTTTCATTGGTTCAGATATGTGGCATATAGTCAAATTGAATTCGTTAAGCTTCATGGTACTAAGCAACTACTTAAATATACTGGATACTTTCACTGCAATTTTTGTTCCTAAAACAGTTTGGCACACATCAAACTAACTTTTTTATATTTTTGTTAGGAGGTCTTGCGAGCAAATGGTATGGTTATTTATTTACTTTCAATTTGGCTATTTTCATTAGTACAGCTTTATTCCACCAAAATCAGTACCTTATTAAGATATAAAATCCTTTTGTTATGCCTAAAATCTTTGGAAATATGTTTTTAACATAAACATATGGTGGAATTTCATAAGCCTGGCTTGTGGGCAGGGCCAGCAGCAGAGTCCTGGGGCTGGTGGTGGAGGGGAGCCAGCCTAGGGGCCAGAACCCTCACCTCCCCTAATCTGGCAAACTCATTTGCTCAGGACTGGTCAGGTTCCAAGAGTGCCAGACCAGGGAAGTCCAATATGTCCTTCTTCCCCTGCCTGCACAAAAAGGAGGACTGAACTAACAATTACCCAGCTGGAATGCTGTGTCACATACACCATGGGAGAAACTGAGGAAGGGAGTGCCTAATAAACTGAGGTCGCCTAACAAACCCTAAAAGCAGCTGTATGCAGGCCGGCCTACAGGGGGACAAAGAGGGCAGTTGCCCTGGGGCCCAGCAATTCAAAAGGACCCAGGCAGTGCTATTGCAGAAGTGGTTGTGGCCAAAGCCCTACACCCTTTAAATTGCTGGTGGAGCACCGTGATGTGTGCTCCAGGCGACTCGCAGAACTGCCAGGCTGTAGGCAGGGACAGCCCAGTGCATTCTGGCTGGTGCTGAGGGCTGGCTGCCTCTAGCCCCAAATCCTCCTCTCAAGGATCTGCCCCTTCTGGAGCATGGTGCCACCTCCCACAAACTTGCCCCAGGGCCCAGAAAGTTTTTCGGTCCTGCAGTCTCTATGGTAATGAGTACTCCATATCATTCTGTGTGTAGGGTACCAGTAGTGCTGAGTAGGAGATCCAACTGCCATATCTTCATCAAGGAGCAAGGGGGGACCCTCCAAAAAGTCATTTGCAAATGTATCTATGATGTTTAGTGGAGGCATACTGCAGAAAATTGACCTTGTTACTAGAAAAACAGTTTAAGGAGAAATTGTCTCATTTAAACAATAATCTACGCAAATATATTGCTAAGGTCATTTGTGTCCTTATAGTAACAGCACCTGTAAATTCAGTCTGCCTCTCAAAATTTAATGTTTTTAAAATACCAGAGGTGGGGAATAAGCAGCCAACAAGAGCTGGGAGCAGCTGTACTTAGAATCATAGAAACATAGATCATAGAGCACTAGAACTGGAAGGGACCTCGAAAAGTCATTGATTCCTGTCCCCTGCCCTCACGGCAGGACTCAGTACCATTTAGACCACCCCAGATAGATGTCTATCTAACCTGCTCTTAAACTCTTAAATTCTTTCAGTCTTCCTTCATAAGTCATGTTCTCTAGACCTTTAATCATTGTTGTTGCTCTTCTCTGGACCGTCTCCAATTTCTCCACATCTTTCTTGAAATGTGGTGCCCAGAACTCCAATTGAGACCTAATCAGCGCAGAGTAGAGCGGAAGAATGACTTCTCATGTCTTGCTCCCAACACTCCTGTTAATGCATCCCAGAATCATGTTTACTTTTTTTGCAACAGTGTCACACTGTTGACTCATATTTAGCTTGTGGTCCACTATGACCCCCAGATCCTTTCTTTACCTGCATGTTCCATTTCTGCAGTAAAGTATCTGATATCCCTTTGCAAACCGTGTCTGGCCTGTAGGCTGCTTACTGACCACTCCTGCTATATACAATATATCTACAGTGATTCATTCCCAAACATCTAAGAAGTAGATTTCAGGTATGTCAATTTTTATAACAAGGTAAACCAAGTTGATGTTTGTTATGGAGAAATTATGGGACAAGTCATACCCACTTCATAATAAGTTCCATATTAATTGGTGTGGTTTTTTTTTTCTATAAAAGAATTGCCAGACAAGGGTCTAATTATATGTCTATTCAGAGGAGCTGGGTAGAATATTTATGGCAACAATATTATAAATGAAGTTCACTGAGTTTTCACCTCATTCATCATCCATGAACATATGCACCATTTCTTGCAGCACTTCATACTTGAAACTAAAGAGGTGTGTAAATAAATAGATAGATAAATAAAATTATCAGTGAAGGATAATAGAACTATTTTTGGAATGGGGAGAGATTGTGCCATAAGTAATTAGAATAAAAATAAAATCAAACATGTTTTGAAAGCATTCCAGAACTTCTAAGATCCAGACCCACCTCTGCCACAGACCTGCAAAGGAGACTTCCTTCCCAATTTTATGAGACTATTGAGATTGGGAGGCAGATAAAAGTGCTTGGAGCTGTGCCTATATTGATAGAATATCGCATATTGTAAAAGGGTTTAAAAGATTCTGAAGACAACTAGAAGAGCACACACTTGTTGCTTGGCACAATGATTGTGTCCTTAACTTTCAGGTATGGTGCTCATCGTTATTGTTACCCACATCTTGTTGTAGTAGTTTATACTGAAGAACTTGGTTACTTGGAGTTAAACACATGCTCAGGACACACTTATGAATTGTAGCTGGGGACTTTGACAGATGGAAAAAAATGAATCCAAGGCCATACAGAAAACCAGAGTCTGAACCAGGGTTAGAAATATGGTCTCCTCCTCATACCAATCCCCCTAGAACACAATGTGCACCAGGTAAGGGTTTTAACCTCTTTAATACATGGGGTGGGAGAGCGTGGCTATACCAACTGTTGATGCGTAGTAATGTTTGTTTGTGTCATGAACTATTTCTGTACTGTACATTAAGCCAGATTCTTTATGCACTCAAATTATTTTGAAAAGTCTTAATAAGAGGGTAGAAAGAAATCAAAGTTGCCTTTGATCAGCCAGATTGTGTGAGAGATTTGCAATGCAGGTAATTTATAATGGCTGAGTTATAAAGTTAGAAGAAACACTGTATGGCTGAATGCACCTAATGAGAACCTTATCTGTTGTCTATGTGAGTGAGCATTGCAATAATTGCTCAAATCCCCACCCCATTATAATCCCCAACAGCTCTAACTATTTGCTTAATGTTATGTCAAGACTACAGTTTTAATGGTGCACCACGCTGCTGCTAAACAGCAGTTAAACCCAATGGCTGAATGACTGTATTGAGTGCTATTGAAAGTCAATACCACGTGCCCACTTTTTTTTTTTTTTTTTTTTTTTTTTAATTGTTCACTCACTGAGGCTTTCAACAGCACTCAACTTCCAGGGCCAGCTTTTACATTTTTTCTCCCCTCAGAATGGCAAATAGTGGAGATTATACACCCTTAATTTTGTTTCTTTAATAGAAAGTGGAAATTAAAAGACAGTGTGACTTAAAATAAGAGCTCCTGAAAACTGTGGTTATGCAAATCTCATTAACATAATAATAAAAAAACCCAATGCTGGACAATAGAAAGGGAAGTTGAAAGACTGCAGGAGAGGCCTCCAACAAAGTTCCCTTGGCCAGCAAGATGTGGGAACATTACTGAGATGATGTGGGAAACCCCAGAGGAGAGGCAATGATTCAGCTAGCTGCAATGGCAGCCCCTGAAAAATGCAGAGGAATGCAAATTGAGGCCAGGGGACAGAGAGAGCTGAATTAATCTCAAGGGATCAAGAGGGAACTCAGTACCGGAAACAAAAAGGAACCATCAGAATGCACAGGAACAAGAGTCAGTTCTATATATAGGGCAGGATAAATGAGGAAGCTGTCTGGAGGTCAGAAGAACAAGAGTAGGATGACCATATTTCCCTATGCTGAACAGGGGCTGCCTGGTAAAATTACTCATATTCAAGCAAATTCAATGGCAGTCAACTAAAGCTATGAAGTTCAAATTAACATTAAGTTGACTGAGCCACTCTTAAAAAGAAATACTGTGTAGCTGGTACCTTTTTAATTTACCTTATCTTTAAGGTTTGTGTGGGGAGAAATGACACACACACACTCCCATGTTGTCCATGCCTGGCTAGGTCCCCAGGATGGACAAGACTCTCTTGGTACCTGACACCGCATTTTCTTGGGACAACATGTGTGGGTATGCAGGGTCACAGCCTTTCCACCAATTCCTGCCCAGGTTCACACCAGAATGTGGCCAGCAGCAAGCCTTTCAGCACTATGTGGGAGAGGAGGGGTGGGAGCTGCTTCCAGCTGCAGGAAGGTGGAGGTAGGGATGACCTGGCCTATGTACTGAAGAGGTCATGTCTTCCCTCCTGTCTCCCCAGCCCCTTTCCCCTGTTGCTGGAAGGAGCTTGTCCCTTTCTGCCTGCACAGTATTGAAAGGGCAGGGGGTCTAGAGGTGTGGGAGGCTCAGGGCAGGGGTGTGAGGGATGCAGCAGGTTGAGGGGACCTCAGGGCTGGCAGTGCAACCATTACACTGCTCAGCGGCCAGATCCCTGAGGTTGGCTGGGGCACAGCAACTGCACTGTTCAGCTACAAGATCTCTGGGGTTGGGCCAAGGCATGGCCACTGCACTGCCTGGCTGCTGGATTCCTGCAGCTGGCCAGGGCAGTGATCATGCTGCCTGACTTCCTGAGCTCCAGTGCTGAAGCCTGGGTGGACTGTGGCTGTGTCACTCAGGGATTATGGGTGCTGGCTTGGGTCCACTGGACCTGGTTCCTCTCCCCTCCCCATCCCTAGCTGTCCAGCACAGGGGCCTGGGCCCATGGAGAGGGGTGGTTTGGGTTCCTGTGGGGGAGGAGGCTAGAAGAAGAGGGGGGGGGGAGAAGAAGGGGAGGAGTGTGCCATCCTTGTCATCACTAGCAAGGGAAACTTATCCATGTACAGTGGCTAGCAACATCCAGAGCCCTGCCCCCAGCTGGCCACTCTCTCAGCAGTGCAGTGCACTGGGTGTCACAACCTTACTTTCATGTGAGGCCTCATTGAGGAGGTGTGCTCTGAACTTGTCCTTCAGATTCACAGCTCTTAGAAATGACCTTAAACAAAATGCAAAGGGAGGCAGCAGGCACCTCCCTTCAGCTTAGATTTGGGCACCAAACTCCCTAAGATGGGCAGGGTTTAGCATTGCACCCTTCAGAGTGACATCTCCCATTGAATACATCAGGCATGGTGCTGTCAAAAGTGCTGAATTTTGTGAGTCCCATTCTGAGGCTCCATTCATTATAGGGGGAGGCTGGGTAGTCTAGCTCTGGCTTTGTGAAACCCCATGATTTTCTTGGTTCCTGTCAGACTTGGTGATGAATTTTTTGTGAATCAAGCCTTCTGTGTGTGTGTGTGTGTGTGTGTGTGTGTGTGTGCGCGTGTGTGTGGTGGTGTGGGAGTAGGAGTGTGAATCCTTATCCTGGACCTTAGTTCCATATTCCCCATATCAAGGTGGGAGTGACAACTGGGCATGGAGAGCTTTTATAGAGTGGGAATGCATCAGGCAGCCGCCATGCCACAAATGACCAATGCGGGTGGTCATAGCCATGTTGGTCTCAAGTTATTAGAGAGATGCAGTGGGTGAGGCAATTTATTTTATTTTATTTAAATAAACCAACTTCTATTGATATGGGAGCTTTGGAGCTCACATAAGAGCTCTTCTGTAAGGTCCAGCCAATGTGAGTTCGATGCAACGTTTTGCAGTACGCTATACATTCTTTGAAGGAGAAGGCTACTGCAGGGTGCTGGCCTGGTACTCAGGCCAGTGCTTGAGTCCTTATAAGGAAAGGGCCTCCATAGGAAGCACGGTAAAGGAGAAATGGAATTTGTAAAAAGTAAACTCTCATACAAGCTGACTACTTAAACAATGGAGCTGAATTTCTTCCTGTGACAAGCCACAAAGGTCTTTCTCTAAAGGGACAAGGCCGAAGAACCAATTTTTGGGAGCTGCTGAGGCCTTCACCAAAGCAACATATCTGCAGTCAAAGAAGAGAAAATGTTTGTCCGTTTAATCTTGGGAACTGTTCCCTTGGTTAATATTTGAAAAAAATAAAAGCCCAAAAGTGATAGTTGCCCGTGAATGTTCCCCAGACCATTGTGTTAATTTATAATAGATAGTATGGTCATGATGCCTCAGTCTTTGCTTCTGCTATGATTAGTCTTATAATCTTAAAATATTCAAGAGAATTATAGGTTTAGGGATAAATCACGAGCTGGTGTAAATTCACTGACTATGATAAAGTTATGCTGTTTTATCCTACAGGTCGGTCCTCCCTGGGGACCTCATTGATCCCAAAGGAGAAATTTGCCAGACCAGGGGAGGTCCCATGACATCAGCCCCCCTGTCTGCCACCTCTCCCCACCGCCGACTCTACTTCCACCCTGGCTGGCCCTGCTACAGCTGCCCCATCTGGGCTGCCACTGGCTGCAGCCCTCATCCCGGCTGCCGGTCCTGGCCAGCCTGCCAGACTCTGGCTCTGGCCCTGCTGCTGCCAACTCTGGCCTCTGGTGAGCTGCTAGATACCAGATACTGGCACCAGCCCCATATGCTGGCCCTGATGCTGCCAGCCCCAGCCCCTAACCCCAGCCCAGCTTCCACCAGCCCTGGTCCCAGATGCTGGCTGTGCTGCCACTGGTCTTCATGCCACTAGGCTCATGGACCACTAGACCATGGCTGTTGCTGGACCAGAAAGTCCCAATTTTGGGAGGTGAGATCTGTAGTTACGAATATTGCACTTGATTTTGAGTTTTTTATGTAAAAGAGGGGAGAAATAAAACAAAATTAAATTGTGTATAATTATAGAAGTGGCCCTATAGAGCGCCATATTTATAGCGCTGCTACAGAGGAATCTAGACCAGGAGATGTTAATGTATATGAAGCATTAAGCAGGACACTAGATCAGGAAATTAGTGATGTATAAACATGTGTTTTATCATTGTGAAAGTTGCTTAAATGAACTCTGCTTGCTTATAAAAGTCCTATATGTAAGAACACTTCAATTCGGTTTTAAAGCCTTTTCTTTGTAGATAGATATAGATTAGAAAAAATGGGGGGAGGGGTTACGGTAAACATCTATTTTGTAATTTGTCTTTATTTGGCAAACTTCTTCATGTAATGTTAATTTATCTTTTTAGTTCTTGTTAAAAGCTGTGCATTGTTCATTCTTCCATATCTCTTTCACTCGTGAAACCTAGATAATTCATTTTTAAATATATTCCTTTTTGCATTTTTGATAATAGGGTCAGCATGCCACAAGACATCATGCTAACCTCTACTTTCCCACTTCACAAGATAGCAACATGACATATATTAGATATCTCATAAGATTAACTTTCATAAAAATCTATTTTCTAAGCCCTCTGAAACTGGAAACAGTGGTGTTATTAGACTATATAGTGGGTAAAAATTCTTATATGTATGTGGGGGTTTTAGTTGAATGGTGATGCAATGAACCTACACTGAAGTATGTTAAATCTTCACATTTGAGTGCTTTGGTGCCAATGTTCATTTTGTTGCAGGGTATCTTATTTTCATCTTCATAAAATTAAATGCTTGCATGTACCATATAATTAAATTTAGCCACGCTAAAGACTCCACTCTGCATTTATTAACTTTTGACTGCATCTCCATTTATATTTTGGTCAATTTCAGTAAATTAGTTACCTGATCCAAGATGCAGCTTACAACTTAGCAACAAGAGGTGTGAATATGTCCCAATTTTCAGCCAGGTTTCACTACACTTGGACAAAAAAAAAAAAAGAAAATGTGGATGCATCTGTTTGCACTTACCCTAATGTGTGCACGTACTCGAATGGAGAGCTGAAAGCCTGCTTTTGGGTTTGTAGTTATCCAAAGTGTGAATTCTAACCACAGAGTTTTGAATACACACATGACATGGCTATGCATTTTTCTGGGACTTTTATGAATGCGTAGAGAACATTTATGTCACATGATTATTTACAAATAATCCTGTCAAAGGCAAACAATCATGTATAGGCTACATTCCCCCACCCCCTTTGGTGGGGTTATTTGTAAAATATTCTTATATTTATTTTTTCCTTATGATTTTGGTGTTATGTTGATTATAAAATATTACAGTAAATTTATAATAAGATAGTTTGGCTGTAACACAAGGGCCACAAGTCCTGGGGCCTTTTACCCAGATAGCAAAGTCAATGTGCATATATTTGGGAACTTTCACCTAGAGAAAGCAACCTTTTATGGCATAGGGGCTTCCAAGAAAACCCTCAAACTGAGTAGGTACATCATTACTTGGAAAATCCAAAATAACCAGTTAAAATCAGACTGAATAACCAAGTAGGACAGAAATAACAAATGGTATGTAACCCGAAAAGGCCATGGTAACGAATTGGTATATATGATAGTAAGTTGAGATCAATGATATACTTACCTATAGGAAAAAAGATACTTCTCCCTTAATAAGGTGAGGAAATACAAATAAGGGGGAAAGGAAACATCCCCTACATATCAAACATAACAACCTCAGTCATAACGTATTGTAAAAGTGGCATCCTAGTCTAGAGGCACTGTGAGAAATAGATGTAGCCCTGAGGAGGTGCCAGAATGATGGTCACTGGTAAGGTAATGTGATGAGGAAGATGATGGCTAACACTTCAGGCTGTTCTAGAAGAAATGGTGTGAGTTTAAGGCTATATATATATGTGTGTACTTTACCTATCTATCTTACAAAATTGGGTGTTTGTGACTGCGCTAAATTAATAAACTTTATTTGTAAATAAACAAGACTCCCTATAATGTGAATGTTGCAACTGTGCACATCATAAACCATAAAATAATGTAAATACTAGGCCTGATCCTGGGACAAAGGACCTGTAAACCCTCAAGGTGATAACTGGAACTTTGTAAGTAATCTATATAATTATACACAATCTAAAGGTCAGGTAACAAAGGACAACAATCTTGAGGCCTCAACAGATTGTCTTCTAATATTTCTGTGGAGCTTAGTTAGTGGTGAATGAGTCCTCAAACAAGCACAAGATTTCTAGAGTTAGTAAAATCCATTTTTTTCAAGGTATTCCCCAAACAAGAAATGTTTCAAATAGAAAAATCCAAAGCCTTCACTTTCTGTGAAGCCAACCAACAATTTTGGATTCTGGGCATGTTTTAAAGACCATAATCCTAGCTTTCAAACTCTTATTCTCTTTGATCATAGCAAAAACACATGCCATCATTATATAAGGGAGCAAGGCTTTCCCTGTCAGGGACTCTTGCCTTCAGTTTGTTCATATTGCCAGACATTGCCTTTAATCTTCTGTTTAATGTTAGAGAGGGTCTCCTGAACATTACCCCATGGTATCTATAGCACATCTGCCTTCATAGCTCCTGAAGTGTTAGAAGTGTCTGTACTGCCAACTTACCTTGCTATCTAAAGACTTAGCAAATTGAAAGTTGCCCTTGTTAAAATCCATTTTGGATTTCAGCAGTTTTTTCATACAAATGATAATAATAATTAATAAAAACATAAATAATTAATTATAATAAACACTAAAAAGAAACCATTAAGGCAAAAGATTGAAACATTATCTACTGATTTCACCAAGTCTGGTATGTCTTAAAATTTCCCCAACAACCATTTTTTTTGGGGGGGGGGCATCCCACCCAGAGTCCTAATGGGTATGAGGAGAGAAGTTGAGTGTTGAGGTATGTGTGGTTGAATAATAGGCTAGCATCCTTCACTACTCTTGTCTCCACCTTCTCTTTGCCCTGCAGAGGGGTCAATGATCCCATGCTGCAGCAACCTCTGCCCTATCACTGCAACCCAGTTTTTGGTAATTAAAGTTTTTGGGTTTGAAAGAGTAGACTTTGATAAACTAAGGGAAATAATGAAGACACTTGAACTGAAGAGGCCAGGGAGACTTAAATGTGGTCAAAACTTGTAATTTCTTAAAATCAGAGATGCAAAAGATACCTGGAAAATCCACCCCAAACTCAGGCAAAAACCTTGTAGGAAGTGCTGTAAACCTAACCGGTTGTTTAAGTGCCTCTCAAAAAAAAAAAAAAAAACCCCACCACACACACACACACACACACACCCCCCCACAAGGAATGGAAGGGATCGATCAAAAAAGAAAATTATTTCTTGATGGTCAAAAAGTGTAGGAAAAGTAGAATTGCCAAAAGTTTTTCTGAGTTACGTTTTGCAAAGTTAATTAAAACAAACAGTAAGTGGTTCTTTAGCCATATAAATAAAGTGGAAAAGAAAATTAAAAAAATTTTAATTTTGATGGAGTGGCGATGAAGGATATATAGCCCAGATGCTAAACACTTTGCTTCAGTTTTCAGTACAGCTAACACTGGGTGCAATAGAAATGCAAATTACCACATCTGAGAGGGCATGTCTACACTACAAAGTTAATTCGAAATAACAGCAGTAACAGCAATAACTGCTGTTATTTCGAATTACCTTTAACAGGTGTCTACACAGCCAAACCGCTATTTCGAAATAAATTCGAAATAGTGGAGCACTTACTTCAAATTTGGTAAACCTCATTCTACGAGGAATAACACCAAATTCAAAATAGCTAATTCGAAATAAGTTAATTCGAAATAGCGCTGTAGTGTAGACATACCCAGAGAGAAGCTCTTGCATGTAAACACCTGAGCCATAGTTTTTCAGTCATTCATGTATCATGTTAAATGTCAGTGCCTGAGATTGTCTCAAGTTTGAGGCTATTGCAACTTTTGGTGACCTACAGTTTGACACACAAGTGTGTCTGCCTGTGCGACAATTCTGAGCTTGAAATGACCCAGTAATTGAATTTATTCCAACTATGAGATAATTGTGAACTTTAAACTATACAGTGGCTAAAATGTCTTGACTTCTACATTGCACTAACTTTGAATCAATGTAAATAAAACTAGGCAAGAACTTTCTCTTTGCCAATTTAAACTTTAAAGCTATAAACTTGGCTCATTCTATAATTCTCAGGGACATCTAAAAATCACAGTAAGTTCTAAAACTCTATGGGTGTGTCTACACAGCAATTCTGTTGTTTTGAAATAATTTCGAAATAACGGACAGTTTATTCCAACTTCTGTAAACCTCATTCTACAAAGAATAACACCTATTCCAAAATTAGTCATTTCAGAATAGGGAGTGTATAGCTGCTCCACTTCTGCTATTTCAAAATAGCCCCTCACCAGGGCCATTCTAAGTTATTCCTCCTGGAGCTCTAAATTGTGATAGCGCATCCTACATTAGGGAAGCCTGCCTCGGATTAATTTTGAGGCTTCCCTGCAATGTAGATGTGCCATTTTGAAATAAGCTATTTTGGAATAACTATTCAGGAATAGATTATTCTGAAATAACTGTGCAGTACAGACGTAGCCTATGTGATACATCTGCAATACATATGCGTACTCAGTCTAAATCGGTGGTCACCAACCAGTAGATCGGGATCTACTGGTAGATCTTGGAGCCTCTGGCAGGTGATCCTGACTGGTTTGACTAAGAGGCTATCAAGTGCTAACATTTCAGCTGCCTCTTTCCCCCCCCCCCCCCCCCACTGCTACTTCTCTCCTGCCCTTTGCCTTGGAGCTGCCCCTTCCCCTGGGGAGCCTCCTGCTTTCTATGCAGGGCAGGGGAGGGAGAGAAGGGTGCTGATGTCAAGATGCCCCCTCTCCCACTCTGTGTCCTTTCTCCGGGAAGCATAGAGGGGGCACAACAGAACTTGGGAGGGAGTTTGCTGGCTGCTTTAGGGAGTGATGCAGGGCCAGGGCAGGGCTGAGTCTGCCTTAGCTGCACTACACCACCACCCAGGAGCCACCTGAGGTAGGCAGGGCCCAGCTGGAGCCCACAGCCTGAATTCCTACCCCAGTCATGGAGCCCGTCCTGCATGCCAAGACCCAAGCACCCCTGCATCCAAATGCCGTCCCAGAGACTGCACCTAGAACCCCCTCCTACATCCCAGCTGCCTGTCCCAAGAGCAGCTCAGAGCCTCTCTCACACTCCAAATCCCTTAATCCAAGACCAGAGCCTGCACCCCAACCCTCTGCCCCAACCCTCTGCCCCAGCCTGATGAAAGTGAGGATGGGCAAGAGAGGGAGGATGGAGTGAGCAGGGGCGGGGCCTCGGAGAAGGGACGTGAGTGAAGCGGGACAAAGGTATTTATATTTGAGGTAGATCTTGGACTGCACTTAAATTCAAAAAGTGATCCTGTGCTTAAAAAGGTTGGAGGTCACTGGTCTAAATGAATCTAAGGTTGTTTAAGCAATTCAGTTTTTTATTAGATTGTATTAATTCAAATGTAAGGTACAAAAAGGATGAGCACGAGGAATTTTCATTCTTTAACTGGCACCTTCTGACTTTTGAGTGCCTGATTTCTTAATCTTAACAGTTATTTTTAAATAAAAATATTGGATGTATTAAAAAATGCAAAAATACAGCAGCATTTTAACTGAGAATATACTGATGAAGGAGCTGGCTAACAATCAACTGTGAACAGTTGCTCATGGATTGCAAAAGGGTGAATACGTGGCATTTGAAATGTATATAATTCAGAGAGTAAATATTCTCTTTTTATAAGATTTAATAAGATACCAGATTCTAGACACTGCTGAGATTTCCTATGAGAATAATACATTCAAAGAAATGTTTAATGGGGACTTCATCTCTCCCATTTGAATTTAAAATTGTAATCAGTTGTACATTTTCTGCTGTTGCCATAAATCCACAATTTTCTTCATAATGCTTTTCAAGGAAATCTTGTCTATGGAGTCTGAACACACACTCACTGTAAAGCTGTCAGAGAGAGAAGGCTTCTCCTGACTGCTCTAAGATTTACTTTATGAAATACCACCTATTTAGAGAGCTCTAGGCTATAATAGTTACTGCTTTTCCTAAGATATATTTCATGTCATCTAATGTATCAAAGTTTAAGTTTAAATAACTTATACAACACATAATTGATTCAAGCTGAATATTCATGATAGCTACAAAGTACATTATAGAGCAGGGGTGGCTAATAAGCCAGACACAGCTCATCAGGGTTAGACCCTGGCGGGCTGATGGCTTTTTAATGACTTGCACCTCCACAGAGCTTGAAGCTGCCATTGGTTGCAGATCACCAATGTGAGCTGCAGGAAGTGGTGTCCCTGTTCACATCACTTCCTGCAACTCCCATTGGCTGGGAATGATTACCGGCAGTGAATGGGAACGTCAGGCAGTAAGTAAAGCCCCAGTGGGCCACCAGGGGCTAACCCACAGGCTTGTTCTTGTCCATTTCAGTTATGGAAAGAATATTGTAGAAGGTAAACTCAGGTAGACTCTGATTTTATTTTATTACTTGGAGAGAGACATTTACATTCCATTATGCTACCCAATTTAGATTCTCTAATTTCCCTATTTAATTATTACATTTACTTAATAGCAAGTGCATTAACTACATTGTCTCAATAATTAAGGCTGAGTATGACAAAGACCCTGTTTGCCAAAACTGAACCAAATACACCTTAAATCTCATAGGCACAGTCTTAGTCCAGTCTACAACATTGTGAGCTCAAAATGGGAGGTGTTGTCACTTCTTTTATAGTTTCCTAACTTGTTTTGTCTCATTTTAAGAGAAATGGCTTCTCAGAAACTCTACATTAATGTTAATCTGTGATATGCTCTGACTAATTTATGTGGCCTTGAGGGATATGGTTTCTGTGTGCATTATGGCTCCATGGAGATGGTAAACTCTGCATGGCCAGCAAGTAGACAGCCATGATGGAAGGCATATCGGGTAGGAATCAACAGTGAGGATAGATAGTGGAAGGGAACAGGAGATAGAAAGTCACATGAGGCACAGTGGGGGCAAAGAGAATAGTTGGTGGGAAGGCAAAGGGAGGGGGAGGAATTTAATTATCTAGAAGCCTCTCCTCAATTACATTCACTAATCCCTCTTGACATAGCTTACCTTCTACCACATAGCTATCATTTCCTGCTGGTGAAATATCGAGAAATGTGAGAAAGAAAAGGAGCATCTTCTTGGCACTGTGTCTTAATATAAATTTGGACATGTGTCTTGCACCCTCAGCTAATTCTTATCTGGACCCAGATTTTGAACTGTCTCTTTGGGGCAACCTCTTTTTCAAAGCACTACTGTGCAATTCATCCAAATATGTCATAGGATTGCTGGTATGTCATTTGGCCACAGTCCAGCAAAACATTTAAGCAAGACTTAACTTTAAGCGTGTGAATAGTCTCAGTGAATACAAGTTATCTGGATAATAATAATAATAACTTCACAGATTGCTGGAGATTTTACTTCTTTAATATCTGCAAAGTATTTGAGATCCTCAGAATGGGTTACAGAGTAATAAAGCATGTGAAGTACACTGTGTAACACAACCATGTTAACAGTGAGTTGTGCTACCCTTCTGCATAGAACTATGTTTAGATTTTCTACATATTTTTCCCCACAAGGATGATAATCAAGCTTCATGTGGTATCTGAAACAAAACATTATCAATAATAAAGTAAGGTACATATTAATCTTAATATTTAGCTCTTGGATAATGTGGTGCCTTTTAAGAATTTGTGAATATTTAAACACTAAATGGAAGCACAGGATATAGCTATAGTGGTTTATCCATTGCATTATATACTCAAGTATGTTTGTATTCATTTCAAAGATGTAAAATTGTACAAAAGTGCATCAACATTGTTTTATTGCGGTGATGTTTCTATTATGCTAATTTGTGACTGAGATCACGTCCACTAATGTGTGATTTTTTTTTTTAAAGGGAAATGTCAAATGCCTGTATCTCTTGATGGTAAATTTGCATAGCTCACAGTTTAATAAAAGGGTTGTACAGAGGAACCTTCCCTCTAGTTTTATATAACAATCATCTCAAGTTTTTTCCACTAGGAATTTTATAGCACAGAACAGCTGTATATCCATAACAGTTCCGCCACCTGTTCTAAACATTTGGAAGTTCTATATTTCCCAACAATTATCCTGATGAGATTTCTCTCTCTTTTTCAAGATCATGGATAATTATAAATATTTTCTTTGATGCTCTTTGTCAGAAAACTAGCTTTGAATTTTCAAGGGCTAGGTAGAATCCTTCCCTCCAGGAAAAAAAAAAGTTTTAGGCACTGAAATACTTTTTTAACACAAGACAGATGACCAGTAGACTGCATTTTTCTATCTGTGGTAGGCTTTGTGCATAGTTATATCAGTGTAGCAGCATTTAATTCATTCCCATTTTTCTTTATAATCAGTTATAGCCTTTTGGTTGTGTAGGGAAAGAAGGGAAAAAAAGAATAACAGACAAGATAAGATACATTGTCACTAGTGATTTAAATTTGGGAATTCGCAATATTGGAGTTCTCACATTTAAATAAATCTTATTATACTAGAATTTGATTTTCGTTAATGGAATGTAGCCTAGTATGTCATAAATAAACCACCTCTAATGTTGAACTCAGTTATGACCTTACAATGAGGAAATGTCATCAACTTTGTCAGATCACAGGCATATGCAACATTGCGCATTGTCAGGTCAATGAAGCTGACTCATCACTTCCACAAACACTGGCTTTGAGTGTCAAAGAGTGATGATAGTTCAATCAATCACTGTGATGAGATACAGTATTGGTTTCTAGTGGCAAAAGTATGAACAATGAAACTAGGTGAAGAGTTTTGAAGAGATCACCGCAGCACTTCATTTATAAAGTGTTAAACCTATTTAGAAAAAAATATAATGTAATTGAGTTAAATCCTTATAAAACTGTTTAGTTTCAACCTAAAATTGCTATGCCACATACTACGTGCATTTGTGCAAATGTGAACATTTATATAAAAGTTGTGTATCAGTTGTATATGTGTGGAAGAGGGGAAGAGAACACAGAAACTAGAGAGAACTTGGCCCAAGAAATAATTTGTTGTTTTCCCCATTCACAGTCCCAAATTGGAATTTTTCCTTCTATAATTCATAGATGCAGGAAAGCCAATAGTCAGATCCTATTGCAGGGATAGGTTTCAGATCCATCTTTTCCAGCCCCTAACGGCTAGAAATTGAAGATGTGCATCACTACAAACTGAAAAAAAATTCTCCTCAGTGGCATAATAGATTATTAGCAAAGATTACAAAAAAAAAACCGTTGCCTAAATGTCAGCCTAAAGTTGGGCTCCTAAGCATTGGCCTGATATATAAAAGGACGAGCACCCAGCAAATATCCTTTGAAGTCAGGACACCAGACCAAGCCTCCTACATGTGTTTACCTGAATAGGAGGACACTAACAAAAATGTGACCTGTGACCACCTTTCCATTGGATTGTTTTCCTCCTGTGAATTTGGTTACCTTATTTTCTGCTTAAAATGTTAGTTGCATTTTGACCATTGCTAACAAGGAAATTCCTGTATAATCTACAATCTTCTTCTCTCTACAGCTTCTGTATAACTACAGATACAACAAAAATAATATGATGAATTTGTAGAGTAACAATACATCAGCACACTGATTATGGTAAAGTGGTCATTAAAGAGTTCACGGAGCTATTCAGAGTATAATGGGTTGGAGTAATGCACCTCCTCTCCTTTACCGCCTGTCAATTAGTGGGAAATGGGAGTTTCTGATGCATTTAAATAGAACAGCAACTCCCTAGACTGCAGTCCCATAAGCAGACAGACTGATTTTGTTGCATAGAGTGATCCCACGAAAAAAGAGTTGGATCTGCTAAGAAGTTCCTCAGGCTCAAGTGGGATATTGGTCCCTAGAAGGGAAAGCTTCCATGGCAGTTGTGAGACTGGCTGTTCAGTGAGGCTGAGTGTTGGGTATCTCTGGGAGAAGTATGGAGTTTGAGACATGCTGGGCCTTTTCTTTGTGTCTGAAACAGGATTTAGGTGACAGAGGCAGCAGCATGATGTGGCTTAAAGTAAGCCATTGCCTCCAATATAACATCATTGTCCATCAAGTAGATGAGATGAGGAATAGAAAATGGGGGACAGGAGACTGATTTATAACAACATATAAATGAACAGGAACTGAACAAAGGGAGAAATGAACTTGCTGCATCTGATCAAAGGCCTTCATGGTTTCAATCAATTTTTTTCCCCTGCTTATTTTCCAGGCTACTTTCCTTTAAAGCTTTGCCTGGCTGACTGACAGGCCCTATTTGTGAAATCAGCAGGGGAGAGCTGTAAATATTGTAATTGTGGTGGTAATGCACTGCACCTGGACTAACAAGTATCTACTATTTAATACCATAAGGAGCCTCAGTGACTGCATGAAGTCAATCACTTGCAACAATCATGCCCAATCTATAACTGTTGTCCATGAACCTCTTTTAAAAAAGTTGCCATAATGCAGCTGGCTTTTTTATAAATTTCACCGGCATTTCTCAAAAGCAGCCAGAGCAATTAAATTGGGATTCCATACAAATCTAATGAGTTAGACATTAAAAAAAGAGAGAGAAAAAAATCAGAGCGCGTCATACTTCAACAAGTGGAAAGCACTGTTCAATTAAATAACGGCTCAAGTCAATGTGTCTAGTGAGAGTGAGCAAAGGACAGGTTCTAAGAAACATGTTCAAACATCAGAAGACTGAAACTTCAGGACAGCCAGAGCTGTATTATAATGGGATATCAGAAGAGTTATTAGACAAAGCAGTTCAGTGTTTCCAAAAAATCTTTGATACCCTCCAGATTTGCTGACTTTTGGTAGGCTCAGATACTCAGACTGTCTCATCAATCCCTGCATAAATAGCCATTTGGGGGTGGAGCTTTATCCACTAAGTAGGTGGTAAAATGGTTCATACCTTTTAAAAAAGAAAATAGTAAGAGGATGAGAGCACAGTTAGGCTCTTCCTTTACATTTTATTTGCCTATAGTGTGAGTCAAGACATTGTAAACCAAGTATAACAAAAAAAAAAACCCTTAAAAAAACAACAAATAGTCTTGCAGCACTCTAAAGGCTATGATACCATCTACATGTTTTGTTATTCTTTAAGGTGCTGCAAGACTATTCATTTTTTAAGTTTTTCTAGTTACAGACTAACTCAGCTACCCCTCTGACTATTAAAAACAAAATGGCTGTGTCTATACTGGCGCGATCTTGCGCCAGAGCTATGCAAATGAGGCTCAGCGTGGAATATCGCCGAGCCTCATTTGCATAACTAATGAGCCGCCATTTTTGCGGAAGAGGCTCTTGCGCAAGACGGAGCTGTCTACACTGCCCCTTCTTGCGCAAGAAAAACCCTCTTGCGCAAAGCCGTTATGCCTGAAAATAATCAGCATAACGGCTTTGCGCAAGAGGATTTTTCTTGCGCAAGAAGGGGCAGTGTAGACAGCTCTGTCTTGCGCAAGAGCCTCTTCCGCAAAAATGGCGGCTCATTAGTTATGCAAATGAGGCTCGGCGATATTCCATGCTGAGCCTCATTTGCATAGCTCTGGCGCAAGATCGCGCCAGTATAGACACAGCCAATAAGTTTGGATATGACTAATATGAGTTCTTTAGCAGGACACTCAAAAGCTGTTGATGAAGATGGAGTTTACAGATAGTTTAAAAAAGAATTCCCTATTTGGTATTAATAAAGGCTGTTTTTAATATTTTTTTCCTTTTTGTATGACACTTACAGTGATGTAATCCATATTTATTGCCTCTGATTTTTTTTTATCCATTTGAACTTAATCAAGTTATCAAGATTTATAGTAGATAAGCATTCCTGTATTGTGTCATTGGCAAGCATCTCCACATAAGGATACAAAACAATGGCCACTTCAGAACAGTATGTTAAAACACGGCTGAGAACAGCAAATTAGCAATTGTTTGGTCATATAGTTACTAACAATAGAGTCTGGGTATCATGCTTGGTAATATGCTTTATTGGGCTTTGAAATTGTTCTGGGGACTTCTGATTTCTTCGTTGTCTGGCATTGTAAAGTAGGTATTAAAAGGCTGCCATTCTGTTCTGGTCCATTTTACACCCACTTTTCCCTCTAGTATGCACCAGTGTAAATGATTAGACAACATATAAGGAAGGGGAAAGTCAGGAACTTTATTACTTAGCACTGGAAGAAGTGATAGAAATTTATTTTTCTTCTCAATTTCTTCGCTTTGATATCTTAATTTTGGTTTTTTTTCCTCACAATACTCATATTCATTCCCACAGCTTCTTGTCATCTTTAGATTCTTACCCAGAAAATTACATCAAACTTTTCGTAATATGCCTGAGAATTCTAATACAATACCAAGAGAGCCAGATGGTTTAACACTTCAGGACTGTGGGGACTAAATTCTCCACTTTCATTTGCTAGGGAAGTTGAGGGTGCTCAGAAGCCTACAAAAGGTACTCAACACCTCAGCACATGGTATCCTTTGTAAACAGGAAGGCCTGCCAGCAAATCCACTGCAGCAGGCTGTGCAGTGCAAGATAAAACAGAGATTACTTAATTATTGTGTTGACACGTTCCAGAGAAAATTCTCAGACGATATAAATCCACACCAGCTGAGAAATCAGCTCCCCAGAATCTGGTACGTGTAGCAGTAAGTAATATCTTCTCTTCCAATAAGATATAGAAACAATAATAGGTACATAACTGTTACTTAATATTTTTATTCATGGACTCAAAATGTGAAAAAGGAGAAGCTCCATTTACATAAGGAGTCTGAAGAATCACAGGCTGAAAAGTTACAAGTCAATGGGAAAGTTGAAAATAGAAGCCAAGACTCTGTGAATTGAGTCCTAGTCCAAAAATGTTGAGAAAAATGAAATGTAAAAAAAAAAAAGCTAACACTTTATGATATTCACTCCTGTTAATTTTCAAACTAGATTTATTCCTGATTCCCAGGCCTATATCTTACCCAGAAGACCACTCTGTCTCCTTATAAGTAAATAAGTTCACAAGGCATGCACATTTTCCCTATAATACCTTGATTGCTTTTAAAAAATATATATATAAAAAAATGCATCAGCACATTTTACCCAGTATTCATATTTTCTGCACCTATGTACTTAATTTTGAAAATTTCATTATTTTTACTCATATTTCTGAAAGCAAAATTACATTGTTTAGATCAACAGCGACACAAGCATCAATCCAAAAAATTGAGATGTAATTTTAGCATGAGAGAGATGGAGCATTGTATGTGACAGACACTATAAAACCAGCACCCAATAAAATATTTTATAAAACCAGTGTGCCAGAGGCCATCTGAAGTGAAAGGCTAAACATATGGACCCTTGTAAATTATAATAGTGGAATTCAACAGTATGGTGGAAAGTTAGATACAAAGCATAATATAACTAAGTATATGTTAAATTGCTGGTTTTTACAGTAAAATGTTGATTTCAAACTTAATCTTGATTGGGATCTCTGTGTCCTGTTTCACTACTTAATAATATTTCTGATGTTAACTATTTAACATTATTATTAATAGAAATCATATATATAGTAGCCCAATGTCTGAGAGTTTGTGGCGCCTCTGGGGGGCGCTCTTGCCTCCCACCGTGGCGCTCGGCTGAATTCTGCACTGCTCAGCTGGGCCGCGGTGGTGGAGCAAGCAGCGGCAAGTGGCTGTTTGGGGTCTGCGGTCCCCATGCAGCTCCATGGGGAGCGTGGACCCCAAACGGCTGCTTGCCGCTGCTTGCTCCCCCACTGCAGCCCAGCTGAGCGGCGCAGAACTCAACCGAGTGCCATGGCGGGAGAAGAAGGGGGGGTGGTGGTGAAGTACATGGCCAGGAGGTGGGGCCGTGTACATCACCGCCCCCCTTCCCTTCCCGCCGTGGCACTCGGCTGAGTGCTGCGCCGCTGAGCCGGGCCGCTGCGGGGGAGCAAGCGGCCGTTTGGGCTCCCCCGTGGTGGCCTGGCTCAGCAGCGCAGCACTCAGCCAAGTGCTATGGCAGGAGGGGAAGGGGGGTGGGGCAGTGATGTACACAGCCTCGTCCCCTGGCTGTGTACGTCACTGCCCCGCTCCCTCCCCCACGGCGGCCCGGCTGAGTGGCACAGCACTCAGCCGAGCGCCACGGCAGGAGGGGAAGGTGGGCGGGGAGAGACGGAGTGGAGAGAGAAGCAGGAGGAGAAGAGAGGGACAGACACGGAGAGAGAGGCAGAAGGCAGAGGAGAGCTGAGAGAGAGAAAGAGGGGGAGGCAGTAGGAGGAGCAGAGAGAGAGAGAGAGACGGAGCGAGAGACTGGAGGCTCAGGAGAGAAGACCAACATGGAGGAGAGACCTGAAAATCCCATCTTATGACGGGCTAATTGACTAGTAACAATAATAATAATCAATGTATTTTATTGTGTGTTTGTATCTATAGATCTTAAAGAAGGTAAATTTAATTATCCCCTTTTAAAGATGGGGAAATTGAGTCAAAAAAGAGGGGAAGTATCTTTCCCAGGGTCACCCAGGTGATCATTGACAGAGCTGGAATTAGAACCCAGATCTACACCCCAGTTCCTGGGCATTACCATATTGGAAATAGCAATATTTTAATTTAAAAATCAAGCAGTATTCATCTTCATTTCATTTTCAGACAATGACTGACTGGATCAAAGGCCATTCTTTTCTTTCACGATATCATAGAACAAAACAGGTTAATTCACAGTAAAGTAATAAATTCGCAGTAAAGAAAACAATTGTTTTAGTGCTAGTTTTACAAAAGTAAAGCTCAGGAAAATAAAGGAATCTAAACATGAGCCATCAAGTTCACATTTTCTCAACATCAAGATAATATAATTCTACTGAAGGACAATGAGAGATTTCACCTTTTATTTTTTTCAGAGTTTTATGTAGAAGATAACAATCCATAAAGTCTTAAGTTTAGGAAATTAATCAAATCTTGAATGTAGGTCTCTTGTGCTTTAAATAGAGTATAACCTTTTATGTCCTAAGGACTTTTAATTTCTTCCAGCAGTGTGAATCCCTTTCATTTCCCACACAACTAACAGTCATGGAGAACATGATTTGGCCATTATTTATATCTAGCATTTTAAAACGCTGCATGAAATTGGTCAAAATACAAACAGGTATCCATTCTGTGTTAAATTAATGCAGCCTTCATTCTGATAACCTTTAGCATCATTGTTTTTTTTTTTTTTTTTTAAAAAAGCATCAGACCACTGAACTATCTAGTATCTAACATGATAGAAAGAATTATAGTGTCTGTTGTTTCTTTTAAAGCAGCTGGAAAAAAGACATTTGTAATATGTTGATAATGTAAGGTAACAGCTAATATTGAATGGAAAACTTCTGTCATGAGATGAAGCAATCAAAGCAGAAAAAAAATGAAAGTCACTTTTGCGAACACAGATTTCACCATAAAATGAATGTGAACATTCCAAGTGAAATTGAAGTACTTTGAAGGGCAAATCCTCCACTTCTTGCAAAACCCATATGAAGAGACATGGAGTGTTGACTGGACATCTGACCCTGGGGCTTGATCTACACTAGGAACTTATGTTGGTGTAACTGTGTTGCTCTGGGACATGAAAAATACATAACCCTGAGTGATATAGTTCTACTGACTACATCAGTATCTACTAGTGTAGATAATGCTACGTCAGCCCAAGGGCTATTTCTTAGGAGAAGCTCTCCCTTTGGAGTTGGTAGCATCTTCATTAAGCATTACAGCAGCTCAGTTTCACCGCTTTAAGTGTAGACAAGTCTTGGGGCAATTTGTGGTGCTATAGGTTTCTGTCCAAAGCTCATGTGTTAACATCAGGGCTAATAGCCTAAATTATATAAATAGAACATGTTGGAAAAGTTTTCAATACTGATGTGTTGAATGTGAAATGTTTCAGAGAAGTGTACTGATTTTGACACAACAGCATTGTGAAAAAGAAAAATAGAACAGAGCATTCTGAGAAGGTCAGAACATTCCATCTCACTCTTTTCAGAAGAGAAAATTTTGATCTTTCCACTTTGAAATGTCTTGTGATTTCAACTTGTATGTTTTAGGTACATAATATGAATGTTTCAAAAAAGGTGAAATCAGAATGAAATGGTTTAATTTTTATCTAAAAAAAACCCTGGATTTTATTCTGCATGAAATTGTGGGTTTGTTTTATTTCAATGTCTCTGGAATCGTAAAAAATGCTGATTTGCAGAAATGTGTGTGAAATGGAAATTCTGGTTCCCACTCAGCTCTCACAAGGGCTTAATCCTGCAAAATATTGAATCTCTTCTGGATATACATGAATTGCCTCCACTAATTCGTTCCTGTGAGATGTGAGTGCATTCAGGCCCAGATCCTCAAAAGTATTTAGGTGCCTAGCTCCTTCTGGGATGATCTGGGCATCAGTATCCTTAGAGGATCAGGAGTAGGGAAACAACCAGAATGTGCTAGGAAGATGTCTCTATATTTGAATTATGCTTTGGAAGCCTAAAGAAGCCAACAACTTGTGTGGCCCCCTGGGCAAGATGTTGTGGGAGTGACTCTGTGCTCCTGGAAAGGGCAGGGCCTCAGGCTAGCCAGCCCCCCAGTGATGCCAGATCACCTTGCACTCCCCCAGCCTGTTTTTCTGAGCCATCCAGAACATAATTCATCTCTTCTCCCCCCCCCCCCAACCCTTAAGAGCCACATGGAGTACACTGTATGGTGCTCCAGTGGCGATTTAAAGGTCCATGGGCTCCTGCTGCCACCGTTGCCGGAGGAGCCATGGGTCCATTTGGATTGCCAGGCCCCAATTGCAACTTACCCTTTTGCTTTCCCTATCAATGGACCTGGTCCCCAGCAGAAAGTGAACTTAAGCTACGCAACTCCAGCTACAGGGTTAATGTAGCTGGATTCCATGTACCTTAAGTCAAGTTACCACAGGGTCTGAGCCTCGGGAGGGTCCACCCCTTACCCTTTCCCTCTTTGTTGTGGGTAGAGCAACAGGGTCAATATGAGAGCTATCTGTGGTCAGTTTGGCAGGTCTTCACTAGAAAATTGAATGCCGATGGATCGATCTCAGAGAGTTCATCCAGGCTGTAGTGTAGATATAGTGTCAGTGTCTCTGGCTGATTTATTTCTGTAGGCATCCTGGAATACATTTATAGGGGTAGCTCTGGCAGCCTTTCCAAGGATGCAATCCCGGTGTTCGGAGTGCCCCTATTTTTGATGAGCTATAGCCTGAATCCTCTCACTTTTTAAAGTAGCCAGTCCCTACCAAAATGTTTATAGGGAGACACTAGTTGTCTCTAATATGATTGTGTCCAGCATGTATTTCCTCCACCAGTAAGTGACAGACGGCTGGTCTGGGTCTGTCACAATATATAATATAAACTAGGAAAGCATATATCACTGAAACATGTTCCACAGATCAAGTGGTTAGTCAGACGTCTGTCTATCCATTAACAATGCCTGCCCTAGGCTATGGTTTATGTTTTTGTTTTTATTTTTCTTTTTTCTTCTTTTTCTTCTGTTTGGTAGAAAATGGGATTTAAAGAACCCAGAAAGTAACCTTATTAGTTTGGGAGGTTTCCAAATGTCTGTCTGTCTTCCCAAATTATTGGACCCATAGTGGTATTGATTGTTCAAAACTTAAAGGTAATCCAAATACAAAAGAGGAGGAAAATGTGAAGGATTTTGCTTTTTTTACTTTAATGATTCTGACTGGAACTATTTGCCATCAAGATATTTTAGGCATATAAAATCTCTACTATATCTTAAGCTTTCCATTTTTTCTGATTCTATTTCTATATAGACAACTACAGGAAGAAGAAGAAGACGAAGAAAAAAGAACTGCACTGAGACATTCGGGGTGTGAATTAAGACGTCTAATACTTCCAAAGGTTCTAAGTCTTCAATCTTGTTCTTAATAAAGCAACAAGCATAGTATGAATTATTAACACCGTAATTCTCACCTTGTTGTGTCTGATTAATTAAAGAGCAATATGTGAGAAATAGGTGTCTGGATGACATATTGCTATGACAAAAATGCTTTACTTCATAAAACATCAGTCCTGAAACCAAAGTTTCCATTTTCCATAAAACAATGGAGATTAAGGATCTAATTAAATTAATCAACCATTTTTGAGTGTCAAATGTTTTTTTCCGTGACATTTTATGTAGGAGTTAAATCACACTTCAGATGCCAGATTCAAATATGAGACAAACTCGAGTTCTACCATCTGTGTATCAGGATGGCAGGGATGATCACATTGAGGCATGCTAGTGTCAGATATGTCTGTGGAGAAAACAGCTGTTCTTCTCTTAAAAGATGTATTAAGATGTATGCGTCACCTTACAAATGAAGAGCAAGTGTACTGAGCGCAACACAAAATGGCCCAGGGAAGCATGTGTCCTAGACTGATAGCAATTGTCTACCACTTATTAATCTGTCAGCATCTGGCACTGCAACCATAGAAATTAGTTAGCTCAAGTGGCATTGGATCACTGAGAATGTGTAAAGCATGAAAAATAGGAACTGGATATGAGAGGATTAAAAAATGAATGGATTTGTTTTCTACTCTGGTACTTTTGTGCAGCACTGTTAGTTTTTTCTTTACCCTGTGACAAACACTGGTAAAGAAGTGAATTCTTCTTTTGCAGATTAACAGATTATTCATTGCTTTTAAGCATGGTGGTGATTTATAGAGATGCAGATAAGAAAATAAAGAGATGCATTTACATATGTGTACTCAAGCACTAATTCTGATGCAAGCACACATCCTGCTGAATATCAGAACATAGAGGTACACAGAGTTTACAGAGAATAATATGCAAGCACCTAATGATGCATGAATGCATAAAGGGAACATTAAGGGGAGTGGAGATAAGCACCCATTTGCAGCAACATGCAGGGCCAATGTAGGAAGAAGTAGGCATGGTTTTGACAGGCAGAAGCCAGCAGACTGGATTTGGATCAGCCAATCTGCTGGATCCACTTGGTGGGGGGTGGGAAGGAAGCACAGCTTCCAAGTCTGCCAGGCAAGGTGTGGGGGGAAGGGGCCTGGCTCCATGCCTCTGGAAGTGCCAGAGCCTTGGGCAGATGTGGTGCTAGTGGCAGCTAGCTCTCAGCATAGCCTGAACTGAGGCGCACACGCCCCACTCCCAGCCCTCAGATCCATGCAGAATGCCCGGCATGGCACTCTAGCAGAAATATAAAGGGCCCAGGGCTACAGCCACCACCATTGACCATGAGCCCAATGCCCCTTTGAACCACCAAAACCCCAAAACAACTGCCCTCTGAACCCCATCGGCAGGCCTGGTTCCACCACTCTGGCTCAAGAATGGTGGCAGCTGCAGTAGGGAATCCCTACATGTGTTCTGACCAGCAGTTGCACTTGTTTGTGAGGAGAGTTGGGAAAATGAGGGAGGTTGGAGCAAATAGAGTCAGGTGTGTTTTAGGGGGCTAGCGGAAATAAGGCGTTTGGGAGAAGAGGGGAAAAGAGGAACAAACAGCAGTTTATTTGGTTTCTACTGAGGCAGATGAGGAGGTACCCATACCAAGTCAGCAATCCAGGTGCCAGCTTCCCAGACATGGAAGAGGAGCAGATGCTCCAGAGGCAAAGACTGGCTGTGCAGATTATCTATAGTTGCTGCAGAAAGATGGAGTCAATGGAACCGTGCCCCTGGGTATACTGGCCAAGGAATTATCCCAGAGGACTACTGCAGACACCACAAGTATCAGCAAATCATCAGCATTCATAAGGTTGGACAAGTTCTTCATGACACTTCAGAAGAGCTCAGGTAGCGTAGTCACTGGTGTTAAAGAAAATCTATTTATAGGTCAGAAGGACTAGAATGATAACAGTTCACAAAGGGGGAGAGAGAGATTACAGAAAATCACGATAAAAATCTTTATGGGTAGCTGTGTATCTGGGGATGATGGGGGTGGGGAAGAAGAGTCCTGTGGAACCATAAAGACAAATTGATTTAGTTGGGCATAAACTTTTGTGGGTAAAAACCACTTTATCAGATGCATCTGATGAAGTGGTTTTTACCCAGGGAAGTTTATGCCCAAATAAATGTCTTAGTCTTTAAGGTGCCACAGGACCCCTTATTGTTTTTACAGTGATGGTTTCCATCCACCTTGGGCCTCATGGATTGTACATATTTTGCCCTGAGAATAACCAGACATCCTTACACAGCCTAAAATCAAACAAACAAAAAAGCAGAAAATCCCCTGAAGACCATTATCATCAGCATTTAATAAGGAGATTGTTCACTTTTGGCAGGCTCAGCATACCTGGCATATTTTTGGTGGTTTTGCATGGGATAATTTACTCTACATGTATGCATTATCACCATACGCTAACATGACAAAGGGCAGGGAAGTGGCTGCACAGCCACTATATGGGGCAGCTTCACTGTAGTACTGGTTTTGAAACAGTCCTACCAAAGGCCATCAGTCATATGTCCACCTCCAAGTGCTGTGTGCACCTACCCTGGCCAATGCAGGGTGCCAAAAGTTTTCAGAGAGGCGAGTGAGAATCTGGCTGCTCTAGCAACCCTGTGCATAAAGCAGATTAAAGGTAAATGCACAGTGTTTAATTTAAAGCAGCAGGGAACATTCTTGGCAAACTGTAAAGTGCCATTTGTTTTATTTTAAAGTTGCATGGCATGTGATGAGGAATTAAAAGAAAATTCTTCCCTCCTCTCCTCCCTCATACCTATAATTCCTCTACCCTCACTCTTGAATCTCCTGTGTGGTAGATAAGATCCTGGTGGCTGAGGGTATGAGGCAGATGAAGTAGAGGATACAGAAGCAGGACTGGCAAGGAGACAGGACTTGAATAGGAAATGTGCGAATGAAGAGAGCATTTGGGGTGGGTCATACAGCTGCTGTTTCATTACACATCTCTGTGTGGTTTCCACACATTGTATGCTGCCCGAGGAAGCAAATATCAGTCAGATGAGGGCCAGACAGTCATCAGTGCTGTGCTACAGGAGCAGATCTCCAATGAGATCCAAAAAATCCAAGGTAGTTCCTTCTCTTCCTGTTCTCTAGTATCACACACACAGTCCGCCAAAGTAACATTTTGCATTCACCATGATAATACAGAAAGGTTTCCTTGTTTTTCTGTAATGACTCACTCTATTTACATCAGTTAAAAAATGAAATCTGTTTGGAATGTAAACCTGAGACATAGGCTACAGTGGCCTAGATTCTGTTTACTTCTTCATGAACAAACTACCAGACAACATGCAAGGGAAGGGACGAGACAGCTAGGACAGGGAAGAGTTTATTTTGGTCAATCTCCGACAATTAGAGCAGCACAATGATCACAAAGCCACTTCTCCAGTTTGTTAACAAGGCTTCTAGGAAAAAAGCAGATTTTCCCACACCCACTTTCTTTTCAGTCCATCTGTGCACATCCCCAGGGCTTTTGAAAATAGACATTTGTTTGTGCACAGAAAAGTGTATTCCTATGTGCTCCATTGTGTGTGTGCAGATTGTTCTTGAAGAGTATGGCCCTGAACCTTTTTGGGATGGATGGTAGAGGGCAGAATTGTTTAATTCTTTTTCTAAAGTAAACTTTATGCAATTCCTTCTCAGTAAACTGAATCTGGATTAGACAGTGCAAGGTTCTGACTATCCTCACCACTGAGGCTCTGTCTATATGTAGACAAGGCACCAGTCAAGTTGAAGTGGTTTTAAAATCAATTTAGATAATGGGGTGCAGACAGCTGTGGTGATATGAATGCTTCATGCATTTGAAAGAACAGGGGCCACACAGCCAGTTAGTGCATAGGAAGCTAGTCAGGGCTATAGATTCACACCAAGGTTTCAGTGACTTGAGTGTTCGTGGGTACTAAGCCCGGTACACAGGGACTGTGCGGTAACTGATGAGGAAGTGCGGTGCGGGAATTGTGGTGCCTTTTGTACAGAGACCATGAACAATTCAGAAAAGAGCCTGGTAAATAGAAGGATTGCAGAGCAATAAAATAATATTCAAAGATATAATTTCTCAATATACATGTTAAATCTCATTTCAGATTCTGATGACTCATTGTTATTTGCCTTACATGGTAAGCACTGAAAATTGATTTTATGTGCTAAGAACAGACATCACCATTCTGTTATGCTTAGGGGAACTTTACTGATTTTATTTTATTTTAATGTTATTAACATCCAAATAAAATAAAATGGAAATCAAATATTTTAAATCCTTCTAAGCCATCCCTGCTAATATTAATCAAGAAAGAATTAGCACCAAAGAGAATTCTGAAGTCATTTGTGAAGTTATTCATAACCTGAATTTATTTCCTATTCAGCTGATTAAATTACATGTCTGAGTAACTCTTAATTACATTTTGCCCTATGATTTCAAAAGCTTTCTATCTTTAAGGTCTGTTAGTAAACAAATGAATATGAGAAAATAAAATATATCCAATTAAATTCATACAACGTAAAAACTTAATCATTGCCTTTTGGTGAAAAAAGTTACCGTTAATACAGCCAGGTAAAATTATCTGTTTGCCTGCAGATCTTGCCATACACACCATACACACACTGTACATAACATGAAATGATTTATATGGACTATATTTGGGAAATATGAGCTTTTGTAAGGAGACAGCAAATAAGTTTTCGTAAGTAACTAAAACCAGCCAGAAAACAATTAGTGTCAGGTAATACATGAAATAAATAATTGTTTAGTTTTACCTTCTATATATGTTTTTCCTTGTCACCTGTGCATTACTTTTGCTGTAGCTGCGATACAGTATACTCATAATGATGACCATATTTTTTTTAATTTTAGTTTTTACTTAGCAAATGTGACAGGCCAATCACAAAATTTCCAGCTACATGCATACAATGTAATATAAATTATTTTTTTAAGTTACAAGAAATTTCCTGCCTTCATATAATACCCCAGCCTACCATCACATCTTAGAGGCTACAACATGAGAAAGAGGCCTCACATTGTGTCCTACAGGTTAGCAATCTGAGCTCATATTGGTGGGGGAAACTTTCAGCTGAAAACGCCCAGCTATCAGTCTTCTGACACACAAATCCTCAGATTCTTAGCTTGAGCAATCTATCTGTTACAGTTGTCACGGAGATACATGGAAAAGGGAGGAGGCTCTGAAATAGCTAAAACCAAAGCCATGTCACAATGCATGTATTAAAGTCAACACCATAAATTTTTCCCAAGAATAATTAGTAATGCAGCTGAGAACTCTCGGTAGCTGATGTACTGTTAATTCTGAATGGTAAGAGCTGCTGCTAGCAGGCACCAGAGAGGAAGTCAGAGTCTATGTAAACAGGAAATAGTCCATCTTGTGTTCACATCCACCATGGGGGAGGGAGGTGGACCTTTATGATCTCCAGAGAATAAAGTTATAGCTTACTTTATCTGTATCATTGTTAATTATTGTACTGCCAAGAGGCCTTAGCCAAGACCAAGTGTATGTGCTTGGTAATACACATATATTTGGTACGAAATGCCCCCTGCCCCAAATTGCTTGCTTTCTATTAACTGCATCTTTTAGAAATATTATGAAGATCTGATATGTATTTGTGTATCATTATTCTTTATGTATTTGGACCTGGAGTTTTAAAAGTTACTAGTTATTTTATTTTGTAATCTCCCCTCTGATGATCAGCCCTTTTTAAGGGGTCTCAAGTTGGGTATCCAAAAAGATTGACAATCTTTTGACAATCTTGGCTTAGACTCTTACCATTCTTTTGGTATGATTTTTCATTGATTAATACATTTTTAAAGCCAGAAGACACTATTATCCTTTTTGTTGGCTGACTATAAAATAGTCTGTTCTGCCTATGTGATATCCGATTTATAAGTCTTTATTATAATACAACTCACATTTTCAAAGCTAGTTATGCAGATCCAGTGTATTTGCCAAGCAATTTATCAACATTTATTCATTATCCAAGTGGCAGATTACTTGTCATAATTAATTATTGAAGTAATAAATAGTCTTATTAATAAAAACTGATGACAAGAGCAGAATGACTTCCTTGATAAAGACTGATGACAGATTTTAGTATCTGACATGACATTTGGTACACTGTGGAGATTGAATCTAAGGCCTCCTGCATGGATAATAAATTGTTATTTCAGAGAATAAAATGATTGATACATTTGCTTTCTGTGGGGGGAAAAAATCACCTGGGAAAAACTTCTACTCCCTAACTTATTTAAACAGACTATAGTGAAATTTTCTCTCCTTGTGACAAATTTAACTTTCCAAGAAAAGTGACAGCTCTTTGGCAGTAAGAAAGCAATTGATGCCTGCTTGGGTACTTGACTTACAGATTCTCTTAAAAGTCAAATTCATTTGAAAAAATCTCCTGGCATTCTCACTTCTATATTTTACACAATCCCTTGGCAGTTCTTGGAGGAGTGGCTGCAAACCTAGTAAAGGGATGATGGGAAATTATGGCATTTGACATCATAGCAAGGTCTACACTGAGACAAATGAAGTGTGTCAGATTACTTTGCAAAGACTGTTCTTATCACTACATGGCTGAGTTGGTCTGTTTCTCTATCTCATTGTATTTTTCTATTGGTTTGTTCTTACCTTTTATGACAAACCAGCCCTAGAGACCATGCATCCTTTGATAATCTGGAAAATGGTTGTGTGGGGATCTTGAAAGAGAGAGGCTTTCATACAAAGTAGAAAAATGTCTGCTGTGTATGTTAGCAAATGGTTTATTCATGACTATTACCACAAGTTAAAATCCAAATGACAAATATTATGATAATGTGCTTTCCCTAGGATCCATTCAGTTTCTTAATTATGTTTAGCTTTCTCTATTGGTCTTTAAAAATCCCAACAACTAGTAAGCGGTTTTTAGATATAACAAAATAAACCAAACACATGCTGTGAAATTTAAAACTAAAATACAAAATTGTAACAATTTTATTTGCTTTTAATTGCTATGCTGTCAATAAATTAAATGCCAACATTTTATTTTAATAGATACATTTTACGATTTCATAATACTATGTGTGACACACTAGGAATTTCTACTCAGATCCTACACTGCACTCTGCATCTTCACTGGTGTTTTCTTCTAAATTATGTATAATGAAGATAGCAGCCTTTTTCCTATAAGATATCTTTGTTCTCCTGATTTAGAAAGTTTGCTCTGAAACTAGATATAGTCTTACAACATATACTTTTGCCACACAGTTGTTTTTTAACATGTTATGCAATTGTCTTATGATTTCAAAAAAGAGATAAAGAATAAAGCAATTATATTTTCCTCTCATTTCAATGTTCTACCTTAAAGGACAGACATAATATTTCTTGGAAATGAGTAGCCATCACTATATAATTTTCTGTTAATTATTCTTTTTATATATTTTATTTTAAGGTGGGTTATAAAAGCAGCCTTAGCTGCAATGGAGTAATGATATGGAAAATTAACATACATTTTTAAAAATTATGGTCTTTTAAAGTTGTGGTTTTTTTTACTGAAAATATTATACAGTAATTAGTGCAGGTTTCTTATATACATTACATACTATTCTGCCAAATTCTCATATATCTTAATTATACTCTTTGGTTTATATTATACACTAGACTTTAGAGTATTGTAATTCCCATACTTCTTTCTAAATTGTAAGTATGACCATTATCTACCTATAAGCACAAAAGCAACATAATTGTGTCTTTGTCTGCACTGCATCTAGCTCAGACTAGTGAAATTGAGTATATGAATAAGCATCATTTCATTAAAAAGCCCTAAAAAATATTTTATGCACATAATTACGGGATTTAGCCAAAAGCATACCTAGAAGACCAAGAAATAACTCCACTTATAAACATTAAGTAGGAAGAATTCCAGAAATACTTCCTTACTTAGTCCTTAAAGAAACAAAGCTTTCCATTTGATCCAAAGATAGTCACATGCACAATATTTTCTCTAGAATGGCAGTGTGTTTGTCATTCACTAATTACACGTATGAGGCCAGACACTGTCACACTTGAATAGAGCCTTATCTTTGCAAGTAATCTTGTTGAAAGCAGTGGGGCTACTTGATATAATGCAGCAAGAGTGATGATGGAAGATTTCATCATGTAACTAGTATTTTTATGTACCTTGTAAAAGGTGTGAGGAGTCATACCTTATAGAACCCTATTCACACTGTCTGTTTGTGTAAGTGTTCACCACTTTGAATGGGGGCTCTATGATCTAGCCCTAACTGAACATTCTATTAGAATGATTTTTATACCACTTGTGATATTATACTACCTCCAGCCTGGCCATAATAACATATCATCCTGATCCACAGCAACAGGAGTTTTTACATTGACTTCAGTGCATTTCAGAGCAGGTGCTTACTTGATCATGTTAGCAGAACTAAAAGGTGAAGCATTATAGATAAATGACACCATATCACCTGCATATCCTCACTACAGGTTGAACCTCCCAAATCTGGAACTCTGCTCCAGCAACATCTGTGGTCCAGCAGGGACAAAGATGTTGCTTGATCAAAGAGTGCCAGAGGCCAGGAGTGGAAGACTAAGCCAGGTGGTGGCTGGGAAGCCCTGGTCCCAGCTGGGGAACCCTGGCATTAGTGGGATAGTGGGGAACGGGGAGCCACCTCCATGGCCAGGGAATCCCAGGCATTAGCTGGGCCAGGTGGCAGCAGTAGAGCCCTGGAGCAGGGAAGCCCGGGAAACTCCCAGCAGGAGCAGTTTGGGTCCTGGCCATGGGGCCAATGGCAGCCAGGCAGTCTCAGCCAGGGAACCCCGGGAAACACTTGGCAGCAGTAGGCTGGAGTGGCCAGGCACCCTGGCCAGGGAACCTCCCATTGTGCATCAGTGGGGCCAGGTGGGGCCGGGGAACCCCAGGCAGTTGTGAGACTAGGTGGCAATAGGGGCGTGTTGGCTGGAGAGCACCAGGGAACCCCCAATAGCTGGCAGCAGCTAGGTGGCCCAGCAGAGGAATTCTGGGGAACTCTGGCGGCAGCAAGCAGCACCACAAGGTGGGAGTCCCGGGGAGAAGAGCCAGGGAGTGAGGCAGCCAGCAGGGGAACATTTATCTCCCCTGGTCCATCAAACTCTGGTTTCGGGACAGTTTAGGTCCCAGCAGTGCCGGACCAGGAAGGTCCAACATGAAGAATTAGTAAATGTATAGCACGTAAGTCTGAAAACACATAACAATTTGCAACCTTACCAAAGTTCATAAATTGAACAATATTGGATCGAATCTCTGTAGGATTAAAAGATCTCCAAAGAGCTTCTAAGGGCCTGAGTCTCCTCTGACATACAGCTGTACAAAGTGAATGTATTATGGTAGTGTTTTACCCCCACTTAACTACACAAAGTGTACATTTTGCATTTTCTAATTAGCTTAATAGGTTGTAATTCTCATTTTCCTATAGGAAGGTGCTGTACAAGATGTTTCTATTAAATAAAAATACCTTTTTTGGAGATAAAACATCAGTCCAGAAAAGGATCTATAAAATGTGTGTGTGTGTATATATAGATATATGTTATAACATTTTGAACACTGACACCATGTGTTGTTGAGAATATAATTGCATTTTCCTCTGCATTTACTCCACTATTAATTAAATAAATTTGTTGAAGACATGGGTATTAGTTACTTAAAATATTGTTGAAAACAAACTATGTTCTATTACAATGAAACAGAAGGAACCTTTTATATTTGTTTTCCTTCTAGATATAATGAGCCCAATCCCCTAAAGAGGTCTATAGAACTGGTGGTGGTGTATATTCAGAAGCAGGGATGTTGGACAAATCTCCCATATAAAACTAACAGGATATTTTGGTAGATTGACTCTAACTTTACTTTCACCACCTGACTTCTCATTCAGCCCTCTTATAAGAGTACGATGCTCTGGCTGCAGCAAAGGGGAAATGGAATGTGCCAGAACAAGTGGACATTTCCAGATTTTGGTTACTTTAATTTCACACTGGGTAAACTGCATTCATGAAAGTTACTGTTTACACCATTAGTATACTGATCCCACATTAGATTATTGTCCTAGTCTAAATACATTGGTGCAGCTCGGTTACTGCGTAAAACCCGAGTGTAGACAAGGCTAACATTTTCCAAATCAGTTTAGTGACTTGGGAACCTAATTATTGTTTCTAAAAGTGACTCAGGCAGTTAGGAGTAGAGCTGTGCAAATAAGAAATGTTTCAATTTAGTGGCTGAAGTGAAGCAGAAGAACTTGGTTTGGGTTGACCTGTTTCTATTTTTTTCTGGTGAAATTAAAAAGCTAACTCACATTTTGTTCAAGCTTACTTTAACCTTTGTTTAATTATTTTGTTAATAAAATTGTGTGAAATTACGACATAAAAAGTAAGAGTACTATATTTCAGAAATGCCAAAACAGTTTTAACAATTCTAGGAGAAAAAAAATACTCACCTGAAATATTTTGCTGAAGTCCATTTCAATTCATTAATTGCTTTGGTCAAACTGGTTCTGTATTTTTCCAGTGGAAAGAAATTTATTGCTGTGCTTAGGAACAAAATTCCCACCTGAGATATGGAAGACTTGGGTTTAAATTCTTGATCCAACCCAGGTACAGAAGGCCTTTAAAACTGAGTTCCTACATTCTAGTGTGTGTGTGTGTGTGTGTGTCCCAACCTCTGCTCTGCCCCACAGAGAATGAATGTGCCCCACAACTATATTTTGTACAAGGTATGTTCTGATACTATCTATGGCAGCTGTGGCCAACCCATGGCTCGCGAGCCGCATGTGGCTCTCCCTCCCCCTCCCCCCAAAAGTGTGGCTAGTGAAGCTACTCCTGCACCCTCCCCCCCCGTAACAGCCACAACCCCTGGCTCTCCTGTGTTCACCGGGTCAGTGATTCAAAATTGCGCCCAAGATGGCAACCATCAATGGGAGCCTGATATGGCCAAAAAGCCTAAGCTTGCTTGCTCCTTAAAGGGGAAGACTCTTTTTTTTTTTTTTTGGCTTGACAATTCTGGTGTGGCTCTTTGCATTTTTTCCGACGCTGTTTTGGCCACCTCTGATCTATGGGATTAAGACTTATCAGCAAAATAGGCAGAAGATTACAGCCAAGATTTTGGCATGTGATGCAGTTTAGAGCAGCTTCCTAGCAGTGAGGCAGTATCAGGCTTTAAGTGGTATTGTGCAGTTCTACTGGTGGGAATATAGTGGCCAGGCATATGGGTGGGAGGGTTTTAAGTACTTACAGTGTTAGGCAGTAGTTGAGTGAATGCCACTAGGAACAAAATATTGTATTTTGGTGTCTTAAGAGGCTGTTATACATCTAAGTCTCATTGTGGATCCAGACCTTAGTCTCTTAAGTGCAGCTGAAAATTTACCCAAAGCCATGATCTGGGCCAAAATCAATGCCATTGGTGAAAACTATACATAGTCACTGTGTACTCTTGAGCACAGACCATGACAAAATAATTGATCACACATGGAAAACACTATGCATCATTGACATATCTTTGCATATTGGATTTCAGTTTGTGCAAAGCACTCACACATTGTCTTGTCACTAATTTATAACTGATTTAGAACCATGTCAAGAAAAGGAGCCTGAAATCAGATACACCTATGACAAGTGATTTGTTAGGTAATGTTTGCTAAGATAAGGTGCTATACAAGAAATCAACTGAACAGAAATGTTCATATAGGCATAAACAGTACTGTACATTTAATAGTTGGCAAGTCTGTAAAATGTGCATTGCTATACTAATAGTGAATGTTTTCAAATGGCTTGAAATTCTGCTTAACTGAGTTAAGTCAGACCATTTGTGGCTAGAAATTAATTGATGCAATCATGAAATTCATTGTGTCAGAGTCACAATGATTGTTTTTAAACAGAATGTGAAATGCATACCAGTCTTAGCTTCATGTAACACTTTTGGGCTAAATATTAAGATAATTACTCAAGTCATTTTGAAATAATTTCCTAGTGTAGACATGCCCTATTTTCAAAAATTAATAATTCCTGAAATAACTATTTCAAAATAGCATGTCCACACTATAGGGAAGCTTTGAAATTAGTCTGAGGCAGGATCCCTTAATGTGGACACGTTACCTTGACTTATAGGCCCAGGAAGAATTGTGGAGTAATTACTTTGAATAACTCCGTAGAATAGTTATTTTGAAATGGCAGCAGTGGAGCATCCACATTGCTGCTATTTTGAAAAACTATTTTGAAATAAGTGTTATTCCTTGTGGAAAGCAGGCATTATTATTTTGAAATAACCAGTCCATTATTTTGAAATAATGGGCTTGGTAGCGTGGACGTGCCACTTGTTATTTTGAAATAAGGGGAGTTATATCAAAATAACTCCCTAATGTAGACCAGAGCTCTGTTTTCACTGGGTCCACTCAGACAAACTCTGGAAAGCACATGGGCGAATTTTGCCCACAAGCCATAACAAACTTCCTTTGGAACTCACTATCACAATATATTACGGCTAAGAGTAAAATTTAGGAACATTCCTTAAAAATGAATAATAAGAACCCTCCACAGTCATTAGGCATGACGTGGCTGAAGGGGAAAGTTTAGATATGCAGATGGAAGCAGGATCAAGGGCCTCAGAGGGGGGACTGCTGGGCGAAGAAAATGGACAGTGGAAGCATGTGACTAAGAGAACCAGGCAGAGGAAAAGATGGGTCAGTGAAGGAAAAATAGAGCTCAAGAACAGGTATGTGGAGTTGGAGAATGAGGAAGGGGTACAGCAGGTAGATAATGAAGATGGAAGGGTAAGGAAGAAGAGAAGAGTGGCTAGTCCCATAGATAAAGGGGAAGAGTTAATGGAGACAATACCAATAATGAGCATCAGGAGGATACAGGATGTGTTAAAGAGGATTACAAGGGAAAACAGGAATGGCAAGGACTTGCAGCCAGAGGAAGCAAGAGATAGACCAGAGAATCGCACTGTCACTCGGAAAAGGCAGGTCTACGTGATTGGGGACTCCTTATTGAGAAGAATAGATAGGCCTGTAACCAGAGCTGATCCAGAGAATAGAAGGGTGTGCTGTCTGCCAGGTGCCAAGATACGGGATGTGGAACTGAGATTGAAGAGGATTATTAAGGGAGCAGGAAGGAATCCATTGATCATCCTTCATGGAGGAACAAATGATACGGCTAGATTCTCGCTGGAACGAATTAAGGGAGACTATGCTAGGCTGGTGAGGACGCACAAGGAAATTGAGGCTCAGGTGATCTTTAGTGGCATTCTGCCTGTCCTAGAGAAGGGCAACTAAGATGTGACAGGATTATGATGATCAATAGATGGCTTAGGCAGTGGTGCTATAAGGAGGGCTTTGGGATGTATGGTCACTGGGAGGCATTTATGGACAGAGGACTGTTCTCTCGGGATGGACTTCACCTAAGTAGGGAGGGAAATAGACTTCTCGATAGGCTGGCTCAACTGATTAAGAGAGCTTTAAACTAGGAATTTGGGGGAGACGGTTGGGAGATGTCCAGGTAATCTCTACGCCAGATTTTAACACTGAGAGGGAGGAAAACGAAGTAAGAAAGGATATAGCTGGGGGTAGGAGAATGTACATGAGGAAGGGTGGATACTAGTCTAATAGGTCATATTGGAGGTACAACGTCTGTGCCAAATTGGGTAAAGATTGTGAGTGAGCCCAAACAGCAAAAATTAAGATGTTTGTACACCAATGTGAGAAGCCTAGGTAACAAAATGGAGGAACTAGAGCTATTGGTCCAGGAAGTGAAACCAGATATTATAGGAATAACAGAAACATGGTGGAATACTAGGCATGATTGGAGTACAGGTATTGAAGGGTATGTGCTGTTTAGGAAAGACAGAAATAAGGGTAAAGGTGGTGGAGTCGCATTGTATATCAAAGATGAGGTAGATTGTAAAGAAATAAAAAGTGATGCAATGGAGAACACAGAGTCTGTTCGGGCAAAAATCACATTGGGGAAGAAAACTATCAGATCCTCCCCTGGGATAGTGCTTGGGGTGTGTTATAGACCACCAGGATCCAATTTGGATATGGATAGAGACCTCTTTAACGTTTTTAATGAAGTAAATATTCATGGAAACTGCGTAATCATGGGAGATTTCAACTTTCCAGATATAGACTGGAGAACAAGTGCTAGTAATAATAATAGGGCTCAGATTTTCCTAGATGTGATAGCTGATGAATTCTTCATCAAGTAGTTGCTGAACCAACAAGGGGGGATGCTATTTTAGATTTGGTTTTGGTGAGTAGCAAGGACCTCATAGATGAAATGGTTGTAGGGGACAATCTTGGCTCGAGTGATCATGAGCTAATACAGTTCAAATTAAATGGAAGGATAAACAAAAATAAATCTGAGACTAGGGTTTTTGATTTCAAAAGGGCTAACTTTAATAAATTAGGGAAATTAGTTAGGGAAGTTGATTGGACTAAAGAAATTATGGATCTTGAGGTGGAGGAGGCCTGGGATTATTTTAAGTTAAAGTTGCAGAAGCTGTCAGAAGCCTGTACCCCAAGAAAAGGGAAAAAAATTATAGGAAGGTGTGTTAGACCAAGCTGGACGAGCAAGCATCTCAGAGAGGTGATTAAGAAAAAGCAGAAAGCATAAAAGGAGTGGAAGATGGGAGGGATCAGTAAAGAAAGCTACCTTATTGAGGTTAGAGCATGTAGGGACAAAGTGAGAGAGGCTAAAAGTCAGGTAGAGTTGGACTTTGCAAAGGGAATTAAAATGAATAGTAAAAGGTTTTATAGCCATATAAATAGGAAAAAAACAAAAAAAGAAGTAGGAGGACAGCTAATTACGAAGGATGGAGTGGACGTTAAGGATAATCTAGGAATGGCCCAATATCTAAACAAATACTTTGCTTCAGTCTTTAATGAGACTAATGAAGAGCTTAGGGATAATGGTAACATAACAAATGGGACTAAGGATATGGAGGCAGATATTATCATATCCGAGGTAAAAGCCAAACTTGAACAGCTTAATGGGAGTTAATCGGGGGGGCCCAGATAATCTTCAGCCAAGAATATTAAAGGAACTGGCACATGAAATTGCAAGTTCATTAGCAAAAATTTTTAATAAATCTCTAAACTCAGGTGTTGTACCATTTGACTGGAGAATTGCTAATATAGTTCCTATTTTTAAGAAAGGAAAAAAAAGCGACCCGGGTAACTATAGGCCTGTTAGTTTGACATCTGTAGCATGCAAGATCTTGGAAAAAATTTTGAAGGAGAAAGTAGTTAGAGACATTGAGGCTAATGGCAATTGGGACAAATTACAACATGGTTTTACAAAAGGTAGATCGTGCCAAACCAACCTGATCTCCTTTTTTGAGAAAGTAACAGATTTTTTAGATAAAGGAAATGCAGTGGATCTAATCTACCTCGACTTTAGTAAGAAATTTGATACAGTACCACATGGGGAATTATTGGTTAAATTGGAAAAAATAGGGATTAATATGAAAGTTGAGAGGTGGATAAGCAACTGGTTAAAGGGGAGACTACAGCAGGTCATATTGAAAAGTGAACTGTCAGGATGGAGGAAGGTTACTAGCGGAGTTCCTCAGGGATCAGTTTTGGGGCCCATTTTATTTAATCTTTTTATTGCTGACTTTGGCACCAAAAGTGAAGTGTTCTGATAAAATTTGTGGATGACACAAAGTTGGGAGGTATTGCCAATTCAGAAAAGGATCGGGATATCATACAGGAAGATCTGGATGACCTTGTAAATTGGAGTGATAGAAACAGGATGAAATTTAATAGTGAGAAGTGTAAGGTTATGCATTTAGGGATTAATAACAAGAATTTTAGTTATAAGCTGGGGACACATCAGTTGGAAGTAACGGAGGAGGAGAAGGACCTCGGAGTCCTGGTTGATTATAGGATGACTATGAGCCGCCAATGTGACATGGATGTGAAAAAGGCTAATACGGTCTTAGGATGTATTAGGTGAGGTATTTCCAGAGATAAGGAGGTGTTAGTGCCGTTATACAAGGCATTGGTGAGACCCCATTTGGAATACTGCGTGCAGTTCTGGTCTCCCATGTTTAAGAAGGATGAATTCAAACTAGAACAGGTACAAAGAAGGGCCACTAGGATGATCCGAGGAATGGAAAACCTGTCTTATGAAAGGAGACTCAAGGAGCTTGGCTTGTTTACCTTAACCAAAAGAAGGCTGAGGGGGCACACGATTGCATTCTTTAAATATATTAGAGGGATAAATACCAGGGAGGGAGAAGAATTATTTAAGCTTAATACCAATGTGGACACAAGAACAAATGGATATAAGCTGGCTAGCAGGAAGTTTAGACTTGAGATGAGACGAAGGTTTCTAACCATTAGAGGAGTGAGGTTCTGGAACGGCCTTCCAAGGGAAGTAGTGGGGGCAAAAGATCTTTTTGGTTTCAAGATTAAACTAGATGGGTTTATGAAGGGGATGGTTTGATGAGATAACATGATCTTGGTAACTAATTGACCATTCATTATCAGTGGTAAATAGGTCAATGGAGGGATGATAGGAGTTACTATAGAGACCTTTCTGGGTGTCTGGCTGGTGAGTCTTGCCCACATGCTCAGGGTTTAGCTGATCGCCATATTTGGGGTCGGGAATGTATTTTCCTCCAGGGTAGATTGGCAGAGGCCCTGGAGGTTTTTCGCCTTCCTCTGTAGCATGGGGTACAGATCACAGCTGGAGGATTCTCTGCATCTTGGGGTCTTTGAACCATTGTTTCAAGGACTTCAATATCTGAGATATAGGTGAGAGGATTATTCTAGGAGTGGGTGGGTGAGATTCTGTGGCCTGCATTGTGCAGGGGGTCAGACTAGATGATCATAATGGTCCCTTCTGACCTTAAAGTCTATGAGTCTATGAGGTAGGATAAAATGCAGAGGGGATGTAATCCCTCAAGTTACAGGTAATACACTAAGGGTACAGCTACACAGCAGCATTACTTCGGAATAACTAATGTTATTCCAAAATAACATAGTGCTCATCTATACTACAAAGCTTTATTTCGAAATAATGTTGAGCTGGTGGACTTCTTACTCCAATTCATAGTAATCCTCATTTCACAAGGAGTAAGGGAAGTTAAACTTCCTTGTGTAGACAGCACCAAAAGCCTAATTAAGCTATTTCGACTTAAGCTATGCAATTGACAAAGCTGAAGTTGCGTAGCTTAATTTGATCTTAGCCCTGCTGTATAGATGTACCCTAAAGGCAGCTGGGATGAAAATTCTTCCATTAGCCCTTGGTTTTCTACAACTGGGGTTTTTATACATTCCTTTATGATATTTATTTATAATGGTGGTTCCTATATGTCTTGTGTGATTTCTAACATTTCTTCATTTTTGTTAAATTAGAAGTACCATAAGAATAACTGTTGTGATCTGTTCCTATGTCTTGACAAATCCAGGAAGGGTAGAGGCGTGCAATGAGAAGACAAGTTAGGGCAGAAATTTTATTGTCCAAAAAGGTTGCACAGCCCTATCAATTATTATTATTTCTTTAGCTATCTTTGCATTTCAAAATCCACTTATTCTTAGTAAATTACAGGTATACAGATATTTAGTAGCATATGTTATCACTTGAACTGTGTCCCCCATATCTCAGCATTTGTCATAATATTCATGAGTAAAACTTGAAAATGACTGTGACAAAACAAGAGAAATTTGGTGATATTTTTCTCTTCCACAAAATTGCCCAATCATGCATTCATGATTTTCTGTAAAATATGATAGAAAATAACATTTCTAAAGATTTTTAAACCAAACAATAATCTACTCCCCTCAAATTCTAAAGTTTAGTTGAAAATGTTATAAATAGGATAACAATCTGTTAGACTGAATCTGCTTATAATACTAAATTCTGTACAATTCTGTTGACTTTCTCTTATTAAATTGTATAGAATTTAGTACTATAATTGTATATTATACAACTGTATTTTCATATAAAGGCTATGAAGCTTCACAGCAGGCTAAATAAATAAACAAACAATTTCAGGGCAAGGAATGACAAAGGAAGAAAAGAGATGTAATTTACACTAAAGTAGTAGTCCGCTGCAGAAAAGAAGCTGACAAAGCAAGTGTTGATATTAAAATAGGGCAAAATATTGCAACTATAACTATTTTCAACAAATAATTTAGATTCAGCAACACTGAAAAACTTTGAGTGCATGTAAATTTTGCTGCATTTCTTGTGTCAAAAAATCCGAAAAAATCTGAATGTTTTAATGACTTATTATTTGAAATTTTCTTCAATTTTATGTTCCAAATTTAAAATGCTTGAAATTGAAAATAACAGTGTTGAGTCCCTTGAAACAATTGTTTTTACTTGTTGCTGATATTTTTTTAAATAATGGTTTGTGTTTGATCCGTAATAATTTTTATTATTATTTTTCAACACTGTCAGTGAACCAAAAAAATCAGTTATTCACACAGCTCTAATCTAAGTACTACTTATGCATTTCTTTACAAAGCATCCCTGAACTCTGAACATCTGAAGGAATTTAACTAATAGTTTCTTGTGCAAACTGATTACAACTAACATGTGAGGGGAAAATCACGAACAAGTCAGAACTCATTTTTATGTATAGCATTAATAATAGCATAAATTAAGTGTCAATGAGATGACAATAAAATAGCATGAATGAAGAGCACATTAGGCAGATAATGGATAACCTAGAAAACCTTGTATAAAGATTATCTTAAATGATAGAAGTTTAGTTGGCTTCTAGTCACCTTTCTCCATCATGAATTTAGAATGTCTAAGTGCACTGATCACAGGCATTTTTTGGATAGCTATTAATGTTAGTTTTGTTTATATAGTTTCAACATGAATTTGGATGAAATATCCTATTTTCCTTTTTAAAGTAAATTACACTGGATAAGAAGATGATTTGTAATATAATTGGCTTAAAGTCTAATCCAACTTTCATGTAAATGTTAAAATATTCTCTGTCATTATTTTGCAAAGATTTTTACATTTTCTTTTGTATGTTCTTTGACATTTTTGCCTGTTTTTAAATGAGATACCATTTTATAGAGCAAAGCTCGTAAATTGGCCATCAGAATTCACATGGGTCAAGTAATTAAATACTAACCTGTTTGTACTGCAGAAGGACAAGGTACAAATGAGCTAAAATTAAAATTATGGAAGCTTAAAATAATGTATTTCTATCTATTTTAGCAAGTGTTTGTGGCACTGGATTTGGTTACTCCTGACACCTCCACACTAACATGGTACATATTTGTGAAAATGGTAGAAAATAATCTTTTTAAATTTCCTCTTGATGTTAAAAATCTCACATACTGTTTGTAAGTTGAGACTTATTTTGAGCACACAGAGGCATGTTTGAGAAGGCATGGCAAACTCAGAGAAAGCTGGTCCTGGTTGCTTTACTCAAGGCTTCACCTTGGAAAAAGGATGGGTCCAAGATGAGGGTTAAATTAGGCCAAGAGTGGAAAGCTTCTGATCCACATTGTCACTTATATGATATCAATCAGAGATAAAACTGGGTGAATTGTAACTGATCTTCAATTTGCCGGTGTTCACAACCTTTTCACGCCACGCCACACAACACAAGTCAGAATATGGGGTCTTACAGTTTGCCAAGATTGTGCAAGAGTTATCCTTTGATGCCTGGCTTGTTTATAATATAATATTGTTTTATAATATATGTATCAACTTGGGAAAGTGACTGTTTTAGGGTTATGTGTTTGTATAGCATCTAGAATAATAAGGTTCGACTGCATGACTAAGGCCCCTATATGCTATTGCAATGCAAATATTAACATCAGAAGAACATCATATTACAAACTGGCTTCATGCAATAGAAAACACATTATGGGTTCGATGAGTGTAAATGGGAATGGCCCCAGCAAAGTCAATGGAGCTACAGTTAACCTCACCCCCATATACTAAAAAAAATAAAATTGTGCACTTTTTCTTACTGGACCATTTCCATTTTTTAAAATTATCTGACACACACATCAGATATTTTGTTTAATTAAGTCCTGCCACAGAATAAACAAAGCAAGATTGGCTCACTTTAGTTGGGAGGCAAATGCTACCTGAACCATTTTCAGATATCCTAGTATAGCTAAACTAAGCCACAATACTTGTACGTTGGTGTAACTCCATTACATTTACTCACAGTTTTTGTCCTGTACAAATTAATAATCAACCCCATTTTTGTACTGATATATATTTTTAAAGTATATAAGCTCCCAGAAGCATATCCACATTTGCATCTTAAAACTGCTCAAACATACCAGATGATCCAAGGAGATAATCTATAGCCACTCATGAGATCTGGATGTGTAATCACAAGATAGGGATATGAAACTTTACTGTCCATTGCATTAATCTCAGCAAGATTTGAAAGGAAAAGACTTTTCTTATTGATTTCCCTTACTCCTTTGATATTAAAGTAGGACTACAAAAATGACATCTAACTGTCCCATTTTCTCTGCAAATGCAGAAGAATAATGACTAATGATAATGACTTATATTGCAGCTGCACTTTGTCCTGAGAAATCCTTAGCACTCTGTAGACTTTGCAAATTATATATATATGTGCATAATATAGGAATGCTTTTACCCTCTAATAACATGCAGCCATGACTGGAATCAAAATCCCCCAGGGCCTGATCCTCAGATTGTTTAAACTGGAACAGCTTTATTGACTTTAGTGAAACTATGCCGATTTACACCCCTTGAAGATCTGGCTCACAGCAACCTTGTACCACAGTTTAGGACTGGAAATGAATAATATATTCAATGGCAACTAAAGGGTAATTTTAGGTAAACATAATGAACTTACCAAAAATGTATTCTGGTCACCACTCAGGGTTAATATCTCTACTATTGCACCAATTTCGGAGGGTTTTTAATAAGCATAAGATCAGGATCTCAAGATTGTGAAATCGCATCCTAATGATGTATCATGAAACAGCCTATTGACTGTAACACTGTGAATTGATGTTGATTCAGTAGTGACCAATAGCGTTTCTGATACTATATAGATGGGAAGGTGACCATCTACACTAATCTGGTTATCACTTTTAAAAAAACGGTCATAAATATTTTACAATGTATGCCTTATGAGAATCACTGAAAAAGTTGTAATCTGCTGAGTATTATTATCTTCTATATGTGTATATCAACATTGTGTGTGAAATTATGAAATGTTGCAACATGTATGTCATTCAAATATGGTGTGAATCTGAGAAACACCCACAGGATAGCTCTTCAGGAATAATAAAGGAGGTATAAATAAGGGCCTCTGCATGTCATTCCTGAACACACTTCAAATATCACGTACAGAAAAGATAAAAGTTCAAACTAGATTTTGCACATAAACCATGGAACTATTTGACCCCATAACATGACTGTTTTTGACTGAAAAATCCTGGCTAAGATATAAAAAGGCAGACCGAAGGCCCCTGGTGACCTTTTCCCTCACTTATCACTGAGCTGGTGAATTCTAATAAGGAAATGTTTGAACAAAAAGACTGAAGTCCCCAAAAACTATTTGGGCAGTCTAGAAAACTTGCAGAAAGCTAGGTTTAACCTCCCTGCTATAATTTTGGACTAACAAATTTTAACATTCATCTGACACACAGTTTCCTTGTTTTAACCTCTAAACAACTCTCATTTCTTCTACTTAGTTAATACATTTTTGTCAAATTTACTAAGGAATTGGTTGCAGCATGAATTTGGTGTAGGCTCCTGAGTATCCATTGACCTAGTTAAGCGCCTGGCCCCTGGGGCAGGAAGAGCTTAGTGTGTGGTGGCTTTTGGTGATTTTTGATTTCATTACAGAAGTTCAGTTTGTCTGGCTGTAATATAGTTGGAGTGTTTAAGGGGATTGTGCATGTGTCTTCATGTAAAGCTACTATAGTGATCCAGGAGCACACATTTCTAACTTACTTTGGGAAAATCTGATTATAGACTATATAGTGGGAGTGCTTGTCCGATTTTTTTTTTTTTGACAATCTGATCTGAGTTTGGCCCTCTCCACTGTATTCCATACCAGGCACAGTGACAGGAATTCCTTGTGAAGCCTGAATGCTGCTGAAAACGTCTACCAGAGTTTTTCTTGGCAATATTTCCATTTTAGTACAGACCAGGATGGATGATCCTTTTTTGACTTATAGCATCAGATAACACTTTTAAGTTGTAATGTTCTAATGGTAACAGAAAAGGTATACTCTGATCTGAGGCAAGGTAGTTTTATTGAAGCTGAAGGAGGAGAAGGGGAAGAAGAGGGTTCCCCATTCTGCCATCATGAGTGGGAGAGGGGAATAGGGAAGTAGGGAGAACAAGGAGGGTGCATCTCCAACCACATGGGTCCACAAGCTATAACTTCTACCCTAGTCACAGATTGGTGTTCAAGGCAGCACAATATGCTGAAGCCATGAATTTTTGGTAGAGGTCACAGAATCTGAGTGCAGGAGCATATGGTAAGGGAGAAACTAAGGGATCTCTGGCCACGTGACACACACACACACCCTCAGGGAAAAGCTGGGAAAACCCTCCTTCACCCCAGGCCATGCCTCCCCCCACATGATGTGGGCCAGGACTCTACCTCTGGCAGCAGGATCCATCTGCCCTGCACTCACTCGCAGTGGCAGGGAAAGAGAAGCAATGTGGCCCCAGCTCGCTCTGCTCCAGTGGCTGCATCACTCCTCTTCCAGCCAGTGAGTGCAGGGACAGTCCCGCCCCTCCTCATATGATGAGCAGGAAGAACATAGTGAGTTGGAGCCGCATTGTTCTGCTTCCCCCACCCCCCCTGCTGCTGGTGAGGGTTTGTGTAGGGGGAGGGGTACTGGACCCCTGCTGCAAGCACCAGGCCCCCTACTAGTCCACCCACTGGTTGCTGGTGGGCCCCTGGACCCTCCCACCCACAGTGTTGGGGGGCACACCACCCCTTGTACCCACCCCTCCTCCCCCTGCATGGTGCCCCATCTCCATGTGTCCATGAATCTGAATGCATGGTAGGAATGGCAGTAATTCAATCCATTACCCTACACCCACTTATCTCTGCACATTTTTACTCAAAGTTTTTCCTAAATAAGGACAGTAGTGTTAATCCCTCCATCATGTCAGGTATCTTAACTGCATGACACGTTCCCAAGACACAGGACTGATATGACACCTAAGAGTATTCTTGTTTCTGAAGGTGGAAGATAAAGCATTGTGTATTACATTTTTCCAATTGACATCAGATGATATACTCAAAATGCACCTTCTCTTGCATTGATATAATGGCTTTTAAATGCTATTTGTGTTGAAAGTCCTGGATAGACAGTATATTGCACAGGTGAAGGAACAATTTATTTATTTCATAATTTACTGTCTAATATACAAGGTTAAACAATTTATTGAAGCAACAAATTAACACTTTAAATTAAATTAGTTAAAATATATTAAATCTGTATGTGTGTGTGTGTGTGTGTGTGTGTATTATATATAATATTTCATACAAGTATGCACTTAACTAAAAAGCACATCACATCTGTTTCTACAGTCACCAACTAAACTGACTTAACATGATTTTATTTGAAAGATGGTTACATTAGACTTGAGAGCTTACATGGATTTGCTTATCTGCATTGTCTATGGGGTCTGGAATAGCAATTCATTATAATGCATTATACTTTATTTATAACTCACAAATGGCTTAGAGATTTAGATTTTGCCATTTTATTCTGAAATCCCTTTTTACTGCTTAGTGCCAGTATCCATTAGGCACAATTGTTGAGGGCAAATTAAGTAAAAGAAAAAAAAACACTCAGAGCTTCATAGAAGCAGCTAGGATGATTCACCCATAGGAAGCCCCCATCTCATTATTAGGTGAAAGTGTAAGCACATATTCCTCTTGCTTTTTTTAAGGTAATTAAAATGAATATAGGGTAACTAATGAATATCATGTAAAGCTGGGCCACAATGTACACTGAGATTACTTTGGCTAAGGTGTCCAGTTCTTGGAAATTTCTTTTGTGAGGTAGGATTCTGAAGAAGTATTTGCTCCTAGCAACTAGGTGCTTTTAATCGAATGTGTTCCACAATCTTCTCTTTAGGGTCTGTAGGAAGCACACTGCTAAGGCTGCTTTCTCCTGAAGTTTGGGTGGGGACGCAGAAAGGGCATCTGAGAAATTTCATAGAATCATAGAACACTAGAACTGGAAGGGACCGCAAGAGTTCATCGAGTCCAGTCTCCTGCCCTCACAGCAGGACCAAGATCATGTTATCCCATCAAACCATCCCCTTCATAAACCCATCAAGCTTAATCTTGAAGCCAGATAGGTCTTTTGCCCCCACTACGTCCCTTGGAAGGCTGTTCCAGAACTTCACTCCTCTAATGGTTCGAAACCTTTGTCTAATTTCGAGTCTAAACTTCCTGATAGACAGTTTATATCCATTTGTTCTTGTGTCTACATTGATATTGAGCTTAAATAATTCCTCTCCCTCCCTGGTATTTATCCCTCTAATATATTTAAAGAGAGCAATCATATCTCCCCTCAGCCTTCTTTTGGTTAAGGTAAACAAGCCAAGCTCCTTGAGTCTCCTTGCATAAGACAGGTTTTCTATTCCTCGAATCATCCTAGTGGCCCTTCTTTGTACCTGTTCTAGTTTGAATTCATCCTTCTTAAACATCCTTCTTAAACCAGAACTGCACACAGTATTCCAAATGAGGTCTCACCAATGCCTTGTATAATGGCACTAACACCTCCTTATCTCTGGAAATACCTCGCCTAATGTATCCCAAGACCATATTAGCCTTTTTCACAGCCATGTCACATTGGCGGCTCATAGTCATCCTGTGATCAACCAGGACTCCGAGATCCTTCTCCTTTTCCGTCACTTCCAGCTGATGTGTCCCCAGCTTATAACTAAAATTCTTGTTATTAATCCCTAAGTGCATAACCTTACACTTCTCACTATTAAATTTCATCCTATTACTATTACTCCAATTTACAAGATCATCCAGATCTTCCTGTATAATATCCCGGTTCTTTACTGAATTGGCAATACCTCCCAACTTACATTGAAAATGGTAGTAGAGATTGGTGTCATGAAAGGAGCCTCTCAACCATTGTGGTTGAAAAACATTGTGCAAAAGGCTTTGGATAAACAGAGCCTTATTTTGCAAGAGGTCATCTTGCTAGTTATGTGTAGGCTCTGACACATGTTACGATTTTGTCTGACACGTAACTTTTGTTTTCAGTATTTCTACTTGCTATCATTAGGATCTCTAACCTTTGTTCAAGAAATGAATTCTCTTGTTGATAATAATAAAATATTGGGTTACATTTGCACTACACCCCACTAATGGAGGCATAGTGTATGTGTAGCAGGAGGTATCCACACAGCAGTGCCTAGTTGCAGATGTCACTGAAAGGCTCTGGCAGGAGGTAGGAAATAGAGAAAGGCTGGGCCAGAGGCTTTCCCCAAGTGAGCACAAACTGTGAAACCTCCCTCCCCCCCCTCTTTTAAGCACACTCCATGGTGTACACATGAAAATATATGCAGAGTCTTTTCCTCCTGTGGGAAGGCCTCCAGGAGCAGGGAGCTGCCCAAAGTTCTCCCCACCACATCCCTTCAGCTGGAGCCTATCCCCATTGCTAGCATCTCTTTCCTGCTGTGAGGAACGTCTCTAGCAGAGAGTGGAAATGAGGAGAGGCTGAACCTTTCCCTGCTAGCTGCCCTCTGCCAGCAGGGAAGCCAACAACCTCTCTGGGTCCCTGGGCAGGGATGAAGAGGCTGCATGCTACAGAGGGGGCGGGGCTTCCAGTGGAAGGGGTGGGGCTGAAGGCAGCCAGCTCTTAGTGTTGCCTGGATCTCACTGCATCCCCCCCGCCAACCTCAAAGCCCCTCTAAGCGCAAAGTATGCAGGGTTCTGGTGGTGATTTAAAGAGCCTGGGGCTCTGGGCGCTACTGCTGCTGCAGTATTGGTGGTGGCACCTGGGAGCCTCTGGCCCTTCTGAATTGCCAGGCAATTGCCTCCTTTGCCCGCTCCTGTTGACAGGCCTGTCTGTCAGAGACTTTTCTCCCTGCGGTGGGGAAAGGCTGCAGTGGCGGGGAAAGTGAGAAACTGGTGGAGCCTTTTCCTGTGGCCACAGGCACCAAGTCTGTGAGGACTCAGGGGTTGCAGCACCAACAGATAAAAATTAGTGGGTGCTGATCACTGGCAGCCAAGCTCCCTCCCACACCCAGTGCCTCTTGCCTGGTGGCAACCCTGCTGATCAACTCCTCCCCCACCTCCCAGCACACTGCAAACAGCTGTTTCCAGGCATGAATGAAACTCTGGAAGGGAGAAGGAGGAGGAGGGGGGAGGGATCGGAGCAGGAGTGTGAAAAGTCAGGGTAGGCAATGTCCTTGGGGGAAAGGGTGGAGTGGGATAGGAGGGTCAAGCACCCCAGTGCTAGAGGGGAAGTCAGTGCCTACGTCTGGGGCCTCTCCCCACCTGAACCTTTTCATACTGGGGACTCTTTTTTTTTTTCTTGTAGCGGGGAAAGGCTTTAGCTGCAGCAAAGTAGTGAGACATGATGCTGCCAACAATAGCAGTTGAGAGGTGAAGGAAGGCTTGTGTGAACACAGAGCATGTACTCACAGGCATTCATACTCATGTCCTTCAGGTCTGGCTTTACTCACCTAAGTTGTGCCTCATTAACCTTCACTGCTCTTTATACCCTTGCCCACAGGATGCTGTGGGTATATAATCGACATGCCAAGAAGCATTCAGTATAGATGTTCCTTCAGTGCTGTGGTTTAGGCAGAACTGGGATCTAAGGTGTAACTAGTAAGCTGTGATGCACTGTTCCATTGGGAGCAGTGGATTTGGTAATTCTCTGTGTCAGGTGGATAAGGGGCTGGACACCACAGGCGATGCTTAGAATCAGGGGTATGTCTATTGCTAACCTAAAGGAGGAACAGCAGATAGTACAGCCGACAGACTTTCTGGGATCCTGGGGAGGATAGCTCCGTGCTCCTGGAAAGGGTGGGGCCTTGGACGGAAGGGTAGGCCTGGGTAACCTTCACCTGCTGGCCCTTTAGCACTGTCTAGAGCATGGCGCATGGAGCTTCACTGGCAATTTAAAGGGCCTGGGGCTCTGGCCATCGCTGCTGCAGTAGGTTAATGGGCTTGACAACTGAGCTTCTGTAAGCTGAGGGGGAAATTCTTGTTCTGTCTGTGAAGTGAAATGGGGCTGAGCCCTAGCAGGCATACCCAAGATTTCCTCTCACTAAGGGTAGATAGTAGAGAGATGCTTCACAGCCTTGTATATCCCCAGGAAGTGTCACAGTGAAAGGTGGTAAAAAAGTACATCCTCGAATACCTGTGCTCCCAAGCTGGCTGTGTGCAGAGCTGGTGCCACTCAGGTACTCCAACTTTTGCTAGCTGCCAATAGCCATCCATACCCACTACACTAGTAACAAGAAGAGGGATAGTGTAGAATCCCTTACGGAGTCTGCAAACAATTAGTTTGATCAGTTGTATGCTGTAATAACAATTTGTCTTCTGCTTTGCTGTAATAGCAACTAGGTCAAAACAACCTTTAAAAATGGCCACCAAATAAAAGTACAGCCGTGATACTTCATATAAACTCAACTATGAACTCTCCTTATATATTAAAAAGAAAAGGAACAAATCCAAATATGAAATTCAAAAACAGCATAAGACAGTTTCAGAGAAAATTAATAAAGTTTAGAATACAAAAGAAGTCAAGCAAGTAAGAAGCCCTGGAGGACCAGGCAATTTAACAAAAAATACTACAACTGAATACATTTACAATAAGGTGGGACATATGCAACAGCTTTTATCAAAAGGGGGCCATTAGATTACATTTTAGACTGATGGATAAAATTCCCATTTCAATAGAAGCTGTAGGGTACTTACCTGTGAATTTCAAACTTGTCCACAGATCTTGTCATGGGTCATGGTACCATAATCCATTATTTCATTGGAAATAATGCCTCTGACTTATAGTCAAACATGATAAATGCATTAGCACAATCACATTATCTCAGGAAAACAGTCCTATTATGACTTGTCCCCACTTCACTTTAAACCACTTCTGAAAGTTGGTGACTCAATTCACTCAGCCGAAATCCCACTTTGATCAGATACACTAGATTGGTTCTAATGACTGCATTCTTAGGGACTTGTCCTATGAATATGTAGCGTATCAACAATGGGGATTGAACACAAATAATCAATTCCCAAGTACTAAAAAAAAGTTTAAAGAGAAAGGTAAATTCAAGAGGTAGACATTTTCTATCCTGAAAGCATAAAACATTTCCCCCCATGGACCATTTAGGAGTAAAATGTGAATTTTATAGATAAGGATAAATTTCCACAATGTAAGATCTAAAATTTTAAGAAGACTTCAGAGATACTGAGCAATCTCCTGGCTGGAAGACTTTCAGTTTTGGAGTCTTCATGACCTCTGCATTCTCTCTTCTCCTCTCTGTAATTGACCTTTGAACAGACCCCCAGTTTGGGGCCTCAGACTGTGGGACCTCTGGGTCCCCTTAACTCTCCAGTGTGGGCTGTGACTCATAATGCTTTGCTAAAGACAAGCAGCAAAACCCCTCCAAGCCCTGTGATCTCTCAGCACAACAGTATTTGGAGTCCCACACTCAGTTAGTTTGCATAAATGCTTCAAGAGCCACTCATGAATCACTCAGAGAAAAGCATCAAACAAATCTCCCATTGCTCCCAGCCTTGTACTTCAGGAATATACTGTCTTGCACTGCTCAAGATTAAAGGAATTCTCCACTTCACCAATGAAAACCACATATGCACCAACATTTGTAAATCTGAGCAGAGTGAAACAGTTCAGGCAAACTCAATGGTAAAGATAAACAGTAAAAAAGATGTTAAGTGATTATAAGTAATAGGCAAAAAGTCAGTTAGGCTAGATTTATACTAGGGGATAAATTCAAATTAAGACAGGCAACTCCAGCTACATAAATTGTGTAGCTTGAGTTGAAGTATCTTAAATTGAATTTTGGCGCCATCCACACTGCGGGAACTTGAAGATAGCACACTCTCTCTTCTACTTCCCTTATCCGTCATAGTAGCAGGACAACTGACAGCAATGGGAGTGCTCTCTCAGTTTGAAATATCCTGTCTTCACTAGACCCTCTAATTTGAACCCCGGAAGATCGACTGCAGCTGCTTTGGTCTTCTCTGTAGCGTAGACATGGCCTTAGTTGCCAACAGAAAATAAAATACAGATTGTGTCTCCTTTAATGGGACTCTCCGGTCTGGCAACATCTGTGGTCCAATAGGACCACAGATGATCCAGGACCACAGAGTCCAGTTATAGGGAGACCAGTTCATGGGGCAGGAGTGAGGGGGGGGGCAGCAATTCAGCTGGGAGCTCTGTGTTTGGGGGGGCAGGGGGCAGGCGCCTCAGTGGGTAGATCTGGCCCCAGCAGCTGGGCCGTAGCAGGGGTCAGGCAGTGGCCATGCAGCTCCGGCCCCAGTGGCATCCAGGAAGCTCTGGCCCTTGCTCTGCAGCCCCAGTGGTGGAGCTCTGGCTGTGGAGCTCCAGCCCTGGCCATGTAGCCCCAGTCCAGGTCACAGCCAGAGAACTGCAACCTCGGCCGTGCAGCTCCAACCCTGGCATCAGCAGGGCCAGTGGGGGCTGGTGAGCTCTGGCCCAGCCCCCAACTTAATTTGATCTGGCCTGTTGCAAGTCTCTTCACCTTGGGCTGAAAGCTGTGAGACTTTGTGTCCCCCACCACCTCAAGCCTGGAGTGTGGTTCTTGCTGAGCTAAGTCTGAGTGAGAGATGGGTTTTCAATTGTAGCGCTCATGATGGACAGTGGCAGTTGACATTTTTCATTTGATAGCTATGTATACTTCAAAGAAGTCTTTCAAAAATACAGACTGATCTCTATATTGTACCTCATTTAGCAACATTTCCAGCATATACTTTAGGAATTAAATAAGGCCAGTACTTATGAATAAAGGTACATCTTCCATAAATCACTGGTGTTCCAAGTTACTAAGACTTGGTCTTGTGGTCCAACCTTTGTGCACGCCAACATTTTTGGATGAGATGTAAGTGGCTTGAGACTCTTCTTGGTTTGTATCCAGGAGAAAGATAGAGAATAGATCCAGTGGAGAAGTGCTTTCTGGATGAGTACAGGTTGGACCTCTGTAGTCTGGATTTCCACCATCTGGCAACAGCTATCATCTGGCATCCCTGTGGATGCTCCCAGACTGGGGAACTCATGGGACAAGCCAGGCCCCACACTTAGTAACTCCTTCCCCACCCTCCCAGAGCTTCTGGTGCTTAAACTCAGGGATGGAGGGTAAGGGGAGAACCTTGGGAGAAGTGGCAAGGTGACTGTGGAACTCCTGGCTGGCAGTGAGGGCCAGGAGCTTATCTCAGTGCACTCCCGTAGGGCTGTACTCCTGGCCAAAGGGATCTACAGCCGCCTTTCCTCCCCGCCGAGAATCCACTTGGTCAATGCTGGCCCCTCTGCTGCACCAGAATGAAACCCTGCAGCTGGCGGTAGCGTAGGCACTGGCATTGACCACCCCTGGTTTGGAAAATTCCCTAGTTTGGGACTGGTCAGGTCCCAAGGATGCTAGTCCAAAGATGTACAACCTAGGTTTTTTGTACTGTAGTTTTCTATTTATGTACGATTCTTTGCTTAAATTTCAACAAAATGAGTAAAAATACTGCTGCAATGTCTTATTTTTCCTTAAATAATCTTTGTACCAGTCCTTTATAACTAGTATTTCATTAAAAAAAAAAAGCTAGTACTTAGTATTTATTCAGCACTTTCACCATTCAAAGATTTCTTTCTTTCTTTGTTTTACTTTGAGTGATTTTTACTGTATCTTATTCTTCTGTCTTGGTAACTTTTGCTTCAGCTGTCAAGTTAGATGCTTGTTTCATCTTGAAGAGATATTTATACCATGTATTACAAGCAAAGTGAACTTTGCCCTGGCTTGACAGTAAAGAGTTAATGTAAAACAATATCTTCCCACATTTGTGCTACATTTTTTGTGTTACCTTGAATAACTTGCATAATTTAATTCCTCCTTAATTTAAATAAATACCCAAGAAGTCCTGTGGTGCCTCAGGAAAAATATTAAGAGGTTTGTAACTTTGCAGCTACTTCATTTTACATTGGGACCCCTGGCTTTAGCACAGTGATAGCTCCAGGATCCGAATTTTGGTGTAGCAAAGACTGACATCTAAATTATGATCTCTTCTAGAGAAAGCAAAATTGCTTTATTTGAATAGAGGAAGAAATTTAATGACTTAAAAAAAACCTCTTGAGTGGGTATCTTCTATAGACATCAATTAACTGTTAAAATCTACCAATAATTTAGTATTTGAAAATCTGGCTTAGAAATGCAAAAGGTAGTTTGGAGTTAGTTTCTGCGTTGAAAAAAATAAACTATGTGATTTTGACTTTAACATTTTCATAATATCCCTACTTATTTGGACAGACTCCCTGTCTGTCCCATGCCCCCCGTGCCCAACACTTCCTACTCCTCCTCTGCTCTCCCAGCACTATTGGAACACCACAAATCTGCTGATTTGCACTCCATCCCTGCTCCTGGTGTTCCAGCCCAGAACTAGAACAGTGAGAATCAGCTGCTCAAGCTCTGGGAGAGAGAGAGAGGGAGAGGGGTGGGAATGAAGCGCAAATCATCAGGTGAAATCCCACAGAGATGAAATCTTTTTCAGCCCACTGAGAAGAAGGAGGGGCCATTCCTGCAGCCCACTCATTATTCATGGTTGCCCATCTCTGATACAATTTCTCTACAATACTTATCTCCAGTATTCTTCTCTGGTTTCCACCAGTTCCCAGCCTCAGCTTCACACTCACTCCTGTGTCTTCCACTGCCACTTTTAAACTATAGAACACTTCTGTATAAAATAAAGAGGTGATGGTGATTTTCTCCACTGCCTGTTTATCCTCTTCTCATACCAAGTCTGCCAGCAAACAGCAGAGTTTCTTCTGCTTGATTGGTTCCTATACTTAAAATATCTCCTGGCTCTTCTCCAGCTTTGGCTTGCACCATCTCCTCTTCACTCATTCTCCCTCTCTAGCCAATCTTGACAACTTTATCAAAGACAAAATTTTTGAAATCTTCCCTCTCTCCCCATGCTCCCACCCTCTGCTTTCTATACTGTGTCAGTAAACATGTTCATAATTAAAGCCCAAGTACATATGGTTCATGCACAGTGAGTATGTTGCAATCAAATTCCTCTTAAGAAAGATGCTGTTAAGATGTATCTTCAGCAACTTATTTTTTAACTCAAAAAATCACATACATTTATTTTAGGGGTATATAAGTCCCCCTCAAATAATATATGATCTACAATAACAATTTATCTTTTGTCAAACAGGCATATGTAGAAAAGTCCCACTCGGGGAGGTTCAACACACTGACAATAATTTTAATCTATTGACATTTGCAGCATCCTCCCACCTCCCCCTCCCCAAAAAACCTCCTCTGATTCTGAAAAAGCCCCTATTATCTGTCATCTTGAACCAAAATGCCAGACATTGGCATATCAACATGTCAAAAAAGTAGATCTTTTTTCAAGTGGGGACACACTGAGCTCTTGAAGAACTATTCTAATATTTGGTACACGAGCACACTTAGGGTATGTCTACACTATGGGACAAAGTTGAATTAAGATACACAACTTCAGCTATGTTAATTTCATAGCTGAAATCAAAGTAGCTTAACTTACCTTTTGGCCCTGTCTGCACTGTAGGAAGTTGAAGGAAGAACACTCTTCCTTCGACTTCCCTTACTCCTCATGAAGGTAGCATTATTGGCATCGACTGGAGTTCCTCTCTCACTTTGAATTATCTGTCCTAACTAGACTGCTAATTCGAACCCTGAAATGCGGACAGTGGCAGCTTCGCTCTTCCTCTCTAGTGTAGATGTACCCTTAGGTATGAAAAGTCAGAGGAACAATTATTTAAAGAGATACAGTGCAGCCAACACTTCTATTCTGTTCACTATTCTGTTTAGCTTTGTTGGGGAAAGATTGCAAACTTTGGGAATGTTTCAAACAGCATGGTGTCGGCCTTAGTCTTTCAGCATGACCCATGTAGGAAACTCCTCGGACTCAGTATACTCAGAGGTCACCCAGTGAAGTCACTACCACAGTAGGGTTTTTTTAAATAAAAAGAATGTTTTATTCTCTTTTTCATTTTGAAATGTCAAACAAACACCACATTTTTATTTTGGCCAAAAGTGTCATTTGGTATGTTTATGGAAACCAGAATATTTCAGTTTTCCATTTTCAGTCACAGGATTATTGGGGTCTCCCCTCTTTTATTTTAAGCTTTTCTCCTCAATTTCCATAGAGGAAGTAGGAGGAAAAGTGAGAAAGAGCAATAACACACTATTCAGGCACATTTAATGTTTTCCAAGTGTCTTTTCCCTCCCACCCACACAAAGGGAAGATGAAACAGCTCTGAAGAGCCTTACTTCTACTCTCATACTTCTGTCCACAGTGAAGTTTGCCAACACTGAACAAAAGTCATTCTTTTGACCACTTATGCCCCTGTGCTATCATTTTATCAGCACATAATTTGGCCTCACATAGCTTTTCTTATCTGATTTCCATTTTTCATAATGTTATTCCCAATATAATTAAAATTTACACTCCCAGATAAGCAGTTCAGATGAAAAAAATTAGCCAGTGTTCATGATACTTTGGGGTAAGTTAGCTAACCATATTTAAAATGGGAAATACATTTGAAATCTTGAAACGTCAATAGGACTAACTGGATGAGTAAGGATTGCAGGATCAGGCCTTATATTATACTGTACCAGGAAATCATCTGGTTTTGAAAGTGTTCTTACTTGTTCTGTTAACTGTACAATATGGCATTGATTTTATAGAAAAATAGGAGAGAGAGTACAAGAAAAGATTGTTAAACTCTTCCAAATCAATGGATGATAAACTGTGATTGGTAATTATTTTTGGTATTTTTTTGGCTATGAAATAATTTTAATCAATATTTAATATCTCTTTGTATATTTTAGAACAGTCCTTTGTACAGTCCCAGCTGGCAGGATTAGAAATGAAGATATTAAAATCTATTTTAAGCTTTAGAATCTATCAATTAAAAGCTTTATTAATTTATAATGAACATACATTGTTACTGAGGGATGGAACGCACCCTCTGTCCTGTTATTTTCTCTCTGTGTGATCATAAATACAGAGGTGTTATCTTTGGCATTGTAAGAATGCTGGGCAAGCGATATAGTAAAAGGGAATAATAGTATTTTCATGTAAGAATGGAAGAGAAAAGACTTTGGGAAAGATAAAAAGAGACAAGGAAAGACAGTCTGGCAAGAAGGGGATAAAAGGAAGTACTTGGTTTTGGAGATGGAGGGTATCATCTCACAAACATAATTTTGGAGAGGGTCTCATGGGGAGAACTTTCTCTGTTTCTTTTTTTTTTTTTAATAAGAGAGTTCTAAAAGATTTAATGATCCAGTTTCCAGAATGGGGGTTTAATTCATGCTTCCAGGCTTGCTCTGAACTCCTGTTAACATTAATCATATAACAATTATTGCAGTATTTCAGTTGCTTGTAATACTGATTGTATGGGAGTGTGTAACCCACACACATAGGCTATGTCTACACTGGCAGCTTCTTGAGCCAGAAATATGCAAATGAGGCTAAGCGTGGAATATTGCCGAGCCTCATTTGCATACCTAATGAGCCGCCATTTTTGCAGAAGAGGCTCTTGCGCCAGAAGGAGCGTCTACACTGCCCCTTCCTGCGCAAGAAAAACCCTCCTGAGCAATGCCACTATGCTGATTATTTTCAGGAATAGCGGCACTGTGCAAGAGGGTTTTTCTTGTGCAAGAAGGGGCAGTGTAGACGCTCCTTCTGGCGCAAGAGCCTCTTCTGCAAAAATAGCGGCTCATTAGGTATGCAAATGAGGCTTGGCAATAGTCTACACTTAGCCTCATTTGCATATTTCTGGCGCAAGAAGCCGTCAGTGTAGACATAGCCTTAGTGTGGTTACCATGCAGTGGCACCTAGACCACTAGCAACAGTTAAGACCAAGAGACCTCTACACCATGGGCTGGGAGACAGCTGGCTTTTAGCTCAGAGGGTAGAGGCTCCTATACTCCGCTTCAGAGGTCCCAAGTTCAAATCCACCCTGTGGTGGTTACAAGTGTACCACACATATGAGAGGCCACATCCAGGGATTAAATATCAGGTTGAGTTCTCAGTATTTCCATGGTGATTCTTTCCCCATCTGAGGGCAAAGTTACTCCTTAGGCACAGTGGTGAATCCACTTTCAGAGGCCTCAATGTGTGACTGCTGCAGCGTGAGAAAAGAAGATGCACACAGTGGCAGATCCAATAGCCCTTCCTCTCTCCTACGTGTATGCACTGCTGCATAAGGAACCTAATGTATCTAGACTTTGCATAAGAAGTGTGCAGCCAGCTACATAATTCCCCATATCATCCCCTTTTGTGCAGTATAGTCACACAACAAAAGCTCCACAGCCAGTCAGTTGGAACTCATTGTTCAAGGAGGAGTAGGCTGGCTTTGCTCCAAAGGGAGGCAAATCCTTTGTATTGCTGGCAGGAGAACAATCTATTATAATGTACAGCTTTTTACTGGTGTAGAGCACTGTGTCCATTATAAAATTGGACTGCATTGCCAGTGTAAAGTAATGTGATGTATTGGAAACACAGGCTGAGAAATGGAAATTGTAGATTGTATTTGAGAAACCTGGAAAATTTCCCAGATTATGTATCTGGCTTTACATATCTATATCTATATCTATATCTATATCTATATCTATATCTATATCTATCTATCTATATATATAAAATGTCACTAGAGAAGAGGCTGAACCAGAAGCCAGTCGTTTTGTTTACGGCAGGTCAGGCTGAGAGGACATTTCATTAGAAAATCCAAAACAAAGCAAAAGCAGAATTTTCCTTCTCTTTTTTTTTCTTTCCCCTCTTGTGTTTCTGAACTCTCTTTTCTTTCACTGACTAGCACTGGTGTTGCATGCTGATGAAACAATGATACCTAAGACAACCCTGGGCTGTCATTTTCTTGTAAATTAGGTTCCATTCCAAGCGTCTGACCCAGTTCTTTTAAAGTAATTGTCCATTACTGTGCTAGCTACAGGCAAGTTTGATACTAACAACAAGGAAGGTTTTTGAATGTGGTTATTGGCTATTTACTAGTAATTATTGGAGTAGAACAGCAAAATCTTCTCTGATACTATCTGAAATACATTATTAGTCTTTGGGCCAGATTCTCGGTGGGTGTAAACAGTTGAAGCCAATGTAACTATGTTAATTTATCCCAGATGCAGATCTAGTTCTATATTCCACCCCCCCCCCCCACTTGACAATCAAAATGAAACTTCTCTGATTCATTCTTTCAATCTGCATGACTTTTTCTCCCGCTACTTTTTTTTACTATACCAGTCCCAAGGTGAATGACCAATATATAAAATGTTGTTTCCAAATACATATGTATACAAATCACATCCAAACTAACTATTCTAGGAGAATCTCAGAGTTTCAGACAGCATTCAAAAGTTAAGAAATTATGGTTGCCCAGAAACTAAAAAATAAGACACACACAATTAGTGGCAATTTTTGTTAAAAGTTTGGTTTAAGTGTCTTACCAAGCTTCATGTAGAAAGTCTGTCAGAGGCAGAGATAGAATTCAGTTCTCTAGGATGGCATTTATCTTCTTTAACTGCAACAATCTCATCTCTTTCTGAAATCTCCTGAATATTCCCTATTCCCTTTTTCAACTCCAACTCCAAATGATTAGATCTTATAGACAATAGCTTAAGTCGCTTATACAGTCCTGATTCATCCTCTGAGCACCATCCATGTAATGCACTGACTGAAATAGAGACCCTATGGAAAATATAAAAATAAGACCACATGAGTAAAAACAGTTTTGGTAAGAGTGTGCACCATTTGCTTCTGTCTCTCTTCTCCATTTCTGATCCTTCTCCCTACTTGGCAACTGTCTCAGCCTTCCCCTCCTCCCTCTGCTTCCTTCCTGTATATTTCAGGGTGGGGTGGCACTGGGAACACAACACAATCTCCTTTGGTCTCAATTCCAATAATGGCATGTGGTCAGGTGTTCTGTGATTATGGCATGTGCTTAGTCCAGTCAGGAGACAGTAGGTGTGAGGGAACAAAGCATACAGATGGAATCTTCTGATAAATTAGCTCTAGCCTCTACTCAGATTGTGGAAATCTGTAATATTTCAGAGGCCAAAATTGGGCAGATTTCCATGGGGACAGCAAAAGGCAAACTTTTACTCTAGGGGAGCTCCTTGTCAAATGTCAGTATCCTGCTTCAAGGCTTAATAATTTTATTATGGGCAAAACAACATCTTTTTTCCTATTTTTTTTCTCAACAATGGCTAATTTATATTTTCTCAGACATTCCAACACAATTCCTCCTGAAGCATATATCCAACATGGAAAATTTCACAGTGGACTGTTAATTGTGGGCTGTGTTCTATGCAACTGAATGCAGAGTCTTCTAATGGAAAGTAGTAGGCAACATTAACAGTACTTGTCACAACCAGAGCTACCTATAATAATATCAGGAGAAACTGATATAGTTGAAAGTGCATATGTGTTTTAATTTCAACTCCCTGATTTTTATAATTACAACTTTCCAAAACTTTTTACCATTGAGTTGAAATTTTTAAGGTCTTGTTTCTAACACAAAAGGAATTATGTAATTTCACTTAGTCAAAAGTGGTTATTTATGAGTGGAAGAGCTGGATGGGGGTGTAGAGAGAAAGAGGGGGAAATTTCCTGTAGCATATATCATTTGTGGCATGGAAGGGCCAAGAATATAAGGCATGTGTTTGGACTGGACAGATTCCCTATTTCAAGAAAGGTGATCAAGTCTTTTGATGAAGATTTATTTCAGTACAGCCACATTGCAGACCTTTAATATTACACTTTGATCAATCACTATGGAAACTGACAGTATTTTGAACATTTCCTAGCAAAATGTAGGAAAGCATTGCCTGGTCAAATAATAGGTAATAGAGTATGTGAACCCTAACTAGCATGCTGCTGTTTGTGCATAGATTAACATATTCTAAAGAACGAGTGATGCAGAAAGCTGCATTCATGATCGATGTTCATTTTAGGCTAGATTCTAGGCTACTCTTAGTCACATTGACTCAGTCAGACTCTTACTTTACAAGTGACCACATTGACTCCAGTAGCACAACTAGAACATAAGAACGGCCATACTGGGTCAAACCAAAGGTCCATCTAGCCCAGTATCATGTCTGCTGACAGTGGCTAATTCCAGATGCCCCAGAGGGAGGGATCACAACAGGTAATCCTCACATGATCTCTCCCCTGTCACCCATCTCCAGAGAAACAGAGGCTAGGGACACCATTCTTACCCATCCTGGCTAATAGCCAGGGCTCGAGAAACCGTGGCAAAATCCACTTGCCAGCCCCGCACCGTGCATGCGCCATACCTGCACTATGCATGCGCGCACCGTGAGTGAACAGGGCAACCGGCTGAAATCTACTCGCCATGGGCAAGTAGATAAACGGATTTGTCGAGCCCTGCTAATAGCCATTGATGGACCTAACCTCTGTGAATCTATCTAGCTCTTTTTTGAACCCTGTTAAAGTTCTAGCCTTCACTGCATCCTCTGGCAAGGAGTTCCACAGGTTGACTATGTGCTGAGTGAAGAAAAACTTCCTTTTGTTTGTTTTAAACAAACGTGATACTTTTACTCCTTATTAAATATTGGACTCTGTCTCTGTGAATGTGTATGAGAGATACAGATAGAAGTACTGCTTCTAGTCATTTAAATCATAAGCACAAGAGAGCTGTGTTGAGCATTGTGGATATTGATGGAATTAGGGAGTCCTGGAAAGAACCTCTGCATATCTACCTGGAGATTTTCAAAACTGGAACAGAAAGGCTTGTGAATCTCTGGCCTCTGCATTCTTGTCTGACTTTCCCTTTGCTTGCAACCACACCCTACTTCCATGAGGGCCAACAGAATTGCTCAGTAGAGGATAAATAGTAGAGCTAAGTTGCCAGCCCTCAGCACTACCCAGAGCATGCCACACCCCTGTCCCAGCCTTTAACCTTGTCCAGGGCTCCAGTGGCAATTTAAAGTGCCTGCAACTGTGGCTGGACGCCCCGGGCCTTTTGGAATTTCCAGGTCCTGGGGCAGTTGTCCTCTTTGCCCCTCCTCCTCCATTTGGAAGCCTGTCTACCTCATCTACCACCAGCAAAGTGTATGGAGCTCAAAGGCACATAGAATTCCATAGAAAATAGAGGGTTGATGTCTTCTCCACTTGTTTATTTGGGAGGGGAAAAAATGCCCAAAATCATACAAGGCTGAATCCAGTGCCCACTGAAGTTAACAGAGAATATCCATTCACTGTGAGAGAAACTGGATTGTGCCCACAGAGATAATGTGTATTATTGGGCCCATCGATATATATTGATTGATTATGGTGAACTCAATCTTGGATTATTATGAGTTCAGTACACTAATCAATCTGCACTCAGTGAAGCACCATAATTACCTTTCATTTAGAATCCAGAGTTTGCTGATTGAGTTTCCAAAGTGAGAGTTTGTTTAATGGAACCTAATGAATTTCTTCAGAGAATTATTTTGTTATTAATTATTAGGCTGAATTAAATGTAGTGCCTGAGTGCTCCAACTAAAGAAGAGAAAAATCAAAAGCTGCATATAGAGGAGGAAAAAAAAGAATTCTGGGTATAATTTAAGTTAATGTACATGCATTGCATCAGAAACATGTGGTTTTATGTTTCTTATCGAAAGAGCTTTAATTTTAAATATACATGGGGGAAAATGCAAGGCATGTACGTACTATCACAAAGAAACGCCAAGCATGAGAGTTCAATTAATTTTTTAAGTTTAACCCACTTGCTTCCCACCGAAACTCATTGTTTCACTATAGTTCCTTTCTCTTACCACCATTTGCAGTACAGTATAGGCAACATAAAGGTAGAATTAATGCCCTTTTTCTATTTTCTTCTTTGAAAAGAAATTCTAACCCCATGAACTTTTATCAACACGTACAGTATTTCTTTATGACAGCATGCTGGGAGGTGGAATGCTAGTAAAAATAAATGAGATTATGTTATTGTTAGTTCTTGTAGAGCTCTGTGAGTGTTTCATTAACATAGAAGGAAGCACTGCATTACAGCCAGGACTTAACTTTTCTATTAGAAATGTTAATGTTAAACAGCACCTATGACAATGACATTTCCTCATACCTAAGAAGCACATATATAGCATTTTTATGTATTCCAGTAACATCCCTAATTAAAATATATGTTATGAGCCTTAAGAATTTACTGAAGACTCCCTCCACACTACAACATGATCAATTAAGTATGCTAGTTTAGTTATAATTTTTGTAAGGAATGGATTTATGTAATGACCAATTAATTACATTAATCATAGCTACAGCACTTGCAGATTTTAATTTATTTGATTCATGTTGCGGGATGATATCGGTTCATGGCCTCCGATCCCATCTCATCTAAGTTTCCTTGTGTTGTGCTGGCTTGAATCCTCAATGTCAAGAAAAATGTTCTTTTGGTATCCAAGAACAACAAGCCTATGATTGAGTAAATCTGAGATAAGCTCAATTTGAAATAATAACAATAAGGAATAACAAACAACTAGTACAGAACTGAGCCAATTCTGTCAGGTTAAATATATGTCACTTGTAACAACTTGTGGGTAAAACTCTTTTCGTGATTAAGGGGGAAGGGACAGGAAGCAGCCTCCACAGAGCTGTTGTTCCTCTCTCCCTTTGTGTATGTGGGCGAAGGATGGTAATGAATGCAAAAGCAGTTTTCTAGGTGAACTTATTGCCCCTTCCTTTGACAGTTTGGCCTATAGACTTGTCATAACTGCATAGTGATCTTTCTTCCCTGCAGGTTTTGAAATAGTATCCTGTCCCTGCCTTCTTTCTTTGTCTCCTCTCTCTCCTCTATCTTTGAGCAAACATTATGTGGCATAATTAAATACAGGGATTTCTTCTTCCTCATCTTTGACTGCATAAGAGAGGTGATTAGCAATTTCCAATAACCAACTCCATATTAGTGAGCCAATGATAAGCTTGAAAGTGACTTGGTGTAAGTCTGAGGCAAGGGCTACCCTACTAGAGAAAGACAATCTAAAATGTGCAACTATGGAACCATTTCAAATGGTATTCAGTTATAATGGGACTTAAGAATAGTAAAACAAGGGATGAGACAAAGATAATTTACAGAATATTCCATCGTGATCACCCTGGCAAAAGCTCACACGAAATAAGATACATGTTTTTCAAGATGCGGGGTCTCTCCTGTCTCTTTCCATTAGACTAAGCTCAACCATACATGGAATTTAGGCTGTGCACATATTCAGATTGGAGCTAGCATTAAAATAAAATCCCACATCAATATGAAGCATGTCACAAACAATCCATTTAAGCCCATGCATTTTTAAATAAGCAAAGCACTCTGATAAATGTTTGAAAATTATTTTTCTATCTAACATATATGTTGCTGGTGAGCTGGTACATTCTTGAATAATAGAGGCAAATAAAAGCTATGATTACACTTTAAGAAAAATACTGACATATGGCAGTCAGCACTGCTGGATTGTCCAGATACAGTTTGACAGGATAGTCTTGTAAAGTGCAACTAATTAAACATTTCACTAGAGCATATTACATTGAATGGGATTAGATTATGATTATATGGCATGCAGTCCTGCTGACATGACATGATTTCAGAATTATTGTCTCAAACTTAGTTATAATTCATATGTGAAACCGAAAGTAAAAGTGTTGTATGAATACTTACACTTTGTCTTACCTTCTTCTAACTTTGACAGTTAAATGAGTTATATGGAAGAGTAGTGTAGCCTGAGGATTCAATGTGGAATAAAGAACCCTTTCTGGAGGTATTAAGAACAAATTCAGCAACATGTTAGCAGCCAATTCTAGATATATTATTTCTGTGACAAGTAGTGCCAATGGATGATAGAATATATGACGCCATTGTACTACATACAGGACAAATAAGTAACATAGGGCAGTCGTTTTCATACTTTTTTCTCATGACCTGGTTGAAGAAAATTGTTGATGCCTACGACTCAACATAATTTGACTAAGTGTGTACTGGGGGTGGGGCTGAGAATGAGAGCTTCAGCTTTGGCAGGGGCAGGCTGGGCTTACCATGAATCACTCCCAGTCAGCAGTGCAGTGGGGTGCTAAGCTGCACCCCAGAAGTAGCCAGCAACGGTTTTCCCGCAGGATTGCAGAGCTTAGAGCAGGGGCAGAAGTAATGCGTGGAGCCCTGTGCACTCTTCCTCTCCCCACTTACAAGCCGGGCCTGCTGGTTGCCACTTCTGTGGTACCCTGCAGTTTGTGGTATCAAGACAGGCAGGTAGCCTGCCTTAGCACCCCACTGATCACCCTGCAGCAATGAAACCCAGTACTAGGTTGCAACCCATAGTTTGAAAACCACTGACACAGGAAATTCTTGCAACTGAAAACTCATACTCTAGGATTTCAACAACATGCAATGGATGAATAAATAGACATTTGGAACTTGAAGAAGGCAAGTTGAGAGCCGGGCCTCAGAAAGAGCCCTGTCTCACCAAAGCAAGGTCTTTTTAGTTTTGCTGTTAGAAACATCAAGACTGGCATTTGAGCTCTATGAATTGCATGTTTACAACAGATTCAACAAGAAGGCTGCAGCCAAGGATGAAGCTGGAGAAATATGTGGCTACAGAAAAACACATCAGTGGCTTGTCCAGAAGTGTATTGGCTATGTGTTCCAGGGCAATTTGTACAATTATCTTAATAAGGAATACATATCTTCCCTAAAAAAAGCCATGGAAATGAACTTAAGGAGAGAGGGTGAGTGACACACAGAACATTATATTCAGAAAGATTTCTCAAAGCTTTTCCTTTCTCAGGTTTTCAAATGGCATGACACAGCATTGCTCTATGCAGATACAGACTGCATATATGATTCTGGCACATTTACTTCGGACGCTAGTCTGTACAAGCCAGAGACGTGGGCAGAATGGCTTTTTTTGCTAGACAGGTACTCCACACCTCTCCGCTTAGGCTATACACCATTGTAAGCTTCCACGAGAGAAAGCAATTATCCTCTAATGTTCAGTGACTCTACTGACCTGCATATCATTTTCTCATCATTTTATTATTTTTCTGCTTCTATTCAGGATAGTAAAAGGATCAGTTATAACCTTGTACTATTCAATCTCATATTTTCAACCAGTATTAACAAATAGTGAAAGGCATATTTATTATATATTCAGATAATTCATTGAAGAAGGTTTTGAACTTCCTGCAAGATCAGAGGAAAAATAAAATATATGATTTTAATGCTTTTCTTCCTTTACTTGAGCTCCCATAGTAGAAGAGGCTGGTTTTTTTAATGAAAGGACATTAAACAGGATAAAGCTAGACCCTGATCCCCAATACAAACTTAGGTTGGTATAACTACACCGCTTGGGGAGTGGAAAATCCGGACCCCTGAGCAAAGCAGTTATACCAGCCTAACTCTCAGGCCTGGTCTAGACTAAAGGGGAAAGTCAACTCAAGATATGCAACTCCAGCTATATAGCTGGAGTCATCATGTCTTAAATCATGTTTTCGTGCCATTCACACAACGGGAGGTCGATGGGAGCACATGCTACCATTGACTTCCCTTAGTCCTCATGAGGAGCAGGACTACTGGCACGGACAGGGGTGCCCTCTCAGTTCGAATTAGTGGATCTTTATTAGACCCACTAAATCAAACCCTAGAAGATTGACTGTGGCATTGTTGATCTTCTGTGTAGTATAGATAAACCTTCAGTATAGACACCATTATATCAACTGGAGAACTGTCCTATCAACATAGATATTTCCTTCTGGCGTGCTGAGATACCTACTCTGACAGAGGTTCTCCTCTTAGCGTATGCAGCATCTTTCCTAAGTTACGCAGCACTGTAAATGTAGACAAGCCCTAAGACTCTTAAAGGCTTCATTTTAACATGAATGAATAAACTTAAAAATTAATTCTATTCTTTCACATATTGGGATGACTTTCTAACTATGGACCATATTCTCTAGTGTGAGTAACTGCTTTGCTCTAGGGTAGTCAATTTTGTATTCCTAGAGGTATAACCAAATGACACAATCTTAAAGATGATTTAAAGAGAAATCTTTAAGTCCCAGAGACTCCAGGACAATCATGGAAGGCTGGCTATTCCATTTTTCATTAAGTCAATCCCTAAAGCTTAATGAAGTAAAAATTAAACAACCAAAATGAATTTAAGTAAATCAACATTTTAATTAAATCAAACATAAGTGTTTGATTTCACAATGTCACTCCCAAAGCAAATTTTTCATTGTGATTTTTCCAGTCAGAAAACTGAAAAATTTCATCAAAACAGACATTTTCCATAAAAAAAAAATTGAAAAAAACCCCACATTTCTGACAGGCATATTTTTCAGTCAAAATTTTTGACCTGCTTTCGCTTTGAGTTAGTAATGAAAGCCCATATCCTCAAAGGTATCTAGGTACCTAACTCCGTCAAGATCAGATATTGGCTATGTGGGTTAGTACTGATCAAATACTCAGAAAAATGATTATTTTCCTAAATAAACATGCTGCATTTTCTCTGATTTTTATTATCAGGTTATGCTATTTGTTATTCACATGTCCACTGACTTATTGGTGGAAATATTTGGTATTGATCCACGTGATGTTTGGGGAAGCCTATATATGGGTATGTCTACACTTGTACCCTCTTTTGAGGGAGGGATGCAAATGAAGACATTCGAAATAGCAAATGAAGCCATGATTTAAATATCCCACACTTCATTTGCATATTCGAGTTATGGCACTATTTCAAAATGACAGATGCTATTAAGATGTGGTTATTTTGAGAGAAAACACTTCTCTCGAAATAACTGGTAAACCTCATTGTATGAGGAATAAGGGTTATTTTGAGAGAAGGGTTTTCTCTCAAAATAACCGCGTCTTAACAGATTTCGAAATAGCATCAGAATGTGAATATGTAAATGAAGCATGGGATATTTAAATCCCGGCTTCATTTGCAATTTCAAATGTCTTCATTTGCATCCTTCTCTCAAAAGAGGGCGCAAATGTAGACATACCCTATCTAAACACAGAGGAGAGGGTATGTCTACATTGCATTCCTCTTTCGAGAAAGGAAAGCAAATGCAGACGAACGAAATTTCAAATGAAGCGCGGATTTGAATTTCCCATGCTTCAGTTGCATAATCGCACTATTTCAAAATACCCTATTTCGAAACAAGAAACACTATCTAGATGAGGCTATTTCGAAAGAAACCCCTTCTTTCGAAATTACCCTTACGTTTAAGGGTTATTTCGAAAGAAGAATTTTCTTTCGAAATAACCATATCTAGACTGCATTTCTTTTTTCACAATAGAATATTTCAAAATAGCACCTGGACGTGATTATGCAAATGAAGTGTGGGAAATTCAAATCTGCGCTTCATTTGCAATTTCACTCAGCTGCATTTGTATTCCTTTCTCATAAGAACATAAGAATGGCCGTACTGGGTCAGACCAAAGGTCCGTCTAGCCCAGTAGCCTGTCTAACGACAGTGGCCAGCACCAGGTGCCCCAGAGAGGGTGGACCGAAGACAATGATCAAGCGATTTGTCTCCTGCCATCTCTCTCCAGCCTCTGACAAACAGAGGCCAAGGACACCATTTTATCCCCTGGCTAATAGCCTTTTATGGACCTAACCTCCATGAAATTATCTAGCTTCTCTTTAAACTCTATTATAGTCCTAGACTTCACAGCCTCCTCTGGCAAGGAGTTCCACAGGCTGACTACACGCTGTGTGAAGAAGAACTTTCTTTTATTAGTTTTAAACCTGCTACCCATTAATTTCATTTGGTGTCCTCTAGTTCTTCTATTTAGGGAACTAATAAATAACTTCTCTTTATCGGCCCTCATCCACACCACTCATGATTTTATATACCTCTATCATATCCCCCCTCAGTCTCCTCTTTTCCAAATTGAAAAGTCCCAGTCGCTTTAACCTCTCCTCATATGGGACCCGTTCCAAACCCCTAATCATTTTAGTTGCCCCCCTCTGAACCCTTTCCAAGGCCAAAATATCTTTTTTGAGGTGAGGAGACCACATCTGTATACAGTATTCAAGATGTGGGCGTACCATAGTTTTATACAGGGGCAGTAAGATAACAGCTTTCAAGTATTTAAAAAGTTAGTCTGGGATGGTACTTGGTCCTGTCGTGAGGGCAGGGGACTGGACTCGATGACCTCTCAAGGTCCCTTCCAGTTCTATGAGATAGGTATATCTCCATATATGGAGATATACCTAAGTTGTTATAAGGAGGAGAGAGGTACATTCTTGTTAACCTCTCAGGATAGGACAAGAAGCAATGGGCTTAAATTGCAACAAGGGAGGTTTAGGTTGTACATTAAGAAAAACTTCCTACCTGTCAGGATGGTGAAGCACTGGAATAAATTGCCTAAGGAAGCTGTGGAATCTTCATCACCGGAGATATTTCAGAGCAGGTTGGACAGACACCTGCCAGGGATGAACTAGACAGTACTTGGTCCTGCTGTGAGGGCAGGGGACTGGACTTGATGACATCTTGAGTGCCCATCCAGTCTGATGATTCTGTGAGTCTGTGCTTAGTGATCAGTTCCACCTTGTATTTAGCTGTGATGCTGAGTGCCTTTGCTGGCCTGAAGAAGAGCTGTATGTAGTTCAAAAGCTGGTCTCCTTTACAATAGCCATTGGCCCACTAAAAGAGAAGTTCTTTGCAGTTCGGTGAGATCTTCCAACCAAGGAGTTCAGATCACTTTTACCAAGGACACAGCGTGGATGAAAGCGTACAGCTCTCCTCTTGTGTGGCTGTGTAATGTGCACGCTACAGGAACAGCATCATCTGCCTTTGAAATGCAGCCACCTCTGAGATGGGTCAGGCCGTAACGTGATCGTCACAGCATCTGGGCATCCTGCGCTGTGTCATCTGGGTAACAGAATGCCGCCTCCTTCCCTGGCCTCCCCTGCTCTTTAATGTTGCTTATTACTATCTAATTGTTCTTAAAGAGCTAGGGCTGCCGGTGATATTTGTTCCAGAATTGCCCCAAAGTGTGGGTACGCTTGCCAAGGGGGATTTGATGCAGACCCTTCCACACAGCACTCTTATAAAGGTCTGAGTTGAGGGTTTCTCCCAGTTCTAATGAACTTCCTTTTCTCACATAAAGTACCTTAGCACGCAGGTGTGTTGGCGATAATCCTGGGAGACAAGGCAAACAAACTGTATGGCTATGTCTACACTACGAGTTGTCCCGGCAAAAAATATGTTAACGAGGGACCCAGCTGCATGAGCCGCGATCCCATCCGCATACCCTCTGCCAATCCGCTTTTTCGCTAGGGTTTTTGCGCAAAAACCCCTTTTCCCGCAAGATCGGTAAACCTCCTTTTTTGGGGCATAAGGATCTTGTGGGAAAAGGGGTCTTTGCGCAAAAAGAAAACGTCCGTACTCCTTGTTTTTGCGCAAGAACCCCAGCGAAGAGCGGACCGGCAGAAAACATGCAAATGAGATCACGACTCATGCAAATGAGTCCCTCATCAACATACTCCTTTCCGAGAAAACTCGTAGTGTAGACATAGCCTTTGCGCTCTGAGGAGAGATGGACGTGGTGGGACCAAAGCCTGTGAGCTGTGGAGGTTTGTTCACAGATGCTAGGACAAAAACCTGTTGAAAGTCGTTGAGGAGCGCCAGGAAAGCCATGGCGCTCGAGGCATGGGGGAGCTGAGGAATGCTCCTCATGCTTGGTGGGGTGAGTACTGCAGACAGCAGACACTCCTTCCAGGTATTTCTAGAGCTTCCAGTCCTGAGCTTGATGCTGGGAAAGGTGGCAGCGGAGTACTTGTGAGCACACATCCTCCTGCCATGTGCCCTGCGGCAGCGTCTTCTGCGGAAGACTCGGCCTGCTCCCCCCAAGCGCTGTTCCTGCGCTGCTCCTCCCCACTACCAACAGAAGCGGCAGCTGTCTCTCGTGGATTGGTTCCCGAGAGCTGAGAATGGGGAGCGTCTGTGTTCGGTATCTTCAGAGGGGTAGCCGAGTTAGTCTGTAACTAACAACAAATAGTCTGGTAGCACCTTAGAGACTAACCAGACCTGCAGCAAAAGACCTCTTCTCGAAAGAGGAATGCAGCGTAGACATACCCAGATAGTCTGTCAAAGAAAAGGTAAGGTAGAATGAGATGGAATGATTGTAAAATTTATAATTTTGCATGAATCTGTGTATTTCTCATGTGATTAAATAGTAAAAATCTTGCAGAAATCTTTGCAAAGTGTCTCTGTGTTATATACTACAACTACCACAAGGCATGTAACCAATTAGGCTCACAATTAGAGTTCCAGGTAGCAAGGGATGTGAAAGATAACAAGAATATTTTCTACAGGTATGTTAGCAATAAGAAGAAGGTCGGGGACATGTGGGAACCTTACTGAATGGGGAGGCAACCTAATAACAGACGATGTGGAAAAAGCTGAAGTTCTCAGTACTTTTTTTTTTTTTGCCTTGGTCATCACAGACAAAGTCAGCTCCCACACTGCTGTATTGGGTAGCATAGTACTGGGAAGAGTAGAGAAGTCCTCAATAGTGAAAGAGCAGATTAAGGACTATTTAGAAAAGCTGGACAAGTCCATGGGGCCAGATCTAGTGCAACTGGGGGGTATACAGAGAGTTGGTTGATGTGATTGTAGAGCCATTGGCCATTGTCTTTGAAAACTCATGGTGATTAGGGAAGGAGATGATATGTGTGTCTTATAAGCATAACACAGTGGTTGTGTCTACACAGAAGTGTTATTTCAGAATAACTGATGTGATTCCAAATTAACAAAGAGTTTGTCTACGCTACAAGCCTTTATTTCAAAATAATGTCGAGCTGGAGGACTTCTTACTCCGGCTCATGGTAACCCTCATTTCACAAGGGATACGTCTAGACTACATGCCTCTGGTGACAGAGGCATGTAGATTAGGCTACCCAGCATAGGAAAATGAAGCAGCGATTTAAATAATCCCCGTTTCATTTAAATTTAAATTGCTGCCGCGCTGAGCCGATCAGCTGTTTGTTGGCTCAGGTGGTAGTCTGGACGCTCCGTGGTCGACATCAAAGGCATTTGTTGACCTCCCCGGTATGTCTCCTGGGATGCGGTTTACCTGGGAGGTTGACAAATGCCTTTGATGTCGACCGCGGAGCGTCCAGACTCCTGCGCTGAGCCGACAAACAGCTGATCGGGCTCAGCGCGGCAGCAATTTAAATTTAAATGAAGCGGCGATTATTTAAATTGCTGCTTCATTTTCCTATGCCGGGTAGCCTAATCTACATGCCTCTGTCGCTAGAGGCATGTAGTCTAGACGTACCCAAGGAATAAGGGTAGTCAAAGAAAGAGTGTTCTTCCTTTGACTTTCTACTGTGGAGACAGCACCAAAAGCTGAATTAAGCTAATTAGACTTCAGCTATGCAGTTGACATAACTGAAGTTGAGTGTCTTAATTAGATTTTTTTGCCCTGCTGTTTAGATGTGTCCTGTGTGATTGGCAAAAAGCAAATATAGTGCTCATATTTAAGAAGTAGAAGAAGGAGAATCCAGGAAACGATAGACCAGTCATCCTCACCTCAGTCCCTGGAAAAATCATGGGGCAGGTCATTAAGGAATCCATTTTGAAACACTTGGAGGAGAAGAAGTTGATCAGGAATAGTTTAACATGGATTCATCAAGTGCAAGTCATGCCTTACCAACCTGATTGCCTTCTATCATGAGATAACTGGCTCTCTGGATATAAAGAAAGCATTGGTTGTGATATACCTATATTTTAGCAAATCTTTTGGTATGGTCTCCCACAATATTTGTTCTAGCAAATTAAAGAAGTATGTATTGGATGAATGGACTGTACGGTGGATAGAAAGCTGGCTATCTATCAATGGCTATCAGGAGGAATTATTAATGGGTCAGTTCTGAGTCTGGTATTGTTCAACATCTTCTTTAATGATCTGGATGATAAGATAGATTACATTCTCAGCAAGTTTGTGGATGATACTAAGTTGGGGGAAGAGGTAGATATGCTGGTGGGTAGGGATAGGGTCCAGAGTGACCTAGATAAATTGAAGGACTGGCACAAAAGAAATATGATCTGGTTCAATAAGTACAAATGCAGAGTTCCACCCTTAGGACAGAAGAATCCCATATACTTCTACAGGCTAGGTACTGACTGACTAAGTGGCAGTTCTCCTGAAAAGGACTTGGGGATTACAGTGGACAAGAAGCTGGTGATAAATCAACAACGTGGCCTTGTTCCAAGAAGGCTAGTGGCATATTGGGCACATTAGTAAGAGCATTGACAGCAGATCAAAGGAAGTGATTATTCCCCTCTATTCAGAACTGGTGAGGCCACATTTGGAGTATTGTGTCCAGTTTGGGGCCTCAAACAACAGACAAATTGGAGAGACCAGTGGAGAGCAACACAAATGATTAGGGGGTTGGGGCACATGACTTATCAGGAGAGGGTGAGGGAACTGGCCTTATTTAGTCTGCAGAAGAGAAGAGTGAGGGACAATTTGATAGCAGCCTTCAACTACCTGAAGGGGAGTTCCAAAGAGGATGGAGCCAGGCTGTTCACAGTGGTGGCAGAATAAGAAGCAATAATCTCAAATTGAAACTCGGTGGGTCAGATTGGACATTATAAAAAAAAACCACCCTATTTTACTAGGAGCATGGTGAAGCACTGGAAAGGCTTACCTAGGCATCTGGTGAAAACTCCATCCTTAGAGGCTTTTAAGGCCAGGCTTGACAAAGCCCTGGATGGGATGATTTAGTTGTCATTGTCATTGGTCCTGCTCTGAGCACATGGTTGGACTAGATGAACTTCAGAGATCTCTTTCAACCCTAGTCTTTTATGATTTTATGGTTCACACTTTCAGCGAGATTCTGGCAAAGTGTGGGATAAGATCTTAGAGGGTATATTGTGGCACAACACAGGAACTGCGGGCCTAACACAGGAGGGCTGACGGATTCCATTTCTGAAAAGGGGCAGCAGACCAAATGAGTATCCAGGAAGTATGCAAGAGAGGCAAAAGCACTGCAGCCTGCTGAGATCCAGGAAGGCTTAGAATACCCACATATCTATGGGCTGTTTTCCTTCACAGCTGTCTGGCAAGCTGTCAGTAAGGAATACTTGATCTGATCTGTGGCAGTCAATATTTCAGGTTGCTGGAATATCCATAAAACCTATTATAAACCTACTTTTTATCCCTTAGTCTCTTTAACAACAACAATAAAACCTGAAATATCATGACTTAGGTGATAAATCCCACCCCAATGAATCCTCAATGAATCCCCTCAATCCAATGAAACAATGAATCCTCAATCCAATTCTTTTGAGCAAGCTATTGGCTGAAAATTATTCTGATAAACTCTGCAGTAATTATTTAAAATATATTAATAAATGTTAGTATTGATGTGCAGTTAAATGCAGTGGATATTTTATTCAGAGGAATTTAAGTGAGGGGAATTTTTAAGCCTGTTGAAAATTAAATAGTTTTGGATGTTCTCTCCCCCTCACCTCTTCCATCCTTAGTCCTCAGGAATTGCTTTTGATTTGACTGGTGGAAAGCTTGACCCTAATGACACCCAAACCACAAGACATCCCTTCATTGAATAAACCTTGCCATTTCTTGCTTTTTTCCTCTACTCTCTTAGCTTCCAAATTGTGCAGTTCCAAGTCCTAATACCATGTAAATTACTGTTGGTCCATATTTTACATTGTGATGTCTCCTCAGCTAGAATTTAGGCCACCTGGTATCAATTATGAATTGTAGTTTATAAGTAATTAATTAGGAGGTCTGTGTGAACTGTGACTGAACAATTAGGGTGCCTAATTTTGCTACCTCCAGCATAAATTAATTAATCAAAATGCTGGTGTTCATTCTGAGTGCTTTGAAATTTCTATCACTTGAACATACCATTTAGGCCAAATTCTACTTTGAAATGTGAATTACCTGTTATTGACTAGTCAGAGGTATTGAGAAACTCAGTATATGTACCACTATATATTCACTAGCTTTCAAAGCTAAAATGGTCCTTGTTCTGTCCTTCAAATCTAACGCTTTGAACCTACAGTAATAATTAAAGAATGACTTTAAAAATGTATGACTAGCTATCATATCAATATTACACTTAACATTCTGCTAGTCTCTGCATGTTGTGTTTGAGCTCTCATTGGACCATTCTGTACATAAGTAGGCTAGGCATAAGAAAGGCCATTGTCCTTTCACCATTGCCCTTTAAGTAGGGGGCAATCTTTGATTATTATAAACAAATATTGAGCATGAGACTCTGTAATCTAAATGTCAATTCATTTATGTTAGACATGTGTCTTGAATATAAACATAGGAAAGTCTGACTTATCTTTGTGTTCTTCACAGTCAGCCAGATTGGTGATAGAAAGTCATAGTCAGATTAATCCCTAATGTTTATTTCAGTTAACCCTGAAATGTATCTGGTCTGTGATATTTATCAGTCCTAAAATGAATTGCATTGTAGGACTGATAAATATCCTACAGTCATAGGATATGCAGATCATTTGTTTACTTGGACTTTGCCAATTTCTCCTGTGGGTAACAGTCATGTTCTCTGGGCCTCTGTGCCAAAACATACATAATATACAATAACATGCAGATATGGTGCTGAATTTCTAATGGGAATGAAATGCTCTAGTGTAACTTGTGATATTCTCAGTGATAGTGTATCTACAAATTGGCAGGCTACTGCACAAAATGGTCATTCCCCCATCTCTGATGAGGCTGCAGATTAAGCACAAAACCATAATTCATTAATGTTCTGCAGGTACTTTTATCAATGAAGATGAGAAGCTGAATGTAGAGGAGGATAGAAGTAACCTAGAATTTCGAGATATTAATTAATGGCCTAATCTTCCCCTAGAAGTGCCATAACAAAGGGAAATTTAAGAAAATCTGGACATGTGGGCAAGCAGTGGGTAGGAGGATAGCACGTTGCATTTTCAATCCCATCTTATCCAGAAACACACATTTTGCTGGCATTAGCAGTGTTCCTAAATAAACAGTACAAGATCAGTCCCATAAGTGCTAAACTTTAGGATTTGGCAAATAAATATTTAACATAGACATGCACTTCTTTGAAAGGAATTTTATTAGTGTGTGGGAATGACACCAAAATCTCTCTAATGCAAGTGTATTTTTTCTGTGACATCTCAATTTCACATTCAGTAAGGACCCCATAATATGTTCAGTCCACAACAAAGTAATGGAAAATTCATATAATGATCAAGAGTAGAAATAAAAAAGACACTCTTAAATCTATAGCTATGTAAGTTCCTCTGAGTACTTGATTTGACTGTAACATAATGTGAGGCAGGTAAATCCCAAATAGTAAAGTCAACAGGGGACTGTGGTAAATAAAATCAAACAAATACAAATACCACCTCATTGGAATATTGACAAGACAATGAAAGAGGCTGCAATAAAAGTTATTAAAAAAGTGCTTATTAAGGATTCATCCTTCCAGCCGTGCAATGCCTTTCACATCCTCGGAAGTGTGAAATCAATAGCATACATATTTTTAAATGTGATTGTTGTGCTTTACATTAATTGGACTTGGTTCCAAAGCAAAACATGTTTTGTTTTTCCTCATGCTAACCAACATCTTATTACTGGATTATTAACATAATTGAATTACACAGTTCAAATTTGTTGCAGCAGATAAAGTGGTGAGGTTTCAGCAGTTGATTGGTACACCAGTTAGAATATTTGAACAATGTGTTTTTATGATGATTAGCCGTGCAATGCCTACTCTGACTGAGCTGCTTAAGAAAGTCCAAACTATTTCTTCGCCTTGTAGTGTTTCAGATGTGTAGGATCAAGTTAGCTGGCTTTTTAAAACTAAAATAAATGCCAGCCACTTCTGGAAGAGAATCTTTGCCAAACACAATCTTGACCTTTGCTTGGGTAACTACCATTATGGGATGAGCTGTGTGTTGATTAGCTTGGAACCACATCCAGTAACTAGCTACTCCTACCTCAGCAACGGTCAACATCGTTATCGGAGTCTTCCCTTTGGCCAGCCTCATCAGGCGTGACAATGATGATTTATTTTGTAACCCCTCTCCCTGTTATTGTGTATTGGGTTGTTGTAGATATAGATCTTGTTTTTGTTATAGTAACTGAGTTGAGTCATTAGGGGTAATCCCAGCTGGTTTGGGCTGGTTCTAGTTAGTTCTGTGTCATGGAACAAAATGGCAACTTGCAGCCACCACAGCTCTCTCTGTTTCAAGCAATTTCTTCCTAAACTCTGTAACTCCAAATGATATAACAAAGTGGCGATGAGGGAGGGATACCCGTGCTGCCTCCAGCAACAGAAGAAGTAGAAGTTTATGTAAAAAAACAAATCTTTTTGCTGTTCTGGGGGGTGGGGGTGAGAACTGACAAACTGAAACTAAAACCAGGGTCTGCTTTGTTCTGACAGAGTGAAGCCCAGAGGCTTGGAAGAAAAGAGAGAGAGAGAGAGAGAAAGGAAGGGAGGTGCAGAAGCCATGGCTACACTTACAGGGCACCTTGGATCTTTAGAGGAGACTATAGAGCAATGGTATGAATGTTTTTGAGCTTTTTGTTATTGCAAATAACATTAAGAAAGAGAAGAAGGTGCCAGTATTTTTAAGTATTGTAGGGGCTAAGACCTACTCTCTGCTATGCAGTTGGCTGCACCCTGTGAAGCCAGAGATAAAATCTTACTGTGACATTGTGGAAATCCTGGAGTCACATTATGCTCCAAAACCATTGGTAATAACAGAAAGGTATAGGTTCCACAAAAGAGACAAAAAAGGAAGTGAAACAGTTGTACAATTTGTAGCAAATTTGAAAAAGAGTGCAAAGCACTGAATTTAAGGATATGTTAAATGACATGATACACGACAGGATAGCGTGTGGCCTGCACAGTGAAGCTACACAGAAGTGACTATGAACAGAGGCCCAGCTCTCCCTAGAGAAGGCTGCTGATATTGCGGTGTCCATGGAACTGGACACATGGAAGGCACAATACCTCATTTCCCCCTTTCCCAGGGTGCATGAAGTGTCCCAAGAACCTACCCACAAAACAATGGGGAGTCAGGAATGTTTCCGCTGTGGTAAGCCAGATCACCATGTGTCAGAATGCTGGTGTAAGAAACTAGTGTGTCAACAGTGTGGAAAAAAGGGACACGTTGAATGTGCCTGCAAACAAAAGAAAAAAAGACCTGTGGTCTGGTTGACTAAAAATGGAAATCTGCATATCATTGAGCAGACTGAGGATGATCAAGGTGACACCCCATCTGAAGAAAAAGTGCCATGCTATTTTTTGTCTTTGGCAGCAGGCTCCCATGAATACTGGATAACCCCATTGTTGGACAGCAAACCTGTATGCATGGAACTGGACACGTGTGCAGTAGTTTCGTTGGTCTCAGACACTGTGTATAAGGAAAAGCAAAAGTATCTTCCATTTAAGGCAACAAAGATTGTTCTGAAGACATATATGGGAGAAGTGGCACCCTTGTTGGGCACTACTGATGTTAAGGTGGAGCTCAGCGGACAGACTGATGAATTACCACTATTTGTGGTGAAAAGCTATTAATGGGTATATCATGGCTTAGGAAGATCCAGCTGAACTGGGCGAAGTGCACCAGATAACTAAAGAAAAAACAGGTCCGATTGATGTATTAAAGACACATGCTGCTGTTTTTGGAGAGAATCTGGGAAGTATGAGGGGAATCACCATGAAACCAAACATTAAAAGCCATCCAAAATATCTGAAGGCCAGACCTGTGCCATATGCTATAAAGCCAAAAGTTGAAGCAGGCTCGAAGTGCCTTGTCAAAAATGGAGTGCTAATACCAGTTACCCATAGCCCATGGGCAACTCCAATTGTTCCAATATTGAAGAAAGATGGTTCCATTTGAATTTGCAGAGATTTTAAGGTCACTGTTAACCCAGTGTTGTGTGTGGAACAATACCCTTTTCCGCACATTAATGAACTCTTTGTGGGCTTAGTTGGGGAACAAAAGTTCAGCAAGAGTTATCTGAGTCAAGCATATTTACAGATGCACGTCGATGAGAAGTCCCAAGATCTGTTGACTATTGTGACACGTAAAGGGGTATTGTAACCAAAGGGTTACTGTCGTTTACCCTTTGGAATAATGTCTGCCCCAGTTTTGTTCCAAAGGGCTAGGGACCAGATTTTGTGTGGCTTGCCAGGAGTCCAGTGCTTTCTTGACGACATTCTGGTCACTGATAGGAATGAGGAGGATCACCTTAAGAACTTAAAAGCTACCCTACAAAGACTGGAAGAATATGGCCTGTGAGTCCACAAAGACAAATGTGTATTTTTCAGCCCTCTGCTGAATATTTGTGACACATCATTGATGCTACTGGCCTTTGTAAGGCCCCTTCAAAAGCTAAGGCTGTTGTGTAGGCTCCACCCCCTCAAAATGTTAGTCAACTTTGCTTGTTTCTAGGACTACTGAACTATTATGGAAAGTTTATTTCATAGTTAACCACACTGTAAAAACCACTTCATGAACTCCTTGGCCACGACAAGGCCTGGAAGTGGACAGAAGCCTGTGATGTTGCATTTAACAAAGCTGAATGTGCATTTCTAAACTTAGAGATCCTGACACATTTTGATCCATCCTTACCCTTACAGTTGGCCTGTGATGCCTCCCTGTATGGAGTGGGAGTTGTCTTGTCACACATTATTCCTTCGGGAGAAGAAAACCAATTGCTTTTGCTTCACACACCCTAAGCAAGGCAGAAACTATGCACAAATCTAGCATGAAGCATTGGGAATAATTTTTGCAATTCGGAAATTTCATCAGTATCTGTTGTGGAAAGAAGTTTACACTTGTCATTGACCTCTGACTTCAATTTTTGGTCTATGCACAGGCATTCCACCATTGGCTGCTAGTCATATCCAACTACAGGCTTTGTGGCTTTCTGGAAGCACATATGAGATCAGATATCGGAAAACCACTCTGCATGGCAATGCAGATGGTCTCTCAAGTCTGCCTTTCCCAGTCAAACATCAAGATAGTAGCCAGAAGGAAATCTTCTACTTTGAACAGGTAGAAAACACGCCCATCACCAGGGCTCAACAAATAAGGTAATCTACTCGCCCGTGGCGAGTAGATTACAACCCGGAAGAGCCAGCGCAGAGCGATCTGTGCATGCGCAGAAAGATCTGCACATATGCAGAGCGCAGAACCGCGCAGCTGGCGAGCGGGGCTCTCCGCTGCTTGGCGAGCCCTGCCCATCACTATTGTGTAAGTTAAGAGAGCAACTCATGTTGACCCAGTACTGTCCCAAGTGATGCATGGAACATCTCTGTGGGACTCTCAGATCCCACCCAACCTTGTTCCCTATGGGTATGTCTACACTACAGCACTAATTCGAAATAACTTAGTTTGAATTAGTTAATTCGAACTAAGCTAATTCGAATTAGTGGATCTAGACCTAAAAACTAATTCGAATTAGCGTTTTGCTAATTCGAACTAGCATGTCCACACTGAGTGGACCCTGAACCGAAGTTAAGGCTGGCCGGAACCAGTGTCAGCAGGGCATCAGGTTAGGGCTTAGAGTGTGGAGCTGCTGCCTCAGGCTAGCCGAGGGCTGTGCTTAAAGAGACCCGACCCCCACTCCGGACAGACAGTTCTCAGGGTTCCCCGCTTGCTTGTCTACCTCGATGAGGGACAGCAAAGCAGTCCTGTCTTGGAGTGCCCTGAGTGCCCACACTCGGCACATCACAGCACTTGGCCATCAGCCCGGCTGCGCTTGCCGCAGGCTGCCATCCACGGGGGTCAATCGGGGGGCTGTCAGGATCAAGGATGCCCTGCAGCAGAGCTTCCACCCCGAAGAGCCTGCAGAGCCACCCCAGTCCTCCTCATCGGGGGCTCGTGCCCCATTCCTCCCTCACCTCCTTCCACTTACCCCTCCCTAGCCCCCCTTCCTGATGTAAAAAATAAAGGACACGTGTTCAAAAATAGAAACTCTTTTTATTTAACAAAACTGGGGGGGGGATTAACCTCTGGGGAGACTGGGAAGAGGAGGTGGGAGAGGGTAAGAGAGAGGGTGGAAGAAGGGAGGGGGAAACCTGGGAGAAGGGAGCTGGAAGGGGGAAGCCAGGGAAAGAAGGAGGAGGGGAAGTATAAAACTATGGTACGCCATATCTTCAGTACTGTGTACAGATGTGGTCTCCTCACCTCAAAAAAGATATTTTGGCTTTGGAAAGGGTTCAGAAAAGGTCAACTACAATGATTAGGGGTTTGGAACAGGTCCCACATGAAGAGAGGCTAAAGAGACTGGGACTTTTCAGCTGAGAAAAGAGGAGACTGAGAGGGGATATGATAGAGGTATATAAAATCATGAGTGGTGTGGAGAGGGTGAATAAAGAAAAGTTCTTCATTAGTTCCCATAATATAAGGACAAGAGGACACCAAATGAAATTAATGGGTATCAGGCTTCAAACTAATAAAAGAAAGTTCTTCTTCACAAAGCAAATAGTCAACCTGTGGAACTCCTTGCCACAGGAGGCTGTGAAGGTGAGAACTATAACAGAGTTTAAAGAGAAGTTAGATAAATTCATGGAGGTTGGGTCCATGGAGTGCTATTAGCCAGGGGGTAGGAATGGTGTCCCTGGCGTCTGTTTATGGAAGGCTGGAGATGGATGGCACGAGACAAATGGCTTGGTCATTGTCTTCGGTCCATCCCTTCTGGGGTACCTGGTGTTGGCCGCTGTCGGCAGACAGGCTATTGGGCTAGATGGACCTTTGGTCTGATCCAGTACGGCCGTTCTTATGTTCTTATGTTCTAAGCTCAGGGCTCAGGGTCAGGGGTCTCACTGGACCAACTTGATTTTCATGCAAACCTAATCCTGGGTTTGCATGTGGCCTTTGGTGGCCAGGCTGGCAGCTATCCTGCCCTAGACGGCCACTTTCCTGTGGCTAGTGTGGAGATTGTGGACGTTGGAGGCCTCCCCCCAAACCTCGATGAGGTCCACGATCTCCGCACTAGACCAGGCGGGCATCTGCCTCTTGCAGCCCCGGGCAGGCTCCTGGGAGCCGCCAGCCTGATCCTGGGAAGAGGCGGAGGGCTGGGTGGCAGTGGGTGGCTGGCTCATGCCGTGCCAGGTGCAGGGTCTGCTGCCTGGGTGCTGGCAGGCTTGCACCTGGCACGGGCACCGTAGCTAGACCGTGCCCCTTTAATGGCTCTGGGGCTGGGAGGGGGGCAGAAGAGTTTCCCTGGCTTGGCCCAGAGTGGCCACCAGGGCAAGCTGGGAAGGGCTAGCCTCCAACTAGTTCGAATTAAGTGGCCACACAGCCCTTAATTCGAACTACTTAATTCGAACTAGGCATTAGTCCTCATAGAATGAGGTTTACCTAGTTCGAATTAAGCACTCCGCCAGTTCAATTTAAATTTGAACTAGCAGTTTGCATGTGTCACCCCTATGAAAGTTAATTCGAACTAACGGCTGTTAGTTCGAATTAACTTTGTAGTGTAGACATACACTATATATCCAGGAGAATGGAGCTATTGATCCAATCTGGGTACTTGTTGTGGGGAATGAGTGTCACTCTTCCAATGCTACCAAGACAACAGATGTTAGAACAGCTGCATTCATGTCACTGTGGAATGGTGTGCATGAAAGAAATTGCACAAAGCTATTTTTGGTGCCCTCACTTGGATGGTGCCATTGTAGAGAAGGCAAGAGCTTGTATTCCATGCTAGGGTGTGAGGAATGCACCTCAGTTCACACCTCTACACCTATGGGACTGGCCTGAAAAACTGTGGCAACCTATATACATTGATTTTGCTGGCCCATTTGAAGATAGCATGCTGGTGATGGTAGATGCCCTTTCCAAATGGACAGAAGTCTCCATAATGCTGTCCACTACTGTAGAGAGCACTATCCAAAACCTATGCAGAATCTTGGTTTGATCTGTCAGAACAACTTGTGAGTGACAATGGTCCGCAGTTTGTCTCTCAGGAGTTTGGAAATTTTATGAAAGAAAATGGGATTCATCACATCACTTTCATTGTCTGAAAGGTTTGTGCAGACAATGAAACATGCTTTGAAATCGGCTAGCGGACGTTCACTCATGCAGAAACATCTGGACATCTTTTTACTATCCTACAGAAACACATATCATGCTTCAACCAAAATGTTCCCAGCTTTTCTAATGATGGGACATCAGCAATGCACTTGCTTTGATCTGCTGAAACCTTCTGAACCACAACAAATTGTACAAATGTCAACAGCAAGATCAAGTCATCAGGTTTACATCCAGAGCAAAAGACTGCACCTTTAAGTCCTGGACAGCCGGTTCTGGTTCAAAAGTATGCTTCTTGAGTTAAATGGGTCCCTGCCACTGTCATCATTCAAACGGGACTTGTTTCCTACACTATCTGGACTTCAGAGGATCTCATCTGGTGGTGGAATGTAGATCAGTTCTTCCCAGGTTATGCCTGCCCCAGGACACATCTCCAGTTGAGTTGCCTGACCTCACCACTACCGGTGAGCTACTGAGTCAAGTATCATCTGTTCCTGACTCTCCTCTTCCACAACTGCCTGCAGTGAATACAAACCTCATCTCTGAGCAGGCTGATCTGATAGCCTCACTGTTCACCCTTCAAGTCCCGAGACTATTGTTAGGCCCACACCTCTAACACCTTCAGGTGCAAGAACACCAGACATCCACCATAATCCACCTAGAGAAAGAAGGCCTCCTCAATGGCTGGACCTTTAGTTAAGATTAACCCACAGTTATGGGGCAAAATCATCCCCAAGGTTATCTGGGAACTGAGGCAGCCTACCCTCATTCCCTAGTCTAGTGTTTGTTTTATTTAATGGGTTGTTCTTATTAAGGGGTGGGGGGGAGCAATATGTTGTGTATTGGGTTGTTGTAGATATAGATCTTGTTGTTGTCATAGTAACTGAGTTAGGTCATTAGGGGTCAGCCCAGAAGCTTTGGGCGGGTTCTAGTTAGTTCTGTGTTATGGAATAAAATGGCAACTTGCAGCCACCACAGCTCTCTGTGTTTCAAGTGATTTCTTCCTAAATTCTGTAACTACAAAAGAGTGTCTCAAACATATTAGATCTACAGATGTATTAATGCCCTTAATCTCTATTTTCTGCTCCACAAATACTTAGGGTTTTCCATTGGACTGTTAGTCTATACAAAGCTTAATTGTTTAGAGATTATAGGCCTTAAGACTTATACTAACTTGTTTTTGTTGAAAATTGAATTTAATGAAAAGCACACTCAAATTTTTGTCCCTTTCAAAAAAATATGTAAGAAGAATTTAATTCACCACTGAAAGGTATCGTATATTGTGCCTATGCTTAGGAATGTATGTGTTTTATGCAAAGGATAATTTAGCAAGTATGTACGTGCAGAGAAACCTGCCGAGCTCAACTTCTCCCCGCCCCCCTTGGGTAGTTAATCGGTTTCTGGAACATCTTCTCTTTGTTCTCAGAGAGTGTCCAAGGGGAGAGTGAGCTCAGCAGATGGAGGGTCAAGGTACAGGTATGTGGTAAACAGGTTTATCTATAGGAATGTTAAACATGATCGGTTATGCCGAGTGTAAAGAATGTGACAAGATTAGACAAAGGTTCGTGTGGAGCAGCCACTTTATGCTATAAAATACTGAGGAAGGGACTTGCCTCTCCAAGAGAGCCTGGCTGGTTTTAGGGTGCTCTCCCTTTGTGCACATCAAATAAAGCCATGAATTGAATGGCACGTTGAAGACTCTTGATTCTGTCAAACACCTGACTTATATGGTTACTATTGGGTACCACAAAAATCCCAACACCGCATAATTGCATTCTCAACAATGTGAATGTTCAGAGATCATCTTGAGAATTCCCGCTACAACTGAGTAACTTACATTTGTTGATCAGTCTGCCAGTGACAATACACTGGCAGGTGCATACACCTCAGATGATAATGGACACAGTGGTCTACATGAAAGCCACTATTTGCTCACTGTTACCACACACCTGTAACAGAGTTATGCCAGTTTGCTTTTCTCTCTACAATTTAAAATAGCAAATAATTATGTTGTATGGTATGCCAAATGTTGGCAATCACTGCATCAAGATTCATCATGCACAAGCTTTTCTACATTATTCATAATGTCTCCAATTTCCTTACATAAGCAAAAATCCGGACATAGCAAAAAATTGTGAGATTAATCTTGTACCATTTATTCTGAACACAGGAAATCTCTTTATAATGATGACATTCAAAAATCCTGAAAGAAAAACAAATAAAGACAAACAGATACAAGTAGCACAATATGAGCTATACATAATTAAAGGTTTTATTTGTATCTAGAGATGGATTGACAAGTAATAACTGCTCCAGTTTTCAAAAAATACAAACAAATTCAATAAAACACAGCCCTTAATTAATAGGTGACTTATTTTCATATTTTCAAAGGAATTTTCATATTTTATAAGGAGCCCTGAGTCCTTTAAGCTGCTGCCAGAGTGCACAGTATGGCAGCTCTGAGGAGGCTCTGAGGAGGCTCTGAGGGCTGCCTAGGAGAGGGGAACTATGTGGTGCACTCTGGGTGTTGCTGAAGGCTGGTTTCCCAAGCCCCTCTCCTTCTGTGCAAGGCCCTGCCCCTTCTTGGAGTGTGGAGCTTCACCCTCCCCCTCACTCCTTCCCAGAGGTCCACAAAGTATGTAGGGGCCGCAGGGCAAAAAAGACTGTTTCTTTCCTCCACAGCCTGTCAGGAAACCCAATATTCCTGAGTCTCATTATTTGTTCCCCTGCTATCAGCAAATATCTGTGACATCCACGATCAGAATGGTGCTGGTCCATTTAGAAGATGACAGCTTAATATTTCTATCACTACTCCACAAACTCAACTGGTAGATGTCTGCGTGGAGAGTATAAAAGGTTCAAATGCTGCAAATGACCCAAGTTGTTGTTAATATAAAAGTCCAGGATGGATGGAAATTTTTAAGTTTTTTTTTTAAACGTAGGAAATTAAACACACACACAAAGTTAAAACCATTAAGGTTGCAAAGTTAAACACTGAAGCATTAGAAAATCCCCTACGTAACCTAATTTAGCCTTGGTGTGTGCATGTTATCACAGTTTAGTTACATGATCACACATTATTTTTCCATAAGCCCCCCCAGTGTAGACAAGATCAGCCTATACTGGACAGTTATCAAGCCTGTGTAGTAAAGGAGATGTGATACATTAATGTTTGTGAAGCACTCATGCCACAGCGATAAACTGTATAGATAAGCCCATGAGAAAATTATTCTTTGTGTCTTCCTAACATGGTTTGATAAATGTTTAGTTAAATTATTCTCATAATGTCATGGTGACCTCGCACCAACAGCACATTCTTCACAGTTCCTATTTCCTTCTGTTACTCAGGAAAAAGATATTTGTGTTAGGTTTACACCTAAAAACTTAACTATCCATAATTCACCTCCTAAGATTTGCTGTGTGGCCGGTAAACAAAATGTGAATGGAGCTGGCCAGAGATGGCTTTTTTTCCTTCTGCCCAACAGAGGGAACAGAAAGCTCCATGCTCTAGGTCTTGTCACTGTGGGGCTTAGATATACAATACACTACAAAAGCAAAAACAACTTTTCCCTCTTACTATGTCCAATAAAATCAATATTTATACAAGAGCAAGTTACAATAAATCATATCCTTGAAAATGTGGGTGAAGTTAAACAAGAAAAAATCTGGATACATCTAGTTAATAGCTAACTTTAAAAAGTTATTTTGCTCTAATGGATTAGTAGAAAACAATGCCCAACACTGAGGGAATCAGTCAATTTGCAGTTTCCAGAGGGCAGCAGTTTGAGTCTAAGGCCCAGATAGCTTAATCAAAAGAAGTCATAGCACGAGACGAGCGAAGCTGCACAGGTTACAGACAAATTCTTTGGAGCATGTGTTCAGAGTATGATGTGTGAAAATGAGTTTGTCATGCAACATCTTATTTTTAAGGAAGATGCGCTCAGAATTTTAACGTATTTTGAGAGTTAGGTGCATTGTAATATTTCTAAAGTTCAATTCACTTTCAGTTCTCTCAGTGCGTTCTGGTAACACAGGCTGCTGAGTTCTATTGTCCAAAGCTTTTTCACTCTCACTTTTGTGCATTGTGATGATTTCTTCTTTCACAAACAGCAAAAAGGCAAAGGAAGATACTGTCAAACTGTCAGGTTTATGATCCAAAAGCAAATGAGAAAAAAAGAGAAGTCAGAGGAAGATAGACTGAAGATTATCATCCCCCATTAGCATTGTCTCTGAACTACTATTTATAGCAGTCTCTCCAAACCATCTTCCTGAGCCTACCTGTAGCCATGGATTTACAGAAACACATACTGTTTTCTCGCGGGGTAAAGATCTGGCAATCTGCGCCTATGACACATGCATTGTGAACAGTTGCACCAGCAGATGTTATTTTCCTATAGAATCTACCCCAGGGACTCATTAGAAAAATACATTGGCAAACTTCTGACAAAAGTCCTATTCATTTCCATACATTCACTCAATATATTTTGCTGTCGTGCTTCTAATGTAGATTCAAAATCTATTTTCTCTCCTCCTGGATCTCTTCCGTAAAGTGCCCAGAAGAATTTCCACTTTCTACAAAGCATTCCTCATGATGTGTATAGCACCTTATATTTCTTGAAAGCCATGACAAAACTCTGATTTAGATGTTTAAAAAGTCCTCCCACTTCCTATCATGCGTATAGGTCACATCACTATTCATGCTGGTAAATATATCAAATGATGTTTTTCAATCTTTTGTCAGAAAATCAAGTAGAAGGGAAGTTGTGTTAAATAGAGAACACACACTGTATTTAATAAAATTGCCTCAAATATTCATTCGAGCATATACATATATACACACAGAGAAGCTGAATCTGTTCAAGCTGAGCTCAGATGTTTGGCCACAGAATCCAGTTCCAGTTTGGATTTTATCCTGGATTTTTTGGAGAATGTCCAATGGGTATCAACCACTGCTTTGATTAAATGTATAATGTCCATTAGCTTCAGCTTTCCATTTTAAGATATTGTTAGAGCTTTTAGCTGTTGAGTTTGCAGAGAAAATAAAACCCCAGCAGTTCTGTCCTGTCACCTATCTAACCCTCTTCTAGTCTCAACATCATGACAAATGTACATTCTATTGCCCACTTTGAAAAAAGAAGAACATTTGTGGTAGCACTGTCAACCGCTCTTCAATGTGCTCTACATGCACAGAATTACTGACGTTGTGAGAATTATTCTTGTCAGGGCCATGCCTTTGTCTGTCATGAAAATTTGCAAATTGCTTTGCTCCTGACAACACACAGGAAGACTTGGAAATTCACAAAAGTTAGGAAGATTTTTTACATCCAAATAATTTTCAAAAACACTGAAAAAATATCCTGGAGAAGAGTTTATTTTTTTTCTTTGAGGGTCTCAGTTTAATTACTTCTTCTTAAATTAATAAATATATAAATAAATTTAGGGGCCATACCACTGAGGGTCATGCAGAAGAGAGGGTCACAAATTTTAGCTAGTACAGTGGCTTCAAAACATTATCTGGTGGAGACAATTAACACGAGAGAAGCCCCATTTTTGGGGGGTCAGGTCTTGTGGTTGCATGTAGAAGGAGAGAAAAATCAGTTGCTTGAAATATGGTCAGACAGCTCAAAACCAAACTAAAGTTCTCTTTTGCCTTGACTTGGATTTGTGAAAAATGTTTCATAGGTGAGAAAGGCTGGTCTAAGTGTTGGTTTTGTAACAGTTCAAAACCAGTTGAATTTTGCCTGGGTTTAGACCTCATTATGTTTCCTCACACAGACCTAATTGTTTGTTGATTTTTCTATTCTCCATTAGAACTTCTGACTTGCTTTTAACCCACTTTCCCTTTAAAACCAACAGTTATTTTTGATGACCTGGATATACGTGTATTGACCTTACTGCCATTCCTACCTACAAATGGCCCAAAAGGGGAACAGTTGTAATTAAATATGCAAGTGGAAAAAAGAAACACTTTTAAAAATATTGATAAAAGCTGTGGGTTGATAAATAATTGGTGGCCATTTAGGTAGATTTAAAGTGATGTTTATTTCCACAGCTTCTCTATCTGTGATCAGCCCTTGTAGCCTCAGTCGTGCAATACTTAAACATATGTTTAACTTTAAATTTGTGGCAACACACATTGACTTCAAGTTAACCATGTGCATATCTCTTTGCAGGATAAGAGTGTGTGGTCAAGCTTTTCCAAAACAATTCCAAAGGTAAGGCTTCTAAGTCTATAGTTTGGATCCAGAAAAATAGCCTGATTCGTCAAACCCATTCACTTCAATGGGAGTTGTTCAGTACTTAAATTTTTTTGAAAATCAAACTATTTACACTAAAATGTGATATTAATTTAGGAGCCTAATAAAGTTATTTTTTTAAATCTTGTCTTACATCTGTCTATTTTTCTCCTACATAATGCTGAAATATTTTCCCCTATAAAACTTGCTATACATTTGGTTGAAATATTAAGTTCAATAAGTCATTCAGCAACACTACCTAGACTAATATATGTTTTTCATTCAATTAACATGCTATTGTGTTCTCATCTGATTAACAATATTGTTATTCATTTATTGTTTATTTTAAATTTACAGAAAGAAATAACACAGATAATTCTTAACACATTACTTGGTCATGATCCTGCAAGTACTTGTGCTCATGCTTTACCCTGATTTGCAGTATTGGGTCCTAATTTCTTACTATTAACAATATCAAAAAAGGGTATAATATAAAGAATAATTAAATTTATTTATATAAAAAGCAAGAGAAACTATTGGAAAATCATTCTGCTCTCACTGCACATTAGATTATTTCTTTTAAAAAATAAATAATTATTTGGCTGCTTATTTATTGGAAGAGATTAAGTAGATAGCATTTTGGTATTTTTTTTCTCTTTCTTTTTCTAGTCCTGATCCCTTTAAGGTCAAGGGAATTTCTACCTCTGATTTAAGGCCCCAGTCCTGCAAAGATGTATAAATATGCTTTAACTTTACACTGTAGGACTACTCATAGCTTGCGAAGTTAAGTACTTACAAAAGGCTTTGCAGGACAGGAGCGGAATCAAGCCTTTAGTGATTGTGTGGAATTTTATCTACCTGAGCTATTAAAAATAGATATGCAGGCACAAAGATGTCTAAACTTTTCTACTGAACCCAACTTTTCAAAGCATTCAACCATTGCACTTTAAGACAGTTACAGCCACTGGCTTGTTAGTTCTACACAGGTATCATATTTGTAACCATTAATGTGCAGACAGGAGATGATTAAATGAAGCAGTGATATAATGTGACACCCTATAATAAATGAGAATGGAAAATATGAATTTATAACCATAAATCATGTATTAAAATTTGTGACAAGTTCACATTGATTAAAACAATACAAAAATAACAAATAGTGTGGATGCCACTTTCATGATAAAAAGAAAACATTTTCTTTTAATTCAATGATGACCTTCTTTCTTTCTTTTATTTCAGATTCATTTTTTTCCAGAATGAAACTAATGCCTGCCACATTGCAAATACAGTTACAGTACAAGTAATTAATCTAACATTTAATTCCAGTTTGACAGATATCAATCAATACCTTCCCTTCATACTTCTCCCCATTCACATTACATAAGATTTTGAAGTATGATTTTTCTTCCCTAAGGGAGTTATTAAATAAAATTAAAACCAAACTGAACACGTCTTCATTTAGCAAGATGAAAGATATAGAGCATTACAAGTTAATATTTCTATGAGGTTTTGCAGCAAAAATTAATGTAAAAATTTCCATTTAAAATATGAGTATCAAAACATTTAAATGTTACACATTTAAGCCCCAGTCTTGCAAAGATATATATATATATATATATATATATATATATATATATGCATTTAATTTTACTACCCTCTGGGGCTACTTGCCATAGTAAATTTATGCACATGGCTAAGTGTTTGCAGGACGCGGACCAAAGCACATTTACTGAAGTCAATGGAATGACTCAGTAAGAAAAGTTATCCAGGTTATTAGAACTTTGCAGAATTTATCAGTTCAAGGGCCAAATTCTGTGGTCATTGTCTAGGTTCTCACTCTAGGGGATGTATCAGGCTATTGGTAGCTTTGAGTGTGATGGATTTTAGGAGCTGTTCCTTAAATGTATTTTAAAATGCACTGAGTTACTCATTCTATGTTGTTTTGTTAATCTCCGCCCCCTTGTATGAAGCACTCAAGCATGGTTTGGTTTTATATTTTATATTTATATTAACTGTTATATTCCAATTTTAATTTGCACTATGTTGGCTAGTTTTATAAGTCCTCTGTGCCTTGATCCTGTAAACACATACTTTTATCACAAATTGAGTGGACTTACTCAGACCTTTAAAGTTTGCTGGATCAGTTTTCTTTTCCCTAATCACTCAACAGAATGTAATTTTATTTATTTATTTACCTGGATTTATATTACAGTAACTCTGAACAATTAAATATGCAATACAAAATTTTGTTTTGGTGAATAGTCAAACTTAAAATTTTACTTTTTGTGAGTATTCTTGCTACTCAGTCTAGATTCTCAAAGATGCAAAATCTTGCTAACCCAGTAGAAATTTGTATTAAAATTCAAATTAATATTCATGGATGTTTCATCTGACGGTTATGTATTGGAAAGGAATACACACATGTCCTGCACTACCTGAATTAAATTAATTTTATAAGTGCATTAACACAAAGTAGTGTGTTAAAAGAATCACCGTCACTTATACCATCACTGTCCAGGTATAGATCTAACTAATCTTTTTTATATTATGTTCATCACCATGATATTAAAGTTTCTTTTCCTTTCTGTTCAGAGAAAGTATTTTTGTGTAAATATAAGGCAACTGCACCCAAGCCAATATGTTGGTAAGGAAAAAAATCCTTACCAAGCCCCCCTATATAAGGGGTGATTAGTGTAATTCCCACAGCAGATCTTGGCCAAATCTGGTATTTTATCACCTAAATGGGAGGGAAGGTGGAGCTTGCTGAAGCCTGCTGCATGCAAAATGGTGACTTCAGGTGTAGGGTCTTCCCTATTAAACCCTGCATTCCTAAGACATGAGTCAGTGACCATTCTGACCCCTTTTGCAGCCGTTTTCTTCATCCTGCCCTCAGCCATAAAGCATTGTCCCCTTCATTCTGCCAACCAGACAAACACCTCCCCTTAAAGCTGCAGGATGATCATCATTCCTCTCAGTCAATGGTATACAGGGAATCTTTTTAAAAATAACAGAAGGCCTCAGTGAGTACCGCTTGGCTTCACTGATTGGAATGAGTCAATTTATTACAAATGAGACTGTGTCCCTGAATGTTTAAGTTATAGTGCTAGCTGGGTGACAACAGTCCCTAGGCAAATGTGCTTTTTAAAAAAAATAAATATAGACATCTTTCAGGTTGTGTTAAGAAAGGAACATTTTATAAGATCTTTTTCTGTGGAGAAAAAAATTGCTCTCCAAGTAGCAAACTCTAGTTTAGGCTATGCTGAATGGAAAACACAGACAGCTTACTAGCAGTTAAATAATAAAAGAGTTGAACGTCAGCAATTTTCTTTTACTGGGAGTTTCATTTTAGTTCACTGGAAATACATTTCCAGGGCCATCTCTCTGTGAGGTTAGAGAAAATGACAACTTATCAGTTTTTTAGGACAACTAACTATAATTCTCTAGTGATCATTCATCGTAGTGGCTGGTGAATGCCAGACAAGAACACATGTTCTCCTGCAGCACATAATAGGCTTGCAATACAAGAACTGTGGAATCCTTGTGGTAGTATTAGTACATCCTCATCTGATGAAGAACAGTGACAAAAACCTAACATACCGTGACTTTCCCGGGGCTTTGGATTTCAATAAGAACAAGCTAAAACACAACCAGTGAATGAAGGAAAGAATAATTTTAGAACAGTAAGATTATTTTTTCCTTCCATAATACTTACATCTAAAATCAGAATGGGACAAAATACATCTAATGCTCCATATATACTAGAAACCACATGCTTAAATGTGAAGGAACTGTATTTTTATTTTAAGTAGTCGGAAATGCATTATGTGCTAAATCTTAGCCAATTTATATTCCTTTTCATGATCAGAAAGACAATTACTTCTGTTCAAAATCTGACAGAACAGTCACTTCATGAGTGGTACATCACATAAAAATAAATTATAGATTTTTCTAGCAGCAGACTGAAAAATTGATGCATCCAAAATGAGTGACTACATCTGAAGATTCTGGCTATTTTTGGCAGGTAAAATGATTCCACATGGTATTACAGTATTAATATAGCTATGATTTTATTTAGTCATTCAGTGTATTGAAATCAGAACAACCCATACGTTTGTCAAGGATAACGTGGGGGCAGGCCTGCCAATAGGGGAGGGCAAATGAGGCAGCTGCCCCCATGGTCCAGTGGTTCTAAAGGGCCTGGGGCTCTCACCTGTTGCTGCTCCCACTGTGGTGGCAGTGGTGGCCGGAGCCCTGGGCCCTTTAAATCACCACTGGAGCCCTGCGTAGCGCACTCAGGGTGGCTCTGAGGGTTGGCTGAGGGGAGGAGGTGCAGCTCAACACACTCTGATCACATCCCTTCTGTACAAGGCCATGCCCCTTCCACCAGTGTGGAGCCAGACCCCCCCCCCCATCTTGCCCAGGAACTTTACAATTCTGTCAGCCCCCCTGCATGGGTAAGTCTGGGACAGAGACTCTAGGTCCTATTAGGTGTGCACTTTAGGACGGCACAATTGTTTCAAAAGGCAAAGCTAGGCCTGCAGGAAGGGAGTAGCACTCATGCCTCTCAGTCTGTTATCTACCTAGATTATGCTGTCTGCCATGAATGAAAAGGGCAGATGGCAAGGATCAGTGACAAAATGGAAACTCCATTTTAATTTATGTTCTGAAATCCATCCTACTAGCCCAACAATGATCTGATCAAGTTTTAGCAGTATAATGCTAACATTAAAACAAAAGTGAGCCGGTAGTTAAAGACCAAGGGGGAAGCTAGTCTTCAACTTGACCTGCTCACTCATGTGAAAACTACAGACTGCCTTTTTTCACTAGCATTGTACCTGAGGTTAGCAAACTTGAGGTGAGAATACACTCCTCTCTGCACCAGTGAAGTCAATGCCACAGGCAAGATTACTATTTTTTAGGGATAGTACATCTAAGAGTACTATCTGGTCTGAGAGTTTTGTGAAGAGAGCTGCCTCTGTGCTGCTTTCCTCCTACATCAGTTCAGGGAAATAAGATTTATGCACTTTGTAAATGAACAACTTACCCTGTGTTCTGCCTCTCCAGTTTCTTATTCAAACAGAAACCAGCTTACAAAGAGTCAAATATTGGCTATTGCTTGGCCAATGTGGCAAAAATTTACTTTCTACAAGAGAGAAAATATGGTGACGTTTCTGAAAGTATATAATAGGACATAAAAGTAGAGCCACTCTTTTTGTTAATTCAGCTGCTGTTTAAAAGTCAAATCTTGAGTTTTATTACAGAGCAGTGCATGATTTCACAAAAGATGTTGGTAACCAAGCACAGAAGTATTTTATTTTGGGAACCTCACACTGTGCATAAAAGTGATGCTTAATTGCACCAATTGTACTGTGACTATTAGTTAAAATCGCAACAAAAGAGCCATTATAGATTTTATATATAATTGTTAAAGGGATTAATAATAGAGCCATATTATATGAGTGAATTGTGTGCACTCATTATGCACAGCACCATACCATTTTGAGGTGTCGAACATATGGTAGTTCAAAGATGTAACAGCACAATTCTTAGGAGAATGCAAATGTATTTTAAAAATTAACATGATTAGCAGTTAACTATTAGTAAAGTAAATAGTTTTGGAATGATTACTAACACAACATGATGCATATGACCTAATAGGGAATTTGCATGGTTTATTTGCAGTTTAAATAAACCATTTCAGTTTCATTTTATTTAGGTCTATGTCCCCATCCTGCTCCTCCCCCTTTTGCTACAGTGTTCCAATATAGATCAGAAACAATTCTGACAAAGGAATTAAACATGCTTATGGAAGAATTATCCCAAATGAATGAATACATCAATACAATGTTAAGAATTTTCATCTTCAGAGTCATTATGTTGCTATGACACAAACCTGTATGGCAGGCCAATGTTATTGTCCCCTGAAACCTTTCCAAACTATTGCTTGTCTGTGCAGGTCTGTGTATTATCAGATCTGATGATTTTAAACATCAAAGAAATCCCTTAAAGAGCAAAAGGAGGCATCCTTATTATTGTTTTTCCAGCTATGTGGTATTTGAGGTTTTACCCTAACACATTATTGGCTCTACCCACCTTTTGCTGCCTTATTTGGAATCTTTTTATAACACAGCTTCTATGAGTTTCTTAGAAGTGATTCACATATGTACAGATAAAGCTTCCTTTACTGGCTGAATCACTTAAATCTTTCTACTCTCTGATAAAGACATGTTGAAATGTCTCACCCCAAGACACTATAACGAACAGTTGTCTTCCCTGGAAAAACAATACAAAGATTCTTAAAAAGCTAAACTAGTATTAAAGTAAAAAAAAAAATCCAACCAACCAAACTAAAATTCATGAAAAAATCCCCATACTAGTCCTCGGTCCAAACTTTTCCATGACAATTTATAATTTAATCAGGAAGTATTACAATCACAAGCAGAATATCTGGAAAATGGAATACTTTCATCTCTGATTCAAATAGGGCAGGGGTGGGCAATAATTTTTGCCCGGAGGCCACTTCAAAAATTTTTGAAGTAGCCCCGGGCCACCCCAGAAGGGATGGGGCCTAAACAGGAAGGGGTGGGGCCTAAACGGGAAGGGGAAATGCTACCCCACCCCCAGGCCATGATTAGTCTGGGGGTGGGGGAGCCCCTTTGCCCCCCCTTCCCACTAAGCACATGTGCCCTGGAAGAGGCTTGGCACGCTCCCCCACCTCCAGGTCAATCAGGACCTGGGGGCAGGGAAGCACTGGAAGCCTCCTCCTGCCCTGCAAGAAGCACATAGCACTTTGAAGTGCCACAGACTCCTCACAGGGCTGGGGCAGGGCAAAGGAATCTTCACGCAGCTCCCCCGCCCCCAGGCCCTAATTGGCCTGGGGGCAGGGGAGCAGCAGGGCCTCTGCGGGCCAGATCCACCTGCTTGGCGGGCTGGATCCAGCCTGAGGAGGCCCTTTTGCCCACCCCTGAAATAAGGGATGGAGGGTGGAATGTCCCCCTCCCTCATCCCAGTTTTGCAAATTCCTTTGTTCAGGACTAGTCAGGTCTCCATGGTGCTGGATCAGGGAAGTCAAACCTATACAAGAAAATCATGGATCAATGTACCTACCTTCATAGATCCAGTAACCAGACCTCAGTTAAGTAATCTAATATATTCAATTATTCATGATGTTTGGAAAAAATAATCCCACTATTTATTACCACTAGACCTTCACAATCTGAACTCCTCATTAGCCTTAAATCTAAAAAGCTTACTTGTTATCTTCTCTCCACCTCCAGAATCCTCTCAAGGAAATTAATTATATACCCCAGCCTTGCAACTGTACACAGAAGTTCAATGCTGGTAGCATGACTAGACAAGCAACCTGAATTGTTTGTAATTCAGTTTAAAATGTAGGGCCTAAATTATTTGCTGGTGGGGAATATTCACTTATATTTGTTCAGCTAAAAGGAAGATTTCAATGCACAGGAATCTTCAAGGTAATATAACATTTTAATTCCCCCCCTTCCCCTGAGTAAGTTTCCTGTAGAAAGTGTTGGGGGGAAGTAATACCAACAAGTCTGAATCTATTATAGTTTTTTTCATTTCAAATTGGGGTAAATAGCATGGGTACAAGTCATTTTTGTAACAATATCTATGCTGATGCAGCTACTGTAATGCAGAGAACCCCATGTAAACAGGGCCCAACAAATTGAAAACATAGAGTAGGCGAATGACTGAGAAAAGCATAGTAAAATTTTCAAACCCTCAAAAATTACCAAACCACATTACCACTTTAGAGTCAATATACAAACAAAGCCTTTCTGTTCTTCCTGCTGAAAGTTTCCTCTCTTTTCCCCCCCGCTCCCCAAGCATATGAAGAAAAAGCCTGAGAGAATGAATGGACTTTACAGCAAGACTTGGTAGTGTGGGGAAAGCCAAGGTCCTTCAGGTCAGGAAGGATCAGCCCCATACAGAAACCCAGGATCACTGCAAAACTGAACTCAGCTTTATTACTCTTTTTAGAAACACCTGGCTTCCACACAACCAAAGTGCTGTGCTTCATGGCAATAGAGCTGCACCCCATTCCTTGCTAATTTGTTCCCTATCATACACCAACTAAAGTTCCAGGTGTCCAAGTTCCTTTGACTTGTTTTGTCTGCACCACTATCTCAGCTCTAAACATTTCTACCTCACTGCAATATTAGACATGCAGTAAATAATGGGTGTGTCTTCTGCAGCTGGGTGACTCACGAGAAATTCAAACTATAATCCTGCCCTAATATCTCCTCCACTGGTTTTTGGCTTCCTTAGGAATTTGTGAATATGATTTTCAGTGCTAGCAAGGGGAAGGCACTCACATATGATATAAAGGCATTCCCTCTCTCGTGGGATTGAGTCAATTTCTTCCTCTTTAACCAGAAGAGACATTTTATCTCCACTTTAGGGCTCCAAGATCCTCGGCTGACAAGTTTGTCTTAACACCATGTGTGGGAAATGAAAATAAATACTTTTTTAAAAAAATCCACCTTTTAAAATGTGTTATTTTCCATCAATCTTTGTAATAGTGAGGTTACATCCCTAGAATAATAATCTTTTGCTTCTTACCCATTTTTTTCACTGAATCTTTATGTATCATGGTTGATGGTGTTTGTCAGTAAATGTGTTGATAGACTTGAGAGTGCTTGGAAGTGACATGATATAGTAAACTGAAGACTTCAGCTTTGTTTTTAAACATGCATGTGATGGGATGTCTACCCCATATTGTGCTCTGAGGAGTTAATAGAGCCTACGGAGGCTATATAGGAGGCACCCAATCACAAAGGACTTATAGGAGGAGCCAATCAGGGCAAGGTGGGCCCATAAAGAGCTGAAATGCAGAGCAGCGTCAGTTACTCCCTGTAGCTTGAGGAGGGAGGACTAGCTGCCTTACAGATGGAGGGCAGCAAGCACTCTGGACAAAGCAGTGCTTCATGTAAAGACTCAGAGATCTAAAGGCAGCTCCTGCATGGCTCTGCAGGCTGAGGTCCTGAGGCAAGGGCAATAAGAGTGCTTGGGTTGAAGGGAAGTGACACAGGGAGATCTACATAGGAGTCAGAGGGGATGCAGCCAAGTAATGGCCATCTACAGGGCCTGGGCAGGGATCTGAAATAGTGCGTGGGCCCACATATCTCCCCACCACCACTCACCACTGAGAAAGTGGCTGCACTGGAAGGAGGGAACACAGCTGGTGGGCTGTGTCATGAAGAGGGTGCCATGGTCCTATGGGTGATGTGGGTCCTGGGAGCAGAAATGACAATGGTGAGACACCCATAAAAGAGGGTGCATAGGTGAGAACGTCTAAACCCATTGACAGCAGCAGGAAATGTTGGAGTAGTGAGTCCTGCTCCATCACAGCAGTGATTTTCAAAACATAGGAATCAAAGTTAGAATCCTAAATAAGTGGCTGGATTTTCAGAATGCTGAGCCCCCAGCAACAACTATTAAAGTAAATGGGTGCTCATAAAAATCAGGGCAATTATTTAAAAGCCTAAATGTGGAATGAGAAGACTAGAGATATTTTATTTTTTTAGAATCTTGGCTTTAGCTAATGGATAACTCTTGTTATTAGATTAGTGGTGGAAATCATCAATGGAGATGTTAGGTTCCATTGGGTTTGTCAGGAATTACACAATAAGTGCTTAACAATGTTGAATTTACTTTCAGAGTTTAAAGGTTTTTAACAGAATAATGGAGCACTTTAAAGAGAAGTCTACAAAGTTAATGATATTTTACTTTCCTGATTTAACTTCAAAAATAAATTATTAAATCAGGTTATAAATCTCATTAAAATCTAATATTCAGCAAAGCTGCCTGGTGTGTGTTACATGGTAAATTAGATTTCATTGTCATAGGTCTATGTACAATATTTCAAGTTAATTACAAAGGCTAGTTTTTTCAACATGTAAAGGTACCTTACAAGGGCTGCCCCATGCTGCACCAGAAAGTAAGTGTTCCTAGAGACCAGATTAAATAATTAGTCATCAACACCACTCAAACTAATAAAACAAACCTCCATTGTACTAAATATTAATTCATGTCTTCCCAAAACACAAGGTGCTAAATCTTCAGAATAGCATTCAGCACACTTGGGGGAGGAGCAAAAGTAATTTTCTGGAACCAGTTCAGGCCTCAGCACAAATCAGGACAGTTTTATGCTTCTCTTTTTAACACTGTGATTTCCTGCCTTACATTTCTCTAGTCAGGATCACTGAGTATGTTGGCCATGTTCCAGATATGTCTTACAAAATGATGGTATGGAGCTAGTGTGGCTGGCTTTGTGACCACCAAGGGTTTTCCACACACTACAGGAGTCTTCAGGGCATGTTAACAGCAACTCCTAACATAACACAAAGGGCACTTAATTGGGGGCAGTGGATTTTGTTCAAGAAGTTAAAGACAAATTCAGGTTGAACCTCTCTGACTGGTGCTGAACCAGAAAATTTGCCAAACCACAGGAGGTCAATATTGTCTATCAGCATTTTCAACACTTCCACTGCTTACTGGGCTCTTAGAAGATATATAGGGATCAATTAAAGCTAAATAATAGTACAGAACACTGAAAGCATGGACTGATGGCTGTAAACAAATTTTATGGGAACTCAAGAAACTTAGCCACACCCATGATAAGTGAAAGAAAAAACTATGCAGCACTTTAAAGACTAACAAGATGGTTTAATAGAAAGAGCCAGACGAATACCAAGAAATCACCTACTTCAAGATAGGTCCAAGAAAACCAACAATAGAATACCACTTGTCATCACCTATAGCCCCCAATTTAAACCCCTCCAACACATTATCAATAACCTACAACCTATATTGGAACAGGATACTACACTCCGAGAGGCTCTGGGGGACAGACCCATACTCTTCTATAAGTAACCACCTAACCTCAGGAAGATTCTTACCAACAACCACAGGAAATACCACATTAATACCAACCCTGGAACTTTCCCTTGCAACAAACTCTGTTGCCAACTTTGTCCACATATTTAGTCTGGTGACACTATCACTGGACCTAACCATGTCAGTTATACAATCAAGGACACATATTCCTGTTTGTCCCAAAATATAATTTATGCCATCATATGCCAACAGTGTCCTTCTGCTACGTATATTGGACAGACTTCTCAGACACTTCGCCAAAGAATTAATGCCCACAAATCAGACATCAGACATCTTCACAAGGAAAAACCTGTCAGTTGGCATTTCAACCTACCTGGACATAGTTTAATGACCTTACTACTATATGCATCTTATTTCAAAGAGACTTTAACACCAGATTACAGAGAGAAACTTCAGAACTTTCATTCATGCTTAAATTTGATACTTTACGAATGGACCTTAACAAACATGCTAATTACCTTACACATTATAAAAACAGCTTCTCCACTTATCACCCCTGATTAGCCATTCATTTTTTCATTGTATTCCTTTGGTATATATGGTCATGCCAATTCCCTTTCAGAATATGATCTGAGGAAGTGGGTCTGGCCCACGAAAGCTCATCACCTATTAAACCATCTTGTTAGTCTTTAAAGTGCTACATAGTTTTTCCTTTTGTTTTAGCAAGATCAGACTAACACGGCTACCTTTCTACTTCTATTCACCATGATAAGTGGACATCCAGCTCATTGAAATAATGTCGGATTACATATGTTGTCAGACCAGAGAGTACTGGACTAGAGAGGTTCAACCTGAAGTTGAAGATTTGCTTCTCATTGTATCTTTTGTTCATAATTTCAAAATGTAGAGATACCATGTACTGGCTTAAATGCATACCAGCTATTGATATTAAAGAGAAAGCTACACGCAAACCCTAATGTAGCTCTCATTGAAGACAATGTAACAGCTCTCATTGACAGAAATGAGGGTTTCATTGGGGCCATGGAATACTCTATACATTGGCAGTGCAATCTCCAGAACAAATTCTAGTATACCATAAGTCACTTCTCTTCATGTAAGCTATGGGCAGTTTAAAGTGCTCTGAGGAAACTGTTTTGATAATATTCATCATCATCATCACCAGCCATTGGCTCAATGCCCGTTGGTGTCTGATGCCTCCCTCACTATTTCCTTCCATCTTTCCCTGTCCAGTGTGGAGTGGCTTAATTTCTGTAGACGAGCTCTGCACGAATCTACTATATCATGTACCCATTCTCTGTGGGGTCTGCCTCTCCTATTTGGACCATCCATTATGCCAAATACCAGGGTCTTAACTTTTTGTTCATCGTTCATTCTGCAGATATGCCTGAATAGCTGTAAATTCTATTGTATAACCTTCTGCTGTAACTTCCATTGTATAACCCTCAGCTGTATCTTCCTATATAATTCCTCATTGGTGACCTTCTGCATCCATCCTATTTTCAGGATCTTTCTATAACAATTCCTCTCAAACTCCAATATCCTTCTCTTCGAATCTTTCGTTATCACCCATGTCTCACATCATTACAACATGCTGCTAGATACACACATTTTCAAGATGCTCAGCTTCGTTCCTAAGCTAATCGCTTGTCTAAATGAAATATTTTATGAAAAAAGGTTTGGCTTGCCATGGAAAAATAATTTTTAGTTTTGGTCAAAAAACTGAACTGAAAACTAAAATGTTTCCAGCTCAAAGACAAATTTGTAAATTCCAAGATACTGCTGCAGCACCTCACAGGAATTGCAGTTTGGATGCCTCATTTGCCTACTCTTTCGTATGGGCCAGCTTTCCCATATTTCTCACATTAAACCATTAACACCACAAATTTCAGTGAAAATGAATTTATTTTGATTTTTTTAAAAATGTCACTGGATACTTCTCCATTTCTCCAACACAAATTGCCAATGCAGAAATTGTTTAGCAGCCAATTTTAAAGTTCAAAATTTTATTTTGCAGATAACTGCTATTTGCTATACCTTGTCAGACTTACTTTCTTATCAAATGCAGTTGCAGTCTAGTCCCTAGTGTTTTATTTTGTGTTGTAAATTGAAAGAGAATGTATTGTAAAACTGACTGTAAAAATTTCAAGATTCATTTTTCCAAGGTCACAAGGAACTATTGTGATCATCTACTCTGACCTCCTGTAAAACACAGGTCATAGAACTTCCCAGAAATAATTTCTAGAACATTTTTTAGAAAAAAATCTAATGTTGATTAAAAGTTGTCGATGATGAAGAACCTACCATGACCCGTGGTAAAATGTTCCTGTGGTTAATTACACTCACTGTTAAAAAATTATGCTTTATTTCCAATCTGAATTTTTCTAGCTTCAAATTCCAGCCATTGGACGATGTTTTACCTTTCACTACTAAACTGAAGAGTCCATTATTAAATATTTGCCCCCTGTGTAGGTATTTTTAGACTGTAATCAGATCACTTAACCTTTTCTTTGTTAAATAGATTCAGTTCTTTGAGTTTATGACTTTAAACTGTATTCTTTAAGGCATACATGGCATAAAGACCACTAATACCCTCTCGCCATATCCATAGCATCCAAATGGTAAATATAAAATATTATTTCTATATAATGTTGTAGGAACAGGATCACCAAATTAACACACGGCTTTTTATTTCTTTAGCTAAATACATTCTAAGCCTGAGCTAAATCAATATGCCAAAGGATAATTTAATGAAAAGACAACAGAAATTGTATTTTCTTGTTTCTTCAAAATAAATTAATTCACAAGGTGCTTTATCTTGTTTAAAACTTGTCTAAACCCAAGAGATACCACAGAATATTCTTTAATGTGGAAAAATAAACTCACTGCAGTGCAGAGATAGGCTTAAATAACACTGATAAATCAAATTTAAACATCAATACTTTTTAGCATTCCTTTAACTATGCTCTTCTTACAGCTAATGAAAACCTTGAGCAGCGCTATTGATTACAAAGTACCATAATCTGCTGCTTGAAAACTGGCTTTACACATATATGTAGAGGTTCATATTTTCCTCCCCCAGAAAAACTATGAAAGTAATAATTGTAAATGAACTAAATAAACCCTGCTGAGATGCCATTTTCACAGCACTCTGTTAAAACAATATAATCTGTAATAAAGTTTGAGAAAAGTACTGTGCAGTGTGAGTAAGGCGACATTTATTTTGTTAACTTGTCTTGTTATCAAAGTGAGATATAACAACCGCAATTGCATGTCTGTCATTTTACATCCCTGAAAGATCCCTTAACAATGGTGGGAGCTGAAATACATACTCCTGACACCCCATTCACAATCTATGTCTATACTGAATTCTAAAAGGATTCATATTAATCTAGAGGATTCGTATTAATCCTCTTACAGTGAACACCAAAGAAAAAAAACTCCTATTGATTCCTGTTTTCCCAGGTAAACACTGCAGGATCAGGGCCTTTGAGTGAATCTTGCTTGCCTTACTAGCAGACAACTCACCTTTGGTAAATCATAGTGAAGAGAAGAAACAACGAGAAGTCCTGTGGCACCTTATAGACTAACAGATTTATTGGCGCATAAGCTTTTGTGGGCAAAGACCCACTTCATCAGATGCATGATGAGAATGAGACTCATGAAGAGCATGAGACTCGTGAAGAGAATGAGACTACTTGTGTGAGCAAGGTGAGTGGGATTTGGACTTCTGTGTGAAGTCGAGGGAGACAGTCTAAATATAAACATTGTAGTGAGGAGGATTAAAATAATTATGGTAGCATAGACAAGGCTAGCTGGTAGTTTTATTTGGCATTCATCATATTCTTTCCTTATTGACACTTAAAGGAATGTCCAGTGAAATCACCTCTCTTAATCTAATCAATCATGACATTAAATATGTGTATTGCAAAAGCCCTGATGACCATCCATAATGCATGCTAACAGTAACAGGAGTTACTTAATCACTTGAATCAATGGGAATGGAGACTTGTGTGTATTCTGATAAAGATGGCCAGCCTCTGCTACACTGCCTTAACCAGCCACCTGAGGTTCACCATGGAGAGGGGAAATCCCTAAAATGGCATAGAATTGATTACATCAACCCTTAGACCCCTCAGCACTAGCTGTGAGGGATATCTCAAGGGATGAACGCAGCCAGAGCACTGCATGTGGGAGCCATAACCAGCTGGTAACAGTTGCAACAGCTCTGAGTTTGCTCAAACTAGCCTCTAGTCTGCCCCAAGACTAAGGTTTGTCCCTCCATCCAGATTCTACAGTTAATAAAGTTAGGCAGGGCCCGAAGATTAAATGTGTATTAAAGACTGAACCTCTGTAAACTGGGACTCTCTGATCCAGCAACATCTGTGGTCTGGTAGGACCATTGATGTTCCTGGACCAAACAGCCCCATCAGCCAGGAGTCCAGTGGCAGAAGAACAGGTGGCTGGGCATCCTGCTGAGGTTGGGAGTCCTGCAAGGGCAGCAAAAATGGGGCTGGCAGCAGCAGGGCTGGGAACACTGCCCAGGCTGTAAGAACAGGGCTGGGAGCCCCGCAGGGCCAGGGATAGGTGAGCCAGCATTGACCTCCCCTAGATTGGCAACTCCCCCTTCCCTGATTCAGGACCAGCCAGATCCCAAAGGTGTTGAACCAAGGAGGTTCAAACTGTAGTAAAGAAGAGGTATTACTGCATTCCTGGAGCCCTCAAAACACCTGAATGACTGCCTTAGATGCACCATTATAGGGAACTCTTCCTTGCTATCCTAAGAGGGCACGTAAGTATTCTTTTGTAGCAGAATATGTCAGAGTAATTATAGCATGTCTTACCCCTCCTCTCCTCATCTTATATCACAGAAGGTGTGGCTGGAGTTAACTAGAGCATCGTTAGACACCAGCCCAAGTTCTATCCTTTTAACCTAACTTGCACCCAGGAAATATTATAATGTTTAATGCCATCTTTTCCGTAACCTCCACAAGTTGCTAGGGAGAGCTTCAGCATTTCTGAGGATCTAGGCCACAATTTTTAATTTCCTCTCTTAGAATACTAGAAAGATTCTGAGTACTTTGATTTGGATTACTGAGTTGTTTGTGGACTCAATTCCACAAAACTTGAGCCTCACAATATAAATACAATTTACACACTTACAGAAATAAGCAATAAAAGAATTAGATACAAAATGTCCCTGCATAAAACATAAAGCAGGTTTTAGTAATAACTCATAGACCTTGATCCTACAAACAAAATGCTCACATAATCAGCTCTATACAGGGGTCATACCCTGAGTTCAAGGACCTATTCACATGCTGAACATTGCATGTATGCACCAGGTAGCACTGAAATCTTGTGTTGCAAGATTTAGAAATCTAATAACATATTGGCGGTATCCTCAAATTTCATTGGACTAGTGGTGTTCTAAGCAATGTATAAAATATGGAATTAATTCCCAGAGAGTTACATCATTTCAGAAGAATAGTCTTGTATTGATCTTTTACTTTTTTGTTTTGGACTTGCTTTATATCACTTAATTAAATATCATAATTAATCCTATGTGAACTTTATTAGAAACACTGCTTTATTTTTAAGACTCCATGCATTGTCTGGTTAATGGCTTCTATATCGTGAAGTAGTGATATCAATATAATCTTTCATGTATTTTATATTGCATATGTGACACTGGAAAAATTATGGTATGGTATAATTTCACAAATTAAACCATTCTTTCTAAATTTGCATAGAAATGTTTGTTTTCCTAGTGATTTTCATAAAAGTTTAATGAAACTCAAGCTATTAGATTTAACTCTTTTTCTTACATACAGCAGTCTGACTTTTGGAACATACGGTATGTTTACACTTTAAGTCGCCATAACCTATCAATTAGTGAACATGCTTAGGAAATTGGCCATTTTAAAACAACATTTTTACACTGCATACAGTCTTGTAAATCACAGGATGCTGACAACATGAAATGCCAGCTGTGGAACTAGAAACTGATGAAAATGCAGAAATTCTGAATTTTAATATAATATAAACCATGTCAGCAATATTTGTGAATAGCAGCTGTCAAGATTTCATTTGAACTGCATGGATTATGATATTTTTATATTCTGCCCTTTTTTACAAAATTGGACCCCATCAGATACACCCTTTCCCATATGATAAGCTCTGAATTGTCTGTAGACTTCAAACCAAAAATTGTGACTGAAAAGCATGAAATGAATTGTCACAACATTAAAGCAGAAAGAGTAATTATGGTGATCATAAAAATATGAACTGAAACATAACCATGTCCTTGAATACCAATATTATATATTCTCTAAAAAAATCAGTATTAAATGCACTGCAGAAAAAGGTATCATCATTATGTGATGAAGTGACAGCTGATACCCCTATATTCATATTTTGCACACAATTATAATAATGTTTGTGCCAGGAAATACTTGTTTCGATATCATTTAAAAACTCAGAAGTTGCTGGTCAATAATATCATGGCAAAATATACTTAGTGGCATTGTATGTGAAGTAATAAACATAAGCTGGGATCATGACTGAAAGTTTGTTTTCCAGATAAATCTGTGGATGACTAAATCAGTTCCTCAGAGACAAAGAGCCAGCTAATATCACAGCCAGGTATAAACAAGGCTGATGGGCCATTACCTACTAAGTAATGGTCAAAAAGGTCAAAAAGGCAAATAGGATGCTCGGAATTATTAAGAAAGGGATAGAAAATAAGACACAGAATATCTTACTGCCCCTGTATAAAACTATGGTACGCCCACATCTTGAATACTGTGTACAGATGTGGTCTCCTCACCTCAAAAAAGATATTTTGGCCTTGGAAAGGGTTCAGAAAAAGGCAACTAAAATGATTAGGGGTTTGGAACGGGTCCCATATGAGGAGAGGTTAAAGCGACTGGGACTTTTCAGTTTAGAAAAGAGGAAACTGAGGGGGGATATGATAGAGGTATATAAAATCATGAGTGGTGTGGAGAGGGCCGATAAAGAGAAGTTATTTATTAGTTCCCTAAATAGAAGAACTAGAGGACACCAAATGAAATTAATGGGTAGCAGGTTTAAAACTAATAAAAGAAAGTTCTTCTTCACACAGCATGTAGTCAGCCTGTGGAACTCCTTGCCAGAGGAGGCTGTGAAGGCTAGGACTATAATAGAGTTTAAAGAGAAGCTAGATAATTTCATGGAGGTTAGGTCCATAAAAGGCTATTAGCCAGGGGATAAAATGGTGTCCTTGGCCTCTGTTTGTCAGAGGTTGGAGAGGGATGGCAGGAGACAAATCGCTTGATCATTGTCTTCGGTCCACCCTCTCCGGGGCACCTGGTGATGGCCACTGTCGGCAGACAGGCTACTGGGCTAGATGGACCTTTGGTCTGACCCAGTACAGCCATTCTTATGTTCTTATGTTCTTAAGTAGCATTCTTTGGCAGTAGACAGGGAAGGAGGAAAAAGTTATATCTTATCAAAGAAATAGCCTGGAGTTCCCTTCCATACAGATTTTGCTTTGCCTTGCTCACAGCTGGAAATCCTTCTCAAAGGTGAGTCATGACTATAACAATAAGGGGAAGATATCCCTCTTTTTGCTCATTGCGTTCTCTAAATAAAAAGAAAACATCCATGGCGGGGGGAGAACGTTCCCGACTGAAAGAACGTGGTCAATGATGGTATGTCTAAACTACATCCCTTTTTCGATAAAGGGATGTAAATTAGACATATCGAAATTGTAAATGAAGCCGGGATTTGAATTTCCCGTGCTTTATTTATATAATGGCGGCCGCGGCTTTTTTCGAAAAGCCGCTTTTCAAAGAAAAACATGGTCAGGACGGGGATCTTTCAACAGAAATGCCCCGTTTCGAAAGATCCTGTAACCCTCATTTTTTGGGTTACAGGATCTTTTGAAACGGGGCATTTCTGTCGAAAGATCCCCATCTTGACCTTTTGTTTTGTTTTGAAAAGCGGCTTTTCGAAAAAAGCCACGGCCGCCGTTATGTAAATAAAGCACGGGAAATTCAAATCCCGGCTTCATTTACAATTTTGATATGTCTAATTTACATCGCTTTATCGAAAAAGAGATGTAGTTTAGACATACTCTAAGGGTACATCTACACAGAAACATTATTTCGAAATAACTAACGTTATTTTGAAATAACTTAGTCCACGTCTACACAGCAGTCAGTTATTTCAAAATAGTGTCAAAATAATGTCAAGTTGGAGGACTTCTTACTCCAACTCCTGTAACCCTCATTGTACGAGGAGTAAGGAAAGTCGGAGGAAGAGTGCTCTATTTTGAAATAAGTGGTGTGTAGATGCTCCCAATTTTGAAATAATCTACTTTGAAATAAGCTATGCAGTTGAAGTAGCTCAATTTGTGTAGATTATTTTGAGTTAAGCCCTGCTGTGTGGATAAATCCTAAGACTGCTTACAGCATGTAGTGAGGAAACTTTGCTTTGAATCCAATGCAGCTTGTTAGGGACCAGTAAACATTTTACCTTATTTTCTCTTGGAATCATTTTTGACTTTTATGCCTTAGTGCTCATACTCATTTAAATCTATTTCTTTGTAGCTAATACATTTGCTTAATTGTTTTATTTAATTGAGTGTGTTCAAGTTGAAGTATCATAATAACTATTTACAATTATAAAATGGTACATTATTCCCATAAAGGAATCATGGACTTAATGTATTTTTACTGTTTAGGAGAGGAATGGGCAGCACAGGATGTATATAATGGGAAATATTTGGGAGTTAGGGTCACCCTAAAACATAATGAGAGCTGGTAGAATCCAATGTGTGGCTACTGGCTACAGCACACATGTACCCGGGAGAGATTTGAATAGGGGAGTCTGTTTGGCTGTTAGCAGTCCAGATTGAAGGCTACAGCAGAAAAGCACTGTAATTGAAGTTCAGTGCAACTGACTCAGTGATGTTTGTCTGAGCATTGAGTGGGTGGGAGAGGGGGGATACAACTTGTATTGGGAAGATAAAATGGGCTTCTGAATTTATGATAGGATTTTAAATAGCTTGATTTCACAAACATCACCTGTAAAATGAACAATGCTTACATTCTATTTCTTGACATCTTAATTCCTGTGAAAAGGTGGTATCAAAGAATTGCTGCAGAAAAGAGCGTCAGGAGTTTATTATTTAAGCCTTATCCAGCATGAGTTACTGAAGTCTTCAACTCATGATTAAAAAAAAAAATAATTAGTGTTAGTATTTATTTTTAAGGTGTTTCCAAAATGTTAATGTCTATACACACACGGGGAATTCGGTATGTATTAAATTTATGGGCCTAATTCTCCCAGCTACTGAATTAGCTTGATTTTACGTGAGTTTAGTTACATCTGTGAAAAAAGTGGCGTGACAGAGGGTAGACTATTGGTATCATTTTTTTTCAGTGCTTATCCAGCTGGCTATCTCCTGTTGATTACACTGATCTGCAAACTGAAACAAAGTTTCCGTTGTTTTGATAAAAATTGGTGACTTTACATAATTTTGCTATGCTGATTTTAAAAATGGCATCTATTTTGCTCTATCAGGTAAACATTTTTCACAAATAAAAAATATGGACATTTTTCAGGCTTTTTATTCTTATCCTTATCCTTATGCATGAAAAACTTGGTAAATAGTAAGTTACAGTTCTTTTAGAAGGTCTGTTGTAAGTCCCTGTTTAAAGAACAAAGGAGCAAAGTGTGAAATTTAACACCTAAGTAATTTTAAATGATTAGATGCGACTGAATCAACACTTTTTTGACAACTTTTTATGCATTTCACCATCAGTCTCTTTTTTCAGGGACCAGCAGTAATCAGCCATCATGTTGACATCCGAGTGTCCTTGATACCTCTTTTCCATTGTCTTGATATCCTGATGAAATCTTTCCCCTTGCTCTTCACTGACACTTCCAAGATTTTCAGGAAAATAATCCAGATGGGAGTGCAAAAAATGAACCTTCAAGCTCATGTTGCATCCAAGTCTTTTTAATTTGTTTAGCATGTTGCCAACAATGTTTTTATAATCAGGTTCTTTGTTATTCCCTAAGAAGTTTTGTATGACATTTCTGAAGGCCACCAAGCGTCTTTCTCTATGTCATTCATGGTTTCTTCAAAGTTAGTGTCAAGAATCAGTTTCCTGATCTGAGGACCCACAAAGACACCCTCCTTAACTTTTTGGTAACTCAAAGCTGGGAACTTTTTGCAAATGTATTTGAAACAGTCACCATTCTTATTTAATGCTTTCACAAATTGTTTCATCAAGCCTAGCTTGATGTGGAGTGGAGGTAGCAGTACCTTGTTGGGATCAATCAGTTTTTCATGAATAAAGCATGGCATTTTTGTGTAAACACCCTGCTGACCAAGCAGCATACACAGCACCTTCAGATCTCCACATACAGTCCATTCATGCTCTGGATAACACACCCTTTCAAGAAGAAGCTCAAGAGTTTCATAGGTTTTTCTTAAGTGAATAGACTGGGCAATAGGCACAGAGGCATATTGATTGCTATTATGAAGTAGAACACCTTTTAGGTTTGTCTTTGAAGAGCCAATAAACAGTCTCCAGTCACCTGGTGGGTAAGCTTCCCCAAGCTTTCTATTAATCCGGCAATTTTATTGCAGTAGACCAACAGACCATCCATAGAAAAATATGGAACAAACTCTTTCTCGTGGTTCCTGTACCAAACAAAACTTGTCCCAGGGGAAAGCAAATTCAGAGTAGACTCCAGTTCTCAGAAAATCTGTACGTCATGGGAAAAAATGTATATAATTTTTTAATTCAGCACCCCAAAATTAGTTAAGAACAATTATTTATTCTCAAATAATGGAACCCACGTTTCTGGGGCAGTGGTAACTACAAAAGTATGATATGTTACATCAATTTTTTACAGTGAAGAAGTTCATCATGATCTGGATATACTTGGCTGCTCGTGAGCCAAAGGTATATACAGATAAAATTACTCACAGCAGCAGATGGGAAGCTGTAGCCCAGTTCAGTTCTTCCTCAGGTAAACTTCTCTGATTTTTATGGGAGTTTTGCTTGTTGGAGCAACACAGGAGTGAGCTGTTGCATACTGTATGTATAAAGTATTGACTGTTGCTTGATGAACTACTGTAAGTCTACGTGGTTAATATGTTGTTATTCAGGAAATCTTATTTAACAATATGCTGATGTTAATTGGGATAAAAAATGCTTCCATGTATGTTTTTAATAACAGAATTTTAAATGGCTTCTTATTAACATAAGAGGATTCAAATGTATACAGTTTTCATGTCCATAGCTAAAATTAGTTGAATGTCTGAACAGAAGTCTAAAGAAAGAGTATTGGCTAAGATTTTACAACATTTCTTCAAATAAAAATCAACTTGGTTGCAAAAATATGACTCACATCCAAAATAATCTTCCTCTCCTCCTGTTTATTTTTTCTAGTGCTCTGATACTTCTATAAATGGGAAGAGAGCCCTAGGTGTTACCCAGATCAGGGCAGGTTCCCATGAGTTCATTAGCCTTTCTCAGTGTGTGAACATTTCTTGATGTTTCAAGAACGGTGCAACAAATCCCAGAAATGACTATTAGGGAATAACCTGGTTATAGGGAAAGATTCTTAACACTTTGGTTCTCCCATATCCGTTTGTGGTAGGCTATATGATACTTCTAACATGAGCCTTTTCATAAACATATTAAGATGAATATTCATAATAGTTATGGGTTCTGCATATGTTCATAGGAACCTGAAGGTATTCAGATGACTGTTCATGAAAAAAGAAATGAAGGTTGTAAACAATGTAGCAGCTTAATATTTTTTTTAACTATATTTATCTAAAGCCATGTCACAGTCTCTTCATTTCTTTAAGTTTTTCACCATTAGAGCACTTTGCGGGGGGGGGGGGGGAGGGGGAGGGGGAGGGAGCCTGATGATAGGGAAGTGTGCCTAAAGGAGAAAAACAAAATATCAACTATTCCAGCTACTGAGGCAAGGATTGTTTGAAGAGTAAGCACTGCCACCCATCTCATGCCTTTCTGACTTGTGATGATGGGAAACCAGGTGCCAGCCCCTGCCACATCTATAGGCATCATATGAGAATTGACAAATTCATAGCTGGCAACTGAAACATAGTTTCATAGACTTTGTCAGGGGTGGGGAACCCCTTCGATCCCCAGCTTGCCTGGATCCAGCCCCCAAGGCTCTAGACTTTCTCCCCAATGCCTATGCTGGCATTCCAGTCCTCCCCCACCCCCTGTGCTATTCCACCATGGGGCTGGAGCATACAAAATCTACTTGTCTGGGGGTCAGTGGCCCTGATCCAAAAAAGGTCTCCCACCCCTGCTTTAAGGGCACAAGGAAGCATCATGATCATCTAATCCAGTGGTCTTCAGTCTTTTTGAGCATGAGATCACTGTTTGAAGTGCAATCCAAGATCCACCTCAAATATAAATACCCTTGCCCCGCCTCCTTCCCTTCTCTTCTCTGAGGCCCCACCCCTGCTCACTCCATCCTCCCTCTCTTGCCCATCCTCACTCACTTTCATCAGGCTGGGACAGAGGGTGGGGTGAAGGCTCTGGTCTTGGATTAAGGGATCTGGGGTGTGAGAGGGGCTCTGAGCTGCTCTTGGGGCAGGCAGTTTGGATGTAAGAGAGGGGTTCCAGGTGCAGACTCTGGGACCACGTTTGGATGCAGGGGTGCTCGGGGCTTGGGGTGTAGGAGGGGATTCATGACTGGGGTAGGAGTTCAGAGTGTGGACTCCAGCTGGGCACTGCTTACCTTAGGTGGCTCCTGGGTGGTGATGCAGTGGGGCTAAGGCAGGCTCACACCTGCCCTGGTCCTGGTCCACTCCCTAAGGTAGCCAGCAAACTTCAGTCAGTCCAGCTGTGCCTCCTCTCTGCTTTGTGGAAAAAGGATACGGAGTGGGAGGGGGCACCTTGACATCAGCGCCCTCCTCTCCTTCCCCTGATCTGCATGAAAAGCAGGAGGCTGCCCAGGGGGAGAGGCAGCTCCAAAGGAAAGGGCAGGAGTTGAGGAGCAGTGCAGAGAGGGGTAGCTGAAGTGCTGGCACTTGACAGCCTTTTGGCCAAACCAGTCAGGCTCACCTGTGAGAGACTCCAGGATCTACCAGTAGATCCCGATCTGCTGGTTTGTGACTACTGATCCTTGTACATTCCAGGCCACAGAACTTCCCCACCCACTCCTATAAGAGACCCATAGCCTCTGGCTGAGTTACTGAAGTCTTTAACTCATTATTTAAAAAATATAATTTGTATTAGTATTTATTCAATATAGCTGTTAGACTTGTAAAGGTCTATTCAGTGTTTAAACTCTGTAAAATGTTCATAAGTTGTTCCATGCATTAATCTTGCTAGTAATATTCCATACTGCAAGGCGAAATATAAGTTTGTTTTATGATTGTAAAAATGCCTGCTATAAACTTGTGAACTTACCTGGGAAGAGTGGCTCTCCCCCCGCACCACCCCCAGCCCCCTGCATCCCGGAGGACTATCAGAACTAATTGAGCTATCACAGGACAAATATTCTATCAATTGTCCCATCCACCTATCAAGAAGTATGTGGCTAAGGGCTCTTATTATTGGTGTGAATGCAGCAAGAGGGAAATAAAAATAGGTAACATGAAGATTTTTCACCTGTTTGCAGTTGGAACTCTCACAAGGTCTGGAGCCCCAAAACAAACAAATAAAACCAGAGATCCCCTGACTCCAGTCCCAAAAACACATTCAAGGATGACAGATTAGTACAACTGCCACCTTTTGAATCTCACACAGGCACTCATTTGTGTATATCTGCTTACTTGTTTTAACCTGCAAACAACTCTTCTTTTTCCTAGTTAATAAAACTTTAGTTAATTACAGAATTGGCTATTGGTATTGTCATTGGTGTGAGATATAAAATACATACTAATCTGGGATAAGTGACTGATCTGTTGGGACTGAAAGCAACCTAAATATTTTGTTATTCTTGATATATGAGACCATTTATTACTAAGTCTAGCTTGCCTGGGTGACCAGATAGACTAGCAATCCCAAAGTGGCTGTTTGTGATTCCATGGTAAATCTGTGACAAAGATCTAGGACTTCACAATTGTTCCTGTGTTAGTGAAATCTAATTACAGAATATATCAACAGTTTGGGGTGTCTGCCCTTCTTTTGATAGTCTGCCTTGAGGTTGGCACACTTTGTCGTGAGCCACTTTAGAGAATGTAACACTGACAATATAAGTAAGATCAATATCACAGAGACGCAATCTAGATGATATAAAGAGACTTGAAAAAGAGAACAAGGAGTATACTGATTTGCGTAAAGAATTGTCATGATTTTTAACTATGCTCCCAGAAATTGGGATGCAAATGCAGTTGGTTTATAACTGTAGGGGTACGTCTTCACTGCAGCGCTAAAGTTGAATGAACCTATGCAACTTCAGCTACGTCAATTATGAGGCTTTAATCAAAATAGCTTAACTTGACTTTTGATGCTGTCTACACAGCAGAAAGTTGAAGGAAGAACACTCTTCTTTTGACTTCCTTTACTCCTCATGAAATGAGGGTTACCATGAGTCAAAGTAAGAAGTCCTCCAGCTTGACATTATTTCAAAATAAAGACTTATAGTGTAGACACACAATATGGGTGTTTACAGGATATGTGTTGGATAAATTCAACTCTTTAGATGATATTTATCTCCTGTTCCAAGCAGATAAGAGGGAAGGACACCATCAATTCTAAATGAAGATGATACACTCACTGTCTGTATCATCTTTACAGAAGTGGTCAACAAAGGCTTCCCTTGTCGACTGATCCGCGTCTTGACTCGTGCACTGTGCCGACGATCAGCTGAGCCAGCACAGCACGGCGGCCATTTTTATTTTAATGAAGCTGGGGATATTTAAATCCCCGCTTCATTGACTATGTCGGGTAGCCTATTTTACATGCCTCTGTTGGCAGAGTCATGTAATCTAGACATACCCTATGTTATTTCAGAATGTCAGTTACTCCAAACTAAAACTGCTGTGTAGATGAACCCTAGAAGACCATCTATTTGCAGACAACAACAAAAATTGCTGTGGCTCCTTAAAGAGCAACAAGTTTACAGACTAACATGGTTACCCCTCTGATTTTGGAGACAGTGTATCATCTTCATTTAGAATTGATGGTGTCCTTCCCTCTTATCTGCTCGGAACAGGAGATAAATATCATCTAAAGAGTTGAATTTATCCAACACATATCCATCATGGATATATGTATGTTCTCCATTAAACACTGCATTACAAGTCACTTTAGAATGATGATTTACCACTGCTATAGCTGCCACTATTCCAATCTCTCCCCCCCCCACCCCCATGGTTGGTGCTGAGCTCAGGAAAGTATCAAAAAGAATATATGCTTCATTAATTCCAGTTGATCTTCTTATTGAGTCCACTTCTCTGAATACTCTAAATACTACACTTAAAATATTTTGGGGGTAGTAGATAATATATATAATTTGCTAGTTGCATTTTCTGAATGAAATATCCCACCGTATCACATTTTCAGGTATTGTCAACTCTTTTGTCCAGTGCATAAAGCAGAAATCTGTGTGCTTTTCCTTCCTTTCCTTTTTTAATAGACAAACAAAACCACCTTCTCTTGCCACTCTTATGACCCACTATAACCACATATTTGACCTCAAATGCCCCTCTGGAAAATCAGGCAATTTTTTTAATCTGCAAAACTGATGCAAACCAATTAAATGTGCTAATTTTTTGAAGATTTTTTTTGTAACATGACCAGACTTAATGAAGACTGAGACCCCACCTGACCCTTCAGTTAACAGTACAGGGGAGAACTATATGGAATAGTCTGTTCTTTTCATTTCTCTTGTGGTCTACTACATACCTTGTTAGCTTTCAGAGCTACCCATCTGTTCTCACTGCTTCTCATAGCTATGTATCCTGTATTTGTTATGACATGAGAAATGTTAAGCCCTCTGGCTACCAAACTCAGCCTTCCTCCTCAGGGGATGGCTTTCCTATAGCATTCACTACTTTACCTCTCCTGAGTCTTTCATGTGCTTCTGTGTCATGGTCTGTTTTCATATGGCTCCCATTCAAGTAAGCAATTGACTCAATAGAGGGATAGCTTCCCTATGTTACTGCCTGTTTTCTAGGTGTTCTCACCTAACCCTCATCTACACTAGCCCCTTATTTCGAAATAACCAGTGAGCCTCCACACTACCAAGCCCGTTATTTCAAAATAATGGGATGATTATTTTAAAGTAATAACTCCTGCTTTTCATGATAATAATGTTTATTTCAGAATAGTGTTCGTGTGGATACTCAGCTGCAGCTATTTCAAAATAATTGGCCTCCAGAGGCCCCTCACAGCTGCACTTGTAGCCACTGTAGCCTTACACCTGACAGTTCCAGTGCCCCCCTTCTCTTGCAGAGTTTCATGCTGCAGGTAGAAGGGAAAGGACTTTTTGCACCGGGACAGCCTTGCCAGCCCTGTGCCATACAGCACCCTTTGTGGGGGCCATGGCTGACCCCAGAATTCCCTCTGTGCTCCCCACAGCTGCCAATTCTATGAGAAGCTGGATGTCATCCTGGGAAGGGGAGCAGTTACCTCCCCCCCGATTATCATCAACACCAGCCAGGACATGCCTGGAGTCAGCCTCCAGGAGGGTGGGGTTGTGGAGGAGGACGATGATAATGAGGAAGAGGAGCAAGCCAGCCAGGACACCATGTCCACCATCCAGGAGCTGATCCTCAGCCTGAAGCTGGTTCCCCGCCCTCCCAGGATGTCTCCCCTGGCTCAGACAATCCTGGTGAAAGCACTTCAGGTGAGTTCCATAGCTTTCCCTATACACATGTGGGGTCAGGCAGTGGGCGGCAAGGGGCTGTGCACTCCTCGCTTGGCCTTCTCAGCCTGGGGGTCACACAACAGCCTATGCATGTGGGTGCACATGGAGCACCAGTCCGGAGCACTCAGCCCCATGACACCTTCACACAGGAACCCCTTGGTCCTTCTCACAAAGTTCCTGGAGAGGTGTGCCTTACTCCAGACTCTGTGGTGGGACACCTTCCCACCACAAGCCACCACTAAGGAGGCTGGGGTCATGGAAACACACAGCAGTGCCGCACATGACACAGGGTCATGCTCTCACTTGGGCAGCATCCACTCCTGGTCAAGTGTGGAGATGCAGAGGAAACTGATCCCCTGCATGGGAACCTGCCAGGGAGAGAAAGAGGAGGGAACCCCAGTAGTACTCACTCTCTCAAGCAGCCTCTGCCACTCACACACACATCCCCCAATACCCCCCTCCTCCAGCTGGCAGGGACAGGAGTTATCTCTCTGTGGGACACCACCACTGCTGAATCTGGAGTGTGTGGGACACAGAAGAAAGCTGAGCTGCCCTATCTCCCCTCTCTACCCCCCGACCCGCGACCATACACAGCTCCTGGCCTGACCAGCACCTTCCCATGCCTACTCTTCCCCGGGACATGGAGCTAGCAAGGCTCCCTGGAGGAAAGTGCCTGCTGTCTTGGCAACCCATGGCTTGCTCAAATACATTGCCATCATCTGAACTGAGTCCTTCAATATCGGCACAGAGATGAGGACTAGGCTTCATGCACAATGTGTCCTGGGATGACTGCCCTTGGCACTTTTCTTCACAGGTGAGCCAGCTGCAAGCATGGCACATCCACCACCTCCAACAACATCTTCCTGACCCAGTGGGAAGCGCCACAGAAAGCACACCAGGGAAGATCTGATTTAGGACCAGATGACCTCCCTCCATTCCCTCATCTGGGGGCTGGATGAAGAGTGCTGGGAGAGGGCCGCTGACCATGAGAAGTGATGGGCTGACTGGGAGCAGTGGAAGGCAATGTGGGAGCAGCTGTCACACTAGCATGATACCATATGTTCCTCCATAACATCTCTCATGGTTTGCATGGCAGCATACATGGAGTGGACCACCAGACATCTCCTCTGCCCCCCTAACCAACCCCCATCCCTGCCCCCACCCTGTGGCTTCTCCTCCCAGCCCCTCCCCCAGAGCTGCCAGGTCCCCTTAACATATGGTGGTGTGACCTCTCAGGCAGCTGAAGCCTCCCAATGTACCCGAGACGGGAGCAAGTTCCAGGCCCATCCCCGAGCCCCGCTCCCCCAGGAGCACCAGGGTCTGGGGGAAGGAGTTCTGCGGCTTGGGCTGGTCACTGTTGACCTGAACTAGCAAGTGGGCAGTCTGCATTAACAGCACCATGAAGCACAGTACGAGGCCCTGAGCCTGGCTCTGCTTTACAGCAGCTTTGGCTCCATATTCCAAGTGTTGTGGTATCCTGTGCTATTTTGATGTTGCCTTGTAGTGTGGATGCACTATTTCAAAATAGTTATTTTGGGATTTATTATTTTGGAATAATTTCCTCGTGCGGACATACCCCTAGTTTCCCCCCCACACACTTTTTGAAGTCTCCATAGTGATACAAGCTTATGTTTACAAATTTCACCTAGTCCCACCACCAGAGAGCTTTCTGGCCAGCCAACTCATGTAGATGTCATGTCTTCTGCAGCTAGATATCTGAGGTCAGTTTTGTTTTTGAATGCCTGGGAGCAATGGAGGAATTGTATACTTTTCAGCAAAAAGTACTTTTTCCTTATGTGTTTCTGCCTTAGGAACTGATATTCCAAATTGATTCCTGGCTCACAAAGGATGAAAGGTAAGCTTAGCTTCTGACATTTAGAAACGTGCTCTCAAGTGGATGAGACTGTCAGACCTTTTCTAAGCTGGATAACTCAAATGGATAATACTTGGCTCCTGAACCCTTCTATTATCTCAAATATATCCCAGTCCTTCAAAAGGAGTTCCCAACCTTTAGAAGCCCATTTCTTTAAATCCATTCTAACATTGATATTCTGACTTTTCCCTTCAAAGAAATTGGGTGGCCTCTATAATGTACTCTTTTGTACAATGCCTTGTTTGGTAAGAAAATAAATATTCCCAATAGATCTGATTTGTACAAATATTTCCTATCTGATGTGGCTAAACAATTGGACTAGTAGAGATATCCATTCACTGCTAGAAGGATCCGTATCATTCTTTAACAAACATATACTGAGAGAATGTGTTATCTTCAATAGAGAATAACTTTATATTTCTCTGCTGAAAGAAAAACTGTAATGATGTAAGTACATAGTTCAGCCTTCCAATTTTTTTCATGTTGCAACCCTATTATTAGGACAACCCTCGCTTCTACAGTCCCTGTGCAGGGGGGAGAAAAAGGGAAAAGATCTATGGAAGTTGATGAGTTAGACAAAAAGGTAGGTAGCTTGTGTGATCTCTGAGCCCCTTTGTGAATCAGCACAAAATCTACCTGAGAAACAGCTGCTCATGTACCCCCTCCCAATTTTTCTCAACATCATTCAGACCTACTAAAAGTTCCTTTTCACAAAAACGAAGGCCTCTATGCTCCTTGGGATTTGCTCCAGTGTAATTTATAACTACATAATCCTCCTATGTAAAGTGGAGGAAAAAAAGAGAAGGTTAAGAAATTTTTTGCTTTCTCGAGGAACTATTCCGTCAATTTATATAATTTCTCCTTAGTGTGTCATCAGTGGGCTTATCTTATTCTAGAGAAATGAAATGTAAACTCTGATTTTATTTACTAAAGCTTCACTTCTTCCAACTTAACTTTTTCTGAGAAAAGTGAAACCTCTTGGGTTTCATGTTGTCTACAATAATGGCTATTAATTTTTTGGGATGGTATAAGGAAACTTGTTGTACAGTTAATAGTTATATAATTTCCTAAAACATTCAAAATGTATAAATCACAGGAATTTACATTAGGATTGCAATCCTAATGACTCTGGCACAGAGAGATTTTGTCTACCATAACAATTCAATGTAATTAAATTTTGCTTTGGAGGGTTTTTTTTACTTAGATTGATAGTATCCTAAATTTTAAGCACCCTTGACATAATATTAAAAATGCAGTTAAAAATGACCAGCAACTTTTCCAAACCAGTGCATGACTAAACAGTGTTATCAAATCCCCAGTGTTGCACCCCATCCATCTACACAATCATCCATGTGGCTTCTGTTATCACAAAATTATCAGGACTTGTCTGCTGTTGACTTGTCACAGAAACCTGGGGAAAGTTTGATCCTTGCAGTTTGTTGTGAAGCTCAGCAGATTTAGTCTATTTCAGATTCTAGACAAATTACTTCTAAAGGTCAGAGGGTCTTATGAAGGGACCTTGATAATAGCCCAGAAGAAATGAACTATTGTAAAATGTGTCTCAGTATAATTACCCAATATCAAGAGTGGCTTTGTTCAACAGCAGGAGTGATAGATTCCTTTCCAAATCAACTTCATCACCTAACCCCTAAGCCCTGTTAAATACCATAACATCCATGTCTGCAGAAATATTAATTACCTTTAAAGTGAATTTAATGCTGCTATTACAAATAGGAAAGCGGATTCCAAATAGTGGTCACACACCATGCAATTGGGTCATTTAAAAAAATCCCTCTACTTCAGATGTCTGTCACAAAAACCATTTAATTTCCCTCCCTATTCTTAATTACTTAGTCTGATATACCATTATTGTTCAATAATTTTTAATAGTAAAATGATATGGATGTCATTCCAAATATCTGGAAACAGGAACAAAGATGATTGTTAATAAGGAGACCTTTACATAAAGCAGAAGTGACTTTTGTAGGCAGAAGCATAAAAAGGAAAAAATATAATACAATGTGCCAAAAAAGTGTTTGTGGCAACTCAAACAAAAAGGGTTTATTTGCTTTCCTTTTCCTTTTTTTTCAAAAGAGGTAAGCTACAACTGCAGAGATGATAATGCAAATCCATGTGGAATTCAGTCTTGTTGCAGGCTGTCATTCCAATGTGTCTGGTGTTTTCAAATCCCTGACAGCAGAAGTGAGGTGACATTAACCTGCCAGTCCTTCCACCCCAGTCTGACTTTTTTGAAGGCCTGAGGCAAACACATGCAACCAGTCACTAAAGGATTTGGTACCATTCCTCTGGTGCAATAAGTCTGTAGCCCAGCAGCTGTTGTTTAGTGATAGATCAGTGAAGCAAAAAATTATGCTGGTATAAAAAATAGATCTTGAGCCACAGCTCTCATTCTTATGCCTTTGTTCTGCATTAGTAGGAAACCTCTGGGATTCATTTAGCTGTAATCATTTGTTACTGAGGGGCAGAGCGTCTTTCAGACAGTGATGATGGAGTCACCTTTGAAACAAGTGCAAATGAGTAGAAATCATTTCCCAATCTATTCTCCTAGGATTACATTTGATAAACTGGCACACATTGCAAAAACCTGCTCCGAATGTTGAGAACTGACGTACATACTAAATAGGCCTTTTTTTTTATTATGTTGTTAATATTTTTCCCTGACAATTTAAATTAGTTTACCTTCTGGAGTTTCAACCCTTCATTCAAGACTCACTGATACATGTACAAAAAAACCTTAAAAACAGACATCAAGAGGCAAATTCTCTCCTTCTGTATACCCGCTGAAGTAAACCCCCCATGCACTGCCACTCTCTTAAATGTCTGAGTCTGATTCTAAGTCCCCAGCAGTCATTAATGCTCTTCAGTGGCTTTGAATCTGGGTTTAAATTCAGAATTAAGACTAGTTTATCCCATAATTCATTGTAATATATTTCTGATTAGTTTAACCTCTTGTTTTCTCTGTTCACAAATTATCCATGAGCAGGTCATGAAATCAAAGAATTTGTTCATTATTTGTACATGTTAGCCAATAGTTTGTTAATGAACAAGTACATATTCACTCAGGGTCACTTAACCAACACAGTATCATCTCCATTATTTAAGTGCAATTGTTCAGGAAGTCTATTGCACAGCTAATTCTAACAAATAATGATTTTAAGGTAAGCACATCTAAAAGGAAGATATCTCAAAAATATTTCATCATGCCAGTATTCATGTTTTTTTGCTTTCCACAGCTGTTGCTTTGAACAATGTGGAATGTTTACAAATATGTAAATTAAAGGGTCACTTGAAGTCAATTGGTGTGTTTTAGTTACTAGATTATTTGCCCAATTATGCATAATTAGGACGTTGGATTATAGTTTTGGACTTGAAACCACAATCATATTGCATGTTTCCCAATAAAGTCAGTGGAATTTCTGTCTGAATTGTATATGATGGCTTTTGTAAAGCAAAAGCCATCATATACAAACCAACTGACCTCGACTGAAAGTCTAAAGATGCATCTACACTGCACCGTTATTTTGAGATAACTAGTGTTATTTTGAAATAACAATGAGAGTGTCTACACAGCCATTCTGTTATTTCCTAATAATTTCAAAATAACGGCTGGCATATTCAGAAATCTGTAAACCTTATTCTGTGAGGAATAATGCCTATTCCAAAATAGTTATTTCAAAATAAGTTGTGTGTAGACGCTTCATTGCTGCTATTTTGAAAGAGCTCCTCACCAGGGCCAATCTAAGTTATTCCTCCCCAGTGCCTCCCGGGACTCTAAATCGAAATAGCACATCGACATTAGGGAAGCCTGCCTCAGACTAACTTTGAGGCTTCCCTGCAGTGTAGACATGCTATTTTGACATAAGCATGCAGTGTAGATGAACCCTAAGACAACAAACATAGCACTACATTATATATGTATGCCAATTTGGACACAGACTCTCTAGTGTATTAGAACTTTTTGAAGGACAGCGCTGACAGACAATGGTCCTAAAACTAGCATTTCTGGCCCCACAAATGTTACTTCAGTAAAAGAATATTCTTTGATGCCTGCTGTCAGCATAGTTTGTCCTATACCAAACTATCTCTACTATTGTGATGATGAAATACTTTGAAGTTGTGCTGTTTGAGTCCTGTACAAATTCTAGTCTGCATTCTATCTTACAAGCATGCATAAGAGGCTGTGTGGATATATTCATATGCACTTTTTAGCCTGGGTGATGCCAACTCTCTAAGGTGTTCTTTTCCTCCTAACACGACAAATAATTTGACAAAAGGCTTTAGAGGGGTCAATTATATGGCTAGATTGTTCCACATAATGTACAAGTAGATAGATGTACAAGTAGATGTACAAGTAGAGCTCCGTCAGGATACAAAATTGGTACCCACATCAATGGATGTGGATGCCCGTGGATATAAAGAAGATATCCTCAAATTTGCAGGGCTCTATGTACAAGAGCTTCAAAGCATGCACCTGCTCTCTTGGCTATGCCCTCTGTCCCCTACCCATTGGAAGACCAGTTGGCAAGTATATTTGGGACTTTTCCCAGGAAGCAGAACCCAGGAAGCCAGCTACCCTTCTGGGCTCCTACTGCAGGCTGGGGTTTGTGCTTCAGTGCTATCCCAATCAGAATTGGGTTCTAAACTAAATCCTTTATAACAACCTCTATCTGAAACATTTAATTAACCCTCATATATAATTAGAGTAGGAAATGGAGGCAGAAGCCCAGCAGCAGAGTGGGGGCTATCCTGTTTATTGTGTCGAGTGCAGTATGTATGACTACCTACCCTGTGGGTGGGTGGCGTATGTGTGCGCTCGATGCAAGGAGCTCCTGGCCCTCAGAGACCGAGTGCATGCTTTGGAGGCCAGGGTGGCTGAACTGGAAGAGCTAAGGAAGGCAGAGGTGTTTGTGGATGAGACTTTCCGGGACATAGTAGGGCTGTCCCACCTCAAATCTGACAGTCCTGATGCTGTTACGGAGGATGAAAGGCTCAGGGAAGGAGAGCAGTCAATGGGAGCAGAGGGAAACCATCCCATAGTTGGGACCCTCCTTCCAGAGGGTGAGGTTGTATCCTCTCGTGCCGAGGATACTTCTCCGGGGGACAGAGCTCCAGCTGTTAGGAAGAAGCAGGTTTTAGTTAGTGGGGGATTCGATCATTAGAAATATAGATAGTTGGGTTTGTGATGACCGGGAGAACCGTATGGTTACTTGCCTGCCTGGTGCGAAGGTTGCGGATCTCTCGAGGCATCTAGACAGACTTATGGGCAGTGCTGGGGAGGAGCCGGTCGTCGTGGTACATGTTGGTACCAATGACATAGGGAAGGGTAGAAGAGATGTTCTGGAGGCCAAATTTAGGTTACTAGGAAAGAGACTGAAATCCAGAACATCTTTGGTGGCATTCTCTGAAATGCTTCCAGTTCCACGCGCAGGGCCAGATAGACAGGCAGAACTTCAGAGTCTCAATGCGTGGATGAGACGATGGTGCAGGGAAGAGGGGTTTAGATTTATTAGGAACTGGGGACACTTTTGGGGTAGGGGGAGCCTATACAGGAATGATGGGCTCCACCTAAATCGAGGTGGATCCAGACTGCTGGCATTAAACATTAAAAAGGTCGTAGAGCAGTTTTTAAACTAAGAGGTGGGGGAAAGCCGATTGGTGCGGGGGAGCACCTGGATCGGACGGAGACTTCTCTTACACGAGGCTCCATAGGTAGGGATTCCCTAGAAGTTAGTCAGATAGGGAACGTGGGAAATAATATATGGGCAAGATCAGATGTGAAACAATCGTGCATAAAAAAATCCAATGTGTCTGAGAAAGGCGGACATGTAAATAGTGGTAGTTTTCTAACATGCTTTTACACTAATGCTAGGAGTCTGTCTAATAAGATGGGTGAACTGGAGTACCTCATATCAAAGGAGGAAGTTGACATAATAGGCATCTCAGAAACATGGTGGAATGAGGACAATCAGTGGGACACTATCATACCGGGATATAAATTATATCGGAAAGACAGAACAGGTCGTGCGGGTGGCGGAGTGGTACTATATGTGAAGGATAATATAGAATCAAATGAAGTAAAAATCCTAAAGGAATCAAAATGTTCCATAGAATCATTATGGATAACAATTCATTCCTCTAATATGAATATGGCATTAGGAATATATTACCGACCACCTAACCAGGACAGTGATAGTGATGCTGAAATGATAAGGGTGATTAGAGAGGCTACCAAAATAAAAAACACAGTAATAATAGGAGATTTCAATTATCCCCATATTGATTGGGTGCATGTCACCTCAGGACGGGATTCAGAGATTAAATTTCTTGATGCCTTAAATGACTGCTTCTTGGAGCAGCTAGTACAGGAACCCACAAGGGGAGAGTCGATTCTCGACCTAGTCTTGACTGGAACGCAGGATCTGGTCCAAGAGGTAACTGTTACTGGACCGCTTGGAAATAGTGACCACAATATAATAACTTTTAATATTCCTGTGTTGGGAAGAACACCGCAGCGGTCAAACACTCTGGCGTTTAATTTCAAAAAGGGGAATTACACTAAAATGAGGAAGCTAGTTAAACAGAAACTAAAAGGGAGAGTAATTAAACTAAAATCCCTGGAAGCTGCATGGGAACTGTTTAAAGACACCATACTAGAGGCCCAACTTAAATGTATACCCCAAATAAAAAAACACAGTAAGAGACCTAACAAAGAACCACCATGGCTAAACAGCCATGTTAAAAAGGCAGTGAGAGAGAAAAGGGCAGCTTTTAAAAAGTGGAAGTCAAATCCTAGTGAGGAAAATAGAAAGGAACATAAACACTCCCAAATTAAGTGTCATAATGTAGTAAGAAAAGCCAAAAAAGAGTTTGAGGAACAGCTAGCCAAAAATTCAAAAAATGATAGTAAAATGTTTTTTAAATACATTAGAAGCAGGAAGCCCGCTAAAAAAGCAGTGGGGCCCTTGGATGATAAAGATATAAAAGGAGCGATCAAGGAAGACAGTGCCATTGCGGAGCGATTAAATGATTTCTTTGCTTCAGTCTTCACGGCTGAGGATGTTACAGAGGTTCCTAAATCTGAGCCAGCCTTTTTAGGTGACAAATCTGAGGAACTCACTCAGATTGAAGTGACATTAGAGGAGGTTATGGAATTAATTGATAAGCTGAATAGTAACAAGTCTCCGGGACCAGACGGCATTCACCCAAAGGGTTCTGAAAGAACTCAAAGGTGAAATTGCGGAGTTATTAACAGTGGTTTGTAACCTATCCTTTAAATCCACTTTGGTACCAAATGACTGGAAGATGGCCAATATAACACCAATATTTAAAAAAGGCTCTAGAGGAGATCCTGGCAATTATAGACCGATAAGTTTAACATCAGTACCAGGCAAATTAGTAGAAACACTAGTAAAGAGTAAAATTGCAAGGCACATAGAAGAGCACGAATTGTTGGGCAAAAGTCAGCATGGTTTCTGCAGAGGGAAGTCGTGTCTAACTAATCTGTTAGAATTCTTTGAAGGGGTTAATAAACATGCGGACAAGGGGCACCCAGTGGATATAATATACCTAGATTTCCAGAAAGCCTTTGACACGGTCCCACACCAAAGGCTTTTACGTAAATTAGGTGGTCATGGGATAGGAGGAAAGGTCCTTTCATGGATCAAGAATTGGTTAAAAGACAGAAAACAAAGGGTGGGAATAAATGGTAAATTTTCACAATGGAGGAGGGTAACTAGTGGTGTTCCCCAGGGGTCAGTACTGGGACCAATCCTGTTCAACTTGTTCATCAAGAAAATGAGGTAAGCAGTGAGGTGGCCAAGTTTGCAGATGACACAAAGTTGTTCAGGACAGTCAAAAGCAAAAGGGATTGTGAAGAACTACAAAAAGATCTCAGCAAACTGAGTGATTGGGCAGCAAAATGGCAAATGAAATTTAATGTGGGTAAGTGTAAGGTAATGCATGTTGGAAAAAATAACCCAAATTACACGTACTACATGATGGGGTCAAATTTAGCTACGACAGATCAGGAAAGGGATCTTGGAGTTATAGTGGATAGTTCTATGAAGACATCCACGCAGTGTGCAGCGGCAGTTAGTAAGGCAAATAGGATGTTAGGAATTATTAAAAAAGGGATAGATAATAAGACAAAAGATATCATACTTCCCCTATATAAAACTATGGTACGCCCACATCTCGAGTACTGCGTGCAGATGTGGTCTCCTCACCTCAAAAAAGATATATTGGCATTAGAAAAGGTTCAGAAAAGGGCGACTAAGATGATTAGGGGCTTGGAAAGGGTCCCATATGGAGAGAGGCTAGAGAGACTGGGACTTTTCAGTTTGGAAAAAAGGCGATTGAGGGGCGATATGATAGAGGTATATAAAATCATGAATGGTGTGGAGAAAGTGATTATAGAAAAATTATTTACCTTTTCCCATAATACAAGAACTAGGGGACACCAAATGAAATTGATGGGTAGTAGGTTCAAAACTAATAAAAGGAAATTTTTCTTCACACAGCGCACAGTCAACCTGTGGAACTCCTTGCCCGAGGAGGCTGTGAAGGCCAGGACTCTATTAGGGTTTAAAAAAGAGCTTGATAAATTTTTGCAGGTTAGGTCCATAAATGGCTATTAGCCAGGGATAAAGTATGGTGCCCTAGCCTTCATAACAAGGGCAGGAGATGGATGGCAGGAGATAAATCACTTGATCATTGTCTTCTGTTCTCCTTCTCTGGGGCACCTGGCATTGGCCACCGTCAGCAGATGGGATGCTGGGCTCGATGGACCTTTGGTCTGACCCAGTATGGCCATTCTTATGTTCTTATGTAAGATTTTAGTGTGATGTATGAGCATGCTGAGGGACAAAAGGTTGACAAGAAGATGCATACAAATAGTGTTAAACTCTGAGATTATCTACATACACAGATAAGCAGGTCTGCCAGTGGAGGTATGAGGGAGGAAAAAGAGACAATTGCCCTGGGGCCTGGCATTTCTAAGGGGCCTAGGATTCCTGGCTGCTGCCACTGCTACTGTGGCAGTGGTGGTAGATGAAATCCTGGTCAGTTGAAATTGGAGCGAGACTGCCACACTGTATGCTCTGTGCAGCTCTGAGAACTAGGGGTGCCATGCTCTGGGCAGTGCAGAGGTTGTGCACTGCTCTGGGCCCGCCCCTTCCACTTGAGGCCCCTCCCCTTCCAAGAGCACGGAACTGCCCCCCACCCCACTCACACACACTTTGCACAGAGGCTGTCAGATAATCAGGCAAATCAGGTACACTTGCAAAGGCTGAAAATGTTAATATTCTTAACATACAATGACTGATGGAATTGTCAACATCTCTTTTAACGAATCATAAACACACCACTTGAAGAAAATATTTAACAGGAACAATGAACATTAGTGCATATTTGTCTGCATCTTTCTTTGTCTGCATCTCTCACTGGGACCTTGGGTTGCTCAGCACCTTTGGAAAACAAATCATGGCCTTTCTACTTCAATGCCTATGTATGGCTTTAAGAGACTTACTTTAGGCACTTAAGTTTGATGTTTCCTGCCTGGGCATTTTCTTTATGATTTTGATGACCAAGAGAGAGAACCTGGCATATGGACAAAAACTGAATTCCTGTTTGATTAGTGATGTCCATGTAAATTCTTGTTCCTTCCAGTTCAATCCATAAGTTCTTCATGAGAGACAGCATGGCCTGGACAGAGTACTGGACTGGAAATCAGACACCTCTGGCCTGTTTGGAGAGATTAGAGATGTCATTGCCTTATGCCTCAGTTGAACCTGTCTGTAAATTGGGCAGAATGATTCTGATCTCCTTTGTTAAGCACTTTAAAATCTACCGATTAAAAGCCATGGATACGGTCTTAGTGGTATTATTATTTCTATAGTTGTTCAGTATCTGGCACTACAGGGACCTGAGCTTGGAAAGGGCTTCCAGATACTGTTGTAACATTTGCATTCTCCCAGTTCTGTAATTATATGTTATTTTTAGGCTGTTTGGCCTATTCTTCTCAGTCCTAGTCTCAAAAACAACCTCCTTCTTACTTTTAAGTACTTTCCTATGTCACTACCACCTTCTCCCTCCTCTCCCCCCCCCCCACACACATGCACAATGATCTTCACATATCTTCTACTACTCTATGTATAATGTGGTCTTAAGTCACATTTCCATTTCATTTGGTTAGCAAACACTGGTGACTAACAGAGCATGCAATGTTTTCAGACTTTTTCTTGAATTTGTACATTTAGGACATTAGATAAAAATGCTTGCAAATAATGCTAATCTATTGTGATATGAGACAAATTATCATGAATTCTGGAAAAAATAAACAGACACACAAATAAAATTCTGATTGATAATGACCAGATGTTCGTGCAAAATAGGAATAACTAGTGAAAAAGCCAGAGAAAATAAGTGGGGGGGGGGGGGAGAGAAAAGTAAACTGTTATCAGGAGAATTGCTTATAGAATCATAGGGCTGGACAAGATCTCTCGAGGTCATCAAGATCCAACACCATGCTAAAAGTAGGATCAATCCCAACTAAATTATCTGAGCCAGGGCTTTGCCAAGTTGGGACTTAAAAACCTCTAGGAATGAAGATTCCACCACCTCCCTAGGTAACCCATTCCAGCACTTCACCACCCTCTTAGTGAAACAAAAGCTTGCCAAATTTTTCCACTGAGTATCAGGGTTTTTTTATTTTGTATCATTTTGTTTGTAACACCAGATATGCATTGCTAGCTCTTAAATGTAGCTGTAATATTAAATTTACAGATTTTGAACAATTGATATGAGTTAGTATGAAAGAATTGTCCATTAATGTAAGTAGTTACTGAACATTAGATTTTAATGTGATAAAGAATACGTTGTTTTAAAACATTCTATTTAATCTAAAATATATCCATTTTCATATTGCTTCTTGGAATTAAATATGTATCCTTAAAATGTGTAATTATAGTTCAAAATGAATTATTTAAAAAGGCATTTTACTGTTAGAATATAATACTATAAATAAAAACAAAATGCTTATTATGTTGTTTCTTTTAAAGTAAGTTATACTCACTGTTCCTGTTCCTAGGCAATGAAATCGTGGTCAACAAAGCATAGTTTGACACATCCTCCCCTGAGAGTTGATCTTGCATGGAGTACAGGAAAAGCTGAGTTTATAGTCAGTTTCCTTTACCTTGTTCTTCAGGGACAGTTGCAGGTCAGGCGTCTTCTTACTCCCTCTATACAGCAGATAGGTTGGTAAGAATTCCTTTTCCTTTATTAATAACCTTACCACTCTTCAGTCTAAAGAAAATATTATCACTTCATTTGTTTAGCCAACACCGGTGACTTTAAAACAAAGTACTGCAATGCTTGATCGGTTGGATGGGGGAGGGGGAGAGATAGAGTCATATTGAAGCTATTCCTTGTTAGGTCAAGAGTAAGGGTACGTCTAGACTGCATCCCTCTGTAGGCAGAGGGATGCAGATTAGGCAGGTTGACATTGCAAATGAAGCGGGGATTTAAATATCCCACGCCAAATGTGCATAAAAAATGGCCACCGTTTTTGCGGACTCAGCACTTTGTCAGCAAAAAGCGGCAGTCTAGAGGGGAATCTATCAAGAAAGAAAGCCTTTTTTGACAGATCCCTTATGCCTCCTGCAAGGAGGTTTACAGGATCTGTTGAAAAAGGCTTTGTTTCTTGACAGATCCTCTTTTAGACTGCCGCTTTTTGCTGACAAAGTGCGGAGTCGGCAAAAACAGCGTCCATTTTTTATGAAAATTAAGCACGGGATATTTAAATCCCCGCTTCATTTGCAATGTTGACCTGCCTAATCTACATCCCTCTGTCAACAGAGGGATGCAGTCTAGACATACCCTAATAGACTAGTAAAAAAGAAGTTTAGATCCATTACAGTACATGGCCAGAAAAAGACCTAGGGACAGAATCTGTTCTGTTCTTCCTGAGATGCAGAGTGCAGGAAGAAGATAGGGCAAAGATGGTTCTGAACCATCTTTCTGTTGCATAGATTTTGGGCTCTTGTTATGCCTGAAGACCAGGGGATTGCTTTCATTTAGGGACAACCTTCCCATGGTGATCTATGAGTTACAATGAGAAATCCCTCTAATGCTGAGCATTTCATCTGCACTTCCTATCCTTGACTCACCCACTAATATCAGATCCACTTACTTTGACCTACTGGTGCTCCCCAAATGGTTGCATCTCCATTACAGCCTATATATACTTAGGGCAGCTGGATAAAAATGAAAACTCATTACTCATTACATATATGTCAAGGAGGCAGGTGGGTGGGTTTTTTTTTTTTTTTTTAAGAAACCTTTTCCTCCTACATGTGCACAGGTAACTTAAAGTCTGGTATTTCTCAAAGGTCAGCATTTGACTTCAAAACCTTAGCTGTTTTTTAATTTAGGCACTGTGTGTGGGTGTTTAGAGACAGCATTCAGATTACAGCAAACCTCAGGCAGTGCTTTTCTCAGTCATGCTAATACACATTAATATTTTATATTAATACACATGAAATGAGCCAAATTCTTAGTGCAGATCATCATAGTTCCATTGAAACTGATGAGGCTATGTCATTTTGCAGCAGCTAAGTAGCATATTACATAGGTGTGATGTTTATGAAGGTCTCTCTCTCTCTCTTCTGCTGAACAATTATGAGTGTAGTACTGCTGAATTACAACAGAACTGGGAGGCAGACAGCTAGTCCAAAGCTCTCACTGAGATATTTTACATTTTAACTCCAGCAGAAATGCCATCATTGACCACTCTGTTTTGTGACAGAATCTATTATCTTCATGTTTCTCTTTCTGCGGTGAAGATGCTATGGCCCACCCACTGTTCCTTTAGCTACTCAGCAGAGCAGAAAAGTGAAACACAAGTCTGACACTAGAGGTTACAAGGTGGTCTGGAGGTAAGATTTTCCTACTTTATCTGACTTATGTTGGGATTCTGAAATGACAGTACTTTGTGCTTGAAGTCTATGCTTGATTTTTGGAAATTATGGTGACCCCTTCTCAACATCCGTGCAACTTATGGACTTTCTTGGAAGCTTAAGAAAGAAATGGGTATATTTTATATCTTAAATTATGTTATTTATATTTCAACATAATATATATTTTGTTCTTTCATAAATACTTGATTTACCGCTTCCGACAGGGAGAATACCCTGGGACTTACCTAATGGCAAAGGCTGTAGCACACATATTGTATAATGAGCTGTTTGCGCATATTAATAAATTTCTGATGGAGGCTGGGTGAACATCAATGAAATTGGTGGGCATGTTACATCAGGATACAAGAAGCAGGGAAGCTCCTTTTCAGTGTGAGATAGTTAAAACATTAGGCTCCCCTACTCAAAACACACACTATATGTGAGGCTGAACAATGCGAGAGGAAGGCTTTTGGTGGGTGTTGAATGCAAGGGCTGTGTATCATGTGGATGGAGATTTGTGTTTCATGTGAGTCTTCATGTTGGACCCTTGGTCCCAGCTCAGTCTAACTTTATTCCTGGTTTCAGTTGTCCTAACTTCTTGTTGGAGGGTTTCTGTTCCACCTTCCTTAGTGGGATGGTAGGAGACTCTAAAAGTCCCTCCTCTCCACATAGTAAGAATAGGAAGTCAAGGCCTGATTGCACAGATCCCTTTGGGTATGTCTACACTAGCTTGTTAGTTCGAGCTAGGTAGTCTAATGAGGGCAACCGGAGTTGCAAACGAAGCTTGGGATTTAAATATCCCGGGCTTCATTTGCATCTTCCCGGGCGCCGCCATTTTTAAATCCCCCTTAGTCCGAACTCCGTGCCCGCGGCTACACGCGGCACGGACTAGGTAGTTCGAACTAAAGATCCTAATTCGAACTACCGTTACTCCTCGTGGAATGAGGAGTAACGGTAGTTCGAATTAGGATCTTTAATTCGAACTACCTAGTCCGTGCCGCGTGTAGCCGCGGGCACGGAGTTCGGACTAAGGGGGATTTAAAAATGGCGGCGCCCGGGAAGATGCAAATGAAGCCCGGGATATTTAAATGCTGGGCTTTGTTTACAACTCCGGTTGCCCTCATTAGACTACCTAGCTCGAACTAACGAGCTAGTGTAGACATACCCAGAGTGACATCTCTGGAAAACTTCCTACCTGGCTCTATCTTGGGTCCTTTACCTCAGCCTCTTTCTGGGCCCCTGATGTACCTGCTTCACTCTGTCTAAGGTTCTTCCACCTTTTCTGTTATCCAACTGTTTCTGCTGCCAGAGAGGTTTTTCTCCGTTTACCTTTTGTGGCAATACCTGACTTAGCTGGACTCTTCCTTCTCCCTGCAGGCCCCTCCACACAGAATCCTGGGCAGACTCAGTTCCTGTCACTTTCTTTCCCAGTTGCCTTGGGCTCCCTGTTGCAGAAATACCTTTGTTTTAGGAAGCTCTGTCAGCTAGCTCAGCCACTCAACTTCCTGACACTCACCCAACTCTTCTCCTTGATTGAGAGGTGGAGAACTGCCCTTTTTCCTGGTTAGGCCCTAACTGAGCCATGTTTAGCCCTTTAAACTCTTTTCTCCAGGTCAGATTCTTAGATGTATAGAGGTGAGACCAATTGAACCGCAGGCTCTTATTCACATTCTCAGGCCCAGTGTGGACTTGGTATAACCTATGACACAGAGAAACACCTGAATCTGTCATCAGTTTCTCCTCCTAATGGAAACAACTGCTAGACCCTAAGTATTGGCTAACTGCTCAGATCAAAAGAGGAAACAATAATAATAAATGACATTTATGTAGTGTCTTTCAACCCAAAATCTCATAGAATTTACAACAGTTAATTCCCACCACATCCTTGTCGGGTAGGTAGATATTATATTCCCAGGTGTGAACACGTGAACAATGAGACCAGTACCATAATATGACTAAATATGGAGGCCAATACTTTAGTGAAACAAATTGCCAAGAAGGAGATATCCTCTTCTACTTCAGATTACCTAGGAGGGCCATTCTAGTGAAGAATTCAACTGGCCACTAATGTCCCTAGGTCCCACACACCTGAGGTTGGGTATAGAGGCATTGGGCCTCTTTGCACCATCCAGCCTGTCCTGGAACTTGAGTCCCAGCCCATTCCTCAACGTCCTATAGGAGGTAGGATGAGATAGGATGAAAGGGAGCTGTTACACAAGCAAATCTAGAGCAATTCCACTGATGTTGCTGAAGCTACTTCAGCTTTATATTGTTGTATCTGAGCTAGCTAGATAGATATGATATGCATGCATGCGTGCTTCTGGGAAAATAAGATTCAATATCAAAATAAATATACTCTAATTAGAAAATGTGGGTATTATAAGACTTATATGAACAGAATCAACTGGATTTCAAGTGTTTGTTAGGCTGTATAGTGGCTGAATTGTGATACTCGTAAGTATACAGAGTTTGTGATGACCATGCAAACCTTAGAAATAGAAACTTTTAGGATTCAGACTCAACTTGTGTGAAATGTATGTACACTGCTCATGTGTTCATGATGAGGTCTCCATCTAGGGGCGAGCTTATATATGGCATGTAAATAAAAGCCTTGAACTAAAATTGTGGGCTAATTCTTGGTTGGAGGCAAATAGCATAGCTCAACTGAGCAAAAGGATCCGCCCAATATTATGGAGATTTAAACAAAATAAAACAAAACAAACAAGGAAACTGCCACTCACTACCTATCCAGATTAAAATATGACAGACAAAAATATGTTTTCTGGATTTCTTCATGAATCATTATGGGAAAAAGCAGCACAAAGCTGGTTTTGCTCTCCAGAACATCAGTAACACCAGTGGCAAAGGCCTTTGCTGGTAGGATCTCAGTGCCTGAATTCTGTTGCCCTCAAAGCATATTTGAAATATAGCTCTTGAATTATTATTATTGTTATTAACACAGTGAACACATTCTCAAGAGCTTTTCTTTGGCTAGCAATAAGAAAATACCACTGTTCTTTAGAATGAATGCATTAGTGTAGGTGTTTAAAACAAATGGTTAAAACCCCCACATGTACCTATATGTTTTTGATAAGCATACTTGTGGAACTCATCCTTGTAATTTGTTATGCTTATTCCTTTCACAATGAAAAGCTGTGCTACTCCATGATGTCAAACTACAAAACCCCTTTTAAATAACATCACAGCTATATAAAAGATGATGTTAGGAAAGGTAATAAAATATGTTAACTGATGTTTATCAACAAGCTGAAGCACTGGAACTTGGAAATTGAATTATACTGGTACCCTGGTTACTGAACCCCTATTAAAGTGTTAAATATACACATGGTGTTCTCATAAAGACAAGCTTGCTCCAGGTTTCCAATTACTCATTAGTACAATAAAGGCAACAACATCCTGTTATGTCCAGTGATACAATATTCTGAAGAGAAGTCACTGCTACTAACATTGTCTTGTAAATGAAAGATTCCATTTAAAATAAATAGCAAGCATTTGAAAAAGGAACTGGGAAAATTGGCTGAAACCACAGTAAAAAACGTATGTCAAATTCATAGATGAACATAATTTGTTGGAGAAGAATCAGCATGGTTTCTGTAAAGGGAAATAATGCTTCACCAATCTACTAGAATTCTTTGAGGCAGTCAACAAGCATGTGGATAAAGGGGATCCAGTGGATATATTGTACTTAGATTTCCAGAAAGCCTCACCACAGGCTTTTAAGCAAAGTAAGTTTTCATGGGATAAGAGGGAAGGTCCTCTTAGGGATTGATAACTGGCTAAAAAATAGGAAACAAAGGATAGGAATAAATGGGCAGTTTTCAGAATAGAGAGAGATAACTCGTGGTGTCCTCCAGGGAACCATTCTGAGACCAATCCTATTCAACATATTCATAAATGATCTGGAGAAAGGAGTAAACAGTGAGGTGGCAAAATTTACAGAAGATACAAAACTGTTCAAAATTGTTAAATTCAAGACACTGAAGAGCCAAGGGACGCAAGATGGGATGAAGATGGACAGCCCGTGGTGGGTAAAGAACAGGTTAGGAACTATTTAGAAAAGCTAAATGTACACAAATCCATGGGTCCGGACTTAATGCATCCGAGGGTACTGAGGGAGTTGGCAAATGTCATTGAGGAGCCTTTGGCCATTATCTTTGAAAAGTCATGGAGATCGGGAGCAATCCCGGATGATTGGAAAAAGGCAAATGTAGTGCCCATCTTCAAAAAAGGGAAGAAGGACGATCCAGGGAACTATAGGCCGGTCAGTCTTACCTCGGTTCCTGGAAAAATCATGGAAGGGATCCTTAAGGAATCCATTTTGAGGCACTTGGAAGAGAGGAAAGTGATTAGGAATAGTCAGCATGGATTCACAAAGGGCAAGTCGTGCCTGACCAATTTGATTAGCTTCTATGATGAGGTAACTGGCTCTGTGGACATGGGAAAGTCAGTGGATGTGATCTACCTTGACTTTAGCAAGGCTTTTGATACGGTCTCCCACAATATTCTTGCCAGCAAGTTAAGGGAATGTGGATTGGATAAATGGACAGTAAGATGGATAGAAAGATGGCTAGAAGGCCGGGCCCAGTGGGTAGTGATCAACGGCTCGATGTCAAGATGGCAGTCGGTTTCTAGCGGAGTGCCCCAAGGTTTGGTTCTAGGACCGGTTTTGTTCAATATCTTTATTAATGACCTGGATGAGGGGATGGATTGCACCCTCAGCAAGTTTGCAGATGACACTAAGCTAGGGGGAGAGGTAGATACACTTGAGGGCAGAGATAGGGTCCAGAGTGACTTAGACAAATTGGAGGATTGGATCACAAGAAATCTGATGAGGTTCAACAAGGAGAAGTGCAGAGTCCTGCACTTGGGACGGAAGAATCCCAAGCATAGTTACAAGCTGGGGACCAACCAGTTAAGTAGTAGTTCTGCAGAAAAGGACCTGGGGGTTACAGTGGATGAGAAGCTGGATATGAGTCAACAGTGTGCCCTTGTAGCCAAGAAGGCTAATGGCATATCAGGTTGCATTAAGAGGAGCATTGCCAGCAGATCCAGAGATGTCATTATTCCCCTTTATTCGGCTCTGGTGAGGCCACATCTGGAGTATTGTGTCCAGTTCTTGGCCCCCCACTACAAAAAGGATGTGGACGCATTGGAGAGGGTCCAGCGGAGGGCAACCAAAATGATTAGGGGGCTGGAGCATATGACTTATGAGGAGAGGCTGAGGGAGTTGGGTCTGTTTAGTCTGCAGAAGAGAAGAGTGAGGGGGGATTTGATAGCAGCCTTCAACTTCCTGAAGGGAGGTTCCAAAGAGGATGGAGAGAGGCTGTTCTCAGTCGTGACAGATGGCAGAACAAGGAGCAATGGTCTCAAGTTGTGGTGGGAGAGGTCCAGGTTGGATATTAGGAAAAACTATTTCACTAGGAGGGTAGTGAAGCACTGGAATGGGTTACCTCGGGAAGTAGTGGAGTCTCCATCCCTAGAGGTGTTTAAGTCTCGGCTTGACCAAGCCCTGGCTGGGTTGATTTAGTTGGGATTGGTCCTGCCTAGAGCAGGGGGCTGGACTTGATGACCTTCTGAGGTCTCTTCCAGCTCTGTGGTTCTATGATTCTATGATTCTATAAGAGCTTCAAAAGGATCTCACAAAACTAAATGACTGGGCAACAAAATGACAGATAAAATTCAGTGCTGATAAATGCAAAGTAATGCATATTGCAAAACAAAATCCCAACTACACGTATAAAATGATAGGATCTACATTCGCTGTTACCACGGAACAGAGAGATCTTGGAGTCATTGTGGATAGTTCTCTGAAAATATCCACTAAATGTGTGGTGGCAGTAAAAAAAAGCAAACAGAATTTTGGGAATCATTAAGAAAGGAATAGAGATTAAGACAGAGAATATCTTATTGTGTCTATAAAAATGTGGTATCCACATCTTGAATGCTGTGTGCACATGTGGTTGCTTCATCTAAAAAAAAAAAAAAGATATCTTGGCATTGGAAAAAGTTCTGAAAAAGGAAAAAAGATTTGGGGTATGAAACAGCTGCCATATGAGAAGAGATTAATATGACTGGGACTTAGTCATCTCTTTTTCAAGATGAAGAGTGACAGGGGATGGATCACTTCATGATTACCTGTTCTGTTCATTACCTCTAAGGCACCTGGCATTGACCCCTGTCAGAAGACAGAATACTGGGCAAAATGGACCTTTAGTGAGACTCAGTATAGCTATTCTTATGTTGAAATATTTTCCCATTAGGAACATAATGGGACATTGTGACTCATATAGTAGACCCCATTTTCTGGTATTGTTTAGTTCTTTTCTTGGTAAGTTGGAGACAATAATTCAAGGATAATTTTCACCTATCCTTAGATGTCTGTTCAGAAGAAACAAGAAACCTCACTGCGTTAAGTCTATTGATAATTGTAATCCTCCAGGAATATTTCATCTCCAATACTACAGAGGTGCATGTCATTTCCAAAAGGGGATGAGCAGGAAGAAAGAGCTATCCTCCAAAACACAAGCCAATGGAGCTGGCTAGCCACACGGGATTGGGAAGCTGCAACTCATAATAAGGCAGAGTATCAAACAGGCAACCTTCACATACTCCTGAGACACCAAAACACAGGTTGTTGAAGACTTCCTTGTTCTCTCTCTAAGGTGGGTTTTATCTGTCCTACCTCTTCTTATGGGTGGTGTGTGAATGTCTTGAAATGATCCCCACGATTTATTTTAATTCTTATTTAGGAAATGAGATTTGGGCAATTTTTAGTGCTGATTCTCCAAAGTGAAGCACAACACTAAAAATGATCACCAGTGACTTAAACTTTGTTCATCTGTCAGAATCAGAGACTAAAACTCAAAATAAAATTTCCTTTGAACAGTATGAATCTTAGGTGGTGGGCTCAAAAAGACGACAAAACTAAGGTCAGGTTCCAATCTAGCATATATCTGCCCCATCTTGGATTGCTACCCTATGGGAGTGAAGGTAATGGGAAAAAATTAGGCTTGGGAACTTAAAAGTGAACTGGATAAAACACAATACCATTTATGGAGTTAACACAGAGAGAAGGACATACGAGGTTACAGTGTGAAAAAAAAAAAGAGGATTCCTTTACGAGACTCTTCCTGAAGACCCAACATTACCAGCATTATCACTGCAGAAAGACCTACAAATATCTGGACAGCAATTTGCTAATACCAAACTAATTGAAAGGTTGAGCCTGGAGAATTCAGTAAACTGTTCACCAAACAATCGAGGTTTTGCAAGCTTAACACATGTTCCCTCATAAGAATTTTTCCCCTTCAGAATCCAGGCCATTAGGTAATAAGGTTATATGTTTATAATCACTCTAGATCCTTATTTCTATCATGTGCTGATTTGTATAACATTTAAGAAACACTGGATAATTTTATAAACGCGCTCAAATATTTTAGACATGGAAGTAAACAAATTAATTTTAAACCAGGGCCCATGCTAGTCTCAGTTCAGTGAGCTGATGTTGATATTGTCTCCTCACATCCAACCTAAAAATAGGGAAGTGTATCCATATGTAACCTGTACAGCATCTACAGCTTGATGAAGTCACATTCCCAGCCTCCAAACGTGGAATGAACTAATGGTTCTGGCTAGTCACAGAGCCACGAGGCACAACTCCACTCTACTCTGTCTTCAAGCTACTTTTCTTATTCTCTCTTGGGTCCCCATACTGTACAACAAAGCCACTATATTTCTGCCCCATACAGGGACTTCCACAGCCATTCCTTGATCTAGAGCAGGGCTACTCAACTTTGGAAGCTCCGGGGGCCACAATGATACTCACAGCATATGCCGAGGACTGCAACTTGTGTGGTTGCATATACATGCAAATATATATGCAAATAGCTTCTTTCACAGTGACGGGCATGAATACAAAAACTAAGGCAAAACTACACAACATGCAGGCCCCATTTAAGTCAGTTCTGCTGATATTAATAAAATGCAATATTTTCCCAATTTCCACCAATATGACAGCACTTCTAATGAGCAATGACAGTCCAGGAATTTAACTACTAAAATGCATATCAACAGAAGACCATTATATTGACTACTTTTTTGTTTCAACTCTTGGCCTCATAAAGCCAAACTGCACTGTGGGCCGCAAACAAATGGGCCACGGACCGCATGTGGCCCACAGGCCACGTGTTGAGTAGCCCTGATCTAGAGGATTTAGACTCAGCTATTTACTATACTAGGCCCTTATATGATGTGAGCCACATGTTCAGATGACACTTTACAAAAATTACATTATATCTAAAAGAAAGGAATAGATTTTTTAATGAAGTATACGTGTTTTATTTTATCCTGCATCTTTGCTGTCAAGAAATATTGCTACTGACTAGTTGTATACTAATAAAATAGCTTCACTTTTACCATTTCCAATAATACAACAGACAAGCTGTAGTAAAACAAATATATGGAAATCTATAGTGGAATTCAAGCATTTGTTTGGAACATATAACTCCTTTTTATTTCATAAGAACAAGTTTGTTTTCTCTTAGAAGGCATATAATTATGATGAACAAGTGAATTTAATGCCACTGAAAGCATGAAATGACAAAAACACAGTTTATAACACATGAATGATTTATACGTAATATATTGTACAGAATTATTAGTGTGACAGAACTGCAAGTGTTAATGTTGCTGTTCAGACAAATGAAAGTCAAGTCTACAGCAGTGACTTACCTTTTTACTGTAGAGATGTGGCAGATGCCTTAGTTTGCCCTCAGTTAGTAGGTTAATTTAGCCCATTGGCTAAATCAAAACCCCAACCATTCCAGGGTGTCAGAAGTCCATCTTCTTTCCTCTCCGAGGTGTAACAGCAACAACTCTGGGCTCCATTCTACACTAGGGAATTATTTTGAAATAACTTCCTTTATTTTGAAATAAAAAGTGGAATGTCCACACTACCAAACCCATTATTTTGTAGTAATGAGCTCGTTATTTCAGAATAACTCCTGCATTCTATGTCTATGTCTAGACTACATCCCTCTTTCGAAAGAGGGATGTAAATTAGACAGATCAAAATTGCAAATGAAGCTGGGATTTGAATTTCCTGCTCTTCATTTGCATAATGACAATCATGCGTTCTTTCGAAAACGGGTATTTCGAAAGTGAAACCGCTGTCTAGATGCGGTTCTTTAAAAAAAACCCCTTTTTCGAAAGATCCTGTAAATCTCATTTTTTGAGGAGTACAGGATCTTTTGAAAAAGGGTAGTTTTTTTTCGAGAGAACCACATCTAGATGGCAGTTTCACTTTTGAAATACCTATTATCTATCTGTCTAATTTACATCCCTATTTTGAAAGAGGGATGTAGTTTAGACATGCCCTGAGAGGAATAACGTTTATTTCAAAATAGTTATTTCAAAATAGTGGTAGTGTGGATGTTCCACTGCTGCTATTTTGAAATAACTGCTTCCCAGAATTAAAAGTAATTTCTGCCTTTTGCTTCTTAGGGCTCTGAGTTGAAGTAGCGATCCACATTAAGCAAGCCTGCCTCGGACTGGTTTCAAGGCTTCCCTGTAGTGTGGACATGCTATTTGAAAATAGTTATTTCGGGAGTTATTATTTCAAAATAAGTTATTTCTAAACAATTGCCTAGTGTAGATGTGCCCTAGTGGTCTCACAGTCCAGGGAAGCAGAGGGCAAGCTTCCTTCTACCCTTTCCTGAAAACGCTAGTTCTGGACCCCAAAAAGAAGAAAAATGCTTGATGTAGTGCTTTAGACCTTTTCTATTAATATTCTTTCCACTTCTGAATTATCACACTAGCAGTTCCAAATACCTTTCCTTTCTAGGGTTGTCTTCTCCATGAATTTCTTGTCTGAATGCCCACACCTTGGGACAAATGAGATTCACAACCTATTATCTTCAAACTTCTCTTCAGTTCTACACAGTTCTTGTACACAGTTTTCTTTCTCAGCAGAATTACACCTCCCATCAGCACTGGGAATGATCTATAGATTCCAGAATGTTTTGTGTTCTGGATTGTACCAGAGACCTGGCCATGCTGAATTTGAAGCTTCCTTTAAAAGGGCCAGCACATTCTACTACAGATTTCCCAAGAAAGTTTCAGTATAAGTCCTTAATCCTGCAGTGTGCAGGAATGGTCCCTACAATTATGCAATCTTCTGCTCTCCAGTGAAGTTAATGGAGCTCCATCCAGACACATGCATGGAGTTTATTGCGGGATCAGGGGCCATCTTTTATAATCAGAAAAAGGCTTAAAATTTCAGAATGTGCACAAACAAAGAAGTGTCAATAATACTAACATGTCTTTAAATAGCCTTTGAAGGACTAGATTTTTGTCAGAAAACATCCATTTCTCCATAAACACACAAAAAAGCCAACCACGTTTGCAACGATAATAATAAAAATGTAGAGAGGCAAAATAAGAAAGATGCTTGAGACCTTATTGAGTTTGATATAAAGAGATTTATTTTGTATATTTTGACATATGATTTTGACAATTTGTGTTTTTTTATGGTTATGACTAACTAACTTTTTGAATCTCTGCATTTACTGTCATTAAATAATTGTGTGACATCCCCTATGTCTGAGTCCTCCCCTAATGTTTTGCATTTCTGAACATTTAAATATATAAAAAATAAAAAGTGATTAAACATTATCCATTGAAATTATTAAAAAATAGAAATAGAATTCTGCCAAGCTTCATTTTAGAGGATATTCTCAGAACATGTTTGAAATGTTCTCCTACTTCTCAGAGAAAGAGAGTTAACTGGAAAGATGAACTTTAAATCTCTGAACAAAGTTGTTTTTGAGAGTTTTCTATGCATTAGCAGAATCAAACAGTCTAGAAAGTTCAGGTGTCACAATCAAGCATTGGAACCTTCAATAATCCACCTGAAACAAACTGAAGTTCTCTCATCCATACAAATACTGAAGATTATTTTTACACTCTGTGACTAGCCCAGAGCTGAATGCCCTCAAAGTTCTCAATACTTTCAGGGGGAATAAAGGCACTATGCTGTTCTCTTCATGGGAGGCAATCCATAACTTGTAGATTTGGACCATATTTATGTTGTCATTCTTCATATTTGCATTACAAATTGTGGGCTTGTATTGCTTGCATTAAATTAGTGGAAAATTGGAATAATTTTGCAGCAGACTGAAGTAGAGTGCATATAATGGAACATGAATTTGAGGCCATTTGTGCACTGAAATAAACAGTTCTACAAATGCTTTCTAAAAACAATTAGTGTTTTGCATTGGAATCTCACTACAGTGATCTGATATTAAATCTTTTCTAAGCAGCATGGAGAGATTTTCTGTGCAAATTATGGAGTCTGTGGATTAATTGTGTGTGATTTAGCAACGACTCTATGTTTGGTACTACCTCACACATGCTGAATAGGAAAAAGAAAGCAGCTTTCATGTCAATACAGATTTCCAAGAAAAGTAGACAGAAATGTGAAATGGTATATACAAAACTCCTGAATATTTAAAATGACCACATTCATATCTTTTAGTGCCACAGAGATATACATACAATTTCCCTGGTGAATCATTCAAAACACTTAGCAGCAATTTTTAAATGTCTATAGTACATAAAAATGAGATTTCCTAAGAGTAAAAACTATTATATATTTCTTGTTTCATGTATAAAGATGATTTATTAATACCACCCCTTGTTTTGCATGAGATTATTTTTTATTATTCCAAGTGAGATAATGTATCCATGGTCTGTTAATCTTATTTGATTTCTTTACCCTTTGCATTAATGCTCAATTATAATAACATTTTGTGTTGCATCTGACTCCTTGCTATCTAATACAGAATCCAAAAAGCACTATTAATAGTGGGTTCAATCAATTTCTAAGTGCATGCATTTCCTCTAGGTACTGATCTAATTGCAATCACAGAAGACATTAAAGGAACATGCTGTAAGAATGGGAAAATTGTGTAAGTTAGAGTGCTAGGGACAATGAATAAACGTGTATATGAGTCTTCTAAGTGCTTTTGGAATGAAAGTCTATTAATCCACTTACCTATGGAATGACACAAAGCACAAGAAAATATTTTTTCTGATCCAGTGCAAGGAGCTTTATGAATTCACATGGGAATGCTACCAGAAATGCAAGAAATCAGGATGTGTCATCATTATTTTTAGTTAAATGTTAGGTTGCAATTTTTAATGAGGGTACTTAAAATAAAATAAAACAAAACCTTGAACAGTCACTTAAACAGTTATCTAGTAGTAAAATTATGTCTGTTCAAAATGGATCCCTCTCCCTTCAGAGTAACAGACCATCTAGCCCCAAAATAAAGAAGCCATTATATGCCCCGCTCAGGTGGCTTTTACTTCTACAAGCCTATGTTCCTCAACCAACTCTTTTTTTTCCCTCCTTGCAATAATTCAGCTGCAGCAAGGTTTACTTGAAATCTATGCAAGATATTTTTGCTCTTCTGCCAGGTTTGGTAGACTGGAGAAATTGGCTTTTCTACCTGTACAGAGCTCTGCTTGGCTAGAGCTCTCATTTGACATAAAATCCTGTCCCTACTTCCTGGTCTCCAGCTGTTCCCTGGTTGGAATAAAAGCTAGTTACTCCTTGTCATGGCTCCTTCCCCACTCTGGCACAATAAATGCAGGAGTGGGGGCCAGCAAAAGTACCCCCAAAACCAGGCTTTGGTATAAAACTTCCTCCCAAAATCTTAACAACCTAGATTTTGGGGATAAAATCCCGCTGCCACCACCCAAGTATTGATAAGAAAATCAGGGGAGAGATCACTTGGGAAATCTCACCCCTAAAGCACAAACCAGGATGCAAAAATTAACCAATGCCATGTTAAGAAAAGAGAAAGAACTTTGATTATCAGTACAATATTCCTGTTGCAAGCATAATGACTAGATGGAAAAGTAACAAAGTAATATACTCATGGAGGAGAAACCCACCATGGGCCAGGAGCTTAGTTACAAAAGAGAGCAAAAAGCATTTTTAAATGTACAGACATCAGATTCCATTTATCTAAACTTTACCCTACTTAAAGAAGAGTAAAGAGTCTATTCTTGGAGGGAGACATTCTGTCTGTCCCATGCAGTAGATGGAGAGAAACTGCCCAGGACAAAGGAGGGAGAAATCAACAATTCCTTTGTCCCAGTTTGAAATTCCTACCTACATTCCTATTGGCTGAATCTACCTGACTTAGGTAAGGTTAACCCCTTAGTTCCCAGGCTGCTGGCTAACTCTCATGATCATGACACTCTTAGAAGGGATTGTATGGACCAAAGGACGGGGTATGTACTACTGCTGCAGGGACACAGCAGGTGATGAGTCCAAGCCCAGAGCTGGGAGACAGTTCCAGGGGGCAAAATGAGTTTGGGGACCCTTGGAGAATGCACCTCACATGTGAATTGGCCAGAGCCCAAAGGTCAGTCTTGGCCTTAATCTAGGACTAATGACTCATGGCTGGATGGGCTGTCAAGACTGTTTGTTTGTTACTGAAGGAGACCAAGTTCCACTGGGGTTCTATACATTCTAGTAAAGTATTGTGAGAAATCAGCACATCCAAGTGATTCCTAGGTGAATTCTTCCCTGAACAAAACGCCAAAAAAGAGCCCCCACCATACAGCATGCAGACAATAACTTCTTTGATGAATCTTAGCCTAACACTAGTGCTCAGTTTCCAGCAAGCAATTCTGAATCAAGAATCAACTCCAGTCAGAGAACAACGCAAAGGGCAAACTCTTCTGTTGCTTGCACAGATCCCTCTACCCAGAATCTTTTATAATCAAAACCAACACTAAGTATATCAGCTCTACCAAAGACACTGATGTCTTTATCCACCCCAATTATCACCTCTAATATCATTAGCTCATAGACATTAACCTCCCTGCCTCATCCCCTCTCTGTTCTAAAATCTGATTTGTCTAGTTTATATGTGTTCACTTTTTTTTATTGTATCCCTTCGGTATATATGGTCACGCCAATTTTCTTCCACAATTTGATCTGAGGAATTGGATCTGGCCCACGAAAGCTCATCACCTAATAAACCATCTTGTTAGTCTTTAAAGTGCTGCATAGTCCTGTCTTTTGTTTCTACATTGACTTGAATAGGTTTTGAATCAGACAGGATTTCATTTTGTTGACCAACAGGTAAATGCTTCAATTGTATGAACAGAATGGTGCATCTCACCTCTTTGTTCTCTAATTATTTGCTCTATTAGCGGTGGATCTCCATCTGAAGCATCTTTATTGGTAGTGATTGACATTCACAATAATATTGTTAGGCCTGATTTTTCCAAAGTGTCCTTAATTCTAATTTTTGTGCTCTCATTTAATTATAGGTCTAGGTAACAACATAAAGATGTCTACCTGGGCAATATTTTTTGATGGGGGCCACTCCAAGATTTGGAAAATGGTCACATTCTCCCATGATATTAATAGAGAAGGTGCAGAGTCTGGTATGGAGGTTGGGTGCAGAAGGGAGCTTGGGGTGAGGGATTGGGGTGCAGGAGGAGGTGTGGTGTCTGTGAGGGAGTTTGCTTGAAGGAGGCGGTTGTGACCTGGGGCACTGGACTGGGCTTCAGGAGTTTGGTGTGTGGCCTAGGACAAGGGACTGGGGTCCAGAGGTTTGGGTGTGACCTAGAGCAGAAGGGGGTTGTGACCCGGGGCAGGAGTCTGGGGTGCAGGGATTTGGGTTGTGACCTTGAACAGGGGATTGGGGTGCAGGGTCTGGAAGGAGGGGCTAGAGTGCCAGAAGCAGGCTCTGGCTGGGAGACTTATCTGGGTGACTCACGGCCAGCAGCCCAGCAGGTTTCCTGGGCAGTTTCCCTGCATGCCCTGCTCTAGACAGGCTGTAGGGGCCATATGTGTCTATGAACGAGAGCCTGAAGGCAGTGGGGACTGATGCTTTGCATGCTGCCTGTTTTTCAAACAGGCAGCTCCCATTGGCCAGTAATCGGCCAATGGGATTGTGCTGCGGGTAGGAGCAGCATGTGAAGCACTACCACCCCTGCCCTGGGCTCACAGCTGAGAAAGAAAAATGGCTGTGGCAGCTGATTTTCTGAGTGGTGGGGCACGGCAGGACAAGCAAGGAGTCTGCCTGAGGCTCCATCGCTGCATCCACAGGCTGGATTTGGTTACTTGGCAGGCCAAATCTGGCTCCTGGGCCATATTTTGCCCAGCCCTGATCTAAATTCTAGGATTTGTGCCCACAGTTGATAGAACCTATACTGCATGTGCAAAATTGTGGCTCCAAAGAGACTTCTAAAACATGTCCTCATGGTGCAGTCTTTATTGGAGTTCCATGTAAATATGACATCCATATAATATGAAGAAAATTTTGAGCCCCTGCTACAGAGCAGAGACTTGAACCTGAGTATTCTACATTCCAAAATAGTGCTCTAACCACCAGGACCTCTGGGGGTATGTCTACACTACCACCCTAGTTCGAACTAGGGTGGTTAATGTAGGCATTCGAAGTTGCAAATGAAGCCCGGGATTTAAATATCTATTAATATTAGGATCTCTAATTCGAACTACCTACTCTGTGCCGCGTGTAGCCGCGGGCACGGAGTTCGACCTAAGGGGATTTAAAAATGGCGCCCGCCCGGCAAGATGCAAATGAAGCCCGGGATATTTAAATCCCGGGCTTCATTTGCAACTTCGAATGCCTACATTAACCACCCTAGTTCGAACTAGGGTGGTAGTGTAGACATACCCTGGCTTCTGTGTAGTATCTTTATCTCAGTCTCTTTTTTTTTTCACATGGTCTCGTTTTTGTTTGGAATGAAAATAGATTTCAAAACATTTTTCACAACATTGAAATTTTTTTTCAAACAGGCTTAACAGTGAAGTGACTCTTCTGGTTTGATTCCACTTCGGGAAGGTTTTAAGTGGTTATAAAGGATTAACCAGCAGTTTTGTTGGTTTAGCTGGTTAATGTTTGTGTACTTGCTGGCTAGCTAGAAGTTGTTTGTCAAATTTTAGATGTTGCACATTATTGAGCTCTTACCACTTGTTGGCCAACCAGGCAGGTGAAAGCAGCACAAACCTTTTTTGACAGGGATGGTGGCATTACTTGTCTGAAGGCCACCTTTTTTTCAGATTATGAAGTTGATGGCTTGGTTAGTTCCTACCTCTTCAAATTCTCATCACTAGTTTCTTGGCAAATCAGAATGGATCATTTCTCTTCTGATGAAGTGGGTTTTAATTGGTCATCTTATGCAAACAGAGATTGTTCCTTTCCATTTTGAAAAGTAACCAAAATACTTTAGAAGTTTTAGACCTACTGAGTTCATTAGAATGGTGAAGTTTACACTCTTGCTCATGAGTTTATTCTCTAGTATAGAGACTTTGCAGCTCTTGCCACACCTTAAGACACAGCTGCATTGCAATAAGATACCTGCAGGCAGCTTAGGTTAGCTTGCAGAGTTCAGGCTAGGGGATATACAATTTCAGCATAGACATTAACACTTGAACTAGAGCCCAGGTTCTGAGACCCTGTGAGGGGGAAGAATCTCAGAGCTTGGGCTCCAGTCTCAGTGTCTATACTGCAATTTATAACCCCACTGCCCAGGGCTCTGTGGCAAGGTGGTATGAGGCTTTTAATCACATCTGGACATCCAGGGTGTATGTTACATTACAAGGCAAGACTGGACTTAAGACTGATGCTCAGACACATCCCTTTCTCTTTACACACAGTTCTGTCTGACATGGGCAGATGTTTAATTTTTCTCTGCAGAATTTTGGTATTTGCCACCAATCTACAATTCAATTTTGAACTGGTGCAACAAGCTTAGGATCTAGTAAACATCAGAGTAAAGTTTTTTCACTCTTAAATATCACCATTTTGGCTACAATTTATGTAGAGAATTCTGTGCCTTATAGCTGGTGACTTCACTCTGATGGGATAAAATGATTTAAACCTATATTAAACTATTTTTTCCTACTATTTATATTTAATAGTGATATCTGCGTGCATTGTATTAGTTGTGCCTTTATGGTTTTTGTGGATAGGAAACTGAATATGAAAAACTTAAAAAACAATATATAGTCTGATAGCACTTTAAAGACTAACAAAACATGTTGATGGTATCATGAGCTTTTGTGAGCACAGCCCACTTCGTCAGATGACTGGAGTGTTGGAAGTCCAGAACCAAGAATATTTGTTGTTTTTTAAGTTTTTCCTTTTACAGACTAACTCGGCTACCCCTCTGAAACTTTTGCATATGGAAAGTTAGAGGATATTTACAAATCTGGTTCTCTATAGTCTTAAAATATCACTACGTCATATGAAACAGCATTACCATCAAAATCTTGGTTTTTTTCTCAATATTCTGTTTAGAAAATATGTTGCAGTTTCCAGCGCAACCACCAGCTGGCAGTGGGGTCAAATCTTTTGTAACTAACTTGGGCTTTTTATCTTAGCAATGGGAGAGATAATCCTGTCTCTTTCTACAAAAAGTACTGAAAATGCAGGGGTACACCATCCACAGTCCTTATCCTCATATTTCCCTTTCTGGCTCGCGTTCACATCACTTCCCCTTTCAGGAGTTCCTTGTCCTTATTTGTCCCACCTATCCTTGCTCTGAAACTGTCAATTGCTTCACAATTGCAGAGTTAGCAAGCGTCTGAACCTGCTCAACAAAGGAGGTCTCCTTATTTGGAGGAAACAAAGCACTGAATGAGAGCTAGCAACAATATGTGAGAGAAATGCATGTGACTAACAGGCTAACTGCAGTTCCAAACATCCTAGTGAAGTGGGTTCAATAATGCGGCGTGGCCCTTCAAAGGATACCATTTCCATTATATGTCGTAGGAAAAAATCTGCTTTTTGTTCAACATTACCTTTCTTGGGCATCTATACCAAGTTGAAGTGGCTTCAACCATATTCAGAATATGTTGAAAAACATAATCAATAATGTGCTTTTAGTAATGTATACTTAAAAAGATGCTGTTCATATACCCAAAGCCACCTCAGATATAGCTTACAAAAATATGCATTCATTATAAAATTGCACAGCAGGAGAAACAGCGTCTCGGCTGAAAAGATAATTGTGTGTTATGCTTTTCACATTAAGGGAGATTGTAGTGCTCCCACTCTGTATATAAAACATATTTGTATACATATGCATGTGCTACCTCCACTGTGGTTGATAGTGAGGTGAAAGGGTGAAGAAGGGCTCAGAGAGCTGCTTCCCTGTCTGTGGCTGTTACTTCTCTCCTGTTGAAGGTAAGAAGAGAGGGCAGATAGGATAGAGCCTCATCTGAAGCCAAGAGGGAATCAGGGCTGAAATGTGACATTAAGGAAAGGTCTATACTAAACTGGAAGGTCGGCTTAAGATATGTAAATAATGTAGCTGAAATCAATTTACCTTAAGCTGAATTTCTCTGATTGCCCCAGAGATTCACTGGAGAAACTCTCCCATCAACTTCCCTTATTCCTCATGACTGCGAGGAGTTCCAGAGTTGACAGTTAGGTCCTCAGTATTCGATTTAGAATGTCCTTATTAGATCTGTTAAATTGAATGCCGGAAGATCGGCCTAAACTTTGTCAATCTTCCATTTAGTACAGACATGGCCTAAATCAGAGCCCAGTCCCTAGTCTGCTCCTGGGCAGCTCAGCCATCTGTCCTGTATTCACAGTTTGTGTAATGACAAGTGGAACCCATGTTAATGTATGTGTGGCAATATAATAAACAGGTTTTATTAATACCCCAATAATATATGCTACAGATATTATTATTATTTATTATCTATTAGTCAAGACTTGAAGACAGTTATTCTAGGCCCTGGACAAAAACAGAACAAAAAGACTGCCCCCACTCAAAAAAGCTTACAATCTATTACTGTTGGACCTTGACTGAATGGTGTGCTTTATCCTTCTGGGTAACATACATTAAATAACCACTTTGTGTTAAAAGATGCTGAGTTAAAATATCAATTTAAATCAATACAATATACAAATATATTACAGTGGTTTTTTTTTTAAGTTAGGAAATGAGGTATAGACGGCTACCTCTTTCTTTCCATAATAAAAAGTATTTGATAAAAGCAAAGTTGAAAAATAGAGTTTCTCGGGACAAGCGTTGATCAAGTGCATATAAATAGGCTGAAATAAACTCAAGCGCACCTAAAAACGCACCTCACTCAGGCACATTTTTCAGAACAAACTATTTCTTACAAATCCTAAGTGATTAATATCAAAGGGTGGTAGATGAACACTATTTTATTAATATATCTGTATTACATCTCGACCGTTACTGTACTGTGTCCTTTCAAACATCATTTACATAAAACTTAGATTATTGTCTTGGGAAAAAAATAGGCAAACAAGCATCTACAAAAAAAAGCCTTTATTGCTGGTGTTCATTATTTTAACACATGATACTGATAATAGGTGAACTATAATCTCAAATATATCACATATGTTTAGCTATTTGCACAGTTATCTGCATCTAATTAGACACCTGGAAATTATTAATATGCAAATTAAGTTTTAATGCATAGCATTACCCTAAAATCTATTTTAAATGCCCAAATATGTCTCTTAATAATATTGGCCCATATTATTTATATAGCTTTTTAAAAAATATGGATAAAATAAAGGAGTTGGTTTTAAAAAATAATTCTCTTTGATCAAGAGCTGTATATCTCATTAGACTTCCCTCTGGTTTAAGGAGGTTAGACATGATTCTTGTTGAGGATCATCAATACAACTGACTGCATTGAATCACTACTAATGATCTAGTGAAGTGGTTTCTTTTCCACTCAGAAGTGCCTTCACGGTTCTCCTAGTATGAGAACCGGGAACTTCAGATAAAGGCTGGAATTTGCAAAGAGGTTGTTAATAAAAATTGTGATTAAGAAACTGATGGCCCATTTCTGCTCCCATTGAATGTAATGAATGCAGAAGCTCTATTGTGCCTAATAATTTACCAATAACTACCTTTCTGAGTATTGAAATTAGGATAAAAGCTTTCATTGTCTTTCTCAGATCCTCACTGATAGGTGCTGATTTCAGCTAGCCGTATCATGGCTCATTAACATTACCCCTGAGAGCTATGTATCCAAAATACCTCATGCCTTCTCTCTATTCCAAGAGAAGTGCTTTAATCCTTCTTCATGTACTAGGCAACAATACCAAGCCCAAGGGGCCAACATAAAAATATTACAGACCATTCCCACTTGCACTATACCTTCCCTCTGGGGTAAGATGTTGAAGAATTTCCATCCCACCAATTGCAGGCAAATCCAATTCATCTCTAATCTAGCGTCTACTTCAGGGATCCTGCAGAAGGAATGAAGGTTCAGTTACTCATACTGCATAATTTGCCTCCCTGGACCTCTCTACCTTAAGCCAATCTCTAGCCTTTCCCAAAGTTCCTTCCTAGACAGTTTGTTCTCTCTCCAGAATTCTCCCTGGGAAAATTGCTTAGGCTCCCACTGTGGATGGTTCAGCCCTTCCCACATTCTCTCTCAAATCCTGGTCTGCTTCCCTAAACTCATTCACTTGCCAACATACCACTAGCCTTTCCTTCACCTGAGCCAGCTGACAGTTCAATGCATGGAAGAGGCCACAGGAATGCACAGACATGTACCCCACAACTAAACCCTACACTGCACAGATGACTAAGTATATTTTAACTTGTAAATTTAAGATTAGATTGTAACTCTTGGTATGAACAAATCATATAATCCTAGGGCTGGAAGAGACGTCAGGAGGTCATCAAGTCCAGCCCACTGCCCAAAGCAGGACCAACCCCAACTAAATCACCCCAGTCAGGGTTTTGTCAAGCTGAGACTTAAAAACCTCAAGGGATGGAGATTCTATGACCTCCCTAGGTAACCCATTTCAGTACTTCACCACCTTCCTAGTGAAATAGTTTTTCCTAGTATCCAACCTAGACCTCCCCCACTGCTACTTGAGACCATTGCTCCTTGTTCTGCCATCCATCACTACTGAGAACAGCCTCTCCCTATCATCTTTGGAACCTTCCTTCAGGAAGTTGAAATCATACCAGTGTGTTGTATTGTGCACTGGCAACTTCTTTAAATTTGGGTGCGGCTGGAGATTTTGAACACTATGAAGCACATGCAATGTAAGCCAGAGGCATGATTCATATCTGCCCTACCAGATATTGATCAGCTGATGGAAAAGACTGAAAGTGCAGACTGTATTTGCATAGCTAGACCTAGTTTGCTTAGGCTTTACCACAATGACCAGTTCTGGCTGAGTTGGTTTAAAATTCACCTAAGTCTTCGATTCAGACATAATGAAATATTTTTATGTTTTAATGTCTGACTAAAGGTAGCAGAACTATACCCAATATAACCTACTTGAAAGGGTTGCCCTGAATTTCATCTCACTTACTAAATGGAGGTACTTGATGCTAAATCCAACTGAAAGAAGGGGTAAGACAGGTGTTTCTACCTAGGAGTATAAATTTGGTTTAATGGCCCTTAAATGCTATTTGAGCTTCCACCACCAATATTTAAAGACAGAGCTGATTACATTCAGTTAAATATCTTTGTTTCCTCCCAGTAATCACTGGAGCAGAAATTACTAATAAGCTCATCACAAGATTTGAACTTTAGACCTGATATGAGGCCAGTGTGGGAGTGAAGAACAATACAGAAGAGAGAACAACAGTGAGATTCCTCACAGTCTGCTGAAATCATAGAGGAGTGGCCTAGATGCTGGAACCTTAGAATGTGGCATCACAGCTAAAGATGACAGGAACAGCATGAGCAATGACAAGCTGAGACTGTAGCAAGCAGCAGCAGAGGGAGAGGCATCACTCCACCCAGCAACAGGATCAACACTTTCTTTCATTCTTTATCCTTCCATCACTTTTCAAGCCACCCTAACCTGCAGTCTAGGTATCTGGAACAGAAAACTTGATACGACATATGCTTGGATAATTTCTTCTCTCATTTACCAAGTAACTCTAAAGTAACCCTGTGGAGGTCAGTCCTGGATTTACAATTAAGTGACAATACAATCTAAATGCATCTAATACATATAGATAAAAAAATAAGTGGAATGCTTACTTTCAAAATTAAGAAAAGTACATGTGTCTGGAGAGTATATGATAAACATAGGTGAAGTGACAAAGCCACATTTTTTATAGATTTGTCTTTTTTATCGGCTGTTTTTTATTTAATCTGAACTCAAAGTATTATAATGTTCATGTTCACGGGAGACAAAAGACATACAGAATGTGATTTGTTTTCAAATGATATCAGTATTCAATGCTAAATATATGTGATGAATTCTTATCCATGTAAGCATTTGCTCTAGCTAAGCTGTAATCTTGCTTAGGGCAAAATTTTTTGACTTTGAAAGTAAATACAGGCAACCCCTGACCTGCGACCCCCCCCCGCATTTACGGCCACCTTGCTCTGGGAGTCACGGGGCCACCTACCTCCTGACACAGCCCCCGGCTGGCTCAGGACGCCATTTGTGCTGTCCCTTAGGCCGCCTACCTCCCCCATCTGGCTCTGGGTGCCGTTCATGCCACTGGCTCAAGGAGATTGCAACTCCCAGGAGGCAAAGTGGGCCAGGAACAGAACCCCCATTCATAACATTGCCTCATGGGCAATAAGGGTTTGACTTATAAAGGCCCGACTTACAACGGTTCTCCAGGAACCAATTAGGTCGGAAATGCGAGGGTCACCTGTAATGACTTTTGGTCTGGTCATGTGAAATCCTGTGTGTGCACGCATGTGTTCACACATATACACTTGCATGCACTAAAGCATGCAACTCTTTAACAGTTACAATGAAGCCTAAAGGTGGTATCCTTACAGATCTGTTAAAAAACATCATGCAGCAAAATGCAACAATCTGGACTGTAAAAAAATAATCTGATCATTGTATAAGATTTCATCCATGTATTTTGGCTACTTATGTGCAGTGCCAATAATGATGTTCTCCTTTACATTTGTGAGAACTCATTGTTCTCAATAGGAATGGGTATAAAAGAAGAAAGGGATAGATTGTGCAATTCATACTGACAACACGGATGAACATTTCACTACACAAAATAATCCCACTAAAGACATCAGATCTACTTGCATGAGTATGTTTACAAGAGAAAGACCTCTACAAGCTGGCCTAGAGTTTGATCTAGAATTTCTAGAAGTTGTTAAATAACTCATTTGGAAATGTCTTCATATTTCCCAATAAAAACAAACTTGTCCAAATAGAGCCTATTTGCTAATATTTTATATGGTGTGTGAAAACTGTGCCAAATATTTTGAAATACTGCTTCTTAGTTGGATCATCTTCATTTTTTTCTGTTCTAGCACTTGGCTACCCAAAGGTGACCTAAGATCAACTAGATGCTCAGGGCCACTGGCATTTTCACCACCTTTGAGCAGAATGAGCTACCAGAGTATGAGTAAGAAAAGCCTCTGAGATCCTCTGATGCCATGTCTATACTACTGATGTAAGTGCTGCTAGCCTTGTGGTTCTGAACAGGGAGCAGAAACAACAGGAACTGTTTTGTAGAAGATCCTGATGTCACTATAGCCACAAATGAAAAATTTCTCCAGAGGTCTTCAAAATCAGACCTTACAAACTGTGCCAGCCTACAAGGGAAAAATCATTAAATTAATAGAAAAGAGCTATTCTTCTGGTACTACATTTACCTATTAATAACTAACAATGCAAACAATCTCTGACAACAGCAGAAATGAGCCATTTTTTCCTGCTTTTTCTTGTTGCACTTCTGAATCCACATCCAACTAAATGCTGACAAAGGGTAATATGTCACAGAAACCCACAACAAACATTCTGAAGTGGCCTTTCTGAATAATTGAATATGCCTTTTTCTTTTTACCAGAATTCTGTATAAACACAACATGGCCTGAATGAGATTTTACCACACTATTATCTACATGGTATCATTTACCAGGATTTTAGATAGACTTACCGAAAGTGATACAATTCCTATAAGGACAAATATAGCAGGTATTACTAGCATGTGGTTAATGGGCTCCACTAGTTCTCATAGTAAGTAAAATAATAATTCTGTAGCTCATAACAGGCAGGACTGAATCTGGACTTTAAGGAAGTTTGTGGAGAAGGGAGACGTCTGCTATTATTTCCCTCCTCTCCAACCTGCCTTCACACACATATGCACACATATACATCTACAGATTACACAGTATATGGAGCAGTCACAATTGGATTCTTGAGGGCATAATTCGATTGTGTCTGTTTCTTACATGGTCCACACAAGCATATCATAGGTTTCTCTTCCCTTGTGAAAGGCTCATCCACAATCTGACCTCTTACTAGTCATAGAGAACGTGACAAGTTTCTCATTTTACTTACCAGGTGTAGCCAGACATGAACCCCATCTTGTTTTCCCTCCCGCCCCCCCAGAGAGCAAGAGAAAGGCAGTCAGCCTTTGATGCCCTGGGAACGCAGGGGTGCTGCTTGTCCCTGACTCTAATAAACAGAAACCAGACAGTAAATGGGCTAGCTGACGACCCAGGGCTTCCTGCTGCCCTGATGGCTAGTACCAGTAATTGACACGCCTACACTGTCCCAGGAGAGGAATCTTCGCCCATCACATACTAGAAGTGCCCATTGTCTGCATTTTCCCAGGTGTGAATTATGCTTTGCACCCTTCGTGGGAAACTTGGCATTCAAAGCCATTTTCCCTAATTGGCCACTTGAGACCAGGAAGAAGCCTACGTGACCCAAGGGGTATAAAGAGGGGTTTAGTAGCCCACCCCATTCGAGCTCCAATCATCTATACCTGCTGGCAGGTATTGGTTGCCTCCCGAGGTCTGTGGGATGCCCAACCTCGCCCTACTTCTTCCTGAGGGATTGAGAGAAAGACGCTGGCCATGCCAAGTCTGGAACGCAGGGGTGAGAATATATACCTGCTAGGTGTCTATTTTGCATGCATTTAATAAGAGCTCAGAGAACCAAAAGGGTTTCATGGTACCTGTAAGTGACTTATTAGTGTAATTTCTGTCCTGTCCTTTGTAGTGGCTGTGTTATCTGTAACACAGTAGTAGCATTTAACAGCTAAGTTTACCCTGTAACAATAAAATAGTAACTGTTTAAGCTGTGACCTGACTCCTTCAGTTGCTGTAACGGAACCAAGCACAATTTTAAAAGAACTCCAGCCGGTCATAAGGGACAGATATAGGGAGAGCTTGAGCGTTGGATCGTGTCGCTTCCAGGGGACAGATCCGTTGGGGCACCTCTCAAGCCTTCCCAGGCTGCCCGCTGCGAAGGGATTGTGTATCCTAGCAGTCAAAATCTGAGGTGTAATAAGCTCTCCCTGTAAACTTCTTGGGGCGCCTGTCAACCTCCTCCAGGTTGCCCGCTGCTAAGGGACCCAGTCCTAGCAGTTGAAGTCTCGGGTGTATAATACACACACACCACTCACTGCCCTGACCACCGGCTGACACCAGGGCAATGGGGTTGAGGGGTATTCTATCCCAGTGAAGGTTGGGGAGGAGTATGACTGAGACACAATGGACCTCTCAAGGGATGTAACAGCAGGCATGCTCCACGTGCACCTGCTTCTTGTGGAAAGCATGCCTTATATAAGCAACCTCAGCGGCTTGCATGAGTGGCCTCCTTCATCTCAGTGGCCTGCAAGATTGTCACAACCAAGATGGTCTCCCGGAATAGGGTAGTTTTGCTAACTGTGCTTGCATACCTAGAATTTGCAGGGTACCAAATGAACCAGCATGTGGACCCAGGCTCAGAGGCTCACTGACACAGGTGCTGCTAGCTATGTAAATGTACCCAATGCAACTTAAGATCCTAAGCCTTTAAACAGGACTTAGGCACCTAAGTTATTTAGGAGCTCTTGAAGGTTTTATGGCCCAGTTCAGCTACTGGTGGTTAGCAATCAGTGAAGTTGTACCAAGTCCTATGTATAGACATGAAAAGGTATGGTTTGCACAGACTGAGCTTGTACCACTTCCAGCTAGAGGTCAAATGAGCTAAGGCAAAAGTTAGCTGACCTTATCTCCATTTGGAATCTGAACCAGTACAAGTAATCCAGTTGCCAGCAATGATGTCTGAATCTGGTGTAGAAAGGATCAGCATGTAGGAGCCCTGAGTCAATGACATCCTTAAAAAACTTGCACAGTTTTGGCAGCACAGAAACAATTAGTTTGAAAGTTGTTCTTCCATGATAAAAGCAAATGATTTTGCTCTCTGTGTATGAAAAGTATTTTACTTGCAGCATAGGTCATTGTCTTGAATGCCAGTGTCCTCCGCGTGTGAGGAGGAGAAAGGGTAAACCCTCTGAGTTTTAAGTCACATTTATATTTTTATTCGCAGATATGAATTTTTATCCCAGTCTTTTAATAGCTTCTCTGGCTTCAAATAATTATTCCACTAGCATATATAAAGCTCTTTGTGCCCCCTTTTAAATGTGCTTATCTTTGCCTCTGATAGAAAAGAGGAAAATATAAGGGAGTGATTGAGAGAGACTGCAGACAGAAGATATGGCAAGAAGAGAGGAAGGACACAATGCAGCAAGACAATTTCTAAGCTTCTCTTCACTTCCCAAGACCATAATGACCCCCATCACACAGGGCTACATTGCGGCTTTTATGCCACAGCCCTCAGCAGGGAAAAGGCAGCGTACATTGTCCCAGAGACACGGTGCCTCCAACAGACTAGCTTTCTTGATGCGTCTATGTGTGCAGAAAAGGGCATCCTGCTTTTTCCAGCCATGAACATTGAGCAGATGAACCAATATAGAGAGCATCAGACTATAGGTCAGTGCAGGAATTGAGGGGCTATGAATTCACTTCTTTTCCACCCTATTTCTAGTAACCTATTCTCCAGATTTCAGGGAGCAGACACACAATCATCATAAAAACCATTTAAAGTTAAAGAATCATACAAGGGCTTCCTACATGGCCCTCTGTCCCTGTAAACCCATTTGAGGACTTTCATGATGTGGCCCATTGAAGAGGGTGTGGAGAAGGTCTTATAATATTTTCCTTCCATTATGTAACCACCTCTCTCACCTACATAGTCAGTGTAATGAAGCTAAAGAGATAACGAAGGAAAGGCATGGGAGAAGCTGCTCTACTATATTTGGAAGCATGGAGCAAAATTGCTGGTCCCCAGATAGTCTCTGGCATTGATCATGTCTAGGATACTATCAAATTCATGATCCATTTTGGTCAATTTCATGGGCATAGGTTTTTTAAAATGCTAAATTTCATGATTTCAGATATTTAAATCTGAACTTCCATGGTGTTGTAATTGTAGGGCTCCTAACACAAAAAGGCGTTTTGTCTGTGTATGTGTGTGTGTGTGGGGCGGGGGGGGCTTGCAAGGTTATTGTATGGGGGTTGCAGTGTTGCTACCCTAACTTCTGCACAGCAGCTGGCAATAGCATTGCCTTTAGAGCCAGCCAGGGGCTCAGCTCTGAAGGCAGATTACCACCAGCAGCAGTGCAGAAGTAAGGATGGGATGGGATGATATTGCCTCCCTTACTTCTGCTCTGCTACCTGTAGAACTGGGCCTCAGACAGCAGCTGCTAGTCTCCGGCCACCCAGCTCTGGAAGCAGAAGTACAGAAGGGCAACATGGGTATGGTCAGTGCTTTTTTTGTAATGGTACTGCCTGGTACTCAGTACCAGAACCTCCAGACGCAGTACCAGCACCTCTAGTCAGAGCTCAACAACTTTTCCCCTGGAGTACCCGGCACCTTTTTTTTTTAACAAAAAAAGCACTGGGTATGGTATTGCCACTTACTTCCGTGTTGCTACTGGCGGGGTGCCGCCTTCAGAGCTGAGTATGTAGTCAACATTACAACCATCCCTCTCCAGTTACCCAGCTACGCTCCTAAAATAACCTTATGATCTCCCTGCAACTGCCTTTTAGGTCCGCCATACCCCCTGCCCCATTTGAGAAATGCTGGTCTCCCCCACACAAACAGCCAGATTTCATAGGAAGACACCAGAGTTCATGGTGTGTGACACATTTTGCATGACTGTGAATTTGGTAGGACCCTAATTATGTCTGAGGCATGATTCTATTGCATTCTTGTGTTACAGGACTCTCCTAGACAGTACAGCAAAGGAATCCAGGATGACTCTATGACTATGAACTACTTGTGATGAGATGGAGGTGGGTTTTTTATTCCTTTTTGTAAAAATTTACTGCTTCTGCCCAATTGTATACTTTACATTATTTTGCCTACTATGATGACAGATTTGCTTGTAAAACCACTCTCCATAATCTGTGCACTCCCAGGGAATTTGCTTGTATGATACACTCCCTGTAAGAGTAATTTTTAGTAATTTATTAGCAGGCAGCCTAGATGAGGAGGCAGATGCAGGAAGCAAATTCAGCTTTTCCATTTGCCTGAGATCACAACTCTCCCATTTGCTCAAAATCACATCTCAATATATTTAATAATGAACACAGAAATGTCATACCAAGAAGCTGTATAAGCCCTTCAAGTTCATTTAAGACTTGATTTCAATACATTAGTGAAATAGGTGAAAAATTATGCCTTAGAGGAGTTCAACATACATCACCTTTACTATCTAAAATTAAACATTTATACTTCCTAGTTGACTAACTTAAAAAAATCAACATACCTGACAGCTTTTCCATTGCATAGACAAAGAGGTACAACTCACAGCTATAAACTTTCAGAGTTGCTTTATACCCTCTTCTCTCCCACCCACCCATGCACGTGTTCAGTTACTAGTCAACCTACAACACTCATGCTGTGCACACAATCTGTGACTCCAGTTAAAACAAACTTTAGCCACCAATTCAACATAATCATTATCTAGAAGTAAATATAAAATTGCTGCTGATCAACTGTGTAGTTGATGCAAAGATTGGCAGAGCAGTAAAGGATGAATACAGGGCAATTATACTGAGCAGCCTGAATTGCTTGGTAAGCTGGGCCCATTCAGCCCAAATGCATTTTAATATAACAAATGTAAAGTTATACAACTAGTAATGAGGAATGCAGGCCTGGGTTTAGCGTATGTGTGTGTAGTGTTGGATGCCTGTGATATGTGGGAGATCAGACTTGATGATCTGCTGATCTTTTGTTTGCTTAAACTCTGTTACTCTATGTCATGACTATAACTAGGGAATGGGAGACTATCCTGGGAAATGGCTTCTGAAAAGGGTTGTAATCGACATCAACTCAAAGTGAGCCCTTAGTGTGATACTGAGGCAAAAGGGGCTGTGATCCTTGGGTGTATAAACAAGAGAATGGTGTATAGAAATAGAGAGGCATTTTGGAGATGGTGTCTGTAAAGCTGTGGTGTCCACATTAGAGAATGTTGTAGGAAAATGAGAGAGGTGGCGAAAAAGAGGCACAAAAATAATTCAAGGGCAGGAGAAAATGGCTCACACTGAGAAACCGAAATTGCTCAATCTATTTAGCTTATCAAAAAGAACAGAGGTGACTTGATAATGATGTATAACTACCTTCACGGGGAAGAAATGCCAAATACTAAAGGGCTCTTTACTGTTGTGGAGAAAGGCATAACAGGAATCAGTGGCTGAAAGTAGAAGTCAGACAAATTCAGCTGGAAAAGGGGCACTTTTTATAATTTGTTTATACATTTAAAACAGAGAATGTCCTTTTGCCACTGAAGTGAAAGGGTCAAGGGAAATGATGGATTCTCCATCTGTCAGTGTCTTCAAAATAACACTGGATGCTTTCTGAAAGAGTTATTTTTGCCAAATTCAAACACAAGTCACTGGGCCCAATACAGAGGTATCAGGGTGAAATGTAAATGCCCGTGATATAAAGATATGAAATTCTGGTTAAAAAGTAAAGCAGTTAAACATTATATTTAACCAGTTAATGGGGCCTGGTGGATGGGAGGCTGCTCTGGCCAGGCCAGGTGCTGGTTAATTGGTTGCCCCTTTAAGCATGCTAATAAGGCAATGATTACTGAGAAACTTGTTAACCAATTAACTGTTTATATCCCTACTGTTATACATAGGAGGTCAGACAAGATGATATAATGATCTCTTGGGACCTTAAAGTCTATGAAAAATTACAGTTACAAGTCACATCTTTAACGTTATGCTCCTGATGCAGCATACCATCATGCTATGCTTTGTAACAGAATTTTCAAACAAAAATAATCTTTCATGAGGTTAACCTGCCACCTACATCAAAGTGTAGTCTTTAGAGCTGCCCCAAATTTCTGTTTGTTTGGGTTTTTTTGAATACATGATTGTGACAAGAGGTACCTTGCCCCCTGTGACACCTTGCTGAAAGCCCTGCATACACGCTGCCCCATGATGAAGCAGAGATGGGTCCTCCAAGCCTGCCTAGAGAAGCCTTGTGGAAGCAGCCAATCAGAGTCCAACAAGTTCAGATAAAATGAGCTTCAGGTGCTTGGCAGATCAGTTCCTGGGTAAAACAAGAAGGGTTCTTGTTTGGCTAAAGCAGACTGGTGGCTGGTTTTTGGCCAAACCTGGGACTGAAAGGACTTGAGATTCTAACCCTAAGCTAATGGACGGAAGCAAAGGTGCTGGGTGGGAAGGGGACGAGAAAATGAAGCAGCTGCTAAGTAAAGAAAGCCATATGTGTCTGCTGTTTATAGGGTCCTTAGGTTGGAGTGTGGAGTAGTGGGGTGGGTGTGGGATATTCTAGTATCCACTGGCGAAGAGGCCTAAGTTTATAGAAGGGGTGTCAGGCACCTAGTACCCAGGGCTAAAGATCCTGGTGAGAGTAGCCATCTGAGTGAACTTTTTACTGTCCCAGATGGGCTCTACTTTGATTGTGTAACTTGGCTGGATGGCTAAGCTACTGAAGACCTGCCTAGTATGGTTCCCAATCTATGCAGAATGCCAGGAGTGGGGCAAAGATTGCAGTAGCACACTGTAATTGGTTAGGGGAGGTGAGTGATCTTAATCATAACTATCCACTTTTTGTACAGTTTAAGAGACAATGAGGTTAAAATGCTGTAATTTAAGAGAACTTAAACTTTTTTCCTTGTTTTTTTTACCTTAACTCTTAAAATGATGATGTTTTCAAAAGTAGGATGTATCTTTATGGGGAAAAAATTAAATTGATATGGTAGAGATCTGCTGTTCTGTGAATGTTGCGTGGACATCCCTGGATGTTGTCCATGAGCACTTTTAATTCTTTTTCAGGCCAATTCAATTCATTTATCTTGAACTCTTGGTACAGTAATCAGTATAAAAGGAATAAGCCAAATCTTCACGTCACTCTGGAAGCACAAAGGAGACCACACATTCTGAACATTCGGATGGATAGTCCTTTTCAGTAGAGACTGCCCAAGTGGCATGGAGCCCAAAGTAGTCAGGAACACAGATCTCTCTCTCTCTCCTGTGCTTCCCCACCCCAGCGACATAGAAGATATTCTGTGATGAGGAGAGGTGTGGCCAAAGTGTGTGACAATCTGTGGGTTCAATACTAGCAATAGTCTCTAGAGTGTGCAAATTAGAGTACTTCTGAGGTGTAGTCAGTCACAGACTGACCTCAAGATCAGGAAGAGGATGGAAAGGTGGCAGAAAGCTATTTTTTCTGGTATGGTTGAAAATAAAAGAAACTTCCATTTAAAAATGTACAGCTGTCTAACTTTCCCTTTAAACTATATATGAGTGGTTGTCTGTACTTGGGTAAAATACACACATTAACAAAGACCTTAACTGGATTTCTCCCTACATTCCAGGTCCTAATGACATAAAAAGCCAAGCACTGAGTACTTAAGAGTACTTAGAACCCTCCCTGTCAGCTTCATTTAGCATGGGCATGCTAATTGACATTTTTTCCCCGTTTTTCCTTCTCTTTCCATCCCCATCTCCTCTCTTTCTCTGCTATTTGTTTTGCAACCTAGACTCCTTAACTCTATTCATGAGAAAAGTAAGTTGTGCCCACTAAAGCTCATGATACCATCTACATTTTTTATTAGTCTCTAAGGTACTGCAGGACTATTTGTTGTTTTTTTAAATTGCCTAGGGTTATTGCTTATGATGCACTTTACTTAGGGGAACATGTACACCAGGGCCACATACTAATCTCTTGTGACTCCACTGAGGTCAGTGGATTTGTACCAGGGATGTATTTGATCCATTACTATAATTAAAAATTAAACCACCTAGTATTGATGCCATCTTCAGAATTACCTAGTTTTATTTCTTTCTTGTCCTTCCAATGGAAGAGGACACCATGCTTCCCTGCCAAAAATTTGTTTTAATGACAATATAATCAGAATTTTTGACATACATTGTTCTTTTGTATTTTTCTCTGCCCAATGACATTAGAACTGGAAGAAACAGGACCTCTAAAACAGTGATTCAGGACTACCATGACAACTGTCAGACCCAGATTAATTCTCAAAGAAAAGCTCAGATCTATTATTTGTTGGTCTCAGGGTTTTGTTTTCCTTTTATCTTGCTTGTACTTTGTTACTATGCAAACAATAACTCATCAGTACCTGTTGTTCCACTTAAATGCATCTATTTGAAAAGTTTTCTCCCTTCAATAAACATTTGTGTTTTATAGCAAAAATATTCTTCAAAATCAGCAAACATCCAACCTACTTTTACTATGTAGGGTGTTTCTATATTTTACTAAGAGTATATCAAAACACCTTATTACTAGGTATTTTTTTAAACCATCTGGGTGGTCTCAGTGCATGTGCCATCACTTATTTTTTCATAATAATAATAGACCATTAGCAATTGATTTAGGTAACAAACTTCTGACATGCATGCATGTGATTGTACATGAACACCTACAGGGAGGTAGCTGGCATGCTGTCATTATGTCTTGTGAACTCACCTGCTCGACACTTATGCACAAGCAATTGTAAAAAGAACTTTGCTATAGAACATAGAATAACTTTGCTTTGTTAGTGAAAATTCAAGTTAAAAAACAAGTTATGCATATCAATTTGAATATTGATCAAGCTTTAAGAACCTCCTCATCTCCAGGGATCGTTTTGGTAGAACTATTAATTGCCTTACTTTCATCCTTCATTAAAAGATGGCACCCACACCTTGAAATAGATCCTGTCTGCTGTCTAATAGCAAGAATAGTGGAGGAAAAGACCATCTCCTGGAGTCCTGCATCTCAGTTATAATGAATAACCAGAATTGAGTTTAAAGTGCAATCAGTTTGCTATTTTTTTCTTAGTCTTCCACTGAAGCCAATTTATATAGTTCTGTTTCATCTGCTTAGTATTCCTGTGTGGAATTCATTTATATCCACATTTTAGCTTTAAGTTAATTTAACATATTTAAGAACTACCTCTTTCTGATAGGAGATACTGGTTTCTCTCTGGCTAAAGGCCATATTTCATGGGTGAGGTCTTCAGCTGGCGGAGTTCTACTTGGCACATTTAGGATGGTCTTGAAGCTCTCTCTGTGCTTCTTCAATCACCAGTGTTGTAAGGGCCTCCTGCTAAACATTTGCCTTGGGGTTGCTCTAAATTTTGTCTGTTTTCAACATTCTCCCTCCCTCCTTGTTGGTATTGAGGGGATGCATCAGCAAAGGTGGAGATAGGGAAGAGGTAGCAGACCCAGCTATACTGGCCTTAAGCTAGACAGGGACTATTTTCCTCTGGAGGAATCTTCAGGTTACTATTTTCCAAGAATCTTTAACACTGGGCCTTAATAGGGACTGGGATCTGGCCAGAAGGCTCTCCTTGCTTCCTCCCTCACTGATATTTTTGCTGCACAGTATCTCTCTTTTCTCAATTTAAAATCTCCTACTACTTCCCCTCTCACTTATTTTTAAATTAGAAGAAACCCCATTTAACCCTGGAGTTAACTTTTTGGTCAGTGTTTCATCCACAGAGGGTTTTGTGCAGTATTTTCTCCTCACTAGTCTCCTTTTGGTATAAAGGCAAAGACTCCTTGGGTTTTTTAAAGAATTCTTTGCCAATAAGTTACTCTTCTTACGCCCACTTAAATATTCTTCTGTATGCTCCACTGACCTCTTGTTCCTCATGTGTTGTACTTGAAACATTTCTTATTTAACTCTACCCTAGTACATTCCATATTTCCCTCACTACCTTGACCTTATCGCTTTTCAGATTCAGATTTGTTCTGTATTCTTGTGTGCTTCTTTTGCACCCTTGCTTTTTTGTTTACATGTTATTGTTCACATACCTAGACTGTCTTAAAAGACCTCAGTGGGTGCATTTATCACCATGGCTATTAAGCCATCCTTTCATCTCTTAAGAAAGTGGGTCACATAACGGGCTCTTAAATTCTTCATAAACGAATTTAAGAGCCCTGTCCAATATGGAACGTGCTCTCCTTATACATGTGTCATACATATGATGATGTTGGTTATTTCTGGCAAAAAGTTATTTAACTGTTGTTCATTATATTACAGTAATTACCTAATACTTCTAGGGCTTTCATGATGGAATTTTCATGGCATCTAGGCTTCAGCACCCAGTGTATAAAGTACTGTAGTTCCAATAGGATTTCATGCCTGCTATTTCCTTTGGAGCATGTAACCAGCAGTGACTAGAATGACCAAAACAGTTTAGCATTCTTGTTTGTTCTTAATAGTAGGAACAAAGTATAGCCTAAGAGTACTCAATCACATGTCTAACCTACCCCAGATTCCTATACAGTGTGATTGTCTCTTATCTTCCTTGTCCAGTCCTGAAAATTGCTAGTGAAAAAATTGAAAATTGCTAGTGAAAAATACTGTCAAGTTACTAAAAACCAAGTCAAGTAACAGATTATTGTTTGGTTGTAAGATGAGCAGAAAGACCACATTAGCTTCACATGGATTCTCTCACACTGAAGTACTACTGGACTATGGGGTTGATCTTGAGTAACGTAGAGTGTTTGTAAATTATCTCAGCAGTGTAATGTAGTAGTAGATTTGTCAAGAAAAACACACAAGAAGTTGGGAGCTGGAACCTGATATAGTCTCTTAAGCACTTAGACAGTGTGTGAGAATCAACTGGTTTGAAATTCTTCCTCAAATGCCCTGCTGAACTCAGACCAGATTAGAATTGCAGACCCTGAAGAATAAAGTCTTTGGCTGCATTTAACAGTCACTCAAGGATTGGGAGAGGTAGATAAGGGACAACTATATGTTGTCAGAGACTAGGAATTTGGGGTGGGGTAGGTATGTGGTTGAGTAATCTTAGGTTACACTTTGTGCCTACTATTAAACACAAACAGTATTTTTATGAAATTGTTTTGGTCACTTTATTCACTGCTGGTTACAAGCTCCAAAGGAAACAGCAGGTTTCAAATCTACATCACTTGATGCACTGAGTTCTGCAGTCAGATGTCAGACAAAAGTGGGCAAGTCATGAAATTCCATCTTGAGGGAGATGAAAACACCACGAGTTCTGTGGAGTACACTCAGGTGAGAGAAATCAGAGGTGTGGCTGGCCCTGTTACCATGACAGCTACACTTAGACTACTTCCTCTTTTCTGGATAGCTAATTGCTTGACTTGGAGACAATATAGTAAAGGGCTATTGCAGTAGTACATGGGACTCAGTCCTAATCCATTATCTGTTAGAAAGGCTAGATTTGCCTCCTTTGGCAAATGTAACATCAAGAGGGAAGACTATTTTTTGTGGCCACTACACTGGGCTGGAAATGAGAAGATGCAGGTTGACTTCTGAGCTCTGCTTCAAATGTCTTGTGTAAATGACTTAGTGTCACTGTAGACACTGAAGCTACGTCTAGACTGCAAGCCTCTTTCAAAAAAGAGCATCTAGACTACAATCAGTACTTTCGAAAAAGCAAGCTGCTTTTTTTCGAAAGAAGGCACCCAGGCAGTCTGGATGCTCTCTTTTGAAAAAGCACAGTTTGCATTACATAGTGCCTTTTTTCGAAAGAGCACTTTTGAAAAAAAGTGTTCTTCCTCGTAAAACGAGGTTTTCCACGGTCGAAAAAACTGCCGCGTTCTTTTGATTTACTTTCCAAAGAACGTGGCAGCAGTCTAGATGCAGGGGAAGTTTTTTAGAAAAAAGGCCACTTTTTTCGAAAAAACCCTGTATTCTAGACACACCCTGAGTCTGCAGATGGGGAATTGAGAACTGAGATTCTCAGTTCCCCATCTGCAGACTGGGGAGGATACTGTTGTTTCTCTCCCACTTACCTATTTAGATTGCAAATAGTTCTAGGCCAGGACTATTATATACACAGTTCCCAACACTATGGGGTTTCTGGCCTCACAATATAAATTGTAGTCAACCATAAATAGGGTAGAGAGAACTTTGTGGCAGTTGATTTGATGAAGGGCAAGCTTCATATGCAGAAAGGCCAGATGCAACCTTATCATGGGAGAGATCAATGCTATTACGCTGCTCTTGAATGCAGCTCAGAAAATGCTTAAATTAGTTTTCTAATTCAAAAGAGAGCTGCATTTAGTTCAGTCTGTTAGGCCTCAGTTGTTTTTCTGCAGGCATTTTTACCATAGGTAATTGTGCCAGTGTCTGATCCCAAGCTCTGACATGAATAAATATTGAAGGGCTTATTCACTACTTATTCACTGTTATTTGTTATCTAGCAGTCACCTACTGAGGGAGGAGAAGCAATATCCTATTTGGTAATCAAAGGTGGAATAGACATGAACAGTTTGTGGAAGAAACCCACAGGCTATAGAAATTGTTTGTCCAAATAGTTCAGTGGATATGTACAATTCCACCTGTGCAGATCAAGATCAGTTTAGGAATAATATGTAAACAGGGAAGGAACAGGGAGAAGAGTAAATTCCCAATTAATTCAACCAGCTATGCTTGCAAATTTTGCTCTCTATAACTTTCTATTTATTACATCTCTCAAAATCAGTGTCACAGTAAATTTTCATATTTCTTGCTTGGTTACCATAGAACTTGCTGACAAACACTTACTTCCTAAACATGTGGCCCGATTCTGAATTGTTTCCTCATATTTGTTGCCCAATTGACTGTGGTGGCACTGATAACATTTTGCACAATTCTGTCCTTATTTTTTTTAAAGTCCCGGTGCAACACTTGTAATAGTTTCTCTTACCCATTGTGGGTATTGCTATTCCTTGTTTTCTGCTCCTCTTGAACCTCTGAAATTGCACCACCAGAAATAACAGTTCTGTCAATAGAAACCCTACTTCAGAAAAAATGAGTGCTTCCCGTGTGATATCATGGAGATGGGCGCAATAAGGAAACTTAGACTGCTACCAGTCAAGCCTCATTGACAGCAGCCAAGAGCAGAAATGTGAGGAAGAGTAGTTCAATGCTTATCAACAACTTTTACAAGGATTAGTGTATGGGTTCAGAAAAACCTGCTCTGGAAGGGTTCCACTTCCATGCAGCTCCTGCCGCTGCAGAGAGTACAGGGGGACATGACCTCTGCTGCTGACCCACATCAGGCCCCCCAGTAATCCCCATATTATGTTCAGTCCCGTATGCAGGGGATGTGAAGGATGCAAATGCACCCCTCACTATGATCCCTCAAGTAAACATGCTCCGGCGGCTTGGGAAAGGCAGGAGTGGCGTGCTGCCCGAGCCTTCCTCCCCCATGCTCCGGCCAGCGGAGGGAAGGCTGGGGATGATTCCTCTCATCCAAGGAGAGAGGCCAGAGGTGCGGCTGGGACTCACTCCTGCGAAAAAGAGGGGAAATCAATCTCAGCCTTCCTCCAGCAGGCCACAGCATGGGAGAGGGAGGCTAGGGGATCATGCTGCTCCTGCCTTCCTCCAGCCAGCCAGAGCATGCTTACCTGGGGGACCATGGTGCGTGCATTTGCACCCTTGCAGTCTGCATTCACCAAAAAAGCACTCCCACAGAAATTCCTGCATACAGGCGTCCCTCGGGGGAGGGGCAGAAGGGAAGGGGCATGATGGGGGAAAGAGGGTGGAGGAGGGGCAGGAAGAGGCAGGGAGGGGCCAGAGCAGGGGCTGGACGTGAGGGAACCCCACTAGGGCTGCAGGGACCCACATGCCAGTAGTGGTGTACAGATCAGTTTGTGGAACCGTTTGGGCTGTAGTCAGCCCCCAGTGACCCTTGCTTTGTCCCAGTATGAGAGGAAACAATTCAATCTCTTAAACATTTCACAGGACTAGAAAAAATGTTTTTCACCCAGCTCTTGGTCTACATGGCTATGTGAGTGTAAAACAACATGTCTACTTCTTACAGATGTAGTAAGCAGTGAGAAACAAAAAACTCCATTAAATTTCATTGTTTCTGCCCACTAAGCAATATAAAGAGCTCAGAGAAATTAGAACTCAGAGGGAAGACCCAACGCTAAAAATAATGGAAGGGCTTCAGAAAGGACAAAAGAAATGGGGAATGAAGAGAGAGAGAAAGATTTAAAAGACCTGGTAGTGTGACTAGCTAGAGAAGCAAGGGCAATGGAAAGGATTAAACAAGGCTATGAAGAAAAAAAGTTATCCTCGTTGTTTCCTAATTTTTTTCTTTTGTTCCCGCTTTATTTTCCCTCCTCCTTATGCAGCCTCCCTTACTTCCCATCTCTTTTGTTATCGTACATTCCCTTCATCAACAGCCATGCTTCATGCTGCATAACAGTCCTTTTTAATAAATAAAATGAAGCAAATGTTGTTTTCTAGATCTTCTTTGGGAGGCAGGAATTTTGTCTGTCAACAGTCAGGAATGGAGTGGGGACAGCCTGGTGTACAAGTTAACAGGTCGATACTTTGTTTTTAAGTCCCCCATCTTTGGACAGAGAGCTTAAGAAAAAAAGTTGTTTCACAACTGTTCCAAAATCTCATCCAGAGTATGGCACTTCAGTTTTTCAATTATGACAGATATGTCTTACATTTCTGGAATACAAGGCATCCAATCTGAATGCAGTGTCAAAATGAAGAAACAGCTGTTAAGAGAAGGAAAAGTGTTGTGCAGGGGAGATGACAGCCTTGCCAGGCCCCTGCGCAAGGTGGAAGGGGGGCTGGCACTATGCTCCCTAAAGGGGCAGGGCCTCAGATAGAAGGGGTGGGGCTGAGGACAGCCAGCTCTCTATGCCACCCAGATGGCAGTGCATCCCCCCCCCCAGCCCTGCCTGGAGCATGCTACACAGTGCTCCGCAGGTGATTTAAAGGACCTGGGGCTCTGGGTGCCACCACTGCTGCAGTAGTGGTCGTAGCTGAGAGCCCTGGGTCCTTCTGCATCACCAGACTCTGGGTCCGTTGTTCCCTTAGCCCCCTCCCTGTTGGTGGGCCTAACATTGTGGCTTTGATGCCTGACTTGTGTAACACTACCGTATCTTTCCTCTGCTCCCCTAGACCCAGGCTCCTTAACCCTGCTTCAAACCAGAGTTTAAGCTAGTCGAGTCTAATGTCAGCCTTGAACACTATCTAAAAGCACAAATGATCTGAATCTTTGATATGTAGCCATGTCACTGTTTTATAGACAATTGCACACATTCAGGCAACTTCTTGTGCTGAGGCTGAAAACTGGAGATGTAAAGGAGCAGTGGTTACATAAAATAGGGCAGCATGTCAGATGTACAACAGCACTGGAGGCGTGGATTGCATCTCAGAGCAAAGCTTGTGACATGTGTTGTCTTTAGGTTTCCGAATGATTTGTATCACCTTTTGAGATGTGCTGGAAATGGAGACTCTAGGCAAAGAATAATTCAGGTAGGAGACCTAATAGAAGGTAAGGGATAAAAAAGAGACAGCGGGAAGACAATGATGAAAGTTTAACGAGAGAGGGACTCTTTTAAGTTTAAATAGGGAAAAGGGTTCTCCCCCCAGCATCTTCACTATTTTATAAAGCTGCCTAGAAGAAAGCTGCTATTCAGACACTGCACCACTCTAGTCAGATTTTTTTTAGCATGTTTCTGATGGGAGCACTACTCAGATCCCTCAGGTTATGGTTGTGAATACTACTCATTGTTTCTGCAGAGATGCCAAGAGAAGCATTAATATTACTAGCTTCATGAATGATGCAGGGAGAGCACAAAAGGAGAAAAAACAGAGAGATAATCAGATATTTGTGGAATGGTTCCTTCCATGTGATGGCTTTGCTAGTAGTAATCAGTTAATAAATAGATCTTGGATAGGATATTTCACGAGGGCTAGCTGTGCATAGGAAACATGGAAGTGGAGGAAAAACAAATGAGATTGCAAATGAAACTTCTCATTTGCCCATGACATGCAAAATTACCTCATGTACTCCAGACTCCTGGCTTAAGTTGTCTACCTATTTTGCAAACGTAGTGAAAATAAAAGGATGGTGAATTGTGTATTAAAAGGAAAAGCTCTCTCACAGCCTTTGATCATGAAACTTACCCCAGGTGCTCTATCCTGTACTGACTGATATCCACAAGTACAATGCCCATTGACTTCAATGCAGCATCAGCTACATGATTTTAAGAGGTGATTCATGAGGCAAAAAGTCTTTTAAAGTCACATGGCTCATGTTCTCAACAACCTATTTTTGCAAACCAGCACAGTGTGAATGGGATTTTAGCAGAGCCCTGCCAGAGGGGGGAGTGTGCTCACTAGTCTGCTATGAGGATTTGAAGACAGGCACTGGCTCTAAGGTAAATTGAGTCTGAACATTGCTTTACAGTTTACATTGTGATTTCTTTGGTATCTATTTTTCCTGACAAAGATTGAAATACAATTATATTAACTGTACAGAAATCCCCACAGCATGCAAACATTCATTTAAGATTGACTGGTCCCTTCTGTCCTTGGAATCTTTCTGATTATCTGGTTTGACATCTATAGCACAGGTCACAATAATTCCTAGAACATACATTTTTAAAAAAACATCCAATCTTTATTTAAGCACTGCTAAAGTTGGCCCTTTGTAAATCATTCCAGTAATTAATCACTGTTAAATACTTGCATCTTATTTCCAGTCTGATTTTGTTTAGCTTTAATTTCCAGCCATTCAATCGTATCACCCCATTTTCTGCTAGATTTAAACACCTGTTATTCAATAGTTTTTCCTCATCTAAATATCTAGACCGGGGTGGACAATAAAAGGCCCGCAGACTGGACACGGTTTGCCAGCATTAGCTCCTGTTGTCCCGGTTCACTGTTCTCAGCCAGTGGGAGCTGCGGGAAACAGTGGCATACAATAGGGTGGTTGTGTGTGTGTCTTACTTCCTAACCTACACAAAATCCATGTATGCTGGATTAGGAGTGTTCAGTATTGTTTTGCATTAGTATATACAGGACCCAGTTCCCAGAGGAACATTGCTCTTGTTATGCTAACATTGCTCTTGATTTTCATTATGATTATTGCTATTTTAGTTTAATCTATGCCTAGTGCTTACATAATGTTCTTGTGTTTTACTACCATTAACTAACAGACATTTAAAAAAAACTATAGTGCTTCAGATGGCTGCAGGGATTCCCTTAGCTTAAAGATTCCAAAATACTGGCTACAATACAGCAATTGTCTCATAATCAAGCAGCCTGGAATTTTAGCAAGTGAATCAGATTTCTCCCTCAGTCCCGCCCATTTCCTGTGATGAAAATGAGGACTTTAATTATTTTAATGTAATACACATATTAATAAAACATGCTGAGCCATGAGTTAGGCTCACTTGGGTAAGAAGGGTGTGAAGCCTGTTGTTTTTTTGTTTGCTTTGATTTGGGGAGGGTGGGACTAAGCCCAGACATTCATTTCATATCATTTAGACCAGTGGTCCCCAACCTTTTGGGGCTGCCGGGCACCCGGGGGTGGGGCTGCTCATGCACCACGCAGCTGGGGGCGGGGCTGCTCATGCGCCCGGGGTGCAAGAATGGCTTGGGCTGGGCCTGGTCACTCGGCGGGCGCACATAAATGCCCCGGCCGGCGCTATGGCACCCGCGGGCACCGCGTTGGGGACCACTGATTTAGACACTCCCCTGGCTTGCCTGAAGCTTTGAAAACTCATAGCAGCGCTAGGAGAAATTAGTGGGTATTGGTGATATGGATTTTTTTTGTTTGTTTTGTTTTTGTCATCCCATCAGGACTTCTTCCCCACCAACATTCTTCCTGGTTACTTCAGGATCTTAGTTGGGAGGGGCCACCTGTCCACTGCATCATGGCAGAATTAATTTAATCTTCCCTAGGCCATCCGTGAAAGATGTGAGTTAAATTTTTCCTTGAACATGCACTAGCATTCAGAAGTTGCTGTGTATCCCAGAAGCACAAGTCCTACATTTTGCAGAGATTTTCATGTTCAATCCACATTTTTAGTTGAACATTTGAGTAAACAGATGCTTTCTCAAATGATTTCATTTTTTGTTTGGTTGTTAGACTAATTACTGCTGCCTTTGGTTTAACTTTTTATACTCACCTTCATACTTCATCCATTAGATATAGTCTTTTCTTTTTTTTTAAACTGGCTCCTTCTATGACTGGAGATAGGTGACTCCTGGAGACAGGTGATACCTCGGGAGGTTCTCTGAATCCCTACGATCCTCCTGCCTCTGGGCAGCCCTCCCTGTACTCGCTCTTACTCCTCCTGCCTGCAGAGACCAGTCACTCATGTCTGGAATTACAGCTCTTTTCTGTGAAGATAGCAAAGTTTCTTTCTTTCATAAGTTAGGAATACATGGGTTTCTTGAACTTGGAAGGGATTTTTAAAGGCTCCTTTTCTAAAAAAGGGACTTACTCTTTGAGAATAATATGCTCGGTAGCATCACAAGAATTACATACAAGTGTTGTATGAATTAGCAGTGCCTATGTGAATAAGTCTGTGACTAACCCCACGCTCTCCAGTTCCTAACTTTAGGTTTATAGGAACCGAAATAGAATATAAGAAAAATACACTCAGTGTTCATGGTTGAGGATAGATTTTCTGTTAATCCTTTGCTGCAGGCTTTCACTGAGTTCAGATTACTAACTAATCAAAAATGCATCTTTTTTCCGTTGGCCCATTTTCCTAGATTTAACTTCAATTAACTCTGTAGCCTTCTAGGGGTCAGGGAGATGGGGAATATCACTACAAAATTCCAGTTTCAGTTCACAAGAATTTTTGCACACATTTTCCTGGCTTTTCAGTCAAGACCTGAAGCTTGAATGAACTTCATATCACCAAACCAAGACTCAACTAAACTACAGTGCTATTTTTCATTGTTTCAAAGAAAGCCCAATATTAAAATACATGGTATGTGCATAGTGTTTTTTTTCAATTCAGAAATACGTTCAAAGGTTTTTGAAACCTACCTGAAAGTTTCAAATTCATGATGATACATGAAGAGGGCGAGACTTACTTTTGGTGAGTACGTCTTGCTCTTCATAACTACTTACGGCATCACTGTCTGGATTCATTTTACACACTCTGGCCAGAATGAGCATCATTGGGTGAATACTTTACAACAGTGGGTGAATATTCCCTAGTCAACTGGAAGGATGCTTTATGGGATTGCAATGTGTAGTTCTTAGAGACATTCAAGGCATGGCAGAACCAACGTAAGAATCCTGACTAGGAAGCTGGCTGAAACTGCTTCAGTTCTTGGTCATTCGACAGTTAATAATTCATTATGGCTTCTCCCAAAAAAAGAACTGCAACCCCACCCACCCCTAGAAATTTGTTCTGTAACAGAAGTTTAGTCTGAGATTTTCATGACCATGGGCATAAATCCCATTTAAATGTGATTTTTGGCATATAAACTACTTAAAATACCTAATACTATTAAGATCCTTTAGAAAGCACCTTGAGGTTTTAAAGTTAAAAAAAAAGGACCTTTTCCACAAGTGACCCACCTACTAATTTTATTACCCCTACCAAAACAAGCCTTTTTTTTCCTTCTGGTGTTACTGGACTAACACTTAAATATTATTTTCAGAATTCCACTGAAGTTTTTCAATGAAATTAGCCTCCAAAAGACAATACTTGTTACAGTTCTAATGTTTCATTGTTTATTCGTTGTACAATATATAGACACAATTATCTGAGCCCCTTTCCCTTTTTCTCTAGTTCCTTTATCAGACTATTATCTTGGGAGTGCTTTTGGCCACAACAGCTAAAAATAGCACAAGATAGATTTATCCTAGAAATGGAGGTTACGGCTATTCAGAGGTAAACAAGGAGTGTTCACAAGTGCAGATTTTCACTCACTCCTAGCTACTTGCTGTATTGAGAGAGCAACAGACCTTCTCCTGAAACTGTGGGTTTATGATGAGTTTCCTCACCAAAGTTAAATATTAATTTAACAGGTTTATAACCAAGTGATTTTCACGGAAGCTATGGCCTGAATTTACCATGCATTTGAGGCCTCTGTGAATAGTCACTATCTTCCACACAGATGTTTCAAGCATTCATTCCTCAGGCAGAATAGTTCACATTGTCAGGAATACCACTGCTAGAAGAATTTTGATTTTCATGGGACTAGCTTGTCCAGGTTTTTCAACTCATATCCAGAAACTGAGGCAGTAAGGGTTCATTCTTCTCTGATTTATATACCACTAACTTTAAAGCCTTCAAGCAACTACAATCGTGTTTAAAAAGCAGAACTGGCCTCAATGATGTTTAGTTTTAATTGAATTTCACAGCTCAAACTAGTTTATGACCACTAAAAATATGCATTTTCGTTCACTTGAGTCCCCACATTAATTATTAGAAATGTGTAGGAGATATTAAGTTGTTGAGTATGGAGTATGATTGTTAAGGTGAAAACCAGACATAATTTGAGGCATCTGCTGTCACTTTCAGTTTTGTTTGGATGAAAATCAGGAACAAAATGTTTTTGGAGCAGCTCTAATAACTGATGACTACAATTTGTGATTAATTATGAAGCTGAAGGTTTATATTTTTACTTTTTTAGGAAAATTAACTAAAATTACAAAGCACAAGGGTGCAATAGAAAGCCATATTTGATCATTAAAATTCACTTTAAAATTGTTCAGTGTTTCATATTTTAAGAAAACATGCAAACCAATGATGAACAGCCGTAGAAAATGGGGGAAGGATGCTACCCAGAACATAGCAAGTCAGCATAAAGAAACACTACACAGAGCCAGGAAAATAGTTAATATACTAGAATGATAGAAATCTACAATGAAGAAGTGGAGATTGGAGTTTGCTCAGCTCTCATGTATGTAACCTCTTAAACTGTTGTTGCCAGCACCTCTTCCTCAACTAAGCCTAACAGAACAAGGTGTGTAGAGGTCAAATTAAAATAAGATCCATCTACCAAGACTGAGAATGTCTATGTCTTCCCCTAGATCTGCTCTGTGAAGTCTTAATTAAATAAAGTAAAATGCCAGTATATTTTATTGATAATTGCTCATCCAGGCTGTTAGCCCATTAATGTGTCATCTCAACTGTTGGCACAGTTAATTATCTGAGGTAAGCAGCAATAGGCAATGTTGTTCCATAGTGAATTTCCAAACTGAGCCCTATTTCCTTTCATTGGGGAATTGCTCAGATGTGATTTCTTAGGGCCTGATCCTGTTCTCATAAGGAGACTGTCAAGTTTGGCACTGACCCCAGTAGAAGTAAAGATCAGACTATTATGTATTAATAACACAACTTTTTTTTTCTTAATGAGATGAATCATGAGGAAAAAACAAGGTTAATGTTCCAAGGGACCTAATTATAATCAGGTGAGAGCTTGAAAAAGCAACTAAGGTGATTTCAGTGAAAGTCCATATGAAAAGCCCTAATTAAGAAGAATGATGGCCTTTACTTTAAGCCCCCTAAAGAATATAAGATGTTCTATTTAACTCCTCCACACCTGGTAACAGGAACATCAAAAATCCCAGTGTATTTTAAGCAAAGAAAACAGCTCCTTTTTGGCAACAGCAGTCCACAGACTGATCTATTTGTCAGGGACACTAGCAAAAATGAAGCATTATGTTGGGTAGAGTCAAGAGACTAAAATTAAATTGAAATCCAATTAAAAGTTTATGATTGAAACATTCATGTAATTACAATTTTTTTCAATAAAATTATAGTGTCAACATCAGAATGGTCTATAATGAAATAGTTTACACTATAGATTGAACCTCTCTAGTATGGTACTCTCTAGTCTGTCAACATCCATGGTCCAGCATGATTTTAATTAGCTGGATGTTCACTCATCATGGGTGTGCCAAGTTTCCCAAGATCCCTGTGACGGGGTGTGCCTACCCTGCACTGAAACAGGTAGGGTTAAAATCCTGGGGGTAGAGGAAGTCCCGCCCCTTTATGCAAACTGGACATGTGCCAAATGCTGGTGCAGCATAAAAGGCAGGAAAGCAGCTCAGTCTGGGCTGGCCTCCAAAGGAGAAGGACCTCTAGTGCTGCACTGCCAGCAACCCAGACAGCGGGAACCAGAGAACCCAGGGATCACATAGGCTGCTGCCCCACCAGCACTGGTAAGAAGTGACCCAGGAAGGGAGCTGGAGTGGTATCTCCCACTCAGGTGAGCTTGGTGTGCTTTGGTTGAAGTCCCTGCTGAGTGAGTGATACAGTGCTCTGCCACTCACAGGGCCCCAGGTTGGGCCCCAGTGGAGTAGGGTGGGCCCAGTTCCCCTTTCCAGGGCTGCTACCCCTGCCCTATTGCCTCTGGCCATTAGGCTGTACTGCCATGAGATAAGGGCTAACATTATTGCCTCTGGCCATTAGGCTACAACAGGGGTTGTTGCTTACAGACTGGGGCTATGACTCTACTGCACCTCTCTTGTGCAAAAGCCTATGCAAATGAAGTATGGATTAGCATCTTGCCACACTTCATTTGCATAATTAATTAGGGGCCATTTTTGCACAAGAGGCTTTTGCGTAAAAAGGAGCTGTGTAGATGGCTCCTTTTTGTGCAAAAACCCCCTCTTGTGCAAGAGCCATTCTTTCTGAAAAAAATGAGGATGAATGGCTCTTGCACAAGAGGGGTTTTTTGTGCAAAAATGGCCCCTAATTAATTATGCAAATGAAGCATGGTAATATGCTAATCCATACTTCATTTGCATAGGCTTTTGTGCAAGAGAGGTGAAGTATAGACATAGCCTAGAGGAGACTGCCAATGACCCTGAAGCTGGCCAGGCAGTATCCACATACCTGGGTACCCTCACCTCAGGGACGGGATGTGCATATGCTGCAATTGTCCCATAAAGTTTGCTTTCAGCTCCCAATCCTGGCTCTGTTTTCTGTGCTATTACTTAGCTCTAATTTATCCCTAAATGTTTTCTAAGAGCCCAGGAAGCAGTGGAAGTGTTGGAAATGCTGCTAGGTAATATTGACCTCCCACGGTTCGGCAAATTCTTTGGTTTGTCACTGGAGAGGTGCTGAGGTTGCTGGACTAGAGAGTTCATCCTAAACTATGATTTTTTTTAAATACCTGGCTCAGCACCCATCTTCAAACTAATATAATCTTTTAAACTTATCACTTCAGTAAAGTTTTTTTCCCCTGTTTTTTATTCAGGAATAGTAAGTTACACAAGGTATTTTAGCTGCAGGGTGCATAGATGGAGAAAGTATTTCCTGCTGAGATCATCTGCCTGCCTTGTAAATTAACAGCAAAAATACCCTGGTCATGTTACAAGATGACATTTAGTTTTCTAATCTGTTTAATACCGTAGTTTGCACATGATGTGTTTTGATGTGCTTTTCTGTTTCTGATACTAAAAAAAGCACATTTGAGCTGCAGTAGTGGTACTTTAACAGACAATATAACTTGTAATAAAATTGCATTTTTCAGAAAAAATAAATTAAAACCCTAACCTCTTCTGTTCATTTCTAAAAATAAAAAAGCCAGTTGCCCCTCTTTCTATATGTCAGTATATGGTCTAAGTGCCATTTCTAACTACCTTTGCAGCCCAAATCTCCCATTATATTTAAAAGAAAAAAAAACTATAGTCAGAATTTGAGTAAGTCATGTACTAGTCTGAGGGGGGAAATCTGTAGCATAATTTTATATTTCATATTTGTTAATCATTTTAGTGTTTAGGTTTTGAGGGCTACAAGAAAAAATAAAGTGATTAGCAAGTATAAAATATTTGAAATTGAGCGACAGATCTCTCCCTCCCGACATACACACGCACACATACTGCCAGAAAGTACATGACTTATTCAAATTCTGACTAGTTACCTTGGGTTTTTAAAATATAATGGGAAAATTGTTGGGAAACAGTAAAAAGTTATTAACTAGCTGTGATAGCTAGTTAACAATTTTTTGTTTCTACAAACACTTCACCGTGAATTGCTGGGAAAGACAACGCCTAAGCTGCTACCATTATATGTTTCTCTTATGTCAGCTGAAATCCTAGCTTTCACAGGGCCCTCATACTATCCAGTTATATTTCCTTTAATTATATATACTATTTATTGTACATGCAGTATTTCCGAGTAATATTTAGACTAATTGAAAGAAAAAATATGTGGTTTAGGCAAAACAAAAAATCCTTATCACACCTCTTTCCATATTTGTGGGCCTGATTTTCCAGTGATTGGCATGTAAACAGTTTTGTGCTTAGCTGGGGGCAGGCCAGGCCCGTGAGAATCTATCCGGCCCCGCAACTCTCCTCGTAACATTCATGCTGCTCCTCAAACCCTGGCTCCCTTCTTTTTCACCAAGTTAGACCATCCACCTGAATTTTTCGTAACTAATCTTTCTGATCAATGTGCGTTTGACATTGACTTCAGCTGTGAATGCTCAGCACATCTACAAGTCAGAACGCAGGTGCCCCAGGAAAATAAGGAACACAGTGAAACTGAGTTGTTCACTTGTGCTAAGAGATTTGCCTGGCCTCCGCAAGGACAGACTTCAGCTGTCTTAGGATGAGCTCATCTTCTTACTTCGGTTCCCTACTTTATGAACAACACCCAAACGAACTTCTCCAACAAACGAGGGAGGGGTCCTGCCAACAGCCTTATTCACTACACAGCCCAGATTGATTCTCTGACCATTGTTCATCCTGTTCACTGAGTGAGGCAAGGGTTTTGGAGGAAGGGGAGTGGGGAAGCATATTGTCATGTGATTGATGACTTTATCATAATGGGTATTCATAACGGATTTCATGAGCAGCCCTAATTCTAGCATTTCCTAACTCAAGTACCTAACTTTGCCACTTACTGTGCTGAGCCTTAATGTACATTTTACGTATGAAACATACAGAACTAAATACAGAGGCAATAGTGAGTGAGGGTTATAAGTTACACTTCAAGAAATGACAGACAGAAGTATGGTGATATTGTAATAAAGCCCCCACAGGTAGCTAGGAACCCTGCCACCCCAATTTTCCATCTGGCATTGCATCTTTTTGTGAGGTATATCATGTTAGTTTCACCCTCTTAAATGGAAAGTTACACATAATTTATGGATAAGGATTTGTTACTTCTGTCTCTGACTCAGTAAGGACCCATGTTTCTCCCATGGGCCAGTATAAATTGAGTAACTGAACTAATGTCAGTGGCATTAGACAGATGTACAGTTTGTGAAGTGTGATTCTTACATAGTTCATACTCACACTAATCAAGCCAGCAAGTTAAAGAAGTAGTGTAACTACAGCAGCTTGGACAGAGGTGGCCTGGATTACGTAACTTAAATTCCCCTCCCTAGCCTCTTCGGTCCATACTCAGGGCAGCCAGCCCATAGCATTAGCGTGGTGACACTACTCTCTTTAGACTGGTAGCTCTGTAAGAGTTAATACACATATTTGTACATGAGCTGCAAATCACGTTCCTAGCTCATAGTATAGATGTGGGCTAAAAGAGAATAAGACCTCATGTGTATATGAAGATGCTGGAGAGAGACACTTCACTACTCATGGTAACAGGTCTGCATACATTCTCTTGCCTTTCCATGCAGTTTGCTTTCCCACTAGATACCGAGAGCACCTTCACAGTATTTCAGCTGGAAATTGTGCTTCATTAATTTTCCTTGTGGCATTTCTTTGAAATGCAAGAAGGCAACACGTAGTGACCATTGCTCCTGGGAAGGAAAAGCTTTTTCCATTCTGATGAGTTAATCCCTCAGGATGAAAGACTCTCAAAGGCAAGTGACCTGACTTATAAAAAAGTTAAACAAAATTCACCCTAAAGAAAACAGTTCTGTTGAAGGATACAGCAGGGGAAAAAATCCCTCACCAGTAATTATTTAAGCTACGCAAAGTTATTCTAAAGGGGAGGTTTGCAGTACCGAGTCCTTACTACCACAAAGGCATGAAAAGTTTATGCAAAAATGTTACTTGTAGTAAAAGAAAGTCTTCAGATAAGAAGTTGTCAGTGTCATAGTCCTACCTCTTGATACGACGAGTGTTGTATTTTTAAGAAAAGGGATTTAATGGTATGTAGAAATGCAAGGTGCTTTTACACATGATGGAGATAAAACCCTGGGGGCATGGGGAATGAAAGAGATGTAGCAAACGTTTAAGGCCAAATCCTCCACTGATATGTCAACAGATCTTTATTCATTCACAAAAATGGAATATTTGTCCCTTCAAGTTGATAAAATTGAGGATTTTATATAGGCCTAGTTCATTAAAGCAATGAATCTATGTTCAAAAATGAACTAAGTGTAGTGATGTGATCTTTTGAAGCAGCTCAGTAATTTAGATGCATGTCCCACTGAGCTAGCAGGAGGCATTTTTTAAAGAAAGCTAATAAAATTGTTTAATGCATGATAGTTGATTTTGCCCCATGTAACACTTGTGAAACAAGCCATAGCACTTGCTACAGCTATGAAGATATTGTATAGAAAGAGAACTTGTTTGACTAATAGAAGTTTTTTATATATATGGTTTTAGATTTAGAAAGAATAAAAAGGCCTACCTAGTATGATCTCACTTAAAGTGTTCTAACAAATTCACCAGAGATGCACGAAGCCTCTCAGACAAAGCAAAATTTGCATCTGATCTAAAACCCATTGCTGGAAAGAGTCGCATTGACTTCACTTCAAAGGGCTTTGGATCAAGCTCTTGCTGAAATTTGTAATTTTTCTGAGATGATGATTATGGTGAGAACTATACCAACCAGCCATGACAATTCATACCATGCACAAAAAGGATACCATAAGCTTTCATGGCTTAAGTCAATAGTCATGAGCTCTACTATGAATGGAAGCATTGCTTGTAGAAATGGAAGGTAAGAGATTTGAACTCAGGAACAAGCTATTGGGAAAACATTGGACAGAGTAATTGAAGTCAGCTTACAAAATATGTAATATATCACATATTTATACAATACTTTTGTTTTCTTTCTTATCTGTTGGGATTGAAAAGAACAAATAAATCATACAAGATTGCTTGAGACAGGAAACAGAGAAACTAGTTACACTGAAGACTGCGTGTCTAAGGCATCAATTGAAGTGAGAAAGGGTTCATGAACAGTAAGCAAAATTCCAAGGCAGGGGAAGGAGAGAATCCTTATTCTTTTCATCAGTGCCTCTCTTCCGCAATGCTGTGATTAGTAATGGCATTAATGCAGGCATTGTCAGATTCCAGTCTAGAAACATGCAACTGTGGCGATAAAGGGGAAAGTTTCCTTTAGTGCAATTTTTCATCCCAATACTCGCACTATCCAGCCCCACTGCTTCCTACCTCCCCTTCCACAACACTGACACCTTAGACAGAAACCAGTTATTAACTAGGAAGGTATTTTTCATTTGTGGCTTTTGTATGGGATCTTTCATTACACCCTATAAGTCTCTCACCTCTGCATTTCAAGGGAGTTAGTTCATGGTCAGTCACCACAGCCTGACCTAGCCTACACCTGGCAAGGCAAAAAGTCAAAGTTACAGGGGAACAGCTGGTACCATTGGAGCAACGTGGAAGGTGTGTGAGAAATATACTTGAGTGCTCAGCTGCTTTATGAATACCCTGGTGTAAATAAAACCCTCTAGTATGGAGAGAAAGGGAAAGCTGTAATTACAACTATTAGTTTCTCAGGGCAAATTTAAAAGATAAGTAACAATAATCATAGTCTGGCAAAAAGGAAAAAAGTCATGGATTTATTGAGGAGGGATAGAGAGCCAAAGCCTTTTCAGTTGTGTATAGGGTGACATTGGGGGTGGTGTAAAGCTGACAGGCAGAGTCGAATATGGGACCTCTGGAGCTTAGGGCATAAGCCTCTGCCACTTGAGCTAAAACCCATTAGGCACTCAGCTTAGCCATAGACCACACTCATTCTTTCTTTCTGTAAGTGGTCTTAGTGCCACTACCTGGGACAGTGAACACACCCAGTAGGAGTGTGCAGTAGGGTTGATTGGAATATATTTCTGTCTTTCAGAAGAAGCAGATGTTCGCTATCTGACCTAGCCTACACTTTGTAAATATATGACACTGTTTGCTACCACCGCATTTGAGTCCAGAGTGGACACTGACTGCATTTCCCTTGTATTGTAATTCTTTCAAGTTGAGTGGAGGGGGGAAAAAAGAACTGACTTAGTATTCATGTTAAACTGTTCCTCAAATATTCCTGCCGATTCTCTTTGGGTTTGAGGGTTTGGCCAGCAAACACCTTAAAGCAAATGCACCAGGTGATGCACATTTTGGGAATAAGTCTCCATGTATTCATCATACCTTGGCAATCTTTTCCTTCATTTCTTCTTTGTGGATGAAGATATTTTCCCAGCAAACACAAGGCTCCGTGTTGGTCCCCTTGGTGCTTTGGCTCCTGTTGAGAGCTTTCATCTATTGATCCATGAGGGAACACCTGTAGAATCCTAACCATGTTAATTGCTTTGCTCCTCTTTCCATCCTATTTCACATCCAGCTCTGAGACTTAAAGAACAGAGTTAAAAGCTCCAGTGTTAGCGGAGAACGCTACAGTTGATTCACATCCTCGTGGGATGGACTAAGGTCCTCACTACTCGGATCTATCACCGGTCGTAATCTCAGGGGATTTTAGGCGCAGTCAATAAAAACTGGCAAATGGTTAAAGTTAAACAACAGGACTATATTGTAGTGCAAATTTAAATAACATACATCGAATAACCATGGAGGGCAGTCCTCCTATGGTTACCCCTAATACTAATTACCAGAGTCCTTGGCGCAAGCAGGACGATGGTGGTGGTGGTGCTGGTGACCTCAAGCCTCTGGCTGATTGAGAGCCTCGGGCGAGGAACAACCAGGAGTCCCTCGGTGACAGGGTCGTTGGTCAGGCGACCTCAATCCTTAGGCTAATTTGAAGCCCTTGGAGAGGAACAGCCTGTGAGATCCCTCGAAGCGCTGAGGAAGATTTCGAAGACGGCCGATCTACCTTCCACAGATGCGTTTGGTCTTCGGTCCTCTTCCCGCTCTTCAGCTGCAGCCGGAGCAGACGATGGACGCTAGACTCTAATAATCCTATCCTATCTAACCTAAAAGAAAACCCTAATCTAGTCACCGACGCACCCGTCGAACAGACGCGATGACGGCCGATAAGCGGAACCGCGACGCAGCCTGCCGAACAAACACGACGACGAAAGCTAAACTACTCTAAAATACTAAACTAGCTAACTAAACCTAACACTACCTAAAAAGAAAGAAACAAAGCTTTCCGCCCTGTTTAATTCTTAAAGACTATATTAGACCTCACTCATTCTCTTAACCTAGGACTAAGATTAGGACCTCTCTCACTCTCTTAGACTATACCTAACCCGACGCACATATACCCGACGCCACCCAACTGTTGCGTGGTACAGGCTTTTATAATATGGGCTCATGAATATTCATAATATTTTACTTCAAATCAATTGGCTCATTCAAAAATGCTAACTTACATAGCTTTACAATGATTGGCTAAGGAGAATCATAACAAGCGCATACATTATTTTTCAAACTCCAACAGGTAAGTTGGTGGATGTGACTTACGTGAGCTACGTGCCAAAACATTTTGTCATTATGGTAACTTTACAATGATTGACAACCTCATTGATTGACATTTGATCTTAATTCATTCTAATGCTCCCCTTTCTGTTTTCTTTGCATAGGATGTCTAGACAACGCACGAACTCAGGCTTTACATCTTTCACATTTGCTCTTACCAAATTACAATCATAGTAATAATAATAATAATAATAACAGAGACATTTCATATAACATAAAATCCTGCGCATACACCAGAATGTCTCTTAACACACAGTACATTAAGAATAAAGCTTTTTTTCTATACAAGTGTAGAATGCATCACAGTTCTTAGCTGAGGAATTCCAGAGAAATAACAAAATGGCATCAAATCACAGTTAATATGATCTCTCCTCTCTTCCCATTAAAGTTGCCCCAAGGATGACCCTTCCATATCATGACAGTTTGTGAGGTTTCAAAACTTGTTGTCTCCAAACTGGAGCAAAACTAAAATCTTTTGAATGTTTCCATGCAAACAGAATTGGGTCTTTTTTTTTTTTCTTTTTTGGACTCTAATGTGAACTTTGGTTCCAGAAAACTTCTGGTTCCCAGTTTGGTCACTTCATGGGACAATGTCTGAGTCTAATGCACTTTAGCCTCATGGTCAAGGCACCGACATAGGATGTGGAAGATGTAGGTTGAAGTGACCAGTCCTGGACTCCTATTCATCATTGTAGTGTCTAAGCACCTTCAGTAGTGCATTAAGCAACATAATTAATGTTTGTGTGTTCTCCTCTTTCCAAGAGGAGAAAGTTGTGCACTGCCTGATTGTATGTACATGTACACACATACTCAAAGTCAAAGAAATGCACCTTGCACTTGAAGCTGAAAGCAGTGAGGTTTATGATGATCCTTCATAACTGGAGGCATTTTACTACAGTCTCCCAAAGAAGGTTTTCTCTCCTAGACTGACATGCTTCAGTGTTATTATGGAGAGTTCCATTGTGCCAAAGAAGTGTAATTAATAAACATGGTCTTAGACATAGGTTCTGACTCTGAAGGTGCTCTGGGGCTGGAGCATTCATGAGGGAAAAATAGTGGCTTTTCAGCACCTATTGGTAGCATTGCTGATCAGCTCCCCACCCAGTGCCTCCTCCCTGCTAGTAATCAGCTATTCAGTGGTATGCAGGAGGTGTGGGTGAGGCGAAGGAGAAAAAGGGATGCAAAAAGGTGGAGTGAGGACAATAGACATGCTTGTGGGAAGTGGTGGTGGGGGAGAGATGGGATGGATCAGGACTTGTGGAATGGTGATAGGTCTGGGTAGAAGCAACAGGTAAGCACCCCAGGGAAATCAGAAACTTGTCACCTCTGGTCTTAACCCTGAAGCATTGGATGACCTTTTAGATTTCCCAGACTCAGGGCATGGGCCCTTTCAAAGGTAAGGAGCAAGATTTTGAATTTGATTCAAAGTTACAGAATCCTAGAAATATAGGTCTCAGAGCCACATTGATAGGTTATTTAGTCCAGTCTCCTGCATTGAGAAAAGACTAAGTATTATCTAGACACCTGTGTTTGTCTCACCTGATCTTTAAAACATTCAGTGATAGTTTATACAGTCTTTTTGGGTAGCTTGTTTCACTGCTGAACAGCCCTTACAATTGGGAAGTTTTTCCCAATATCCAGCCTACATTTACCTTGCTGCAATTTAAGCCCATCACTTCTTCTGAACCACTGAGGACAGGAAAAGAACAATTTATCACCATCCTCTTCATAACAAACTATTACATACTTGAAGACTGTTATGTCTCCTTCATTCTTCTCCAGGTGATACAATCTTTCCCATAGGTTATGTTCTCTAGATCTAGTTCTGTAGGAAGCCAGTGTAGAGAGGAGAGTACTGATCCAATGTGCTTACACTCCGCCATGCTCTGATCTCCTATTTCTCTTAGTCACCTGGGACTCCCCTTTCTCTCCCTCCCAAATGTTTGTGTGCCTGTAAGGTGATGCAACCAGTGTGGTACTCCCTTCCTAGAGATCACTTGGGAAGTGATTATACACCTTCAGGATGTACACTGTCCCAACTTGGGTCAGTATTTAAATGGCTCAATTTACCCAAAGTGTGGAATTCTTGAGCAGTGGATCCAAGATGATTCCTCTCTATGCCAAAGATTATTGTCTGCAAAATAAAATTTAGTCCTTAACTGCTCTGTTTTACTCTCCACAAATATCCAGACAGTCAAATTACCCAGGGGAACCATGCACTTTGCTTTTACCATCTGTTCTGTTTTCCCTTAGCAAGGATTTGCCCTTGCATTCCCCTTGAACAAGAGACCTGGATCTGGATCCAGCTACTGTTAGGATTTTAAAACTAATTTTGGCTGACCAATCTAAATACCTTTTTCCTACATCCCAAAGCCACCACAGCTTGGCAGAGCTGAATACATTTGGCAGTTAGTGTTCAAGAGAAGCCCAGAACTTGAATAGTAGGGGGTGGAGGTCAGGATGCTACCCTGGCAGAAGAAGTGGCATATTAAAATCATACATTTGGCTCTAATCACTGATATTAGATGCTCACTTTCATGAAAGCCAAATTCACTGAGTTGAGAAGAGGTGCTATTCTGAAGGGCTATTCAATGTATGCTATTCACTATTCACAGCCGAAGAGTAACCCCTAGGAAAATTAAGGTATGTCTCCCTTGAATAAAGAGACAAAATTCCTACTTGTCTTACTAAGGGTCACACATGAGCACTTGCACATGCATTAAGGAATAAGCTTCACACTGAAAGTTCAGTGTGATCATGCTGATAATTTCCAGTGTGTACAAACAGAGATGGTTAAAAAAAATTGTGAACTAAATAGTCAACGGAATTTAAAAATGTTCAGAATTGTCTATTTTTTTGGTAAAGAAACCAGAAAATGATAAATAAGGGTGTGGAATTTTGTTTTGTTTGGGTTTAGCATTTTCCCTTCCCCTTTATTTCAGAGACAAGTAGGCACATAGGGAAAAAACTGAAAATAATGTGTAAAAATAAAGCTTTGACCTCCAGAGTTATGAAGATCTGTGAAAAACTTTAACCAGGCACAGAATAGTTCCTTTAAAGCTGCAGAATGAAAAAGACCTTGTGGAAATGTTTTGTTTCATAGAAAATGGAAACCAGGAAAAACTTCTATATCATGAGCATCAGACACAAACAAGCTCTTGGAGATTCCTTTTGCTATTTATCTACATCTGAGTCTTAGATATGGAGTGACACAGACAAATTATAATTAATTGGGCTTGAAACATTAAGTTAGGGTCACAATTGTGAGAGCACAGTGGTTTCTAACATTTATTAATATAACCAAAGCACCTTAACTGAAACTATCCCAGTTATTCCAAAAGTTGCTATGTGTTCAGTATGCTGCTTATGTCAGCAAACCTTTATATCCTCATTGTAGTGTTTAGACCATAAAGTCCCAGTAGTTAATGCAGAGAGAAGCATTTGCAAACTAGTTAACTCAGTATGTAATCTTTGACAAATTACAACATGGTTTTACAAAAGGTAGATCGTGCCAAACCAACCTGATCTCCTTCTTTGAGAAAGTAACAGATCTTTTAGATAAAGGAAATGCAATGGATCTAATCTACCTCAATTTCAGTAAGGCATTTGATACAGTACCTCATGGGGAATTATTGGTTAAATTGGAAAAGATGGGGATCAATATGAAAATTGAGAGGTGGATAAGCAACTGGTTAAAGGGGAGACTTCAGCGGGCCATACTGAAAGGTGAACTGTCAGGTTGGAGGGAGGTTACTAGCGGAGTTCCTCAGGGATCAGTTCTGGGACCAATCTTATTTAATCTTTTTATTACTGACCTTGGCACCGACAGTGGGAGTATGCTAATAAAGTATGCGGATGACACAAAGTTGAGTGGTATTGCCAATTCAGTAAAGAACCGGGATATCATACAGGAAGATCTGGATGATCTTGTAAATTGGAATAATAGTAATAGGATGAAATTTAATAGTGAGAAGTGTAAGGTTATGCATTTAGGGATTAATAACAATAATTTTAGTTATAAGCTGGGGACACATCAGTTGGAAGTGACGGAAGAGGAGAAGGACCTCGGAGTCCTGGTTGATCACAGGATGACTGAGCCGCCAATGTGACATGGCTGTGAAAAAGGCTAATACGGTCTTGGGATGCATTAGGCAAAGTATTTCCAGTAGAGGTGTTAGTGCCGTTATACAAGGCATTGGTGAGACCTCATTTGGAATACTGTGTGCAGTTCTGGTCTCCCATGAGAAGGATGAATTCAAACTGGAACAGGTACAAAGAAGAGCCACTAGGATGATTCGAGGAATGGAAAACCTGTCTTATGCAAGGAGATTCAAGGAGCTTGGCTTGTTTACCTTAACCAAAAGAAGGCTGATTGCTCTCTTTAAATATATTAGAGGGATAAATACCAGGGAGGGAGAGGAATTATTTAAGCTCAATATCAGTGTGGACACAAGAACAAATGGATATATTAGAGGGATAAATACCAGGGAGGGAGAGGAATTATTTAAGCTCAATATCAGTGTGGACACAAGAACAAATGGATATAAACTGTCTATCAGGAAGTTTAGACTCAAAATTAGATGAAGGTTTCTAACCATTAGAGTGAAGTTCTGGAACAGCCTTCCAAGGGAAGTAGTGGGGGCAAAAGACCTATCTGGCTTCAAGATTAAGCTAGATGGGTTTATGAAGGGGATGGTTTGATGGGATAACATGATCTTGGCAACTAATTGATCTTTCACTATCGGCGGTAAATAGGCCAATGGTGGGATGATAGGAGTTACTATAGGGAACTTTTTCCTGGGTGTCTGGCTGGAGAGTCTTGCCCACATGCTCAGGATTCAGCTGATCGGCATATTTGGGGTCGGGAAGGAATTTTCCTCCAGGATAGATTGGCTGAGGCCTTGGAGGTTTTTCGCCTTCCTCTGTAGCATGGGGCACGGATCACTTGCTGGAGGATTCTCTGCATCTTGGGGTCTTCAAACCATCATTTGAGGACTTCAATATCTGAGATATAGGTGAGAGGATTATTCCAGGAGTGGGTGGGTGAGATTCTGTGGCCTGCATTGTGCAGGGGGTCATACTAGATTATGATAATTGTCCTTTCTGACCTTAAAGTCTGAGTCTATAACTGAAACTATCCCAGTTATTCCAAAAGTTGCTATGTGTTCAGTATGCTGCTTGTCAGCAAACCTTTATATCCTCATTGTAGTGATTAGACCATAAAAAAGTCCCAGTAGTTAATGTAGAGAGAAGCATTTGCAAACTAGTTTAACTCAGTATGTAATCTTTGATCTTAATGTGACCTAAGAGACGATATCTACTGAGACGTGTCAAAACTGCAATGTCAGATAAATGGAAATGTTGCAATTTACAGATTTTGCCGATGTATACTTTCCAAACTTGGTAAAGAAGCTTTCTTAGGTGAGAGGAAAAATCCTGCTACAAATTAAGTGTTGTTTTTTTTTTTTAAATAGGTCACTAAAAATGAAATGTAAAACAGCTGGGAGATTTGTGCTTTTTCTGAACTCATGCCCTGTGGGATGAATTTGACTGCCAACATTATATTTGTTAATTGCTGCTGTTGTGATCCAAAAAGAGCTTCTCAGAGATCGACGCTTATACTGAACATCTAAATTAAATCCCCTCTTCCTGCATGTGCAAAGGCACCTCAGAATGGCTTTTGCGTGATTCCCCCTCATGAATGTCAATTCAGAGGGGTAGTAGCAAATATTTTCCAGCCTCTTCTGACTTTCACTAACCTTGCCATATAAGATTAAACAACGCACACCTAGTTGAGCATTATTTTATTGCCCATCTTTCTGAACACCTGCATGCTGGATTTTTTTTCAGGATTCTGATTTACTGTTAATACATTACAAGTCTTAAACTGACGTACTTATGTCCTGTATTAGGAAACTTTTATACGTCTTTTTTTTATTCAGTACTGACTAGCAAGTGCAGTAGTGAAGTCTTTTTGCAGAATTCAATTAACTAATTTACATGAAAGTATCATAATAGGCTGGTATTTCAACTGCATGATTTCATTCTTCCCTTTAATATTTAATTGCATTAGTAGTGTGCTAGTGTAATAGATCTTACTGGGTATTGCTTAATAAATAATGCAGCCTGCCATTTGTGAACGATAAACATGGAGTATCAGCAGATATGGACAAATGTATACTGTATATTTGGTCATTATACGGTATAACTGTTTGAAGACAGGATACTGGGCTAGATAGACCTTTGGTCTGACTCAGTATGGCCATTCTTATGATGTTATAACTGCTAGCAGAGCTCTCCCTTTCCATTTTATGTGAAACAATCAAATTCCAGGCACATCCTATTGTCCTTCCAGGGGAAAAGTTATTTTTTCTGTATTAAGCTCACAAAGTTGTGGTAAAATATCTAGTGGAGTCTAAGATAAAACTGCAGCTCTGATTAATCCCTCAGATTTTGGAGAAATTTTAATCCGGAGTTCGCTGTGTGGCCCAAGTCTTAGACTTAAAATAACATAAACTTAAAGAGGAATTAAATATGGTTCAACTTTCAATGTACACTTCTGAAAATGGTATATCTATTAACAGAATGTATTTTCAACAATAACATACTTATGGGGAAACAAAGGTTGTGTGTGTGTGTGTGTGTGTGTGTGTGTGTGTGTGTATATATATATATATATATATATATATATATATATATATATATATATAAAATATGAACTAGAAGATTTACGCAGCGTTATTTGGGTTCTTAATTCAAATACTTTTTTCCCTTCATTTAACATTGCTCTGGGGTGGGGCTGGGGATGAGGGGTTGAGTATGCAGGCTTCCCCAGGAAGAGAAGACAACTTGCAGCCAGGTGAAAGTGCCTATCCATGGCTGCTGCAGCTGCAGCAGGCACAGCTGGGGCTGTGCATATCCCCCAGACGGGGAACTGACAAACACACAAAGACACATACAGACAAACTCGCTTAAATATATAGTAGATAGCTGTCCCTTTCTCCATTCCTGACCCCTTCCATCCCAATGGGATTATAGCTGTCCTGATCTTCATCTCTGACCCTTTGCTGCCCCCTGTGTTCATACTGGAGCATAATTGTCGCTCCCTTTCAATTTTATGAGAAACAATCAAGTTCAGGCACATCTCAGGCTACAGCTACACTACCATTTTTTTGTGAAGAGGATATGCAAATGACACTCATTTGCATATCTTCTGATTCTTTTCGCAGAAGAGGTTTTTGCGATAAAACCCCCCATGTAGATGGGGCCATATGTCTGGGGAAAAAACCCTTTTTCACAAGATCCTGTAAACCTCAATTTTTGAGGAATAAGGGATCTTGTGAAAAATGGCTTTTTTCCAGCAACACGGGACTTTTTATCTCACAAACCTCCTCCACAAAAAGAATCGGAAGATATGCAAATGAGAGAACCATTTGCATATCCTCTTCCGCAAAAAAACAGCAGTATAGACGTAGCCTCATTGTCCTAGCACAACCAAACCCTTACTTTCCTTTAAGTTATGATAAGAGGAAGCTGCATACTAAATTTGGCAGTCCTAGCTCTTACTGTTTAGGGGGAGTTCTTGAACAAACAGATGAACTGACTTATTCACTCACTCAGACAAACACTCTCAAATATACAGTAGACTAAGCAAGATATCCATTAAAAATGATGGAAGTTCAGAATCAATTTTTAGAATCCCAGACATTAATTGTATTTCTATCTCTCTAAAGATTTTAACTCTTCCCCCTTAGCAATACAGACCCCTATCCTTTTTGTGCCTGTTTTGTCAGAGGTTATCTTAGGATCAAGAACTTTGCGGTTCTGCAGCCTCTGGCTAACCAACTGTGCAACTTGAAAATGTGTGTCTTCTACATACAAGAGTATTGAAAACAGATACTAATGAAAACTTGTTTGAGTGGTTTTGAGTCGATATTGAGACAGGACTTCTCATTACCATGAGAGGTCATTAACACCACGGCAGTGGGTCAGACAGACCGACATAAACCAGGCCTGAAAGATAACAGGGTCAAAATTTGTTATGCAGGAACTTTTTTGACATTCTATTGCCTATTCTTAATTTTTTATAAAACTGAGAGCTCTATGGGAATCTGTCCCATGAAGATTTTGGTATCAAAGATTCCTGTCCTGAATCAGTTCTTGTCCCTTTGAAAGAGAATTGATTTAAAAAAAGTTTGCAAACCAAAAACAAACTGGATTCCATCAATTTAAATGTTTTAATTTTGACCATTTTTAAAAGTTCAATTAATGTATAGAATTTAAACTTCAAAATAAAAAGCCCACATGATTTGAATCAGGAAAACCAGAATTTATTTTCAAAAATCAAAATAAAATGAACAACTACAAACTTGTCTTCAAAATTGAGTCATTGAAACCAGCCCTTTCCTCAGGGTGTGTGAAATTATTGATGAATCAACATTTTCTAATATTGTTTTAAGGGAAAAAATCCTGATCAGCTTTAAGTTTAGAAATAGGGTTATTTTAAAACCAGATGAGACAAACATGTCATGAACTGTCCATAGTAATTTACCAGTGTCAATGAAGTCTGTCATATATCAGTGCTGTGGGTACACATTATGATGGGTTCTCAGGATACCCAGGACTGACAGTACCCTTGTTTCCCACTCCAGTGAAAATGAGTCCTTCTTGTGGTAGCCAAGTGCTATGTTCCTAACAACACCAGCATTTCAGACATTCAAGCACTTTCCTCTAAGTTTTGCCAGCCCTGTCTTTGCCTTGCTGGTTTAAAAGTGGTACACCTCAGTCCCTTGGAAGTGTTCCTTTCTGGCACAGGCTACTCACAGAAATCCCAGATCTGCACCCAAAAATGCAGTTAAATCACCACTCCTGTGTAAAACACATTTGTGAGCACTTGGCTCCACTAGAATCAAGAGACAGTGATAGAAATCAATGGTTACAATATAAAACAAAATTATAAAATACAAACAGGGGAAAGGGAGGAGGTTACTTATCAATAGCTACCTTTCCTGTCCAATAAAATAGGTCTTCCCCTACAATGTTCAATTTGTTGCAGAGCTGTCTAGCCCAAGAACCAGGATCCAATCTTTCATGAAATCCCTTCAGTAAACAAGGTATCTCCTTAGTGAATGGAAGTACAGTGTTTTTCTCCAGTCTGTGAAATACTAAATCAGTCATTTGTGTTGTTATTCATGGACAGGGCAATCCCCTTTCTGTCACAATGTTCCTTTTTACCTTTAAGTGGTTTTGATTGTTGGCAGTTGGCTTTGATAGTTTTCCACTGACTGTTCTGCTATGGGTCAAGAATAAGCCATTGAACCTTGCTGTGCATCATCAGGGAAGGATAACAACTCCCTTCTGTTTGAATGGGACATCAGTGAGATGTATGATTTCCTGATTATTTTTATTCATAAGAATGGCCAAACTAGGTCAGACCAAAGATCCATCTAGCCCAGTATCCTGTCTGCCAACAATGGCCAATACCTGATGCCCCAGAGGGAGGGATCACAACAGGTAATCCTCATGTAATCCCTCCCCTGTCACCCACCTCCAGAGAAACAGAGGCTAGGGATACCATCACTACCCATCCTGGCTAATAGACATTGATGGACCTAACCTACATGAATCTATCTAGCTCTTTTGTGAACCTTGATAAAGTTCTAGCCTTCACTGCATCCTCTGGCAAGGAGTTGCACAGGTTGATTGTGTGCTGATTGAAGAAAATCTTCCTTTTGTTTGTTGTTTTTAACCATAAGGCATAGTTTTCAATGGTTATATTATTCCTTAAATATTACTTGCACACCCATTTCACAATGATTATGAATATTGATAATTACAAGTTTTCAGTAGATACTGCATGTGCAACCCTTCACTGACAAATGCCATAACAATCATGTTAGGTGTAATGAGTTGTCAGTTCTGAGACAGAAATGGTTAGAATAAGAATTAAAATTAATTTTCAGGGCTGGATTTCCTTCAGCATCAGTTTTGTTTCCTACAGCCAAAAGAAATATGGACATACCTGATGCTTGGAGTTCTACAGCCTAGACCTTCCCTTTTGTCTTGTTGATGGGCTAAAATAGTTTGCAGCAGCTTGTTTTTCAGAGGGAGGCACCACCAAGAACTTGTGTGCTCATTCTAGATCAACCCAGGCCACTAATTTTTTCCCTTGCATGTTCTGTGCTTTCAAAATTATTCACACAATGACCAGAGTTCTTACCCAAGACAACTTTCTCCATAAATTGCTACAAGGATGAGAACTTGCTGGGCAGCTTCCCACTGCTAATTCCTCACACAGCCTGATGTCCCAGCTGCTCTAATTTAAAACATGGGATGTAGGCTTTTTGAAAATGCTGTAAACACTGATAGCTTTCCATCTATTGTCTGTTTCACAAACTTATGCTAGGGATAAACTTGGCTCACAATGGGTACAACTTCCACTGAAGCTCAAAGTTGCATTACATATTTGTGTCAGAGCTGTATCTGTACCCTATAACTTTCAGCCAAGACATTAAAAGAATAAGAATTCTCAGCATTTTAGAGTTAGATGCAGTTTTACCTGAGACCACTGACAGGAGCCCCTCTGGCTACCTGTCTTTGGAGCAGTGGCATGCCAAAGGCTGGAGATAAGAAATGCTGCTGCTTGGTAAGACCTTAGATTTCTACAGGATTTAATGAAGTATAATGTTTCTATAGACTGTTAATGCTACCCTGTAGATTTTAGAGGAGTTACATTCTTGCTGTGGACTTCTATAGAATGGTCTACAAAGAAGATCTACAAAGCAGTCAGTGCTTGAGTTCCCCACAGTAGGGTACTAATATCTATTGGTTTTATTGCCTCTTAAATTCTAGAGGAATTTTCCATGGGGAGGGAGAAAAGATGCCAAAGGAAGCATAGGGACTTTAATCATCTGCATGACAAGCCCGGGACTTTTGTTTTGGTTTTTCTGACTTGTTTTTTATTTTCTCTCAGATATTTAAAAACTGACACTTTTATGTTTTGTACCTTTGTCTGCTTTAATCTCATTCACATTCTATATTTTAAGGTTTGTTTGAGATCCATTTTTGGGTTTGGTCTGTATGTGAAATACTATGATCTGTTGTCCAGTACAAGGAAAGATTTTGAAAATGATGTCGGAAATACCTTTGTCTGGGGCACTTTATCCAAAACTTTGAGAAAGATCTCCCTTACCCTAGGAGGTTCAACCAAGATATTGACTATGATCAGCCAGGCATATGGGGAACCACTTGTAGCAGAAGACTAGATTTACAAGGATAGTGATTTAAGAGCTGTCTAGTACATGATTTAGCCTTCAGACAGTAACGGTACAACAATGAGAAATTATAGCATCCATCATGAACAGCATCCAACAAAATCTATTGGCTATTCATTATTTTCACTGTCATTCCATGTGCCAAGTTCTCTTTAGAATTTGGAGTAGTGTTAAACACAACCACCAAGAACTCAACCTACCTCCCAAAACCTTACATAAGTTTAAAAAAATCAATTCATTTCACTGAGGAAAGTTGTATGAACAAGTAATCCTAATGGCATTTCCCCCTACAACTTATCAACACATCGTTTACTGACATGAAAATGGATTACAGCATCTCTGAAATTAAAGATGGATCTGTATACACATTTCCCAAGATGGTCTCTTGTCATGTGGCATTAGCTCAGTTCTTATCCTCCTTTTATTACTATTGATGGAAGAGCAAATGATCCAGAAATAACTGATCAATATTGGAATCAGCACCTAGATTTTGTCTGTTATCCATTGGCATCTGTTCCATTCCAGGTTGTGAATGGATATGATTGCATTCTCTTGTGTACATAGTGTTTTCACTGCTTAAGTAAATGTATATAGCATACACAGTGGGAGATTCTTTACACACTATTATTCTCCAAACCCCACTGTGACCTCACATTAATCCGTATACTTTAGCATCACTAATACTGCATCATCTCTGTACTACTCCACTTTGACTACTGGTGCGCTCTGTTTTTTTGTTTTTAACCACAGCTCTGTAACTAAATTACAAGCATTCCCACCCAGCAGGGCGGGAGGGATGGAGACACAGATTTTTCCTGTTTTAAAAAAAATAATCCATCCATCTTGAAGATAGCCATGGTCATATCAGTAATACTGGATCCTGTGGTTAGACAATGAGGGAGCAGGTTTTTTTAGAGCGTGACCAAGAGATGTACTTGAACAGACAAATCTGTGATACTGTGTTCTTTAAAATTGTGCTAGTACCTCCTTTGCATGCCTTAGGTAAAGTACAGCCCATTTGTATTTGTGGTATGTCAAGTCCCCAGCTATTTATTGTGTTTGTGTAATAGGTATGTTAAATGAGGATTCAGAAACTGGAAAGCTGCATTTGTGACCTAAGTACTTTCATGACATCAAGGTTCTATTTTTAAATAGATCATGGCTTAGTGTAGCCTTTTCTATATTGAAGGTTTTAGAGGATAAGCATCTCATTATTCATATTAATCCATTTGTGCTGCAAGTAGGATTTTCCTGGGATGATCATTGTTAGCACAAAGGAGATTCTTTTTTTTTTTGCAGTCCATTTTCAGGCTAAGTCTGTATGGTTCATTATATTCATTTTATATTTGCTGGGGGAGGAAGAGAAGTTGCCACTAGCCAGAATGCCTCCGCTCATGTGCATCCCTGAAAGAGGACCCCTCACACATTATGCATCATGAAAATGATATTCACTTTGCCCTCATCAAGAGAACACAGAGAATCCTCTTCCCACACTTTCTGGGCTCCCCCTCACCCCCGGGTTCACCAGCGAGGAGGAGAAAAACTGTCTAGTGTATTAAGCTACAAAAATATCACTCCAAGGAAATGGAGATGAGAGGTGCCAGTGAAGGCTTGCAATGTTGCTTTAACGGTCTCTAGTTTAATACAGATCTGCTAATCCTGGTGATCCATGTGGTTGATAAATATTTATTTGAATCCTATGGATCCATATCAACTCCCCCACATGGATTGTCATCAGGATCCAAAACCCACCACAGCCCTCTGCAACTTGAGATAATTGGATAACTGATAATAGTAGATTGTCATACTCTGGGCCAGCCACTATATGGAATCTCAGTTATTTGCTGACAGAGGAGGCATGTGGAGGCTCTGGAATCTTGGGTTCTGGGAGGACATTCTCTAGTGATTACAGATCCTTTGGTCTTTCCCTTCTCCTCTTTACTCTTGATCTTCCCAATCTTCAGGCCCAGCTTCTGGCTCTTCTCCATTTCAAGTCAGGTTGATTCTCTCCTCCTTTTCCATGCCTAGAAGCCTAAGGAGAGTGAGAATACAGAGGAGAGAGACTCCCAGCTCTCAGTTCCTGTGCCTAGTACCAGAGTACCATAGCAACCAGGAGAGCTGTTGCATTGAAAATCCTGCTCAGCCATGTGCTCAGCATGCTGGAACATGCATGGTACAGATGGACCCTGTGGAGAAGAATTTTGCAGACAAACTAAAGTATTTATACCAAAACTGTCTTGAACATGCTCAGAGGGTCATAATGTGACCAAATTCAAGCAATTTTTTTTTCCCTACGGGGCTGACACCAAAGATACCTGGTTCCCAAATGTCAAGTCCTCATTTTTAGCTGAGTTTTTGCTGAAGATTGAGGCTGCTCTCCTCCCCTTGAAAAAAATCCCTAAAGCAGTTACTGGGCATAGAAAGTTTTAATCCAAAAAGGGTTTGCAAAAGTTACTAACTAAAAATGGAGACTGCTTATCAACTTTAATAATAAATCTTAACTTTAGGCCTTGCTACTTGTGCTACCTATAATTAGAACAAGTACATGAGAATGTGAGACATTAATGAGATCTCAGTTCAGTAGTGTCCATATATGCTTGTAGTTAAGTTCTAGATCCCAAGACCACACATTTATCTATGCAAGAGTCTTGTACGTAAGCACAACCCAATTCACAGGGCTCCACCTGTGTGGCTTAGCTATCAGGACCAGGACTGTATGCTAAATTAGGGAGTAACCACATGTTCAGTGTTTGGAAAGAACATAGCATATTTTGAGAACTACCTTAATTCATAGTAGAAAATAGATTGTCAGCTTTTCAAGTGATGCAGCTTTCTATGTAGCATTTAGGTTTAAGGGCACCTGTACTTCTCATTGCAGTTTATAAACATTCACTTATGCTTATAAGTGCATTCATTTGATAAGTTAATGCATAAATAAATGTTTGTTTAGAAGAGTTCAGAATAAATGCACAAATGTTTAGAAGAGTCCAGCATATTGGGAACTATGAGACAAGCCCTGAGGTTCACTCTGCTTCCACTTGAAGTCTAGCTGTTTGGGACAGGAACTGCCTGTTTTTATTCTCTTTCTACAGTGTCCAGCACAGACTATTCATGACTGGGCTGATAGGAGCCACAGGGAGTGGTCTTTCTTTGGGAGTACAAGGGAGATTTGTCTGTCTTGATGATAGACTGATTCCATAGCATATGCTACATGTACATTGTGAACCTGCATTCATTAGCAGGAGCAGCGTTAACACATTTGCAGCAGCCTCATAGGCTGGGAGAGAGTCTTCTTAGCGCTATACAGCTACTTCTGACATGCCAGTCAACCCATCCCTCTGCCCACAATGTTATACCCACTGCATGCCTCCCGACACTGGGCTTTGGTTCAGAACTGCTTCATATGGAAATGTGCCATTAAGTCACTAGCACCATAATCTGTAACACTGAAGCATCTCCAGCGCATACATGGATCCTTTTAAGTTCTGAAAGCATCGCAACAAAGTATTAGCAGCTGTCCTGATGGTATGCCATGACTGTTCCAGACCTCTAGCTGTACATGTTCTGTAAAACAATTAAGTAGTTGCCTAGAAGTGAAGAGATTCTTTTAACTTAAAAAACTTGCCATTGTTGTAGTATGTAGTTTATTCTTCATTTATCCATGTTAAATTTATTATGAAAGGTCAATGCTAATTGTTTGTCCAAATGTATCCTCCTTACACCTTCCCAAGGATTAGGATTATTCTTCCTAGGTATCAGTATAGAAAATTCTGCAAATAAATGCAGTTGATAAAGTTTTTAACCGAGCTCATGACAGTAGGAATACAATCACAGCCATAGAAGCACAATAGGCTTAGTGCCTCCAGCATAAAATACAATTTCTGGCTCATCAAGTTTTATTGATAAAACACAGATGTAGTTATATTATAAGACTTTTGAATCTAATTTTCCAGGGGAAAAATGAAATTGGCTTTTTTGCATAATCTTTATTATATTCTTACTGGATAAGTGATTGTTTCAGATATATTTAAATGCTCCAGGATTAGAGGATGTCAATTTTCCTCCCCACAGCACATGCAACATCAAGTGTTTCATAGCTATTGTAGGTGTCTGAATGTGACACTTCACAGAAACAAACTTTTACATTACATACTAAAGCTAGAACTAAAAATCAAGTATTGGGGTACAAAAGAATTTGCTTCCTCTTACAAATAGGAATGCAAAACACCGCTGTTTCATGAGTAATTGGGGGCTTTTTTTAGATATCTAGAATGGGTACATACCACCTGAACTAAAACAAATCATGAAGAATTTGTAATAACTTGATTAAGTATTACTATACAGTAACATTAAGACACATTTTTCACAATATTTCAGACATAATATAAAAGGACTATGACAAGTGTCGAAATTGATTTTGGACCTCCAATAACTAGAAGGATATGAAAGGGTGGATTCTTTGCTAGAGTGCCTCCTCAAGGCTGGGTAGGTGCCTATTTTCCCACTTGTAACCATTGCAGATGGCCACTATGGTTGTCCAGTGATCTCTTTTCCTAAGACTGTCCTCTGGCCAGGTCATGATTTAAATCCACCCATCCAGTGTATTTAAGTGTAAAACAAACAAAAATGAACTAAAACCAGAGTATATGGATTGGAAGAGTCTTCAGCAGCACACTACTCCAGTACTCAGTGCTTGTCGTCATGCAGCCAGCCTTTTTAATGACCTCCTGCCTCTGGTCATCCTCTCTAGGCCCATCAGGAGACTCATCCAGGCTGCAAGATTTCTCAGAGCCTAGGATGGAGGCCTGCTTTCCTCAGCAAGAAGAAAGCAGAGATCTGCTCTCCTATCTGGTCAGCTCCAAATTGATCTAAGTGCCCTCCTTTTAACTCCCTTCTCCACACAGGTGTAGCAGGTCAATTGGTCCATTAGCCACATTAACCTCTTCATTGCCTTGGCTTCTGTACCACAGAGCAAGTTCCAAAAAATCCTCAGGTATATCAGAAACAGGAAGCCAGTGAAAGAATTAGTGGTTCTGCTGGATCACCAGGGGATAAAAAGATCAGTGAAGGAAAAACATTGCTGAGAAACAAAGCTAATTCTCTGCATCTGTCCTCCCACCACAGGATGTTAGAGGAGATTCCTACCTCAAGACTAAGATACTGTCAAAGTGATGTGTTAGAGAAGGAGATACAGGTTGGACCAGTGCTGAATGAAAGATTTTGCCCCACCAGGGGAGAATTTCTGGTCCCCTACCACCAGCCCCTCTTCCCCCAGCCCTGGCCTGGCCACTGTCATCCTGGCTGGCTCCCCACATGCCGCTGGCCCCACTTCCCTGCTGGTCTCCCAGGCTTCCAATCCCTACCAGGCATCCCCACTACTGGCCACTCCAGGCTTCCCATCCCCACTGCCAGCCTTGCCAGATTTCTTGGCCCTGATGGATAGCCTTGCTGCCAGGCACCAGGCTCCTGGCCCTGATGGCAACCCACTGCCCTGGCTGCCGGCACAGCTCCCAGCCACCAGCCCTCCACCAGGACTTTCTGGTCCTGGAACATCCGTAGTTCTGTGAGACCAACTCTGGTGGTGGTCCACATTATCCCATGGAACCAAAGCCAACTGAAGTAAATTGAAAGTATCTCATTGGCTTCACAGAGCTTTGCATCTGGTCTTTTAAGCACAGCTATCTTTAGAGTTGGAAAACCCTAGAAATGAAATGTCCTTTACGGGAGCCCATTGCTGCACTATACATGTGCAATACTTGTGATACGCAATAGGATTTTGTAGTGGCATAGCACTCACCTTCTGTGAGTTCCCTTGTCTGCTTGAGTGTGTGTGCACCCCTTTAGTCCAAAGTCTGTTTGGCTACTTAGCCCTCTAGCTGAGTCACACTCATATGAAATCACAACTCCTTCTGAGGTACACATATAACAGAAGCCCATCCCAGTCCACTCTGCTGGTGTCTCCAAGTTGATGCTCCCACTCCATATGAGTGGTGCTTCCAGGGCTTTCCCTACCAGAGAGAACTTCTTTGTCCTTAGCTCAGGGTTTTATCTTTCAGCTCATAGTCTCTAAGCAGTTCCCCCCCACAGAGTCACTCCCTCAAGCCAGTCAGTTACCATGGTCCTCTTTCCCTCAGGCGTGGGATGCAACTGGTCTGACTCTGGTTCTGCAGCTACTTATGTAATCCTTCCTGGCCCCTGACTGTCTGGTTTCTTCCCAGCCCTGGTAGCTGACCTGGGGACTTCTCTATGGCCCTTTCTAGCACAGGGTCTGGTTTGCCCCGTTACAGGTTTCTACAAGGACCTTGCATATTTCCCTAGGTTTTGAAGAGAGGAGTAAGGAGTTCACAATGGTATGGAATATTTATGCCATTTACAGAGGTTTAACATGCTTGAAATATTATACTGTAAACACTGGGAATCCTAGTTAACCAAGGATCTCAAACTAATGCATAATCAGCTTTGTTTACTCAGTAATTTAGATAAATTTTCTGCTTCGTAGCATTTCAAAAAACATTGTCATAATATAGTAGACACAGAATATTTCTACTAACTTGGAAACACAATTATTAGTAATACCCAGCACTGACTCAATATTTTGTGTTCTCTTAATCTAGCCATTAATAACTATCTTTTGTCATTCACTAGCAAACAAGTTTTTTATGGTAGATGATAGTAACTTTAGCATATTGGAAGAACAGATACCAGTTGTTTTGTTGCATCCCATGGGTGGTATTGAAAGTGCAAAGTAAACAGAGGGGAAACATGCAGCTTAGTGATACAAATGAAGTCATACACACATTTATAATAGATTTAGCTTGTGTGATACGCTGTTATTTTGGGAAATTTATCTGTCTTGCCAAATATACCAGTCGTCTTAGTAAATAATGGTTTATTTCAATGGGAAAAGAGACTGACTCTCACTTCCACTTACTTTGGAAATAAAAGCAGATTAGGCACCTCAGAAGAAAATATTCTGAGTCCCATAAAGCACAGATAGAAGTAGACATTAAATGTCTTTAATGAGTAGACTAAGTAGACAGTTTGCTTAATATTTCCTGACCGGATGGATTGGATACCATTCATGTAAATGGCATCTGGTTCATCCAATGGGGAAAATTAGCAACCCTACTGATTATGTCAAGCCCAGGACCTATGAGACAAGCATGTCAAACATGAATGGATTAATATTTTAGTTTTGTGTGTGTGTCAGATTTGTGGAAAGGGCAAAAACTTATCTAAAATACACCAAATAATAGTCATCGGGAAAAATTCTGTCCTGCATAGCCCAATTGGTTTCAGAATTTGGTTCAATATATTTAGAAATAGGTTAATTTATATGTATTTATCTGGTCAATACATTAAATGTTCACAAGCTAATATCGTTAATTCTAACATGTAAAAGCAAAAGCATTTATTAGGCACAAAAAACAGATCCTAGTCATTCTCGCTAACACTGTCTATCTCCATCTGACTTTACAAATGTTAGAAGGTTACATTAATTTCTTCTCTTCCCTCCTCCCTCACCTCTTTGAAATGTAACTGTCTTTAAGCTAAGTAATAAATAGAGATGGGCCGAAGCCAAGATACTCAGCTATCTAAGATGCTGCCAAATTACCTCTGAATAATTGGCTACGGAAACGTGCCTCTTAACACAGGAAAGAAAAGATCAGGTGTTGTATTCATTTGCTATAAGTAATATCTGTGAAAGTTAGGAGAGAGACACTCTTTCCAAGTGTTAATAGTTACAGACCGTATACTTTACTGCATGACTTGCAGTACTCCACAATACAATAAAAAGAGATTCATAGCAAGTGTGTCCACAGGCATTTTATCATATGACAATAAGTGAAATACACCAAACATGGTCTGTTGTGAATAAAATTGGGTGTACAAATAAAACTGAAACTTAGATTAAAAGGACTGGCAACACTTTCAACAGCATATGTTAATGAGCTTCATATTCCAGGAACATATCTACTAAGCTGTATGATGGTCATGCTCTTAACTTATTTTATGATGACGTATTGACCAGCTTAATTTGGATTAGTATTTCATCAGTCAAACAAAGCATATTGATACTGGGTGTAATGAGATACATAACTAAACAGTGTAGAATTCCCTGATATACAACTATAGGGTAAAATGCTGTCAATCCAAACAGATACAATATAGTTCATTGTATAAGACTAAAGAGCCAAAATTCTACATAGGCCGTGTCTTCACTTGCCACACTGGAGATTGATTTTTTTTTTTTTCGGTGTTTGAATTAGAGGGTCTGCTTAAGACCCGCTAAATCAAACACTGAGGATGGCGCCAGTTGGCAATGATACTCTTGGCAGTCACGAGGAACAAGAGAAGCCGGTGGGAGCATTTGCTCCCATTGACTTTCCTTTATGAAGACAATGCCAAGAGCAACTTAAGATAAGCAGACTACAGCTGCATGTTTATGTAGCTGAGGTTGCATAATTAACTCGACCTTCCGGGTCTAGTGTAGACCTAGCAATAGTTTCTTTTCAAAACTAGCGCACAAAGTTAAATGAAGAAATGCATATAAATGTGTTTTAGTGTCATAAGTTCAAAAGTTCTGTATCCATGGTGAGATGCACCATCCAAATCATTGGTCAGATTGTACTGAAGTTGTGCAGACAATGTTAGTTACAAAATATGAAAATTTGAGACAGGGTCTAGTCTCACCTACTGATTTTTTTTTTTTAAAGTGGAGGGGAAGAACTATCACAGACCAAAATAATGGATTAATTTGACACTGAAATATACAAAAGTGAAAACATGGAGGCTGGCTTAGCAACAGACAAAAACATTTGACCTCTGAACATCAGTTCTCCTCAGCCCTGAGAGTTAATTTCAGATGGCTCTTCTTGCACAACCAATATATTCAATCTATAAAGTAACTTTTACAGTTGTAGAATGGCATTGCAACTTTCATTTTAATAAAACTGCAAAATTGTGTTCATCATCCTATGATTGGCAGGATCTCCAGTCTCCCATTCATCAATATATAATTGGTTTGATTGTTTTAACACTGCATTTCTGGTGTGGGGCTTGAATTCACATGCTTGTTAAAGCACCATTGCCCATTTGAATGGAAGCATCTACATCTCAAGGAAAGACCAGACTTAGGTCAAGATTTACAGTCTGAGCTGTCAGTTTATTGGGCTGGAGTAGATGGAGGCAGAAAAAATCAGCCCCCCGAAGGAGTAAAAAACAGACATAGATGAAAAAGTAAAATGGATAAGTGATGGGTAAAACTACAAGCCATAGGAGACAAATATGTTTAGCTAAAGCATGAAATCAAGACTTGGCTCTTTATAATAAGGCAATACCATTGTGGGTACTATTATATTCATAGCCAGAGGATAGAATCTATTTAAAGATCAGACACTGTGAAAAATGTCACCCTAAAAGATGCGAATCTCAATACTTTGTAATAAGTCTCTAGGTGATTTGAGAATGATATAAATACAAGAGAGTGGGGGGCGGTGGAAGAAAGAGCGGATGAACAAGCTACTACAACAAAGCAATAAGCAAAGGAGTCATATGTGAATTGAGCAGAAAATTATAACAACCCAGAATACCAATATAGAGGCTGGTAGTGGGGTGAGTAAATTTTGGAAGAGCAATAGAAATTGGGGGCACAACCAAATATTAGTGATACAGAAGCAGCAATACTGATGCTTCATGGAATAAGTCATGTCACTGTTGCATTTAATAAAATGTGATAGGCATCTTAAAATGTCAAAGAGTGAGAGATAACATTTGTAGTTACCAAGTTTGGTCTTTTTTTTTTTTTTATTATTTTTAGCTTGCAAGTTCTTTAGGTCAGACTAGGGACTGTTGCTCTCTATTGGCTGGATCCAATGTCTCTGAGTCTTTCTGTGGATGTCGGTGGGAATTGATCAGGCCCCAAAGATGTCTGTGAAATGACTAGCACAATAGAGTTTAACCTTACCTGGAGAGTGAGTTGCTATTGGAATAGAAATAAAAACTGTAGGGACATGTCTATACTACAGAGAAGATCGACTCTCCAGAGGTCAATCTTCTAGCATTTGATTTAGCGTGTCTAGTGTAGACTCCCAAATGGAACTCTGAGGGCTGCCTCCCTCCCCCCTCCCCCCCCCCCACCGTCCTGTACTCTTCTGTGAGGAGTAAGGGAAGCCGATGGGGGCATGTCCTGCCATCAGCCTCCCAGAGTGCAGATACTGCAGTGGCTCAGTTTAAGGTAAGCCGAATCCAGCTACACCTTTTGTGTAGTTGAATGGCATAAATTAAGCCAACCTTCCTGATGTAGCATAGACCAGGCCTCAAAGAGTAACCCCAGGAATACAACTTAGCCAACCATACTAAGTTCAGTTGTCATAAAAAGAAGCTGCCTTGAACTGTAATGGGAATGACATAATATTAAAATCTTTAAAGAAATATAAGTACAAAGAATGTTAAGAAGCCAAAAACCTTTCTTCCATAAATAATTTTAATTGGAAAATTTAACGGAAATCAGTGGGTGGTATCAAGTATCCATTCAAATATACATTAAACTGAAGAATAACAAGGTGACAAAGACTGATCAGTTACAGATTCTGAGTTACAGCATGCTTCCCTGAGCTAGAACTATCAGAAGTCAAAATGAGTTTACTACTACTTTTCCCCAATTATCTGCAGATATTGTTATGAATTTATTATCCAACTCTTCCCAAATTATTCTTAGGGGAAAATAGGTGCACTCAAAGAGATGAAGAATACAAAACAAAATGGCTGGGGGGTGGGCATAGCTTTGGATATGGAAAGCATGCGCTGTGGTCTTCCCATATAATTTTTACCCCACTGGTTAGGGTACTCACTCAGAATAAGGGTGGCCAGGGTTCAATTCCCACAACTGCGGCAGAGAAGAGTTTTGAACAAGGATCTGCCACCTTTCAGGTGAGTGTCCTAGGCACTGGACTAAAGTGATTCTCACTTCATTTCTAACACAGTTAATATTTAATTGTGCATTCAGAAAGGAACTGAGACCCACATTGGAATATCTCATAGCCCACTGGTCAGGCAATTACCTGAGAGATGTTGAAATCCCCCTGCCTGATAAGGAGAAGGTTAATGTCTTCCTCATCCCAGGTGAGTACCCTCTGGATTAAACATTATAGGGGAGGCCTCCCCATACCACTTTCCAGCCAAGCTATCTTGTGTGGAGTTAGGCAGATGTCTAAGCTGACTGATTTCAGAGAGGAGTCCTGGCTGTGGATGACAAACAGATGGATGTCTCCCTACAGTCATTTGACCTCTGAGGCTATACCTACTCTGCAGGCTTCTGCCGGCAGAGTATGCTAACGAAGCGCTCATTAGCATTTGCCACCCTGTCATTTGCATATTCTCTGCCAATGCTTTTTGTGCAAGAGGTTTTTGTGCAAAAACAAGCAGTGTAGACTGGTCCATTTTGCGCAAAAAACCCCTCTTGTACAAGATCCTTATACCTCCTTTTTTGAGGCATAAGGATCTTGCACAAGAGTTTTTTTGTGCAAAATGGACCAGTCTACACTGCTTGTTTTTACGCAAAAACCTCTTGCGCAAAAAGCATCGGCAGAGAATATGCAAATGACAGGGTGGCAAATGCTAATGAACACTTCATTAGCATACTCTCTGCCGGCAGAAGCCTGCAGTGTAGACATAGCGGGTGCGTCTAGACTGGCAAGATTTTGCGCAAAAGCGGCTGCTTTTGCACAAAAACTTGCCGCCTGTCTACACTGGCCACGAGAATTTGCGCAAGAACACCGACTTTGTGATGTACAAAATCAGTGCTTCTTGTGCAAATACTTCGATGCTCCCACTCAGGCATAAGCACTCTTGCGCAAGAATACTTGGGCAAGAGGGCCAGTGTAGACAGGAATGTTAATTTCTTGCGCAAGAAAGCTCTTTGACTAAAATGGCCATCGGAGCTTTCTTGTGCAAGAGAGCGTCTATAATGGGCACGGATGCTTTTGCGCAAAAGCAAACCTTTTGCGCAAAGGCACATGCCAGTGTAGACGCTCTCCTGCGCAAATACTTTTAACGGAAAAACTTTTCCGTTAAAAGTATTTGCACAAAATCATGCCAGTCTAGACGCAGCCAGCCTGAGAGGGCCAAAGACTACAATAAGCCCTTCTTGCTGGCTTTTCCCACTGGCTAGTTTAGGCCATTTCTCATCTCACATGCTGCCTTTTGTGAATTCCATTCTTAGGAAATTTTCAGGCTCTGTCTACACTGCAGGCTTTTTGTGCAAGAACTGTTTTGCGCAAGAGCGCATCCACACTGCCATGTGCTTTTGCACAAGAGATGTGCTTTCACACATTAGCGTCCATGGCAGTGTGGATGCTCTCTTGCGCAAGAAAGCTCTGATGGCCATTTTAGCCTTAGGGGTTTCTTGCACAAGAAACCCTGTTGCCCGTCCACACTGCCTTCTTGAGCAAGAGTTCTTGCGCAAGAGGGCTGATTCTTTGTGGGGAGAGAAATAACTCTTGCACAAGCCCTCTGTTCCGACGCCTTACTGTAAATTTACTTGTGCAAGAATGCATGTGCGGTGTAGACACTCTGTAAGTTTTTGGGCAAGAACAGTTGTTCTTGCCCAAAAAGCCTGCAGTGTAGATGTAGCCCCTGTGTCTAGATGCCTCAGGCTTTTTAGATTCCAACATTTCACATATTGAAAATAGTGTGACTTTTTTTAAGTCAATTTACAACAAATTTACAAAGAATTGCCTTGTGTTTGTGCCAAAATTGGAAGGCAAAGTGCAAAATATTGTTGCTGGTTTTTCCTTGAAAAACTGAAAAAGATCTATGCATGTGTGGGTTTGGGATTTTTTTGTTTTGGTTTTCTGGGGGGTCTTTTGATTGTGTATGTCTGTCAGTGGAGATACATTTTACATAAGGAACACCTTATAGTAGAAAACTGGAAAAGAACTTCTGAGAAACCTCTGCATGTATCATACTCCCGGGCAGTTCTAGATTTGGTAACAAGATCAGTTAAAGGACATAACTTTCTTTTGCTGCCAAGCCTCTCCCAATATATTCCAAACAGTAGTGCCAATAGAGATGGACAAATAATGAGAGAAATTATTCACATACATTTAGGGATTTTTAAATAGAATTTTACCTTCATCATGACTATACCCTTCATTGTTCACCTTTTGCAAGCATTCATGTGAGCAAAATGCAGTTAATATGAATGTTTGCTGGAAGTATATTTTAAACTGTAGCCAAGATCCATTTAATAACAATGAATTTTGTTTTGAGCAAAACAAAAAGATCATGTGAGGCAGAAGGAGATGTAGCTTATTATGTTTAGGTCATGCAGTCAGAAAACAAAAATTGGGTGACTTAAGTGACCAGACACACATCGTAATAAACAGCAAATACTGAATATGCTCAGTGACCAGTTTTGGGTTAAGAGCCAGGACGAAAATTTGTTCTTACTTAAGAATCAAACAATTTCAAAAGCCAATCTTGTTTTAAAATAAATGCTATATGTTCACACAATATACAAAAGGAGCTACATGTTCTGGGTAAATTGTTTGTTGAGAATTGTTTACCCAACTCTAGTGGTGAGTTTCCAAATTTTTTTCAGCAATTTGAGCGGAAAGCATTCCAATGAGTAACAAATGTTGACATTGGTTAGGTCCCTATTTGGGCAGACTATCAAAACAGCTTCTCCCATCTTTCCGAAAAAATCTAAAAAAATATTCTATTTGTGGTTGCCTTAATTACATGCTGAAAAGGGGAGAAAAAATGAAATGTAAATATGCCAACAAAAAGAGATAAGCATGCATTAGCCACCCCCTTTACTGTTTATACTGAATCAAGACTGAATTAGTATTCCCAGCTTATGACTGTAGCTTTTGGCTCCTTGACTTTTAAATGCATTTACTAGTAATCTCCATATATGCTGACAGATATGCCACAATAACTTAACCACTATTGGCCACAAGACTAATAAAGGTTAGCAACAAAATAAAATTCTGTGGAGACTCTCTTTATAAACAGGCAATATCAATCCCTATGAACTTTTAATACCCATTCTGTCCTATATAGATAGTCATGACTCAGAGCTGGTATTAAAGGTAGCAAGGAATGCTTGTTCAGAAGTGTTTGAAAATATTGCAAATTACATTATTATATAGGATTATTTTGGACTAAGCCCACCTTTTACTGACCTTTATAGGTACAGTTCTCATTTAGCAGCTTCCGTTCCTTTTTTCCCCTCTTTTCTTATTCCTCAGTCCTTCTATCTTTATTTGATACATTTAAGTCATCAGGAATTTGTTTGAAGGGGCTGCTGCCATTTAGGTGTTTAGTCTGATAGGGTTCTTGTATTCACCATGGAGCAAATCCTATTTCTCCTTCTGTTTCCATTATGGCCTCATTTTCATCTCTATACTGCACTCCTCAGGAATGATAAATACTTTTTTTTCCTCTGGAAAACAATGAATGTGTTTACTTCTTGCTATACCTCCCCAGGTCTGCAGAGAGCTTTCAATTTTCTTTTCTTCGTTACTCTTCACCACACACACACACACACACACACACACACACACACACATCCAGAAGTTAAAAAAAATGAAACCAAAAGTCAAGAAGGAAATATACCTGATCTTCAGTAAAAATCTTTCATTAATAGTAATAGAAGACAAGACTAGAAAATAATAGCAGTGTTGAAATTGACCCCAGTGGACAATTACTAATCACAACTCAATCCATTTAAAAAGTAAAATATTTTGTATGCTTTGTAAGTTAGCTACACCATTATTTACAAAAGGTCTGAAACTTCTCCTCACATGAATATGGTTCCAACCCTAACTGAGGTCTATAGCAAATGGCTCCATATACAGTTTTCTGAGGACAAAGTTTGGCTTGAATACTTAGTATTGACTTTGTATCAGCTTATTCTAGTATGGTACAGATAGCTCATTTCAAATCATGTAACATATTTATGGCCTGGTGCTAAACCTGTGTAAATTATAACTATTGAAGTTAATGGTGCTGGGATTTACATCTATCTGGATGTGCTTTTATAGTGTTGATAGCGATAGTACTGCTCAGAGTTCCTCTTAGTGCTTGACAAACACTGCAGATATCAAGGTCCAAACTTCAAAAGGTATTTCAGTGCCCAGTACCTACTGAATTCAATGTGAGTTAGGTGCCTAAATACTTTTTTGGGGAATCTGAACCCAAGTCTATACCCTGAACTCTTCCCACTGTATTTCACAAGGCTATTTCCTTCTTTTCTTCAGGGTACCATCCAGGCAATAGAGATCTTTTAAATTTTTTCCCTCCAACACAAGTAAGTTTAAAAACTGAAGATAAACTCTTCCTGGGGACACAGTTATACCAGATTATAGACATTCCAGATGGCATTTCTCCACAGGCACTCGGGTTCCTACCAAGTATTTTTCCAGCTGTGTAGTTGCTCCTTGTAATCAAATGCTTCCAAGTGCTTGTACTTTAGTTTGTCCAACTAGACTGAGTTAGGGTTGCCAGGTGTCTGGTTTTGAACCAGACAGTCCACTATTTGAGCTTTCTGTTCGGGAAACAAATTGAGAAAATATACATGTCTGGTGTGTTCTAAATAAGATGTAATGTAGATTGTAATGTAATGTCAGAGTGTCCAGTATTTTTGTTGCCAGATGGTTTTAACTCTAGACCAAGTTCCAGGAACTCTCTTCCTCTTTCTGTTCCTATCTTCCAAACTGAGCCTGAATCTGGATTTACACTGTTAATCTTTGCCTACTGCACAGAGACCAGATCAGAAAATCTGATCTCCCACCTCATCCTCCTACAACTCGCCCCAAAGTGTATTGTGTCCATCACAGTAGGTCACATACTGGTCATGTTATATATCTAATACTAACCTGTCTTCATGGTTTTAGAAAAGGCAAAAATAATAGGTAACGGAAAGGACAGGCAGTACAAAGTTAAAAGTAAATGGAAAAAAAAATCTTAAATATTTTAGTTTTTTGGGACTCTCTGATTCCTGGCACCAACAAAACACCTTATAGGTGCTAAACTGCATTGCTGCTATCTAATATGTTTATCCAACTACCAAAGAGGAAAAAAGTCATCTGACTTCTGTGACCAATTGCAATCAAGCAAAGCATCTCATATTGCACATATTAGATAATGACTAGCAAGCCTAAAAGTAAATATTATTGGAAAAAAATGTCATTGCACTTCTCAAATCTGAGATCTATTTGAGGACATTACTCTAAGAGGCTAAAATTATTGAATTAAGTATAATTCAAATTTATTTGGCTTCAATATTGTTCTTATTTCATTTATGGTAAAGAGATCATTTAGAGTGAGTGCTTCCCTATGTAGAGAGCCAACATAGGGGTTGCATTTCACGTATGTTGCATTTGGGGGCTTAACTGGGAATTAATGGTGCATGAGTTCTGTACTGGTCCTCCGTGCAGCCCAATAGGATTTTTCCATGTCTATGTACCAGATATTTGGGGAACTGTGATGGTTCTTAATGATAATTCAAGGGTTCCTTCTTGAACAGGGACAGATACTAAATTGTATCCTTTTTTTTCTTTCTAAGAAGATTGTTTTTAAAATGCATGTTTTCTTCTAATAGCTTTTACGTTTTGTCCATAAAAGAAAATCACATACCGTCAGTCATCCTTTCAGTGAAAGCCTTATGTTTTGTAAAAATATGCCCAATTTACCATACTATTTGTGCAGTGCTGCCAGTCTTTAAGATTTCATTATTCATCACACAGTCAAATCTAAGTCTTTCACTGTTCGGTTTCCTCACTATAACTGCAATTAATATGTCCTTGGTCTCGCTCTTATATGTTCCTTCCTTTTTATCAACATCTGGCAGTACTATGCCTTCTACGTTGCTTTAGTACTGCACCCATTTACAATGAAATATCTTAAGCATATCTAAGTGACAGCTTCTATGATTGTAAAAATAGTGTTGTTCAGTTTTATTGTAGTGCTTTTCAATATTCTTATCTGGCTTTGATACAATTCTTCCTTCCACTGAAGTTTCTATAGCTAATCATTAGGCATCAGCATCCCTAGTTGGAAATCCGACTTGACCATTTGTTATTACATAGTTGATGTACTGTGTAGAGGTCATGATATACTACTGAGGAAAAGCATGTGCCATTTAGAAATCAGTCATGTATGGCTTTAATGGCAGAAATCTTTTCACTTCCATTTAGTATTAAAAGATATTGAATTTGTTGCCTCTGTTGTCCTGTAAATAACTACCCAGGAGTCCATTAAATGGTAAACACCAAACTGTCTGAAAGGATATATTTGATTCTTAAAACATATGTCTTTAATGTACCATTATGATCTTTTAGCCTTTATTGTTTCTTTGTTAAATTGTCTGTGCTGTTTGCACTGGAGATCTGAACACACATTTGTATTTCATCAGTCCTCATATTTAGTGTTTGCTTGTTAATAAAGCTAATGATTCCCCATGGTGCTTATAACAATTCACCATTTTTACTATGTGAATGCATTGATTTTCGCATTCAGGATTGTAAAGATATAAAGTTAATGAAGAAACCCTAGCAAAACTTAGAGCTGATATTCTGTTTCCATCAGACTACAGGTTATTTCTGTAGTTTCTTGTGGTTCCAAAACTGGCATGGGATTCTGAAGACCTATGCTCAGTTCTTGATGCAAGTACAGATCTCCTATGTGATTGTGTTTGCTAGCATCTCTGAGTACCAACCCACAGAGGCAGTCTGTCAGGGAAGGAGGGAAGTGATTTTTTTTCCCTGACCATGTCTCTCATTATTGGTCTTGTTCACTTATCCATGTTCTTAATCAGTGATATTGTTCACTTGTCCTGGTATTATTGGTAGCCTGTGACATGCTCTGTGGTTCTGTCGCTGGGTGACTACATGGTGTTGGATTCCATCAGCTGTCTCACGAGCCAGGCGTAGCAGCAACCGGTACTGCAATCTCACAGCACTGGCCTATGGTGGGGGGTCTTGTGCACAAGACCCCCCACAAGAAGGGCATAGATTTGGACCTTATAACCCTGGGCCCCAGCATGTCTGCCAGTGGGGTATACTTCTCAATCTTCCAAGCTTAAGCCTCATAGAAGGTCAGGCTCTCAAAGGGCACCTTGTCTTCCACCATGATGACCTCCTTCTGCTCCTCATTAGTCACAACGATGTTGGGTTGCATCAGGCTGTCCATTCTGGGGATGACGGAGTTGACAGTAATGCTCCCCAGGGTAAGCAGGAGGGCTTTGACTAGCACACTACAATTAAACAGCCCCATAGTCTTAGCCCAGATGTAGGTTTTTAACTATACTGCAGATACACCCTGAGGCTCTGGGATCATACAATGAAATCAACAATATCAAATATAGCTATGTTTGTTATTGCACGTGGGTTAAGAGAGAAGGGGGAGATTTAATCTTGCAGAAAACATTACCTTGAATCACTCACTTTCTTTAATTTACTCATTCTTTTTTCACCTCATTAGGATTGGCTTGAGTGACACCAACACTGAATCCCAATCTGAATCTCTGACTGGGAGCGGAAGGCTAACCCCCACAATATAATGAACTGCCAGAACCTTTACTTCAAGTACTGAAAAATAAGAGAAAGATAATTATCACATGCTTGAGTCCCATTCATTCTCATTTACTTGCACTTTAAAAATAAATATCTCATGCAAACTCATTGCTTATAGAAGGTGTCATGTTGACAGGTCTGGGATCAGACAGCCTCTGTCTATTCATAGAGCACAGACTTCTGTTTATCCTACTGAAGACGTGGGATACAGTGCTAGCCTATTCCCGCTCAGCAATGGAAAGCCTCAGCACACTGTGATCAGAAGTATGATTGCACTAGGGGCAGGCATACCTATGCTAAGTGAGCTCAAGCTGAGGCAACCCATATCGTAGTACTTGAATACATCCCTTTGGTTCTGGTCAATCAAATACCACTTATGCTGCCACCTATGAGTGGTCTGTGAAGGTAGGGCTTGGGGAGGCAAACCACCAGCCCAACCCCCCCCCCAGCTGTGCCCCTTCCGCTGAGGCCTCGCCCCGCATGGGAGCCAAGACACCTCCACCCACCCCGACCACAATGAGGCGGGTTAGCATGCCACCCACCACCACAAGTTCTGGGGGTGGAGTGTGGGTGGGACTAGACTGCTTGTTTGGGCAGCCTGTTCCTTCCCCAGCCTATTATACCAGATGCCCATGCTGCTGCCTGTAATTCAGCAGCTGCAAATGTTTGATACAGCTAACTTCACTAACACAGCAAACTAGGGTATGGCTGCTTGTGCTACAGTCTCTTAAAATGTAGACCAGAGGCAGGCAAGATGTGAATTGTGGGCTGGATCTGGCCCCCATCAACTTTTGAATCCAGCCCATGGTCTGCACCACCCTCTGGGTTCCCTCTGTGCTGCTGGCCAGAAGCCACCTAGGTAAGTGCCTCCCAGCCAGAGTCTGTGTCTGGTATACCACCCTCTCCTGCACCCCAAATCCCTGCCCCAGGTCACCATCCCTTCCTCACCCAAATCTTCTTCACTGCTCTCTCTCCAAGTCACAACTCCCTCCCAGACCTTGCATCCCCCCACACATCCCTCTGTCAGGCCAGAATCCTCTCCTACAGCCATACATCCTCCCTGATGCTACACTCCTTCTACACCCTAATCCCTTGCCCCAGGTCTCCACTCAAATCCTCTATAACACCTTCCCCTCCCACCTCATGCCACAACTCTCTCCCAGACCCTGAACTCCTCCCCCAGGTCAGAAACCTCTTCTGCACCCATACCTCCTCCCAAACCTTGCACCCCAATCCCTTGCCTACACCCTCTCCTACACTCCCTTCCCCAACTCTGAGCTCCATTCTGCACCCAATCTGTCCCAGATCCAATACCCCTTCCTTAGAAAAGTGCAGTCCTTGATCACTTACCGAATCTTGGAGTGGCCCCTATCAAAAATGACTGCCCATCCCTGGCATAGACATACCTATAGATGAGACTTTGGAAGTGATATATCTCCGCTGTCTGTGAGGCTGTCAGGATTTGAGCATATTAATAAATGATTCACACACCCTTCATTGGTTCAGCTCTGAAGGGGCTCCCGGTCTAGTTATGTTTGTTCTGGACCAGTATATATTTACCTTGGGGAGAAATGTGGCAGTTCAGCTATACAGTGGAACCGCTAGTCTATATTCTCCTGAAGAGAAGCAGCCCTGGAAGGGGGAGAAGCATGGAGGCTGTAGTGGTGGCATGTGAAATGTGGCATGTTGCAGCCAGGGAGACAATGTCTACTCCAGGCCCTAAGAAGCCCCATTGCTGCAAACACATTCTTTAAGCTTGGTGGGGGTGTGGTATGCATTTTGCTCCTAATGAGTCGAGAGGAGCCCTGGCCAGATATTCCCCAGTGGAATGTGGTTTTTTTCCCACTTGAGAAAGCAGATGCCTCATAATTGAAATATTCCAGAGAGACCATTGTGTTTAGATGAAGGGCCAATGGAAAGCAGGAAGGTTTCTGTCAGAGATCAGCCTGGTTTCTTTCCTGCTTGCCTGTTCAGCTCCTCAGGAGCCTGCCAGGTGCACTGAGGAGGAGCCAAAGAAACAGACCATTGGGAACAGCAGCTTCTAAGTTCACAGCTTTTTGGCTTCTCTACAGCTTATCTGGTAGGCTGTAATGGCACTAGCTCTCCAAAGATACCAGGGCTGCTCATGCTTCTGAAGCTCGCCAGGTGGAATGACTGGTGTGGAAGCCCTGGGCGTGCCAGCTCCTAAGCTCTCAGCCATATTGCCTCTTGGCAGCCTGTGTTCTGAGGGCTAACCAGGTCCCAGCTCCCTACCACTCCACCTGGCAAGCTTCAGAAGCTTTAGTAGCCCTGGTCAGGGGAATCACAGCTCCCCAGTGCTTTCCTGTTGAAGGAGAATTTCCACATGGGGGGGTTCACTCTAAATTGGAATGAAAGCAAATTTCAAATGTCTAAGTCATCCATGAAACAGAATTACCTTTCTTCACACAGCATGAGTAGCGATGGTCTTGATCCGTGAAGTGTGGACCTGGATCCCAGCTTTCCAGAAACGAGATGTGATTGTAAGGTAATATTTTTTTGGTTCTGATCCATCTCAAGTAATGAGTTGCAGTCTTGCCAACCTCCTTCAAAAATCATGAGTCACAAAATTATGGCCTTTTTCTTTAAGGTATCAAGGATTATTTTCTGAGTGATGGTCCCTACTTTATCCCACTGTGGGTTACACATGCCTCTGGAGTCAGAGAATTTGAAAGTAGCAGTTGTTGACCCAGACCTGCACCATGGCTTAGCTAATGCATCAGTTCAAGGGGGACTGGGAAGTGGCTGGATAGACCAACCACTTCAGTTTCTTCTTATTGCCCTATGGTCTGGTTCTAAATCATCAGTGTTTGCAGCTTAGTCTTGTCCTATAAAAATCACATGTGTAAGTAGTTTTAGGAGCTTTTTGCTTTAGTTCTTAGATTAGTTGTCCAAAGAGGTCACCCATAATGCATTCAGGTACTAGACTATGCCTCGGATTTGGGCTTTAAACTCTGTGCTTCCTGTCTGCAATATTTCTCATTCAGCAGCAGCCATCAGAGTCACCGATACTGCCTTAGGGAGCCCACAATGGAGCAAGGTGCATTATTTGCTGATTGTTCCCCAGCAGTACCTGCGATGGGCATGAAGTTTGTCTCCACAAACCCTTCACAGAGGACACAATTGGACCCATCTGGGGATTCTACTCCTTGCTGGTGGGGACTCTCCTCTCCCCATATGTTGACTTTATTCAGCAAGAAGTTTGCCTCATACTATGAAGTACAACTCTGGTATGGGAAAATTCCTTCATAGACTCCCAATGGGGTCTTGTTGGGAAGCCAGGAACCATTCTCATAAGCATGAGACTTAAGCCTTTCTCTAAATCCATTTCAAATAAGTCAGATTTAGCTGTAAGCAAGTCCATCAGCTTGGCTCATGAGGAGTTAGAATGTCCTAAGCCCCCAAGGCATGACAAGAAAACCTATACTGACTGTGTCAATACCAGACCAAGTTCTATTGATACCATCATTTGTGGCACTTCCCAAGCCATGGGATATGTTAGCAGTGACAAAGTCTGATAACCATCAGTTTAGGGCCTCATCCTTCTGACCAGCAGCTCAAATAAGCAAGATCCCTTTCACACAAGAAAAACCTGAATCCATTGCTGTTCCACAGGGCATTTTTGCTCTCTGGGATCTGGTTTCCCCATTCCAATGGGTCCCTCTGTCTCCAAAAAAATGATGCTACCAGTGGAGTCAACCACCGGAAGGAGTTTCTCATATGTGCCACACTCAGAATACAACTCCCCTCTAATATCACTCACCATACCACCACTGACATGCCCCATACACATCATTTCGGGGTCATCTAGCATTCTTTCAGCCTCTGAAGAGCAATAACAAATGGATGTTGAACATCATCCATTCTATATGATAGAAATTGCATCTCTAGCGTCTCTAAAAAATGTTGACTAAGCAATCTAATCACCCTAAAATCAGCCTACCTTCTGGGGATGCCAAAATGTGCTTGCAGACTCAGTCAGCAGACATTTTTCTAATCAACCATTATTGGCATCTCCATGACTTGGTATTGGCATCTCCATGACTTGGTATTGAGCGATACTTCCAATCTGTTCACCTCACAAGTAAGCAGGGGATGCACCGCATATTGCTCTAGGGAATTCTAGGTCACCTCTCTCCTTCTTTGACGACCAGAGCACATCAGTTATGCTTTCCCTCTATCACTGTTCTTGCTACAAATTCCTGTAAGATTCAGAAAGACAGATTAGAGTTCATCCTAACTGCCCCCTTCTAGCCCACATAGTTTTGGTTTACCAGGTTCCTAAACATGTCATCCCAACTGCCAGTCATCCTTCTGGTGTTTCCCAAAGCTGCTAACACAGGGAAAAGCAAAATAAATCATCCTGATTTGCATCCACTCCAGCTCAGGGCTTGGTATTTGGATGGATATCATTTGTAGAATGTTTTTGCTCCACAGCCATCTGAGACATCCTTTCTAATAGTGAAAAGAACTCTACTAGAAGATATTACCTAGCAAAACGGAACCTCTTTTTTTTTTCCTTGGGCACATGAGAGCTATTCTCCCAGAATCTGCAGATATTCCTCTCATTTTGGACTATCCCCTCTCTCTGATGACATCAAGCTTGTCCATCAACTCCTTGTGAGTCCACTTGGTGGAAATCAATGCATACCATCCACCTTATCAGGACCACTCAGTTTTTGTACCTGTACTGACCACTAGATTCTGGAAATGCCTGTTCAGAATCTTCCCATCTATTTAGAAACCTATGCTCCACTAGGATTTGAAACTTGTTCTTGCAGTACTCACAAGCCTCCCTACAACTTGATCCTTTTGGTTTCTTGTTCCCTGTCTGACCTTTCCATGAAGGTTGTTTTCCAAGTAGCCCTCAACTCAACTAGAAAGGTGGTTGAGCTTGGAGTGATGATGTCTGATTGTCCTTATCCTATATTACATAAGGAAAAAGTTTATTTGCATCTATAGCCAAAATTCACTTTTCAAGTCATTTCAGAATTTCACCTTCACCAATTGATTCACCTACCTGTGTTCTTCCTAAAACTACTCTCTTCTTCAGGAGAACAAAGGCTCCATTCCCTTAATGTTTGGCAGGCCTTGGGCTTATGCCTACAAAATAGAACCAGTCAGGAAATCCCTGAGACTACAAGTTACTTTAACAGAATGAATCAGGGGGCATGCCATCTCTACCCAGAGACTCTCCAGTTAAATTTCTGGCTACATTTTACACTGTCAGCTATCAAACCTTCTTCCCTCCCTCTCCAAGGTAAGAGTTCATTCCACCACAGCACAATCAATAACTATGGCATCACATCAGGAGGTACATCCTTAACATCAGTAAAGCAGCCACATGGGGCTCTGTTCGCCCATTTGTGAGACCTTATGCCCTGGTGCTGTACTCTTCTGATGATGTCCTCTTTGGGACAATGGCCCTCCATTCAGCCCTACTGTCTACCTCTTCACATCTTTCTCCTACATAGCTATGTCTTGTTAATCACTCACAGTGGAATTCAGTAAGGATCATCAGTTGAAGAGGTGGTTATTTATCTGTAACTGAAGGTTCTTCAAGATGTGTGGTCCTGATCACTATTGCACTAACTACCCTTCATTACCTCTATTTTGGATCTTATCTGAGCCATGGTAGAGGAGGAACTGGAGATGTGATAGGTCACTCTGCCTGTAGTGGCTCAGTATCCCCCTCCAGCAAGCCAGAGGGAGCCTTATGCAACACTGGCCAATCAGGGTAGGGAGCAGTCAGCAACTCGGTGCCAGTCTGGGCCCTAAAAGGCTACATGGCTTTGCACTGCACCTTGCCTCTATGTAACATAGCCTGTAGAGACTGTGGCTTGCCTCTGAGGTAAGGGGTTAGATTTTGGGGCTGAATTCGGCCACTCAGGCATGTGCCAGGATTGAACTGCTGATATACCCCCAGAAGGGTGGAGAGCAAGTGATGGGCACTGCCCAAGAGTAGTGATCCAAAAAGGAAGCCAGGGTTTTAGGTACTGACACAGGTCCAGAGTCAGAGGGTGGAGACAGTGGAGCGACAATGGCTGAAACACCATCCAGAAGATGGTGCACTCAGTGTTCAGAGCTATTCCTGTTATGGCCAGCAGAAGGCACCATGTCAATAAGTCACAAACCCACTACATTACCCTTCATCTCCTTGGATGGAAACAAGAGGTTCAATGTTCTTGGACAGTGGAAGCTACAAGAAGCGTCAGCCTGGCCCACGCCATTTCCCGCAGCTCTCAGTGGCTGGGAAGAGCAATCCATAGCCAATGGGAGGTGCAAGTGGACATAGATGGAGTCACACAGGTAAATGAAGTATCCAACAGCTCACCATAGGCTAACCCCAGTGAACTGCGTCCAACCTGTTGGCCACTTATTGCCCACCCTTGGTCTCGATGCAAATGGTAATTCTTGCTACCCAATCTGTTTGGCTAGAAAGAGGAGAGCAGTGCAACACTGCAGACAGATTTAACAGTCTGAAAATAGATGCCCCTGAGAAGAATTAAGTAGGGAATGTTTTAAAGGACTCAAGTTACCTGAAACATCTTCTTCCTAAAAGTTTCACTTCAATTTTGTCAAGCTTCAGACTTAGCCTGTTGCTCTTTCTCCAGATATTGATTTTTTACCAAGCAAAGAGTAAGCTGGAAGATGACACTCTTCATGTTTGAGATGTAGAGAATGGATATTATATGAATAGTTAACTGACATTGTCAGTTCAGCTCTCCCACTAGCTTCATATTTAGATTTTGAATTATATATGAGAGAGAGGCCTAGTCCTCCAGTTTTCCATAGGTGAAGACTTTGAAGAAGGAGAAAAAATTGCCCATAACGATCTGAGTTTTATCTAAGAGGAACTCTTCCTGGTTGCTTCTATTCATCACTGCACATCTTAGAGGTAAGACATGAGTATTGTGCATCAAATGGAAGTGAGAGCTTACATATGATAAATATAGATTTATTTCCCTTTCCTATGAACAGATCATCCATCCAACAAAACATCATAGTTCTGGCTCATACCACTCCATGGCACAAAAAATAGCTAATGGGTGGTTTTGGAGATTGCCATCTGATATAAATGAAGCCTGGACATAGAACAGCAGTTTATGATGTCAACAGCATCATTTTCTCACTAATCCTTCTTATTGTTCTTGTGGTTAAGTAAAGTTTTCTAGCAGTAAGCTTTGCAATCTGGAATCTGTAACCAGGAAGTTTTTGGAGAGTTGAGGACAATTTCCTGGTGCAAGTGCTGGAGGAAACAACTATGGGTCATGCTCCTCTTGACCTACTGATCACAAACTGGGAAGAATTTGTAGGAGAAGTAGGAATAGGCAGCAATCTGGGTCAAAGTAGAAATAGGCAGCAAGAAGAAGAAATAGGCAGCAAGAAGTAGAAATAGGCAGCAACCTTGGTCAAACACTACTTTCACATTTTCTGGCTCAGATGCTGGTTGTGACTGTGTAACCCACAGTAGAATATAGCTAGGGAACTACACACCTTGAACCTTCAGTTACAAGTAAATAACCTTCTATTTTTCTTTGTTCTGTTTTTTGTTTGTTTTTCCCTGGGGGTTCTTTTTATTTGCCTTTTATTTTCTGAGCTTTAAGAGTTCACTCTTCATGTTTTCAGGCTTTTCCCAGTAACCATGAGGACTCTAACATTGACCTAAAAAACCTGAAAGCTGAGATTCTTATGCAGACTCTCACCAAATAGCACATTCACAATATTGTCCCCATACCTGGTCACACTGAGTAAATCCGAGGTTAACTACAAGCTTATGCAGAAAATCTGGGGCAAAACCCGTAACAAAGCCAGATCTCTTGAGGTCCTGTCCTGTGTATTAGTCTAGAATGAGCTCTAGGGACTGAATTAAAACCCATTTAAGTAGAAATCTTAGTTCTTCCTTCCTATAAAGACCTTTACCATCATGAAAACTATAATAATGAACCAGGCACCGGTAAGTTTACCATGACATTTAACTTTTACAAGAACTCCTTTGTTTTCAAAAAGACAGAATACTGTGTTGTAGGTAATTTCCTAATAGAGTTTATTAGAAGGAGGGGGTAAATGCCATAAAATCCAGCCTGGCATCAGTGAATTAAGACAAGCCATAAATATTTCATTTTCTAGAAAAAGAATGAGCTATTGATCAAGCCACTGTAAAAAGCCACCAACAGTAGAATATAAGAACTTGCATCCGCACATAAAGGGAGTAGAAACAGCTCTAGGATGCTTGTTTTTCTGCAGTTACACCTGATCCATACCATATCACAGAGATCCTGAAAGAATTCTCTGACAAATCTATCCATTCATTGATCAGTTCTACCTCCTGGTAGCAAGAGTAATCCGTCACTAACAAGATGGGTTTTGTCAGTCTGTTAGTAGTGCAGGGTCAGAGTCAGCGTCTCTTGCAGATAAGCTTAAAAAGGCAGGAAAAAAAAAACACAGCAGTAATCATGTCAGCCTGTCACATACCCAGCTCTCACTCAAAACAACAAGAACTAAGATGGTCAAAGCTGACTGACCCAAAAACTCTCTCCTGAAATTGTTTGTAAGTAGCCTGACAGTTATGGGCAGAATCTGCTCAAATGGAGGAAAACCAAGTCAGAGGGGAGAATAATGCAGGAAAAAAATGATCATGCGAGGAGTTCATGTATAAGTCTGAAGCTTTTTTTATATAATTATCAGTGTGAGAGTGGGGGGAATGCACATGAAGATTTAATTTAAATTAAGATGAAAGGACAGCAGTAGTAAAAGTAGGGCATTGAAAGACCACGGGTTGCCAGTCAATTTTCCATAGTAACCTTAATGAAGGTTGTTATGGATTTTCTGCCTCAGCTAAAATTTTACTTTCAGATCTTATGAAAGCCTTGTAATTCTACTTCTTTTTTTTTTTTTTTTTTTTTTTTTTGCATAGCAATCCTTTTTTATTGTATTGGTAAATGTTGCAGACAAACAATTATTTGGATTTCTCACATGTTTAAATAGCATGTGGTTGACTCTCATAAAGTATTTATTAATACATGTAAAGTATTCACTACCTATAAATATTTTCTGCATGAATTTATTTAAGAGTAACAATATTTTTGTGACCTGCTAGCCAAGATTTCAGAAAATCCTTTGTGTCTTTATTTTTTCTTCCATAGAAAAGAAGTAATTCTAATGTTAGAAATTTAAACTATTATTTTATTATGTCTTCATGATCCCAATATATTGGGCATTTATGAAACATTACTAAGTCCATCCTCATCACAAGCCTTTTTTTTAATTGGAGCACTGTATCTTACGAGCTTTCTGTAATATGGATCAGCAGTGTAATAATTCCTATTAATATCATCCATGTGTGGAACTCAAGTAGTCTTGAAATGCTTTTTGCTATGTTACACACCTGCCAAAGTAAATGCAAGATTGGGCCCTATATGAAAATGACTCCATTATCATACCATTGAAATGCAACACATATTGGATGAGAAATATTTAAGGGTTTGTTCTAGTACACAATGGAGTCAAATAGCAAATGGGGCAGTGTCAGACTGTATAACTGCAAGGTCCAGATCCTGCAAAAAGTCCTATCTTGCATACAATATGCTGAGTGTAAAACCCCTTTCATTATTTATGCAAATGGTCTCATTGATGATAATGTGGGGGGAAAGCTTGCAGGATAAGGTCCCAGTTGGAGAGACAGGAAGTGAAGAACAGTGCTGCACCTAACAAACTGTAAAAGATTGGTTACTTGCTAAAAGATAGGAAACAATGTGTAGGAACAAATATTCAGTTTTCAGAATGATAGGTAAGTTGCAATGTCTCCCAGAGATCTGTACTTGGGAACTCTTGGGACCAATTCTGTTCTGCATATTCACAACAATGTGCAAAAAGGGGTAAACAGTGAAATGGCAACATTTCCAGACAAGATAAAAAGTCCCCTGACTTCCAAAGCATACTGTGAAGAGTGACAGAGGGATCTCTCAGAACTGGGTGCCTATCTGGATAATAAAATTCCAGATGAAATTAATCATTGATAAATACAAAATAATGCTCACTAAAAACATATATATAAAATAAAATGATGGGGTCTAATTAGCTGTTTCCACTAAGAGGGAGTTATTGTGCAGAGTTCTCTGGAAACATCCACTTAATGTGCAGCAGCAGCAGTAGTCAAAATAGCTCATGGAACATTGAGAAAGGGATAGACAATACAGAGAATATCATATTTCCTAGATAAAACCATGGTATGCCTCCATCTTGAATACTGAATGAAGATCTGTTCTCCCCCTCAAAAAAAAAATATACTGGAATTGGAAAACATGGAATAGCTTCCATAAGAGGAAAGATTAATAAGACTTGGGATTTTCAGTTTAGAAAAGAGACAACTAAGGGGGCATGAGAGGTGTGAAGAAAATAGATAAGTGTTATTTATCCCTCATAATACAAACTAGGGGTCACCAAATGAAATTAATAGATATCAGGTTTAATGCTAACAAATGGAAGTGTTTATTCGCACAACAGTCAACTTGTGGAACTCTTTGCCGGAGGATGTTGTGATGCCCAAGTCTATAACAGGGTTAAAAAAAGGACTATATAAATTCATGGAGGATATGCCTATCAGTGGCTATTAGTCAGGATGGACAAGGGTTCTAAGCCATGCTCTGAAGTGTCCTTAGCCTTTGTCTGTCAGAAACTGGGAATGGGTGACAGGGAATAGATCACTTGATTTCCTGTTCTATTCATTTTCTTTGAAATATCTGGCATTAGTCACTGTTGTAAGACAGGATACAGGACTAGATGAACCACTGGGCTGACCCACTGTGGGCTTTCTTATGTCCTGAAGAAAATTTAGACATGAGGATTGTAATATTTGGATGTAGTGCAGATTGCAAGAAAATCTGCTTATTCATATATCATAGGGGTAAAATATAATGTATAAGTTTGTTTTATTCATCTGGCTGTACATGTAACTCAAGAAATTTCAAAGCAGAATAGTCCAATTTGGACACTGAGTCAGAGGACACAGTGTCACACGTTATTCTCCTCTCCATGTTAGTTTCCATCTGTAAAAAGGGGATAATGATGATTTTCTTTTCAAAGTGCTTTGAGATTGACGGAAGCTTTATATAAGTGCTAAGTATTAGTGTTATGTGTAATACTTAGCATATGAAACAGAATTCACCAGACCATATAATAAATAATATTCTGGCCTAGCATATGTATTGATAAGCAGTGGAATACTGCATAGTTTGTAATCATGAAAAAAGAAGTCTTATAGATCCTCCAGATGTCATTTCCTGACACAGATTACCTGGGACCTTCAGGTGTATCAACAGAAACGATTCCATGTGATCAAAGTCTAGGAAAATAAATTGAGAGAATGGAGAGAAACTGCTTTGCTTTATATATTGTTTTAAACGATGTCTGATCTGGAAAAAATAAATTTCCATTAGGACAGTCAAATGATTAAAACATTAATTGTGACTAATCACACTGTTAAACAAATAGAATACCATTTGTTTAAATATTTTCAATGTTTTCTACATTTTAAAATATATTGATTTCAGTTACAACATGGAACACAAAGTGTATAGTGCTCAATTTATATTTTATTACAAATGTTTGTGCTGTAAAAAGAGTATTTTTAAATTCACTTAATACAAGTACTATGATGCAAAACTCAGCATGAAAGTTGGGTTTACAAATGTAGAATTATGGACAAATTATTTTACTCAAAAATAAAACAGTGTAAAACTTTAGAGTCCACTCAGTCCTACTTCTTATTCAGTCAATTGTTCAGAAAAACAAGTTTGTTTACATTTTCAGGAAATAATGATGCCCGATCCTTGTTTACATGTCACTTGAAAGTGAGAACTAGCATTTACCTGGCACTGTTGTAGCAGGTTTCATGAGATTTATATGCAGATAAGCTAAAGATTCATAAGGTTGATTTTCTTTTGTTGTTGGTTTGTGCTCTGTGTTTTCTGCATTTTAAGACTTCTGAGAGTATGCTCCAATTCTCACCCCTTTCATATTTTGCAAGGCATGCCAGATTCTTAAACTTTGGGTTGAGTGCTGTAGCTATCTTTAGAAATTTCAGATTGGTACTTTTTTGTGTTTTTGTCAAATCTACAGTGAATGTTCTTAAAATGAACATGTGCTATGTCATCATCTGAGATTAGTATAACATGAAATATGATAGAATGCAGGTAAAACAGAACAGGAGACATACAATTCTCCCTCAAGGAGTTCAGTCACAAATTTATTAATGCATTTTTTTATTGAGCATCATCAGCCTGGATACATGTCATCTGGAATGCTGGTTGAAGCATGAACGAGCATATGAATGTTTAGCTTCAACATTTTATATTTTGGTTTAGGGTGCAGATATGTAATAAAAAACAAATTTGTAAGTTGCACTTTCACAATAAAGAGATTGCTTTATGGTACTTGTATAAGATAAATTGAAAATAATACTATTTCTGTTTATAATTTCTACAGTGCAGATATTTGTAATAAAAATAAAGTGAACACTGTATTTGTAGTCTGTGTTGTAACTGATATCAATATATTTGACAATGTGGAAAAAATATAAAAATTTATACAAGAGTTTGTCAGGCATGAATAAGTCTATCTGTTCAAGAATGCCCCCTAAGGCAAGGGTGGGCAATAATTTTTAATGCGGGGGGGGCACTCCAAGATTTTGGCAAGTGGTCAAGGGACACATTTCTACGGAGAGGGTTTGGTGTCAGAGACAGAGGTTGGGTGAAGAAGGGAGCTTGTGGTAGGAGACTGAGTGCAGGAGGGGGTGTGGAGTCTGAGAGGGAGTTTGAATGAAGGAGGGGGTTGTGATCTGGGACGGAGGTTTGGGGTGCAGAATCCAGGAAAAAGTATGGGTGCAGGAGAGGATTCTGGCTTGAAGGAGGGGCTCTAGGAAAGGGTATAAGGTCTGGGAGTGAGTTGTGACCTGTGGGAAGGAGTGCAGAGGGTTTGGATGATGACACAGGGCAGGGAAATGGGGTGCAGAGTCAGGGAAGGGGTATGGGTGCAAGAGAGGATTCTGACCTTCACAAGGGTATAGGAGGGGGTGCAGGGTCTCAGACTGAGTTGTGACCTGGAGGAAAGGGGTACTGAGAGCTTGGGTGGTGGCCTGGCACAGCTAGTTGTAGGGGGAGAGTGCCAGAGGCAGGCTCTGACTGGGAAGCACTTACCTAGGCAGCTCCCAGTCACCAGCCCTGTAGGAACCTGAAGGCTGCAGTCGCAAGCTGCTCCACATGGCTCTGCTCTGGCAGGGTGAAGGGGAGGAAAGGGAGGGAGGAGGCTTCATTGGCTACTTCTGCCTCCAGCAAAATGTCTCAGCTGCTATTGGCTGGAAACTGGCCAATGGGAGCTGAGATTTTGCTGAAGGGTGGGAAAGAGCACAAAGCCTCCTTCCTCGCTCTCAGAATAGAGCAGACACATTCAATGCGGCTACAACTGCTCCCTCCCACACTCCATTCATATGAGAACATTGCTGGTGTTTCCCTTTCATCAGGAAGTGAGGAGAAAGTGCACAGTTTACTATATTCCTCACTCTGTCTGGGAGCTCAGGGGGCAGATTAACCTGGACCTTCTCCATTTGGGAGACATGGAGCTGTAGTGGCCATGGAGAGGTGCTTCTCACCTGGCCCCAAACCACTGCTGTGAGAGAAGGTTAGGATAATCCTCTCTCCCCAGGGCATCCTGAACCCCTCATCCACAGCCACAATGTTTTAAAAGAAACAAACATTTTCATTTTATTTTCAAAAAACAAAAATTGAGTTAAGGACCTGAAAAATTCTTGGTAAATCTTCAAGTATTTAATAAATTTCAGTTGGTAATCTATTGTTTAACAATTCAATTAAAACTGTAATTAATTGTAATTATTGTTTTTAAATACAATTAGGGTGTTTTTTTGTTTTGGGTTTTTCTTTTAGTTAAACCTGTGAGTTAACTGCAACTAACTGACAGCTCTAATTTCTACATGAAACCTACTTTTTACAGATCATATTGTGAAAGTGTTTTATTTTACCTATATATTTAACCCCCCCATTTCAAAATAACAAGGCAAGCGTCCACACTACCAAACCTGTTGTTTGAAAATAACGGGCTTGTTATTTCAAAATAATAGCTCCTGCTTGTGAAGAGGAATAATGCTTATTTCAAAATTGTTATTTCAAAGTATCGTTAGTGTGGATGCTCAGCTGCTCTTATTTTGAAGTAATTGTCCTTGAGAGGCCTCACAGCGGCTTCCCTTGGGGCCGCTTTTGCTTCACCCCTGACAACTCCACTGCTTCCCTTCTCCTGCAGAGTTTAAAGCCCTGCCAGCCCTGTGCCACACAGGACTCTTCACTGAAGCCATGGAAGACCCCAGTGCTCCCTCTGAGCGGCCCCCCCCCACCCGCAGCTGCCAGTATGTCTGCAGCCACCTCAGAAGCCCCTGGCCGGGGGGCAAAAGAAGACATTGCCCTGGACTGGGAAGATCCTGGATCCCATCAAGATCTGGGGGGAGGAGATGAACATCCAGGATCTGCACACCAAGAGGCAAAATGCTGAAGTCTATGGGTGGATGGCCACCAGCCCGGGCTAGTAGGGCCACATGCACACCCAGGAGCAGGTAGGTGCAGATGAAAATAAAAGAACTCCGGCAGGCCTGCATCAAGGCCCGGGAGGAAAGTGGATGCTCTGGGGTGGCACCTCCCATGTGCCACTACTACAAGCTGGATGTCATCCTGGGAGGGGTGGTAGTCACCTCTCCCTCCTCTCATCATCAACTCCAGCCAGGATATGCCCATTGTCAGCATCCACAAGGTGGGGCTGTGGAGAATAGGGAGGAGGAGCAGGCCAGCCTGGACACCATGCCCACCAGTCATGAGGTTGTCATTAGTCTGTAGCTGCCCTCTCCCCCTCCCCTGATATCTCCTAGGGCTTGGGTGAACCCAAGGAAGGCGCTACAGGTGAGTTCTATCACTTTTCTATACACACGGGGGGGCAGGAGGTGGGTGGAAAGGGGCTGTGTGCTCCTCGCTCAGTCTTCTCGGTAGGGCTCGCACAACAGCCTTTCCATATGGGTGTACATGGGGCACCAGTCCAGAGAACTCTGCCCTTGACGCTTTCACCCAGGAACCCCCTGCTCCTTCTCACAAGGTTCCTGCATGGGCCTGCCTTACTCCGCACTCCATGGTGGGACAGTCGTTTTTTTCAAAATAAAAATGCTTTTTTATTTGATCTTCAGGGGAAGAGGGAAGCTGGGAATGGAGGGCAGGAGAAGAGAGGATTGGGGGAGGAAAAGCACACAGGGGCAATGGCAGAGGCCCCTTGTGGAGAGGCCTGGGGGAGACTCTCATAGGTGGCCTTGGCTAAAACTCTTCCCTCAAGGCCTCCCAGAGCCCACTGATGTGCTCACTGAATGGTAGTGGTACCTGGATGCCCTGGCCAGCTTCTCTGCCTTTGCCCCCCCCCCCCACCCTGGCAGGAAAGTCTCCCTTTTGCTCTCACATATGTTGTGGAACACACAGCAGGCTGCCACCACCTGGGGGATGTTGCATTTGCTGAGGTCCAGGAGGGTGAGGAGACTCTGGAACCTCCCCTTGAGGCACGGAAAGGTGCACTCCATTACCATGTGGCACCTGAGCCTACCGTTGAAGGTCTCTTTGGTGGAGTCCAGGCTGCCCATGTAGGGCTTCATCAGTCAGGGGAGCAAGGGGCAGGCTGCATCGCCCAGGATGCAGATGGGCATGTCAATGACCTTCCCTAACCACCCAACATAAATGTCTGTTAACCGTCCCTTGTGTACTATAAGGGTCTGCAGCACCAGCAAAAAGTACTCCTTTCTACTGATATATCCAAAGGCACAGTGGTCAGGGGCCAGGATGGGGACGTGGCCAGGTATAGGGAGGTCATGCCAGGGGGCAGGAGCATGGTGGGAAGGCCATCAACTCAGCTGGGAGCCCCATGAGGGGGAGTCATGGAAGGGTGGGTGGTGCAGCAGAGAGTTCTGCCCCCTGTGGCTGGGAGGTAGCAGGGATTGGCAGCAGTGATGGAGCACTGGCCCCAGCTGTGGAGCTCAGGGTCTAGCAGTGGCTATAGAGCTCTGGCCCCAAAGCTCAGATCTCACAGCGGCTGCAGAGCTCCAGCCTCTGTGGCAGATAGGGAGCCATGGCCGGGCAGTGGTGCTGGGCTGGAGCCCTAGCAGGATGCAGCAGTTCAGCATGGGCTGGGTTGGGAGGGACCTCCCTTAGTCCAGCACATCTCCTTGTTTGGAACTGGTCAGGTCCTGGGAGTGCTGGAAGAAGGAGATCCAACCTGTACTGCAATTCCAGGAGAACTGGTGTATTGTATTTCCCCTTTAGTTACCAACTCCTGATAGGCAGCCGCACTCTGCACTAGCAATAAATATCAGTGTTCTTCAAGCATACCCCCAAGTGAGTACATTTGTTCTGGAACGAAAAGTTCTGGAAACTAAAAATCCTTATCTGAGGGTATGTCTACACTACCACCCTAGTTCGAACTAGGGTGGTTAATGTAGGCATTCGAAGTTGCAAATGAAGCCCGGGATTTAAATATCCCTGGCTTCATTTGCATCTTGCCGGGCGGGCGCCATTTTTAAATGCCCTTAGTTCGAACTCCGTGCCCGCAGCTACACGCGGCAGGGAGTAGGTAGTTCGAATTAGGATCTCTAATTCGAACTACTGTTACTCCTCGTGGAACTTCGAATGCCTACATTAACCACCCTAGTTCGAACTAGGGTGGTAGTGTAGACATACCCTGACAGCTTTTACTGCTGTAGAGTGACTGTAGGAAACATTTTCGGAATATAATCCGTGCATAGAAACTGTTTGTGCCTGTGATTGTTGAGTATTGTTAAATGTAAACACAAACCATATAATTTTCACATGCAAAGGCCATTTACTCAGGTAGGTGGAGTGCAAGTGAGGGGGGCAAATTGAGGGCAAATGGTGGCTGTAGTTGATATTACATTTGTAATACACTCATTCAGTTTGCATTGTACTGGTGTTAAGAGGGTGTTCACTATAAATGCTGGGATATTAACTGACAATTACTAATGATGTTTGATTGGACCAGAGCAGAGTCTAGTATTTACACAATGTATTATGAGGCAAGAGAACCTCATTGAGGATTAAAGCCTGCTGCCATGGGAAAGGAGGTTTTGTACTGGGCGTGTTGTGAATTATTGTGGAAGGACAGTAATCTGCACCTCCTTTGATTAATTTCAGTCTAACTGAGGATGCATGTGGCTGGGCTTTTCTGGAAAATGTGCACTCTGTTGAAGTTAGGTCAACACCACATAGGGTTGATATGGAATGTGAAATAAAAGGGAAATATGTTATGCAGGGGGGCGGGGTGTCCTGAGAAGGGCTTGAGTGATCTGTAGGGTAAAACAAACCAGATGGTCATAATCTTCTCATGCCTTGTTTTTAAATAATCAGATCATTATTTAAATAATCAGATCAATTGCAGGGAGGGAGATTTAGGTTGGACATTAAGAAAAACTTCCTAACTGTCAGGGTGGTTAAACACTGGAATAAATTGCCTAGGGGAGTTGTGGAATCTCCATCACTGGAGATATTTAAGAGCAGGTTAGACAGACACGTGTCAGGGATGATCTAGACGGTGCTTGGTCCTGCCTTGAGGGCAGGGGACTGGACTCGATTACCTCTTGAGGTCCCTTCCAGTTCTAATGTTCTATGATTCTATGATCGGGGAATTTGATTCAAGCTTTGACTTTGCCCCTGCTTCTGCTGCTATTGCCTATTCCTTTCCAAAAGTTTTTTGTCTTCATATCTGTAATTGTTCAGCAATGATGTAAAGCTAAAAGATACCCATATTTATTGATCTTTATTTACAGTCATTAACAGCAATTGCTTTTCAATATCCATTCTTGAAATGATGTAGTTTCTATATAAAACTCCCTTGCAGAAACACACACACTTTTTCTGAACTCAATACTTGTTTAAAAACTAAAAGGATATAATTTAATACTGCAGAGATTGTGAGGAAAAAGGGATTTAGATGTTTCCCCTTTCTTTTCTAATCGCACAATCTATACCAAGTGTGACCCCACGGTTAGAGGGGAACAAAGGCATTGTGTGACTCCAGTGCCATTCTAGAACAAGAATAATAGAATGAACACTTACAATTCTGTTTTCTAATAATAACAAATATTCCCTTACCTCGCTACAACAAGCTTATGAATTCTTTGATGCATGTGTGGAATATATATGTCTCTGGAGAGCATTCAATTTAAAGCTGTCTACTTCCCACTTATTAAATTTAAAAATAAATGGTGTTTGAAAAGGTTTTAGTTTTAACTGAAAAATTATTCTTCACTTCCCTCTTTTTTTGCCCCTGCATATAAAAAGCATTAGTATCACAGGTGCAGAATGACTGTTGTGTTCCCTCAGAGATGGGTGAATGTTCCCCTAGCACAGAAAACCTTAAGATGGGAGGCACTATTGACTAGGTTTAGAATTAGAACTTTATGCCTTGTATCTGAAAGCATTTTCTGAGGAGTGATGATGATGTTGTTTATTACAATTAGCATATTAGCTCTTTCAGACCCACATTCTGGCAATGGTGAAACAGAAGCATAGCTTATGAGTACATAGGATTTCCTTCTGTTAGCCTTCTGTAATGGGGCTTGCATTTTTCTTACCATAATGTGGTCCATAAGCAAGAAAAATTATTTGGCCTACCATAAATAGAGTGTAAGTTACATTACATTACCATAGCTACAATTTACATTACAGTAACTTGTTCAGAAGAATTAGAGTAGTTGCAGACTATTAAATTTTTTCAGTGTCAAATAACACTGCTCCAAGGAAGAACCAGCTGTCACCATTTCCATTATTTACCTCATTTCTTAGGGATTTATAACTCTCCTGGAAAGATTCATTCAGGGCTGACACTCAGCACAGACTCAGTGAGGGAGTGCCTTTTTGAAACAAGAGTCCATTGGTGCTACGCTGCCATAGACTCCCTTGTGGTTACAGCAACTCCTTGTGGAAATTCTGCAGGAATGCTAATAAATGTTAGATCTGTTTGATCTTTTTGTCTGACTTCCATGGAGCAAGAGGAGAGATGATGTACATTGCTCCCTCAGCCTTTCTGGCTTGTCATGTTCTCCCTGGCCCTCCCCAACTCCTATCCATTCAGTAGGGGAGGAGAGAGTCTGGGAATTTTCATTTGATCTTCAAAGTGACTTTCAATTTGACCATATTTATGACCTCTTTGAGTTGGTTTCTGTGCATATTTGAGAACTCAGAATTTACTAGCATGGATGCTCATGAGAAGCAAATGTTAATGTTTAATATTCCCCAAAAGGCAATTTCAAATTAAACTGTATCTTCAAATATAATTTGTAATTCCCACTGAAGAAATTCATGGACAATTATGAACAAAGGAATTTAAGAATATGAAGCCTGAAAGAGAGGTGAAAATTTGCCTGTTGAATTATTTGTTGTGAGTTCTTTTGCTCAGCTCTAGTAATTGCCTGAATACATAGAATTTTTCTGACATTTCTTTTAGATATTACTTTCTATCCTGTAGTTAAACAGCTGCTGTCTTCCACTCTAGTACAGGCTGCATTTCAGTGGTTAGTGAAATGGTCCTTTTATATAAACCTTACTTGGTCTCTCAGGGTGCGTCCACACTGCATCCTTACCTCAAAATAAGCTAAAAGCAGGACCAATCCCAACTCTTCTGGGACAGCTTAGTCAAAAGTCATATTACTGATGCCTGATTTTCCAAACACACCTCTTTCCTTGACAAATAGCAACCAGTGATCTGCTGGGCTAATTTCTGTCATCATGCAGAAGGGCCACTGTATCCTTCCACTGTAGCAGATGGACTTCTTTTCATTTTAGACTTATTCCATCTTGATTTTAATACAAAATAAGGAGAAAATATATAGTTGCATTCCAAAACAGAAGGCTACAGTGCAAATAGAGATTATTTGTTAGATAATACTGGTGATATTCTGTCTTGGCAAGAATGTTCCTTGCCACATCTGCCCACCCTAAGAAGTAAGGGGACATAAGGCATACCTTCACTTCTCTGGGCTGGCTGCCCAAATAATCACAGTGCAGTTGGGAGGGTAGGTATCTCATGCCTACTACTTCCTCCTACCGCCACATCAACCCTATCCTCACATTCACTAAGGTTGGGCAAGCAGGGGCATAGAACAGGCAGTGCCAAGAATCTGCCTCCAGTGCCTCAAGCAGCAGAGCTGAAAGCAGCATGGAGAGGGAAGTACTATGTTCCTGAAAGACAGAGGCGGATTACTGTCACCTGGAGCAAGGAGGGAACCAGAGAATTGATTCTCAGTCACAGTTTGTTTCCTAATGAAGCAACAAAATGACACGCTACCTCCCCACCCCCATGCACACTCAGTTATAATCCATGAATAACAGCATCCCTTCTCTTTCTCTATTCACTGCCATTTATAAGTATAGCATAGCCCTGATCACTCACACACTGAGTAATTCAGTGAATGGAATTTGCCAGTCAAACATCAGTTTCAAACTTCAAGCAAAATTTGAATGGGATTTCTCCCACCACAAGAAAGCAGTTGTTGCTGGTGAAGAAAAACCTTGCAAAAGATTAGTTTAAAAGAAAAATCCATCCCTTTTATCGAATCAGAATCAGTAGTAAGTTATGCTGACTACTTTGAGCTATGTAGTTTAATCTATGCATCTAATTATGTAGTTTAATAATAGTTCAGTGACACATCACTAATCATCAATTCAGGGAGATAAATTCTCCTTTATTAGGCAATATGATCAATCCTGGGCAATATGATTTGTAGTAAAAATTGGGCAAACAGGTTATTTAAACATTTGAAGTATTCATGAACACGTGCTTTCTGGGGTAAGCGTATCTATAAAGAAAAAGAATAACCTCTGCTTTGAATTACAATAGCAATCTCTTCTCGGTTTATGAACAGATTTATGGCTATGAGAATACATTTAAATGCTTACTTAGTCTCAGATTTTGGGTTGAGACCCTGTGCTTTTATGTTGAAAGACTGAGAAACTGGCAGAACAAAGGATTGAAATGAATTTTGTTTTCCTATTTCTGAGACTCCGGAATGGGGTGATGTTATCAACAGAGATAATAACACCTTTAAATGGCTTGGAATGTATTCGGTTCACCAAATCATACAGGAAGATTGACGGCATCTTAAACAGATGCAGTCAGTGAGGATGTGGCTGGAGTATTGACAGGAGTGATTTTTTTTTTTTTGAGTAACGAAGAAGGTTAAGTGATTAAGTTTCCTGAAGCATACATTGCCTGCCGTGTGCGCTTACAGTATATTGCCACCCTTCTGAGTCACCGAAGAGCTTCACTTCTTTTCATAAGCAGGATCAATAGGATTAGAGGATTTGCACTCAAAGCTTGCCTGTGGCTCCTTGTTAAGCATGAAGTGTGCTTTATAGCTACCTTTACAGGCTTTTTGCACCAGTCATGTATTAATCACTGAAGAATCTCCATCTGATTTTTGGCTAATTTTTTTTCTATAAGTGCTTTTAATAATAATAGTTAAAACATTTTAAAAATGACACCAAAACTGTCACAAGTTAGGTTTTGAAATGTAAATAAAATAACCAGATTTCCAAAAATGCCAAGCACCCTCTTCTTTGAATGAAAGACTACTCATGAACATTCTGCACTTTTTAAAATGTACTGAGGTTGTGTGAGCATGACTACAGAATAATACCCTATGGTGTTTAGTGAACATGGGAGTTGTTATTTAAGCATAATGCTGTTAAATGGAACTATTTAGATCACCTTTTCATCTAATTGATAGGGACACAGAAATTGAATTCCCATGCAAACTATTTTTCTAGCCTGTTTGCTTTTTGTTGACTTTTAATTAGGTTCCACTTAAGATACATTTGTTAAAAATCTTCCCCACTGCACATAGAAATATTTACCTAACTTTAAAACTCCCAGCTAAAATTTCTGAATTTTTTGCTCAACTTTCAGGGATTGTCTACAAAGTTAAGTCAGCTTAAGTGACATTAAAGATGGTGTTATAATTTAATCAGTATTTCATATCCAGGCTATGCTTCTTTTGTTGGCTAAACATGTCTACTATAGCAATTTTTGCAGTAGTACAGACCAGTGCCCCATCGGTAGCTATCCTAGTGTGCAACTTGCCACTATCCACCACACACTGTTTTACAATGCCTTATGGTTCAGTGTCCCATCATGCAATTCCTTCATCCCATCTTTCATGGGCATCCTAGTACACTTTACGACCCTTTTCAACAGCCCCTGTAACCTGCGTGGCTGCCATCTTTATCAGAAAGCAGGCATCCTGCACCATTCTCCTGTATTGTGCTTGTTAGGAGCACAGCATGCTTGATCTGCAGTATTTCCTGAGCAGGGAGCCTCAGGAAAGTGAGTTGTTGTCTGCCTTGCTGAGTGCCATGGAAAGAAGCAGTTTAAGATTACTGTTGGCATTCATGGAGCAGCTACACACATCACCCATTGGCTCTCGGCTCAAGAAACAAGAACTGACAGGATTGCATCGGTATGCAGGTATGTGATGACAAGCAATGTCTGTGGAACTCTCCTGGGGGTGCTGTTTGGAAGACGCAAGGAATGGGGCAGAGGGGACTGTAGTTCAGTCCTGGAATGCAGCTCTTGGTGGTGGAAGAGGGTCCACAGCTGAACATGACATGCAGCTCCTCACAGACATGCCTTGCCATGATTGAAGCTCTGCACTAGAGCAACTGTTGGCCTCCTTTGACATCAGGAACACCTTCCACAGTGCCTTGATTTTTATGTGATCATCCTGAAAAGACAGACGTTTGATCTGAAAGGACAGGTATAGAAAGGGGACTACTGGGAAGGAGAGCTGAAGTGGGTGGGTGGTGGCACAAAAGTGGTCTTTGGTAAAAGTAACATAACTAGGGACTCTCTAGTGATAGAGCCTTGGGGGGACACTTGTGGGAGAGTGTGTCTAGGAGAGGTGGAAGGAAGTGGGTCGAAGACAGAACAATTAGAATTGGATAGCCCCATGGAGGAGAGCTGAGGGAATTTTGGCACTGATTACTTGTGACTTTCAGAGAGTTAAAGGACTGGAGAAAAGTAGGGTCTTGTGAAGAAATGGAATGAGGGGAGGGGATGAGAGTTGGGAAGGGGATATTTGGGCGGGAGAAGGAAGACTTAAGAGGCAAAAGCGTAAAAGAAAACATGTTTCTGGAGGCCTCCTGTTAGTTAGACCTCCTTGTGTACTGTGGAGATTTGTTCTCACATAATTGTAAGTAAAAGTATATAGTTCCCAACAATAAAACACGACTATGTAGGAAGATTACTATTGTAGGCTCACCATCCTGGAGCACCCTTCCAAGCATGTGATGGCCCTGGAGTGCCTCCCTCCTGTGTTTTTCCTTCCCAGGGCTCCTCAGAAACAACAAAGACTGGCATACGTGATGTCTTAATGCTTTAATATAGGCCTCATCTCACAAAAGAACAGTCAGCACCATCACCTTAGAGGGTCTGGCTCTGCCACTTGCTTTGACTCTAGGATTTTCCTCTGCCTCACATATCCTTCAGACTGTAGGGCTCTTGGGCTTACTCCTGGCATCTCCTACTAGAATTCAAAACTCCAAAGAAACAGCCCACTGACTGGATTTTTCTCTTGGGGCAGTGAGAGCCCCACATCAACTCTCTAACTCAGACCTGGGCAAAATACGTCCCACGGGTCAGATCCAGCCCACCAAGCCACTGGATCTGGCCCATGGAGGCAGCTGAGAGCCCCAGGCAGGCTCCCCTGCTTGCCCCGCAGCTCCTCACACCACTCAGAAAAGTGGCTGTCAGGCCCCGTTTCCCTTTCAAAACTGTAATCCCAGAGGGGAAGGCTTCAGGCACTGGCCCCACCCCCCAGTATGATCCCATTGGCTGGTGTCTGGCCAGACACTGGACAATAGGAGCTGGCTGTGTGAAAACAGACAGCCACAAAGCACCAAGCTCTCTCCCTTCCTGCTCAGTTATTCACTCAAGCACATGGCCAGATAGGCAGGCAGTCTGGCTGAGAAATATTTTAAGCTCTGCAAGTCTTTAGATCTGCAGGTAAGCAGGCTGGTTGGGCTGCTGGCTGGTAAGTGTCCTGGCCAGAGCCTGCATCTGGTATCCCAGCCCCTCCCTTCCCCTACCGTCTTTCCCCCTACTCCATATACCGAAACCCTCTGCCCCACTCCTGCATCCATATTCCCTCCCAGAGCTGGATCCCCAATCTCCTGCCCCAGATCACAATCCCCTCCTACCCTAGGTCACAACCCCAAACCCAGCACCCCAGTGCCCTGCCCAGGGTCACAACCGTCTCCTTCATCCAAACTCCCTCCAAGACTCCATTCTCCCTCCTGAACCCCAATCCCTTACCCCAAGCTCCCTTCTGCACCCAACCTCCATCCCAGACCCTGCACCTCCTCCATTAATATCATGGAAGAGTTCAGCCCTTGACCACTTTACAAAATCTTGGAGTGGCTCCCCGTCAAAAATTATTGCCCGCCCCTGCTCTAACTCTTTCCTTCCTGAGTCACTCAATTGCCTTCCCTGTGCCTTCACTTAAGTCCAGATGAAGTAAGTTGAACAGTCACAATTGCATTGGCTTCCTCCCTCTTAAAGAGCCAGTGCCATCCTGTGGGAATACCCTAATGTGCAGATTTTGAAATAATACTTTGGCCTGGTGTAGCATATACAGTTTATGACATGGGGCAGTATTTACAATCTGCACTTTCCCATGCTGATTCCAGCCACATTTTCAGTGAAGCTGGAAAGACAGATGCAATAACCATTATTTTCAAAGAGAAATGTACAAGTTGAAGTCAACCATTAATTGTCTCAAGCACCCTATTTTGAAACTCTAAGACAGTCTCAAATGAACTGTCGTGAACAAGAAGCCCTTCACATAATAACAGTGACTAGGACATGATGTCATGGTTATCATTAAGCTTGACTTATGGCAAACTCTTAACACAAATTCTTCCTTGTTTTCTGCTATTGAAAGGTTGAATTTTTATTAACCAAATAATAATGGGTAGATAAAAGAGGAAGATACCTCACTCACAGATTATGCTTTGTCACTTTATGCCATGCTTTGTCATTGCCAAATCTTATGCTATGTTGAATAAAATTCAAGATACTAAGCTCTCTGGCATATCCTGAAATAGTTTCAATAATACATTATCTTTTTGTTTATTTTTACTTTAGCAACTGGGATCATGAAAAATGTCAGCTTCCATCTCTGAGAGCTACTACCTCATTCAAAGCCAGCTGAAGATAATGGATACAATTTATTTCAGTTTTGAGTGTCATTTGTGAACATTAAATGCTAAAAGGAAGTCAGCCCACGGGAATAAAAACTTTCCCTGCAAAAGGATAAAAAGAATTTAAAAACAAGTGACCACTTATATTAGTTCAAAGAGAAGTAACAGTATTACTCCATTTCCAGAAAGAAGCTAAAATGCTGCAAAATCTTAAGACAGGAAACAAAAAGAGGGAAAGAAACTTCAGAGAAAAATAACACTAAATTCTTAAATTAATGGATAAAATTATTTCTCCCTGCTGAGAAGAAAAGTGGTTTCTTTAGATGGATGTGATGCCCGTATGGACATTTCCTGTCTCTTTCTGCTGGCAGGTCATATTATCTAACTCCCCTAGATGCTAAACCAGCAAAGCAATGAAGCATTAGATTCTTACAAATTCCAAACATTTTCAGCACCATTTTCAGTCTGCCAGCACAGCTGAGGAAAGTCATGAACCTACTTCTCATTATAATATATCGATGGCAGCATGTGGGATGGTGGGGAGCAAGGTTCCCTCTAAGCTATGCAGCAGTTCGGCCTGCACAGTAGCTTAATGAGCCCCTCTCCCAGCCAGGCAGCTCTATGCACAGCAACTCTGAACCCCTGGGTGAGGCTCATTAAACAGCTGTGCGGGTAGCATAGCTTAGACAGAATCTTGAAGACCCAGGGAACCATTTTAGGAGGGGGGGGCAGCAGCTGTGCACTCCAGGATGTGTCTTGCTTTTCATCCAGTTCCCCTGATGCTAAAGGAGTGAGGAGAAAGTGCTTGCATGACTCTCACACATGGCTTGTGAAGGGAGTTCACCAGCCAGGTGTGACAGGCAATCACAGATTGCAAGCACTTTCCCCTCACTCTCTTAGCATCCAGGGAACAGGATGAAAAGCAAGCTGCATCCCAGAAAACATGGTTCCTGCCCCGCCTACCCTCCCGAAATGGCACCCTTGTGTAGAAGGAAGAAGAGAAAAAATGGGGTCTTGTATTCTTTTGGGGTGAAAGTAGAAAGACAGGAAAAAAAGGGAGTTGTGCAAAGAGCTAAACCCTAAAGAGCTTGAATGATCAGAGCTGCTGTCATGGCTGTTTGAAGCTAAATGTAGTCAGAACTGAGTATCAGCCTCAGAAGAGTACACAGAGGAGAGTCCCAGTTCTTCTGTAAGTTGTGCAGATGCCCCAAGGGACAGAGATCAGAAGGGACAAGCAGAACTGGCCCAGTCTGAAAAGAAGTTCCTAGAAAGGTTTGGGAGGATTAGAGAAAAGTATGCAGTGACTGGAGGAGCAAATGAGCCCGGACTTATCTTCTCATATCAGTGGAGGAGGCTGAAGCTAAAGGACAAAAACTGGAGCTGACAGAGAAAATTTACACCGGGAGAGACAGAAGTTGGTGGACAGGGATCTGAAGAAAGCAGACTGAGTCCAGCACCTCTGGTGCAGGGAGGCAGTGAGGATGGAAGCATCAGCATGAACCAGACCTCACATAACTGAGGAGCCAGGGACCCAATGACCCGGTAAGCAGAGACTCAACACTGACTGCCCACTTCTCAGAATAATATAGATCAGTGGTCTCCAACCTTTTTTACACTCAAGATCACTTTTTAAATCTCCGAACAAGCAAAGATCTACTGCTCCACCCCTCCCCCCAAGACTCCACCCCTTCATTGAAGCCCCGCCCTCTCTATTCTCCTCCTCTCCATCACTTGCTATCCCCAGCCCTTATACACTCTACACTGCTACTTTTTTTCCGATTCTTCTGTATGATTCTTTTTTCCAACATTTAGCCTGTCTAGACTGGACCAATTGTCAGAAAAAACCCTTCTTTTGGCAGCCACCTTATTCCTTGTGGAACAAGGAATATAGGGGTTACCAAAAGAGCATGTTTGGTCTTCCACTGAAAAAAAAACGGAAGAACAAATGCATCCCTGGATGCAGAAGAGTTTTTCTGAGATCTCTCTGGAATCCTGGAAAAACTCCTGCAGTCTAGCTGTACCCTCACTGGATTGAGACAGGATGTGTGGGCTCTGGGGTGGGAATGAGGGATTTGGGTGTTGGAAAGGGTGAGAAGTGCAAGATCTGGGAGGAAATCTGGATGCAGGAGGAGGTGGAGAAGTGGATGCTGGTTTGGGGAGAGGGCTCCAGGCTAGGGAGTGTTGGGGTCAGATGGAGGGTTGGGCTACTAAGCAAGCCACAGGCTTGTGGATGTGAGGGTGCAGGAATTTGGGTTGGGGTATGTGAGGGGCTCAGGGCAGGGGGTTCCAGTGTACTATAGGCTCAGATCTAGGGTCTGGGGAGTGCAGGAGTATTATAATGCTGTGGCCAAATGGGGGCTCGGCCCCAATTGGGGGTTTGTTGGCCAGGCTTCATTTTTAAGTAAAAGACTGTCAAGCACAAAGTTTCTGCATTGTCTTTATTTATGAGAAGGGCAGGGAACCTTTTTGAGTCAGGGGTCACTGACCCACAGAAAAGTCAGTTGAGGCCACACAAGGGAGATGGAAAAAAAAACTCCTCCAAAAACCCCCAAGCCTCACTAATGTGGCCCCAACTGTGCTGGTGGGAGCAGGGGACGTGGTACTGGGAAAGGGTGTTAGTGGGTGCTGGGGCAGGGGACAGGGTGGCAGTGGGGGCAAGGGACAGGGTTCTAGGGTGGGGGCAGAGGGCAGGGTTCTGCAGCAGGGGACAGGGTGCCAGTGGGAGCAAGGAGTCCCCTGCACCCGCCTCCTCCCAGAACTCCTCCCCCTCCCACCCCCCCCACTGAGCAGGGAAGCCCCAGCGGGCGCCTCCTCTGGGGCTGACTCCCCCCTTCCACAGAGAAGGGTGCACCTGGGCTGAACACCATGACCAGCTGGCCAGGCAGCCCTCCTCTTTGCTGCAGCCCAGCTGCCCTGCACTCAGCCCGGGGAGGCTGTGCCGTGCTCCTGCTGATCTGGAAGCCCTTCCTCTTTGCTCCAGCCCAGCTGGAGTGAGGCACAGCCTCCCAGGGCTGAGCGCGGTGAAGCTGGGCTGGAGCAAAGAGGGGCGGCTGCCTGGCCAGCTGGCCATGGCACTCAGCCAGGATGCATGATGCTCCACGTGGGCTGGAGCAGGGGGAAAGCAGCCCAGTCAGCTGGAGCACGGCGCAGCCTCCTCCTTCACAGCCAGCTGGCTGGGGTGTTTCAGCCCTCCTGACCCAACAGATCCCACCACAGCTACTCACCTGTGTTGCTGCTCCATGAGTGCCAATTCAAAATTAGTTGTGCGCAGGCACGCAGTCCAGAAGGAGCTAAAGATTGACTCATAGAGCCCCTGCGATCTACCAGTTGGTGACCACGGATATAGATACTAATTTGTTGTCACAGTTGTTGAAAAGGGGTATTGATTTCCTCACCTTGCAGAAGGCTTGCGATTTGAATTGGGTTTGCCTTCTGGATTGCCTACAGAATCACAAAGACTTACACCTGAGGAGGTACACAGAGAGTATGGCTAGACTCTGCTGTGTCCAGGGAACTCGTATGCTCTTCTGCTTATTTTTTTGAGGAAGAGCAAACACGCTCTTTCAGAAGACCCTGTATTCCTCCTCCTACAGCTTTCGAAAGAGGGGGGTTTTCTGACATTTGGTCCAGTTTAGATGGGCCAAATGTCGGAAAAGCCTCTTCCAACAAAAGAATCGAAAAAAGGTACACAAAATGCGGAGCGCATTTTGCGTACCTTTTTCCAAAAAAACTTGTAGTCTAGCCATACCCTCAGAGCCATCTAAGAGGAGATTTATCAGGTGATCCATATGGAGTCTATTACCCTATTCTGTTTACTATCTCTGAAGAATCAGGCACTCAGAAGACAAAATATCAGGCTAGATGGATCATTAGCATGGCCCAGTATGGCCATTCTTCGGTTCTTCACTGTGACATATATATCAGAGGGATGGTTGATTATATTTTTTTTTCTTGCCTGTATTGTTTTCAGAATGATTTTTTACTACAAAGGGTTAGGAAAAGATGCTGTACAGCAGTATATTTGCCATGGAGTAGTTTATTAGATGGCTAATTAGATGAACTGCTAGGTCAGCTCAGGGTAAAGTATGTCAGAACTCATTTGAGCATTTGTCTAAAAATAAGCCTTTTCTTTTATTAGATTGAAATAAAAAAGTACCCCAGAAGCAAAAAGTACTTTCTCTCAAAGAGGAAAATCGAGTTTAAAAAAAATCAACTCCCACATTATTATTGCTTTTGGTTGCTGAATTAAGGGTCAGATGTTAAAAACCACAATATTGTCCAGATAGAGGACAGGTACAAAATAACATTTTGGGGAGACCAGGAGGAAAAGGATCCTTCCAAGGACAGTTCTGTTGAAATTCAGAATAATATCTGCTGTAGTTGAATATTTGGTATTAGAAAACAGACAAGCTGCGATGGCTGAAATTGCAATAGAAATGGACATCAGTGCTAGCTCAGTGGAAACAAACGTACTGGAAAAATTGAGCAAGAAAAAAATTCTTGGTTATATTGATTTCCAGATATTTTAGAAAGGACAAAAGGACTTGGGGAAGCATTAAGAGGTGCAAAGTCATCCTCCAAAGTATCAAACTTAATCTGATTTTCATTGTCCAGCGTACTGAAGTGGCTTCATTACTTGAATTATTTAACTGAAAAATAATCAATAGTAAAAGTGAGTCCAAGAAAATTCATTCTAAACTTGTACCCTACAGCAAGGGAGATTTAAGTTAGATATTAGGAAAAACCTAACTATATGGATAATTAAGAACTGGAACATATTTCCAAGGGAGGCTGCAGAATCCCCATTATTGGAGGTGTTTGAGACAGGCAACACCTGTCAGGAATGATCTAGGTATACTTGGACTGGCCTTGGCTCAGCAGGATGGACAAGGTGACTTTAGAGATCTCTTCCAGCTCTACATTTCTATGATTTGAATCCCCGAATGAGCATCTTTGGAAAACAGTGTCATTATTATTTTTTTTTATAATGACACAACAAAAAGATATAAAGCAGGGATCTCAAATGCCTAGCCCATGGGCCATCTATTGGCCAGAGCATCATCATAATCTGCCCTGGGTGGGGACAAATCTGAACAGGGGAGATATGTCTGAACCTTCCCATCTTCTCACCAATGCCAGGCCCTCTCCTGCATGACGCCCCATACCCCAAGGGACCCGGCCTCAGGAAAACCTGGAGGAGGGCCTGGCATGTAGTGACAGTAGTGGTTGAGGCCTCTCCCAATCCTAATGGTGGAGATGGCCCACGGGCCAGGAGTTTAAGACTCTGGGCATAGATAATGCTAGTGTAATCTGCTAAAAATGAGTAAACAATCTGAATAGTTCCTGGATATGGCATGAAGTATCAGGGCATGATTTATGGAAACACACAAAGACAAAGTAGTTCAGGATACGGACAGATATGGATTTCCCAGTAAACCAGGCAATGTTATAGGAGCCTGATGTGGCTCGTATTTGTACTGGTGAATGAAACTAATGAGATTGCACTTATGTAATTGACAGCAAAATTGAGGCCTGGGTTTTCATTACAACAAACTTCACTAGTGAAACTTGATCATGGAAATGTTGCTGAGAAATTTTGTTCCTCAAGCATAGACTAATGGAAAACAAACAAACAAACAAAACTTTAAAAGCGTCAGAGGGGGTTGCCGAGTTAGTCTGTCACTGGAAAAACTTACAAAACAACAAATAGCCTTGCAGCACCTTAAAAATTGAGAAGACTTTAACAGTATTTATTAGGAAGCCTCTGTCCTTATGCTTGGTCATGCTGCACTGCCTTTGGAGTCTAATAGTGAAACATTGTTAATCACTTCCTTTGTTCAATGATGAGTGTCCTTGTCTTTTGAGGTGGTGTCTGCTATTCAATTACAGCCCATGATATACTTGTTTTGGATCTATACTGCAAGCTAGTGAAGTCTAGTACCCTTGAAATAGAACTAGGAGCCAGGAACTTCTGGTTTCTAAGCCTTGGTCTTGTACGAATTTGCTATATGGCCATGGGCCAGTCTCTTAACATCCCTGTGTCATGTTGCCATAACATCAAAAATAACATTGAAAAATTTTATATATTTGTGAGAGTCTGTTTGTATGTCTGTTTGTTCAAGAATTCCTAAATGTTAAGAGTTAGGGCCACCAAATTCATTGTAAAGCTTCCTCCTATCATAATGCAAGGTAAGGGTTTGGTTGTGCCTGGAATGGGATTGCATCTCAGAAAACCATACAGAAAGACAGAATCACCAGGCAGATGAAAGGGGCTGACTGGGGCTCATCCTCCTGTCTGGGACTGCCCTAGCTCTGAGACTCACCCTCCTAGGTGCCCTTTAGGGAGTGGGGGGGAAGAGGCTGAATTTCCCCTCCCCCTTATTCATATGGAAACATTGCTGACTGTTTCCTTTCATCAGGGAATGAGGAGAAAGTTCAGTTTGCTGCATTCCTCACTCTGGCTGGGGAGAGCAAGGGAGCAGAGGAACTTGGACCTGCCCCAACTGGGGAATATGAACCTCTTCCCTGGCTGTGCCCACTGGAGCTTCAGTGGTCATACAGAGGTGCTTCTCACCTGTCCCTACGTTGCTGCACTGAGAGAAGACTTGAGGTAGTCCACTCTCCTCAAGGCAACCTGCATACTGAATCCCTCATACCCAGTCCCCTTGAAAGCAATGCTTTAAATGAAGAAAAATTAACTGAGTTCAGACCCAAGCAACACTGAGTAAATCTTCTAGTTTATATTTTCTGATTGCTGTTGAAATATTAAATAAAATATACCTTAAGTGCTAAGCTTAACTAGTCTGTATTCTGAATAACTTCCAAGAGATAGGTATGTAACAATTCCTGGGGACCAAACATGTTAAACATTTCCCATTTTGAAATCTGCTATGAATACCATTTACTTCAGTAGTGTTTCTGTTTTCTACTGATATCACCTTGGAATCGAGGAAGTCAATGGTATTATTCTATTGCCAGCAGTCCTCTCCTGCTACTGATACTCTATGCTGCTGCTTCTAGTAAACTTGCATCGAGAAGTGTATCCCATTGTAGAATGAAGAGCACATAGCAAATAGCACAGGAAGTATAGCAGAAATGAATTAACATCAGCAGGAGAGAATTTAGTGATAACAACATTAAAATTGAGCATCAAGAGGGGACTAGTGATAATTACAAAGGGTCCATTTTTTTATTTGACTGTTTTAATTAGCTGCTTCTTTGGTGGAGAAGGATAGAGAAAGTAAATGAGGGCTACAGAGAAGAAGCAAGACAGAGAGAAAAGTGATGAATAGATGATGCTAAGGGAAACCACGGGTTTCACATTTGATTCTGGTCTTCGCATTATACCCCTGCTGCTTTGACAAGAAAAGGCTGTAAAGTTTTGCTTCTTTCAATTCCAAATCCATTGACTGTCTTTATTTATTTATTTTATTTTCGTTATTCAGAACCAAACACTAGAAGGTTGATTTTATACTCATTGAAACTAGATTTATACCACTGTAACTCCACTGACTTCAGCGTTCTTGGGTCTAGTCATACTCCCTCTAGGTTACACACCTGTGGTGCAGAATATTGAGGAGCATTGGTGTAACTGAAGGCAAAAAAAATACTTTTTTGGTGGTGAATGGATTTCCCTGGACTGTTCTGCTAGGAGTCCCTTTTACATGGGACAGTATTTAACACTCATGCTGTTTTTCATCTAGAAAAAACTTCATTAAAAAAATTGGACAGGCCTTTCCCTTGTGCAGTAACCATTAAAATGAAAGCAAGCCAATCCTGCATATGGAATACCATTAACTAATAAAGTTACTGGTTACAGAAAGAAATTAGTACAAGCATCTCTACTGTCTGGGTCTTGCACCGTGCACACAGCTCCATGGAAGTCAATAGGTAGCACATGGGCAAAGGAAGTTGCCTGCCAATATCACTTGGCAGAATTAGTTCCTATAGCAGAGGGGTTTGTTTTGTTTATGTGGTAGTAACATATAGCTCACAGCTGGAAAATGATAGATTTCTATTTCTTTCATTTTAGAGATGGCAAGATTCACAAGAGCATTAGATATTATCTCCCAAACTCTCCCTTTTCAAAGCAATCACATATTTGACTTGTGCAGATTTGGCTGGATTTTTGCAATAACACCCCCCCTCTCAAAAAAACCCCAAACAAATAAACAGTAGTGTCAGTTTCCCATATGCAGAATAGGAGTTGCTACAGTAAAAGAAAATGTGAGCAGTGATAAAAATAGTTTGAAAGGTCTTAGAGGGAAGCATACATTGTTTTAAAGTCCTTTTGGGTTTTGAAGTGAGTGGATTTGTTTGGGTAATTGTGAATGAGTATTTTTCTGTAAACATCAGGGACGATTTGTTTTAATTGGGTTACAGCTGGTGCTGATGCTGTGTTTTTCCTTCAATATTTTTTGAGCTTTCAGTGCGGAAGGGAGAAACAGTGCAGTCAGCTCTGTTTTGGCTTTCTTTACTCTAGGTTTTATTTTATTTATATTTTATTCCTGTTTAATTTCTTAAATTTAACATTACCTGAACCCTGCAAGTACCAGAGACAGACTAGACTCCTGCTCCAATAACTCTGAATCATTTTTCTTAATCCCTCTCATCTCATCAACTTCTAACTGAATTTTCTGGTTTCTCTCCTTTTAGGCCCATGTTTATGTTTAATGTTTTAGGGAACCAATTATCCTAAAAAGAAGCCCATTTTGACACATGCACCTCTTACAAAGCTTTAATTTTGAGGGCCACATTTCATGCTTTGGTGCCTAAAGCTAGATTGGTCCTTGAGTCACTATTGCTCTGATTGCTGAGGGCGGGATTCTAACCTACTTGACTTTAAATCAGTCATAACTAAAAGCACAGGCATTGTAAAGTCACAGGAGTTGGAAGTGGAAGCGAGCTGCTGGGTCAGCTACTATAATCTATTCCCCATCACAGCAGGATTCATCTTTACCGCTGAGGACAGCAGTAATGTGGGAGCTAGGTTAAGAGCTCCATTTAAAAGCCACTTTCTATGGCTGGTACTGTAACAGCAGTTAGAAGTCCTCTGTAAATGAGCCCCTTAGAAACATGTTGGGAGAGTGACAGATGAGGTAACAGAGAGAACCAGGAGCATTTGAACGATTAGCACACTGCTGAGGCTCAAACGGTTGATAGGACTTTTTTCCATCTTCACAAAGACACAATCAGAAACATCAGGGAAAGTCCAGTACAGGCATCCCAAAACCATGTGACAACCACAGCTTCTACTAATCTGATGAAGTGGGTTTTACCATAAAAGATCATGATTCTATCTATTTTTGTTAGTCTCTTAGGGCATGTCTACACTGGGGAATTATTTCAAAGTAACTAAATTGGAAATAATTCCTGAAATAATTATTTCGAAATAAGCTTATTCCCCCAAGGAGAGCAGGAAATATTTTGAAATAACTAGCTTCTTATTTAGAAATAACAGTCTTGGTAGTGTGAATGCTCCAATTGTTATTTCGAAATAAGGGCATTGTTATTTCAGAATAACTCCCTAGTATAGATCTGGGCTTAGGCGCCACAGGACTATTCATAGTTTTTAAAGTTGCAGACTAACATGGTTATCCCTGTGAGACAGCTTCTACTGTGAAGGTAAAAGCTGAGGACAGTATCTGAGGAATATATTGCCATCATTTGAAGATTTACATAATATCAGAATAGAAGTAGAAATCAGATGCAATCTGTAGGTCATTAGAGATTTGCTAGCATGGACTTACTATGCCCGCGCAGCTCACACTGAAATCAAAGCCACTTGGATATAGGCACAGGGATCCAAGAGAGAGGATTCCAGTGCAACATTGGGATCTTTGGATAGGCAAAACTTCAAGATCAGATCGGATCCATCTGTTTCTAGGAAGACACAAAAGGGTAAAATGAACTGTTATCAGATGCCATGTAGAAAACATGGGAAAAAAATGGCTGGAAAGGTGCACTTTTGTGTTTTACAAAGTAATATAGGTGAGATCTAAAGAAGTACAAAGATAGGATTTTTGTCCTGCTAATGTATAGAAAAAAATGATCAGCTCTGTGATAGGGAAACCCTTTGGAGATATGATTTGATTTTGGATAGTCAAAATATGTTTACAAAAAAGCAACTATGACAACATACCTCATTTGATTTAATTCATTAATTAATTTTATTCATACATCCTTGAAAATGTATCAGTAAAAAGCTTACTGGGAAAGCTGTAGTTGCAATTTATCAGACTATTTAAGAAATCGTTACATGATACACACAGAGATTGGAAATTCACAAGAGACTGATCTACCTCTATCTGCAAATACAAAGACAAATCAGCAAGAATAAGTGTCACAAAAGATGAGCTGCTAAAATGGATGTAGAACTTGATTGGAAGTCAATGACAGAGGCTAAATGTGAATGACAAGAATTCAGATGGAGAGATGTGTTGCTAGAGTACAGCAATGATCAAGTTTTAGACTTTTTTTTTCAGATTTATTGGCTGATTGCCTTTATAAATAGTTTGGGTAAAAAAAGGAATGTGTAGTAAGGGAAAGATATATGCTGAGGAGTGGTGGTCAATACAAAGGGCTATCTAACAACAAAGTAGTGGAACCATGTGAGCTCATGTCAGAGAATACTAGTTTGTCATGAATGAACCCACAAATTTTGTAAGTTCAGTTAATATATGCCCCTGAAATTTCAGATGATTGTTTAAACCTTAACCAAAACTCTTGGCTCTGCAAAATTAGCTTAGAAATAATACAAGTAGATATATTCTCTTAGAATTTCATTTATTTATTACAATTCTTGTTCCCAGCCAGGCTGCAAGTGCCACTAAGCTAGCTAGTTACACTAAAACAGATACTAGAAAATAACTGCTGTGACTTCTTTTTCAAGTGTTCTGTTGATTGAGGACTAGGAAGGGTTTGAAAAGGTGCTATTCATAGCCCTCTGACTAGAGCTTCCACACTTCAAAGACTATTTAATAAAGATGTATTGTGACTCATTTGCCATTCACATTAGAATATAAGTAACAAAAAATAAATTCAGAGAGGATGGGATCGCTGAGTATCCTTTTACCTTATTGTCACTGTCTAATTAGTTTGTGTTAATGGTTATATGGGAAAAATTACTCTGACAGAACTAGAGTTCATTGAGAAATATTAATTTAATGTCAAAGAAGTATGGTTCAATTATTCCAATAAGTATCCAATTATAAATACTGTCAAAATGTAGGGGACAAATATTCCTATATGTACTAAGGGCCTGATCCTGGGAAGTGCCTCAGTGAAGTGTTCAGGACCTCACAGGAAATGTCTTTTAATCCCCATGTACTATAGACTTGCTTCTGCTTTCATTGAAATCAGTAGGAGTAGGTTCGACGCATATTACAAATCAATAATTTGACAGTGTCACTGTAGATAAAGAGAAACATAAAGATAAATATGTGGGTGTAGGAAGGGAGAAGTCTACCAGAAGAGGAGAATACCAATCAACGCTTCAATTCCCCCTACTATTTATAACAAAGATATAGGAAAATTATACAAACAGGAAAATGAAAACTCCAGATCTGCTCTCATTGTAAAATATGATAGTAAATAAATTCATTCTTAGACACATTAGCTGTAAAAATCAGCATTCAGCCCAGAGATTTCATTTGTTTAATGTTAAAGGTTCATTTTTGTTGATTTTTTTCTTCATTATAAAATGTTTCTTCTGTTCACTTTATAAAACTTTCTTCTAACTATTTGCACAGTTTTAGGTCATCATTGCACATTGCAGATACATCTTCTCCCTGGTGAACATGATTATAACATTCACTAATAGTCAGCTTGTACTAAAGTATTCAACGCCGTTTTCTTTATAAATACTATTTTAAAAATTGTTGAAGGTTATTATTGATTGGTTATTGTTTGCACCCCCCTTGTGAAATCAGAATTCTAGTCCCCGGCTCTTATTACAGCAACCCACTTTCTGATACAATCTACTTCTCTTTCATATACTGTTGGAACAAATCATTCCCATAACACACTGACACTTGTGTAGGGACATAAAAACAAGTCACTGACTTCTTTAAGGGTAGCGTTGTCCTGTGTCTCCAGGAACAGCAGTTTAGCACCAACTGTTCAGCCTTTGCCCTGTAGTACTCTCTTTAAAAGGCTGCACTCTTAGGAATCATATGAAATATATGACAAAGTTAATGAGGATTAGGCATCAGTATGAATCATAGGTGTTGGCTTTCTCCATGTGTGGGGAGAGGAGGGGGCAGGGTCATCACTCCCCTGCTCTGCTCCATATTCACCTCCAGCCATCTCCTTCCCTCAGACCTCCACCCCCGTTCCACCTCTTTCCATCCCCACTCCTAATCATATCTTATCCCCACTCCTCCCTTTTCCAGAGCCTCCTGCACACTGAGAAACAGGTGATTTCAACTGGCAGAAGGTGCTGGGAAGGAGGGGAAACAGTTAATTGGAGGGGTCACCACTTAGCTATAGAGGAAGCAGGGCTAGCTGCTACTGGGTGCTAAGCACGCTGGTTACCACTAGGTGCTAAGCACCCACTATTTTTTTTTCTGTGGGTGCTCCTGAATCAGTGCCTATAGGATGTGTATTAAAATATCTCTCAGCCTTCTTTCAGAACAGCTTCCTGAACAGATTTCTTCAGTTCTCCTGCTTTCACACTGAACATAATGGCAATGTTCCCTTTGACTTCATTGGGAGCAGGATAATGCACATTTTGTTCTTAATCTGTTCACTCTCATTCAAAGCTGACCACCATACAGATCCTTTTTCTTGTCACTTACAATTTGTGCAAGGAAACCTGGCATCTTTTTAAATTAAGTGCCTTTGTGCACATGGTGATATTCATTTTCTCTGGATATCTTTGATAAGTCTCATGTTTTACTTTACTGACACTTTAAAAATATTCTGTGCTTATGTCAGTGCACACTACAGTAAAAACAAGACAGATAAAGGTTGCAATATTTTTCTTGTCTGTCTACTTGGCTATTTATGAATGCATTCTAAGGCAGACAGTTTCAAGAGGTGTGTGTCAGTCTTAATTGTACCACTGCCAATGGCATCAACTAGTCCTAGAAAAACATAGATTAAAAAACCCCCACAATCATGATGTATGCAGAAGTGTTCTACTCCATGAGAACTGTGCGTAGGGTCCTATATTTTTTTCGTTGCCTATAATAGCTGACAACATAATTAATGTTTAAGCAGATTAGGGAGCTGCATGCAGATATCCTTCACTGTTTTAGGTGGTAGTGATTCCCAGGCCTGCCAATGGAGGGGTGGTGGTGGCAAAGGGGGCAATTGCCCCAGTGCCCAAGGATTCAAAAGGGCCTGGGGCTCCCAGCTGCTGTTACTACATGGCATGTTCCAGCTGGCTTGAGGGCTGATGAGGGGGATGCCATGTTGCCAAGGCAGCACTGGAGGCTACCTGTCCCAACTTCACCCCTTCCATCTGAGGCCCTGGAGCATGGACCCCCCCTAAACACACCTTGCCCAGGGGCCCAGCAATCCTGTAGGCTCCTTTGGTGATTCCAAAAACTCAAACAGAAGGAATTAAAAAAATCCAGAACTTAGGTCTGGAGTAAATTAGGAAGGAGAGTAAGTTAAAATCTGCTTTCCCCCCAAAAAGTATCTTGCTTTGAAATGTAGCACGTAGGATCTAATTTTGCCGACTTTATTCCAAGGGAATTTATTGGAATAACTGATTCAAATATGGAATATAGGACCCTGCCTATGTTCTACCTACAGTTTCATTTCACAGCAATCTCCCCCCTCCCATCTTCTGTACAGATATACTGAAAAATGCAGAGCATCTCTCAAGTTGTACTGAGTATGCTCAGTTTCTAAATTCAATGAGAGTTGTGCTCAGTACTTCACAGGATCATGCCCGGAAATCCTTAAATACTAAGACCAAGGTCTTCAGATTTGCTTGTACTATTCTTAGAGATCATAGTTTTTCTAGTTTCAACAAATATTTATGTCCATAAATACAGGGATTACTCTGAGACTCTAATACTAATTATAGCAAAAATGTTCAAAGTAGGTTTTGTTTTTATTAGACGCTTTTATATTGGACGTAAAAGTATAATTCTGTTCTTGTAGGTGATGAGAAGACCTGCTATAACATAGTAAGTGAAGAAGCGTTCAATGTCTTACTCCTTTTCATTTTATGTTTGGAGTGGTTTTGGTGCAACAACAAATAGGAGGTTCCCTCCCCAAATAAAATTATAGTGTTAGTCTCTGGTAGGAGCATGAGGCCTTCAAATATGATGGGAATATGCAACATACATGTGTAAGGTGGCCCTTCAGACAATCCTTTGCTGTCATTTCTCACAGCATCTGCAAAAACTGAGGTTTTCTGTTTTTAAATGAATTGCAGCAATCAAACATTCGTAACACATCTACGTTTCAGAGCTGACTGATAGAAATAAATTACCACTATAACCTTTTATTGAGATGACTAACAGGATTGGCATGACTAATTAAATACATAGTTATAGTTACTTTTTATTAGAGGGAAGAGATTTTCATGAAAAAGATGAATAACATATTGTAGATGCAGCTCTGAAGGCTGAAGAACACTTTATTGTACCTGTGAGCAACACAGAAATGTGTGTACATATGGTAATTAGTGCTATATAAAACTTTTAATTTTGATGGAGAGCAGTGTATGTGCACTTGAGGCCGCGCAGTTGGGTAGCCTGCTGGTTTCATACTCTTTTTCTCTTCTAGAGAAGGTAAAGCATTAAAAAAACCGCTAATGGTATTTTTCCTTATTTCTTCCCAAAGCAGACACTGACAGCTTTCTGCAGCTGACAGCTGTTATGAAGGGGGGAAAAAAACACGTCAGTTATTCAATGTTAATGGACCCCTGTGCCTGTGTAGAGCCCTGTTGAAATTAATGGGACTCGGGGGGAACTGAGATGTGCCCATGCAGAGTAATTTGCGTGGTTTGTAAAATTCTCTCCCCATGGATGTTTTATGCCCAGTGTGCTAGGCTGTGACTATACATTAAAGGCTAAACCCAGAGGCATATTAATGGGAGCAGATATCTTTCCCTAATGAGTTCAATGACAAGTAATCCACTGTTGTCTTCATTAAAAGGGGAATGAGAGAGAGTTTTGGGAGCTAGCACCTATTGGGAATCCGGCAATGGGTGGGCATAAGCCTTCCCAATGCTAAAGTCTCCTTCCACCAGGCTAAGGAAAGAAATTACCAGACCCAGATCCCAACCAGTACTTTTCAAAGGTTCTAGGGAGTCAGCAGATGCAGCCTAGAGAAACATAATCACAGAGCAACTCCCGATCCAGCATCGTCCTTCTAGTATAGTGGATGGTCACCTGGGCTAGCACCAGGAGGCGGTTGATGAGGTTTGGGGACTTTGTGGGACCAAGGATAGGGTGTACATAAATCGAGGGTGGAGAAGTGTGGCCAGAACTGACGGAGGTTCTATAGGAGCTGGAGAAAGGACTGAAACCTGGCACACTTGATGTAAATGTGTCCCGGAGTGGGGGGGAGGCGTCCCTCACACTGAAGATGGGGCAGTGGAAAGGAGGGGGTGAACCATGTCAGACATATGCCCATGTTCACACCTCCTTGAAGGAGCTGCCAGCTATTATCCCTGGCGAGTTGTGGGATCAGGGTGGAATACAGACCATCCAACCGGGGTTCCTTACCCTCCATAGATAGTAAATGATCCTACCACTTGGTGTAAGGGTGTGATATAAGGTTGATGAAATGAAAGGCGTGGAACATGAATAGCTGTACAGCTATTTACTTGGCATGGACTGGAAGCAGACATGCTGCAAGTCACACAGCCAACTTAGGGCATGTAAAGAAGACATCTTCCAATTACTCATCATATAGCCTGCACAACAAAATGTTGTATACTTGAAGTCAGTAGGAATTCTGTGCATGATGAGATGGAGGCCACATCCCTGTTCACATTACTACTGGTTACAAAATGGAGGAATAATGTTAGCATATTTTTTAAATTAAAACAGCTGGCTTCAATTACCCTTTTCAGCCAGACTATAGTGGCAGAGCTCCAGCTTAGCCAGCAGCCTGTTACATGCCTCCCATTTAAGAACCACCAGGTTCAGGCCAGCTCTGGCCCTCTCGAGGGCCCCTACCCCAATACCTCAGAGCCTCCCACAGCTGAGTGCGTAGGCTGGCCCGCCAGTCCTTAAAGCTCTCCATCCCGTCTCTTGCTCTAAGCTGGGTGATCCCTGGGGACCATGTTCAGGGTTTTCACCTTCCCTGGCCCACTCTGGTCCTTGCCTTAGGGGCAAAATCCTGCTCATGCCTGGGCACTCCCTAGGAGCCTCTCCTGGAGGCTCCTTGCTTCCCTCCCTGCAAAAATTACAGTGATGGAGCCTATCCCATAAAATTCAGCCACAGGTCCCCACACTGATCACTCCCCCATCAGGACCCCTCCTCCAGTATCGCTTCTACCTGAACTGGGGGTCAGGGTCTCACCCCCCCCCTTTGTGTGGTACCATATTCCCAATGGGGGTCAGCATCTCCTTCTCTGGAGGCTGTTCTAGGGAGAGATCCAATTGCACTCATCTCCTTGGGAGGGGCTAAGGCTGCCCATATCCCCCAGAAATGCTTCCCATCTGTCCGTCCCCAAGGGGTTGGAGCACCACCCTGCTATGTGCCCCACACCCATAGCACAAACAGTCATTCTTCTGTCTCCCTCCGGGATACACCTTGCCTTTCCCTGAGGCTCCTCTCTCTGTGGCAGGCTGGTCCCAGTCCCTACTTACCACCACTACTCCCACCCACTTCCACATGAAGCTGCCCCTCACTTCCAGTGGCACATGGGCTACTGGGTAGGACATCTTGTCCCCATGGACATATTCTAGCATCACTTGTGCTCCAGGGACCTTCCAGTGTGGCCTCACCAGCCTCTTCCACACTAATGAGTGGGCTGACATGAAGTCCATTAGCCCACATAGGGCCTTTCTCCCCACCTGCATCATGACAGTGGGTAGACTCTGCCTCTTACCAGGTCCTCCTGCCTGAGGCCATCCAAAGACCCTTTCATACCCACAGTGCATATTGTCTGAGCAGTCCTGCTTCCTATGCCCTGCCCTCCCACACTGCCAGCACTGCCGCTCCCCCATCCAGGTGCTCCTTGGGGTGCCGCCTTCTTCTCTGGACATTTCCCAGAAAGAGGCTCCTCCAGCTTCCTCCCCAGATCCTTGTCCCTGTAGGGCCGGCCTTCTCTCCAGGGAACTTCTGCTTTGAGTTATTCTTCTGCCATCCTGACCACTATTTCAGACTGGGTGCCTGACCCACACACAGATATTCTCTGGAAGAGCTCACAGCAGCTGCTCAAATACAAGCATGTCCATGATTTCCCACACCATTCATTGCTGCTATCCATTGGGCTGACCAAAACTTCTGGTCTGGCTGTTTTACAAGCCACTGAAGGCTCTCCTCCATCTTTGGGCCACCAACCACATTTGCTGGCACTGAATCCCACTTGTGACACCACATGTGGCAAAGTCCTCACGTAGGCCCCTCACCCTGGGACCACTTCTTCAGCCACAAATCAACCAGAGACCATTTCTTGTAAATTGCCCATGCCTTTTATTGTCTGTGCCAATTTCCCACCACCTTCTGCTTACAAAGCATTGTTTGTCATGCCTACAGCAAACTTAGCTAATCTCGCCTTCTAGCTGGGACACATTCAGCAACTCTCTTGCTTCTCCCCTTCCTTTTCCTCTCCACTGCCTCTCTGGCAGCCTTATCTATCCCCCTGCCTAATGGGTTCCAGAGCTGTTTCCCATTAGCCTCTCAGGCATGAGCTTGCTCAGCTGCCCTCAATTGCCCTTTTCAGCGAGGCTGTAGTGGTAGTGCTCTGGCTTAGCCAACAGACTGTCACACTACCTCAACTAAAGTTTAAGTAGGAATAGCTTAACATAGACATCCCACATTCAAGGACTGGAGTTCCTAGAAAATTCTAAAAACAACGAGTAGTCTTGTGGCACCTGAGAGATTAACAAAAATATATAGTATCATGAGCTTTCGTCAACTGAGTGGGAGTGGAAATAACAGAATCCAAGATATGTGTCTGCCCCTTGTGCATGCACCTTGACAAGGCGGGGCAGCTTGCGTGTTCTTATGATCCCAGGAGCTATGCCAGCAGGAGCTTACTGCTCCTGGTAGGTTCAACCAAGCCAGAAAGGTCAAGGAGGGAGGAGCCAGACTAAGCATGCACACTGATCCTCCAGGATTGGGGTTTTGTCTCAAGGCTAACAACCCTAACCTAGAAACAGCTTTTGTCATGAAAATGACAACAAAGAATTCTTTCTCAACTGTGTGTGACAGCCTTCCAGAGTCACTTAAAGTGACACACATGACTGCCAGGGGTGAAAGCAGAAATGAAGCTACTTACATGAAGATGGAAGTCCTGAGAGCCAAGATTAAGACCAGAATTGGGTTCTGGAATACGACCCAAGACAACTTGGTGCCGGACTGTTGAAGTAGAAATGATGAGCATGAATCACATTGGGGCACTATTGAGAAGCTGACCAGAGACAGACAGAAGTGGAGGACTTTTGTTGCTGTCCTATATGCCAGTGGGTGTGAAGGGCAAAGATGATGATAAAGATATGTGTAACAGCAAAAGAAGTATCTGTCAGTTGTAAGACCTGAGTTAATGAAGCTAATTAAGTAGACTGGATGTACCCCATTCACACCTTTTGATTTGAGAAAACTCTGTCTCTCTTACCTGTTCTCCAGGGGCTGCCTTCTTACCAACCCCGAAGATTTTCATTTCAACCTTCTACATCGAACCCCACCATCACCACCTGGGGATAGAAACTGGTCAGTAGAATCAGGGCCTCAGATGGGAGAGGCAGCAAAGGATGTGATGCAATCTGTGCAGCACTGTGGCCTGGTGAGGGGAGGTGTGACACAGTTCAGGCAACACTTAGAGCCCTTAGCCCTTGTCCCTTAGGACTGAGGCCCCGCCCCCTTCTGGGTGTCCCACAGCAACCCCCCCCCCCCCCCACACACACACTCATATCATCCAGGGTCCAGTGAAGTCTGTCACCAGCTTTGAGTAGGAGTCAGCATGGACTCATATGACACTTCATAGCAAATACACCTACATTGTCCCTTTAAAAACCAATAAATAGACCAACTGAAGCTTTTCCCCCCTTTCCTGCTTTTCCTTGATAGTTCCTGCTGGAATTAGTATTTTGCAATCACATATTAAACACAGTAATAATCAAACCTATGGACATAATATCCATAAAATATTATAGGGTCTCCCCACATCCTTTACATACATAACCATTCATTCAGGAGACTTTGAGAGCATCAGCAGAAATAAACCAGGAATTGTCCAGATACTCATACTAGTGAGCAGTTTGGACCTTCAAATCATAACAATCCAAGGCCCCAGTCCAAAGCCCATTAAAGTAAATGAAATTTTTTTGCTTGGTGGTCTTTATTGTGCAAAAATATTCACAAATCTCTCTCAAAATATTTATTATTGGATCCGCTCTGCTTTCTGAAGCATAGCTGGTCCTTGGTCACTGCTGCGGGGGATGAGCACACCAAAAGATTCTCCCTGTTGTGCCTGCTGTCTGTTGTAATTTCCAGATAAGAAGTTATTCTAGTGCTATCTGTCTTCCAGCAAGATGAGCCATTACCTTGTGAAAGACGGTTTGCTTCTGTGCCCTGTTGAAATGGTCCTGATTTCCCAAGCTTCATTCCTAGCCAAAGACATGATGTGTAAGGAATGATTTGTGTGTGTCTGTTCCACAGAGGCTAGTTTCTCATAGTAGCGATACATTATTGTTGAAGTAATTTGTTCTTCTGTTAGTTTAAAGCATTACCAAAAGGAGATTGTTTATATCTGGCGACTTATTATTGATGTAAATATTGCAACCAGCTGGTATGTCACGCAGCACATTGTTAATCTTTTTTTTTTAATGTTGCCATAGACTCTGGAACTGTATTGTGGCTGAAGACATTCTACCTACAGATGAGAGAGGCAACCATCATGCCTTCTGGATCCTCAGATGGGATTTTAGGCAGGAGCAGAAACTGCTACATCTTTTAAATGTGGGCAGCATCTGTTTTCTCTAGGGGTATGTCTACACTACAAAGTTAATTCTAACTAACAGTCGTTAGTTCGAATTAACTTTCATAGGCGCTACACACGCAAACCGCTAGTTTGAACTTAATTCGAACTAGCGGAGCACTTAATTCGAACTAGGTAAACCTCATTCTACGAGGACTAACGCCTAGTTCGAATTAAGTAGTTCGAATTAAGGGCTGTGTAGCCACTTAATTCGAACTAGTTGAAGGCTAGCCCTTCCCAGCTTGCCCTGGTGGCCACTCTGGACCAAGCCAGGGAAACTCTTCTGCCCCCCTCCCGGCCCCGGAGCCCTTAAAGGGCCACGGTCTGGCTACGGTGCCCGTGCCAGGTGCAAGCCTGCCAGCACCCAGCCAGCAGACCCTGCACCTGGCACAGCATGAACCAGCCACCCACTGCCACCCAGCCCTCCGCTTCTTCCCAGGACCAGGCTGGCGGCTACCAGGAGCCTGCCCGGGGCCGCAAGAGGCGGGAGTCCGCCTGGTCTAGTGCGGAGATCGTGGACCTCATCGAGGTTTGGGGGGAGGCCTCCAACGTCCACAATCTCCGCACTAGGCACAGGAATGCGGCCGTTTAGGGCAGGATAGCTGCCAGCCTGGCCATCAAAAGCCACATGCGAACCCAGGAGCAGGTTTGCATGAAAATCAAGTTGGTCCAGTGAGACCCCCGACCCTGAGCTTAGAACATAAGAATGGCCGTATTGGGTCAGACCAAAGGTCCATCTAGCCCAGTAGCCTGTCTGCCGACAGCGGCCAACACCAGGTACCCCGGAGGGGATGGACCGAAGACAATGACCAAGCCATTTGTCTCGTGCCATCCATCTCCAGCCTTCCACAAACAGAGGCCAGGGACACTGTTCCTACCCCCTGGCTAATAGCACTCCATGGACCCAACCTCCATGACTTTATCTAACTTCTCTTTAAACTCTGTTCTAGTTCTAGGCTTCACAGCCTCCTGTGGCAAGGAGTTCCACAGGTTGACTATTTGCTTTGTGAAGAAGAACTTTCTTTTATTAGTTTGAAGCCTGCTACCCATTCATTTCATTTGGTGTCCTCTAGTCCTTCTATTATGGGAACTAATGAAGAACTTTTCTTTATTCACCCTCTCCACCACACCACATCAGGAAGGGGGGCTAGGGAAGGGTAAGTGGAAGGAGGTGAGGGAGGAATGGGGCATGAGCCCCGATGGGGAGGACAGGGGTGGCTCTGCGGGCTCCTCAGGGTGGAAGCTCTCCTGCAGGGCCTCCTGGATCCTGACAGCCCCCCGAATGACCCCTCCCCGCCCCCGGATGGCAGCCTGCGGCAAGTGCAGCCGGGCTGATGACTGAGTGCTCTGATGTGCCAAACGTGGGCACTCAGGGCACTCCAAGTCAGGACTGCTTTGCTGTCCCTCATCGAGGTAGACAAGCAAACGGGGAACCCTGAGAACTGTCTGTCCAGGGTGGGGGTCGGGTCCCTTTAAGCACAGCCCTCGGCTAGCCTGAGGCAGCAGCTCCACGCTCTAAGCCCTAACCTGATGCCCTGCTGGCACTGGTTCCGGCCAGCCTTAACTTCAGTTCAGGGTCCATTCAATGTGGACATGCTAGTTCGAATTAGCAAAACGCTAATTCGAATTAGTTTTTAGGCCTAGATGCACTAGTTCGAATTAGCTTAGTTCGAATTAACTAATTCGAATTAAGTTAGTTCGAATTAGTGCTGTAGTGTAGACATACCCTTGGAGAGGACCCAGGCCTCAGACCAATGTGGAAGTCAGATGAAGGCATGACCAGCACAATTTCCCATGCATCTTGCTCTCAGTGAAAGTAAGCAGTAGAGACATATCTGCTCAGGTTCATAAAAGAAGATGAGAAAGGCACTGCCTGTGTGATCTTCTGTATGTGTATTTACATGTGTGCAGCCAGAGAGTCACGTGGGTGGGAGAGATCCATAGTTAATATTTAGGCACCATTGGAATCAATGACAAAACTTTCCTTATTTTCAATGAGGCTAGAATTTCCCCCCAGAAATGTACATATGCTGAGCTGCTGTTGATTAATTTCACTTGCTCATTTCATGCTTCATGCTTCATTAAACAGTAATGTAACACACTCTGGCTGTGTCTAGACTGGCAAGTTTTTCCGCAAAAGCAACTGCTTTTGCGCAAAAACTTGACAGCTGTCTACACTGGCCACTTGATTTTGCGCAAAAGCACTGACATTCTAATGTAAAAAATCAGTGCTTCTTGTGCAAATACTTTGACGCTCCCATTCGGGCAAAAGTCCTTTTGCGCAAAAGGGCCAGTGTAGATAGCTCAGATTTGTTTTGCGCAAAAAAGCCCCGATGGCTAAAATGACGATCGGGGCTTTCTTGCGCAAAACCGCATCTAGATTGGCACGGACGCTTTTCTGCAAAAGTGCTTTTGCGGAAAAGTGTCCATGCCAATCTAGACGCTTTTTTCCACAAATGCTTTTAACGGAAAAACTTTTCCGTTAAAAGCGTTTGCAGAAAATCATGCCAGTCTAGACGTAGCCTCTGGGTTGGGAGGTGAGTTACTACAAAGTGCTCTCTCCTCTCATATAGCAGGGAAAGTCAGAGTTTCTGTTTAAGTGTATAACAAAGAACCATGAAACTGGTCACAGTTTTCAGAAAAGCTTCTGGAAGCAATATGCAAAATGCCTTTGATAATCCTTCTTGCATGCTTTTCTAGTCAATCTGGCCATGGATAGAACTAAGGAACAGGACAGAGAATTTTAATTTGAAATAGTCTCTGATTGTTATCCTTAACGAGGAGCTTCTTAACAAGGATTTGAAATCTAGAACCCTCTGTTCATTGGTTGAGCCTTAGCCAGGGAGTGCTGCTATCAGGAAGGCCAGGGCTTTATAAAACCCGTGAGTATGTGACCAGGGGCAGCTAATAGGAAGTTTTGAGAGGGAGTTTGGAAAGGGATTAGATACACTTGCCTTTCTTTAAAACTAAACTAAAAACAAAACTTCCTGATTTAAATAAAAACCCTATCAATAACCTAAGTAGCTGTAGGGGAGAATGCAGGCTGAAGCCCAGCAGCAGAGTGGGGTTTATCCTGTTTATTTCCCCCAATGTAGCATGTATGATTACCTGCCCTGTGGGTGGCATACGTGTGCATTTGGTGCAAGGATCTCCTGGTCCTCAGAGACTGCGTACAGGCTTTGGAGGCCAGGATGGCTGAATTGGAGGAGCTAAGGGAGACCGAGAGGTACATAGATGAGGCTTTCTGGGACACTGTAGAACTGTCCCACCTCTGGTCAGACAGCCCTTGTGCTGTTAAAGAGGATGAAAGGCTCAGGGAAGGAGAACATTCAACTGGAGCAGAGGGAAATTATTCCATACTTGGGTTCATTGGGATGTTATGGTATCCTCTTGCACTGAGGATACATCTCCGGGAGAAGGAACTCCAGTCATTAGGAAAAGGCAAGTGTTAGTAATGGGGGATTTGATCATTAGAAACATAAATAGCTGGGTTTGTAATGACCAAGAGAACTGTATGGTGACTTGCCTGACTGGTGCAAAGGTTGCAAATCAATATGTGTAGTGCTGGGGAGGAGTCGGTGGTCGTGGTACATGTTGGTACCAATGACATAGGGAAAGGTAGGAGAGAGGTTCTGGAGGCCAAATTTAGGCTGATAGGAAAGAGATTGAAATCCAGGACCTCTATGGTAGTGTTCTCTGAAATGCTTCCAGTTCCACGCACAGGGCCAGGTAGGCAGGCAGAATTTCAGAGTCTCAATTCGTGAATGAGATGATGGTGTAGACGGGAGGGGTTTAGATTTATTAGGAACTGGGGAAACTTCTGGGATAGTGGGAGCCTATATAGGAAGGATGGGCTCCACTTAAACCAAAATGGAACCAGACTGCTGGCACTTAACATTAAAAAGATTGTAGAACAGTTTTTAAACTAAGGGTGGGGGAAAGCCGACAGGTGTGGAAGAGCACATGGATCGGACAGAGACATCTATTAGGGGAGGCTCTATTAACAGAGATGCTCTATGTTCTAGTCAGGAGGAGAAGATGGAAATATGGGTTGGATAAGATGAGACACAGTCAAATTAAAAAGTCTAACATCAAGAAATGGCAGACATATAAATAGTGACAAATTATGAAAGTGCTTTTACACAAATGCTAGAAGTCTAAATAGTAAAATGGGTGAACTAAATTGCCTAGTTTTAAAGGAGGATATTGATATAATAGGTATCATGGAAACTTGGTGGAATGAGGACAATCAATGGGACACAGTCATATCAGGGTACAAAATATATCAGCAGAACAGAACTGGTCATGCTGGTGGAGGAGTGAAAGAAAATGTAGAATCAAATGAAGTAAAAATCTGAAATAAGCCAAAATGTTCCAAAGAATCTCTATGGATAGTAATTCCATGCGCCAATAATAAGAATATAGCAGTAGGGATATGTTATAGACCACCTGATCAGGACAGTGATAGTGATCATGAAATGCTAAGGGAGATTAGAGAGGCTATCAAATAAAAAAACTCGATAATAGTGACGGATTTCAACTATCCCCATATTGACTAGGTACACGTCACCTCAGGACAGGATGAAAAGATAAAATTTCTTGATACGTTAAATGACTGCTTCTTGGAGCAGCTGGTTCTGGAATCCACAAGGGGAGAGGTTATTCTTGATTTAGTCCTAAGTGGAGTGCAGGATCTAGTTCAAGAGGTAAATATAACTGGTCCGCTTGGAAATAGTGACCATAATATAATAAAATTTAACATCCCTGTGATGGGAAAAACACCGCAGCAGCCCAACACGGTAGCATTTAATTTCAGAAAGGGGAGCTATGCAAAAACGATTAAGTTAGTTCAACAGAAATTAAAAGATACAGTGACAAAAGTAAAATCTCTGCAAGCTGCATGGAAACTTTTCAAAGACACCATTATAGAGGCCCAACTTAAATGTATACCCCAAATTTAAAAAACACAGTAAGAGAACCAAAAAAGTGCCACCGTGGCTTAACAACCAGGTAAAAGAAGCAGTGACAGATAAAAAGACATCTTTTAAAAAGTGGAAGTCAAATCCTAGTGAGGAAAATAGAAAGGACCATAAACTTTGTCAAAGAAAGTGTAAAAATATAATAAGAAAAGCCAAAAAGGAGTTTGAAGAACAGCTAGCCAAAAACTCAAAAAGTAAAAGTAAAATATTTTTTAAGCATATCAGAAGCAAGAAGCCTGCTAAACAACCAGTGGGGCCCTTGGATGATCGAGATGCTAACGGAGTACTCAGCGATGATAAAGTCATTGCGGAGAAGCTAAATGAATTCTTTGCTTCATTTAAAGGGGGATCCAGTAGATATAGTATACATAGATTTTCAGAAAGCCTTTGACAAGGTCCCTCACCAAAGGCTCTTGTGTAAATTACATGGCCGTGGGATAAGAGGGAAGGTCCTTTCTTGGACTGAGAACTGGTTAAAAGACAGGAAACAAAGGGTAGGAATAAATGGTAAATTTTCAGAATGGAGAGGGGTAACTAGTGGTGTCCCCCAAGGGTCAGTCCTGGGACCAATCCTGTTCAACTTATTCATAAATGATCTGGAGAAAGGGGTAAGCAGTCAGGTGGTAAAGTTTGCGGATGATACCAAACTGTTTAGGATAGTCAAGACAGAAGCAGACTGTGAAGGACTCCAAAAAGATCTCGCCAAACTGAGTGATTGGGCAACAAAATGGCAAATGAAATTTAATGTGGATAAGTGTAAAGTAATGCACACTGGGAAAAATAACCCCAACTATACGTACAGTATGATGGAGGCTAATTTGTCTATGACAAATCAGGAAAGAGATCTTGGAGTTATCATGGATAGTTCTCTGAAAACTTCCACACAGTGTGCAGCGACGGTCAAAAAGGCAAATAGGATGCTAGGAATTATTAAGAAAGGGATAGAAAATAAGACCCAGAATATCTTACTGCCCCTGTATAAAACTATGGTACGCCCACATCTTGAATACTGTGTACAGATGTGGTCTCCTCACCTCAAAAAAGATATTTTGGCCTTGGAAAGGGTTCAGAAAAGGGCAACTAAAATGATTAGGGGTTTGGAATGGGTCCCATATGAAGAGAGGTTAAAACAACTGGGACTTTTCAGTTTAGAAAAGAGGAGACTGAGGGGGGATATGATAGAGGTATATAAAATCATGAGTGGTGTGGAGAGGGTGAATAAAGAAAAGTTATTTATTAGTTCCCATAATAGAAGAACTAGAGGACACCAAATGAAGTTAATGGGTAGCAGGTTTAAAACTAATAAAAGAAAGTTCTTCTTCACACAGCATGTAGTCAACCTGTGGAACTCCTTGCCAGAGGAGGCTGTGAAGGCTAGGACTATAACAGAGTTTAAAGAGAAGCTAGATAATTTCATGGAGGTTAGGTCCATAAAAGGTTATTAGCCAGGGGATAGAAATGGTGTCCCTGGCCTCTGTTTGTCAGAGGCTGGAGAAGGATGGCAGAAGACAAATTGCTTGATCATTGTCTTCGGTCCACCTTCTCTGGGGCACCTGGTGCTGGCCACTGTCGGCAGACAGGATACTGGGCTAGATGGACCTTTGGTCTGACCAAGTATGGCCATTCTTATGTTCTTATGTTGCTTCAGTCTTCACAGCTGAAAATATTGGGGAGATTCCCAAATCTGAGCCATTCTTTTTAGGTAACAAATCTGAGAAATTGTCCTAGATTGAGGTGTCATTAGTGGAGATTTTGGGACAAATAAACTTAACAGTAACAAGTCACCGGGACCAGATGGCATTCACCCAAGAATTCTGAAAGAACTCAAATGGGAAATTGCGGAACTATTAACTGTGGTTTATAAACTATCCTTTAAATTGGCTTCTTTGACATCTGTCTGTCTCAATTCCACCTACACTTTCAGTTGGATATAATACCACAAATAAAAAAAAACATTATATATTGTTACTGTGAATTATTGTACTTAGGTTTCAACTGAAATGGAGATGCATTTGAATAGTATATGAGGTAAAAAGTCATGCTTTGAAAGTTATTTGAAAAGCCAATTATTAGTTTTTATAGATTACTATGAAAAATAGAAAATTGTCCAGTTGAAGTTATTTTAAGTTTATAAAGTGATGTATTTAAATAGGAAATATGACAGAATATTTCATGTACTTGTTTCTTGTAGTTATTTAGCAGCTTAGCATTTGTGTACTAATAAAAACCAGACATAGTGAAATTCACTAATTCCCTCTCTAGCATATGCTGCACAGCTAGTGAAAGGTTGCTATATTTCTATTCCTTTCACAAATAATATCCATTCTGAATATTTATCCACCAACAACTCATTTGCTTATTGTGTTCACAGCAAGTAGAACACTTCTGGTTACTACCATTGCCATGTTCAACATAATTAGCAGTAGTGGAACTCAAATCACAAGCTCTCTGAAGCAGTAGCAGGAGTTAGCTTCCATTGAGGGTCAGATCAGGCTTCTTTTTTCCCTCAGATTGGAAGGACACCAGACACTCCAAACAGTATTGTTGCTTTACATGGCTTTTGAAAAAAGTTCCATGCAAAATCGCTTGCATTTGGTGGTTAATTTCTACTTGGGATCACTGTAATAAAATAACACATGCAGCCTGTTAACCATTTTTATGCATGAATTAACTAGCTTTAACAGGCTATGGTAAGTACACATGTAAGATATACATTTAAAATCTATACCTTTTCATATGCAGTTGCATAACCTGTATACCTGAAAATGTTGCCTGAAAACAATAATGCATTTGAATTAATCTGTTACCTTTTCATCTAATTTAAGCCAAGAATCTCAGTTGATGTCAGTAAGTAGAGATCCCTGTGAATCAGTACAGCTAGGCCAATTTGCACCATCTGGGGCTTAGTTGCCTTATGGGAGCTTAAACTGTGACTGAAGGAAGCTATACTTGCATTGGGTATTTTGCTAATCCAAGCATCTTCTAAACAGTGAGTATCACAATGCTGTAAGTGATTATTTTAAAGAGTCAAAATAGTGTTTCTGGAGGGACATCCTGGAGATAGCAACACAATGTCATTACATCCAGAAGCAACATTTTCTTCAGTGAGAGAAAAGATGACAGCCCTCTATTGTTAGCACCAGAGTGGGAAATTTAGATATGTAGTCCTAGGGGGTGAATTTTTGAAGTTGGAGGGTCAGTCAGGTGAAAAAATGCCAGATAATGCCTAATTAACTTGTGTCAATGCCATTTGTTAATTTTCTAGTAAGGTACATACTGACTTGGAGGCAGTATACTGTGAACAGAGTCTGTGTTATAAATGACAGTAAATGGCTTTTCTAATTTCATTTCAACTGAGAAAATGGAATGCTAAAGAGGTCTGTTACTGAGCTTTGTTAAGTGCTCATCTTGTGATATTTCTTCTTCTTTATGTTTTAATGAAAAAAAATGTATTAGTTTAGATGCTCAAAGAAAACACAGTAGGCAAAACTTCAGAAATAAGAACTGAAGTTGGAGTAAGCTGTGCCACAGAATTTTATCACCCAGAATGTGGTAGAGCCTGCTAGCGAATGTTATGATTTATGTTTCTACTCGGTGTTTGTGTTTAGACCCAAACCGACTTTTCTAGTAATTTGTTGAGACTAAAATGATCTTCACTTGATTCTTTGTAATTAGCTCCCCTTAATTCTGTCTCATAATGCTGTTTTTTACACGAAACATTTGCCTGGTTCCTTCCTCCCCACCCTGCAAAATTTCTCATCAGTGTCCTTAATTGTCTAATGACATCACTAGTTCTTGTTGTTGTAGACTTTCACACATTTCTGTATGTAGCATGGCTCATGAAGCCTAATGAGAATAAGTTCATTAAATTAATCCCAATAATTAACAAACTTGCTGCCTGTTTCTCAGATGTCTAATTTGTGACACAATCTTGGCAACCAGCTTTAACTATGGAAGCAGGGAATGCATCCAAAAAACCTCTTTAAGAGAAGAGGAAGATTCATCTTCCTCACATTTATAATTCATTGCTGATCTCTATTAATGAAGAGTCTTCAGTAAAAAAGTTGACCAAAGAGGACAGAGTTCATAAAAGCATTTTTTCTCTTCCAGCGTAGCTGGGGTTCAGAAAGCCTGCATCGGTCTGACCTCAACTCCCTTTTAAGCCTGAGGGCATGATGCATATACTTTGTTGAGGAGCACGTATATGGACTTGGAGCTCAATGCTGCAGGAAGTCCTGTTCAAGAAGGAATTGCTAGATTTGCTAAATGCGCTGTACCTTTTGAAAATCCAGGCATAACAGCTGGATTGGTTTTGTTTTATGGTCCTGGAACCTCTGACACTTCATATTTTAATAAATGATTCCAAACTACAAAAGAAGTTGGAAGTTTTCTGGGAAAAAAAGTATTACAATTCTCCTCTAATTCCTACCTTTCCTTGCTTCCCACCAGTTAGATCTATTGGGCAAGAGTGTGATCTTGCATGCATTTTTTTCTACCCGTATAATTACATCAACTTTAATGGAATTATTTATATCAATGTAACTATGTGAGCAATCAAGACCCTTTTTATTATATCATTATTATTATTATTATTGACAAAGGACTGAGTTCAACTGTACTACTTAGAAATAATCTCCTCGTTCAAAATAACTATCAAATATCTACTCCTCCCCCCTCACACACATACAGACATATTCACATGAACATTTTTTAAATGGTACAATGCCGCCACTTTGTTTTTAATTGGGAATGTAACCAAGGAGGGTCATCCTGCCATAAAGTCTGTTGTATTTCTCCTCTCCCTAAGCTGATTGTTCCACAACTCAGCAAAGACAGTTCTTATAAAATTGCCGACCCAGCTTTGCAGATTTGGAAGCTCTGAAATACTTTGGTTAAGCATCCAAACTTTATGCTGCTTATCTGATCTCAATCCAAATTTATGACCTTTGCTGTTACTAAAGACAACAGTAGACTGCATGGTTGTTTCTACATTATTATAATTAGTAGGAGAGCCTATTAATAATGTATGGCCCTATGCAATCCACATATTTCCTGGGTGTGGTGCTTTGTCCTCCTCAGTAGCACCAAGACCACATAGTGATTGGGTTTGCTAAAGCCTTAGTGAAGAGGCATGGATGCTTTTAGTGTGTGATAAATTCTAGAGATCCCAGGTTTAATTGATCCCAACCAGGGTCAATCAATATTGCAAATAGGAAACTTGTCTGGGATATCAACTAGGAAGTCTCTGAAATTCAAGATGTACTTTTTCAGCTAGGGGAAATATGTACACATGTCCTGGGCATTGTGTTCTGCCACTTCTAGTGGCACCAAGATCTCTTAGGCCTTATCTAACCTATGAAGAAGGTCGAACCTATGGAGTGTAGATGCTGCAGTGGCTTGGCTTCAGGTAAGTTGAATCTGGCTATGCAATCTGCCTGGTCTAGTGTAGATCAGGCCTTGGAGATTAGTAAGGCAGCTACAGGTTTAGATAAGAGCCAGGTGGCTTTTAGCTCCTGCAGTAGAGGCTCATGCATTTAGTTCTGGAAGTCACAAGTTTGAGCCTGATGTTGTACTTAGATGCCAGCAGGGCTCAGAGGTTACAATTAGGATTGAGGCCCCATTTGCTAGGAATTGTACAAAACATTTGAAAACAATCAGGACCTGAAATAGTAGGATATAGTCAAATATTTATCTTTATGAAATGCTGCAATTGTTAAAGAACTACTAGTAGATGAGTGCCAAGTAAATTCATGGGCCCCTCGAGTCAGTTAATGATGACAAACTTTGTAGACCTCTTGGTAGAGTTGGATGTCATAGACAAGTTCAGAAAGGTGTTCTATGCAATAGGGACAAAGTAGAAGACACAGAAGGGACATGAGAAACTGACCAGCAGACTGATGAGGCTGACCTCATTGAGACCGAAGATAATGAAAAAGGAAATTGGAGAGAGAGGATAGAGAGTGGCAGAGTTGTAAAGGGGCTGAGGTGCTATTGAGCAATTTGAACTTGATCTCATGGCGTGGGGAGTCCATGGAAAGATTCAAACAGTAAGTAGTGATGCAATGAGAATAACTTGTGTGGACAGGTGGACTTTATAAAACTATATATTGTACATAGTGATCATTACAATGATACCTTATGTATCTTTCCTCTATTAAGATTTAGATTTCAGGAGAAAAAAAGGTGTTAGCCCAGTTACAAGCTAAGAAGTTTACTGTAATTGCATAAATCTGAATTTGCTTTTATTTTGCTGATGGACATGTTTTTGACTGGCTTTGCTGTGCTCACTGTTTTTTGTATTGTATATGGATTTTATATAGAAATATCAATAAACCAGTAACATCTTTTAAAGATGTTTCATCCAGTGAATATCCTGCAGCTTCCTCAAAGGGAGCTTTCTATCTCGATTTTTGAAAATTTCAGGAATCACAGAAAAACTGTCCGCTATGTAAAATATTGATTTTTTTTTAAATTGCTGACTTAAGTGGGGCTTTTCTAAGGGGATGCTTACTAATGATGACCTATTTCAAACTTGATTGGAGTTTAACAGCTCAGAGATAGGTCTTATACTGATTTATCCAAAGACCTTCTAAGGACATGATGCGAAAAAAATTAATAAACCATAATAATGAAGAAAAAGGCATCTTTCCAGTTCGAGCCATCTGAGGAAAGACTTATATTTTAAAATCTTTATGTTTACCGTGTAGAGTTGAAGTCATGACATCAACACACAGGATGCTCTAGTCCTGAGCAGTAGTCAATCAATCTGGGAAGAGTATAAGACTCAAATTCTAGACTTCAATGATTTTGCTGAAATTCTTCATTTGGGATTTATAATCAAATGGGAAGCCTCCTTTTTAGATTCTTTCCTAGAATTTATAGCAGTGGTGATATTTTTTTGGTATTAATTGGATGATATAACTCCAATATTGAGACTCACATTGTGTTTTTAAATGTTTATCTTAATTAGATTCTGATATGACAATATTTTAATTTAGAATAATTATCTCTGGAAATATAGTGTCTTGATTTTATTTCAGCTTGTTTTAATAAAATCTATAAAATAAAAACTGATACTGAATTACACTTCTCTAAGCAATGTGGATTTCTGAATCTTTGAAGGCTCGGGATGGATTACCAATCAGTCAACCTGAAAACATTACTTGTTTTTATTAGGTAAAAGGTTCTATCAATGTGATCTGATGAACAGATGAGGAAAATAGTATTTGGAGCTGTCATGCCCTCTCCTTCCCTCCCCATGCTTTATGAAAATTGGCTTTATGAAAAGCAGGTCCTATAACCTATCATTGAAGAGCTTGTGATCCCTTGGATGCATACATTCTATTTTTGTGCATGTATCTTTGCTGCATGTGAGATTAGATATATGAAGTGGAAGCATGTTTTATTAGTGCAGATATTCTAGTAAAAGCCATTAGTGATACTTTATACCTGATTGCTTAATGATCTAGTCAATGAACTCTGTATAATTTTGTTTTTCCTGAAAGCTCAGACTGTGGCTAGTTATATAACCTGATTCTGAAGCCCATTTTGAATCTGGTACTTTACCACAAGGGGAAAACATTTAAACTGAACACCAAGAATTCCCTGAAATAAAATTGGAAAACCAAACAATAGAAGGAGATTCCAGATGCCAAGGGGACCTCCCCTTACTACCTATGATGCCTGCTGGAAACATTTAAGACTAAACAGGGGGAAGGATTCAGCCCAAGCCAGGAGGCTGACTTGCCTGTGAAAGAGATAATTAGAGCAAGTGTTAAGATAGGAATCTGCACGTAACAAGTTTCTTAGTGTATTAGAATTAGTTGGCATATTTTGTTTGTTTTGGCTTAGTAACTTACTTTGATCTGTCTGATTTCACTTGTAATCACTTAAATACTACTTTTTATACTTAATGAAAGCACTTTTGTTTATTATAAACCCAAGTGTAAATAATTTACCTAGGGGGCAGCAGCCACTCTCTTTCACTGATAAAGAAGGCAAATTTATATGCTTTCTCAGTGTACAATTTTTATATAGAATAAGATGGGTTTATTTTGGGTTTTGGTCCCTTTTTTGAAGGTTCATGGGTGCTGTCAACACCCTTATAGCTGAACCTCCTATAATGACTTGACCTTAGGATAAGAGACTGGATGTGTGTTTCACTCTCTAGACAGTAACACTTCAGGGCTGAGAAGTGTTATGGTACATGAAAAGGCAAGATTTGGACACAGTGGGAATATGTAGCAAAAGTGAGGGAGAAGTTAAAATACAATCTCCAAGTCACAGATCTGAGCAATGAAGGTAATGGTGTTATCAGTAATGATAGAGAAAGAAGTGACATTTAAGAGAAAAGATTAGTTCAGTATGGACTGTGTTATTTTTAAGTTGGTGAAATACCCACAGCATGGTAGAAATAGACGAGAGACAGTAGGAGGCTGTTCAGAAATACTGTAAGAAGGTCCCCACTCTGAATTATGAGTATAAAGATGGCTGAAGCCCCAAGAGATGGAGGGTACAGTGAGATGAGAAGGGACCAAGGAACCACCAAATGAGTTGATGAGTTAGCTATCATTGAGGCAGGATAGTGTCACCGATGAAAGCCAATAAATCAATTGTATTTCAGTGACTGTTCTATCTTCAGTTAATCTATCCATTTTTGATAGTTATCAAAATTCCACCACCATGGTATCTGAGCCTCACAGACTTTAACATACCATGAAGTTGGGCAGTGCTATTATCCCCATTTTAGAGATGAGGAACTTATACCCAGAGAGGATAAGTGACCTGCCAGGGTCTCACAGAACATGTGGTAAAACAGGGAAGTAAATCTGGATTTCTCAAGGCCTGATTTAGTATCAGAAACTCTATAATAATCTTCAGGGTCATCAATGCACCTGGTGAAAAATGAAAATAGTAGTTGGAAAAATATTTGATTGTTTCCACTGTATGTGCTATAGCAATGCATATGGCACATGCTATTTTACAGTGATATTATGTCTGCAGCACTAGCTATGTCATTTCCCCATCTTCCAGTTTGCATCAGCATTATATGTTCAAAAATAATCAGATCAAAGAGACACTAGTCCATCTGTGATGAGGAAGCTCCCTGCTGGAGACTTGTGTCACAGTCTACCCCAGTAAAAGACAATAGAGAGGCCCTTCAAGTAGTCTAGAGTGGCTGCAGTACAAACAACAAATCAGAGTCCAGAAAGGCCCTATAAAAGGAGCTGAAAGACCAGACAGCATTCAGCATCTCTTGAGCCCTGAAGGTGTGCAGCTTGGGGACTGGCTGGCTGATAGCACCATGGACAGCTCCACGTGGAAAGCTATTGAAGATGGACTATGATGGGACTTGCTAGATATGTTTTCTTTTACATTCTTACTTTCCACCTTTTTCTTTCTTTAGAAACTAAAATCTAAAGGTTTATTAATAAAAGGATTGGTGCAGTATGCTCTTCTGGGTGAGATCTGAGGTATAAATTGAGCTGAGACTATGGTTGGTCCTCTGAGACCAGGAGAACTTGTTCAGAGTTGGTGAGATTGGTTTTATAACCTCTCACCTATGTAAAGCGTGGGGCTGGTTGCAGCCCAGGTAAAGCTGGAGTGTCTATGGGATTGCTCATGAGACTTCTTGCTAGCTTGGGTGGCAACTAGGGTGCTTTGTGTGACTGGTTTGGTATCTTACAGAGAAGCACCCCAGTCTTGAGTTGCAAGTAGCCCTGGTTTTAATCAATCTGCCCCAATTTGATCCTCTTAGTGGTGCCCAGACCCACCTGTTGTTATCACAGTTGTATACCATGGAAGCGGTTTGTGATTCACGCAGCATATGACTTGGCCGGAGGGCTGAGTTGCCTAAGAAGACTTCAACAGATGGTGGTGCTCGCAAGAGGTGAGTGCCACTCCATTACACCATCTTATAAATGGTCAGTTTCTGAAACTGGAAAAAAAAAAAAGAAGAAAATGCTGATCTATCATTGCAGTGGCTAAGAGCAAAAAGCTATTGATGAGACACAAACAGTAGATAATCAGAGATATGAACAAAAAGTCTCAATCTCAATGTTCTTGAACTTTGGAGAGTTTAAAATCTAGTTTTAAAAAGTCTTTGAGTTTCTTCCATTTACTATAGATCTGTGGAAAGCTTAAGACTGAGGGTAATTGGAGGGAGAACTCAGTGGAAAAGAGGACAAAGTACTTCTAGAAGAGACTATTGAGAAAGCAAAGCCTTCTTTAAAAGAAGATTCACTGCCAAATTGGATGGTAATTGCATTACAACTAGGTGTGGGGAAACAGGTTAGACTAAAACACGGACTGCCACATGCTTCAACTAGAGATGAAAGTCTGAAAGGTGACAGTGGGGATGCCCTGGTATGCAACTCTGGCAAGAGCTGGCTGAACTGTAGCAAAATCCAGCAGGGAGCTATTTAAAGGGACCTGGGTTGCAATAGGACAAGCAGCACCTGTAAAAAATGTTAAGTTACTTTCACTGCTGGCTTCAACAGAAAGTGAACTTTTTTAAGCTTTAAAAAGGTTTGGTAAATTTGTTTTGCTAGATTCATTATTGCATAGCTCTGTACTTCAGGAGGCACTGGAACTTGAAGTACCAAAACTAAATTTCTCAACCATCTGAGGGTAGCCCATAGCAATCAAAAGTTATTATAAACTATCTGCACTTCTTATAAATGTCAAACGAGAAAACACCCTAGCAGACCGTGACAAGTACGGCGTTTCTAGAAATATATTGTTTACAGCCTGCTTCAACCAGATTGAGCTTAAGTACCATGACAAAGAATCAGAAGAGATGGTGGTATTTCTAGGAAAAAACAGGTAGTTAGAATGTAGATCAGCACACTGGAGATAGCTCTGTGAGGAAACCGTGTTCTTAGAAAATACCACATTTTTCAAATTTTACTCCTAAAAGATGCTGCTATCATGCAGTTATATTTGGTAAGGTTCTTTGGATGCATCCCCAGTTAAATAGCTGAAGTGTATATTTGAATATCACAGAAGTTAAACAATTAAGTAAAGATGTTAATAGTACCCCATGACAAGATTCAGGTACTGCAGAGTGACCGAGACCTGATGTGTTTCACAGCCAGTGGAGCATTTTGTGTATAGGAGAGATTCAGAAGCTAAAATAGGCAAGAGTGGTGGTAGAAAAAGGCACTATAATTGGGTGAGCTTTTTGTGGCTAAACTGCTGTCTTCCTCCTTTCTTCCCTCCTCCTCCTCCCTCCCCCCCCCCCCATGTTTACAGAACAGAAGGAGCTGCATAATGGATGCACTATATAGTTAGCTGCCACATTCTTCTCAACACTGTGAACCTTTTCCTCACTGAGCCCAGTGGGGTCGACAGAATTGCCAGGCCCCCGGGCAAAGTGTGGGGGGGCAGGTTTTGCACTTCCAGAAGGGGCAGACCCTTGTGTGAAGGGGCAGGGTTGGGGCAGGCCAGCCCTCAGTGTCATCTGGACCATGCTGTGATTCCCCTCCCGCCCCCTCGTCAGCCCTTAGCACCACCCAAAGTGTGCTGCTCGGGGCTCTGGTGGGTATTTAAAGGGCCAGGAGACCTGGGTCCTTTTGAATCACCAGGCTCTGAGGTAGTTGCCTCCTTTGCCGTCCCTGTCAGCAGGCTCGGCTGCTCTTCACAATGTACCCTTGCTGAGGTAGCTGTTACTTAGACCTATCTAAATGAGCATTTTAATAGTATGAGAATGTCTAAACTACACCCCTCTGTTGGCAGAGGGATGTAAATTAGACGTACAGAAATTACAAATGAAGCGGGAATTTAAATATCCCGCGCTTCATTTGCATAATGCCAGCCACTGCTTTTTTTTCGAAACGGGGCTTTTTTAAAAAAAATGAGTTTAGATGGGGCATTTTCGACAGGAGTACATTTCCTGAGGAGTACAGGATCTTTCGAAATGGGGCATTTGTTGAAAATGCCCCATCTAAACTGCTGGTTTTTTTTCAAAAAGCCCCATTTCGAAAAAAAAAGCAATGGCGCCATTATGCAAACAAAGCACAGGATACTTAAATCCCCACTTCATTTGCACTTTTGATATGTCTAATTTACATCCCTCTGCTGACAGAGGAGTGTAGTTTAGATGTACCCTAAGTGGTCCTGTTAGTACAGGCTGTGTAAGTGCTATAAGCAAAGGAGCACATCAAGTTTTGCACCTGCTTATGTTGTCCACTATTATGCAATTTTAATTAAGAATCAGATTCTGCTATTGTATCTCCATTTTAATTGTACCCTACAGTACAAATCACATGTGTCCCCTTCCCCCTTGTGACCAGGGCTGGAGCTTGGCACAGATTCCCCTGATCCAGACTGGGGCTGAGCTCCCTTTCTACCCTCTGTTCTCCCTGTGGCTTCAGCTGGGGCTGTGCCATTCCCTCTTCCCTCCCTGCTAGGGCTGTGTTCCCCTGTGGTGGAGAGACTGAGGTTGTCAGCCCCCTTCTCCCCCCCCCCCCCACGCCATGACACTCCAGTTATTTTTAGTAAAAGTCTGAGCGACACGAGAGCTAACACTAATTTTACTAAAAATAACAATGATAAAATCGGAACCTTATTTGTGGCTAACTCAAGCTATGTAACGGGAAGGGGTGCCTGTTGCTGATGCTTGGAAACTTTGTCCTCTCTACATTTCAAACTGCATAGTGATATGGATCCTTTGGGTCAGGGAATTTTAATCCCTTTCCTCAGAGCTCAAACTGTGATAGGATGATGGTCTGTGCAATAAAAAAAATCTCTGATGTACTGATATTCCACAGTCTTGTCCGTAGGGCTTCTATTGTAGTGTAGGAGATGACACCTCCCGTCATAAATGAGTATTTCAAACTTGCTAATGCCTCTCTCCTGACTATGGGTGGAGGGGCTTTCTCGTTTCACCAAAAATACTTTTATAGGTCAGAGCAAATGTCATAAACTAACACTTAAGCATGGGGATACAGGTAATATACATGAGATTAAAAGCATTTCATAAAGTCAAAACACTGGACACCTCTTTCTAAATCTAGTATCTGTTTTTACAGGACTAACTCATAGGTGAGCCAGTTTGACTGACAGATGCAGAGCTGGAAACCAGTGTTCAGTGAGGCCTCAGGGCCTTGGCATGCACTGACACCTGGTCTGTCAGCATCACAATTGGCATCTAAGGGACTTCTAGCATGATATGTGTGCATGTAACAGGGATGTATATTTCAAATAAAAATAAACGAGATTTTGACAGGCTAAAGTTCAAACACATAAAAATGTTAATTTAAAAGTATTATATTTATTTTAGTAATTCCATCTGTTTAGAAATCTAAAATCCGTTTCCGTAGGATCACAGTGAATTTATTATATTAATAAAAGCAGACAGTTAATGTCAATAAAATATGAGCCTAAAGGTTTAATAGAACTATTTATTAGCAGTATTACCATAGTGTCTAGAAGCTGCAATCAAGAACCAGAACTCCATTGTGGTAGGTGCTGAACAAACCCCAAATAAAAATTCACTGCCCCAAAGAGCTTGCAATCTTAGTGTAAAATAAAAGATAGATACAGACACTGGGGAGGGGAGGGGGAGTATGAGGAAACTATAAAACAATACTTGTGGTCGTGACAGGGTGTGGTCTCAGCATACCGGCTGCTTAACCATTGTGAAGTTTTTGAAATAGAGCAGAGTTTGGAGTATGATAGGGAGTTCCTCCCAAGTGAAAGGAGCCACATAGGAGAAAGCATGAAGGGACTTTTTTGAAAATGAAACAAGAAGGCTGGCATTATGAGCTGATAAGAGGCAGAAGTAGACATTTTTATAATGAATGAGAGATGATAGGTAGGGTAGTGTTAGGCCATGAAAGTGAAAACTAGCCATTTATATCTGATGCAATAGAAAGCAGAGGAGCCCCAGTGAAGGGTTTCAAAGAGAAGGGTGATATGATCAAAGCAAAAAGCAAGGAAAATGGAGGTTAAGATCTCTCCTTCTGATGACTAATAAAGAATAACAAGGCAGTATTACATTATAAAGTGCCATTATTCTTTCAATAAATTGTCCAGCATATCAAAATATATTCCCCCCCCCCCGACTCTTTTCCAATACAAATAGTTAAAATCACTTAGCTATTCAGGCCATCCAAGTGATCTATAGGTATACTAAACATACAGGGGAACTGTAGTATACATTGTTCAGTAGGGATTTCTTAGTGCTGAAAAAATTATTTAAATGGATTATTTTTCTCTTCTCATATGCTGCAGTTTCTTAGTCAAAGAAATAGCATATTTCATATTTTAAAGAGAAAAACACTATTGATTTAAAATTACAGATTTACGCTCTCCTTCAGCTTAAAAGGAATATATGTAATAAGCCTCAAATAACAATATCATAAATCTCTTCAGCTGCTACATTTTCTGGAGACTGCAGAACAGTTCTGAGACACAGCTCTATGGCTGTGAGTTGTTTTATGAATGTTCACTAGGGTATATCTTTGATAAGACCAGTCATTAATAGCACTGATTAAATGGATCTGAAAACACTGATATAATTAAAAATCCGTTATGTCATGTTGTGCAATTATCACCAAAACATTAAAAAGTATATTTTCTTGATAGGATGGCAAATACCCCAGTTTCACATCACTGGAGTCATTGTAATGATGCCCTCACAAATATCTAAAGCCATGTGACATAATTTGCAAAGTGTCTAAGGCCCCAGGTCCACACAGGTTCATAACTCCCACTGAATCTCTGAGCTTAAATCCCTTTTTCAAAAATTAGGTGTCTAAGTCCCATTGACTTCTTTTCAATGGAATTAAATTTCTAAATGCAGAAATTACTCTTGAAAATGGGACTTAAGTGCTTTTGAAACATTCACCCAGCATCCTTCATTATGTGTGTGATGGTTACTAGTAATTTGGTATAATTTCTTAATGATACTGGTGTAGCTAGAAGAAGGTAAGGAGGAAATACAGGCTGGATGGCAATGTACATTGCCTGAAAAATTAGGATGGAGTTTTGAAATACTCATCTTAGTATCCTAATGTAATCGATTTTGCTGACCTAATCAGCAAAGCTCCTTTTCCTGTGGTGCGCAAGTCTGTTGTTTGAGATAGGGAAGTAAAATCCCGTTTTATTGGTTGAAAGGTTAAATGTAGTGCTTAACTAGTTAACCAATTAAAAGGGAGATATGCAGCAAGGGACGGGGGGACACTCCAGCCTACCTCAACTGGAGCAGCCCCCTCCCTGCTGCATCTGGGCTGGAGCAGCTCCCCACCACGGGCAGGGGCTGCTCTGGTCAGCTGGAGTATACCTACCTGCAGCAGGCCCCATAGGTCTGGAACAGCCCCCTGCCTGCCACAGCTCCAGCTGCTACCAGTTAGCTGGAACAGGTAAGTCTCACTTGTTGAGGGTAGGGCTTATTGGTTAACCATTCAGTTTGAGACAGCATTGGTTTTTTTTGTTGTTGTTGGGTTTGTTTTTTTTTTAAAGTAGTCTTTCTTTTAAGTTAGGCTCTTGTGTCCTTTGACTATTTCACTTCTGACCAGTCTTCATACTTCTCAGGAAGTGCCCCGACATTCTACAGCAGCCAAAATCCTCCCACCCCAAACTTCTGCAAACCCACGATGTCATTCTTGTGCTATGCAAGTTATAGAAGTCTGTCTGGAGACCTACAAGGATTTGGCACAAGATGCTCTTGAAGACAATGAGTTTGTCTTGTACTCTGGAGTCTTGCAGTAAGTCCCAAACCAAAAACTATTTTTGGCAGCAATTCACAGTCTTCCCTTATCAGTTAAAGGAAGGCAGTAAACTTTTAAATACAGCTAAAATATCTTCCACCCAATATCTTCAGACACTAGTCTAAAGATGAACATATTGATTAACTACAGTAGACACTCACTAGTGTTTGATGATGATAACATTACATCAAATCTCTTAATAAATATTAATTCTTGATTTACAAGGCTTGTCTACGCAGTAACTTAGTGCATGGCAATCCAATATCATCTTCATTCACACCCTGACTCGTACACTAATTTGTCTTGTAGACTGGACCTCACCTCTTGCAAAAAATTTAAAAAAAACCCACTGTGGTTGGCAGTTCAAGTAGGTGGACCTTAATTCCATTTTGTGTTCTTGCCAATGGCATTGGAATGAATCAAGCGCAGTCTAATGGCTGAATTTCCCTCATGATTTTTTTTTTTTGCATTTCTCAATAAAAACAGATGGAAAATATACAAAAATACTCCCAAACAAATGGATATGAAGAGAAACTGACAACAGCCTAATTTTTTTCCTGATTTGAGATATGTTGTTAGGGTTTTATTTTTATGTTGTTTTACAGTTGAAGGAAGATCTGTGTTCTTAATCTTTCATCCCTTTTGAATGTTAGAACACAGTAACCATTTTAAGTAGTTCTAAATGGGCTGTTTAAAAATAGAGAAACCTTTCATCTCCTACCTGGAAAATGAGAATAGTGGAATACAAATGCAGTCAGTTTGCAAGAGTTGAAAATGGATCCTCCTGCCAAAACAAATTTGATCACAAAATGAAGGCAATCCAGTGAGTCAACAAAAACATAGTGAGAAATTGTCAAATAAACCGTTTCTGAACTAGTGATACTACGAAGAAAAAAAATAGTGGAGAAATCTCTTTGGGTCACAATTCCATTCCCATTGACTTCAGAAAAGTTTTCTCATTGAGTTTGATGAGATTAGGTTTATGATGGGGGGGAGGAGGAGGACAGACTCCATAGATGTGCTGTGTTCTCTCTTCGCTCTTTGTAAATATTGGTAGTTTCTATGTTTCTTATGGGTTTCTTATTCAGGAAATGGTTGACTGTTTAGAAACTTTTCCAAACCAGCCTCAAGGAGCTAGTTCAGAAGGGTTTTAGGATCTCTTGAGTACCTTGCTGAAGCTTTGGATATGGAACTAAGAATAATTTCCCTCTTGAGTGTCTTGAAATGGCAATGGCATTTGATATACTGACTTTTGCTTAATATGGCTACATTCCCCCTCATTCCCATCTCCCATGATGTCTCTGTGGTCCTTGAATTTTGTTTGAAAGCAAAAGGGGAAAAAAACTTAAACTAACAAAATGTATTTAGAAGCTATTGTATCCCCAACCCCTTTCTTAAAGAAGTAGAATATACTAGCCTTCATATGTGACACATTAAGGTATGTAGATAAACTAATGCTCGTGCTGTATCAGAAGCAAGGCCAAACCAAGTGAATAAAAAATTATAGATATCATGAACAGTATTGGGTTAATGTCTGCACTTTTTTTTTTTTAAACTGTGCCAGTGTTTGCTTTCAGAAAAATGTTTCACTGCAGTATTCACTATTCAATACCCTTTTCCTGAGACTACATTGTTTATGGGAAAACATGGAGTAGTTCTTGTGTTTACCTCATTACAAGCAAATTTATGGATGATAAATTTCACTGAATTCATTTTATTATGGTGCTGTATCTTCTGTAATAAGCTTCATCAAATTTTCCTTTTTAGGTGCATTTGGGAAATTACAAGTTTTATAGCAACAAGAAGTTTGAGAGAACATTTGTGGCTTTTTTTTTCAGAACATCATTCCCAAATTAGCTTTCCTATATTTTAAAATGTTAATAGTTTGAAATTTGTCACTGACAGATTTTTATTTTAAAACATGCTCCGGAAGATATTAGACATATCAATCTCTTTATTAAGGAGTTTTAAAAATACATCATGTTATACACTATATCCCTACCATGTCCCTATACCTTTATAAAGTGCTTTGTTTTCAAAATACTGTAGTAACCTTAACTAAGAGTATCAGTAAATGTTAAGCTCATTGTAGAAACATATGAATATTAAAATGCCATTTACCTAGAAACCCTCATAAGAACATACAAACATAACAGCCAAACTGGGTAAGATCAACAGTTCATCTAGCCCAGAGTGTGTCTAGACTACAGGGTGGTTTGTTTGTTTTTTTTTTTTTTAATGGCCTTTTTTCGAAAAAGCTTCCCCTACGTCTAGACGACTGCTGCGTTCTTTCGAAAGTAAATCAAAAGAATGCAGCAGTTTTTTCGACCGCGGAAAACCTCGTTTTACAAGGAACGCCTTTTTTTCAAAAGTGCTCTTTTGAAAAAAGACGCTATGTAATGTAAACTGTGCTTTTTCAAAAGAGAGCATCCAGACTGCCTGGGTGCTCTCTTTTTTGAAAAAGCGACTTGCTTTTTCGAAAGTACTGGTTGTAGTCTAAATGCTCTTTTTCAAAGGTATCTTTCAAAAAAGCCTCTTTTGAAAGAGGCTTGCACAGTCTAGACATAGCCCCAGTATCCTGTCTGCTGACAGTTGCCAATACCAGGTTCAAACACAACAGGTAATCCTCACGTGATCCCTCTCCTGTCACCCATTTCCAGACAAACAGAAGCTAGAGACACCATTCCTATCCATCCAGGCTAATAGCCATCGATGGACCTAACCTCCATGAATCTATTTAGCTCTTTTTAAAACCCTGTTAAAATCCTAGCCTTCACCACATCCTCTGGCAAGGAGTTCCAGAGGTTGACTGTGTGCTGAGTGAAGAAAAATTTTCTTTTGTTTGTTTTAAACCTGCTGCCTATTAATATTTGTGCACTATAGGCAGTACCTTGCTGAAACTCCAAGGTGATCATGAAATTCCAATAAATTGTTTCTGGAGCTGTGGTGTATTGTCAGGGTACACTATTGATTGGAATGGTCTACAGTGGATGTAGAGCTGGTGTATTCAATGTGTCAGCTGTCCTTGTTGCCTACACACTAGGACTGCTGTTAGGCAAATCTGAGCCTCTCTGCTGTGGATCTCCTGGGGTGCACTATGGTTCTAGATTCTCAGCATGCTGCAGAACTGGTTGCTTGTTTGGCCTCTCTGGCACACTTCTTTGACACTGACTCTGTTTCTCCTTCTTGGAAATGGGGCTAACACCATTGGTCACCCTGAACTACCCCATTATGTAAATACTGCCCCCTTTCATAGAATTCCCTCCCAAAAGCATGACACTGTTAGTTTCAGAATAACAGAATTGCCTATTTTGCATAGACCAGTGGTCTTCAACCTTTTTCTAAGCATGATATCACTTTTTGAATTTAAGTGCAATCCAAGATCTATCTCAAACCCAAATACCCTAGCCCAGCCTCCTTTGTGCACCTTCTCCAAGGCCACTCCCCTGCTTACTCCATCCTCCCTCCCCCAGCTTCTCTCACTTTCACCAGGCTAGGGCAGAGGGTTGGGGTGCAGGTTCTGGTTTTGGATTAAGAAATTTGGAGTGTGAGGGGTTCTGAGCTGACCTTGGGGCAGGCAGTTGGAGTGCTGGAGGGGGTTCTAGGTGCATGAGCTAGGGCATGGGCTTGAAGAGCAGGAGAGGGTTCATGATTGGGGTAGGGTTTTGGGATGTGGAGCCTCTGACAAGTGAGCCTAAGACCCACCAGCAGATCCTGATCTACTGGTTGGTGACCAAAGCACAGGAGAGTACAGATAATACAAAACAACAAACTCTAAACACATGTCCCAGCTTCAGTTTCCTCACTAAATTTTAGGGCATTCATTTCCTCTATTCCAAGGCCAAAAGGGACCTTCTGGCATGGTCCAAGTTCTGGGATTGTCCAGTGTCCTTGGGGCATCTGGTTCCAAGAAAGTAGGCAGTGTCTACAGGAGGCTTCTGCTTGTTGGTGAACTTTCCCTCTTGGAGTTTCTGTGACCTTGATCTCCAGCTCATTCTTTTGCTTCATGTCTGGCCATGTTCCTGTTATTTAAAGTCCCACTGCTCATCTGGCTACCTTTCTTCTCCTCCTGTTAACTCCACTGCATCTTCTCCAAATGAATCCACTAAACTGATTTTTTTTTTCCTAAGGTTGCAGATACATTTTGCATAACATTTGTGAAGTTTAAGTATTATAATTAGCCTTAGCCCATTTTATCTGTCTCAAGTGTACATGCTACAAGCCATGTCATCAATGTTAGCTCTAAATACACAGAGGCACTTATACCATCGTTTTCCATAACACAAGTACACAATCTCCATCAGAATCAACATTTATATATCCATAGCTGAGTAATTATGGCCAGTTCCTACATCTCTCCCTCCATCAGCCCTAGCAGAGAAAGTGTGTCCGCAGTAGAAAGGAACTTTTGTGGGATAGAGAAGTAGCTAGAATGGTATCTCTAGCTGACTTATGGCCCCTACGCAAATTGCATATCTTATTTCAATGTTACTTTGAAATAGCTCATTTCAAAATTTGGCGCTGTTTACATAGCACTTATTTCGAAATAAATCACTATTCCAAAATGTCCCTTTCTCCTCATGGAATGAGGTTCACAGGAATGTTGGAATAGCAATCCCATTATTTTGAAATAACGAGTGCATTCAAAAGATGTGGAATGGCTATTTCAGGATACTTCTGGTATCCTGAAATAACATTGCAGTATAGCCATAGACTGAGAGGCCAAAGACTGAAGGCCCAAGTTAGAACAGACTCTAAGGGTGTGTCTAAACTACACCCCTCTGTCAGCAGAGCGATGTAAATTAGACACATCAAAAGTGCAAATGAAGCAGGGATTTAAATATCCCGTGCTTCATTTGCATAATGGCGGCTGCCACTTTTTTCCGAAATGGGGCTTTTCCGGGGGGGGGGGGGAAAGGCTGCTTAGACAGGGCATTTTTGACAGAGGAGTACTCATGAGGAGTACAGGATTTTTCAAAATGGGGCACTTCTGTCAAAAATGCCCCATCTAAACTGCTGCTTTTTTTTTAAAAAAAAAAGCCCTCTTTTGGAAAAAAGCAGCGGCTGCCATTATGCAAATGAAGCATGGGATATTTAAATCCCCTCTTCATTTGCACTTTCGATGTGTCTAATTTACATCCCTCTGGCAATAGAGGAGTGTAGTTTAGACACACCCTAAGTGGCTTTAATTTGTGTTTGGGTGGAGACAGGGCAGGGAATCAGGGAGTCCTAACAGACTCCTTGAAAATCCCACAGTAGAAGTGAATCACTTCAGGGTATCTGGATCATAGAATAGCTGCCATTTATAAAAGTGGTGTAACAAAGTGTATACCCAACTTCCTGCGGGGGAGCAAATAACCTGCTGTTTAGAAGTACAGATATTTTAGAGAGACCTGTACATAATCCAGCAAGATGAAATTGGTTGACTGTTCATTGTCCAGATGTGCAGTGTGTGTCAAATGAGGGGTGGTCTTTTTCCTCCCTCCTTCAAGCGGTAGAGGAGCTATGGAACCATTCAGGAATTTACTTAACTCCAGGGACTGGAGTTCTAGGCTCTGTGATACCTATTCAGTTCATGTGCATACTCACACAATGGTAAGACCATTGATTCCCTGCCTCTCCCCTGGATTGCCAGTGCCTCTGAGCAATGTGCAGGGCTTGCTTATCTGCTGAGTGGCTGCATGCAACCCTGCCCTTCCCTTATGCAGTAGAACAGTGTTTCCCAATTTTATTTGGCCACGCAACACTTTTAATCTCCAAATTTTCGCAGAACCCCTAATAACAGTCTTATATATATGGAGCTGAACAAGTAGACCACAAATAAGTAAGGAGGATAATAAACAAATGCTAAACAAGGTCATGAGATCAACATTTAGTTTAATTGCACATAGTCAATTTATTTTCTCACGGTTAAATTTTTAAATACAGGAAACCACACGACTGTAGTGAAGTAAAGTATTCGCAAGAGCACAACCTGCGCACTCCCATACAAACAACTGGTTTGACAGCTGAAGTTTCAACTTTGTCCGAGAGGCACTAGTATATTCGTATTCAGTCATCCATGCTCCTCAAGAGTGAGTGTGGGGATTTTCGGTGGTATATAACCACTGACCGACTGTGTGCACAGCGCTGAGTAGTGACCTCATCTTCCCCACTCTCTGGCTGAGCTGGCATTCCACAGGGACGCTTATCGTGGCAAACACAAATGAAAATTGTTTTCGATTAAAATTCATAAATGCTTAAATATTAGTGATTTTTTTTTTAAATCATAAAATGTTGTCATAATGGCGTTTTCTCGTGGAACCCTGATTTTTACTTCGCGGAACCCTGGGGTTCTGCAGAACACCGTTTGGGAAACATTGCAGTAGAACACTACCAGTCCTTCTGTCAAATGAGCCTCTCTGCCTGCTTTCTGACTGTGTACCAAAAGGGTTATTCTAATGAAACACCATACTGTATATATGATACAGGACCAGACAAATTTTGAGATTAGAATGCAATCCTTAGTCGGTGAAATCTCAATAGTGTGTTATGTTATTTCATTTTAAATGCAACTTGCCTACTTTGTGATGATTTTATCACTCCTCTTTAATACAGTAATTCTCAGAGGATTAATCTTTCCTCCTACACTGCTGATGTTGGAATGTGCTGCTCTATTTGATGATCAACAATGGTGCTTTCCAGAAGGTGTTTTAAGGTGGTAGCTCTCAGAGGAAACAAATCTAATAACAGCAGCAAACCAGAATATTTATATACCTGAGGCGCATACACATTTGTGCAGGATAAAAGCACTCCCACCCCAAAGCTTTTATTCAACATGCTTGCCCACACAAATCCTCACAGGGACTATCTTTTTATTCTGCTACAGCTGTTTAGGAAACAGGCAGCTAGAAAGTCACCTATTCAGAGTGCATTTCCACAAAGATTTTTTGTGTGTGTTCTTTTGCATGTAATCAAAGTAGAACCATAATTATTCTGGTGGAATAAGTAGTGACAATCTCAACTAGCATGTGGGTTTTTTGTTTGTTTGTTTGTTTGTTTTTCAGGCTGGTGGAACCATTATGCTTACTGCACTTTGACATGTTTTGATATATTTCTGTAATATATTTAAAGGTAACTCGCTAGATACATAGATATATGTATGTTAACTGGAAAGCCAAATTTGTAATATACTGGCAGGTGAGGCCCATTGTTGACTGGGCAAAGCCATTTTACGTAGATTACGCTTATAGAATTCAAGAAATAAAAGATATGAAATATATATTTTTATTAATGTGCTTGCAAGAAAGAAAGCAAAAGGACAGTTTTTTAAATTTGCAGGATTTCAACGTCAAATATTATCATTGTATTGAATAATTACGATACATAGTAAATTTGAATCAGAAAATCATAAAACTTCCATTACTCTTTCTGTAACTAATTTGAATTATTTTGTGATTTGTAAAAGTAAAAAATTTTCTTTGCACTAAAATGACAGTCGAATAGGAGTCTCTATTTAATTTTACCAAATTTTTATGAACTTTAATCATAATAGTCATGATTTGTTCCAATGAAAAGCAAAAATAATTATTTAAACCTTTCACCCAGTACATTCTGCTGTAAAATGCAGTTCATTCAGCTAATTTAATTAGCAGGTTTGTTTATGCAAAATGTTGAATCTGTAGGTAATCGTGAAGTATAACTTTATTTTGCACAAACAAATCCACAAACAAACAAACTCTTCAAAATATATAACAGAAATTTGTTTTTCCAGTTAACATATTTGTGAATTTCTATATTGGAAATATACATACGTTTGAGAGCCCTTTATAATACATGTTTATTATTAACCCCTACCCTCGTTAGAGGTAGCAAATGCAGGGACAGTTAACAGGATAATTACACACTTATTTCCTATAACAAGGATTTTGCCTCATGGAAGAATGTACGTATCAAGAACAAAAAGGAAGAATAAAAGATAGGAATGTTGCATTGCTTTAGAATTAGAGTAATGTAATGCCACTGAAATCAATTAGTTACACTGTCAGAACCCCCGGCAACAGTGCAGTAGCGAATCAGATTCCAAGTATGTCCCCACCCCAACATACCTATTGTTGGCAACCACTTGCTTTTGGTTAATTGCAGTCCTATCACCAATAGCTCTTTAGAAATTTAACAGATAAGAATGAATTGAATACATGGTCCCTGACCCAGGGAGCTTAAAATTTAATTGTACTAAATAAATGTTTGTGACCTGGAATTTACATATGAACTAGTTAAGAAGTATCTGATATATGATTAAACTCAGTCTGTCTTCAATGCTGAAAAGGTGAAATCCAAATGAAGAGGAGGCATAGTTAATTTTTAGCATGATACAGCTAGTCAAGGTCAACTTTAAACACACATACCTTTCCCTGCCAAGGTTGGCCTATCCTGCTTTGAGCTAAAAACTAGTGCCTTGAATCCATTATGATTTTACATCAACTTAGCTAAAATTCACATCTTTTTTCAGTAAAAATGTCTCTATTCTTATTTGATTTCAACCATGTGGTTGCCTCTGTTCCACAGAACAATCAAATTTGAAGTCTTAAGAGTGACTATAGGTAAAATTGTCTTGGCTAATGATTATAAGAATAGTTTGAAAGTGTATTCTGTGGAGATAGCATCGTGTTACTGAAATGGGCCACAAAATCAATTTACTTGTACATAGCATAAAGAACAGAACAGTAAAATAGAAAAAGGATATTGCATTAAAGATGGTATGGGGATTATTTTCATAACACTACCGTACATGCAAGTTGTGGTAAGTAAAGAGGGACTCCGTCCCCAAATTAAACTAGAGATAAAAAAACACTGTATAAATATTAGAGTTAAAGAATGGTTTAAAAGCAGAAATGTAATACAGTAGTTGTTCTGAATTACTTAGTGTGCATGTAAGAAAAAGTTTATGCAGCAGAGAAAAGACTGCCTCTGGCATATGATTCTGTTAATTTAGTTTAGAACAAAGACTTTTGCAGAGGGCAAAACACAAAAACAGGCAGAGCAAGGATTTTGTTTGCTAAAAGGGCAAAAGAAGCAACAAAAATGGATGCAGTCCAAAAAGAGAATTGGCCTGGAACTGACATAACTTAACAAAGATACATGAAATGGAATATTTTATCTGAAAAGATTAAAAGTGTTCTTAAGTTTTCCAAAAGCAAGACTGCTGCTGAGATGGTGTCTAAGTGCAAGTGGATTGTGAAATATTTTAAACATTACAAATGTGTTACTCATATGGGAATTCGTTTGAAATTGTTGTTGTTTTTTATTATACAGTATGTTAATGGATGTTTGACTGTAAGGTTGATTATTAATGAAGGACAAATGAAACCTTTGCTTAAAGGTTATGCCATACTGCCTTGAGCAACAATGTTATCTTAGATTTTATAAGCTAAGTAGGGTCAGGCTTGGTCATATTGTGGTTTGAAAACCACAAGAGCAGCAAGAAATAGTGTTGTTGACACAACAAAAGGCCCTATACCTATGCCCCAGAATAGTATTAATAGATATTTAGGTGAGGGGAGGGGGGGGGTTGAATGAGATATAAAACTGAGGCCCTGAACCTGAGTGGCCTTTTGAGATCACATAATACTGTTAAAATGGATTGAAGGGTTAGACTGGTGTCCTGGCCAGTTCCTAATCTGAGTAACTATGTTTTGCATAGCTCAGCTGGCCCACAGTTTTTGCTCAATTTGGTAGACTGTCTCTAATGTGAACTGTTGTCATGTTCAGCAACTGCTGGGTCTCGTTCCTTGATGTCAGATGGAGTTTTATTTCTATAAAGATTGAAGCCATAGTGTAAACAGCTTTGGTTAGAAGGATGCAGATATAATCATAATCACAGATACAGTCTGACACCAGGGCAACTGCACAGAACAGGTAGGATTCTCAAGGCTGTCGTGTAATTAGGGAGGGACTCACTCATTTGGTGTTGGTTACAAGGGAGTGTAAACCAGACGACTGAGAGTTTAGGAAATCCATGCTGAATCCACTCACTGTCTAATTGTGCTCCATGTTTCTGCAGTGCTCAACCTATTAGTGTTACCTATTTGAACTTTCAAAAGAGGATACTCCCGAGAGGGAGTGAATCTGGATCAGTATCTACCAACTCATGTTGCATTAATGTGTATTAATACAATGTGATTTGGTAGATACTGATACAGTTACACTGCAGCTCAGGAGTGTCCTCTCTTTTTTGAAAGTTCAAATATGGTAATCCTACAATCTATAGGATAGGTTTTTTTAGCCTTCCAGTGTTAAGCAGTAGGTGAGCAAGACTTTCTTCCATCAGCCATCAATGAAAGCAAACTATTGCCAAGTTAATATCAATGGGGGTGAAGCAGCATAATCATTAAAATGCTCAGCCTGTGGTTCAGGAAAGGAAGTTTGGTGTGAAGTTGCCCAAGTCTCTTGCGTGTAGAATAGTAATAGAGATGTAGCCGTGTTAGTCTAGTCTAGCTGAAACAAAAAACAGGACTACGTAGCACTTTAAAGACTAACAAGATGGTTTATTAGGTGATGAGCTTTCGTGGGCCAGACCCACTTCCTCAGATCAAATTGTGGAAGAAAATTGGCATGACTATATATACCAAAGGGATACAATCCCTTTGATTGTATCCCTTTGGTATATACAGATAGTCCCTGACTTACGAACGAGTTACATACCAAACACTTGGTCGTAACTTGATCTGTTCGTAAGTTGGACCCCATTCATTTAAATGGGACCGCGCTGTTCATAAGCGCGGGTCTCCGTTTGTACATCACGGACTGGCTGTATGGGAGGTTGGTCGTAAGTGCGGATGGTCGTACGTCGATGTATTCGTAAGTCAGGGACCACCTGTGTGGTCATGCCAATTTTCTTCCACAATTTGATCTGAGGAAGTGGGTCTGGCCCACGAAAGCTCATCACCTAATAAACCATCTTGTTAGTCTTTAAAGTGCTACGTAGTCCTGTTTTTTGTTCCAAGTCTCTTGCTTTTGTGCTGCTATTATGATGACTGAAGTGAGTGATAAGTGACATGGATGTTTACTAAAGAAAGAAACCCTTTTAATCACACTGTCAAACCTTTAAAGAAAGAAAAAAAATATTTAACTGCATTGGTTTTCTTTTTACATGGACTTTATCAGTAAACCTAAAGGAAGTATCAAATAAGGAAACGTAAATTAGCAATGTAATCCTGAGTTATGCTCTAAAACACTGCCACACTGTGGCAGTTTAGAAGATATAACACAAGCTGTTAACTCACCTATTAAAACCATTGAGTAGAATAAACGGAGCCACTTGCATTTCCCACTGTAGTGGGAAAGGTTTGCTCGAGGCTAATAGTCCTGCTGACATTACCATAGATTTTTGCTCCTCTATCTCTTTATTGGCTTCAGTTCTCAGTAGTTTTAGGTGCTTAATAATGAGAAGTTTTTCTTTCTGAATTCAGCAGAGGGAAGGATCACTTGGATGACTATGCAAATTTGTTCATTTTGCTTTCTTGTTAATTCTCAAAATTCTCCAAAACTAGAAAGTGTCATCAAACTCTTTATTACTTAGTCAGACTTCATTGATTTAGATTTAATAACTATGTCTTTTAACCAATTCCCTAGGCTCTTAATAATAATAATAATAATAATAATAATAAACCCTGCAAAGCCCAATATGGATGCTCACCAAGGAACCTCTGAAGTTCTAAAACCAAACTTCTCCTCAATAAACACTCCCCAACTAATGTTAATCCGTCCCCTGTAAGATTCAAACACCTTAAAAGCAAACCACCAAACAAGTTTAACAGGCTTTCTAAAACATCAAGAGGCCTTTCTAAAACAAAACAAGCCCAGCAAGAAAGTGAATTCCAAAGCATGTTCTTCAGTTCTCCCTTTAAATATGTGTGAGGGCTCTTTTCTTGAGCATGTTCACATATCTTAATTGTCATATTGTGGCTGCAGAGTCTAGGCTGGGGGAAGAGGAAGTAAGCAACTAGAACTCAAGCCATTGAGGGTATGGTTACATTGCATCTGGGAGTGAGCCAGATTCCTGCTAGCAGGGCTCAAGTGAGCACACACAAATCCAAAAACTCTGTGAATGTTGCAGCACTAGTGAAGGCTCAGGCTAAACACTGAACCTCAAAACATCCCCCTCCCCCTGGGTCCTTCTTGAAAGACAAGCCTAGGCTTCATTCAGTGCAGCAACATCCATGTTGCTATTTTTAATATACAGCCTATGCTGGGAAGCATGCTCCCAGCTGAAGTGTGGAGAGAGAACCTTAGGTTTTTATAGTTTAAATCCAACTCCCTGGAAGTCAGCAAAGATGGCTGCAGTTTTTGCTACTTTTGCAGTTTCAGACAAAGCTCTGTCAGTATTTTCCAAATATTAGTCAGTTTTGTTCACTTTTTATGCAGACAAAGATACAATGAGGAGAAAGTAACTTGATCAGTGTTGTTTACACTAGTTCTTTCCAGGGGAGAGGGAGGAGTCTCAACTTGGGTTAGTTAACTGAGTTGATAATAGAAGTGAGGACAGAGCAACTTTGCTTTTAATTCGGTTATCTGCTTGAGTTCAAACCAAGGCTCCCTTATGTGCTTTCACTCAAGTGCTGACCCAAAGTTACTATGTCTTCACTGCTATTGTTATGCAAATTAGCAAACCTGAGTTAAGAACACCCCCCCCCTTTTTTTTTTCTGTGAAGACATATCCATGATGTCTGTGGCAGACCCAGAAAGAGGACCCGGTAGCCACAACACCTGTTTCTCTGCTATTAAGTAGGGTGACCAAATGGCAAATGTGAAAAATCAGGATGTGGAGGGGCTTAGGGGGAAATAGGAGCCCATGTAAGACAAAACCCCAAATATTTGGACTGTCCCTATAAAATGGAGACATCTTTTCATCCTACTGTTAAGTACTGGATAAGACAATTTAACAATTCCTTCTCTTGATATCCATCAGTAATATTGATGTTTAGAGTAAGAAGGGTTCATTTGAGTAGGGTTGCAAATTCTACAGAAATTTAAATTGAAGTCTTTTTTGTAATGAAACTTTTTGAATGCCCAGCCATTTGGCTACACCAAGCACAAATTAAGCAAATCTGGCTCAGCCTTAATTAAGATAACAGTAGCCTTTTCCTGCTTTAATTATAATGAAAAGAGTGCCTAGATTGATATACTTACAAAGTCTTTTCTTCATCGAAAACATAATAACGTTCCTGAGGTAGGATTAGCCATCTCACAGCTACCTCTCCCCTCAGCCCTCTGTTGCACATGCAACAGGTGAAGCTCCCCAGGTCACGATGTTGATACCTCTGGGCTTTCCTTTGCCAGATGGTTAGGCTGCTAGTGTGAGGTCTGTGTCTCTCTTTCCCCTCCCACACCCAGCCCTTTGGTATAGCTTTAATTCTGAGGAGTTCGTTAAATCTGAGTACAGCATGTATAATTTCCTCATTAAATCAATGGGCAAGGTCATTATATGTTAAAAGGAGGAAATAACTAGTTCACACATGTTATCTTCACAAAAAAAATATGAGCTGCACATTTCTGCACTGACCTTTCAATATCATTTACAATTAAATTCTGTACCCACTCTGCTGCCATATCTCTTTCTGAGGTTACTATATTGTAAGATAGACATGTAGCAGCAAAATATGAACTATAGAGATTGTTTTAAAGTTATTTCGTTGTGTTTTACTTAAGGGTTTTCTGCATGTTAAACATAAGCATTTATATAGGTATAATTTCATTTTCTTACAATGTACTGACAATATGTATATAAAATAGTTGTTCATTGGATTAAAAACTACTATTAACTTAAATGTGTATGCAGGTCACTCCATAAATACGGGCCTCAATATGCTTTGCAGGACAAATTGGAAATGTTCATATCTTTAAGTACCATAGAAAAGATAAGACATTAATATAGATTTATAATTAGAAAATGAATTGGTCTGGAAGAGATTTTTGCAGGGTGGAATTCAAAGCAAATTGATACAATGATGATATAAGGATACAGAAAGCTGATTGATAACCACCCTAACATTCTAATATCTGTAGTAATAGTCTAATAGACTTGTTAGAGTAGTTGGACTCTGGATAAAGAATTTAACCTGTTAATGCCTTACTTTTCCCCATCTGTAATATATGGATAATAGTGGGCAACCATTTCATTAAAGGGCTTTGAATGCCTCATGAAAGGTGACTCATTTCCCTAAGGTAACTTAGCGCTCTAGTGAGAGTGCAGTGAAGTGGGATGGGGTTCATCCCATGAACTGTTGAGATAAAAAGAGGTTATGTAATATATTATATTATATGCCCCATTATGTCAGGGGAGTTGCTGCAGAGGTTCCTTCTCTCTGTTGTTTTCCTGCTAGTCACCTATTCTCGCTGTCTTCCAAAGGTTATCTCTCTGACCAAATCAGAGAGCTAAAGTTCACTCCCCTTTTGGGGTAACAAGAATATCAATTGAAAATTCAGTTGAAACACCCAAATATTAGTAGTGTTTTGCTCCCATTTTGTGGTATTACCATCCATTGTCGTCAATGTTCAGTCCCACTACAGGCTGAATATTTCTTGCATTGGGCTTGCATAGCCCTTCATCGAAGATCAGTTGGGGAATCCAAATCTATCATCTATCATGGGTTCTGGCACAGAAACCCTGTATTAAGCAGCTAGGTCTGCTTCATAGACCTTTTCAACATTATGAGAGAAGGTTGATTTTTTTTTTTTTAGCAGCTGATTGTGTAAAGTCGAAGGTGCATGTCCCTAATGTGTAAAAGAGTTGAATATAGTGCATCTCCATGAGGCTGGCTACCGTCCACTTTGGACACAGTGCACTATGAATATCTATCTCTTATTTCCTGTCACCCCTTTGCATTCTGGATTAAGCTCCCAGAGTCTAATGGGACAAAGGCAGGGCCATGGGTGATCGTGGGTACATGTTATCAGCGTCGCATGATGCACTATTCTCCCTCTTCCCCCATGCCGCTTGAAAACAATGACAAACAATGTTTTCATGTCCCTTTTTCCCCTGGTTATCTATTCAGATGTTCTAGCAGGGCAATCATAGGCCCTGTTCAGCTTCATACTGCTATGACAATCATAGCAAATATACCATGCCTTGTGCTACAGTTTATCCAGAGCCTATCCAGGAGATGCCAGAGCAAGGAAAATGTGAGGCGGCCACGAAAACAGACACATATGAGACACATGAGTGCCATGCGCCATTGTTCCAATCTATCCTCTATCCAGTGGAATGCTAGGTCAGGTGCTATCAGACAAGCACAGACTAGTGCAGCTATGGAATGATCAGCAGTGGCTGCAAAACTTTTGCATGTGTAAGGCCATTTTCATGGAAGCTTGCAAATTGCTTTCCCCCACCTCGAAGTGCAGCAAGACCAGAATGAGACCTGCTCTGACAATAGCCCAGTGGAATCTTACAATGCCAGACAGCTACCAGTCAGTTGGGAATCAATTCAGAGCCGGTAGATCTACAGCGAGGGCTGCTGTGATCCAAGCAGCCAAGACAATCAATAGCCCTGCTATGAAGGGTAGTGACTCTGGGAAATGTGCAGGATGTGGTAGAGAGCCTTGCCACAATGGAGTTCCCTAACTGTGTGGGATGATAGATGGAATGCATATTCCTATCTTGGCATCTGACCACCTTGCAAAGGGGGACATGCTGGCATGGTGGCAGAGCAGGGGCTTCCATAGGCACCATGTGTTTGGCACCCCCCCTTTGCTAAGAGAGTGCAACTTTCCCTTCTCACAGGAGCCTGCAGGTGGGAGGGGTCCAGGCATGGCAGCAGGGCAAGAGTTCAGGTGGTTACTGAGAAGCCTGTTGCAGGATGGGGTCTCGGTATGGTGGCAGGGCAGGGGCTCAAACCATGCTTTGCTTGGGATGAGCAAACGGAGGTGTATTGCTGTGGTATCAGTTACATAGCTTCCCCTGCATCATCCAGGTTGCCATGTGCCATATCAGTCTTCTCCAAATCACACAGACTGATAAGGGCGGATGCTGTCTGAATGTGGCCAGCAATCTGGACCTTATGTTGCAATGCTTTGTGCTGCAATGATGCCGGATCAGTTATTGCTGGCTTGGTATGGAAAGGTGTCTTACCACGGAGGCCGGAATAAGGCAGGTCTCCCTAGAAACCTTGTGAGAAAGATGAAAGAGTACCTCTATGAGAATTTTATGGAGATGTGCAGGGTGAATTCCCACTCCATCTCCAGACACTTTAACTAACTCTCTGGGAAGCTCCCCACCGTGTAGGCACCATAGCTGCCACAGATCACACCAGATTTCCTTAACCCGCTTGTAGAATGATTGAAAGTGTCAACTCACCAAAGATACCTCCCCACCATCAGGGCCAGGCAGAGAGACGTCCTGGGAGGAGGTGATTGTCCCAAGGTTATAAAAAGGTCCTGACTGTCATTGAGATTGGATACTCCGCTTGCCTGCTGACCATTCTCCTCCTCTTCTTTCTCAACCTTAGTATCCTCCTGGCTGTTGCCTGAGGTTGCCTGAAAAATCTCTTAGGAGGTATTCACTGAGTAGGTGCCTTCTCCCCCCCCCCCAAACCCATAATCCCATGCAGCTGCTCATAGAAGTGGCATGTTTGCAGCAATGACCAAGACTGGTTGCCTCCTTTGTCTTCTGCTATGCCTGTCTGAGCTCCTTTATTTCCACCCAGCAGTGCTGGGTATCCCTAATGTATCCTTTCTCCACCAGGCCCTGTGCAATCTTGGTGTAAATATAAGCATTTCCTTTGCTGCTTTGTAGTTCTTCCTGAATAGATTCTACTCCCCACTCAGCAGTCAGGTACAGGATCTCCTGCTCCATGCAGGAGCTCATTTGTGCCCTGGGCATTCATGGTTGGGTGTGCTGCTGAGATGTACTGCCTGTTCAGAGTCTGCTCAACATGCCGGCCAAACAGGAAATAAAATTTTAAATTTTCCTGGGCCTTTTCCTGTGCACCTGGAGAGTAGAAAAGTTGAAAGTACTGGCCAGAGTGGTTATATTGGGCATTGTGGGACACTTCCCAGAGGCCAAGAACATCAACTTTCACAGCACTGCCTCTGCACTACCCTAATGTGGACCATACAAGGTTTAATTTAGCATCACTCCACAAGAAAAACAAGAGCACCAAAATAGACTGTAACAGCCCTTAAAGTCAGTTGAATGGAGTTGATGATGTGGACCTATTGACCTAATGAGGCTAAATTCTACCTAAACTCCTTGTGTAGACCAGGTCTTAGATATCCTGCTGTTTCCCTGGGTCACTTCCTACCTCTAAGAGCTATCCCATCCATAGGATAGTTTGGGGAGGCCACCCTAGGCCTTGTACTTTGGGGGGCCTTGTGGCAGCTATCTATGGGTGGGATCTGTGGGGCCTAGGGTGACCCAGGGGATTATCTGGATAGCCTGGTGAGGGGTGGCAGGAGGGATTGGTCCTCCCTCTGACCCTCTCACTTACTGCAGTAAGCAGGAGCTGGGACACTGCTGCAGCCTACTCCACTCTGCCACTCACATCATCATACTTCACCATGGCAACAAGAAGCAGAGTGCCTCTGTCTCGTGCTGCTTCCCTGAGTGATGCAGGGTGTGGGGAGGCAGGCTGGGGCTGAGGTGCCCCACTTCCCAATTCTGTGGGGGAAGGGGAGTGTGTCATGCTGGAATATAGTGATGGAGTGGAGCAGGCTCATGCGTCACTCCAGCTCCCACAGCAATGTTGAGTGCAGAGGAGCCTGACCCCTGCTGTTGCCTCACACTCGGCTGCCCAGGTAATACCCTGGCTTGTCTAGCTCAGGGGAGGAGGTTTGTGGGAAGGGGTGGAGCAGAAATAGGAAGGAGCAGCGCTTGGGGCCAGAGGGTGCTCCAGGCTGCACACCTAGGGAAGGGAGGCAGGTTACCTCAGACCCTGCGCCCCCTAGGGACTGCCCAGGCTCTAAGTCCCCTTGTGCAGATTCCTCACACCCTGTGCTTTAAGAAAGTCTCCCTTAGATTCTTAGGTCTCTGGATTTTCCCTTCTCTGCTGAAAGCTTCCATTCTTCTCAGGCTCCACTGAAGTTTTTTTTTATTGACCTTACCTGAGAACCTCTTCCATGGGAGCCTGGCCTGCTTCTGTAAAGCTCCTCTTTTGCTATTTCTTATCTTTTCAGGTTTTCCCTTTACTGCCTCTCTTCTCTAGGGATGCTGGCCACTTCATCAGGTATATTGCCCACTCCTTATCGGCCCTAGCTTAGGGTTTCCCCCATTCTTATGTTTCTCCCTGTAGGTTCTTGCTCCCTGTAACAAAGTCCTGCCTTGGCTGCAGTTTCTCTCTCTAGACTGAATTCTCAGCTCTCTTAAGGTTTCCTTCCTGATCTTCTAGAGCTGGAGCCTCTTGTTCTCATTAAATTGCCATGACACCTTAGATGGGAGCTACCTCATAGGCTCAACTTTCCCTGTGACCTGCTTTGCCTTCAGGGACCCATCAATTTATTGTAACCTCAGTTTTGATGTTTATTGGTTGTATGGATGGACAATGGTAAAATAGTGGGGTTATCAGCCGAACTAGCAAAGTTAAATCGAACTAAGATGTTAATTCGAACTATCTTCCCTTGGTTCGAACTAAGGAAGCTTGACAGTTAGAAGCTTCCCGCCTTTTTAGAGTTGCACACGGTACTAGTGCTTTGCACCCCATCCCATTCCTTTGCACCCGGCTCAAAATAGCTGCACACGGCACAAATTGTTATGCACACCACCCGCAAAAGAGGGCACTCAGCACCATTAGGGTTTTCCTGCCTAAAGGTGCATAAATACCCCCGTTAACATTAGTTCGGGTTCCCAGTTCTGTTTGGGTTCCGGAGTGTGTGTGGGTTCTGTGGAATGTCTCTCTCTGTTTAGTATGAATGATAGAGTGAGTGAGGGAGTGTAAGGGTGTGAGTATAGACAGCATAGTTTGCATGTGAGTGGAGGGATATATTTTGGGGTTTTGTATTCCTGTGGAGTATTCCTGGGGGAAAACCTTTATGGATCCCATTGGATTATTCTTGGAGAGCGGAAGGCCTTCGAATAATAATCCACCGTCCGTCTACCACCTGCCCGGAGGATCAGATCCTGAAGTGACATCGGGGGTCTCCTCACTGTTCCTCTGTCACGACTTCCAATTAGCCAAGACATAGAGGTCATGAGCTCCTAGCCAATCTGTGCCACTTGAATGTAATGTATAGTCCTATTGTTTAGGGGTCTTTACTATCTGCTTTGTCTTCAGGGATAGGGAGGTTTATAGAGTTTTGTCATATTCTGTTCAGTTCTGTATTCTAAATTTACAATATATGGTTTGGCCCCAAACTGAGACTCGGAGTGTTATTTGGTAAACCACGCGCCGGTGATAGATACGGCCATGAGTAATCGGCCTCAGGCAATCTCTTCTTCTGGGACCTGGGATTTTTGTCATCTTCACCATAAGTCAGGGCGTGTCCTTTTAATTGGGTTTGGAAAATTATTCGTTACTGTGTCCCAGGGTAACATTATGACCGGCTCTGAAAGGTCATAGAATACAAAATCTTCTGCTTAAAAAAGGATATGGAATAAAGGTGTTTTTGCAACCCCCACAAAGGGCAAAACAATTTGAAAGAGATTTGCCTTTTGAAAAAAAGGCAAGGTACTTATAATGTTTTAAAAAAGGAAATGAAATCTTCATTGTAGCAGGCTTATTCATGTAAAACAGATTAAAATATGCATACATAATATGTAAATATAGAGTCAATTAACATGGAATGATTTTTTTACAATACCGATGATTGTAACCTGCCAGTGTCCTCTGGGACGACTTTGAAAATGAAATGTTTCTTCTCCACACTCCTAGCTCAGTTAACAAAAATCAATAAAAAGTAAATACAGAGTAGTTTATGGCCAAATGAGCAATGTCTACACAATTATAAAAGGAGAGGTGTCCGTCATGCCATCTGTCACAGAGAACATTTGAGAATATACTGGAAGACTTGAGAAGTTTGGATAAGTGTATGTTGTTATGAGCCAAGTTGGAGACACACAGAATGTCAGGGTGTACTCTGATCAATACCCTTTTCATATTCCTGAAGCATCTGGGGAATGGCTTACCTCAAATGAAGTGGTTGTCAGGAATGTTGTTTATAGAGAAGTGATTTAGAAGTTGTATTTTTGTGATGTATTCAAAATGCATGAGCCGATTTGTCTTTACAAGTATCTGGGAAATAAATAAATAGGGTAGGATAGGGTAGGTTTGGCTGGTGGTTGCCGTTTCCTCCTCCCCACCCCCTGCACCAAAGCGGAATGTGAGTCTTGAAAAGTAGCACAATGGGGCATGGGGGAGAAAAATGGAAGTGGCTACCAATGAGTTAGTGGGTGAGCCATGTGGTGCCAGAGTGGGACAGGGAAGAATAGGATGAGAACTACAGGAAGAGAAAACGCTGAGTAGGTTGAAGACTGGGAGAAAGAGGGAACAAAGAGAGTGGAATATAAGAACAGCATGTAATACAAGGCCAAAGAACCTAGTAAGAGGTGATCTCATAGAGCTCAAGACAGGCAGAAGCACACCAAGCCAACCTGAGTATACATCTACTGTCACAACAGGATGGGTAATGCTAGTAATGTTAATAGATGAGTTGAATTTACAAGGGAAAGTGAGTTCAAGGGTCCAAAGAGCCTTGGAGGTGTTACAGGAGCAACCCATATGGATAATTATCTGAAAGGCAAATAGTAAAGCTCAAAAGCAATTAGAGACTGGACCTATTGGGACAGATTCACTGCTGCCTTGCACCTTATGCAGACATTTACACTTGTATAAAATAGGTATAAAATTCTCTCTCTCTCTCTCTCTCTCTCTCTTAATTGAAGCCATCTTTTGCCACTTTGAATTTGCTTCGTTTCTGTGATCAGTCTTCCCCAGAAGTTTGACCAGAAAAGCACAGCTTGAATCTGCCTGGAGACCCCATAGTGAAGGACACAATGAGGAAGTGCTGATTCAACATGTAAGAATAGTCATACTGCTCCCCACCAGGCCCTCCGGTTAGTGACTGTTACTTTTGGTGATTTGGAAGATGTGTGGCTGGCTGTTGGCCTCAAAAGGAAGCAAAGGTTTGGGTGTCTTGCACCACTGCAACACTACTGAAGCTAGATTTCCTACTATCAACGTTATTACATACCCATAGCAGGTGAGGTTACCTATGGGCCCCACTCGAGCAATTTAAGGATATGTTTCACTTTAAGCATGCAAATAGTCCCATTGACAGTAACATTTCTGAGCAATGGGAGCAATTATCCTTTATTTCCATTTCATAGCTAAAATATTCTACACAATATCCTACTGTGTGTTGGAATGAAGGAAGCAATGAAACAGGTATTTAAGTGTCAAGATCAGCACCTACATAGAGGATCTGGACAGCGTATTGGAATTTCCATTTTTGAATCTGGACCTTGAGCATAGAAATTGCCTAGACAGTGGACCCTCATCTGCATACAGCTCATGCTCATGCACATCTTTCTGTTCAAAATGGCAAAATGAAACTTAGAGCTGGTGATGATCCCTGAAATATTCATCACGAGACTTTAATTGCATTAATCCAAGTTGCAAATATCTAACGTGTTTCTGGCAGACTAAAGAGCCTGGCTCAACTAAGTATGAAACTATCCAAATTAAGTAGATTGTCTGAGAGTTTTGCACATTTGCTGTCTTCAGCATTTGAAAGCTGTTTCTCCTGAAAGCCGGACTACTTAAAATTCAAGCACTATGCAACTGAGAAACTCCAAAAAGAGGTAATGAACCATAAATTATTGCCGTTAGATATTTAATACTCAATCAGTATGTGCTCTCTCATGCATGTCCCACCGGCATTGCATTCATTCTGACAGTGTGGTACTGGTTCAATTACTTTGCTCATTTACAATAAAAGATTAATGAAAAGAGGTATATTTTAGTTCACAGAGATTAATTGCATCCCTTACTTTCCCTACACTAGAAATATTCAGCCCATAATCCTGATAGCTTTTTCGTCAACAACTACATGGAAAATTAATAGACTTTCTTCTGCAGGAATCCTCAGTGGGTTTGCACATACAAACACCCAGGGAAAAGCTGACTAAAAGTTGGCTTTCTGGTAGAAAAGAATTAATTTACCTTTTTTTCCTCTTCATTCACTCTGATGACACTATGAATTAGCCAGCATAAAAATGTGTGTATGTATTTTAAACCTACACACTTCTTGTCTAGTATGTGCGAAACTAATCCACGTAATGTATTCCCTTCTGAGGTGCAATTGAAGGCAGGTAGTCATAGTGAGGATTGATAGACAGCTCAAGCACTTCAAAAGATATCATTGCCTTTTAAAACGTAAGAGCTTTTCGACTTGCAAAGTATATGCCAAGATTACTAGTAAAATTCTACATTTCTTAGTCCTGCTATGAATTTTTTTATTTATTTAAATCAGGAAGACTTGTGTTCCAGTGTGGTTACAGGATGAACAACATTTTTGTTTTTATTTAAGTTGGGTTTTTTTTCCCGCTATAGGAAACTATTCATACAATTATTGTCAAAATATTGGACACAGAAAAAATCCTTTATACAGCCTTATTTATAAACAGTTATGTCTGTTTTTAAGAGTAAACTAACCTGAGGATAAAGGTAATAAAAGGCACCCTAGCAAATCACATTAAGCAACAAGAACAGGATTATAAAAGTGTCAAAGTTGCAGAAATTGGATCCAGATCTTGACCACTCTATATTTACAGCTGAGTGTTCTGTTCAGGTCATTAAAAAGAGAGAGACCATTTTCTAGACCATTTTAGGAGTCAAATATCTCTGATGTTAACAAACTTAAAAAGATATGGTGTTTGGGTTCAGCTCAGACAAACATTCAGAAGGTCAGGTGCTTAGTTCAGAACTCACTACAACTTTCTGGACCTCCTGAGTCTGCAAAATCAGGTGGAAATCTCATAAGAGCAGCCTGTCTTGCAATATTTCAGCATTTCTGGTTTTGGTACCTTCTGAAAACTGTTAGTCAAATAAGAAATTTCATCTGAATTTTTTGACCTTACAAATTTCAGTTTGGGCATAAAATTAGATGAAGGCTACGGTTGCATATCTGGAGATGTGCTTTTTATAGACAGACCTGTTTGCCTTTCCATAATCACATGGTTATATCTCCAGAACTGGCTTTAAAATGTATCCCTACCATACGTTTCCAAATCCACTATAAAACATAACAGCTAACATAGATGGTCTATATACAGAGGAACACAAAAATGATCAGAAATCCCCAGCTTCTTTTTTAATCTGTACTATTTTTCCATCTCATTAAGCTCCTGATTCTTCATTATTTCAATCAATGTGAGTGTTGCCATTGAATTTTAATGTCTTGAGGTTCAAGTGACCAAAGGCTAGAGCATATATTTACAAACTGCTCCAAATGAGGGATACTATGGAGGAGCTTTGTGCCTGCAGGACGTAGAAACTGGTGTTCTCAGTCGTGAAATAGATGGATATCTATTAATCCATCTCTTGACAAAATACAGCATACTCTGCTGGCCAGTGGAAAGATATGGCAGTGCCATGACTCTGCTTTGCCTCCTTCCATTTGAGGGATCGTGCAGGTGGTGGGCATCATTCCCAGTTTTCCAATTCCAGTATTCCTGTGAGTTCTATATGACATTTATATAGGATAGAAAAGTGTCTTGATATCCCTCCTTCCTACTTCACACACACAGGATGAGGTATAGTAACATGTAGGTCTGTAGCGATATGAACCGCATATTTGTTCCCTTCCTATAAGATACTTGCTAAAAATTACAAGAGCCTACTCCTGCTCTTTTTAGAATTATACCAGTGTAATTCTGGAGTATTTCTAGTGGATACAGTGGAGTTAGTCTAGAAATGCTCCAGAATTACAATGGTATAATTAATTCTGGCACAAGGAAGCAGAATTTGGTCCAACATGCTTAAAGACCTTGCCTGATGTGCAAAGCTTTTCAAACTATCTACCACTGCAAATATAGTCTTCTCTTGAGTTTGGGACCTTTCCAAAGAGGTTCCTCTGGAGAAATTGGTTTTCTTGGCAGTCCCCGAGGCACATTTTTACTCACTGAACATTTTTTAAGGAGCAAACATGTATTTCCTGGTATTTGTTTGATTTCTTTAAAAAATGTAAATTCAACATTTCTACATGTAATTTTCTGCATGCAGTACTCCCATTCAAGAACTTAAAATCTATAAACTCTATGGTGTACTTGGTGTACCTGCCTGTATTATGTTTCTTATATGCAGAATGTTCTTTGAACACAGGGTGATTCTATGCTGAATTTCTAATCTTTCTTCTAATGTTTCTTTTTCTCTTAGTAATATACTTAAGAGCTGACTAAAATTACATTCAGAAGAACTTGAACTAACTTGCTTCTTGTATAAATTATCACTTGAAAAGAAAAGAGTTGGATTTGCGGACATATATCTTCAGTTAATAAGACTCCTAATTATGAAAAAATTCTACAGAATTTAATAGGAAAAAAAACTTTTCTGTAAGTACCATTGTATGTAATTTCACATAACATTGTATACCTGCTATAAAATTCTATAGGGTATTTTTAAGAAATAAATCTAAAGAAAGAATGTCATTTTTGTTAAATTCTATAGGTATTACTGAGCTGGCTGAGTTCCCATTATTTACAGTCACTACTAATTGACCAGCCTTTGGATCCTATGTACATCCAACCCTGAAGAAGTGGGCTGTGCCCACAAAAGCTCATGATACCATCTACATGTCTGGTTCGTCTATAAAGTGCTACCAGACCATTTGTTGTTTTTTCTTTAATTCTTGGCATCTACAGGTGCAGACTTCCGTGTCTGAAATTGTTCTTTGGGACATGGAGCTCCACAAACTGAATGCTCTAAGCCCCAAAACCCAGACATTGCTAAGGAGCTTCTTAAATGCACAGTCTTTACTCATAGACCGCACAGGAGAGTGTAAGATCTATGCAAAACCATAAATGCATGACTCAATTTCTCCTCAGAGTCCTCTTCGCCCCTGAGAGTTCTTGGCAATTGTTGGTGTCCTTGCTGGAAGACAAAGTCCCCACTGTCCCTACTCCGTTTAGCAAAGTCTTCCATTTCTGGCAATGGACTGCCTCCCATAAGGCTCCTTGACCTTTCCTACTCCTGTTCTTTTGCTGGATATTCTTCACGCTCCACATTCCTGGTCACTTGCTGGGCAGAGAGAGGTCCATAATTCTGCTGATAGTAACCCCATTGTCCTATAAAGATAAAACTAATCACTGTTGATGGCTCCTCTGATGGCCCTGTTTTAGCTACTCCAGCATAGTACATTCTTGCTACACAGTAGACTTTCTAATCCACACTGAAGGGTAGTCCTGTATAATATTTCCTAAAACAAAAAGGTCACCTCTTCCCCAATGGTCACAATATTTCAAGTAATTTGTACAGAACCTTATTGATTTTATTTCTATTAAACTTCGTGCGACTTTTCCAGAAGGACAATTCAAATATTTAGTATAAAGATCCATCTGTTGAAAATATTATGGATGAATAAGTGTTCAGTATATAACTTACTTCTGCAGTGCATTCAATGAGGAGCCTTGGTGGTGTTACTTGATACCCCTAATACAATATCATTCTTCAAAGTAAGATGTGTTGCAAAGGGTTATTTTAAGCTCTGAACATGTGATTATTTAAGGATACAACTGAAAGTCAGTGCTTAAAATAACCCTATATTGGGAACCCATTATGTCATGTAATGTGATGTTCATCACTCAAAAGGAAATAAAAACGGAACTTGTAGGGCATTCCTTGATTAAGACTCTTATAGCCATAATTGCATTTATCTGGGTCCCTTGATTGCCTCCCCCGCACACAGATCCATCTCTGATGGGAATAATTCTTAAAATCACATAGGACTGCCCTTCAGTGTGGATTAGAAAACCCACAGTGTAGCAAGAACATACTATGCTGGAGTAGCTGAAAAAGGGCCATCAAAGGAGACACCAACATTGATTAGTTCTGTCTTTGTGGGACAATGGGTTTGCTACCAGCAGAGAGATGGATTTTAACCTCTCTATACCCAACAAGTGACTCCCAGCAAGTGAGTATGGAGCATGGAAAATCTCCAGCAGAAGAATTCTAAATATTCAAAGTTCTCATTTGAATATTTGCTACTGCCACCAAGTTCTACACCTGCTTCAAACAGATGCTTTAAAAACAATTCCCAAAACAATCAACTGTACAATTATTTCTTTTGACCCACTAAATTGCATTGTCCAGGGACTTGAATGGCTACCTTTTTGAAGTATTCACTGAATGAATTGGGGCACCTGCATCCCCATTAATTTCTCTCCCCACTGCAATCAAAGTCAATATGATAGACCCAAGAATGAGAAGGAAAGGGAAGCATTAATTCCTCTTATTCCCCTGTTTGTCTGAGTAACAGCAGTGATCATTTCACCCATGGGGCCTTATTCAAAATCCACTGAGTCAATGGGATTCTTTCTTTTTACTGCAGTGGGTTTTGGGGTAGACCCATTGTGCATGACTACACCTTAACTAAGTGTTCATACTGTGTTAATTGCAAATCAGCCTTTATTGATCCTTAATCTCATAAAAGAGACAAAAACAAAAAAGAGGATAAGCCAAATGAGAAGGAACCTTAGAAATATGGTAAGTTGAAAGTATATCTTCTTGAATCTGATGAACAAAAAAGGGATATGAATTAAGAAAGAGACCTGGATCTGTTGAATCCTCTTAGTGATCTACATTGTTGACCTGGAATGCATATACAAAGAGATTTCATGTTTCTTTAATCCTTCTCATTTTGAAAGAGGGAGAAAAATCACCCAACTTTAACAATGCAATAAAATGCGGATCTTCTTATCTTTAAGAAGTTAAGTTGAGATCATTCATCTTAGTCACTGTACTTATGAACTAAGCCTTATTAAAGATCAGTGTTTGAAATGATCTTATTTATTAATGTAATAATTTGAGCGTGAGCAACTTTATGAAAGGCTTCTTGCAACGAATAAAGAGCAGAAATAACTATCACAGTGAATAATTAAAAGCCACCCTTAGATAGAACTATTGAAGTGTGCTCAGAAGAATCTCCCCTTAGCAACTTTCTATCTTCTCAATAGGTAAGCTGGGGAAGGAAGGAGGAAGCTCCTGAAGATTTCTATTCTGAAAATATCTTATTGCCCCTCTGATTCAGAGATGCTTATTGTTGTTCCTCACAATGGTAACTGTCAGCTCCATTGCAACATCAGAGCTAATTGAGCCAAGATGGGGTGGGAGTGGGAGTTTAAGGGTGTGTCTAGACTACAGGGTTTTGTCGACAAAAGTGGACTTTTGTCCACAAAATGATACCTGCTCTACACTACCGCCGAGTTCTGTCGACACAACGTCGACAGAACTTGGCAGTTTTGTCGACGGTGGTAAACCTCATTCTATGAAGAATAATGCCTTTTGTCAACAGAGTTCTGTCGACAGAAGACATTATTGCATCTACACTTTCATGTCGACAAAGCGGCTTGCTTTGTCGACAGAACTGGATGTAGTCTAGATGCGCTTTGTCGACAGGATCTGTTGACAAAGTCTCTGTCAACAAAAGCCTGTAGTCTAGACGTACCCTAAAAGTTGTAGGTTATTTATGCATTTAGAGCTTAGTGGAGAATTTGGCGTAATAGTTGACAATCATCTGGTTTACTGAAGTGGCCAAAAGCCACTGGCCCTGATTCTTCATTGCATTGCACATGTGTAGGAGACAAGTGATGATGGTTTGGGGGAATCATCCATCTTCCATCCAGATTGGGAAACTTGAAGTGTGCAGCTTGCCAGGAGCTAGAATTCAGTTGGTGACAGAGTCCCCTCCAAAACTGATCAAGGCATCTGACAACTACCTTTTTCTAGTTCTCTGTGTGGGAACCAAGGATATTACCAAGAATGACCTTGAGCAGGTCACTGAATACTAGCTCCACACAAGCTGCTATTGAATCTAGGCACTGGAGAGTCAGGATTAGTGGGAAGAAAGATAAAGAGCAGTGGCAGATGATAGAACAAGACGCAATGGTCTCAGTTGCGGTGGGAGAGATGTAGTTTGGATGATTTCGTTGAGGTACGTTCTGCTTTGAGCAGACTATTAAACTAGGATGACCTCCTGAGATCTCTTCCAACCCTAATATTCTATGAGAACCAGAATCAACAAAAACATGTCTACTAGTAGCTGAAGTGACTTTTACATTAGACAATACTTGGAGCAGAAGTCCAGATGAAATAAATGCATTAATATATTTTAATGTTGTCTAGTCTTGGGAAGTTTGTCTCATCGGTTACCCTATGAGAAGACAAATTTGCCCACTTTCCCAAAATATCTATATTTCCTGTAGAAGTTTATGCAAAACTATCTCCTAATGTTTGTTGCAGACTTGAGAGAGAGATGGTTCAGATCTGTTTTACATAAATATCTGAACTTATGGGGTTTCATTGAAAATACGTTACAGTGTCTGTGGCTTGATGGATAGGGTACTGGACTGCCTCTCAAGAGCTTGGTTCTATCCCCTGTTCTTTCTCTATCCTACCATGTGAACTTTTATTGCTTCACTGTTACATGTTCGTTTTCCCTACTACCTTTTATTATTGCATTAATAAATAAGAGAGTTTCAAATTACAATCTTCAGTAAGCAAGCCCCCTGATGGGGGAGAGGCGCAAAGGGGGTAATTGCCTGTGGTCCAAAGATTCAAAAGGGCCCAGGGGTCCAGACCACCACTGCAGCTACTGCTACAGTGGCCATGCCTGGAGCCCTGAGCACTTTAAATTGCTGTCAGAGCATCCTGCAGCATGCTCCGGGTGGCTCTGAGGTTTGAGGGTCACACTGTGGTCTGGGTGGCACTAAGGGCTGAGCTGTCTGTCCCATCCCCCCCCCCCCCATACATACCTTGCCCAGGGGCCTGGGAAGGCTATTGGCTCTCTTCTCAATAAGGCTTCATTCCTAAGTAGACTGACTATGATGTAAACTCTTTGGAGGAGGGAGTGCCTCTCACTGTGTTCTTATACTACATGATATCAAGCATAATGGGGATGATTACATGCTCTTGTGATATTAATAAAAAGTGTCCTTTTCTGCTGTTGACTAATATTTTCATAGTAATACAGGATGTTTAGTCACACATCTTCCACCACGTGTATTGCAATAAATATATGATATCAATCAATAATGGAAGACATGTGCAATAAATCACTCATACTATTTTTCTTTAAAAGTCCTAACCATTAACTTTAAATGGTGACATTTGGAGTACTTGCAACTTGCCACCAGTCGATGAAGGTTTTTGAAAAATGCAATGACATTTCTGGAATTAGTGCTCAAAAACCAGGACCTTGGAGATATGGTAAAACCAATTGTTGTTCAAAATAGTCAGTGTAATGCCCCTTGTTTCCTCGGGCCTGGAATTGCCTCTTTTGCACATATATTCATAGTTCCAAACAACCCAGAAGCTGCTGTTCTCTGTTTTATCAGAAAGGGTTAAAATTGAAAAGTGTTTTTTCTTTTACCTGAATTGACAAAACATCTCCTGTATCAAAGATGCTACTGGCAAAATAATTTCTACTGAAATGAAGGCATTCTAGTGTGTTTTGTACATTTGCCTTTTAGTTGTAGAAAACATCATTTAAAAAAGTTTATTCAAAGGTGAAAAATAAAACATCTGTTCAGAACCATTAGCAGTGTTTGGGAGATGAGCTACATCACTAAAATGAACATCACCAAACAAGTTTATATGGGTAATTATCTTTAAAACCACAATAAGAGGAGAGGAAAAAGAAAATTAAGGCCCAATCATTTACACTTAGAGCTGCAAGTCATTATATACCCAGGAATCTATCAGACTATGTGAACAACAGCTTAAGAACTTTCATCTGAACTCCTTTGAGAATAGTAACACTTGAATTTATAGGCAGCTAGACTGGTTCTGTATCCTGCTCTGATATAGTGAATCCTTTTTCTTATGTAATTTTTATTCTTTTTTTGACATTGGGGCATTGTGTTTGGACAATGTTGTTTGGTAGAAAACATACAGTAAATGTGACTTACTGTAATATTTTTCAAAGCCAATTTGAGAAACACATTTTGTATTAGAAAAAGAAAGAAACAAATGTTGGAGGTCTATTTCTTAAGTGTTTTCTTCATGAATTCAGTAGAAAACAAGGCATTTTAAAGGACAGATGCATAATCTGGTAAATTGTTAGCTTCAGATACTGATTATTAATGAGCCAGGATAAACCTTCAGCATACTCTATTACAGATACTTGCTGGAAGATTTATAACTAGTCTGATAAATTGTCTCAGGTGCAAGGGCCAAATGCCTTATTCAAACATTTCCTTTCAGATTAAAAAAAATGTGTGCAACGCAATGAGTTGCAGGTAAACATAAAAGAAATGTTACTTTTTCCTGTATTACAGCCTCCTAAACAAAGTGGTTCTCAATACTAATGAAATTAACCTGATCTTGGGTCTGATTCCTCATTCAATTGGACTGTTTTATACTTATGCAACTCTATTGTCTTCACTATACCCAAGTATGTAGACCCTCAGCCATTACAGATGGGGGCTGATGAAAAAACTAGATCAGAAAAGGAAAGACAGGTTGCCTTGAACCAGATTAGTCTAGGAAGATTAAGCTAAAATTCCATCACAGGCAGTTTGATCTATGTTGTCGTGTTCATCAGCCACCTGTATTTATAGAGCAGTCTTCATGAAAACATTCCCAAGCACGCCTCACAACACAAAACATGACCTAAGACTAACAGGATCAATCTCTTCTCAGCTGGTGTAAATCAGCCTTGCTCCAAAAATCAAGGGCAACATGCCAGTTTATAACAGCTAACAAGCTGGTCCAGGGTATTTAAGTGCTTGTGAGCATCGCTTTGTACCATTAGCATATCGGCACAAATAATTACAGGATATCTTCTTACGAAGAAAATCTTTTGTCTTACAAAGAACATCAAAACGAATGAATTGGTCCTCAGAGTGAGTACCTCTTGTAGCCTCAAGCTTGCCCTAAAAGTCTATGCCATCTACCTTGGGTCTTCTCCAGGTTGTTCCACTATAGACCCTCTACCCTCATCTTCCCATTAATCAAAGTGGTGGCAAAGGCAGTGCACAGCCCACCTGAATGGTGCCTTCTGATCCTGCTCTTGGTCATCCAGAGCCTATGATTAATGTAGATATGGGAATATCAGATATGGTGACCATAACAGAATGGGAGTGGGGGAATAGAGATGACTGTGCAGCTAATGAGTCTGATTGCATTTCTGTCAGGGAACCCAGAATCGCGGAAGCAGACGGTCAGACTTACAGGGATGAAGAAGTGTGGCTGAATGTCTCTCTGTGCTCCCAGGTGGTAGGGGAGGAATTCGAAAGGATGGACAGGTGTCTGTCTGCACTGAGAAGGCATAGGGAAGGACAATTGGTGTGTGGAGCCAAGCGTCTGCAGTGGAGGAAACATACATGTGATTGTAACTATGGAGTTCATTCAATATGCATTGGAGTAAATGAAATCAGACCCTGTCTGAGCATCCAGCTAGTCTGCCCCCACCAAACTCAAAGATCATAGTTTTACCCTGTACATATTAGACCTCTATAAACCAGACTTCCCTCATCTGGCAACATCCCTACTCTGGGGCTACGTCTAGACTACACCTCTCTGTCGACAGAGGGATGCAAATCAAGCACATCAAAATTGCTAATGAAGCAGAGATTTAAATATCCTGTGCCTCATTAGCATAAACATGGCCATCGCTTTTTTCGAAATGGAGTTCTTTCGAAAAAAAAAAGGCAGTCTAGACACACATCTGTCAAAAATAAAGCCTTTTTTGACAGCTCCTGTATTCCTCAAAATATGAGGTTTACAGGATCTGTCGAAAAAGGCTTTATTTTCAACAGATCCGTGTCTAGACTGGAATTTTTTTCAAAAAAACTCCATTTCGAGAAAAAGTGGCAGCCATGTTTATGCTAATGAGGCATGGGATATTTACATCCCTGCTTCATTAGCAATTTCGACGTGCCTAATCTACATCTCTCTGTTGACAGAGAGGTGTAGTCTAGACACACCCAGGGCTAGCAGGGCTTTCCTTGTGCCACAAGCCCTTTCCCCTGGGGCTGCACCTTTAGAGGCTACAGGGGAAGGTGAACTATAAAGTTCTGATAGGTGTGTACAGAGTGGCTACCAGAGCAGCTGTGAGAATCCCTGGAGGCCAGTTATTTCAAAATAACCACAGCTGAGCTGTCTACACACACCCTGTTTTGAAATAACTATTTTGAAGTAGGTATTGTTCCTCGTAAAGTGATGTTTACAGAATTTGGAATAAGAAGCCCATTATTTTTTAAATAATTTCAAAATAATGGACTTGCTGTATAGATGCTCACTTTGTGATTTCGAAATAACATGAGTTATTTCAAAATAATGCTGCTGTGTAGACATGCCTTTGGTTCTCATCAAACCTACAGTTCTCTGATCCTGTCCCCACCTAGCTATAAGTGAAGGGAGGCTTGCTCAAGTTTGGAAGGCTCTCCTGTCCAATTTTTCTGTGTTGTCTCCCTTGTCTAGAGCAGACCTGGCCCTGTGAGCCCCCGAGCACTGCCTTTGACTCCTTTGAATGAATCCCATTACAACAAGAGAAGATGGGATTTGCCGGAATATAGGCACATCCTTCCTTGCCTTGTGCGATCTGTAGGGTATTGAAATCAGTGTAAATGGGATCAGAACGAACTATCTTTTGACATCTAGCTGTGAGGGGAAAGCTCTCAGGAGCAAATTGTATGTACATAGACACACCTACTCTGTCCATATGACTAGCAGACAGAACAGACTCTTTAAAGTGATCAGTTTTGACCATTTTAGGTGAATATTCACTTTGAATGTAGGAGTAATGAAATATGATTCTTAATGAATAAGTAAAAGTCAGCCGAAGGGGGACATGGATTAGTGTTCACACTGCGCTCCCCATCATTCCTGAGCCTGGGAAGCTAATGCTGTAACCAGCAGAACAAATTTGTGATGAATACTGGTTACATGCCACTTGAGGCATGTTGTGCATATGCTAAGAAAGCAGCAGTAGAATTGCCCTGAGCCTGCCCTAACTGAGGGGGCTCACCCTAACTGTAAATTCAGTCTCCAAGCAGGGAATAGTGATGCCAAACCCCACTAAAGCTCCACAGGGATGGGTACACATGTTTCTACCTGGTGATGTGGACCCTGTTTTAAAGTATCCATTTGATCTTTCCCATTCTAGTGTTTAAAGATGAAGATGAGGACTCAGTGTAGATTTCTTGTTTCTGCACTGTGATTAATAGAGCTGAAATCACTGATTAGCTGATTTAAACCTTAGACTCTGCATGGAGACAATATCGTGATTGAAAAGACACTGGAGAAGAAGCGGCAGCAGAGGCTTTCCTCACCACCCAGTGAAATCGCCAAGAAGCGGAAATTACCAAGTGTGGAACCCAGACTATAACATCACAACTAGAGGCAGCAGTGGGAGACACTGTGACAAGTGGCAGCGGCAGCAGTGAGCAAAGCTGAAGACATCCCCTCAAGGTAGGAGGTGAATGCACCCAGGGATGTTGTTGACCTGAGATGTCAAACCATGAGAGGAGTGCAATGGAGGGGAAACGGGTGTAACGAAGAGTCATTGTTGGACGGTTGGACTTTCATGTCAGAAGCGGGGAAACTGAGGTAAAAGACGCTGTCCAAAAGCTTGTGGAATGTGTGTTCACTTATGGTTTTCATGTTTTTCATAATCGTTGTGCCATTTCCCCAAATTAATGCTGAGTTCCTTTTCCCTTTTATTAAAAATTCTCTTTTGTTTTTCCAGATTCAGTGCCGGCAAATGTTGCTGCTTGAAGAAGCCTAGCGTTGGTGGTTAGTTTTTCCATATTATTTAAGAGGAGCTCAAGCTTCTCCTGTTTTATGATGTTCGGCGCAACCCTTAGATCAGATGCCTGAAAACTCCATTCAGGTGATCCATGTCTACTTCCCTCTAAGGTGCACATCTGGGTGGCCACAAATGACAGTGAAGGGCTGCCCATCTAATTAGTGGCTTGTAGGTATGGCTCCACTAATGAGGTGCCTGGACCCTGGAGAAGTTGCACATGTAAAGAGAGGTGGTGGCCTTGAGAGAAATAGGGGGTAGATGGGAGGAGGCAGTGTAGTGAGAAGCAGGGTGGGGGTGGAATTGGGGACATGCAGGGCTGTGGCAGCCAGAGAAAAAAGCCACTTTACCCACCTTCCGAGTTGTGGTTACCAGGAAGAGACAGCCCTCCTTTTCAGTCGTGGCTCTGTGTCTGCTGTGGTGGTGGAGACACCCCTACTGATAATAAAATAGGAGTTTTGTGATTTTATTTGTAGAAAGAATATTCAGGGGTTTTATACAGCGCTTTTATCCATAATACTTTACAATGATGAGCTAGTGATACGAACAGCATTTGGAAAGATCATTATCTACTCCACTGAGACCCTCAGCAATTTTGAAGTGGTCCACCCAAAAAAGTTGAGGACCACTGCCCTAGATAATGAACGAAGCCACCTGATAGACTGGTTACACAATGTGACTTCCATCAATGTAACAGAATGGCTCTACAATCCATGGAAAGAGGGGTAGCGCCCAGATAGGGCTGCAGGGGAAGGGGCTAGGGAATGAGAAAACAATCCTGGAGCCACAGAGCTCTGCTAGGACCGTTCTTGTGAACAACCAGAGCCAGTAGGACCCTGCAACTCAGTTCAAGCCCTGAATGTAGCAAAATAATTCTGCTAAAGCTAATGACATTATTGACAAAGTTACCATATTTATTTCTGAATAAGATTTGGTGTGCATACAACTGAGATGTCCAACATTTACATTTATAATCCCTGAACCTGCCAATTTTGTCCTCTTCCAAGCACCATAGTGATTTCTGTTCTCTGAATTGTCATTCCTCCCACCCTTTGCAATCTATATCTCTCTCTAGGATTTTCCAGTCCGAGTAGAAAGTAATAATAAAAGAGAGGAAGAGAGAAAGAGAACTGAACAATTCCACAAGAAATTTATTGCCGATAGCAATTTAGCAGACTCATTATCACAGTATGAGGAAAAGAAAGCAGCATCATAAGCAAACCAATACTATAGGAATATAAAAATATATATTCAGTATTTGAATAAATAGTGTCATATTTTCATGCAAAAATTAATAAAGGTCTGAACTCATTTCACTTTAATATAATAAATACTAAATTATAAATATTAATTAGCATTTAGCTATTTGAAAGGTAATAAATGTACCACCCTCATCAGGGAATGAGTTCAAACTAAAAGGAAATTCATACTTTCCTGGTCTAAGCTGAGAATCGTATGACAAAAGATAGGTAACAAGAGACTCTAAAATCTTGTTGGTGTTGGTTTCAGGCATGTTAAATAAAAAGGCAGGGAGAGGGGATGAGAAACATTCCTGACACTCCATGTACTGCTGAGCAGGCTGGAACTAAGGCAATACTAGTATTTCAGGATTGCTGAATACACAAGAGAGGTCAAGAACAGACAGAGGCTGGAAAGTAGTCTGCAATTTCACCAGGGTCTTTTCTTTTCGTTATGTGTTTTGTGTTCACACTGTCTGCAAATGGATTCCCGTCCTTCCCTTCTCTCACAAATCTTCACTCTGGAATGCAACTGACTTTAGGAACCAAATTGACATAACTAGCCCCAATGCCAGTAAAATCTTCATTTCTAGGAGAAAGCTTCTGAGTAGCTCTAGTAGTACTTCTGACTCTGTTTTTAGATATGTGCACTTCTCCCTGATATAGCTCAGCCTTCAGCTGGTTATGTAGTGCAAAAGATTCATGCTCATTGATGCAGTTTGCATGAAGATATTATATTCCTGCAATAAACAGCAAAGTCATGAGATAAACTACATACATCAACCAACTTTAGCAGGCAGAGTGAAGTTTAGGCTGTCAGTTTATCTCTCAGGGGCTTCTGTTGAAAAACAGTAGTTGTTTGAAGCTACCTACATGACTAGATTTTTATAGATCACCTACCACAACTATATTTCTTCCTGCTTACTCCCCCAACAAACTCATACCACTGGACTCCAGTGAAAGAGGGGAAACACTCAATCCTGTCCTAGTGGAAACTTTAAGGTCTGATAATGCAAACCTTCACAAACTAGATAAGGCTTACCCTAAGCACATTGTAAATGGCAAAGTTAAGACAAACTCCAAAAAAGAGAGCAGGTACACCTAAGACCAGGGGTGGGCAAAAGGGCCTTCGTGGGCTGAATCTGGCCTGCCAAATGGATTTTTCTGGCCCATGGCTGCCCGGCTGCTCCCCCGCTCCATGCCAATCTGGGCCTGGGGGTGGGGTGAAGTGTGTGAAGTCTCCTCCCGCCTTGTCCCCGACCTGCAAGGGGCATGTGGCACTTAGAGTCAACCTCCAACTGTTCAGAACAGCTGGTGGTTCTCTTGGGAGAGGAAGTGGTCAAAGACTTCATATGCTGCCCCCACCCCAGGCCAATCAGGGTCTGTGGGCAGGGAAGCACAGAAATGTCCTGGCCCCACCCCTTCTGGGGTGGCCCCGCTGCTAAAATTATTGCTCACCCCTGCCCAAGACTGGCAACTCCCCAACCAGTCACAAACTCTGCTACTGTTCTCCTCCATAGTGATTATAAAGAAGCAAAAAGGAAATCACATAGCCCTCTTTATTGTATTCCAGTTCTCTGGCTCACAGGCAGCACATAGGTCCAGTAAAATGAGAAACTATTTAAAAAAACCCTGTTCACATATACAAAATGTTCTGACCCTAAGAGTACATCTACACAGCAGGGCTAAAGTCGAATTAAGCTATGCAACTTCAGCTATGTCAATTGCGTAGCTTAAGTTGAAATAGCTTAATTCAGCTTTTGGCACTGTCTACACAGCAGTAAGTCAAAGGAAGAGTGTTCTTCCTTGGACTTGCTTTACTCCTCACAAAATGAGGGTTACCATGAATCGGAGTAAGAAGTCCTCCAGCTTGAAATTACTTCAAAATAAAGGCTTGTAGTGTAGACATGCACTATGTTATTTCAGCATAACATCAGTTGTTCCAAAATAACACTGCTCTGTAGATGTACCGTAAAGGGCCAGCCACATTACCAGATCGGTATAGGTTTGCATCTTGCCCAAAATACTATACTGCCATAGGTTTGCCAACTGTCTACTCTCACACCCTGCCCTGCTCTGCCCCTACCCCAAATCTCTTCCCCTTCTCTAAGGCCCTACCCTGCTCACTCCATCCCCCAATACTGCTCTCCCCCGCTCATTCATTTTTATCAGGCTGGGTTGGGAGTTGGGATGCATGAGGGGGTGGGCTCCAGGTTGGGGTTGAGGGTTTTGGAGTGGGAGCAGGGGCTCCTAGACTGGGGCAAGCTGTTTTGGTGCAGGAGAGTGAGCAGGCTCTGTGAGGGAGTTTGGATGCAAGATGGGTCTCAGGGCTGTGGCAGGGGTTAGGGTGGGGATGGGGTGTGGGCTTCAGCCATGTGGCACTTACCTCAGGCAGCTCTAAGTTGGTAGCTCAATAGGGCTAAGGCAGGCTTCATGCCAGTCCTAGCCCAGCACCACTCTTGGAAGTGACCAGCACATCCCTGTGGGGAGGTGCATATATATATATATATGTATATGGACAAGGAGAGAGATGTTAAATGCTAAAGTAGTCATATGCATACACAGACTTCAAAGTCCATATGTCAGGTTCCTAGCATTACTGGTGAGAGTGCTGGCTTGAAATGCGCCTGGATGGATCATTTAGTTCTTTGCTTAGAGCTTCATTTGTAGAAAGGTTACTTCAAAGGTAAGAAGCAGGACTGAAGACAAAATGAAGATGTAGCTACCATTTATACTCTTATGTCATGCAGCTTCTATTTCCTTTGTTCCACACACAACCTGCCCAGCATGTGACCTAGAAATCTTATGGTTCTATATGTAGCCATGTCCCTGCATGCCTTGCTGAGTCAAAGTGTATCTCTTGGTTTCTCTCATTGGGGATCTGTAGCTTGTGGTCCTGGAGGGACCATCAAATAAACTAGGCCATGCTGATGCCAGTTTGATGCCCAACATGAGTTTGGAATTGCACACACAGCATACGTATAACTTACAATGTACAGGCGGTACAATCACATAAACAGAATGATCATGCTTGGCAAATTATAACATTTTGCAGATAGCTTACAAGGCATATCTGGTCGGATTCCTTCCAATTTTACAATATTATGCTTCATAATATCCTGAGGTGTCCCCCAGATTCCAGACAGCATTACACTGGACACAGGAGATTTATATGGTTACAGAAGCAGAGTAGTACCTCCTAGTTCATAGGATTCTAACCCAACATGGCCCAATTAACATACAACTGTGACCCAGCTCAGCTGTATGTTAAAGGCCTGCTCTTATGCTGAAGTCTACTGGGTTCCTGGCTGCCTGACATGGTGCGGTCTGGGGCTGCCCTGCCACCAGTGTTTCAGGGTCAGGATCAGAGTTGCTGTCCTGCTTGGTGTAGCAGGAATCTGTCAGCTGTTCCCACAGGGGTTGGGTTTCTAGGGATCTTGGCCAGACCTGGCTGAGTCAGATCAGCCACCCAGACCCTCAAGTTCAGGGATCTGGTGTAGCCACTAACCCTGTGAGTTCCAGGGGCCAGGGTAGCCTGCTCGCCCCACATGACAGGATCCAGGTCAGCCACATGGCACGGATCTGGGATCCGGGGTAAGCAACTGGCTAGTCACATGCATCAGGGGCTGAGGTCTGGGGCATGAAATTGGCCAGCTCTGCATGAGGTGGTGTGAGATCCAAGGTCTGGGTCTGGGCTTCTGCCTCCCTGCCACCCAGCCCTTGCTGCTCAGAGAACATATTGTAAGCTGCATTTACAGTCCACAATGTGTAATAAATTGAGAACCAATGTACTAGTAGATAGGGATCCTAAGCTAGGATTCTGGGCTTCTGAGTTTTATTCTTGTTTCTGCTATTGATTTTTCCATGAGACCCTGGATAATTTACTTCACTGTTTGTGTTTCCGTTCCCATTTCCCCTTCTACATTTTGTCTGTCTTGTCTGCTCTGTAGGCTCTTCAGGGCAGAGATTGCTTTGCTATATGTATAGATAGAGCCAAGCTCCATGAGATCATGACCTCAGTTGGGGTATTTTTTCATATTGGAAAGGCAAATACAATTTGCTTCCAGTTTTGGAAATATCTAAACTACCAGCCTTGAAAAGGTCCCATTTTATGTACAGAAAATTATTTTAGGTCTGTGTTAGAAGTATTTAAAATATAGTCCTCCTAACTGTTCTCACCCTCTGAATCCTGCTCATTGGGACTACGGGTAAATAGAAATGCAAGTCATCCTAATAACAAAAACATAGGCACAAAACTTTTATCAGAACAGGTAGGCCAACAGGAAACCCACAGCTTGCCAAGTGGCATGCACAAATAACCAGAGGATGAGTTGCTTCCTTGCCTGTTCCTTACGTGTTACGCAGGAATCTAGTCTCAGCTCGTGTGATATATATACCACTGTCATTATATCAGAGTCAGAGTTTGCTAGACTTTGTGGCCACACTTCAGACTCAAGCTTATCCATTCTTTATTTTCTATTGGTGTGGGTCTGCCTAACCCAAAATACAGCCAGTGTTGTGGGGCATGCCTTTCCTGTAGCACCCTCTACTGGATTTGTATGTTCCTTCAGGTACTTTCTGCCTGAGTTTCCTTTCTGGATAGTTCAGTTTCAAGCATTCTTGACATTTGATTTGCTAATACCCTTATTAGGACTTGTTTATTACAAAATTTCCTACAAAAAGGGACACAACAAAAAAAATTGCCAAATAAAAGGTACTTCCGGCTTTCAAGATTCCCTTGAAGTCTGCAATCTATGCTCTGTTTCCAGACCCCTCAGGTTTCTCTCTGTCTGTTGGTGTGACCTCACGGCAGGTGCTCTAGCTATCTTGGTGGAGTTGGGTTGCAATTTATCTCCCTGGCCTCATTTAATCCACAGGCTCATCAGGTTTGGCAGCCTGATGTGGCTGGTGCCTGCTCCTTGTTAACTCAGAGGATTACAAGAGCCTTCTTACTCCCTACACTGTCTGCAGACACCTCCCCTCCATGAAGAAGGCAGAATTGATGCTGGTGTCTTTTCCCAAATCATTCTTGGGTGGTTGGCTGGCTGGGTGGGGAGCCTTGGTCCATCCTCTTGGCAAAGCTATGAATCCCAGGCCCCTAAAGAGACAGCAATGTGTCCTTTCTAAATGCTGCTTCTTGCTGGGACCCCTTCCCCTTCTCTCATTTCCTCTTAGATGTTGTGCATCAGACCACCCCAAATGTTTAAAAGAGGCATGCCTTTAAGCATGGAGACCTGACCAATAAGCAATATTGTCCCGTCACAGTCAGCAATCACTTGCTGGCTCACTGTGTGTGATATTCCCAGGAGACTCAGCATTTTCTCATTGTTTTCTGCACAGAAAAATGCTTTTGGTAAAGCTCTGGTTCTTTTTGTTCTTCATCTTTTTCTTCCTTTATTTATTTAGATCCAATTGGTCTTGATTTACAAAGTCAGCACAGTATTTCCACCTTTTAGTTGTCCATTTTCTTCAACGATAGCAATATAAGGAATATATTTTCCTTTTCCAATTGCACCTCAACTAGCTTATTTCCCCCTGTAACTTAGCTTTAGCACTGGGTATTCTCCCTGTGATTCCAATCTGTCTTAGAATCTTTGCTCCAGCTTCTTAAAGGAAATTTACTGTCTTTCCCTGGGGGTCCAATCTAACAACCAGAGAGAATAATCCTCTGAACGTTAGGTTTCTGACTTGCTATACAGTAACTGGGCAAGCACATTATTACTTTCCTAAGCCCTTTCTCTCTTGTCACTTATCCAGACTAATAGCACAGCAACATGGACATTTACTACCTCCTAAAGAGGGACCACCTACTTATCTAATTTTAGGCTTCTAGTGAACAATGGGTATATAAATGGTCATTGATCATTCAGGGCTTTTACCTCTGGTGCTTTTAAAAAGCTATATCCATGCAGCTGTTTTCTTAAACTTTCTCTGTCACTGATTTTTGTCTATTCGTATTCCACAGCTCTCATACAGAGAATATGAGGAGGACAACAACAGGCAGGTCAGCAAGAATAAGACTGTGTGTGTGTGTGTGTGTGTGTGTGTGTGTGTGTGTGTGTGGAGAGAGAGAGAGTGTGAGTGTGTGTGTGTGTGAGAGAGAGATCAAGCATTACACTAAAGTAACTTACATGTAGCAAGATAGATGAAAAGTATCATTTTTTAATATATGGAAAACGTGGAAAGGGGTAGGTTTGATCTCTGAAGAGCTTCCCTTTCCTTTATAGACAACAAAGCACAAATGCACCATAATAAGCAATGTTAGCACTTTGCAGTACTCAGTATAAGTTATCTAATTATTTTGCCGGGGCATGCAAGCAGGGACACACCAATAATCTTCTAGAAGCACATAACTCCTACAACCACGAGGCTGCAGAGGTGGGGGCAGGACCAGAGGAAGCTCCTACTGGCTGTGGGATGAGGAAGGAAGAACAAGCCCCTGCTTTACCATCAAAGGAAGAAAGAATAGTAACCTTCTCTTGAGCACTAGGGGCCCAGAATATGCCCCCAAAGGGATCAAAGTTACACTTCTGCAGACACACATAGGGTTCCTATGCATGGTTCTCTGCCCCATGGTTTGTATACATATGTGTAAGGGTTCCAGGGCTAGTTTAGGGACTGGATTTCATTACTTACCACAGTACCTTCTCTATAGTAAGTAGGACTGTGATAAATTTCCATCTCTGCTGTCAATTCATTGTGTGACTCAGAGGAAGTTTTAATGGCTATGTTTACTTGTCTGTGAAATAGTTGTAAAAACTTTAATAAGTCTTATATTACCTCTATAGGTAAAGTAAATATAATTGGGACTATGTTATTTCTTTGAATGAAAAGCAGGGGAGAAGTCTAAACAATCAATAGAAATACACTATCTGTAGTAAGCCACAATTATTAGTAGATACGGATTCAAGGTTCAAAGGATACAGTAGTTTTTACACATACGCACACACACACGTACGTTAAAACCCAAAGACTGGGATGGTTCATTTCCATGAGTCCTCCTTGGCCCATTACAAAGAAAAGTGCCATTTCAAACAGTTTTAAACTTCTGGTAAAATTCCAGTTCAGTTGTGAATCAGGCTTGTTTTTGGTTTAGTTTGTGTTCTACATTGTACCCTTACAGTTTTCAAAAGCAAAGGAAGATATAGAAAGCAAGATCTAGTAATATGGAACTGAAGCTCACAAAATTCTATAGGGTAGTTCAGTTGGGACAATGGCTAGTCCTTGTTCTGAACATTCCTAAGATGTAGCACAACATCTGTGCATTCTAGGAACTCTGGAAGACATTAAGCTTCCCTAAGGTGAAAACCTTCCAGAATTTCTGTTGGTATAGTGTGACTACATTATTACTCCTTACCTTGGGACTGTTGCTTAAAGGTTCAGAAGGGCCTGCTCTCTTTTAGTCAGCCAGGTTATTCTGTGTTCTGAGAGATATTGTGGCACGTTGATTTGTTTTTAAACCAAGCAGCATTTGATATCAACAGTCTTTGCACTTGTAAGTTTTCCTGCAATTTTATGAAACTTGCAAAGGTTTACTCTGCCGTGATTTACAAATATGTTAAATGTGGTTTGAGAGATGTAACAGATGTTCAACCTAATGTCATTGGGAGGTACTGGAAATCCAGTATTTGTCATTGTTTCATGTCAAGTGTTTATTATATTCTACTGAAACTGAAGAAAATCTGTTCAGAATAGAAGGGAAGATGGAATACTGAATTTGACTGGGAAATAATGGCTTTTCATTATTCTACAGTTGATTTTATAAACTGAAACAAAATTATTTTCTCTACTAACAAAATTCAAAGATTAAATTTGACTGAGGTTAAGAAAAAAACATTATTTGGGCTACATAACCAGAAAAAAAATGTGTAATTTGTATTTCAATATACCACATGTATTTGGGCCCCATTCCTGCAGCTATTATGCATGTAAAGTAAATGAGGACTATTTGTTAGGGCTGCATGATCTAGACCTTTGTCATGATAAAACACATTGCAGACTTCTATTTATGAAAGAATGCATAAAATAAATAGCAATGTTGGAGATAACTTACTGTTGTCAACATGTGACAATTAAGCATCTGATATTTATCATATTTCTGCATTATGATGACTTCAACAGTAATTTACTAACTTTAATTAAAATGATTGCCAGCTATTTTTTGGACAATAACCCTCCAATTATAGAGGGCATCTGCTACATTAATAGCCCTGGAGACTACCTATTTGCTTTAAAGAGTAGGTGCATGTACAATTAAACTTTTGCTATGTTTCACTGTGTTCTCAATAGGAACAGTGACCATTATACATTACATGGCTTACAAAGCTGTGATAATGAAGCAATTTTGTGCTGAAAACCTGTGCATCAAGGAAGCATTAAAGCTCATTAACTTCATTAACTGAGTGCATCTTTCTCAACAAAACCTTTAAGAAAAATTGCACCATAGTGGAAGGATATAATAGTACAAAAGCATGGAACAATTTGTTCAATAACTGACTCCATAGCACGTAAACATTTTCACACAATTAGTCTATTTATCTAAGAGTTTGTGAAGACAGGATTTTCTTTCAAAGTTTAGCATTTTCATTTTGCATAATTCTTCTTAACAACATTCAGTGGTGATGTTATGCTCCCTTATCTCTGGGGGCTAACTCAGTCTCTCAATCTGCCATTGGTTTGTATTGAATTGTAGGACTGGAAGGGACCTCAAGAGGTCTTCTAGTCCAGAACCCTCCACACAGGGTAGGACTGAGTATTTGTTAGACTATCTCTGACAGGTGTTTTTTTTGTCTACTGTGCTCTTAAAAATCTCCAGTGACAGAGATTCCACCACCTACTAGATAACTTATGAAAATGCTTAACCACCTGAAAGTCAGGAAGTTTTTCCTAATGCCCAGCGTAAGCTACCCACACTGCAATTTATGCATATTGCTTCTTGTCCTATCCTCAGAGATTAACCAGAACAATTTTTCTCTCTTCTCCTTGTAACAACCTGTTATGTATTTGAAAATTATTGTCATGTTCTCCTCTTAGTCTTCTCTTCTCCGAACTAAACAAACCCAGTTTTTCCAATCTTCCTTCAGCAGTCACGTTTGCTAGACTTTTGATCATTTTTGCTGCTCTTCTTAGGATTTTCTCTTTTTTGTCTACATCTTTCCTTAAATGTGGGACCCAGAACTGGATACAGTTCTACAACCGAGTCCCAATCAGTGCAGAGTAAAGTGGAAGAATTGCTTAAACAATGAATAGTCTAGTAGCTTTTAATACTCCAGTCATTTGAAGAAGTGGGTTATACCCACGAAAGCTCATGATACCATCTACATGTTTTATTAGACTTTAAGGTTGTACTAAACTATTTGCTGTTTTTTAAGTTTTTCTAGTTACAGACTAACTTGGCTACCCCCCTGAAGCTTATTTTTCTTTGCTTACAATGCTCCTGCTAATACACTCCAGAACGGTGTTTCCTTTTTTTTGAAATTGTGTTATGCGGGTGACTCTCATTTAGCTTGTGATCCACTATGCCCTTAGATCCTTTTCTGCAATACTCATTCCTAGGTAGTCATGTCCCAGTTTGTATGTGTGCAACTGTTTGTGTCTTCCTAAGAGAAGTATTTTGCATTTGTCCTTATTGCATTTCATCCTATTTACTTCAGAACATTTCTCTAGTTTGTTCCAATAATTTTAAATTTTAATCCTATCCTCCAAAGCACTTGCAAATTCTTTCCCCAGCTCATTGTCATTCACAAGACAGAATAAGTTTGTTTCATTGTCTCAATTCCACATGATATGTTGTGGAAAATAGCACACAGTTTAACAGCAGCTGTGCAGACAATAAAAGTGGGGCTGCAGTTTCATAGGATTTTTTTCTGGGAAGCGAGGTATGAACTTTCTAGGTGAAGCAGCAAATATGTTCTCCACAGGAGGCTTGAATCTGCAAAGAATGCAGGATCTGGACCTACAAGGAGGTCAGTTTCTACTGATTAAGAAGCAGGTACAAATTCTGGATAAAATCTTGTTCACCTTATTTATTCAAAACTCCCATTAAGGGCAAGATTGTGCCAACCTTATTCACATTGAATAGCATCTTACTCCTCAGGTAGGACCACTGTGTATGTGGTCTCCCTGTGTTTTGCATCCTCATGCCATGGCCCTGACCTCCCTTCGAGTGGTGGCAGCTGGGACCATTCTCACAAAACCTTTCTGCTAGGCTGCTAGGGGTCCTCCTATTCACTCCTTTTTTGGTAAGCTCTCTGCCCCTCAACTTCCTTGATAACTGCTGTCTTAGACAACATAAGGTGCATCCTAGAAGATTCAGTCCACTTCCCCAAGAGTAACTTTGAGGGTGGGCCCCTTCCAATGATACGCCATCAGAGTTGTGATGAGATTGCAGCTATGAGGGCCCCCTAGAGTCTTGTGCTTGAATGGCATTGGTGGAACCCCTGCTCCCACAGAATAATGCTGAACTGGGCATTTCCACCTCTGTTGTTTTAGGCTATCTGCATCAAGTTTTTCTTTTATTTTTTTTTTAAATAAAGAATAAACACCAACATTTTAATATGTATCTGAGTCCTACTGAAATGAGTAGGGTTCTGGAGGACATAAAATACTCCCTTCAACGAGGAAAGGTATCCAATCCATGTGGCCTCACAGCATCAGCCAGGCAACCATTTCTGTCAGCCAGGTTGATAGCATTTATTAATGTTTTCGTGAGCTGTAAGTAGTAAACTACCTTCTCTCCATAAGGTTCCAATGCATCATGTTAATAATCCCATTTTCCTGTACTTAAGTTTATTCATCTTTAATGCAAATGAGGTTTGTTTACATGCTACTAATATTAAGTGTGAAGTATCATCTGCCATTCTTTTTTTAATAACTGCTTTTTGTCCACATTCCTGAGTAATAAAAGTGGTTAAGGTCATGGTGGATTAGTTGGAATTTAATGTAATTAGATATTTTATAATGATCATGTAGTGCCAATTATTAGTGTTTCCCTTGCTTGTGTAAGAATTTCCACCTCTGCCCTTAAATATGGATTGAGATGTTAAAAACATATTTGCAACAAAACAGTGAATATTATAACCTCATTGCTTTTGTAATCCCCAATTTTGTACAGAAAGTTTTAAATTTTTCATACTATGTATAACTCAGCTACTATTATCCCCATCCCAAAGTCTTTACTCATATTGAGTAGTACCCTACTTTGACATGTATTTGATAATGTAAACATATTTTAAGTCACACACTTCCTGCTAGGCATTATAGCTAGGCTGTGATACCTCCTGCTGTTCATTCTGTCTGCTTATAAGAATATTGACAGCTCTTATACTTCATACCACATATTTCCATGTGTGTGTCAATAAGCAGCCTGCTTTAGCTCTACTATCTTTGTGGAGTTGTTATTCATTCTTATCAGGCAGGAGAAATTATAGGGGATACTCCAGGTTACCCAGAGGTTATTTGGATTTTTGCATACTTGTGGCAGTAAAGAGTTTGGGTGTACGGAAACAGGATGAAATATTTGCATGTCATAGGAAAGGGGGAAAGCACAGTTTTGAAATGAAGCTCCAAACCTTAGAAGAAGGAACCTTCCCCTAAAAGAGTGGACCGCTTATTGCTCTATAAAAGGGCAACTGTAGATGTCGCCATTAGTGCCTCTTCTGCACGGAGGAGTAAATCTGAATTAGGGCCAATCAACGTAAGGTGGAAAATTTAGCAAGTTTCCGCCCTTTGTGAATAATGACCAGTATCAAGCTAAGAACATTTATGCTGTGCAGAATCATGATCATTCATGGGAAAACCAAACAATTTGCCATATCAGTAAAAATGGCCCATGTAAAAGCTAAACATGTTCAGTGAGGGAAGGCACCAAGGTAAACTAGAAAGGAAACTAGAAACTATAGCTACTAGTAATGACTCAAAAACATATAGTAAAATTTAGTTTCCTTCCTTAAGTGCTTCTTCATACTATCTAAACACTTAATATCGCTACTGTCTGCTGGATAAGAAAAAAAAGTCACTCTACCTATCTTTTGCTTGAATTGTACAGTTCACTAGCAGTAAATTTCTTCTTCAAGTCAAAGCTGGTTGATGATTTGCCTGCTTTGGCTCAGCCTGTAGCATCTTCCCTGATTTACAGCCAACAGACTCCCTCAATGAAAGAGCAATTTTTGTTAATCAGTAGCATGCCGCAAAGATTTTACAAAATTTACAAAATGTTACAAAATTTATTTTATTTTAACACCCTTGTAAGCTGTTCTCAATAAAGTTTAATAAAGTTAATAGTAGTCAAGTCATTTACAATTACGGTGATACTGTGTTGGTTAAGACAACAAAAGACCCAACTTAAATAATAGCTGTCCTTACCACTTGTGACTTTTATTGAGATGATTTATTTTGAGGACATTTTTGAGACATTTCTTGTAATGGTTCAGATATTTAGAGAATGGTATCCATTAAAAGACTTTGGGATGCTGGCAATTTATTATATCATTGCCACCATTTGGAATTACAAACTGTGACTCACCTGTGCATATCTTTTACTTGCTTTAACCTCTCAGTAACTGTCATCTCCTTTTTTTAGCAGATCACTTTTAATATATTACAGAATTAGCTGCCAACATTGTCCTTGTTGTAAGATCTAAAGTATCAAATGATATGAAGTAAGTGATTGGTTTTTTGGAACTGGAAGCTACCCAAATGTGATATGTTTTTTGGTATAAGTAACTATTTTATCACAAAGTTGATTGTCTGGGTGGCAAGAGACACTGAGGAACCATCTGTGACTCCATAGTAAGATTGGTATAGGTGATTGAGAAGTTCACACTTGTTGCTAGTTTGGTGAAATCTAATTACAGGATATACCACCCACCAGTTTAGCGTGTCTTCCCTGTTTTCTGGCAATCTGCCCTGAGGTAGGCTATCATGGTTATTAAACACTCCAGACTGCATGACAGATATCCGTTGCCCTGTCCTTACTATTAGCAGTTTTTATTAAGGTACCTTATTTTGAGGCTATTTCTGAGATATTTCTGGGTAATTGTTCAGATGTTTATAGAGATTAGCAGGTATTGAAATCAATATGGACACAGTCTTCTGACACAGGTTGCCACTCTGACTGTGTTGCCCTTCCATGAAGCTAAGCCAATTTATACTAAGTGAAGTTCTGAGCCTCTATTTTCAACTGTGCTCTCACTGAGGCTACATCTCCATTACAGCTGTGATTGATGTTTTGGAGATCAATGCATCAGGTGTTGATTTAACAGGTCTAGTGAAGACCTGCCAGATCAATCACAAGTTATTCTCCAGTCAACCCCGCTACTCTATCCTGAATGAGGCGACTAAAGTAAATCAATGGGAGAGTGTCTCCCATTGATCCAACATGGTGTGGACCTCATCATAAGTCAACCTAAAGTATGTCAAGTCCAACTACATTATTTGCGTAACTGGAGTTGTGCAATTTGGGTCAACTAACTGCGGTAGTGTAGACAGAGCCTGAGAGCTGTTACTTTTGCAAATGATTAAAGATGAGCTTTAAAGTTCAGATTTGGTTTGCATACGCACCTTCCCAGACAGACTAGGCTTGTAGTTTGAGCCCATTTCTTCATAGGTTTTTTTGGTGCGGGGTGGGGGGGAACAGGGCAGTAAATTGGCATTTTCACTGCTGAAATATCATTTCCAAAACTTCTATTTCTAAGTAGATGATATTTTATGGTCTTCACAGGAAGAAGGGTAAAAACTTAGGTTATACTCTGTGGATAATAAAATGATTTCATATGGTATGTCTACACTGCATGCTTATTTTAGAATAAGTTAGTCCAGAAGAAATACTTTGAAACGGTTTATTTCAAAATAACACGTCTACATAGCAAATACCCATCGAAATAGCACTGAGCTGTTTCGAAATAGAGCATCCACACTCATTGGATGCTGAATCGCATTTAAGGCCACCCAGAAGCACTTCAGGCAGGGCATCAGGACAGCACTCACCTCCTGAAGCTGCTGCCTTAGGCTGTCTGAGGCTTGAGCTTTTTCCATCGGATTTTTAATGTTGGGCTTTTTAATGCAAGTTTTAGGATTTCAAAGCAAACATAAAAAATATCCAACTTGTGCAATCATAGTGATATCCACATGGTTCATCTGCATAACTGGGACTTCTAGGCCCAGGGCATAAACCTCTGTCACTTGACCTAATGAAGAAACTGATAGATGACAATTTACTAGTGCTATCTGGACCAGCAGTAGAGGGGGATGCAACACACATTTTAATGTTACAAGTTTTACAGAAATTTGAGGACAGCAAAGGAACAATGAGACTCAGGAATCTTAAATTCCAATACACATTCTGGAGCAGATTGGGTTTTAGAGGCCTTCTGCCTCTGTTTCCCCATAAGCCTGATGAATGCTGAGAAACCTCAACTATACGAGACACAATCAGCATCACTCAGAATTATATTATTTGCAGTAAAACTGTTTAATCTTTGCAGTAAGATTAAAATAACATGTATCTGTATGCTATCTTGCTAACATTGGCTTCTAATTCATTCATGTCTCCAGTGAAGCACTACATATTATGCACAGAACTCTTAGCTTTTCCACGGTCATCTATTCAAGCCAACGAGAGATTCTAACTGGTCAGACTCTAGTTTTGTTTTGGTTTTGGGTTTTGTTTGTTTTGTTGTTGTTCAAGAATGTTGACTGACTCTTTAGAGACTGGATTACTATTATAGCTTTCCACTGAGGATGAATTACATATGTGGAGGTTAAGTCCACTTGTAAAACTGCTATACCTGATGATAAATAAAATGTTCCCTTCACCTCTGAATGCCTCATTTGCCCTCTAGCCAATTATTCATCTTTCCTGACTTACTCTACTATTGTTAAGAACTTGCATTTATCCATGAAGGGGGGGTGGAACAGTTATCTATAATACTATGGAATTGATATGTAAGGAAAAACTCTTTTCGTTAAATTTGGAGGGTTTTTTGTTTGTTTGTTTCCTGTTGATCCATGAATATTTGGATAATTAAGTCTCCTAGCTTTACAGGATGAGGGGTACTAAAGTAGTCCCAAAAATTCAGTAAACACTCAATAAAACATTCCTAGTGTGCTTTTTTTTTTTTTCTTGTAATAAATCTGACATAGTCCTAATCCATAAAGATAGGATCTCAACACTCATTTGGGATAACCTGCACCAACCTTGCAGGCTGCTCACTCATGCGTAACTCATGATCCCAAACGAGTGCTACTAAAAGTACAAAAAAATCCTACATTTCATGTATTTGTCTGCACAGTGGTGACAATTGCTGCCTTGATCTTCAGAGGCAAAGTTTTGATTTTGTGTAAGTATTTCTCACATAGAGTTCTTTTTCACTTTGATAGGGACTGCTGCAGACTCATGTAAAAACAACCTCCATTATTCTTTCAGCTCACCTTGTGACCAGGTTAGATAGCCAGGAGCATGTGGTAAGTGTATGTACATGTGAGGGAGATGGTTCATAGAAAAAAGTGAAGTAAATTACTCTTCCCCTAGGAGTAAGAGGTTGCAAGAGAAAGCAGGTGAAAAAAACCTGATTCTGAGTCACAATTCATTCAGTGATCTTCTCTTAGAGCAGTACTGCTATACACCACCCCTTCTGAACATTATAAAAATTTGTAAAATATGTTCTTCACTTTTCAGGAACAGCTTTATGAAAATTCACTATTAGTTATCAATATCAGCAACAATTTTGGACACCGGGAATTTTATTTATTAAATAACTGTAAGCCAACTCCTCTGAAGAAACATTCTTTTTCTTAAAATCCAAGGGTTGAAAGGAACCGGCAAGCCTCCATTACAAGTGCATTATCATTAGATGAATGCAGTGTAATTTAGTGTACTCTGTTAAATGTCTTTAGATGTCAAGGCAGTTTAAATTGATGATAATTTAGTTAATTAACCAAGATTTGTTCATGTTAGAGTCATTTGACATCCAATAAGTACTAGTAAACATATTGTGATTTGAAATCTGATCTCTCCCACTAACTTTCTTCTAAATTAACTCAGATAAGGGGGGAAATAAAAGATAAATCAAAACTGTTGAGATGTGAGTATTAGATATGCATTATGTGTGTCTGAATTTGTTGCTGAGTTAGGGATTGATTCTGCAGCCCACCCTCATTTAAAGCCAGATTGTGAGACCCTTTGTAACTGCTTACCGGTGTTACTCATGTGAGTAAGGGCTGACAGTGTAGCTCCTAAATATCCCTATAAGGATACGGCTACACAGTACGGCTAAAGTCGGAATAAGCTATGCAACTTAAGCTACGTCAGTTGGGTAGCTTAAGTTGAAATAGCTTATTTTGGATTTTGGCACTGTCTACACAGAAGGAAGTTGAAGAAAGAACATTCTTTTTTTATTTCTCTTTCTCCTCATGAAATGAGGGTTACCATGAGCCTGAGAAAGAAGTCCTCCAGTTCAACATTATTTTTAAATAAAGGCTTGTAGTGTTATTCTGAAATAATGCTGCTGTGTAGACGTGCCCTGAGTGATCATGAAACTACTGTTGAGGAAAAGTTGTGAGTTTGATGCTCTTATTTCTGTTCCCTCCGTCATACCTTAAAAGACTTTTTTCATTTGCCCAATAACCGTCCATCTCAGGGCTGGAGCTAGCTTTCATTGAAATCCATGGGAATTTTGCCCTTTTCTTCACATTTTGTAGAGTTTGAACATGTGCTTGTATGTTTATAAAAGACCACTCTGTTAATTGAAGAAAAATTATCCCAAGTTAATGGACAGCACCAAAAGGAAGCAATCAGACTTAGAGACTGTGTCCCATTATATCCTTTCAGGTATATCAGTGAGATTACTCTCAGCAATAAACACTATTACGCTCAGTAATAAGCATCAAGTATTTGTAACAGCTGGTCCCAAGGCAGAGAATGCCAAAGAAGACAGGATATTGGAGAACAGCTAATGGAGAGGAGGGTTCTAGAGAGTTCATTGGTTAGAAACACAATATTGGAAGGATTTTTGAAAGAAGGGAATGTTAAGAGGATTTGAAAGAAGAGGCAGAAGGGATATCGGTAGACAAAGAAAAGTTTGAAAAGATTTTTAAGAGGACCTTAACCTTGAATGCTATAATTTTTGTAGTATGCTTTTCCTTGGAATTAACCAACTGATTTAACAATTCCGTATATCCTCTTTCCTCTGCTATGCCACAAGATATGTAAAATCCCTTGTCTACAAGCATCCTGTGAGGTATAATATATGGCATGGGTACTGCAGTAATTATACAAATTTTACTGCTAATCCTCAGTATCAGTAATACCTTTGGAGAAAATAGCATTGTATAGTTCACTCCCAGAGAATAATAACAATATTAATGCGGCCCTGACATTTGGCAGCATTGCTTCCCCCAGCCAGAGTTCACTTGGCAATCAGAAAAGCAAGCACAAAAAACACATTTCTGGCCGCAGTTCTGCTTCTACGGTGTTAGAGAGAATTTGGCATTTAATGATATGCAAAGTGTTGTTCGCATTTGATTGTAGTATACTATATATGCCTTGGAGCATGACTTAAAGTAATTTAACAACTGGAATAACAGGCATTTGGGAAGAAACTAATTTCATATGAAGGAAGATCACAGACACTAGGCTTGTTCATAAAATTGTTGCCTTGTTATGCTATACAAAGTTGGATATCCAGCTAGCATAGAGAAGACGGATGTGGGGCAACATCCCATGGTTCAGGCTAGATGAGATCCACTTGACAAAATAACATCATTAGCTTAAATGTAAATACTGTAACGAATTTGATTTATAGATCTGTATCTTGTCTTCAGCATCTGTTGATACAAAGTGTGAATAAAACAACTGGCCTGAGCCTTTTCAGAACTTCTTAAAAGTGAAATTTTAGTGCATGTGAAAGAGGCCAAATTAACATCTGTCAGGAATGGATATTCTGCTTATTCAGAGGACCAGTGCTGCAAGGTCAGTAGCAGCAATGCAGCACTGTCTTCCACAGAACAAAAAACAGGACTATGTAGCACTTTAAAGACTAACAAGATGGATTATTAGGTGATAAGCTTTCGTGGGCCAGACCCACTTCCTCAGATCAAATTGTGGAAGAAAATAGGCATGACCATATATACCAAAGGGATACAATCAAAAAAAGTGAACACACATAAAAATGGACAAATCAAATTTCAGAACAGAGGGGGGATAAGCTAATGTGAGCTAATGACTTGATTACCTGCATACTGCTTCAAAGACATTTTCACACCAGGCTTGAAAGAGAAACCTCTGAACTGTCATTCATGCTTAAATTTGACACTTTACGCCGGGTCTCAACAAAGACTCTAATTACCTTACCCATTACAAAGGTAGCTTCCCCAATTATCTCCTCTAATATCATTAGCTCACCGACATTTACCTCCTCCCCACCCTTATCCCCCCTCTGTTCTGAAATTTGATTTGTCCTTTTTTATGTGCGTTCACTTTTTTTGATTGTATCCCTTTGGTATATATGGTCATGCCTATTTTCTTCCACAATTTGATCTGAGGAAGTGGGTCTGGCCCATGAAAGCTCATCACCTAATAAACCATCTTGTTCGTCTTTAAAGTGCTACATAGTCCTGTTTTTTGTTTCAGCTAGACTAGACTAACACGGCTACATCTCTATTACTATTCCACAGAACAGGCACTGAATTAGTATGTCAACGTAATACATTGTGTACAGGGGTGCAGACAAACTTGCTGGGCCTCGGGGGGGGGGAGGGGCCAATAGGGTGCTCCACACTTCTGGAAGGGGCAGGGTTTTGGGGACGAGCCTCTCCCCTCCAGCCTTTCTGGGCTATCCATTGCTCCAGTGGCAATTTAAAGGACTTGGGGCTCCAGCTCCTACTACTGGCACAGGGGCAGCAGTAGAGTCTGGGAGCCCTGAAACCTTTTATATCCCCAGGCCCAAGGGCAGTTGCCCCTTTTCCCCCCATCCCATTGCCAGGCCTGGCTGTGTATGCTTCTTCAAAATGTCCAGCTAGTGTGATGAAACTGGAGCAGGAGGGACTATCACTAAGAAATTTAGAGTGCAGTTGTATTGACTTGGAAAATATCCTAGGTGGTGTCTTCAAAATGTGTGAATACATTTAGTTAAGCATTCCAAAGTTTGATGCTTACTCACACAAACTTGGATTAGTGAAGTCTTTTAAGATACACCAATGACTAATTCAAATAAAACCTAATTTTTTTCTTCAGAGTACTCTAGCTATAGTATTTAAATGCCAGGTTTGGTTTTGCTTTTTCTTTTCATACCTCAGTTTTGTCTCACAAGTTTTGTGGTTTTTGAGTAAAATATATTTTATAAAATGCAATTTATATACACTTCTTCAGCAGCTTTCACCCAGGAAACTGAAGTGCTTTACCATCCGTAGTGAAGTAAGGCTCGCAAGACACTTGTGAGGGAAGAAAGGGATAGAGAAGGATCACTCCTCTTACTACCAGGATGGAATGAGCCAACACACAACAGCACCATGCAACAATATAGGTAAGCACGTGAAGAATGCCACCATATCTAGCTAAACAGCAGGCAACTGTAGACAGCAACAATTGTAATGTAATTGGTTCATGGGCATTAGCATCTCTACTCTTTTTATGGGATATTTAATGACTACAGCACAATCTTATCCTTAAGGCACAGAACTTGGAGTCAGGGGCTCTGTGTTCCATTCTAGTCCTGCCACAGGTTTCCTCTATGACCTTGAGCAAGTCACTTCATGATTTCTCTGTAACTTGATTTTTCCTATGTTTAAAATGTGGATACAAATTCTTAAGTAGATCACATGAAGCTTTTTTTACTCATATTGGTAAAGTACTTTGAGGTCTTCAGATGCCATAGATACATAAACTAATACATAAACTAGTTGTCTTGTACAACTAATACCACACTTTGAGTAGCAGATCACCCTTTAATACCGTGCTGGGAAACTAGTTCAATATGGACACCTGGACAAGAATACCACCTTCTGTTCATATGCCAACTTTTCAGGATCCCAGGGAAATAAAAGGAATGTTATCCTGCCTTAGGTCTTGTCTACACTACCAAGATTTGTTACCAAAAACTGCTTTTTGGTGACAACACAGAGAGACCATACACAGAGCAATGCAACTTTTGTTGGGAAGAATACCCAGTTTTTGGCAACAAAAACCTTCCACTTTTTTTTTCTTTCCCCTTCTGTTTATTTTAGACAGAGAGCCACTGTAGACACTTCTGCTTGTTTTGTCAACAGAACTGGCTTCTGCCAGTATCCCACAATGCCTGCCCTGGTGGCTCTGCTCAGTGTTTTGATCTTTGCTGCCCTGCAGGCATGCACCCCTCCCCTTTCAAAGTTCTGGGAAGTTATCTGAGTGTGCTGCTCCATTTGCAGGTAAAAAAACAAATCATTGGAATGCTCCTGTTTGGCCCTGCCCTAGGAACAGAATGGCAGGCAGGCTGTTGAATCATGGTGAGTGGGACAGACTGCTGTGCTGCTTTGATTTTCCTGTGCAGGGCTCTCACAATGTTACTCGTGATGCGGCTCCAAGAACCTGAAGAAGCTGTGGGAGAACTCCGAGGGAATCCCAAAATGCACAGGGATCAGCTCTGCCTTCCCACAGCACTGCACTGTGGGACATGTGCCCACAGTGCATTGCTCACATTGTCAATGACAGTGCTCCCAATGTTGACAGAGGGATCAAATGTGAACATCGTCTGGCAATTGAAGTTTTGTTGACTTTTGGGTGTTGACATAAGTTTTGTCAATAAAATTTGGTAGCGTAGACAAGGCCTTAGTTGGAGTAAAGAAGAAGGCATTTTGGAAGAAAAAATTAGAGGACTGGAGGCCAAAGTGTCGACCCTACACTCCATCAGAGAGGATAAAGACTTCCTCAATAGAAGGCAGCGTTTAATCCTACAAGCACGGCAGGCAGAAGAGCCAAAGAGGGCAGTACGGGACCAGGAAGAGAACTGGCAGCATGTAACTTCTAGAAGGGGAAGAAGGCCAGCACGGGAATCCCTCAATGCTATAGAGGTAAGTAATCGCTTTCAGGCTCTCTCCACAGGCTCTGCGGTGGTGAATGCTTTGGAAGGGACCTCACAAGGAAGAAACCGGAAGGGAACACCATCTACTGGAAGGCATGGGATGCGTAGTCCTAGGGATGGGGGTTCCATGACCACCCCCCCAAAAGAAGACGATGGGTGGTGGTGGTCGGGGATTCCCTCCTAAGAGGGACTGAGCCATCCATCTGCCATCCGGACCTGGAATCTCGAGAGGTGTGCTGCTTACCGGGAGCTCAAATTCAGGATGTGACTGAGAGGCTTATTAAGCTGATCAAACCTTCGGATCGCTACCCCTTCCTGCTTCTCCACGTGGGAACTAACGATACGGCCAAGAATGACCTTGAGCGGGTTACTGTGGATTATGTAGCGCTGGGAAGAAGGACCCAAGAATTCGGAGCACAAGTGGTGTTCTCATCCATCCTCCCTGTTGAAGGGAAAGGACTGGGCAGGGATCGTCGAACTGAGGAAGTAAATGCGTGGTTGCGCAGGTGGTGTCGCAGAGAGGGCTTTGGTTTCTTCGACCATGGGACTCTGTTCTGGGCACAAGGATTGTTAGGAAGAGATGGGATCCACCTAATGAAGAGAGGAAGGAGCATCTTCGCAGGCAGGCTTGCAAACCTAGTGAGGAGGGCTTTAAACTAGGTTTGTTGGGGGACGGTGACCAACACTCTGAGGGGAGTGGGAAAGTTGGATACTGGGAAGGAATGCAAAGAGGACGAGCAAGAAAGGAGGACCCCTGATTCGAATGGAGAAGATGGGGCGATCAACTGGTTATCTGACGTGTTTGTACACGAATGCGAGAAGCCTGGGCAACAAACAGGAAGAACTGGAGGCCCTGCCCCTGTCCAAGAAATATGATTTAATTGGGATAACAGAGACTTGGTGGGATGACTCGCATGACTGGAGCGCTGTCATGGAAGGGTATAGACTGTTCAGGAAGAACAGGCAGGGGAGAAAAGGAGGAGGAGTTGCACTATACGTAAGAGAGCACTATGATTGCTCTGAACTCCAGTATATAGAGGGAGAAAAACCTGTTGAGAATCTATGGGTTAAGTTTAGAGGTGCAAACAACAGCAGTGATGTTGTGGTTGGTGTCTACCACAGGCCACTGAATCAGGTGGATGAGGTAGATGAGGCTTTCTTCGGACAACTGAGAGAAGCTTCCAGATCGCAGGCCCTGGTTCTCGTAGGGGACTTTAATCACCCTGACATCTGTTGGGAAACCAATACGGCAGTACACAGGCAATCCAGGAAGTTTTTGGAGAATGTTGGGGATAACTTCTTGGTACAAGTGCTGAAGGATCCGACCAGGGGCCGTGCACAGCTTGACCTTCTGCTCACAAACAGGGAGGAACTAATAGGGGAAGTAGAGGTGGGTGACAACCTGGGAAGCAGTGATCATAAGATGGTAGATTTCAGGATCCTGACCAAAGGAAGAAAAGAGAGTAGTAAAATACACACCTTGGACTTCAGAAAAGCAGATTTTGACTCCCTCTGACACCTGATGGGGAGAATCCCCTGGGATGCTAACATGAAGGGGAAAGGAGTCCAGGATAGCTGGCAGTATATTAAAGAAGCCTTACTGAAGGCAGAGAAAGAAACCATCTCGATGCGTAGCAAGAGAGGCAAACATGGTAGGAGACTGGATTGGCTTATGGGGGAAATCCTTGGTGAACTTAAGCACAAAAAGGAAGCTTACAAAAAGTGGAAACTTGCACAAATGACCAGGGAGGGGCTTAAATGTATAGCTCGAGAATGCCGGGGGGTTATCAGGAAGGCGAAAGCACAAATGGAATTGCGACTGGCTAAGGATGTGAAGGATAACAAGAAAGGTTTCTACAGGCATGTTAACAAGAAGAAGGTGATCAGAGAGGGTGTGTGGCCTCTACTGGATGAAGGAGGTAACCTAGTGACAGATGATGTGGGGAAAGCTAAAGTACTCAATGCTTTCTTTGCCTCTGTATTCACGGACAAGGTGGGCTCCTGGACTACTGCGCTAAGTGACGCAAGATGGGAAGAAGATCGACAGCCCTTAGTGGGTAAAGAACAGGTTAGGAACTATTTAGAAAAGCTAAATGTACACAAATCCATGGGTCTGGAATTAATGCAGCCAAGGGTACTGAGGGAGTTGGCAAATGTCATTGAGGAGCCTTTGGCCATTATCTTTGAAAAGTTGTGGAGATTGGGAGAGATCCCGGATGGTTGGAAAAAGGCAAATGTAGTGCCCATCTTCAAAAAAGGCAAGAAGGACGATCCAGGGAACTATAGGCCGGTCAATCTTACCTCAGTTCCTGGAAAAATCATGGAAGGGATCTTTAAGGAATCTATTTTGAGGCACTTGGAGGAGAGGAAAGTGATTAGGAATAGTCAGCATGGATTCATAAAGGGCAAGTCGTGCCTGACCAATCTGATTAGCTTCTATGATGAGGTAACTGGCTCTGTGGACATGGGAAAGTCAGTGGATATGATATACCTTGACTTTAGCAAGGCTTTTGATACGGTCTCCCACAATATTCTTGCCAGCAAGTTAAGGGAATGTGGATTGGATAAATGGACGGTAAGATGGATAGAAAGCTGGCTAGAAGGCCGGGCCCAGCGGGTAGTGATCAACGGCTCAATGTCAGGATGGCGGTCGGTTTCTAGTGGAGTGCCCAAGGTTCGGTTCTAGGACCGGTTTTGTTCAATATCTTTATTAATGACCTGGATGAGGGGATGGATTGCACCCTCAGCAAGTTTGCAGATGACACTAAGCTAGGGGGAGAGGTAGATATGCTTGAGGACAGAGATAGGGTCCAGAGTGACTTAGACAAATTGGAGGATTGGGCCACAAGAAATCTGATGAGGTTCAACAAGGAGAAGTGCAGAGTCCTGCACTTGCAACGGAAGAATCCCAAGCATTGTTACAGGCTGGGGACCAACCAGCTAAGTAGTAGTTCTGCAGAAAAGGACCTGGGGGTTACAGTGGATGAGAAGCTGGATATGAGTCAACAGTGTGCCCTTGTAGCCAAGAAGGCTAATGGCATATCAGGTTGCATTAAGAGGAGCATTGCCAGCAGATCCAGAGATGTCATTATTCCCCTTTATTCGGCTCTGGTGAGGCCACATCTGGAGTATTGTGTCCAGTTCTGGGCCCCCCACTACAAAAAGGATGTGGACACATTGGAGAGGGTCCAGCGGAGGGCAACCAAAATGATTAGGGGGCTTGAGCATATGACCTATGAGGAGAGGCTGAGGGAGTTGGGTCTGTTTAGTCTGCAGAAGAGAAGAGTGAGGGGGGATTTGATAGCAGCCTTCAACTTCCTGAAGGGAGGTTCCAAAGAGGATGGAGAAAGGTTGTTCTCAGTAGTGACGGATGGCAGAACAAGGAGCAGTGGTCTCAAGTTGTGGTGGGAGAGGTCCAGGTTGGATATTAGGAAAAACTATTTCACTAGGAGAGTGGTAAAACACTGAAATGGGTTACCTCGGGAAGTAGTGGAGTCTCCATCCCTAGAGGTGTTTAAGTTTCAGCTTGACAAAGCCCTGACTGGGTTCATCTAGTTGGGATTGGTCCTGCCTAGAGCAGGAGGCTGGACCTGATGACCTCCTGAGCTCTCTTTCAGCTCTATGGTTCTATGATTCTATGAAGGCAGAGGTATAGTCTAAAGTGTGTTTCACTTTTAATGTTCATGTATGTGTCTGGATTTGTTACACTCTCTCCCCCCCCACACCCACCCACACGGACACACATTGAGGGAAATTATGCAAAGCTAGGGCAGTACATACTGTATTTTGTAGAATACTATGTATATTACTGACGGTACTTTTCTGGTTTTAAAAAAAATTGTGACAATATTGTCTCATAGATGTGCTAAAATATGTGAATGTTTCATTGCCATTTTTATGACTATTAATTGAGTTATAAGGAACAAATATCCTGAAACATAAGTATTGAATGATATAATAAAATTCATAGAACAACATGCCTGTGCTCATTTGAAACTGCTTTGTAATATTCCTTTCACTTAAAAATTGTATCTACTGAGGGGAGTGTCTTAGGTTAGTGATTCTCAACTTTTTTTTTTTTTATAAAGTACCCCTTTAAAAAAAAAAAAAAAAAAAGTACCCCCAGTACCAACAGTTTTCAGACACACAATTTTTTTTCTATGATTGCAACACATTTGTTTCAACAAATTAATTGTAGGCGGGAGGGCGATGAAATTTTTGGGTGTAAAAAGTACAAAAACAATAAAGTACTGTAAAACTTAAAACAAAAATTCAGTTTTCTCCAAATTTCAGTTGTGTTGATGTACCCCCCCCAGACTTCTCTCGAGTACTCCTCAGGGTACTCATACCACTGGTTGAGAAACATTGTCTATGGTACATCTCAAGAGCCCACATTTTCTTGTGCATTTTAGCAGCTTATCTCAGATCAAAAGAACATAAAAAACTCTAAACATCAAAGATGTTTTTACAAATTTCTCCTGGCTTCAGTAGCAGAGAATATGGGCACTAGTTCTGAGAATGCTGCATTGTCTGTTTTAAAAAAAAATCTTTTCAGTAACTTAAACATTGGATCTACTGGTAATTTCTATCTTTGTACATTAAATTAGCTTCCCTATTTCTTCATCAGAGCGTCTGGATGATAGGCTGCAATAAAAAAGTGTATTGAATATAATTATAGTAATTTAGACAAAGTGTATTTCACTAAAAATTAACATTAGGTTAAAAAAATTCCAGTATGATTTTCAATTATAAAAAAGCAATGAAATTCACTAGATGAAAAGTATATCAAAACAAAAGTGTACCAGAGAAATCTACAAAAGGGAGAAAATGATCAAGTAAGTATTAAACATCTGTGGCAGGATTCTGCTCTTATCTTGTGCTGCTCATGATAACTAAGAACACTGAGGAATCCACATAATGTTTTCACTCTGCTGCTTTAGAAGAGTTAAATCTCAGTGTTGAAGTGTGTGGGTCTCAGGGTGCCTGGCCCCTGTGAATGAAGCAGTTCCAGTTCCCTGGGGACCAGCGTACATCTCGACTATTTGGTCAATTAAGATAATGGAGCATTTGGGGGCTATAAAGGATCAAAGTTGAGAGGAAGAGAAGACCCAGAAAGTGAGAGAAAGATCTGCTTGTGATTTAGTTGGCTTTACTCATGTCTAATACTAAATTTCTTTAAATACTGATTCATCTTACACTTTTGTAATCCTGCAAATTAACATCCAAGGACTGTATATGATATAACATATGTATTCATCATACCATCACACAATAAATGGGTAATAAAATAAAATCATTGACTACATTCTCCCCGCCCCGCACAGGGTGAGTATTATCTCATTATCAAGTAACAATTAGATAAAAAGAACTCTGTCACCTGCATGTTACATGACAGTATACAACATTGAGTAATACAATAGTACACATATTGAGAATACTTCGGACAATAATTTATATCTTTTATTTAATGCACAGTGACTATCATGAGTTACTACTGTTTAAAATTTTAGACCAGGGTCTCAAACTCCTGGCCTGTGGAACATCTGCAGGCTGGAACGTATTTGTAGTCTGGCCCAGGAGACCCAGCAGCCAGGAGGTCATATATGAACCCATCCCCCAAGCTCTGCCCCTTCCCACCACCTCTCCACCCACTCCCCATCATGACACCCTGTCCCCTGAGGGACCTGGCTTTGGGGGTTACCAGGCGGGGCCTTGTGTGGGGCAGCAGCAGTGGTTGGCTCAACCCAGTATCTCCTGCAGGGGTGGGAGCTACAGGGAAGTGAAGCTCACTCGCTCCACTTCTCTATGGCTACATCTAGACTGCAAGCCTCTTTCAAAAGCAGCTTTTCTGAAAGTATCTTTAGTAAAAGCCTCTTTTGAAAAAGAGCATCTAGACAACAAGAAGATTTTTTCGAAAAAGCTGCTCGCTTTTTCGAAAGAGAGTCTAGATGCTCTCTTTCCAAAAAGCCCTGTTTTCATGCAATAGCGCCTTTTTTCGAAAGATGACTTTCAAAAAAAGACATTATTCCTTGTAGAATGAGGTTTACTGCCATCGACAAAACTGCCACGTTCTTTCGATTTACTGTCAACAGAATGCAGCGGTAGTTTAGACGCAGGTATAGTTTTTTCAAAAAAAAAAAAAGGCTACTTTTTAAAAAAAAAACCTTGTAGTCTAGACACGCCCCATGGCTCCTAGTAATCCCCAAGGATGAGTTCCTCAGGAGATGGGATGTTATGGTGGGGAGAAAGTGTGGCTGTGATGGGAAGGGGCAGTGTTTGGGGAATGGTTTCAGACATGCCTCCCTTTCCCCCACCCCTGGCTACTGGTTCTCCTGGGCCAGATTTCAGATATGCTCTGGTCTGTACAGGGATGTTAAATTTAGTTTGACTAGTCAATGGAATTTCCATCAACTAGTAGATATGCTGTGGAGCTGCAGAAGGGTTAGCTTCCATCCCAGGGAGCTAACCCCTCTGTGGCTCTGCCTTTTAAATATATTAAGAGCTCTTAATACGTTTAAAATGCTGAAGTTCAGCATGCGGAACCCAGCCCGAGCTGGGACAGCTGATTCTCGGCTCATGCCGAGTCCCCCTGACTGCGCTTCTGCTTTTAAAATGTATTGAGAGCAGGTAAGTTCTTAATACATTTAAAAAGAAGAGGCACAGTGTGTAAGACTGGGTGCGAGATGGGAATCAGCTGATCCCCGGCCTCTCACCCGGTCCTTCTACCCCTCTCCTCTCCTGCTTCCCCCCTCCCCCCGATGGAGAATGGTGCTTGGGAGAACCGGCTTTTAAGCCGGTTCCCCCCAGCACCAGCTCCTGCTCCCTGCCTTGTTGCCTCTGATAGAAGCTGACTAGTCAACTAGCCACTTACATCCCTAGGCCCATAGATGGCTTGCAGGCTGGGAGCTTGAGACCCCTCTTTTAGGCGGTGCTAGGTTTGTTTTATGTGGGTTATTTTTTATTTTAATTAATGGGCTTTTTTAACAACTGTTGTATCTGTAAACTTGGTAGTGCTATATATATGTGTGTGGAGCACTGGAATACTTTGTCTAATTAGACGCCGGTAATTTGTATTGCTAAAAATAACAGTTTTATTTTTAAAAATGTTGGAGATGTTGTTGTGTGCCCAATAATAGTACTTGCTACTTTAAAAAAATTGGATTTGTGATCATACATCTAAAATGACCATAACAAAATTCCTCGTGATAAGAAACAATACTGTGTAGTAACTATTCATCATAGTCCACACATTTTGTAACAGATTTTTATTCGGTTAGTTGCACTGGGCATGATACCAATGTTACATTGTCCTTCGTCCCTTTTTAGCTGCAAGTGCATTACACCTACGGACTCATTGATGCCCCTTTTGAGATCAACATTGTGACGGTCCGATCCTGGCCCTCACTCAGGAGGGAGCAGCGGCTTCACCCCCCCCCCCCGGGAAACTCGGGCGGCGCGCCGCGGTGGGGTCCCTGCTGGGACGCCGCATTCCTCGTGTCTGGTGCGGGGCAGGGGCAGGCGGCATTTCCCGGCCACGCCGGCAAGTCCGAGCGCGGCGGGGGCAGGGCCAGCCAGCGCGTAGCCCCGCCTCCTACGTCGCAACGTAGGAAGGCCGGCCACGCCGAGGGCGGGGCGGACGCCGGAGACGCAGGCCCCGGCAGGCTATTTAAACCCAGGACCAGGGCCAGAGCAGGGGGGAAGACGCCAGGCAGGTGATCCCTCCCACCCCAGTTGAGGATGCCAGAGGAGGACGGAGGCAGACGGGCACAGGTCACTGCTAGGGAGGTAAGCGCCCCGAGGTCACGGTCTCGCCAGACCGGCGCGGGGGAGGCTAGGAAGCAGCCCGGGGCAGGGACATTCTGGCGTCCGTGGGCTGACGCGTTACGGGGTGGGACCCCGTCAGCCGGGTAAGGGCTAAAAGACCCGAACCCTTAGGGCCCCGGGCTGGGACCCGGTGGAGAGGGAGGGCCCAGGTCCCTCTAGCCCCCATTCCCCTCCCGCACTTCCTGGACTTAACCGAACGGTACACACCCTGAATTAACTTACAGGCAGTGGGCTCGCAGGGCCGTGACCCCTCTGTGGGAGGGTTGCGCGCTCGCGCCCAAACTACAGGCCGCCACACCCCGAATTAACTTAGATGGCGGGCTCGCAGGGCCGTAACCCTGACGTGGGAGGGTTACGCGCTCGCGCCCGAACTTGGAGCCATCACAAACATGCTATTTATGGGACTTTTTAATGTTTGGGCATTTTGGTGAGACACCACCAGGGAAGGCGCTTGCACTAGTTTCTTACAGATGTTATTTTTTAAGTGACTCTCATGGGGCAGGTGTGCCCTGTCCCCTCTTCGAATGGGGTGAAGTAATTACTTCCCTGCAGTCATGTCCTTACACAAAGGGCAGCACAGCCTCACAGCCACCCTTGCATTCACTGCAGTGCAGCCTAGCAGCTAGAATCAAGACAACCACCCTCAGTTGCAGGGGAATATGATCAAGGACCGCATGGCCAGAGTCAGTATCGTAGCCCTTAGGTGCAGGACAGTGAGGCACAAGAGCCAGTGTGAGTATAACAATTTTTGAGTATAGAACAGTGCAGCCCAATGGCCAGAATAGATATAGCAGCCCCTAGACTCAGAAAGGTGTGGGAGGAGGAAGGGACCACCACCAGCAGGATGGTGGCCTGAGTAAGGAAGCCCTGGCCCACACAACTCCACTGGGCCACCACCTAGGGCCCTGAGAGTGCCAGAGTGATCTGCTACTAGGTCAGTGGGGACTCCCACCAATACACACTGATCTTATTTGGGTGGCAGGTGCCACTCCCACATTCTCCCTGGATCCCTTTCTACCATGCTTTCAGATGCTGTACTCAGTTGAGTATCAGGGTGTCTGTGCTCCTCAAAACAAGTGTTTCCCTCTGGCAGGGATGGAGACAAAAGAGAATATTGAGAACTGAAAGGCAGAGAACGCATTATGAGAAGATGTTCCAAGAGACTGCACTCAGAATGGAGAGGTGTAACGGGGGTGGGCACTTATCTCCCCTTAGTGCCCCCTGTTCGGCCAAGTGCCCTGCTTCAGTCTTAAAAGTCTTGCGGCTACTGAGCCCTCCAGCTGAGTCACACAGCCTTGTGTGCATTCACAACCCCCTTCCAGGGTACACCTCTAACAGACGCCCATCCCAGTATACTCTGCAGAGTGTGGCCGAGTACAATCCAGTCTCAATCTGTTTCTCAACAGTCTGTTTCCCCACTCAGCAGGAGAGTGGTGCCTCCAGGACTTCTCCTCCTGGAGACAGTGTCCTGAACAGCTTCCGAATCTGAGTTGTCCCTGGTTTTGTTAGCCAGCCCTCTTGACCTTCTCCCTTCCAGGTCTGGGCAGAAACGAAGCTGCCTCTGTTTCTGCAGCTTCTTTTCTAGTCCTCCCTGGCCCCTGATTACCCAGTTCCACTGGAGCATCTCTAGTCTCCTGGAGGACTTCTCTATTGCCTTAAGGCCTAGCTCCATTACACTATTCCAGCTTCCGAGAGGAAGATTGGGCAAATACACAAAATATTTTGAACTCCTTTTGTTGCCCCAATTTGCATAGGAGTGGTGCCTCCAGGGCTCCTCCTCCTGGAGACAGTTCTTCACCTGTCACTTAGGGCTCTCCTCTCCGGTCTTTCTACCTGGGGAGGATTCATAGTTCTGTGGCTCACCTTTGCTTCCTGGATGTTGAGGTCTCTGCCCTCCAATATTGTATCTCAAAGCAATAGTCTACAAAGCAACTGGTCTCTTTCCACACTCAGTTGCTGGTTCTCAAACTTTAGGTCTTCGAGGTCCTCTTCAACTGCCCTCAGTTGCTTCAGCAAGTCATCTTGCATTTGGAGGGAGCTCACAAGGCCTACCTGTGTGACTCCACTCCTTGAGCAAGGGTCTAGTTTCCTACCATGGCTCTTCTCTTTCACCTCCTCCTTCTGGGGTGAGTCTGTCTGGGCTTCTTTGCCAATCAGCCCACTGATTACTTTAACCTATGTTCCCACTGTCTGCTGGATCTTGGCTGGACAGGTGCATACCGAATGCAAATGCTTGGCTGCGAAAATGGTGTCACCAAGAGGGCTTTGGCTTCCTTGACCATGGGATGCTGTTCCAAAAGGAAGGACTGCTAATCAGGAATGGGGAGAGAGTATTTGGACACAGACTGGCTAATCTAGTGAGGAGGGCTTTAAACTAGGTCCGACAGGGGCAAGTGACCAAAGCCCACAGGTAAGTGAAAAACTTGGAGACCTGGGAGATGGCTCAGAAATGGGGGGGGGGGGGGGCCCTGGGCTATAATAGCAGAGATAAAGGAGGAACAAGGCAGAACTGGGGAGCAAAATCAGTATCTTAGATGCCTGTATACAAATGCAAGAAGTATGGGGAATAAATAGGAAGAACCTGAAGTGCTAATAAACAAACACAGCTATGACGTAGTTGGTATATAGAGACCTGGTGGGATAATACACATGGTTGGAATATTGGTATAGAAGGGTACAGCTTGCTCAGGAAGGATTGGCAGGGAAAAAAGTAAGGAGGTGTTGCCTTGTATATTAAAAATGAATACACTTGGACTGAGGTGGGGATGGACGTAGGAGTCAGACTTGTTGAGAGTCTCTGGGTGATGGGATACTACGGGTCTACTACTGACCACCAAGCCAAGCAGAAGAGGTGGATAAGGCTTTTCTTAAACTACTAACCAAATCATCCAAAGCACAGGATTTGGTGGTGATGGGAGATTGCAACTACCCAGATATATGTTGGAAAACTAACAGCAGGGCACAGACTATCCAATAAGTTCTTGGAGAGCATTAGAGACCATTTTTTATTTCAGAAATTTAAGAAACTACTAGGGAGGAAGCTGTTATTGATTTGATTTTAACAAATAGGGAAGAACTGGTTGAAAAATTGAAAGTGGAAAGCAGCTTGCATGAAACTGATCATGAATGTAATTCAGAATGATCTGGACAAACTGGAGAAATAGTCTGAAGTAAATAGGATGAAGTTTAATAAGGTTATCAGGTTCCTCTGTTGTTTTTATCTGCTGACCAGAACTGAGCTCAAGCTGCTGCTGGATGTGGTTTCCTGCCTACTGGAGTTGGAGGGTGGAAGTGTGAACAACATAAGGGGAAGACAAAGCAAAGACTGGCTACTCAGTGATCAGTGAAGGGAACTATGGCTCAGCTACTTGAGACATGTATGGCTGGGACAGAGGCTGAAATCCAATTATCCAAAATGTTGGCAAGGAAGATATTCAGGTATGTACACCAAGGATGGAATCTTCATAAATGATCAGCACTCGCCTAACTGCTCCCATTTAGTGGTAAAATTCCATGGATTTTAAGGGAGCCAACTCTGAGAATTTTTGAAAATCCTACCCATATTGTCTGATTGTATTTTTTTCCTCAGGGTATATGAGAGTGAGAATTTATGCACACGTGCAAAAGGGGAACTTCAATCCTAATTGACATCATCAGTATTTTTAAATGAGGGATCTTTTTAAAATGTAGAAATAGCATTGAGATTAATTTATAGTAAAGTATATATGAGTGCTAGCTTTTCTATTGTTGCATATAGAAGAAGATAGTCTTGCCTGGTGTCAATCAGACTGAATAGCATGGTTAATAATAAAAAGCTAAACGAGGAGCTCCTTTAACAATGGGATGTCATGTGCCTGACTATAAAATAAATAGTAATTATCACATTTGAGAAACCACTGTCTGAGTATTTGAATTGTTCTTGACATCTTCATCGATATAACATACACTTCTGGATTATACACTTTCTCGTTCTTAATGAGAAAACAAATGAAACAGAATTCCTTACCCTGATAGAAAATGTTGTTTTCAACACTATGTAAATTAGCACAGATAGCAGAAAAGAGACAGCATAGTAAGCTACAGGGTTATTTTTCATGTACACATTTTGTTAGTTACAAATCAAGATGAGAAATGTATCTTTTTTTTTTCAAATCTGTACATTTATCTCCACCCTTCACTACCTCATACCATCATTATAACACATGTCAAAAGAGTTATCATTTTCCATTAAAGAGAGGGAAATTGTATTACCTCTATTAAAGTAATGTAATAAAAATACATGAGTATTGACATAAAGAAAGCTTGTGTTTGGAAGTTCAGAGGTCATACTTGAGCCAAGAGGGATGAAACTTTGGAAAAAAATGTTAGGTGCTTTTCAATATATTTTAAAATATTTTTCATGTGCTTCAGAATAGGGTTGTTAAAAGTAGATTAATCAGCTAATTGAATAGTTGATGGAATTTCCATCAACTATTCGGTTAGTTGATAAGGGCACTTCTGCTTTGAAATGTAGCAAGAGCCCGCCCGGCTGTTGCTACGTTTCAAAGGTGGAAGTGCCGCACGGCGTTCCGCCTTTGAAATGTACAAAGCCTGAGCAGGAGCTCTTGTGCATTTCAAAGACTGAAATGCTGTGTGGAGCCCAAGGCCAGTGGGATCCCCCGCTAGCCCCAGGCTCCGTGTGGCTCTTCTACTTTGAAATGTACAAGAGCCCTAGCTGGGACTCTTGTACATTTCAAAGGTGGAATACCACTACTGTGCCCCTATCCCCTCCCATGGAGCTGGAGCTGGGGGGGAACCAGCTTTTAAGCTGGTTCCCCGCAGCACTCCCTCTTTTTTCTCCCCTTTTTGTCTTTCTGATAGAGGGAGTAAGGCAGGTGGGAAGCAATTAGTCGACTAGTCAATTAATTGCTTACATGCCTACTTCAGAAGTACATGACAATACTGGATGGAATATCTATATAATAATTATCAGATACATTTTATTCTACACACTTGGATCTGTGAAAGCTACAGACTGGCATGTATATATAGCCACAATTCACAACACTGAACTACTGTTTTGTTTATGCAAATGGATATAAAGGTTTTGCTGGTTCCTTTTAAAAAGGAATTTTATATTTTACCTCTTTATTTTTGAAATTCATCTAATATTGTATGTGTGTGTGTGCACTTTGATTTTGTGCACTGGATTTTTGCACTCAAAGTATCTTTATTAGCTCCCAACAAATATTACAGAATGCATGGTGGCAGTCAAGAAATCAAACACTACTTATAAATGCACAGCAAGCACCACTGAATTCATAGCATCATGAAAACACCGCCATACTTATAAATGTACAATAAGCCACACACAATTCATAGTGGCAGGCAAAGCCCAAGGCCCAGAAGTCTTTATAACTTGCAGCAAGCACAACATAATAGATACCAGCAAACAAAAACAAACAAAAACCACCATAATTTAAATTACATAGGAAATATATTATCTTAAGACAGAAAGACAGAGCACACAGGGAGCCACAGTAGGGAGAAAATGAATCTGTAATATCTTCACCCCAGTTCTCCCTCACCATGCATACCTCCACACTGGGTTCTTGTTATAGCTCTAGTGTTTGGCTGTTCAAATTCAGCAGATTTCCACTTCATCTCACCCTGCCACCCTTATGACAGATTTACCCGCTTCCCTTTTCATATATTATGCAATATACAGCATGCAGCTACAACCATTGGGATTTTTTTTTCCTCATTGAGGTCTCATTTAGTAAGTAAACAATGCCAGTAACCCATCAGTCTACCCAAAGCTCATTTCACAGTGTTTCTGAACCTACTGAAGCAATAGTTGAAAGAACAGGTTTCTGGGATTTTGCAAAAAATTGCACAAATTATTGGAGGTGGAATGAATTATGAGGTGCAGAAAATTGCTTTCTAGGATCTAGACCCAGAGCTCCCAGAAATCATTACTATCTCTGCAAAAAACTGCAAAAAAATCCCAAAGACAATAATTGTGCATGGCATGCTAGAATGCCAATCTGTGGTGAATACCTGCATCTAGTGCCAATGCAAGCAGAAAAATATGTATTCACACAAGCAATATTGTAGACTTTGGTCCCTGTACAACAAGAAAACTTGTCTCAGAGGGGTAGCCGTGCTAATCTGTATCTGTAGAAATAACAAGAAGTCCTGTGGCACCTTAAACGCTAAGGGTGCATCTACACAGAACCCTTACCTCAAAATAAGCTACACAATTTGCATAGAGCAAATTGCGTAGCTTATTTCGATGATATTTTGAAATAAGGGACTACTGGGAAACATCCGTTAACCCTTAACCTTTGTATAATGAGGCTTACAAGAACATCAGAATAGCAAGACCATTATATTTCAATATAACAGGCTCACTCTTAAGACGTGGAATAGCTATTTTGGGATACCGGAGGTATTCTAAAATAGCTCCACTGTGTAGACATAGACTAACAGATTTATTAGGGCATAAACTTTAGTGATCCAAAACGCCTTGTCAGATCCATGCATCTGACAAAGTAGTTCTGACCCATGAAAGCTTATGCACAAATAAATCTGTCTACCTTTAAGGTGTGTGTCATAGAACTCCTTATTGTTTTACTATAACTTGTGTTGATTGAAGTTTGTAGAACAGATATAGCCCAAGCTGATACTACATAGAATGTACTTTCTCTTGGCACCCTCAGAGGCTAGGTAAAACCAATTTAGATTCACATCTACTTACTGATAAGTAATTTTCACCATATTCCAAGTTGTTTCTTAATATAAACATCTGAGTTTAAGGGCATCGCAGTCACTATAACATATGTATCATGGTACTATAACATATGTACCAAAGAGCAAGAAGTGAAGAGTATATTAGCAAAAGCCAACAGCAGGAAGATGTAAGAAGGTAGACTTCCATCTATATAATAGCACTTTCGTTTTTGTTTTTTGCTTCATTCTTTTCTTCTGGCCCCCTCTATGAGCTATATTGACTTTTTCTCCCCTTGCCCCCTCCCTTTCCAACAATGAGTTTGACTTTTTTGGGCAAATTGAGAAGTGGTATGCAAAAGTAACTCAAGTTACACATTGTTTAGCAAATTTAAGCAAGTGTAAAGGAAGTCTGCTTCTGTACACAATGGTGAGCAGAGGCTGGAGACTCTGATCCCAATCCCACTGATGTTATATGGCAAGACTCTTCTTGATGTTGATGATAGAAAGCCTTAACAACTACTTACGACTAAATTTAGATGTAACCCTGTGCCAATAAGCATTTAGAAGAGAAAAATACTGAAGCAGCATGACGCAGAGAAATTTGAAATTTTTAGCAAGAGAAAGAATGTTCTCAAATAAGAACTTTATTCAATTTTAGTATTATTAAATCCTGTACCATTAATCAAAATAGTTATCTTTCAGTCTGTGAGAAGTACACTCCAGTTAGTTCCTGAATCAGTAATCTTTGAATTCCAAACCTGTAACTTTACAACATCAGTAAATAATTATACTTAACCTGCAGCATACTCTCTTTCTAGATTTCCACCCACTAGGGAGCAAGACTATTTCAGTTTACCGCTAATGCTAAATAACATGTAAAGTGTAAGTGACACTATTTCTTTCCAGAAAATATCTGAGGCCATGTCTTTACCCTGGGGAAGATTGATATTGCCACAATTGATCTTGCAGAGTTCAATTTAGTGGGTCTAGTAAAGATCTGCTAAATCAAACTCAGAGAGCCTCCCCATTGGCAGCTGATACTCCTGCTCCTGCAAGGAGTAAGGGAAGCTGACAGGAGCATTTGCTCCCACCAGCCTCCCATGGTGAGGATGGCAGGAAAACTTGAATCAAGGTACATAGACTCCAGCTACATCATTAATGTAGCTGGACTTGTGCATGATTTGACCTTCCCCTTTACTGTAGACCTGGCCTGAGAAGTCCCAGGTCAGTGCAAATCAGTCACAGCAATCACAAGAGGGGTGTTGCAGCCTCTTAGCTGACCCTGCATTCTGCTGCCTTCTAACTCGAAGCATATTCATAAACATTTCTGAAGTTCTAGGCTTGTTTTGGTCATCCTTTTGTAATAGCAGTGTTGCATGGGTGTCTGTTTTCACTTTCGTAGCAATCTCTTTACAGCCTGGGGCTCCACTGCAGCAGCAATTCTTTTTGGAAGACAGCTACCAGTGGAGATAATTTTCAAAGCTAAACCAGTGACGTGAATGACTTCAAAATGTACCCTATTGTTTTTAAAAATTCAGACAAAAATCATCTGCCGCAGGACTGTCTGCAGTGTAAGGACTGATGCACAATTCACTTCATTATGCAAGAGCAGCAGCCCCGCTATTCCTTTTTAACCATGATGCTGCCTGTTGGCTCCTGCTTGTGAATCAATGAGGTGTAGTCAGACAGACATCCACACATCCGGAGGATATGGTACCGCATATTAATCATGCTGAGAAGGAAGAGCTCATGGCCAGGCAGTGCAGATGGTCTGGGGGTCTTTAAAACCCTCGTTACACATTGTTGGCACAACAGTTGAGCAGTGGCTCTCTTTGGATAAAAGAGATAGATTTGAAGCATGCAATCCACTGGATAGGAGCTGGGGAATTGCACTAAGCACACTCATGCTTTTCTGTTGATTCAGAGAGCAATCACTTAATTGTCTGCCTTAACTACTTGACAACTAAGGGAAGTGGTATGTTTTGTTGTCATTATTGGCACTGTTAGGTCTATCCAGCATTGGAGTTTATACTATCACTCAAGTGCTATTTCTATTGTGTGACATGACTGACTAATCCTGCATGGTGGAGGGGGAGGGGGGATAATTTTATTGCACTTGATGATGCCTTTGTGAAGTATTCCTTTGTTCACTATAGAGGTCTGCTTCATGATGATATCAAAAGCAAAGGCAAGAATACAAAGACTGCATTGGTTAAGAATATCACACTCTATAAATAACTCTGGGAGATCAATGCACAGCAAAGAGGGGGAGGAGGGAACCTTCCCCAATTGATTGATTTTATGTTGTTTTATTTTTCCCCTTCCTTCCCCCTTCCAGGTATATTAACATTGCAAGTGGCCAGCTGAAAAAAGAAAAAAAAGACTAGGAAGAGGAACAATGGGGAGAGAGCTTGACTGTGTTCCTGAATGGGTATCTAATGACAACAGAATGACATCCTATTAAAGGAATATTTGTGGTGGACCATGGAAATATTGGTCCCAATCCCCAGAAAGTGTGCACTGGCATAGCTCATTAAAATCAAGGTCACTGCATCCAAGAGAAATTAATAAACAGGAAACTCTCATCTAATGGGAGTACTGATCCTGGATGTTCCTCTTCAGAATGCTTTTCACTGGCAGAGCCACACTGATCATAGCACCTTAGCCAGGGAGAAAAATTGCCATGTGCTGATTATCCTACAAAAGTAGTAATGATTGATGTAGTTATGGCAACAGCCAGTAATACCATAGTAAGATATTGGGGTTCACATTCAGCAGTTAGAAAGACCCTCCAACTTGTTACAGCACAGCTAAAAAACACACTGATCCTTAGTATGCTGAATGCTCAGTGAATACACAGTGAGAATTTTTCTTCCAGTAACCCAAACATGAAAATAACCCTCTAGGAAAGAAAATAAAAAAGAAAAGGTTCTTCCAGATCCTGTTGGAATTTCAGTTCCCAGAAACTTGTTGATCAGTAACACCAGCCAGCAAACTCACTTCAGTAATAATCTTACACTTTCCTATGGCCTTTCATCCTGTATGATCCATAAACATTGCATAATTATAACAAATTGATATGCTGATTTTGCACAGTGATCATTTCTAGTGTAAAACATAGTTGTTCGAGAACTCAGGGATCCAATACAAGCTTACTGTGAAAACATTTTTCCCATTTGATGCCTCAAAAGCAATTTAACTAGACAGGATGTAATCACGTGCTGGATTTTGGCCGTGGTAGTAGGTTAGTATCTCTGTGTACTTGCAGGAGGTTAGGAGATCTTTAATTATCATAGGCAATAAGGACCTTGATTTTATGTGCCTCTTTTAAAAGAAACACTCCACTGGCATAGTACATCCTAAACTAATTTTAGGACACTGGTTTAGAATGATGAAAAGGGGACAAACATTCTCTATTATCAGCCAGATTCCGACATCCCTCCTCTTGAGCAGATACTTGCTGAGCAAATAATCCTATCTACTGGCCCAGTACTACTGAAATCACATTCTGCAGTCTTACCTTCATTCTTAAGTCCATAGGGGTATGACTAGACTGTCTAGACTCTAAACTCGATGTATGTCTAGACTGTAAACTCGAAATAAGATACGCAATTTGCGCTACACAAATTGTGTATCTTCTTTTGATTTTATTTCAAAATAGGCTATTTCGAAATTTGGCACATCTACACGGCCCCACATTTTGAAATATAGCACTATTTTGAGACATCCCTTATTCCTTGTGGAATGAGGTTTAAAGGGATGCCAAAATAGCATGTCTGTTATTTCGAAAATTATTTCGAAATAGCGGATGCGTTCCTTGCAGTCTAGATGACCCATTATGACCCATTTTAGCAGGCAAATTATGAAAGTTCCACTGCATAGAAAGGGGTAACAATCCTTTAGTAATTATCTTACACTAGAAATAAATTACATTTGATATTTTGCATTTGGAGTCCCCTGAATGTTACTTTTTGTTCTTAAAAATTAATATTCATAGATGTGAGCCTTATTTACTAACATCCTGCTGTGATGAGAATAATGTTAATACAGTACATATCCTCAGCTGTACTACATGTTAATTTTGTAATTATTCTTCACCTGAACTTTTCTGTCCCTCAGTGAGAGAATACAATGGGGTTTAAAAAGTTAAACCTGATCTGGATCTGAGCGGTATGATGTCTAGTCATTTTATGTATATAAATGCTAAATCCTGTTCTTGATTTCGATATATGTCCCACAAAACATGCCAACCTTCTTTCACATTTAAATAGTGCTAGGTTTTGATGAGCAAAATTGGTAGGTACTAGATGAACAAAAGAATACTGATGACACATAATGTAAGGCTTGATCAAAAGTTGTGAACTTGTCAGATGGTCTGCCAAAAAACTGGATTGTTTTCTAGAAAGTATTTCTCAGCCAAGTTACAAGATGCAGTCTGACTGTTAATTGGAGCTTTAAAAAAATCTAATTTTTGGTTATATTACAAAAATGCTAGCAATGGGTAAAAAAGTCCTGTAAGATTAATTATCAGTGTAAAATGTTGTACTTAGACTTTATGGTGAACATGCATGAGAGATAAGAGAAATTAGAAAGAGACAGGACATATTTAATCAGCAGATCCCCCTATTAATGCATTATTATTTAATTTGGAAAGATACATTTGGAATGCTCAGTATTTCCATTTCATTGTTCCTAGCTGTATCCATCTGCACCAGTTCTGCCCCTTCCATTTCCCTCTGCAGTCTTTGGTGTTCAGTCTTTTTAAAGTGAACGCAGTTATTGTGGCCATATTTAGTAAGTATTAGCCAAATTATATCGAATTTATCCATGTAATAGGTTACAGAAAATTATATAACAGGAAAAATTAACATTTTGGGGGGTGTCAAAATTAACATTTTGGGGGAGGGATAGCTCAGTGGCTTGAGCATTGGCCTGCTAAACCCAGGGTTGTCAGTTCAATCCTTGAGAGGGCCATTTAGGGATCTGGGGCAAATCTGTCAGGAATGGTACTTGGTCCTGCTGTGAAGGCTGGGGACCGGACTTGATGACATTTCAAGGTCCCTTCCAGTTCTATGAGATAGGTATATGTCTTTTCACTCTAGCTTTTGTTAATATTTCTGATACTGAGGCAAGCAGAGCTGTGCATGAAATCATTAGTACGGTCTCACCAAGGTCATCAGATAAAGAAATATTGTTGCCCCTTTGCTGAGTGGTGGTAGAATTTGGGGGTTATACATTCAGCATCCCTTGTAGAGCAGAAAACAGAGCTTATGGAGTCCAGTGTTTGCCTAGTATATTTTTTTCCTTTACTAGGCATGCACAAGCCCTGTTTCTTCCAATGAGGGTACTAAAAACTGCATGTGGGTGAATCTCTTGAAGCAATCAGTGGTCAGATACCTCTCCCCTCCAGAAGCAGCTGTCTTGAAACTTTCTCCATAACCTCATTGCTCAACACACAGATGCCTCTTCCTGCTCCAGGATCCTGAGGTGGGGGCAGTTCAGAGAGTAGTAACCTTTTAGTCCAAGGCTGCTTCTTGAGGACCATATAACTTGAAAGGGTGGGTCTCAGCAGCTTAGTTGTCCAGAAGAACCTTAGAGCTTTTAGTGCTAGATAAGAGTACTTTAAATCACAGGTACCCTTTGCATAGTAACCACATGCCATATTTCATGCAGGATATTTATATACAGAAGACCGCAGAGTCCATCATAACAGTAATTTATATCTAAGTGTGAAATATTGTTCGTTTGTCCTGAAGCTATCACAGTTATGATGGTTTTTAAGAACATAAGGGTACTCCCTTAGCTAGTGTCAGTCATATCGCTATTGCAATAGTTCTCAAACAGTGGATTGGGACTCCAAAGTAGGTTGCAACATTGTTCTAATGGAGTCACCAGGGCTGTCATTAGACACGCTGAGGCCCAGAGGGAAAGCCCAAGCCCTACCACATGGGGCGGAAACCCAAAGACTTCAGTCCTGACCCAAGTGGGCTCAGACTTCGACTTCAGTTCTGGATGGCGGGCCTCAGGTTACAGGCTCTCTGCTTGGGGATGAAGCCCTTGGGCTATTGCTTTGGATTCCCTATCAGGCTTTGGCTTTGCCCTCCAATGCACAGTTGGGGCAGGGCTCAGGAGGGCCCAACCTTAAGTATCCTTCCTGGGGTCATGTAGTAACTTCTGTTGCAAAAAGGAGGTTGCAGTGCCGAGAAATTTGAGAGAGGCTGCGCTATTGATTTATGTGAGCAACACCAATTTACGTTCTGATTTGGCCCTATACTCTTACTAGGTAAGAATATTTATGAACAACTTTCTGTACAGAAAAGTAGTAAATTAGAGTCTGGTTAACATAAGGATTATGATACAGGAGAGATTTTAGATCCTTTTGTAAGTGAAAGCTAATGTTTTACAGGGAGCAATATAAACAGTGTAGTAAATGCATCTGCCAGAGAAGAGTCTACTGGCAAAAGGTACCTCGTGTTAGTCTGGGGACAACATCCAGATGTCATAGAGTCAGGCACATTTGGTAAAATCCTCTTGAAGAAAGTACACCCAAGGCTATCAGAAGTGACAGACTAGATCACAGGAATGTGAGCAAACCTTTGTTAGTTCACCAGGTTTTGTATGCTAGCTAAATAACTAGAACTAACATAGACACAGGAAGGGGTTTGCCCCACCACTGTCATACTTCTATTTTATTCTTATTCATACTATTTTCCCCCAGGAAGGCTGAGATATTCAATTTGACTTTCATGTTCTTTTCCTCCATATTAAACAACAGAACAGTCTCTAAAAAGGAGAGACATTCTGTACTGCAGCAGGATTCTCTCCCCCCGCCCCCACCTATTTGTCTGGGTCCCCCCACCCCTTTTTAAAGTTCTGATCCTGTATGGATGCAGGGATTTGCCTCTTCAGAGTCATTTTACAGAATTAGGGCCTGAGATCAAAATTTCTGAGACAGGGACCTTGTCTTCCAGTATATTTGCACAGAACCAAGTGTGTGGTGGGTGCTGCTACATTATAAATGAAGAATAAATAAATAATAGCAAATCTTTAAAGTGCTCAATCTGTATTAAGGATATAGATGCATATCAAAGCTATGCTAAGTCTGTTTAAAAATTCTGAGGATGGCTATATGATCTTTGTCATTTTCAGTTACTATGGTTTCAGTGAACTCTAAACAGAAGTTTCTGGAGTCCCCAGGGAGCACACCTCCTTTGGTGTGCTTTTTGAGCTCGTGATTCACTTGATCACAAAAAACTTGAACTTTGTAGAAAACTCACTACTTTTGTAATGAAACCAGCAAAGTTGGCCATCTACCGCATCACCCTCTCCACCAACAAGCCCCAGTTGCGCCAGGGGAAGAAGGAGCATTTAAGATACAACAGGATAGGTAAGGCTGCTGCTGTACTGCTCTTGTAGAAAAGCTTGATGCATTTTCATCTCTGGGACCATAACCAGATTAACCCATTAAGTTATTTTTTCGCAACTTTAAGCTTGTCACACCTATTTAAATTCATTTTAAAATGCATGTGCAAACAGTATGCATTTCAGGAAAAAATATGAATACACAATCCTCTTAATTCATAAAGAGAAAGCAAATTATGCACATCTATATACACTACTTTGCTACATACAAATCCACTGTTGTTATATTGTATGTTGGTACAGAACCTCTGGCTTTCCTTATATGGCTTCTCAAGAGGATGCTGCATCCACTAATTGGGGTCGGGGGGCATATTTGAGGACTGGCTGATAATTCAAGGGTACAGTTTGGGTTTTTGTATGCTGAGATAGGGGACTGGACTTGATCACGGGCTGAGGTCTCTTCCAGCTCTATGATTCTATGGTTCTTCTATGAGTCTAAGAGCAATCCTAATCTACAGAGGGACTGAAGTGAACCTGCTGGAGCACAAAAGGGCTTGATCCTGGGAGGTGCTGACCACTTTTGGCTCCTTGGCAAGCTCACCAACAGTGGGGGACGAAGAGAGCAATTTCCCCGGGGCACAGCAATTCAAAGGGGCCCGAGGCTCCCAGCCACCACTGCTGCCACTGCAGTGGTGGTGGCCAGAGTCCCAGGCCCTCTTAAATGATGTCGGAAGGCTGCGGTGTTCTATGCCACTCTGAGAGCTGGGGGCAGGGGTGCGTCATGGTCCAGGCGATTCTGAGGGCTGGCTGTCCCCAGCCCCACCCCTTCTTCCTGAGGCCTCGCCACTTCAGGATCTTATTTCAGTTTACATTGATGCCATCAGTCTGTGCTATTGTGGGTGAAGTGGACAGTGACATTCAGTAATTTCTTTAATTTCTGGTAAAGAGAACAGATGGAAGCATTCAAGATTTACTGGGCCATCCATTTTTCTGCTGGCACAAGCCCATCTTCTTTAAGATCCTTTAATTCACACAGTTGCATGACAATATTTGAGACAGGTTTACCTGAATTGTCATTCCTGACAGCTACTCCACTGACAGAGGAACTAACCCTTGCTCTCTTCATTGACAGATCTGAGCCAGACATGGAGAACCCGAGCCATTAGCATTTTTAATGCCATCAACAACAGCCAAGGGGAAAACAAAAAGGTAAAATTACATACTTCTGTGTTTTCTTCCTTTCACCTCTTCATTAATCCACATGAATCTTTATATCCTGGGCTATCAAATAGAGCTACCTGTTCTGATTTGCTTGTGCGGTTTTAGCATTCCCAACAGGAAGCTTAGGACTGGTGAGAAATAGGGAGTTATCATCAGGCTTTTGAATCTGCATGAAAGCATACAAGCAACTGCACTTTTTAGAGATGACTTAAATCCTATTTTGGGAGAAGAAAACATTGCAACCTTTTAATTTTTCTTTCTATTGTCTCTTGGTGACAGATTGACAGGCCTGGAGAATGGAGTTCTCTATTCATAGAACAGGTTCAGCGTAGGTAGCAAATAGTGAACACTTGCTCATGTTGCCCTGCTACTTTGTCTCAATCCTGACCTAGAATGACTGGTTTGGGCTCAGTTCCATTTCAGTCCATGTTCTCTCAGCCGATGCTACAACATGAAAAACTTAAAGAACAACAAATAGTCTAGTAGCACTTTAAAGAATAACAAAACATGTAGATGGTACTACGAGCTTTCGTGGGCACAATCCACTTCTTCAGCTTGCCCACAAAAGCTCATGATACCATCTACATTTTTTGTTAATCTTTAAGGTTCTACAGGACTATTAATTGCTTTTTAAGTTACAGACTAACACGGCTACTGTCTGAAACTCTAGGAACTGGGTTGTGACCACCAACTCCTTTCACACTGAGCACCAAATAGCTGTCAGATGTTAATAGTTTTATCACTAAGGACCATCTCCTGTTCTCACCCTTGCTTCTTTTCCTGTATCTCTGGCCGGTTTGCTTCTATAGACTGCTCATACCTCAGCTGTGGTAATAGAAAAAAAATGTAGCTGAACATGACACTGCTCTTGTGCAAAATTATCTTGAGTTGTAAGTATTGCTAGTCTGGTAAAAGGAACAGACAAAGAAAGACGAAACCAACTGGGAGTCCTCTCTCTTCCTCTATATAAAGGGCAAATATGATATGCTAGCACAGGGGTCAGCAACCTTTCAGAGGTGGAGTGCTGAGATTTGACTTATTCACCTCTATGTACAGGTCCGAGTGCCAGTGATACTTTTTAAAGTCAACGATAGTCCTACTTACAGCAGCTTCATTAATAAAGAAAGATGCAGATCTTACCTTTTAGTGCAGGGGTTGGCAACCTTTCAGAAGCGGCATACCAAGATTTAACTTATTCATGGATCTGTGTGCTGGAGGGGAGGAGGGAAATGAGGAGAGAGGAGGCAAGGGCAGGCTGGGTATGGTGACCATATTTTCTGAACCAGTTGCAGCTAGGGAGAATGGTTTAATTTAAATTATTAAACAGATTAAGTGTTTTAACTTTCTCATGTTAGTTTATCAAACTTCATTTTAAATACTGTAAAATATTATGTCCAATGCAAAAGGTTTCCATGTTTTCTTTATGGGAGGAGTAGGGAACCTTTTTTGGGTCAGGGGTCACTGACCCACAGAAAAATCAGTTGGGAGCCACTCAAGTGAAAAGCAAAACAACTCCTCCAAAAAAGCCCTACCCTCACTGATGTGCCCCCAACTGAGACACCTCATTCCTCTGGTGCCCCAGCCTCACAGGATGAAGGGAAGGGAATTGGGGGACTGAGGTTCAGGGCTTTCCATAGACCAGATTTACTTTTCTGGGGTTCTGGAGTTAATGGATTTTATGGACTCCCTTCGACTCTGTGGTAGGGGTAAAAATGAGGGGTACAGTGTGTGAAACAGGGCTGCCAGAAAGTAGGGTAAGGATGGGATGCAGGATCTGGGAGGGAGGGTGGGTGCAGAAGTGGGAGAGGTTTCAAGGTCTGGGTGGCAGGTAGGGTGCAGAAGCAGGCTGGGAGTAGGGTATCTGTCTAGGTGGAGGGAGCAGGAGCAAGGGAGGGTGCAGTGTGTGGCCAGGAAAGAGGGTACAGCAGCAATGGTGGATGCAGGAGCAGGGTGGGGTGTCTGGCCAGGAGAGAGGGTTCAAGAACAAGGGAGGGTGTAAGGGCAAGTTGGGGGCCTGGGGTCTTGGTGGGGGGACAGGAGTGAGGTGTGAGGGGGTCTGGTCATAAAGGAGGACCTTACCTGGCTTTGTACCCCCTTGCAGCAATGGCCATGACCACGCTGTCCCGGGCCACCCCGAAGGGAGGCCCTGCTGCCGATTCCAGGGCCCATGTGGTCCAGGGCCAGCACCAGAGGCCCTGCTGCCACAGCCACATGGTCCGGGGCCAGCCCTGGAGGTCCCATTGCTGTGGTCACATGGTCTGGGGCTGGCCCCGGAGGCCCCGCTGCTGCAGCCACATTGTCCAGGGCTGATCCCAGAGGCCCCACTGCTGCTGCCATATGATTCTGGGCTGGCCCCAGAATGTATGCCTGTGGCAGCAGCATCTCCTGGGTTGTCCCCGGGCCACGTGGCCACGGCAATGGCACCTCCAGTCTTTGGGGCCGGCCCTGGACCTTGTGGCCATAGCAGCAGCACTTCCAGTACCAGATGAGTCACCTCGGAGGAGCTTCATCTCCAGTGCTGCCTCCTCCCACTGCAGCCAAACCTGATACAGGGAGAAGGGAGCACTCTCCAGGGGGCTGTGCAGGGGAAGAGGGGCAGGGCTGAGCTCCTGCCCACGTGCCGCTGAAAATCGGCTCGCGTGCCATAAGTGGCACATGTGCCATAGATTGCTGACCCCTGTACTAGCATATTTACCCCAGGCTCTTATCTCAATTAAAGGTGGTATTTTTTAAATAAAAGGAAAAACTGTGCTTTATTTAAATGATTGTATTTTTCAAAACGCAATGATACATTTGTGAAGTTAATTTTTATTTCAGGTTTCTTTAAAAAGGGATTGTTAAATTTTTTTCCATGTGGGGCCTTTTTAGTAAAATTAGTAAATGGGAATTCCATGAAGCATATTTTTCTTGATCCCTATAAACTCTTATCATTCACTATATTTTAACAAAAAAAAGTGATATAATCAGTTTAGTTTCCAATACCATTTTATTCTAGTTTTCAAACTTTAAGTATTGATTTAGCTGTGCCAAAACAGGGCACTACTCCAAATTTCTCTGTTTTATCTCTTTTTTCTGTAATGTTTATTTGAAAATCAATCCTATTGCAGATTCATCCTATTTTTGTGGCTCAACTTGGATCACTCTTTCAGCATTCACTCAGTTATGTCAACAATCAGTACTGCACTTAATTTGGTGATTCTGTCTCCTTTCTGTTTGGCTTTATGAGAAGCAATCCCATTCTAGGCACATCCCATTTTCCTGGCACAACCAAACCCCGTCCTTGCTTTAAGTTAGCATAAGAGGAAGCCACCTACCAAATTTGGTGGCCCGAGCTCTTACTGTTTAGAAGGAGATCTTGAATGATGGACTCACAGACAGACAGCAACATGCAAATTCTCTAAAATAAGGTATGTCTACACTACAAAGTTAATTCGAACTAACAGCTGTTAGTTCGAATTAACTTTCATAGGCGCTACACACGCAAACCGCTAGTTCGAACTTAATTCCAACTAGCAGAGCTCTTAATTCGAACTAGGTAAACCTCATTCTACAAGGACTAATGCCTAGTTCGAATTAAGTAGTTCGAATTAAGGGCTGTGTAGCCACTTAATTTGAACTAGTGGGAGGCTAGCCCTTCCCAGCTTGCCCTGGTGGCCACTCTGGGCCAAGCCAGGGAAACTGGTCTGCCCCCCTCCCGGCCCCGGAGCCCTTAAAGGGCCACAGTCTGGCTACGGTGCCCGTGCCAGGTGCAAGCCTGCCAGCACCCAGCCAGCAGTCCCTGCACCTGGCACAGCACGAGCCAGCCACCCGCTGCCACCCAGCCCTCCCCCTCTTCCCAGGACTAGGCTGGCGGCTCCCAGGAGCCTGCCCGGGGCCGCAAGAGGCGGACGCCCACCTGGTCTAGTGCGGAGATCGTGGACCTCATCCAGGTTTGGGGGGAGGCCTCCAACGTCCACAATCTCCGCACTAGGCACAGGAAAGTGGCTGTCTAGGGCAGGATAGCTGCCAGCCTGGCCACCAAAGGCCACATGCGAACCCAGGAGCAGGGTTGCATGAAAATCAAGTTGGTCCAGTGAGACCCCCGACCCTGAGCTTGGAACATAAGAACATAAGAATGGCCGTACTGGGTCAGACCAAAGGTCCATCTAGCCCAGTAGCCTGTCTGCCGACAGCGGCCAACACCAGGCACCCCGGAGGGGATGGACCGAAGACAATGACCAAGCCATTTGTCTCGTGCCATCCATCTCCAGCCTTCCACAAACAGAGGCCAGGGACACTGTTCCTACCCCCTGGCTAATAGCACTCCATGGACCCAACCTCCATGACTTTATCTAACTTCTCTTTAAACTCTGTTCTAGTTCTAGACTTCACAGCCTCCTGTGGCAAGGAGTTCCACAGGTTGACTATTTGCTTTGTGAAGAAGAACTTTCTTTTATTAGTTTGAAGCCTGCTACCCATTCATTTCATTTGGTGTCCTCTAGTCCTTCTATTATGGGAACTAATGAAGAACTTTTCTTTATGCACCCTCTCTACACCACTCATGATTTTATAGACCTCTATCATATCCCCCCTCAGTCTCCTCTTTTCTAAGCTGAAAAGTCCCAGTCTCTTTAGCCTCACTTCATATGGGACCTGTTCCAAACCCCTAATCATTTTAGTTATCCTTTTCTGAACCCTTTCCAAGGCCAAAATATCTTTTTTGAGGTGAGGAGACCACATCTCTACACAATACTGAAGATATGGCGTACCATAGTTTTATACTTCCCCTCCTCCTTCTTCCCCTGGCTTCCCCCTTCCAGCTCCCTCCTCCCAGGTTTTCACCTCCCCTCTCCCACCCTCTCTCTTCCCCTCTCCCACCTCCTTTTTCCAGTCTCCCCAGAGGTTAATGCCCCCCACCCCCAGTTTTGTTAAATAAAGAGAGTTTCTATTTTTGAACACGTGTCCTTTATTTTTTACATCAGGAAGGGGGGCTAGGGAAGGGTAAGTGGAAGGAAGTGAGGGAGGAATGGGGCACGAGCCCCCGATGGGGAGGACTGGGGTGGCTCTGTGGGCTCCTCGGGGTGGAAGCTCTCCTGCAGGGCCTCCTGGATCCTGACAGCCACCCGAATGACCCCCCCCCCCCCCGGATGGCAGCCTGCGGCAAGTGCAGCCAGGCTGATGGCCGAGTGCTCTGATGTGCCAAGTGTGGGCACTCAGGGCACTCCAAGTCAGGACTGTTTTGCTGTCCCTCATCGAGGTAGACAAGCAAGCGGGGAACCCTGAGAACTGTCTGTCCAGGGTGGGGGTCGGGTCCCTTTAAGCACAGCTCTCGGCTAGCCTGAGGCAGCAGCTCCATGCTCTAAGCCCTAACCTGATGCCCTGCTGGCACTGGTTCTGGCCAGCCTTAACTTCGGTTCAGGGTCCACTCAATGTGGACATGCTAGTTTGAATTAGCAAAACGCTAATTCAAACTAGTTTTTAAGTCTAGATGCGCTAGTTCGAATTAGCTTAGTTCGAATTAGTGTTGTAGTGTAGACATACCCATATGTAGTAGCTAATTTAGCACCTTAAATTCTAAAATATCACAGGGAACTTCATAATTTATGTATATATGCTACCACTTAAAACTCATTCTAGGATGGGAGATGTCAACCAATCAAACAGCACAATGATCTACATAGGGTAAGGAAATTGTGGTCCAAACTTATCAAAAGTCTGAAGGCTTGAATATCAGTGCAGAACAGTTAGGGCTATAGTTCTTAAACTCTCATCTAAAAGAATGCCACACATGAAGCTGCATAATATTAGAAGGCTTAGGGGCTTTGCCCATACCACTGAGATTAATTGTAACGAATAGAAACATACATGTTCAAGCAATCTTATGAGTTGTTCATATTTCTATTTCCTTATGGATAGCTCTACTTATTCCATTAGGAAACAAAGTTTACACAGTCAGTCTTTATAGTAGTGCATTGTTAACATTAGCTTCTCTTTTGCTTTTATTTTTAAATTATGTATGAGACAACTGAGGGTGAGGATGTGCAGCAATTTGTGGTTTGGAGACTAAAAGTCTTTCTGAGGGCACTTTCACAGAGAGTTTGGTGTGAAAACTATACACTAAGCCAAATACATTTCTATATTGAACTATAAAGCAAATCATGTGGGTAACTATTACATTAGTCCCATTGGACTCAGTGAAATTTGTGTTTTATGAAGCAATTCTGCAAGGTCTGAGGTATCCTTAGCTCCCGTAATGGCATCCCACTGAACCAAAGAGTGAAGGACCACTTTCTGAGCCCAGATAAGCGAAGCCAGGTGGTGTCCACCCCTTCCACCAGAAGTTATAAGGTAGGACAGGAAGTATAAATGGCAGGTCCTGAGGCTCAGTTGTGTTGCAGCTACTAGAGAAGACAGATGCCTTCTATCCAACCCTGGAGACCATAGAAAAGCTTTTCCAAAGTGAAGACTGGCCAGAGCTGCTGGAGCCAACAGCCAAAAGAGGCACTGAGGAGTCGCTGGAACTGCTGTTGGCCATCTATCCTGAGGAATGGAGGACCTATGCAAACCCAGGCACAACTTGAGAGGAGGGGGAGGAAATGGCTCAGAGATAGCTGATCCCTGTCTGGCTGCATTGCTACTGGAAAATCACTCAGTGTGTGGGTTGCAGTTGGGTTCCCTGCTGACCAAGTGGCCCTACACTTCACCACTGTTAGGACTCTGGACTGGGACCCAGGGGAGTTGAGTCTTCCAGGCACTCCACACTTGGGGTGACATCCTCTCCACCTTAGGACATGACACCTGAGTTTGTCTGCCATCTATCTGTGCCAAAATTGCTCTGCCCTGGCATAGAGATCAGAGACCCCTCCCCCCCCATCCCCGAGCCCAAAGACTCTTTGGTTCTCTGCCTGGCTTGAAGCTCAAGCCTAAACTGGTGCTTTCGTTTGCTGGAGACCTGGGTTAGTAGACTGGTGCCTGACCCTGCCTGAGGGCTTGGAGTCCCAAGACTAATTGCAGTTCTGCTCCCAAGGACCAGAGTTCACAGGTTTGTCCTGCCCCTGCTGAGGACTAGAAACTTTTAGACTTTTAAGCTGTTTGGTGCTGTGTCCCACCATAGGTCTGAACCTATGAACCTTTGTGGCTCTGCCTTGTCTAAAGGCCAGAGCCTTAAAAGTTATGCATCTTGCTATTTCCCTGATGGTGGTGACACCCACCTGATGTAGTGAGGTGGTGTGGTCTCCCTGTAACTCAGAGCAGGAGGGACCACTGCTAACCCACTACGCTCCATAACACTACCTATGTTGTATGTGTATGCAAATATTTATCAAGTATGGAATGAATTCTTCTTTCCTGAGAAACCTCTACTCATGATAAAGTTGAGGGGGAGAGTCGAGATCTTCAAGTCCATGGCCTTATCATTTCCTGATTCACAGCACCTTTTATGGTATGTCATTTGAGAGTTCACTGAGCAGGCCACAAGGCCCCATTCCATCAACACACAGCCAATTGTGTGTCATTTCATTGCCTATCACCATGACTTCCATATACTGTCACAGGTGTGAGAGAGTCATTAACTCAATACTTAATAAGGCATTCCAGGGGTAACAGGAAACCTTCAGAATTCAGTTTAGCATTCACAGTTTGCAGGTATACTGAAAATATTCTGAGCCCTCTGCTTCATGGGTCGGACATATATATGTATATATTCTATAAGTATGGTATTAATGAGCATTTTGATTATAAAGTCAGGGACTCTGCCATTTTTATTAGCCTCTTCAAATGGAAATAAAAATCCCAACATTGTTATTTTTGCAATTTGAAAGGAAAGATTTCTTAAAACAAAATGCAGGTGAAAGTTCATTCAGCATTTCTGCTGTCATTTGATTCTTAGTTTTATGGGGTAACATAGCATTTGTCACAACTGGCAGATTTAATTGGAATGGTTACAGAAAAATAACCCAAGAAATAGATTCTTGAAACAGTAGTAAGAGGAAGGTTCTATAGTTAAATCTTGATACTTTAATTCTTCCTTTGTAGTTCTTTGCTTTACTTGTGCAGTGGGGAAGAAAAGGCTATTTTTCAGTATGACTGTCAGCTATAGGTAATGAAATACGTGTTGAGAGCCCCTTTTATTTTTGCAGCATCATACATGTTAATTAGAAGATTCTACATCTCCAATGTACTTTAGAGCTGCCAAGTGAAAATAAATGTTATTTTGTTGCCGATGACAGTTGTCCAATGCACAAATAAGTAAACTGATCTCAGCGAAAGAATATTCTTCAGAGTTACCAAAAAAGTATGCAAGAATGGACGGAGGGAGTTGATTTACATGATTCCTTAATATTCTACACAGTACCTGCAGTGCATAATGACAGTACTTCTGCAAGCAGCCCTGTTCTTTTGTGTGCCAGAAAACAGTTTCCTGTGATCACAATAAATAAGATGAAACAAAGGGAGGAGGGCGGGGAGAGAGGGAGGATATTATCACAAAGAAGGCCAGTCTACAGAAGGAAGGTGAATGGGGAAAAATGAGGGGAGAGATATTAAAAGATGTTAGAGAAATAAAGTGGGGGAAAATAGAGAAGCAAAGCATTCAAAGACGATGAAAAACTGAAAGAATGACTCAAATGACAGTACAACAGCTAAACTAAAGAGGTAGGGTGTTCTATCTGCATGGACATTAACTCTTAGAATATTCACTGAATGACTATGTATTAGCATGTCTTTATGATAAGTCCATTGTGCAAAAATGTTATGGTTTGGTTTGTTGGCTTTTATTGATTTAAATCACTATTTCTGCAGATGTAGATTAGAATGCATAGCTTTTTTTCAAGGAAAATTATGATATACATAGGGTAGTTGGATGCATGTTTATATGCAGAAGGAATATAGGGAGAAAAAAATCAGAAGGTTCTAATTCTGCAATTATGGACAAACCTCAACAGCTTTGGGGCCACATTGTGGTAATACTGCCTCAGACTTTGATTCCTTACCCCTTCTCCAATTCAGAAAGGGTTAGGTCACAACTGCAGGGAGTTGAGTCAAAACAGGGAAAATGTTCCAGGGAGGGAATTAGTGAGTGAGGAAGAGGAAGGCATTCTGCAGGGTTGGCCAGGATCTATAGGAATGAACTGTTGTTCTCTCCACAGACTCCCCCCTCTATTGCCTCAAATATGGACTGATGGTCTTCTGAAATTTTTCAACCATTGCTCTCATACTAGGGCTTCTGCAGTGGTCGTAACAAGGGAATAAGTACTAGACCAGACCCACTCTTACAGTTAAATGTCAGGGAAGTAAAAACACAGGTTGCTGTAGCAGATGTTCTTATGCTAGTTATTACCATCTGTGGAGCCATGCTGGAGCTCCAGCAAGAGTGGGAGAATGTCAGAAAATGTTCAGTATAAGAGCAGCACCTATCTGCCACTTGCAGCCAGAGAGTTCATTCTCATGGAGTTATATGTTGTACTCTCCTGCATTTTACCTGGACTGGAGCATGGTAACATATGTCTCCTTATTTGCTCATTATCTCTGGAAGCATAATGAAATAAGCAGTCCTTCTTGGAAGACATGCAAATGGAACTGCTGTTGGGGGTTTTGGCTCACATTCTTTAAGGTTGTTCTTAAAGTAATAGATAAAAAGGAAATATGTTAAATAAAAACATTTATTAGAGAAAGTAATTTTAAATATTTAATGATACAATTAAGTCTTATTAATGTAATGGTCTTTATTCGTCAGCTTAAATATTCAAAAGGATAATTTTCTCTTTCATCTTTATTATGCAATGTTTGCCACCATTATTTGTTTTATATTCTTATAAATATTTCATGAATATTAGATATTTTAATTTTAAAATATATGGGTTTTATTCATCACTGTGTTACTACAATTTTAGTGAATTCTAATGGAGTTTCACCAATACAAAATTGGATTGGCAAATCAGGCCCTGTATAATGAGAGAAGGCCTGTTCCAATTCCCAAGCAGTTCATTGGGAGCTTCGTCACTGACTTCCATGAGAGACCAATTAGGCCTGCAGGAGAATACTGAGTTCTGGTGCACATTATAGGCAAATAATTTTGTTGTATTTAACTTTCTAATTCAGGGCATAATCTTGCAGCCCCAGTCCATGAATAATTTCCATTTTCTTCCTCAGAACAGCTATAGGATTGGGTGGATAATTTTCTATATGTGAAAATAATTTAATCTTATAGTTCTTTGTCTTCTTTTAGTCAGAATCACTAAGTTGTTGGGGTTTTTTTTCTAAATTCCACAACTGCCCAATCTTCTGGCTGACCTACTGATCAATATTGTATCATTAGGTCTGTGTGGTCCTCTAGCTATATCACCTGGTGGTTTTTGTCCTAGACTTAGATTATAAGCATTTTGGGACAAGGAATTATCTTTTGTTCTCTTTGTGAGTATCTAGCCCAAGAAGGTCCTGGGCCATGAATGGAAGTCCAAGCTGCTACCGCTGTACAAATAATTAATAATGTGTCCATTTACTTATTTATGTTAGTAGTAATTTGGAGTGCACAAGAATTGAGAGATCAGGCTCTTAATAAACTCTGTTTGAATAGCTCCACTTGTCTTACAATTTATAACAGGAATGCTTTACAAATTTTGGTATCTTACAATACTTACTGTGTAGATGAAAGACCATTTCATGGAGCCTGATCCAAAGCATACTGGAGACAAACTGCAATTTTTCCATTCACTCCAGCGAGCTGTGCATTAGGCCATGAAGGTGTTGACTGGGTAAACAAACAGACAAACATGAATATATGCAAGATTATAACTGAAGCTAGCATAGCAAGTTTGTTGGAGTGGAGGAAGGTAGTTAAGGATTCCCACATCTTCTGTTTCTTCCTTTGACATAAGTTAGCCTTACAAGAAATTACATTACACTGGATCGGATCATTCTCCCATCTGTGTTGAACTAACCCTATTATTCATAGTATCTTGTCCACAGCACTTAGTTTGCACATATTATAGTGTTATTAAATGTTTGGTATTGCAATACAACAAAACAACTATCACACTTTGATATGATCTTAGAATCCTTATTTGTCAGGGCTTGGGGGGGGAGTCAACAGAATTGCCAGGCCCCTGGGAAAGGTGTGTGTGGGGGGGGTGACTCTGCACTCTCAAAAGGGGGGAGGGGCTCAGCTGGAAGGGACAGGAGTGAGGGCAGCCAGCCATCAGCACCGTTCAGACTGTGCCATGCTCCCCCTCCCCTCCAGCCAGCCCTTAGCACTGCCTGGAGGACACCCCCTGGGGTTCCATTGATTTAAAGGGCATGGGGCTCTGGCTGCCACCGCCACCTCAGTAACAGCAGTGGGAGGCAGGAGCCCTGGGCCCTTTTGAATTGCTGGATCCCAGGGCAGTTGCCCCCTTTCTTCCTATCCCTTTCCCATTGGCATGCCTTTAAGAGCTGTATGGAGATTTTACTCAGTTGCCTCCATAACAGGCATTTAAGTTTGTGTTGTATAGTCAAGTGATTGTTTCTGTACATAGCCTTTTATTGAAAATGAAAAAAAAAAGTATAAAAGATACTTCAGCATTAAGCCATGAGGGATTTAAATAATTTATTTTCTCTTTCATCAGTGGTATTTTTGTACAGGTATTAGAAAATGATATTGAGAGGAAGTGGATATTTTATTTTTACCACACTATCACCTCTTAATCCATATCACAGTGTCACCTTGGGAGCTATAACATTAGCAATTCATAGGGACAATCACTTTATGGGCAATATGTTGACTTCCTTTTGCAACTGTGGTTTTGGTTGTTGTTGTTTTGTTGTTGTTGTTGTTTTTACAAGCAAAAATTAAAGACCCGGTAACAACTCTTTGATAAATAGGAATATACTTCTGAAGGTTGAAGCGTTCAGGAATGATAGTTCCACTAGTAACCAAATGTAGGTTTGTCTGTGTTATAAGTTTTCATTTCTCTTCAATGTATACATGCAATTGCCTTTATTGTTAAGGTTAGTTACATAAGTACATCCATAATATATGCAGGGCTGGGATCCCAAAGAGGATTACGTAACAGTGTGCTGACTGGTATGCTATCTATACTCCATTTCCACCCCCTTCTACCAGGAACTCTTGCTGGCACTGTTTCACCTCTATCTTCAGGCTGTACATTCCTGCATTCCCTGTCAAGTAAAGGAAAGGGGCCAGAGAGAGTAGGGGTGCATCTAAACTGCACCCTTATCTCGAAATAAGCTATGAAATTTGCACTATCCAAACTGTGTAACGTATTTCTAGGTAATTTTGAAGTAGCCTACATGGCGCCAAATTTCAAAATAAAGTGCTATTCCTAGAAGTCCCTTAACTCTCATGGAACAAGAGTTACAGGGATGCCAAAATACTGTGTCCATTATTTTGAAATGTATTTCAAAATAATGGGTCCATTTACAGAGACAGAATAGCTATTTTGGGATACTTCCAGTATCCCGAAATAGCACCATTGTCTAGACGTAGCCTAGGTGAGGAGTAAAATACAACACCATTTCTCATCCCCTGCAGGTCTTTTACAGGTTTAAATAAGTGTAAATGATAGATTCTCTATCCTTTCAAGTCTTTGAATCATGGCTGAAGACTTCAATAACTCAGCCAGGGATTAGAGGCCTGTTACAGAAGTGGTTGGGTGAAGTTCTGTGGCCTGCAATATGAAGGATGTCAGACTAGATGATCATGATAGTCCCTTCAGACCTTAAAATCTGTGGGCCTATGTTAATTTAAAGATGTTCCCAAAGCGGGATCAAAGTAACAACCAAAGGAGGTGTTCCCAGCTTCCAGAGAGAAGAGAGAGGGAAAGAACATGTCTTTCTCTTGGAGTCGCTATTCATATATATTTCCCAGGCCTCTTATCAGATCCCCTATATATTCAGAATCTGATCAGGGAGAAATATATAGTCTCCAACAAGTAGTCATATGATAGTTAGTTAAGTGACCACTCTCCATGTGCCGTGGAAACCAGCTGTGGTTTACAGGCCCATAAAAGAACAGCTTTAGTTATAAACTCCAAAGAAATCTATGGCAAAGTGGGGAAAGGAAGTTAGAATAAAAGATTTATTTGCTACATTCTTGAATTCCTAGGAAACAGACTTTCAGATCTGTATGGGTGTGTCTACACAGCAGGGCTTAATTCAAAATAAGCTACTCAAATTGAGCTATGTCAATGGCGTAGCTTATTTCAAAATTGGAGCATCTACACAGCACTTATTTTGAAATAGAGCACTCTTCCCCTGACTTCCCTTACTCCTGGTACAATGAGGGTTATGGGAGGTAGAGTCAGAAATCCTCCAGCTTGACAGTATTTCGACATTAGTTTGAAATAATTGCCTGCTGTGTAGATGCGGACTAAGTTATTTTGAAATAATGTTGCTACGTAGACTAACCCACTATGAGCATCTGTATGTGCCTGGGGGGGTAGGAGTCAAGTGCCTAAATATCTTTTGAGAGTCATGACTGTCCCTAGAAACTGTGAAAAACATGTTAATTTGAAAACACTGTCATTCTGCAATAAATATAGGTGTTTTGTTTCTTGTGGAAGTTTTGTCTTTTTCACTTCTCCCCCATGCTAAGCTATATCTATTTTTTCACTCTTCATTTTTAGTGTTCTTCCCTGTTCTTTCCTTAGCATCCCATTCCCTGTTGCCCCTCTCTCTCTTTCCTCTCTCTGCCTCTCAACCTTCTCTCTTATCATCCTCTATTCCCTCTCTCTCTTGTCAAGCACTTCTCTCCTCTCCATCCTGCTGATGTGGCTGTAAAATGGCTTAGCTGCATGGATTGCATTGTGTCTGGACTCAGTACAGTATTTCCTGTCACTGGCTGACATGAAACAACTTGTCCAGCCAAGTAACTTCCATATTTTTAACCAGCACATGAGATGAACAGGGAGATGAACTAGTGGCTTGGATTTGAGGAAGGATGCAATCCCCATTGTGCTCCTTCACTGTCTGTGCATATCAGGGATTCTTCAGCTCTCCCTTTGTTTGTACAGGATCTGTAACAGTTAAAAAACTGAAACACATTTTAAAACAACATCTATTTATTATTAATGTGTATTATGGTAGTATCCAAACCCCCTAATCAGAATTGGAGGTGGACCCCACAGTTCCAAAGAGTATTATAGTTTTGGATGTACCCTTTTACATATTACAGGATATGTTTTATACAAGTTCTTTTTGCCTGCAACCTCTTAAAAATTAAAGACTTTTTAAAAAGTAGACGCATCAGTTGGTGCACAGCACTTATGAAAATCAATAGACTTGGGAGTCTAACTATAGGCTACTATTTTTGAAAATCTTGGCTTAGGGGCATATTTGGCTGAAGTTTGTATAACTTGCATGTGGGGAGGGGACACATTGGTTCTGGCTTTGTGGTGTAGCTAGGAAACAGACTCCTACGACACCCTTGCATATTTGGTTTAAAAGATTATCGAATGCTATGTGACTGAAAAGTATGTCAGAGCAAACACTTGAGAGCAAACTGAGAGATTCAGTCAGTGCTATGCTATATAAAAGAGATGATATGTTTATATATACACAAACAATTAATACAGTGAAAACTTAGTTTATATGCCATCTGAGAAGCAAGAGCAGTGTTACAAATTACTTTGGGATTTGGAAGAGTGACTATTAAAAAAAAAAATCCTTCCTTTAGATTGCAACTTGCTTAGTTACTGCACGCTAGAGGGCACTTGAAGTAGAGCAAAAGATATTTCCATAGCCACTGAAAAGAAGCAAGTTACCTGTATCATGCTTATATATACTGGAAGCTGAAAGCAAGGGATTAGGATGCTCAAATCACATCCAGATCATTAATCAACCAAAAATAGGTAAGTTGTTTGCTTTATTTGATACAACTTTCTTTGTGTGTGTGTGTTTTCCTAATAGTAGTCTGTAGTTTCCTAATAGTCAACAACTAATCAAAATTGCAAAAGGAACCCTACGAGTAATAAGAAATGTAGTAATGCATTTTTGTATTTATATACACCCTGCAATATATTTGATGCGTATGAAAACCTTCTGGTGTGCAAATTAATTGTTTTTTCTTCCATATTTTGAAATTTGAAAATCCACCAGACAATAGAGCAGATTCAAAAATAGCTGTGATTGAAATAACTAAATGGGGGCATGTAGATGAAAAGATTCCCTGAGGACACAATGGACACACAAAAGCCCCAGTCCTGCAACTGAGTTCATCCTTTGCACTGCATACCATATGATAAACTACATATGGAACTGCACAAGGGCATAAGGATCTGATTGCAGCCTTGAACTCCAAGTAATCTGAAGTAACTTTAGTCAAAACCAACATGCTTCTTGCTTTCACGTGCATTTGGTAACAAAGGAATAGAACTTATATTGGCTGAGCCAGAGTGCAAGGAGAGTAATTTAAATAAGAAAGAATCCCCTTGTTTGGTCAGTTGGAGAATGTTGTTTTAAAGTCTGCCAGTCAAGTTTTTGTGGTAGAGGTGGCTGAATCTTATCACCTCTGGCACCTGTCCATTATGAAAATGTACTCCTGTAAAAACAATTAACCTGGATAGGATTTGCAGACAGAAAGATTATTTATAGTTTTGCCAGCTAAATAAATCAGGAACTGCAGTGAATGCATAAAGACAAACACCTAGTATCAAAGGTCTCTTAAAACGGTGCACCTTTATCCCTACTGTCAGCTGTAAGTGTACTTGAATAATGCTTTTACAAGTATCAGCTATCCTTCAATAATTTTCCAAGCACTTAGTGATCACTGTTTCTTACAGTGAATTACTCAGGAATGCAAACCATTTGCATGTATATTTTTAAAGGTTGCAGAAAGGATATAAACTGTTTGTCCCATCAGTTAAATTGGTATTAGCTCTGTGAACCACTAAACGTACAAATCTCATTCGGAAACATTTCATGTCTTTCTTCTTTTCTTTCCTCAGTCTTTGACTTTTTATAAATAGTCTCATCAATGACAAATTCTATTCCCTTGTTACCAAATGTATATGAAAAAACAAAGCATGTTAGTTTTGAGTAATAGTCTCACAGGAGTAGCTGTGTTAGTCTGTAACTTAATGAAAAAAAAAAGAGTGGTCCTGTAGCACCTTAAAGACTAACAAAAAAAAATCAAATTCCTTTTGGCCTTGGTGCTGTAATCAGATCCATGTGGAGTTTCATGTATAGGTCAATGTCACCTGGTTCATACTGCAAAGCAAAAGAACAAATGATAGCCTATTAAATGAATCTTTGAAGAAAAATCAAAAGAAGGCTTGATGCTGCACATAATTTTGAGTAAAAAATAACAACTGTGTATAAAATCTGAATATTTCCAGAGAAAACTAAGCAGCTCTATGGGACATTAGTGAAATGATGGAGAAAAGACAATTGTTAAAATAAAAGTTATGGAGCACTTTTAAAACCACTTATTTAAAACTTATTGCTTTTGGGAATTCAAGTGCAGTATTCAGAGTGAATTACCATGGGACCTGATCAAAAGCACACTGAACTCAATGGTAGAAACTTATCCTCAGTGTACTCTAGATCAGGCCCACATAGTACATCCACAACTAACTTCAGCCCCTGACATTTCAAATATTGTGCTCAGGGAAGCAGTCGTTCACTGAAAGATCTCCTGGGTTAAAGTCTGAGTATAAGGAATTAATTAACATGGTGGGTTCCCGTCTCACCCCCCTCCCCAGTTTCAGGTTCTTGACTTTGTATTATTACTTAAATAAGAGGATAGTCGTCATTTTCATCACCAGCCAGTCCTTGTGAGGTTTGATTGTTTGTTGAGTAGCCCCCTATGAGCTCACTTCAAGCCATTTTTATTGATTTTTTTTTCAATACGACCTGAGCTCTCATCCGTCTTCTCCACAGAAAACAGTTTACAGCACTTCTTTTAATGTTGAAAAGCAGGCAAATATACAATAAATAATCAACAACCTCTTTTTCAAAAGCAGAAAGGAATGAAAAGCTATTTGTATTCTATTATATTCCATACCGTTTTAGAAGAAAACCAGACTGTTTCTGCTTCTATGTCACTATGAGAAGTTCCATTAGGTTTACCATTCTCCTTATTCACGATAAGAGCAAAATATTATGGAAGGGAAAAAAAAATCTTTTCCTGAGAAAGTAAAATAAATAACGTACATTTCCTGCAGAACCTGATGACTCACAAGTTGGACCTTTGTAAGGTTGTGTGTGAAATTTCCTGGCACAGAGATCTAGTTTTCAAATATTAAACTGTGGTACAGTTTGTGCACCCAGGAGGCACCCATTTTTTTAAAAGGATTCATTAAGTATTCACCTCCATTTTACATCTGGTGCTCTTTATTCTACCTTGACTGCAGTTATTAATTTAAAAGGCATATTCCTTTCTTATAGACCACTGTTTTCCTTTGCTTATGGAATGTAACCACAATGTTTAGAATGTTTCTTCTTTTAGGGGGAAACCATCTTTAGATAGCATAGTCAGTAGCACTATGGGGTATTTACAAGAGTGTATTGGCATAGGTGGAATTCTTGAAATAAAAAATCCCCTCATCATCTCCCCCCACCCCCTGCCCCATAAAGTTTTTACTTTAGAAATCTGGGGGCAGATCCTCAGATTTACTAAGGCTTAACTTGCTTTGTGAGGATTTGTCCCTAGAAAGGTATCTCTTAATGGCAGAGAGCTACCTTATTCATTCCATATCACTCCTCTTCTCAGCTAGTGATCAGGCAAAATGGGTCTGGACTGTATCTCCAGGATCCCTAGAAAAGCTGCTCTGTAGAAGTTCTATGGCTTGTGTTACACAGGGAATCAAACTAGAGGATCACAGTGGTCCCCTCTGGCCTTGGAATCTATGAGTTATTAGGGTTTTGGTTTTTTTAAATTTCCAACCCTTCCCCCATTGGAAGATGAAGAAATTTGTTTTTCAGTATAAAATAAAAAGTGTTTTAAACTTCAGGTACAAAGTGTTTGAGAGGCTCTCATTAATACCCAGAAGTAAAGTAGTATAGAGAAAATATGCGTATCCCTCTCCATGACATTATCTATATTCTTATATTATTGTTCAGCTGGTGGAAGTAAAGAGGTGGGGGAAAATAACTTTTGTTTGAATGCAAATCTGAATAAAGGGAAGCCATATTGCTGATGTTATCTATTGCACTGCAAGACATCTCATCATTCCTGCCTCCAACAAACAAAAGTAATGTATGCAATTACTTTTCCAAGACAACAAGGAGTCAGCCCACAGCTGGAGCTAAGTAAGTAGAAATTTGGATTCTGTGGGAAAGCTGAAAAAAAAACCCCTGGAAAAAAAAAGTTCAAGTATCCCTCCTCCATCCCCTTGAAATTTCACGTTTCAAAATGTCAGGTATTGTTTCCTACACTTGTGGTGGTTTTTATGGATTTTTTTAAATTAAAATTTGGGGCAAAAAAGGAAAACTGTTATCTGGAATAGCTTGTTAGTGAAAAATCACATTCTGTTGTAATAACAAATGCCACACATCAAAGCCACGTAGCCCTCAGTGTAGGTGTCCACTTTCCATCAGAGAGAGGCAAACTAATATAAAAGCATTCGGTAATCATTGCTGGCATTTAAAAGAGGCTAATAGGCTGGCTTGGCTTTATGTTTATCTCCTTTCCCTATGTTGGAAGAGTGGGGCCCCCCATAATCAAGTCTTCAAAGACCCTTTGCTCCTACACAGTCATGACACTCCAGGTAAGTTTGAGGTTTACAGAGGTTCCTCTTCATAGAATGAGTTTGAGGCCCCCATCAGTCTCGCCATACATATAAAGCAATTAAATTAATATCAAGAATGACTACTTCACAAACAAGCTAACCTCAGGAAGGGGGGGGAAATTTTAATCCCTCTCCGCAAACAAAACATTTTCTTAATAAATGTTTGTCCATACCCCAGAGCCCTCCCCTCCTCTGTCACAGAGCACTAAAGGACCTGCAACAGAAATGTGCCATACTATGGTCCTTTATAAAACTAACTTTCAGAACCATGATATAAAGAATGACAACCAATCCAAAAAACCCTGTAACATTTTCCATGCAGAACAGACGAAACTATTTATTGACACACATGTCTAAGTATTATATACACGTGAGGACATATGTGTCTTCCAGAGTGAAAACAACATCTTCCAGTGTGAAAACAAAAGAAACAGACAGGCTCAGTTAATAGATTTTTAGGGCTGGAAGGGATCATTATTATCCGCTAGTCTGACATGAATAATCAAATTCGGTAGATCCTTTGCACAGAAACTTCTTCATGGTCCCCTTCTTTAGATGCTGAGCACCCTCGCCCCTTACTAAAGTGAAAAGGAACTGAGGGTGCTCGGTACTTCAGAAGCAGTTACCGGTTGCAGATTGGAATATATAAAACCACAACAGGCAATCCGTCATCACAAACTGGAACGAGAAACTAGGAACCATAAGGTCCGTTGTAATCCTAAGAGGCCCAAACACATCAGGAGAACTTCTTACAACACAGTTGTCCCTTAATGCTGCCACATCTTGTTGTACTGAAGGGCCCTAGCCTTGTTCCACCCCATGCTAAAGCTCTGAAATTCTGTCACCCAGCACAGCAATAATTGTAGAACACTGGATATGGGCCAATAAAGATAGAGGAGAAACTGGACTGTCTCTTTCTCTTGCACACACATAGATATGTGCTCTCTCTGTATGTATGTGTGTGTGTGTGTGTGTGTGTGCTTGTGTGTAATATTATATAATACGCACACACACACATGCTTTTAGAAGTGGTTTCGTTAGCATGCTTCCCAGGCTTCAGTCCTTTCTTCCCAAAACTGTCTATTTATCAGTTTGCTTGAAATTTCCTTCTGCAGCGTTGCTTTCCCAATACTGCTTAATAACCTCCCTTCCTTCCTTCTTTCTTCTTGTCTTTCTTTTCATGTGCTATAGGGCCTCTATCCTCCCAATCCCTTTCTCACACCCCTCATTTTTTCTTCCTTTCCTTTTTTCCATCCATTCACCACCATCCCCCATTCTTCTCTCAGCTATTCCTCCACCTCCCACCAACCCCATCCTCTTATTTCTGGTTCTTTGTATCAGATCCACTGCCCTGCTAGCTGCCCTTCCAGAAAGGCACTGAGAAGCCTCTCACACTGTGTCCTAACCTCTTTCTCTCCACTCCTCCACCTCCCTCTTTGGGGTGCCTGCTGGGAACTTTCTCTTCCTGGTCTAGGCTCCCTTGAGCCTCTTCCCACTGGAGTCTCCCTTCTCCTTTTGTACCCAGGGCCTCTCTCCCTTTCTGCCCTTTGGAGTGTGTCATCTGCCCTTGGGACTTCTCCCTTCTCTACCCCACACTCTCGTCCCCGATCCCGGGGGCTTGCAGCACCCAGCCCTTTCTCAGCACATACTGCCCCTGGCTCTCACCCCCCAGATTCTGTCCCAGGACTTCTCATGTGCCCCCCCCCCTCCATTGCCCATCACTCTCTGACAAACGCCCCTCCCCCTCCTTGTGCCTAAAGCCCCTAAGAACTAGCACCCTCTGCCACCCGCAGCCCTTCCTCCCCTCTTCGCACCTAGCCCCCACCGGCACCCCCCTCTTCTCTGCTCCCCCTGGGCTCTTCCCCAGACCCTGCTCTCCTCTTCTCTGCTCGGAGCCCCCCAGTCCCACCCTAGCCTCTCCCCGCGCTCCCGTTCGCCTGCTCCTCCTCCCCTTGAGGGTTTGTGGGGAGTTACCCGCCCTAGGCTGGGAAGGCACCTGACGAGGAGCTCGGGCATGAATGGGTCTGAAATGTGTAGAAAAGTTGTGTGCTTACTAGATTGAAAAAAAAAATTGCTTACTTGAATTTCCAAGCGCTAGACCTGCCTCCGAGCTCAGCCCAATAAGAGCTGTCAGGGGAGGCTCCCAGCTCACTTTTCCACATCACTTCACAGTTACATCTGGCAGGCAGGCACACTGGAGCGCTCAGCCCCTGAATTAGTGGATTTATTTGGAATACCCCTGCTTTCCCGGCGATGTGCTGCCGCCGCTGATTTGTGCAAAGGGGAGAAATCACTAACTGCACTTTACTATGCGGGCACAGAAACCTGAGCGTCTAAGTCACCAGCTTCTCCAGCCGCTTCGGAAAGCACGAAAAGAAACCCGGAGACTCCTGCCCATTCAGAGGGACTGGCTAATATTTTCCTCTCCCTGAAGTAGACCCTTGCAGTCCATTTGTGAAGTGGGCTTCGCAAGACGTTGCCTGGGTCACGAAGAGTGAGTATCTATTTTATTGTTAGTTAGTTATTTCTCACTGGTAAAAGGGTTTCTCCCTCTCTCTGTGAATTTGGCTTTGACTTGGTGCACCTTGCAGACACGGTCACGGGCTCTATCTGTCTGTTTCCTTACAAACAGAGGCGTTATTAGACTGAAGTGTAGTGGCTCATTAATTCGGATTCTGTGAAATTCCCTGATAATAGGATGTCAGGGTCGGGGCTGCTTTTTCAAGGCTCAGAAGGAGTTGTGTATCACAGGGGGCTGTGCTCTGGGCTGGAGAGCCTGTTTCTTCTCCGTGGGGTTATTTATTTAGTACAATAAATCTCGGAACTGTTGTGCTGTGGTGAATAGAGGCAGGGCTGCATTCATGCATTGAAGTAGATTGCAGTTTTCGTGCTGAGCATAAAAACCAGCCACCAGCCAGATATGTAAATGATGGAGGTGGAGGCTAAAAGAATCATAAGAGGGGATGATCCCCCGTATTTATCACTGCAGACCCCGTGGTCACCCGACCCCCCAAATAATCCATGAGTGGACTCGGATCTGATTGATCCTTCTCCCCCTGCCAGAAAGGAAAGTCTCCCGTCTGCTCCCTTTCTCTAAGCTGGTATGGCAAGGACGCTTTAGCTGTAAGTAGCCCAGAGAACCATCCCTTCCCCATAAGTTGTTTCCTTTTCCCGTCCTTGTTAACTCAACAGTGAACGTAGCCGGCTGAAACTTAGGAGAGGGAGCAAACCCCTTCGCTTCCAGTTGCTCGCTAGTTGCATCATGACGGAGGCTTCCAGAGAAGAACGTAGGACTGTCGACCCCTAAGGCGGGCTCTTGCACTGAGCCTTCCAGCCACTGTCTGCGACAGGCGAGAGGAATCGCACGTCCTTACCTTCTGCTTAGATCTAACATCTGCTTGGTGGTAACATCCCGGCCGAGAGACCCGAGCTGTCAGTTAGCCTCCCTGCTAGACTGTATCAGCTCTGCAAGAATAGTGTGTTCAGCTGTGGAGCTGGAGGCACCGAGCCAGACTACAGCCCTGCAAAACTAAAAAACCTATGGCAATTTTCTCTGTGGATACTATAGAGGAGATTAACTCAATTTCTTATTTAGGCACTGGCTACCACCTTGAAGACGCCACCACCTAGCAGAAAAGCAGAGATTCCTTTGTGATTGATGGCCATCCAGTCATGTCTAGACCTTTTCTCATTTTAAACAGTTTATATTAAATACCAGACTAAACAGAATTGAATCTACCCAAAGTGGCACATAATAGCATTATAAACCAGAGCTCTGGTTACCAACAGGTATCAACTCTCCATATCCTTGCTATGTCCCTGCCCCAATCCTCTGTACTTTCCCTTCCTCTAAATATAAGAATTTAAAGTTTAATAAAAGCTGACACCTTTAAATAGCCAACTTGATGAGCACATCCATGACTAGCCATTTGTCTTCATGGGCATCATTGCCAGCTGTTTCCTTGGACTGCTGAATGTAAGAAATCAAATAACATTAACTGTCTATTGTTTTCAAATCTACAACATTAGGGTTTAATAGAAAGCCTGCTAACAGCTGCTCACTTCAATTTCAATTAAAGAATATAGCTGATAAGTAACAAAGCTATAGATAAAGAATCCTCTTAACTTTACTCATCCTCTTTTGTAAATTCCTGAGGAGTTTCTTTGCAATAAGGATGAAGAGAAATATGTGATACTTCCATATGACTGCAATCTGAAGATATTCCTCTACAGTCCATTGTTAGCAACAAGATGATATTTCACAATTGGTTTCTCAGGAAACATAGGTTTACTAGCAACATTAAATGAACAAATAAATAAAAATGAGCAAATGATCCTAATGTACTTTTTCAGCTGTCTTAATCAAATTGAAATGATCAAAATGGCTAAATGCATTGATGGTATTTTGCACACATGTTAAAGCATTGCTCATCAAATCCACAAATATAAAATCTGATAACATCAATACCCAAAAGCTCTCTACAGTGTCACCTCCTGGGCTAATTGTGTGGCCATTTCAACCTCAAAGCTACATAAGGGGGACTGGTACTTATATAATATTTTAATCTAGGGTTTTCCATCCATTCAACCTCACAGTTGTGCTTCACTGAATGCAGAATTACTCATAATTTTCCCCACTAAATGCCTGTTTGCTTTTTAATATTGCTATTTATTGAAGCACTTTTTCATCTTTCTGGAATACTTATTTTTATAATATTATAGGCTTTAAAGGATTTCAGTTTCTATTGCTGTTTGTAAGTTCAGGGCCCCATGCAGCAGAGGCTATGCAACCTGGAAGCTATATTTGTGGACATAGGTACATTAAACTAGATAAGTGAATAAATTTATTGCTAATCAAAATGTGTTTTTAGTTGCAAAAAGGTAGTTGGGACATTTCTTATCTTATAAAAGTCATTAAATTAAATAATACTATGTTTGACTGCTCGATGCAGTCTATATGAAGTCTCCCTATCACATACTGGTAGTCATTTCCTCATTTCCATTGACATATAAATATTTTTTTTAAATGAAAGATGTTTTAATCACTATGGGAGGAAATCCTCAGCAGATGATGTCTCTTAATGCTTTCCCAGATCACTTCAGTCATGCTATCCCATACTCACTATCCCTTCCAAAGAGCCTATGAGAGGGAGTCCATGGTCATAGACGAGATTTTAATTTGCTTATTCTTTTTTATTTCCATAAAATCCCAAGAATATTTCATAAAATTAATAAAAGGATTGATGATTGAACATTTTGTTTGCAGCACTGTTAACATGCTCTGCAATCTTGTTAGAATATGTATTGGCTACATTTCTGCAGTTTACAGATCTACTTATCACATGTATATGAACACACAGAGATGCACACACATAGAATGATAGAGCTATAGATATATTCCTTTTAAATATGCTTTCTAGAGAAGCTCTGTTTCTTTTATCATCAAACAATTGTCAATTCCCTCATAAAGAGGTTGATTCCTGAAGGTCTCAGTGCCCTGTGCATTTTGTCTGGGGCTTTTTAGTCAGAGGGGCTTAGGGCTCTCCCATTTGACCCTTGACGTATACAAACAAGTAAAAAGACCTTAAACTGTAACCCAGCTAGCAGTAATTTCTTTTTTACTTCCCATCATGAATACAGGAGAGGAAATATATATGAACAAGAATGAATCTTTGACAAGAGACAGGCAACACAAAGTACATATTGAAAACTCATGGTGCCCAAAATCTTTAAGTTATGACAAAATAGAGTATCTATAAACAATACTTGTAAGAAAGCAACTGCTAATGCTATCTAGTATAAGTGTTAATGTCTGTTCACAGCATGTTGTATAAGCAATCATATATTATTATATATACAAACCATAGATGTATTGTACAGGTATTTTCCATTTCAAACCTGCCTCATTTTAACGCCTTAAAAGGACTGACCTTTATAACAAACTTTTAATAACAACAGTTGTATGCACTTATAATACTTTGTGAGCTGTGAGTTTGAAAATGACACAAATCAAATTTTACCAGTGGGCGGAGAACTCTTAAGACTTTTGCGTTTCAATGTTTTAAGCATCATTGCTACCATAAGTCTGCATCAGTAGAATTCAATTAGATGATATAAACTCAACATTTTCCTTAGCCTTGTTGCCATAGAAAAAGTGATACACTTCATAGCTTGCTAAACATAACTATTTGAAAAAAATTACCCTTTAGAAATTGAACAGAAGTGCCAATGCAATTTAAATTTTCAACTGTTTCTCCCATTCTTGAACACTAGATTTCTTAGTTTGATCAATCCAGTTAACAGTACCGGCACAGTGACCTTTCAACTACAGATGCAATTTTAACTTTTCAGGATTTCTCCCTGGAAATACAGCGGAAAGAAGAGCTGACACAGAAGGTGCCCTCAGAACTAGTTTACCAGCCGTGGATTAAAAAAAAAAAAAAGATGGTAGCTGACTTCAAGCAGAGGACAAATTTCTGTTTGTCTTACTCATGTGAGTCATCCATTGCTATCAATTACCTTTTAATGGCAATGGTGCTACTTGAGGAACTGATCCAATAAAGTGCTAAGCACCAGTTATTCCCACTGTAGTCAACAGGAGTTGGAATGCTCAGCATCTTAAGGGTTGAGCTCTGAATTAATAAAAGGAGCAGGATTTGACTCAAGATATGCAAAACCTATATTGCTTTTTCTGAGTACCTTTTACTGAATTTATGCCTGACTAAAGCTTACTTCCCCCACTATATATATAAACATGCCCAGAGGAAAAATGGCTTTCTGTATGCTTTATGTTTTGTTCACACGTCTACTCCTCATGGAAGCAGTTAGGTATTTTGTTAAAAATAGTATCTCTTAGCAATTTTTTCTTCACCGGCTTGCTTGTAGTTTTCAAACTTAGTGGTATGTAATTAAACCCAAACAGGTAAATTCTGAGAAATGCTACGCAGCTTAATTTTATGGAACTAGGATTACAGTTGAATCCATTTTTAATCACTTCCTCTTTGTTATCACTAATGTTTAATCATACAAACATATATGTACAAACTAAATGCCAATGTGCTAAGCAAATCGTGGACTTCTAAAAGAATGCAGTTCACTAGTTTTACAAGCAAATGCATATTTCTGACAATGAACATAAGGTATTATGGACAGAAAATATCTGCTCATTATTTCCTTTCAATTAACCAAATGATCACTGCACCTTATTTTCTACCCTGATTTAACTTGAAATTAGTAGTATACAGCTTATGACACTGTGGTCTTTAATCTCTTGGAGTATGCTTCAAATACATATCAGAGGAAGAAATATAGTTCAACCTGGCAAATGTAAAATGCCAAAAATAATATAGGGCCTGATTCTACTCCCATTAAAGTCTATGAGAAAACTTCCACTGGCTTCAGTGGTTCATGATCAAGACCTTAACTCCTAAGTTCATGTGTTGCTGTTAGAGGATATCAATCAGACTTTAGCATAACTACCATAAATACTGTATGCTATATGCAAAGTCCAGCAATATCACTTGTGCTTTTTTGTAAAGATTTTCATTCTCTGGCATTTATTTATAAGAAAAATTCGTACATATCCAGTCTTTAAACAACAAAGACCACTTAGGTCACATTTCAGGTTGATCTAAGAGAAGGTTATTTATGCTACTTTGCTTAATTGTGTACTATAGGTGACATTCTCTTAAAAAAAATCAAGGAAAGAACAATTATGGTTCATGTCTTATATCAATAGATTACTGAAAAAGAATGAGAAAACATATTTATGGCCTCCATTAATATTTAAACAATTTTCAGTAAGAACAGGATGAGCACATCTTAGTTGTTGAAAGTCTGATAATAAATGATGCCCTAGACAGAGGATGGTTAACACCTAATTCTCAATCACAGGCCAGTTTGTTTGCCTTTTAAGAAAGCTTTACTCGGTATGAGCAACTTGCATTTTCCCCTCCCATCTTTAAAAAGTATTATGGGTCTTTCAGTTATACAATACACCTTTATAAAAATTAACACTGGTCTGAGAGGTGTGATTGGCACTAGCTAATACTGCTAAATCTATATGTAGTCTAGTATTATATTTTGATGTCAGGAAAAGTGGTGATCACAGGATCACAGTGATCACAGGACTGTAGAAAATAATAAAAATGAGTTCATATTCTTCCCTTGCGATGCAAACAAAATGAAGCAGGTGTGACCACATTGCATTTCAGTGTTATAATCCACTAGGCTGCCTTGTTGGTTCAGCTGGAATATTACATTTCTCCTTCTCTCTAGTTTTGAGCTGGCATCATCAGCTTCTCAGCAAGGCAATGTGGAGGGGAACTTTAGTTCTGATACAGATCAGTGGGAAATATGACCCTTATGCTCTGGCAAACAAACTTTTTAAAAACTAGGTGTGACATTCTCAAGTGCATAAATTCTCGTGTTTTACCATATGAGTTTAATTTAATGCATAGTTTCTTTAATATTTATATTGGGTGAAGGAACTAGAATGATATCAAGAGTCATTACATTATAAATGAAAAAAAAAATCAAACAAGTTGTATTACTGAACATGTAAACTCAGGGGTAGGGGCTGCATTTGTTTGAATAGTACCGAGCCTAGTGAAATGCTGGGCCATGTGTGGTGGGGTACCTATACACTGAAATGCAAATGATACACTGAAATACAAATGATATATTGGGGAAATAGTCTTGAAGTGCTAAGAACAATATAAAATCAAGTGGTTTTGATGGGACATTTAGGGGCTAGTTCTGGGAGATGAGCACTTGCATGTATCAGTGAGAGTTTCAGAAGGGTAGCCGTGTTAGTCTGTTTTAGCAAATGCTTAAAGTTCACATATGCTAAATGGAAGCCTATAGCTTGATTGGCACAGGATTCAAATAATACTCCCAATAATGATAATAAATTATATCAGACCAGATCTTCATATCAGGTACAGATAGGGAATAACTCCTAGATCCCAACATGATTCTATCCTCTGCCCTCCTTCCAGGGCAAACTATATTTTCTGTCACAAGGGGTTTTCTGAATGAAACCATTTGGAAGAATTATGCGAGCAAGAAGAGGTAGAGTTGTCAGTCTTCAATTATTCAATTAAGTGAATAACAATGGACAATTTTCTCTGATATTTCATTGGCTTGGAATAGGTATGTTTGGTTGATTGAGTCACAGAGTTTAAAGTCAGAAGGGACCACTAGATCATTTAGTATGACCTTCTGTATGTCACAGGACACCTACACCATCCAGCACCCGCATACTAAACCCAACAACTGAAATTAGACTGAAGTGTACAGCTCATAGGAAATTGGACTAGTGTATGCCACAGGCAGAGTATAGGAGGGACTGAGGTGCAGCAGTATCTGGGGTCTCTACAATGGCAGGAATATAATAATGTGTACCACTCTCTTTTCATCCTGACTCATCAATGAGATGCGGAATGCCCTGATTCCTGGAAAAGCCTCTTCTCCCCACCAAACTGCATGTTTCCTCACTGAGGAATGAGAGGAAAGGAAAGTGAGGCAGAGGAATGATGTTCATTACAAATCTCCCAGACCTTAGTTTTATTTATTTTTTGAAAGAACAAGGTGGCATTATTTTAGGCAGTAGTAATCTTGTGGACTGTTGAATAACCACTGCCTTGAGGTCTGGGGGTGCTCCCCAGATGCTATTCTGAAGAAACGATTGTGTGTATGGGGGGGGGGAGGTGTGTGCATGGGCATGTCTCTATATCTGCATGTGTGTAATTCTAAATATAATATATTGGAAGCAAGTTCGGAGGAACTTTTGAGCTTAAAATTCTTCTTTTTATATGAACTGGGAGAATTGTTCACCTTTTCTAACTATAAAAGAGCTGTGATACATGACTAAGATTAAAAATTAAGGTAGCATATGTTTACATTCTCCCTGAGAGTGTTAGAGTGTATGTGAGGGACAGAGCCATTAGGAAGAAAGCTTTAACATTGTGACGCTTGGCTCTTACCTCAAAATAAGTAGTTCTTTTTTAGTCCTGCTTTTTTAGTCCTGGTTCACTTTTTGATGCAGGCGTAAATGGCAGCAAATTACCATCGAGAATATATAGCTGAAACTTGTACAAATATTTATCATTATGCCTTCTGTATTACTTACACGGTGGCAAAAAGCACACTGAGTCGAACTCAAGACTTTGCCCCTATGAGCTTGAAATCAACTTTCAGATACAATGCAATCATTGAGAACAGCAAATAATGTGGGAGATGTGGGATGAGGATGCTCCAGAGTTGCTGACATAGTCAGTTAGAATGTCTTGGTTCTGTTCAAGATATTTTTTTATCTGGGGAGTACAACAGCAAATTATCACACTGAATGTTGCAGGATTGCTCATGTGAACAACGATGAGGAGTGGAGTAGCAGCCCCTTGTATTTTTACAGTAGAAAACTTCAGGGTTTACTGAGCTGCCAGGAGAGGAACAGCAGAGGGGAATACAATTGTGCCTCCTACAGTGGGAAGAGTCTTCATCATGTTGCTGCCATTATTGTTAGAAGCCTTATTTATTTATTTACTTATTATTTATTTGTAGCTGGAAAACCTGAGTGGAAGCAATACATGCCAATGTAACCAATACATTCAGTGGCAAATGCAGAACTAAAAGGGACACATAGAACAGTGTGAAGCCAAAGAAAACAGGACTGATATTCTAGCTACTGAAGAAAGCAAGCAGAAAGGGGAGAAAGGGCTAAGAGAGGGAGAGAAAGAAATAGAACAATAAAGAAGAACAAGGAGCTTCCAGCTGGTGACAAAGGAAACACACTGCAAGGTCCAAAATGTCTATGTTGGCTATCTGTAGATAAGATGTTTCGTTCCTGATCATGGGCCAGAAGAACACTGAGATACTGGACAGACTGTCAGTATTGATGGGTACGTTCCAAATAAAGGAAGCCAATCAGAGGAAATATTGTAAAAGGCTTCTGATTAACTGTCCTGCTATGTTTTCCCAACACTCATGAAAGTTGTCGTCTAAATCTCTAAATTTTATTTTTAGCAGGAACTTGAGGTTGTTCAATAGAATTTTTAGTGTAGGGCAAGAACTCCCATGTGAGCCTGATGGAATTTTGAAACATCTGGAGTGTGTATTGTAAAAAGAACACCACACTCAAGGCAACGAGTTCCAACCAAAGCTTTTAAATGACTTGAGGAATATACTTCTTACCAGTTCTGTGTTGCCTATGTTTAATGCATATTTGCCTGCCTTGAATCAGGGTGAAAAGGCAGAGTATATGGATGGCATGGAATAGTCTGGTTTCCTGGGATCTGTTGTACTTTGGATTAATTTCAGTTGTGTGCAGCTGTTAGGTGTTGTTGGAGTCCCGTGATATACAGAAAGCCAGACTAAGTGATCTGATGGTCCCTTCTGGCCTTAAACTCTATGACTTGATAAGACTTAGAACATCATAACCGGATTTCTGATGCTCTTAAGTCCCATCTTTCTCACCATGTTATTGGTATTTTATATCACAGACAGTCTCCCCAGTGACCCTTGAAAGGATAACTTCCTGTCCATTTTGACAGATAGTTTGAGTGGATTCTGAAGTACTTGCAAAAGACAACTTCTGACAAATATCTCTCTCAAACTTTTAATTGTCTGGCCTCGCCAGTGTAATTTATTTAAATAAATCAATACCACAAGATTTTTAATGTAACTGAAACAATCATCTAAGAATTGACAAAATCCTCTTTAATGAAATAGTGAGGTCAGAGGACTTATCTATAGCTTGTAATCACAATGATCAACAAGGCAGCAATGAAATTAAAAGTAGATTGCCTTGAAGATACAGAAGTTGGTAACATGATCCTCAACATTTCCTTATGTGAATAAACTCTAGAGAGGCTGTAAAATCTCCTTGACTGGAGATCATGGTGTAAATCAATGCACTAGCAATATAATAAAGTGGATTACTTGGCCAGAAAGACATTCTGTGGTTTGAAAAATCTAAAAATAAATTGATTTTTCAAGCTTTTATGACCTTACTCCATTTTCTTTCTTAGTAAGCCGTTTGCATTAACAATTTTACTAACTTTATTAATCTCCATAACAGTCCTATTGCATTCCATCACCTCTCTAGTACATTTTAAAAGTTACAATATAATTGCAAAATAGTCATAATGAAATTAATACTGGTTGTTGCCAATATGTTAGCTGCCAAATAACTATAACCAATAGGTATGTTATACAAAATATGAGAATTAAAGTAATCATTTAGTGAACTTAATGTAAGTGCCTATTGCCATACTTATTCTATTGCCCCCACAAAGTCCATTGGTGTTCTTATGTCCGTAGACTAAGATTTTGCCCTTAGAGATTGTAAACTATATATTATTAGCTGAGGATGATGCTATATCTGGAAATATTACATTTATAATGCTGAAACATAATTCTAACAAATGGTGCTTATAAGCTCTTTGCACAGCAGCTAGCACAATATGATATTGGTCCATGCCAGGGACTCCTAGCTTCTACTGGGTTTCAGAGGGGTAGCCATGTTAGTATGTTTCAGCAAAAACAACAAGGAGTCCAGTGGTGCTTTAAAGACTAACAGAAAGCTTATGCCCTAATAAATGTATTAGTCTTTAAGGTGTCACCAGACTCATTTTTTGGTAGGTTCTACAAGATTTCAAACAATAATTATGCTTTGGTGGTGCCTGTCCTAAAGCGTATCAACAAATATACCAAATAGATCCTTTTATGGAAAACAAGTGATTTATCTCCACCTCATTATCTATAGGTTTTGCTTGGAGGAACCAACCATTTTTACAAATGGTTTCAATTTGATTATCTGACACTGTCATCCAGGACACTATTAATTTAGAAATGGTCACATTTCCCTAGCTTTATCTTACTATATATCTTAGAAATGTGCATATGTCTGTCTGTGAGTCCATTTGTTCAAGAATGCCTCTTAAACAGTAAGAACTAGATCAATCACATTTGGTATTCAGCTTCCTCTTATCCTAACTTAAAACAAGGTCAGGATTTGGTTGTGCCAGAATAATGGGATGTGTGTAGAATGTGACTGTTTCATATCAAGTGGAAAGGGGGGGTATGTGTGACAGCAGGGATGGCTATACTCATGCATGACCACAAGGAAGCAGCAATCACAGGGAACAGTTATACTCACAACTGAGTATGGGGGGGCAGCAAGCACCCAAACAGCTGCTGGCTGGCAGCATGGCTCCCACCACTCCAGCCTGCCCTGGGAAGCAGCTGTTGTCTGCTACGTGATCCCTGCCACCCTGGGCAGGTCCTATTGAATGCCAGCTGGCAGCCTGCCTGGTCCCTGCTGCCCCCAGATCAGCCTTGGGGAGTGTCAGCCCCTAGGCTGGCCTCACACTGCCAAACCCCTACCGTGAAGAACCTGAGGAATGCCGGATAAGTCTTCTCGTTTGTTATATTTAAAAATCCCTTTATTAGCCAAAATCTAGACTCCTAAACTGTTTTAGAAAATCATTTCCACCCTTGCCCCTCATGGTCATTCAGAGAACAAAGACTGTATTGTATATACTCTCAGCCAAAATGTTTTATTGAATTAGAATTAGTGTTATAAGTAAATACCTATCAGACATGATGCCTGAAAAGAATGAGAAAACTGCAGATACCAGTGTTGCACTTTCACAAACAAGCCAAATCTTCAGAAATAATGAAAATAACAGTTTTGTTCCCGCGATAGCTGTTTTATGTTGTCCTGACGGCACAAAGTTGGAGGAGAACCTGCAGATCTGGCCTTGTGGAGGATCATCAGATGGCAAAGAGCACCACACCACTTCCTCAGGCCCTAACACACACTGAGTATCAAGGAAAAAGAGAACATGTCTGCAGTGTCTCTGTTTCATAGTGACCCCTGACTGTGAAATCGCTTCTTATGCTGTTCATAGCCAGGAATAAATGAGACCATTTAACATTGGGATCCTGACAGTCTCTTGGCTGGTGCCCAAACTGGAGAAACAAAACATTTTCCCTTTCCTGACCAGAGGGGACCCCCTGCCTGTCAAATGGGCCCATAGCAACCACGGGGACAGGAAAAGTGCCATAGTAGCTTTCCATTATACCATATCCTGCACATGAAGTGCACTACCTACAGTGGCAAGGAGACCCCATTTCCACAACTGACAAGGACTTTAGATACAGCCCGTTTTCTGCTTGTTGGTCAAAGGCCTCTCCCTTGGCCTAGGCCCCTCAGCTCCAAGTGGATTGATTCACTACTGGCAAAGTCAGAGTAGTTAGGCTCACAGAGAAAGCTTCCAAAAAATCAGCCTTCATTGTGGAGATACTAGTGAGTCTCCTTCCTTGTGAGTGGCAGATATTCTTGTGCAAAAAAGCAAAAACCTGTGCTGGTAAGAGGGAGATTTGTTCTGTAGCGAGTCATGCCTAACACATTCTTCAACCTTCCTTTCCCACTGGTGCAGGAGAACTTATCGCACATGCATGATCACAGCGCTCAGGTTAACTGTGCTTTTTGCCAGGTTGTTTTACTGAGTTAGGTTTAATGAAATGTGGTTTCTACATGAATGTTGTTGTTGCTGCTGCTTTTTATTTGCTTGATGTGTTGCTTTAGCCTCGCCCATGGAGCTACACTGAGATTGGATCCAATTAGGGTTAAAGAATCTTGATGTGTTAATGGCTAGATGGGATTTAATCTGGTTGTAGTGAAAGAAAAGTAATGAGTCTGAGCTTCCTGTATGGGTTTTGTTTTGTTTTAATATTCATCTAATCAAATTAATAAGAACATTAGAACAGCCATACTGGGTCAGAACAAAGGTCCATCTAGTCCAGTATCCTGTCTGCTGACAGTGGTCAATATCAGATGCCTCAGAGGGAGGAAACACAACAGGTAATAACAAAAGGATACAGCATTTACAGCGGCAGTACAAATGTCACACTATGCCTACAATTTGCTTCAGCTCTGTTCAGGAGGGAGTACCCATTGGAGTGAAAGGGGACACCAGTTCAGTTTTAATTAGATTAATTAACTAATATTTTTTTTAAAAAACCTTGAACATGAAAAGTGGTGTGTTTTATTATCATTTTGCTTGAAAATAGCAACAACAACAAAAAGTGCCAATTGGAGTTATGTCCAAATCAGCAGCAATCTCAGGGTTGGTTCATCTTAATTTCTGTGGTGCAGGTGTAACTCTCAGGTCAGTGTGTGTGTTATGTGCCACCTTCTGTTTTAAATTCACGGTGGAGGTGTGTCCCCCAACCCGCACCTACAGAGTTTACCTTAAGCTTGAAACACATATTCTTGGAGCTCTGGAGGTCCTTGATTTGATCCCTGGTGTCAGCCAAGATGGTGATCTTTACACTTCTTGGTGAATCGTGGCATCCTGAGGTTTGCTTTGCTTTTGATTCAGATGAACAGAACAATATCAAAAACCTTATCCCAATTTAACAAGTTGTGTACTCTTTCTCTCTTAGCTTGTATGTTCCTTCTCCCTCTAATTGTTTCCTACCTACCCTAGTACATTCTAGGTTCTTCTTCCTGGTAATGTCTACAGAAAGTGGTGGCAGTAGTGGCAAACCTTCTATTTCTCCATATCGTCATTGTCTTCAGAGAAGCAAGTTGCCCTCTGCCTTACCCAAGTTCTTAGGAGAGAGCTGTTCTTCCTCTTTGTCCCGCACTACTACTTGTAAGGATTAAGGGAGATGCAAAGTCAGGCTACGTCTCCCCCCATCACATTAACAGAAAATCTCTTCAGAGAATTAGGTTGCATTACCTTCCTGCTCTCTCTCCCTCATTCAGTCATCAACTCAGAGATCCATAACTGTTACAGCAATGGGCACTTACCTTGTTCTTGACGCATTATCGAAAGTGCCTCACTTTGAGGTTCAGAGGTACTTGGACTTAGTTTTAGGTTAATAACCACTCTCCTTGTCTTTTTAGAAAGATGAGGCTCTCATGGTTTCAGAGTTTCTCGGAAAGAGGTTTCCACAGCTATGTGGTCAGTTATGGAACTAAAAGCAAACAAACTTGGGAACTTGTCATCTGGAGATGCTGTGACTGTCAGAACTCTAATGGGGCTCCTAAAAGAACTAGCTAAGTTAATGGAGGATAGTCCATCAATGGCTATTAGCCAAAACAGCCAGAGATGCAACTCTGGCATCGAGATGCTCCTGCTCTCTGATTGCCAGAAGCTGGGAGTGGACAATAGGGGGATGGGTCTTTGGTGATTGCCCATTCTGTTCACTTACTCTGAAGCACCGGGTACTGGCAGTTTTCGGAAAATGGGATACAGGGCTAGCTGGACCTTTGATGGTGCCTGGAATGGCAATTTTTATGCTAAACAAAACAAACCTCACATGTCTTCTCTTTGTTTTCCTAGTCTTTAAACATCATATATTCATGTTTTCAAGTTTTTATATTATATGGATCTGCTCCTCTGCAGGTACCGGCAATTGCAGATCCTGTTGGCCACAGATCACTGCTCCTGGCCAATGGGAGCTACATTATGTGGCACAGATTGGGACACCGCTTCCTGCAGCTCCCATTGGCTGGGAACAGTTATTCACAGCCAAAAAGAGCTGCAATTGCCCATACCTGTGGAGGTGCAAGTAAATATAGTGGTGGTGGCCTGGCAAGGGCTAACCCTGACAGAGCAGATCCACCCTGGGGGCTAGTATTTGCCCACCCCTGTCCTACACTGTTTTCAATAACAATACATTTGGTTCTGAACTAGACAATGAGTACACATCAGGAAGCCTTTTCTCAAAAATTCCAGCCCCACTATTCTGGAAGTGGGCCCTCCTTTTTGAGTTATGTCCCAAGCATCTTTTTAAGTAACCTACTGTTGCATTTAAGGTTTGCAGAGCATTGTGGCTATACTGTAGCTTTAAGACAGGGGTCTCAAACTTAATTTACCTTTGACCCAGTGCCAGTCCTCAAATCCTTTTAGTGGGCTAATCATGTCACTTTGAATGGTGAAGGGTTCTTGTATTTTTTATTTTGAATTTTAGTTCGTTTTTTTTTTTTAATTTCTATCATACAACTTTATGCAACTCCTTGCCTACCAGAGTGTTTGCCAGACTGTGATTTCAAGAAGCCATTCTTGTTTTGAGAGGAGGGGCGGGGGTGGCTGATTCATGAGTTTTGAACTTCTGGGGTTGACAATACTATATATGTAAGTTGATAGTGTCTCCCCCTGTATCCACGAGACACCAGGATCTTAGAAAAGATATGAAACTGAGTTATCCTGACACCCCTATGTCCTCGTGCTGTGATGCCCCACCCTCCCTGCTAACATTTATGACCTCGCCAGCCTGCCTTCTCCCTGGCTAATTGAAAGCAAAGCCTATGGGCCCCACCCTGATGGCTGCAGAAGTAAATCAGCTCAGGCAGCTCCTTGGCCAGAGCAGTTAGCGTTGCAGTACAGGCAGCAAGCACATATTCCCAGACCATGCAGCGCCTTCTGCAGCTGGGACTGTGTGATTGGATGCGGGGGGCCTGGGTGCTGCTGGGAGCCCAGTGTGCAGATGAGTTCCCATGGGCAAGTGGCTTCAAGGGCCGAATTAAATAACTTTTACAAACTATTTTGCAGGATGTATTGAGGAAGTGATTGGGCCTTAAATGGCCCCCAGGCTGGGATTTTGAGACTCTTGCTTTAAGTTGTCAAACTAGCTTCTCTCTTTCAGTACACCTCTCCCATGCTTAAGGAAAACAAACATTTGAAGATGTTTATTTCAAAGGTATTTTTAAGCCCTGTTCTGCCCTAGGGAGTTATTTCAAAATAACAGACGGAGCATCTGCACTACAATGCCTGTTATTTTGGAATAAGGGACTGGTTATTTCAAAATAATAACTCCTTCAGTCCATGAGGAATAATGCTGATTTAGAAATAGTTATTTTGAAATAGCAGTTGTGTGGATGCTCTACTGCTGCTATTTCAAAATAACTACTCCTCAGTGTCATTCAAAGTAATTACTCCCCAATGCTCCCTGGGGTTCTAAGTCAAGGTAGCACATCCACATTAAGTCTATGTCTACACAGCAGCATTATTTCAGAATAACTGATGTTATACTGAAATAACATAGTTCATGTCTACACAGCAAGCAGTCATTTTGGCATAAAGTCAATATAATGTCGAGCTGCAGGACTTCTTACTCCAACTCCTGTAACCCTCATTTTATGAGGAGTAAGGGAAGTTGGAGGAAGAATGCTGTTTCTCGGACTTCCTGCTATGTAGATAATGCCAGAAGCCGAAATAAGGTATTTTAACTTAAGCTACACAATTGACGTAGCTCAAGTTACATAGCTTAGTTCAGCTTTAGCCCTGCTGTGCAGACATGCTCTAAGGGAGCTGGCCTCAGACTAATTTAAAGGCTTCCTTGTAGTGTGGACACACTATTTTGAAATAGTTATTTCTGGAGTCATTATTTCAAAATAAGTTATTTATAAACAATTTCCTAGTGTAGACATGCCCTAAGATAGTCACTGCTGAGCCTTCATGTATGATCTTCCCCTGTCCATTCCCCCTCCTTCCTTTTTCAGTCATGTTATAGGAGATCTCCACATCAAGTTTTATTTGTCTCAAAGGTAAGGTCTTATTTTTTGCTAGATGATATTTTTATTGTTTTCATGGTTTTATTATGTTGTATAGACACAGGTAGAGAAAAGTTAACTTGCATATAGAGCTGATCAGACATTTGAATTTTTCATTGAAAATTCTGAGGAAGCCAAAGTGAAACATGTTGCAGAAATAAGTCAATTTGAAAAAAAAAATAGGAAAATAGCAACACAGAAACAGATCATTCCAGTGAGGTTGAAACATTACATTTTGATCTTTTTTTAAAATGGAACATTTTGATTTTCTGTTTCATAATCACTTTTTAATATTTTAAATGTTGATAAATATCATTAACAATTAAAAGGTGGAATTACTTCTCTTGGTTGACCAAATACTCTGTGTGTGTATGTGTGTGTGTGTGTGTGATTTGTTTTGTGAGAAAATTTCCAGATATTTTGCATTTTGTGCCATTTGGAAAGGGAAAATGAAACTGAAATGTCAGAATGTTCTGCAAAATGGGAAATCTGGTTTCTGCCTCCTTCTACATAAATTAAATTAATATTTTCTTTCTTTCTTAATGTTAAAATATTTACTAAAACTTAACTTTTCTTGTGGCCATACATGAATAAGAAAAAATGTTCTTGAACTTTGTGTTATAAATGCCTGGGGAAAAGAAGGACTCAATCCTGTGAGGTACTGCAAGTGTACTTAGTACAATCCATTGACTTCAAAGAGAGCAGAAGACACCTAGAATAAAAACAGAAAAAATGAGTTACCCAGAGCTATATTCTTGCTCAGCTTCAGAGTTATTTGTAGCTAGCGTTTACTGAAAGGTTTACCCAGGGTCAGATTCTAATATGCTGGCTCACAGTGAGTAGCTTTGACTTGAAATAGAAGAAACTAGTAATGCAGGAAGGTGCTACACAATATTGACAGAGGAATCTGTCCCCTAGTTGTTGTTGTTCTTTTAACCTTTAAAATAGGGATTTAAATTAATTTCCTAGACCCTTAAATACTACAAATATAAAACTGGATTTTAGCTTGTTTCTGACATGAAAATAACTAAGATTTGACAAAACATGTTCCCAAGGACTTTATAGCTAACTTTGTATTTCTCCTATTTTTGCAGGAATCATGGATCATGGTTTAATAAGTTAAGCAAATGTTGTTTATGTTTACTGTTCTACAAACATATGGAGGAGCTGTAAGTAAATGTACTTTGCTGAATGATGAACTGGATGGCTGTCGTCTGGAGGAAGGCAAAATAATTGTTTTATTTCTGCAGTGATTTGCTAAGCTTGTGGTACAATGCCAGAAAGACTAACGGAGATGCTTATGGATGTATGGATTCCATTAATAATATTATGGATTACTGTCCTTCCTTCCATTTATATGGCTCCATTGAATCAATCTCAAGTATTGCCAAGTGGATCCAGTATTGGACTAAGTGGGCTCAGTGGACAACAGAGAGTTTTGAACCGTTCAAAGAGGGGCTGGGTTTGGAACCAAATGTTTGTACTAGAAGAGTTTTCTGGACCTGAACCAATATTAGTTGGCCGGGTAAGTCAAGATTTTTTTTCTTTCATTCTGAAAAAATGTACAGTACATGTAGGTTGTCACTGCTTGCACTCTCCTATCAAGCTCAAGTTTAAAGCCCTGGGTCATTCCATACTGCCTGAAAATGTATGTTATCTGGATAATATTTATTCCCCTTTGGTTCAACTAAAGGACATGGTCATCTGAAAGGAGAAAGCAGAATGATCTTTATAGCAGACTGGAGACTTCAGGGTACCAACAAGATGTTCTAACTTGCTTTCTATCTTGAAAATGCATCTTTTATTTTTGATGATAATCGTACACAAATAGATGCACATTTCCTTTAATGTCATTAGCCAACATGCTTATCCTTTCTCCAGACTTTTCTAAAAGATGCTTTTTGCTTATATTGACACAGTATTCAAAATAATTTATACACTCTATGGTCACTTTTCAGCTTTTGGTCCTGCTGCACAAAGCTTTAAAATGCTTTGAAATTTCTCAGAGCACATTTGAGCAAGCCTGAACACAAGAATGAAAGTGTACCATATACAATAGAAGACATAAGTCTAAGATATATTTGTACAGTGACCCTAATGTACATGCAATGCAATATAACATCATAGGCATAGTATTTTGTAACAGGAAGATGGAGAACATGAATAAAATATCATTTGCTCGCCATATACTCTTTCCTACCTTGTCTATTGCCAGCTCTTTGTGTATTTTTATGGCTCTGTTCATTTCTCTCAATCAGTAATTCAGAATTATGCTTGCCCTGGAAAGAGATTGTGTAATCTGCATTCATCATAAAGCTTGACTGGCAAATAAATATTTTCTTGCTGGATGTTTGATTTACATTGGAATAGTCATAAATACTGTAACATATAATTAGCTTTCTGTTTCCTCTGAATAATAAGACACATTATTACCACATTACCTTGGCTCCTAAAAGGTATATAAAAATCTAGGCAGACAAAGGGTTAAAACATGTATAATTTTACATTAAAACATTCCATACATATTTCAGTGAATTGCTGTGAATTTCAATAGCTATACAGGTGAAGACAAAGAAAGTAAGGATTTGATAACTGTTGCTGAACCAATATGCCAACAGCTGTTGTCACACATTGCTTTCTCAAACTGATTTGTGAAATGATCAGTTTGGTTCCAAATTTTGGGCCAGGTGGTGTAAACAGGTATAGCACCATTGATTTCAATTTAAACGAATGTTGATTTACACCAATGGGAGCTTTATCTTAATGCATGTTGTTGCAGTCAGTAAACTAACCCAACATCAATGAGGCTGCAGCAGGTTTATTAACATACAATATTCCCAGTTGCATTTACAACAATGAAGAAAGCCTCTTTTTGTAGAGTACTTAAGATGATAAACAAGAAGATTTTGAATCAAGACAGCCACTCTTTAGTTCATCCTTTCATTGCAGAGTTTTTAGAAGTGTATGTGATTTTATGTACCATATGTGCAGCAATACCCAAGCACAATTAAGGGTATTCAGAAGAAGAGAGAGAGAGATCAGTGCTTCTGAATTTTGTGAGAGTTTATTTTTCATTCTAAATCATAGCCTTAACTGTGCTGCGATGCTCAGTAGTTTTTGGATTTAATTTCCTGCATTGTTTAAATTCATCAATGAAGACAAAGGGAGGGGAATGACACCCCAGGCAAAACTAATAAAGACATTCTACCTATCTTCTGCTAGGACTTTGAACAGTACTTATGATTACATTGCCACGATATCCCATTGGCTGGGACTGCTGCATAATTAATAGATGACATGACAGAGATGGAAAAGAGTGGAAATTGGAAAATACTCTAAAGGACAAAAATTTGGGGCATATTTTTTAATTTGAGCTTAATATTTCCAAGCAGTTCTTGTCTGTGTTTATTGCTATCTCCAAAAAATCACATTTATTTCTGGCTTACTTCTGCTTTCTTATGGCCTGACTCTGAGAGTTATGAGATCCCATAAATTCCATTGTAACCAATGGGAATTGTATGTTCTCAATACTTTTTAAAGTCAGGCTCTAACTCCCTGACCAACTTTAAAATTGCTACTGTTTTTTTTAGGCTTCCAGAAAGTGAAGGTATGGCATCTCTGTTCTCTGTCACCCTCCTTTGTTTAACTACCCATCTCAAATTCCAGTTTAAAATTAGCCTTTTTGTTTTCAGAACGTTCAGTGTATTCACTCTCCCTATATTACCTGATATTCTGCAAGTTCCTTTCCTGCTTATTCTCTGCCTCCAGCTTTTCTCCTAACCCTGATTCTGCACAGTTGGAGGTTGCTCCTTCACTTCTGTTGCTTTCTCTGTCAAGACCATTTTTACCTTATGATTGACCTTAAAGCTTTTTCAGTGCTTTGTATGAAAGGCGACTATAAAGTACACTTAGTGAGTTATTGTAGAGCATCTCCAGAAAGTACGAAAATAAAGAACTGACATCCTGTTCCATTTGCTACATTTGTATATGTGTGTTCTACTGCATGCATAGCCAATGCTGTTTACATGTTGCATTTGCTATGTGTTACGAGTATTGATTACATTGACAATGGACCAGTACTTGTACAGAATGCTCTGAATATACGTAGTGCTATCACAAGACAGAAAGTGCAGCGAGCATAGGAGCCAAACTCCAAAAGTAACTCAAGTTAAACAAAAGCCAAATGTCATGTATAGTGATTTCTATTCCATTTTATGTAAGTTCTTGTGGCTTTCATTACATTAGTATCTGAGAGCTAACATTGCTACCATATTAATATGCACCAAGGACCTGCCACATGTGCAGATCAGCTCTTTAGGTTTTTGTTGTGACACGAAAATGCAAACACAAGGTTTGCACACTTAGGCCTACTGTACGCCACATGGAAAGGTTGGCAGGGGCTGCTCTTCCATTGACTCTGCTTACTCTTCTCATCCTGGTAGAATTCCGGAGTCAATGAGAGAGTGCTCAAAGGTCAATTTATTGCATCTAAGCAGACACGATAAAGCAACTACTGGTGGATCAATCACTGCATCCTCAATCCACTGCATAGTGAAGACAAGCTCTTAGATACAAGAAAAACTTGGCACACAATTTCTAAGAGCAATATAGGACTCTTAGGCTATGTCTTCACTAAATGGAAGGTCGATGCTCCTGCAATCAATCTTCCGGAGTTCAATTTTTGTGGGTCTAGTTAAGACCCACTAAATCGAACTCAGAGGGCACCTCCCATCAGTGGCCATTACTCCTGCTTCTGCAGGGAGTAAGGGATGACAGGGAAATTCAAAACAAGGTATGTAGACTCCAGATGCGTAGCATAGCTGGAGCTGCATATCTTGATTCGACCTTCCTCTGTAGTATAGACCTGGCGTTAGAGAACACACTTCTAAAAATCAGCACTTCTCAAAGATAACGGTCATTCACTCCACTGAGTGCTCAGTCCATTTATTATTATCAGGAAGTGTTCAGTCCTTTATGGCATTGTCACTTCAGTGAGTGTATAAATTAAATGAAATAGAATACTGAGACACTGTGGGAAAAATACACCCACAGATCCAGATTTTTTTTCTACCATACATGCAGAGTGTAAGAATTAGGAAACATGAGTGTTAGATCCCTTGAAACAGGGCTTTAAAATGCTGGCAGAATTTTAAGTGATGAAGTACAGCTGCACACTTATCTAGTACTATTGTGCTTTGTCCTTGGAGGATGACAATGTACATAAAGAACTACTCAGTGTGGTCTCTCTCTAGCATATGATAATAATTTGAGGGTGGAATTAACAGGAGAATTGAAAGCTTCTTTTTACAATAAAATGAACAGTCAGACAGCAATGGTGGTTGAGTCAGGTGAGTAAAGGACTGGGAACAAGGAGCTCTTGGTTCCAATGTTAGCCCTGACTCTGCTGAAGTCTGTAGGATATATTGGTGAAGTCAGTGGGGATTTTGCCATTGATTTCCATATGAGCAAGATACCAGGACATAGAATCATAGAATACTAGAAGAGGAAGGGACCTTTAGGGGTTATCAAGTCCAGTCCCCTGTTCTCACGGCCAGACCAAGCATCATCTATATCACCCCTTGCAGATGTTTGTCTAACCTGCCCTTAAAAACCTCCTATGATGGAGATTCCATAAACCCCTCTACCTCCATTTCCTCTCATCTTTAAGATGAGGATATAAATTGTCAGGGTTGTTGTCAGGATTAATTAGATAATGCACATAAAATATTATACAAATGCTTATTAATTACCTTTCCATATTTATTGTATTATTAACATCATAAGAAATGTTCTTTCTCCAGTACTGTGCATATGTAAATACAATTAAAAACACTTATATGAACACTGACTGTTCACTTTCAAGTTCACATAAACTCCGTGCTAAATGATGCTGCACTCTTGTACAAGTGCATTGTTTAAAACAATACAGAAACATTATATTTACCAGTAAGCTTTTTTCTCTGTTCAAGCTCATCTAAAGAAGAGGCACTTACACGGGGAGTTGGGTATGTGGGTTTATGTTCCCGGAGTAGGCTTCCAGAGTCTGTAGCCCAGCCATTAGGACACCTGAAACCCATCTGGAGTCAGACTGGAGGGCGGACTGTCTGGAGCACCTGCCCCCAGTTAAGGCTATGGGCACACAATAAAAACCTTCCTTCAGGCAAGGGAGAGGGAAGGAAAAAAGGGACGGACCAGAGTAGAGGAGAGCCGAGCCAAGCGGCGTGACCCAGCCCAACCTAGCTCAGGAGACAGACCCAAGGCAGCTGGCAACAGGGCCTGTTTCAAGGCTTCAGGGAGGGTTGGGGAAGTGGCCCAGGGAGGGGGCCACTATTCAGTGGGGCAAGAGCCAAGCCTCACATCTCGCTCGGGGCTATCCCCGCTTTCCCTCGGGCCCTGGGCCGAAACCCGGAGCAAGTGGGTGGGTCCAGGTTCCTCCCAGTTGCCCCTCCTGGCTGGTGGGCTGCTGGTAAGAAAAGGAGAGACCCTATGGACTAATGGAGGGACAGACCTCCAAAAACCCTGGACTAGCCAATGATGAAAAGGGCTCTTGAAGTGGGGTGCCCTTGCCTTCTCAGCAGTGGTAGGGACACTGCAAGCCTCTGAAGTGCACGCAAACACCCGCCAGAAAGTGCAGGACTCAGGGACTTAGCCCAGACTTGCCACAATATAGAATTACAAGGAGTCCTGTAGCACCTTATAGACTAACAGATGTATTGGAGCATGAGCTTTCATGGGCAAAGACCCACTTCATCAGATGCATGCCATATAAAGTTCGTCTCTAAGGTGCCACAGGATTTCTTGTTTTTAAAGCTTTTTTCAGTCTTTGTTATTCCCCAAACTCTTTTCCTTTTGATTCACACATATATATTGACCTGCGATAGAGTAAGTCTGTCCCGATTCCCTTCCAGTGGTACTACTTTCAGCTTTGGAAGACCTTCATTCAGTGTATTTCAGGTAGCAGTAGCCAGCCTTCCAATGACTGACAATCTCATTCAACTGTGGAGTGATATGTCTGATGACATGGCATGCTGTCCCCAAAGATTTGATTAGTTAGCTAGAACTTTAACTTGATATACACTGCTGGATGTTCTTAGCCTCTTCTGCATGCATTTACAACTTCATAGCAGATGTGCTATGAAATCTGTGGTGTATCAAATGTCACTGTTCTTTCACTGACAACCACAGAATTCACAATGAAGTAGACAATAAAGTTAGTAAATATGAGGCAACCTGCACAATGTAATAAAATATGTGGGGCATGTTATCATAGCTCCTATCTGCTGTCTTACGGAGCCCAAGTTAAACATATAATACATGTAATTTGTGATGTGTTAAATAGCATAGGACCCAGTGTAGTAGACAGACATTTTCAGGCAAAACCTAGGTTGTTTAGTTTATGCGTTAGAATTATGATTTATGGGTACAGTGCAGGAGACAAAAAACAGTAGAAGCACATAGAAGGGATTTGAAAGTGACAAAAGCCTTTTATTTTTTTGTTCCTGGAGTCAATATTGAATAATTCAGTAATAAACCCCAGACTCAAAGGAGCTGTACTGACATACAGTCAGATTGATGCTCTTTCAATAGCCTGCTCCTCCTGTCCCCACGGATCCTCCCAACTCTTCTCAGGATCCCCCTCGGATTTCTTCCATTTTACTTCTTTCTATTTCTAAAGCCATGTGTAGCAATTGCCTTCTTCATGTATATTTGTATGCATCTTTCTATGGACATGAGCCAAAGCCCAGCGAAGTAAATGAAAATCTTTCCACTGATTTCAGTGGGGTTTGGATCAGGCTTTTAGAGGAGTGAGAATTTTTCCTGCAACTGTAGAGGTGTTCAGTACAGAGGGATGTGATGTGTTCCCGGGTGGGCTCTTGGACTGGTAGTGCTGAAAAGATAATGTACTGAGGCTTAAAATGGAAACAGCATCACAAATGGAAGAGTGCAGAGCTAAGCTATGGGGTCTGTATTGTGCATGACTGTGTGATCACATTCAGTATTTGCATGTAAAATGTTTGTTTATTTAGTCAGTTCATTAGCTAGTTATTTTTGTGGTTGCCTGATACTGCTGTTCACCTTAACATTACAAAAGGGATATGTGTGTAAGAGGGGCAGATCTACATGCCTCATCCTCAATGGGAGAAATCAATGTTAAGGAGTGAAAGTTTGCAGTCTGTGGGTGTATTCTTTCAAGGGATGACATTAGTCCTGTGCACCATTAAATTTTTTTCAGCTAAAACCACAGAAAGGGCCTGTCATATTACACACGTGTAGTAGTTTTAGGCCTCTGTTCTGCTTAGCTTTATATTTTTAAAGGCTGCCTTTTCTGTTGGGGTATTAAAACAATTTTTAAAAAGGAAAACAATGAATAGTCCTGTAGTACCTCAGAGACTAACAAAAATATATGTATAGTATCATGCGCTTCCATGGGTAAAACCCATGGAAGCTCATGACACTATACATATATTTCTGTTAGTCTCTAAATTCTGATCTACACTAGGACTCTATTTCAAAATTCCCCCTCCCCCGATTGAATTTATAAGTGGACTGTCCACACTATGAAGACCGTTATTTTGCATTTGAAATCTGCACTCCAGCTTTTCATCAAGAGTAACGCTAATTTTGAAATAGTTATTTCAAAATAACAGTAGTGTGGATGCTCTGGCACCACTATTTCAAAATAATTACTCCTAGGAGTAATTCAAAATAATTATTCTCCAGTGCTTTCTGGGCCTCTAAGTCTGAGGTAGTGCATACACATTAACAAAGCCTTCCTTGCATTAATTTTGAGACTTTCCCATAGTGTGAACATGCTAGTTCGAATTTGTTAAATTGGGAGTTAAGTCAAATTTACTAATTTCAAAATAATTTCCTCATGTAGACATGGCCTAACATGCCACAGGACTACTCATTGTTTCTTTTTTTTAAAGTTGTTTTTAAAGTTACAGACTAACACAGCTATCCCTCTGAGACTGTTGGAATATTAAGTTTTCTATTTCCTATGCAATCTTCATAATCCCTTAATGGAGGGCTTTTTTCCTAGTTATTTGTTAATAAACATTCAGAAGACAAAAATACAATTTATTTTCCTACCTATTTTTGGGTACGTCTAGACTGCACGCCTTTTTCGACAGAGGCTTTGTCGACAGATACTGTCGACAAAGCCTCTGTTGAAAAAGAGCGTCTAGACTACAACCAGTACTGTTGACAAAGCAAGCTGCTTTTTCGACAGTCTAGATGCTCTCTTTCGAAAAAGCGCTGTTTGCATGCAATAGCGCCTTTTTTCAACAGAGTACTATCGAAAAAAGGCATTATTCCTCTTAGAATGAGGTTTACCGCCATCGACAAAACTTCCGTGTTCTGTCGACTTACTGTAGACAGAACGTGGTGGTAATGTAGATGCAGGTGTAGTTTTGTGGACAGAAGTCCACTTTTGTCGACAAAACCCTGTAGTCTAGGCACACCCATGATGTGCCAAATTTTAATTCCTCCATTTTATTTGTTAATGGATCATAGTGTATAGTATACTTTTAGAGTGCTCCTGTTTGGTTATTTCCTTGTCTGTGTCCCAATGTCAACATAGAAGTATGTACACAGCTCAGCTCTGATAATAACTTTTCTTAGGTATCTGTTGCTAGAAAGCAACAAATGGAGTATACTATTTTATATGAACCTAATAAAAGGAGTACATTTTACATAAATTTTCCAGTGTCGGTGTAGGCAGAGTTTTCGTTGCTATTAAAATAGATATTCAAGTAGATACAACCTAGAAAAGTTTCCTTATTCAAACATAATGTGAAAGAAGACCAAAGTGTTTACCTAAAGTACCTGGAAGTGTCTCTTCAAAATGCAGACAGTTTGAAAATCATATTATTGCAATCTCATGGCTTAAGTTACAACAACACATAGCTAGCTGCAGAATCATAGGACTTCGTATTCCTGAGCAAGGGGAGTCAGTGCTTGCTATTAGTCACTTTCATGCTCCCCTCCTACCAATCTTGGAGTCAGTTTAGCCCCAAGCACAATTTTGAGCAATTTCAGTTGCATTGACTGAAAATGGCATTCTGCCAGCTGGCAACTCCTGGAGTGCAGCAGAACTCTGCTTTGCCCACCCTGACCTCCCCCACCCATGAGATCAATTCTACTTTATCCTGCTGGAGTGGCAGGAAGCAAGGCAGAATGGAGGGCCTGGGATGTGACCCAATATTGTCTAGCACCTATTCATGTATAAAGCACTTTGCAGAATAAACATGAAGAACTCCATCCTGCAATGTGCTAAGCACCTTCTGAGATGTTGTGTGTGCTCTTTAATGAATGTAAGGGTGCAGAGAAGTTTTCCAATATTCTTGGCACCTTCCAGGATTGGGCCCTACCTGTTAGGCTTAACAGACAAGTGTTTATGTAATAACACACAAGAAGAGGGGGGCGGGTATGCATGCTGTGGATATCATTTACATAGTGACTCAGTTTAGGAAATCTAGTATTTTGATGCCCTCTTAATATTATCATTCCTTAGCATTTATTCTTTAACATATTTTTTTGAAGCCTCACGCAAGATTGATTTTCAGAAGATTGGTCATTTTGATTGAGCTTAATTCTATGCGGGGAAATTAGGTGCTTGTTCTAATCAATACACTGAGCTAAACATTTTATTTTTCTCTGAATGAATTTTAATGTTTTTAAAATGTCCCCACAAAGTGCAAGTGACAGTATGAAAAATTGAGTGGAGTCCTCAGTGACCACGTAACAGATGCGACATAATGGTGTAAACATCCCAACACTACTCTTCAAATGGGTTTCAGATTTTACCTGGAGGGACCACCTCTGGTGCTGTCAGGATGGCTCCGTTCCTCTTGTCAACATGAGTACCAATTAGTGCCAATTGTGCAGGTAGTTTTTGTGATATAGGCACCTGTCCACTATGAGATGGTCTGGCAACTTGCTTATTTCCCATAGGCCACTGAGGAGCCATCAGATGGTAGTGACTTACCGTAGCTGACAACACAGGTCAGAGTCAAACCATTAAGGTGAAGGACTGAATGTATTATAATCAAGCCTTGAGAAATATCTCTCTCAATCTGCCAATGCCCAAATGTGGGAAAGACGTAAATATTATTCATGCAGGAACCATGAAATACAACAGGATTGTCTTTTAGTGTAAGCTGGTCTGTGTCACCACACTTTCATGTTTACTTGTTTCTGAGGTAAATAGCTTTTGATAGCAGAAGGGAGGGAACATCAGAACGGTAGGGCATGGAGGTAACTTGAGGACTTCAAGGGAGTGACATCCCTTGGAATGAAGAACCTTTGAGAGGTATGCTTAAGACACCCAGGTTTCTTTTTTAAACTAGAATACATCCATATATGATACCTGTCATGAAAAAAATCAGCCTTTGTGTGAAAATAACAAGAAAGGGTTTGCACAATCGTTTTTTTTTCCTGCAAGGAATTCTCTTATTAAAAATGTCTTCATTCTATCCAGCTGGTTGGTACCTCATGTGGCACGGCATTGTGTGACAGACCCAAAGACTACAAATCTGGGACTGCTGATTTTCACTCTCCACTGAATGGGCCATAAGAGACTGCACAGTTTAATCTTTGGATGTGAAAGTCACTCAGCTTAGCATAAAAAATAAACCCATGGATCATATAGTACTGAAATAAATATTTCAGGCAGTGTTTGAAGGGACTAATGTGGTGGAAGTTGAAGTATTTTTTTGCAGGAAAAATTAAGTAAACTATATTTTAAAATCATACATGGAGGCCTTGCTTTATCAAGTATTTAAGCATGTTCCTAATTTTAAAAGTATCATTAGATCCTGTGAAGTACTTTGTTGAGATAGGGCCATTAATAGCAAATGTACAGCTATCCCTTTTCTCTCTCCTGGGGGAGCAGTTCCCCTGGCCTACTGCTTCCATCAGGGTCCTTTTTTCAAGGCCACCACCTCAGCTGCTAAGAAGAGCTAAGTGTGACTCCCTCCCTTGAGAGTATTCATGCCATTCTTGAACAAACCAGAGGAATTATTAGGAGTAACATAAGCAATCACTTGCCTCGCTCCGGTACTGGTACTTGCTCACTTTATAGTATATCCAGCCCCTTGTGAAATGAGAGAGAAATCCTGAGCTAGTATTTCAAACTTGGTGTGCTCTTCACTGCTGCTAGATACCCTCCAGCATTCCTTTCTGAGACAGTCTTTTATTTCATCATATTCCCCCTAATTGAGACAAAGATCCCAGTTGCAGGTAAAACCAACAAAAGATACGTTATTTCCTGTTAGACATCTCTTAAAAGGAAAGAGTGCCCAAATCATCTTCTTTTTTCAGTTCAGACACTGTTTTGTTTCATTTATTGCCCCTTGGTGAGAGAGCAGTATACATAAAACATGGCTTGTTCTTATTCTGAGGATCCCACCAAGTCGGTAGCACTGGCCATGTAGGGTATGATGTCTGCTAGACATTGGAGGAAAAAAGAAACTGCACCAACCTTTGACTCTTTCATCAGAATGGATATAACTTTCTTTCTAAGGTCATCATGCCTCAAGCTTAATAATAATAATAATAAAGGAAATGCTACACATTGTAATGACTCAGTGTGAGAAATCAGGATAGTAAATGCCATGAAAGAAAAACAGAACTTTTGATTAATTGGGAAAAATATGAATTATAGATACTAGAGATAATGTGGATTAATAGAATTACATTTTGAGTTGGAGTCATATCAGACATCTACTATATGGCTCTCGTCCAAATACCATCTAATTGTTCTCTTTATTTCAGTTGGGTTTGGATCAGGCTTCATATTATTATATGAGGGTCCTGGCAGTGACAGGCTGCCTAAAGCTTTCCATTCTAAAATATTTTCTCAACCTTTTATTTGAAAAGCTCTCTCATTGCTATTGTTTGTAGCAGACCTTTGATAGTCAGCAGGGGATAGCCTTGAGGACAGAGTGGTACCTTTTCTGTGTCCCATGAAATTCTATTGATCTTTCACTGACATATGAAGCGATAAAAATTGCCTTTTCCTCTCTCTCTCTCTCTCTCACTTTCATTCCTCAGGAAAATGATGGTAGCATGCCAAAATAATAACTAAACACAAACATTGTAAAGCCTAGCTCCCCATGCTGCCAAAGCGGCAGCAGCATGCGCTGCAGTGGAAACATGGGAATGGCTGTTGTAGCTTCACTAAAAGATGGGGGAAAGGAAGTCAGGTATGGCTTATGACCCCAGTGGCCAAAATGCCCCTCTAGATTCTAAACATGTTTCGTGAACCTCCCTACTCCTGGTTGTTTGGGAGAGAGAGCCGGGCTGGACTCCTCCCACTCCATAAACACTTTCAAATTCTGAACGTGGTTTCACTGACCCATCCTCCTGTTCTTAAGAGCTCATCTAGGGGCTACTTCTCTCCCAGTTCTGAGGGAAGGGGAGAGAGACAGGTCAGATTCCCCCTAATAGCCTCTGGAACCAGTACACAGGCCCAGTCTTTGCCATTGGGTGCATCTACACAGCGGTACTAGATCAAAATAAACTATGCAATTTGAGCAGAATAGACCACTATTCCGACAAGTCTCTTAGTCCTTGTGGAACAAGGTTTATCAGGATGTGAGAATAGTAAGCCTGTTATTTCAATTGCTGTTAAGACTTGAAAACCGTTATTTCAGGATACCAGATGTATCCCGAAATAGTGCTGCTGACTAGACATACCCATAGCGTTGAAGTTCAAGAGTCAAACCCTGATGATAATGCATGATGTGGGTGCTGTTACTGTTGTGAATAATATAATTGCATCTACCTTTTTTTCTTTAGTAAAAAACAAGGAAACTGCATACAATTTTTTACATTAGAAGAATGTTATTTAGTTTGTGTAGTTGAGTATTCAAGAGCGAGAAAACATCGGTTCTGCAGTTGCCAAAGCAACCTTAATTTTCCCCCCTTGTGTTTAGGCATTCTGATCGTCTTTAATTATATGACCACATGCCATTTTTTATTTTTTCCACAAGACCTTGCCTCATTCAGTCTACAGGGTGAACTCATAAGGGGGCTAACTTGAGGTTCCAAAGACAATCCTAACTCTGGTATTTTATAACTTTTGAAAGTTTGACTTTGCAAGCTAACAAGCATTCTTTTAACATAGTATTTTAATATTATTCATATATTTGTTTGCATTTCATGCTGTCTTTTTTAAAAAGCATCTGTCTATTAGGCAAACATATTCTCTTATTACTATGCAGTATAAGGCACTGAATGTAGATCATTGGCATGTTTTGCAATTCCCACTGCTGCTGTATTGTACAGACAAAGAAAAAAAAGAAAAAGAAAAGAAAAGGCCAGAGGCAAAGTGCTTGTGTTTCTTCCTTCATCCAAATCCTCTGAAGCAAGACTTAACAAATGTGGTCTGTTGTTTTGGCTTTAACTTATTTTTGTTATTAACAGATGTTGATGATGTTATTGGAAGTGCTAAAACTTGCTGGAATATTAAAGGTACTGAAGACTGGGGCTGATCTAAAAAAACATATACGTGGACTTAATGGATTTTACTGCATTTTCATATGAGTAAACATATACATTATAAACTGTTTAAAACATATAGAAAGATTTTGTTGGGCAAGAAAGAATGCATAGCTGGGTGGGGTTGGCTTTGACCTATAGATGGGCTTTTTCAGTAGACGTTGCTGATGCAATATGTTGATTTCAAAACCATCATATGTGCTCCCAGGACACTAGGGTGGTGAAGTAAAATAAATTGTAAATCTTCTCAAATTAAAAAAAATCCATAAATGTTAATTTTATTAATATTATTACTATTTCTAGTGCCTAAAGGCACCAATAAAGATTAGATTCCCATTTTGTTTCCATTGTTCAAACACATAAAACAAGACAATCCCCGACCCCAAAAGCTTATAGTCAAATTGGACCAGACAGAGAACAGCTGGGAGAGGAAATGAGAGAGAGAGAGAGAGAGAGAGAGAGAGAGCCCATGTCACACTGAAGCTCTACACAAGAACAGAGCCCATGGCTTCTGATTCTCAGTGCAATGACCCATCCGTGAGATCATGCTGCCTACCTTTGGATCACTATTTTTAGACATAATACAATTTAACTTTTAAAGGAATCAATATGATTGATTTTCCTGATGTGATTGAGAGATAGGAGTAATAAGTGTGCAGTGACATATATTAATAATGTAAAAACTCCTATAATGTAAAATGCACATTTATAAACTGATTGTACCTAAGGCTTCAAGTCTATAGAATTATCACACCTTGAAAATATTTAGAAGAAAATAGTTTATTCTTTGCAGAGCTAAATTTCGAGCATTCTTCTCGGGTTCAGATAGCATCCTCTTTGACCAATCGGCCTACTAAAGATATAAATCCCCTCCAAGATGGCTGCCCACAAGTTACATCTGGTTGGGAAATAATATCTTCACATCTCAGAATACTTTGAAATTTTGAAATTTTTCAAATCTCAAATTGGGAAGAATAAATTAAATTTTGAAAATGTGCAAGGATTGCCAAACCACTTTTTTTTTTTAAGGTTCAGGTCAATTGAAGTGAAATACTGTGTTTGAATAATTTCACAATTATTTATTTCGAACTTGACCTTTTTCATGTTAAAATCTTTTTTTAGTTTAAATTTAGTTTAAATTTACTAATATTTTGACATGAAAAGTCATTTTGACTAAAAAAGTCCGCAAATCTTTTTGTTCCTAAAATATCAAAACTAGACAAATTCAAAACTTATTCTCTAAAATTTAATGAGTCTAGGAGATCCATCAAAACTGAAGCTGTTCAACACAAACAACAAAGTTATGTTTAAAGGTCCTAACCACCTCTATTCCTTTAGGCTCAAAGGGGGTACGTCTACACTGAAACACTATTTTGAAATAACTAGCACTATTCTACATAGCAGGCAGTTATTTCAAAATAGTGTCAAAATACTGTTGAGCTGGAGGATTTCTTAGTCCAACTCCTGTAGCCTTCATTGTACGAGGAATAAGGAAAGTCAGTGGAAGAGTGCTCTATTTTGAAATAAGTGCTGTGTAGACACTGCCTATTTCGAAATAAGCTATGCAATTGATATAGCTCAATTTGTGTTGCTTATTTCAAGTTAAGCCCTGCAGTGTAGATGTACCCATGGAGTCCAAAAGACCGATATTTCCAGAAGCCTACAGAAAATAGGAGAAGTAGAATACTTGTAAACAAATGCTTTGAGCATAAAGGAATTTTTAAAATTAGCAAATTGTGACAACTTTGATTTTCACCCTTGTGAGGACAACCATCTGAAATAAATACAACATGTCCTAAAGGAGCATCCCACATACCATATAAACATTACAATTATGGTCATAAGCTGCTGTAGCCAACCTTTCCACAGAGTATTGTTGTGCTAAAGCCATCTCCTAAATGTCTTGCAGCATGTTGGGCCTCCATGAGGTGAGCATTGCAGCCTCTCCAAGCATGAGACCCTCCAGGTGCTAGCCCTCACTGGGTTCACATAAACACTCATACACTTTGTACACAGAGGACTGTAAGCAATTTTAGATGAAAATACCCTATGCTTTTATAGTATCATCAAAACAAAATAAAAAGCCCCTCACAAATCCCAACCTACCCTGAGGAACAGTACAGAGACATGAAAGTAGTAAGGTCACAACCTCTATGCCCCATTCCCCTGACGACAGCCCTGTGTTATCCTGCCTTCCACAGGTTCCCTACTAACAATAGGCTTTCTCTTTGGCCAGCTCTCCAGTCCTGCCTTTCAGGCTGTCTGCTTTTCGGCCTTTCCTCCACAGAAAGGTATCAGACTTCTTCCTCCAGTCTGCTGATTCTACTCATGTGTGGCCTCTGAGTCTTTCTTGTTGACCTCTGATTTATTTATTTATTTATTTATTTTTGTTTGGTAGCACCCTCGTCAGGAATCTTTCATTCAAATGATTTTTGAGGGAAAACATGGTTTTGGAAAACAAATTGACTTCTCTCCCATTGAAGAAAATCAAGGCAGAATATTTTGTTTCAGATCGGCTTGATTTGAATTGGAATGTTTCCTTTTGTTATATTGGCCCAAAACATTTAGTTCTGAGTCAGGTCAACATTAAAATACAGTCTATTCTGGTAGATGGCACAAGGAGAATTGTGGTTCTGGACCCCATTGCCTCCTGGACATGTAGTCCTCCATAGAGCTTGGAACACAGGAGAGAATGTGGCCTCTCTCTGAACAAGCAACATGGCGAGTATGTAGTGGAAGATGTAGTCTAGTTAGAGATCCTGTCCCATAGAAGGATAGGGGCATCAAGCTTCCAAATTAGAGCTCCCATCATGTACGGAAACACAATAGGGAAATGCAATTGAGTTTACTCCAAATGAGGAGTTGGGAATGCCAATTGTTTTTTTTTTCCACAGTAAATCTGAAAATGTTTTGACATTTATGGACTGATTTTTCTAGACTCTTTCATTTTGCCCAAATTTTCAAAACTTTGGCTTTTTGGGATGACAAATTTTGAAATATTGTAATTTCATGTGGGATTGCAACTCTTTATTTTGCTTATCTGTCCACTGGAAGTTTTGGAGGTTGGTTTTTTTTGGAGGAGGGGGGCTGGATCTTGAATTGCAGATTATAACAATCATTTTCAGAAGTGTTTCTACAACATTTATATTAGTAACTGAATAGAGAAAAACATTAATAAAGTCCATGTTCATGCCCGTGTAGAATATGATGCATAGTCACTGTAAATTTCATGGCTTCCTCCAACAATCAGAAAATATTGGAATTAATCTTCCCACTTTAAGAGGAGCAGCCTAGAAATGCACCATTTTAGCTTTAAAGCTTATTTTCTAAGATACTTCCTTTATCAGAACAAAGTTCTGATATACTCCAGAAGAATATAAATGTTGATTCCTTTGAAATTCCATTTCACTTCTAGAAGCTTTCAAAACTGCAATAAACCATTAGAATCTAGGTTGGTACATGCTAAAATAACTGTAGAAGAATTCTGTCATCTTGGTAACTTTTCCACAGAAATAATCAGGACATAATATTGTGGAAATTCATGTGTCCCCATGAGACACTGTCTAGAGAACTATTTTAGGGTCATCTGTTTCAGAATTCTCAGGGACACCAATAATCCTATAGCATTTAATCCTTGGTTTATTCTTCCCACAGCAAGTTCACTAGTAAATCTCTGTCCTTATTAAGCCCTTCTAGCATGTTATATCTTAGTCCCCTAATTTCTATTTAGGGAAAAAATTCTGCTCTACGTGTTTCCCCTCCAAAAAATCCTTGCAATGTATTTTCAGTCACAGCTTGTAACCCATCATATTATCTAGCTCTGGGGTGGGGGGGAGAGGGTACAAATATTTTGAAATGTCCATCTTTAAATCCAGCAAGTTGAACTCCCTCCTAGATCTGTTTAACAAAACTGATGTAGAGCCAGTTTGACTGACCTTTCCTAATCCCTGACACTCCAAACTCCAAGATGCAGCATGTGACCTTCTTCAGCTCTTTTATGGTATTTTGGTATTTGGGGGAAGTGTGGAGAAGTGAAAGAGGCAAGAAAACAGTGTCGAACAGTGTATATATTTTGGAAGGATGTACTGGAAGGATTCTTGTTAGGAAGGAGAGGCCAACTGGGAGGCGATCTTGTTTTATGAGTGGGCTGGAATTCTTACAAAAGAGAAGTAAGCAAAGGAGCATAAATAGCCAATATCTCATTAGCATTGCAACATGTCCATGGTGGATAGGGACTTCATGACTGGGATACCCTTTCTCATATGTTTAAAATATTAATGATTTTTGGGATGTCCTGTGAGGCACTGGCATGTGCTGGCATCTCAAAAGGAATGTCCTTGTTTTGAGACCATTTTACATCACAGACAAAATCTATTATGCAGCAGGAAAGTTGCTAAATCATTAGAAGTCAGCTTTTTTACATCCTTCCCATTGCTCTCTCTCCACACACATTTCGAATCCCTCACGCACACAAAAATTATTTGAACTTTTCAACACCTTCCATCTGAGGCTCTTGAAACACATTACAAATGTAATTTCATATTAAGATAGGGTGTTCCTAAATAATTCAATGGGCAGAAAAGCACTTAGTAAATAAAGGACGTGAAAATAGATGGAAAAATGGAATCCTGGAGAGGCTACATGAATTGTGCAAGGTTACACATTAAATTCCCTGTCCCAAAATTGGATCCCATGGTCATCAATAGCCACAGTGGATGTCATGAGGCAGCAGATAGATGGACCATGAATATAGATCTGATTTCATCATCATGGATCTAGGCCCATAGAAGCCAAATCTCCTGGCTTTCAATCCCATAGTGTAACCCCAAGACCATTCTTCCTCCCACACTGAGTAAATTGAGGATTAATTTTAAGTAATGATCACTGTAACTATTTCAAGTTGAGTTTGAAGTAGAGTTGTAGCCATGTCTGTCCCAGGATATTAGAGAGACAGATTGGGTGAGGTTGGTGATAAAGATACGTTTTTGAGCTTACAGTGATCTGTGTATCTAATCCACCTTGCTTGAAGTAGAGACATTTTTGACATTTCAGTAATATACAGTACAATTTATGCCAACCTTTTAAAACTCAAAATACTTTAAACATGGAATTTAATCTTGTTTCCCTATGTTTTCATGCTTGTGATTTAATTGTTTAGGATCATAATAATCTTGACATTTGCATAATTAGAATATCTTTTTTCATTAATTGAAGTATTAAAAATGGGGTAAAAAGAACTTAATTTCCACAAGTCAGGTTCTGCCGTGTTTCAGTGTGTTGCACACTTTTTAGTTTGATCTGGATTCTTTTAGAAATGTAGCTTTGCTCACTAGAAATGCATTTACACATGCCCTGGTTATGTAAGAAGAGAAAGGAAAGCATTTTTAGTAGGAACATTTATCCTATATATTTCTGAATCTTTCTTCTTTTCATCTGAATCTAAAAAAAATCCTATTAAGCATGTTTGGAGTGACATAAAGCATCCAGGCTGTCAAATAAAAGCTGATATATTTTCATTTATCTGAATTAATGATGGGCAATGTAAATGGTAAAGTGGTATCCTTGTATATAATGCATTACACCTAAATTGTGCACAGCTTTGTCCTTGCTACTGTGTTGGCCTTTTGTTACAAAGAGTAGTAGCAACAGTCAATAACCACTTAATAATGTTTTTCTCTCTCCTTTATTGTAGCTTTAGGTACATTAGGCTCTCAGTAATTATCTTATTCGTAATCATCTGTCACAAGTAATATGTTCTGGACCTTGTGAATCATAATTGGACAATATTTTCTTTGTATGCACACTATACCTATTCCCTTTTAATATCCCTTTACCCAAGGGGTGCCTTACCTATTAACAAGCAAGTGAGCACAATTTCATACAGGAAATAAAATCTCCCAAACAGTGGCATATTTTCCTTAATTTCGGTGGGACAAAAAGTTAACCTTCAAAGAAACATAGTCACTAAATGAAAGAATTTCAGGATACAATTAGGATTCCTGTAAGCCTGTAGAAGGAAACATGAATAGAAGTGTTTTTTTTTTTTTTAATTTAAGTTACCAGTACTTGATTTCCCCTACAGGCCACTTTATTTGATTAATACAGAATTGCACTGGAATGAATATAGTTTGTCTAACGTATGTATTATTTAAACTTTGGCTCAAAGCACTGGCTTATAGCCTGTTTTGTAATTTGTTATTTTGTATTTTTTGTCAGTTTGAAACTTGCAGACATCAAAAAATATATGAAGTTTCAGTTCAACTTATAAGGTTGAACAAGAAGACTTTAAAGGACAGGGAAAAAATAGGCAAGTATTGAGCATTTTCTGGGTTGCAACACAGAACAGAACACTGAATTTATTTCATTCCTTCCCAAATAAATTATGTGCTGAAATGAGACACAAGCTGCAGCTGAATTGTAGATACAAGGCAAAAGAAATAGTTTTAGGCAAAATGGATCTGTTAAAGCGACACTGTCAAGACTAGCATGCTAGGCCTGAAATGAGACTTCTAAGTTTTGGTTTGGTTTGTGGGCTTGAACATTCGCATCTCTATATTTCAGTGCTTTGTCTGCTTGTTCTAGGAGATCACAATTCTTGTACATTTCAACACATTCCTACTCACAATAACAGAACAGAGAGTCAGAATGGATGAATGATCCGATCATAAATAAAGCCAACACTCCTACGGGTTTGCTGAAGGAGGATTATCCAACAGAGCAACTCTCATTTACAAGTTCTGCAACCCTAGTTTTAAAGCAATCACTAGATTTTTTCAGAATGAGCAAGAATATTTTTGATGATAATTGAAGTGTGTTTTGTTGTCTTTGTCTTCAAACATAAATCTTATGTTTTAATAGTATTGGGCATTAGAATACAACAGGGAGTGGGCTGTAATGGCCTAAGAACCACTGCCCCTTTCATTCTTACCAACCACATAGAGGATTAAATTAAAAATAATTCCTATTTTCAGTTTGGCCAAAAACTGCTTATTACTATATTCATGCAAACCCAGGGCAATATTCCCTCTAAATTTTTCCATCCATGCACTAAATAAATTTTATGTGCACTAAGGCATGTGCAGGTGTGCACCACCAGTAGAAACATGTGCTGCCACCTGTGGGCACTGTGGGGACACTGCTAATTAGCTGGATAGTATTTAAATTTCTCCTAGGGGGCTGCCCGAGCTTATAGGGAATGTTGTCTAGAGATTTCACTATGTTTCATGGGATTAACTGAGGGCAGAACCTGGATGTCTAATTGCTCAAATTTCAAACTCTCCATGTTTTGCCAGACATTGCAATTAATAGCCAAGTTTCAACATTGCAATTAATAGCCAAGTTTCAACATGCCCAGGCTCGTCTAGTTCTGTGTGTGTGTGTGTCTGTCTACCTGCTAGTTGGAATTTTCTCTTTGATTTGCTAAGAAGGTATTGGGAAAAACCTGGTCATTCAGCCCAATGCCTTTTCAAAATCTCCAACTTGTCAGCTAACAAGAACTCAACAGACCTAACACGAACACAAGTGATAACTATCTTGCTTCATCTACGATGGTATAGCTAACTTCAGTTACGTGTCCCCACATGAATTTCCATCTCTGGAAAAAAAAAGAAATATAAGACACTTAAACATTCTCTTGAGAAGGGTTCAAACGGCAATATTTGGATCCTTAAATGAACTTTGAAAAATTTAGAAGGGTTTTGCCACTGTGGTTTGGTACAGGCCTATCTTGGCTTTTTAGAAGTTCAGCCAAGCTGCACAGAACTTTGGTCCTCTCAATCATCTTGTTTCACATGGGTGCACCTAATGACCATTCTGAATAAAAGATTGCTAATGCAGTCATTTCATGGAGAATATTATCTTTTACAGTTTCAGCAGTTCCCTTTCGTCTTTCTCTTGGAGCAACTGAAGAATTTCTGGCAAAAATTCACAAGTTTTATCACTGGAGTTCTGAGGTCTACAAACTGCTGGCTGCAGCTCTAGTTTCTTTGTATTTATAGTTAACAGCTCCCTTATATCACCATCAAATATAGCTTTCAGCCACAGAAGAAAGATTTCCAGCTACAAAACTTCCTTTCCTTGAGCATGCATATACAGTTTATTAAGAGAGATATAAGAAGGCCCGTGGCACCCCATGATGTAGTGGTACAGGTAATCATAGTCACTGTTGTTTTAGACTAGTAATAGTTTATTTACATAAAAATTCAAAGCTGATTGGCTTAAAGAGCACCTTATTAATCAAGGATTGAAAGTCTTATTTTGTACATACCACTTAGTGTATAGCTGAACTCAATACCAAAATGTAGCTGAAAATTGTATCCTGTTTGGTGGAAATTTCATCTGTCACAGGAGGCTTATGAGTAGTTACAATCACATTATACTTAGGATAAGATCTGCTGATATCATTGTGTTTCCGAACATAAAAGTATGAATCTTCTCACACACTCCTCTAACTTAGCTAGCATACATGGGGTCACTATTGATTTAAACCAGCATAAGCAAGAGGAGAATGAATCTTACGGTCTTCAAAGTATCTTCATATTCCCTTGTATTACTCTAGACTGAAGAGTCTGGGTCATTATCTGTAGCATTTTGTCCATATTTCAATTCTTTAAGTTTGTTTCCAGTTTCCTGGAACTTCACTTTATAGTTGCATCACAATTGTAGAATCATAGAATACTAGGACTGGAAGGGACCTCAAGAGGTCATCGAGTCCAGTCCCCTGCCCTCATGGAAGGACCAAATACTGTCTAGACCATCCCTGATAGACATTTATCTAACCTACTCTTAAATATCTCCAGAGATGGGGATTCCACAACCTCCCTGGGCAATTTATTCCAGTGTTTGACTACCCTGACAGTTAGGAACTTTTCCCTAATGTCCAACCTAAACTTCCCTTGCTACAGTTTAAGCCCACTGCTTCTTGTTCTATCCTCAGAGGCCAAGATGAACAAGTTTTCTCCCTCCTCCTTATGACACCCTTTTAGATACCTGAAAATGGCTATCATGTCCCCCCTCAATCTTCTCTTTCTAAACTAAACAAACCCAATTCTTTCAGGCTTCCTTCATAGGTCATGTTCTCTAGACCTTTAATCATTGTTGTTGCTCTTCTCTGGACCGTCTCCAATTTCTCCACATCCTTCTTGAAATGCAGTGCCCAGAACTGGACACAATACTCCAACTGAGGCCCAACTAGCGCAGAGTAGAGCGGAAGAATGACTTCTTGTGTCTTGCTCACAACACTCCTGTTAAGGCATCCCAGAATCATTTTTGCTTTTTTTGCAACAGCATCACACTGCTGACTCATATTCAGCTTGTGGTCCACTATAACCCCTAGATCCCTTTTTTTTTGCAGTACTCCTTCCTAGACAGTCACTTCCCATTCTGTATGTGTGAAACTGATTGTTCCTTCCTAAGTGGAGCACTTTGCGTTTGTCTTTATTAAACTTCATCCTGTTTACCTCAGACCATTTCTCCAATTTGTCCAGATCATTTTGAATTATGACCCTATCCTCCAGATTAGTTGCAACCCCTCCCAGCTTGGTATCATCTGCAAACTTAATAAGAGTACTTCCTATGCCAATATCTAAATCGTTGATGAAGATATTTAAGAGAGCCGGTCCCAAAACAGACCCCTGCAGAACCCCACTTGTTATACCTTTCCAGCAGGATTGTGAACCATTAATAACTACTCTCTGAGTATGGTTATCCAGCCAGTTTTGCACCCACCTTATAGTAGCCCCATCTAAGTTGTATTTGCCTCATTTATTGATAAGAATATCATGCGAGACCATATCAAACGTATCATGCGAGACTGTATCAGAAGAGGATATGGGGAATGTTACAAGGGAGAATAAAGGCCCCATGACACAATCAAGACATTACCTTATTTAGCCCTCAGTGCTAGGAATAAAGGGAGAAGTGGAAGAGGAAATGGCTGTTGCTGTAGAGAGCAAGAGGCGCAGGAGACCCTCCGAAAGCAAGGGAGACAAGGAATCTTATTAAGTAGAGCTCAAACTGGCCTGCCAATTTGGTCTGGGAGTCAGTACTCTGGTAAAGTGTGTGAAAGACTTTGAGTAGAGTGGGAAATCCAGGATCGTCAAAGAACATTTTTGTTTGTGACCTACTTGGACTCCCAGTGGGGAAAAAAATACAGGAGTTTGACTACAGGCTTTTGTCGATAGAGGCTATATTGATAGATACTGTCAACAAAGTTTCTGTCGACAAAGAGCGTCTCGACTACATCCAGTTCTGTCGACAAAGCAAGCCGCTTTGTCGACATGAGAGTGTAGGCGCAAAGGACAGTATAGCTGCAATAATGCCTTCTATCGACAGAACTCTTCGACAAAAGGCGTTATTCCTCATAGAATGAGGTTTACCGCCATCAACAAAACTGCCGAGTACTGTCGACATTATGTCAACAGAACTCGGCGGTAGTGTAGATGCAGGTATAGTTTTGTGGACAAAAGTCCACTTTTGTTGATAAAACCCTGTAGTCTAGATACACCCTGATAACAGTGAGAAGAACTGTGAGCTACGCCCAGAAAGAGCCAAAACCACTTGGGGCTTTTTTTGAAGGAGGTGTTTATTTTGGATTTTGAGTACCCTGATTGAGAGTGACACAGCTGTAGAGCTGAGCTCATGAATCCTCAGGAGATATGGAAATCCTGGGAAGGTGAAACTGAGGTAAGGGCTACTGCATTCACCTTAGGCTCTGAGGGAGTACATGGAGGCAATGATCCTATCACAGGAGATTTTCCTGCCTACACATCAGCACTTACACTATGTCTAGACTACGGTATTTTATGGAAAAAAGGTACGCAAAGTGAGCTCCTCAATTCGCATACCTTTTTCTGATAGTTTTGTTGGAAGAGGCTTTTCCAAAATTTTGCATATATACAGTGCACCAAATTCTGGAAAAACCTCCTCTTTTGGAAGAGCCCTTCTTCCTCATGGAAGGAGGAAGACAGGGCTTCCGAAAGAGCGCGTCTGCTCTTCTGCAAAAAAAGTGAAGCGCAGACGCGTTCCCTGGGCCTCTGGTATCCTGGAAAACCCCCATAGTCTAAACATAACCATAGAGAGGCATGTAGTAGGTAGGAACTACTAACATAAGGAATATCATGCTGACCTGCAGTAACCTTAATGATTGTGAGTGGTAATTAATAACAATTATGATGAATGCACAAAGCATTCATATGTACCAAACACAGTATATGAGTAATATATTACAATTCTGGCTTGCTTCAATCTGTTTTTGCCTGCAATGAGGAACAATGGGAACAATGTGTATGAATAATGTAGTATTAATAATTCCTAACATACTTTCCTTTTCAATCTTTTGCATTTTTCACTTATGTTTACAAAAAGAGTTTCCCATAATATCTCCTGTAGTATGCCAAGAACACATGCAGGTATATTGGTCTGTGTGACTGCAGCATAACTAACCGGAGAAAATGAGATTGAACTCTCCTGTTCTCTTCAAGAGGTACTATTTATACAAAATATTTTCACTGGATTCTGCCTACACCTGGGGTTAGGTTTTTAGGAGTGTGCATGCACAAATATGATTTCTTCCCTGCTTAATTTTCATGGGCAGTTACCATAATTGTCCAGGTAATTCATGCAACACTTTTGTGAAATAGTTTTTTCTCACTGTGAGCATTTTTCAAAGGGGCAAATGAAGCACAAGGACCAGGAATTTTAGGGGAGGGAGGTAGCTTTTTTTTTTTTTTGTAAATGTGGACCACAATTTTTTAAAATATGAAGGAGTTCAAAATAGTCATGCAATGAGATGTTAATGAAAAATGTGAGTGGAAACAGCGACGAATAAAATTCACACACACACACACTCTGCAGGCCATGGTATTCTCTCTCTCTCACACACACACACACACACACACACACACACACAGAGAGAGAGAGCGAGAGAGGGGCTGTAGCTCACTGAGGGATGTGCGTATGAGGTTTAAGCTGACACACAAAGCCAAGTGAAGGTCCAGTTGCTGTGCAGGTTGCTGCCTCCCAGTGACCTCAGGAAGCTATTTAGCTGCCTGCCCCAGGGAAGCAGCCACAGTCCAGAGAGGGGCAAGCCCAAGCTCACTCCCATCCTAGGAAAAACCCATGTTCCCCTGCCAGGTGCCTGCCTTTGCTGGGACAATTTGTGCCCAAACTGTTGCTTCTGCTGCTCAGACCCCACTTAGCCATTAGAGGGGTCTCTGGGTCACTATGAGGGGTGCGTTTGCATCCTTCCCACCCCCATGTGTATGGGGCTGAGTATTCTTCATTTCAATTTTATGTATTTTGGTTAGCACTCACAGCAAAGAAACAAGGCAAACATTATTGTACACTAAGAATTTATTTGTAACTCCCTATGGGTTCATCTTTGTTTTAAAGAATCCTAATTTTGTACAGCTTATGCTTTTAAGTTGATCTCGGGTTTAACTGGAACCAATTGACTATTTTTTACTTTGGTTTGCAGTCAAATGTCTGAATCCCTTATAATGTTTGCCTGATCATTCCATCTTAATTCTAGATAAAGAAACCTGAAAGCCTATTAACAAACACTGACATTCTCCTCCAAATGTTCTAATTCTTCAGTGCAACCTCTTATTGCACTTAGATAAGAGCACTACCAAAAAAGTCACTTTGCCTTGCCCCGTACACCTTAGACCGCACTTCAGCCTCTGAAATTTGCGTTATTTTCTTTCAGCAATACATAGTCCTTTCACTTTCTGTGCAGAACCCTTCATTATAGGCACACATTAAATGCCACAGCAGCACTGAAGTCAGAGGTCTGTAGAGCTCTCACTTACATGTGTGACAGCATATGCCACATCTTCTTTCAAAAGAGAAAGGTTCTTTTCTTTTACAAACAAAGCATTCTGCACAAAACTGTACAGACATGAGAAACATTGACTCTTCCCCTTGATGATCTCAATAAAGAAAAACTTATGTACTGTATAGCTTTTCAGGGCTGTCCCCTGCTTCTCTTCCAGTAAAATGAACTTCTCCGTACTCCACTTCAATATACTTGACATGTTTTATTGATGCCCAGATCATGCACATCTTTCTTCCTATAAAAGGACTAGTTTTATGAATTTATTCATTACTCTTTAGTTCATGTTGAAAAGACTCATGCCTATAGTCAACATTCATTCAAAAATATACAATCTTCTCTTGTACTTTTTATTTTTACAGGGAAGTAAAACATTGATGAGGTGTCTAGGAAGGACTGAGAAATGCTTGGAATGTCTCTTCACTTAGCCATTTGTCCAAGCAATGAAAATAACTTTAGGTGTATTCACTCTGAGCTTAAATATGGGGGTTTCATCATTAGAGCTGGTCAGAAGATAAGGGAAGAAAAAGGGGGAAAATAATTTCCATTTTCTTCTGAAATTTTATTTTGGACTAAATTGTCTAAACAGCTCTATCCTATTGGATCTTAACAAAAATAACTATCCATAGAATTGTAATAATAGGAATGGTGTTGTATCTGCTAGTTATTTCTATCTAGCACATGCCGACCAAGGAATCTTAAGGCTGTGCTATTTTCTGGTGTAAAAAAAAAAAAAATTTCAGCTGGAGTCCTACTATCTGCTGTTCTGCCTCGTTTTTGTTATTTTTCTGAAGAGATGCACATATTTAAGCAATGGTTTTGGAAGAATATGCATGTTATAATTAGGTGAACCATTTGCTCTGTAACACATTTTTAAAGTTCTAGTTACTGTCAGCATATCTCACATACTTAGTCTAACACACATGTGCCAGAGAGTTTCATGTTTCTTAACTTCTGTTATTATTCATCTCAGCTCATTATGCTGAACGCGCATAGCATAAAAATATGATACACTTCCTTGACAATCTGGGAGTGTATACTCAGAAATTTCAAGTTGTCTGTACTTTGTTTGAGATGAGAGAGTCACTCATCTATATGGCTTCTCACGAAGCACTAAAGGAAATTCTCTAATGATAACTGAATGTTTGTGACGGGCAAATTCCCTCCTGCTGTTCAGAACTGGAATTTGAATGAAAACCATAGGCGGCTGGCCCATCTCTGATGAAAACCTGTTTTTTTAACAGTATGAATTTATGAATCTGCTCAGTGTAAATGAGAGTTTATTATGCTGCAAGTCTAAAAATGATGCTTCACTTATTAAATTAAACCACAACAATTGTATTCAGGGAATGTTGGAGGCTTTTGTAGACTTCTGAGAGAGAGGAATTTCAGAATTAAGGTTGAAATTCTATTCTTCTCTCAACTCATGACAGGCAGTAATTTTAACAAAGGACTAAGTGAGAGGGTATTTTATTCTATTCACACTTCTGCAGTCAATTCTGTATATGGACTTTGCCTCTCTTCCAGTTTCTTAAACCATAAAATGGGACTAATAATGTTTACCCATCTCTGCAAAGCTCATTGAAATCACTGCATGAAAAATATTGCATAACTGCAAAGAATTATAACCATTGCTCATTACTGGACTAGGTCTGTGGACTCCCTCCTGGAGACCTTGCAGCCCTGTATCATTTTGCTCCAGAACAGTGCAGTAAGAAGTCTTCCAGGCAGCCTAGAGTGATTTCTCCCCTGCAGTCAATCAGAGGTGTTGCTGGAATGAATAATAAGGGGCCAGATAGGAGGCAAGAATTTTCAGTTGCTGTGAAGAGCTTGATGAGGGAGAATCTGAGGTCTAGCTGTCTAGAAAGCCACAGGACCATGGACAGCTCACTGCAAATTGCTTACCAGTCTGAACTGAGCCCAGGGAGGGCTGCCAAAGTCTTGGATCCTGGCTGGCTAGATGAGTACCAGGACCATCAAAAGATCAGTATAGGCAGGTTGAACCATGAGACTGAGCAGATAACCTGCCCAGATCACATGAGGTACTGAGTTGGGCCCTGCTTGTCTGATTGTAGATTGAGACCAGGAAGGGCTGCTGAAACAGACACCAGCTGAGGGTACCAGGATGGATCTTGGCTGGATGGTTGAAGAAGGCAGTGATTCGAAGAAGGAGCCTAAGAGTTAGGGCCCCATACCAGGACCATGATAAGAACTTGGGACTGTATACCCTGAAATGGGGGACAATTTGTGTGGCGTAGAGGGAGGGCTGAGTTACTGAAGACCCACAGAGACTATCATCAGCCTTGGATGGGGGAGCTCACGAGAAGACCCCATTGAAAGACCCGAACCACCAGTGAGCTCTCACCCAATCAACCAAAATGGAGTTGTTCCACAAGTTGTGGATACTGCCCTATGAAAAGACAGTGATTTGGGGGCACTACTGGGGAAAGAAAGTGGGCACTTCTCAGAAACAGGGTGCGAATCCTATAACAGACCCCCTATAAGCATGTTTTGCACAATGTGGAATGTTGGCTATACCTGTATAAATCACAAGGAGCTCCAATGACTTCTCTATTTGTGTATGAATTTTTTTTTTAAGATTTACCTTTGCATAAATGACAGCTGAATTTTCCTCCATATGTGTTACAATATAAAGATTCAAATAAGTCAAGGCTTAATGCCAGATTTTGATATCCAGTTTGCCAGCTGTACTGTGCACTGCCCAGCTCATCCAAACCATATGTCTTGAGCAAACAATCAGCACAGGGTGTTAAAAGCTTTGAAAAGCATTATGCTAACAGTAAATCAATCTGCCACATAAATTGCATCATCGGTTTGGATTACAGTTTATTCCTCCAAAATGCTGAATATTGATGTCATTATTTTAGAAAAGGCTAGAATAATAAACTGTGCCAGAAAGACTGGTGGTTATCCCAAGAATTTCACACTTCCATAAAAATCTGTCCCAACTTTGCTACTTTTTCTAGCCTTTGTCTTTAGAAAACAATTATAATTTAGTACAGGTTTTTTAACTCCATGAGCTTCCGTTTATCTTTTCAGTATATGACGTCACTTCAGTCAATATCCTCTGACCATTTGAAATGGTCAATAATTCCATGGCAATAATCATTATCTGAACTTGAGGTGAATACTTACTGTCCATTGTATTCTGAATATCATAAGGTGCTGACTTGTCTATTATGTGCACCTCTCTATCTGTTGTGTGTCAATCCTTGTCCTACATATCCTAGGAGAGGTCCAGAGGGCCATATCCCCAACTTTTAAAAGTGGAAGGGCCATACCACCTCTTCTTAACATTGGCATAGCTTGAAGGTGCGTGAGGCAGTCCCCCCCCCCAAAAAAAAACCCACTGCAAACCTCGGGTAGGTGTGGAGCAATTTTAGCAGGGGCTTTATAACAGGGAAGCTGATCATGATACTGCAAATGCCAAACAATAGCTGGTGGGAAGGGGGAAAAGAGCACAGAGTGCATGGCTAGTTCCCGGCAAGCTGCTGGAGGCAGGAGACCTGCTGCACCAAGTGCCTGAGGGAAGGGTGTAGGGGACTAGGGCCAAAAGGTAGTGAAGGGTTAGTGGATAAGGGGGTGCAGAAAGGTTGTGCTTGGGTGAAGGGAGAACAAGTGTCGCAATCCACTTTTGCCTTGCCCACTCCACTTGTGGGAAAATTCTGGTGCCCTTGCTTCTAAGCTATATTCATAGTCCTGGCTCTTGACAGAGTTCAGTTGTAGAGCATTCAATAAAGGAAGAGCACTGCATATTGACAGAATTATTGTATATATCTATCCAGGTTTGAATCAAATATGTTTGCCCTATCCAATCTCAGCTGTATAGAAAAAGGAGTGACTTACACATAAATGGTAAAAATTTTCTACTTCCCACTTCTTCCTACCCTCTATTGGCATCTATTATACAACTTAAATAGCAGAAAACAAATTTTAATAAATAGCAGGATTAACCAAAAAAAAAAAAAGTACCCTGGCACCCTATTTGATAGGCATGACTGTGACAAATCCCTTAAAAACAGCACAAATGGAGATAGGCTTAGCCATATAAAGTTTACCTCTTCATTCATTGTACCATATTGCCATAATTTTCATCATTCTACAGAAATTACAGAAGATCTTCTTACATTTTAGGGTACTGAAAAGTTAATAGGTCACGTTCAACTTCTGTGTTTGTTTTATGGTAGTGCTTTTCTAGGGCTTAAGTGGTAGATGTGGTATATCTAGACTTTAGTAAGGCTTTTGATTTAGCCATGCATGGTGGAGAAATACAATATGGAGCTACAGTAAGGAGGGTGCATAACTGGTTATAAAATTATTCTCACAAAGTAGTTATCAGTGTTTCACTTCAGTATCTTCATCAGTGATTTAGATGATGCAGACAATAAGAAGCTGTAAGAGGTTACAGCTCTTACTGTCCCCACAGCTGGTGGGATTGAAATTCAAAATGATCTGGAAAACTGGAGAAATGGTCTGAGATAATTAGGATGAAACTCAGTGAGAACAATAGCTAAGTATTGTATTTAGGAAGAAATAATCAGTGTCATTCATACAAAATGGGAAATAACTGCCTAAGAAATAGTACTGTGGAAAAGGATCTGTGGAGAGAGTGGATCACAAACTATAGATGAGTCAGCATAACAATGTTGCAAAAAAATCAAACACCATTCTGGGATGCATTAATAACAATACTGTAAGCCAGACAAAAGAAGTAATCCTTCCACCCTAGTCTGCACTGATTAGGCCCCTACTGGAGTATTGTGTCTAGACTGGGGTGGCATATTTCAGGAAAGCTATGGACAAATTGGAGAAGGTCTAGAGAAAAAACAACAAAAATGATTAAAGGTCTAGAAATCATTACCTCTGTGGAAGATTGAAAAAAAAAGTTTGCTTCATCTGAGAAGAGAAGACTGAGGGAGGACATCATAGTTTTCAAGTACATAAAAGTTTGTTACAAGGAGAAAGGAGAAAAAGTGCTCTTCTTATCCTCTGAGGTCACTGAAGATTTTTAAGACAAGTTATACCAACACTGTCAGGGATGCTCAAATCAGGGATCTCAGGCTCATGGCCTGTGGACCATCTATGGCCTGAGAATTTTTGCAATCCAGCCCAGGAGTCTGGTGTGTCCAAACCTGTCCCCAAACCCTGCCCCTTCCCACCACTGCCCTATCCTCTCCATGCCTCCCATTGGACCCTGTCCCCCATGGGGACATGGCCTCAAGGATTACCAGGGGGGCTATGTGGTGTCATTGATAGTTGAGCTCCCTCACATTCCCTGCAGCGGTGGGAGCTGAGGGAAAGCAGAGCAGTGTGTGTGCCAAGTGTGCTCTGCTTCCCCATGGCTCTCATCACTGGGACAAGCATGGGGGAGCCTAGCCACTGTTGCCACCATGCACTAGGGTCCCTCTGCTGGTAAGGGAAGGGGTAGGTTTTGGGGGATGGAGACAGACATCCCCCAGGCTGCTGGGATTCCCAGACTGGATTGTGAAAATGCTCCAGTTGTAGATAACCCATGGGCTGTGAGTTTGAGACCCCAATATAAATAATACTTTGCTCTCCCTTGAGTGCAGGGGACTGGATTAGAAGACCACTCAAGATCCTGCAATTCTGTGATTCTATGTACTATGAAGCTGACGAATGCATGACCAAAAAATTTGCAACAGAAATAGTAATGAAATATCTTGGTTACTACTTTTGTCAATTCCAGAAATTCAGGAGACCCATTTTTACTTGGTCAGGTTCCTGCTTCTCCTTAAACTTCCATGGGTTAGCCATGATAGAATCTCACATAACTTCAGCATTTAATTAAAGATCATAGCACAGTCCTAGAGCCTTAAAAATCTACCTGCCCTGAGGAAATCAGTAAAATTAGATGGAATTCCTTCTGCCAGGGGGGTGGTAATATGGGGGAAGACTGTTAGATTCCAGAGCTGTAGATACAAACTAATACAAAATTTAGTTAATGTACCTCTAAGTTTGGGTTATAGTTCTGCAAAGAAAAACACATACAATATTAAACTGGTACTCTATTGGATTGGAGCCAATGGTCTCTCATCTCACCTTTTAACAGCTGAATCTGGAAAGCTTTTCAGAGCATACATCTGTATTTCTAATTTGCACTTTGAAGGGTGAAATGGACTCACGAAATGGTGAGAACAAATAAATTGATTCACAGTGGGTTGACAACTCCCCGTGTCTTGCTTTCTGCAAACATCTGTGGGTGATGCCACCACAAAATTTGACTGCTGGCTTGCAAGCTGGTATGCAAGCAGTACACGATTAAAAACCTGTTACCTAGATATGCACTACTGTGCTCGTGGCACTGGATATCCGTATGCAGAATACTTCATGTGATATTGGGTTAGTAAGGAGACAGAAGTATATATAGAGAGAAAAGGCCTGATTCTCTATTAAGTTTTATTGCTTTTACACCAGTTGCGTCACTGAGTATGGGATCTCATAGTGTTAGAAATAGTATAATGTAGTGGAGAATCAAGCCTAACGTCTGTAGTAGGTAGAAATTATTCATATTTTAAGAAAATTATTTTATCTCACTATATAAAGTATTATTGGTTTATTTTCTTTCCTTTAATGCTAGAGAATTAATGATGAATAAGACCAAATTTAGCAGCCATTATGGAACAGAATTTACAACTACTGAAGATCAGAACTATACTTTTGTGAATATCAGGGGCAGGGATAACAAGAAACTTAGGATCTTATTCTGCAGTACTTGCTCATGTTAAGTAGTACCTTATTATTCAAACAATGGTGTTTGAAGACACTGGGCTCAATTCATCCCAGAATATGGTCCACAATATTTATAGATTTACTGTGCAAACATAAACTTAATTAATAGAAAGTAGGGCTACCAAATGTTTTTTAAAAAGTAATTGTGATTAATCACACTATTAAAAATTTATCATGCTGTTAAACAACAATAAATACCATTTATTTAAATAGTTTGGATGTTTTCTATATTTGCAATAATATTGATTTCTATTACAACAGAATACAAAATGTAAAATGCTCACTTTAATTTTGATTACACATATTTGTTATATAACAAAGTCTACATTTCTAAGTTGCACTTTCACAATAGAGATTGTACTACAATACTTGTAGGAAATGAAAGTAAAAAGTAACATTACTTTTGTCTCTTTTATAGTGAAAATATTTTAATCAAAATAATATTAAGTGAGCACTCTTAAAAAGCACTGTAATTGAAGTCAATATATTTGAGAATGTAGAAAAAACATCCAAAATTATTAAAATATTTCAACTGGAATTCTGTTATTCAACACTGATTAAAACCTCAATTAATTGTGCTTAGTTTTTTAGTTAATCACATGGCCTTGTATAGTTGTCTGCTAAAATCATCAGAGATTTTGTGTATGTCTGAGTGTATGCGGTATGTTTGTATTTCGTGGTGGAAGGAAAGGCATATTAAGCATGAACTCTAGAGCCTCTGATTTTGTAATTAGAAATCAATTGGGCAAAACCCAGTTTTGCATATCTGACCTCTTCTCATAACTGCTTCCCATAACGACTTTTTGCTGAAATGATTTGCCTACCAATTTTACATTAACAGCTAATCTACTTTCAAAATCAGTTTGAAATAGTAAATTAACTGTGCACTCCTGGTGGCCACATAGCAAAAGTTTAACCAACATGGAATTATTCAAGGGGTGTTTGTGGTTCTGCATTTTTAATCCTGCTTCATTTTCACATAAGCTTTACCAGAACCTTGCCTTGCTACCACTGAAGTTTTGATGGCAGTTTTGCATTGACGGGGCTGGGCCCATTGTGTTTGGAGTTTATATCATTCCCTTGTGTGTTCAAAGAGAGTAAAAGGCAAGCTGTCAGAAAGTATGAAGCTCAAGGTGTTATTCTTAAGAGACTGTTCAAGCCATTCACTGAACTGTTAATATTGATATTAAAGAATAAAAATCAAATGAGTGGTGGTGCAAAGTGGCCATCAAGCCAGTGGATTCTATCTATCTGAAGATTTTCCCTGTGTCTGGGTCACCTCAGTTTGCACGAAGCAGCTGTCACACCCACCTTCCTCTTGGTACTATGTTTAGAGAGCATTCCCGGAGGAAAGGTATAGAACTGGCTCATCTCCTTTTCTTTTCCACTAGGGAGGAGGTTGTAAGGATTGTTTTGCCATCGTGGAACTAAGGCAATGAGAAGATGCAGGATTACCATGGGAGTGATTTTCTTGTCTAAGATGTTGCCCTTACGGTTTTTAACATGGGTGGCTGGTAATGTAGGCAAGAGAAGACACAGCCTTCCCAAAACTGCCTACATGCCCAACTGCCAAAGGCCGGGGCTGCTGCCAGGGAAGGCTGGGCTACGGTGCCAAAGGCTGGGCTTCCCACTGGGGAAGGCTGGAGCCATGGTGCAGAATCCTGGCTTCCCCAGCTGCCGGGGAGGTCTGTGGCCGTGGCGTGGCAGCCCTACTTCTTGGCTGCCAAGGAGTGCCTGGCCCCAGCTGCGGCACAGCAGTCCTGGCCCTCCACATGGCCAAGAAGGATCAAACTGGCGATGGGAGGGGTTGGCTCCAGGGGTGGGCCGTGGGCAGAAGGGGCAGGGCAGGTCTGGGGTTTGCCTTCCCCAGCTGGGCTTTCACCTGCATCCCATGGCTTCTAACAGTTCAAAGCACAGACAAAGCACAGAACAGTGTCAAAATGTGGCTGCACTTTCTTGGCCTTTCAAGAAATAACGCTAGCTTGATTCAGGCTCAGACATTATAGACCTTGCTGGTGTACCAGTAGACCCTTTCCATCTGTGTGATCAGAATCGAACCTCGGACCCCTGGACTTCAGTGCATGAGCCTCTACAACATGAACTAAAAACCAGCTGTCTATTAGCTAAGCCTGTGGAGCAGATGCATTATTCTCCCTGTAAGTGGTCTCAGTGCCACTAAATGGGATAGCACACCACACCTAGTAGATGTGTGGGTTGCACAGAGGTCTATAATAAATAAAAATTCCCTTCCATTTTTACTGTACAAGGAAATATCAAAAAGAAAAATGAAACATGTCTGAGCTCCAGAGACTTTAACTTTATTTTTCATGACAAGTATTTTTCCTTCATGGGAATAAATATACTTTCTCTCCCAATTCACTCTTAATGAAATAAAACGGCAAAAGTTTCAGTGGAGTATTGTATATTCAAATACAAATCTTTCAATTTGCACATTCCCGATCAAATGACCACTGGCATTTGTATAAGGGTGACAATGCATGATTTTCATTCAGTATATACACTTACAAGGAATTCTCTGTTCACCAATGAAATGTGGATTCTGCATTCATTTCATACGTAAGAAATTATGGTGGAGCACATTAAAGCAATTGAATGCCCAAGGGTGGTTTTTTTTTTTTCCAGTTTTCCAAACAAAGAAAGACAGTGCAGTGATTTCGGGGGGAACAGTGTGTTGAAATCTTGATCTTGATTTTCTGCAGGATTTCATTTCCTTTAGGGATTTTGCATTTTACTCACCTCTCCTAGTTCACGTGACCATTTCAAATTATATTAAGATAAATCAAAAGTTATATTGTCTTCAAAAGAAAAAAGCAGACATCTTTAGGAATGATTTTTGATGGACTTTAAAAATGTTTGTCACTTCAGGCCTCTGATCTTTCTCCTCCTCTTGCTTCCCCAACCCACCTCCTTTTTTTTCCAGTAGGGAGGAGGCTGTAAGGATTGTTTTGCCATAGTGGAACTAAGGCAATGAGAAGATGCAGGATTACCATGGAAGTGATTTGCTAATCATTGAAACTTCTGGGGATTCCTTGTGTCGACAAGAAGTTTCCAAACGCCTGGAAAGACTCAGCCTGAGTCAAGTACTAGCACAGAGCAGTGCTTGAATTTACTTTCTCCTGACCAACCTGGCTCCTGAGTACTTATAAAATACTTTACATGGGTACTTGGTAGAGCAGCAGTAAACTCTCTCTCTCTCTCTTTCTTTATCGGGGAGGAAGGAGGGAGGATATGTCAGAGATCTATAAAATTCATGACTGGTTTGGATAAAGTAAATAAGGAAGTGCTATTTACTCCTCATAACAGATGAAGAAAGTGTCACCAAATTAAATTAATAGGCGGCAGGTTTAAAACAAAGTAAAGGAAGTATTTCTTCACACAATACACAGTCAACCTGTGGAACTCTTTGCCAGAAAATGTTGTGAAGGCCAAGACTATAATAGGGGTTCAAAAAAGAACTTGGTAAATTCTTGGAGGATAGGAAGATAGGTTCTTCAATAGCTATTAACCAAAATGGTCAGGGATGGTGTCCTGAGTGTCTGCACCAGCAGCTAGGAGTGGGCATTAGGGGATGGATCACTTGATGTCCATTCCAGGGATGGATACTTGGAGTTCCTCATCTCTCAGCATTCTCTGATGCTTCCTAAAATAGTCTCTGTAAGTAATTGAGATTATTTTCACGCCTGGGGGGGGGAGGGGATTAGGGTTATGACAGTTTTATATATTGTAGGTGAATTAATTTTGTTTAATTATTGGAAGTTAGAGGGGATTCTATCAGGGTGGAATGAGAAAGGAAGCTTAGTTAAGAGGACAGAATATGCAAAGATTTAGTCTCTGAGATTATTCAATAACTTCTGTTACTCACTACAAATAAAAGTTTATATAATTAGAAAGGACTTTCTACATCCTACCCAAGTTAAGAAACACTGTCTGGGGGGATCTTATAAATGTGGATTTCACTATTCTCAGCTCATCCCACTTCACTGTGATGTACTTCTTCATAACGTGCATTCAACTACTGGGTTACAGATATGTTTCTTGTCCCTGAGGCACAATACTTACTTATCATTGGTGAGATATACCAGTCTGAGAGAACTTAGTTTATATGATTCTGAAATCCAACCTGAAATTGTATTTTAGGGAGATAAATATATGCTAGATGAATGCCAACAAGAGCCACTTAGCTTGTTAGTTTAAAGTCTTTAAAGCATTCAATAAAATGGGTGTTTGCTGTGCATCCATGAGTGGAATGTCAATTCTCATTGCTGTCATTATAAACTTAAAAAGAGAGTCCAATAATTTGTGTCCAGCAGGCAAGCCAAATACATGAAGAAGTTCATTTGTGTTATTTTTGATAGTTATTAATTTGAACAATAAAGGATCTTCTACCTAATGCAAA